>OX422216.1:434494477-439294477 GCA_949130495.1 Sambucus nigra
ATGTTTTTAAATATTTTTAAATTTTTTTAACATGTTTTACACTTCATTTTATTCTGATAAGGACGGATTAGAGCAGTCTTTAATTAGGACTCTAATTCAACGCACCGTTCAAACGATCTAACTAGTCGTTCGAGTGTGATAAATCTCCTTCGAGTGATAGTCCAATGTCGCTTGAGCTAGATGCCTACTTAAATATTATTATTTAAGGTGTGTTTCCCCAGGTTTTCGAAGTGCATGCAGTCTGAAAATTAGTTTTCATAACAGTACGTTTCTGCACAAAAGTTTTCTAAGGTTTTTAATTCTAAACACATCCTTAGAGTTTCAAAGATCCAAGTTTTCATTACTATATGATATAGTGATCTTTGTTTTCACCATGAAGAGTTTGTTAACACTTAAACGTTGGGTTTTATAGTGGTGAAGCGAAGGAGTTCGTGTTCAACAATATAGACAACACAAAGCCATATCGGTGGACACCGAGACATACGTAGACGCGTGTGTTGTCGATGAGAATCATGGAAGAAGGAATTTATGCGTGGGAACTATGAGAGGAGTGATTGAAGATCATAAGAGCATCAAATCTCGTGGGGATCGAGTCATAGAGTATGACTTATGTATGTTCCTTATAAATCCACATTCATAGTGATTGTTTGGCTTGGGCCGTCCGAGGTCTTTTTTCATTAGTGGTTTCCTCATACATCTGGCGTTGTGAGTATTGTTTAATTTATTTTACTTTCTTTAATCAATAAATGAATGTTTAGGATTAATCAAGATAAAATTTGGTTAGGTTCAAATTGGTTCACAACTTGGTGCAAAATTAAAAATTGGAAATAGTTTTTTCATAAAAATAAAATTATTTTGTCATCCTTAAAACACTTTCCACACATAAAATAAGGGACCTACAGTTTATCTTCTCCACAAAATCTTGCTCAAAATTTGAGAGAAAGGACATGAATGTATCCTCCTTACCAAACTAAGGCGCCAGATGATAGAGACTAAAGTCCTTCTTCGCGCGAGCAACCAGATACTCACTCTGTGACTTGGAGGAAGAAGTGGATGAGGACCCTCCCTAAGAATCTCAATAGATGAACCAACCAAAGTGGCGGTGGTAGAATCCACAATGGCAGAGGTGATGGTTGTGGCTCCACTAGCCAAAACCATCAAAATAGTGAAGAAAATAGGAATATTGTCCATTAGGACCTCTCTAGTGGTGGTGGAAATAACCAAAATGGGGCTTACAGAAGAAGAAGAAGAAGAAGAAGAAGAAGAAGAAGAAGAAGAAGAAGAATCCATTTGTGGTGTGGATAGATGAAGAAAAAAAAGGTTAGAGGTGGTGGAAATGGCGGTTTTCATTCTCTCTCTCTCTCTCTCTCTCTCTCTCTCTCTATCTATCTCTCTATCTCTATCTCTCTCTAAAAGACTCAGTTTAAATGAAATAAGGAGGTACAAGAGAAAAGATTTTATGAAAACCTTTTATACCCTATTAACCCATAAGCTCCCCTGTCAATTAAAAGGGGAGAAAATTGTTTCCCTAATGATGAGATGTCTATTCCCATTCTAACACGTGTCACCTTGAGACCTTCAATGTGGGCTGATGTGGCAGACCTATTAAATGCCAATAGTACCATGATGAGATTGCATTTAATTATCCATATTCCAAGATATAGTGAATCATTGCCTACAAAAACCTTTGGTATACCCAACACAAAGTTTTTTGTACGAGGGGACTAATGTAGAGGGGTGCTCACCCACTTGCCTAAATAAATAGGCAAGCAGGCCCAAATGGAGAGGGGGCTCATCATGAGAAACCCCCTCTAAAGAGTGCTCTGGCAATGATAAAAAACTGAATTGGACAAGGAGTCCCACCACGAGGAGCCCCTCGTCACCAAAGCTCAAAGATCATAAAAAAAGAGTTAGGATGAGGAGGCCCACCACGAGGGGCCCCTCATCCCCAAAGCTCAAAATCACATAAATGAAGTTAGGTAGAGGAGGCCCACCATGAGGATCCGTTCTTCCTCAAAGCTTAGGACACAACAAAAATGAATGAAGATGAGGAGGGACTTGGAGAGAAGCCCCTCATCCTTAGAACAAGGCCACAAATAAATAGGCAAGGACTAAGAGAGCCTATCACGAGCAACCCCTCGTCCAACACTCCAGCCACAGAAAAATGCAAGCTCGAGAAGGGAAACCACGAGCAACCCCTCCAAAGGTATTGATACCACAAAAAAAGGCCAAGTCAAGGGGACTCACTGCGAGTAGCCCCCGTTACCCCATTTAACATATCACGGAAATGGAAGAATGGTGATGAGGTTTACCTATAGTAGTCCCTCTACTCCCAAATGACTTACCACATAAGTAATACAAGGCATGGAGTTCCACCTAGGGTGACTTACTCCCTGAGGTTTGTTACCCATAAAATATTAAAGTACAAATATTTTACTTTCTTGTACAGGTAGCCTAGTTGAGCAAGCAAGGCTCAAATAAGCTAGATGGGATCTCATTAGAGTTTTGGCTTGGTGGCTGAGGAACAAGGTTTATTGAGCAAGGTTAACCACTTAGAACTTTACGATTGAGAGAATACTAATAGAAAGACCCTAGGGGTTGCCCAATCCTTAAACAGTTCACACCCAGTCATAATTGAAGTGAGCAACCAAGAGGTTGCTCACAAGGAATGAGCTTTATACAAAAATGATTTTAGAGGAGGGGGTCCTCAAGGCCCTCTCAAGTAAAAACATTTTGGACGAGGGGGTCCTCAAAGCCCCCTCTCAAGTTTAATGGTTTCAGAGGAGGTTGTAATACCCCGTATTTCTGTGTATTTTTATTTAATTATTTAAGGAATTAATTTTAAAAAATACATTTTAATTAAATTATGCAAGAGAAGTAATTTAATGTGATTAGACAATTATTGTGAATATTAAATATTAATCGAGAGATAGATACTAATTAATATTGCATTATGATTTACTAAGTGCGAATAGTAAATAATTGATGATTATGGTTATAAGGCATATCGAGTGATATGCGCGTATTTTATTAATTATGGTTATACGGCATAGTGAGTGATATGTGCGTTATTTATTTTATCTCATCGGGAGTCGCGGGTAGATTATTTTGAGGTGGAAAATGAGAAATATATTTTAAGGGACTAAGATGATAATTTAGAGGTCACGAATGATTTCGGATGGGTCGAAATAGTCAGAATAGGGTACCCGGGGGTATGGTTTGGGTCCCGGGTCAATCTTTTTACCAAATCGGCACCTTTTAAGGGCGTTTCGGTCATTTTACAAAAAGAGGTTAAGGGACCTACAAAATTTAGAGCTATATATATGATAATTAGATATTAGGGTTAGGGCTCATAACATAAAATATTTGAGAGGCGATTAGAGAGAAGTGAACCAATTTTCAAATCTTAAAGGGGGATTTTGAAGACGGTGAAGAAATATTGCACCTCAAGGAAATTGGAAAGGAATATTGGAGAAGGAAACAATCAATCATCAACCAAGAACCACAAAATCAAATCAATCAAATAAAGGAAAGGGTTTATTGCAAATTGAATTGCAGTTATAATATCCATGTGTAGGGATTTCATGAATAGGTTGATTTTTTATTTCAAAACCTTTGATGAAAAGCACCAATTGATTTCATGTTTGGGTAAAATTGCATGTAGTTAGGGTTTATATCTATAGAGGAATGTAAATCATAAGAGTTTTGATTTTTACTACGGTTTTAAATATGGGTTTTGAATGGAATTTGATGGATGAACACAAAACTAGATTATGAAAGAGTTTTGGGGGTTTGATTCATTCTTGATTGATTTCGATGAAGTTTTAATGTGTTTGAAACGTTAGAAATCATCTTAACTCGGGTAAAAATAGTTAGGACCAATCGATTGTGATTTTGGTGAGGAATTTATGATATTTGGGTATCAAAAAGGTGTAAAAACGTTGTTGTAAAACAGAGAACTAAGTTGCAGAAAAATGGACCAGTCCAGTCCTGGGAAGAGGATCGGTCTGGACTTAACAACATAGAAGATCGATTCGATCCGGGGAAGCCGGGTCAGTTCGGTGCTCAAAATTTTTGAAATTTTCCTCTTTATCTTGTATTCCTAAATGGACGTGGTGGAAAATCCTTGAGCACTTGTGAAAATAATATTGGGAGACTTATTATTTATAATAGGCCTTAATTGGGAGTACGACTTCGTCTTAGAGAGAGAATTAAGATGGGAATGGGTTTTGGTTATAATAATTCGTAATTAATCTGAGAGATGGATAAATAATTATGGGAATCTAATGAAACAATGTACATTAGTAGAGTAAAGACGGTAAATACTGAATTTTTATATAACCTGGGGTAACTAGAACCTTAGAGTTAGGTAAACACTCAACTATTTATGAAAGTGAATTAAATTCATAAATAAATGATATAGTACGGTGAACATTAGAGAGAAAATATTACGTACAAGTATAAATGATTTGGTTGTGTGAATATTTATTATATTGATACTTAGGTTGTGTGAATACGTAAAGTATGCTAAATTATGTATCGAGGTTAAGGAATATCAGGACCAATGCATGAGAGTTCGATTTGGGGTCGATGATTATCCGGACCAAATCGAAGATGAAAGATATTGGGGTCGATGAGTATCCGAAACAATATACATGTACATAACATTTATTTAGGGTCGAAGGATATCCGGACCAACGTAAATGATAAGATGATTGGGGTTGATGAGTATCCGTACTAATAATCCTTATAGTATATATTACGTGTGAAATATACATACTTAATGATATTCTACTTATGTGCAAGAGTAGACATGTAGATGATATATATATATAAATGATAAATTAAGTAAAGAGAAACTTAGTTACAAGATTAAGAATAGATTGGGAATAGCTATAACAAATTAAGTAGTGAAACTTAATTATGGAAGTCGCATGATAAATCTGAAATGCTTTATGAATTAAGTAGTGACACTTGATTGTGATGATTAAACATAACATATGTGAATGTTATATGAAAACAGAACAATATGCGAGGAATGTTAATAATGAAGCATGCGGTATGGGTGTACGGGAGAGTAGACCATTGATAAGATCAGTTATGTACTTTAGTTGAGATAGCTTGGGTATGATAGGTAGGTGGATTAAGTATAGGACGTTAGATGTGCACATTAGATGAGGGGTAAGGAGACTCAAGGGAGTGTGCGTGAACCTAACATGTGTAATCAATAACCAATTTTAATTGTGATAAATTACTTGTTAAATGTTTTAAAATGTTTTGAGTACTAACTCTTGCTATAAAAATATTTTCAAACCCCATTTAGGTGTCCAGCCACAAGGTCGTTATACTTGATGGTTTCATTCTAGGGACTCGGAGCTGTAGTACTGTGGATGCTGGCAGGATTTTGAGTAGCCGATTCTTTCATTCATATCTAGTATAGGATATCACTCTTGTATATCATGTTTGGACATGTGGTCCGTTGTCGATATTATAGTTCAGTTTTACTTTGCTGTTTAGACTTGGATTATTACTTGGCTTGGTTGTTTTAGCCAATGATTTGTTCAGCATGACTTTGATTCATTTACATATCATGATGGTTTGGATTCTAGTATATTGTAAATGTTGTTTTAGTTTTTGAACTATATATTTATTCTGTTAGATTAAAAGATAAAGTTTGGTACCGGTTTAATTAACTGTCAGGTGGTTAGTAATTAATTTGGTTTTTCGATAGTGATGCTAAGAATGAACCATATAAGAAACCTATTTTAATTTGATAAAGGCCTGATCGGTTGATATTTAATTAGGCGGGGTATCACAGATGGTATCAGAGCATCAGTTTTTAGTGTTCTTAGGATCTGTATGACTTACTATGTTTTCAGCGTATCGTTTGAATGATATAGAGCCCTATCATAGGATTGTTGTATTCCTTTATGTAAGTTGCTTACATTCTCCTGATATTAAGTATAGTTGATGTGATTCATATATACGAGTTCGATTGGGCGTTAGAAGGATTGAAGGAGGGAGGGGGCTCAACATAAGTCTTAGAGTATCCAGGAAATGGTAATCGCGATAGAGATCATCATAATGTTGTTCGGGGAGATGAAGAGCAGGATAATCTTTTGGGGATGGTAATTTCCCAAACACCGTTGTAGAAGACAATGATACACCTTCAAATACACCTAGCGTTATTGGTAGAGAGATGAGGATTGGCTTTGTGAACTTTGTACCCAACGAAGGGATACGGGGACTTAATAAAGGTATCTGTAGGATAAGTTTGAAACCGCAGGAAGAATACAAGGGAGTGAATGAGAACTCCGATTAGTATGACCAGTGTTGATGACGTCAAGTAGGGGTGGCAATTTTAGGAACGAAATGATAACATGACACGAAACAACACGAAATTGACATGATCTTTCATGTTCGGGTCATGTTCGGTTCTGGGTTTTTGGACCCGCTAACGGGTCGTGTCATGTTCGTATCCAATCTTTACCACAAAATTGATCCGAAAAGGACATTATAGTGACCCAATTAAGGACACGATATAAATCCTATATAGACCCACTATCGACCCCCATTTAGACTCATTATCAACCCACTATTTAGACCATTTATTTTTTTAATTCCTCCCTAACTAGTCTAATCGTGTCCAATCATGTCGTGTTGGGTCGGATATAATTGTGTCCAATCGAACCGTATTTACTTATCGTGTTCTCGTGTCGTGTCGTGTTTTTAACGTGTCATGTTCAGGTTAAGGAAAAAAAACCACGTTATCGTGTCGTGTTGGGGTCCATTGGATTCTTATCGTGTCGTGTCGGGTCGTGTGAAAACATGACCCGTTGACCCATTTTGCCACCGTTAACGTTAAGGTCCTTGGTTTGCAAACTTATGTAAATGCTAGGGATCCATTGAAATATTTCAGATCAATTGAATTTACTACCAAGTGACGATAGGTTTAGTTAGGATAAAAAAGGCTAACAACGAGTTCCATAGGGCTAGTGTGGCCCAAGGAACACCAAAGGTAGCAGCCTGGGTCAAGACTACTAGGTCCACGAGAAGGACCATCCCGTAATAGCCACTGGGGGCAGAGATATGGGAATACCACATAGAGGTGTCTTACGGGTTAATAATAGGAGCACATGTAAGACTCTTGTCCACAACGAGTTTAGGGACAAGAATAAGATGCCAACTGGGGCAACAAATTATAGAAGTTTTGATTCGGTTGGGACGTGAGTGTTATGTCCAGAAACCAATTGACCGCAAGTATTATTGGCAATTTGAGGTATTAGTTTCATCATCGGGTTAGTGGGGTAAGTTTTATGTGACACGAGCGAGTCATAGTATTCTGTCAGCATTAGATTCGCGTGTGAGACGAGTTTAGTGGGTATATCATTGATAGCACTATGCTGCGTATATAATTACCTTTGTATGGAGGGGCTCTCTTTAGTAATATCCGCAGGGGGAGAGGGTCCAGGCATAGGGAGTATATGTATGTTTCAATTACTTGTTCTAGTGATGTATCATACAAGTGTGAATTTATCCTAGGTTTGGACTGACAAGCGATGTGGGTGGAACGATATAAGGTTGTGATAGCAAGGCCATCGTGTTTAATGTTCCCGGATAGAATGTGTTGTTTGATGAGGCCTCACCTGAAAGAGAGTCAAGCTCGCATTTCTATAATGTTATGGTGGAGACTTCGGAGAGCATAGATGTCTCGTTGTAATAAATCCGGATGTGTAAGGACTTTATGATAGGATTCAAGGAATATTGGGTTTACTGCCGAGCAGATTTATTAATCTCGTTATTGTTATTAGCGCTAATACCTAGTGATGGTGAGAGCATATCATTAGTTAACTCCTTTAGAGGTGCGGTAGTTGAGATTTATAAGTATATAGTTGGAGGTAGCATCTGAGTGTCCCGATTATGTGTTTGAGGCTTATGGAACTAGATCACCGCCAATACTAAATCATAGTGCATTGGGGGAAGTTCCTTGTTTGGGTTCTACTGCGAAATGAAATACGCATGAATTTTATAAACGTCGGGAGTAGAAAGACATTGACGGATGCCAGGGCATCAGTTTTGAATATAAATCCTCGAACATGTCGAGGAAATACTTTGAGTTTTGAGCTATATTATGGTATAAGGCCAGTGAAGCTGGTAGTACTGTGAAAAAAGCACTAAAAATTTTCTTCTCACCATGAGTTAAAGGGTGGGAAAATCTTGACGAGAATTCAATTATGAATTTATGAGGTGATTGAGAATACCCATGTGATATAGCCATGCAGAGGAGGCGAGGCCGATCTAGAGAAAAGCGTCTTTGGTTGGTGATGTTTGTGATGTTTTTATAAATATGCGCGAGCTATAGGGTGTATGAGCGCCCTGGTCAGTTGGTTTATAAATCGCTCGAGATAGAGGGGCATGGAAATTGATGCGTGAAAAGTATACATGTGAGGCAGTTATCAATTAAGCTGAAATTTAATGATGGATTGAACATTGTGCGAGAAAGGCGATAATATAAGTATATAGGTGTAAATAGAACTAGCACACTCGAGATAGGTTGAAAGGTTGTGGCAATCCATTCAAAGGATATCTCTTAAGAAAAAGGAGACCTAAATATTATGAGAAAATAGAGCAGAACCTTACTCAGTTTAGTGTTGAGAGTGGCTTGCGCGTAAAGATGTTGATGACTAAGAGGCAAAAGACCCAAGAAGTGAAAAAAAATGCACGTGCCGTGACTATTGGTATACCCCGGGAAAGAAACGGAGTATAAAGTACCACTTAATATGAGATATTATAAGTGGAAATTAGAGTTGGGTGAGACATAGTGAGATTATCTCTGGATGCACCACTCATAAATGGAAAAAGGTTGGCTCGAGATGATCACCTAAAATCAAGTAATAAGACTATGTTTCCAATCATGGAATGGGTAGGTAGATTGATAACATTTGTTGATGGGATGTCAACATCGTGACTAGGTCAAGAATTCCTCTGAGTGTATGGAATGGATTGGCTAAGATGAAGTAATTGCTATTCTTTCTTTGAAAAGAATGAGTGCAGCACTGCAAGGTGCCTCCTAATATTGTTATGAATCAGGATGAGATCCTGCAATCCCACCTCTGATAGGGATTATCAGAAAGCGATGGGGATGAAGTTTTGTTTTGGGCATATTGTATCATCTATAGCCCGATAGTTAGACAAGAGGTAATTTATTATGCTGGCTAATGCGAGTAGTATGGGTGGTTCCTTGTAGGGTAATTGAGGGAAGAAATTACCGTTGGTAGAGTTATGTGTAATAACTCGTACCGGTTTATCAGGCATGAGGTACCTTTTGAGGTTTTTTATGGAAAGCCATGTTGTTAACCCTCAGGTTGATTAGAGGTGAGGGTATAACTAGATATTTCATGAATAAATTGATTTTTTTATTTCAAAACCTTTAATGAAAAGCACCAATTGATTTCATGTTTGGGAAAATTTGTATTTAGTTACGGTTTATATCTGCAGATGATTGTAAATCAGAAGAGTTTTGATTATTACTATGGATTTAAATCTGGGTTTTGAATGGAATTTAATGGATGAACACAAAACTAGATTATGAAAGAGTTTGGGGGGGTTTGATTCATTCTTGATTGATTTCGGTGAAGTTTTAATGTGTTTGAAACGTTAAAAATCATCTTAACTAAGGTAGAAATAGTTGGGACCAATCGATTATGATTTTGGTGAAGATTTTATGAGATTTTGGTATCAAAAAGGTGTACAAAAGCTACTGCAAAATATAGAACTAAGTTGCAGAAAAATGGACAGGTCTGATCCTGTGAAACGGATCGGTCTGGCCTTAACAGAATAGCAGACCGGTACAGTCCTAGGAAGCCGAATCGGTTCGATGCTCGGAATTTTTGAAATTTTCCTCTTTCTCTTGTATTTCTAAATGGACGTAGTGGAAAATCCTTAAGCATTTGTGAAAATAATATTGGGAGACTTATTATTTTATTGTAGACCTACAATGGGAGTACGACTTTGTCTTAGAGAGAGAATTAAGAAGGGAATGGGTTTTGGTTATAGTAACTCATAATTAATCTGAGAGATGGATAAAGAGTTACGGGAATCTAATGAAATTATGTACATGAGTAGAGTAAAGATGGTAACTACTGAATTTTTATATATTATGGGGTAATTAGAACCTTAGAGTTGGGTGAACACTCAACTAATTACTAAAGTGAATTAAATTCGTAAATAAATGATATAGTACGATTAATATTAGAGAGAAAATATTACGTACAAGTATAAAATATTTGGTTGTGTGAATACCTATTATATTCATACTTAGGCTGTGTGAATACCTAAAGTATGCTAAATTCTGTATTGGGGTCGAGGAGTATCCGGAACAATGCAAAAGAGTTCGATTTGGGGTCGATGATTATTCGGACCAAATCGAAGATGAAAGATATTGGGGTCGATGAGTATTCGGACCAATATATATCTACAAAACATTTACTTTGGGGTCGAGGGATAGATGGACCAACGTAAATGATAAGATGATTAGGGTCGATGAGTATCCGGACCAATAATCCCCATAGTATATATTACGTGTGAAACATATATACTTAATGATATTATACTTATGTGCAAGAGTATACATGTAAATGAAATATATATATATATATATATATATATATATATATATATATATATACATCTAAATGATAAATTAAGTAGAGAGAATCTTAATTACAAGATTAAGAATAGATTGGGAATATCTATAATAAATTAAGTAGTGAAACTTAATTATGGAAGTCGTGTGATAAATCTGAAATGCTTAAGTAGTGAGACTTGATTATGATGATTAAACATAACATATGTGAATATTATATGAAAACTGAATAATATGCGAGGGATGTTAATAATGAAGCGTGATGTATGGGCGGCACGGGATAGTAGACCATTGATAAGATCGATTATATAATTTACTCGAGATATCTTGGGTATGATAGCTAGGTGGGCTAAGTATAGGACGTTAAATGTGAACATTAGATGATGGGTGAGATGACTCAAGGGAGTGTGCGTAAACCTAACATGTGTAATCAATAACCGATTTTAATTGTGATAAATTACTTGTTAAATGTTTTTAAAATATTTTGATCACTAACTCTTGCTATAAATATGTTTTCAAAACTCTTTTAGGTGTCTAGCCACAAGGGCGCCATACTTGATGGTTTCATTCCAGGGACTAGGAGTTGTAGCACTGTGGATGCTGACAGGATTTTGAGTAGCTGATTATTTCATTCAGATCTAGCATAGGATCTCATTCTTATATATCATGTTTGGACATGTGGTCCGTTTTTGGTATTATAGTTCAATTTTGTATCAGTTTTACTTTGCAGTTTAGACTTGGATTATTACTTAGTTTGGTTATTTTAGCCGATGGTTTGTTCGGCATGACTTTGATTCATTTACATATCATGATGGTTTGTATTCTAGTATATTGTAAATGTTGTTTTAGTTTTCAAACTATATATTTATTCTGTTAAATTGAAAGATAAAGTTTGGTACCGATTTAATTAACTGTTAGGTGGTTAGTAATTAATTTGATTTTTCGAAAGTGATGCAAAGAATGAACCATATGAGAAACCCATTTTAATTTGATAAAGGACTGATCACCCGATATTTAACTAGGCGGGCTATCACAAAAGTGTTCCTCGAGGCCCCTCTCAAGTTTGAAAATTATGTACAAGTTACTGTTTCAAAAGATATTTACCAAATCAGATATTTTGTATGCACTAAGAGATATATTTGCTTTTTGACTTTGGTTCGCACCAGGTATCGTCTGTCAGAGGGGACAGACGGCTGCAGACCTAGTAGGGACAAAAGATACATTGCACATCTTGTCCCTCTAAGTTTTTTCTCTTGATTTTAGCGCCCCAAAAGGCCCAAACCATCCCCATGTTCACCTAAAAATAGGACCATTATTGAGGTCAAATCAGATATCAGAAACTCAAGTCATACCGTTACTCTGTCAAAATCACATTAGACCACCTAGTATTCTCTCAATGCTCTCTCTCTCTAAGTGTTAAGTGATTGTTTCTTCATTACCACACGAACAACCATTATTCTCAGGAGATTCTTTTGAGAAAAGTTATTATTATTATTATGAAGTTCATCTTCTTGCAGGAGGTAGTTCTAGCTTTGGTTACATTTTCACCAAAAATTGAAGGTTTTACTAGGTGTTTCTTTAGAAACTCTTGAAGACCTTGGAGGCAGAGTTCATTAAAGTGGGTCATGCCTCACCCGTTTCAGTGTCTTACCAGACCCTTGTCACACTACCATCCTACACTTATGTATTTATCTCTTCTAGCGCAAAAGAGAAAGATATTTAAAATCTCCCTCCTACTGCGCTATCGCGCGATCATCCTATCGAGGTCTCGAGAACTTACTCCTCATACTGTTACGGATGGTGAGTGGAAAACACTTCCCCTCAAACAATTCACTAAGCTCATAGTAAAAGTTTCACTCCCAATACGCCCTAACTCCTGACAAAAATCAACCTCATGCGTGGGACGTCTCATGAATGAAATCTAAATAAGGAGCCCTCCTAATGCACTTTGGTTTATCCAAGTTCCGTCATAACCAATGGCACAAAACTCCCTAAGCGATTATCATTATAAAGAGTACAAATTCTAAGTGGTATAGCTCTAAACTATTCAAACAACACAAGGCAGAAAAGCAGAGGACACACTTAAGACACTAAGACACTAAAACCTAGAATGCTCTGATACTAATTGTGATACCCTGTAAAATCCATAGATAGATTGATCAATTCTAATACAAAAATCATGGGAGTAAGAAAAAAATTAGTAACATTCTGAGCATAAACAAATTAAATAAAACCGATATAAATAAATACAACACAAGATAATAAAAATGATGAATAAATTAAAACATCTCTGATACCATCTAACTATTAATGGAATTAAACCCCATCGCTGGAATATAAAATATATCTCAATGTTCAACGCTGACTCATAAATACATCTCGTACAAATGTCTGATCGAAAATTCTAAAATAATATATCTGATTGATCATAGAAAAGTAACTGAATACAGAACTATAAAGGCGCTCCAATTATCGCCACCTACATCCTATGAATGATAAATACAGCTGGTGCTTGAGAAAATCCTTCAACAAATATCTCAATTTTATGACGACCTAAGACTTGTAGAGAAATAATTCAACAACGAGGAATAAACTTAGGAAGTCTACAATGCTTAAGATTATAACTAGATTTGGGTCACGATAATAATAACACATCTTCCTCCCATATTAAGTTGATTTTAAGTTATTTAAATTTCCCAAACCCATACAGCCTAAATAAGCATGCAGTTCGACTCCTAACCCGTATGAGGCCCATGTAATTTAATTTTATCGTTTAAGTAAGTACTCTTTACTTTAACAATATTAAGTTTGTCTATTGTAGTAATAATATCTTACTCTATGGTATTCTCTTGCATTAAAATAATTCACTTATTAAACATTATTCTTTTACATTACGATCTCAAGTTATGATTTGAAAAGTATATCTCTAATGTATAAGTCTTTAACGTTCTCAAGTCACACTTCAGTATATATGTCTCTAGTATATCTTATCTTATTATTCCTAAGTCGTGATCTCAAGTGCATACTTCTCCAGTATAATGCATAATTCAATATAATCATCTCAAGATATAACATATACAACGATTAGATAATCCAGAATACATATATGATCAACTCAAATCAAATCACATGGGCCATGCTCAGGCACGTATATAAAGATACGAAGGTTTATCCCTAGCACCTTCGGGTATCACTCGTGCCATACCAGGTATATTTATAAGGCGTCCTCCAAACGATATAACCTTAATGTATCAACAAAGTAAATATGTCTTGGACTGGTTGAAGAATCAATCCTTAATTTCCCTAATTCTTTAGGACAAATACTCAGTTTTTAAAGCTAGGGTTTCCTCACGTCTTCCTTAGCATGCCCAATCCATATACTAACCCAACGCAATTAAATTCTACAAAAATAAGCTCAAATCGGACTTTCTAAATGTCATACGAACCTACTCGAAGGTTAACATCTTTTACAAGTCAGTCATCTCAATAGGTTAATTAATTATCTTATTAAACTAATTAAATAGCCAGAATACATAGCTTAAGTTAAATCTTAATTATTAATTAATTGGATTGTGACTCGGTATTATAACAACCTACTTCACGATCGATGGGACTTGATGCTGTGGGAATAATCCAAACAAGAAACCCCTTAACACCTATCCCCCTGATCAATCCATAGGCGCCCATAATATTAAGTCACTTAACTATATATCTAGTGAATTATTATGAGTATGCCAACATCCATAGCAATACAATAAATCACACGTAACTCAATTACGTAATCCAACATGTGTGACTCCGCAAAGTCACATCTTAATCTACTAAATAGCATAATGAAAATACAACATCTCAAATCATGAAATGACATTCCGCATGCCATATCCCGATAACAACCCATTACAAACCAATAATCAATTTAACATTTAAATACCACAAAACTATGGGGTAGTACATTTATGTGGATGATATTAATTTAATCCGGACTCCAGAAGTGCTCGAGAAAACTTTGAATTATTTTAAGAATAAATTTGAGATGAAAGACCTTAGAAAAATAAATTTTGTCCTGGCCTATAAATAGAGAGAAATTCTAGTGGAATTTTAATTCATCAGTCTAATTATGCTGAAAAAGTCTTGAAATGATTTGGTATGGACAAAGCACATCCACTAAGTGCTCCAATGGTTGTCTGATCTTTAGACATAAAGAAAGATTTATACCATTCTAAAGAGGAATATTAGGAAATATTAGGTCCAAAAGCACCCTGTTTAAGTGAAATTGGTGCATTATTTTTCTTGGCACAATGCACTAGATTGAATATTTCATTCTTAGTAAATTCTCATTCTGGATGTAGTTCTGAACCAACTAAAAGGCATTACGCTGGTATCAAACATATCTTAAGATATCTGTGAGGAACCACTGGCATGGACTTATTTTATTCTAATCGTTCAAATAGCTCTGAGTTAGTAGCTTATGCAGATTCTGGATACCTCTTTGATCCTCATAAGGGTCGATCTCATATAGGTTATGTATTTCTTAATGGTAATACTGATATTTCTTAGCTTTTACTAAACGAAATTTTATCTACTTCTAACCACTCTAAAATTTTAACTCTTCATGAAGCTAGTTAAGAATGTCTATGGCGAAGATCTTTAATTCAACATATTCATAATTCTTGTCAATTTTCTCCCATTATAGATGTTCCTAGTAACATATATGAAGACAATGTAACTTGCATAGCCAACATTCACGAAGGTTTCAACAAGGGAGACATAACTAAGCACATTTCACCAAAGTTTATTTTGACTCATGGGCTTCATAAGAAAAATTAAGATTGAAGTTAAGCACGTGCCTCCAAGTGATGACCTAGCTTATATGATTACCAAATCACTTTCGAGAGAAACACTCTAGAAGCTCGTACATGAGATTGGAATACGCCGACATCAATTATAGACAAATTGAGATATGCAAATCAAGGGGAGTACCTTATCGGGGGAATCAGAAATCATGCTCTTTTGAGACATATATGCATTATACTTCTTTTCCTTTAACTAGGTTTTTCATCGAATTTTTCTAGTAAAGGTTTTAACGAGCCAACATCAAGCACGTCCAATACTAATTCAATGATGACAAAAGTTGTTGTTTTTTTTTCTTCACTTTGATTTTTTTCCACTGAACTTTTTTCTTAGTAAGTTAGTAATGAGACAACAATAATTGAATGATGGATAAAGTGTATATCCAAAGAAAAGTGTTTAATAATATGTATTTTGTGGGACATCCACACATATTCCTTGTATATGTTTTTTTAGGATATCTCATTATGTCTTATAAATAGTGTGATACCCATTAAGTTTATACACGCATTGAAATGAAAAATCGTATATCTCTACATTCTTTCTTGTGCCCTTTATTTTTACTACATTTTACAATTTTTATATCCCAGATTTTCAGGAAGAGAATTATGATTTAATTGGAAAAGATGATGTGTCATCTGAAATTAAGGGAGCTGAACAGAATATTTTGTTGGCCGAGATTGCTCCTATTCTCGTGGAGAACACCCCATTGGTTCTTTCACAAATGAACACTCCTCGTGTGGCTCAAAATTTAAATTCAAATGGAGTAAAATCTTCCTCAAAGTTAGTGGCTAAGGAGGCTAATAGCCAGCAATTTTCGGGTAAAAGTCATACAGATTCAAGGTATGATGATACTCCAAATATTCCGGAAAAAAAGTTGGATAATTTAAGTGGTAAGTTGGAGAATAAAAAACAAAGCAATATTCATCACATAATCCAACGCGATTCCATCGTTTTAATAGGAGATAAACTTGTTTTGCGCAATGATCTAATCGAGACTTCATCTTCTGATGAAGACTCTAAATGTGATGAAGATATAACTCCGGTAACAAGTGACGAGTTATCCCAAGTTAACCCTATTAGTATCCAAATTCACGACGATCGAGGCATTGATTTATTCGTGGATCTCCCCAAACTTGGTTGCACTTCTACGATGGATTCTGATCTTATTTTGAATAATGTAAATTCTACTGTGAAAAATGACAATTGGAAAGTCGTCCGCAAGCGAACAAGGGCTAGGAATCGTAGGACCTAAATGTTTCTCTTAAATTGGCTTTAGATTGTTGTGTCTTTTTTGCAATAGTACTGCTTTAGCGCTTGTAATTGCCCTTGAAGAGGCTTTTTCTCTATCTATTAATAAAAGTTGCTATCTTTCTAAAAATAATAAAAAAATAAAAAAAAGTATTAAATATAAGTTCACATATATTCAATTTTAATGAGTCAAACATATTTTAAATTTATGAGTCTTTAGTGCATGTTGGTAAATAAAAAGTTGGATTAGACTTGCATCTTCGAATGTCATCTAAAGCGGGCGCTAATTTTATTATTTTATTTTTTTTGGCATTTTGCATAAGAGTTCTTTTACGTTGCTACATGAGGCCGCGGCACACTAACGTAGCGTATCACGATTGATTAGTGTCGTCGATGCAGATCCAAACTCATAAGATAATAACCAATAAAACACGACACGTCACATCTCATAACCGACGCATGAAAATTATGAGTTGGTCTAGCCTCATTGCTCGCATAAACATTCCGCAAAATACCAAGCCATGGTGTGATGGACTGTGGTAATTTACCTTTGGTATTTGCCTAGGGTCTTTCACTTTTAACTCGTAGGTATCAAATATTTGGTTTCTATATTTAACAATCCTAGAAAGTGTAGAAACCAGAGGCAACAAGAAGTTAACAATACACTGCACTGCTACATACTGGTTTTCCATGTAACCATCCTAGAAACTGCAGAATCAGGAACCAGCAAGACTTAACCATACACTGCTATGTACTCACAAGCCATGCAGTGGAAAATAACTGCTTCTAGTTCCTCAAAAGTTTCAACACAAAAACCAACGTTCAAAAGGCTTCAATCATATTCTCCTTAACCCTAATATAATTCATCCCCTTGAAAAGAAAATCATCATAGTCCCCTGCAAATATCTTCCACTAAAACGGTAACTCTTATCATTCCCAAAATTCTAATGAGCTATTAACTCCGTTCACAAGTACAAACGAAGAAATAGCTGCAAAAAGGAGGTCAAAGATATTAACTCCATTCACCAATTATCCCTACTAATGCTGCTCTGCTGTTGCAGGACGAAAAATAAATAAAACCATGATGATTCTACTAAATAATGCTAAGAGGCACTAGATCTTTTCTCTCGTGTGAACAGAACACTAGGGTTTTTACCGTTTTTAAAAACACCAAGATTCTAAACAAAAAAACTTTAATGTTGTTTTTGACCTTTCTTGAAGAACAGTGTCATGAAAAGGATTCAATGGCACGCTCGTTTGAATCTCACTCCTGAAAAAGTATGAGAGAGAAGGGTGTGGACAAAAGCAGAAAGCAAAGAACCTCCACGCGATCTGCACCAAAAGATAGATACACAACTTTAAAACAGGGACATAAATGTGCATAAATAAATATGAGAGGGGGAGAGAGAGCACGAGGCTCGAAAAGCACGGCTTTCGCACTCACCTTTAAAACTACCTCGATTTTCTACAGCAGGAAAGGGAAAGGAAAAGGGAAATCCCGATAAAATCCTAAACCTACTGCATGAAGATGCTATGCTAACCCTAAACCATGCCTATATATATACATGTGAACCGACATCCTATCTATGTACACATAAAAATATCTATATGCATATACATATCATGCATGTGCATATTGTCATCAGCATCCTTGTAGAGGTGGCAGCACAATATACACTTATTAACGTACATTCACACATTTAATATTCTCTGTCTTCCAAAATTTGAAATGTTATTTATAATAATATATAAAACTAATATGTAATTTGTGTGATACGCTGATGTAGTATAATATTTGTTAAAAATATAATAAAAAAATTAAAATACTCAAATAAAGAAGTAACTATACATAAGAAATAAAAATAAAAAATAAAATGTTGTAATTTCATAAAAGACACTTTTAGGGAAAAAATATTTTCAAAATTTGAAAAATATAGAAAACTATTTTTAAAATCTGAAAATCACAAAAAAAAATTATAAAAGTGAAAAAAACAACTGAAATATTGAAAATTACATAATCTTGAATATATTGAAAAATACAAAAAGTAAAAGACTGAAAATTACAGAAAATAAAAAAATTGGCGATTACAGAACATTAAAAATTCTGAATTTAAGGCAAAATAATGAAAAAACTTAAAAATTATTAAAAATACTGATTTTTTTTTAAATCTGAAATTAATATAAAAACATTTTAAAAGTTTGAAAAAATAAAAAACTATTAAAATCAGAAAATATTGAAAAAGATATTTAAAAAATATAAAATATTGAAAAAAACATGTTGCCACAAAGAAATAGTGCTTCTCGGGAAAAAATATATTTCCAACCAAATAAGCTTTTTCCCCCAAAAAACATATTTCCCTATTTTCAGAAAAACTAAACCCTTATTTCCAGGAAGAAAAAAAGTATTTTCATGCCATAAAAACATATTTTCAGAAAAAACAACACTTATTTCGGATCTAGGAACAATTTCTTTTTGGCCAAAAAATATATTTACGGAATAAAAAAAAATCAAAACCTCAAAAAATTACAACCACAAAAATCGGATCTAAACCACATATAAATAAAGGGTCATTTACTGTTTGGGGTATGTTTGTTTATAATAATTGATGCTTGGGGTACGTTAGCTTCCGTATTAGTTCGTTGGGTGTTATTTTAACGATTGGGACTAAAATCCGTAAACAACGATGCCTTTTTCGTTAGCTAGCTATTGGAGCTCCACCCATTTCTTGTAGTACTCCAAAACTTTTCATACTTACAAATTTACCCTCATTCCTTTTATGCCTCTTCAAATAGAATTAAACATCCATCTCCTTCTCATTAAAGAATTGTTTTTTTCCTACAAACATTACTAAACATCTGCATAAATATCAACATTTCCGGAAAGCCTAAAAAAGTAAAAGTAAAAAAAAAATCTACACAAATAAAAAAAACAGTAAAAGTAAAAAAGAACATCAACAAATATTCCCAACAAATAAAAAAATAGCTAAAGTAAAAAAAATAAATAAAAAAAATAACTCGACAAACAATCCCATTTATCAAGATTTTGCATTTTGTCGTATCGCTTGTATTTGAGTCGTATTTGTGTTAGGTAAAAAATTAAATTTCACATAATCTCGTAAAAACATTTTTTTTTTGTTGAAAATCATTTTATCGTGTAGAATTTATTAAAGGAATTTTAATGAGTGTTAAGTGAGTATATTAACAGTCATTCAAATATATATATATATATATATATATATATATATATATATATATATATATATATATATATATATATATATATATATATATATATATATACATATATATATATATATATGGCATGAAATGTTTTTATTATTTATAAAACTATTTTATTTACTAGTTAAAAAAAATATTTATAAAACAATTTTTTGATAAAAAATAGATAACAATTTTTTTTAAACAATTGAAATGCTTTTTTAAAGTATTTATGAAAATATTTTTTTTTGATAAATAAAAGCATTAAAAAGCCGCTAAGGAAGCGGAACCATATACAAGGAGGATACAAACATACCCATAAGTAATTTCATTACACGATTTTTTTCACCAAGCACAAACACGATCCAAGTAAAATCATGTTGTGAAATCTTGTTTGTATTTTGTAAAATCGTATTTGCATTTGATAAAAAAAAATCTTGTAATGGAATTACATATGGGCATATTTGTATACTCCTTGTATACAGATTTCGCTCCCTTAGGGGATTTTTAATGCTTTTATTTATCAAAAAAATTTCTTTTCATAAATATTTTCAAAAAGCATTTCAATTGTTTAAATAAAATTGTTATCTCTTTTTTTATTAAAAAAATAGTTTTATAAATAGTTTTTTATTTAACCATTAAATAAAATAGTTTTATAAAAATTAAAAACATTTCACGCCATATATATATATATATATCTTTTGAAATTACTATTAATAAAATCAATTGACACTCATTAAAATTCTTTTAATAAATTCTACATTATAAAATGATTTTCAACAAGAAAAATTGTTTTCCACCCATTTTATTTTGGAAAAATAGTTTTTTTTTTTCATTTTAATTGAAAACTCATATGCTTGATAAATGGGATTGTTTGTTGATTTTTTTTTACTTTAACTATTTTTTTATTTGTTGGGAATATTTGTTGATGTTCTTTTTTACTTTTACTGGTTCTTTTATTTGTTTAGATTTATTTTTACTTTTGCTTTTTTTTAGTCTTTTCGAAAATATTTAGTTTCATAAATTTTTGTTAGAATATTTTTGTTGAAATGTTGATATTTATGCAGATGTTTAGTAATGCTTGTAGAAAAAAAACAACTCTTAAATGAGAAGGAGATAGATGTTTAATTCTATTTGAAGAGGCATTAAAGGAATGAAGGTAAATTTGTAAGTATCAAAAGTTTGAAGTGTTAGAAGAAATGGGTGGAGCGCTAATAGTTCTATCCCTACCCAAAATACCCCCAAATCCTCAATAAGCCAATAACCCTCCAACCCCCTCTCTCTGTCACAGTTGTCAGTCGTCTAAAAAATGAACATGGCCGGAGTTTTTGTTCAGAGGATTTTTTGAAAAAATCTTTTTTTTTCTTTGTTCGAAGGATTCTTTTTTCGGGGCTTTTGAATAAATCCTTTTGTTCGGAGCTTTTGTTTGGAGGAGCTTTGGAAGTTGAAGAGTCATCAATGGCCTGAAAAAACAGGTTCAAAATTAGTTGAAATAAGTTTTGAGAATATGCGAAGTAGCTAACTATTTTTGTTGCAAAGTACTTGGTGTTAATTGGATCACTACATCTTACTTAATTTGACTTTCATAAGATTATTGTTACTGTCATAAATACAAACTTCTAGATTGGCAAGATTCAGATATTGTTGGACTTGCCGTAATGAGTTTGTTTTTCAGAGGCTATTTCCCATTTTCGGAGCTTTTGAATAAATTCTTTTGTTCGAAGAATCTTTTGAATAACGTTTGGAGATTTTTTTTTTATTTTTTGGATTTGCTAGAGGTATTTTTTCTTCGTCTGAAAACATACTTTCTTTTGTTGAAACTCAATTTTTTTGTTGCTGAGATTTATAATCAATTCTTTTGTTGAAATTTTTTTTAAACATTTTTTTTAAATCATTTTATAAACAGTTTTTTTAATTAAAAATAATTTTTAAACATTATAAACAGTTTTTTAACACTTTTTAAACATTATTATAAAGCTTATTTTATAAATGAATATAATTTTCTTACTTAAAACAGTATAAAATTATGTTGAAATTTATATTAATTGGTGGTAAACATTTTCTTTTCGAGAAATATATTATAAAATTATGCTAGAATTTATATTAATTGGTGAATTTAACTATTTTTTGAATTTAACTGTTTTTCTCTAAATATTTAAACCTTATATATATATACACACACAAAATTGAAAAACAAATTTATATAAATAAATTATTGTTTTTAAAACAACTAGATAATTTTTTTTTAAATAATGCAGACCTTTTGTTATACAATTAACAGTTAACAAACCATGCAAAACAATATTATATAACAATTTTGTTAATAAAAATTTTTTAATTATAAATAAAATAGAGTAAAAAAAATTTAAAAACAATTATCTATCAAAAACAACTATATAAATAATTTTTATAAATATTAAATAGTTTTTAGAGACATTGAACAGTTTTTATTAGGGGCGTGTTTCAGCCGGATCGGATCGAAAAATGACCCTTCGAAAAAAATTATGATTTTTTTGTAAATAAAATCGTTAGTCCGATTTTCGATCCAATTTTTTCTCAAAATTAAAAAGATTTCCGAATTCAAAAAAATCAAAAATTCAAAAAATATACTAAAAATCTAAAATTTTCAAAAATTTCAAAATTTCAATAAAAGAAATATAGGATTTTCGATTACTCGAAATTCACATTTTAAAGAAATCAAGAAAAAAATTTAACCCAACATGTAAAATACATAAGGATTTAACCATTTTTTCATTTGTGTTGAGGATAGATGGATAATCTCCTTCTATAGAGGACTTTTTTGGACCTCTCTTCCTCTCCTAGACGAAGTGGGACACATGAGAATGTTTAAAAAAATCGAAAATCGAAAAATATTTCGAAAAATATCGAAAATAATTCTAAAAAATCGGATCGACATAGTTTTGGAAAAATTGGATCGGAAAAATTGAAAATTTAATATTATTTTCGATTTCCGATCCGATTTATTTCGAAAAAATTGAAAATTGAAAAATCAAAAATCGGAAAACCCTATAGACGTTCCAAAACCGGAAAATATTGAATCGGATATCAGAAAAATCGGAATATTCGAAAAAAAACACAGCACTAGTTTTTGTAAATACTAAACATTTTTTTCAAATTTTTTTTTTATAAATATTAAATAGTTTTTAAAAATTTTGAAGAGTTTTGACAAATATTAAACATTCTTTATAAATATTAAACATTTTTTTATAAATACTAAACAATTTTCATTAAACAGATTTTATTTAAAAGTGTTTACTAAACAACATTTTTTATTAATATTAAACATTTTTTTATTAATATTAAATAGTTTTATTAAATAGTTTTAATTAAACAAATTTTATAAATATTAAACAGTTGTTATGCTTTAATTTCAAAGGCAAATATGTCATTTACTTGGTGAGAGACAACTAGGTGAGAGACAACTGTTAAAGATATCATCTAACGGTCAAGTGAGTCAACAGACGATTTTTCGTTAGTTATGGATCCAACAAACTAATACGGAAACTATCGTATCCCAAGTACCAATTATTATAAACAAACGTACTCCAAACACTAAATGACTCATAAATAAAACATAATTATATATACCACCAAACTAAAAAAACATCTTCCCTACATCCAATACTAACCTAATACTTGTGGCCAACGTTCAATTCATCCAATACAAATAGAATATCAAACACTCACCACTTCGACGACATTTTAGATATTCATCTCCGGAGTTGTATTCAACCCATAAATCGACCTTGGTTACCATTCCATCATCACCAGAGCTATGTTTGTTGTTCTTTTCTGATTAATGGTCCGAATACTATGTAGAATAGCACCACCCTCTCTCTCATTTGGGTGTATAATCAAACTAATGAACACCCAGTAATGTGTCAATGAATATGAGGTCGATGAAACAGTCGCATGCTCGACTTTCAAACTACTGAAGGGAGACGAACCTTAATAGTAGCAAAAGAAATGGAGAGTCAAGGGTCCTTTTGTTTTGTATTTAGTTTTGAGCGATGTTTGGGTTTTCAAGGGAGGTAACGATTTGTACTCAAAGACTAACAATAACACTTGTAGTTGCATTAAGCATTAAATGTTATTAATACCTCTATACTACTCCTTTAGAGGTATAATATAGCTTGTAGGCTAAAATTGTGGGCTTCACCATGTATTGACACGTGACAAAATTCAATTCCAATTAATTCATCTTTTCATCTCCTAATTACTCTCATTCCACTCCTAAAGAAATGACTCTTCAAAACTCTCTAAACTCTTCACTTTCTATATGTCCGTACATGCATCTAAGTATGAGTATGAAACAAATAAGTTTAGATTTAGTAAAAATTTTCTACTCGTATTTGGCATCACTTTGTTTTTCCCCAAAACTATATTTTATTCAAGACTACTAAAGTATGCATCTATTTTTTTGTTAGGTTTGCAATCACAAGATTTAAGTGAAGAATGAAATATGCCAAATGGGTTATGTCTTTTTTTTTTCAAGTTGATATATAATAAGGAGTTTATTAGTTTCAAACAGTAGTTCTCTTTCCTTTTTTTTCAACCAATTAAAAACATGAAGAAGTTGATTTTTAATGTGATAATATTTTATTTTGAATTCAAAGCATAAAGAAGTTGAAATTTCAAGTGACAATATTTATTTACGTCTATCTATTTTTAGTTCTACATTTGGTGCGGGAATAAAACAAACAATTTTAATTTAGGAGACAACGTATATGATGCGTTTACAGTGGATGAATTAGTTGTGGAATATAAGATAGCAACAACACAACAAGTACAGATGGTATTTGATACCACTGATGATTTATTTACTCTATGCAATAAATGGTAATCACAAAGGTTTTCCTGTGAAAAAAAGATCATCCAAGAAAGAAGATGATGAAAAACTTAGAGTGATTATCTTAGCATGATCTAGGTCATGTATATCATAAAGCAAGTGTAAAAATGCCTTGAAGAAATATGCAATATGCAAAACTAATTGCATCTATAAGAAATATCATATTCTCAATCTTAGGACTCGGGGAATTGGTGGGTTATTCCCACCAATACATGTGAATATTTATCACTCTTGGATTTTTTTTCCCACTCGAAATTTTGTATCTTTTGGGTTAAATGAGTTTTGTGCTAGTAGTTGTTTGGTATGTTTATTTAAGAAAAGGATTCAGAAGAAATATAGAGTATGGGCGAGAAATGTGAATCACTAGGTTAACTCGTGTTATGTTGAATTTTCCTTAAATTGTTAGATCTAGTGGTGGAAATGATATAGATTAACTCATGTTATATTTATCTATGTGGGTTTTGTAGGGTCGCGTAGATGCAATAAGAGCTGTAGGCTTAGATGTGCTAAGAATGGGGAATTTCACTAATGATCAGGAGAAGATAATTATTCAGCTTCAATCACTTTTGGGCAACAAATCCCTCTCTCTCTCGAGAGAGAGAGAGAGAGAGAGAGAGAGCGGATCAAGTGAGGTCCCAATTTGAGGTCCCTCAATGAGGTCCATTTTTTTAAAATAGTAAAACAAATATTTTGGGGCTGATTTTTTTTGTATGGTTCTTAAACATTTCAGTAGGACCATAAAAAAATAATCAGCTCAAAATTAATTTTTTTGCTATTTTAAAAAAATCGGTCAAACTATGTCAATTTTTAAGTTGTTTTTAAGGTGTTAAAAACTGACAAAGTTTGACCGATTTTTTTTAAATAGTAAACAAATTCATTTTGAGCTGATTATTTTTTTATGGTCCTACTGAATTGTTTAAGAACCATACAAAAAAATCAGCCCCAAAATATTTGTTTTACTATTTTAAAAAAAATGAACCTCATTTAGGGACCTCAAACTCGGGGACCTCACTTGATCCTCTCTCTCTCTCTCTCTCTCTCTCTCTCTCTCTCTCTACATATATATATATATATATATATATATAGTGTGTGTGTGGGGGGGGGGGGAAGTAATATATATCATCCTTTATAGGCTTATGCAATATTAAATACTCTAATCCAAAAATCATACATTGTTTTTCAGTCCATAAACTATAAGTTGTTTTTAACGTTCTATGTTCAAATTTTTGCTCAGATAGCTAACATGCAAAAAAAAATCCCTGAAATGTGAGTATTGTTTTTCCATTTCAAAGAGAAATTCCCCATTTGATATTTTTATTTGTCTCTTAATTTTAAATAAATGTTTCTTTCATTAATTTTATATTTTCTCATATTTTTTGTTTCATGTTTCTTAGTTTTCTAGCCATTATTTATTTTTTGGGTATCTCACTTTGAAAATACAATAAACATAGTAACACATAAACTAAATATATGTTAATATCTGTACATATAAAATATCGAACAACCTATGTGTACACACGAAAAAATTCGGCCATGCATTGCGTGGCGTGCATGTTAGTATTTTGTAAAACTAAAGTAAATAGCACATTCAAAGAATATAGAGAAAGCAATTATTGTATTCCCAATGCGGGCTTGGGGAAGGTCATGGAGGTCATCATCTTCCTCCCCCCCCCCCCCCCCCCCCCCCTCTCATTCTTAATGAACCAAGGGACACACTAAGATTAAAACTCAATTGGATAAAACCCTTTAGGTATTTAATCACTTTCCCTCCACACTCTCAATTACAAAATTATGTATGAAAAACAAACTAAGTGCTCGCCTCCCTCACCCTCACAAATAATTGAGTCAATCAATTGACACCAATACAATGTGTCTGCAGCCACTGCCAATCTTCGCAACAACGTCGCCATTCTCTACAACATTGAAATTCATAATTAGGCATGTGCCGACAAAAACCCTTTACTTTTATTCCCTGATGAGATTTCCTTACTTGTATATATTCAACGTCTCAAATGATTTACATCTTAGATTTTAGATGGAGGGGTGTGTAAAGTCGAATTTCTGCATTTTGTTTATACTTTTAGAAATTTTAGAATTAAAAGTATGTATTTATTTAAATTTCAATTTTTTTTTAATTCCCTGTATCTTTTTATTTTTCTTAAATTAATGTGTTTACAAAAAAAATATATTGTTCAAGTTTATCCATTATTAATTGGGTGTTAATTGTTAGACTACGGTGGATAATATGAGTCTGGAGCCTCAAAAATAAGGAAGAAACAACAAGTTGAAAAATAGACTCGATCTCAAATAGGAGTTCTTCTTAAGTTTTATAGAGACCCTAAAGTTGCTTTGGTGCAGCGCATTATAATTATAATGAAAACTCTATTTTTGTTTTGAATAATAACTATTTTCTATTTTTTAATTAATGAAAAAAAATCGTCCATTATATATGGGGGCCTCAATTCATGAGTTCACCTCAAGCCCCCGAAATCTTGAGGTCGAGGGGCCCCAAAATCTTGGGATCGGCCTTATGTATTCTCTCTACATTTTGATATTTCTTACTATTCATATCTATTGAGAATCAATGATGATATTCTACTAGGATTATGAGGCGTTAGGACAATCTCAAATTAATTAGATTACTCAATCCCAAAGTACAACTAACCAACATAGGAAATTAGTCCCTTTAAAACCCAAAAGTTTCTAAGGAATCCTAAGAATTTTAAAAACTACCAAAATACCGCTAAACAAAGAATCATGATAATATATACCTTACCATATATATTTAATCCAAAGTTTGACCAAAAAACATATGTTTTGTAGGAATAGCATGAACCAGTCTCCTAGGTTTGAAAAACTACACATAAGCCCCTAAAACTTTTAAAAAATAAATTATAAGCCCAAATATATAAACTAAAACCACCCAAGGACCAAAGCTAAGAAGGCAACTTATTTTTACTTTCTACCTTGATGATGTCGATCAGTTGGCTGCCTATATGGCAGTGTACCACATGGGTAAAAAACTTATACCCACATAAACCCTTCTTGAAACTTAAGTCAAACCAAGTTAAAACCCACCACTTTCTTCACCAATCAAACCTCCCTCATGAACCTATAAATAGCCCAACTTACCTCAGTAAAATACTCATCCAGTTCAGAGCAATTTAAAGTAAAAATTTGAGCTTTTATGCATCTTTATCATTTATAGTACGAATGTTGTTTCTTTTTTAATTTAGTTATATTTCTCCCCTTTCCTAGAGTTAGTATATATAGTTACATGTAAAATCTAATGTGTGTATGGTATTGAACAAGCTTAAAAATCGAAAAACTTCATTGAGGCTTGAGATTCAATGGTGAATTCTGCCTCCTTGACTTTGAACCAGTTTTAAAGTGAGGAAACTTAAGCCCTGGTTCTAAGGAACCTCGGTGAAATGTTTGATTGAACCAAAACCAAGTTTTTATACCCCAAAATGAAGTTTGAAAAATCAAGGCCTAAGTTTTTCAAAACATGAATTCACTAGTTATACTCAACCAAAATCCTTCAAACCAAACTTGTTTGATTTTATTTTCAACATAGAACACAATTATTACTATGCCAGAATCCTAATCATAGCTTTCAATCACTTATGTTCAGGTCAAATTCTGGCCATTTTTACAGAAATGCAATACGTCGAAGGTTTAAGATGAAGTGAGCCACATGTACGCAAGTGGGAGTCAAACTAGGCGCGTGAAAGGATTGACCCAACAGTTGAGGGCGCGTCCCCAATAAGAAAAATCTGATTTTTTTTTCAAATTTTCTATTTTTAATTTTGAACAAAATGGTGTATTACATCACCCTGTTTGGATCCCTAGAAAGCATAATCTCAATAAAACAGATTTAAGGTTTAAAAATCATAATTTTACTTTACACTTAACCCCTTCGCCATTTTTCTAAGTATTTCAAAATAACCCTAAACTTTCTCAATAATTTCCTTAGATCAAATATAGTCATTTTGTCTCTTTCCACTAAACCCAAATCCAAATGGAAATTAGGAAAAATATTACACTTTAAACTTTTGAAAGCATACATTTATACCCTATTAGTATCTCTATGTTGAAACCTTAAGTTGTCACTCCACTGCATCCCATAAACATCCTACAAATTATTTTAGACCTATACTACCAACTTATATTCTCCTAGGTTTCAGACTATCCAATCAACTATCGTGAGTAAGAATCGAAAAATCGTAACCCGTATTTACAAAGTAGGTGATTATATTTCACTATTATACTTTGAGATTATATCTTTGAAATTACTGCATTATTTATATCACTATGTGATATCCCCCATATCTTGTTCTCATTTATGAACTCTTTTGTGTAATTCAACCTTATCGTGAATATTGATTCAATCGTTATACAATTGAACTCGAGGTAGACTAACCCCGACAACTTATGATTTCAATAAATTATTCAGATTGCAGTACACCCACTGCATCCTATTAAAACATTGATTTCAGTTATTTTACCCTGATTGTAGCACACCCCTGCATCTTATTAAACCCTGATTTTAGTATTTCACCCTGACTGCAGTACAACTCTACCATTTTATAACCATTATCAATGTAACCCCAAGTAGCATACCTTACGATTCAGGGATTAGACACTGGTATACTATGCCAATTATAGCTGGCTTGTAGGGCTCAAATATTGAGTGCCTAGATTTTATTTGCTACATACGTATAAGTGCCACTCTAGCTAAATGTGTCAAATCATTTTATTATTCCCCAATTATTTTAGGATCTCCTTTCCAAAGGTTTTGGACGATATTGTAATGGTATTGTTACGCATTTGTAGCCCCTATAATCGATAATTAATGGGTTATCTTGTTATAGTCTCATCCCTTATTTTTATAACTCTATACATAACATATCCAATTACGTTTCACCATACTTTTCTTTTACATATCAGTGGACTCCACTATATCCCTATCGGTTCTATGATATTTCGTTTTGTGTTCAATTATGTTATCTGCATTATTAATTCTAATGACACAAATTTCCAATTGAGTCCATATATAGTTTTGGCTCAATTCCGGACAAAAACATTTATTCATAGGATAGTATTTAATTGTAATATTATCAAGCCTATGAAGTGTTTGTTGAAGACGTAGCGGCAAAGAGTATAAAGCTTCATCAAATATGGCGGTCTGTGTGCCTAGTTTCTACGTCATCAACCATAGTTCCATGTTCCCAAGGTATGAATGCAATATTATATATATAGGAGCTTGGAACAAAGTTTATTGGGTGTTAGGTTTTGTAAAAACTGTGTTTTAATTTTTAGAAAGAATTAAATAAAACTTTAAAATAAGTTTATAAAGTTTTCTGGGCTAAAATCGAGTTTTCCAAACTTTCTGGTTTTTCGTTCGATAGAGTCGTTCGAACGAGATTGTCGTTCGAACGAAAATGTCGTTCGAACGAACCTGCCAACGAGTTCCCATATTAGGCCACTGGCATGTCATTCAATATGTCGTTCGAATGAACCTTCTATTCGAACGAGATATCCAACGAGATTCTAACGAGTTCAATATGGAACATCGTTAGAAGTCTCGTTCGAACGAGATGCCAAGCGGGAACAGTTTTTGGCAGTTTTTTGGCAGTTTTGCACCCACTTCCCCACTTGGTTCTTAACCAAAATTTTCAAACTTTATTATGTGCAGGAATAACATTTTCTAATTCAACTTTTCCATACCATTTTCATCTCTTAGAGAGAGTTTGAGAGCAAATTGTTTTAAGGAAAATGTTCATGTTTTGAGTGAGATTTTTAGAGAAAAATATCCATCACTCTAGTGTTTTACACCCATATTGTTTATCCAAGTTCTTATATACATATCAAATTGCTTGGAGTTTGGTACCGGTTTTCTGTACACCGAATTCAAAGAGAAGTTTTGGTTTGTTTCTACATCCATTAAAGAAGAAGATGTTTTGTTGCGATTCTACCCACTTGGAGAAAGGCTCCTTGCTCGGGTGATGGTGACCATATAAAGTCCTATCGGTGGATTCCGAGACCGCGGTGGTGTTCCAAGGTTATCCGCTAGGAAGAGGTGTCTACAAGAAGAAGCGTCGAGGCCTGAGAGGGATCGAGTCGTGCGTTGTAAGTCTATCTGTCTTGTAATTGTAATTCCGTATCTAGTGGATTTGTGGCTAGGGTCGTCCGAGGTTGTTTCATGTCTTGGGTTTTTCCTTATACATCACGGCGTAGTGTGATTGGTTTATTTTATCTTGCATAATTTATTTAGAACGCATGCATAGGATAATTCAAGATAAAATTCGGTTTAAATTATCACACTTCATTTAATTTGTGACTAAATTGAATATTGGGTAAAGTTTATTTAATTCAAGTCATTTGCTAAAATTTGGTTTCGCCTAATTTGCTATTATCAATAAATATGACTTAGGCAAATTCTAGGACTTGGATTAACTAATTGGTTTAAGTGAATATATTAATTGATTAATTTTACTTCACTTGGTGTAATTTTAATTTGTTTAAGAAATTAAAATTTGTTGTTGTTTTTTTTAAAAGCTGAACCATCATCCTAACGCTTCCGCATCGAGTTTTTACATACAAAAGAAATTATTAACTTTGATTTTAATTGAGAAAATTAAAATTCGGGGTCTTTCAAACTGGTATCAGAGCCAAAGCGATAAATTATTTCGTTAAAGATCTTTTAAATAATTTTTGGCTAAAATGGATTTTCCCCATTTTCAAAATTTCCTATTTTCGATGGTTCAAACTACGCGTATTGGAAGCACGTATGAGATCGGCACTAAAATCTATCGACGAGAGAGTTTGGATGTTTGTTGTTAACGAGTGGTCCCCACCGACTTATTTAGTTGAAAATGAACGTGTTATCAAACCCGCCGATAGATGACTGAAAATGAGTTTAAACTTGCTAATTTCAATTCCCGTGGTTTAAATGCCTTATTTAGCGCTGTCACACCGGATGAATTCGGACGTATTATGATGTGTGAAACCGCTAAAGAAACTTGGGATATTTTTCAATTAACTCATGAAGGAACTAGTGTCGTTAAAGCTTCAAAACTCCAAAACCTCACCACTCAATTTGAAACTATCAAAATGAATGAAAATGAAACTTTTGATGAATTTTATGCTAGACTTTCCGATATTGTTAATTCATCATTTAACTTGGGAGAGAAAATACCTGACGACCGTGTTATAAAGAAAATTTTAAGGTCCCTACCCGATAGATTTATTCCAAAGGTGACCGTTTTAAATTCTTTACCAACTTTAGCCTCTAAGAAATTAGAAGAGCTTGTAGGTGATTTACAAACCTATGAACTAGATATGTTTTCCTCTAAAACTGAAAAGAAAATCGAAAAGGGCGTTGCTTTAAAAGCCCGAAAAGAGGTCAAATAAGTAGTAGAGAGCGAGAGTGATAGTTACTCGGATGACATGGCTTTATTTGCTCATAAATTTAGAGAATTTCTTAAAATTAACAAAGATAAACTTAAAAATGATTTTAAGAAATTTAACACTTCTAAACATGATAAAAGCGAGAAGATCCCTAAAGCCGAGAAGAACCCTAAACCTAGTAATGAAAATTTAGATAGGGACGAGTCTAATAAGTGTTTTGGTTGTGAAGGTTATGGCCATAGGGCTTATGAGTGCCCCACTAAACTAAGGATTGAGGGTAAATGACCCACTGCTTATAATGCGACCCTTAGTGATAGTGATAAAGAAGAGGGACCCGATTACCTCACTAAGAAAAATTTTGCAGCTTTTATGGCTAGTCATGTGAGTGATAGTGAGAATTCATCGATTGATGAAACTTTAACACATGACACTTCCAAGGTCATTGTTTATGATTCTCTTGTTTTTGATGATAGTGAGAGTGGAGCAGAAAGAGAGAGTGAAAATGAAGAAGAGGTTAATGTGAATGAACTTCAAAATGCTTTTCAAGAACTTTATAAAGAATCTATTAAATTGAAAAAGGCTAATTTGAAGTTAGAAGCTAGTTTAAGAGAAAGTGTCAAGGTCGTTGATGAAAATGCTTTAATAAAAGACCTTAGGACACGTGAGAGAACTCTTCAAGAGAAGATAGAATATGTAGAAGGCGAAAGAGATAGCCTTAGGGGTTTAATGGAATCCTTGAAAAAGGAGCTTCTTGCTTTTGAAGAGCGAAATGTTTTACTAGAATCTAACATTTTAGAATTGGAAAATAAATTAAAAGATTCTAGTAATGTCAAATTTGATTTGGAGTGTCGTTCGGAAAAACTAGATAAAATGTTAGGAACGGTCCAAATTAAAAATGACACTTGTGGTTTAGGCTTCAATACTTGTAATGAATCTACTCATAAAGCCAAGACCAATGTTTTAGGAGAATCTACTAGGAATGCGTTTAAAGATCACTCCTTAAGTAAATCTTTTCGACATGTTTTTGCTTGTACACATTGTGGTCGAAAAGGTCATCTTAGGAAATTTTGTTTTGATCTTAAACGAATTCCTAGAAAATCCCGTAGTAAAGTGACCACGGTAGTTAACGTTCCAACACCCCAAGATAGTCATTCTTCATTAATTTGGGTTAGGAAATCCGACTTGGTTGCTTTGCAAAATAGGGTTTTTGATTCTCATTTACTTTCACATGCTTCCTCCCTTGCTAAATCTAAAGGATGAATGTGTTAGTGTTTTTGCATACTTTAGCTTTTTATACTTCATGCTATATTCACATGCTAAATGTATGCTTGTTTAGTCATTTTCTAGTCATTGCCTTATTTCCTATCACATGCTAGAAATTTTGACTTGTTTATCTTTTTGTATTATATTTTTGTTTGAATTAATTGAAAAATATAAAAAGATTTTTGTTTATCATTTGTGTTTTATCTATTTCATTTAAGCTCAATGAAAAATACAAATGATTTTTGTTTATCCTTTTGAGTATATATATTTATTTTTGATTAAAAATGTTAAAAACTCAAAAAGATTTTTTATGTGTGTATTTTAGTTTGACACACTTTATGTGGCATATATTTGTGTTTGAATCCCATCTTTTACGCTCCCATGTGGCTCGAACTTTTGGTTTAGATTTTCAATCCTTAAAATGTTCTTTACCATGTTTTATATGGAGCAGTTGGATTTTGTATTGTTTAAATGGATTCTATTTTTATATGCCTCTTTTCACACATGCACGAGATCTTTTGAAATCTTAATGTCACATGTTATATTTGAGCTTTTTGAGGTGTTCTCCTACCAATCTATTCATCTACATATCTATGACCTAGGAGGACTAATGCATGTCAAAATCCGTTGCACGTGAGCTTTGTGAGATAAAAAAATTATATAACTAAATGTGCATGGGGAAGGGCTCCGAAAGGATGAATTAAATCCTTTGCGATAGTAAGCCACCGTTTATTGGATCTAAAAGAAATACGTGATCCAAAGGCCTAAAAACAGAATATTTGGCATTAAAAAGAAAATAATTGCCAAGGCCTATGTTTGTTTGATATATTCATTCAAAAGCAAAAGAATATATATGCTTATTGAGGGAGAATTGGATGGTATATCAACGATTTGCACAATGTCCATTTATCCTAGTTGTCTTTAATGTCATGACTCTATTTGGTTTGTAGAATCATCATCATGCTAGGCTTGTATGCATTGTGTATGTTTGTTCATTGAGTTCAATTTATATTGTTACGTGAGGTTATATTTAAATGTGATGAAGTTTGCAATCAAATGAGAACTCCGTGAATGTTTATTAAGTGTTTGGGTCTAAATTTAATTGTTGCTAGTTCACACCCCTACACTTCCGTTTCCATATGACACATTTTTGCCATACGAGTGTGCAAACTTATTGTATTTTTGTGTCATGTGCGTGTTTATATCTATACATATATATGCGTGTGCATTTTTGATATATTTATAGTACATATATATATGATATTTTGTTTTGCCTTTGCCTTGCTTTTGTTTCCCATATGCTTTCATGTCTTATCACTTTAAGCTTCAACATGCTTTTATGTTTATTAGTTCTTTATCCTTTGCCGATTCCTGAACAAAAAGGGGGAGAAATGATAGGGAGAGATATGGTATCTAATCCTATTATTAACGTATCTTTTGGGGGAGATTTATCTTAGGGGGAGACGTCTTTCTAAGTAGGTCATGTGTTTGATAAAGGGGAGAATTAATTTAGGGGGAGTAATTAATTAATACTTTGATATTCCCTATGCATTTGATGAGTTTGCTTAAGTGTGCAGGAATTATTCTAAAGCGGCATCTTTCAGTGGCAAAGCGTTTAATCCTTGGGTTGAGTCAAGTTTGGGTGGGTTATGTTTTGAGTCTAGTAGAGCTTGACGGCCCCTTAGGATTTTTGTTTGGTTTTTGTCCCGAAATAGCCAAAGGGGGAGATTTGTAAGGACACAAATTTCCAATTGAGTCCATATATAGTTTTGGCTCAATTCCGGACAAAAACATTTATTCATAGGATAGTATTTAATTGTAATATTCTCAAGCCTATGAAGTGTTTGTTGAAGACGTAGCGGCAAAGAGTATAAAGATTCATCAAATATGCAGGTCTGTGTGCCTCGTTTCTACGTCATCAACCATAGTTTCATGCCCCCAAGGTATGAATGCAATATTATATATATAGGAGCTTGGAACAAAGTTTATTGGGTGTTAGGTTTTGTAAAAACTGTGTTTTAATTTTCAGAAAGAAATAAATAAAACTTTAAAATAAGTTTATAATGTTTTCTGGGCTAAAATCGAATTTTCCAAACTTTTTGGTTTTTCGTTCGATAGAGTCGTTCGAACGATATTGTCATTCGAACGAAAATGTCGTTCGAACGAACCTGCCAACGAGTTCCCATAATAGGCCAATGACATGTCGTTCGATATGTCGTTCGAACGAACCTTCTGTTCGAACGAGATATTCAACGAGATTCTAACGAGTTCAATCTGGAACGTTGGTAGAAGTCTCGTTCGAACGAGATTTCGTTCGAATGAAATGTCGTTCGAACGAGATGCCAGACGGGAACAGTTTTTGGCAGTTTTGCACCCACTTGGTTCTTAACCAACTTTTTCAGACTTTATTATGTACGGGAATAACATTTTCTAATTCAACTTTTCCATACCATTTTCATATCTTAGAGAGAGTTTGAGAGCAAATTTTTTTAAGGAAAATGTTCATGTTTTGAGTGAGATTTTTAGAGAAAAATATCCATCACTCTAGTGTTTTACACCCATATTGTTTATCCAAGTTCTTATATACATATGAAATTGCTTGGAGTTTGGCACCGATTTTCTCTACACCAAATTCAAAGAGAATTTTTGGTTTGCTTCTACATCCATCAAAGAAGAAGATGTTTTGTTGCGATTCTACCCACTTGGAGAAAGGCTCCTTGCTCGGGTGACGGTGACCATATAAAGTCCTATCGGTGGATTCCGAGACCGCGGTGGTGTTACAAGGTTATCCGCTAGGAAGAGGTGTCTACAAGAAGAATCGTCGAGGCCTGAGATGGATCGAGTCGTGCGTTGTAAGTCTATCTGTCTTGTAATTGTAATTGTAATTTCGTATTTAGTGGATTTGTGGCTAGGGCCGTCCGAGGTTGTTTCCTGTCTTGGGTTTTTCCTCGTGCATCGCGGCGTTGTGTGATTGGTTTATTTTATCTTGCATAATTTATTTAGAACGCATGCATAGGATAATTCAAAATAAAATTCGGTTTAAATTATCACTCTTCATTTAATTTGGGACTAAATTGAATATTGGGTAAAGTTTATTTAATTCAAGTCATTTGCTAAAATTTGGTTTCGCCTAATTTGCTATTATTGATAAATATGACTTAGGCAAATTCTAGGACTTGGATTAACTAATTGGTTTAAGTGAATATATTAATTGATTAATTTTACTTCACTTGGTGTAATTTTAATTTGTTTAAGAAATTAAAATTTGTTGTTTTTTTTTAAAAGCTGAACCATCATCCTAACGCTTCCGCATCGAGTTTTTACATACAAAAGAAATTATTAACTTTGATTTTAATTGAGAAAATTAAAATCCGGGGTCTTTCATTAATCCCTGTTGACGTGACATTTTATCACACCTTGTATCGAAATACAATTATCTATCCCATGTCTGCTTAATTATTTTCCTTTTAGATGGATGATGAGCCCGAAGAAGGGAAAATACCACCTGCACCTATGGACCTATATTTTATCCTACCCCCAAAACTATTTTAAGTAACATACGTGTGGGCGGTAGCAGACATGGATGGTAGCCTTATCAGCTCTTGTGATTCCTTTATACTCTTTACAGTTTTTTATGAGTGGCATGTTGGAATAAATGTACTTTTGTTTGATATGGACTCATGGATATAATAATATGATGACCATCCCACTATAATAAAACCAATTAATTTCCTTTTTCCTTTCATAATTCATTTTATATTATTACGCCTTGGTTATCAATAAAACATAAAATAGCGGATGCGACAACATGGTATCAGAACATCATAAGGTTTTATGCCTATGCGGGACTGAGCACAAGAATCCTCAGTCTACACAAATTATAAGATCATTATCATATAAATCTTCATTTCTTACATTTTGGAACCCTTATTGTTTTCAGTAATGAAAATTTGGGACGATATCTACCTCGATATCCGCGAATTTACCCGCTAAAGGTTTGAACAAGCTATGTAAGGACATATTTTATATTGTTCGATTTACATTAGAGTATGTAGTATACTGCTACAATCGTCGAAGAAAAGTTCAAGTTCAATCAAGCATCAAGACAGATTCTAATATCAACATTCTTCAACAATTAAGACTTTGTGAGATAGATTTTGGTAAGGTTGTGTTTACGTCCCTTAACGGTTCATTTAAAGTGTTTGGATAATTTTTCTAAAATGTTTTTAAACATCTGAGGTGTTGTTTTTCGTCAAAATATTTTTTTCTAAGTGTTGAGGTGAAGTTTTAAAGGAAAAGGATTTTTCTTTCTAGTCGTTCAAATGACATGTCTATGTTGTTCAAATGACATCTCTATGTCGCGTGAACAAAGTCTTCAATCGACAATATATGTCGTGCGAAGTCTTATTTGAAGTTAGCTGGATCAATTTATCAAACGGCACCTTACAGTTTTTGTATTCTAAAGTCGTTTGATGTCTCGCGTGAAGTTTCTTCAAGTGGTATTTAAAGTCATTTGAGCGACACCTTGATTTTGTTCGAGCGAAGTCAGCGACTTAAATTTTTTTATAAATAGCATGTTAAATGAGTCATTTTCCTTAAGAAGACCTAAGTTTTTCAGATATATGAAAACTGTAAAGTGTAGAATTATTTTGTCTTCTTAAAACTTTATTTTTTCAATTCACAAAAATCCCAGTAGTTTAGTGAATTGTTTTAGAACCTAAGATACGATCTTGTTGAAGTTTATCTTGTAGAGATTGTAAATCTATGACCAATGATTGCGTGTCATTGGGAGTGCTTGTGGGTGTTCTTGGCTGATTCAGAGCTGTGGATTCTTGTGGGTTCGCTGCGGTTGATCAATTATTGACTCTAGACTGCGTGTCTATGTGAGTGTCTACAGATATTCATTGCATGTTTCATTGTGTATGTAAGTTATAATTTACTTTTCATAGTGAAATAAAAAGATTTTTTTACTTTAGGATTTTTTTCCTGAAATTCGTGTGTCAGCAAGTTATTTGTGATGGTTTGATTTACCCACCTAAATGAATATTTTGTGATATAATTTTTTTTTAAATATGGTTATGATATTTCGCAATGTTTTCGAATGAAAACTTATATAATAGGTTACCAGTTTTTTACGGGTCTAATTATGCCTATTGGAAAGCCCGTGTAAAGTCTCATCAATTGATGAGAGATTTTGGGTTATTTTTGAAAGAGGGTGGACTCCTCCCACTGTCACTGTTAATAATTTCACGAATCCACTACACCAAAAATATCAATTTGGCACACCTTGATATTAAAAAATTGGCACAAATTAAAACTGTGTCAAATTTTGGCACCGTTTTATAATCATCTGGCACGCTGTAAAACAGTGCCAAAATTTTGGCACTGTTTTTAAGTGTGCTAAAAATAAGTACACTTGATAAAATATAAATACACTTAGAAAATAATAAACCTCTCAATTTTTTTGCTCTCCCGCTCTCTTGTTCCTCTTATTCTCAATTTTCCGCTGTGAGCTGAACGATACCATCCTCTCTCTCTCTCTCTCTCTCTCTCTCTCTCACACACACACACACACACACACATTCAAGGATGGCCCCGACCTTTTTCCCTTTCCCCTCTGGCATCACCATACACTGGAGAAGACGTGTGCAACTGATCAAAGGACCTCAGCTCTACCGTTGTAAAATTACAGGCCTTCCGATTCAAACTTCCATGGTGGGGTCACCGGATGTGAGGGATGTTCGGTGGCGGTCTATCGAGGGTGTAAAGGCTGAGGGGTTGGGGACTCCAGATTCAGGGTTTGTTTCCTCCAAATTTTGAGTAACTTTACTTTAATTAATTATCTCTCCTATTTTGTTTTTATTATCTCTCCAAATCTGGAGTAAGTTTACTTTAATTTGGAGTCAGTTTGTCTCGTAAAATATGGAAAAAAATTAGTATTGTGTATTGTTAGACCTGTTTATATTGAATCTATGTTTCTCAGTAATGCTCCTATCAGGTAATGGATTCTATAGATTTTGAATGTGGATCTAAATTAAATATTCAAATATCATAAGCCTCAATAGTGGATTGATCCCTATTACATTTTCTTTGTTTAATACTCGATGATTTATTAATACATCTTTTACCCTTTTTAGAATGGATAAAAGCATAAAGAATACACTTCAAGCTTTAATTGAACTTTAATCCCATGGGTTTCGTAAAAAAATATTTTTGAAATCAGATCAAAATAATAAGAATTTTACTCTGTGTCCAATAGTTAATCTTGATCATGTGGAATGACAAACTCGATTCTCTAATCATTTTGGTCAAAGATGATTGTAATTTAGTATACTCATTTTGGGATTTAGCTATGTTTTTAAGAATTACTATGGTTTTGAGGTGGTTTGTTGTAATTGTATACAATTTTTGAACTTTTAGGGTTTGTTGTAATAATATACAGTCTCTGAACTTCTACTCTGTATCCAATAGGGGTTTGGTTTGGAGGAGTGGTTTGCGTCTACACCAACAATTTGATTATTTTTATGTGTTTATTTTCGATTATTTATTTTTTTTCGTATTGTACGTTTATTTCAGTTTTTTTTCTAGATTGTGTGTTATTTGGCTGCTTACCTTTATATTAGTATAGGACTTTTTAGGTTGATAGCGGAGTCGATAGTTACTCAAAGTGTGTATGAGAATTTATTGTAGAGAATGGTTGTCCGATGGGAAAATCATGGACAGTTGTCTGAAACTCAACATGGTAAAAAACGTTTTTCTTGTGGAATTTGAATTTGTACATGTTTTAATTTTGTTTGGAGATATGATTAGCATACAAAAAAATTATACATGTATACAAGAAAAAAGTATAATGTCTTTAATCAATCAAATTTAAGATATGGGTTCTTGGAATGCCGTTGAGGCACCGAATGTGTTAGATGAGGTGAGTTTGGAGGGTACTAGGATGGACCCGATTACTGTTTGAACAACTCTTCCTATTTGTGCACAAATGGATAATATTTTTCTAGGAATGTTTATCCACTTGTATGACATTAAGCAGGGGTTCGAGTTTAATTTTTTTGTGGGTAATGTGCTAATTAACATGTATGCCAAATTTGGTAAACTGGGGCATGCTCAGGAGGTGTTTGATTAAATGGCGGTGAGAGATTTGGTATCATGGAACTCAATAATTGCTAAAGTTGAGTTTTTTTTTGTAGTTAATTTATTAATTATGTGCCTATTATCCAAGTTTTATTAAGTGTGCTTCTACGCTATTGTATATGTGACATAGGGATACCCCCGGTCATCCTTGTTCGTTAATTAGAATATTACTATAGTTGGGAACTATTCCAATTTGTTTGAAAGTTAAAATTTGTATGTATGTTTCTATATATATATATATATATATATATATATATATATATACACACACACTATCTTATTTCAATGTTGATATACATCCTATTGTCCATATTGTAAATATTGTATCTGTTTCAAGAGAGTCTCATGCAAATATCATGGTATGATGTACAAATGATACTTTTATAGATATAGGGTTAGCAATTGGGTTAGTGTGAATTTAAGTTTATTGAAGGACTAAAGTAGGAGTAGTAATTGGGTTGGTGCGAATTTGTGTTTACTCAAGAACTAGTTTTATACTGATTTCTTTATATAGTTAGTATATTCGCTAAATTATGTATGAATTCTTCGATTTATGTATTGTAATTTGAATTCAATGTCTGAAAGTTCAGTTTTGTTGTTTGAATTCAATGAGATTTAACTTCATGTCTTATGTGTTGTTTTATTGTATTCTTTATTTAGGTTTACTCGAGATTTAAAAGAACATTGCCCCGTGAATATAAGAAAAACGAGGAGTCGGAAGTGGCATTGTGTTTGGTATTTTTATTTTGCGTGTCCTTGTGCCTCAAATAAAATACTTGCACATCTCTAATTTGCTTTATAAACATTACAAACTAATAATCCATTACTATATGATGATTATTTTACTCTTTGTGCATGGCATAGAAAGGACTTATGCCTGACTGTCCATAATCATACACTAAGAATTCACAATTAAGAAAATATTTCCTTTGAGCTATTGATCCCACAACACAACTCATAGATAAATCTTTACTTAGTATAATTTATCCCATTTTAAATTTCATCTCATCTAACATTAAATATGAGATGGAATTAAATTAACCTAAATTTTCAATCTCACCTTATCAAACATCAAACAAAACTTAAAATTTATCTCCCACAGGAACTACCATAGATGCCTAAATTATCCTAAATTTTGAACGGGGGATACAAAATCAACCCTTAAAATTACCCAAGTACATTTAATTCCCAGGGATGCTCGTACACGTAAAAATAGCACAAAACATACTCGTGTTCAATCATATACTCATTTTCAACCTATGCGCTAGGATTCTATAGTCGCGGGTCTCCCGATTAGAGACTATGACGATAATTTGAAAATATCAAGATTAGTCTTAAAAACATGTCGTTAGAGGGTAAAAACTCAAACTGGGGCCCAAACGGCCACGTAAGAGGCATTAGCATCTCACATGGGACTAATGTAACTCGTAGGAACTGACCGTATAGTCATACGTCTCCCAGTTTGAGAATATGACAATAATTTGAAAAAATATAGAATAGGCTTAAAAACAAATCGTTAAAAGGTAAAAATCCAAACCAGCCCCCAAACGGACCCATAAGAGGCACGAACACCTCGAACGGGACCAATGTAACTTGTAGGAACTGACCCTGTAGTCGCGGGTCTCCCAGTTTGAGAATATGACGATAATTTGAAAATATGTAGATTACGCTTAAAAACTAGCCGTTAAAGGGTAAACACCTAAACCAGCTCCCAAACGACCCCGTTAGAGGCACGAACACCTCGCACGGGACCAATATAATTCGTAAGAACTGATAGTGTAGTCACGGGTATCTCGGTTTGAGAATATGAAAATAATTTGAAAATATGTAGATTAGGCTTAAGAACAAGCCGTTAAAGTGTGAAAACCCAAACCAACTCCGAAATGGCCCCGTAAGAGGCACGAACACCTCGCACGGGACCAATGTAACTTGTAGGAACTGATCGTGTAGTCACGTGTGTCCCAATTTGAGAATATGATGATAATTTGAAAATAGGTAGATTAGGCTTAAAAATGAGCCGTTAAAGGGTGAAACCCAAACCAGCCCCCAAACGATCCCGTAAGAGGCACGAACATCTCGCACGGGACCAATGTAACTCATAAGAACTGACCGTGCAGTGTTGAGTCTCCCGATTTGAGATTATGATGATAATTTGAAAATTTATAGATTAGGCTTAAAAACAAGCCGTTAAAGGGTGAAAACCCAAATCAGCTCCCAAACGGCCTCGTAAGAGGCACGAACACCTCGCACGGGACCAATGTAACTTGTAGGAACTGACCGTGTAGTCGCGGGTCTCTCGGTTTGAGAATATGGCGATAATTTGAAAATATCTAGATTAGACTTAAAAACAAGCGTTTGAGGGTGAAAACCCAAACCAGTCGCCAAACGGCCCCGTAAGAGGCAAGAACTCCTCGCACCAAATCAATGTAACTTATTGGAATTGATCGTGTAGGATCTTCTGGTTTGAGAATATGACGATAATTTGAAAATATATAGATTAGGGTTAAAAAAAGTTGTTAAAGGTTTAAAACCAAAACCAACCACCAAACGATCCGGTAAGAGGCACGGACATCTCGAACGGGACCAATGTTACTTGTAGGAACTGACCATGTAGTCATGGATCTACCGATTTGAGAATATGACGATAATATGAAAATTTGTAGATTAGGCTTAAAAATAAGCCGTTAAAGAGTGAAACCCCAAATCAGCTCCCAAACGGCCTTGTAAGAGGCACGAACACCTCACAGGGTACTAATGTAACTTGTAGGAACTGATCGCGTAATCGCGGATCTCTCAGTTTGAGAATATGATGATAATTTAAAAATATCTAGATTAGGCTTAAAAACAAGCCATTTGAGGGTGAAAACTCAAACCATCTGCCAAACGGCCTCGTAAGAGGAACGAACACCTCGCACGGGACCAATGTAACTTGTAGGAATTGACCGTATAGTCACGGGTCTCTCGGTTTGAGAATATGATGATAATTTGGAAATATCTAGATTAGGCTTAAAAATAAGTCATTTGAGGGTGAAAACCCAAACCAACCTCCAACGGCCCCGTAAGAGGCACGAACACATCGCACGGGACAAATGTAACTTGTAGGAACTAACCATGTAGTCGCAGGTCTACCAGTTTGAGAATACGATGATAATTTGGAAATATCTATATTAGGCTTAAAAACAAGTCGTTTGAGGGTGAAAACCCAAACCAGTCGTCAAACGGCCCTGTAAGAGGCATGAACACTTCGCACGGGACCAATGTAACTTATAGGAACTGATCGCATAGTCGCGGGCCTCTCGGTTTGATAATATGATGATACTTTGAAAATATATAGATTAGGCTTTGAAACAAGTCGTTGAAGGGTGGAAATCCAAATCAACCCCCAAACGACCCTTTAAGAGGCAATAACACCTCGCACGGGACCAATGTAACTTGTAGGAACTGACCGCATAGTCATGGGCCTATCGGTTTGAGAATATGATGATAATTTGATAATATATGGATTAGGCTTAGAAATAAGCCGTTGAAGGGTGAAAACCCAAACCATCCCCCAAACAATCTCGTAAGAAGCACTAACACCTCACACGAGACCAATGTAACTCGTAAGAACTGACCGTGTATTCACGGGTCTCCCGATTTGAGAATATGACGATAATTTGAAAATATATAAATTAGGCTTAAAAACAAGCAATTAAAGGGTGAAAACACAAACCAGCCCCCAAACGACCCCGTAAGATGCAATAACACCTCGCATGGGACCAATGTAACTCGTAGAAACCGACCGCGTAGTCACGGGCCTCTCGATTTGAGAATATGACGACAATTTGATAATATACGGATTAGGCTTAGAAACAAGCCGATGAAGGGTGAAAATCCAAACCAACCCCCAAACGATCCCGTAAGAAGCACTAACACCCCACATGAGACCAATGTAACTCATATGAACTGATCAGGTGGTCATAACTTGCGTAAGATTTTCAATTTCAGAATATAATAATTCCAACTCCTATATGTAATTTTTTAGCTTGAGTAAACATTTTTTTTATAAATTACTTGGTTACTAATATAGTCTCTCTTTTGTATCCTATTTTTTTTACAGGATAATATTTTATCATTAGCATTTATTCACGTGGAACACATGGAGAAGTCAATGGTTTACAACAAGGGGTTTATTTATTTAATATCGTTAATATTCATGACTCAATTTTTTTGTGTTATGGTCGTGCGGGCTTTTGTAGTTTTATTGTAAACTTTTATGGTCGTGTGGGCTTTTGTAAGTTTATTGTTATATTTTGTAGTCGTACGGGCTTTATATTATGCAGGTTTTAGAATGTCCAAAAAATAGAGGAAACTCTGCCCAATTTTTTTTGGCCTCTGAACTACTAAAGACTTGTAATATTTTGAAGTTTTTATGTACATTAGTTTATCAACAATGTGCAAGATTTACAGTTTGTGAATTTTCTTGTTTTCAAATAATTAATTTTTTTTCTTTTATCCAAAAATTTGGCACAGTTCAAAACCATGCCAAAAGTGTATCAAATTTTGGCATTGTTTTGAACTGTGCCAAAATTTTATCAAAATGTGCTCAATCTAGCACAGTTCAAAACTGTGCTAGAAATATCAAATTCTGGCACAATTTAAAAGTGTGCCAGAAGTGTTCCTGTTTGGTCAAATCTGGCACACTTTTAAACCGTGCCAGAAAAAAATGGCCATTTTGGAACACCTGATTCTGGCACAATTCAAAATTGTGCCAAATTTGATCTGGCACAGTTTTACACCATGCCAGATTACTATTTTTGGTGTAGTGATCTTAAGTCTGTAACTGATTGGACTGACGATGAATTTAAATGAAGCACTTTTAATTATCATGGGCTAAGTGCAATTTATGGAGCCATCACCCCTGATGAGTTTCGACGTATTATGACGTGCACTACGTCAAAAAAAAGCATTGGATGTTTTACATCTCACCCATGCAGGCTCGAATGCGAACAAAGAGCCTAATTTCAAAATTAAACTAATCAATTTGAAACGATTACCATGCTTAAATCTGAGTGTTGTGATGAATTTTATGCACGTTTGTCTCATATTATCAACACTAGTTTCAATTTTGGTGAAACATTCCTGATGCATGAGTGGTTAAAAATATTTTGAGAACGTTGCCTAAACAGTTTATCGCGAAAGTGACTGTTTTGAACTCCTTAGGAAATTTGAGCAATCTTAAGTTAGAAGAACTGGTAGAAGACCTCTAAACATATGGAATTGACATGTTTTCTGGCACTATCAAGCCTAAAGATAGAGGGATAACACTTAAATCCCAGTCTATAAAAGGAGAGAAAGTGTCTAAGAGAGTGAAGAAAAAAAAAGTCAGAGTTTGTGATTCCGAGACTGAGGGCGAGTTTGACTTTGATATGGCTATACTTGCTAAAAATTTCAAAAAGTTTCTCAAATTTTCAAAAGAAAATTCTTCCAATAAAAGATTTTTTGAGAAAAATAAAAAGAAAGATCAGGTCAAAGAGAGCGGTGAGAAAGATAAACAGAATAAGAAAAAAGAGAGATGTTTTCAATGCAAGGGCAGGGGGCATAAAGCATTTGAGTGTCCCACTAGGCCAAAGAGAAAGGGAAATAAAGTTGCCTTGCAAGCCACTCTTAGCGATAGTGAGGAAGAAGTGAAGGATTTCGGGGATGAGTCTTCACATGGGATGTGTGTTGATTTTTTAGCTAATCACGTGATCACATGTAGTTTGTCCCACGATGATGAGGACACTTGTGCACATAAGACCCCAGAGGATGATTTGAGTGTTTCTAGCGATTGTGAGAGTGAGTGCGCTAGTGAAGGTGAAAGTGAGCTCCAAATTACATTTATAGATTTGTATGCCGAGACCTTAAAAACGAAGAAGTTGAATAAGGAGTTAGATCTTAGGGTTATCGATTTGGAGAGAGAGATATAGAGAGTTTAAATGGATTTGAGGTGTCGATGAGTCAACTCGAGAAAGTGACGGTTACTTTGAGTGAGCAGTTGATCGTCGTTGGTCGGGAAAAGTGTGAACTTGAATCTCGTATGGTTCAATTAGAGAGAGATCTCGAACAAGCCCGAGAGGTAAAGGTCACGATAGAGGATAAATATAAAAAGGTTGGAAATATTCTCCTCGGTCCCTATTTTGGTAACGTTGAGAGATTAGGAATAGGTCATGGTGGTGCGCCCACTTCCCACGTTGCACCCAAGTCGGTTCCAGAGTTTGTGATTGATCCATATAGCTCTCAACCCAACCCGCCTAAGCATCCCATTTCAGATAGGAGAGCGAATCCTAGACATTTTAGGATAGGTGTTCCTAGGCCCGTGTATGTTTGCACCCATTGAAAAAAGCGAGGATATCTTAGGGAATTTTTCTTTAAGTTGGGTAGTGTATCGCATAGAGTTTTTCCACGTGTTCCCAAACACCCACCCACACATGATGCTCCGGATGATTACATGACAGGGTTTACACATATTAGGGAGCAAGTTAAGATTTTCTTCAATACTTTACATGACTTGATGGATGTTTTTCATAGGATGTCACCATCTTTAGAAAGCTCCACCGCACCTAACAGTTGAGGTTTAGACTTGTTTCCAGCATAGGATGATTTTCATGACTATATTTTATGCCTATTGTTAGTTTGTACCACTCTTGTATTCATATTTTTCACTTTTGATATATATTTTCAAGAAAACCAAAAAGATTTTCTAATTTTTTAGAAAAATTAAAAAAGCCAAAAAGATATTTTTTTATAAATTTTTTGGAAAAAGTCAAAAAGAGTTTTGTATTTCGTTTACACCATTTGTGGATGGACATTTAGGATGACCAAGTCACAACATCATTCCATATCCATGTGACTATTCGATAGTGTTTTGAGACGACACGTCATTTCAACCATGTGCTTTATAATATTTACAGTCATTAAGATGAGATTTGAGATTACTTTCTACATGTTTGACTCATGATTTCCTTTAATTCTCACTTGAACAAATATGTTTAAATATTTTACTTGTCTATCACGTGTTGGTTGAAGTATTTCCAACTCAATCCTATCTTTAAAACGAACCATGTGCAATAAAACTTGACAATGAAAGAGTACATGTAAGAACCGTTGCCCGTGAGAAATTTGTTTAGTATGAAAAATGATGAGTGAACACGGGAAAAAAGAGCTTGAAAAAGATATATATATATATATATATATATATATATATATATATATAAGGGAGTTTGGATGGAAATAAATCAATGGGTTTGCACGTCCTGATAAAATCTTGAAAATGCATTACATAGTTTTAGACGTTATTGGAGTGAAAATCATTTAGACTTTGATTTTTTTATTTAATTAAGTCAATGTCATTTGAATTCAACAATTTTTACACCTAAGGATGATTGTGAATTTCCCTCATTAGGAGTATCCATATTCATCGTGCACATTTTTTATGTAAATTTGAGTTGATTTACCTATTGAATATGTTCACACCCATTCATTCTGTATCCACAATTTGGTTATATTAGTGTAAATTCATGATGTGTGATTGTTTGTAAATGTGATTATGTTTAAAAATTGAAAAATAAAAAATAGTTGGTGAATGTTTACAAGTTTATCCTTGATGATCATGGTTGATTTTCTTTTCTTGTCGTGACACTTCGTGTTTATTTTTATTTACTCTTTTCCTTGTCTATTTCGGGAAAATAAAAAGGGGGAGAACAAATTATGATTTAATGGGGGAGTTTAAATTATGGGAGAGATTTGAGAGTTGATCTTTGTTTTGATTTATGTTTATCTCATTTCAAACTTGATACATCACGAAGATATTTGTTTCTTATCTCATGTGTATTGGTACAAAAGTTAAAGATCAATATTTTGTATACCCTGATGATGACAAAGAAAAGTTGAAGATTTGAATCTTTCAAGTTGAAGATTTTTTAAGACTTACATTTTTAGTACCTTTTCAGTTTTGGGTTCATGGGAGGGTATTATATTTGTATAGGACATTTGATTTGATAATTCGAGTGTTTTTAATTTGTACCGGCATAAACATGGGGGGATTTGTAAGGACACATTTTAAATTAACCAATTTACATTAGAGTATTTCGTATACCGCTACAACTGTCGAAAAAAGTTCAAGTTCAATCAAGCATTAAGACGGATCCAAATATTAACATTCTTCAACAATCAAGCCTTTGCAAGATAGATTTTGGTAAGGTTTTGTTTAAGTCCCTTAGTAGTTCATTTAAAGTGTTGGGAAAATTAATCTAAAATGTTTTTAAACATCTGAGGCATTGTTTTTCGTCAAAATATTTTTTCTAAGTGTTGAAGCGGAGTTTTAAAAGAAAAGGATTTTTCATTTTGGTCGTTCAAACAACATGTATATGTCGTACAAACAACAAGGCTAAGTCTTGCTAATGAAGTCTTCAAGCGGCAATACATGTCGTGTGAAGTCTCATTTGAAGTTAGCTAGATCAATTTATCAAATGACACCTTACAGTTTTTGTATTCTAAAGTCGTTTGATGTCTCGCGTGAAGTATCTTCAAGTGATATTTAAAGTCGTTTGAGCGACACCTTGATCTCGTTCGAGCGAAGTCAGTGACTCAAATTTTTTTATAAATAGCGTGTTAAATGAGTCATTTTTTCTTGAGAAGACCTAAGTTTTTCAGATATATGAAAACTGCAAACTGTAGAATTATTTTATCTTCTTCATTTAAGGTTTAAAACTTTATTTTTTCAATTCACAAAAATCCCAATAGTTTAGTGAATTATTTTAGAACCTAAGATACGATCTTGTTGAAATTTATCTTGTAGAGATTGTAAATCTATGACCAATGACTACGTGTCATTGGGAGTGTTTGTGGGCGTTCTTGGCTGATTCAGAGTTATGGATTCTTGTGGGTTCGCTGTGGTTGATCAATTATTGACTCTAGACTGCGTGTCTATGTGAGTGCCTGCAGATATTCATTGCATGTTTCATTGTGTATGTAAGTTGTAATTTACTTTTCATAGTGAAATAAAAAGGTTTTTTTACTTTAGGATTTTTTCCTGAAATCTGTGTGTCAGCAAGTTATTTGTGATGGTTTGATTTACCCACCTAGATGAATGTTTTATGATATAATTTTTTTTTAAATATGATTATGATATTTCACAATGTTTTCGAATGAAAACTTATATAACAGGTTACTAATTTTTTACGGGTCTAATTATGCCTATTGGAAAGCCCGTGTAAAGTCTCATCAATTGATGAGAGATTTTGGGTTATTTTTAAAAGAGGGTGGACTCCTCCCACTGTCACTGTTAATAATGTCAAGAATCCACTACACCAAAAATATCAATTTGGCACACCTTGATATTAAAAAACTGGCACAGATTAAAACTGTGTCAAATTCCGGCACCGTTTTATAATAATCTGACACGCTTTAAAACAATGCCAAAATTTTGGCACTATTTTTAAGTGTGCCAAAAATAAGTACACTTGATAAAATATAAATACACTTAGAAAATAATAAACCTCTCAATTTTTTTGTTCTCCCGCTCTCTCCCTCCTCTCATTCTCAATTTCCCGTTGTGAGCTGAGCAATACTCTCCTCTCTCTCTCACACACACACACACATTCAAGGAAGGCCCTGACCTTTTTCCCTTTCCCCTCCGGCATCACCATATAATGGAGAAGACGTGTGCAACTGATCAAAGGACCTCAGCTCTACCGCTGTAAAATTACAGGCCTTCTAGATTCAAACTTACATGGTGGGGTCACTGGATGTGAGGGATGTCCGGTGGAGGTCTATCGAGGGTGTAAAGGCTGCGTGGTCGGGGACTCCAGATTCAGGGTTTTTTTCCTCCAAATTTGGAGTAACTTTACTTTAATTAATTATCTCTCCTATTTTGTTTTTATTATCTCTCCAAATCTGGAGTAAGTTTACTTTAATTTGGAGTCAGTTTGTCTCGTAAAATATGGAAAAAATTTCAGTATTGTATGTTGTTGGACCTGTTTATATTGAATCTATGTTTCTCAATAATGTTCTTATCAGGTAATGGATTCTATAGATTCTGAGTGTGGATCTGAATTGAATATTCAAATATCATAAGCCTCAATACTGGATTGATCCCTATTACATTTCCTTTGTTTAATATTCGATGATTTATTAATACATTTTTTTACCCTTTTTAGAATGGATAAAAGCATAAAGAATACACTTCAAGCTTTAATTGAACTTTAAACCCATGGGTTTCGTAAAAAAATATTTTTGAAATCATATCAAAATAATAAGAATTTTACTCTGTATCCAATAGTTAATCTTGATCATGTGGAATGACAAACTCGATTCTCTAATCATTTTGGTCAAAGATGATTGTAATTTAGTATACTCATTTTGTGATTTAGCTATGTTTTTCAGAATTACTGTGGTTTTGAGGTGGTTTGTTGTAATTGTATACAATTTTTGAACTTTTAGGGTATCTTGTAATAGTATACAGTCTCTGAACTTCTACTCTGTATCCAATAGGGGTTTGGTTTGGAGGAGTGGCTCGCTTGGGTCTACAACAACAATTTGATTATTTTTGTGTGTTAATTTCCGATTGTTTATTTTTTTTTCCATATTGTGCGTTTATTTTAGATTTTTTTCTAGATTGTGTGTTATTTGGCTGCTTACCTTTATATTAGTATATGAATTTTTTAGGTTGATAGCGGAGTCGATAGTTACTCAAAGTGTGTATGAGCATTTATTGTAGAGAATGGTTGTCTGATGCGAAAATCATGGACAGTTATTTGAAACTCAACATGGTAAAAAATGTTTTTCTTGTGGAATTTGAATTTGTACATGTTTTACTTTTGTTCGGAGATATGATTAGCATACAAAAAAATTATACAAGTAGACAAGAAAAAAATATAATGTCTCTAATCAATCAAATTTAAGATATGGGTTCTTGGAATGTCGTTGAGGCACCGGATGTGTTAGATGAGGTGAGTTTGGAGGGTACTAGGATGGACCCGATTACTGTTTCAACAACTCTTCCTATTTGTGCACAAATGGATAATATTTTTCTAGGAATGTTGATCCACTTGTATGTCATTAAGCACGGGTTGGAGTTCAATTTGTTTGTGGGCAATGTGTTTATTAACATGTATGCCAAATTCGGTAAAATGGGGCATGCTCAGGAGGTGTTTGATTAAATGGCGGTGAGAGATTTGGTATCATGGAACTCAATAATTGCTAAAGTTGATATTTATTTATTTTTGTAGTTAATTTATTAATTATGAGCCTATTATGCAAGTTTTATTAAGTGTGCTTCTGCGCTATTGAATATATGACATAGGGACACCCCCAGTCATCCTTGTTCGTTAATTAGAATATTACTGTAGTTGGGAATCATTCCAATTTGTTTGAAAGTTAAAATTTCTATGTATGTTTCTATATATACATACATATATATATATATATATATATATATATATATATATATATATAGAGAGAGAGAGAGAGAGAGAGGCAGGCTCCTGTGCACACTAAGTTTGCACACTAACTTTGCACATTACCTTTTAAAAGTGGTAAAAAAAATATTTTTGAGTTGATTTTTTTTGTGTGATATTTAAACATTTCAAGGAACCCATATAAAACAAATCAGCTAAAAAAAACTTTTTTTGCTATTTTTAAAAAATCGGTCAAACTTTCGCAGTTTTTAAGCCCTTTAGAAACTGCGAAAGTTTGACCGATTTTTTAAAAATAGCAAAAAAAGTTTTTTTGAGCTAATTTTTTTTACGTGAGTCCGTTGAAATGTTAAAATATCACATGAAAAAATTGGTGTGCGCCAGCACTAAGTTTGCACACTTTGAAAAGGTAATGTGCAAAGTTAGTGTGCAAACTTAGTGTGCACAGGAGCCTGCCTCTCTCTCTCTCTCTCTCTCTCTCTCTCTCTCTCTCTCTCTATATATATATATATATATATATATATATATACTATCCTATTTCAATGTTGATATTTCTGTTGCAGGTATATGCCACCATGTCTCCTATTATCCATATTGTAAATGTTGGAACTGTTTCAAGAGAGTCTTATGCAAATATCATGGTATGATGTAGAAATGCTACTTTTATAGATATAGGGGTAGCAATTGGGTTAGTGTGAATTTATGTTTATTAAAGAACTAAAGTAGGAGTAGTTATTGGGTTGGTGCGAATTTGTGTTTACTGAAGAACTAGTTTTATACTGATTGCTTTATATAATTAGTATATTCGCTAAATTATGTATAAATTCTTCGATTTATGTGTTGTAATTTGAATTCATTGTCTGAAAGTTCAGTTTTGTTGTTTGAATTCAACGAGATTTAAGTTCATGTCTCATGCATTGTTTTATTGTATTCTTTATTTAGGTTTACTCAAGATTTAACAGAACATTGCCCCATGAATATTATAAAAACGAGGAGTCGGAAATGGCATTGTGTTTGGTATTCACTTCAGTTTCTACAGGTCTGTGATTGGTATTTTATTTTGCGTGTCCTTGTGCCTCAACTAAAATACTTGCACATCTCAAATTTTCTTTATAAACATTACAAACTAATAATCCATTACTATATGACGATTATTTTACTCTTTGTGCATGTCATAGAAAGGACTTGTGCCTGACTGTCCATAATCATACACTAAGAAATCACAATGAAGAAAATATTTCCTTTGAGTTATTGATCCCACTACACAACTCATAGTTAAATCTTTACTTAGTATAATTTATCCCATTTTAAATTTCATCTCATCTAACATTAAATTTGAGATGGAATTAAATTATCCTAAATTTTCAATCTCACCTTATCAAACATCAAACAAAGCTTAAAATACCATAGATGACTAAATTATCCTAAATTTTGAATGGGGGATACAAAATCAACCCTCAAAATTACCCAAGTAAATTTAATTCCCAGGGATGCTCGTACACGTAAAAATATCACAAAGAATATTTGTGTTCAATCATATACTCATTTTCAACCTATGCGCTAGGATTCCATAGTCGTGGGTCTCCCGATTAGAGACTATGACGATAATTTGAAAATATCAAGATTAGTCTAAAAACATGTCGTTAGAGGGTAAAAACTCAAACTAAGGCCCAAACGGCCATGTAAGAGGCACTATCATCTCGCATGGGACCAATGTAACTCGTACGAACTGACCGTATAGTCACAGGTCTCCCAGTTTGAGAATATGACGATAATTTGAAAAAATATAGACTAGGCTTAAAAATAAGTCGTTAAAAGGTAAAAATCCAAACCAGCCCCCAAACGGAACCATAAGAGGCACGAACACCTCGAACGTTACCAATGTAACTTGTAGGAACTGAGCCTGTAGTCGCGTGTCTCCCAGTTTGAGAATATGACGATAATTAGAAAGTATGTAGATTACGCTTAAAAACAAGCCGTTAAAGGGTAAACACCCAAACCAGCTCCCAAACGACCCCGTTAGAGGCACGAACACCTCGCACGGGACCAATATAATTCGTAAGAACTGACAGTGTAGTCACGGGTCTCTCGATTTGAGAATATGAAAATATGTAGATTAGTCTTAAGAACAAGCCATTAAAGTGTGAAAATCCAAACCTACTCCCAAATGGCCCGTAAGAGGCACGAACACCTCGGACAGGACCAATGTAACTTGTAGGGACTGATCGTGTAGTCACGTGTGTCCCGGTTTGAGAATATGATGATAATTTGAAAATATATATATTAGGCTTGAAAACGAGCTGTTAAAGGGTGAAACCCAAACCAGCCCCCAAACGGTCCCGTAAGAGGTACGGACATCTCGAACGGGACCAATGTAACTTATAGGAACTGACCATGCAAGGGGTGAAACCCAAACAAGTCCCCAAACGGTCACGTAAGAGGCACGGACATCTCGCACGGGACCAATGTAGCTTATAGGAACTGACCATGCAGTCTCGGGTCTCCCGATTTGAGAATATGACGATAATTTGAAAATTTGTAGATTAGGCTTAAAAACAAGCCGTTAAAGGGTGAAAACCCAAATCAGCTCCCAAACGGCCTCGTACGAGGCACAAACACCTCACACGGGACCAATGTAACTTGTTAGAACTGACCGCGTAGTCGTGGGTCTCCCGATTTGAGAATATGACAATAATTTGAAAATATCTAGATTAGGCTTAAAAATAACTCGTTTGAGGGTGAAAACCCAAACCAGCTGCCAAACGGCCCCGTCAGAGGCATGAACACCTCGCATGGGACCAATGTAACTTGTAGGAATTGACCGTATAGTCACGGGTCTCGCGATTTAAGAATATGATGATAATTTGGAAATATCTAGATTAGGTTTAAAAATAAGTCATTTGAGGGTGAAAACCCAAACGAACCGCTAACGGCCCCGTAAGAGGCACGAACACCTCGCATGGGACAAATGTAACTTGTAGGAACTGACCATGTCGTCCCGGGTCTCCCAGTTTGAGAATACGATGATAATTTGGAATTATCTAGATTAGGCTTAAAAATAAGTCGTTTGAGGGTGAAAACCCAAACCAGTCGTCAAACGTCCTCGTAAGAGGCACGAACACCTCGCACGGGACCAATGTAACTTGTAGGAACTGATCGCATAGTCGCGGGCCTCTTGGTTTGATAATATGATGATACTCTGAAAATATATATATATTAGGCTTAGAATCAAGTCGTTGAAGGGTGGAAATCCAAATCAGCTCCCAAACGACCCCATAAGAGGCAATAACACCTCGCACGGGACCAATGTAACTCGTAAAAACTGACCACATAATCATGGGCCTCTCGGTTTGTGAAAGAGTGGCCCGATATGTGTGTGTTTCAAACAAAATCAAATTTTTCTTTGAAAAAGATCCAACTTTTAATTATGCACTAACCAAGTTATGAAATCCCAATTCTTACTTTAAACAAATTTTATCTTGATTAATCCTAAACATGCATCTAGTGATTAAAGCAACTAAAGCAAAGTAGAGAATACTCACAACGCCGGATGTACGAGGAAAAAACCTAAAGCAGGAAAACAACCTCGGACGGCCCAAGCCAGACAATCACTATGAACAATGGTTTTACAAAGACAGATTAGCCTTACAGTAAGACTCGATCCCCACGGCTCTTGACGCTCCTTCTGATCTTCAACCGTTCTTCAGTAGTTCCCATGTAGAAATTCCGTCTTCTGCGATCTCTGTCCACAACACACGCCTCCACGTATGTCTCGGTGTCCTCCAATATGGCTTTGATACGTCTACGATGTCGAACACGATGTCCGTCGCTTCTTCACCGCAAAACCTTTTGTGTTCAATGTGTAAAACAAACAACTTTGGTGCAGCAAGATCACGTAAACATATAAGAATGATAACTCGGATCTTTTCCAACTCTAAGGATGTGTTTAATACTTTTAAACCTTAGAAAACATGTGCAAAACAATGTTCTGGTTTGTAAAACAGTTTTCCAGAAAGCACACCTACGAAATTATGATGCAAACACTGTTTAAATAGGATTCAAATGCCGCCTCAAAAAACGTGTCATTCGAACGAATTAAGCATGTCGTTCGCACGATATTGTATCTCGTTCGAACGAGATCCAATGTCGTTCAAGCGACATAGAGAAAGTTTGACTTTCTTTGACTTTCAGATAAAATGTCTCTTAACAAAGAGATTCAAATTAGTCAAACTCTATTTTGAGCTTATCATCATAAAACGAAGTTTAAACCATTAAAACACTTTTAAAACATTTAAAAACATTTTTCTTTATAAAAATAACATCCTTATCTTTTATAAAATAATTTCGAGCACCATTAATTATACGCATTCATACCTGAGTGATCTCGGAATGAAATTAACTTTGAAGACGATTAAACTTGCACCAATTAAACATCGGCATGATTAATTCTTTGAAGCTTTGTTGCAACGTCTTCAATTTCTTCAATACATCATAGACCAAGTGGGATCATGACAAAATAAAAATCTCCCTATGACATATTACAAACACAATTTTATTCACGTAATTAAGTCAAAACAATACAGGGACTCAATTGGAAATTTATGTCCTTACAGTTTGAGAATATGACGATAATTTGATAATATATGGATTAGGCTTAGAAATAAGTCGTTGAAGGGTGAAAACCCAAACCATCCCCCAAACAATCTCGTAAGAAGCAGTAACACCTCACACGAGACCAATGTAACTCGTAAGAACTGATCGCATATTCACGGGTCTCCCGGTTTGAAAATATGACGATAATTTGAAAATATCTAAATTAGGCTTAAAAATAAGCAATTAAAGGGTGAAAACACAAACCAGCCCCCAAACGACCCCGTTAGTTGCAATAACACCTCGCATGGGACCAATGTAACTCGTAGAAATCGACCGCGTAGTCACGGGCCTCTCAATTTTAGAATATGGCGATAATTTGATAATATATGGATTAGGCTTAGAAACAAGCCGATGAAGGGTGAAAATCCAAACCAACCCCCAAACGATCCGGTAAGAAGCACTAACACCCCACATGAGACCAATGTAACTCATATGAACTGATCAGGTGGTCATAACTTGCGTAAGATTTTCAATTTTAGAATATAATAATAATTTCAACTCCTATATGTAATTTTTTAGCTTGAGTAAACATTTTTTTATAAATTACTTGGTTACTAATATAGTCTCTCTTTTGTATCCTATTTTTTTTACAGGATAATATTTTATCATTAGCATTTATTCACGTGGAACACATGGAGAAGTCAGTGGTTTACAACAAGGGGTTTATTTATTTAGTGTCGTTAATATTCATGATTCAATTTTTTTGTGTTATGGTCGTGCGGGATTTTGTAGTTTTATTGTTAACTTTTATGGCCGTGTGGGATTTTGTAAGTTTATTGTTATATTTTGTAGCCGTACGGGCTTTATATTACGCAGGTTTTAGAATGTCCAAAAAATAGAGGAAACTCTGTCCAATTTTTTTTGGTCTGTGAACGACTAAAGACTTGTAATATTTTGAAGTTTTTATGTACATTAGTTTATCAACAACGTGCAAGATTTGCAATTTGTGAATTTTCTTATTTTCAAATAATTATTTTTTTTCTTTTATCCAAAAATTTGGCACAGTACAAAACCATGCCAAAAGTGTATCAAATTTTGGCACGGTTTTGAACTGTGCCAAAAGTTTATCAAAATGTGCTCAATCTAGCACAGTTCAAAACTGTGCCGGAAATATCAAATTCTGGCACAGTTTAAAAGTGTGTCATAAATGTTCCTTTTTTGTCAAATCTGGCACACTTTTAAAACGTGCCAGAAAAAAATGGCCATTTTGGAACACCTGATTCTGGCACAATTCAAAACTGTGCCAAATTTGATCTGGCACAGTTTTAAACCGTGCCAGATTACTATTTTTGGTGTAGTGATCTTAAGTCTGTAACTGACTGGACTAAGGATGAAAATTTATGGACACTACACCAAAATGTGAATTTTGTGACTGCCTTTTTGTGACTCCCAATAGGGGTGACAAACTAGTCACTCCCGGGAGCAGTCACAAAATTATTTGTGACTACCATTAGGGGTGATAAAATTAATTGGTTAAAAAAAATTTGAGTCAATTAGTTTGTTACCGCTAATAGGAGTCACAAATGTTACCATATAATTAATTTGTGACTCCTATAAGCAGTCACAAATTTATAACTGTCACAAGCCCTCACAAGTTTATTAGTAGACACAAGTTATGACTCTTATGAGCAGTCACGAAATTATAACTGCTATGAGGAGTCACAAATTTTAGTCTTAGACTTAATTTATGACCGCTATTAGCGGTCACAAATTTGTAACTGCTATTAGCGGTCACAAATTTTGGTCTAAGACTTAATTTATGACTGCTATTGGTAGTCATAAATTTATAACCGCTCCCAGCAGTCATAAATTTCTCTTATACTCAATTTGTGACTGCTATTAGCGGTCACAAATTTGTGACTGCTATTGGCGGTCACAGAATTTTTCACTTTTCCCTCTATACGTGAAGATCGAGCTCCCTCCCTCTTCTATCTCTTTCATTTCCCTCTGTACGCATCTCTCTATATGAATCATTTCGATCGGTGAAGGTATTTCCCTCTCTCTACAAATCTTGAAATCAAACCCTAGATTACAGTTTCATATGCTTTTAATCTCTACGCATACCTCTTCGCAAGTTCCATTTTTCGTTTGTTTGCTTTTAATTTTCATATGCTTTTAATTTTCATATGCTTTTAGTCTTGAAAGCAAACCCTAGATTACATTTTCGAAACTTATTACCTGAGGTTGTGCTTCGCAAGTTCTATTATAGGGCTTGCTTTTCTTACTTTGATAACAAAAAAAATGAATATTACCCCAAAACAATAAAATGCTTAAATCATTTGGGTTTCAGGTATATTTGCTATTGGGTGAGAGCTGTTCTTCATTAATAACGTCATTTGTTGTTGGGTGTTCCAGAATTAAAGACTTTTTCTTAATTGTGAAGGTATATTTTTGGGTATTTTTGCTGTCTAAAGCCCTAATTTCTGTCTAAAGCCCTAATTTCAATTCTCATTGTGTGTGTGCGCATTTTGATTCTTATTATGTGTGGGTATGTCTGTATATTTGTGTGTATGTAGAAATATCTGTTTATATGTGTGTATGTATGTGTATGTATAGATTTATGTTTACACGTGTGTGTATGTATGTGTATGTATAGATTTCTGTTTATATGTGTGTTTATGAGTGTATCTATATACAAATTGTATTTTATGTTAATAAGCCCTAGAAATTGTATTGAGGTTATTTTTTTGACAAAATATTATTCAAAAACTCTAGACATTATATTTTTTTGACAAAATATAATCAAATGGATTTTTAATATTACGAGTTTTGCCCGAGCTTTGTGATCAACGTTCTCTAGACAAAATATAATCAAATCTGATTGTTTTGTTGTGAGTATATCTACACATCGTTTAACCTCTTTCGTTTTTTTAATATTATCTTGTTTGGGAATATGTTAGATTTTTTTAAATAATCATTTTATACTATTCATATTTATTTTATCTAAAAAATAATTAAATAACCATTGTTTTGTGCTCGTTGAAGTTTTGACGTTTTGTGCTTGGGTTGATTTTCCTGTGAGTTTTAATGCAATGATAGTATTAATGCAATGATAAGCCAGAGATTATGTTCTAAATATTAGCTCAAACTTAATTTAGTTTTATAATTTACTGAGTTTCTATTTGTTTGTATTGTAGAATTAATGGGGTTTCCACAATATAAAGAGTGGATGGGTGAAAGTTGTAGAGTGGGGCAAGTATACGTTAATGGGGTTAAAGACTTTGTGAATTATGCAACGAAGAATCTCGAAACTGATATTATCCCATGCCCGTGCAATCGTTGTAAAAATGGGAAACGCTTGAAAGGGGTAGATGTAAAAGTACATTTGTTTCATTGGGGTATGCAAGCTGACTACACGTTTTGGCATTTCCATGGGGAGAGGGAATTTAAGTATATTCCAGAAGAAATACTTGTCAATGAAACCATTCACACAAATGGTGACCCGTTAGTACATGCTAGGTTAAACGATCTCATAAATGATACGTATGAAGTGCACGCAGCACAAGAAAAGCAAGATAGTAGAGGGAATGCTTTAGGATGTGAGGATCATGTTGGCAACGATAAGGACCAGGTTAAGGATTATATACGGTTAAAAGAAGCAGCCGCAACACCATTATACCATAACTCCAACCCCGACCACACAAAGTTATATGCCATGGTTGGGTTGCACAACTTAAAGAGCAAATTTGGCTTGTCGGAAAAAATGTGACGGCAATACTCCTCTGGGCAAAAGATTTGCTCCCCAAAGAAAATACACTGCCAGTCAATTATCCGATCATGAAGGGTAATTTGAAAGGTTTTGGAATGAAATAAAAATAAATTCATTGCTGCAAGTATGACTGCATTTTATACTATAAGGAGCATAAGGACAAACGGGCTTGTCCTGTATGTAAGGAACCTAGCTATGAACAAAAGATGATAGTACATAATAAACGTTTATTGAAAGTAGATACGCAAATACCTAAGAAGGTGTTAAAGTATTTCCCTTTAGGTCCTCGATTGAAGAGACTGTACACTATACCTTGGATAGCAGAGGCAATGACTTGGCATGGTCGAGCGGAGGTGGGTGAGAATCTCATGCGACATCCGATTGATTCATCTGTGTGGAAATCTGCAAATCAGCGATACCCGGACTTTGCTACAGAAATACGCAATGTTCGCCTCGGAATATCAACCGATGGGTTTAACCCGTTTGACAAATTGAGCACAGATAAGAGTATATGGCCTGTGTTTACGGCGCCTTTAAATTTGCCGCCGTCGTTGTGCATGAGAAAGGAGTTTTCAATTTTGTCGTTGTTGATACCAGGTCCAAAAGCACCAGGTAGTGACATTGATGTTTTCTTAGCGCCACTAATAGATGAATTGAATGAGTTATGGGTTGAAGGTGTGAGAGCATTCGACTCATACAAAAAGGAGGAATTCATTTTGAGAGCTATGTTGATATGGGCAATTCATGATTTTCCTGCTTATGGTACCTTATCTGGGTGCAATGTACATGGTTACCTAGGTTGTCCTATATGTGGAGAGGAGACTGAAGCCAGCTGGCTTAAGAAAAGTGGTAAACTTTTTTATCATAGTCATCGAAGATTTCTGCCCCAAAGTCACAAATTCAGGTCAATACGAAGCAATTTTCTCCCAGAAGGCACCGAGACGCGACCACCTCCACCAAGACTTTCTGGTTTGGAAATTGAAGAAAGGTCATTAAAGGCTGATCAAAAGTTGAGGGGGAAACACCCCATAATTTTGGCCCAAAAGCGTAAAAGAAAGGATCTTGATGTGAAAACGGCGTGGTCGAGGAGATCAATAATGTTTGATTTGCCATACTGGAAGGAACATCATGTGCAACATGTGATAGACATAATGCACGCTGAGAAAAATATCATTGAGCATCTCGTAAGCACATGCATTGGTGGTTCTCATTCCAAGGATGGAGAAAAAGCCCGTGAAGATCTTCGTGATTTGAAGATTAAAAGATCATTATGGTTGAAAGAAGATACAAACACTAGAAAAAAGCATATGCCAGTTGCATCTTATACTTTGAGCATTGAAGGAAGAAATATGTTCTTAGAAACATTAAAGGGCTTGAAGGTCCCTTCTAATTTCTCATCCAACTTACGCAGGATTGTCTGCGGTGCAACAAAAGATTTGAAAAAGTGCAAGTCCCACGATTGGCACGTGATAATGCAACTTATCCCTCTGTTGTTCGGACACTGTTTTTCAGAACACAAGGATCTTCGAAGGTCCATTCTACAAATTAGCTTATATTTCTCCCTATTGTGTGAGAAAGTTGTCAACAGGACGCACATAATGGCAGCGAAAGAAACTTTGGTCGAGGCTATATGTGTTTTGGATAAGCACTTTACTCCCTCATTCTTTGACATAAGCATCCTCCTTTTAGTGCATTTGTGCGATGAAGCACTTTTATGTGGACCAGTAAGGTACCGATGGATGTATCCGTTCGAACGATTAATGAAAACTTTTAAAGATTACGTTAAGAATACATGGTACGTTGAGGGGTCCATTGCTGAGGAGTACATTATGGAAGAGGCTTCCTTGTATGCAAAGGAATATATGCCTAACCCAAACGTTGGAGGTCGTGAACGCTTTATTAATGAATTAGAAGAGTTTGCTGATGAGGAGGCCCTGGGGAAAGGTAAGGTAGTGAAGCTAACAAGTACACAATATAACCAGGTGGCTCGATATGTATTCGAGACGCATGAAGACATAGATAAATGGAAAATGTGAGTTTATTTAAAGTGTTTTGTAAAATAATGTAATATGTTCGATGTAATATTCATTAGAAATTAATATTTTTAGTGTTTTAACCTAGGCAATATAATGAGTGTGGGCATGCCAAGAGGAGGAAGGGAGGCGCGAGCGCAGACAATGACTTTAGGCATTGGGTAGCTTCCGAGGTGACTACAGTAATACCTCACTTTTATTTACTGTCTTTGCAACATATTCACAATGCAAATACTTTCTTGGTTTCAGTTATTGAAAGCTGGTGAAGTATCGACGAGGCTTGGACGTCTAACAAATGGGCCTAGTTTTGTAGCCAAGGAGTTTGGACAATATCGTGTCAATGGTTTTGTGTTCTCTTCAAGCACACACGAGTTAAAACTCATTGGGAAACAAAACAGTGGCATTTCATATAAAGCATTAACTCATTTCAGGGCAAGCGCGAAAGATAAAAACTTGATAGAAGCTGAGATGACGTATTATGGGATTATAAAACAAATTATCCTATTAGATTATATATCTTTCAGCATACCTGTATTTTACTGTGATTGGGTGAGAGTGGAGGACAAGAATGCATGTATGGTCGACCCTGACACCCACATGGTGAAGGTTGATTTGGCTAAGTCGAAGAGTAAAGACAATGTTAATGATGAGCCATTCGTTTGTGCATTCCAAAACTTAAAGCAAGTGTTTTATGCAAAGAGCCCCAACAATGATCCATGGTCTGTTGTTTTACATTCTCCTCAGCGCTTGACTACATCGGTAGACGATATAGAGCCACCAATCGAGATTCAGTCTATTCTGGATGACAACCCAGAATTAAAGAAATTATTAAACGCATTAGAGGAGTAGGTGTTTAATTGTGGCATGTTATGTTGTTTTAAATGTTGACTTGAAAATTATGTATAATAGCATGTTTCAATTATTTCGTAGCATGTATTCATAGTGACTTTTTTTCACAAGTTTATTATTACTTTTTCCAGGATGTCATATATTGTATATACATGCAACGATTTTCAAAACAGGTCTTTTATAGAGAACACGTCAATTTATCGGCACGGCTATCGAAAAATCAAACAATGCAATTACTTGCGAGATCATGGGTGGAACATACCTGAAGCATATTTATTTCAATCAATTCTACGCACACTACCTCAAAGTTGGGATGAAGCAGTTGAAAGGGTTTTCATAAAACACAATCCAAGTAATGTGATGCAGTTAGTAGAGTTTTTAGAACTCAAAGAAAGACAAATTCATCCTTTGTGGATAGAACTGAAGAGGACAAGGATGCGTTCAGACTCTATTGTGAGAAAACATATGCATAACAAAGTTAACATCTATTATCGGCTTAGGAGAGAAGGCATACGTCCTAATATGTTTAGTGTCAGAAATGCAATTATCAACACACTTCCGCAGATATGGCCAATAAAAACTTTACGTGAAATGATGGAGTATGAAACTTATGACATGGTTGAATTATCAAAACTTTTAGAATATGTTGAAAAGGTATAACTTATATTATATTTTTTTATATTATTTCCTTAATCTTGTATTAACATATGAACTAATGTATAAATATAAAAATGCAGAAAATGGCATCCGAGAATACAATTACATCATCCAGGCCAGAAAGTTCAAGTCATGATGAACATTCTACCATTAATTCTCGTGCTCACGTTTCCCTTAACCTATTTGGTTTGCCAATAGGTGGCAAGAATCCTTTTAAAGCTCGAGCCTTGTCTTTGTTAAAATCTTGTATTGGCTTAAAATATGAGAGTTGGGATACGGTTGAGCAAGTAAAAAAGGACGACTTGTGGAATACGCTCATGAAAGAGTTCAATCTTTCGGCCGACCAGAAGGAGGGTTCCATGAAAGCCATTGGTATTCAATTGAAGACTTTTAGAAGTAACCTCCGCTCGACTTATTTTAAGGGATTGGACAGTGATGGGATAAAGGCCCTGAAGGATCAAGTACCGGAGAAAGAGCATATCCCTGTTCGTGAGTGGAATGAATTCGTCTCATGTGAAGCATCTGAGGCAAAATTGAAACAACGACACCAAGGCCGGGTGAACAGGGCTAAAAAGACCGACGTCCATTGTCTTGGTCGGATGTCGTATGCTGAGAAAACCGAGGAGATGGTATAAACCCTTTGTTATTTTAATGTGTATATATATTATATGTCTTGCTCAAATAGTTAATGGAAAATTAATTTATAGGTGCTTAACAATAAACGACCTGTTGATCGTTCGGAAGTGTATCTCGAAAGTCGTAGGCGGAAAACTGGGGAGTTTCACCCAAAGGTTGCTGATGATATGGTGAGTTTCGTAATCTCATTTGTAATAATTAAATTCCTTCAAGTTTCATCGTTCAATGGTTTTAATCGATTCATAAATAATTTTGCAGCAAAAATTGAGTGAGCTGAGAAGTAGCCAAGGTTCTTCAAGCCAAAACAGTATTGATACAGATGCATTGACTGCCTTTAGAGGAAAAGATACTAGGGGGCGACTCGTGGTGTTGGACCCGTGTCCAAAAGTAAACTTAAGGCAATTGCTCCTATAGTATCACAGTTGACTAGAGAAAAGACACGAGAAGAAAAACATGATGAGGATATGGCATTTCTCAAATCATCTGTTACCATGCTTTTAAGTGCTTTTGAATCGAATGGATTGAAAATACCAAATCCAAGTCCTCGCAATTATAGTCCTGTCCCACATCCAAGTCCTCGTAATTACACTCCAGTTCCGCATTCAAGTCCCCATGATTACACTCCAGTTTCGCATTCAAGTCCCCATGATTACACTCCGGTTCCGCATTCAAGTCCCCATGATTACATTCCTACCCCCTCCCCCCCCCCCCCCCCCGTCAACTGAGCCAAACTTTGGAGATTCAACTGAGCCAAACATTGGAGATTTAACTCATCCTCCACATGATCCATATGTCGATTTATTAGATTTTTCAAATCAGAGAAAGATTGCAAGTGGACAAGTTGTTGCTTCAGCTGCTACTGGAACGGTGGTGCATGGCCATCAATTGCTGATATTTGAACGTAAGGTTTACGTTAATAGTGTTGAGCCAGGAGAAGAGAATCATCCATTGTATCGTCGAAGTCATGGGGCGGACACTATTAAGGATGTCGAGAAATCTTGGGTGGTTTGGCCATTGCTTTGTCTTATCCTTAAGTGATCCAGAGTAATTTGTCTTGAGAAATTTGAACAAATTGTCAAAGTGAACAATTAGTAGTGTTTGAAATCTGTTTTGAATATTAGTAATCTGTTTTGAATGTATCCAGTGTCTATCCAGTGTCTATCCAGTGTCTATCTGTTTTGAATCAATTAGTAATCAATTAGCAATATTCTTCTATATGCATATTGCAGTGCGTGGGCTTTGATTATACATATATGTAACTCTATGAAGTTCCTCTCTATTTTCCTCTGAAGGGTTCTGATCATATGAAATCTCTGCATTGAGTAAAACCATGTACATGATTAAACCCGTAGAAAATAATATATTTGTCAACACAGCCATGAAGCAAGTTTTTTTAACAGTAAACATCACACAACCACCCATTATAGTCACAGTCACAGTTTGAGAGATCCAGTGTCCATCAATTTATTCATTAGATATCAAGAGAAACATGAAGTAAAAGCACGTATCATTTCGATACGAAAATCAACTACACTAATGGACCGAAGGGACCAATGCTGGGAGATACGGTTCAACAACCTGAAGAGTACTCGCAAATATCCTAAGGATCAGATCTTCTATGGGCACCTTCACTACATCACTTCTCATCCCAATGTCAGCAGCATATCGGTGAGCACAGTACACACCCCTAGCAGTTGCTGCCATACCGTATATATTGGTGGTAACTAGACCTAACAGTGTAGATAAAATGGTTTCAAGGGGGCCATCAATTATGGATACTGCTTGCCCGCTCTGCCCCAATGTCCTTTGATCAAGAACAAGCAGCCCTATTTTGCTGTGAATGGCAAAGTCTTCACAATTGTTCTTGAAAACATTATAGCACCCGAAACCATTATGGAGAAGGAAGTTTGCTCGATGGACAACAATATCATTGGGATTCGATACCTCAAGAGTATAGGTCCCGCCTCTTGCTTTCGCGAGAAAGAGTGCAGGAGTTACGGCATACTCAAAGCGGTAGACTACACCACCAGCTTGTCGAAAATTACTCTCAGGGATGGCATGTTGAAAATTGGTGATATTTGCTTCATTAGTTGAATATCTCACTGACTGTGAAATGTCGCTCTCAAATGGAGTGCCCAGTTTCATGAGTTTTCTCTCAATTTTAGAGTCTTATGACAGTCCTCAAAACATCTTCTGGAAGTAGTTTGCCAAGATCAGAGAGTATCGCAGATCCATGCATATCAGTTCGTTCAGACTCCTAAAAGAAGAAAGGTAAATCTCAGTATAGAATTGGAAAAAGAATAATCGCCAGTATAACAGTGTACAAGGGGTGGAAAAAAAACTCCCAAATTAGTATCAGTGATTGAACCATTTTAATATCAAAATCTGTTTGTGATAAGGATGAGTGCGATATAAATTTTGGATTAAGGATCTCTACAGAAGATATATTAACAACAGTTTAGCAATGAAATCTTAGAAGAAAAAAGAGGGCATAAAATCACAAACACCTTAATGCATTTACCAAACCATTTATTAAAGTCACCTGTATAAGGAACTTCGAAAAACTTCTAAACTTGAGCATATTCATTGCGGTCCACTGATTTATGCAAGATAAATTTGAACTCTTAGAAGTTCTCCAAATTGGCTAATTATTTGATTGAGTTCAAATTTTGATCAGCTTCTTTGATTGTTTATAGGCTGTTACCTGTTGTCTTTTTTTAACCGAGTTCTCTTGCTCGGTATTTCATTCTAAGGGATCGGCCTTATATGATGTTATTTATATTTTGGGGTTGGCATTTAAAGTGATAAAAAATCTGGACTTTTGTGAAGTTTCATTGCTTCCTTTGTAGGCATTTTTGTCATCCACATAATTTGAATGGTACTAAGAAAGTTTGGTAATAGCCTTGAAAGTTCACCATTAAGAAGTCTGCCTTTTATTTTTTATGCTTCTATTGAAATTGGATTTATTTAAATTGGTTCGAGATGTAGAAAATTAACATCTTATTCATACTTTCTTATATGTTGATTGGTTATAACTGTGTATATATTCAATTGAGTTTTCACGCCGATAATCACAATCGTTCTCATTTAGTCTTGGAAGTGTGTATATTCAATACCTCGGTTCAATTTTATGTTTAGGTGAATTTTTGTTGGGGTGTTTGTGGGGGTGTTGTGTTTCAAGTACAAGTACGAATATTGGGGGTAAATTTATCATCGTGCACGAGGGAGGATGTCACCGCATCAATACCCTGCATACTCTGAGTACACGAGGGAGGATGTCACCGCATCAATACCCCCCACGGCTGATATACCTAGACTTCACGAATCGTATCCACTGCGTGGTGACTCCTGGTCTAGATTTAGAATGATTTGTTACATGTTCATGACATTCCATGTCATCGAAGTGTTGTGTCGTTATTTTTTTTAGTTTATTTTTTATTCTATGTTCATTTTGTACTTGGCGCCCACTTAGGGGTTGCTTGATGTTAAATTAAGTTTAAACAAGTTTTATGTGTACTGGATATTTGGAATATGAGAAATATAAATGAAATGTTGTCAAAAATTTTGGACTTGTTATCATGATATTTATTTTACTTTCATTATTTCATCATTTTGTGAAAATATAAAGATATTTGTAATAGCTTTTACAACATTTAACAAATTCAATTTTGTAACTGCTAATAGGAGTCACAAATTTGTCACTACTATCAATTTTGTAACTGCTAACAGCATTCACAAATATATGATTCGTAACTGCTGACAGCAGTTATGAATAGCAGTTACAAATTGGGGTCACCAGTCATAACTCCATAGGGGTTATAAAAAATTGTGACTGCTGTTAGGAGTTATAAATTTTCTTTTGTCACCCCCTAAATTATGACGGTAAATAGCAGTTATAAAGGTCATTTGTGAGTGCTAACAGCACTCACAAATCTCCCATTTTGGTGTAGTGGGAGCCATCACCCCTGATGACTTGCAACGTATTGTGACGTGCACTACGTCAAAAGAAAGCAATGGATGTTTTACATCTCACCCATGAAGGCTCGAATGCGATCAAAGAACCTAATTTCAAAATTTAACTACTCAATTTGAAACGATTACCATACTTAAATCCGAGTGTTTTGATGACTTTTATACACGTTTGTCTCGTATTATCAACACTAGTTTCAATTTTGGTGAACACATTCCTGATGCATGAGTGGTTAAAAATATTTTGAGAACGTTGCCTAAATGGTTTATCGTGAAAGTGACTATTTTGAACTCCTTAGAAAATTTGAGCAATCTTAAGTTAGAAGAACTGGTAGAAGACCTCCAAACATATGGAATTGACATGCTTTTTGACACTGTCAAGCCTAAAGTTAGAGGGATAACACTTAAAGCCCAGTCTAGAAAAGGAGAGAAAGTGTCTAAGATAGCGAAGAAGAAAAAAGTGAGAGTTTGTGATTTCGAGACTGAGGGAGAGTTTGATTTTGATATGGTTATACTGGATAAAAAATTTAAAAAGTTTCTCAAATTTTCAAAAGAAAATACTTCCAATAAAAGATTTTTTTAGAAAAATAAAAAGAAAGATGAGGCCAAAGAGAGAGGTGAGAAAGAGAAGGAGAATAAGAAAAAAGAGAGATGTTTTCAATGCGAGGGCAGGGGCATAAAGCATTTGAGTGTCCCACTAGGATAAAGAGAAAGGGAAATAAAGTTGCCTTGGAAGCAACTCTTAGCAATAGTGAGGAAGAAGTGAAGGATTTCGGGGATGAGTCTTCACATGGGATGTGTGTTGGTTTTTTAGCTAATCACGTGATCACATGTAGTTTGTCCCACGATGATGAGGACACTTGTCCACATAAGACCCCAGAGGATGATTTGAGTGTTTCTAGCGATTGTGAGAGTGAGTGCGCTAGTGAAGGTAAAAGTGAGCTCCAAATTACATTTATAGATTTGTATGCCGAGACCTTAAAAATGACAAAGTTTAATAAGGATTTAGATCTTAGGGTGATTGATTTAGAGAGAGAGATAGAGAGTTTGAATGGATTTGAGGCGTCGATGAGTCAACTTGAGAAGGTGAAGGTTACTTTGAGTGAGCAGTTGATCGTCGTTGGTCGGGAAAAGAGTGAACTTGAATCTCGTATGGTTCAATTAGAGAGAGATCTCTAACAAGCCCGAGAGGTAAAGGTCACAATAGAGGATAAATATAAAAAGGTTGGAAATATTCTCATCGGTACCTCTTTTGGTAATGTTGAGAGATTAGGAATAGGTCATGATTGTGCGTCCACTTCCCACGTTGCACCCAAGTCAGTTCCCTAGTTTGTGATCGATCCATGTAGCTCTCAACCCAACCCACCTAAGCATCCCATTTCGGATAGGAGAGCGAATCCAAGACATTTTAGGAGAGGTATTCCTAGGTCCGTGTATGTTTTCCCCCATTGGAAAAAGCGAGGACACCTTAGGGAATTTTTCTTTAAGTTGGGTAGTGTGTCGCATAGAGTTTTGCCACGTGTTCCCAAACACCAACCCACACATGATGCTACGGATGATTACATGACAGGGTTTGCACATATTAGGGAGTAATTTAAGTTTTTCGTCAATACTTCACATGTCTTGATGGATGTTTTTCATAGGATGTCACCATCTTTAGAAAGCTCCATCGCGCCTAACAGTTGAGTTTTAGACTTGTTTCCAGTAGAGGGTGATTTTCATGAATATATTTGATGTCTATTGTTAGTTTGTACCACTCTTGTATTCATATTTTTCACTTTTGATATATATTTTCAAGAAAACCAAAAAGATTTTCTAATTTTTTAGAAAAATTGAAAAAGCCAAAAAAAAAATAATTGATAAATGTTTTGGAAAAAGTCAAAAAGAGTTTTGTATTTTGTTTACACCATTTATGGATGGAAATTTAGGATGACCAAGTCACAACATCATTCCATATCCATGTGACTATTCGATAGTGTTTTGAGATGACACGTCACTTCATCCATGTGCTTTATAATATTTACAGTCATTAAGATGAGATTTGAGATTACTTTCTACATGTTTGACTCATGATTTCCTTTAATTCTCACTTGAACGGATTTGCCTGATTATTTTACTTCCCTATCACGTGTTGGTCGAAGTATCTCCAACTCAATCCTATCTTTAAAACGAATCGTATGCATTAAAACTTGATAATGAAAGAGTGCATGTAAGAACCGTTGCCTGTGAGAAATTTGTTTAGTATGAAAAATGATGAGTGAACACGGGAAAAAAGATCTTGAAAAAGATATATATATATATAAGGGAGTTTGGTTGGAAATAAATTAATGGGTTTGCACGTCCTGATAAAATCTTGAAAAAGCATTACATAGTTCTAGACGTTATTGGAGTGAAAATCATTTAGACTTAATTCGAATAAATGCGGTGTGTGATACCAATTTGAATTAATTCGCAATTTTCCATGTAAACCTTTTTTAATTGGAGCCTATTTCTAAACCAAATTAATTCAATCCCTAAACATGCATGTAAATGTGTTTGAGTGTCAAACCATAAATAAATAAAGCATGTGACACAAAATTAAGGAAAAAACCCCAAAGGGGAAAACATTTTTTTTCTAGAACTTTGAAGAATTCACAAGACCATTGACTTACTTACAACCTGATAATCGCCCACAAGTATAACGCACGGTATCTTTGTTAAACCTTCAATGCAACAGCTAGAAATATCGTCGGCTGGAATCTCCCGCAAGAACTCCAGATGGTCTGCAATGAAGAAGAAAATGGCGTCTCCACAAGTGTGAACTTTATAAGGACTCCCTCCATAATAGCATGCAACTCTCCGGTTGTAGAGTTCTCCCCACAAAGATTAAACCACACCAAAGTGTGTTCTTCAACCCCAAAAATAATTCGCTAAAGCGTATTGGGATTTTTGTGAATTGTAAACAAAAAGGGATTAAACCCTAAAGGAAGAAGCCAAAAGAATTCTGCTATTGTAGTTTTTTGGTTCTGTAAAACGATGGGACTTCTTAAAGAAAACGAAACCATTTAATGAGTATTTTTAATAAAAACGCGTTGCCTAGAAATACGAGCTCGTTCGAACGAGATAAGGGTCTCGCGCGAATGAGGACAAATGTCGTTTGAACGACACTGCCATGTTGTTCGAACGACGTACAGATGTCGTTTGAAAGACCGTTGCGTCAAAAAATTAATATTTTAATGTACGCTCTAATGCTTAGAAAAAATATTCATTCTCAAATTTTCACGACAAAGTCCGCTCCAACACTTAGAAAATATTTTGTAAAAATATCCCAAAAGCTCTAAGTGGAAAGTTAAGGTATTAAAAACATAACCTTACCAAAGTAAACTTCGCGGAGTCTTTTTGATGAAGAACTTGATATTCGGATCCGTCTTTGATGCTTGAATGTTCTTGAAAGCTCTTCGACGGTGTAGCGTTATACGACATACTAAATTGATAACGGACTTATAAAAATATGTCCTTACAAATCTCCCCCTGTGTCTATGCTGGTACATACATAAAAAATTCCAATTATCAAAAACCAAAATGTCTATACCAATCTACCCTCCCATTGAATAAATTTGCAAGATCTCAAACTGTTCTTCAAAAATTCTTCATCAAATCACAAAGCTTTTCTCATCAGGGTGTGCAACATGTGATCATCAATCTTTGTACCTACACACATGAGATAAAGCAAAAACCTTTGTGACGCATCGAGTTTGAAATGATATAATAATAAATCATTAATAAATCAAATCTCCCCGATAATGCAAAAACTCTCCCATAACATGATAATTCTTTCTCCCTCTTTTTATGATGTCCCCAAATAGACAAATAAGAAGAAAAAAAATCAAAACATGAAGTTTCACAATAAAATGCATAGCAAATATGGATCAAACTATGCGCATGCAAAGGTATGTCCCAAAAACATCCACAAACTATTTTTGGATTTTTCAATTTTTCATACAAAAATAAGATACTAAAAATCACACCATGGATTTAAACTAAAACAACCAAGTCATGAAAATGGAATGTGTGGGTATGAACACATTCGATAGGAAAATCAACTCAATGAATCATATGTGCACGATGCATATGTGTACTTCTAACGAATGAACATCAAAAGTATCCATAGGTGTAAAAATTGTTTAATTTAGATGACTTTGTCTTATGCAAATCAACAAATCAAAGTCAAAGTGATTTCCACACCAATAACGTTCAAAACTATTTAGCGCTTTTTCAAGATTTTCAAGGACGTGCAAACCCGTTATAAAATCTCCAACCAAACTCCCTCATATATATTTTCTTTTAGAGGTGTTAAACTAAATTCTCAAACTTTGGAGAATTGGTGCAAAAACCTAAATGGCCCATAATTGGCATGAATTTCTTTTTATTACCTTTAAATTTTTTCGGGCTCTTTTAAACCTCTTTGGACCCCGGATAATTAAATTCCTCAATTTTTTAGGTCCAATTAAACGGTAGTTTAATCGCAAAGGATAAATGAAAAAATTTCATAGCCCTTCATTGTTTTCAAACAAAGAACACAACCTCATAAACGGCTCTTACATGCACAACTTTTTTATCAAGTTTTATCGCGCTTGGTTCATTTTAAGGACAGGGTTGAAGTGAAAACACCCAACTAACATGTGATAAGACAAGCACAATAATCAAACAAATCCGTACATGTGTGTAATAACGAAAATTATGAGTCAAACATGTAGGAAGTAACACTTAATTACATCTTAATGACTCCAAACATTATAAAGCACGTGGATGAATTGACCTATTATCTCAAAACACTATCAAATAGTCACATGAAAAATGGAATGATGTTGTGACTCGGTCATCCTAAGTGTCCATCCATAAACGGTGCAAACAAAATACAAAAATCTTTTTGGATTTTTCAAAAAAATTATCAAAATAAAATCTTTTTGTATTTTTCAAAATTTTTCAAAAACAAAAATCTTTACAAAAATTACATGTCACAATGCTAGCAAAAATATATCAAAAAGCATAACTAGCGTATGACAAACATGCAAACACAATCATCTATATGATATGGCAAGAGAAGAATCATGTGCAAGCAAACAAGAATCAACTTGTCTAAAATCTAGTGCCTCTAAAAGTGATTTCCTAACCCAAATAGATGTGAAACATCGTGTGGGGGATTTAGGAACCAATGGAACACTAGACATAAACTTCCTAAGACATTTTCCAAGATCTAAAAAAAACGCCTAAGGTGACCTTTCCTACCACAATATGAACATGTGTAAACGGGTGGAACGACACCTATGGGTTGACCTTTTCTAACATCCTAGAAATTGATTGACCCTCTAAAACAAATAATGGTTTTCGCTTTAGCACTAGAAGCATGAGAAAAATATGAGCCATTAACATCACTATCAAACCTACTCGAGTCTGTCAAATCATTTTTTAATTTCAAAATTTTTTACTCAAGCAAAGAATTAGACTCTTCCAATTTAAGGGACGCTTTTTTCAAATTTTCAATTAAACATAACAGCTTATCTTGCTCACCCTCAATTAAAGCAAACTTTTCCCTAAAAGTATCTTCACGTGCCACAAACTCATTGACTAAAATATTTTTGTCCACTTTGGCACAAACACAAACCATCGAATTTTTAAGGTCCTCTAATTCTTTTACTAAAAACAGGACCCGACCCTATCATCACTTTCCTTCTTGGACATTTTCAAAGCAACAAAGTCATGGTCCAAGGAAACAAATTTTTCACGATAAAAATCTCTTTGATTTTGACCCGTTTGCAAAGGATCCATCGCAGATTTAAAATGAGAATTTTCTTTTTATAAAACTTTAGTTCTTTTGCAAAGTTTCAAATTCAAAAGATTTAAATCATTAAAACTTTGGCTCATGCCAACTGGAGGGGGTATCAAATTAGATAAGTTCTCCATCGGAAAAATTGCAATTTTTCACAAAACTGATTTTTTTAAAAAATCAGTATCACACAATTTTGCGAAAAATAGGAATATGCCATAAATTAGCGCAACCTGCTCTGATACCAATTTGATGACGTGAGAAGACAAATTGTATCAAAAAAATCCTTGAAAAAAAATCAGGATCACGCGATAAATTAGCGTAACCCGCTCTGATACCAATTTGTAAAATCGAATAAATGCGGTGTGTGATACCGAATTAAATTAATTCGCAATTTTCCAAGTAAACCTTATTTAATTGGAGTCTATTTCTAAACCAAATTAATTCAGCCCCTAAACATGCATATAAATGTGCTTGAGTGTCAAACCATAAATAAATAAAGCATGGGACACAAAATTAAGGAAAAATCTCCGAAGGGCAAAACCTTTTAGTTCTAGAACTTTGAAGAATTCACAAGACCATTGACTTACATACAACCTGATAATCACACACAAGAGTAACTCACGGTGTCTTCGCCAAACCTTCAAAGCAACGGCTAGAAATATCATCGACTAGAATCTCCCGCAAAAACTCCAGATGGTCAGCAATGATGAAGAAAATGATTTCTCCATAAGTGTGAACTTTATAAGGATTCCCTCCACGACATACTAAATTGATAACGGGCTTATAAAAATATGTCCTTACAAATACCATTCTTAGCAAGTGAAAAATATGAGACACATAAAATTTTCATTCCACAAGATGATAATTAAATCGATCTTAATAAATAATGGCCATTCATGCAATAAATATCCATTACCATGCTAACTCCAAAAATAATCCAACTCCATAATTTATTTAGAACTCCAAATGAAACAATCCAATAAAGTAACTGGCTGAAATCATAAATAACTTTGGAACCGAATGGTCCAATAAAAGTAATCAAAAAGTCTCATAATATAAATGATTGAATAAAGGAATTCTTCTAAATAAAGCAGATAAATAAATGAACTCCAGTTGCACCTCCAAAATGATCTCCAATAAATCCTCTGCCGCTAATCCAATGCTAAAACCTAAAATGTTAGTCAATGCAGAGGGTCAGAGACTCGAGCATGGATAGCAGCTATTCCTCCCAAATAGGATCCTTGAACCCAGGCAATAGCATTATACGCAATAAACACAATAGTAGAATATTTTAACTTAAACGAGATATATTAGCATACGATAGAAATAAATAACTATATACCCACAGCAAAGTCTATAAAAAAACCCAAGTTTAATTATTTAATTTCCAATAACTCCATTTCTATTTATTTAATCAATTTACTCGAATTTATCATTTTTCTTATTTTATTACTATCAGCCGCAGTTCTCCCGCATTTAATTCTTACACTATCTCAGTTGTGGGACTCCCACTAGGTTTTCATCATTTTAGTGCAGGACTCCCATTGTTCTACACCGCACCCATTTCCCTCACTATGGTCAGTCAACCCATTTTACTGTCAGCTCTGCACACACTCGTGAGGTTCCACGCACAACACGTCATTATATCCTGTCAGCCCGTTTAATTCTCATCTCGCACATACTTGTGACGCCAACACACACCCATGACGACATATCCAGTCGGCCCTTTTAACCGTTAGTCCTGAACATACTCTCACCGCAAATATATATTTTAATTCCCATTTTATTATCTTAGGTATTAATTCTTAATTTCTCATTTTTCTCATTTATCATCTCAAATTAGCACCGCCCCTTTCATTGCGACACGTAATCCTCAAAATGCCCTTAGTCCCATACCTAAAGGTCCCTAATACACCACTATTTCCTAGCCTATCGTCTAGGAAGAAAACCAACTCACCAACACCACTTAGCATCATTTCCAAGTTCACTAATCAAAAGAACAACGTAAAAATCAGGCCACCCCCAGAATATCTACCTGTAAACCATCACCACTATCTAGTCCCATACCTAGAAGGCGATAACTACCCAAAGTCTACTAACTACTCCCATACCTAGAAATAAACCTAAATAAAGGTGAACGCCCTATCTAATCACCATGTCGTTCCCGCGGTGTCGAGCATAATAAAATAAACAAGTTCGATAAAGCTAAATTTCTATTTGTCATATTAATTTCACCAATTTTAATCCACACACCATTAATTAATAAATTAATGCCCGTTTAATCGTAATAATCACATGCATGTTATAGATATAATATAATTTCCATCAAGTTATTTAATGAATAATCACATGCATGTTATAGAGATAATATAACAATAATTTTCTACTATGCGACATCCACAAATTTTCCATTATTTAACCTATATGAATTATTAATTAACATCCCTACATAAGAATCTACATGAGAACACCTTAACGTCTACGGCACCCAAATCTCTACTCTAACATGCAAGGTTTTGAGTCTTCATTCATATTTGAATTTTTTTCATAAAAATAATCCCCAATTATCTTCCACGTTCCCTAATTAATATTTCTAATTTATTTTAAGAAAAACACATGTATTTAGTGTGTAGGCCATAATTACTACGCATAATACAAAGGGAAGGTGATAGACGTAACCATTCCTGACATTTGTTTGAAGAAATTTGATTTTGAAGATGAGTTCCTCGTAAAAAGAAGACAAAGTTTCGTTCTTGAATCAACTTGAGAAAACCCGGTTTATCTTGACAAATCTTGAGTTGAAAGTTGGGTAAAATGGGGCTAGGGTTTGTGCTACTCTTGGAGGTTGTGAAAAATATGTTTGAAAAGTCCTAATCCCGTATTAATTTAAGTGGAGAAAAAATTAGAGAATTAAGTGGCATTAGAATCCTATTAAAACTAAAACAGTTCGTGTGATTAGTCATGGTCCAAAACCGTGACAAACTGTGAGCTACTATTTAACGCCGTGACAAATCTCCGAAATGGGATTTTATTTTGGCCCTATGTTTTTGCCTAGGGAGTTTTATGTTTTGAGGACTCTTCTAAACGAACCTAGACTTATATATATTCATATTAGGAGTCTTTGAAGCTAGCTTTTTGAATTTTGAATTAATTTGATTAATTATCTGATAAAATTACGGGATGTTATAGATGAATGTTTTAGGGTTCTCTAAAATTGACTCCAATTAAATAATTGAAAATTGGAAATTCGCAAGTGCACATATAATCAATATCACATAGCATTCTCCAGGTATAAAAGATGTACATTACGTGAAGCTATGTCAACACATACAAGCTATGGATCGTGGTTGGGCCATTGCTACCCCAAAATTTAAGCAGAGCTTGTTTATCGGATGTCTAATGGGAGAAGCCCAAGCTACCCGACAAGCAAAATGATTCTCCGAGGATCTCGATACACTATAGCATGATATTCATCTCACCTCGGATATCATTCCACCAACTAAATGACTATTACTCCTCCCGATTCTCCTACAGATTATGGCCCCATCTCCCCAAACACCACTTGTTTTACTCCCTCAACCACTAGTACCTCCTCAGATGATTTTGATTATTCTGATCCCGATTCGTAGTTTGATCATGTTGTTCCCCAGTTATCTTGAAGAGCCCATATGGAGTATGGTTGTAGATATATAAAGTTGTGAAAGAACTAATACCTTTCGTCCAGTATGTCCGTGAAAATAGAAAGAAGCCCCATATTTTGTAGTGATCATAGTAGATGTGTTGATCATTATTTTGTAGTAACTAATTGTTCTTTCGACTGTAAAATAGATTCTTACATGTACTTTTCTTTTTCTGTGAGTTTGATTGTATAATACTCTGTGTAACTGAATGCAATATAATATAACAAGTTTGTTTACCTTATCTCTACTTGTAATTTATTGATCAACATATTATGTATATAGGATGGTTTACACTCGCGTAATTACCAGTGGGATGCAAGAGGAACAACCAATTCTATACATACCTAATACAATTACCACCAATGAGGGTATTCTGCGTTGCTTATAAGAATTAACTATATTAACCTAGAAGCTACAAAACATAGCACCCCCACAACCAGTTAATAATGAGGTACCAAAAGAAATTCTAAGGATGAGTGCCCTTGAGGAATTTCTGAGGCAAAAAAACCCAGCATTTTTTTAGAAGTCTGGCGCGGCCAAAGCTGAGAGATGGATCCGTCAAACACTTAAAGTGCTTAACGGAGTACGTATTAGCCCAATATAAGTCTAAGTTCACATGATTATCCCGATATGCTCAGGAATACGTCGAGATCGAAATAAAGAAGTTCAAGAATTCCTAAGGAGGGTTATGCCAGAACATCAAATGCACCATCACCCCTTTTCAGATCCGTGAATTTAACCTAATAGTCAAAGTACCCTCTCTTATAGAAAAGAACCTAGCCTCTAGTAACACAACCCGAAAATCTACTCTTTCCTGGAACCCTTATGTCATTAGGAACCCACTAAATCAGAGAGATCATCCTTACACAAAGCCCAAGGATGGTCAAACTTTCAGTCAAATCCACCAAGTAACAACATACCTTTTATGTGCTAACAAGAATGCCGCCAATTAGGACACCTTAGGCCCCAAATCCCTCTTATCCAAATGCCACCTCCCTCTGCCTCCCCCAATTTTATTAAACCTCGCTTCAAAAACCCAACCAATAACTCTAACCATAGACTGCAACAAAATCTCCACAAAAAGAAGTAAGAGCCACTCAGTAAGAACCAAGGTTGGAATTTCTCCCTTCTCCCACTGAAAAATCCAAATTACTACAGTGTGGTATAATATAATCTTCCTTTTTATAATATTTCAACACACATATTATTTGGCTCGGACCCACACACTCTTTCAGTAATCATTCATGTATGACTCACCTATAATTACCTTCTACTCCATTAGCCTATCCTTTGACCATAGGAATTCCCATCGAAAAAATGGTCGTCTAACGCTTTGGAACCGGAATATTAACCATAGATTTAATAGTTCTTGATTTAACATAGTTTGATATAATCATAGGGATGGATGTTTTATCCCCAAACTTTGCTCACATTAACTATCATGCAAAGACGATAACATTCAAACCATCTCATTAACCTTCATTTCATTTTCAAGGAAGAAATCCCCATCACCCCTTACTTTTTCATATAGGTAAAAAGGAAACCTCCTCCCTTTCTACCATCTTAGCTAGGTATAAGGATGTATTTCTCGAAGATTTATAATAAATACCCCCGCCTCAAGAGATCAAATTTTTCATCAACATGTTGCCAAACACCTCCCATATTCCAATACCCCCTTATCGTATGACTCCTATAGAGTTACGAGAAACCATAACACAACTAGACGATTTGTTAAAGAAAGGATTTCAACGCCCCCAATACATCATCTTAGGGAGCCCCAGTTCTATTCGTACGGAAGAAAGATGAAGCCTTTTGACTATGTATAGATTATCAAAAGTTAAAGTAGGTAACCATCAAAAACAAATATCCTTTGCCCAGGATAGGAGATATGTTTGATCAGTTTCGAGCGTTAAAAATATTCTCAAAGATTGATTTAAGATCCGGATATCATCAACTTCTCATCAGGGAAGTAGATATATCTAAAATCACTTTTCGAACACGATATAGTCATTTTGAGTACTTAGTCTTGCCTTTTAGATTGACAAACACCCTCGCCGCTTTCATGGACCTAATGCATAGTGTATTTCGCCATCTCCTAGATCAATTTGTAATCGTCTTTATAGATGACATATTAATTTATTCCAAGACCAGGGAAGATCATAAAGAACACCTATGTATAGTGTTGGAAACTCTTAGTAAACATCAACTTTATGCCAAGTAGAGGAAATGTGACTTCCTCATGAAATATGTGAAAATCCTCAGACATATAGTCACCAAAGTAGGTATACAAGTAGATCCAACCAAAACCACAACAATACTTGAATAGCCTCAACATACCACCATTACAGAATTACGTGCCAGATATTATAAAAGATTCATGGAAGGATTTTCCAATATCACTTTACCGCTAATGAAGTTGACCAGATAGGATGTTCAATTTGTATAAAGCTCCGATTGCGAACAAGCCTTCCATACATTAAAGGAAATTTTAACTACAACCCCTATCCTTACCATTTCTTCTAGTAACATTAGTTATGATGTGTATACTAATAACTACCTATAGGGACTTGGTTATGTGCTAATGCAACAGGGAAAAGTGATCAAATACGGGTCACGACAGTTGAAAATTCCTGAATGCAATTATCCGGTACACGACTTGGAATTAGCAACTGTATTCTTTACCCAAAAGATTTGGAGATGTCATCTATATAGAGAAAAATTTCAAGTATTCTCAGGTCATAAGATTCTTAAAATAAATCTTCACTCAGAAAGATCTGAACCTTCGACAGAGATGATGGATAAATTTCTTAAGGATTACAAATTTAATTTATTTTACCATCCCGAAAAAGGTAACATAGTTGTTGATGCCTTTAGCTAAAAATCCCAGGGAAACTTTCGCAGTATGTTTGTATTCTTAGATACCATAGAATATTACAATCTACAAAGAGAATCCTCCAAACACCAAATCATCATGTGAAACATTGTAGCTCGCCCCACCGTGCATAACCAAATCATTGAACTCCAAGAGAAAGATGAAATTATGAAAACCCTGAAGCAAAATTGACAAATAACCTCCCGGATAAAAACTGGACATTGGACCCTGAGAGAGGGTTAAATTTAATAATTGAGTGTGTGTTCCCTCGTCTTTTAATTACGAGAATAAATCCTGTAAGAAGCCCACCATTCCATATTCATGATTCATCCCAAAAGCACCAAAATGTATCAAACTCTTAAACAACATTATTAGTGGCTAGATATGAAAAAGGACATAGTCCATTTTGTAGACAAATGTTTAACTTGCCAATAAGTGAAGATTGAGCATCAACACCCCAGGGGATTACTCCAACCATTCCCCATCCTAAAATGGAAATGGGATCATGTTCAAGGATTTTGTCAGCGAATTACCCCTAACCTCTCAAGGGTACAATTCTATATGGGTCATTATTGATTGCCTCATGAAATCAACCCATTTTTTCCCAACCCGGTCGACTAATTCCTACCAACGACTTAGTGAGATTTACATCAGAGAAATTGTTAAACTATAAGATGTCCCTCTTTCTATTGTGTCATATCAAGGCCCCCGATTCATAGGAAGATTTTGACAATCCCTATAATCCTCAATGGTAACCAAACTTTATCTGATTACTTCATTCCATCCTCAGACCGAAGATAATCGAAATGAGTATTCAAAACCCTTAAAGATATGTTACGAGACTGCACGTTAGATTTTCCAGTTTCATGGAACAATCACCTTGCATTAATAGATTTCTCTTACAATAACAACTATCAAACCAGCATTCCGACCACCCTCTATGAAGTTCTCTGTGGAAGATATTATCGCTCACTATCATACTGGAATGAATCAGAGGAAAATTGTACGCTTAGACCTGAAATTATCTCCAAAGCCATGAAAAAGATACACCTCATTCAAGAAAGATTACATTCAGCCCAGAGTCGACAGAAGAGTTACGTCGATACCATAAGAAAGACATTAGAGTTTCGAGTAGATACTCAAGTATTCCTACGTGTTTCTCCAAGAAAGGGAATAATTCGGTTTGAAAAAAGAGGAAAGTCAGCTCCCCGCTATGTTGGTCCTTTTAGAATCATCGAACATATCGGACCAGTGCTTATTATTAAAAATTACCTCCCGAATTATCCAATATACACGATGTGTTTCATGTCTCGTACGTAACTATGGAAGTACATCCCCAATCCAAGTCACATCATCACTTGAAAGGGCATAATCATTAATTTTAATAAAAAAATTCAGGAAATTCCTATCCAAATCCTCGATCGACAATAGAAGGTCCTCCGAAAAAAGTCATTTCCCTTGTCAAAGCTCTTTGGCAACACCATGGAACTGAATAAGCAACATGGGAGACTGAAGAAGTTATGAGGCAACACTACCCCGCTCTTTTCACAGGTAATTTTGAGGTTTTTTTTAGGAAACTAGAATGTAACAACTCATCAACATAGGAATTTAGTCCCTTTAAAACCGTAAAATTCCTCAAGAATATAAAAATACCCCTAAACAAAGAATCACGCTAAAATATTCCTTATCATACCTGTTTAATCAAAACTTAAACCTAAAGTTTGACCAAGTAACATATGTTTTGAAGGAATAGCATGAACCAACCATCTAAGTTTGACAAATTACACATAAACCCCTTTAATTTTCAAGAAGTAAACTTTAAGCCCAAAAATATAAACTAAAACGACCCAAGGGCCAAAACAAAGAACGAAACTTATTTCTAATTTCTACCGTGATGATGTGTACCAACAGGCTGCCTATATGGCAGTGTACCACATGGATAAAAACTTCTACTCACATGTACCCACATGAACCCTTTTTGAAACCTAAGACCAACCTAGTTAAAATCAACCACTTTCTTTACCAATCAGACCTCCCTCATAAACCTTATAAATTTCCCAACTTACCTCAGTAAAATATTCACCCGGCTTAGAGCAATTTCAAAGTTAAAATTTGATCTTTTATGCATCTTTATCATTTCATGTATGAATGATATTTTTCATTTTGTTACATTTTTTCACTCTCTTAGAGTTAGTATATGTAGTTACATGTAAGTTCTAACGTGTGTATGGAACTAAACGAGCTTAAAAACTAGAATCCAGTAAAGCTTAAGCTTCAATAGTGAATTCTACCTCCTAGATGTTCAACCAGTTTCAAAGTGAGAAAACTTGAGCTTTTGTTCTAAGTAACCTAGGTGAAATGTTTTATTGAACCAAAACCCAGTTTTTATGCCCCAAATTAAAGTTTGAAAAATTCAAGCCTAAGTTTTTCAGAACGTGAATTTAGAAGATATACTCACCAAAATCCTTCAAACCAAACCTGTTTGATTTCATTTTCAACATAGAATACAACCACTACTATTCTAGAATCCCAATCATAGCTTTCAATAAATTATGTTTAGGTCAAATTCTGGCCATTTTTACAAAAAGGCAATAGTTCGAGCCAACCCACCAAAATCTTTGAAACTTATATGGCTAGATTCATCTTCAAAAATTACACAATTTTCATTTAGGAACCAACTTAAATGGTATTCTAAAATGTTTCAAATATAGATTCAAAGTTTTAAAACCCTAAAGTCAATAATTCAAGGGTTGAAGATGAAGTAAGTCACACGCGTGCGAGTGGGAGTCAAACCAGATGCACGAAAGGTTTGTCCAACACGTGAGGGCGCGTCCCCTATTAGAAAATTTTGATTTTTTTTCCAAAATTTCTATTTTTAAATCATGAACAAAATGTTATATTACATCACCCGTTTGGGTTCCTAGAAAGCATAATCTCGAGAAAACAGATTTAAGGTTTCAAAATTAAAACTTTTACTTTACATATAACCGCTGGCCAGTTTTCCAAGTACTTCAAAACGACCCTAAAATTTTTCCCTTAATTCCTTAGATCAAATATATCGATTTTGTCTCCTTCCACTAAACATAAATCCAAATGGATATTAGGAAAAATATTAATCTCGAAACTTTTGAAATTATACATTTATACCCTATTCTTATCTCTATACTAAAACCTTATTAAATTGTCACTCCGCTACATCGAGTAAGAATCCTATGAAAAGTAGTTTAAATCTATACTACCTACTTAAATTCTCTCTGGTTTTAAGTTATTCAGTCAACTATTGGGAGTTATAAGAAAAAAATCGCAGCCTGTATTTACAAAGTAGGTGATTCCATCTCACTATTATACTTTAATCTTATGTCCTTGAAATTATGAGCATTGTTTGTATCATTATATGATAGCCCCTTATCTCTTGTTCTCATTTATGAACTCTTTGGTGTAGTTCAACCTTACCGTGGATATTGATTCAATCATTATCTAAATAAACTCGAGCCAGCCTAACCCTGATGACCTATGATTTCAGCAAACCCACTGAGTTTAGCAAATTATCCAAATTTCAATACACCCCTGCATCCTATTAAAACCCTTATTACAGTACACCCCTGCATCTTATTAAACCCTTATTTCATTATTTTACCTTTATTGCAGTACAACCCTACTATTTTATAACCATTATCAGTGAAACCCCTAATATCATACCCTACACTTCAGGGATTAGACCTTGTTATACCACAGCATTTCTAATTGGCCAGTAGGATTCAAATGTTCAGTGCCTAGTTATTATTTTCTACATACATATGAGTTCCACTCTAGCCATTTTATTATTCCCTAATTATTTTGGGACTATCTGTTCAAAGATTTTGGAAGATATTATAGCGGTATTGGTATGCATTTGAAGCACTTATAACTGATAATTTGTGGGTTATCTTGTTATAGTCTGATCAGTTATCTTTGTAACACGACACACAACATATTCAGTTAAGCTTCACCATATTTTTCTCTAATATATCAGTAGACTCCAATATATCCCTTTTAGTTCTATGATATTTAATTTCGTTTCTAATTATATTATCTGTATTATCAATCCCAATTACACTTTGACATCACATTTTCTCACATCTTGTATCAAAATACAATTATCTACTTGGCATGTATGCTTAATTATTTTCCTTCCAGATGGATGATGAGTCCAAAGAAGGGGAAATACCACCCGCACCTATATAATTTTATTCAGTTTCACCCCAAAAATTATTTTCATTAACATACGTGTGGGTGGTAGTAGGCAAAGATGGTAGTCCCCACGGGAGTATCTATACTGTAACGTATCAGCTCCTGTGATTCCCTTATGTTCTCTACAGTTTCCTGTGAGTGGAATGTTGGAATAATTGTACTTTTGCTTGATATAGACTCATGGATGTAATAAAATTTTGAGCATCGCTCTATAATAAAACCATTTAATTCATTTAATTTATGTTTTCCTTCCATTATTCATATTATATTATTACTCGTTGGTTACCATTAAAACATAAAATCGCAGATGCGACATAAGAATTTAAACATAATCATCAAATACCCTATGAGTGACACTAGAATATGTTGATGGTCTTTGTGACATTTATACCATTTCAAAAGGCCCTATTTTTCCTTCAATCATTATTGTTGAGTATGGCATCACTTTCCCCCCAAATCTCTTATTTTTGGAGTTCTGCTAATACTTTGATGTGGTCCCAACCCAAAACACATGGACAATCGTTCATGGGGTTAATGGTATTAATGAGTTGTATGGAACCCATCATAGTATTGTTGAGATCATGTATTGTTACCAATGGGTGACGACTAATGAGAATATTAACTATATGAAGATAAGGGTTGCTAATCGATCCCAGGTTATGAATCTCCTTGATTCCATAAAGATTACTGATTGTGAAAAATTGGCATTACTCTCACCTCATAAGGGTATAGCATATGAAGGGATAAGATGCCCTAGATAAAGACAATGAATTGGCTAGAAATCCATTTTGTTAGCTTTGTAATTTTTCCTTGATTGAGGTAATTTTTTATTCTTTTTATGTTTCTTTTTGCAGTAAATAGAAAAAAGAAGATTCATCATGAAGGCGACGTTAATTTTATCAATCTTCAGATGGTTTGGTTTATTCACTAGAGAGTTGGAACTGTTGAGCACCCAAGGTCGGTAACATTCCTGCTCGGATACAATAGCTCTAACACCTCTTTTTTTGTAAGGCCAATAAAAAGGATGAATGTCATCTCTATTACCTTGGACGATCGAGAGGCTTCCACATCCCAGGACTCAGAAAGGGACGAATCATCCAAGGAAATCACATCGTCCTACTTTGAGCCTATTGACATTTATTTTATTCCTTCCACTTTTTCACTCAATGCTATGGCAAAGATGAAGGTTAATAACTTGATCGCCACTAACGTTGGTGTTGCACATGTTGGTACCAGATCTCATCCCATTGTTCTCCCATTAGGCAAAGATAAAGATCTTGCTCGGTCACCATGAAAGAAAAGTTCTTGATGACTCACCTTCCAAGGACCATGCACCTTTTTCAAAGAGTTAAAATAAGGATCATATGCCAGGTCCCCAACTAGACATTATGGAGAAGAACACTGGTGATAAGGGCAAGGGTGGTGCGGTCGAGTTCGTTATTATATGTCCCGATCTAGACATGAACTTGATCAGGTTTGGGCTTTCCTTAAGGATAGAGCAGCGACCTCTGCTTTTCCTCATTTGAGGTTACTGGAGCGTGCCAATCACAATCTTTCCCTTATAAGTTGATCACCTTCATATTGTTCTTTTATGTTTGTCTCTTGTATTTTTCTCATGTTTGTCTGTTCTTTTGTTCTGTAGTCCTTGATTGATTATGATTAATTATTGGAGAGGAATGACCCGATGAAGACATCATTTATTTATGTGGAGGTTTCATTTGAAGAATTGCACTAATCTCTGGTGGTTGATCACCGGGTCAACGATAATCAGGAGACCGAGAAAAAAAGGTCGACGAGAAGGATAAGAGCTTGGAGGGTGAGAAGGTTATTCTTGAAAAGAATATTAATGATTATATTGCTCTTGTGGTCACTACCGAATAGGCTGAAAAGGATTCTAGAGACATGACGGTTGAGGCTGAACTTATCGAGGCACAAGAATCTGAAGTTAAGGATATAGTTAAGAAGGCCTTGGCTAATGTGGCGAAGACCTAGGGAGCCATATTCACCCATGGTTAGGAAAAAGCCTTTGCAAATGTTAAAATGCATATTTCTTACCTTAAGAAGCTATTTTTTAAGAATGGCTGGGATGAAGCTCTCGTCAAGGTTGGCATAGGTGAGGGGTCAGACCTCTTCAACGAACATCATCCAAGATCCCCCCCATCAATTTGAGGTTGAGGTTGAGGATGACAATCATGAGGTTATTGCAGAGGAAAAGGTTATCGATCAAACCCAAGAGAATGATGATCAGTATGTTGATCTAAGCCAGATGAGTGCTGAGTAGGCAGCCGAGAAGGCGAAGGTCAGCAAAACAGCCTCTTAGGGCTTCTTGTTAGGGAATGTTGTACTTTTTTTGCTTTCCAATAATATAGGGGCATGCCCCAGTTGTAATCCCTTTTACTGAAATTAATGGTTTGATTCAATCATTGTCGTTTCGTTTAATTTTTATAAGTCTTTTCTTTTGTTTGACAAACTTATCTAACCGACCACTTGTTCATGCAATATAACGGAAGACTTGCAGCGTTGGTCGCTGCTCAGAATGAGTTTCAAGAAATGTCATTACACCAAAAAGGATAAATATTCACCTTTGAGCCGGCCAGATTTGTCACAATCATTGACCGTGACAAAAAATACGCATTTTTTGTCACGGTTAATGATCGTGACAAGTCCATGGCAAGTATAGTTGTTATGGATTTGTCACGGTCCTTAACCATGACAACTTTAAAGAGTTATCACGGTCAAAGACCTTGACAGGTACGTGACAACTCTTCTGATTAAAGCCCTAGGTGCCTCTTTTTTTCCCTCCACTTTCTTTCCCTCCATTCTCTCTCTCTATTGCTCGAGCGACGGTTCTCTCTCTCTACATTTCAGGTCATTTTTCTTCTCTCTCTTTCCTCTCTCTCTCTCTCTCTCTCTCTCTCTCTATATATATATATATATATATATATATATATATATATGTATATGTGAGTGTGTGTGTGTGTGTGTGTGTTTGTGCAAGTGTGTGGGTGTGTAGGGGTCTTCACATGTTTGTGTGGGGGTGGGGGGAAGTGGGGGTCAGGAGCAGTGGGGGGGGCGGGGGGTAGGGGTGTATAGGTGTGGGGGGAAGTTGGGGGGATTGGTGTGGGGGCGGGGGCAGTGGGGATGGGGGTAGGTGTGTGTGTGGGGGGGGGGGAGTAGTGGAGGGACAGGGCGTGGGTCGTGTGTGTAGGTGTGTAGGGGTGTGTATGTATGTCTGTGTGTGAATTAGTGTGTGTGATATTGAATTTGAATTTGAATTAGACAGTTCGATGTGCCCCGGACTTATAACATGAATTGCATTGGTATTGATATTAAATTTGAATTGAATTTAAATTGAACGAACTTGAAATAAAAATGCAATTTCAATTGAATTGAATTGAATTGAATTGGTATAAATTGAAATTGAATTTGAATTGGTATTTATATTGGTGTAAATTGAAATTAAATTTGAATTAAATGAAGCATACTTTAAATTAAATGAAACATACTTTAAATTACATAATTAAATGAAACATACTTTAAATTACATATAGTGCACATAGATACTAGACTCCTAGTACTTATGCGTATGAATTCAATAGTCGTTAGACCCATTCAAGAGTCATTACCCCTGTAATGAGATCTCTCGAATTGTCCCGTTTGGACAGTTTGGGACTGCATAGTTTTTGTATAATAATATTCTTAGTGGCTTAAACTTTTTACTTTGGGGGGAAGTTATGCAGTCGTATCTTAATGTTCTCTGGGTACATTATTGAATATGCGATGTTAATTGTTATTTCAATTGATAAATTTAAATAACACTCACACTTGCGAATCTATGTCGTGTACTTGGAGAACTATGGGGATATGCTGTCGAATTTTCCTCAAATTGGAATGATGTGCATAAGATGTTAAGTATATTATAGAAATATGCGATCTTGAATGGGATGGGACCACTCACCCTTTAAAGGAGATGGAGGAAATAGGGATTTAAATGCACGAATAAATTTACATTAAGTCAACTTCTTATATAACACTTGCTTCGGGGGGTGCATGCCTGTATGTATTATCATTTGAATGCACTACATTTATAACTAATTTTAATTACATATAGTGTGCATAGATACTAGCCTTCTAGTTCTTATATGTACGCATTCAATAGGTGACATAGTTTATACTAATGGGAACTAAATGTTCACACTTTTGTTTATACTAATCCACGAATATACGCTTATTAACCATAATAGGTGATTATTTGTAGTAGCTGTGATGGGATATCCTAAATACAAAGAGTGGTTGGGTGAAACAAATATATTAAGGGATGTGTTTCGCGGAGGTGCTAATGAATTTGTGAAATAAGCAAAGAGATGTCATGATGATGAAGAGTTTTCATGTTTCTGTTCTAGGTGTAAGAATGGTAAGGTGTTTGAGTGGAAAATAGTTTAACTACATTTGTTAAGACGGGGTATGCAAGATAATTATCAAATTTGGGTTTTTCATGGGGAACCAAAAGTTCCTTTTGTCCCCGAGCAACCTTAAAAACAACCTTTAACAAGTAAGATAGATGTACAAGGGGAGGATGACAATGTAGGTCATAATATGCTAGAGGATTCAGTTGATGACTCATATGGAGTTCATGAAGTGGAAGAGAATGAGGTCACTGATGATGTACAAGGTTCAGGTGGTCATGAAGATATCGGGATAAACCATGACGATGACTACCAAAGTTTAAAATTTAAGACGACCCATTTGTTATGCTCTGGCAGTGAGAAAGATCAAACAACTTTACATGCCATGGTTGGTTTGCATAGTTTGAAGACCCAACATGGTTTGTCTAGTAATAGCATGATAGGAATTTTGAATTGGGTGAAGGGCCTGCTACCCAAGCAGAATACGCTTCCAAATAGTTATCCTACTATGAAAAATAATTTGAAAGATTTGGGAATGAAGTATAAATCAATTCATGCTTGTGTGTATGATTGCATATTGTACCAAAAGGAGTACGAAAATCTCAATCTGTGTCTGGTATGCGATTAACTTAGATATGTCCAATCTACTGGCAAGGAAGGCACAAGCTCAAAAGTGCCTCAAAAAGTGCTGAAATATTTTCCCATTAGGCCCAGATTAAATGGATTTTTCATAGTACCATGGATAGCGGAGGCAATGACTTAGCATGCTAGGACAGAAGCAGGGGATATCTCATGTGTCATCCTATTGATTCTACAACTTGGTAGAGGTTGAGTTTTGAGTATCCCGATTTTTCTCGAGAATAGAGTAACATTCGTTTGGCAATATCAACTGATGGTTTCAATCCATTTGGAAATCTAACCACCAATTAGAGTGTATGGCCAGTGATCTTATCCCCACTAAACCCCCTCCTTCACAGTGTATGAGACCTAAATTTTCGATGATGTCTTTGTTGATACCTGGGCCAAAGGCACCAAGTGAGGACATCGATGTCCACCTGGCTCCTTTAGTAGAAGAATTAAATGAGTTATGGGAATAGGGTGTGAAATCATTTGACTGTTTTAAAAAAAGAGGAGTTTATGCTGAAAGCTATGTTGATGTGGGCAATTCATTATTTTCCAGCTTATGGGACATTATTCGATTGTGTAGTACATAGTTATTTGGGGTGTCCTATTTATGGAGAGGAGACAGAATCTCTTCGTCTCCCTGCTAGCTCAAAAAATGTATACCATTGCCATTGGAGTTTTTCACCCCCCACTCATAGTTTTAGATTTGAGAAAGGTTCCAATTTTTTACTGGGCAGGGTTGAACATAGGCTACTGCCGAGAAAACTTTCAGGCTCAGAAATTGAAAGTAAATCTTCTGATTGTGTCCTCAATATGCTAGGTAAGAATCCTAAATTTAATAATGTCAAGCGTAAGAAGACCCCAATTGGGAATGAAACTGAGACAAGAAAGGCATGGTCTAGGAGGTCAATTTTCTTTGACTTTCCTTATTGGAAGAATAACCCGGTGCACCATGTATTGGATGTGATGCACGAAGAGAAGAACATCGTTGAACTAATTGTGGGCACATGCCTTGGGGGGAGTCATTCGATGGATGGAGAAAATGCACGAGAAGACCTTAAATCATTGAAACATAAGCCACGACTATGGTTGAAAGAAGATAGTAGGGGAAGGACAATAATTCCCCCCGGTACAATTACTTTGATGAGTGAGGAAAGGAAGGTACTTTTAGACACGCTATATAATTTGAAAGTTCCATCTAATTTTCCATCCTACTTGCAAAGAATTATGAATTATGCTATCCAGGATTTACATAAGTGTAAGTCCAACGATTGGCATGTGATCATGCAATTGGTTGATTTATTGTTTAATCACTGTTTCTTCAAGAACAAGTATTTGCGGAGGGCTATTATAAAATTTAGTATTTGCTTCTCACTTTTATGTGAGAATCTAGTTAATCGAGATCACATAGTGGCCGCAAAATTGGCGATGAACAAAGAAATTTGTGTGTTGGAGAAGTACTTTCCCTCATCTTTCTTTGACATAAGTGTTCACTTGTTGGTACACATTTGCGACGAGGCACTTCTTTGCAGCCCAGTTTGATATCGATGGATGTATCCTTTTGAAAGATTGATGAAAGTTTTCAAAGATTACGTCAAGAATACAGGATATATTAATGGATCAATTGCATAGGAATACATCACCGTGGATTCATCAATCTACACTCGAGAATATATGCCTGAATCGATCAACATGGATGAAATTGATGAGTTCGTCGATGAGGGTGGTCATGTGATAGGAAAACGAGTGAAATTAAAGAGTTTGAAACATGAACAAGTAGCTTGTTATCTATTTAACACACATGAAGATGTCGAAGAATGGAAAAAGTAAGTTTAAATTATTTTAACTTTTACATTATTTTAATTTTTACATGATTAATTTTATAATACGTTCATCACGATCTATGCAAAGATATGAAGCCTGTGAGAACAATAAAAGACGAAAAACAATGGCACAATCAGACAATGAATTTAGGGAGTGTTTATCACACGAGGTAATTGTAATGAAAATGGTTGTTATTAAATGTCACATTCCAAAAAAGCTTTACAAATAACCTTATTAATTTATCTATATTCTCAGCTCTTAAAGACGGGTGATAAGACAACAAGGCTTGCTTTTCTAGGCACTGAACCCTTGTTCATGGTACAAGAGTACAAAAAGTATCGATTGCAAGGTTACGTATTCGGTGCAAGGGTGTATGAGGAAAATATAAATGTATAAAACTCGGGCATTTCATACAAGGCTCTTACTTTCTTTCAAGCGAGCACGAAAGATAAAAACCTCGTTGAAGCTTAAATGACTTACTATGGTGTGATTCAAAATATATTTGAATTGGATTATGTGAACTTCAAAGAGGTTGTATTTTACTATGATTGGGTAAGAGTTAAGGATAAAAATATTTGTAAAGTTGATCCTGGCACCAATTTGATCATGGTTGACTTGTCCAAGTTGAAGACCAACGAACACGTGAGCGATGACCGTTTGTTTATGCTTTTCAAAATGTTAAGTTAGTGTTTTAGTCAGAGTATATGCTGTTTCGATAGGTATACTTTTGCAATAAGAAGTACTAATATACTGCAAGGGCAATGGCAGTGACCATACTTCCCGACAATTTTTTAAGATTCTTCCCAAAATTATCACGGTAAAATATCGTAAGAAGTCCATGACAAAAAAAAATTGTCACGATCTTTGATCGAGAACAATTATTTTAGGTTTTGTCACGGAATTGTCACGGTCTTTGACCGTGACAAAACTTGTCAACTTCAAAGACAGTGACAGGACTATGATAAGTCTAATGAACTTATCATGGTCTTTTATCGTGAAAAGTCTGGAACAAGTTCAAAGACAGTGACAGGACTTGTCACGATCAAAGACCTTGATAAGTTTGGTTTGTCACGGATTTATACCTTGACAAGTCAACTATTTTGGTGTAGTGTATGTAGAAGATTATTCATTATAGGTCGTGAGGAAGATGAGATTAACGAGCACCTAGGTCCTGATGTGTCAACTCAAGAAAGATGTATGCTCATCTAAGGAAAGCTTTTGCTCGACACGTCAATCTAGTGGGCGCTATAGAGGTCATCACTATCCTTGAGAAGTAGAAGAGTGATTTTTGGGTTGATCTTTAGAGACTCAAAAAGTCCAGACCAAGCGAATAACATAGGGAGGGCGCTTCTTTTTTATAAGAAGAAGATGCCCAGCTGAGGGAGGAGCTAGAGAAGACTAAACATACCTTAAATGACAAAGTTGTAAATGCCAAGGGTCGATCCTCCTTTCAAATTCAGACAGAAGGTCGTCTATTATAAGAGTTGGAGAAGACCAAGAAGACTTTTCTTAATAAAGTACCAACCATCAAAAGTCTGACTGAGAAGATTGATCCTCTCACATTACAATTAAATTTAAACTTCTCTAGGTCTGGATGGACGATTATGATGAGGATCTTCTCAATATGGATCATGCCCTGAGCAATGCCAGGAATGTTAGTTATAAACATGGTTGTCTCAATGCCCTCATAGCGGCGAGGATCCCACTGGATTCTGAGCTGGGGTATTGGTATGACCTAGGTTGCTTAAATCATCAAGATTCTCTTTATAATTTTAATGTTTTATGGATCCCAATGGATGCCATTATATTTAGCCTCATGAGGAAATACCTCGGTGACTTCGTTATTGATAGAGATGATTAACTCTACCTACCTAAGCACGTGGTTGATGGGGTGAGTCCTAGTGTGCCGTTAAGGATCATAAATATGACTGCGACCGTTACTCCTCATGCATTAGATGTTCCTCCTTCCGGAGTTAGGATTTTAAGGATTGATCCATCCCAGTTTCAGAATTGATATAGTTGTATTTATCATTTTGTCACAAATTATACACTTTTAAATGTTCTTACAATAACTTAAGAGTGTTAATGGGAATTTTTGCATTTTTTATTTCTTATATAATGTGCGGTATTCTGGTCTTACCTTCTAGGTGATTTCATCACATCTAACCTTAGGCCTAGAACCAGAAAAGTAAAAACTCACCTATTTGTGGGGTCATTCCTCAGCTAGGATTTTTATGACCTAGTTTGTCGTAAGTGCCGAAGGTTTCCTAGTAGGCCTTTCATTAGCTATAAGCCATTGTTTATGTTTTATTATTCACTAAAACTCTTTGTGTTGGTCGACCGATATTCAGAGTTTATTTATGATTGCTCAATTAGTTAGTCATTCCCTAATGAGGATTTTTATGACTAAGTTGGTTGTAGGTGCCTAAGGTTTCCCAATAAGCCATTCATCATCTCTAATCCATTTTCATGTTTTATTATTCGGCAAAACTCTTAGTGTTGGCCAATCGATATTGAGACTTAGTTTATGGTTGCTCAACTTGTTAGTCGATCCCCAACGAGGATTTTTAAGACTCAGATGGTCATAGGTGTCTAGGATTTCCTTGTAGTCCTTTCATCGACTGTAATCCATTGTTCATGTTTTGTTATTCACCAAAACTCTTTGTGTTGGTTGATCGATATTCAGTGTTAGTTTACGATCGCTCAACTAGTGTATTAAAAGAAACGAAGAAATTTAAGAGAAGACAACTATAACATAAGTAATATATTAAAGAGAATTCATTTAACTAATCGGTCTTCTTTATTAAGAGCTCATTTGCCTTCCACTTGTAACAAAGCATTGAAATAAATGCGAGAAGTTTGAGAGAACTTCTTAAAGAAACTTTAACATTGAAATAAACGAAACAAGCTTACTTATAAACTAAAAAATCTAAAAGTAAAACTTTTTTAAATTGGCTGCATTTTAAGCTTGGGGAACCTCTCTACCCTCTATTGTTTCTAAGTGGTAGGTTCCCATTAAGTCATCACAGATGACTTTGAATGGTCCTTCCAAGTTAGGCCCCAGTTTTCTATTAGGGGGATTTTTGGCACTGTCCATAACCTTTCTTAGAACGTAGTCTCCGACCTTGGATTCTATCGCTTTGACCCCCATGTTGTACTGTTTGGCCAGCTACTACCAGTTGGAGGCTAGTTTTATAAGAACCAATTCTCTTTTTTCATTAGTTAAGTCAAGTTTTAATCTGATGACATTACTTTTAAGATATTAATCGACTAAGGTGGGTTTCATGGTTAGCATACCTGCTTTTAATGGGATCACTGCCTCTATTTTGTAGGCCAAAGCAAAGGGTGTTTCCCTTATTAATCGCCTGAGTATTGTTCGAAACACCAAGAGAACATAGGAGAATTGGTCGACCCAAGTGCCCTTTGCCTTTTCTAATTATTTTTTTTATTTCATCAAGGATTGTCTTGTTGGAAGCTTTTATCAGCCCCTTACTTTGGTGGTAGGCCACTAATAATCTGTATCAGTACTTAATACTATTCTCATTACAAAATCTTTGAAAGAGGCTTCTTTTGAATGAAGTTTTGTTATCTGTGATGATAATCGAGGGGATGCAAAACCATGTTATGATGTTACTCCATATGAACTTGGTCACTTCGTCAAGGGTTCCCCTTCAACCCATTTAGATAAGTAAAAAGCGCCAACTAACAGATATTTCATACTGCCATACGTGGGGAGAAATGGGCCAATTATGTAAAGTCCCCACAGGGTAAATAGTCAAGGACTTGTGAGGGACTTAAGGTCGATGACCGATTGGTGTACCAATGTCTAAAAGATTTTATAATTCTTATATTTTTGAATGTAGGAGAATGCATCCTTTTGCTTGTATGGCCACCAGTACCCCTCATTAATTGCCCTAAATTCCAGCGACATGCCCCATGCATGCCTCCGAGATATCACCTCACGAAGCTCATAGAGGGTCTATTCAACATCATTCAAATGAATTCATTAGAGGTAATGCCCTAAAAAAAGTGTCCATAAAGATTCTGATCTGTCGCCAAGTGGAAAAGATCAGATTTCACTTGTACCTTATGTGCTTATTTCTTATCAACTAGCAGGGAATCTTCCATTAGGTAGCGCATAATCGGATCTATCCAGCTTGGGTTCCTAATGATGACCATAACTTGCTCAGTATATTTCCTTTTGTTAATATTGGGATGATCGAGGTACAGGACTTCAATCGTTCGTTTCATGTCCCCCTTAACGGCTTAAGCCAGTACGGCTAATACATTTATGAAACTATTATTCCCTATTAGAAATTGTTTCGCTTGTGCATGTACGAATTGGGCGACCAAATATTGGGCTTCCTTAAGGTATGCGCTCATTCATAATGCTATAGTCTCCCGATATCTGATTTGATATTAGTCTTGAATCACAAAAGACATCAAAGTGATGGGATCCTAAAGAGAGTTCTTCTTGCAGTCTACTGAGCAAGACTTCATATTTAGCTTCATTATTGGAGGCTTCAAATCCAAAATGAATTACCCGTTCAAGAACTATTTTTTTGAGGACACCAGTACTATCCCTAATAATTTTGCCTTAGAATTCGAGGCTCCATCAACATACACTACCCATTTATCACCTTCTTTGATTGGTTATGGGATTGAGTCTATACTTTTTTTTCAATCTCTTTAGGTTGTTAAATATTTGAAAACTCCACGATGAAGTATGCTATGACTTTCCCCTTGATCAAGGCTTTAGGCTGAAACTGGTTATCAAACCTCTCGAGTTCCAACAACCACTTGGACATCCATCCAGATCTGAGCATTGCTCTCAGTGGGAAGGAGGTTAGAACAATGATAGTGTGTGCCTCGAAGTAGTGTTTCAACTTCCTAGAGGTTATCATTAGTGCGTATGCATGATTTTCCAATAGTAGGTATCTCTTTTCAACGTCGAGAAATTTTTTATTACATAATAAATTGGATCCTGATCCCCATTCTTGTCTTTTCCAATAGAAATATTTGGCTTAGGTTTGATTCTCTATGAATTACTAAGAATTCATGGACCAAACACTCGTCCAAGATGGTGTTCAGTCTTAGGATCCCATGGATTACGGTAAATTCATGTCCCGTGTCATCGTTCAGGATGTTGTCTAGTCTTTAGTCGAGCACGGGTTGTTCTATGCCTTCCTTTTTCTCTGTGAAGTCATTTAGGTTCCCATTCTAAACTAGCTCCTCAAGGTTGCACTTTAATGCCTTGCAGTTTTTGATCTTGTGACTGTGATCTTATGATATGAACATTCCAGTTCCTAGTTCCTCTTATTCAGATCACTAAACATCTTCTCGGGTCATTTGAAATTCTTATGCCCTTTAATATTGTAATTGATCTTATAAATTAGTTCAGAGAACATTATGTTAACTAACTTGAATGATTTTTCAAGATCTTTTTTCTCAGCTCATTTCTGCTTCTCGTTATGCTTCCTTCTTACATTTTTATTTTCCCCATCTCTATCCTCATTCTTGGGTTTCTTCTTTCTCTCTCCATCCTGGCCAACTTTGGTCATTGTATCTTCGCCCTTGGCATATTTTTCAATCCTATCCATGAGGTCATCGATTGTGATGGTCTCCCGCTTGGTAAGGGGTTAGAAGAGCATAGAACTCCTCGATAGACCAATTTTGAAGGATGTCGTCATGACTTACTCGGTGCAGTCATTCACGTTATTGTTAAACTCTTAATACCTTCTATCATACTCGTAAAGTTTTTCCTGGGGATTTTTATTCATAATCATAAGTGAGTCAATCCGCTTAGAAAAGGTGCTACTAGTAATGAATATAGCCGTAAGGACTCGGCTAATTACTTGAAGGAGGCTATCGATCAGTGTGGAAGCTTTTCAAACCATTTTTGGGAAGTGTTTCCAAGACTAGAGGGGAAAATTCATCACATTAATCCTTCGTTAGTGTTCCACAGAGTCATCGTCTGGCAATATTATTTGACATGATCGATGGGATCAGTCTTCCCTTCGTAGATATTTAATCTTGGGGGAGAAAACTTCTTAGGGGATCAAACTCTTCTACAGATGGATTAAGTAGTGACTTCATCTAATAGATAAGCTCTCTTTTGTCGGGATCCTTGGTATTATGAGCCTCTTGATGGATTAGGTGTCTCTCTATTTCCCTTATGATGAAGTCACAGAGATCCATATCTCCTCGCCAATAATCGGGGTGTCCTCTCCCTTCAGAGTACCTTTGTCAAGGAGAATATCCCTTATGTCTATGGGTAATTCTTCCTTGGTTATGATCTCTGCTCGCCTGAGGGTTACAAGTTCTCGAGCAGCATCCACCCTTGCACTTTTCTCTGTGGGATTCCTTCTCTAGGTTCTCAAGGAATCGTTTGAGTAGACATTTTGATGTTGTTGGAGTTTATTGGTAGCCCTCTGTAGGTGCTTCTTGTAGTTGTCGATGATCCTTGAGATCTAGTTGGAATGCTCAAGTTCATCACTGTTCATCATTGTACCTCCTGAGGATGGTAATGAGCATCTGAGTATTGGTAATACTCACCAGTCTCGGATCTAACACTCTGAGAGGGAGGGGTTAGCTGATGACCCTCTCGATTGTCATAATCTTCGTAGTCAAGGGGATAACCATCTGGGTCTCCATATTTATGTTGTTGATAACCCTCCAAGTCCTTTACATTCATATGGTCTGGGTTGAGTTAGTGAGACATCCCAAGGATTTAGCTAGTGGCAAAGAACTCAGGCCGCTGCCCATAGACGGTGTCAATTGTAGGTGGTAATTTCTTACACTATTTTTATTCAATACGCATAAGCTAAATAAGGAAAAGTACTCAAAGGTGAGGATAAAAAACACACAACACAATTATATACTTGGTTCATCTACGTGCCTACGTCCATGGGGTTTGGGTTTGATTTTATTAACTCTAAAAACAGACCGACAGAGTTATAGTACTGTCGGCGTCCGAACATCACATGCCTCCCTCCAAGAGGGGCAGGTTTGCATCTATGGAGGAGATTAGGAGAGTCTTAAGCTTCGTTAGTAGTTATCCCTAAAAGTTCAAAGCTATCTTTTATCAGTTTAAGCCGTTCTAAGGGATATACATGCGAGAGTCCTTTGTGACTTAGATTCTTAATTAACTTGATGAGAAAGAAGTTCGTGGATGCCATCGTAACTATAGTCCCCACACAACCTTATTGGTAACTAGGGGTGGGCACGGTCCGGTACGGTCCGGGTTTTGCCTATTTTTTGGACCGGACCGAATATTCGGTCCTCAATTTTTTTGGACCGAAACCGGACCGATTAATTCGGTTAACCTACTAATTCGGTCCAGGCTTTTTTCGGTCCGGTCCGGGGTAAAATTTGGTCCTGACCCTATTTTATATATATGTTCATTTTATGAATTTTTTTATCTATGTTTCACACAAATATGTATACAAAAAAATAATACTCGAAACTCCAAGTGATATTTACATGGGTTTTTTTAACCCAAATAAAACAATGTCTATACATATATAAAATGTTCCAAATTAAATTCATAAGGTATATACATTAATTCAAAAACATTATATAAGAAACACAATAACATTATTTTTATTATATATATATATTAGAATCGGTCCGGTCCGGTCCAAATTGGTTTTTTATTATAGTGCACCGCGGACAAGACCGGTTTAATCGGTTTTTAGGTTTTGTGAACCGATTTTCGGACAGATTTCAAAATAGCCTTAATTTTTTGTTCGGTCCATTCGGATCGGTCTTTTTTTTGTCCACCCCTATTGGTAACCATCACACATATGGATGAATCATGGTTCAGGTTGTAGGTCAATCTAACCCTTGCAATATCAGCATTTGTTATAAATTCATATTCGTAAAAATGTTTTTTTTTAATTATCAAACAAGATACATATTTCATATATAAGTATTTAAAATATAGGGCTATTTTGACCTAGCCCCGCGTTAATCAAATCCATTTGTTGACTCATTTTAACTATTGATATGATCCAAGTCACTGTTTTTCCCTCACTTAAATGAAAAAGGGAAAAAATGTCCCATCTTGCTCTCTCTTCCCTATCTGCTACCCCCACCCCAAGAACACCCTTCCCTATTCGATAGTGTAGTTTTTATCTTTCTTTTCTTATTTTTTTAGGACAAATTTATATATGAAAATTGAGATTTCAAAAATTAGAGTCTAGATTTTTTTTCCCTTTTTTTGTTTATATTTTCATGTTCGAAAATTTACTTACTTAATTAACATTTTTCTCACTTTTTTTATTTTCAAGCTCGGATATAAATAGGTGTTCACAATCTGGTATGATCCAGTTTTGAGGTATTTTAGGGATCGGACCGCATTAATTGGTCCTAGAAAATTATGGACCGAGACCACACCAGAATAATCGGTCTCGATCATATTCGATTTTCAAGCAGTTCATGGTCAGTCCCGATCCTATTCGGTCCATACCTATTAAAAAACAACCGATTTTTTTATTAAAAACATCACTTTTTTTTAATTAAGCACAACACATTTTTTATAAAACAACATTTAAAAAAATAGCACATTATTAAAAAACAACTCTTTTCTTAAAAAAAACACGTGTTTTTTTATATATTAAAACTAGCACTTTTCTTCCAAAAACATCACTTTTTAAAAAAATAGCACTTCAATTTTACCATACCCATATAAACCAGTTAATAATATCCATTAAAAATAGCAAACAACTAATACCCATAAAATAATGCACTACGGATACAAAAGCATGTCCACCACATAATTAATACATTCATAACAAAGTATCATGTTTAATTAAAGTATTACAAATTAAACACATTCTTAATATCTCCAACGCATCATACCGCCATGCGTTAAGCTTCTCCACTTGTAGCTCCCAAGAACTTGACAAATCATTAAAAAAAAGATTATTAATAATAACATTTAAACAACAAATAAGCTGAAATATAAAAATATAACAATTTGTTACCCGAATCAAGTTTCTCAAGTTATTGAATGTCGTCTAATGAATTTTGAATAATGATTGTCTTTGTTGAGGAGCGTAGACAATTTTAAGCACAAACAAGTGCTTCCATAATATTTGTTGATAATGAGCTACGAAAAGGGTCAAGAATACGACCTCCAGTGCTAAATGCGAATTCAAAATCAACGGTAGACACGGGAATAGCTAATATATCACGAGCAACAATAGAGAGGATTGGGTATTTATTTTGATTATTTTTCCACCAACTAAGAATATCAAAATTTGTACTATCCATCTCACATGTTTCCAATAAATATTTTTCAACTTCCGACTTATCCCTAAAGTTATCTTCCACTTCCAAATGTTTTTTATATCGAGATAACAAAAACGCACATCCATACATATCATCATCATCATTAAGCACGACAAAACTTGGTGTTGAAGTTGTATTGCCCGGATTTGTATTAGAAGAAATATTTCCATGATACCAATCAAAAAATCGAACTAAAGTCTCTATTATCTTCCTTGTCAAGTCTATTGCCAAAACAAAGCCTTGCAACTCTAAAAAAAAGTATTCAACATACTTCAACTTATATCTAGGATCAATAACAACCGCAACAAACAATAGAAAGTTTATTTTTTCGACATTCTAATACTAGTCAAATTTTGATTGCATGCTCACCGCCATGGTAGATAAAAAAATCTCCATTATTTCTCAAAGATATAAAGTTTATTTGAATCATGATAAGCTCGTGAAATAGGCATTTGAGGTTACATATAATGTCTTGGAAATTTTCAAAGTTGCACGATAAAATATTGAAAGAAATTTCACCAAACTTCTCACTTTATCTCAATCCTGACTATTTGGTGAACCCAATTTTTGTGCCCGTACCCCTATCCCTCCAATATCCTCATCATTTTCATCTTCCTCACCAATATATTCTTCATATTGTTGGTCATCCTCATCCACCCTCTCAAATACTTTCTCAAATTTTAAAGTCGACTCCAACATCAGGTAAGTGGAGTTCCATCTGGTTGGTACATCTAGGCATAATAGACTTTTTTATTCTATTTTTACCTTTTCAACATATTTCTTGAAATTATCCAACCTAGATGGAGAAGAATTGACATAATTTATGGCCCTCCTCACTTTCACAATTGACTCATCAAATTCCTTCAAACCATCACCTACAATTAGACTTAAGATATGTGCACAACATCTCATATACAAATGCTCATGCTCTAATACGGTGTCTTTGTAATTTTTTGTTTTTCTTTTTAAATGATGGACCGTACTATTATTAGACTAGCATTATGAAACGTGATTATGAAAATACCTTCAATTCCCCAGTTAATTAAACAATCATTAACAACAATCCCAAGTTCCTCACCCTCATGACTTTAAACTTGACAACAGTTAAGTATGTTTATGTGAAGCATCCAATTCTAATCAATAAAGTGGGTCGTAAGACACATATAATTTATTTTTTGAATCGCTATCCATGTATATGTTGTAAGACGAACTCTTTTCCCTTTCAATGCAACTTTTAACTCTTTTTTCAATTTTTTTATAAAGATTGATGCCATCACGTGCAACTGTGGTACGACTTGGTATAATTAACCTCGGTTGTGCGAGTTCCGTGAATCTCCTAAAACCTTTATTCTCAACAAACTTAAATGGAATCTCATAAATCATCAATATTCCCACAAGTCCTTGTCTACAAGCTTCGGCATTAAATGACATGGGTAAAAGATTGAAACTTGGACCATTTCACCCATCATCTTTCTTTGGAATAAAAGATAGTTTTTGTTGTCCATTGTTGTTGTCAGCTAAAACATCCAAAAATGTTTTTTTATACGCTCGACACGAGGGAGTATGGTTTAATAAATTTTTAGTTCCATTTTTTCTAGCATGAAAAGCATCTGTAATACCACAATAGTTACATGATACCCTAGGATTTTTTTATCATTGTTCTTAGTGAAATGATCCCATACCGTAGACCCATTTTTTGTCTTTTTCTGTGGTGATGTAGGTGGCTTGGCATCAAGATCAATTGGTCTATTCAAGGTAGCATTAATGGACTTTGGATCATCAACCTACAATCATAAAAAAATAGAATCAAAAGTAATAATATAATTAAAAATGATAAAATAATTGAAAAGAACCAAAACAAACAATAATATAATGTTTTGAGTGTGATTCCTCCATAAAAAAATAATAATATAATTAAAAAAATATATCTCCATAAAAATTAAAATAAAAGATACCCATAACTATGATTTTTAGTGTGGTTCCTCCATAAAAAATATATGTGGAGTCAAGATTCAACCTACAATCAAAACAAACAAATAATTACTACTAACCCAAACAACTATGTAAATCTATATACTAATTGTAAATCATTGTAATTTGTATAGGAATAACTATGTAATTTGTATACTAATTATTTTTGGAATAACTATGTAACCCAAATAACTATGTAATTCATATACTAAGTGTAACCCAAATAACTATGTAAATCTTGTTCAAAACAATCAACTTAAATATCAGCTCTGTTTGGGAATCTAGTAGATAGTAGAGTCATTAAAACTTAGATCGTAATCCAAATAGATAGATCGTAACCCAAATTGATAGATCTAGAAAATCGTAACTTAGATCGTAACCCAAATATCAATCAAAATCCTAAAAGTAGAGGCATCAAACTTACCTTCTTCTCCTTTAGGTCGCCTGGTTGGGTATTTAGGCAGTCCGAATGGGGATCGTAAGAGATGAACAAGGGAGGTGTTGTGTAGAGAGAGAGGTGAAGAAATGTTACATTTTAGGGTTGTTAGTATATTATGGGTGCTGTGTAGAGGGAGAGAAGAAGAAATGTTAAATGTTATGTTAGGATTGGGGATTTAGGCAGTCCAGTTGTGAGCTGTTTATGTGGGTATAGTATGGGTGAAAAACAAGTATAGTAAATTCAATATATATATATATATATATATATATATATATATATATATATATATATATATATATATATATATATATATATATATATGCGTGTGTGTGTGTTTAATAAAAGTGGTCCGGTCCATTCCAAACCCTCTTTTTAAGATTTAAGACCGAGACCGACCCGAATGATACGGTCCTCCACATTTTAAGAACGAATCAAAACTGAATTTAAAAAACTCAGAAAATTGGGTTCAAATTCGGTTCAGTTTTTTTGGTACATTCGAGTTTGTTCACACCCCTAATAGAGAGAGAGAGAGAGAGAGAGAGAGAGAGAGAGGACTCCTCTCATACGATCTCCTTACTATACATGTCTTAGTACGAACTTTACAACAAGCTGAAACAATTCTATTTCACACTCCACTTTACTAATTTACCTATGACCCTTTCTCTCTCTCTTTATCACTTATAGTCGTGGAAACCCAAACCCCTTAAAATACCTTATCATTTCTCACTTATGGCTCCAAAAACTAAACCAAAAATATTTTTTTAGGGCTCCCACAAAGGCTCAGCATGTATGTACTATTTTCTTATAATTCTGGTAGATAACTGCATAGAGATGTTTTGTTATTCGAATTTGGGTTCCTAATGTGTATGTGCTTTGATGCATTATTTGATTCTAAATAAATAAGCATCACTATGTCTTCTGCTAGCAAGTTAAAATATTTGATTGAAACGATTTAGCATACCTAAAATGGATATTGTAATATATTTAGGTAATTTTGGTTCTAAAAAAATTAAATAACTATGTTTTGGCCACATTGGTTGGATTCAATTTTTAGTATTTTTGTTATTAATTTCATGACTTTGCTTTTAACTACTACGATAACTTTGGTTAAAAAATGGTTTTGTCGACTTTGGTTAAAAAAATATTTTCAGCAACTCTATTTCTTAAATTAAATGAGATATCATGATAATCATATTTTTTACAATTAAATGGAGAATAATAAGTATGGTGTGGGGAGTACAGGGGAGAACATGAATTGCGATTTAGAGAGTCGACACAATTTGGATATAGAAGTAGGGAATGAAGGTGAGGATAACCCGGTCGATTAGAAATTGGAGGTCTTTTGTTTGCAATATTACCCTCAAGTCGCGGAGGATGTCACCCCCAAACTAGGTCAGGGATTCCAATATTTAGAAGAAGTCTAGAGTCTTTACAATGTGTATTCGAAAGTCGAACAATTTACTATTCAAAAGTGGAGTGAAAGGAAAAAATGTGGAACTGATGAGATTATTTAAAAGGTGTACGTTTATTTTAAATAAGACAAGGGAATGGTGATTGCAAATCTAAGTGCAAAAAGAAAGTCGGGGTAGTAAGAGAAGGTTGTCGTGCTAGATTATTTTTGTGAAGGGGACTATTGAGACATTGATAGATATTCAATCTCTTGAGAGCCACAATCACCCTTTGTCTACACTCGGGAAAACACATCTTTTGCGATCTTATCGCAGACTTTTAGAATCCCAAAAGTGTTTGGCTTAGAAGTTTAGCATAGTTAACATCCCAACACTTCAATAATTTAATTTTCTTGGGTTGTAGGCTAGAGGTTTTGAGAATATTGGGTGTATGCAAATGGATTTTTATAACTACAAGAGGGATATGCAGATATAAATGAAGGGGCATGGGGATATGTTTTATGAGTATTTAAATCTTGAACAAGTAAAGAATTTGTCATTCACATTCTAGATAAAGTCAGATAAAGATCAAAAGATAACACATTATTTTAGGGTTGATGCCACTTCAAGAAGTTTGTATAAGTTTTATGATGATGTAGTAGTATTTCATATTACATATAGCACTAATCGATACGGTTTGATATTTTTGCCATTGATGGTTATGAATAATCATGGCCAGACTAATGTATTTGGTTGGGCATTTTTGGGTGATGAGATGGTTGATTCATTTATTTGGTTGACTTATATATGCGTCAAGCGTTTGATAAATTTCAAGGTGAGATGTGTGATTTTATGAATTATAAATTCGAACAAGTGAATGACAAGTTTAATAAAACTGTGTATAAGGTTACAAGGAAAAAATTTGAGTCATACAAATATCGAACTACTAAATATAAAAAGGATTCCAACGTTGCTACACATACTTGTCAAAAGTTTCATGACTTTAAAGAATTACCAATATTTTGAAGAGGTGGAGAAAAATGGCAAAAGTTGGGGATATTGTTATTGAGGATGGGTTAAATATAAGTGATGACAAATCATATTTCATAAATTGGTCTTATTTTATTCAAAATGTGTTGAATGTGGTTGATAAGGCTCTTTCAAATGAAGACATGAAGAGAGCTTCTACGGATGCTTTAGATGTTGAAAATGATAAAATCGTCAAATTATTGGTGTTGTTAGTGGTGGGTCGGTGAGGATGACTTCTAATTATGTGCATAATTACCATGAGTCAAACGAAGTAGAGGCTCAAGGTTGTGACAAAAGACTTAAGGGAGGAAAGGACAAGGCACTTTGAAAGGAAAAACAAAATAAGTCTCGTCATTTAACGGTTGTGGGTTATTAGACTATTTGCACAATAAGAGAAATTTTCCTGTTACAAATGGGTATGCATTTGAGTAATCTCTGCATTATATTTTTTTTAACTTCTGATTTGGAGATTTACTTTATGCATTATATTCCTTTTTTAAATTCTATTTTGATATTTAATGTAGATCACTTGCAAATGTATATGTGAACCCAAATATGAGTTCGAAAAACGATGATTACTTGACTGAAGGTTGGAAAATTATCAATTATGTTTATTTTTTAATGTTAAGTATCTGATATCAGTAACATTTTCTCTATTACCTTTTTGATAATTGAAAACTCTTATTTTTCTTATGTTTTTATTTCAGATTTGTCATAATGAAAGAACAATTATGTTACCTTTTCAAGAATTATAGACAGTTATTTATGTTGGATAATCAGTTGGAATGGCATTGGTTGACCAGTTTTAATTCTACAATAATTTGTAATGCTACAACAGTTTGTATTTGCAGTTAAAGAATCGAAATCGAAGACCGTTATAATTGTTTGTAATGTTATTTTAGTAATGGAGTTTTTTGTTAACAGTTTGGAGTTTGTCATTTAATTGGATGAATTAGTAATGGAGTTTGTAAACTAATACTTATGTTAATACAAACATCTAAAGCATCTATTTGTAATGGAGACATGCCAAAAATTGCCTCTTCGGATTTTTCATGGTAATTGAAAACTTTATCGGTGCTTCATATCCACAGTAGTAAAAAATGTGTTTGTCAACCCAATGATCGATATCATTTCTGAAGAAAAAAATATATAAATTAACATTTCAGCAAAATCAAACTTTTCATAAGCTGAAAAATCAAACATTTCATAAACAGAAATTATTGGTCACTAATTAATAGTTACACAGGTACTAATATAAACTGAAAACTAATTCAATTTTTCCTCAACTTTTTTCTAATTCAAGAATTTCCATAAAACTCCATTTTTCCACAACTTTTTTTTGTAAAACTCCATTTTTCTCAACTTTTTTGTTTTTAATTCACTACTTTCCATAAAGCTCCAACTTTATTTTCTCAATGGTTACACCAGTTCTCCAATAAAGGTTTGGCATATAATGTTTGACCTGAATTTATGGGTTACCCATGGTTAACCCGGTCTGACCCGAATATTAAGTGTGAAGTGCAATGAAAAAATCTAAATATTGTTTCTAGTCTAATTTTATTTAATTAACGTTTCACTTGTTTAGCATGAGATTCCAATTTTAAAAAAACTATGTAAGGAACCCATGGGAAGCGTCCCCGGATCCCAGCATACAGAGCTACAAACGTAAATATTAGGAAAAAAAAAGTACTTACATGTACATTACTCTCAAAATACGAAACCGCACCCAACCTGCCGTAATAAAGACGAGGTAATGAGCCGAATGACCGGTGAAAAAATAGAATGATGCAATACATAATCAAATGTAGAAAAGGAGACTCTAACACGGTATATCTACGCGCACATGCAACTATCTCATATGTATATACACTTACATATAATTAATGTATGAAACCGTTTTTATTCCAAAAACATTACTCATTCCAATTAAACTACCTTAATCTTATAAAAGCACTTATTTTTTTACTTGACTTGACATTTATTTCTTGATTTAACACACCTGGTTAAAAAAATTTAAATAATAACCCCTTTTTAAATAAAATAATTTCTTTTACTGAAATTCCCTTATGACTCATGACAAATTTACCTTAGTATTTTCATTGAAAATCATCTCTTCAACACATGTAAGAACCATGTTAGAAGATACTTTTTTCGTTGAAATTATTTTATAAACACACTCTTATGTCAATTATGGGTTAAATCTCTTTAGGTTGCTTAACTACCCGTTTAGCCACTTCACTTTACCATTTTTTTACTTCATGGACATTAATTAATTTTCACAATACTTGTCCACTTTATCCTTTAGCGAAATATTTATTAAATCATTCAAGTTAGGTTGTCTTTTCACATATTCACCACATAGCCCATTTCTTGAAATGTTTCATTTTCACTATCTTTTTCTCGGAATCTTCCAATATCAGCCTACTTTAACGGGCTCCTCACCGCCGGCTATGCTACCATATGCTTTGACTAGTGATTTTGGGTCTTTTACCCAAGGGCGTCGAGCACTCCTTAATTATCTCGGTCTCATCCGAATCCTTATTAATGTGTTTTCAATATTTTACAAATGTTAAAATTACCACACTTTCCTTTACTAGCCGAAGCCAAAAGACGGGGTTTCTCCCCAACTAGTGATACACTTTAAAATTATCACTTTTTGTCCTTTATATTCTTGCATTGATTTTATCCCAAAAATATGTTCATTTGGGACTATTTTGTGTAACACCTTTTTCAATATTTTTATTTCATAAAAATATTCCACTTTACATAAAATCACCATTTTACCCATTTGTTTCCACTTGTCTTTTCCTCTATTTTCGTAAGGATTATTTCCCAAAAACATCATTAAATTATATCCACTAACTTCTTGAATGTTTTTCCTTAACACTTATTTAACACCTTGGAGTAACATACCCCTCAAGTTGGAGATATCTTTACTTTCTTTACTAGGAAAACTCCATTCTTTTACCCTTTTGAGATTACTTCAAAAGAAAATGCCATTTTCCCCTTTATTTCCACATTTAGTCTTAAACATTCATCTATCACATTTTCTACCCTTTAACACATTTTAAGGACTAAAATTTCTAGTCTCTTTATTTCATACTTAAACCAATTATAACCCTCACTAAACTTGTTTATATGTTCATCATCAAAATACTACAAGTTTATATGTATGAGAATATGGATTTTTAGTCAAAAAAATCCTATTAAATGGGCCTAAAATATGTTTCATTCTAGAAATTTCACAATATAGATAAAAACGTACTTTTAAGGCTAAAAGACGTTTTTATTTATCCAAAGCATAAGTAAATGTCCATTTATACAAAATACCAATTTTTATAAGAAAATTTTGAAAATATTTGTTCATAAAGTATTCCCAACATTTTTATCCCATAAAAATGTTTGAACCCAAGTTTTCTCGAATTATATCATTTTACTCAAAACCATTGAAACCCTTTATAAACCTATTTTCGTAAATCATAACAAATTTCACTATTAAATCATATATGTATCATACACTTAACTCTACAGCTAACACCAAATACTAGGAAAATAGAGTCTCGGACTTATAGAGTAAAGTTTTTTCCACCTCAAATGAAGCTCCAAAATAGTAGGATGAAGGTAGAAGAAGATGGCAACCTCCCACCTCCTAAGGTGGCCTTAAAGATGTTGTCTACACCCACATATCTTGCCTCCTTGAAAGCTCCATCAAAATCCCCTTCAAGCTCCATACTTCCTTCTAATTCTTCTTCTTCTTCTTCTCCAAAAACCACCAACAATAATTCCAAATTCCCTAGCTTTGCTCAACAATGGCGGGATACTTTTAAAATATTGTGGGACAAGGTGGAGGGATGGTGGTGTGTAAGGACATGTCTTATAAATGTTCGTCTAGAATTTAGGAATTTTCGTATTGTCCTAGATCATACTTCACACGTTCAACCATGATGTCCATTAGCTAAATCCTTGGCATCACGCATCATCAACACCCACTCGTTATTGGCATCGTGCGTTGTGCATCATCAACCGGTCTCCAGTATCCCACTAACTCCACGACGCTAAAAGGTAAAATTTTTAATTGGATTTATGAATGTTCACGTATAAATTTAGGATATATTTTATAACATGTTTTTATCAAACTGAGGCATTTTTCTAAGTCAAAAATAATTTTTTAGGACCAGTAGGCAAGTTTTTATGAAATAATATTTTTTTTCTCCTATCGTTCAAACGACATTGACAGGTCATTCAAAAGACAACTTCTAACGAAGTGCAATGTCGTTTGAAGCGTCGCTCGAAGGGTTGTTTCTTTACTGCTTCCAATGAACCCGCATGGTTTTAAATTTTTAGGGTCGTTTGTATGATTGTTAGTAACAGCATTAGATGTCGTTCAAACGACCTACACCGCCATAATTTTTTATTCAGCCTATAAATACCTTCTACGAAGTTAGGCTTTTTAAGTCTTTAAAAACTCCGCTTCTGCATATCTATTGCACTTTTAGACTTCATCTTTTAGGATTTAAAACCCTTTTTGATTCACTCCAAAGTCCTAAATCATTTATGTGAATCATTCTTTGACTCTATTACTCATTCTGGAGTAACACTTGTAGAAAAGAAGGTTGTCTCCATTGCTGACCAATTGGAGCTCTTGTTGAAGACTTCGAGCCAACACATAAGGGTATTTTGTCGTCACAAAAACTGTATTTCTACTATATAATTGTAAATTAGATATTTATAGTTTATAGAGAAATAAATAGTTTTGCCCCTGTTGGGGATTTTTCCTCAAATTTGTGTTGTGATTGTTTGGATGTGCATGCTAGATAATTCGCTTTATTGTCAATCACAATTAGATGCATGTTTTAGGATTTTGATTAAAATTTGGCCATAAAATTGGAATTTAATTAAACAATATTTTTCATTGAAAGAAAGCGCACTCTCAAATTGGTATCAGAGCAAGTTACTCTAATTTATCGAGTGATTCTTTTTCCGCGAAATTTTTGTAATATCGATTTTTTTTAAAATTTGTTTTTAAAAAATTTTGTAATTTTTTTTATGGAGAACTTATATAATCGGTTGCCCGCCTTTGATGGCACAAACTATGCTTACTGGAAAGCCCGAATGAAATCTAGTTTAAACGCCATTGACGAACGTGTCTGGGTTGTATGTGAAAGAGGGTGGAATCATCGCTACGTCATTTTAGATAATGTGACAAACCATAAACCGACGTTGAATTGGACTGAGGATGAATTTAAATGGAGTAGGTATAACTCTTGTGGGCTAAGTGAAATTTCTAGAGCCGTCACACCCGATGAGTTCCGACGCATCATGACGTGTACCATGTCAAAGGAAGCATTGTATATTCTTCAACTTACCCATGAAGGCACTAATGCGATTAAAGAATCTAAATTGCAAAATTTAACTACTCAATTTGAAACAATAACCATGATTGAATCTGAATATTTTGATGAATTCTATGCAAGCTTGTCTAATATTGTCAATACTAGTTTCAATCTTGATGAACATATTCCTGATGCACGAGTAGCTAAAAAGATTTTGAGATCATTGCTAAAGTGTTTTATCCATAAAGTCACTGTATTAAATTCAATTGGAAATTTGAGCAATCTTAAATTAGAAGAAGTGGTAGGAGACTTCCAGACATATGAACTTGACATTTTTTCTAATACGGTTAAATCTAAAGATAAAGGGATAGCACTTAAAGACCATCCTAGAAAAAGTGAGGAGTCAGATAGAAAGAGGGGTGAGTCATCTAAACAGAGAGAGGAAGAAACGTCTGATTCTGAGTTTGATTTTGATTTAGATGATTTGGCATTATTTGCAAAAAACTTCAAGAAATTTCTCAAATTAAAAAATAATGACAATTTCAAAGATAAAAAGAATTTTGAGAAAAATAAAAATGGAAAAAAGAATGATAAAGATTAAAAAAAAACACTCCAAAAAGATACGAAGAGAGATGTTATAAGTGTGACGGTAGACGTCATAAGGCTTTTGAATGTCCAACTAGGTTGAAACATCAAGCCAAAGGCAAAGATGCTTTAAATGCCTCCCTTAGTGATTATAGTGTGGTCGAGTCGGTGGATTCTGGAGATGAGTCACTGCATGAATGTAACTTCACCGTATTTAAGGCTAGTCATGTCAGTATAAATAGTGCACCTCACAACGGTGAGGATGTTACTTCACAAGGACACATCGACAGTGAAAGCGATGTGAGTGAGGGAAAAATGCTACAAGTGAGAGCGAGAGTGACCTACGATGAACCTACACCGATTTGTATGTTGATTCATTTAAAACTAAAAAGCATAACAAAAGGTTAGCTCTTAGGATCATCGCGTTAGAAAAGGATTTAGGAGAGACGAGAGAGAGAGAGAGTCCTCCAATAGCATTGCCTTGAGAGATAGAAAAAAAAATTATGGTTAGAGAGAAAGAGTATGTGTAGAGAGAGAAAGACTATTTGGAGAGAGAGAGAATAGTTTTGAGAGAAAGAAAGGGGACTTGACCAAACAAGTGGCAATTCTTATGAGTTAGCTCCTTGCATCCGTGGAGTCTCGGTGCTTCCACGTCTAATATTACACTGGAACCAATTCCTGAGTTTACAATTAATCCATATGGCCATCAACTAAAATCCCAAAGAAGAGTTCGTCTAAGAAAAGCAAACCAAGGTTGGCGTAAGACTGTGTACTTATGTACATATTGTAAAAGAAAAGTCCACCTTAGGAGTTTTGCTATAGTTTGGGTCGAAAATGACGTACACATACTCCGTCACTCCACACTAGTGATTTTACTAGTCTTAGAGAGCAGGTTGAGTTTCTAGTCGTCACTTCCCACAGCTTGATGGAAGAGTTCGAACGAATGTACTTACCGTTAATGGATACTTTAAACATCCCAGCTAGAACCAACAATAACAAGGCAAAACACAAGGTTATGACTTCTTGTCTACCAAAGCAAGACGTAAAAACCCTTGTTGTCCATGTTGCTGTTAAAGAACATAATACCTCACAGTGGTATTTTGATAATGGGTGCTCTAGGCACATGACATGTGGACGTCTCATTTTTACCTACTTTGAGGATCGTAAGTAAGTTAAAGTCACTTTTGGAGATGGGAGAAAGTCTAGCATAGTAGGATGAGGTACATTAGAAATATTGAGGTTTCCTAAGCTAGATAATATTTTGTACATCAAAGGTTTGAAAGTAAACCTTCTCAGCATTAGCCAATTGTTCAGCGCTGACTCTGCAGTAAAGTTCGATCGGAAGGAGTGTAATGTTTATGATCAAGCAGGTAAACCTCTATTGCAAGAGGTCAGGACATAAGATAATTATTATGGGATTATTCCCAAGTACTTATTTGTCTGCAATAATGCCACAATAACTAATATGGATCTGTGGCATCAGCTTCTAGGTCACGTGAAATTTAGAGATTTAGAGCGCTTAGCTGAAAAGGACCTAGTACATGGCTTATCGTCATTTGGGAAGCCGACTTCCGTGATTTTTGGACCCTATCATTGAAAACAAGTACGTAGTCACCATTGGAAGTTGAATTCCATTACCACTTCCCAAGGGCTTTAGTTGACTCACATGGATCTTATGGGTCCTACTCGTACTGAGAGTTTGGGTGGTAAGAGGTATATCCTTGTGATGGTAGACGATTTCTCACGTTATTCCATAGTAGATTTTTTAAGAGAGAAATCCGATACTTTAGAGTTTCTTACTACCAAATTTTATGTCCTACAAAATTAACATGGTATCACTATCAATAGAATGCAAAGTGAAAACGACACTGAATTTAAGGAAGAAAAAATGGAACTTTATTGTGATAGCTTCGAGATCAAACATGATTTTTTGGCTGTGAAGACTCCTCAGAAAAATGGGATTTTTTAGAGGAAGAATCGGACGATTCAGGAAATGGATAGATCTATGCTTCTAGGTCGTAGAGTTTCTAGGAGATTTTGGGTAGAGGCGGTGTCTATCGCATGCCACATGGTGAATAGGGTTTATCTTCATCCACACACTTCAGCAAATGATACATCCTATGGGATAAAGAATCTCAACCTTTAATATTTTCGTATATTTATGAGCAAATGATACATCCTACGGGATAAAGAGAAATTATGAAAGTTTGACTCCTAAAGCGATGAGGGAATATTATTAGGCTATTCATCGATGAGTATAGCATACTAAGTTTTTAACCTGAGTAGCTATAAGGTTATAGAGTCAATAAAAGTTACCGTGTAAGATGACGAATCGCCGGTGTTTATTAATCTTAGCCTTTTCTGTGAGGACGACGCTCTTTCAAGTAACGATCATTTAGTCCCTCACACACCCAGGGTGGACCCTACTCCTGATTTAGGGGATACGCCTGCTTGGGTTCACAAGAGTCATGATCCTTCTTCCATACTAGTACATCCCATATTAGGGGTCAAGACTCGCGCTCAACTAGATGATGTTTTTAGCTTTCTGTGCTAAATGTCCAAAGTCAATCCCAAGAACCACAAATAAGCACACAAAGATGAACACTAGATATTTACTATACAGTAAGAGTTGCTTCAGTTTCAAAATAATGATGTCTAGGAACTTGTTCCCCGACTTAATGCGACTAACGTGATTGGTACTAAGTGGATCTTCAAGAATAAGATTGATGAGAATGGTACCATTATTCGAAATAAGGCTACGTTGGTCGCTCAGGGTTACACATAGATTGAGGGTGTAAACTTTGAGGAGACATTTGCTCATGTTGTGAGGCTCAAGTTCGTTCATTTACTACTTGCCAACGCATATCATCTGCGCTTTAATCTATATCAGATGGATGTTAAGAGTTCATTTCTGAATGGCATTCTATAGAAGGAGGTTTACATGGAACAACTAAAAGGGTTTGAAGACCTTAAGCACCCTGAACAAATCTATTATCTGAGAAAAGCTCTGTATGATTTGAAGTAATCACCCCATGCTTGGTACTAGAGGATTACTTCATATCTCTTAGCCTATGGTAAGACGTTTGTTAGGATAGGATACGGTGATATATTAGTTACCCATGTCTATGTGGATGACACAGTCTTTGGATCCACGTGCTCCTGCCATGGTCACGACTTTGAGGAGGAGATGAAGAGTGAGTTTGAGATGAGCATGGTTGGTGAGATTCCATTCTTCCTTGGTCTCCAGGTTCGTTGTCTAAATGATGGGATGTTCATCTCCCAATCCAAGTATGTAAGAGACCTCGTGAAGAAATTTGGTTTAGACTCAGCTAAGCACGCGCGTACCCCGATGAGTAGATCAACTAAGCTTAATAAGGACACTTCAGGCAAGGACATAAAGAAAATATTGTATCAGAGTATGATAGGTAGTATTCTCTACTTGACCACCAGTTATTCGGACATCGCTTTTAGTGTTGGAGTCTATGCGCGATATCATGCAACCCCAAAAGAGTCGCACTTACTCACTCTTAAATGTATTATCAAATACGTGAGTGGGAATACCTCATATGGCATTTGGTATTCTTTTGATATCGATGATCATTTATCCACATATTCGGATGCCGATTGGGCAAGGGACGTAAATGAATGTAGGAGCACTTCTGGTGGATGTTTCTCCTTTGGTTCTGCTCTTGTCTCTTAGTTGAGAAAGAATAAAAACTTCATCCCTCTGTACATCACGGAGGCTGAGTACATAGCCGCCAGAAGTTATTGCATCCAACTCTTATGGATGAAGAAGATAATGGAGGATTATGAGATATCACAAGACACCATGATTATTTCTTGTGATAACATGAGCGTGGTACACACATCCCGTAATCCAATCCAGCATTCGCACATAAAGCACATTAGGATATGTGAGAACTTTATCCGAGAGTTAGTAGAAGAGAAAGTTGTATCCTTGTGTTTTGTGTCCACTGGACTTCAGTTAGCAGATATCTTCATGAAGCCTTTAGATGCCCTTAGATTTCAGAGTCTTAGGACGTCTTTAGGAATTGGCACAGTTGACTGGGGGTTGGTTACCATGTCTAGGATAGGCTACATTCTTCATGTTCATATCATATGATTCATATTTCTAGACTGTATTATTTGTAAAAAAAATTATATTATAATTTTATCGATTCATATTTTTAGAAAAGTACAAAAATATTTTAGGAAAAATTGAAAAACCAAAAATATTTTTCTTTTGATAAAAATTTTGAAAAAGACAAAAAGATTTTCTTTTAATAATTTTCTTTTTGAAAAACACAAAAAGAGTTTTGTATTTTTATTTACACCTTTTATGGATTAACACATAAGATGACCGAAGTCAAATCTTCATTTCCATATTCCACGTGACTTTTTTATATTGATTTGAGATGCTACATCATTTCATCCATCTGCTTTACATTGTCTGGAGTCATTGAGATGAGATTAGTGATATCTTTCTACATGTTTGGCTCCTTATCTCCTTTAATGCAGACGTGCATAGATTTGTTTGATTATTATACTTGTCTATCACATGTTGGTCGACGTGTTTCCATCTCAATCATGTCTTTAAAATGAACCAAATGCGATAAAACTTGATAATGAAAGTAGTGCATATAAGAACCACTACTCATGAGGAATTTGTTTACATATAAAAAAATGATGAGTGAACATAGGTAAGGGTTACGAAAGGAACACATGTCCTTTGCGAGTAAGCCACCTTTTAAATCAGACCTAAGAAAGTGTGGCATTGTAAAAATTAGCCAAGATCCAAAGAGTTTGAACACACCCAAAAACGTGTGGCATTGTAAAAAAGTAACCAAGGCCAAACTCAATTAGTTTGATATGATCATTCTCATGAAAACTTTGAATCAAAATGTATGATCATTCTCAAGAAAACTTTGAATCGAAATGTATGATCATTATTATATTTGAGGGAGTTTGTTTGGAAATAAATCAACGGGTTTGCACATCTTGACAAAGTCTTGAAAAAGCATTACGTAGTTTTAGATGTTATTGGTGTGAAAATCATTTTCGACTTTGATTTGTTGATTAGATTGAGCCGGTGTCATTTAAATTCAATATTTTTACACCTACGAACGATGTTGATTTCATTCGTTTGGAGTATCCAAAATTCATCGTGCACATATGCTATGATTGTTTGCATTGATTTTCCTATCGAATTTGATCACATCCCTTCATTTACGCTATCACCGACTTGGTTATTTTAGTGTTCTTTCATGGTGTGATTCCTTGTTGTATATTTTTTTGCAAGAAAAGAAAAATTTTGAAAAATTAATAAAGAGGAGTTTATTACCGTGTGCCACTCTCCATATGCATCTCTTTGTTTTTTTCTAATTTGTCTATTTGGGGACATCATAAAAAAGGGGAGGACGAATTATAGGGGAGATGCTTTGATTTGATTATTTGATTTAATTATTTGCTTGAGGTTAATTGATATTTATTTTTTCCTTATCATTATATTTCAAACTTTTGCGCGTCACGGGTATTTGTTTCTTGTCTCATATGTGTAGGTAAGTATTGAGGATTATTATTTTTATTTTGCACACCCTGATGAAGACAAAGAAACATTGAAGAATTGAAGATTTGAAGATGTTGAAGATTTTGAAGACATGTACTTTGATATTTCCATTTATGGGTTTTAGGGGATATTAAATTGTATGTCTTAGTTTTTTTTATGGGATGCATAATTCGGATTTTTTATAAATATACTAGCATAGACATAGGGAAGATTTGTAAGGACATGTTTTATAAATGTCCATCTAGAATCTAGGAATTTATATGTTATCCTAGATCATAGTTAGTATGTCGTATATCGTTACATTTCAGCACGTCTTCACACCTTCAACCTTGAAGTCTATCATCCGAATTAACACGTACCCATCATTATCATCATGCCTTGTGAATCTTCAACCAATCTCCATTATCCCATTAACTCCACTACGCTATAAGATAAAATGTTTAATTTGAGTTATTAATGTTCACGTATTTATTTGGGATATATTTTATAAAATGTTTTTATCAAAATGAGGCGTTTTTCTAAGTAAAAAAAAAATTAAGCCCTGTAGGCGAGCTTTTATAATATTACATTTTTAGCTCCTGTCGTTCAAACGGCATTGATAAGTCATTCAAACGACAGCTTCTAACGACATGCAATGTCATTTGAAGTGTCGCTCAAAGGGTCGTTTCTTTATTGCTTCAAACGAACCCGTATTATTTTACATTTTTAGGCTCATTTGTGTGGTCGTTAGTAACGACATTAGATGGCGTTCGAACGACATGTGCCGCCTCAATTTTTTATTCCACCTATAAATACCTGCTACGATGTTAGGTTTTTCAAGTCTTTAAACTCCTCTTTTGCATATCTGGTGCACTTTTAGACTTCATCTTTTAGGCTTTATGTAACAATCCTTGACTTTGGAGACAGAGAAATTAAATTTTGGGGAAAATAAAATTCAATTAAATTGGAGAATTTTAAAATTTGCAAATTGAGGTCCAAAAATAGAGAACGTTTTAAAGTATTCCGGATGATCATTTTGAGGGTACCATCGATCCCGAAAGGGTCGAGATAGTCAAAATGACTGTCATTGGGTTTTATTTCGACTCCGGAATATTTTTAAGTCAGTTTGACTCGAATTGGAGTAAACGAGTCATTTAAGGTGTGTATTAATATTTAAAATTGGGACTTATGTTTTATAGGCTTAAGAGACTTACGGATTAAGCCATTTTATTTAGAGAAAGAGAGAAAGAAGAAGAAGAGAGAAAAAAAGAAGAAGAAAAAGAGAGAGAGGAAGAAAAGCTTGGAGATTCCGGCCCAAAACGCGACATTGAGGATGATCCAACCTCTACAAAATCGAGGCAAGTGTTTAATCTTGCTAAATAAGTCATTTGTGTATTTGATTTCATAATTGTGGGCAAAAGAAATGGATTTTGGGTATCAATGGCAAAACCTAAATTTTTGGGTAAAAATCTTACAATTGAGGGTATAGAAATTGTTGGGTAGTTATATGATGATTTTTGAGGTTAGAAACATGTTTGGTATGAAAATTGATGGTTGGGTAATAATATATAGGACTTTTGGAAATTTTGGGTTTATAGAAAATCAGCCATTTTCGTGGTTTTCTGAACTGGCCGAATCGATTCGCCCCCACCGAATTGATTCACCAAGTTGTAGAAGACACGGGTCTTTAGGGCCAAATCGATTTGCCCTTAGCGAATCGATTCGGTAGGTGACAAACTCTCAGGTCCCTTGGATCGAATCGATTCGGATGGGCCGAATCGATTCGCTGTTGGGCCGAATCGATTCGGAAACAGGGCATTTTGAGGTATTTTCTCTATAAGTGATTTCTAACCCTATTTGGTTGGGTCTTATTGATTTGGGGCCTTCTTTTATGGTGTAAGAAATATGTTTTGGAAACACATAAGGGGTTTCTCACCTATTATGATTATGGGGACTTCTTTAAATAGTTAAGGAAGGTATGTGTTATGTGCATGCATTGGAGTTGTGTGTGTTTATGGAGATAGTGGGAGACCTCATTGGGATTGGAAATCCTAATATTAGATCAAAAGTGAGTTGAGATATGACGCGAAGTTAAGAGCTCTTAGAGAAAGATTTGCGAGAGTATGTTGTAAGATTATAGGCCGATATTCATGTCGAATCCTTATAGCGATAGGATTCTATTAAGTTATAAATGGGGCTAACGAGAGAGAGAATGGTCAAGTATCCTTAGAAAAGTCTAAATTATGGAACAAATTGTAATGCAATAGGATTTAGGGTTCATAAAAGAAATTGAACCATAGGCGAATTTGGGAACAATTGGATCGTGCTATCAACTAAAAATTGATAGCATAAATTCTAGTCAAGATAGTTATTAAATAATTGTGTGGAAATAATCATTTGGGATTCCAATTCTTGAAATAAAGTTGGGCTAAGTTGAGATTTATAGACTCTTAATTGTGTGTGTGTGTGTGTATATATATATATATATATATATATATATATACATCAATAGTCGGTACTAGTATTGGAGACATGAAAGTCCTTTTGGAGACATATGGAGTGTGTAGTGATTGTTACCTACACTAAATTTTGGGTAATAACCCTAATGTTGGATATATACATGTATTTTTGGGAGACTATTCATCATGGGAAAATGGATGAATATGCTCCAAGTGGAGGATCGTATTCACTTATTGAGGATTACGTATAGCCAAGTTTATATATATATTTTCCTTATATGAACTAGAATTAGTTGTATATATAGATAGATGGGGATGTGAATATATGTATATATTAATGTTGTGGATATACATGATATGAATATCTAAAACCGTATATGATGATTTAATTATATGATGGGATCATATGGAAGTGTATATATATTGTGCATGTGAATGATATATATACTTATGTGGTTAAGCATACCCCGCTCATGCTATTATTGGGAAGTTTCCGCGTAGAGGGTGAGCATCCTAGCTAGAAAAGCAAGGTGTGGATATTCCCCGGGTCTTAGTCATCCCGTGTGTTATTATGTGATTTATATTTTTGGGATGAGACGTGGTGGGTATGTTTCGTCTCATTGCCGGTTAGGAGCTATGACCGCTTCCCGAGACATCGTGTGCATGAGTTTACCACGAGATGGGTGTCGTTTAGTCCCACCATTGTGGCCCCAGTATTGCTACGTGAGTCGGGCACTGGGAAGATGATAGCTTGATGCAGTTTATCGGCGATATATATATAGATAGTCGGGTATATTATGTGCATGGCCTTGTACATCATATGTAGTATGTACACTTGGCTATTGGATTGATGATGGTACATATATATATATGGTTAGAATAAATGCCTATGTATATATTCATATATCCTATAGGTGATAGGATATGGAATTTCTTGGAGTACATCTTGGATGACTATGGCGTACTAGATTGATGGGGTTGATGTATCGCATTTAAGGAATATTCCGGTTACATCATCCCAAGGATATTATTTGGAGAGTTTGAGTTGTTATTATATATGGTAAATCTAGATTTAGTAGTATTGTATGCATGGCATAATGGATCTCTAGGATCGACGTTGACAAGGAGTAGTGTAACGGGGTGGTTCCTTGTTTGGATTTCGCTTTGCGAGACACCCAACGCACGAAACGTAGCGCGACGTTGAGATTGGAGAGAAGTTTTGTCATTTATAAATTTTGTATGCCTATTAGTTAGAAATTAAATTATATGATTTAACCCAAATGTATATGGGTAACTTATTAAGAATAATAATTAATTAAATTATAAATCGGAATCCATTTAGCCTAATATGGCATATATGTTGGTAAACAATAATTGAGTGTGTTTACGAAGAGTGGGTTCTGGGATTATGATAGGAAGGTAGATCTCGAGGGTATAGGCTAGGCCTATGATAAGTTAGGTTTTCCTTATAGTTGGGGTAATTTAACTAAAATTTGAGGTCGCGAATAGGTGCGCGCCTTTAGATGAGAGGTGAGTTGGAGTTCCACGAGAGTGCGATTCCATTTTAATTATGAAATAAGTGCATCGATATTTATTATGCACGGTTAACACACTTGCTAAATATTTTCACACTCGGGCTCTGACCCGTTTACTTTTCTCTCCTGGCTGTATATATATATACTATTACAGGTTTCCTACCGCATGGATGCCGGATGACTTTCTGTCCAGAGTCTTGGGAGCCGTGACAGGTGCGGACTGTTGCGGGATGTAGAATGTAGTCGCTTCCTACTTCTTTAAAAATTTAAGTAGGATTCATGTTGTACATCGGGTTTGTACCCAAGGGATATTTATATACATGTTACATTTATTCCATTGCAGTTATTGTATTGGCTGTGACCCGGCAGCTTATTCGGGTTTATTTCTTTCTGGCATATTCATTATAGTTATTCATTTCATTTATCATAATTCTAGTATGCATCTTCCTTTTCTTTGCTAGTAGTTTATAGTGTTGGTTCGTTGTCTATTGTATATTTTATTTAATTTTAACATCTCGCTTATATGATATCGGGTAGTTAGTCCTATATTATATAGTACCGGCAGTTGATGTTGAGACTGGACCATCTGAAACTCTTGATTTAATGTAGTATAGGGTTGGCCACCCGTTATTATTTTAAGCGGGGTGTTACACTTTAAACCCCTTTTTGATTCACTCTAAAGTCCCAAATCATTTTTGTGAATCATTGTTGACTATATTACTCATATTACTCATTCTGGAGTAATACTTGTGGAGAAGAAGGTTATCTCCATTACTGACCAATTGGAGCTATTGCTGGATCTCTTGCTGAAGACTTTGAACCGACACCTGAGGGTATTTCGTCAGCACAAAAACGTTATATTTCTACTATGTAATTGTAAGTTGGATGTTTACAGTTTATAGAGAAATGAAAAGTTTTGCCCCTGTTAGGATTTTTCCTCAAATTGGAGTTGATTGTATGGATGTGCATGCTAGATAATTCGTATTATTATCAATCAAAATTAGATGCATGTTTTAGGATTTTTGTTAAAATTTGGGCATAAAGTTGGAATTTAATTAAATAAGTTTATTCATTTAAAGAAAACGCACTCTCATGAAGTAGGGTGGTTTGTGGTGGTAGGAGAGGAGAAGCGCTCAAGAGCTAGAGAAAGAGAGAGAAGAAATCTTATTTTGAATGCACAAATGGGCTAACCTACACTTATATACTCCCCAAACCCCTAAGGGCTTAAATTACCCAAATGCCCTTACAGTCAACCCTGTAAGTCAAGGGCCATCTAGTCTTTTTCTCCACATTTGATCTGGGCCGCTGAGAAGTTAACACATCATCAAATTCGACTACTCGCATTGTGATGGCACATTAAAAAGGATAACATTTTCAAAATCGGCTCCGATCGTTCGAATGACCCTAAGCCTTATTCGAACGAGACTACTCACTCGTTCGAACGACCCTTCTAACGAGATCTTCTCACGAGAAGTCAGCATTCCCGAGAAATGGGTTAAACTTACATCGTTAGAGGTCTCGTTCAAACGAGAATGGTCTTTGTTCGAATGACTTTTATTTTTTCCCTAAATAAACTTTAGGCCACAAAAACTCCAATCCAAGTGTGTCGGGGCCACTACGTTACCCAAATTTTGACTTATGATCACCTCAACAAGTCCAAAGTTCAATTGGTCACACCAAGTCATCAAATATTACAAGTACGATAAAATTGCGGGGGCGAGGGTTACACAACATCTTTTAAAAATTGGTAACAAACATTTGAACTGTTTTGGGGGATTAGGGCTTCCACGGCCGAAAGTGAGAAAGAGTAGAGAGAAAGGGTCTTGGGTAAATTAGAAAAGTGGAGTGTGAAATGTATTTATTTCACCATGTTTTAAAGCCCATACCAAGACATGTATAGTAAGGAGCCCATATGAAAGGGATCATATATATATATATATACATATATATATATATACATATATATATATACATATATACGCGGTGAGGATCTCCAACACGCATCACTTAACACACCAAAGAACACATCTTACTAAAGTGTATTGAGCTAGGTCGAGTCATTCCAAAAAACCCAACCCAGAATATTATAACCCAGTACACTTAAGTGAGGAAACGTGAGGTGTGTTCTTTGGTGTGTTAAGTGAAGTGTGTTGAAGAGTCTCGCCATATGTGTGTGTGCGTGGGGGTATGAAGTATCTTTGTGGGTGTTTTCCTTTTTTTCGTTTTTGCATTATTCTAAAAAATGCAAAAAGAATATCATGGAGAAAAACAATATAAATTCATAAATTTTGTGATTTAGTTTTTTCAATTTCGTTTTTTTTTATAAACTTATAGCTTTTTCCATTTCAGAGAGAGTGATAAGGGCAGGGAAATGGAGAGGGAGAGAGGGTATGTGTGTTAGGGTAAGGGTGTTTTGGGGTTTATAATAAAATTATACTCGCTAACAGTTAAATCAGCCAATAAACAGATTTCATTACAAATGATTGTTAATGATTCATTAGTTTTTGGGGGGCTAAACCCCGAGTGAAAATAACTAAAGGGGAATTAGCTTCAAATAACCCTAAAATTCTTGGTAAAAAATTATCAATTTACATGTTGTTATTAGTGGTCTCTGCAAGAGGAAAAATTCGAGTACAAAATATAGTGGTGAATAATTTTAGTGAATAATTGGAGTACAGTATGTAAGAACAAAATTCTATAGTTATCATAATTCTGAGTTGACAAAAAGTAGGTTTGGCGTTTCATACTTACTGAAGATCTTCCATACGATTGGATTCTATCTCGAAGATAAAGCGACATCAAAACATCCACCACACCAAAGTAAAATCCACACAATTGGTAGTGCAAGTGAGAAAATTTATTTGTGAAATATAACATTAATATAGCTTTTGTAGGATTTTTTTAATAGTTTTTTAAAAAGTTTTTATGTACAAGGACATATTTTTTTTGACACGTGAAACATCCTTATAGGTTTTTCCACTCTTGGTTTTTTGTCAGATTATAAGAAAAAGGGGAGACGACCCAACTAGTAGGCTCTATGAGACAGACACGACCAAGCCGCGAGGACCAAGGCCACGATCACACAAGCCACGGTCATGGAGATTTGGTCTCAAAATTGGCTTTTCCATGTGGTATGTTATTGTTGGTCCGCAACTATGATTATTATGGTTTGACTCGATCCCTTATTTTTTGGAGGGAAATGTTTTACACTCCCTTTAGGTTTTAGTTTTGTGCTGGCTTAATTCCTGAACAAATATTTTGGTCATTGAATCTTTGTATCGAGTATATTGAGTTGTAATGTTACAACAGTTGAAGACAAAGAGACAAAGCATCGTGACTCAAATTACCTGACCGAATCAGACGACTTAATTTCATATCGAATATTTGGTAAATCTAACGATTTTTATGAGTTTTGTAATTCCTTGTAGTTTATTTTAATTGCTTGAAAGTGCGAGGATAGGTTTTTAATGAAAATAAATTTTTGAAAAGTTTTAAAATATTTGTTTTACAAAAGTTTGTCAAGGGTCATCATTGAGAGACGTCGTTCAAAAAAGATGACCCTCTATCCAACAGGTTATCAAGATCTTATTTTTTTAGGCAGTCCACCTCGATCGAACGTAGTTTTCAAACGAGACATATAATAGACGAAAAAATTAAACGATTAATTTATTTGGCTTAATTGAATATATTAATAAAGTAAAATGGGATAATTTTTCATAATAAAATTAATTGAACCTTTTAATAAATCCAGTTGAAATTTTTTATAAAAGTTAATTGAATAATTTTTGTGTTAGAAGTATGAAACTTAATTTATGAGGCAACCTATGTTATGTTTTGATTTTTAACCTTTGATTATTATTTATTGAGTTATTTAGAGGCCCAAATGGTGCTAACATCATTGTGAAATGTTCATATGAGTTGGCTAACCCATTTATATGAGTTCAGAGTCATATGGTCTTAGTTTTGAGGCTTATAGGATAAAGATAAATTAAGCTTAATTAAAAGGAAGACAATTACATTATAAATTCCAAGTTAACTCAGTTAGTTAACCTAGTTTTCTTAGCATAAACAAAACCCTAAACCTAGTAAGAGTCTAGATAGGGAGGGGGCTTAGAGTCTACTTGGGAGAGAATATGCAAGCATTGATTAAAGGAAGAATGAGGAAGAAACTTGGAAAGTAAAAAAGATTATGTTCTATAATATTTGGGTCCATCTCAAATCACTAAGGCAAGAAATATTTCAATTTAATATCTTTGATAGATTAGGGTGTAGTATAACTCTTATAATAATTTAGTTAAGCAAAGTGAGAACATTAAGATATTAAAAATCTAATTTGGGGGATGTAATTTGAATATTGAAATGTTGGTTATTAATCTTTAACTATAGTTTCTAGAATTAAGGATTGTATTATAAATTGGGGATTGAGATATGAGTAAGTTTTATCATATGATATGGAATTTGGTTTGAATTATGAATTTAGGTTAGATTGTGTTACTGAGTTGAGAATTGATAAAAAAAAAATACTTAAGAGAATTGAGTAAATTAGGGTTCTTGGGTTGCACCTTAGATAATTCGGGTGTATTATACTTGTTATCATATAATTATCGAATTATATTTACTTACTCTTTTGATATTGAACTTTAACTTTGAATCACACCCCATCTCACTCAATATCTTATTTAAAACACATACTAATGTATGAATATCATACATTAGTTATGATTTTACTTATGTGGGACTTGGGGTTAAATTGGGTACTACAATTCATATGTTATTATGGAAATTGGTATGACTTCATATAGATTATGAAAATGGAGACTTAAACATGTTGTAATTGTGGTATATACATTATTCCCTTAAAAATTTATGTAATTGAACATCATAAACCAAGTTAAGGTGTTCAAAGTTCATTTCTTAATGTTCCTCGTGTTCTGTGTGTTCGCGTGCTTGACTTAATGGTTATGTAGTTATTAATTACATGATTTAAACTCATATAAAATTATATTAAAGTCCCTAAATAATGGATAAACTTTGTAGAACAAATTCATGTTGCTTGGAATCAAATTTAATTGGAAATTGGAGTAAAACATGTAGTGAAAATGGACCGAATTGGGCTAAGTCCCACAACCGAATTGATTCAGCCTAGAGCCTGATTTGTATGACCTTGAAACTTTTTCGGGGGGGGGGGGGGGGGGGGGGGGGGGTTATTATGCTCATGTTTTAGGTTGGGGTTCATTCTGGGTCGATGTGAAGTGGTTTTTACATATTTTAATCGATAGTTTAGTTAAGTAGGAGGTTTAAGACTAAAATTATTGGTACCTTTAATCATGAGATGGGTGATGTTTTCGCATACCGATCTTTGATACATTTATATGATTTGTACTCTCTTTGGGCTAGCGTATGTTTTGTTCCTATCTTTTCACATGGCGAACACTAATAGGCATAGATCTGGGGAGCCCGTAGGGCTAATGCGACTAGTGGTCCCATAGGTTAGGGATTATATGACATGGATATTTTCTCTTGGAAAATGAGGAGTTGGAGGCTATTATTTGGTAGGCCACAATGGTTGATATTGATATGGTTAGGCAAAGGGTTACCTCCCAAGTGGTTCAGTAGCATGTAGTGCCCACATCAGCCTGGAATAAGGTGAGGTCAAATTTCAACAAGGATAGTCCAACCAAATTTACAGGGGTCTTACCCTATGGTGGATCATTATGGAGGATAGATATAGAGAGAAGCACATTATAATGTTGGATCGAACTGAGGTGCTGAAAAAAATATTGGCTACTTTAAATCTAAAGGGAATGCATTATAGTGGTGTGAGAGTATGATCACACCCGAGAATAGATATTGTATGATTTATGGGGGGTTGATTGTAATATTCAAAGAGAATTGTTATCCATATTCTATTAAGTACTCAAAGAAGAATGATTTTCTTACTTTAGAGCAAGCCGTATGTACATTTATTGAGTATGAAAGTGAGTTTACTAATTTGCCTATATTTACAACAGATGTGGTACACACTAAGGAAAAGAAGAATAATTGCTTCATGAATGGGTTATATTAGTCGGTCATGCAGGTTGTAATGAGAAATCCAGCATACAGCACTTATGCTCAAGTGGTGGATATTGCACTAATGTTTTGGAAGGAGCGTGTGAATTACGGGAAAAAAAGTTAGAAAATGGTATAATCGAGTGGTCAGGATAGAACCTACACGAGAAGCGGTAATTCTATGATTGAATATAATGGTCATAATGACCAATATGGGCAGCATCCTTAGAAGAAACCATAAATAGGTAATAATGAGCAATAGACCCTTTAGGAGGGTGTTGGGATCCCACAGACACCTCAGGGATGTAGAGAAGGACCGCATCATGGAGATATAGTGTCATGAGGTAAGTAAGTCCTTTTAGAGGTGTTTGTTATTCTTGTGGAGAGATAGGGCATAGAGCTATAAGTAATATTAAGACTCATGGCCAGGTACTTTCAGCACCGGTAGCATATAGTGCCAGTGCACCACCTGCAACACGGGTGGGGTAACTTCAGGAAGAGACAAGACGTGGCTAGTTGGGTTAGTGCGATAATTTCTTTTATATATCGTTATGATTTACATATATGAGATATCTTATTTATTAGTTGTTGTGTATGTGCATGGTGGTATTGGGTGTAATAGGTGCTCCAGGCGTGGCATCCTATACTACACGTATGTGTGCCTTACTTGTTTTTCGCGATGACATATGGGAAATAGTTGTCTTTAGTTAGAATTTGTTGGGTAGGCATAAATGAGCCTACAGTGATGATGCGATTTACGTTCGTATGATTATTCTTTAACAAATGCCGAGAACAAAATTCATATATTACAATAATACCCCATAATTTTGAGAATTTAATTAAATTATTTTGGAGAAAATAATTAATTAAGAATTGGTATGTTTGAAGACTAAAATAAATTAGAAAAGTTTAATTTAAATAAAATTTAGAGTATTTTCTGTAACTAAATGAATAAAGTGAACATTTATTCAATTAAGTGATATTTTGAGGTTTAGGTAGAAACCCTAGGGGAAATAAAGTCAATTTTGCATTCTTGGGCATTAAGTTAAGAATTAAAGAAATGTAAGTACTGTATCCAATGTGTGGTATGTGAAGAGTTGTGAAAGTGAAGGTAATTAACAATTTGAATTAAACTATAACTCAAAAGTGAGAGGTTGCACACGATAAAGGCCAACGATCGTGGGTTTACTCAACCGTAACCATGAATTGAGGCCTACGATCGCAGAGGAAAGGCGTGCAATCATAGCCTTTGTGGCTCTCAACCCATCCACTGGGTAATATGTTTGGTTTTATGAATGGGGCCCTTTTACATGATTTTTCATATATTTTCACACCTCAATCAAACAAAAGTTACATCACTCTTATTTCTTCATCCCTAACCTTCTATAATTCCATTAAATTAACTTTTAACCTTAAATCGAGAGCACTTGCACTCAGAATTTGAATAAACTTAAATGGATTCATGTTCATAAGGATCTGACAAAGTTTTACGCTGGCTGTCAGCTACCTAACGCAACCCTCCTCCTTTTTTCGGGCTTGGGATCGACAGTCTCAAAAAAAATAAGAAGTTAATCATGACACAGGCGGAGTTGAATAAACTTAAATGGATCTGATTAAATATTTTGGGAGGAAATTAATTATTCAGAATCAATTTTTAGAAACTAATATAAGGCAAGAACTCTACTTTTTGCATTATGATCTATATGAATTAAATATTGCCCAAAGTCTAATCATATGTGATTTTTGTAAATAAATTAGGAACTCAATTAGTAAAATCAAAACTTCATTGATTCTAATTTTATAATTACCATGGAAAATTAGTTTGGTACTTGTAATGTTGCGTGATTTTGGGAATTTGGGTAATATTGTGGAATTTTGGCAATGTTTTTTATATTAATAATTGAATATGATAATTGGGTAGGAACATCGAAGATATATCAATGCTTATGAACTTATAAAGAAGTGAAAATTGGTTAGAGAATTCAAATATGTTTTTTCGGATGGCTAATTCATATGCTTACCTTGGTATAAACACTAAATTGATGAAATCTTACATGAATTTGTATAGTAAATTATATGAATCGATGAAATATGATGATTATACTTGTAACATGAATTATGTAATTCACATGTAATTTTCATAAATGAATATGAAAGAAAAGAAGATGATCTTGACATAGAAAATTTAATGATATTTTCGTTAAATTAATTAAGTATTAATATTGTTGAACTTATCGGGTTATGTGAGATAGCATTAGGTTATACATATATAGTTGGGTTACATACGTGGGGGTTGGGACACTTAGTTTATGATTGGTTTGTGCATGTTATTTGTGGCACCCCACCTATTCTAATCCTGGGTGATCAGTCCATTATTAAATTAAACAGGAATCATTAATGGTGTCATTCTTAGCATCACTGTCGAATTTCAAATTAATTACTAATACCCTAATAGCCTGGTGTCAAAGTTTTAATCTTAGTTATTATCATGCAATAATAAAATTGAAAGGAATATATCATTCACTATTTCCATTCACATATCAATTAATACTACGATAATGGCATAAGCAAATAATTGAGTCTGGAATAACACGACAGAAAAAATCTAAATACAATCATCCATGAGTAAAGACTAAAATAATATTGGAAATAAATGGAATTACAAAGCCTCTGAAAATAGTATCCAACTATGATTGGGCGACATGCTCAACTGAAATAAATGAAGATATATATGAACTAAATGAAAGTGGAGGCGTCTAATAGCAAGGTCCTGCAACCACCACAGCACCTGTAGCACGTCAAATGGGGAACTCCTATGCCTAGCGTCCCAATGGTTAGGCACCTAAAATGATTTTTACAAAAAGGATTTGGAACGGTTCAGAGCCCAAGTAAAACAGTTTGAAAAAGTTTAGCAGGTGTTTAAAATGCGAAAAGATAAGATATTAAATACATGTTAGTACCGCGTGCCCTCCCTTGACATCCTCGCCCCTCAACTAATTTTCATGGCTAACGTACTACTCTAACCCACCTAGTTATGCTGCCCACCTAACTAGTCTGACTTACATCTCTTCGCATATAATCAATTATAATTCCCACCAGTATTTCCTATACAATAAGTTACTGCATTTTCCCAATTCTTTATACTCATTAGGAATCTATACTAAATGATGTAGTTCTCATATATTTTGGTTAATTTAGATATCACTAGCTATCAATTACTAATTTAGTTCTCATACACTTGAATAATTTAGATATCACAATCTATCTTATCTAGTAACATACTTGTAGAAGAATCAATCACACGTACATATATACATCACTCTTATTATATATACGTATATAACACCCCTAAGTGGAGGACCTGCGGTGTGGGCATACTCTTATATAAAGTCCCTCTACATCACGTACTATATAAGGACATTGGCTCAGATAGCCTCCCTCAAACCATAAATCAAATCATATAATATTGGAGGCAAACATACCTCTACGCCTTTGGGATACACTCATACCTCCAGTCACACCCTCATTCACACAAGTGGTGATAAATCCCTAAGGTCTATGTCCTAAGGTACAAGTCAATATCCCCCTAAATAGGCTCATCAGAATAAGACTGTCCACGACGCAAAACCTCTCGTGATAGCAAGTATCCTAGGTATGATTATACATACAAATCAAACAATAGGTATACACACCACCCATATATATATATATATATATATATATATATATATATATATATATATATATATATATAATATCGTTATAGGAATGCACCTAACCTATATCATATGTCTGCACGTAGTACAGTATCTCTCAAATATTCTACGCAATTTAATACTTCTCATAGTAAATTCTCGAGTGTTTCTCATTACCTAAATGGTTGCCAAGTGTCCCTTAAGTAAATTCACTAGGTAATCTCACTCAAGGCCAACTGGTCTTGGTCCTATATTCCCCTAATATTTCCATACTAAGAAATAAATATTCGAATAAGATTTGATTACTCGTTAAGCTAAATTAATTATTAGTCTTAAACCCTCCCTGTGCGACCAACCTCAAACCTAAATTAGCCTACTGGTAATTTGAATATCCCATAATAGAATCTTACTATTAATTTAAGGGTCAACCCAAACATTCTCCGTGAGTTCTATGTAAAAATGGAAAAACTATGGAATTCTGGGAAACCGAATCAATTTGTCCTTGGTCTGAATCAATTCTCTTTCCGAAACGATTCGTCCGAGGAGCCGAATCGATTCTCCTGTAACAGGTCTCGTCATCTTCACTAATAACAGTTATGGGATTCACCATTATTAACCTTAAAACCTCCATGATTCATTTTCAAATCTCCAAACCAAGCATACTAAACATTACACTAACATATATACTTGATTTCTAACGTATTGGAATCATTAAATCCTCAAAGAACATCTTTAAATTTAAGTAATTCAAGATTAATTCTCTAAAAAACCTAGTTTATCCTTTTTGTCTAAGAGATTCCATATAACTCCATATTTCTTCATAATTTCGTGAAACTACATCATCAATTCTTCATTCAAGCATAAGGGGTCAAGTTTTTCACAATTTCCTACCCATGAATATGATTTATATCTTCCAAATTTAACCAAAATTCATGAAATAGCTAAATTGATCATCATACTCTAACAAAATTGGTATATCAAATCATAACTAGCAAGATAAACACTTTTCTTAATGTGAAATTCTGATTTGTCAAGAATAGGGGATAGGATTGGTCTTCTCTTCCTCCCGATCTATAATCCGGTGGTGGGGGTGGGGGTGGGGGTGGTGGGGGTGGGGGTGGGGGTGGTGAAAAAAAGGTGGTTCTTGCCCTTGGATCCCTAGGAATGGCTATCCTTCTTCCTCCTGTGACTCTCCCTTGGTTTGGCAACTGATAACTCTCATCTCCTTTACGTTTCATCATATATATTCCTCTAATTTTCGTGGGTATATTATCTCCAAAATTTCAAATGACCAAAATACCCCGATTTGGCCTAAAAGGGCCCCGGGACCCAAACTAAACCTCCGAGTAGACTTTTCTGACCATATCAACTCTTCCGGACACACTGGCTCACTCAAAATGACCATATGGGATATCAAAAGTGAAATAATATTTTATTTCCCAAATCAAGTTCCGACACAACTGACATGCGCGTCCCGACTAAATTTACCATAACTGTCGTATTTCTCACTCACAATAATTATAATATTTCCTTATCATTATTATTACTCATTCACTAAGTAATATTCAATATAAATAAATATTAACCCTTATCTCGATAATTAATATTTATTTTACCGGATTAATTTTCAAATATAATTTAATTAATTCGAACTAATTCCAAATATAAAAATTAATAAAATTATACTTCCCCCTAATAACGGAATTTTCTCCCGAAATTCAAAAAAAGGAAATACCTGCTACGAATAACTTTGGATTCTTTTCGCGCATCTCACCCTCGCGCTCCAAAATAGACTCGTCGGTAATAAGATTCCCCATAATACCACCTCAAATTCTTGCACACAACTGCATTCGAACGTATTCAAAATTTACTTGCAATAATTTGTTGTTATTTCCACTATACATACACCAATGGTACCATTTCAATCGAAGGTCTGCTCACTACAACCCACGATTAGCAACAAATTCATTTAAGCCCTTACATACCAATATATTCCTTTATACTTAAGCTCTCACTAATATAATGGCACGTAAAACTATCGATAATTCGATAACAATGTCTCAAAAGACAAGCCTATATTCCAATGGCTTTATCATCTCTATGTTAGAAAAGATCTCACTTCTATAGGCACTAATTTCCCTTATTATCATACCAATCCATCTCTCCTCATGGGCTACACCCTCAGCAATTCCTTCCTACTAATGGCAGGCCACAAAATTTTGGTTCACGTCAACGTACTCTCATTACATTTCTGAACTATACAAAAATGATGTGGATTGACTCAATCCTTGTCGACGGATCATGAATCAGTTCGGATCCGAAAAAATTGTTATTTCCTTTTTTTCAACTATCCAAAGGGTGGGAGAAAAATTTCTCTCCATTAAACCTCAGAAGTCACTTCCTACTACGGCAATCACATGCAGTCAAACCAATTGTAGTTAATATTTCTAATTACTCCAAAAGTTAAAGACATGCATCCTCGCATTCTTTCACATACTATAGCACCCCTAGCGACTATCCATCGACCTATGGTTGACACACCTATCTCGGGGCTCAACTCCGTCCTCATTTCCTCCTGATACTCCCTATTCGAGGTGGGACTCAAGGGTCTCGTCTTGATTTACAACAGTATTAGATGGCACCTTCTGATGATTCATTTCTTCTCATTAATAACCTGTTGGGAACAATGCCCGGTAATATAACACACCCCAAAATATTAACAATTATTTTGTTCGTGTATAATTCACATCCCAACCCAAATAAAATCTTGACTACTCCGCGACTTTGATAATCCAATAATGAACCTTATCAATTTACATGCCCATTCCGTCCCTGGAATCATTCATCTATCACAACATTTGGGTCGGTAGTATCGGACCAACCTCTTGCTCTTACGAGTGGAAAACTTGGAAACAACTTCACTATGTTTCTCTCAACCCGATATTAACACACTCAACTGTGACACCCCAACTAATTAAATACCGGGTAGCTACTCCTTTATTAAATTAATTCAAAATGCCAAGTTGGTCCAGTTAATAGCATCACTGTCGAAAACATTTTAAAAATTACTAACCACCTAGTATTTAAAAAGTAAGTGCCAAATTTTAAATTAAGTTTGATTAACATGCAACAAGTGTAATAATGAATAATAACACCATTCACCATAAAGAAGTAAATAGAATAACCATCACACAATGTAAATTAAGTATGGAGGAAAAACTCCTCACTACAATCCCACAACTGGAAAGTAAACTGAATACTAAAACATTACATGCCAAAGTCTGAAAACTGAAATGGAAATGTAACTCTAATAGAAATGGGCAACATGCCCTACAGCTGATAGATAATGAATCTGGAATCCAAGTGATAGAGGCATCTACAAGAAAATCCCTGTAGCTTCCACAAACAGCTACAGCTCGTCACCTGAATGAATGTCCTATGCATGGTGTCCTTGTGGCTGGGCACCTAAAATGGTTTTACAAAGAAAAATAGATTTGAAAAGCAAACGGGTCAGAGCCTGAATGTGGATTTATATTTTAAAAACCTGCAAGTGCTTTAAAAACATTTAAAACATTAAATGCAAAGTACATGTTAGGACGTGCACTCACATGATATTCTCACCTCTCGTCTAACTGTGAACTCCTAACGTAAGTACCCATCTATAACGACAAAAGTCACTAGCTAAGTAACATCATATCTAGATAGACTGCCATAGGTCCTACCCTTATTACTCGGTTCTATTAACATTATAACGCTCGTAATTAAGTAGGGGTTTAACATAAACTCAGATGCTCAATATGCAATATATATCACTATCAGTTAACTCGTTATTTTTCTCGAAACAATACCATAATTATATTCACAGCCATAACATGAAGGTTCCCATTAATTAAGTGTATATTAATCACATCATAAATATATTATACAAGCACCCCGAGAACTAAGCTGTGGTGCACACATACTCTGCTATCCATCCCGGTACATCACGTACATAAGGATTACATATTCCGAATCTCTCAGGAATAGTTCACAGATAACAACATCACAAACAATGGAGGCGAACACAGTCACATCACATAGGTCACGCATATACCTACGCTCCTACGATCAGCGGACTTATTAATATCCCAATAAGTCTTTCTATGACCTATGTTCATCAAGGTAACCAGTCTAAATCCGGGCAACACAAGGATTAGAGGTCCCTAAGCGAACGCAAACCTCTGGTGATAGCAAGTATGGTAGGTATGTCATACACACAATTCATATACCAATACTAAGTAAACACACGTCTTAGTAATCCCGTAGTTTAATCGTAGTACATATCGCATTCTCGTACCAAATTATAATATCTACAACTTATATTATTACGGTTTTTAATTATACGCGCCATAATTCATTCTCACGTCGTAGTAGACACTCACGTCTCAACCCAAACCGTCCATTTAATATAACTCTCGTATCTAATTTCCTTCTCATAAATACCCAAAAGTCCCAATTCTATCATTACATCATCCTCGGAATGTTATCTATATCCTCGAGCAAGTTTACGGAACTCCAAAAATCAAAACAGTCCAAAAAGGCCCAAACTGTCAACTCGTTAGAAGTCTCGTTCGAACGAGACTGTTCGAACGAGATTCCTCTGTCAACTTGTTAGAAGTCTCGTTCGAACGAGGCTGTTCGAACGAGATTCTAGTTCGTTCGAACGAACTGTACCTTCTAACGAGATCTCGTTCGAACGAAGTTATCGAAACGAGGCTCCCTTTCGTTAGAACGACGGGTCCATTCGTTAGAAGCTCGTTCGAACGAGTTCGTTTGAACGACCTGGGCAGGGGCTTCTAACGACCTACCAGATTCGTCCCAGATTTTCCTAAAACTCATTTTTCACCATTTTTACTCCTCAAATCTCCTCTAAAATTCGTTCCAACAATGTATTAAGTTCTCTAATCATCCTCAAACATGCTAAGGTCATATACTAACATCTTTTAAGTGTTTAATACATCCTAAACATCATTAAATCACAAGTTTCTACATTTTTTTCCCAATTTCTTCAAGAACGTAAACCCTAGATTTTTCTCATCATAATTTCCCAGATTTTAATCCGTTTTTACATCACATAAATATGAAATCTCTGAATTCAATCTTCAAACAATGTTTCTACATGCAAACCTATCCCAAAATTAAATAATAACTTCCAATTTCATGGGTTTTCTTTTAACTCTTATATAAGATTGATTATCAAGGTTTCTAACATGGAAGAAGCATTCACTGCATAAGGAATGTAATTTAAATCACTTGCCTTGATTTGATTTCTGATTTTGATGTTGGTTTGGTGAAGATTTCTGCAGAATTTCTTCTCTCCAAGCTTCTTCTCCAATGGTGGCTTAAGGTGGCTAGGATTTGTTTTGGGGAACTTAGAAAACTCTTTTAATAACCTACGTAGCCTTCTAGGTTAATATGGGTTGGTTAGGGGCTTAGTGGGTCAAATCCACATCAGATGTAATTAACCAATTTTCGTCACTTTTAATTTCCCAAAATACGAAATTACCAAAATACCATTTATGATGCCGGTATGGCCTAAAAATACCCCGGAATCCAAACTACACCCCCGGCTAGTGTTTTCTGACTATCTCGACCCTTCCGGACGCGTTGGCGCACTCAAAACGACCATACGGTTTATAGATTTTAGATTCACTTTTATAGTCAAAATATTACACCGTGACGCGGCGGTCCCACGCGTCTCAACAAAATTTCTAAAATACCGTATATAAATCTCACGACAACTTTCATAATTCCAATTTCATATATACTCATATATGCACATAATTAAATACCAACTCACATCTCATTAGTATTTATAACCCGGATTAATTTCTAATTAATACGCATTTAATTAATTAATCCCAAAAATAAATATAGCCAAAAGTACGGGGTATTACATACTCCCCCCCTAATAACTGAATTTCGTCCTGAAATTCGAAACTAGAAAGTACCTGCTAAAAACAGCTCTGGATAACGTTCGCGCATCTCATCCTCGCGCTCCCATGTGGACTCCTCGACATTGTGATGTCGCCACTGAACACGCACTAATGGAACTATCTTTTACCGCAGTTTCCTCTCGCTTCGGTCCAAAATAGCAATCGGCCCCTCCTCGTAGGATCTATCAGGCTGGAGATCGATGTCCTCCACAGAAATGTGAGAATGAGCCAAATTATCTCTAAGGTATTTCCTCAGCGAGGAAATATGAAACACATCGTGAATCCGATGCAAATGCTCCGGTAACACGAGTCTATACGCAACCGGTACGATTCGTTCAATAATAGGAAACGGCCCCACATACCTTGGTGCCAACTTCCCCTTCTTCCCGAAACGCATAATCCCCTTCATAGGAGATACCCTGAGCAAAACCTGGTCCCCTACTTGGAACTCCCTGAAAAATCTCTTCGCATCAGCATAACTCTTCTGCCTGTCTTGAGCTACCTGAATGCGACTCCGAATCAACTCAATCCTTGCCGAAGTATCCTGAATCACTTCCGGCCCAAGCAGTTTGTTATCCCCCACCTCTAACCAACATGCTGGGGAACGACAAGGCCTATCGTACAATGCCTCAAACGGAGCCATGCCAATAGTGAACTGATAGGAGTTGTTGTAAGAAAACTCCACTAGTGGAAGGTACTGCTCCCATCCACCCCCAAAATCAATAATGCACATGCGTAGTATGTCCTGTAACATCTGGTTCGTGCGCTCTGTCTGCCCATCGGTCTGCGGATGACAAGCTGTACTCAACCGCAATTCCGTGCCCATGGCCTCCTGGAAACTCTCCCAAAACCTCGAAACAAATATCTTGTCTCTGTCAGACACGATATTTAGGGGCACACCGTGAAGTCTCACAATCTCTGAAATGAAGAGCTGGGCATACTGTCCCGTAGTGTAGTCAGTCTTTACGGGTAAAAAGTGAGCGACCTTGGACAACCTATCCACAATTACCCAAATGGAGTCGTGACCCCTCTGCGACGTAGGCAACCCCGTGATAAAGCCCATGGATATGCTCTCCCACATCCACACCGGGACCTCCAATGGCTGTAGCAATCCTGCCAGTCTCTGATGATCCACTTTTACAAGCTGACAAGTGGCGCATTTCGAAACAAACTCGGCGATATCTCTCTTCATACCGCTCCACCAATACTGGCGTCTCATGTCTTGGTACATTTTGTCCCCTCCGTGATGTACCGCGAACCGTGAGCCGTGCGACTCTCCCATCACATCGTGTCGTAATTCCTCCCCTTCCGGAACTACCAATCTCCCATTGAAGCGTAATCCCCCGTCTGAGCTAACGGTATAGGACTCGGCTCCCTTTGCTAGTAATCGAACTATCTGCTCCTGACAGAACGAGTCATTGGCCTGTGCCCGTACTACCTTCGTGACAATCTACGGTGTAACGGTCATCACAGACATGAAAGATCGGGCCACTGCATCCTGGTGTCCCAATTCCTTCAACTCAGCCTTCCACACCTCTGCCACCTCATCTGCTGGCCTACGACTCAACGCGTCTGCTACCACGTTAGCCTTACCTGGGTGATACTGGATGTCGAACTGGTAGTCCTTCACAAACTCAATCCACCTACGCTGCCGCATATTCAATTCCTTCTGCGTGAACAGATACTGTAGGGACTTGTGGTCCGTGAACAGTTGGAACTTCTCCCCCAAAAGATAGTGCCTCCAAATCCGTAGGGCAAATACCACTGCCGCCAACTCCAAATCAAGCGTGGGGTAATTCTTCTCATGAGGCTTAAGCTTACGGGAAGCATAAGCTATGGCCTGTCTCTCCTGTTGCAATACACCTCCCAGTCCTTGCAAAGACGCATCGGTGTAAACCAAATACTCAACTCCCGGTCTCGGCAATGCTAACACAGGTGCTGAGGTCAATTTTTCCTTCAATTCATCGAATGCCAACTGAAAGGCATCACTCCAGATGTATGGAACGCCCTTACGAGTCAGATGTGTCAAAGGACCTGCTATCTCTGAGAAGCCCCGAATAAACCTCCTATAGTATCCTGCTAGACCCAAGAAACTACGAATCTCAGTCGGTGTCGTGGGCTGTCCCCACTCCCTCACCGCTGATACTTTCCCCGGATCAACAGATATTCCCCGGTCGGAAATGATATGTCCCAAAAACTAGACTTCCTTCAGCCAAAACCCACACTTCTCATATTTTGCATACAACTCGTTCTGACGAAGTGTCTGCAAAACCTGCCTCAAATGCTCGGCGTGCTCCTCCTCTGTTTGGGAGTAAACCAGAATATCATCAATGAAGACAATGACAAACTGGTCTAGGAAATCCCTGAACACTCTGTTCATCAAGTCCATAAACACTACTGGAGCGTTGGTCAAACCGAAAGGCATAACCCGAAACTCGTAAGAACCATATCTCGACAAGAACGCAGTCTTTGAGACATCCTCCTCCCGGATACACAACTGATGGTATCCCGATCTCAAATCAATCTTTGAGAAGAAAGAAGCTCCTCTCAGCTGGTCGAATAAGTCATCGATTTGAGGCAACGGATACTTATTCCGTATCGTGACCTTATTCAACTCTCGGTAGTCCACACACAATCTCAGTGAACCGTCCCTCTTCTTCACAAATAGAACTGGAGCGCCCCAAGGTGAGGTACTCCTGTGAATAAAGCCCTGACCTAACAGCTGCTCTATCTGATTCCGTAACTCCCTCATCTCAGCTGGAGCCATACGGTACGGTGCGTGTGCTATAGGTCTCGTACCCGGTAATAAATCTATAACAAAGTCTATCTCTCGACTGGGTGGTAAGCCTGGTATCTCCTGAAACACATCCGAATACTCCCTGACGACTGGGATAGAGTCTAAAGGAATCACAACCTCCTTAGAGGTATCCTCCTCAATGTAGTAAAGATGAGCGGTCGATCCTCCCTCTGGGCGAGGCATCGCCACTACAAACATCTCTTGCCCCGGAATGGCAAAAACAATGCTCCCGCTGAAGCAATCAATCATGGCCCTATATGCTATGAGCCAATCCATACCGATGATCACATCGTGAACATGAATGTTTAACACTAACATGTCTGTAGGCAATACCAAACCACCAATCTCTACCCCCACTCCCCGGCATATAAAGAAAATAAGTGACCCACTCCCCAATGGTGAGTCGACACACGTCACTGTGCTCTCTGCCGTAGCTAATAATCCTAAAGCTTTCGCGAAGTGTGTAGCTATAAAACAGTGTGTAGCACCCGTATCGAATAATACCCGACCCATAGTGCCATGGATAGGAAACGTACCCTCGATCGCGGGCGGTGCCTGTGGAACTGCAGCCTGGTGGACGTTGTAGACACGTCCATACTGTAGCTGCCCCTGCTGAGCTGGGACTGCTGGAATGGGTGGCAATGCTTCCATCTGTGGTCGTGAGGGAAGAGCGGCGGGAAACATAGGCCTCTGTGGCTCCTGGCGAGCACCCTGCTGCTGCTGCTGTGGGGCCCTGCCCCTATCAGGACAATCCTTTCGTTTATGGCCAGTCTTGCCACAAACAAAGCACTTCCCTGGGAAGTTCCCCCCTCTCTGCCCCTGCTGTCCTCGGCCCTGGTGGCCGTTATCGTTCCTTCCTTGGCCCTACTAGCCCTGGTGAAACTGCTGCCCATTCTACCCCTATTGTCCCTGATGGCCGTTTGGACCCTGATGGCCCTGACGAAAACCTCCCTGTCCCTGTCTGTAGTTCCCTGACCGGAACCTCTTATTATCCCCCTGCTGGGAGCCCTGCTCATTCTGTCTCTGCCCCTGACCCAATTGTTCCCCGCTGGCACCATGTCCTCCAGTCCTGCCCTGATGGCTAGACTCCCCCGACCTCTTGCCCTCGGCCATATAAAAACGGTGGTCCTGGCAGTGTAACAATGCAGCGTTAACCACATCAGAATAGGTGGCCAACGATAGGTTCCCTAGCAGATGCTGACGGATCCTCCAAGTCAACCCGTCGGTGAACTTCTCAATTTTGTTCTTCTCTGTTGGTATCTCGTCTGGAACGATGTTCAACAGATTCGTGAACTCGGCCTCATACTCAGCCACTGTCTTGCCTTCCTGCTTCAGACTCATCAATATCCTCCTCATTTCCGTATGAACAGCTGACGGAAAGTACTTGCGGTCGAACCGCACCAAGAACTCCTGAATCGTGAGCGTATCCCTCTCCTCCATGGTGGTAATAGACTCCCACCACTGCAGTGCAGATCCTACTAGCTTGAAAGTAGCTAGCACCTGCTTCTGAACATCCGTGCACTCATACATCCGTAAGTGCCTCTGCATATCCTTCCTCCATTGGCTCGAGACTACCATATCTGAGCTACCTGCAAACTCTGGAGGATGCGCTTTCTGAAAAGCGTCACGTACACGCTCCCAAGCAGACGGGAATGCATTAACCTGTACTGGCGCGGCAACCGGCGCCTGGGGTGGTGCCTGCTGAACAACGGCAATGGCGGCAATTATCGCTTGAGCTACTATAGTTGCAACCTCAGCGGCGTTCATCATGCCCTGAACTGGAGCGGGCTGGGGTTCGGGAGTTGCATCCCTGGGAACTCGTCGTGCACGTCGTGGAGGCATCTGAAATAAGAACAAAGTTTATAATTTCACTGTTTATAAACTTAAAATAGCTGAAGAACGAAGCATACACAAAAAGAGTACAACAGTCCTAAAATATAGGGCTCTATATCAAAGAAACTTAGCGGAAACATAATAAGCCGTCAGATCCTAAAGGACACTAGAACCTGATGCTCTGATACCACCTGTGACACCCGACTAATTAAACACCGGGTAGCTACTCCTTTATTAAATTAATTCAAAATGCCAAGTTGGTCCAGTTAATAGCATCACTGTCGAAAACATTTTAAAAATTACTAACCACCTAGTATTTAAAAAGTAAGTGCCAAATTTTAAATTAAGTTTGATTAACATGCAACAAGTGTAATAATGAATAATAACACCATTCACCATAAAGAAGTAAATATAATAACCATCACACAATGTAAATTAAGTATGGAGGAAAAACTCCTCACTACAATCCCACAACTGGAAAGTAAATTGAATACTAAAACATTACATGCCAAAGTCTGAAAACTGAAATGGAAATGTAACTCTAATAGAAATGGGCAACATGCCCTACAGCTGATAGATAATGAATCTGGAATCCAAGTGATAGAGGCATCTACAAGCAAATCCCTGTAGCTTCCACAAACAGCTACAGCTCGTCACCTGAATGAATGTCCTATGCATGGTGTCCTTGTGGCTGGGCACCTAAAATGGTTTTACAAAGAAAAATAGATTTGAAAAGCAAACGGGTCAGAGCCTGAATGTGGATTTATATTTTAAAAACCTGCAAGTGCTTTAAAAACATTTAAAACATTAAATGCAAAGTACATGTTAGGACGTGCACTCACATGATATTCTCACCTCTCGTCTAACTGTGAACTCCTAACGTAAGTACCCATCTATAACGACAAAAGTCACTAGCTAAGTAACATCATATCTAGCTAGACTGCCATAGGTCCTACCCTTATTACTCGGTTCTATTAACATTATAACGCTCGTAATTAAGTAGGGGTTTAACATAAACTCAGATGCTCAATATGCAATATATATCACTATCAGTTAACTCGTTATTTTTCTCGAAACAATACCATAATTATATTCACAGCCATAACATGAAGGTTCCCATTAATTAAGTGTATATTAATCACATCATAAATATATTATACAAGCACCCCGAGAACTAAGCTGTGGTGCACACATACTCTGCTATCCATCCCGGTACATCACGTACATAAGGATTACATATTCCGAATCTCTCAGGAATAGTTCACAGATAACAACATCACAAACAATGGAGGCGAACACAGTCACATCACATAGGTCACGCATATACCTACGCTCCTACGATCAGCGGACTTATTAATATCCCAATAAGTCTTTCTATGACCTATGTTCATCAAGGTAACCAGTCTAAATCCGGGCAACACAAGGATTAGAGGTCCCTAAGCGAACGCAAACCTCTGGTGATAGCAAGTATGGTAGGTATGTCATACACACAATTCATATACCAATACTAAGTAAACACACGTCTTAGTAATCCCGTAGTTTAATCGTAGTACATATCGCATTCTCGTACCAACTTATAATATCTACAACTTATATTATTACGGTTTTTAATTATACGCGCCATAATTCATTCTCACGTCGTAGTAGACACTCACGTCTCAACCCAAACCGTCCATTTAATATAACTCTCGTATCTAATTTCCTTCTCATAAATACCCAAAAGTCCCAATTCTATCATTACATCATCCTCGGAATGTTATCTATATCCTCGAGCAAGTTTACGGAACTCCAAAAATCAAAACAGTCCAAAAAGGCCCAAACTGTCAACTCGTTAGAAGTCTCGTTCGAACGAGACTGTTCGAACGAGATTCCTCTGTCAACTTGTTAGAAGTCTCGTTCGAACGAGGCTGTTCGAACGAGATTCCAGTTCGTTCGAACGAACTGTACCTTCTAACGAGATCTCGTTCGAACGAAGTTATCGAACGAGGCTCCCTTTCGTTAGAACGACGGGTCCATTCGTTAGAAGCTCGTTCGAACGAGTTCGTTCGAACGACCTGGGCAGGGGCTTCTAACGACCTACCAGATTCGTCCTAGATTTTCCTAAAACTCGTTTTTCACCATTTTTACTCCTCAAATCTCCTCTAAAATTCGTTCCAACAATGTATTAAGTTCTCTAATCATCCTCAAACATGCTAAGGTCATATACTAACATCTTTTAAGTGTTTAATACATCCTAAACATCATTAAATCACAAGTTTCTACATTTTTTTCCCAATTTCTTCAAGAACGTAAACCCTAGATTTTTTTCATCATAATTTCCCAGATTTTAATCCGTTTTTACATCACATAAATATGAAATCTCTGAATTCAATCTTCAAACAATGTTTCTACATGCAAACCTATCCCAAAATTAAATAATAACTTCCAATTTCATGGGTTTTCTTTTAACTCTTAGATAAGATTGATTATCAAGGTTTCTAACATGGAAGAAGCATTCACTGCATAAGGAATGTAATTTAAATCACTTGCCTTGATTTGATTTCTGATTTTGATGTTGGTTTGGTGAAGATTTCTGCAGAATTTCTTCTCTCCAAGCTTCTTCTCCAATGGTGGCTTACGGTGGCTAGGGTTTGTTTTGGGGAACCTAGAAAACTCTTGTAATAACCTACGTAGCCTTCTAGGTTAATATGGGTTGGTTAGGGGCTTAGTGGGTCAAATCCACATCAGATGTAATTAACCAATTTTCGTCACTTTTAATTTCCCAAAATACGAAATTACCAAAATACCATATATGATGCGGGTATGGCCTAAAAATACCCCGGAATCCAAACTACACCCCCGGCTAGTGTTTTCTGACTATCTCGACCCTTCCAGACGCGTTGGCGTACTCAAAATGACCATACGATTTATAGATTTTAAATTCACTTTTATAGTCAAAATATTACACCGTGACGCGGCGGTCCCACGCATCTCAACAAAATTTCTAAAATGCCGTATATAAATCTCACGACAACTTTCATAATTCCAATTTCATATATACTCATATATGCACATAATTAAATACCAACTCACATCTCATTAGTATTTATAACCCGGATTAATTTCCAATTAATACGCATTTAATTAATTAATCCCAAAAATAAATATAGCCAAAAGTACGGGGTATTACATCAACATCTCACATCACATGTAACATCTTACTCCCCTTATTCTAAGAAATAAAAAAATTATAGCCCGTGCGTTTGCTCCAAAACTGCGCACTTCCTAGGCCCTTTTTTCGTCTGTTAGAATCCTAGCAACCTATCCACGTGTGAACCACTCTACGCATTCGACTAGATGATACTCCATTTGTTCCCAACATATTTCAACTCACCTCAGTTATGGGAGTTTTCTCGTGACATACACACAGCCATACTATCTCCTTTCCTCGAACGAAGTTCGGCTTCTCCTATATTTCCACTTATTTTTTTTACTGTCCTACAAAGACATTTACAACACATTTCTAAGCCTTCTTATCACATACTATAACAAAATTCAAATAGGTCAGGGCTCCCATACACCCTATATCCCTTGCATAACTACACCATCATCCCTAACATTCCAAGCTAACATACTTATCTCAAGTCTGACCCCGCATTCTCAGTGTGGTTATACCGTATGTCTAAGCTCAGTTATCTTACTAAAATGATTTAATTCCTTTCCGAGACTGCCCCGCCCATCAACTAGTGGTGCAAAACAATTTCCCCAATACCCCCCCCCCCCCCAGCACTACTCGACTCTATAGGTCTTATATTAAAGAATAGATCTTAGCTCATGCTTTCATCCACATACACGTGTCATAACTAAAGTGATAAGCTCTTGCCCTAGTGACCAACACATCTCTCAACTCTAGACATTCACTAGGATTCATGTGTGGGACGTATCGCAAGCGAAATCCAAACAAGGAACCCTCCCGATACACTTCTAAATAGCATTTGTCGATCATCGAGATCCGCAGGTCCTATGCACATAACCCGAATATCCAAAATCCTATCCCAAAATGTACAAGTCTAACCGTTCACTCCCACATAGCTAAAGAAGTTATACAAAACGGTGGCCTCACATTCACTAGTTTTCCCTTGTTAAGTCAATAATGAGCCAAATTTCTCCTCTCGACAGCAAACGTACAATACCTTGATTCATATTAGTACAGTCCCTACACACTGGAATCAAATATGACGAGACGACTACAACCTCTGAAGTTTCCTACACGATGTAACATAAATGCGAGCTCAACCCTCTTCTAGGTGACACATCGCTAAACAACACATCCTACCCTAGAGTAGCGAACACGATAGCCTTGCCTTGTTGTAACAGCCCACCATTGCTCAACCCTTTGATAACCAACACATACCCAGGACAACATCATACTCGAATATCATCTCTCGAAATGAGTTAACCCACTAAAATATATCCTCTCAGTGTCCCCACCTGCACCCCTGCAGATGGGACGAAAAGAGCCACGCAATGTAATGGTAATTATATACACACACTAGTAACACTAACGATACACGCAGTAAACCTATCTCATGCACGAACTTAGTGCTAATGAAATACTGTGACTCGCTTGCGTCACCCAATCATACCCAATTTCTCCTAGAATAAAACTCACATTTTTAATTTCCAATAGCACTGGCGGTCCAAATGGTTTCTGGACATAACACTCTCATTAATACCGATCCAAAAACTTTTATGACTACTGCCCCTAATGGGTATTATGCTCATGTCCTCTAACTCACTGCGGACCTTGTCAGTACATATGGCCTTACTCTCCACACATTGGACACCTCTTGGTGTCATTCCCCTATCTCTGGCCATATCGAATTGTCCTTCTCTAAAACCTCATAGTCTTAGCCCCGATTGTTACCCCGTTATTCTTTAGGCATGCTGGCCCTGTGGAACACACTGTTGTCCCTAGCGGCCTTAATTGAATACATCGTCACTCGGTAGGAATTTACATTGATCTACATCATTTAAATGGGTCCCTTGTTGGGTATCCCTCAGTGGGGCAACACTATCGGCAATTTCCTTTAGTCTTGCGCTTCTGGCTATGCTCTCCAACTCTTTTAGCTCCCTTCTCATAGAAGCGTTGATATAAACATTGTAAAAGTACGTCAATGACACCGTGTTCATAAGTTGCCCAATAATGATTTCCCATAAATACTGGTGACTCCTACCCGTGAGTCCATCATCACCTTTAAGAACCTTTCTCTCCACTACCTACCTCCCTAGGTACGAAGTTCACTTAAATAAATAAACTCTTTATGACAATCAGCCTCTATTAATCCCTCCTATGGAAAGTCCAAAAAATTTCTTCGCATCTTCATTAGAACAACAGTTGAAAGAATTTATGGTTAAACCTCGCCCAAAATTTCTTGATTAATTCCTTATTTATTTCCTTATATGTGGTGACTATCTCCCACCATGGCAACACTGCTCTTACGAGCCAAAATTTAAACTAAAATTTAAATCCTGAGTGCCACTGCATCTCACCATGCGCAAATGCTTTTGGATTATATCCTTCCATTGTCCCATAACACTTCCTCTCTTAGTCGAATCCTTACAGATGGCTCTTCGAAAGAGACCCTCCGACTCCCCCTACCAGCTATGCTGGGTGAGTCTAGATTTGTACCACCATTCTCTACGATGGTGCTTAGGAAAACTATTGCGCCCTAGTGATTATACTATTTCCACCTGTGTAAATCATAATCATGGTGTCTCCTATCGCGGTCACCATTCCCATAGTAATCTACGGCTTCTATTGTGCCTCTCTCTTACAGTCCTACTAACGGTCCTCGCTGGTCGTCTCATATTGTTTGATGGATGAATCCCAACCGAACTCGTATATAAATCGCATCAACTATACTTACAATCAAGAGAATGTAAATGTTCTTACTAAGATATATACAAAAATCCTATAAGAGGGCTCTATATCAAAGAACGCTACGCTGAAATGCCATAAGCCACACAGATCCTAAGGACAATAGAACCTGATACTCTGATACCATCTGTGACACCCCACCTGTTCTAATCCTGGGTGATCAGTCCATTATTAATTTAAATAGGAATAATTAATGGTATCATTCTTAGCATCACTATCGAATTTCAAATTAATTACTAATACCCTCATAGCCCAGTGTCCAAATTTTAATCTTAATTATTATCATGCAATAAATAAAATCGAAAGAAATATATCATTCACCATTTCCATGCACATAATAATGAATGCTACGATAATGACCTAAGCAAATAACTGAGTCTAGAATAACACTCCAGAGAAAATCTAAATACAGTCATCCATGAGTAAAGTCTAAATTAATACTAGAAATAAACAAAAATACAAAGTCTCTTAAAATAGTATCCAACTATGATTGGGCGACATGCCCGACTGAGATAAATGAAGATAGATCTAAATTGATTACAAGTGGAGGCGTCAAATTGCAAGGTACTGCAACCTCCACAGCAGCTGCAGCACGTCAAATGGGGAACTCATAAGCCTGGCGTCGCTGTGGCTGGGCACCTAAAATGATTTTTACAAAAAGGATTTGAAACGGGTCAGAGCCCAAGAAAAACAGTTTGAAAAAGTTTAGCAATTGTTTAAAATATGAAAATATAAGATATTAAATACATGTTAGTACCGCATGCCCTCCCTTAAGATCCTCACCCGTCAATTAATGTGCACGCCTAATGTACTACTCTAACCCACCTAGTTATTCTACCCGCCTAGCTAGTTTGGCTTACATCTCTTCACGTGTAATGAATTATAATGCCAACCTGTATTGCCAATACAATACGTTACTACATTTTCCCAATTCTTTATACTCATTAGGAATCTATACTAAATGATATAGTTCTCTTATACTATGGTTAATTTAGATATCAGTATCTGTCAATTATTGATTATTTCCTATACACTTGAATAATTTAAATATCACAATATATCTTATCTACTAACATATTCGTAGAAGAATCGGCCACATATACATATATACACCACTCTTAATATATATATGTATACAACACCCCTAGGTGAAGGACCTGTGGTGTGGGCATAATTTGCTATCAAGTCCCGATACATCACATACTATACAAGGACATCGGCTCAGATAGTCTCCTTCAAATCATAAATCAAATCACACAATATTGGAGGCGAATATAGCTCTAAGCCTTTGGGATACTCTCATACCTAACACACCCAAATGATCGGTCACGCCCTCATTCACACAAGTGTTTCTCAATCCCTAAGGTCTATATCCTCAGGTACAAGTCAATATTTCCCCAAATGGGCTCACCAGAATAATTCTTTTCGCAATGTGAAACCTCCCATGATAGCAAGTAGCCTAGGTATGATTACACATACAAATCAAACAATAGGTATACACATCACCCATATATATATATATATATATATATATATATATATATATATATATATATATATATAGGTATGCACCTAACTTATATCATATGTCCGTATGTAGTATAGTATCTCTCGAATATTCTACGTCACTTAATACTTCTCATAGTAAATACCCGAGTGTTTCTCAATACCCAAATGGTTGCCAAGTGTCACTTAAGTAAATTCAGTAGGCAATCTCACTCAAGGCCTACTAGTCTTGGTCCTACATTCCCCTAATTTTTCCAAACTCAGAAATTAATATCCGAATAATCTTTGATTACCCGTTAAGCTAAATTAATTATTAGTCTTAAACCCTCCTCGTGTGACCAACCTCAAACCCAAATTAGCCTATTGGTAATTAGAATATCCCTTAATAGAATCTTGCTATTAATTTAAGGGTCAGCCTAAACATTCTCCGTGAGTTCTATGTAAAAAGGGGGAAACTATGCAATTTCAAGAAACAGAATCAATTCAGCCTTGGTCCGAATCGATTTAGCCAAGGATCCAAATCGATTCGCCTATAACAGGTTTCCTCATCTTCACTAATAGCAGTTACAGGATTCACTATTTTTAACCTTAAAACCTCCATGATTCATTCCCAATCTCCAAACCAAACATACGAAACACTACACTATCCTATATACATGATTTCTAACGTATTGGAATCATTAAATCCTCAAAGAACATCTTTAAATTTAAGTAATTCAAGATTAATTCTCTAAAAACCCTAGTTTATCATTTTTGTCCAGGAGCTTTCATATAACTCCAGATTTCTTCATAATTTAGTGAAACTACATCATCAATTCATCATTCAAGCATAAGGGGTCAAGTTTATCACTATTTCCTACCCAAGAACATGATTTATATCTTCTAAATTTAGCCAAAATTCATGAAATCATTAAGTTGATCATCCTACTCTAACATGGATGGTATATTAAATCATAATTATCAAGATAAACACTTGCCTTAATGTGAAAATCTGATTTTTGCATAATAGGTGATAGGATTGGTGTTCTCCTCCTCCCGATCTACAATTCGATGGTGGTGGTGGTGGTGGTGGTGCAAAAAAGGTGGTTCTTTACCTTGGAACCCTAGGAATGGTTCTCCATCTTCCTCCTGTGACTCTCCCTTGGTTTGGCAACTGATAAACCTCATCTCCTTTATGTTTCATCAGATATAATCCTCTAATTTTTGTGGGTTTATTATCTCCAAAATTTCAAAAGACAAAAATACCCCTTCGAGGTGCCGATTTGGCCTAAAAGTGCCCGGGAACCCCAACTAAATCCCCGAGTAGACTTTTCAAACTCTCTCGACCCTTTCGAACACACAGGCGCACTCAAAATGACCATATGGAAAATTAAAAGTGAAATTATATTTTATTTCCCAAATTAAGTCCCGAAACGACTGACAAGCGCCTCCCGACTAAATTTACCGTAACTGTCGTATTTCTCACTCACGATAATTATAATATTTCCTTATCATTATTATTACTCATTCAATAAGTAATATTCATTATAAATAAATATTAAACCTTATCTCGCTAGTTAATATTTATTTTACTGAATAATTTCCAAATATATTGTAATTAATCCCAATTACTTCCCAATATAAAAATCAATAAAATTATAGGGTGTTACATTATTGTTCTTTAACTATGGGATTAAAGAATTTTATATATTCTTTTTGGGTATTTCTTAGGTAACGGACTAGGGAATACGTGTAGTTTTGGTGATCGCTAAGTATGGAACTATAGTTGGTTTGTATGTTTTGCCCTGAGTAACATGAGAAAGGGAAAGAGTGACTTATATCGATATATGAGATAAGATGATGTTCTGAGATTAATACCTTAGAGATGATAGGTATTAGATCTTCGTGATTATATGGGCATTATTATATTGTCAGGTGTAGTGTTGGTTGGGTACATTGGTATGTGAGGGACCTACATTGTTTGGTTATATTAATGATATTTCTTGGGCATTACGATATGTGAAGGGTATAGTGTTAGAAGGCTACAATGTGTGTGTCGGAACTAAGTTTTCTGGCTATGGTAATAGTATTTTTTGTGTGCGACATGGTATATATAGGGTCTAATGTTGTTTGGATACGATAGTATGTGTTGGACCTAGGTTTTTTTTGCCATAGCGATAAAAGAAGTTGTGTAAACGCATCACAGTATGTGCAGGGTGACATTAGGAATTTTTTGGTTATAGACAATTATTTTATATTAGTATTTTGTTACACCTGTAACAAACCACATATTTTAATATTAGGGTTGATCAATCCCAAACAATAGAATATATACATTTTTATAATTAAAAATATCATTCTTAGCACATGACAGAAACATAAGATATTTTTAAAAAAATCAATAAGAAAGGATACAATAGATAACAATATGAAGGATCACCAAATATAAAGTCCAACAATAAAAAACCTCCATTAATCCAACAATATATAAAAGTCTCAATACAATATCCCAAATACAATTGTGGAATCACAAGCGAATCATAAATCCAAAAGTTGTCTTATATAGAATAGAGGATGAAAAGGAAACTAAATTGCACATAAAATAAATCTCCAAAGTCTAGCCTGCTCTGCAATATCTGATCCTCTCAAAAATCTCAAACCTAACATGAGAGGTTAGTCAACGTAACGGGACAGGCCCTACTGCAAGAATACTATCTATATCTCCTAAAAAGAGTAACATAACCTAGCCAATATTAGAAAATGAAATAAGTACCCAAAGATATTCTTTTATAAATATTAACAAATAAACCCAATATCTTTGTCAATGTTCACCAGATTATAAACCATAAATGAATATTTGAATGAAAATAGGATTTATCAATGTTTCATGATATCAAGATTATAAATAACTATCTGGTTATTAAATAGGGATTAACAACTAACCATATAATATTGGGTCATTCACAACTATCTACTCATACATCAACATTATTAACATTTCCGTATAAAGGTGAATCTTATTAACTACCAGTTTGTCAATCGATACAAACAACCACATAATGTTCAACTCAAATTATCATTAAAATCCTTTCACTCACCTTCTAATTTCATATTATATTAATTACAATATTTCACTTTCATTAAATCACATCATTTCATATTTCATTTATATTCCAACCAATCGTCCTTATCAGTATCACGTTTAAACATGCCTTGACTAATTATCTCGTTTATGCCATTTTTATCCCATTAACTTCATTTTTGTAACTCGGCCTCTTTCATGGCCTTGAACATCACATAATATACTAAAATTATCATTTTACAAATATCTACAATCACATCCAACATACATAATCGTATATATCACATAATATAGTCAACCAGTTCCACTCACGACCCCACATATACGCATAAACCAAGCTCATTTAAACATTTACTATCACCACTCAGTCTATGTAATATCCCGTATTCTTAAGAGAATTTATAATTAATTAATCGAGAATATTCTTATTTAATAAATAGTAACCTGAACTAAGTATATGATTGAAATGTAAGTATTTAAAATCATTTATGTGAATTATAAGTTAAAATAGCGTAATTTTGAATTTTAGAGCTCATTCAATTAATTGATAAATTTTGGGGTTAAAAAGTTGAATTATATAAACATCTAGGGATAATATTATAATTATTTTAATATTTTAAATGAGTTGGACTTATGGTATATGTTTATTTTAAGATTGAAGGAGTAAGAGTCTTTAGTGCATGTCTTGTGTGTATTAGAGTTTTATGGTTTAAACTGAGGGAAACAAATTTTGTCTTCGCGACGTACTTTGGTGCAAACCTCTATAGTGGTAAGAGCAAGCTTACATAGTAGTAGGTTTAGCCATTATAGCGGTAGGTGTAAGCCCCTATAAAGGGCTACGATATTTAAGTGGGCAAACATCCCTTGGTTTCCATATTATTGTACGCAACTCTTTTCTCTCTACTTTCCCAAAGCCTAACCCGCGGTTTCCCTTCCAAACTCAAACCCCATTAACCACCACATTCAAGCCTCCACTTGAGGGCTTTAGGCTTAGATTTTTGGAACTCTTTAAGGTAATGTTGCTCATATTTTTGGGAGATTAAGGAAATCAAGTCAAATTTTAGATATGGTTTAAAGCAAGAATACTCTACTTTTTCCCTTTGGTACGTTGTGATCTAGATATTGCCTAAACATGTTTATTGATTAATTTAAGAGTGATTTGATGTCTAAATTGATATTTGAACTTGAGAAGTTGATATATTACTTTGAGAAACCTTATTTGATGAGTATCCTTAGAAAATGTTTTAGAGAAGTAAATGATGTGATTATTGTTTAAATAAGAAAACTAATATGGCCAAGAGTGTAGTTACATGCCTTATGAGATTGAAAATTTAAATATAAGTTATGTTTGCACTCATCCCGTGATATTTTATTCATTGGAAAATATTATAAAACCCACCCAAAATATGTATCAATTATTATTGTATGAATTTCTATTTGTACCCTTAGAAATCAATCAAGTTCACTTGGTAATTGACAATAATAAATAAAAGAGAAATGTTATTCAAGATTTTGAATTGTATATATTTAACAAGAGGAATATCGTTTTATCTCTACTTTGTTGACATTGGGATTGGGATGATGACTAGTTATTGTATAATATATGTTGGGAGTTATTGACTTTCCTTGTGAGGGATATAGTTATTGGATTTGTGATGTATTTGGGGATTAAAGTGGTATTTACAGTATTATTATGAACATTCAAATATTGGGATTTTTGAATAGGGGATGGTATTGATAGTGTGTTGTTCTAAGTTGTTATTGGGACTTAGATTCATTGGATCACAATTATTCTTGGTGAGATTTTGACCACCAGATAATGACGGTTGGGAATATAGTTTGTATTGTTAATTATATGTTATTAAAGAAGTGGCCGATTATGATGTCTTATGATGTTTGTATTTGGGTGTTATGTCACTTGGGTTAAATGATGATTGAATTTAACGTACGAGTTACATGCTTATCGGTATTAGAATGAATGTAAATAATGATGTTTGAGGATACTGGTTTTAGACTAAAGTGTTTACCTGATAAATTGATGTAGATATATCTATACAAATTTTAAGGATAAATGAGGTTGGGAGAAAGTTTGGTTGAGGTGATTGAGGAATTTAAAAGTGATTCAAATTCTTAGGAGTACAATAAATTTTTCGAGGTTAGCCATGTAATGAGGTGTGTTGGCAATCATAGAGTGAGTTATGGGATTAATGACAGTTTTTTATTTGAATTGATTGGAGTTAGGACAGTGGGTATGGAAGTGTATCTAAGGGGGTTCTTGTTTGGATTTCAATTCAATTAGACGTCCCACAGATGGAGTCTAGATAAGGTACAAGTTTAGAGTCTAGAATTTATAAATTTTGTATGTAAATTATAATGTCGAGGATAGGAGTACTGGGAAAGTGGTTATTCGAATGTATGACTTGTGAGTTGGTGATTGAAATGTATGGCTTGTGGGATTATATGATGAATTATAACTTGAAAGTGAATATTGAAACGTATTTGTATACAAATTGGGTTCATGAAGGATGAATTATCTAGGGAACGTGTGAAGTACCTTGCTAGTGAATAAGGTAATAATATGATAAAGTGATTCTTTTGCGGGTTTTTCATATTATGGAATTGATGATTCAAGTTGGATTTCTTAGAATTTAGTTTTGTGAGTTAGTAATTGTTTGATCTTTCGGACTTACCTAATATAAACAAAAGTGTATGAGGGGGGTTTCTTGTTTGGATTTTATTTATGAGACATCCCACGCATGGAGTATATAAAAGGTTAGAAGTTGGGATCCTAGGGATAAATAAATGAATCTTGGTTTATCCGCATTGAAAGTACATAATGTGTGGGGAGAGAGAGAGAGAGAGCACTTTTATATTGGCATACTCTATGAGTATGGTTGAATGTGGACTTTTGATGTGATGGATTTTAATGGTCCGACACTATTTAATAGGTGGAGACGGGTTAGTGTGATAGTTTGTTGATATATCCGATCATGCGAATAAAAGGTGGGATCCAAATGTGTGATACTTTGTTGATATTTCTGGCCTTGCAAATAAAAGGTGGCGACTGTATGTGTGATACTTTGTTCATATTTTCAGACATGCGATTAAAGGTGGAGTCTAGATGTGTGATGGTCTGAAGTGGTTCAACATTGCGTAGTAGGTGGCAACGGGTCTATGAGTTAATTTTATTTTGGTGTACCGCATGTTCTTGAGATGTTTGGGAGAAGGGGCGCATGTCGATTATAGTTTAATTAATTAAGACAATAATTAATTAAATACATAGTTCATTTAATTCAATGTATTGCATTATTTGGGGCCGTGGGGGAGGACGATTAACTAAAATAAAGTTATTGAGAAAATGATGGTATAAATGAGATAAGAAAGAGGTAAGTGGTTAGAAGTTTTTTAAATGTGATTTTGATAAGGCTGCTTGGCTATAACAGTAATGATATATAAAATGATGTGACTTATTGAAAGTGAAATGATGAAAGTAAAGAATATAAAATCGAAAAGTGGTTAAAAGAATTGTAAGGATATTGATACATTAAATATTATTGTATTCCTTTTTGTATCGTTTGATAAATCGATAGTTTAATGAAACCTTCCTTTATATCGAGATGATTTTAACATTGATTAATGATTATATAGTTGTTCTTTACTCTATTTTATAAGGTTAGATGATTAAATATTGTTTAGTAACTGAAAAGTTCTTTATACTCATGTGACTATGAAACTTTGATAAACCCTGTGATTGCGAATGTCATATTATCTAGTGAGAATTGATAAAAATATTAAGACCAATTATTGATGTAATTTAAAAGACTCTATCGTGGTACTTATTCCATTTAGTACTTTTTTTGTGTTATGTTGCTCGTTTTGGAAAACGTAGCTAGCATTCTTGAAGTGTTCCCTGACCCATTGTATTGACTAACCTCTCATGTTAGGTTTGAATATTTAGGAGAGGCTTAGATCTTGGATAGCAGTTCGGATATTTGAGATTTATTTTTGTACGATTCAGTTTCCTTTCCTTTGTATTTTCATTTAAGATAGTTTTGGATTGAGTCGTTTATGACTCAACTTTTGTACTTGGAATTTATGTAGTGGGACTTTTATAATAGATGGTATTATTGGAAGATTATTTTAGTTGGACTTTTATTTGGTGATCAATCATATTGTTATCTCTCGTATCTTCTTAATATTGAAAAAGAAGTATTAAATGTCTCGTATTTATGTCACATTTTGAAAATGATATTTAAAATTATAGCAGTTTGTATATTTTAGTATCCAGGCTTGATCAACTCGGATACTAAAATATGCAGGGTCTTACAGTCTAGGTCTTGCACATACAATATATCCATAGCCTCTCAACGTTAGACGCGCACCAATAATAACACAAAACCATCTGTAACCGTCAAAGTAGTTAGTCGGTATAGGCCTTGTACATATGATAACTCCATAGTCAGTCCACACTATACTTAGTACCTACAGAGATGCCCAATTGTAACTTTCTACAGGAATTATAAGACATCCCAAACTCCCAACTTCAAACTTTCCCTAGACTCCATGTGTAGGATGTCTCCTAAATAAAATCCAAATAAGGAACCCCCCACTATAGACTTATGTCTAGCTGAGGTATTATAAGGACTCTATAATAATAATAATAATATCATAATAATAATAATAACTAACTATTTACTTAAGAACCATTACTCAACTTACACCTCTTAAACTCCTAACTCTTAGCCTTCTCTAAACTCCATGTGTGGGACGTCTTACCAATGAAGTCCAAACAAGAACCCCTCCCCCTGATACACTTCAGTCTAGATTTTCTAGGCATCGAGATCAAAACAAACTACTAATCTAACATTCTATGTATGAAAGCGCCTGACTATAATCATTAATCACATACTATACAAAAACCACAAGAGATTCACTTTACTTTGAAGGCACTTCACACATTTTTAAAATATCTCAGCTTTCATGAATAAAGTTTACTCATAAGTCACACATTTCAATAACCACTTACCTATCACGCATTACCAAACTATTAAAATTTACATACAAGACTTACTAATCCTAAACCCCCAACTCCTACCTTCGCTAGATTTCGTGTGTTGGAAATATCATAAATGAAATCCAAATAAGGAACCCCTCAATACACTTATGTATAGATTTGGTATTCACTAAGAGAGAACAAATTCTAAATCTAACCTTCTATATACATTACCTTAACTCCAAGCAACTAAATACAAAACATTCACATGAAACCCATAGCTCACTCTATGATTACCCAAGCAGCTCATTATATGTCCTAACAATCCTAATAAATAATGAGTACTATAATAAGGTCTCAATTCAACTATTAGTGCTAGCACAAGTAACCTCATAAAACCATCTTCTACATTTCTAACCCCACGTGTAAATAACACAAGTATTATAACCCTAAACTCAATAATATTTAACCCCAAGTGTCATAACTCCCAAAGATAATCATCGTATGCCAACATCAGCCATCACATCTTCAATATTGTATGATCATCAATATAAACCATATCTACAACCATTATTATCTAGTTATCAAAATCTCACGAACAACAAATATCACCTAACAAACTTACGTCCCATCAACAACTTAGAATAACGGACTATCATCATAAATCCTCTATTAAAAAATTCAAACATCCCAATTTCCATAATAATACAACTAATATCTCGTCACACTCAAAGATAACAAATAACCAATAATTACAACCCCTACAAGAAATGTCAATAACTCACAGCATATATTCTTCAACCTTAACAACTAATCAACACCCAAGTCCCAAAACCAACAACATGTAGCTAAAAAAATAATCCTTTAGATAAACACAAATAATTCATCATCTCAAATAAATATTATTTTATTAACAAAGTTAATTATCGTCAATTCCCATATGGATTATCTTCCAATTGTACAATTATAATTTCATACATCAATAATTTATACAGATTTCAAGTGGGGCTCACTATATTTCCCAACGATTAACATAACATGGGGCAAATATACTCATAGCTCATATTTCAATTCTCAAAGTTAGTAAGGCACATAACTCAATTCTTTGTCATTTAACATATTAATTTTTTAAAATTTTACAATAATTACCTTATTTAACTCACAAAAGCATATCTCTAAGCCTCTTCATTATAAGAGGGGTTTCACTAATTTCAATATCAAATAAAAATAATAGGAAATTAATTAGATTTATCTTTCCCTAATTAAATCTATAATCACTTTTATTTAACAAAAAGAATTGTTTAAGAAATATTTAATTCATCCGATACTAATGGGAAAAAGTATAGTATTCTTGCCTTCCATTATTTTTGAAATCTGACTTGAGTTCCTTGATTTTCTCAAAATTTTAGCAACTTTGCCTCTTGAAGCACTCCTAAATTCTAATCTTAAGATCCTCAAATGGGGGTTTGAAGGTTGGATTTGATGGGATTTAGGGTTTTACAGGTTAAGGATGAAGAGAAAAATAAGGTTGAGGGTTCTAGTTTGAGAGGAAAATAAAAAATTCGTACGTTTTAACAATTTTAAAGGGGAAGGAAACATAAACTCATGCTTGGGCTGCGAGGGGCTCACAGGGGGTCCACGAATGAGCATGGTCGTGGTATCACCCCTCTCTTCTGCGATAACGAGTACCTAGGCCACAGTCTCAGCAGATCTAATCGTGGTCACGGGTTTCATCGGCTAGCCGCCAAGCACTCTCTCTTTTTCTCCTGTACTCACACCAAAACATACCTACACTATAATACACACAAGTGGTCTCTTCCAACACCTAACTTAGCCACCAATACATGGACAAAGACTCCCTTGCTCCTAAGGTTCTAACTTAATTCCCATAATGTAATTTAACAAATAAAAATGGAAATTAACTAATTAATTTACACTAAATTACTGAAAATTCTATGAATTCAACATTGATCATTTCATTATAATTATCCCAATAAATTTATTCTCATTTAATAATTAATCATTCTTAAATCATTTAATTAATCAATTACAATTTTGGGGTATTACAACATCTTACAAGGATGAGCGAGAAAGAAAAAATAATAACTCGAAATAATAAAAAAGGGCCTCCGAAGGAGGTCAATTTTGAGGGAGAGAGAATAAGCACTCTCAAGATCAATAAGTAGACATAGATTTCAAAAATAACATTTTCTTCTTAGTCAAATTAATAATGAAGGAGTAAGTATTCAATGATTTTATTTGAATGATCGTTGCAAAACGTGTTTCTGGGAAAATAAAAGATTGTCCCTAATGCTCAAGGAATGTTCTTTTTTATAGAGATTTGAGATGGAATAATCCCCGAGAAGCATTTAATGCTCAGCCGCTCTAATCATACCTAACATGTCAAATATATCAAATGCGATGGAAATGTCAATGGAAATACCACGATGCCTTTTCACATCACCGTGTCAGGAGATATGGAAGAGCTATCGACTATTAGTCCAAGATATGTAACTGATTTGACGTGTCAGGTTTGGTCAGGTCTCTGATTGGACGTTAGTCCAAAATATCCTCTATTTTGGCACCAAAAAGTGTACTATTGGAAATTCCCAGAAGGTGTATCGGATTGACCTCCATCGTGGAGTTAGCTGATATACCTTGGCGATTTGTACTTTTGTGATTATATTTGTTAAGTATATAACTTAACATTTCCTTTCTCTCTATCCTCTAATTTAAGTCTCTCGTGAGATCCTAATGTCAAGATCCTTCAATAGAGCTCATCAAAGATCTCACCCAAGTTATGTCAAACTTTGTTCATTGGTGATACCAAAAAATTTCTTCTCAATACCAATCATCTATTATCCAATGATGATCTTGACTTACTACTTCTTTGTATGTCTTACTTAGTCATAATTATATTTCATTAATCCTTTCTTCTAAGAGGTTCGTCGTTAGACCCCTCCTACAGTAAGGGACTAAGGATTAATGTGGTTTTGGTGATCTCTAGGGATGGGATTAAAGGTGGTTTATATGTTATGCCATGAATGACATGGGCAAGGGAGAAGTGACTTATATGGATACATGCAATGACATGAGGTTTTGATATTGATACCTTTGATATGATAGGTATTAGGTCTTGGTTATTATATGGGAATCATTGTATGTGTTGGGTTTAGTGTTAGTTAGGTGTGTTGGTATGTGCAAGACCTGCGTTGTTTGGCTATCTTAATGGAATTTTATGGGCATTACAATATGTTAGAGTCTAGTGTTTGATGGCTACGATTTATGTGTGGGACCTTGGTTATCTGGATATAATAACGGCAATTTATGTGTGCATCATGGTATGTGCACGGTCTAGTGTTGGTTGTCTATGATAATATGTGTGGGACCTAAGTTGTTTAACTATAGTGACGAGATAAGGTGTGCATACGCACACGCTATGTACAGGGTGACATTAGATATTGTTATATTATAGATCAGTATTTCATTACATCTTACAAGCAAGAGAGAGGAATGTAAAAGTAATAATAATGCGAAAAAACAGGAAAAAAAAAGGCCATTGATGGGGTTGATTCAGAGGGAGAGAGAATAAGAACTATCAAGCATAATAAGTAGGAAAAGGTTTTAAAAACGCATGTCTATTCTTGGTGAAACTAATGAGGATGGTGTAACTACCCGATGATTTTCTTTAAATGATATTTGCAAAACGTGAATATAGGAAAATAAAAGCTTGGCCCTAAATACTCAAGGAATGTTCCTTTTTATAGAGTTTTGATCTGGAGTAATCCCCAAGAAGCATTTAATGTCCAATCGTTCCTACCATACCTAACATGCCAAATGCATTAAATGTGATTGAAATGTTGATGGAGATACCACGTTTCTTCCTGACACCAGTGTTCCAGGCGGCGTGGCAGAGCTACCATCAGTCAAAGGTATGTAATTGATTGGACGTGTCAAGTTTAATCAGAATTCTGATTAGACATAAACCCAGAAGATCATATGTTTTGGAGCAAAAAAAGTGTAATGTTGGAAATGCCCTTATGGTGTATCGGATCGACCTCCATCATGGAGTTGACCGATATACCTTAGAGATTTGTATTTTTGTGCTTAAAATGGTTAAATATATAACTTAACGTTGCCTTGCTCCCTATCCTCCAATGCAGGTCACTCGTGAGATCCCAATGTCAAGCTCCTTCAATAGAGCTCATCAAAGAGCTCACCTAAGTTTGCCAAACTTGGTTCATCAATGATACCAAAGAATTTCTTGTCAATACCAATCATTTGTACTCCAAGGAGACTTAATCACAATTATCCTCCATTAATCCTTTTGGCTAAGAGGTTCATCGTTAGACCCCTCCTGTAGTAAGGGACTAGGGAATATATATGGTTTTGTTCATCACTGGGTATGGGACTAAAGATGGTTTGTACGTTCTTCCCCGAGTGACAAGGGTAAGGGAAAGAGTGACTTATATGCATCAATACGATGACATGATGTTTTAAGATTAATACCTTAAAGATGATAGGTATCAGAGTTTGGTGATTTTGTGAGCGGCATTTTATGTGTGGGATGTAGTGTTGGTTGGGTGCATTGGCATGTGTGGAACCTACATTATATGGCTATCTAAACGGGATTTTGTGGGCATTACGGTATGTGTAGGTTCTAGTGTTGGTTGGCTACGATGTGTGTGCGGGATTTAGGTTGTCTTGTTATAGTAATGGGAATTTTTGTGTCTGTTATGGTATATGCAGAGTCTAGTGTTGGTTGGTTCCGATATCATGTGTGCGACTTAGGTTGTCTGGCTATAGTGATGGGATAAGTTGTGTAGACGCATCACGGTATGTGCATAGTGAAATTATGGAGTATATAGTTATAGTGATGTGGATATTATTATTAAGATGATGGTATGGGTGGCACACCATGGTATGTGTAGGGTCCTATAGGAGACCAATTGGCTATGATGATGTAGCAAAGAGATAATTGATAATTAAAAGATAATTAATATTGATGGGTTACGAAAGTGGAAAGTTGTTGTATTCTCTATTTGATTTCTAAATGTTAATTAAAAGAATTTAGTGGTATATTTAATTTGTCTAGCCCTTATGTGTGAGTTCATGTAACCCTATTTAGGATCACGTAGCTTCTATTCTTGCAGTGGAACTGACCCATCGTTGCACACTAACATTTCAGATTAGGTTGTTGTACTGCTGGAATTTGGAGTAACATGACTTAGAGCTGGGGTTTACTTTTATGAATGAGGTTAGTTTCCTTTCCGTCTTTTTTATTATGATTGGTGGGTTATTTTGATTCCACGATTGTTTGGAGTTATATTGGAGATTATTGTTGATGATACTTCACTATTGGAGATTATTTCATTATTAGACTTTATTATGGTAGATGGATCTGTATTATTCTCATTTATTTCATTTCATATTAATGCTAGAAAAAAATTTAAAATGTTTCATTTTTTGTCACATGGTGAGAATTGTATTTTAATTATAACGACCGACATATCCTGCATTTGAACTTGATCAACCTGAATATCATAGCATGTGGGTTGTTATAGTTGGTGGCCAATGCATTTAGCGGCTAAAAGTGGGCATGCTGAAAACGAGTCTAATTGTGTGATGCATGAGTATATTCTAAGTTGAGTGGGTCGAGAATCGCTACGCCTGGGCTCCATGAGAGAGGCTTGTCGCTTATATGTGGGAATAAAGTTGTTGTACAACGATAAGCACTTGACCCATTATTTGGCATCAAGGCAAGGTCATGCGTTCGAGCCGCATGAGTAACAACCTATTCAGGTTATGAAAATGATTCAGGATCGCATAATAACCTGGATGGGTTGAGGCTAACTGAGTTTAGGCTGCTAGTATTAAGTTGGTTTTACATGAAATTTTACTTTTCCACTACAATATTTTTCTCTCAACCTATACAATTTGAAAGTTGAAAGGACCAGTAGCACACGAACACATGTAAAATAGTAAAAATTCATAAATAAATAAAAATACTTAATGTAAATCTTATTGATTCTTGATGAACGTGCTTCGAAATATAGTCTATCTTAATCAAACTTGTAAAATAAAAGATAAAGCATTTTCAAGTTTTAAATGGGAGAGAAAAATGAAGTGGTGGCGTCTAATCAAGTGAATTCCATACTTCATTGTATACTTGGCTGAGTTGGCATTGACTTTTACAACAGTGTTGGAGAAGAAATATATAGTGTAAATTTTTCAGCATCAATATACTGTTTCAAATAACATGTACAATCACTTTTAAATGGGAGAAAAAATGAAGGTGACATTAGTACAACCCTTCATTTATCCAAATTAGTTTTACACCACTATGCACTAACAATTACTATAGCCTTTATTACAACTATAAGCGTTTGACCCATGAAATTGCTTGTAAGATTTTCTTTTCTTCTTTATGATAACTTAGATGTGTAGATATGGATATTTGAAGTGCGCAAGTGATTGAGGGTTTTGGAAATTTGATGATGACTTTAAAAGGTTTTAATGTGGATTTGGACGTATCTATTTTTTAAGTGAAATGTTAGAAATAAATAAGTTGGTGTTCATCTACTCAAAACCAAGGTTCTAAAAGGCGCGAGGCGTGGTCGAGGCGTAGAGGTCAAGCCTCAAGCCTTAGGAGCCTAGGCGCGCCTAGGCGAAGCCTAGGCGTAAAAAGGCGTTTTTCCTTTTTTTATTATTTTAATTATTCCAAGGCTAGTAATATAATAAAATGGTACATAACTTGAATTTTGAAAATATATCCATATGTTTGGTAGCCATCTTTCTCAAATTCATGCTCCAAAACCATTATTTGTCAACTAATCCTTTGTTTTTTCAAAAAAAAGTGTGCCTTAAGCCTTTTACCAAGAATAAGGCGTAATAAGGCGTAGGCGATGCGTTTCTCTCAAGCCTCGAGCCTAGGCGGGCCTAGGCGAAGCCTAGGCGGGCCTTTTAGAACAGAGCTCAAAACAAATCCAACTATGCACGAGTGTAATTTGATATTGTTTGCTGCTTTTTATTTGAATTCTTTCCAACCTCTAAGGCTAAGAAGAATGGTGTATTTTTGTCAATTGAATATTACACATTAGTTGGGACTCTTTAAACATAGAGTTACGTCCATGTATTTGGAGGGGTTATGTCTAATTTTTTCATCTTTGAGGGGATTAAATTTAATTACGACATTGATACGAGGTTAAAATCAAAATAAAAACCTTAAAACTAAAAAAGTCAAGGGTCAATTATTAAATAGTTCCTACTATAAATATATATTTTTTAAAAATGACACATATTTTTAGTTTAACCCATTTAGTTCCTCAAGCACTCAATACCCTCTTATTTTTAGAGGTCCGCGCCAGCGACACTCCCTCTTCAAAATATGTGGCAAAGGACTTTTTGAGGCAAAATAAAAAAGTTTAGAATAAATGAATATTAAAAAATGTCCGAGGGACTATTTGGTATATGTCCCAAAAGTCAATTATGATCGTACGTCAATATTTCAAACCCCAACTTGTGACGCGAAAATGACCAAAACAAACCAACAAAGAATAGGTTACAAGCTGTCATGAATCCAAATCAGAGAAACAACCAACCTTACCAGTAGGTGGGGACCCAAATCCTATGTCACCATACAGTAACGTTATCCAATTAAATTAAAATCTCAACCAACTTCGAAAACATTCCAAATAATTGAAACAGACAGATCAACCATATACAGAGGCACATATATTACATGCATGCATATACTGATATTGATAAATAAGTCTTCATAAGATTCAGCCATAAACACGTACAAAATGTTATACAAGTTTTTTTTTTTTACCAAACAAATCATAAATATGATTTTAGGAGAGGAGCTAATGATAATTGAAGCCTTAGGGTATTCATCTAATTTACCCTTACACAAAAGACCAGTTTATGAACATGAAAGCAAGGCAGTGGTTAAAATCGTCTTCATCGAGAACTTTCCATGCAATGGCTTGCTCATAAGATACAGGCCGGCCCATGCTTGACACGCATACTCCCGAAGGCAGATACGCGAAGCCCTGCAGTAAAATGTGTAAAAATGAAAAATTAAATAAGATCATCCAGAACCTTGACCGTTGATTTGGTGGATATATCTGTTTTTTATGAAAGTGAAGTGTTTGAAATAAATAAGTTGGTATTCATCTACTCAGAACACATCCACACCATGCATGGGTTAATGTGATTTTTGGTTGTCAATTTTTTTGTATATTATCTACAACATCTCAAGCGCATATTTGATACTCCATTAATCTCAATTTAAGAGTCCGCGTACGAAAGTTAAAACTTTTTAAGAAGAGTAATTCTACATGTACGGCATTTTTAAACCGCATGCCTACGTGGAGTGCGGAGATTGGTTAATTCCGCTGGCGTGGACCCACGTTCATAAAGAATTAACCAATCTCTGCATGCCACATAGGCATACGGTTTCAATTTGCTTTCAAAATGCGGTACACCTAGAATTTTTGTTTTAAGAAATTATCGAGTTTAACTGATCAAGATTAAAACTTATTCAATAATTCACAGAAAATGGTACATTGTTTTGGAAAGTAGACTCACAAATTGAGATGTCCTCGAGGAAAAATTACTCCTAAATTGAGGCCAATGGAATATTTAGTATTAATTAAAACAAGGATGATAGTATTTTTTAGGTTGTCCACGTTAACAAATCCAACATGGGGTCTAGATGATCTCACCTGTTGCATGATTTTAGAGAACTCGGAGAGAAGAATCTTTCTGCCAGCTTCATCCAAAATCTTATCAAGCATTATATCCTGAAGGGCAACTAGAGTAGTTTCAAGCATGTCGAGACCAGCCTGGTTGGCAAACGTAAAAACTGGAGAAGTCTGCATATAGAGATTTTCTGTGTCAGCTTTTTTTCCCACATAGCAAAAGAACATTCAGACAAATCCACCTCTTTTTAATCATAAAAGGATGTGTGGGGGGAAGGCATGGGGTTTAACGTGAAAACAGGGCAGTTGATTACATTTGTTTTGACGGAGCAGCACATTATTGCATCAGAATGGTTCCAAAGATGTTTCAAGACAGCATCACATGCTTCAGAGTCAACTGGGACAAGCTCTCCTCCTGTGTGGATCCTGAAACCAAATACAATGCAAGTAGTTATGGCAAGAATAAAATAACATAAAAGGTGTAGTTTGGTTTTGATTGAAGTATTGCTCATTTTTGGTGGAACTTGAAGTATAATATTTTCAGAGCGTGCAGGCATGACATTTTTCACTAATCTAAAACAATATTTCCACCCTCAACCAAGCATGGTCTGATGATTTTTACATGTCCGATTATGAGATACTTATCTGAATAAGTTGTGCCATTTGAATCAAGAAGCACAAATTCTTCACATAATGGAAGTTGGTCTAAGAGCCTATTTGGTATGGTGTAAATGTATTGTAACTGGGTGAGAAGTAAGATGGTTAATAGAAAATATAGAACAACCCTTATTGTTCATACATAATAGTAAAAACACGCTATAATTATGTGATTTTAAAAGAAAAGGAGTGAACAATTGGAATGGGTGAAATACATTTCAGCATTTTTCACCTATATAAAAAGTATTCACCGTTTGAGCACAACCATTCTTACAGATGTGGCAAAAGCACACTAGTAGATGTCAATTTTAAACATTTATTCTGGCTGGCAAGTCAAAATCAAGTCATTAGGTTCTTTCTTTTTTTCCCTCTTTCCTTGTTCACCTTAGAAAATGAAGGTAACTGAGACCACTAACATTTGATAGGTGATCGGGATTCATACCTATAGCTCCTGCAAATCCATTGTGCCAAAGTAAGAGCCTCGGGAGAACCAGGTAGTGATTTCGGCGACAAATGGGACCTCAATCGAGAGGGTGCAATGGCCATGGCAACCCTCTGTACGGAGCCCACAACACTACGCACATACTGACGAGCCATAGCAGCTACACTGTCTTGAAAGTGGTTTTCAAATGAGAACTGAAATGCAATAGTCAGAACAGACCTAAGGTCATAACCGCTTGAATCAGCATCACCAGGTGGACGTGGCCCTCCAGGTCCCACTTCAAGTGTAGACGCCAAATCCAATGTTCGATTTGCAGTAGGCCCATCCTGCAGAGATTAAATAAAACTCATTTGGCAATCTTTTCAATATTTAATTTCATATTTATTTATAAACAATACTCGTAACAAAAAATAAAGGGACATCATCACACCGATTTAGGATCTAATGGTATAACGCGGAAACCAGATGGCAGCAAAGGAGCATCATCAGCACAGGACTCGTCAATTGGAGCAAAGACAAGCTGAGCACAGGCACCTGCTGCTGCACTTTCATCAACTCCACTGCATAACTGCGAATGTATATTTAATTTACCATAAGCAAAATCCAGATAACCCAAATAATTATATAATTTAAAATAAACTGAACTATCTACATGTAAATAAAAATAGTCCAACCTGCAATAAGTACATATCTCGGGACAAAGCTATGTCCTCTGGGGAAAATGCATGACCCTCTAGACGAACCACCTCCAAAAACTAAATGGGAGAAAAATAAAATACTCAAACATTTGGCTTTCATATTACAGCGAAACAGGATGAGACATAAATTAATCTGCAATGGACTTTGAGAGAACAAGAATTGGATACCTCCTCGTGCTCCACAGTATGAGCTAGAGGTAATATGACCTGGGTACTAGGGAAGCCACCAGGTCTAGCACAAGGAACAGCATAAGGGCTAGCTTTAAGAGATGCAGCAGAGTAAGCATCAATCCCATAGTCAGCCCACTCTGAGCGGTGCTCTCTCAGGAAACGAACAAGCAAAGCTGGTGGTACATTCTGCATGACCGCGTGTACAGTAGGAAAAAACAAATACTTGTGATTATTTGATATAAATATTGTCCACATAAATTGTAGACAAGTGTACATGTTATATTGTGCGATCCTCGAGAACAATAGATTTTTTTTAAAGCTAAAAGATTGGGAATAATACGAGATTGGGCTAAGAAGCCACAAGTTTAGTTACTACCACTAATGGGTAAAATCATAAAACATTCAGAAGTACCTGAAGAAGCATTGACGCCTTCGCACACAGGACTCCACCAAAAGATGGAAGCATAGACAATGTGTTGTATTGGGAACCATGAAATTTGTTTGGAGACGTGTTTACGGCAATAGTAACATCCTCTACTCCATCACTACTCATAATCGACCAACCATCATCGAGAAACCCATTGACAGCATCATTGAACCCCCTGAGAACCAATTCCCAAAATTTTAGGCGAAGGAGAGAGTCGATCAAAACAAAAATATAGAAAGAAAGCCGAATCAGATAGAATCAACAAAAATAAAAAGTTTAACTCTATACTTATTGAAGTCGAATGACAAGTTCAATGTCTCACCTGCACAATCTCTGACTGAAAGTTCTTAAAACAGCAGGCTGGCGGCCACCATTATACTGAATCTCTCCACTGGTTTCTTGTGCAATTTGTCTTATGTGACGCAAAGACTGCATAAACATTTTGACTTGTAAGCTAACAAGGCAATAAATGGCCCAATCTGAGCTAACTTTAACCTCAGGTGTGAATTTCTTAGTACTTACAGACATGGTCACTTTCTGAGCAAGAATTTTGGATGACTCATAAAGTGGCCTCAGAACTTCAGGAACGTTAAAAGCCTAAATCAAATGATAGCTAGAGTTGTAAGAACAGAGGGTTTATGAAGGAATAAAAACCTAAGTAACGAGCTTGCTTTTAATCCTTACATCCAAGTCAATGTGATCAACTATGTTAATAATGGATCCTCCACCATCACAAGGCCGTATCAGATAGCCACTAGGTAGCATTTCAGCTCTTACAAAACATGTAGCAGGAGGCCCCATAGGACCACCAGTGGAAGGAGTCAAAGACCTCTCACATATCTACAGATTAATAGGGAAAATATTAAACATACAAGTCAAATAAAAGGAAATTTTAGAAGCTTGATTCTATCTGGGTTGAAGAGAATATGTAAGCCAAGGATTTTTTGCTACAACTTGAATTAACAGTAGGTGATTTACCACAAGACTACCATCTTCCAAACTTGTAGTATATCTTAGAGTCCAAAAGTCTCGGGCAGATGCCAATGTTGTTGGTGCATATGTCTAAGTGAAACAACAGTTAAAACATTCAAAAAGTGAGTGCCGAAATGGAATATAAAGCATCCTAGATCACAATCTAGTTCAAATTAGAACACTTTTTAGCCTATAGAAATAGATAAACAAACCTGCATGTATATCAGCTCGATTGTCCCTCCGTTTCCAGTAGGGATTATACTCAACACATCAAGGCAACGGCAATCACGATACCAAGATGGACGATCTTTGAGGATTTCAGCGACCTGAAACCAAAAGAAATTGGTACTTTAAAGGGTAAATTGCAACAAGTCCCTTAAAACTATCATTATACTAGTTGCAAATACAACCTCAAACTATACAATATGTCCGCGGTTTCAGCATTGTCTCCAAAAGGGTTTTCTATTGATGCTTCCTAGCAACACATAACAGGGTCTTGGTAACTTTTTTATAGTTTGGAAGGTTATTTGCAACGATACAGGTTATTTAATATTTGCAACGATACAGGTTATTTACTTATTTGCAATCGGAGGGATAATTTATTTTTAATTTTCTTTTGCAATTGACCCCAAATAAGACAGCTAAAAGTAGTTCAAAACAGATACCTTCGTGGGCTCTAGGCTCACAAGACCGCAGGCCCGTGCTGCAACCCCACTACAATTGCGGGAAACAGCAACGATGCCAATAGAATCCGGACCAGGCTACAAAAGGAAAGGTAAGAACTGTTAGATCTTGAGACTAAAAGGGGTAATCTTGTAATAATTTGTGTGAATAAAAGAAATGCTTAAAAATGCCATACCTTCATCCCAATCATCTGAACCCAGTCGACAGCAGTTCCAGTAGCCTTGGAGAGGAACTCTGCCAGGGTCTCCTCAGCTATTGCGAGAAGACTAAAGTGCAAACAACCATGTTACTTAGCTATAAGGAAACAAACTAGGAATTTACAATATATCCTCTAAATTGTCTCAAAACGATCAAAATCACATACCCAGCTGGGTTGTTAGCATCTCTTTGTGGATGCTGAGTTGTTGGGTTTTGTTGTTGGTGCTGACCACTCACGACCACAGACTCGCAGCTAGTGTCTGTGGTCGTTGTGGGTACCTGTAAACAATTGACATCAACTAAATAAAAATCTTGCATATACTTGCAAGAAAATACCATGCATAATATATATTTTGTAGGGAAGAGACTAAGGTGTTCAAAACAAACTTAAATATTCCAGAAAACAGATAAAGTTGGCTGCTTTGCAAAACTAGATAATAGTATAAGGTGTTCTTTCAAATATTGTAAAAAAAATGGAGGTCATTGGAAAAGGACAAAAAAGTGATATTAGTCATTGTGAATTTAATTGACAATGGCTAAAAATGATTAACCCCAACAAGGGAAATCGCAGGAGGAAAATGAAAAATAAGGGAAATTATAATCTAAAAGTGCCTGTGGGGGAAGGCAATGAAAGAACTTACAGTGTGCAGCTGCTGACGCATAAATCCATTCTCATAAACCAAATGAGACACCTGCTTCTGTAACCGGTCATTTTCTTCCATCAATAGCTTGTTCATAGCATTCAGCTTCCTGTTAACAGTCTGGAGACGAGATGCCTCTTTCCTCTGCTTTTCACGGCATCTACATATGACATTTTCAGTGAAACGTTAGTGAAGACCAACCTTATAAATATGAGGTTCATCTGCATTCCTCATTTCTATATAGTGTTTTCATAACCTTGGTGTCTTCACACACACAAGACTTCTCCATACACACACAAACATATAAATATGTGGCCAGATAACTTCTCCATACAAACAAAAACGCAAAGAATTTTGGGTTTAATAGAATGAATTTTTAGATTCAAAATCATATATATTTCACCAAAACTCAAAAGAGATAGTTCAAGGTTCAAATCTTGTTTTCTTCCCTTTTCATTTTGTTGACGAAAATAATAATTAATAATGTTAGTTGTCTTTACCAAATAATAAAGTTTTAAACAAATTCTAATGATTGCAGCTTCACTTTCAATATCACAAGCAGAAAACTTATTAAAATTTCATTCATCCAAAAGATGAAACTATAAAAACAACTACAATCACAAACAGATCTGCTGTCATTCTCTCGCTGAATATCATATTCACCCCAAAACAGGGCAGACCAATAGAAACAGTTCAAAGAACATCATTTCATTCAAAAATCATTAACAAAAACAAAACCCATTTACCTGAAGAAATGGAGAAGTAAAAATGATAGATAATTTTGATTTAAAGAAATCAAAGTTCTGCCTCAACCTCCTACATCTCCCATCATAAAGCACGAAATGGCAAAAGTATACAAGACATACAAATCTTTTTTCCTGTGATTAGAAGTCAACAAAAAAATATAATAACAGGCGCAAAACATAACACAGAGTTATGTTCACAACAGTTTTTGTACAGATAAGGGGAGCTTAACAATAATAAGCATTTTGCCGGAAATGTTGTAAACAAAAGTCAAACAATAATCAAAGTAGGTACCATGAACAGCAGAATACAAATCATTTTAACCAAAATAAACAACAAATCACCCACATCTTATTTTAGGCCCTCATTTTCTTCACAACATCAAAACTAAAACAAACAATTTAAGCCAAAAGGCAATGTGAAAAAGAAACAAAGTACAAAACACACACTACAAGGAAATGAGTTTACTACCGGCGGTTCTGAAACCAGACTTTGATCTGTTTAGGCTCAATGTTAGACAGAATAGGACACTCCCTAATAAGCTGTTGCCTTCTAAGAGAAGTGGGCTTTGGACATTCAGTATAAACTCTCTCCAAAGCCTCCACTTGCTCAGGCGTGTATCTAACGTACTTGCTCGAATCCATCTGTAACTGTTGTTGTTTGTTTGAGTTATTACACTCTCTGTGCATCGACATCGCCATTTTGACCAACCAACTAAACAAAAAAAATAACAATAATAATAATAAAAAACAAACACTCAAACCACTGCTTTAAGCCTTACGAAAATGGTGATTAGTTTGCATGTACAGGCAGGCTCTCTCCGAGAGAGCCTACTCTCCCACTCATCAAGATTCTCTCTCTCTCTCTTCTGATAAAGATATGAGGTTTGTAAAAAGCCAGTTTAACTTTAGTAGAGAACTCGAATGGAGATCCCCTGGTTTTTATCTTAAGACACCAGTATCGAGAATGTTAGAGATAGTGAAGTTTAGAGAGAGAGGAAAACAAACCCACAGAAACAAAAGAGAGAGGATGTTAAGAAAAAGCAAACAGAAAAAAACAACAAATGAAGAGCAGGTGTCTACTGTCTAGTCTTACTTTTTTCAAGATTTTCTCAATCCAAATTTTATACCTATAGCTATATATACGGATTTCTTGTCTCTCTATAAATAAATGTGTATTTTAAACATGGGTTAAATTAAATTTTAGATTTAAAAAAAAATATTTTTGATGATAAATATGAGCATATTTATGTTGTAACTACGATTTGATTATTACTATAGTATATAATAATTAAGTTCAACTGAAAATTGTGGGTGAAAAATTAGTAATTAAAATGGGTAAAAAAAAGTTGTATGGTCCAATGCAGAGGGTCTGGTCTGGTCTGCTTTTTATTAATGAAGCAGCCTTTTCTAGACAACAAATGGGGTAGCTGGTTGGAGTGTTGGCTGTAGCTCTCTCTCTAGGAAAATGTGTTTGGCTTCTCTATCTTTGCTGTTATATGATGATGATGATGGTGCATGGGGAATGGATGAGCATAAACATGGATGGATGTAGTGAAAGTGTGGACATGTGTGTATGAAGACAAAATCATTGCATGGGAGGCGTGAGGAGAGAGGAAAAATGACAAAAACTAGTACATAAAACAATGTAGCCAAAAGATTAATGCTTAATAAAGAGAACTATTTCGGTGACTCATTTTATTATTAGAATGGTTGTTTACTTTATTTTTATTTATATAGGTTTATTGAAATACAAAAGATAAAGTAAGCTATAATATTTTAAATTAGGAGTAATAAAAAAGCATCACAAAAAGGAATCCCTCTATTAAAACTCTAGCCAAAATTAGCATTATATATATACTTATCGGCCACCATTGTGTTGTAACGGTTATTGGGTTTGGAATAAATTATCCCGTAAGTCCCTTATTTTTTCGCTTGTTTTAATTTTGTCTCTATCTTTTTTTGTTTCAATTTCATTCTCAACCTTTCATTTTGTCTCAATTTCGTCTTTGTCCTTTTTTTATTTTAATTTAGTTCTCAATTTTCATTTTGTCTCAATTTAGTCCCTCTGTTAATTATTTTTTATACAATTGACTATTTTATCCCTCTTAATTAAAAAAATAATAAAATGAATGTTATAAATATTAAATAATTAACTATTTTATTATTATTTGGGGATAAAAATATATTTTTATCCCATAGTAATAATAATAAAACAGTTTGCATTTTTATTTTATCCCAGTTATTTTTAATTTTCTTTTATAAATTGGAATAATAATTTAATAGTCAATATAGTTTTTAATTTTCACAATTGATTAGTACTTCTGGCGCAGATCCACATCATTTAACTAATGTGGGTCTGATCCACAATTGAGGGTTCAGTGTCTCCCTTCGATGATGCCCCCGTGCTGGCTTTAGTACCTTATATTGGTAAAGGAAGTTTGCCTAGCGTTGAAGCTTCTTCTGTCGAGGGCCCCACTGAAACTACCGAGATTAGGAGCCCGCCTCCAACGGTTTCTACCATCATGGCCCCCGTGGTGACTCCCGTTCTTGCTCCTACTGCTGCTGAGGTACTTTTCTAATTTCTATGTATTTCTCAGTTTCTCAAACTTCACCTATATAGGTGACTTAACCATGAAAATACTGGTTAAGGTTTTCCCCAAAAAAACTCCACCTATATCGGTGACTTAACAACGAAAATGTTTGTTAAGATTTTTATAAACTCCACCTATATTGGTGACTTAACAACGAAAACACTTGTTAAGATTTTTCCAAAAACTCCACCTATATCGGTGACTTAGCGACGAAAACGCTTGTTAAAATTTTCATAAACTCCACCTATATCGTTGACTTAACAACGAAAACGCTTGATAAGATTTTACTTCAAGAACTCCACCTATATCGGTGACTTAACAACGAAAACACTTGTTAAGATTTTTTCAAAAAACTCCACATATATCGGTGACTTAACAACAAAGACACTTGTTAAGATTTTTTTCATACCTCCATGTTTCCTCTAATTGTTCTCAGGCTGCTCGAGAGGACTCTCCACCAGCTCCTTCGCCCATTGCCTCGCCACACCGGGAACCTGTTGTTTCAGAAGATTCCATCCATGATGACTAAGGTTCCACGACCGGTGCCCCTGCTGACAGCGAATATGGGTGCGAGCTTCCACTGCCCCACCTGGCGCCTCACGCCTTCTGCCTGATGGTACTCCACTGTTCTCCTCAAATGCCCGCCAACCACAATTTGGTAATTGATCAACTTGTGAGCTATCATCCTGAAACCTTCACGGTGGACTGCTTACGTTCAAATATCTCAGTTATGAGATACAGGCTTCAAGGCATGGCCACCGTCATTACTAAAATTGCCAATACTCCCACTGCAAATGTTACCAGGCCCTCCTCTATCAATTCATGGGTTATCTGAGGGAGTTGGGTCATGACGGGTTCCGTTTTGACTGGCTCGTCGCGCATTTGAAGACTTTGAAGAGCCAGCGGTTGGATAGCCAGAGGGAGCTCTTATGAAAACATCAAGAGGATCAGCGGGCCGAGAAAGCCAAGTTGGTCGAGCTAGCACCTCTTATTAAAACCATTGCAAAGAGGTGGGGGACCTCAAAGAAGCTCTACGCGTGGTGAAGTCAAAACGAGAGAAACTCCTGATTGAGCACACACAGGAGCAGACAAGATTGGAGGTATCTATCAAAGCTCAACGGTCTTGCCAAGTAGCTTCTTCGGGCCTCCCTGGAGATTTTTTCTCTTCTCCAGATCTATGGTTCCTTCTTGGTGAATGAACTTGTATATATATTTTTCTTTTCTTCTGATGTAATTCCTGGACAATAGCTCCCACTTTTGTAATGCCCCAAAGTTTATTAATGGAAAAAGATACTTATTTCCTTATGCCATTTCCTTACGCCATCTCTTTGTATTATAACTATTTGCTTAGATTGTGAAGTGTGAACTTCTATAATTCTTTCATCTCTTCTTGAGCCATAATAAAAAGAACTTGTACACTCATCATAAGAAAAACAAAGAACTTATGTATTCATAACAGCCAACTACATCAGTGGTCAAACAAAACTTCCTACACATGATAAAATTTTAACCATTTATTATTAATCTTGAATGGTTTGTCTTCTTTCATCTTAGAAATTAAGGATTAACCTGAGTCATGAGCTTCCTTCATAATGAAAGGTCCTTTCCAATTTGCTGCAAACTTGGGTAGAGGAATCCCCCTAATATGTATCACTGCTGCTTTCAATACAAGGTCTCCCTCCACGAACTTCCTTGGTCTCACTAGGTTATCATACGCCCTGGAGAGTTGTGACGCGACTCAGAAAGTGTCTCGAATGTGCGTTCTCTTCTAGGCTCAAGTGCAAGCCTGTTGCGTTAGTAATAAACCCGGTAAGTAGGGATCGTATCCACAGGAAAATAGGACAATGGAATTGTAACGACGTTGGACAGATGAGAAAATCCTAACTCTGACTCTAAAGGAAAAAGAAAATTTATTTGGTTTGTGGAATGACTACACTAGATGCAATTATGAAATTATGAAAAAGTTCAACTATTCTAAATTACCTAAAATAGTGATGAAGAATGATTTGAAACTTTAAACTATATGATGAGAAAAACAGGACGGGAATACAATCCCCTAACCCTAGTGTATTGCAGGTATAATACTAATCATAAATTTAAATGATTAACTAGATCCAGAATTTAGTACTCCCAAGCATTACGTATATGAGGTTCAAGCCCGCACCATACTTAATCAGAGGACGAGTAAATAGGTATTGCGATAGTTACACTCGAATTGCATTTTGAAGCATCCCGATTACCCTGAAGCAAACGAGATCCAAAGATCTATAATTGTCGTGTTCTTACGCAATACGGTCGTAATCAATCAGTAAATTCAGAGGATTAATGTTAGACATATGCAACTATCACATCAGGCTGTGTTCAAGTATCCTAGGCTTAGAAAATCTAGCCTAACATGCTGAAATTAATGAAAATAATTTTTAAATTGCAGAAAACTATGATTAAACTAAGAAAAATTTGTGGAATGATGTAGAAAGGAATTGGACTGAAGAAAATTAACTCCTAATCTTACCAAAGCAGTAAAAGCAGCAATTAAGAACACTTGTAATCACAGAAATCTGAATAATCTTCAATCTTGAAATTAAAAGAATAAACTATCTCTAAACTAGGATTTTCTGGAAAGAATTGGAAAATTCTATTAATTCTCCGTTCCTAAGGATGATAATAACTTGGGTTTATATACCCTACAAAATTCCAAGGTTTTAGAAGCACTAGGACTCTCCATTAGAGGAAGATAAGAAAATAAAATTGATACGCCGCAAATATTGCGTATTTCACCCGTTAACCTACGCGTTATTAGCCCCCTCGGGTATCTTAATCCCTATATTTATGCTCGTTAACCAGACAACCTCGGATTTCTATGTTAACATGTTTTGAAGGGGTTAATTGAGCTTTTGTAGGTATTTGGATGCTTAGTATGAAGTTCGGATGCATTCCGGTGAAGTTCCGTACACAATCGCACGCGCAAGGGCATTTTAGTCTTTTCACATCTTGGGTACCTGGCCTGACATCTCACGAAAGTTGTATCCCTTCTCGCTAGCTTCGCGTGGCCGCAAACGGTGCGCGATTCCGATGCATAACGAAGAAGTTACGGCATTTCTTGCGGAGGAAAAATAAGGAAAGCAAAAGAGGAGAAGGAGAAGAGAAGAAGAAGAATGCAGTAGGCTGCTGCATTCTGCCCTGCTTGATCGATTGATCGACGATTTTGGTCGATCGATCGACCATTCTGATTTGCCAAAGTTTTGCCTAGGTCAATCGATCGACCAAAAGGGTCGATCGATCGATGCTCTGTTTTCTGCAGATATTTTGCCTTCTTTTCTTTCTTCTTTATTTTTATTCCAACTTACTATATAAGCCAAATTTTGTTGTAATAGCAAAGGAGACCAGCCCATATACGTTTTTAGCTTAGTTTAGTTAGGGTTGGAGGGGTTTTGATTGGTTCTTCTTCTTCCTCTCTTGGATTGACACACTAATTGGTTGTAAGATTGACTATTCATCTTCCCTCTCCTTTAATATAGTTATATTTCATTATTTCCTTGCTTTCTAGATAGATTTCCATGCTCTCTAATTAGGTTTTCTTGCTTTAATCTATTGCTTTCTTAGTTAACTAGTTTAATTTAGTTTAATCATGCTTAGTCCCTAGATAAATAGGGTCGGGATTGCATTTCCGCTATTTTCGGGTTCGGACCTCGAAATTTAGGGTTTCGTGTAAAATCGCATTTAATTGAAACCTCGCGTATTAAAGTCGGATTATTATGCATTTAACTTTCTTTGTCATGCAACGTTAGTGTTTGTAGCGATTATCCGAATTTAATCTGCGTGTGACCATTTTTCAGTTAAATGTTTTATCTCGCAACTTTGGGTTAAATTCCTTCTTGCGTGATGTTTATGCTTAATTGAATATGCTCGATTAAATTGCTTTCGAGCCTTAATTCTAATTAGTAGTTGTTTCGATCCGTTTGGTAGAATGCGATCCCGATCCTCGCTTTACTTTAATTTAGCGTAACTTATTCTTTTCTTTTGTCACGACAACCACCCTTTCACCTTTTCATTTATTTATTTTACACTTTTATTCCTGAAGTAATTAAAACAATTAACATCTAAAATTCAATCACTCCCTGTGGATTTTCGATACCCGACTTACCGCTGTGCTTGCTTGTCAAGTGTAGTTGTAGTTTAGGTTCTTTTGTATCGCGGCAGCGAAACACACGACGATTGTGCACTTTACACGCGCACACTTTTTCCGCCCGGTCACAAAATGGCGCCGTTGCCGGGGAGTGTGTTTTAGATAGTAATTGTTTTATTATTTCGTAATATTTTTCCTTTTGTATTTGTATTCTTTGTTTTAACCTTTTTTGCAGGATAGCATACTTGAGCGCTAAGAAACTTTGATTCATGGTTGCTCACTTTATTTCTTGGATTCTCCATCTACAAATAATTCGGTAATAATGTACTACTATTATAGTTATTACGGTTATTCTAATGATTCATACTTTGGGGATAGTTTTCAAGTTTTCCATTTTCAAGATTTTCTTGAAAATGAAAGACTTGAAAACATTTACCGGAATGAAAATCGTTATTGGGAGCTTGAGTTGGATTCATTATTCGAATCCAATGACGATTCTTATTTCATTACTTTCGAAGACGAGTTTCAACCAAATGAGGAGTCCGAGGCTCTTGAGCCGAGGAAGCTTACTTTGGAAGAAACTTTGCTTCTTTACTCCCAAGGTTTGGAAAGCTTAAATGATGCTGGAATGAGACTCGGTGCACTTTGCGATGAGATGAATTCTTTTGCACAAAACAATGAGGAGGTGGAAGCTTGTGTTTCACCTCAATTTTTCAAAGAATTTCTCATCGAATGTGAATCTTTCTCCCCCGAAATTCAATCTCCTTCCGACGATGAGTCGATTAAGATTGAATTTGTTTCATCACCATATTCGTTTTCCGTGATCGAACCATTAGAATAACCGGTTGATTCCTATGAGTCGGTAGAAACTTTTAAAATTTCTACACTTTTTGTCGATGAGGACTCTTTACCGGACTTGTTTTCGATGGATGTTATCCTCATGTGTGCACCATCTCCCATTCCATTTGAAAAACCTTTGGGAGATGAATCGATTTTTCTTGGTTCTCTAGTGTTCTTGTCCCCCTTGTTATCGAAATCCCCCATCGTCCGCCCAAAATTTCAAATTGGCGATGGTTCACTTTTTTCACCACCCACATGCCTTTCGTTGTTCAAACGGAATTCATATCTTCTGGGAGGCATGTTCACTTTGGAGGGTCCGCCGTTGATCTTTCAAAGTCAAATCCCTTTTTGGGTGGACCCTCAACTATTTAGACTTCTAGTGTATAGTTAGTGTGAAGTCTAAATAGTAGGTTGTAAATAATTAGCTTTTTAATTTTCTTTCTTTCCTATTTTTCTTTCCTTTTAATTTAGTCTAGTGTAATTAGTTACTTTTTGTTATTTGTTTTTTCTATGCTCGGTACTAACTTGTTTTGTAGATTCCTTTGGACTCGCGCTTATGGAGATCGCTCAAATTTTGGGTAATATCGTTCTTTTCCTCTCTTTGTGTTGTGTTCTTAATGCGCATTGAGGACAATGCAACATTTAAGTTAGGGGGTGTAGGATATTCTATCCATTTCATGTGTAGTCCATGGATTTGCTCACATTTAGTTACTAAGTATGCCTTTTTGTGAAAAAATTTCAAAAATATTTTCTTTCTTTTTTCTCCTTTGTTGGGCATTTTGCCTTGTTTTCGATGATAAATTTCAATAATTGCACGATCCAATAGACAACTCAATGATGCATGTTCTCGATTTTAAAAGTTATTAGACTTTAGTCCTCAAATCATTGATATTGTGAATAACTTCATGAATTAAACTTTATCCCATGAGCATATGCACTTTCCTTGTTCTATTGATTTGGTTTAAGATTTTTATAACTCGGTAATCTTTTGTTGCATTGTATATACTTACACCGAGTAAGCTTTGTACCTTTCGTCATTTGTGAGTGTTATATGCTATTCTTTTCTCTTTGAAAACGTTGAATTCGTTGGTAATCTCTCTATTCTTTCATTTGACCGTTCATTAATTGAGTTCATACTTGAAATGTGTTACTTGAGCATGATTTTCATATATTATTTTGACTTGAGAATTGCGTAAACTTTGTGAAATGATCATAGGCCTTCTTTGTTATATCACCCATATTAGCCTTGACCTCACCATATATGTTTCCCTAGTTAACCCCTTTGAGCCTAAATATAGCCTTTCGTTTCATATCCCCATTCCCATAACCAACTTCGCATTGGAGTTTTAGCCCATACATACACTTTTCATACCTTTGTTTGGAATGTTACTTGGGATTGAATGTTGCTGTTATGATGTGTGGTTGCAATTTAGGCATATGAGAGTTTGAAAAGCAAAGAAAAGAAAGTAGTGGAAAAGTGAAGAAAAAGAGAAAGCAAAAAGCAAAAGAAAAAAAAACATGAGAAAAAGAAGAAAAGAAAAGAAAGAGAAAGTTGTATATTGTGTATAGTTCAATAAGCTTTGATTACTCTCCAGTTGTTATATCTAATGCCGTTTTGGAACTTGTTTTCCATTTTTGGTATTGCCCGCATTCTTCCCATTATTCCGAGTTTTCATCCCGAACACTTTGAATCCGTACATACATTCCTTCATTTCGTACCCTAGCCTATCCTACATCATAACCCTATTAAAGTCCTATGTGATCTTAGGTTGATGTAATTCAAAAGTTTAAATAGTTTTGATAATCTGTGAAAATACATTTCGCCTCTTTTAGTGTGCGGTATCCTTTCATTGAGATTACAGTTTTTCATTTTATATATAGCGTTCTTCATTTTTGACAGGTGTGCGGCCTAGTTTCCATTTACATTTACTCTTTAGCCCGCATGTCCCGTGTATTACCTCCCTGTTTCGAGTGAAATTCGCTTGATGAGCGTAATGCCTGTGAGGATTGAATGTATGTTTGCTTTGATTAGTATCCGGTTTATATAAGTTTTTCACCAAATCACACTATGCATGTGCTTTCCCCCCTCCCACTTTTAAAGTTTCAATTCTATGAGGTGCATTCAACCTGTTAATAACAACGGACTTTTGTTTGAATTCATTCAATATGCTAATAATGCGTTTGAAATCTTTTTCATTGTTATTGAGTTTGTCGCATGTTGGGTTGGGCTTATTTTGAGGAAACCATATGATGTTTGTGGGTTTCATCCCTGAAAACCCTCACGAGACGACACTCGTCCACTAGGGTAACCTAGGGGTTTAACGGCTTATTGCATACGCAAAATGCAATCGTTCGCCCGCGAAAGTGGCCTTATCTTTTTATGCTTTTTTACCATACTTTTGTCCTTTCTCCTGCTTTTGGTTTTCTTGTAGTTCTTGTTGTTTCCTATTTCATTGCTAGGGACTAGCAATGTGTAAGTTAGGGAGTGTGATACACCGCAAATATTGCGTATTTCACGCGTTAACCTACGCGTTATTAGCCCCCTCGGGTATCTTAATCCCTATATTTATGCTCGTTAACCAGACAACCTCGGATTTCTATGTTAACATGTTTTGCAGGGGTTAATTGAGCTTTTGTAGGTATTTGGATGCTTAGTATGAAGTTCGGATGCATTCCGGTGAAGTTCCATACACAATCGCATGCGCAAGGGCATTTTAGTCTTTTCACAGCTTGGGTACCTGGCCCGACATCTCACGGAAGTTGTAGCCCTTCTCGCTAGCTTCGCGTGGACGTGAATGGTGCACGATTCCGATGCATAACGAAGAAGTTACGGCGTTTCTTACGGAGGAAAAATAAGGAAAGCAAAAGAGGAGAAGAAGAAGAATGCAGTAGGCTGCTGCATTCTGCCCTGCTTGATCGATCGATCGACGATTTTGGTCGATCGATCGACCATTCTGATTTGCCAAAGTTTTGCCTAGGTCGATCGATCGACCAAAAGGGTCGATCGATCGATGATCTGTTTTCTGCAGATATTTTGCCTTCTTTTCTTTCTTCTTTATTTTTATTCCAACTTACTATATAAGCCAAATTTTGTTGTAATAGCAAAGGAGACCAGCCCATATACGTTTTTAGCTTAGTTTAGTTAGGGTTGGAGGGGTTTTGATTGGTTCTTCTTCTTCCTCTCTTGGATTGACACACTAATTGGTTGTAAGATTGACTATTCATCTTCCCTCTCCTTTAATATAGTTGTATTTCATTATTTCCTTGCTTTCTAAATAGATTTCCATGCTCTCTAATTAGGTTTTCTTGCTTTAATCTATTGTCTTCTTAGTTAACTAGTTTAATTTAGTTTAATCATGCTTAGTCCCTAGATAAATAGGGTCGGGATTGCATTTCCGCTATTTTCGGGTTCGGACCTCGAAATTTAGGGTTTCGTGTAAAATCGCATTTAATTGAAACCTCGCGTATTAAAGTCGGATTATTATGCGTTTAACTTTCTTTGTCATGCAACGTTAGTGTTTATAGCGATTATCCGAATTTAATCCGCGTGTGACCATTTTTCAGTTAAATGTTTTATCTCGCAACTTTGGGTTAAATTCCTTCTTGCGTGATGTTTATGCTTAATTGAAAATGCTTGATTAAATTGCTTTCGAGCCTTAATTCTAATTAGTAGTTGTTTCGATCCGTTTGGTAGAATGCGATCCCGATCCTCGCTTTACTTTAATTTAGCGTAACTTATTCTTTTCTTTTGTTCACCTTTTCATTTATTTATTTTACACTTTTATTCCTGAAGTAATTAAAATAATTAACATCTAAAATTCAATCACTCCCTGTGGATTTTCGATACCCGACTTACCGCTGTGGTTGCTTGTCAAGTGTAGTTGTAGCTTAGGTTCTTTTGTATCGCGGCGGCGAAACACACAACGATTGTGCACTTTACACGTGCACACTTTTTCCGCCCGGTCAAAATTCTCGATAGCCGAACCGGTCCTGTCCTCTTTCGAATCAGTTTGGCTTGGATCCGGACCGGTTCTTTTATTTCTTAGGCAGACCGGTCCGTGGCGGACCGATCTGTGGCGGACCAGTTGTTTTATTTTTCTTCAGTTTCGACCCGTTTCGGTCCGGGGTTCTTTGGAATGTGGCACTGCGGACCGATTCTTTTAATTTCTGGTCGGACCGGTCCTGTCCAGATCTGTTCTTTTAATTTCTGGCTGGACCGGTCCTGTTCGGATCGATTCTTTTAATTTCTGGTCGGACCGGTCCTGTCTTTCTTTTACTTTTTCTTCTATCTTTGACTGCTCATAACTTTCACACCGGGACTCCGATTAAGGTGCCGTTTTTTCCAATGTTCTTGTAATTGAAATCTCTTAAACTTTTCTTCAGATGCCTCATCTGAATTCCGGGTAAAAATTACACTTTTGCTCTTTTGACTTTTCCTTCTTTTCTCTCTTGATTCTTTCGGTTTCTTTCTTTCGTTATTGACATTAAATACCTACAAAATTAGTACAAAATACTAAAAACTCGGTGTACTCGTTAGGATAAGTCAATAGCAAGATTATGAGATAACATCCCATCGATTACATTATTCGAGGTGCTAAAAGTAACTAAATTAAAGGGATAAATTTGGAAGAATTTATGCCTAATCAAATCTCCCTAACTTAGAACTTTGCGCGTCCCGAGTAATGTAAAAGAATCCTAGCAAGGATTAACTCTTGAAAATCAATTTGTTGGGATAGAATACCTTTTTCGCGGGTAAGCGATTCCATTTAGCGTATGCAACAAGCCTTTAAACCCCTAGGTCACCCTAGTAGGACGAGTGGTGTCTCGTGAGGGTTTGCAGAGAATACACCCACAAAATTCGACTCAAAGAAACTTCAAAATACGCAAAAATTGTATAACTCAAACTTTTCCAGAAAATAGTCATCATCAAGTCATATTTACAAGTCTCAAATCATAGTGCGTGTGTGCGAAACCAAAAATTTAACCGCGAATTTCCACCGATTGACCATTACGTTACTTATCCGAAAAATCGTTTTGATTTCAAATTCTCACGGAATGCTTTCTCAAACGAATCACTTGGAATGTGTCTATTCTCTCGGTATGCGTGATATAAATAGTAAATATAATGGACGCAAAGTCACGCACACAAGTAGAAAGACGGAAATTTTAGAGTGATAGGATCTCATCAACGGAATACGGTTTTAAAAACGGGAATATTGCCTCTTATTCGTGCATTCAATCTCTTTTATTATCTTTTGGTGTATTAGCTCTCCACGCGGTAACCAATTTTTGCAATTTAGACTCAGTTAGGACTTTTTCGAGTTTTAAGGTATATGGTAGGGAACGTTGGAATTAGAAAAGTCATTTATGATGTCCATTTGTGCTTTTTCTGGGCTATTGCTCATTTTTTTTCTTCTTTTTCTCTATTTTTTTCTATTTTTCACTTCTTTTCTTTTCTTGCTATTTTTGTTGAGCATATTTTCTTGCCCCCTTTTTATGCATTTTTCGGACTTTATTGAATATTCCCTTTTCGCAATTCCAGGCTACTTGGGTTTTTCGGGTTACCAAACGAAAAGGATAAATTATTCGGCTCAATTGAGTTACAAAATGGATGATTTTTCACAACTTTTTCTGGCCAATATTTTTGGCTAACAAACGATGGTTTACTTCATTGTCCGAATTACTTATTAATTTACCATATGCGTCTCGATATTAATTAAGTTTAGAGATTTGTAGCGCGCTTTTTAAGGTAATACCACACACGTTTTCCATAACCGATCAAAATGAAAGGATTGAGATCCACGACGACTTTTAGGCGCTGAAAAGAACTTTGAGTTAACAATTAACTCAGATTGATTTATAAATTTCACAAAGATGAAAGGCTCGAATCTCACCGGGTTTGTTAATCTCCGCACTTATTCATTAAGTCATCAATTTTCGCTCAATTTCCATCTTTAGTCAATTTCGGCTTTGTGTATGTTGAATTTTACAACTTGAGACTTTACACTGACTTTTAATGATATTTTTGAAAAATTGAAATTCCAATTTTTATTTATTTTGAACAAAAATGTTTTTGAGTTTTTCAAAATTTTATGATTTTTTTGAGATTTTTGGGCATTTTTGAAAATTTGTGAAGTTTTAGAAATACGCACTTGTCACCCCCCCTAACATAGACTTTTGCATTGTCCTCAAGCAAAAAGGACTAAAATCTAACTCAAAGCGAATAAAAAGTGCGAGAAAATAAAACAAACAAATTATTAAAATGCAACAAGACACTATATGACACTCATGCATGACTCAAAAATACAACAACAATCACCCATACGCGTCGGGGGTGCGACGACCTCTCATCTCCCCACAAACTCACCCGACCCCACTCACAGGATCCGATGCTCTCCTTATTTCTCCCGTCTTAGGATTATAATCCAATAATCGAACAAGTTGGGACCTCGCCCATAGATAAAGGATAGACCAGAAGACTCATCGTGACTAATTGGAAAGGGATCCTCGTGATGCTTACTCAAAGTGTGGTCTGCGTGCATCGACTCGGAGGGAACACCTAAATTTATTTCCATTTTTGGAACGCATGGGTCATGCTCTAGGTCGGATGAAACACAACTTTTCTCCTCACTCGCCTTCGGGACATCAAATGGTATGGGTGGATGGTCATTGCGAAGAAACTTATCAGTTTTTTCTTTTCACTCGCCCTCTCCTAAATGACTACATGAGTCCAATAGAGGTTGGTCTTTGTTGTGAAGGCTCTCATCCACCTGCCCGAATTCTCTCTCAACTCCTGCTAGGCTCAACTCCTCTAGCTCTCTCTCTTCCTTTGTTTCCACATTCTTTCTTCCTCGCTCCATCTCAAAATTATTAGGTGGTGTGGGTGGGTAGTACTCGAGGAGAAAAATATCTATCGTGTCTTGCCATTCGCTCTCCTCGAAGAACTCATTCGAACTTCTCCCTATGCCCTCTAAATTGTCGCTCTCACTTGATGTAACAAGGCATACCCCTATCGGCTCTCGCGTGTGGGTCCTCCCATGCTCGTGTGTTACTCCTGAAAGATCCATCTCTTGTGGTTCTCCTTCGTTACCCTCGTTCTTGATATTATTAAAAATATTTGTATTGAGGGTTATGTTCCCAAATATTAATTGCATCCGCCCACTCCAAGTATTGATGAGTGCATTAGCCGTAGCTAAGAATGGGCAACCAAGGATAATAAAAACATGATTGCTCGGGAGAATAGAGGGCTCCTCGTCCCAAATGACAAAGTCCACCGGGAAGTAGAAAGTGTCTATTTGGACGATCACATCCTTAATGATTCCCCGAGGCATCTTCATAGAACGATCCGCGAGCTGGAGAGTCATATTTGTGGGCTTGAGGGCTCCCAAATCGAGTTTCTTATAGATGGAATAGGGTAGAATGTTAACACTCGCTCCTAAATCTATTAGTGCTCTTGCGATTCGGTTCTTCCCCATGATGCACGAAATTGTGGGTGCACCCGGATCTTTATACTTTAACGGAAGGTCACTCGATAAAACTGAACTGACATTCTGGGCCAAAAAGACATTCTTATTTACCTTTAGCTTGCTTTTCACCGTGAGTAAGTCCTTAATGAACTTAGCGTATGCGGGAATTTTCTGTATGGTATCGAGAAAAGGTAAATTAATCTTTACTTATTTAAGGATATCCAAAACATCGTCCCAAGAAGTCCCTTTGGAGTGCGGGACCAACCGTTGATGGTATGGGGCAATGGTGGGGGGTTTCACTACTACCTCGAGCTCACTAGTGCCTTCTTTATCACTCTCATTCAAGGGGACATCTTCGGACTCTTTCATGCCAGGAGAAGTCTCCTTGTATTTAGTTGCATCGTGTGGGGGAGGTGACAAGTCAACTACTCTCCCACTATGTAGAGTGGTAATTGCGCTACATTACTTCGGATGCTCATGGAGTGTGGAGCTTACACTAGTTTGACCTTGCGGAGGTCTTTGGCCCTCGGCAGGAAACTTGACCTTCTCTTGGATACTCAATGATGATTGCAACTGTGAAATGTTCGCATTTATGTCGTGGATCATGTGCTCATGCCTAGCATTAGTTGCAGTCTGGTTGTTGATAAATTGATTTATCGTATCCTCGAGGCTTCTCTGCAGTGGAGGGATATATGATCCTTGAGGTGGTGGTGCTTGCACATGTACTTGCATGTGTGGAGCGTGTTGAAAGTGTTGTGGTGGAGGAGGGGCAACATTTGAAGTAGGGTTCATCGCAGCATGTTGTTCCCAATAGCTAAAACCAGGATGGTTTTTCCATGAAGGGTTGTAAGAATTCCCGTGCGGTGCACAAAAATTACCCTTAAATCCTCCTATACCACTGACTTGCTCTTGAAGTATCACTTTATAGACGGTTATAGTGGGGCATTCCTTAGTTGAATGACCCGCCTCACAAATTTCACACACCTTTTCGAAATCCTTTCTCAAGTGTACTCTTCCGTATACCTCACATAGGTCTCTAAATCCTATCTCAAGTGTATCGAGTCGACTGTCCGCTATAGAATTCTTTTCTACGTGAAATAGGCCGTACGCCGATGGGGTGGTGGTCACTTGACGATTTCAATTTTGAGCATTAGGATCAGATGTATCCCAGTATTGGGTAGTCTCGGCGACATACCTCAGGTGAAGCTCAACATCGTGGGCGTCTAATTCGACAAAAGGACCACTACCCATGGTTTCAACGAGTTGTTTGGAATTAAGATTCAGCCCATTATAGAGAAAGGAGATGATTTGCGTTGTATCAAATCCATGATGGGGGCATGAAGTAACTAACTCATTGAAACTCTCGTAACATCGATGAAATGGCTCATTTTTCGATTGTCTGAAAGCTTGAATTTGAGCCTTTATAGAGATTGTTCGATGTGGTGGAAATAATTTCTTGATAGATCTAGATTTCAACTCATTCCAAGATGGAATCGAGCTTAGAGGTAAAGACCATAGCCAAATCTTAGCTTTATCTTTTAGCGAAAAGGGGAAGAGTTTGAGGCGGATCACCTCTTGTGTGCAAGTTTGATCATTAAGAGTATCGTAAACATCCTCAAATTCCCTAATGTGGAGATATGGATTTTCAGAATCCATACCATGATAATGGGGTTACATCTGGATCATCCCGTTTTTAAAATGAAATTGCCCGGCATTATACGGGAGTATAATGCATCCCGGAGTGACAGTGCGCTCGGGATATAAGATTTCTCTCAGCGGGCAGTATGGAGCCTCTTCCTCACCAGCGGCTACACTACCGTATTGTGACATTTCTCTCTCTCTTAAAGACTCGGTGTCCTCACTTGGTGTGCTCGAAGTGTTCTCGAAGGTGTGTCCTAAGAAGGAAAATGGAGTGTTATTTGAGATTGAGTGTGACGGTGTGGGAGGTGGAATCCAGAACTGTGGGGAGTTAGGAATGTGAGGGCTATCAGGATCGTACTCAACAATCGGGTTTTCGTGAATGTGGGTTAGAGTATTATGGCGAGTTGGAGTGAGTTTAGAATTTTGCATTAACAACTTATGAGAGATGATGATGAATATTTTTGTGCTTTTTCAAAAAAAAATTATATGTTTTTGGATTTTTGTGGAAATTTTTGGTTAAGGATTGACTCGATCTAATCCTAAGCCTACCTAATTCCCCGGCAATGGCGCAAAAAACTTGACGCGACTCAGAAAGTGTCTCTAATGTGCGTTCTCTTCTAGGCTCAAGTGCAAGCCTCTCGCGTTAGTAATAAACCCGATAAGTCGGGATCGTATCCACAGGGAATTAGGACAATGGAATTGTAACGACGTTGGACAGATGAGGAAACCCTAACTCCGACTCTAAAGGAAAAAGAAAATTTATTTGGTTTGTGGAATGACTACACTAGATGCAATTATGAAATTATGAAAAAGTGCAACTATTCTAAATTACCTAAAATACTGATGAAGAATGATTTGAAACTTTAAACTATATGATGAGAAAAACAGGACGAGAATACAATCCTCCAACCCTAGTGTATTGCAGATATAATACTAATCGTAAATTTAAATGATTAACTAGACCCAAAATTTAGTACTCCCAAGCATTACGTATATGAGGTTCAAGCCCGCACCGTACTTAATCAGAGGACGAGTAAATCGGTATTGCGATAGTTACACTCGAATTGCATTCTGAAGCATCCCGGTTACCCTGAAGCAAACGAGATCCAAAGATCTACAATTGTTGTGTTCCTACACAATACGGTGGTAATTAATCACTAAATTCAGAGGACTAATGTTAGACATACGTAACTATCACATCAGGCTGGGTTCATGTATCCCGACCTTAGAAAATCTAGCCTAACATGCTGAAATTAATGAAAATAATTTTTGAATTGCAGAAAACCATGATTAAACTAAGGAAAATTTGTGGAATGATGTAGAAAGGAATTGGACTGAAAAAAATTAACTCCTAATCTTACCAAAGCAGTAAAAGCAGCAATTAAGAACACTTGTAATCACAAAAATCTGAATAATCTTCAATCTTGAAATTAAAAGCATAAACTATCTCTAAACTAGGGTTTTCTGGAAAGAATTGGAAAATTCTATTAATTCTCCGTTCCTAAAAATGATAATAACTTGGGTTTATATACCCTACAAAATTCCAAGAGTTTTAGCAGCACTAGGACTCTCCATTAGAGGAATATAAGAAAATAAAATCTCGACAGCCGGACCGATCCTGTCCTCCTCCGGACCGGTTCTTTTATTTCTTGGGCGGACCGGTCCGTGGCGAACCGGTTCTTTTATTTTTCTTCAGTTTCGATCCGTCTTCGGTCCGGGGTTCTCTGGAATGTGACACTGCGGATTGATTCTTTTAATTTATGGTCGGATCGGTCCTGTCCAAATCAATTCTTTTTATTTCTGGTTGGACCGGTCCTGTCCGGATCGGTTCTTTTAATTTCTGTCCGGACCGGTCCTGTCTTTCTTTGACTTTTTCTTCTATCTTTGACTGCTCATAACTTTCACACCGGGACTCCGATTGAGGTGTCATTTTTTCCAGTGTTCTTGTAATTGAAAGCTCTTTAACTTTTCTTTGATGCCTTATCTGAATTCTGGGTAAAAATTACACTTTTTCCCTTTTGACTTTTCCTTCTTTTCTTTCTTGATTCTTCCAGTTTCTTTCTTTCGTTATTGACATTAAATACCTGTAAAATTAGTACGAAATACCAGAAACTCGGTGTACTCGTTAGGATAAGTCAGTAGTAAGATTATGAGATAGCATCCCATCGATTACGTTGTTCGAGGTGCTAAAAGTAACTAAATCAAAGGGATAAATTTGGAAGAATTTATGCCTAATCAAGTTGCCTCGTATACATTTGAAAGTGTTGCATCGCATTATCTCTGTGTTCGTCCACCACTTGCAACTGCACATGCCTATTCTGGGGGAGCATGATACTTCGCAAAGCATATCGAGTAGAGGGGACTTCTAGCTCTACTGGGAGAATCGCCTCAGCCCCATAAATAAGAGACAACAGTGTGTACCCCATGGGCTTCCTCTTGGTTGTTCGATAGGCCCATAATACGACTAGTATCTTATCATCCCACGATCCTGGGAAATCCTCCATCATTTTAGCCAAGATATTGACCAAAGTTTTGTTAGTCGCTTCGACTTGGCCGTTTCCCTTTGAGTATGCTACCGTCGAAGTGTGATGGATAATGGAGTATTTGTCTGTGACCATCGTTACTTCTGAATTGATGAAAGGGGTCCCATTGTCTGAAAGTATAACCTTTGTGATCCTAAAATGGCAAATGATGTACTCTCTGATGAAGTTTCTCACCACTCCTGCTGTTGCCCTTCTCAGTGGTATCGCCTTGGCCCACTTTGTGAAGCATTCCGTTGCCACTAGTATCCATATCTTCCCCCTTGAAAAAGGGTGTATTGCCCCTACCAAGTCGAACGCCCAAGTGTGAAAAGGATAAGGCGTTGCCAGGGAATGTAAGTCCACTAACGGGGCATGGATCATATGTCCATGAAGTTGGCAAGCCTTGCACTTTCGAATGAACTCAACGGAATCTTTCTCCATCGTTGGCCAATAGTATCCCAAAGTCATCATTGGTCATATAACTTGGCCCCTCCTATATGAGTTGGATCGTGTGCCTTCTTGAGGACCTCAGCTGCTTCTTCCTTTATGATACAACGTAACGACCTGTTGAAGTATCCCCTTCGATGAAGCTGCTCCTCTTGATCGTAGAATCTCGGGGCCCTTCACTGGAATCCCATCGCATTAATTTTCTCCGTTGGGATAACTCCATCTTAAATGAAGTCAATATAGGGTTGTCTCCAATCAGGCTGATCTTCCACGAAATGACATTCAGCTACCTCGAAGAATAGCTGGCATTTATCGCATTTCCACTGTAGCTCCGTCGCGTCCTGCTTAATCTTAGGCCAAAAATACCCCTATCTTTGAATTCTTTGGTAGAGGGGTATCTCAGTTATTTCGCAATGTGCTTCGTGTCTTTTCTTCAATCTTTGCTTTGCCTCTTTTGGACGAATGCATCTCGACAACCATCCTCCTGCATTTATGAAGTAAAGGTTTCCCTGGTTTGTAAAGTATTGGGCCAATTTTCTGAGCCCCATTGTTCCTTCACCAATTTACAGTTGCCTTTTAATCTCTCCCCTCCAGTCCCCATCCTTTTCCATTGGTAGAATTGATTGTACCATTGAAGGAGTTATTCTTTATTGGATCATGATGGTAGTTGTATCGCTCCTCATGATCATCTTCTAGGCAATGGTGGCATATGCATCTGGGTTGCGGTTCATCGTTCTGGGTTGTTTATTAATCTTGGTCCAATGGAACAGTCCGAGGATCCTCTTAATGATTGTTCTGTATGGTGCCAGGCTCATATGTTTCAACATGTATTCTCCATTCACTTGCTGAACCACCAAGTTTAAATCCCCCTTGATGCAAAGTGAACGGATCCCCCTTCGGAGAGCCTCTAGTAATCCTAACACCAATGCTTCATATTTCGCCTCGTTATTGGAACAAGGGAAATCTAATTTGTAGGAAAGGCAAATCTATTCCATTCCTTTTGACAGAATAACCCATGCTCCTCCTTTCTTTTCTGCCAAGGATCCATCGAACTACATTGTCCATTCCTCATTCGTTGTGTCTAGGTGGTTGGCCTGCAAATCGTCTCCTGGAATATTTTCTTTGGGTGGCTCAAACGTTCCTGAGGGAAAAATATCCAGCAAATCAGCATATGCCTGGCTTTTGATTGCGTAAGGAACTACGCACTTCAAGTCATATTCAGATAGGATTAGGAACCACCTAGTTTCCCTACCAATCAAAATCGTTCTTACTAGAAAATACTTAATAGGATCATATCTAGTTACAATATGAATTATAAAAGACAACATATAATGCCTAAGTTTTTACGATATAAAGACTAAGGCTAAACAAAGCCTTTTTAAGCTACTGTATTTAACTTTTGGTCATGGATGATCCTGTTGAGGTAGTAGACTGGCCGTTCTTGCCCGTCAATCTCCTGTGCCAGCAAAGCTCCCATGGACCTCGTGGTGGATGTGAGGTACAACTACAACGGTATTCCTGACTTTGGGGGTACCATGGTCTGTGGTGAAACGAGCAGTTTCTTCAGCCCGTTGAGAGACTCTTGGTGAACCTCCTCCCACTTGAACTTCGTGTTCTTTCGCAGCAGCTGCATCAACGGATGTGTTATTTTGGCTAATCCTTGCACAAATCTCCTGAGGTAGGAAACTTTATCGAGGAGACTCTTGAGCTCCTTCGCCGTTCTTGGGCATGGAATTTCTAAAATCGCCCGCTGTTTGTCTTGATCCATCTGCACCCCCTGTCTATCAACCACAAAGCCTAGGAATTTCCCACTTGTCACTCCAAAAACACACTTCAGTGGGTTCATCTTCAATTTATACTTCCTGCAATGGGAGAATACATTCCTTAAATTGCTCAGATGGGACTCCTCCTTCCTCGATTTGATGACCAAATTATCCACATAGAATTCCACAAATTTATGGAAGAAGTCATGGAAAATGGCCATCATTGTTCTCTAGCAGGTCGCCCGAATGTTCTTAAGTCCAAACGGCATCACCTTGTACATGAAGTTGCCCAACAGGGGTCTGAACGTTATTTTCTCTACATCCACGGGGTCCATCTTGATCTGGTTATACCCTACATACCCATCCATGAAGCTGTACATCTCATGACTCACTGTTGCATCTATTAAGCTATCAATGGAGGGTAGAGGGAACTCATCTTTGGGATAAGCTCTATTCAAATCTCTAAAGTCCACGCAGATCCTTATTTGGTTTTTATCTTTTTTCCCCACCGGTACAATACTAGATAGCCAAAATGGGTGCTGTATCGGTGTGATGAACCCTGCCGTTAGTAAGTATTAAATCTCCTCCTTGATCTTCAGATCTAGCTCAGGCTTGTACGTTATGAAGGCATTACGTTCAACTTGTGGCAACTTACCTCCTCGTTCAGCCCTTCCATCTATGTATTTCCACGCGAACACGTCTATAAACTCCCGAATCAACCCAACCAAGGCCTCTCGTTTCTCCTTACTGAGATCCTTCAAGATGAAGATGGGCCTTGAATCTCCCCCTTCTTTGGCCAGGTTCAACTGCTCCCACTCTTGTGCCTGTGGCTTTGGCTGATCTGCCATGTATTCTGGTTCTTCGGCGATATCCTCTATGATCTCCCGTATGTTGGAGTCGTGTATCACCATGCATTGTCCCCATTGATCCACCAGAAAGCATTCATATATCGGGTCAACCTCATCATCAGTTTCCTCAGTCGCCCGTTCACACCGTTACAATCGATACACCACCTTTCCTTCCTCGATAACGACCTTCTTGCATTGTTTGCTGGTAGTGGTGATCGCCTTCCTCTTCTTCTCTTTAGAAGCCTCGGCCACTCTTTCTCTTGAGAACTGGCTCAGCACGCTTTATCGTTGGACCTCATAGTCTATCAGGTCCGCTTTGGGCCTCATTCTGTCTTTGAGCTGCTTCGAGATGCCATGGGGCTGAGGGACCACCTGGTGAGCTTCTTCGGCCATTTCCCTTGTTCTGATCGTTTAAGGACCCCACCCTTTCTCTGATCGAGGGAATCCATGTTCCCTCCATTCTTCTCATTAAGACCCAGACATCTTCCTCTAACTCTGTGTAAAATGCTGCGTCCACCAAGTGAGCCTACTCAACAACTAAAGGCCTCTTCGTATCCCTAATAGTCACCTATATTCCCTTGATATTCGCTTTAGCACATTGGTGGTACATTCTTGGTTGTGCATCCATACTCTTCCTATCAAGAGATGGTAGGAAGTTGCACTCTCCATCACGTGGAACTTGATATGGGAACGCAGATTTCCCATCACAATCCCAACATTAATGTACCCAATGGATTTGGAAGATTGATTATCATACCCCGAAATTACTAAGTGCATGGGGACCAACCTTTCTTCTTGAATATTTGCTACATGGAAATAGTTGATCGGCATGATATTAATGGAAGCTCCCCCATGCATAAGAGTCCTTGCAAAGCTAACTCCATTCACACTGGCAGTCACATATAATGGCCTATTATGAGGGAACCTTACATCCCTATCTATATCGCTGAAGGTTACTTCTGACAGAAACCTTCTTACTAACCTGGCCATGGGTCCCTTCCATCTCAGCGAAGGGACTGCGTTCTTCCTTGCAATATCAAGTATTACCCGGGTTATCTCAAACCTACTCTCCTTTGGTATCCCCAGCTAGTCGAAGAAACAGGTGAACTTTGGGGATTTCAAAACTACACAGTATTCAAGAACTGGGTCTACTTCCTCACCTTCAACACCGTATACATCCTCCATATCCTTGGCACTTGCTTCGTCATAATCCAACACTACATTACCCATTCCCCTCGTACAATCTTAAAGAGCCTCTTCGTACTCTTCTTGCTTCGTTGTTGACTCTCTTTCTCCTCTTTTAGCCTTTTTATCATAGGCCACCACGAGATTGGCCCCATATGTTGGCAGTGGGTTATTGTTGACGTTCTGTGGAGGGATTTTCAACGTTCATGCCTTAACGTATTTGTCGATGATTCTTCTCAGTGTAAAGCAGCTCTTGGTTGGATGCTGGATCCTTCAATGAACCTGGCAGTACTTTGGATCCGCCTTCGTTATCATATCGGGCTCCTCAATGGGAATGTCCTTTGCCTCATAGACCGTTCCCCCTTAGACCATCGCGTTATAACAGCTGACAACTTCCTCCACTGTACAAGGCAATGGTGGTGGATCCTCCATGTCTCTTCTGAACTTCCTCTTATTATCTTTCTTTGGTGCCTTGCCCCTATCTCCCCCCCTCTGTGTACCCTACCCGTTGGGGTTGAGATCTCCCCCCCGCGGGTTGCATCGACTCCTAAACATCATGGGCACCACCACCGGATTGGGTCGCACCACCAAGGAGATATTCCACGCCACTTTTAAGAACGCCACAAAAGTCCTCTCGTGCGTCTCATTGAAAAGATGGCAGATCTACTCAGGGAGCAGCCCCTCAGCGCAGATCTGCAATAGCTTGGATTCTTTGGCCTCCTCCCTCACGTCGAGGTATCTTTCCTTGAACCTTCGTACGTAGGCCACAACTTCTTCCCAAGGTCTTTTCTTCTCCCTACCCAGTTGGGTCAAAGTAAACTCATCTTCTGCCAGAAAGAACTTCTGGATAAATAATACATGCATCTCCTTCCATGTAGAAACGTTGTTAGGAGTCAAATGGGAGTACCAGGTATATGCCTTATCGATTAAGGATTTGGAAAACTCCCTCAACCTAAGTTTCTTATTATTGCAATGCACTCCCAAGTGCTCGACAACGCGTTTAATATGCTCCTTTGGGTTCCCCCCTTTTCCTGTGTATTTTTCAAAAATAGGAGGAATATAGTCCTTTGGATAGGGCTCATCGTTGTATTCCTGGGATAAGGTGTTCGAAAGTCATCATAAACCGAAGCTACCTCGCCAGCAGATTGCGAGGAGGCTTGCATGAACTTCAACATCTCTTTCTGTATCTCCTTTCTCATTTCCTCCATGGGTGATGCTATTGGGATAACAACCAACGGGACCATGGGCTGAGTACCCGTTGTAGCTGGAACAGTTATCATAGTTGGGGCTGTTGAAACCCCTGAGGTTCCCACGTCCGGATTCACAACAGAGGGTATGCTTGCTTGGACCGTTCCCGCCACACCTACACCTGGGGGGGCCGTTGGAGCTGTCCCTGGTGTTACGAAGGCATTGGCCTCCAATCCTCCCAGCATCGTTGAAGCTGCTGAAGTTTGCAAAAACTCATAAAACTTACTCATGAGGAGCGACACGGGAGTGGGTCCCAACCCCACGCTCATGGAAGCTTGTGTCACCCCTGGAATGCTTGTCGTCGCCTGAACCGGAGGTACCTCTATTCGAGGAACCCCATCCCTTATATCCTCCAGTTCTCTCACAACTTGTTCTTCATTGTGTTGGATGTCATCAAAGTTGAGCCTTCAATTAGCATTATCTTGCGCCATACTCCTTACTTAGAAGAATGCCTCCCCCGCAGAGTCACCAAATGTAAGAGGGTACTTTAGATAAGATGGAGGCGTAACCCCTTTGAAGTATAGTAATGATAAGTTAATTAGCTAAACCCTTGGATTAGTGATAGAACACGCAAACACAAACTCAATGAAGATAAGACTTAGTTTGATCTCACAAATCTCTCGTGTATAACTCAGAAAGTGGTAAGGAAACTTAGAAGTAATTTAGTTAGAGGGGGAGAGAAGTAAGCACCCTAGACACCTTGGCAGGCAGCAAAACACACCAACAACCTACAAGAATCTCTATTTGGTATTAAAAGCTTCTTAATAACTGACAATGGTGGATGAATACGACCTCTGGTTTGTAATAACTCTCTCTGATGTATATTCTCTCTAGTAATAACCTTTGAACTCTCAAAAAGACCATCATCTCCTCAAGGGTGGTTGGGGTCCTTAAATAGCCCCCCCCCCCCACCATCACCGAGGCAACTCAGTCATTAAAGACTATGAAAGACATCCCTCATACTTTATGTCACAGCATTAAATGCCTGATGCATTAGTTGTCTCTATGTCATAAACATTAAATGCCAAGGCATGCCTTGTGCCCGACCACTGTGTGTCAGGGGCTGTTGTCACAGAGGTGGCTCACCAACTGCCTGACAACCCCAAATACCACTGTGGTTTACTCAAGTACAGGGATGACATTGCTTAGCTGGCTAGTGACATCACCTACAGTAGATGTAACATTAAGTAGCGGGTCGTTTGGTTCATAGCTCCACGCCCGATGGAACTCCAAGCTGCTTCGCCCGAGATTCCACGGTCAGAGTTCTTCGATGTTTTACTAGGTGTATCTAATATGGTTGGGATGAGCCCCAACGATGCCTCTCTTATCAATCCTCCAAACCAAGTCCCTCTAAAGTTCCCGCGATTAGGCCCTTCGATAGAGCATGAAAGCTCTCCCAGGCCCTGCCAAGCCTGGTCTCTCGCGAGTACCGTTTGACCTCACACTAAAACTCTTTATTATTCTCGTTACATCATTACAATTGTTATAGCTCACATTCAATATAAACAAAGATACAGTATGATACAACAAGCTAAAATACAAGTTATCACGCTAAGCTGCCTCGCTTGAGCTGCCACGTTGAGATGTCACGGTGCCTTAATCCCCAAAACACTGTTGCTAATGCGGAATTACCTCTAATCTCAAGATTACCTTCAAGCCCCCTCTACATACATATATATGTATATATATCTAATTAAAGCTTTGTTGATCTATATATGATTGGAAAAATGGCATGAAATCCACATTGACTTAAGGTGAAATAAAATTGAAAAAGTAAGTGCCCAAGGGATCTTGTAAGGTTCCGCAGCCTTCCCTATTCGCTAGGGACATCGAGTCACTTTAATTCATCAGGAATTTAAAACTTAAATGATATAGGGCAATTCTTATTTTGTCGCGGCTTATAATGGGACTCAACTTTTACATCAGAGTTGACATATTTAGTTCATCATCATAATATAATATGAAACCATATGAGAATAATCATCAACTAAACCTTTCAAATTTCATCAATGTCATAATAATATCTATACATTCCATTTAACAAGTGCTTCCCCATACAATATTCAACATAAAATTGTAAAGCATAATACAACTAAGAGTGAAATCTATATAAATACTCCTAAAAAAGTCTATGAAATGCTATCTTCATGGCCTCAACCAAGGTCCTCAGCTCCCATCCTAAGAAAAAAAAAAATATAGAAGGGATGAGCTCTAATAACTCAGCAAGGGTTAACTCAAAGGTCCTCTATCACCAGCCAATGTCAGTATTTACAAGGGCAATATATATATAAATAATGATAAGTTATAAACAATTTATTTGCAATATAAGAAATAAGAAAAGGAAAGAATAATTTTTTTCAACCCCTGAGATCCCCCCCCAATGACCTATGGCTCAATGTCCCAAAGGTCTCAACTCCCTAGCTTTTCCCATGGCTTAATATCCCATGGTTCGCCTTCATAGTCCGCGACATATATTTTTATAAGCGTGGACTTTTCAAACTCTACGGTCTTATTCTAAGTGTTTGACCAAGTCATGCCACATGTCACGGCCTCCACTCCTGCCCAATTCTAGGATAAGTGATCCACGATCTACTATTAACTTTCCACCTTGGTCGAGCTTTATCGTGGTGTTAAGTTCCGTAGTTAGCCTAGGCTCAATCTCCTAAACTAACTATTTTGACCTCAAACACTGAGCAAGAGGTCCTAAATAGATATGATCCCTCGACTTGGATGATGAATGTCACAATCTTTTCACCAGAATCCCCACAACTCTCTAGGCATAATATAATACTTCCTCCCAACTCCATGGCCTCTACTAACAGGTCATGGCCTCAAGGAAAGAGTTGGAACTATTGTTCTATAATAGCAAGGACATAATAGTAAAAATAATATTTCAAAACCCTAATTTATTCCCAACTTAGATTTCCAAAGATCAAAGTCATACCCATAAAATAAATCTCCTAAGATCATTAAGAACATCTTCAAAACCCCCACTCTCTAACTCTAAAATCCCACTTCAAAACATTAATAAAAAAACTTCTAAAATCAGTGATATCCTCAATGAACAGTAGATGTCCATGGTCTATAAAATCCAGAATCTCATATGATAATAGAAGTCCGTGTCTTATAAACCCCCAAATCTCAAATGAACAGTACAACTCTATAGATATTCCAGATTATACATAAGGACACATCTGAATTGAAAACTAGAATTTTAATAAGAAAGAAGAAGGTGAGGACATATCTGTGACACCTCGCCTTTTTAAATAATGGGTGGCTAGTCTTCTACTATAATAAAACAGGAATCTCAGATTTACTCATTCTTAACATCACTGTTAAAAATCAAATTGATTACTAACAATCTATTAAGCTCGGTGTCCAACTTTAAAAACTTATGACATTGCTTATAAAAAACTTCCATTCATACAACAAAACCATTCCAAGAATAAAGCTACACATTCACCACGATAATAAACTGAATTTTGAATAGATGAAATGATCAAATTAATAAAAAATTCTTGGTAAAAATTCCCAATAATAATCCATATGAACTAAAATAAGATAAAGTATGCATAAGGTAAATATTGTCCAATAATGGACGACATGCCCTGAATAAATAACTGAATGAACTTCTATCTAGAAAGCAAGGATGGATATGTCTAGTCAAGGCCCACAGTCATCCACAGCTGCTGCAGTGGCATCTGACCGAAAAAATAATCACGCCTGGTGCTCTTGTGGTTGGGCACCTAAAAGTTTTTGAAACGATTTTTTATATTGGTTAGATCTCAAAACGATGTGAAAATATTTTTCAAGTATTTAAAATGTAATGATGTAAATTCAGTATAATCGCTCATATTTAAACTGTTATCACACTCACATGAGATGATCCTCAACCCTCATCTATAGCGCACACGTAATGCGTATTTTTAACACCCTAGTTATGCTACCCCACCTAAGTAGTACCATCACTTAATTTAACCTCGCACGCTAAGCTTCTATTGTGCTACACACATATTTTAGTACTTTCATTCTCAATGAGCTATCCCTAAGATATATCATTATAACTATCATTATAATATTACCATTAACCAATTCATATAATTTTGCACTAGTTATAGTTTCATATCACACATTCATTTAATTCACACACATATATATTTAATAGCCATATATATTTATATACATATTACATTTTTTACACATACATATATATCACTCGCTATATACATATAGCCGCATCTCCAAAGTTGAGACCTGGCGGATGCATACTCTAGCATGCTATCAGGCTCCAGGTACATCACGTACCATTCCTGGGCCACCCGGTCGAAATCTCACCACCGAAACCAAATTGTAAACACATAACTGGAGGCCATTATAGACATATATCCGTGTATTATAACCCTACCATATTATCCCACTAGACTCTAAACTCACATACAATGGTCATGCAACAGTTTTATGACCTGGGGAACTGACCCAACGCCTACTGGTTATGCCAGGGTGGACCACCCACTATGTACAACCTCCAACGATAGCATCCATAGAGTAGGTATGTTTACATATCTCAATCACACAGATATATCCATACACACACACACACACACACACACACACACACACATACACACACACACACACACACAAAACTAGCTAAATATGCACAAGTCACTCGTAGTACTAACCCATAATTCCAAAGTTTACTCCAGACTCCTAAATATTCAAGTAGTCACTTACTTCATAATAAACTCATAAACATTATTTTTTTGGTCACTAAGATACTCTACTCCATCTCATAGCACAACTACTTTTGAAATCCCAAACCGATTTCGTTTGATTTATTTAGAGTGTTATTCACCTTAACACATTGATATTCCCATACCCAGATTTCATTCCCTACTAGCCCAAGTTAATTATAACCTCTCACACATTTTTTCATAAGTCCTAGGTCACACATTGAACTCCTTAAATCGATTCAAACCCTAAGTGGTCCACGAAAAACCCAAACAAACAAAATAGGCCAAACTGCAGGACCAAACCAGTTCGCCCCCAGACCCGAACCGATTTGCCTGTCGAATCGATTCGACCTGCCAGAGGCGAATCGATTCAATTCTGGGCAGGATCCTAGTTTATCTATGACAAGATTTATCCACTTCTTTTTAATCCTATCACTACCTATCATCATTCCAACCCAAAATTTATCCTTCCTATAAATCCCACACATCATGATACATGTTTTTCCAATTGAATTAACCCAAAACACATCAATTCAAGGGATTTACCTTTGTTCATCAGGAATTACTTAATTTCTCAATTTTAATCAAGATTTTATCACTTCACATAATTGTCCTTAAAGATCACATCTTTATAATATAAATCTTAACAGATCTAACATGGGATGAATATTCAATTCATTACACGATGATTTAAGTCCCAAAAATCTCATTTGACATGCGAATCCCTCCCCAAAATTTATGCATGTTTCTATACCAACTATGATATGAATTATTAAAATTAACATAAGTATTAAAGCAAGATAAACACTTGACTTTAGATTGTAGAGATTGTAATCTTTCCTCTATGAATCTTATTTTCACAATAGTTTAATGCCCGAAATTACCCTAATTGTCTCTCCGAAATGATTCTCTACACCTCTTATTTGGTTCGCCCTTCTCTTTCATCCTCTCTCTCAAGTCTAGGTCTTTTGGAATGGTGTAATGGCTACCACTCCATCCACATTCTCTAATTATATCACAAATCCTAAAATTATGCTTAGGGTTAAGTGCAAAATGACCCGAACGTCCCTATATGGGTCTTATTTAGTCTAAAAAGGCCCTGAAACCCAATTCTCGGGTACCTAATTATGACTATCTCGACCCATTACAGATCATCGACGCAATCAAAATCACCATTCGAGTCACCCAATATAATTTGTCCATCTCATTCCCAACACGACCCCACACGCACGTCCTAAATGAAATACCATCAAACCTGTCAATTTTTACTCACTTACGACGTAATATCATTTGACATAATTTTATTTACGTATCACACTAATAAATATATTTTCATACAAATATTGATCATTTCCTCACTAATTAATATTTATTTAATTTTCATTATTTCTCATTTTATTTAAATTATGTGCACATGTGTAATTTAAAATGCTAAAAAATACGGCGTGTTACTATATTCCTTACCTTAGTAGATTAATCCGATTAACTTTAGCCTTTCGTCGCCTCTATCACCACCTTCTTCTCTGATGAACAATAGTTATCCATGGACTCACTCCAGCAACACTTCCTTCTTCACATACAAACCTTACTCTCTCTCTCTCTCTCTCTCTCTCTCTCTCTCTCTCTCTCTCTCGTGCGTGCCCGGGAATGGATTTCAAGGCTTCTAATAGTATTGGGAAGTGTATAAAGGGTGGGTATTTAATTATTTTGGTGGGGAACCTATGGTTTTCCTCTTTTAGCCACTTTTTCCGCAATTATCCTTTTACAAAGGCTTCTAGAATATGATAAAGTTGCTCCTCAAGTCAAGACATAATAAGTCCATGTCATCGCCCTACTTGTTGCACTATTGGTGCAAGGCTCATGGCCATCACCTTAGGTCTTGGCCTGTTAATACATGGTCACGGACCTTCTATAATAGGTCGTAACATTTGGACTTTATAAATTTACGGGCACCACCCTTTACGTAGGTTTCTTTAAGGTTTTAACTATAGACAGTGGTCTCCCCATGGTCATGGCCTCTTAAGGTTTTCGGGTCATTACAACATCCCCAACTTAGAAAATTATGTCCTCATAATTTAATGACTTAAAAGAAAAAATTAATCCATACCTTGGAACAAATGTGGATACTTCTCTCTGATGACGAACTCCAGCTTCCAAGTGGCTTCTTTCGCGACCTGATGTGTCCAAAGCACTTTGACTAGGGAGATTGTCTTTGACCTTAGCTATTTTTATTTCCTTTTTAACATCTCGATTGGGGTATCTGATAAGTGCATTATTTTTTATATTTTATACCCAAATTTATACTTTGTTAGGCCCATTTATTTATTTTTAATAAGTTCTTAAGGCATTTAATTAAATAAAGAAAAAAATGCGAGAATGATTGAATTCGGATTCAAAATGATCATTTTAAAGGAAAAAGGGGGCATATCAATAATTTAATATTTTCTTGAGCTAATTTGTGAAAAAAGCTGTCAAACGAAAATTTTGCAGATAATGATGGAATTTAGTTACAAACTGATGATCAACAGAAGAAAAGTGAGAAAAAAATAATTTTTAAGGTCGTTCAAAAATGTTGTTTATACACTTGCGAAGTAACTTTTTTTTTAAAACTCTTATTCTCCAATTTGTATGATATTCAACAAGCGTGTTTGGTAAGAAAAAAGAGTCCACATAATGGAAAGAATTGAATACCTTATTCTGATCCAAAGATCGAAGGAATTAGAGTGTTCGGTTCCAACACTATTATTTGGGTGATTGCAAAACACTTTTCGGCCAATGAAAGAAAGTTGCACCTCAAACCAAAACACGCCACCTCTTGGCTATAAAAAGTACCCATGGGCTCACTATTTCACACGTAATTTTGGGGAGCAAATTTTGAGAGAATTTATTATTATTTGAGGATTTAGAATTATACTTTTGTGGGGAGGATTTTGTCAAGACTTATTGTGTACAAGACATAGCTATTTGTAAGTTTGAATCATTAATGAAAACTCTTATTCACTCTTGCAGCCTTATCACGTCATTAATTATGCTAGCATAAATTCTCTACTAAGACTCGGTGAAATTTATCATGCTTGATTAGTTTTATGTAGTTACTTTAATTTTGTTCTCATTCCCGACATGTTTTAAAAGCTTTAAAAAGTTGGTATTCACTTAAAAAGATACGAGAGTGTATTTTAAACCTTCAGAGATGATTGCTAATTCATATTTAAAATTTAAAATGTGTAATTTTTAATGGGTTATGCTTACATAAAATTGCCTGATGTCTCATGCTTAAATGTAACGTTACGACTTAAATTGATAATTCAAATTTCAATTTTTGGTGTGAGTAATTTTTGATGGGTTATGCTTTCCGAGAACACACTACTATTGGGAATGGCTAAAACAAAGTCAATTTTTATTTTTTTCAAATTAAACATTAAAGTTAAATAATTTAACACAAAATAAAATCTTGCACCGATTTTAAACAAGTTGTAATCAAACCGATTAACTAATTTTATATTAACCTAAACATACATCTCGACGAGGGTATAATAAAATAAGTAAATCAATCCATAATGCCAGATGCATGAGGAAAATGCAAATGAAAAATCTTAGACAATCTAGCCACGCAAATTTATTATGATAAGGGTTTATAAAAGTCGACAGATGACTTACATAACATCTCAAAGCCCTTGCAAGCCTTGACGTGTCTTCGATCTTCAACCTCACCTCAAAAGTGATAACGTAAGAACTCACTCACACAACTGCCACAATTCGTGAGTCCACACACGTCTCGGCATCAGCCGAACAACTTAGCTAGTGTTACACAATACGAAGTCCATCGTATGTAAATAGATCAGATACGAAATTCACCGCAAGAAAAAATTCGTTTGGGTAATGATTATTGTTATTGTTTGGGTTTTATTGTGGGTTTCTCCATATAATAGCCATTGAGTTGGTTGGATTTACAAATTTCTAATTTTTAGTTTTTTTTAGGTTTTTCCCCACTTCATCATTTGCGATTGTAGGTTTTCTTTAAGTTTCTCTTCTCGTTCAATTGTTTGGCCATTTACGAGCACTTTCTAGTGGGTTGAGAGGGTATTGAGACAAATCCATGAATATAACAACATGAATTCCTCTTAAACTCTTAGGCATGTAAACGTTGAGGTTATTCTTGTTCCTGGGAGTACTCCTGAGGACCCCATATTCATTGTCTATCATATAACTTCTTCAGTTGGGTTAGCTCCTTAAACCCCAGATATCAAATATATTAAATCGAAATGTAATGCCTCCATAGTCTGGATGGCACTATAATGAGTGACGAGGGAGGGAGAAATTACACTGACCTAACCTTGACAGAGTTTGTGATCGTGATTAGGGATTCCACTAAGGAAGCCCTATATTCTATAGAACCCCCCCTCAAATACAACTAGATCACCAGTGGTAGTGCCCCTGAAACATTCTGAGTCATCATAGAAGGAGGACGAGGATGAGGCCAACCTTTCTCGATCTAATTGAAGTTCCAATGATCCCTTTGAGACTGATGCAAATAACTATGCCTATGGCGTTACTTCTTTCAAGATCATAGAGTTGGAAGACTTGTATAGTATTTTGATCAACATTATTTATAGATTGCCTCATAAGAATGAAAGGTCTTACGATCGAATATATGTTGACAAGATTTGGTTTCCTCTTTATGCCTTAGCTATAGGGTTTCATCTTCTTTTACACCATATTGTTAGGTGTATCTTGAAGGGTTATGGGGTTGCTCTAACCTAGCTAGACTTGAATACTTATAGGACAATATTAGGATCAATGATTTACTATAAGGACGTATCTAGATTCAATATTAATGAGTAAATATTAGATGTATAATATGAGAGAGGACAATGCCAAATCCCCTAGACATTATTACCTCTATCCCTGAAAACCCAATAAAAAGTTGGTGAAATGGCCCAAACCAACAACCACTTATGGAAACAAAAGTTTATTTACCTCAAGGGCAATTAGGAGTTTGACCCAAAGGAAAATAGAAAAACTATTAGGGTTCTTTGGGATTGAAGTGTTCCTAAAACAATTGGTAATTATCTCTTATAATTATTTCATTTTTGCTCTTTAATTGGCTTATCTTGTAACCTATCTTGGTTTGTCTGTAGTGAAAGAAAACACTGCTATTTGATTCTTTTACCTTTAAAGACATTTTATCTTCGATAAGCATACTAAATTTGGCTACTATGAGGTTCGAACTGAAGGTGGAAGGTAGGCCAAGGTTGAGAGATAATTTGATAAAAGTATGTAAAATTTTATTAGCACGAGTTCGTCCAATTTTCTAGTTCATACACTCACTAACTCTTATATATTTTTGTACATCATCTACCCCTTTTACTTCAGGCTTTCAAACTCATTACACTTGGGGGATGAAGCTAATGGAAGTTAATCGTGCAACTTTAAACCTTTTTCTCAAGTAGTAACTGATATTGGTAAGAAGAAAAAAGTGTAGGTTCCTATCGAACCTAAGAAGAGGGCAACTGAGTTGTTAACATCTTTGGCCGATCCCATGAAAGTGAAAGTTGTTCAACTCAAGAAGGTTGGGAAGAGCCTCAGGTTTTTTTATTCCAATACTCTGAGGCGGATGCTTACAAAATGGATCCCAACGCTCCTATCACCTATGAGATGTTAAAAAGGACGAAAAAGCCATTATGGTTAACATAGACAATTCTTTGGTCCTATAGGGCTATCATGGACATAGTCTTAACTTAGAATATCTCAGGACCATGAACACTGACTCTCTTTAGTGTTATACACAACACAAGTCCCTTCAGGTAGTCTCTTAATATTTTCATTTATTTTGTAAAATTCTTCTATTTGTCGGTCTCCATTTTTTTATAGCAAGTTATGGTTTTTACTATTCTCCAAGATCGTGCCTTTGCATCTAAGGATAATTCCTCTATGTTTTAAATGACACGAACATAACAAGGAGATTCAGGCTCAGGTTACAAGTTTGGCTAACGATCTAACTACTTCTCAGGCCAAGGATGAGCTGGAGAAAATAAATAAGCTCATTGATCTTGAGGGGAGATCAGTAAGGCCGAGGAGAAAGTATAGTTGGATGAATTCACTATTCTTAGTTTGAGGGATGATTAGGTCAAGGCTTGTGTAGAATGCACTCTGAAGAATTTATCTTATTTTGTGAAAGGATATGTCGAACTCAAGAAGAAGGTTATAAAATAATATCCTGATATACTAGAGGTCGCCATTACTTAGGAGAGTGAAAATGATGAAGAAATGATCTTGGATAATGGTGATGAGATGGAATTGGATGCACCAGTCCAAGAGACCAACGCTAATGATCCCGTCAAGCTGACGTCGAACGACTTGACCCCTCCTTTAGTTCCTGAGGTGGTAACTCAAGATAATGCTCAAGATCCTATGGTGGATGATCCCTCATTAATCCCTCTCATTACTCATCCCTCGCCAGTCCCTCCTATAGTCCGATCTTATGATGCTTTCATATTTTCTTCTTATAATTTTGAATATTATTCCTATGTTACTGAACTCGATATAATTTAGACTATTTGTGTATGATTGAGTGAATATGTTCCTTTGGTTTTCATTCCTATTAGTTGAATGTTTTTTTTAATAAATTTCCCTACTTAACATTTAGCTCCAATAAGTAGCTATCTCTGCACAGATTTACTTCATTTGGGCCTATTTAGCTTGCAAATGTATTTTATCATAATTAATATGACATTTGTGTTTTCAACATCGCTTTGAGATTTTTATTTTGGCCTTTTTAGTATTCAAATCATTTCTTGGTCTATTGGTCGGCTCCTGGCTAACTTGACCTTCTAATTACTAACTACCGTTGGATGAATTTTTTTTTTATGATTCACTCTGTCCAATGGACTAGGGTGGTCATGAAAAATTTTCTAGTTAATGTTTTTTTTAAGTGGAAAGTTTACTTATCATTACCCTATCATTTTTGTTCGCACAGTATTTAGTAGTAGCCAATTATATGCTTGTCCATTCTGGGATTTATTAGTGGTTTAGTTAACTTACTGGTCTGTTAGGTAGGTCAACCTGACTTGGTGATAACACTGGTTTTCCTTGGATTGACCAATTTTTTTTATTATGACATGTCCAAAGGATAAGGCCCCTAATAAAATATGGTTTGGTCATAGTTGGTTGTTCTTAGATTTTTGGGATGCCTTCGACCGAGGCTTCTTACTCATATCTTAAGTTTGAGAAGCTTTGAAATATATAATGGAAGAAATGGTAATTAAATACTAACAATTTGTAGAGAAAGCCTAGATTTTTCATTGATGGTAGAATTTTTTTAATATACTGTATTCTTATTTTTCTTCCACATTTCTTGACTTTATTTGGCTTAGTGGTAATATTTCCTAAGGTGTTTTGCGTATCGAGGATTCTTAAAGTGTTCCCCTTACAATGTCTCAAATATATAAATCTTAACTCGTATTACGAAACTAACCCTATACGGGCCATACCAAATTGCTTCCAATGTATTGCTTTTTTGAATTACTTTGTTCAATACCAGGTCACCTTACTTTAATGTGCTTGGCTTTACTCTCTTATTTTAGAATTTGGTTGTCCTCTCTTGATATGCTACAACCTTCATCGCTGCTTTCTCCCTCACTTCTTCTTCCAGGTCCAAGTCTAGCCGATGCATGAAGTCGCTTACTGGTGAATTAAAGTTTAGGACCCTGTGGCTTGCCAAACCCACTTCTGTTGGCATAATAACTTCTGATCCAAAGGATAACCTAAACGAAGTTTCCTTTGGAGAAATCTTAGGGGTTATCCTATAAGCCCATAGGATGTTATGCATCTCGTTTATCCAGTTCGCCTTTGAATATTCTAAGTGCTTCTTCATCCCATCCAAAAGAATTTATTAGTGATTTTTATTAAACTTTTGCACTGCAGATGTCCTAGAGCAGAATGTAACTTTTGAATCTTGGATCTATTGCAGTAGGAGCAGAACCAGTCTCTGTCAAATTGGGTTATGTGGGAAATAATGAAAGCCAAGGTCATTCCATATTGACAGCTTATGTTTTTTTATACGAACTAGAAAGTTTTTAGCTGATCGATCTTAGTCATTGACTTGACCTCTACCCACTTGGTGAAATAGTCGACTGCCACCAAAAGGTATAGGAACTTTCCTTTAGTCTTTAGTAATGACCCAGCTATGTCTATCCCCCACATTGCAAATGGCTAAGCTAAAGTGATGGGTTTGAGTGCTGCACTAGGCCTTCAATGAATCATGGAGAATCATTGGAACTTATCATAATTTTTTGCATATGTTGAATTATCCTCCTTTATGGTGGGCTGGTAATAGCCAAGTGTTATTACTCACTTAACCAATGACCTCCTAGTTGCATGTGCATCACATGATCCTTCATACACCTCTTTGATTTTAGCATATACCTATGTGGGATATACATAATGAAGGAATGGTAACACAAAACCTTGCTTTAACAATATTCCTTTATCTAACACGTATCTTGATGCTTTGTAATGTAGCCTCTGACCCTCTTTTAGATCGATTGAAATGTCTCCAGTCCTTAAATACGATCTGATCGGGTCCATCAAAGATGGTCCCAGGTCTAGTTCCACCACCTGCACACTTTCCTCTTCAATACTACGATGTAATAGGATTTCTATTGGAACAATGCTCCTTAGTTCAACTCTTGAGCATCGATTCATGAATTTTTTATTCAGGGTATCCTCACCATCTGCGATACCATGACTTTGATAAATAACATATTCACTTTTGCTAATTATTCCAACATCGTCTTTTATCTTGCCTTATATATACCCAAAACTTAGTTGATCATCAAACTATGCGTGACTATTATTTGATAGTTGTTAAGCTCCTAGTAATGTTGCTAATCCCAATTATGCCACTGGTGCCTTATACTCAGCCTTATTATTAGAGTCTTTAAAGTTGAACCTCAAGGCGTATTCCACATCGTTATATTCTGGTGTAGTGACCCACTTATATTTTCACATGAGGAGACATCTACAAAGAGCTTCCAAATAGGCATTTCCTTAATCAAAATTTCCATCGACCAATGACCCACTCTTAAATATCTTATTCATCTACTCTAAGTCTCTAGCCTGCTTTGCTGGTTCATAGAGGATTCTGCTCTATTAGTGGATGTAGTTGGGGTAGCTTTATCTTTTCCCTATCTTTTCGCCATTTCCTCTTCATAAGTGAATTCATCAATGAAATCTGACAAAGGTCTATGCTATGTCTTACCCTTTCATCGTCGTCCCCATCTCACACACGGTTAAATTCCTCAGTTCTACCACCTAAGCAATTAATAGGGCTCTATTATTTTGGATACCTCAATCAATGTTAAAGCTAGCTTATCCAATCCCGGTTTATGGATTTTAACTCCTATTTATGCTTTGCTCGTATATTGTACTAGTTTTTGCACTCCTTCTTCATAGTATACCAGGGTCGAGCTCACCACTGAAACTACTAAGTACAAGTATAACTTCTCACCGAGAATGAATAGAGCTAAAAAGGAGATCCTAGGTACCTCAATAATTCTTGAAACTCCTTTTTACAATCCTTATTTTATTCAAAGATTTTTATCCGAACCTTGAAGGATAAGCGACATTAACATATTTCCCACTATATGGATTTGCTTAGCACTGTAACCCTACTTGTCAGCCTCTAAATTTCCTTATTGCCGCTCGATGACATCATGTTGATGAGGGACTTAATTTTATCAGTGCTATCTTCAATATCCCTTTGATTAACAGTGAACTCCAGAAACTTCCATGCTTAAATACTGAACATGCATTTAGCAGGGTTCAAGTTCACTTTATATTTTTCATTTACAACGAATGTCTAGACAAGGTCGTGAATGTGGTCATCCGCTTTCTTTCTTTTGTTCAATATATCATCAAGATAGACCTCTATGTCCTTTTCGATATTCTCCTTGAATACTCGGTTAACCAATATTTGGTACGTTTCTCCGATAATTTTTATCCCGAAAGGTATAACGTTACTGAAGTATGTACCTTGGTTAGGTATAAATGAACTCTTCTTTCTATCCTTTGACTTCATTGAGATTTAATTATAACCCGAATAGGAATCCATAAAAATAGTAACTCGTTCGTAATAGTGGCATCGACCAACTGGTTAATTTGGGGCTGGTGTAGTGGTCCTTGAGACGACCCTTGTTAATATATGTGAAGCCTAAATAAATGTGCTACTTCCCATTATTATATTTCACCATCACAACATTCGATAATCAGCTTAGGTATTTCATCTCTTTGATTAAATTTCCCTTTTTTAAGTTTGTCAACCTCTGACACAATAGCTATATTCCCGCCTTCAGTAAACATAATTTTCCTTTTCTTCATAAGTTTAGAATCTTTCACTATGTTAAGATCATTAATTTTAGATCGATGCTCAACATATCTTTGTGGCTCCATGCAAAAACACCTCTACCTGAGAAACTCAACGAGTTTTTTCTTTAGATTCAGGTCCAAGGATGAGCCAATTTGGATGACTCTCTCTGGATGTTCATCGTCTAGTATCATGAGCTCTACTTACTCATTTGCCTCACCCATAACCAACTTTTCTTTGTCTCGAAGGTGTAGAGTCTCGATTTAGTAAGTGATAGTCTAACTCCACGCTCATCGACTGATGTGAAATAATATTCCCATGCTACCACTTGATTACCTTTGACTTAACTCCAAAGTTCATGGGTAATTTCATAACTCGATGAACAGTTGAAACGAATGCCTCAACTGTTTCTAATCAAATCGTCCACAAATAATGTTTTAGGTCAAAGCCACATTATTGTCCATAATGAAGAACTTTATTACTTGCACGTTATCTATGTTCCTACTGTGACTTCCAGTTCGATGGTTCCTAAAGGGATCACCTTATCCCCTGAGAATCCTATAAAAGGACGGTGGTATACTTACAACTTCCTTTATGAAAACTTCAAATTCGTGAAAGAATCATACAATAACATATCCACAGAGCTCTCATTGTCCACTAGGATCCTTTGCATTGAGTTTATGAACCATCAAGCTTAGGACCAATGGGCCATCGTGTGGGTATAATGTAACACCCCGCATAAAACATGAGGCGCAACTACGATTAAAACTAAACTAAATCCTCAACAATTAGTATAGAGCATCTTTATTCCACAAAATAAATATAATGAATCCAAAATTTAAACTTCCAAAATAATTATAATTAAATTTCACTCGAAAATAATACTAAGCTCTCAAAATAAATTACACTACCAAGCTATACAAAAATTAAGTCCTCCAAGCGTTGAGCTCTAAAATCCTCTAAAAATCCATAGCGTCCAAATCCATTCTAACCTTCCACTAAAAGAAAAATATGGGGAATTACATAATATGACAAGCATAGATGCTCAAAACAATAAGGTGAATAAATGAGCCAATACGAATCTGAATTCAAGTCCAATGCGACATACGAGCATTATACCAATTTAATTTTTCAATAACACATCAATAGGTCACTGGACCTCACCTCACCTCACCTAAGCTTCGTAAAGCCTCATCGTGGCTATTGGACTTTTGGAGTATTGGCGGGTGGCCATTATCCGTGCCATATAAAAATTTCATGACACCATGCCCATCAACAAATACAATATGTCAATCAAATCAATATTTTAGATTCTAGTAAACGACATGATATCAACAATATGAGTACAAATAAAGGAGGAACAAATGACAACTCTCGAGAGATTTAAGGAGCATATTGCGTAAATCCCATACCTTAAAACATCATAAGAAACTCATATGATTTTTCCTCAAAATTCTGATCACACCATTGCGTTCCTCTCGCGAAAATAATAAAAATCCGCTCTAGCTCAAACTCGAGAAAACGCCAAATAAGCCTTCAAATCATGGGTTGACACTTGATAACTTTGGGGCTAGGGTTTGTAGGAGGAATAAGATGAAAATTATAGAGAAATAATGCTCTTAAGATGTTTAAGAATGAGTTTTAAAAGTCCAAGCCTCGAAATTTTAATATATATATATATATATATATATACAAGTGTAGGATGAATTTAAGTGGCATTAGAATCCTATTAAAACTAAAACAGTTCGCCCATTAGTCATGGTCCAGCACCGTGACATTTTTTGTTTAGAGTTTTATGTTATTAGGACTCTTCTAAATGGCTCAAGACTTATATATACTCATATTAGGATTCTTTTAATCTATCTTTCCGAATTCTGAATTAATTTAATTAATTACCGGATAAAATTATGGGTTGTTACATACTTCCCCACTAGCACATGATTTTCGTCCTCGAAATTCGACTAAGCGTAAACGCGCAAAAATAAAATAAGGCTTACATATTCCTACCCATAAAATACCTCGATTAGGCACACATACACCCAATCCCGCATGTTTCTCCATGCGCTCTCTCACGAATCACTACTCGATTATATCTCTCAAAAATCATTACAACACTAAAATACTCAAATCAATTCTAAACATCCTCACATAAGATTACTAATACAAACCTCGATGCATACCAAGTCCTCAACAAAAGCTCTCTATCTCCAACGAAACACATCTAACCCGCATGATAGACCCAAACACAAACCCAAAGCCCCGAGGGTTGTAGTATACCTAAGCTCTGATACCATCTGTAACACCCCTCATAAAACACGAGGCACTACTATGATTAAAACTAAACTAAATCCTCTACAATTAGTATAGAGCATCTATATTGCACAAAATAAATATAATGAATCCAAAATTTACACTTCCAAAAAAATTACAATTAAATTTCACTCGAAAATAATACTAAGCTATCCACATAAATTACACTGTCAAGCTATATAAAATCAAATCCTCCAAACATCGAGCTCTAAAATCCTTCAAAAATCCTTAGCATTCAAATCCACGCTAACCTCCCACTAAAAGAAAAATATGGGAAAGTACAAAATATGAAAAGAATAAATGCTCGAAACAATAACGTGAACAAATGCAACAATACGAATCCGAATTCAAGTCCAATGCGACATCCGAGCATTATACTAATTTAATTTATCAATAACACATCAATAAGTCACTGGGTCTCACCTCACCTCACCTAAGCTTCGTAAAGCCTCTTCGTGGCTATTGGACTATTGACGGGTGGCCATTCTCTGTGCGATATAAAAATTTCATGACATCATGCCCATCAACAAATACAATATCACAATCGAATCAATATTTTAGATTCTAATAAACATCATGATATCAACTACATGGGTACAAATAAATGAGGAACAAACGATTACTCTCGATAGATTTAAGGATCGTATTGCGTAAATCCCATACCTTAAAATTATCACAAGAAACTGATAAGATTCTATCTCAAAATTTTGATCACACCACTGCATTCCTCTCGCGAAAATAATAAAATCCGTTATAGCCCAAACTCGAGAAAACATCAAATAAGCCTTCAAATCATGGGTTGAAACTTGATAAATTTGGGGCTAGGGTTTGTAGAAGGAAGAAGATGAAAATTATAGGGAACTACTTCTCTTAAGATGTTTAAGAATGAGTTTTAAAAGTCCAAGACCTGAAATTTTAATATATATATATATATAGGGAGAGGTTCACAAGTGGACCAAAAGAATGGACTTTTTAATGGACTTAACAAAAAAGACTAATAAGTCTCGGTTATTGGGTGCCGCTGGCGCGGACCCATTACACCAAGGAATTAAAATTAGTGGGTTATTAGTCTTTTTTGTTAAGTCCATTAAAAATTCCATTCTTTTGGTCCACTTGTGATCCTCTCTCTCTCTCTCTCTCTCTCTATATATATATATATATATATATATATATATATATATAAGTGTAGGAGGAATTTAAGTGGCATTAGAATCCTATTAAAACTAAAATAGTTCGCTCGTTAGTCACGGTCCAGCACCGTGACAAATGTTTTTTTTAGAGTTTTATGTTATAAGGACTCTTTTAAACGGCCCAAGACTTATATATACTCATATTAGGACTCTTTTAAGCTAGCTTTCTGAATTCTGAATTAATTTAATTAATTACCGGATAAAATTACGTGTTGTTACAAATAATAGACCACTTAAGTTATCTTCTAAAAAGCCCACATTCAGTTGATCTTTACTAACCTTAAATAGTCGATTGTCCAATGCCTCAGCCAGATTCACTTTGGCTCAGTTATAGCCTTCATAATCCTTCGCTTTATTTAAACACGCCCTTCTCTTTGTAAGGCCATCTAGGCCTCCTGCTTCTCTATAGACAATGAAATGCACCAAAAAAAAGATCACAGTAATTGTCTACTTCCGTTCCTTAGGATTTTTAGCAGATCATTTGTACTGCCTTCATCAGAATCCTCTTCAATGAGCATACCCTTTAGATCATCTTTCTTCTTGGAGGGAGACTTTCATCAGCTTCTCTATCTCGGACCTTCCCCAGTTTTAGCTGCTCGGCTAGACTTGTCAACATACTTCTTTAATTTCCCCTTCTAATCAAAGCTTAAATATTTTATTTTAAAGACAATCATTTATCGATCGTATGGTCATGGTCTTTATAGAAGTCATACCATTTACTTTTGTCTTGGCTACGAATAAGAGTTTTAAGTTTCTCCGTCCACCTTAATTTTTCACTTCCTTGGATCTCATCGAAGATTTTATGTACCATACAGTCAGGAGTGTATACTGGTCAAACTTCTTGGGTTTGTACTAATTTGGCTTCTTAGATTTATCCCTTTTGTCCGAACTTCCCCAAGCATTGGACTTGGTTTAACCAGATTCTTTTGCTTTCATAGCCTTTTTAAAGTTTATGATCTTTTTTACTTTAGCTAAGAGCTCATCCATCGTAGCAGGAGTATCGTTTGCAAGCTCCTAGTATAACTTCCCTGGTACAAGACCACTCATAATGTCATTGATCGTTATTTTATCATTACAGTCCACTACTTCCATTTTTTGCTATCGAATTTGGTGACGTACTCCTTCATTGTCTCGTCTTCTTTCTATCTAACACTGAGCAGGTGGGCTACTATCTTTCCAAGATTTATTTCCAAACATAAATAATTAATGAAATGATTAAGCAACTACTTAATATTGGTTATCTTCCACTGGGGAGTACCATGTACCACATATGAGCCAACCCTGCCAATGTAATGGAAAACACTTTGCACCTCACTTCGTCAAGTGTATAGAAAATTTTTGAAATTGTCTGCTAATGATCAATGTGGTACATGAGATCAATCTTCATTTTATAACTCAGTGTGATCACATGTGTCTTGAACTTTTATTAGGTTGGATAGCTCAAAATGGATGCGATAAAGGGAGATCTTTCTGCATAGTCCATTTACAAAGGGTTTTTGGTCTTGATCAAATATCCTAATCGATATTCAAATCACTAGATGGAGCCCTTATACAAATGGTCATTCTCTACCTTGTAGGTCTTTACAGACAATTACGTTCGATGATTTCTATCAATCGAACTTTCTTTTTATCGGGAGGTGTGTTTAGATTAGGCTGAGACCACACACTTTATTTACATCTGGATGAGTAAGTGGTTCCTATGGCAGTTGATTGCCAGGATTCTTCCCTATGTTTTTTTACATAAACATCCTAGAGTCACCCATATATTTGGCATTAACCGGTCGAACACGCTTCCTTTACTCAGACTATCCAGGATATTGGGTCAAAGAAGTTCAATTGTGTAGCTCCCATCTCTTAACGTTTTGATAGTTGAGGTTTTTCTTGGTCTATAGGACCCACCATCTCAATCGAATCCAATTTTTCTGCCTGACCAGTACCTTTTTCCTATCGAACCCAAATCTAAGCATTTTGGGTTCTCTAAAGCTCAATCGCTATGTAATTGTCTAATGTCCCTATGTGGATATGCTGGTGTAATTTCCTTTCGTATGAGTTATCCGCAATAGTTGGTGTGATGGGATTTAATTCTAATTGAATTTGGCCTAGCCTATTTTTCCCACCCATAAAACTCTGGGTCAACAACCTCATGTTCTCCTGCATAAACATCTTGTCTCTTGACCAAGCTATGTAGAATACTCCACAAATAACTATTCCAATTGGGTTGGAGGGTATATCTTACTTTGCCGCATGGAAACAATTAGGATTATTCGACATTCCAAGTAGAATAACAACCGAAAAGTAAGGTACCACAATGTGAAGAATAAAGCGGTCGTAGCAAACCTAAATAAATACAACAAAATAGAGATCTAATAGATTTATAAGAATAAAAAAAAAATCTTGTAAAATAGCTCCAACTCTTCGATACTAGGATGAATCGACTCGCGATTCATTAGCTATATGAATTTGGGTATCTGATCAAAGATGAAAATCGCGCGTACGAGTTATTGACGCTAGTTGTTGAATTCGTTTTACCGCCTAAATACAAAACCAAAACTATTGACTACACTCTTTATGGGAGTATAGTGGCCAGTCCGGGTATCAAATCCCCAAAGAAATGTTTCTAGAATTTAATTGGATTAACAAAAGAAAAGATAATACTAAGCATGTGTTTAAACTACGATTACAAAAAGGAATAAAAACTATAGATTGCGACTATTATCCCTCACCTTGAGTTAATTAGTATAAGTGGTTACATGGGACTATAAACTTAGCAAGATTGAATCTTATTTTAGCAATTATTTAAATCTAGAGTTGTCACCCCCTAAATCGTCATAAAAGCGTACTATGATTTTGGCGTAAAAAATACCCCCAAAATTACATACTTAAGCTCGTAAATACGGAGCATACATGATATACCCTATTAAATTTCCTAGGCGTAAAATCAACAACAACCCAATCGAATTAAACTCATAAAATCCATCACCAAACCAAAGCAACCCATTAACCCAAAGTGAGTTCAATTAATTACAACCAAAACTAAATTAGCTAGAAAGCATATTAAATGACAACAACTAAATGTAAGAAAGTAAGGAAAGAAATTAAATATAAGTTACAAATCAAGTAAATAAATGACAAAACAAGAAAAAGGAAAATGGAATCTTGAATTTAAGGAGACAGATAATGAATAGTGTTCTTACACAACCTATATGGGTAAACCCTAGGAGGGAGAAAAGTCACACCTAAAATCTTCTCCAAACCCTAACCTCCCTAATCTAACTACTAATAAGATGATAAAATAAGATAATGAAAGATATGTCTTCAAATACTGAAAACCCACTTATGTAGTAAGTGGTATAACACATAAAGATAAAAGAAAAGAAAATGATTTATCCTTATAACGAATAAGGAGCTCCCCAGAAAATGGTCATAACATGCTCGTTAAGAATTGGATTGAAGAACCGTCGGAGGCCACGTGAAGCCGACTCGAAGGCCACAACTTCCGTTAAGAGTTAGAGCACGAAGCTCGAACGTAGAAATCGCTAAAATTCCCCTGAACTTGCGTACTACATTGAAAACTTTTCGAATAACACCAATTGCACCGTTAAGCGCTCCAATACATACAAAAACTCAAATAAATCTTGCATCACATCTATATATCGAAACCCAAGGTCATACGGTAAATGGGCACAAATATGAGAATTAACGAACATAATTGTACTAGAATGCATAAAGATAATGGGCGCTAATATGCAATATTCATGAAGAATCACACCCCCTAACTTAGACATTTCTAGTACCTAGTGATGAAACAAAACAAAACCATCCCAACAGAAGGCGATACAAAACGTACATAAGCATATAATATAAAAATTTAACTTTAACAGGCGAACGATTGTATTTAGCATATGCAATAAGCCGTTAAACCTCTAGGTTACCCTAGTGGACGGGTGTTGTCTCGTGAGTTTTTTCGAGGATAAAACCCACAAACATTAAATTTCCTCAAAATATGCCCAACCAACCAATATGCCAAGCTCAACAACAACTAAATATTTCAACATATTATTAATAAAGAAAAAAAAACTTTTTTCCAATAATCCAAAACTATTAACATTAAAAGAATAACTCTATGTAATTAAATCCTCTAATGTGAATGGTGTGTGCGCACATGTAAAAATATTTGATTTGGTAAAAATGCCTTTAGCCCGAATAACAATTAAAGCATGCTTCCACTCAAGCCTCTCTAGATATTACACTAAAAAAATATAAGCACTCGGATTAGGGTGTAACACGCGGGACATGCGAGCAAAATGAGTAAATGTAAATGAAAACTAGGCCTCACACAAGTCGTCAATAAACAACGCTATATATAAAACTAAAAACTTGTAATCTCAGTGAAAGATATCGCTCATTAAAGGAGGCGAAATGTATTTTCACAGATTATCGCAACTATTATGACTTTTGAATTGCATTTACCCTAAGATCACATAGGACTTTAATAGGGTTATAATGCAAGTTTGGGATTAGGGTTATGAAAGGAAGGGAATATGTACGGATTCGAATGTGTTTTGGGGATGAAACTGGGGATAATGGAAAATTGTTGGCAATTTCAAAATTGAAAAATAATTTCCATAACAAGCATTTAATATAAAATTGGAAAGTGACAAGGATTATGGAACACTGTGTGCATAAATGAAATACTTTCTCTTTCTTTTGTTTTCTTCTTTTTCTCTTCTTTTTCTTTAGCTTTTGTTTTTTCGCTTTATTTTTTCACTTCACTTTTTTCTTCACTTTTTCACTCTCACATGCTTAATGGCAACCACATAACACAAACATCATTCAAATCGAAGTATCATTTCAAGCAATTGTTTGGTAGGTGATATATATGTTTTATAACTCCAATGTGGAGTTGGTTATGGAATTTTGGGTTTTGAAACGAAAGTTTATATTTAGGCTTAAAGGGGTTGATGATGGAAAACATATAAGGTGAGGTCAAAGTCAAAATGAGTAATATAACAAAGAAGGACTATGATCATTTCCTATAATTTACGCAATTCTGGAGTCAAAACAACTTTAAAAATCATGCTCAAATAAAACATTTCATATATGAACTCAATTAATGAATGATCAATGAAAGAATAGTGAGATTACCAACAAACTTAGTGTTTTCAAGAAGAAAATAGTAGTGTATAAACACTCGCAAACGAAGAAAAGCACAAAGCTCGTTCGGTTTTAGTGTACACAAAGTAACAAAAAGATACTAAGTTATAATTGTTGTACCGAATCATTTATAAAATATGCTCAAGTGCTCACGGGGTTTCAAGGTTTAATTCATGCAATTATTCCCAATATTGAATAATTTTAGGACTAAACTTAATAACATGAAAGAAATAGAAAATGCATCATTGAATTAACAATTGGATAGGGCAATTATTAAATTTATCATAGGAAATTAGGGCATGAGGCCCAAGAAAGAGAAATGAAATAAAGAAAATAATTTTTAAAAATTAATAAATATAATTAATAAATATACACATGGCTCACGATGATAAAATAGAAATTGAGATGAATAATCACACACCCCCAACTTGAAATGCACATTTTCATCAATGTAATTAAAGAAACTATGAGAAAGAGAGGGATAATAATAAATCACCCCAATTTGGAGCGATCCTCGAGGTAGTCAATGTAAGCCCTATACAAAGAATAGAAAACAAAATTATTTACACAAATATTAAGTTAAAAGAAATCATGTCATAAGTCACTATAATATAGAGGGGCTAAAGTGAAAATACTAGATGAATTGACGGTGAACATTTATTTTTATTAAAATGGGGGGTCCACGCATCAAAATCGAATAAATAACCAACAACTATATCATCATTTCAAATATCATAATTTCACAAAACAACTTAATACAATACAATAGTAAAAAGTTAATATACTAAAATTAGAAAGAAAGAAAGGAAGAAAAATAAATAAAAAGAAAATTTCCCATTACAACAATACTAAAAAATCGGAACCACCAGAGGATCCCGACGCATATACTCACTCCCCACATTTGGCCTCGTTGGATGTCCATCCCCCTTTCACCACCACAAATGTCACATGAAAAATATGCATAAAGTCCTCATTGATGCGACCATTCTTGCCAAGAAAAATGAGCCCAATTGTGGCGATGCAAGATGACTCGCCTTTCACAATGCAATCCATGGACACCTCGGGAGGGTACACACTTGGTCGAATCGTACTTTGTGGGCATTTAACCTTAAAAAATAAATAAGGAAGAAAAAAATTATGAAGTGCAATTAAAGTTAGTCGGTGAACGAGTCGAACTGGCGTGTGCAAGTGTGTGAAACCAGGTGAAAATATACCACAATATGATAAAATGTGTCGAGGAGTGACAAAGAGTGAAAAAAAGGCAAGTGTATGCTAAATATCTCGAAAATAATTGGTATAGGCATGTTAGTGAACATTTAGTGTGCACAATGTGGTATAAGGGTACGTGAGTGCCATTTGAACCAACACAAGACCCATTTATGAACAAACACAATAATCCATCAACAATTTATGTTCATGAATGGTTATAAGTCAACAATCAAGCATAAATAAGGTTGTAACAACAATTGGGACACACCTAACAAAAAAAATCCACAAAGTGTTAGATTGCACAAAACACTCTAGAATCATGCAAAAAACACAAAATATACATGTAAACTAGCAAGAATTTGTACCTTAATGTGTAAAAATTGGGGAATTTAATTGAAGTTGGGTATTGAAAGGGGTGAGATGTGTGTGTGTGTGGGGGGGGGGGGGGGGGAGGGGTCAAAATGGTGTATTTTAGTTAGAGGGGAGGTTGAGAAATTATAAGTGGAAATCGTTTAAGAGACAAAATAAGCTTAGACAAACTGTCCCCGGTCGACTTCGGGGGGGATCCCGGTTGACTGCATTTGCTAAATATGCCTAGGACGTGGAACAGAGCGTAAGGGAAAGGGGTACTGGTCGACCACGACATGGGAACAAGTCGACTGGGTTTTGTGAAAATGCCTAGGACTCAAGATAAGGGGTTTGTACCATCCAATCGTTCGACCGCGGGTGGGAGGCTAGTCGACCGGGGACCTGTTTTCTCCACACCTATTGAACACCTGCTTGTTTTTGTAAACAATTAACCTACAAAGACTTACCACTTTTTGTTGAAGCTAAGGCCTATTTGTTAACTTTTTTAGCTTACTCATGGTTGTAATGGGAAATTGAGGTGGGGGATTATAAAAAAAATTAAAAAAAGATAAATAAAAACTATATATAAATAACTGAATAATATATATAGGAATTACTATAAAAATATATACACTACAATATTAAAGTAATAATGAAATACGTATAGATATATAAAAATAAGTGTATACACTGCATTACTAATGTAAGGATGAAATTTACAATGGGCGATACATACATGCATAAAAAAAATGAAAATATATGCATAGAAGTGCAGATGATTGTGTGCAAAATAAAGAAAATATTTTTGTGAGTTAATTTTTTAGCTTTTTACAACCGCGTGTTCAGGATGCACAATCTCCATAAATTTCAATTCGTTGAACATACAAAAATTGATAGAACCAAGAATACTAAAAAAATAAAGAAAAAATTAATTGATTACCCTAAATGCTATATGGAAATAAATAAATAAATAAAGAATTAACTATGTACAATCAAAATTTCAATAACTCCATTAACTATACAAAAGGAGTTGAAATTTCTGAGGGTCCGCCCAAACAACCGTTGGAGTGAAAGTTCAAGGGTCTATTGAAAACGTTTATAGATTGAACTACAAAAAAATTACACATACATGAAATCCTACAAGGCGGAATTAGGTTTTACCTTCCGAGATCTATTTGATTTGATCTCGTCTTTGCATGAATAGAATATGTGATGGTTAGAATCATCTCACTCTCTTCTACTGTATTCCTGATATGTATAGTCACGACTAGAGGTTGCGCTCCTATTTCTTGACAACCTTCTTATCTCCACTTTGTTCTCTGCTGCCTCTCTTTCTCACAAGTTTGAACTGGGATCTTTAGAATATCCAAGAGTGATGACTATGTTAAGAGAGAATGAGACTTAGGTGCATATATATAGGCTACAGTAAGGACCCTAAGGATAGACAAAGATGTGGTTCCTAATGGTCCTGAGAAAACCTAATCCTTCCCGAATCCTTATCTCAGTCCTTTGATTATAATTAATACCACTAAATAATTATAATTGCGACTCCACTCCTTAACTCAAATTTATATTGCGAGCTCCTCAATATTAATTACTTAATTCTCCCCATATTAAGTTTACAAATATCCGTTAATAAAATAAACTACTGATAATTTATTTGATTAACATCTTTAAGTCCTTGAGCGAACCAACTTAACTTATTTATAGTGTCGGATTAACATAATCTAATCATCTTAAGGGGTTATCACCAGTCTCTATACCAAGACGTAGATTCCATCCATAAAAGAATTTCGCAGTATATTAATAACCATTACCTAATTTATCAAGACTATTGATCCAATAATGAATCTCACCTAATAAGTCAAAGTAATAAATAATTAGTGCGTGTGTGCATCAATCATATACAGATTAAGAGCCTTAAGTAAATCTAATAATCACGAGGTGTAAATTGTCTTATAAAATCAGTATAAAAATAATGACCTCAAATTAGTTCCATTCAATACACACAAAGTGTACTAGCATAATAAGTTGAAACTATATAGTTTCTCGTAATCAAGCTATACCTACTAAAACAATTTGTGCTACAACCCTGCTGATGGTGTGTCCAGTTCCATTTAAGACTGTGAACAATAAAACTTATATTCTATAAGAGTTGGTGATCTGATCCTCTGTATGAAAGTCATACTCTACACACTAGAACACCTACTAAGCATAATAAAAGACATCGACAATATATAAAATACTGTAAAACATTATGTCCATATATGATTCTCATTAAAATAGGAATAACTTTTTTTATTATAATAATAAATCCATCACTAAAATTATTACATAAAGCATGGTTTTATGTGACACCCCGACAAATTAAATACCGGGTAGCTACTCCTTTATTAAATTAATTCAAAATGCCAAGTTGGCTCAGTTAATAGCATCACTGTCGAAAACCTTTTAAAGATTATTAACCACCTAGTATTTAAAAAGTAAGTTGCCAAATTTTAATTTAAGTCTGATTAACATGTAACAAATGTAATGAAGAAATAAATAACACCATTCACCATACTGAAGTAAAACGAATAACCATCACAATAGAGTAAATAAAGTCTGGAGGAAAACTCCTCACTACAATCCCATAACTGAAATAAATAACCGAATACTGAAATAATACATGCTAAAGTCTGTGAACTGAAATGTAAAAGATGACTCTAAATAGAAATGGGCAACATGCCCTACAACTGATAGATAGTGACTCTGGAATCCAAAAGATAGAAGCGTCTACATGCAATTCCCTGTAGCTTCCACAAACAGCTACAGCTGGTCACCTGAATGAGTATCCTATGCTTGGTGTCCCTGTGGCTGGGCACCTAAAATGGTTTTACAAGAAAAAGATTTGAAAAGCAAACGGGTCAGAGCCCGAATGTGGAGTTATATTTTAAAAACCTGCAAGTGCTTTAAGAACATTTAAAACATTAAATGCAAAGTACATGTTAGGACGTACACTCACATGATATTCTCACCTCTCGTCTAACTGTGCACTCCTAACGTAAGTACCCATCTACAATGATATAAACCACTAGCTAAGTGACATCATAACCAGCTAGACTGTAATAGTTCCTACCCTTATTACCCGCTCCTAGTAACATATAACGATCGTAATTAGATAGGGATTTAATGTAAACTCAGATGTTCAATATGCAATATATTTCTCTATCAGCTAACTCATTATGTTTCTCGGAACAATACCGTAATTATTTATACAACATTAACATGAATGTTCTCATTAATTAAGTGTATATTATTCACATCATAAATATACAATACAAGCACCCTGAGAACTAAGCTGCGGTGCACACATACTCTGCTATCCATCCCGGTACATCACGTACATAAGGATCACACATTCCGAATCTCTCAGGAATAGTTCAGATAACACAAATCACAAATAGTGGAGGCGAACACAGTCACATCACATGGGTCACACACATACCTACGCTCCCACGATCAGCGGACTTATTAACATCCCAATAAGTCTTTCTCTGACCTATGATCATCGAGGTACCAGTCTATATCCCCCCCGTAGGCACACAAGGATTAGAGGGTCCTAAGCGAACGCAACCTCCCGTGATAGCAAGTATGGTAGGTATGTCATACACACAATTCATATACCAATACTAAGTAAACACACATCTTAGTAATACCGTATTTTAATCGTAGTACATATTGCACTCTCGTACTAACTATAATTATTACAATTTGTACTATTCCGGTTTGTAATCATACGCGCCATAATTTCTCACGTCGTAGTAGACACTCACGTCTCAACCCAAACCGTCCATGTAATACAACTCTAGTATGTAAATTCCTTCTCATAAATACCCAAATGTCCCAATTCTATCATTACTACATCTACGGAATGATATCTATATCCTCGAATAAGTTTACGGAACTCCAAAAATCAAAACAGTCCAAAATGGCCCAAACTGCCAGCTCGTTAGAAGTCTCGTTCGAACGAGACTGTTCGAACGAGTTTGGACTGTCAGCTCGTTAGAAGTCTCGTTCGAACTAGGCTGTTCGAACGAGATCCAGTTCGTTCGAACGAACTGTCTCTTCTAACGATATCTCGTTCGAACGAGATATCGAACGAAATCCCTACTCGTTAGCAACGACTGGTCAACTCGTTAGAAGCTCGTTCGAACGACCTGGGGACTGCTTCTAACGACTGACCAGTTTCGGCCCAGATTTTTCCCCAATTCGTTTTTCATCCATTTTAACACTTCAAATCTTCTAAACTAAGTCCCAACAATCGTTTAAAGGTCTATAATCAATACTAAACATATATAGTCACATCCTAACATGTTTTTAAGGGATCAATCCATCCTAACATCAATTAAATTTACAAATTTCTACACTTTTTCCCAATATCTCAAGAACATGAACCCTAACTTTATATCATCATCAAATCCCAGAATTTAATTCGTTTTAATTTCTCCTAATCACAGTTATTATAAGGGAAATCATCTACCTATCATACTACATGCAATTCTCTTCAAAATTTTCAAGTTCTAAACTCCAACTACATGGGTTTTCATTTAATCTTTCAAGAACAATCAAAATTCTTCAATTTCTAACATGGAAAAGACATTCTCTGAATTTAAATGGAATAAAGTCACTTGCATTGGTTTGATTTCTGATTTTGGTGTAGGTTTGATGAAGTTTTCTGCAGAAATTCCTCTCTTCAAGCTCCTTCTCCAATGGTGGCTTAAGGTGGCTAGGGTTTGATTTGGGGAACTTAGAAAACCTAAATGATAACCTACGTAGCCTTCTAGGTTAATATGGTTTGGTTATGGGCTTAGTGGGTTAAATCCACATCAGATTTAATTAACCAATTTTCGTCACTTTTAATTCCTCAAAATGTAAAATTACCAAAATACCCTTTAAGTTGCCCGTATGGCCTAAAAATATCCCGGGACCCAAACTATACCCCCGGCTAGTGTTTTCTGACTATCTCGACCCTTCCGGACGCGTTGGCGCACTCAAAACGACCATACGGATTATAGATTTTAAATTCACTTTTATAATAAAAATATTTCACCGTGACGCGGCGGTTCCACGCGTCTCAACAAAATTTATAAAATGTCGTATATAAATCTCACGACAACTTTTATAATACCAAATACATATATCAAAACACGTATGAACATAATCAAATACCAACTCGCATCTCATTAGTATTTATAACCCGGATTAATTTCCAATTAATACGCATTTAATTAATTAATCCCAAAAAATAAATATAGCCAAAAGTACGGGGTATTACATACTTTCCCCCTAATAACTGAATTTCGTCCCAAAATTCGAAACTAAAAAGTACCTGCTAAAAATAACTCTGGATAACGTTCGCGCATCTCATCCTCGCGCTCCCATGTGGACTCTTCGACATTGTGATGTCGCCACTGAACACGCACTAACGGGACTATCTTTGACCGCAGTTTCCTCTCGCTTCGGTCCAAAATAGCAATTGGCCCCTTCTCGTAGGAGCTATCCGGCTGGAGATCGATGTCCTCCACAACAATGTGAGAATGGGCCAAATTATCTCTAAGGTATTTCCTCAGCGAGGAAATATGGAACACGTCGTGAATCCGATGCAAGTGCTTCGGTAGTCCAAGTCTATACGCAACCGGTCCGATCCGCTCAATGATAGGAAACGGCCCCACATACCTCGGTGCCAACTTCCCCTTCTTCCCGAAACGCATAATCCCCTTCATCAGAGATACCCTGAGCAAAACCTGGTCCCCCACTTGGAACTCCCTGAAAAACCTCTTCGCATCAGCATAACTCTTCTGCATGTCTTGAGCTACCCGAATGCGACTCCGAATCAACTCAATCCTTGCCGAAGTATCCTGAATCACTTCCGGCCCAAGTAGTTTGTTGTCTCCCACTTCTAACCAACATGCTGGGGAACGACAAGGCCTACCGTACAATGCCTCAAACGGAGCCATGCCAATAGTGAACTGATAGGAGTTGTTGTAAGCAAACTCCACCAGTGGAAGGTACTGCTCCCATCCACCCCCGAAGTCAATAATGCACATGCGTAGCATGTCCTCCAACATCTGATTGGTGCGCTCTGTCTGCCCATCAGTCTGCGGATGATACGCCGTACTCAATCGCAATTCCGTGCCCATGGCCTCCTGGAAACTCTCCCAAAACTGCAAAACAAATATCTTGTCTCTGTCAGACACGATATTTAGGGGCACACCGTGAAGTCTCACAATCTCTGAAATGAAGAGCTGGGCATACTGTCCCGTGGTGTAGTCAGTCCTTACGGGTAAGAAGTGAGCGACCTTGGACAACCTGTCCACAATTACCCAAACGGAGTCGTGACCCCTCTGCGACGTAGGTAACCCCGTGATAAAGTCCATGGATATGCTCTCCCACATCCACACCGGAACCTCCAAAGGCTGTAGCAATCCTGCTGGTCTCTGATGATCCAATTTTACAAGCTGACAAGTGGCGCATTTCAAAACAAACTCAGCGATATCTCTCTTCATACCGCTCCACCAATACTGCCGTCTCATGTCTTGGTACATTTTGTCCCCTCCGGGATGTACCGCGAACTGTGAGCCGTGCGACTCTGCCATCACTTCGTGTCGCAATTCCTCTCCTTCCGGAACTACCAATCTCCCATTGAAGCGTAATCCCCCGTCTGAGCTAACGGTATAGGATTCGGCTCCCTCTGCTAGTAATCGAACTATCTGCTCCTGACAGAACGAGTCATCGGCCTGTGCCCGTACTACCTTCGTGACAATCTGCGGTGTAACGATCATCACAGACATGAAAGATCGGGCCACTGCATCCTGGTGTTCCAATTCCTTCCACTTTACTTTCCACACCTCTGCCACCTCATCTGCTGGCCTACGGCTCAACGCGTCTTCTACCACGTTAGCCTTACCCGGGTGGTACTGGATGTCGAACTGGTAGTCTTTCACAAACTCAAGCTACCTACGTTGCCGCATATTCAACTCTTTCTGCGTGAACAGGTACTGTAGAGACTTGTGGTCTGTGAACAGTTGGAACTTCTCCCCCAAAAGATAGTGCCTCCAAATCCGTAGGGCAAATACCACCGCTGCCAACTCCAAATCATGCGTGGGGTAATTCTTCTCATGAGGCTTAAGCTTACGGGAAGCATAAGCTATGGCCTGTCTCTCCTGCTGCAATACACCTCCAAGTCCTTGCAAAGACGCGTCGGTGTAAACCAAATACTCAACTCCCGGTCTCGGCAATGCTAACACAGGTGCTGAGGTCAATTTGTCCTTCAATTCATCGAATGCCAACTGATAGGCATCACTCCAGATGTATGGCACACCCTTACGAGTAAGATGTGTCAAAGAACCTGCTATCTCCGAGAAACCCCGAATAAACCTCCTGTAGTATCCTGCTAGACCCAAGAAACTACGAATCTCCGTTGGTGTCGTGGGCTGTCCCCACTCCCTCACCGCTGATACCTTCCCCGGATCAACAGATATCCCTTGGTCGGAAATAATGTGACCCAAGAACTGGACTTCCTTCAGCCAAAACCCGCACTTCTCATATTTTGCATACAACTCATTCTGACGGAGTGTCTACAAAACCTGCCTCAAATGCCCGGCGTGCTCCTCTTCTGTCTGAGAGTAAACCAGAATATCATCAATGAAGACAATGACAAACTGATCTAGGAAATCCCTGAACACTCTGTTCATCAAGTCCATAAACACTGCTGGAGCGTTGGTCAAGCCGAAAGGCATAACCCGAAACTCGTAAGAACCATATCTCGATAAGAACGCAGTCTTCGAGACATCCTCCTCCCTGATACGCAACTGATGGTATCCCGATCTCAAGTCAATCTTCGAGAAGAAAGAAGCTCCTCTCAACTGGTCGAATAAGTCATCGATTCGAGACAACGGATACTTATTCCGTATCGTGACCTTATTCAATTCTCGGTAGTCCACACACAGTCTCAGTGAACCATCCCTCTTCTTCACAAACAAAACTGGAGTGCCCCAAGGTGAGGTACTCCTTCGAATAAAGCCTTGTCCCAACAACTGCTCTATCTGATCCCGTAACTCTCGCATCTCAGCTGGAGCCATACGGTACGGTGCGCATGCTATAGGTCTCGTACCCGGTAGCAAATCTATAATGAAGTCTATCTCTCGACTGGGTGGTAAGCCTGGTATCTCCTGAAACACATCCGAATATTCCCTGACTACTGGGATAGAATCTAAAGGAATCACTACCTCCTTAGAGGTATCCTCCTCATTGTAATACAGATGAGCGGTCGATCCTCCCTCTGGGCGAGGCATCGCCACTACAAACATCTCTTGCCCCGGAATGGCAAAAACAATGTTCCCACTGAAGCAATCAATCATGGCCCTATATGCTACGAGCCAATCCATACCGATGATCACATCGTGAACATGCATGTCTAACACTAACATGTCTGCAGGCAATACCAAACCACCGATCTCTACCCTCACTCCCCGGCATATAAAGAAAATAAGTGACCCATTCCCCAATGGTGAGTCGACACACGTCATTGTGCTCTCTGCCGTAGCTAACAATCCTAAAGCTTTCGCGAAGTGTGTAGCTATAAAACAATGTGTAACACCCGTATCAAATAACACCCGACCCATAGTGCCATGGATAGGAAACGTACCCTCGATCGCGGGCGGTGCCTGTGGAACTGCAGCCTGGTGGACGTTGTAGACACGTCCATACTGTAGCTGCCCCTACTGAGCTGAGACTGCTGGAATGGGTGGAAGTGCTGCCATCTGTGGCGGTGTGGGAAGAGCGGCGGGAAACATAGGTCTCTGTGGCTCCTGGCGAGCACCCTGCTGCTGCTGCTGTGGGGCCCTGCCCCTATCAGGACAATCCTGCTTCTTATGGCCAGTCTTGCCACAAACAAAGCACTTCCCTGGGAAGTTCCCTCCCCTCTGCCCCTGCTGTCCCCGGCCCTGGTGGCCGTTACCGTTCTTCCCTTGGCCCTGATGAAACTGCTGCCCATTCTGCCCCTGTTGGCCCTGATGGCCGTTTGGAACCTGATGGCCCTGACGGAAACCTCCCTGTCCCTACCTGTAGTTCCCTGACCGGAACCTATTATTATCCCCCTGCTGGGAGCCCTGCTCATTCTGTCTCTGCCCCTGACCCGATTGTGCCCCGCTGGCACCATGTCCTCCGATCGTGCCCTGATGGCTAGACTCTCCCGACCTTTTACCCTCGTCCATATGAAAACGGTGGTCCTGGCAGTGCAACAATGCAGCGTTAACCACATCAGAATAGGTGGCCAACGATAGGTTCCCTAGCAGATGCTGACGGATCCTCCAAGTCAACCCGTCGGTGAACTTCTCAATTTTCTTCTTCTCTGTTGGTATCTCATCTGGAACGATGTTCAACAGATTCGTGAACTCGGCCTCATACTCGGCCACTGTCTTACCCTCCTGCCTCAGACTCATCAGCTTCCTCCTCATTTCTGTATGAACTGCGGACGGAAAGTACTTGCGGTTGAACCGCACCCAGAACTCCTGAATCGTGAGAGCATCCCTCTCCTCCGCGGTGGTAATGGACTCCCACCACTGCAGTGCAGATCCAACCAGCTTGAAAGTAGCTAGCACCTGCTTCTGAACATCAGTGCACTCATGCATTCTCAAGTGCCTCTGCATATCCTTCCTCCATTGGCTCGAGACTACCACATCTGAGCTACCTGCAAACTCTGGCGGATGCGCTTTCTGAAAAGCATCACGTTCACGCTCCCAAGCAGACGGGAATGCATTTGCCTGTACCGGCACGACAATCGGCGCCTGAGGTGGTGCCTGCTGAACAACGGTAATTGCGGCATTTACCGCTTGGGCTACTATAGCTGCAACCTCAGCGGCGCTCATCATACCCTGAACTGGAGCGGGCTGGGGTTTGGGCGTTGCATCCCTGGGAACTCGTCGTGCACGTCGTGGAGGCATCTGAAATAAGAACAAAGTTTATAAGTTCGCTGTTTATAAACTTAAAATAGCTGAAGAATGAAGCATACACAAAAAGAATACAACAGTCCTAAAATATAGGGCTCTATATCAAAGAAACGTAGCGGAAACATAATAGCCGTACAGATCTTAAAGGACACTAGAACCTGATGCTCTGATACCACCTGTGACACCCCGACTAATTAAATACCGGGTAGCTACTCCATTATTAAATTAATTCAAAATGCCAAGTTGGCTTAGTTAATAGCATCACTTTCGAAAACCTTTTAAAGATTACTAACCACCTAGTATTTAAAAAGTAAGTTGCCAAATTTTAATTTAAGTCTGATTAACATGTAACAAATGTAATGAAGAAATAAATAACACCATTCACCATACTGAAGTAAAACGAATAACCATCACAATAGAGTAAATAAAGTCTGGAGGAAAACTCCTCACTACAATCCCATAACTGAAATAAATAACCGAATACTGAAATAATACATGCTAAAGTCTGAGAACTGAAATGTAAAAGATGACTCTAAATAGAAATGGGCAACATGCCCTACAACTGATAGATAGTGACTCTGGAATCCAAAAGATAGAAGCGTCTACATGCAATTCCTTGTAGCTTCCACAAACAGCTACAGCTCGTCACCTGAATGAGTATCCTATGCTTGGTGTCCCTGTGGCTGGGCACCTAAAATGGTTTTACAAGAAAAAGATTTGAAAAGCAAACGGGTCAGAGCCCGAATGTGGAGTTATATTTTAAAAACCTGCAAGTGCTTTAAGAACATTTAAAACATTAAATGCAAAGTACATGTTAGGACGTACACTCACATGATATTCTCACCTCTCGTCTAACTGTGCACTCCTAACGTAAGTACCCATCTACAATGATATAAACCACTAGCTAAGTGACATCATAACCAGCTAGACTGTAATAGTTCCTACCCTTATTACCCGCTCCTAGTAACATATAACGATCGTAATTAGATAGGGATTTAATGTAAACTCAGATGTTCAATATGCAATATATTTCTCTATCAGCTAACTCATTATGTTTCTCGGAACAATACCGTAATTATTTATACAACATTAACATGAATGTTCTCATTAATTAAGTGTATATTATTCACATCATAAATACACAATACAAGCACCCTGAGAACTAAGCTGTGGTGCACACATACTCTGCTATCCATCCCGGTACATCACGTACATAAGGATCACACATTCCGAATCTCTCAGGAATAGTTCAGATAACACAAATCACAAATAGTGGAGGCGAACACAGTCACATCACATGGGTCATGCACATACCTACGCTCCCACGATCAGCGGACTTATTAACATCCCAATAAGTCTTTCTCTGACCTATGTTCATCGAGGTACCAGTCTATATCCCCCCCGTAGGCACACAAGGATTAGAGGGTCCTAAGCGAATGCAACCTCTCGTGGTAGCAAGTATGGTAGGTATGTCATACACACAATTCATATACCAATACTAAGTAAACACACATCTTAGTAATACCGTATTTTAATCGTAGTACATATTGCACTCTCGTACTAACTATAATTATTACAATTTGTACTATTCCAGTTTGTAATCATACGCGCCATAATTTCTCACGTCGTAGTAGACACTCACGTCTCAACCCAAACTGTCCATGTAATACAACTCTAGTATGTAAATTCCTTCTCATAAATACCCAAATGTCCCAATTCTATCATTACTACATCTAAGGAATGATATCTATATCCTCGAATAAGTTTACGGAACTCCAAAAATCAAAACAGTCCAAAATGGCCCAAACTGCCAGCTCATTAGAAGTCTCGTTCGAACGAGACTGTTCGAACGAGTTTGGACTGTCAGCTCGTTAGAAGTCTCGTTCGAACTAGGCTGTTCGAACGAGATCCAGTTCGTTCGAACGAACTGTCTCTTCTAACGATATCTCGTTCGAACGAGATATCGAACGAAATCCCTACTCGTTAGCAACGACTGGTCAACTCGTTAGAAGATCGTTCGAACGAGTTCGTTCGAACGAGTTCGTTCGAACGAGTTCGTTCGAACGACCTGGGGACTGCTTCTAACGACTGACCAGTTTCGGCCCAGATTTTTCCCCAATTCGTTTTTCATCCATTTTAACACTTCAAATCTTCTAAACTAAGTCCCAACAATCGTTTAAAGGTCTATAATCAATACTAAACATATATAGTCACATCCTAACATGTTTTTAAGGGATCAATCCATCCTAACATCAATTAAATTTACAAATTTCTACACTTTTTCCCAATATCTCAAGAACATGAACCCTAACTTTATATCATCATCAAATCCCAGAATTTAATTCGTTTTAATTTCTCCTAATCACAGTTATTATAAGGGAAATCATCTACCTATCATACTACATGCAATTCTCTTCAAAATTTTCAAGTTCTAAACTCCAACTACATGGGTTTTCATTTAATCTTTCAAGAACAATCAAAATTCTTCAATTTCTAACATGGAAAAGACATTCTCTGAATTTAAATGGAATAAATTCACTTGCCTTGGTTTGATTTCTGATTTTATTGTTGGTTTGATGAAGTTTTCTGCAGAAATTCCTCTCTTCAAGCTCCTTCTCCAATGGTGGCTTAAGGTGGCTAGGGTTTGATTTGGGGAACTTAGAAAACCTAAATGATAACCTACGTAGCCTTCTAGGTTAATATGGTTTGGTTATGGGCTTAGTGGGTCAAATCCACATCAGATTTAATTAACCAATTTTCGTCACTTTTAATTCCTCAAAATGTAAAATTACCAAAATACCCTTTAAGTTGCCGGTATGGCCTAAAAATATCCCGGGACCCAAACTATACCCCCGGCTAGTGTTTTCTGACTATCTCGACCCTTACGGACGCGTTGGTGCACTCAAAACGACCATACGGATTATAGATTTTAAATTCACTTTTATAATAAAAATATTTCACCGTGACGCGGCGGTCCCACGCGTCTCAACAAAATTTATAAAATGTCGTATATAAATCTCACGACAACTTTTATAATACCAAATACATATATCAAAACACGTATGAACATAATCAAATACCAACTCGCATCTCATTAGTATTTATAACCCGGATTAATTTCCAATTAATACGCATTTAATTAATTAATCCCAAAAAATAAATATAGCCAAAAGTACGGGGTATTACATTTTAGTCTACTTCTTTAACAATATCTCACTTAGACTCAAAGCCTTGTTACAATGAATCTCACTCTCATACCCTCTACAGGACTATCAAAAGTCTTGGCTGGTAAGATCTTTGTGAAAGGGTCTTTCGGGTTATTCTCTGAAGCAATGTTCACGCCTGTGGCATCACTCCACTGCATAAATTCTCGAATGAAATGATAATTACGCTCAATGTGTTTACCTCTCTTATGGCTCTTAGGTTCCTTTGAGTAAGAAATTTCACTGCTATTATCACAATAAATTGTAGTGGTCAACTGAACTAAAGGTACCACTCCTAGATCAATTAGGATGTTCCTAAGCCATATTAATTCTTTGGTTGCCTCGGAGGCCGCCACATATTCAGCTTCCATGGTGGAATTAGTACTACAAGATTGCTTGATACTCCTATAACTAATGGCTCCACGTCCTCGGGTAGACACATATCCAGAGGTAGAATTTTTGTAATCTCTATCAAACTGAAGATCTGAATCGGTGTACGCAATAGGTACTAATTTATCTGTGATAAACTAGCATATAATCTCGTGTTCTTTTCAGGTATTTGAGTATATTCTTTACTGCAGTCCAGTGTTCTTACCCAGGGTTAGACTGATATGTACTAACCATGCCAACAATAAAGCAGATATCAGGTCTAGCATATAACATAGAATACGTAAGTCTCCCAGCTGCCGAAGCATAATGGATGCCTTTCATCTTCTCTATCTCATCAGGTGTCTTATGACACTGAACCTTGGAAAGAGATATTCCATATCTCAAAGGGAGGAATCGTTTCTTAGAATCTTTCATGATAAATCTAGAAATAATGGAATCAATATAAGTTGCTTGTGATAAACCCAACATCCTATTCTTGCAATAACTCATAAGCTTGATCCTAATGATATGACTAGATTCTCCTAAGTCTTTCATATCGAATTATCTAGGCAACCACAATACTCCAACATCATTTCCAATGAAAAGAATGTCATCCACATATAATACTAAAAACACCACTACATTTCTGTTGCATTTGTTGTACACATAAAACTCATTTAGACATTGACCAAAACCAAAAGATTTAATTTCTTGATAAAAAAAATGTCCCAATTTTTAGATGCTTGCTTAAGTCCATAAATGGACTTTTTAGCTTACAAAATTTATGCTCTTGTCCTTGGGTCATAAAATCATTTGGTTGCACCATATAGATACACTCATCAAGATATCCATTAAGAAATGCAGTCTTGAAGTCCATTGCCAAATTTTATAATTGAAATAAGTCACAATGGATAAGAGAATTCAGATGGAATTCATCATAGCTATCGGCGAAAAGGTTTCCTCATAATCGATGCCCTCTTTCTGAGTAAATCTTTTAGCAATAAGCCGTGCCTTAAAGGTCTCAACCTTCTCATCCACCCCTCTTTTCCTCTTATAAACCCACTTGCATCCTATGGGTTTTATCCCTTTGGGTGGATCTACAAGACTCTAGACCAGATTAGAATACATAGATTCCATATCATTATTTATAGCTTTAAGACAAATTTTTGCATCTTTATCTTGGATAGCCTCATTGTAGTTACAGGGATCAGCTTCGAGTTCATCAGGGACCTTGTTATAAGACTCTCCCAAGAACATAAACTATTTTGGTTGATGTATAACCCTCCCACTACGACGACGTAGTCCCCGTGCTTGTGTACTAATGTCAACACGTTGTGTTATTTCATCATGTATTGGTGGTGTTAAAGAATCTAATGGTTCCTTCAAAACTCTTTAAGAACAACTTTACTTCTGGGTTTATGATCCATCATATAATTCTCTTCCAAGAATTAGGCATTAGTGCTTAAAATGACCTTTTGATCCTTAGGATAATAAAATAAATAACCATTAGTTTCCTTAGGATATCCTATAAAGAAATAAACTTCTGATCTTGATTCCAACTTACTGGGATATCTTTTTAGCACATGTGCTGGACAACCCAGATCCGAATATGTTTCATACTGGACTTGTGCCTAATCCAAAATTCCTTGGGTGTAGTAGAGATCTCCTTTAACGGTACCAAGTTCAGTTAATAAGTGGCCTTTTCTAAAGCATGTCCCCAAAGTGAATCCGGGAGATCTGTATAACTCAACATGGACATAATCATATCCAAAAGAGTCATGTTCCTCCTTTTGGCTATACCATTTTGCTAAGGTATAACAGGTGCATACAATTGGGATGTGATCCCTTGATCTTCTAGATATTGCCCAAACTCCCCTAAGAGGTACTCGCCACTATAATCAGATCGTAGTGTCTTGATACTTTTACCTTGATGCTTATGCACTTTTACCCTATAAACTTTGAATTTCTCAAAGTCTTTGAACTTATGGTGCATCAGGTAAATGTACCCATAAATTGAGTAATCATCTATGAAAGTCATGAAATACTCAAAGCCCCCTCTTGCTTGGGTCGTCATTGGTCCACGTAGATAAGAATGAACCAATTCCAATAGTTCTTTGGCTCTATAGCCCTTGGCCAAGAAAGGCCTCTCGGTCATTTTACCTTCTAAATAAGATCCACGAACTAGAAGTGCCTCCACTTCTAGTGAGCTCAATTGACCACTTGCTACCAGCCTACGAATCCTTTTTAGATTAATATGACCTAGGCATAAGTGCCAAAGATACGTTTGGTTCACTAAGGAAGGTTCCTTTATTTTTAAATTTGGTCCAACTGAAATATGCAGAATATTAATTTGTATTGTGGGAGAGATGGGATTTACAATATGAATATTATCAACTAATATACCATAACAAATAATAGTTTTTTTTTAATAACCATGAGTTTATTAAAAGAAATTGAATATCCATAAAAGTCTAAATAAGAAACTGAAATCAATCTCCTCCTAATAGGAGGTGCATAAAGACAATCTTTTAAAACTAAACTCCTATCATTATTCAAGCTTAAATGAAAGTCTCCCACAATAACTACCGCTACTCTCATAGTATCTCCCATAGTCTAATAAATCTCTCCATCACTTAGTCCCCCGGTTTCCTAGAACCGTAAAGAATTGCATACATGATTTGTGGCTCCCATATCTACACACCAGGTACTGGTAGTACTAACCACAAAACATGATTCAACGATAAATGAATAGAATTTACTTGTATTGTTCTATTTATTGTGGAAAACAGAGCAATTGTTCTCCCAGTATCCTGACTGCTTATAGTGGAAACACTTGTTGTTGGGGTTTTTCACACCTCCCTGAGGCCCACGAGCTGCCCGAGGGACCATAACTTGTTTATGAGCCTTCTTTTTCTTCTTTTTCTTCTTTCCCATAGGCTTAGAAGTAGAACCTTTCTTAGCAATAAAAGCACATACTGAGTTCTTGATGAGACCCTTAGATGGTTGTAGCTTTTTAAGTAGATTTGCCAAAAAGTAAGAAAGTTTGTTTATATTGTAATTTAGGCGGAACTGCTTAAAAGACTCAAGCAACGACTTTCGCTCCAAGGATTTCAAGCTCATTGAGAAAAGACATCATCCTTAAAACATGTTCCCTTACTAGGGTCCCTTGTGTTATGTGTGTGTTCATTAATTCTTTCATGGAAACTTGACTTGTCTCACGATTCTGATCCGCAAAAATATCTTTGAGGTTCGACATCATGCCATATGCAGTGTCCACCGACTGATGCTGACATTGAAGCACATTTGACATAGATGCCAAAATGCAACACCGGGCCATCTCACCAGCCTTTATCTATTTCTAGTAATCTCGAGTTTCATTTTTGGTTCCCCCTCACCAAGTTTCTCAGGACAGATCTCATTACGCACAAGTTTGTACCCTTCAACAGTCAACACAATATCCAAATTACTTTTCCAGTTAATGTAATTAGGTCCAGTTAATTTATTTTCCTTGAGAATGACAACAAGTGGATTGAAAGATCTTCCCATCTTAACACTGAGAAACAAATAATAAAATGAATTATTATATGGTAGAAAACTTTTTGAATTCTAAATCAAAATTAATTTCCCCTCTATCATTTTTAAAAGAATTTGTCAGCATTTCGATTACCATTTGAATAGTATTCCTCTTTATATAACCTACTGGAAAAAAATTAGGCAGGCTTATTCCTTTTAATTTTATTAGCTAGAAAAAACTTGTGTTTAAAAAAATTAAATAGCCAACATTTTGGTCCTATAAAATCATAGCATTCCTCTTTGGAGAACCTACCATTATTTTATATCTAAGTGTATACCACCAACTAATTTTAAATTATCTCATATCACATAGACTCCTCCTTTGAAGGCCACCGATATAAATAATGAATTCAAAATTACACTTAAGGAAATTTATATCGACTAACAAAATAATTAACATTCCTCGTTAGAGGACCTACTTATTATTGAAAGTATACAAATCATTGATGGAGACCCTCTCCCACTTAGTAATTTAAAAAACTTTTGTGATGGTTAAAAAAATGTGTCAAATTCTTAATTAGTTTTAAAATCTAGGACATTCGATATATTTCCCAAAATAATGAGATATCCCTATTTTAATATATCAAGCAAATGTGTGATAAATAAAAAATTTCAAATACCCTTAATCGTTTAGAAGATGAATACTCAATCTTTTTTATTATCTAACCACACATATTAATGTCCACAATTCAAAATAATTATGAATTATTCACATTTAACATATATATGATTTAAGCCGAGTCAGTATTCCGTGTTGTCCATAATTCTAAGGGAACCGTTAACATATATTAACAACCCAATAATTAAAACATGAATAATAAAGACATAATTCAACTTAAATAAAACAGTCGAGATAAATAAGGATTCCCGACTATTATGGTCAATATACAACTATGTCGTAGATTGGAGTTCTCAACTCAACGGTCATCCTTGAACTCAACAGTCATACTTGAACCCAACAGTTATCCTTGAACTCAACAGTCATCCTTGAACCCAAACACTTCGTGTTGCCATTACGCTGGGACAACATAGGGTTCCAGGTGCATGGTCAGGTGGCGAGGTCGAGGAGGGCTGCCCTCGCGGGCATCTATAGGGAAACACACCCGCCTCCAAGCACTATTTTACACTGTCGAAATTGATTTATGTGCCAAAACTGCCTCTGATCATTGATCTGGTTTCACACTCCTCCATTAACAATTACGATAAAGAAACATAAACAATTTACACACGTCTTATGACTTCATGAAGGAGTTCACATTTTCTATGAATATTACATTAATTCAGTGTAAAAAGTAACCACGAATAAACCATCGTGGGATCCAATCACATAAACCATAAACATAGATACGTGACCATAATAGTGGGATTAGATCGCTGCAAAACAAAAGTTAACACATATATATATTCTAACCAAAATCCATGCACGTAGTCTACTATTTTAATTCGACAACATGGCTGAATTTAACCCATACGCGGTATCAACAGGGCTCTAATACCAATTGTTGGAGTGAAAGTCCAAGGGTCTACAAAAAAATTACACGTACATGAAATCCTACAATGTGAAATTAGGATTTACCTTTCAAGATATATTTGATTTGATCTCATTTTTCCACGAATAGAATATTTGATGGCTCGATTCACCTCATAGTCTTCTGTTATATTCCTGATATATACAGTCAAGACTAGAGGGTGGGCTCCTATTTCGTGACCACCTTGTTGTATAATCTTTTTTCTCTGTTGTCTCTCTTTCTCATAAGTCTGAACTTGGATCTTTTGAGTATCCAAGAGTGACAAATAGGTTAATAAATAATGAGGCTTAGGTGCATATATATAGGCTACCGTAGGGACCTTAAGGAGAGATAAGAACGTGGCTCCTAATGGGCCTGAGAAAACCTAATCCTTCTCGAATCCTAATCTCAGCCCCTTAATTATAATTAATACCACTAAATAATTATAATTCCAACTCCACTCCTTAACTTAAAATTATATTTCGAGATCCTCAGTATTAATTATTTAATTCTCCCCACATTAAGTTTACAAATACCCGTTGATAAAATAAATTATTGATAATTTATTTGATTAACTTCTCTAAGTCCTTAAGCAATCCAACTAAACTCATTTATGGTGTCAAATTAACATACTCCACCTGCAGGGTTTGACACATACAGAACTTATAAGAATCTCAAGGGGGTATCACCAGTCTCTATACCGATACATGGATTCCATCCATAAAAGACTTTCACCATACATTAATAACCATTACCCAATTTATCAAGATTATTGATCCAATAATGAATCTCACCCGATAAGTCAAAGTAATAAATAATTAGTGCATGCGTCCATCAATCATATCCGGATTAAGATCCTTAAGTAAACCTAATAATAATGAGGTGTACATTGTCTTATAAAATATGTATAAAAATAATGACCTCAAATTGGTCCCGTTCAATACACACAAAGTGTACTCGAACAATAAGTTGAAACTATACAATTTCCCATAATCAAGATAGACCTACTAAAATATTGTGCTACAAACCTACTGATAGTGTGTCCAGTTCCATCTAAGACTATGAACGATAAAACTTATAATCTACAAGAACTGTTGATCTGATTCTTTGTGTGTAAGTCGTACAATCACCAGAACACTTACTGAGTAGAATAAAAGATATCGACAATATATAAAATACTACAAAACATTATGTCCATATATGATTCTCATTAAAATAGAAATAATTGATTTTATTATAACAATAAATCCATAACTAAAATTATTACATAAAGCATGGTTTTAGTCTACTTCTATAGCAATAGCGATTTGACTTTGAGGGATAATTGACTGTCCCTCAATTTCATGCATACTTTCTAAAAAATGGAAATTTTGTTCAGACAACGGGAGGTATGAGTAAGGCGAGAGAAATGAAACATCGTTAATTAAAATTTTGGGGGGATGATGTGGGGTTTGGATTGAACGTATGGTGAATACACGTGGTTTACAAAAAAATAGAATTTCCTCCCAAAGGTTTTGTAATTGGAATGGGAGGTGGCGCACATGGAGGCAAAATTACCTTCATGGAAAACAACTCGAGCAAGTAATCCTCATTGTGAAAGGGTTAAACGTTTTAAAGTTTTGAACCGATTCATCGGACACTTGTATCGATTTGATAATATAGAATAAAGATGGGGAGAAATAAATTCAAACTCAATAGATGAGTCATCATCGCTTGAAGATTGAGTTTTGAAGGAAATAAGATTATTTTCAATGAAATATTTTTTTGGGGGGACTAAAGAAGAAATCATTTCATTGCAAATAGATACTACGTCCATTTCTTCCTCATTTTCATTCTCTATTATAGCATGGGCTAAGTCAAGAATGGTTTATTTCAAAGTAGGCATAAAATCCTCATTTGGTTCAAAACATTCGTCGATTTAACTGAAGAGAAACCGTCGTTGGGTTTAAATAATGCATCCAACTCTTGCTCCCAACAACGATTTTCTTCCCATTAACGATTTTCAAAATTTTTATTTTTAAGAATGTCCAATTTCTCACGCAGAGTCATAGGTGGAGGAGAAGATTCTTGATAATGTGAAGTTTGGAAACTATCTTTGGAACTACTATCAAAATCATATCATAAGAATTTGGAAATCTATTACAATTCGTTTCAATATTCTTATCATAAGGATTTTGAGGCTCAAAATCAGAATAATCATTCACAAAATTTGCCGTAATCCATAACTTGACTTTGGTAATACTCACTCGAAGACATTTTAGATGTTTCAAGTTTTTGACTTTGCAAGTATTCACCAAAAGTCATAGGTTTTGGGGGATTTTGAGAATTATCATCATAAATACCGAAAAAATTATAGTAAGACATGCGTACCCCACAAAGTGATTTGCATTCGAAAAATTTAAGCATTTATTGGCCCTCAAACGTAGAAGTTCAACAAAAATTGTTAATAAAAAATACAAATAGAAAGAAAATACTATGAAATACTAAACCATTTAAATTCTAAAACAAACAAGTCCCCGACAATGGCGCCATTCCACGCGTCCGAGTTACTGACGCTGGTCGTTGTATTCGTTTCACCGCCTCAATTCAAAAACCTAAACTAGTGACTACACTCTTTACGGGAGTATAGCGGCCAATCCAGGTATCGAATCCATAGAGAAATATTTATTGACTTTAATTGATTTATTACTTGTCAATAAAGTGTAAAAGATAATTTTAGCAAAAGAAAAGATAATACTAGGCATGTGTTTAAACAACGATTACAAAAAGGAATAAAAACTACAGATTACGACTAATATCCCTTACCTCGAGTTTATTAGCATAAATGGTTACACTGGACTATAAACTTAGAAATATTGCATTTAAAAAATTAATTAAATTTAGAGTAGTCATCCCATAAATCGTCATAAAAGCCTACTATGATTTTGGCGTCAATAAATACCACAAACCTTACGCAAGCAAGGTTGTAAATACGGAGCATACATGAAATCACCGGTTAAATCTCCTCGGCATAAATTCAAGAACAACCCAATCGAATTAAAAGCATAAACTCCATCACCAAAGCAAAGAAACCCATTAACCCAAGGTGAGTTCAATCAATCACAACCTAAACTAAATTAGCTACAAAGAATATTACATGACATGAATTAAATGCAAGAAAGTAAGGAAAGCAATTAAATCTAAGTTATAAAACAAGTAAATAAATGACAAAGTAAGGCAAAGGACAATGGAAGCTTGAATTTAAGGAGAGAGATAATGAATAGTGTTCTTACATAGCCTATATGGGTAAATCCTATGAGGGAGAAAAGTCACATCTAAATTCTTCTCCAAACCCTAACCTCATTAACCTAACTACTAAAAAGATAATAAAATAAGATAATGAAAGATATGTCTTAAAATACCCAACACCCACTTATGTAGTAAGTTGTAAAAGAAATAAAGATAAAATAAAAGAAAATGATTTATCCTAATAACCAATAAGGATCTCCCTGGGAAAATGGTCACAACATGCTTGTGAGGAACTAGATTTACGAACCGTCTGAGGCCATGTGAAAGTCGACTCGAAGGGCCAAGACTTTCGTGAAGAGTTCGGGCATGAAGCTCAAATGTAGAAATGACTAAAATGCCCCTGAACTTTTGTACTATATTGAAAACTTCCCAAATACTACCAATTGCACTGTTAAGCGTTCTAATACCTCCAAAAACTCAAATAAACGTGGTAAAACTTCTATATATCGAAACCCAAGGTTATACAGTAAATGAGCGTAAATACGGGAATTAACGGACACAATTGTACTAGAATGCATAAAGATAATAGACGCTAATATGAAATATTCATGACATATCAGTATCCTTGTGCCCTGATAATAAGAAATTGGAGAAAGGAACATGGCTAGCCAATTCACACAGATAGTTCCCATCTGCTTTTGCTAAAATGGGTATGGAGTTGATCTTAGATAAATACGCTAATTACTTGTACATAAACCAAATAAGAGACAAGATTATTAAAATACTAAAATATAATTGAGTTTGAGAGTAAAGAGATACGGGAGAATAATTGAATTTAAGTGATTCGGCCAAAATTGGTGCCTATGTCCACAAGTGATGGTTTGTATGTATTATTCACTAGACACTCGCCATTAATGAGTACATATTACAAGATCCTAAGCTATATCTCTATATTTGGCAATATAACGGTAAGGGAAAAGGTCTCATACCTCACATAAGACATGTGTGCTATTTACAGGCTGTTAAGAGAGAGAAAAAAGAGAGGAGAACACATGTATCACCTTTATTGGTGAGGTGAGAGCACATTTTACAAGCATAGTAAGAGAATACTCCTGAGTTAGTTTTTGGCACATAGGGAAGAATATCTATATATCTTTTCCAACTACATGTGTATCAAGATGCCGATGTCATCCACTCGCAAGGTGCACACTTACTTTAATAGTGTCACCTAACTAAATAAAGTTAGTTCCATTTTCCTAGGCTAAGTTGACCATAATACGAGCCGATTTCCATAGGCCTTCTCGACTTATTCAGTATGAAAGACATTTAGTTTGCACATTCATTGAGGTCAAGTTTCACATTTCGGTTAGTCCATGAGTCACCTTATATTTAGGGTACAATAGTAATGAACCCTCAGTTCAAATCAAATTATTTTTTAATTTCACCAAATAAAATTAATTAGGTCAAATTGCATGCGACTGATCTTGAGATAAATGCGGAAGTTACAAAAGTAATTGTACACAACACACAATAATTTTCGAGAATAAACCCTCGTGATAAAACCACTCTCGCCCTTGCCTAAAAAGTCCCCTAGTATTATGAGTTTTAGGTTTATTATAGACATACACGACTTACACATAAAATAATAATTAACGCCACAAAGTCTCTCCCTTATGTTTTGATCTGACGCATATACTCATACTAGAAATCGATTGCTCCAAGCATGGACTCAACTTGCACGGTCCTCAAACCTCGATATCAATCAATATTTGTTGTCAATGATGAACCCATGCATTTAATGTGCTATTCGTCACACGAATTCTTGTGCTAATATCTTATGCTAATGTAGAATATCGGAGGAGATTAAAAACTGAAACTTTACCTTAAAAGCATGAAACTTGACATGATCTCACTCTCACAAGAAAAATCTCTCATAACTTTGTTAAAAGATTAGTTATGTATCTTGAAAGACACATGTGCATTGTTATTTGTACTTGGTACCATAAGTAATAAACTCAAACAAGATTTCCAAGAGATCAGGGTGTCGTTCGAACCAGGGTGCTCTCATTGGAACAAAGTCACTTCGCATAAGGGTCTCTCATGAGATATGTCTATTGTACGAGTAATTAAACTTTGAAAGCATGCTTCTTGTGAGGATCCCCTTTCGCACGAAGGGTTTTCTTATTTGAACGATTGAAGATAAAAGTCAATTTTTTGAGAAAAAATAAAATAAACTTAAAGAAACTTTCCCTCACATTCAAAATCTTTTTCATGTCAATTTCTTACTTAAAAGTAACCTCAATGAATTTAAAAAACCTTAATTTCTTATCAAACCTTTAATAATCTAAATTTCCGAGTATGTGGTTCGATAGATATTTATCGCACTGTTTTGATTTTGTCTTGAATTATATTACATCTATAATTCAAAAGACTCTAAATAAAACAAATACACATTTTGTTACATAATAAATCCAATATCAAAACAAGGAGTGTAAAATAGTATCCTCATAAAAATGATGACATGCATGTACTTTATTTGAATATTATTGATTCAAATGTGTTTTTTTAACTAGTTAGGGTCTAATGTTTTAATAGTAAAAGTTGGTTTCGTAGTAATAGATTTTAAGAATTTTGTTTTAATTAAATAACCCACGGAGTAGTATCTATTTTGATGGAAAGTTATGCCCGTTTTTGAAGTTGATATGACATGAGAGTGAATGTAACATAACAAAATGGAGAATACAACAAATTAAAATTTTACTTACAGAATTTAATAGGTGCTTAAACAAAGAGGATATACTAAAGTTTTATGTGACAAGATTTTCAAATTATTTAAAAACTAAGCCAAATATAAATCTTAATTAAAAATTTGAGTTATAAATCACCTAAAAAAGTAAATCAACACATAACACGATATGTACGAGAAAACCTCCAATAATATGAAACAATATCATGCTAATGGAATAATCTCATTAAAAAACTTGGTAAAACTTATAAAGTGGATAAATGTTTTATGATTACGCAACACGCTAACTCATACCCCACCCCTTTTCATCAATTCCTCACAATAAGGAGACCTCTGTAATATCAACGAGAATCTCAACATATCCTATGTATTGATTAATAGATCAATAATATTGCCCTCGAAATAACTTGAACTTTTGCTTCTTTATAAATGAAGAATATTTTGATTAACCATATGATCACAAAAGTCTGCAAAGGAATAAAGTACCTAAGTTGAAAAATATTAAAGTGACAAAAGTGTTTGATTGCTTAAATTTTTTCTTTTTTATCTTTGTTATTGATCAATTAATGAAAGATTTATCAAATGCACATAAGAGTAAGAAAGAAAGAAACGGAGAAGGATTAGCATTTCCTTAAAAAATGTTTTTAAGTCCTTAAAAATTAAGTACTAAAAAAACTTGGCTACTCTCTTGAATATTTCTCTATTGGAAATACTTAAAGTTTGATTAAAAATGAGAAGCATATTGGGTTTATATATATTTGGAAAAAAATGTAATGATGGCTAAAACCTAAACAAGATAAGCCACAAATACACACCATAATTATCATGAAGAGTGTGTAAGATATTGTCTCTCATAAAAAAGGTTATTTAGGAGAAAATATAATAAAATATCTTTCAATTTTCAACAAAAAAGATCTTTTGATATGCCCGTCGCTGAGGGCCTGAGGCATTATGGAAGCAATAAAAGTCTTCGTGGGCATAAAGGATCAGCAACCCTAGGTCTCGAATGAAGCTAGATTTTTTCTTCAAGTGAGGGAGTGTGTTTTAGTACAAGTGTTCACCTCAAATAAACCTAGATTGTCTGTGTGTGTTGTTGGTGGTGGGGGTGGGTGGGTTGGGGTGGGGAGTGGGTGGGGAGGGGGGGGGGGGGGGAGAGAGTAGATTGTAGTGAAAAATTACGAATTTTAGATCAATCCTGGTAAACATGAATCTAGGAGAGAGAGATATTAGATCCACCCAATTGAATAAGTGTTTCAATTAAACAGTTAACAAAACAAAGTTAATGTCAAGTTAAATTAATCAAATAACACTTTGGAAGCAAATGTAAGTCAGTTTGCTGAACTAACTAGTTACAATCCCTATGTTCAATTCAAGAAGGAATTATATTGGATCCATATTATATTTGTGTGTGTGTGTGTGCAGGGATATTGTGTATATGATTAGAAAATAACCATGCAATACGATACATGGAAAGATATATGGAGAAAAACCCCACCTAAGGGTGAAAAAATCTCGTTGCACCCTAGTATCTCATTCATTTTGAAAAGTAATTTTACACAAATGCAAGAAGGTACCTCTATCCTGTTATCCTAACAAGAAGTTGCCTATGGACGTTGACAATCTTCCTCATTTTAATGAGTGATCCGCTAAAAACTTCATCAAGTGAACACGAAAGTCACATTATCCGTCCATCGATCCCACCACAAATCAAATCCCTAATATGATTCGTCTCCTTTTAGACCTGGAGTGTAGATCTTCAAATTCATATTCAAAGTTGATAAAATGAATCTAGTCTTAGAGGTTTCTAAAATAAAAACACTCTAAAATCTCACAATCAATGAATCAAGTATGGATTTAAGGTTTTCTCTCAATGATGTGAAGATCATGTGAAATTTAAATTTGATAAGTGTTTCTCTGAACACTTGCCTAACAAATACTATCTCTAAGTGTGGAAAGAACTCAGGAAAAGGATCTCTTAAAATGGGAGGGTATAACCCCTTTTATATTTTAATTATTAAAATTTGCTAATGTTTTACGCACGCAAAAAAGTATCTCTATGTGCACACTTTTGGGCAGAAACCAAAATCCTGCAAAAATCATGATAATTATATTCATGGGGTAATTTTAAGCATCACACACGGTTTTAGGCATAAAGATTAGTAAGCCCAAAATCGTGACTGCCATGCACACGTTGCTATTTTGATGTTGTGTGTATGGTTTTAGATAGAACATTTTTCAATCCTAAACCATGTTGTCATGCACACAAGTATCAAACGAATCCATGCACATGCATATATGTAGTCTCTAAGATTCACCTCAAACATGAAAACAAGGCTTTCCCATTTGAAAATTTCACTTAATCGAATCACTAATTTTTTTCCAAAGTAATATGAAAACGTGTACATGTGTGTTTAAGCCTTGAGATGATTAGACTAAAAACAACCACAAAAGGATATGTTATTCAGTATCCAAGATAACATGTGGAATATTTGACGTAGAGAAGCCATGGATGATCTTCAATTTCAATGTCCATAAATTCTAATGAACAATACCCCCCTTCTCTCTCTCTCTCTCTCTCTCTCTCTCTCTCTCTCTCTCTCTCTCTCTATGTAATCAAGCTTTTTGGCTCGATTTGTGTAAGAGTCAATATTTTTTGATGGGAAGTATCCAACCAAACTATTGGATCAACCAATTACAAAATATATTATATCTTTAATCTCCCCCTTAGGCTATTATGTGGAAAACCCCCACAAACACCAAAATCTCTTCACTATAACATCCAAACTCACCTCACATCTATTATATACTCTAAAAATGCTATACAAACATTTATGATATCTGTGATATAAGATTATCGACGTGTCACATTACCTTTGACTTATATTTCCTTCCTCTTTCTCCTCCAAATTCACTCCCGGTGTATTTCATTTCTCCACCTCTTCATTTCCCCTTCCATCCTACTGTTATGCATCCTTTAATGCAGATAACTCTTCTTCTTCTTCCAATTAAGGTTAACCCACTATATATTACTCCTCACTCTTGCTTAAATCATAAGATTACGCCTCTTTTTCTTGTGGATCTGCTTCAAACCCCTCTCCTCTCACCGCTATTTTCATCTCAGATATTATCTTCCTTTTTCCCGTAACCTTTCCCCTCTCCTTTATTTTATAAACATTTAAGATGGGTTTGAATCTCTGAGGGTTGTTAATGACGATTTGATCGACAAACTGAGAATACTAGGTGTCAGAACTGGCATTTGCTCATTTGCCCTGACGGATAAAAAGAGTGTGTTTGCTTTGAAAAAATCTTCCATTATAAGTTATGTTAAAAGAAAAGCAGATGGAGTGACCTACCTATTTGTATGAATATGAAAAGCTTTTCATTCGGATGCCAACTCCCAGGTCATTTTCTCTCTCTCTATCTAACTGGGAGTTTCATTTCGCATTTTTAGAATATCTTAATAAATGAAACTCTTTTTTGATTTTTTTTGAAAAATATTTGGTTCCTTATCATCTATGTCTGTTTTGGCATTTTTCTTAAAAGTAGCCCATCAGTCACCTAGAAAATTTGAAAATTTCCTTAAACAATACAGATCCCTTCCAATTTGGAAATTTTTTCCTGAAAAAAATTCGACATGGTTTTTTTCTCTATTCCCAGATCTGAGTGTGGAAAGTGCTAGTTGTGATATATATCTTACATATATCCTATGAACATGGTTTTAAAACACGACCGTTACGTAACAAATCGGCCGTTACGTAACGATATTTCGATGAACCGTTTTGGATACATACCTATATATAGTATTGTAACAAATTCACACCCATATCCATTTATGAATTGGATACGTAACTGTAACGTATTACAATCTGTTACCAACCGTTATAGTCCAATTTTTTAAATGGAGAATGAATAAGAGTACCATGAAATAACAACGCTATGGTAACTTTGTCCAGATCTACACCTTTAAGCTTTCACTCTTTCTTACTACAACCATTATCCAGATCCAGAACAATAAACTAAGACCAAGCTTCATTTACAAAATAACATTACCGAACCTTGAGCAGCAGATACCCTCCAACGAAACCAAGTTACAGTGGGCGTTTTGGACAAGCGGTCGACGACATTTCTTAGATTTTCACGCTGAGTAGTGAGTATGATGTGGTGTGTATTGTGTATTTGATATTTCAGATTGGATTTTGTCGTTGAGAGGAGAAGAGAGTTACTATGCTGCTGTCCAAAGTGAGAGTTTTTTTTTTGTGATATTTAAAATAAACAAACAATCTTATCTTATCTCATTTTGTGGTTGAGAGGAGAGGAAAAGAGGACACAGGGGTGCAATTTTTGTTTTAATTGATTATTTAAGTTTCGAAAAAAAAATAGAACTTTTTTTATTTCATTTTGTTTTTTACGGGTGAGATGAGATGAGAAATCACATTGTACCCCCAAAATATAAGATGCCAGCAAAATGTTTAAAAAAAAATCCAAAATCTTACAAAATTTTGGCAAAAAAATTTAGAAAGTTTATTTAAGACAACTCCTTATTATCATACCTTTAAAAATGAATTATTATTCGATTTAATATGTGTAATTTTTTAATATGATACTATGTTCCAAAAAATATGGTTAAAAAAAAACCAATAAAAATACTAAAAAGAATACAAAATTCTACCAAACTATTTATAATTTTTTTGTTAAAATTTAGTAATTATTATTATGAAGACAAGGAGATTCTTTAAGACCCCCAAGACATTTTTTGGGAGGTGAAAATATAGCATCATTGTAATATATGCAACTAAGTTTATTATCATATTTGTTTATTGTTATGGTGGTTGTGATATCACAATTGTGCAATGACATTAAGCATATTACAAGTTATTGCGTAATGTGTTTTTAATTATTAGTTTTTGATTAAGTAATAAAATGTTTTTGTGTGCTTTAATACTATATAATGAACCCATATATTACTTAAATTCAACATTTTATAGTCAAAACAAAAGTATCATTCTGTTTTATGGGTTATGTGAATAGTGAAAAAAATCACGCACGCGATAATCAATTCCCATTACATTACGTCCGATACCCTCGATACTGTTACATCGCTACCGCAACCGTTACGTTACCCGATAATGTTATTTAAAACCATGCCTATGATATTATTACTTGGGATATTATTGATAGTGTGGAGGCTTCTTTGTTGTACAGAGGGATGTATCAAGGTTAAATTAAGCAGTTTAAGAGAAACCCAGAACAGGCGACTTCAAAAGGGCATAAGCAATATGAATTGATGATTAAGCTTCAATTGGATATTAGGTAATTTATTCATTTTTGGTTTCTAGAGTGTTTGATTCTTTTATTCAATGAGATTTTCTTAGCATAATGACATTTTGGTTTGTGTACTTTAGGTATTCGATTGGGAAACATGCTCCGATAAGGGGAAACCTTAAGCCAAGTGATTTTGATCCCAAAGAGAAATTATGGACTAGGTTTCCGCCTAACTAGAGCTCTAAACTTTTTTCACATTTTATCCCTTTTACTCTTTTCCACTAAATTTTGTGTTTTTAATTTTGATGTGCACTCCAATTATTGATATAAACTTTTGATGTTTAATTGGTAAATTAAAGTTGTGGTGGAGTAGGTGAAGGGTCTCCGGGAAGATGAAGCATACTCTTCAAAATGATAGTTGTGGTTTGAATTTTCCTACTTATCATAACTATGATGTGCGTACATCGAGTTTTTTAGAGTTGAATACGTCACATATTACATTTTTGTGCCTTAAAACTAGAGTAAGCAGTAATTATGGTGATTTTGACTTGTAGAATTTAGAAATGGTGGTGGTTTTGGACTTTTGATATCTCAGGTATTATGCAGAGAGTGTGGTGGTGATCGGAGGTTGTGATGTTTGGGTACATCTTAAGGATTTGTATATTTATTTTAATAGTTTCATTGGAGATGAGATTGCGTATTATTTTATTAAATGATAATTGATTGGATATCAATTAATGAATTAGTTAACTTTGATTATTGTATTGTTTGGTTTGGTTATTGATCGGTTATTTATTCGCTTTTGAATAATTTTGTCATTCAAGATATGTGTTCATTTACCAATTGGTTTGGTTATCTCCGTCCATTCTTATTTTCTTCAATTTAGTTCCTTAATAATATTTGTTTTTGTTACTGGTATCAATTTTAATTTAATTTTTCATGTTATGTAGTACATTGTGTAGTGAAACTTTAACCCATTGGCAAAAAAAATATAAGTCATTTTAACAGTCAATACGCATATTATATTACGTTTTATGTGTCGTGTGGTCTTGATCCTCAGTTTCACAAATGAACTTAGGATTTTCGTTTAATCCACAAAACGAAAGTTAAATAGTGGACATCAACTATTTGTTGAAATGTCTAAACAGAGTATACTTCTTCAAATTTGCAGGTTATATGTTTGACAAAAGGGCAATATAATCACTTTTACGTATTAGTGTGTTATTAAATTGGTGCAATATTATTATCACAATAGCTTCGCTCGCACATCGCGCGAGTTTACACCTAGTTAGCCATATAATGAGAATAATGTGTCATATTACACATGATATCCCAAAGACACCCAATAACCAAAAAGTAGAGTCAGAATCAAGGGATTTAATCATAAAATTATGACCATACCTTAAAAAATGAAACTTGACCACAAGATTGTGCATGTATGACATGCACAAAGAGAAACTCCCCCTGCTTTGGGAATCCTCCGATAAGAAATCAATATGAACTAATATCCATCTAAATCATATAAATCTAAAAAAGTAATGCCATTAATTAGTATAAATGATCAAATACCTTTAACTAAGATTTATTCCCCTTTTTAAAAAGTTTTCTTCCCTTTTTATCAAAAGTTAATCCTCCAAACATAAACATGGGAATCAAATAATGTATGTTTTCCCTAAAGGCAACAAAATTTTACCAAAAAAATCAAGAGAATAACTTAGCCTATTATAGACATTTCTCCCCCCTTTTTGACACAAGATCATAAAATATAAGTTGAAACGACATAGAAAATGGGTATAACATGCTAATAAAACAAAATCGCAATGAACAAATAAATAGAAAGACAAAATCTAGATACACTTATGATAACGACAATGTTAATATGAAAGTCATCATGGGGAATAATTGAATGTATGATCATAAAGTGTCATTAAGTGTATGATAAAGTTATAACATCAAGTAAAACATGTGTAACAAGTGAAGTATGATGTATAAAAAGTGAATATGAAGACAAGCTAGTATAACACAATATATTTAAGCATGTGAACATGTGAAGTAAAATAATATCGCAAAGTTTAACTTGAAGAGATCACAATGGATAGCGCAAGAAGATATATATATCCCACACCAAAAAACTCGATAAAAGCAATAAGAATATAAAACCATATGTATCCAAAAGCCAATACAACTCCAAAATAGGACTAGAGTGATATAAATAAACCATAATATATCATAAAGACCTACAACTTGATAAGTAGGAAGATAAATAATCATAATCTAAAAAATATAGAAATAAATAAGAAATCTCTAATCATCCACTAAAAAATTATCCACAAGACTCAATGTATCCTTAGAACCATCATCTGCAGAATCCTCCTCCTCCCTATCTTTGTTGACAGTATCCTTAGTTGAAATAGGTGCCGGTACAGGAATTGGACCAGATATCAAATATCTAGAAAAAGACATGACTCGGTTCTCTATAGCTGAAATCCTTGAAAAAATATGGTATGTAGTAGTCTTAAGTTGAATATATAGGCAATCAAACTGATCAAACACTATCATCAAATGCAAATTAAATGAGAGTAAATTGGGCATCCATGTACCCTGTTTATAATTGATGAACTCGAAGGGGATTTGTAAATAGAGCAAGAGGATCATCAGATATGTCCTCATCATCAGGATTATTAACTGGATTTGGAATCCGATGTAAAGTCTAACCCTTAGAACGGGTAGCACTGATGCTCATGATAAGACCAGGAATTAAAGTAAATTGATGAGATCCTAACCTCAGCACACCCAAAGAATAAATATATCCAACAACCATCCTAGAAAATGGTAAATCATCCTGATTTACATCAAATTATCCGTGTTGTATAACCTCCAAAATAAGAAAAAGGTAATTTATGGATTGCCCAAGGACAATAAGGTGCATGAGACGTCCTATGGAGCAATGGAAGTTTTCTGATCATCTATGAGGCATAACGTTATAGATGAATATAAAATATAGAATCAATAATCTTTGACAAAGTGGCACCTGTTGAAATAGATTACCCATACATAAAATCTTTCTCCCCGAAAGAAATGTGGCCAAATTATGATGAGACAAACAACTCTTTGTGTACGGTATATATGAGGAAGGATGTGGGGAGATACAGATTTACTTCCATCTTTGTCCAAACACATGAATTCATTTTTTACTAAATTTTATCTTGATTTAATTTAGTGAATCATGTAATAAAATTATGAAGACAAATTCCAAACCAAATTAGCAAAAGAAGAATTTGAGGAAAAATCTCTTTCGAAAAAAACCTTTAATTTTATCACTGTTTAAGAAAGTACAGACACTTAATGGCTTACAAACTACTTAGACATCCACTAAGTATAATGTGGTATAGTATTCAATTCTTCAATAAAACGTGATGAAGTCCAGCACTGCCCATAGCAAGCAACTCTTGCCTCGATATCCATCGATCAACCTCAGGGAATCTCAATTCCTTCCTTCTTCAACAGTAGAGCCTCAACTCTATAATTCAGCATTAAAGATAATCGCTACAAGGTTTTTTGAACTTAGAATGTGTTCTTGATTTGGAAAAGTAATCTTCAACTATTCAAGGGGTTTGGATGAAAACAATATAGAGTTTGATCATAAAAGAACTCTAAAAAGGCTTGGAGAAAAGTCTAATCCTGCACCTCTATTTATAGGGAAAGTTATTTCAAAGAGATAGGGATTAAAGATTTGGAAATATATGTTTAAAAAAAAAATCGTGAACTCGTTCGAATGAACTGACATATCATTAGAACGAAGTACCCATTCTCGTTCGATCGTGCTTTTAGAGAAACTGAAAGCGATAGCTTTTCTGAATCAATGCTCTGATACCAATTTGAAAAGGATAGGGCCCCCAATTTTTAGATCTAATTACAAAAAGTAATTTCCTTTTAGAGGTGCGGAAGCGAGATGGTTCGATTAAACAAATTAACTAATTTTAATTTCTTTCCAAATTAAAATTAAACAAAAACACAATGTGAAATTAAATAGATTAACAAATGAATTTTTCACTTAAACCAATTTAATTCAATCCAAGTCCTAGAAATTTGCCTAAGTCATATTTTCAATATTATCAAATTAGGCCGAACCAATTTCATCAAATTAAGTGATGACTTGAATTAAATTAACATAAACATTACCTAAATTAATTTAGCACCAAATTAAACAAGTAGTGGAGATTTAAACCAAATTTTACCTAAGCATGCGTTCTAGGTGAATTTGCAAAAGATAAAATAAATAAAGAACCACTACTCCGCGATGTACGAGAAAAAACCCACAACGGAAAAAAAATCTCGGACGACCCTAGCCATAAGTCCACTAAGTATAGTTTTACAATTACAAGACAGATAACTTACTTCCTCGACTCGACCCTTTTAAGCCTTGACGCGTCTTCTTGTAAACACCTTAGTCTATTCGACAACCCCGAAGCTCCACCGAAATCTTGAAATTCACCAATGAGACTTTAGGTACACCGTCAACCACATATGGTGCCTTTCACCATGTGAGAATGCCGCAGCAAAATCCGAACTTCTTCTTTATGGTATGTAGAAGGAAACCCAAATGAACTCTTCAAACGTTAGAGTAAAACCCGGTGCCAAACACTACATGCAATGATATATATATTGAAACTTGGAATAAACAATATGGGTGAAAACAAGAGTGTTTTATGAATTTTTTCTGAAAAAATAGACACTAAAAAACAGAACTTTTTCTCGAAAACTTGAACTCTCAAAGGTCTATCTAGGAGATGGAATAATATGAAAAAGTTAGTTCAAAAGAGTTGGTTTCTTCACTAAGTAGTTCTGTCAAAAGATAGTGGGGAAAAGAAGTGGGAAAAGTGGGAAAACTATCAAAAATGCCCAAAATAATTGTTCCCGCCAAATTTCATTCGAACGAATTTTCGTTCGAATGACTTTTCGTTCGAACAGTTTTACTAATGAGGTTCCAGAAGGAAAAAAGGAAACTCATCAGAAATCTCGTTCAAACGAGATGTCAGTTCGTTCGAACGACCTGGCAATCTCGTTCAAACGAGATTCCAGTGTGGTTCGAATGACGTGTTAGAAAAATGAAATATTAATTTTTAAGCCCAAATTTTTTTATGAAAAGTTCTAAAAAATATTTTCTGAGTAAAGACAAAGTCGTTAAAATTAATTTATAAAAATTATAATTTTCACACAGTAAAACTTGTTCCAAGCTCCTATATAAATATATAATGCATTCATACCTTAGGAGTAAACGGAACAAATGTTGTTGACATAGAAACGAGGCACTACAAACACGACATTTGATGAAGCTTTATGAACTTGGCCGCTACGTCTTCAACTTTAGAATGTCATAGGCATGAAGGATGGTCAAGAACTCTATCATTTGACTCAAATGTTTTTGTTTGGAATTGAGCCAAAACAACAAAGGACTCAATTGGAAATTTATGTCCTTACAGAAACTTTGAACGACATCCAAAGTGTACCCAAAAGGCAACGTTCCAGATTTCATTCGAACGAAGAAACCTCGTTGTAACGACCAATGGAAACTCGTTCGAACGATATTTTAAGTCGTTCGAACGATATTTTAAACTGTTCTAACGAAACAAGCAAAAATTTCAAAAAAATCTTTTTAGAAACATTTTGAAAACTTTTAAGTGCAAAATATTTTAAAATAATCCATGGGTAATTAATGTCTTTACTAAACCACCTCATAAATCTTTTGAATGATGTTGTGAACAATCTTCAATCTTCCAAATGTCACCAACTTCTTTTCTTTGAATATGTTAAAGTAGTCATGAAGGTTAAATGGGGTGTAACGGGATAAGCCAAATAAAAATAAAATGTGCAATTATGTAACTTGCTCTTTCAAATCACACCCTTCGGTTCTTTCGATACAAAACAAAAACCGAAGACAAATTGAACCCTAAGACTAATACAACTAATGCCTTCCTAAATGAAGAAACGAAAATGCATAAATTTATAAGTATTCAACTGAAAAGTCTTCATCTTGTGTGGTCCATGAAATCATTATCATGACGGAATCACCTACACACATGAGACAAAATAAATGTCGTGACACGTACGAGTTTTTTTAAAATAAATTAATAAATCCCCCCTTAGTTTGTTCTCCCCCTTTATGTCCATAATAGACAAAGGGTTGGAAACTAATCCTGAAATGTTAGCATCATATAAATCCAAAATAAATAATCATTACAAAGATAATCAACAAAACACATGCGATGAAATTTTGAACAAGAAAAGCAACTATTTTTGAAAATTTTCAATTTTTTTCACTTATAAAAACATTTATATGTGTAAAATGTACGTATAGGTACAAAATACATCTCACCACGGAATAACACTGAAATACTTGAATCATGGAAGCAGAATGTAATTGTGTGGATATTTTCTATAGGCAAATCAACATAGGCATTCATAACATATGCACACAAAGTTAATGAGATACTTCTAAAGAAGGAACTCAATTTCAACCTTAGGTGTAATAATGTTGAACAAGATGAAAGTGACATGACTTATGCAACATGCCATAAATTTTAATGATTCTTAAATCAATAACGCTAAACTCTTTAATGGTTTTTAAGAGAGTTCATAGTGCAAACTCACTGATCTTTTACTTTATAACACCCTTATAATCTCACATATTTAAGAATTCACTCTCAAAATTTTGAATATATCATAATGCTCATATGTAGATAAGCATCAATGAAATAAAAATGGCCTTGGCACTTCTATTTTTGTGTGCCATTAATATTTTAGAATCTTTTTGACAAACAATGGCTTTTAATGCAAACCGAATTTTGCTCTTTCATAGCCCCTTTTCATTGCTTAACATATATTTTTTTTTCGGGAAACGAAATTCGGACAATGTTTTTTACAAGAAAAACATATCTCTAGTAAATTTGGATCGTTGTTAAGCACAACTGAGATGGAACACCATTTTCAACATTTAATAAGAAAGCATAATATCCAATAAGTTCATGCATGTGTGAAATAAAGGTGATAAAGAGTCTAACGTGAAGAAAGTTATCATCAATGTAAAACTAATTGCTATCCACACGTTATTAAACACACTAAATAAATGAAGCCATGTCTCAAAACATCATGAAAAAGTCATATGAATGGATGGAATGCAGGGGTGATTTGAACATCTTAAATGCACAACCATGTATGGTGAAAAAAAAAATACAGAACTCTTTTTTCATTTTTCAAAATTTATCAAAAATAAAATATTTTTGGACTTTTTCTTAAAAAACAAAAATCTTATTTCATTTTCAAGATTTTTCAAAAATAAAATCATACAAATATATAGAAATACAATCTAGCAATTGGGACAAATGATATAAACATGATAAACACCCGATACTTGATAAAATACCCGAACTCAATCAAGAGAATAAATACCTAAAAACTTCCTAAGATTTTCGATTTTAAGCTTATCTAAAGGTTTCATGAAATGTTGTCTAAATGGCATTCGGTGCTCACAAAGATCAAGGACACAACCTTCTCCCCAATGTAATAACGAATAAAATGCTCAGGTATCTTGACGTGCTTTGTGCGAGAATGTTAGACCAGATTATGAGATATATGAATTGCACTCGTATTATCACATATAACAGTCATTGTGCCTTGAGAAATCCCATAATTTTCCAACCCTTGCTTTATCAATAAGAGTTGTGTGCAACAACTCCTGACAGCTATATACTTGAACACAACCGTGGACAAAGATATGGAATTTTACTTCTTACTTAACTAAGAGACAAGAGCACTCCCAAAGTAAAAACACATACCCGATGAAACCATCAATATCCCCGGTCCCATAGGCATCCAAATAGGCGAACACACGATCATCGGTATTAAAGAAATACTAAGTACTGTAAGAAAGAGTGTCACTCACGTATTTGATAATACGTTTAAGTGCAAAAAAGTGAATCTTTTGGGGATGCTTAGTAACGCGCACAAAATCCAACGCTAAATGAAATGTTTAGACGCCTAGTGGTCAAGTAGAAGATTACCTATCATTCTCCTGTAAAGGGTTTGCTCAACATCCTTGCCTAAAGAGTCTTTGCTAAGCTTAGTATATGTGCTCATAGGGGTGTGTGCGCCTAGCGAAATCTAAACCAAACTTATTTACTAAGTCCTTAGAATATTTACTAGGTCCTTAGCTCACCAATCATGCTCATCTCAAATTCACTCTTCATCTCTTCCTTAAATTTGTGAGCATGTCGGGAGCACGTGGATCCAAATACTCTATCGTCCACATAGTCTTGGGCAACCAAGATCGTACCACTCTCTCTCCTCATAAATAACGTCTTATACTCTACCCCTCTCTTATAGCCATGAGATAAGATATAATAAGTGAGTCTCTTGTACCAATCATGGGATGCTTACTTTAAACAATACAAGGCCTTCTTAACATAAAAGATGTGTTTCGGATGCTTTGGGTCTTCGAACCTCCTTTGTTGTTCCATGTACACTTCTTCCTATAGATGACATGTTATGATGAGTAATAAGCAGACGGACTCAAGTCTAATAACAGGGGAGAATGTCACGTCAAAGTCTACACCCTTAATTTGTGTGTAGCCTTAAATGACCAACCTGGCATTATTGCAAATAATGATTCCATTATCATCAATGTTATTCTTGTAAATCCACTTGGTACCAATAACATTAGTCTCACTAGGTTAAGAGACTAACTCCCAAACATCTACCTTGCAAAATTAAAGCAACTCATCATTCATAGCGAATATCCAATGCTTGTTTTTGAGTGTTTCTTTCACATTCTTGGGCTCGACTAAGGATGTTTTGAAAAAGTAGCTAATCACATTATAAAGTTAAGCACGAGTATTGACACTTAGTGTGGGATCACCAAGTATAATAGAAGTGTGATCTCTCTTTCGAACCCAAGCGGGTGGGTCCTCTAAATCAAGATTGGGGTCCACCGAGGTAGTATGAGGAACAATAAGATCGTTATCAAGTGTGTATTGTTCTTACACTTGAGGTCAGGGTCAACAAACGCTGACTCGTCATCTCTAACCAGGACATTTATTAATTACCTAACCATAAAGCTTGTAAGATTATATACCCTATAAGCCATACTCAATGATGAATGACCTAAGAATATCCTCTCATCCCATCGAGAATACAACTTTCTAAAATGCTCTCTATCTCTTAAAATGTAGCAAGGACTCCTAAAAATTTGAAAATATCATAGGTTCTATTTCTTCCCTATCCACAAATTATATGGCGTGTGTAATGTGTATGGATAAAGATATAATTGATTCACCTTATGATATGCATTATTAATTGCCTCTTCCCAAAAACGTATAGGTACATTTCTACCAAGAAGCATGGATCCAACCATATCTTGAATCGTCCAGTTCTTCCTCTTTATAATACCATTTTATTAAGGAGTATGAACGACTAGAAATTAATATTTGATACTTACATCATAACAATAACTATCCACTCTGGCTTCTTTAAAGTCCGTGCCGTTATAACTATGCATTCGATTAATAGTGAAAACATTGTTGGTTTTATTGGACATGAAACTTGATTATTAGGAACTCAACCACATAGGACTTTTTTCTAAGAAACCTCACGTTAAATTATCTCGAAAAGTCATGGACTATCCCAAGAATATATCTCTTACCATCTATGCTCTTCGTACATATAGGAACCATAAGATCCATATGTATCAACTCCAACACACGAGATGTGGTAATGGTATTAAACTTTCGATGAAGGCTTCAAATTTCTTTCCCTTATTGGTAAGGATCGAAAATCGAGGAAGTTGGTTTCCCATGCAATGGTAAGCCACGAAGTAGGTCTTTTTTCACTAATCTCTCTAGATATCTAAAGTGCACATGACCTAATCATTAATGTCAAAGGCCCATAGATGAGATCATGGAAATATTTCACATAAAGGAGGACTTGAGAATGATCCTATAGTAATTATCATCCTTACTCACCCCTTGTAGTAATAGTTCATCGGATTGATTATATACATTACACTCGGACCGGTCAAACTTTACTGCAAAGTTTGCGTCACATAGTTGGCTGATGTTAATCATATTTGCTTTCAAACTTTCTACGTACAACACATTGTCTAGCTTAGGAAATTAGGGTATCTCAACACAACCATGTCCTAAAATGCTAGGCTTACTCTCATCTCCAAAGGTGACTTTGCCTTCCTTCCGATCAACAAGGGGAGATAGTACTACTTGGAACTGCTCATGTGTCTAGATCACCCACTATCAAAATACTATCAGAAAATATTTTGAACCTTGAGAGAAACATGAACAACAAGGGCTTTGTCATCTTGCTTAGGTACCCAAGTGGCGGTAAACTTTTGTTTGCCTTTATCGTTGTTGTCTCTAGTTGTAGCGTTAGAAGCGTTATCAAAAGGCATACACATCCTTAAAATTTTTCCGTTAAGGTTTGAGAAGTGGCAACTTGGAAATCAACATGCCCATTAAGACTAATAAAGTCTCTATAGTGGTGCGTGGGAGTATGTGTATATTTAGTTTCCCCTAACTTGTAGAAAAATTCCCTAAGGTTATCTCTCCTTCTTTAATAAGTGTAAACATATATTTGTTTGGATCTTCCTTAGTTCACTCGTTTAGGTTGAACTTTCTTTTATTGTTTAATTTGAGGACTATAAGGATTTACCATAAGTTTAAGAACCGGTTCTGGTGCAGCATGGGAAGTTAATGCACCGTTGTAACCTATTCCTTGCCTCTCCCTACAACTTTAAGCGGGATCAAGGAACATCTTTCCTACCTTCTTTGATGTATCCTCTATAGTTACCTTGACCTTCAGAGCACGTTAAGGATCTCTCTCGAGTTGGGATATAAGGGATTCAAGTTTCTCACGAGTCTCTAATAAAGCTTGAAGATCTCTTATAAGACTAGCCACTTTATTGATCAAGTCATCATTTTCCCTTTCGACTAGAATGACTCTCTCTTCCAAAAAAATTCTCACCAAGGACCCGCACTCTCTCGACTCTCTGAACTCCTTCTCTATAACTAACACCCTAAGTGCCAAATTTTTATTTTACTTTTTCGTTTTAAAGGACTTGGCGTAAATCTCGGCGTAAGCACATTATAAGCCCCTTTGGCCTTGACTCAAAACTTCATCTCCCTCACACTCTCTAGAATGCCTAGATTCATTGTCGAGATTATTATTTTTAGAAACATCCTCATCAACATTAGATGTACTCGATGTACCAACATGACTAGACATAAATGCAGTGAAGTTATGTCTATACGGTGACTCTTCCATGGAGTCCACCGACTCGACATCACTATCACTAAGAGTGGCATTAAAGATAGCTTTGCCCTTGCCCTGTCTCTTTAACCTCATAGTACATTCATGAGCTTTGTGACCTTTACCCTCTTACTCATAACATCTCTCCTCAATTTTTAGGTTACTCTCCTCTTGCTTTTTCAAAACCTTTTTTCCTAATTTAAACTTTTTATCTTTGTTAAAACTTTTATTTTCTTTGTAAGTATTTTCTTTTCTTAGCTTTATAATTTTTTCTATTTTTTTTTCAAATAGATCAAGATCATCTAAATTAAAATTAGACTCAAATTTAGAAGAAACCTCCTCTTTCTTTTTGAGGTTGAACTTTCAACGAAATTCCTTTTTACTTTGGCTTAATAGTTTCGAGAAACATATCGATTTCATAAGTTTAAAGGTCTTCGATGAGTTCTTCTAACCTAAGCGTATCTAAAATTCCCAAAGAATTAAGGACAATGACCTTGGGAATAAAGATGGATGGAGGGGATCTCAAAATATAATTCACAACGCGCATCTCAGGAATTTGCTCATCTAAATTAAAACTAGAATTGACTATATCAGATAATCTATCATAAAAATCGTCAAAAGTATTATATTTTAGCATAATGATAGTTCAAATTGCATGGTGAGATTTTGTATTTCATAATGTTTGTACCCTCATGAGTGAGGTGGAGGATATTCCACGCTTCCTTAAACATAGTGCACGTCATGATGCGACATAACTCATCTGGGGTGACGGCTCTAGAAATTGCACTTGAACCATGGGAGTTAAAATTACTCCATTTAAAATCATCCTTTCCCCAAATAGTGACATGTTTAAGACTTTCGACATTATCGTTAGTAACAATGGGTGGTGTCCACCCTCTTTCAAACATAAGACAAACCCTTTCTTTAATTGATTTTAAATCACACCTTATTCTAACTATCCAATATGCATAATTTTACTCATTAAAAATAGGTAGCCAGTTATAAAAATTATCTATATAATCCCAAATTTAAAGATAACACAATAAATTAGTGTAACTGGCTCTGATACCAATTTGAGAAAGCACGTGGGGAGTTATACGGATTTACTTGTATCTTAGGCCAAACAAATAAATTCAATTTTTACCAAATTTGTCTCATTTAATTTAACGAATCATACAATAAGATTATGAAGCCAAATTCCAAACCAAATTAACAGGATAAGAATTTGAGGAAAAATCCCTTTGAGAAAAACCTTTAATTTCAATACTGTTTAAGAAAGGATAGACGCTTGACGACTTATAGACTACTTAGAGATCCATTAAGTATAATAGAATAGAATCTTCAATTCTGCAACAGAAAATGATGTAGTCCACCACGATAGATAATAAGAAGCTCTTGCCTCTCTATCCACCGATCAGGCTCAGGAATCTCAATTCTTTTCTTCTTCAGTAATAGAGCCTCAATTATGTAATTCAACAATAAAGAAAATATTTACAAGGGTTTTTGAACTTTGAATGTGTTCTTATTGATTTAGGAAAGTGATTTTCAAAGGTCCAAGAGGTTTGGATGAAAAAAATATAGAGTCTGATCACAAAAAGAACTTTAAAAAGGCTTGGATAGAAGTTTAATCCCGCATCTCTATTTATAGAGAAAGTTTTTTCATATAAATAGGATTTAAAGGTTTGGAAAGATATGTTTTAAAAAATAAAAAATGTGCGTACTCATTTGAACGAACTGACAGCTCGTTCGAATGAAGTACCTATTCTCATTCGATTGTGTTTCAAATGAAACTTTGAACGACATTCCAAATTGTACCCAAAAGTCAACATTTTACATTTCATTCGAACGAAGGAACCATGTTGTAATGACCAATGGAAACATATTCTGACGACATTTCAAGTCATTCTAACGAACTCACAAAAATTTAAAAAGAATCTTTAAAACTTATTTTAAAAGCATTTTAAAAACATTTAAATGCAAAATCTTTTAAAATAACCCTAGATAATTTAAGTATTTTCTTAACCACCTCATAACTCTTATGAATAATGTTGTAATGAGTGATCTTCAATCCTCCAAATGTCACAAACTTCTTCTCTTTGAATATGTGAAAGTGTTCATGAAGGTGCAGTGGGGTGTAACGGGATAATCCATATAAAAATAAAATGAGATACAATAAAACTCTCTCTTATAATATATATCGTGTGTGAGGGATCATTTATTTTTAGCCCAAGAATAGCCGACTAACTCAGCATGGATAGTGGATTGCTCTGCCCAAATCAATTAATTATTGAAGACTGGTGCATTTAACATGCACGCAAATACAGAAGGATATAGTCAGATCAGTTACCAACAATCTCGAAGGAGATATTCAGTAACACCACGAATTATTCACGATCTAATTGAGTTACTTGTACAACTCAATCTCTTATTTGACACAACTAAAACTTGTAAACACTGGCCCAAGGTAAAGGGACGTAACCTCGATTATTGAAAGACGTTAATAAGAACGTAATAAACTCTTCGTGGACGTAGGCAAGTTGTCGAACCATATATATATGTTGTTGTGTGTGTGAATAATTATTTTCATTTTGATTTTGTTTTCTTGATCGTTTATTATGATAATTCTTACATTCACAATTGGCGCCGTTTATGGGAAATGGTTATTTTTGCTACGAAAGCGTTCATCAATAGAAAGTGTGTGATGTCTCACCACATTAGTAACATTCCTCAAGTTGACGAGGTGAAGGAAGACCCAGTCCCACCTAGGGTCAGGTGAGAGATTCTCCAGTAACCAAATCATAGGTTTCACCAAGAAAGGTAGCCTTTTAAAGAAATTCAGGGACCACCTAGGTCTACCCGTATCTCCAGGTTGGTCGACGCTTGCGAAGATAGGATTCTAGAACAAGAGGAGTCCACACGCCTCCAGGTGGAAGAAAATGCTCTCCTGCAAAGGAGACTTAAAAGGATGGAGAGAGATATACATAGAGATACCATAAAACGTCGTGATAGGTCTCTTAGTCCTCAGGTGAGGAATACTCATAGCCGAGGGAGGAGCTTTAGGCATGATCGTGATAGATCTAAGCGTGATAGGTAAGAGCGTGACCGATCAGAATTTGGCCGATCAAATAGGAGACACAGAAGCAATGAACGTCATGATGAGAACATTAGAATTTTGGTTCGCAGAGAAATGGAGCAATATCTAGCCTATCAGGGAACTAGGTCTACCAGGGAGCTAGACATGAGAGCTCTTAACACTCATATGAAATCCCCTTTATCAAGGGCAATTAAAGAAGAGGAACCCCAAATAATTTTTTCATTCACAGGTTCAAAATTTATGACAGGAAGATGAATCCCATAGACTACGTTCGGTAGTACAGTCAGGCGATGACCTTATGTATCCATAATAATGCCTTGATGTGTTAAATTTTCCCTTCTAGACTACATGACATAGAACATAATTGGTTTGAAAACTTATCCACAAGTCGTTTAAGAGCTTTAAGTCCCTCACAGAGGCCTTTACAACTCTCTTTATAACTAGCAGCTCCCACCCCAAGAGGATGGATGCACTGCTCATGTTGAAAAAAAAATCCACAAGAGAGCCTATGTGATTATGCCAAGAGGTACTGGGAGGTATTCAAGGAGGTGGAGGACTACTCAAAGAAAGTTGCCATTGCATCCTTTAAGATTGGTTTGCCGATCACATCGATATTGCACCTGTCCCTAATAAAGAAAGAAGCCAGCACCATCGAAAACCTTACGGCACGTATTGAGAAATATGTTAATGTTGAGGACGTAGTTCACTCTAATGCAGGGGGCAATGGTCCAGCAAAGGTAAACAAAGGAGGATATAAGATTGGCACTCTAAAAAAAGGAACAAGAATGGAGACAAGAATGGCTCTAATAATGGGAGTAAGGATAATCCTTCAAAGGAATTCTAGGCTGTTAACACAGTCTTCAAAGAACCAATCTACGAGATCTTGAGTGAGATCAAGGATTAATCGTTCGTCAAATGGCCCAAGAAGATGGGTGGAGACCTAACAAATATAAACAACGCGCTGAGGTGTATATTCTATATGGAGGGTGAACATATGACTGAGAATTATTAGGCTTTAAAGTCACACTTGGAAGAGTTGTCCCAAAATAGGAATCTCAATAAATATATAGAAAAGAAAGCTTACAAGGTCGCAACCGATAGAGATAAAAACTAGAAAATGTCCTTGATGATGACATGGGACATAAATTTGTAGTGATATATGGAGTGTTCGACCCAAAGTAGATCCAAGGGAACACTGTTCAGATGGAGCTGGCGAAGTTCACTACTTTCATGGTGGGATTCCAGATGACCCTGAAAAAATCCAGGCTCGCAAGCACCGGAGACCAGAGGACATCGATTGCACCGAATAAATTGTGTTCACTGAAGAAGATTTGATCGAAATGAGGACTCCACATCACAATACACTTGTGATAACTCTTATAATTATAAATTGGGACACCAACAAGCGGCTAGTAGATCATAGAATCTCGTTTAAGGTGATGTACCTCGAGTTGTTCTATAAGTTGAATCTCAACCTAGCCTACCTCAAGGAGGCTACAGTTCGGTTGGTCGGCTTCGTAGGGAGAATTACAATGCCACTGGGAAAGATAGTCCTTCTAGTTTGGGAAGGCAACATTTTAAATCTGATTGAGTTTTTATAGTGGGCAAAGATTCCCCATATCATTCCATTCGAGGCAAAGGATGGTTTTACGCCACGAGGGTCATACCATCTACCAACCACTAGAAACTGAAGTGTATTACCAATCGAGGTGTGGTCGAGATTCGTGGTGACCAAGCTATTACAAGGAAGTTCTTGATCCCCGCCATCTGCCCTAGAAAAAAGAATAAAAAGGAACCAAAATATGCTATAGAGGAGGCCGACGATGGGGCTACACCCTCTAAATAAGAACTTCGGTACAACCAACCAGGAATGGAGGAGACCAGGATCCACCTAGCTCACAGGGTCATTGAGAGACTGGAGGAAGTTGGAGCTAATGACAACTTGCCAGAGAAAAAGTTTTAGATCAGGTCTGTACTCTTTGATCATGAAAAGAAAGAGTTGATTTACTTCTTAAGAAGCAATCTGTAACACCTTGTAATTTTATTATTTTTTATATTAGGAATTACTTGGGATAAATTAAATTATATTGGAAATTAATTCTGTAAAATAAATATTAATTAGCACGATAAGGGTTAATAGTTATTTATATTGAATATTACTTAGTGAATGAGTAAAAATAATGATAAGGATATATTAAAATTGTCGTAGGTGAGAAATATGACAATTACAGTAATTTGGTCGGGATGCACATGTCAGTCATGTCGGGACTCAATTTAATGAAATAAGAAGTAAAATATTAATAAGTCATCCATATGATCATTTCAAGTGCGTCACTGTTTTCGAAAGGGTCAAAATAGTCAGTTAAGTATACTCGGGGGTTAAGTTTGGGTTCCATAGCAATTTTAGGCCAAACTGACACCCTGAGAGAGTATTTTGGTCATTTGCATTTTTGGAGAAAATGGACCTACAAATTTTATAGGTTTATATCAGCATTTAGGATGAGGGATTTAGTATTATAACCCGCATAATCACAGAGAGGCCATAGGAGGAAGAAGAGAGGAGGTCCCAAGGCCAATTTACACCGTTCTTGCACCACAAACACCACCATCGCGTAGATCGGGAGGAGAGGATCACAACCATACCATTTTCTACAGAGGATCAGACCTTCAAACAGAGGAAAGTATTTACCTTTCCTAAACTACGAAAGATATACCATCCATGTTAGAGTAGGATAATTAATCTATGAATTTCATGTATTTTGGGATAATTTGGAAGACATAAAACATGTTTTTGGGTTGAAATTGAGATAAGACAAATCCATTTATGTATGTAGGATGAAATCCATATATTAATGTTAAAATTTGGTGAAGAAATTTGGAATATTTGTTGGAACTTTGAACAAATATGATAATCTATGTTTTTTAAGAATTTTGTTGAAATAATTCAATTTAATGACGCTTCTTGATGATTTGATGATTCTACCACGTTATAAATCATGTACATACGTTAACATAATGTTTAGAATGTTTATTTGGGAGTTAGGGTTCATGTAATGAAGGTTTGGTTGAATGAAAATGGCGTAACTGTTTAAGGGAGAAGATGAATACCTGTAGCAGGCAAATCGATTCGGTCCAAGGCCGAATCGATTCGGCTGCCCAGATTTTGACAAATTTTTCCCGTTTTGCTTAGAAAGCGTGGGAAACAATCGAGTTAATTTTTTAGGTAATTTTTAAATATAGTGGGAGTTATTTTAAATACCAGTAGGATTATATGGAGACTTAATAACATGAGGATAATTTAGGGTTAAAGTTAATTAAACATAATTGTGTGTTGAGATTTAAATTCGGGGCAGCTTATCGTGACACGAGGATTCCTAGGGAACCGCTGACTTAGAACAATAGGGTATGAGTGAAATAGCTACTGAATTGACTTAAGGGAGGTATGTTAATGGTACGTCGGTTATTCTATAGTTATATGGACTACGTGCGGGCTATAATATAGGGTACGCGCTTAAATTTACTGAACTTATATACATAGATTGTGTGAATACCTATTGTGTGAATTATTATGTGTATGATAAAATTACGTTGCTTGCTATGACTAGAGGTTTACAATGGGGAAAATCTTATATTGATGAGTCATCTTGGGGGATTTTAGACTTGTACCTCAGTACATAGCACTTATTTGACGTGCTGGAGTTGCTATAGACGATTGCAAGACCTCGGTAGTTGACGCCTCCATTCCTTTCAGATTATATGCATCATTTTATCTATTTCACTCGGGCATGTCGCCCCATCTTCTATTAGTAGTTATTTTCGGAGACACTGTACTTCATTTATTTTCAGTTGGTGGATTCAGTTTTGGATGTGGATTATTGTATTGGATTTTCAGGCTGGAGTGTTTATTCCAGTCATATCTGATTTGATTCAGTTATTTCACTATTTATGACGTTGGTCAATTAGAATATTGAATGTGGTTTATTTATTTATTTTCATATCATTGCATGTTAATTTAAAGGATTAAAATTTGTCACCAGCTTAATTAACTAATGTTGGTGATTAGTAATTAATTGTTTTCAAGAGTGATGCTAAGAATTAACCAACTGGATATTCTATTTTAATTTAATAAAGGACTGATCACCCGATATTTATTTGGTCGGGGTGTCACAAATGGTATTTGAGGATGTACGAGTGTACAGACATTCAGTGGCAGATTTTAGCTACATTTAAGCTAGTTGGGGCGGCATTACAATGGTGGGAGTCTGTTACCACCGCGAAGGAGAGAGATAGTATGTCGATACAGGAGTGCTTTTAGCGGTTTGACCGTAAATACTTCCCATTCGCCATCCAGACTGGGATGAGGCTAAAATTATTAGATCTCACCCAGGAGAGGAAGACTATGGCTAAGTATGAGGAAGAATTCACGAGGTTAGCTAACTTCGTTCCAGGAAAGGTACCTACAGAGGAGAAAAATATACAGTTATTCAAGGATGGTCTTACTTAGAGGATCCTACATCACCTGTTGGGAAATCCTACTTTTAAGAAATACAATGAGGTGCAGAATGGTGCTTTATTACATTGCGAGGTTCACCGCTTCTATAAGGACATATTTTATAAGTCCTATTTTACATTAGTGTATGTCGTATACCGCTATAAACCGTGGAAGAAAAATTTCAAGTTTGAATATACATGAAGAAGGATCTGAATATGAAAAGTTCTTAAACAATCAAGCCTTCACAAGATTAATTTTGGTAAGGTTGTGTTTTGGCTACTTTACGGTTCATTTAAAAGTGTTGGAATATTTTTCTAAAATATTTTCTTGTATTGAGGCTTTGTTTTTTGTCAAAATATTTTTCGAAGTGTTGAGGCAGACTTTTGAAATAAAAAATAAAAAATTATTTTTTTCGCTCCATCATTCGAGCGACATATTCCTATCATTCAAACGACATTGACATCTCGCGCGATGTCGTTCAAGCGATATCTGTCCTTGTTTGAGTGACATTAGGACTTCGTTCGAGCAATGCGCCGACTCAATTTTTCTATATAAAGCGTGTTAAATTAGTCCTTTTTCATTATGAAGACCGACGATTTTGATTCTGCACAAACTGCAAAACAACATAACACTTTATCTTCTTTAATTTAGGGTTTAATCCTTTTGTTTTTCAATTCACAAAATTCCCAAATGCTTTAGGGATTCATTTTTGGAACCCGAGATACATCTTTGCTAGAGTTTCTCTTGTAGGGAGGATAACTTACTACTAATTTAGGTGCCACTTGAGGGAGGTACTAGGCTGAAGGAGTACTCGTGGGTGTTCCTGGCTAATTGGACTACGTGTCTTTATGGATCTTCTGAGGTTGATTCATTGCTGACTCTGAATTGCGTGTTCTTGTGGGCATCTGCAGATATTCATTGCAGATTTCTCTTGTAATCATTGTGCAATTATTAAGTGAAATAAAAGGTTTTCACTTTTTGGGTTTTTTCCTGAAATATGTGTGTTAGTAATTTATTTATACAGGTTTGATTTAGCCCACATAGTTGTATGTTTTAGGGTTGAATTAAATTGGTTTAAAAATAGACTCTAATTAGATAATTTTACGAATGGAATTTGTGAATTCAGTTTAATCAATATCACACGGCATTCTCAAATTGGTATCAGAGCGGGTTTCTCTAATTTTTGAGTGACCTTATTTTCCACAAAAAATTGTGATATTGAGAAAATCTGATTTTGAAAAATCGTAATGTTTTCGAATGAAAATTTATATAATTGGTCGCCAATTTTTCATGGGTATAATTATGCTTACTAGAAAGTCCGTATGAAATTGCATTCAAAATCAATCGATGAGTGTGTTTGGGTTGTTTGTGAAGGAGGTTGGACTCCTCCCACTGTCACCGTAAATAATATCACTAATTAAAAACTCATGGCAGACTGGACTGAGGATGAGTTTAGATGGATTGCTTTTAATTCTCATGGGCTAAGTGCAATTTCGGGTGCCGTTACACCCGAAGAGTTCCGACGAATCATGATGCGCACCACGTCGAAAGAAGCATGGGATGTTTTACAACTTACCCATGAAGGTACAAATGCAGTCAAAGAGTATAAAATTCTAAATTTAATTACTCGATTTGAAATAATAACCATGCTTTAATCTGAGTGTTTTGATGATTTTTACGTACATTTATATGATATTGTCAACACTTGTTTCAATCTTGGTGAGCACATTCCGGATTTACGAGTGGTTAAAAAGATTTTGAGATCGCAGTCAAAACATTTTATCCTTAAAGTGATTGTTTCGAATTTCTTACGTAATTTGAGAAATTTAAAATTAGAAGAGATGGTCAAATACATCCAAACATATGAGATTGACATGTTTTCTGACACTGTCGAGTATAAGGATAGATGGATAGCACTTAGAGCTTAGTCTAGGAAGGTAAAGGAAGTGCCCAAGAGTGAGAAGAAAAAAAAGTGAGACTTTATGAGTTCGAGTCTGAGGACGAGCCTGATTTTGATATGGCCATTTTTGCAAAAAATTCAAAAAATTTCTCAAGTTTTCAAACAAAATTCTTCGAATAAAAGGGTTTTGAGAAAAATAAAAAGAAATATGAGGCCAAAGATAGCGGTGAGAAAGAGAAAGAGGAAGAAGAAAGATGTTTTGAGTGTGAGGGTAAAGGGCATATAGGATTTGAGTGTCCCACTAGGCTAAAGAGAAAGGGCAAAAATATTACCATGCCAGCCACTCTTAGCGATAGTTAGGAAGAGGTGAAGGATTCTGGGGATGAATCTTCACATGGGATGTGTGTAGACTTTTTAGATAGTCACGTGAGCACACCTAGTTTATCCCACGACGATGAGGATACTTATGCACGTGAGACCCTCGAGGATGGTAGTTTGAGTGTTTCTAGCGAGTGATCCAGTGAGGGTGATAGATATGACACCTCGCCTAATTAAATAGTGGGTGATCACACCTTTGTCAAATTAAAATAGGTTTCTCATATGATTTATTTTTAGCATCATTGTCGAAAACCAAATTAAATACTAATCACCTAAGTTAATTAAATCGGTGCCAAATTATTTCTTTCAAATAAATAGGATAAAAGAACAGTTTGAAAACTAAAATAACATTCACAAGATACTAAAATTCAAACCATCACTAATATGTAAATGCATCAAAGTTATGCCAAATAAACCGTCGGTAGTAACTACAACCAAAACCAATTAATAATCCAAGTGTAAACTGCAAAGTAAAACTGATACAAAACTATAATACCGACAACGGACCACATGTCCAAACATGAGATACAAGAGTGAGATCCTATGCTAGATCTAAATGAAAGAATCGGGTACTCAAAACCCTATCAGCATCCATAGTGCTACAATTCCGAGTCCTTGGAATTAAACCATCAAGTACGGCGTCCCTATGGTGGGACACCTAAAAGGTTTTGAAAATATTTTTATAGAAAGAGTTAGTACTCAAATCATTTGAAAACACATAGTTAGTAGTTTATCGCAATTAAAATAGGTTATTGATTACACATGTTAGGTTCACTCACACTCCCTCGAGTTTCCTCACCTCTCATCCAATGTGCATGCCTAACGTTCTATACTTAGACCACCTATCTATTACCCCAAGCTATCTCGACTATAGTATATAATTGATCTCATCAATAGTATACTCTCTCATACTTCCCATACAGAACAATACATTTTTAACATTTCTCGCATGTTATTAGTTTCTTATGTAACATTCACATATGTTATTCTTCATTATCAATATCAAGTCTCACTATTTAATTCATACAGTGTTTCATATCTAACATCATTCAACTTCCATAATTAAGTTTCAGTATTTAATTTACTATAAATATTCTTAATCTATTTTTACTCTTGAAATTAAGTTTCTCTCTACTTATTTTACCATTTAGACGTATATCTATATATCTATGATGATGCTGCAATTAGCACCACCAGATAAGGTGTTTTCAAGCTCAATGTAAGAACAACAATGGCAGCATAGTTATGTCAAAGGTAAGAGAATGAGATGAGGAGAAGAGGAGAGAGCACCAGGATATAAGTGGTTCAACCTAAATTGGCCTACGTCCACTGTGTGTGTGTGTGTGAATAACCTCACTGCAATAAGGCACTAATGTCCATGGATACAATCTCTCAAGCTTTCTCTCTCTACTGTGTATCTAGATAGAGTTTCAGCTAGGGTTGAATATCTGGGGATCCTTTGAAAGGTAGAGGATGACTTCTATATATAGTAACTAGGGGGTGTAATGTACCCCCCATGCATGCAATGAGCATGTGTGTGTTTGCCTCACCAATATGGGAAAGACATATGCCACTGTCACATGTAGAGAATGATGATGCAATATTCTCCCCACGTGTGGGGAATAATCTTGTTATAACTGATTTGTGCCCACGTGCCCTTATCCAAATGTCAGCAGATGCTCGGATATCGCACCTGGTGTATGACCTCGGCCTGGGAGAGGCCGAGGTTGGTAAGTATAGGTACTCATTCAGTCCGAGTATTCCATGGAGGTCTCGGCCTAAACCCAGTCGAGACAATGGACAAGGTCGGCCTGAGACGAGGTTGAGCTGGAGTGTTTGGAGTATCGACTAATGTCTTAATGAGGTTGCTGGTGGCTTTATGTAAGCTCGGCCTATGTCTGGCAGGTTGCCATTCCAAGGTATACGAGAATGCTGCTGATCCTTGTGATGTTCCTTGGAGAGGCTCACGGTAGTGTCAGCCTGAGCCGACCTTACTATGGCCGAGGGCTGGTATCGCGTGTCCAAGACGTCCAACTTCGGCCATAATCTCGGCCGAGGTTGGTGCCTCTGGGCCGAGGTCACACTTGGGCATATCAATCACCCCCAACCCTTAGTCATATGTAGGAGCAGGTGACTAGGGGTTGATCACACCTATGAGGCCTGTCTATTACAATATGTGCCAATATTTGTTTGACACTTGTACAATGCTGAGTATGCTTGCGCGTTGGGCGTGTGCTGTTAGCCGCCCTTTTGGGCTCCCAAGGCAATGATGGGCCTTGGGAATTGCGCCTGTATATTTAAGGGTTTTGAACCCTATTTTCCTTCTTCCTTTATCACTTCTCTCATTTCCAACCAACTCGTTCCTGTTGCTTTCCAGATTTGAACATCTTTTCAATCTCATCTTTTAAAGCAAAGCATCTATCCGTAACATGGACATGATCCTGATGGAACTCACACCATAGATTTTTGTTCCTCTTATGTGGTGGGGCCTTCAGTTTTTCCGGCCATCTCAGAGTCCTCTCAGTCTTAATCTCATTGAGGATGTGCTCGCAGCTTACAGTCAGAGGTGTATAGTGAGCGAACTTGTCATCACCCGACCTCTTTTTCCCATCTTTCTTGCTTTGGTACTTTCCATTGCCACCGCGGTTCTCATCCTCATATTTGGCTGCTATTGCCTCTTCCACATTAATTACTTTCCCTGCGGTTGCCAGCAGCTCAGCTATAGACCTAGGGGGTCTTCCGCCAGTTTCCACAATAGCTTCCCCTTCTGGAGACCTCCTATAAGGGCGGTCATGGCTATGTTCTCTTCATAATCTTCGACCTCCAACTTTTCTTTGCTGAATCTTGCTATGTAGTCTCTTAGGCTCTCACCCTTGGCCTGCTTGACATACAACAGGTGGGTAGTCTTCTTTTGAGGCCTCACCCCAAAGCAGAAGTTGTGGATGAATCGCTCAGCCAAGCCTTTGAAGTTCTCAATTGAGTTCTTCGGAAGGGAGGTGAACCAACTGTGTGCTGCCCCTGTCAAGGTCCCAGAGAAGGCCCTACACTTCATCTCATTGGATATCGAGTAGATGTCTGCTGCCGACTGGTACATTTTGATATGATACATAGGGTTAGTGCTGCCATCATACTTGGGAGACACTGTAGGAGGCTTGAACTTAGCTGGGGTTGGGAACCCCACTATCCTAGCCACAAATGCTGAGCCCTCTGAGTAACCCCTTTGAAATGGGTCCCTTATTTTAATGAGGTCTCCTATCTTCTCCTCAAGGCGTTGGATAGAATCATTCCATGGTCTTCTGCCATCGACTTGGTCGAGGTTATCCCCTGCCACCTCCCTGGGATGGACCGAGGGTTCCCCTGCCGCGACACGTCGGCTGTTGACCTCTTCTTGTTCCCTTCCTCTTCTTTCACAGTGTCGGCCTTGATCTGGATGACCCTGCCTGTTCCCTCTCTGAGAGCCTGCTGCGCTCCTTGATCTCGACAGTCTCTGTCTTAGGTCATTCATCGGACCCAATCTCTCAAAGGCCGACCCTCTGCTCAACCTATCAAAGGCTGACCCTCTTTGTTGGGCCTCTTCACCTCTTCGGCCGACACAACCTTGACTTTGCCTAAGAGGCCGTACAGTGTTATTTGACACCTCATACGACTCCCAGCAGTCTTTCGGGGCTTCTTCCGCCTCTAGATCATCATACCTGTACTATGGGCAAGGGTTTCCCTGCCTCCCCAGGCGCAAGCGCCTAGGGTCAGCAATGTCCCTTCTCCGCTGGGGTGAAGGATGGACCTTCATTAGTGCCTGGGGTGGTCTCCTGGCATCAAGATGGGGCTGAACTGCCGTCGAAGTGATCATGTCCGGTGAGACTCTAGGTGGCCTCATCATAGTTTGGCTGAGCTGTGAAAATTGCTCCTGCATGGCTTGTTGTATTGCAGCTAAAGATCTCAAGGCTGCAACTACCTCCGCCATTTCGGACTGAGGAGGCGCCTGACCGGAACTAGGCCCTCCACCCCCAGGTGGCGGAAGAGGCGGTGGTAAGTCTGGTGCCATATGTTAACACTATAGAGTTTGAGTAGCAGATGAGATTAGTACCTCACAGGACCTCTTTCAATGGTGAAACAGCTCCGCGTTAGGGGGAGGCCTGGTTCACCACCAGAGTCTCCGGTGAGGTTAAGCAGAAAAAGAGAAAGAGATAGCTTCTCGTTCTCACAGACGGCGCCAAAATGATGATGCTGCAATTAGCACCACCAGATAAGGTGTTTTCAAGCTCAATCTAAGAACAACAATGGCAGCACAGTTATGTCAAAGGTAAGAGAATGAGATGAGGAGAAGAGGAGAGAGCACCAGGATATAAGTGGTTCAACCTAAATTGGCCTACGTTCACTGTGTGTGTGTGAATAACGTCACTGCAATAAGGCACTAATGGCCATGGATACAATCTCTCAAGCTTTCTCTCTCTAGTGTATCTAGACAGAGTTTCAGCTAGGGTTGAATATATGGGGATCCTTTGCAAGGTAGAGGATGACCTCTATATATAGTACCTAGGGGGTGTAATGTACCCCCCATGCATGCAATGAGTATGTGTGTGTTTGCCTCACCAATATGGGAAAACCATTTGTCACTGTCACATGTAGAGAATGATGATGCAATATTCTCCCCACGTGTGGGGAATAATCTTGTTATAACTGATTTGTGCCCACGTGCCCTTATCCAAATGTCAGCAGATGCTCGGCTATCGCACCTGGTGTATGACCTCGGCCTGGGAGAGGCCGAGGTTGGTAAGTATAGGTACTCGTTCAGTCCGAGTATTCCATGGAGGTCTCAGCCTAAACCCAGCCGAGACAATGGACAAGGTCGGCCTGAGATGAGGTTGAGCTGGAGTGTTTGGAGTATCGACTAATGTCTTAATGAGGTTGCTGGTGGCTTTATGTAAGCTCGGCCTATGTCTGGCCGAGGTTGCGATTCCAAGGTATACGAGAATGCTGCTGATCCTTATGATGTCCCTTGGAGAGGCTCACGGTAGTGTCGGCCTGGGCCGACCTTACTATGGCCGAGGGATGGTATCGCGTGTCCAAAACGTCCAACTTCGGCCATAATCTCGATAGAGGTTGGTGCCTCTGGGACGAGGTCACACTTGGGCATATCAATCTATATATCTATATATCTATATATCATCTACAAATCTACTTTCTCACATAAGTAGAATATCATGAAGTATATATTTTACACACAATATATACTATAAGGATTTATTGGTCCGACAAATCCTCGACCCCAATAATCCCACCATTTACATTGGTCCGGATATCCCTCAACCCCAATGTAAAGGTCATACATATGTATATTGGTCTGGCATTGTCATCAACCCCAATATTATTCATCCTCGAATTTGGTCCGAATAATCATCGACCCCAAATTGAGCTTTCATGTATTGGTCCGGATAATTATTAACCCCAATACAGAATTAAGTATACTTTATGTATATATATATTTCGCACACAATATATACTATAAACACATACTATATAATCACCTCCCTGTATCACATATTAGGGGTTATTAGCTCGAAATCATACCTCGATCTTGATTATATTGGCTTGGAATCACACCTCGATCACCAATATATATAGTATACTTTATGTATTCCCACAACTCGATAATACGCATTAGTATGTATTATATATCTCTCACATACTTTTCGTACTATTTACTTTACGATTTTTCTCACTATCGTATCTATAAGAATATTCACACAACTCTAAGGGTCCTCGTTACCCCTCCTTATATAATTTCAGTAGTTACCATGTTTACTCTACTGATGTACATAGTTTCATTAGATTCTTGTAATTATTTATCCATCTCTCAGATTAATTAAGAATTACTTTAACTAATCCCATTCCCATCTTAATTCTCTCTCTAAGACGAAGTTGTACTCCCATCGTAGGCCTACTATAAAACAATAAGTCTCCCAATATTATTTTCACAAATGCTTAAGGATTTTCCACCACGTCCATTTACGAATACAAGAGAAAAAGGGAAATTTAAAAAATTCAAAGCACCGAACCGATCCGTCTTCCCAAGATCGGATCGGCCCGCTATTCAGTTAAGGCCGGACCGATCCGACTTCCCAGGACCGAGATGGTCCATTTTTCTGCAACTTCGTTCTCTCTGTTCGTAGCAACATTTTACACCATTTATGATTCACTCAAGCCTCATAATTGTTCCCCAAATTCCCATCCAATCATTCCTAACTATTTATACATGAGTTAGGATGCTTTCTAATGTTTCAAACACATTAAAACTTCACCGAAATCAATCAAGAATGAATCAAACCCTCAAAACTCTTTCATTATCTAGTTTGTGTTCATCCATAACATTCAATCTAAAACTAGATTTAAATCCTTAGTAATAATAAAAAATATTCTAATTTAAAATCCTCTACAGATTTAAACACTAACTACATGCAATTTTACCCAAACGTGAAATCAGTTAGTGCTTTTCATCAAAGATTTTGAAATAAAAATCAATCTATTCTTAGAATCCCTACACATGGGTATTATAACTTCAATTAGATTTGAAATAACACTTGACTTTAATTAATTGATCTTATTTTTTGTTTCTTGGTTGATGATTGATTGCTTCTTCTCAAATTTTCCTTTCCAATTGCCTTGAGGTGCAAGAAACCCTTCACCACCTTGACAATTCTCTTCTTAAGCTTTGGAAAAAAGGTTCTCTATTCTCTTAAATGGATTCTTTAATCTTTTATGTTATGAGACCTAATCCCAATATCTTAATATCAGATATATGGCCCAAAATTTCGTAGGTCCCTTAACCTCTTTTTGAAAAATGATCGAACTGCCCCTAACAGGTGCTGGTTTGGTCCAAAATTGACCCGGAACCCAATCTATACTCCTAGGTACACTATTCTGACTATTTCGACCCATCCGGAATCGTTCGTGACCTCTAAATTATCAATTGAGTCACTTAAAATATATTTCTCATTTCTCACCTCAAAATAGTCTGCACGCGACTCCGGGTGAGATAAAATAAAATACGCACATATCATTCGCTATGCCGTATAACCGTAATTATCAATTATTTATTATTCGCACTTCGTAAATATCATAATGCAATATTAATCAGTATCTAACTATAGATTAATATTTAATAGTCACAATTATCATCTAATCACATTAAACTACTTCACTCGCATAATTTAAATAAAATGTATTTTTCCCCAATTAATTTCTCAATTTAATTAAATGAAAATACACAGAAATACGAGGTATTACAATAGTGAGCTCTAGATCTCGTTTAAAGATTTGTACGCTGAGACCTTAAAGATGAAGAGATTAAATAAGTAATTAGGTCTTAGGGTGATTGATTTAGGTAGAGAGATTGAGAGTTTGAGGGGATTTAATGCGTCAGCGAGTTAACTCGAGAAGGTGAAGGTTTCTTTGAGTGAGCAAATGATCGTCGCGAATTAGGAGAAGAGTGAAATTATATCCATTGATTCATAATTAGAGAGAGATCTTTAACGTGCCTGAGAGGTAAATTTCACTTTAGAGGATACATCTAAGAATGCAGAAAAGATGTTCCTCGGTCCCGCTTTTTTTAATGTTCAGAGACTAGGAATAGGTCATAACGATGCGTCTACTTACCCAGTTGCACCCGAGCTGGTTCTCCAGTTTATGATTGATCCATATGGATCTCAACCTAACCCACCTAGGCGTCCTGTACCTAATAGGAGAGTGTGCCATAGACGTTTTGAGAGAGATGTTCCTAGGCTCGTGTATGTTTGCATCCATTGTAAGAAGAGAGAACACCTTAGGGAGTTTTGTTTTAAGTTAAGTGGTGTGTCGCACAGATTTTTTCTACGTGTTCAGACACACTCACCTACACATGATGCTCCAAATGATTACGTAAGAGAGTTTTCACATATCAGGGAGCAAGTAAAGTTTTTGGTAAAAATTTCACATGATTTGATGGATGTTTTCAATAGGAAGTCACCAACTTTGGAAAACTCGACCGCACCTAACGGTTGAGGCTTAGACTTGTTTGCTAGCATAGGATGTCTTTCATGATGATATTTTATGCCTATTGCTAGTGTGTACCATTTTTGTATTTATATTTTCCATTTTTTGTTATATTTTTCTTAAAACAAAAAAGATTTTTGTTTTGAAAAATACAAAAAGATTTTGTATTTTTTTTGGGAAAAAATTGAAAAAGTCAAAAAGATTTTATTCCGATAAATTTTTTGGAAAAAGACAAAAAGAGTTTTGTATTTTGTTTAACACCATTTATGGATAGACATTTAGGATGACCGAGTCACAATTTCATTACATTTCCATGTGACTGTTTGATAGTGTTTTGATATGCATCATCATTTCATTTTTTTGCTTTATAATGTTTGTCGTCATTAAGGTGTAATTTGAGATTACTACCTACATGTTTGACCCTTAATTTCTTTTAATACACACTTGCAAGAATTTGTTTGATTATTATTCTTGTCAAATCACATGTTGGTCGAAGTTTTTCAATCTCAATCCTATCTTTAAAACGAACAAAATGCAATAAAACTTGACAATGAAAGTAGTGCATGTAAGAACCTTTTACCGCGAGGAATTAAATTGCAAAAGATAATGAGTGTTCACGGGAAAGGGCTGAGAGAGTACAAAATTAACTCGCCGTAAAATCCACCGTTTAAAAGAGCCCATGAAAAAATTAAGAAAATAGAAGTTATCATTTGCCCAAAATAGGGCAGATAGGATTTCTCTAAGAAGAGAAAAATGATCACCTCAAGAAAAAATAAAAGATATATTATTTATGAGTCTGTTCGGATGGAAAAGTGTAAAAAACGGGTTTGCACGTTCTGACAAAGTCTTGAGAAAGCATTACATAGTTTTAGACGTTATTGGTATGGGAATCATGTTAGACTTTGATGTATCGATTGGGTTGGATCGATGTCATATGAATTCACATTTTTGACACCTAAGGATAATTTTGAGATCATTCGTTATGAGTATCCGTATTTATCATGCACATATATTATATTTGATTGCATTGATTTTCCTATTGAATTTGTACACACCCATTCATTCTGTTTCCATGATTTGGTTGTCTTAGTGTCAATTCATGGTCTATGATTTTTTTGTGTGAAAAATTGAAAAATAAAAAATAGTTGGTGGAATGCTTCCAGTTTATCCTTGTTGATCGTTATTTCTCGCTTTGCTTCTCATGACAACTCCATGTTTATTTTTTTTATTCTTTTCCTTGTCTATTTCAGACAAATAAAAAGGGGGAGAACAAAGAGATTTGAGATTCGATATTTGTTTTGATGTTATGTTTATCTCATTTCAAACTCTATACGTCACGAAGGTATATGCTTTGTCTCATGTGTGTAGGTACAAAGATTGATGATCATATGTTGCACACCCTGATGAGAAAATCTTGAAGATTTGATGTTGAAGATTTTTGAAGAAAAGTTTTTATCTTGCATTTTAGTATCTTTTCAGTTTTGGGATTCATGAAAGGGTATTAGATTTTTATAGTCAATTTGATTTAATAATTCTGATGTTTTTATTTTGTTCCAGCATCGACAAAGGGGGAGATTTGTAAGTACATAAATCATTAGTCCTATTTAAAGTTAGTGTATGTCGTATGCCACTACAAACCATCGAAGAAAAAGTTCAAGTTTGAAGATACATGAAGACGGATTCGAATATCCAAAGTTCTGCAACAATTAAGCCTCTGCGAGATTAATTTTGGTAAGGTTGTGTTTTGGTTGCTTTACGGTTCATTTATAAGTGTTGGGATATTTTTCTAAAATATTTTCTAAGTGTTGAGGCATTGTTTTTCGTCAAAATATTTTTTTAAGTGTTAAGGCAGATTTTTGAAATAAAAAAAATAAAAATTTATTTTTTTCGCTTTGTCATTCGAGCGATATATGCCTGTCGTTCAAACGACATTGGCATTTGGCACGATGTCATTCAAGAGACATCTGTCCTTATTCGAGTGACATTAGGACTTCGTTCGAGCTATGCACCAACTCAATTTTTCTATATAAAGCGTGTTCAATGAATCCTTTTTCGTTAACAAGACCTGACAATTTTCATTCTGTATAAATTGAAAAACAACAGAACACTTTGTCTTCTTCAATTTAGGATTCTGTTGAGGGGGCTTGAAGGTAATCCTGAGATTAGGGATAATTCCTTAATTGGCAATAGTGTTTGAGATTAAGCAATCGAGGCAGCTCAAGCGTGGTAACTCTGCATGGCACCTCAGCGAGGCAGCTTAGTGTGGCAACTCATATTTAGCTTGTTATGTTAGTCATATTGTAATATTTGTTTATATTGACTGTAAGCTATAACGGCTGTAATGTTGTAACGAGAATAATAATGGATTTTAGCATGAGGTCAAACGGTACTCGTGAGAGACTAGGCTTGGCAGGGCCTGTGAGAGCTTTCATGCTCTATCGAATGACCTCCCCGTGGGAACTTTAGAGGGACTTGGTTTGGAGGATTAAGAATTGAGGCACCATTGGGGCTTATCCTGACCATCTTAGATACACCTAGTAAAACACCGAGGGATCCTAGCCGTGGAACCTCGGGCGGAGTAGCTTGGAGTTCCATCGGGCGTCGAGTTGAGAACCAAACAGCCCTTTACTTAATGTCACATCTACTGTAGGTGATGTCACTAGCCGGCTAAACAATGTCAGACTTGCACTCGAGTAAATCACCGTGGTATTTGGGGCTGTCAGGTAGTTGGTGAGTCACCTCTGCGACAACAGCCCCCCTGACACACAGTGATTGGGCAAAAGGCATGTCTTGGCATTTAATGTTCATGACGTGGAGATAATTAGTGTATCAGGAATTTAATGTTGTGACATAAAGTGTGAGGGATGTCTTTCATAGTCTTTAATGACTGAGTTGCCTCGGGGGTGATGTGGGGGGCTATTTAAGGACCCCAACCACCTTTGAGGAAAGGGGGGAATCCTTTGAGAGTTGGAGTTATTGCTAGAGAGAAAAGAGGGAGGAGGAAGTTATTGCAAACCAGAGGGTTTACCCACCCACCATTGTTACTTATTACGAAGATTTTAATACTTGACAGAGATTCTTGAGAGTGTTAGGTGTGTTCCTACCTGCCTACCACGGTGTATCTAGGGTTCTTACTTCTCTCTCCCTCTAGCTAAGTTACTTCTAAAGTTCATTACTATTTCCCGAGTTATACACGAGGGATTTGTGAGTGTAAACCGAGTCTTATCTTCATTGGGTTTGAGTTTATATGTCCTATCATTAATCCAAAGCTTTGGCCAAATTAGCTTATCATTACCATACTTAAACAGGGGTTACGCCTCCATCTATAATCAAAAGTACCCTCTTATATTTGTCGACTCTGCTGGGGAGGCATTCTTCTAAGCAAGGAGTATGGCGCAAGATAATGCTAATCGAAGGCTCAACTTTGATGACATCCAGTGTAATGAAGAACAGGCTGCGAGAGAACTGAAGGCCCTAAGAGATGGGGCTCCACGAGTAGAGGTACCTTTGGTTCCGGCGATGTCAGGCATTTCGGGGGTGACACAAGCTTCCACGAGTGCGGGGGTGGGGCCCACTCAGGTTGCGCTCCTCATGAGCAAGTTTTATGAGTTTTTGCAAACACCAGTAGCTTCAACTATGATGGGAGGATTGGAGGCTAATGCCTTCATGACGCCAGGGATAGCTCCAATGGCCCCACCAGGTGCAGGTGTAGAGGGAACAGTCCCAGCGAGCGTACCATCTATTGTGAGTCCAGTACGGGGAACATCAGGAGCATCGACGGCCCCAACCGTGGCGCCTGCTCTAGTTGCAATGGGCACTCAGCCCGTGGTTTCGTTGTTTGTTGCCCCAGCGGCATCGCCCATGGAGGAAATGAGAAAGGAGATACTGAAATTCTTGCAGGCTTCCTCGTAATCTGCCGGAGAGGTAGCTTCAGTTTTTTATGACTTTTGAACACCCTATCCCCAGGAATACAATGACGAGCCCTATCCGAAGGACTATATTCCCCCTATCTTCGAAAAATACACAGGAAAATGTGGAAATATGAAAGAGCATATTAAGCATTTTGTTGAGAATTTGTGGGTGCACTATAACAATAAAAGGCTTAGGTTGAGGGAGTTTTCTAAATCCTTGAGCGATAAGGCATATACCTAGTATTCCCATTTGGCTCCCAACAACGTTTCTACGTGGGAAGAAATGCACGTGTTGTTTGTCCAGAAGTTCTTTCTGGCAGAGGATGAGTTTACCTTGACCCAACTGGGTAGGGAAAAGAAAAGGCCTGGGGAAGAAGTGGTGGCCTATGTTTAAAGGTTCAGGGAAAGATCCCTCGACGCGAGGGAGGAGGCCAAAGAGTCCAAACTATTACAGATATGCACTGAGGGGTTGCTTCCGGAGTATATCTACCATCTTGTCAATGAGACACGCGAAGGGACCTTCGCGGAGTTCTTAAAAGAAGCGAGGAATATCTCCTTGGTGGTGTGGCCCAATCCGGTGGTAGTGCCCATGATGTTTAGGCAGTCGATGCAACCTGCGAGGGGGAGGTCTCAGCCCCCACGGGTGGGGTACACTAAGGGGGGCGATAGGGGCAAAGCACTGAAGAAGGACAATAAGAGGAAGTTCAGAAGGGACAGAGAAGACCCACCGCCATTGCCTTATACAGTGGAAGAAGCTGTCAGCTGTTACAACGCGATGGTATAAGGAGGAATAACTTATGAGCCAAAAGATGTTCCCGTTAAAGAGCCCGACCTGCAACAAAGGCGGATCCAAAGTATTTCCAGGTTCATCAGAGGGTCCAACATCCAACAGAAGGTTGCTTCACACTAAGAAGAATTATTTACAAATACGTGAAGGTAGGGACGTTACAAATCCCCCTACAGAATGTCAATAACAACCCACTACCAGCACATGGGGCCAATCTCATGGTGTCTTATGATAAAGAAGCGGAGAGAAGAGATAGATGAATACGAGGAAACTTTGGAGATTTGTACTAAGGGAGTGGCCAACGTAGTTTTGGCATATGATGAAGCAAGTGATAAAGATGCGGAAGATGTATACAACGTTGAAGACGAGGAAACAGACCCGATAATTAAATACAGTGCAGTTTCAAAATCCCCAAAGTTCACTTGGTTTTTTGAGTAAGTAGGGATACCGAAGGAGAGCATACTAGAAATAATGTTGGCGATCTTAGACATTTCCAAGAGGAATGCAGTCCCCTCGCTGAGATGGAGGGGACCCATGGCCAGGTTGGTAAAAAGATTTCTGTCAGAAGTAACCTTCAGCGATGCAGACAGGGCTGTAAGGTTCCCTCATAATAGGCCTCTGTATGTAATCGCCAGCGCAACGGGGTTAGTTTTGCAAGGACTCTTATGAATGGGGGTGATTCCATTAATAATATGTCGATCAACTCCTTCCACGTGGCTAATATTCCAGAAGAAAGGTTGGTCTCCATGCCTTTGGTAATTTTGGGATATGATAGCCAATCTTCCAAATCCATTGGGTATGTTAATATGGGGATCGTGATGGGAAATTTGAGTTCCCATATAAAGTTCCATGTGATAGAGAGTGAAACTTCCTATCATATGCTAATAGGAAGGGTGTGGATGCACAACCAAGGGCTAGTTCATTCCACGTACCACCAGTGTGCTAAGGCAAACATTAAGGGGACAGAGGTAACCATTAGGGATACAAAGAGGCCTTCTGCAATTGAGGAAGCTCACTTGGTGGACACAATATTTTATACTGAGCTGGAAGGGGACGCCCGGGTCCTAACGAGAAGGATGGAGGGAGCATGGGTTCCCTCGATCAGAGAACGGATGGGGCCCTTGAACGAGAATAGTAAAGGGGTTGTGAGAAGCGCAAGAGTAATAACCAAAGACGCTCACCAAGCGGTCCCTCAGCCCCAAGGCATCTCGAAGCAGCTTAAAGATAGGATGAGGCCCATAACGGATCTAATGGAATACGAAGTCCATCAACAAAGCGTACTGGGCAGGTTCTTAGGAAAAAGAGTGGTCGAGGCATCTAGGGAGAAGAAGAGGAAAACAGTCACCACTACCAATAGATAATGTAAGAAAGTCATTATCGAGGAAGTAAAGGTAGTGTATCGATTATAACGGTGTGAATGGGCGGCCCAAGAAGCTGACGATGAGGTTGAACCAATATATGAATGCTTTCTGGTTGATCAACGGGGACAATGCATAATGATAGATAATTCCAGCATATTAGAATTTATGGAGGATGTCGCCGAAGAACCAAAATATGTGACGGATCGACCAAAGCCACAGGCGCAAGAGCTAGAGCAGTTGAACCTAGAAAAAGAAGGGGAAGATCCAAGGCCCATCTTCATATCGAAAGACCTCAGTAAGGAGAAACGAGAGGCCTTGGTCGAGTTGATTTGGGAATTTGTGGACATCTTCACGTGGAAGTACAAATAGATGGAGGGGCTAGATGAAGAAGTAAGCTATCACAAGTTGAATGTGATGACTTCGGCCATTCTAGTAAAATAAGCAACGAGAACGTATAAGCCTGAATTTGATTTAAAGATCAAAGAAGAAGTTCAACGCCTACTAACGATAGGGTTTATTACACCGATACAACACCCACTCTGGTTATCTAGTATCGTCCCAGTAGGGAAGAAAGACAAGAACCAGATAAGGATCTCCGTGGACTTCAGAGACTTGAATAGAGCCTACCCCAAAGATGAGTTCCCCTTACCCTCCATCGATAGCCTGATAGATGCAACGCCAGGATATAAGATGTATAGCTTCATGGATGGATATGTAGGGTACAAACAGATCAAGATGGACCCTTTGGATGCAGAAAAGACAGCATTCAGAACCTCATTGGGTAATTTCATGTAAAGGGTAATGCCGTTTGGACTCAAGAATGCTGGGGCGACTTATCAGAGAACAATGATGGACATTTTCCATGACTTTTTTCACAAGTTTGTGGAATTATATGTGAATGATTTGGTCATCAAGTCAAGGAAGGAGGAGTCCCATCTGAGCGATTTAAGGAAGGTGTTTTCCCGCTGCAGGAAGTTTAAAATAAAGATGAACCCACTGAAGTGCATTTTTGGGGTGACGAGTGGGAAATTTCTAGGATTTTTGGTTGATCAACAAGGGGTGCAGATGGACCAGGACAAATAGTGGGCGATATTAGAAATGCCGTGCCCAAGAACGGCGAAGGAACTGAAGAGTTTTATCGATAAAGTCTCCTACCTTAGGAGATTCGTGCCTGGGTTAGCGGAGATAACACACCCACTAACGCGTTTGCTACGAAAAAACACGAAGTTCAAATGGGAGGTCGTTCACCAAGAGTCCCTTGACAAATTAAAGAAGATACTCATCTCACCACAGACCATGATTCCACCAAGGGAAGGAATACCATTGTAGTTGTACCTCACATCTACCACAAGGTTCGTGGGAGCTTTGTTGGCACAAGAGATCTATGGGCAAGAACATCCAGTTTATTACCTCAGCAGGATCATCCATGGGCAAGAAGTCAGATATAGCAGCTTAGAAAGGCATTGTCTAGCCTTAGTATTTGTAGCACAAAAACTCAGACATTATATGTTGTCTTTCACAATTCACATTGTGACGAGATGTGATCCCATTAAGTATCTTCTTGCTAGAACTATATTGATTGACAGGGAGGCTAGATGGTTCCTCATCCTCTCCAAATATGACTTGAAGTGCGTGGTTCCTTGCCCGATTAAAAGTCAGGCGTACGCTAACCTGTTGGCCATTTTCCCTTCGGGAACCTTCGAGGCACCAAAAGAAGATATTCCGGGAGATGATTTACAGGCCAACCACCTAGATGCAACGGACGAGGAGTGGACAATGCAGTTCGATGGGTGATCAGCAGAAAAGAAAGGAGGGGAAGGGGTAATTCTCTCGAAAGAAATGGAGGAGATTTGCCTTTCTTATAAGTTATATTTCCTCTGATCTAACAAAGAGGCAGAGTATGAAGCATTGTTATTGAGATTGCTAGAGGCCCTTCGAAGAGGGATCCATTCACTTTGCATCAAGTGGGATTCAAACTTGGTGGTTCAACAAGTGAATGGAGAATACGCGTTGAAACATATGAGCCTGGCACCATACAAAACGATTATTTAGAGACTTCTTTGCCAGTTCTATCAAACCAAAGTCAAAAGGCATCCTAGAACAATGAACCGTCACCCAGACTCCTATGCCACCATCACCCAAAAGATGATCATGAGGAGCGATACGATTAATGTCGTGATTCAACGATGAACAACTCCTTCGATGGTACAATTAATTTTACCAATGGAGAAGGACGGGGATTGGAGGGGAAAGATTAAGTGGAAACTGAAGACTAGCGAAGGAACGATGGGGCTCAGAGAATTGGCCTAATACTTTACAAACCAAGGAAACCTTTACTTCAGAAATGTAAGTGGATGGCTGTTGAGATGTATCGGTCCAGAAGAGGCAGCGCAGAGATAGAAGAAAACGCACGAAGAACACTGTGAAATGACTGAGATCCCCCTTTATAGGAGAATTCAAAGAAAAGGATATTTCTGGCCTAATATGAAGAAAGATACGGCCGAGTTACAACGAAAGTGCGACAAATACCAATTATTCTTCGAGGCGGCTGAATGTCATTTCATGGAGGCTCAGGCTGACTGGAGACAACCTTATATTGACTTCATTAAAGATGGTGTTATCCCAATGAAGAAAATTGATGCGATGGGACTCTGGTGAAGAGCCTCGAGATTCTATGTTCAGGAGGGGTAGCTTTATCGAAGGGGATACTTCAACAGGCCGCTGCATTGTATCACGAAGGAAGAAGTGGCTGAAGTTCTCAAACAGGCGCACGATCCAGCCCATATAGAAGGGGACAAGTTATATGACCAATTGATGATTTTGGGGGTACTATTGGCCAACGATGGAGAAATATTTTGCTGGGTTCGTTTGAAGGTGCAAAGCTTGCCAGCTTCATGGAAATATGATCCATACCCCGTCAGTGGACTTACACTCCCTAGTAATGCCTTATCCTTTTCACACTTGGGAATTCGACCTGGTAGGGTCAATACACCCTTCTTAGAAGGGGAAAATATGGATCTTGGTAGCAACGGAGTGTTTCACAAAGTGGGCCGAAGAGATACCATTGATAAGGGCAACAACAGGAGTAGTGAGCAACTTCATCAGAGAATACATTATTTACCATTTTGGAATCCCAAAGGTCATCCTTTCGGAAAATAGAACCCCTTTCGTCCATTCAAAAGTAACGATGCTCACAGACAAATAATCCATTGTTCACCATACTTTGACGGTGGCATACCCAAAGGGGAACGGTCAAGCCGAAGCAACTAACAAGACTTTGGTCAATATCTTGGCTAAAACGATGGAGGATTTTCCAGGATCATGGGATGACAAGATAAAAGCCGTCTTATGGGCCTATCGGACGACTAAAAGGAATCCTACAGGGTATACACCGTTCTCTCTTGTCTATGGGGCTGAGGTAATTCTCCCGGTGGAGTTAGAAGTTCCCTCGGCTCGATATGCTTTACGAAGCAACATGCTTCCTCAGAAAAAACACGTCCAATTAAAAGCGTTGGAAGAACACAGGGATAATGCGAGGCAATACTTTCAAATGTATACGAAGCAGCTCTCCAGGGCATATGATAACTTGGTGAGACCAATGAAATTCGTGGAGGGAGATCTCGTATTAAAGGCAGCGGTTCAACATATTAGGGGGCTTCCTCTACCTAAGTTTACGGCGAATTGGAAGGGACCTTTCATCGTAAAGGAAGCTCATGACTCAGGTTATTGCTCAATTTCTAAGATAGAAGAAGACAGGCCATTTAAGATTAACAACAAATGGTTGAAGGTCTATCACGTGTAAGCAATTACGTTTGGAGTCACCGATGTAGCTAAACGATATGAATATACGAGTTCATTTTGTTTATGCAAGTTCTCTTTATTTTTAATTCAAATAGAGATGAAAGAGCTACAGATTTTCATGTCACGATCCATATAAACAACTGTAACACAGAGTAATAGCATGGGAATAAGTTTTCTTTTCCATTCATATACTTTGGGGCATTACAAAAATGGGGACTATCGCCCAAGGGTTACATAGGGAGAAAAAAAATACATATACAAAAAATCATTAACCCAGGTGGAACCACAGATCAGGGGAAGAAAAGAAATCTCTAGGGAGACCCGGAGAAGCTGCTTGGCAAGATTGTTGGGCGTTAATAGAAACCTCCAACCTTGGCTGCGCCTACGTGCGCTCAATTAGGAGTTTCTCTCATTTTGACTTCACCGCACGCAGAGCCTCTTTGAGGTCCTCCACCTCTTTATCAATAGCTCCAAGGAGAGGTTCTAGCTTGGCTAACTTAGCTTCCTCGGCACGCTGATCCTCCCGATGTTTTTAAAGGAGCTCCCTCTAGCTGTCCAATCACTGGTTCTTTAGAGTATTTAAGTGAGCAATGAGCCAGTCAAGATGGAACCCATCACGACCTAGCTCCCTCAGATAGCCCAAGAACTGGTTGAGGAGGGGCTTGGTCACATTCGTAGTTGGAGTGTCAGTAATTTCAGCAATAACGGTGGCCATGCCTTGAAGCCTATGGCTCATAATTGGGATGTTTGAACGCAGGCAGCCCATCGTGAAAGTCTTAGGATGATGGCTCACAAGTTGCTCATTGACCAAACAATGACTGAAAGACATTTGAGGAGAGTGTTGGAGTACCATCAGGCAAAAAGAGGGAGGAGCCAAGTTGGGCAGAGGAAGCTCGCACCCAGATTCACTTTCCGTGACAGCACCCATCATGGAACCTTGGTCATTATGGCTCGATTCTTCGAAGGAGATAGGTTCATGATGTGGTGAGGCAATATACGAAGGAACTGATGGAGAATCCTCCTGAGCAACCTGAGAACAGTTAGGGGAAACAAGGAGTTTATGGAAAAATCTTAACAAGTGCTTTCATTGTTAAGTTACCGTTATAGGTGGAGTTCATGAAAAATCTTAACAAGGATTTTCGTTGTTAAGTCTCCATTATAGGTGGAATTTATGAAAAAATCTTAACAAGCATTTTCATTGTTAAGTCACCGATATAGGTGGAGTTTATGAAAAATATTAACAAGCATTTTTGTTGTTAAGTCACCAATATAGGTGGAGTTTATAAAAAATCTTAACAAGTGTTTTCATTGTTAAGTCACCATTATAGGTGGAGTTTATGAAAAAATATTAACAAGCATTTTCATTGTTAAGTCACCGTCATAGGTGGAGTTTGAAAAAATCTTAACAAGCGTTTTCGTTGTTAAGTCACCGATATGGGTGTCACCGTTATTGGTGGAGTTTCTACAAAATCTTAACAAGTGTTTTCATTTTTAAGTCACCGTTATAGGTGGAGTTTATAAAAAATCTTAACAAGTGTTTTCGTTGTTAAGTCACTGTTATGGGTGTCACCATTATTAGTGGAGTTTTACAAAAATCTTAACAAGTGTTTTCATTATTAATTCGCCGTTACAGGTGGAATTTACGAAAATCTTGACAAGTATTTTCGTTGTTAAGTCACCTATATGGGTGGATTTTGAGAAGCTGAGAAATACAGAGAAATTAAAGAAGTACCTCCTCAGCAGCAGCAGGAGCGAGAGGCATAGTCACCACGGGAGCCATAATGCTAGAAATCGTGGGAGGCGGGCTCATTACCTCGGCAGCCTCAATGGAGCCCTTGGACGTAGAAGCCTCGAAGGTGGGAACACTTCCCTCGCCAGCATAGGGCACTATGGCCAACACGAGCGCATCGTCAGAAGGAGATGTTGGACCTTTGAGAGGTGCCCCAATTAGAGAAGCTACCCCAACCTGGGCCTGAGAAGGGATAAGGCCACTCAATGCAAAAAGTGGAGAAAGACTTAGAGAAATATACAAATGTAAAAACAAATGTTTGATAATAGGATAATCGCAAAGAGACAAGAGACAGAAATGCATTTAGCTCACCCCCGTTATGACACTAAAGAGGGGAATGCCAGTAATAGGTCTTAACAGAGCAGGGGGAAGGAGAATGTTGGCTATCAGTGACGCCACTTCCACCTGAAACATCCCAACACGTTAGAGTTGATATATAAACTAATAAGACAAATAAAATATGCAAGGCTTGTAACGAAATATATAGCCCAACACATTACCTGTGGGGCACCCTCTTCGATCAGAACAAGGGGCAAAGAGACCTCCCTCTCCGAGGATAACTCTGAGGAAGCTGGAACAGTTACCTTGGGCTGGTTGGACATCTCAGCAGCACCCAGGGCAGCATTTGTGGACTGGAGGGAGGAGGAACGGGGCGAATAAGTAAGGCTTATTAACAGAGATCGTGGAAGGGAGGCAGTGGCTTGAGGAGTACCACAACATCCCCCCACGAAATGATTCACTGGAGGGCTGGGGGGACTGATCCTCACTTCTTCAACTCCCTACACCAAATATATCAGGCAATAAGTAAAAGTGCTACGGTAAGAACATAATGAGAAATAAAGAATGCACATATACCTCAGATTTAGAGGGAGAACGAGAGGGTATGACCACCGATGAATGTGGCGAGGAGGCAACAATCGAAGGAACTGGGGAGGAGGGCTCCTCATATGTCTATTTCTTCTGAGGCTTAGTATCTAACGTCTTCCTTCTTGAGCCCATGGCACCACCACTTTCAGGCACCTTCGATCTTCTTCTTCTTCTTCTTCTTCTTCTTCTTCTTTTTTATGGTGGCTCACTAGGATCAACTAAAATTTTGGGGAAGGTACCTGGAGGAGGAACGACCACTGCGCGCCGTTGAAACTCAGTGTTTATCCGAGCAACTTCAGCCTCTACTCGCCTCCTTAGCTCTTCAACCAATTCCGGAGACATAGGAGGGGTAATGAAGGCAATTGGGAATGCCTCCAATGGAGCCTGCATTTGACCTTTGGCCTTAGCCTTCGTGGACTTAGACTTTCTGGCTTTCTTGGCAACTGGCTCAGAAGGCCCTTCTCCCGTGGCAGCTTTATCCGTGGGGACCAATGGTGTGGGGATCACAGTGGCCTTTGATTTGGGCGTGGCAACGGGGATCATGGGGCAGTATGAAGGAAGTTCCATGGGAGGTGCCTTGGGGGTCTGACTCAGAGGGAACCCAACCCCGAGAATGGAATTGCCCTTCAGCCCCAGCTCTAGGGCAGAAAATGAAAGAACTGGGGGATACATGGGATCACCCTTAATGAATTCAGCAATCTGGCCCAGTTGCCTCGGCCAATATTTTATAGCAAACAGAGGGGTCGCGTCCCCTTGCCTAGTAATGCTGGGGATGGTAACTCGCCCAGCCAATGTCGAACTCACTCCCCACGCTACCGTTGAAGAGAATAGGGAGCATGCCTCGCCAAAAGATACCTGGGGGTTAGATATTTGAAACAACGGGTGAGGAGCCCCTTGATCAAAGCCAAATTGATGGCTGCATCGATTGGTATTGTAATGTTCGCTGGTGTACCCCCACTCGGTGTATCAGGGAAGGTAGACCGGTGAAAATAGAAGCACGACGGCTAAGGAGGGGTCCTCGATAATGAGGTCTATGGTGGTTGGCTGGACCACTCTTGCCCCATGCTTGAAAACATTACAAGTATACAGGAAGATATCCTCCCCATAGGGCCTCATCACAAAACTTCAAAAATCATCAATAAAGGAAGTCAGCTCCTTTTGGCTCTGCCTCTTATGATAAATAAATGACTGAGGGGGCAGGATTGTTTCCCCCGAGGGAGGACGGTTAGTCTTGGCGGCTACGGCCGGGAAGCTCACATAAAGGAAAACCACCAAGAGAACACAGTTGGCAAAATTAGCTAGGTTGTAACGACCCAGAGATCGCTCCATGTAAAAAAGGACCCTATCAAGCCATGTGTAGAGGGACCCCAAGGTGATTGCAGCCAGAGGGAGCTTGATACCTCGGGACAATCGGAGATAGAGGTTGATGAGGTCCCTCCGGGGCTAGTCGTTGGGATTCCCCATTAAAAAGAAATGAGAAAGAATGACAAGGATATAGGCAGGAAGCTCTAGCGATGTACCTTATCCAGGGACAGCCCCGGAGGAGCTTCCATCTGAAGGGCCTTTGAAGAAGTAGTTGATGAGGGGAGTGAATGTGGCCTTGTTTGAAGTACCAATGCACCTTCGGTATATACGGTCAAGCTCCAAATGATCAGCAGTTTCTCGGGCATCCAGGGATTCATCGGAATAGGGCTTATGACCTGTTGCCTCAAGGCCTAAGAGCTCGCACACGTCCTCTAACGTTATCGTAAATTTGCCCCATGCAGTGATGAATGTGTGAGTAGTAACGTTCCACCGAGATACCAGAATAAGAAGGGCAATATTATTTTTAGAGAGAGTGAACTCACCAAACCACTTGGCTCGATGAAGCCCAATCTTAGTGAGAGTATCAACGTAATTCCAAGTAGCAAAGTGAGCAGGAGAGCCCCCAGGACATTCAAAATCAATGTGGGACCACGGGAAGTCCCCTCGCTCAAGGCGAAATATGAGAGTCCCCTCGGGAGGTAGAGAGCCCCATCCATAATAACTCTCGTCTTCATCACCAAGCGTAAGGGCATCATACTTGGCGTTAAAAATATAGCTCTTATAAAAACCAGCAAAGTCATGACGTTCACAAAAAATGGGAGACCGGCGGTAGAAATGCAACCGTTCTTCACGAGCAATGGTCAAAGAGGCAGTAAAAGAGGCGACGGCAACAGGGGAGGCAGGATGAGCGCTGGTGGCACTAGTGGCAGGGTTTCTTGATGAGGCCATTACAAATAACAGAAGTATGAAAAGGTCTGGTAAAGGAAGAGTTGGAAAGAAAGTAGAGGCACAACCGCGGATGGTGGTGCAAGAGATAAGAGAAGGAGGCGACTGAGAAAAGGGAGAAGGCAACAATGGAGGTCGCTCAGAGCTCGCACAAGGATCTCTCTCTGAAGAAATATGCAAGCTTGAAGAAGAAGAAGAAGAAGAAGAAGATAAAGGTTTGAAAGAGAGAGACGTTTGAAACTTTTAAACCCTTTTACTTTTTGTTTGAGTTTCCCACCCTCCCCCGCACGTGCCAAACCGCCTGTAATCATTTCAAATGCACACGTGGCACTTCGGGAAGTGTCTTTTTACAGTGAAAAAAATATCACTACGACGAATACGAAGTGACGTCGGGGGAATAGGAAGGGTTTACTTCCTAACCAAGTTTATGTTTTGTCGCCAAAATGGTGTCAGACATATCCAATAACGTAGAAGGGACTTGCTCTTCACTTCCCAAGAGCCCAAATGAGTATTTGGGAGCGCTAGTAGGCCTTTTGGGAGAATTTCAAATACTAAGGCTAGAACGGTTGAGGCTCAGCATGAGGAAAAAGTGGCAATGTCCCTTCGCCTAAGCCCCAAACAATCATAGCACTTCGGCTCAGGAACATCGGGGAGATTTTTTACTTTTTTTTTCCAGGAGATTATCACATTGCAGTTCTTACGAATAGAAGAGACAAAATTACTCACGCAGGGAGGGTTCATCGGATTGAGAAGTTTTGTGCTGACATTTCTTGTTCCAATAAATCTCTCCATGAAGGGGCAAATATAGAGGGGGCTTGAAGGTAATCCTGATATTAGGGATAATTCCCAAATTGGCAATAGTGTTTGAGATTAAGCAATCGAGATAGCTCAAGCGTGGCAACTCTGCGTGGCAACTCTGCGAGGCAGCTTAGCGTGGTAACTCATATTTAGCTTCTTATGTTAGTCATATTGTAATCGTTGTTTATATTGACTGTAAGCTATAATGGCTGTAATGTTGTAACGAGAATAATAATGAGTTTTAGCGTGAGGTCAAATGGTACTCGCGAGAGACCAGGCTTGGCAGGGACTGGGAGAGCTTTCATGCTCTATCGAATGACCTTGCCATGGGAACTTTAGAGGGACTTGGTTTGGAGGATTAAGAAGTGAGGCACCGTTGGGGCTTGTCCTGACCATCTTAGATACACCTAGTAAAACACCGAGGGACCCTGGCCGTGTAACCTCGGGCAGAGTAGCTTGGAGTTCCATCGGGCGTTGAGTTGAGAACCAAACAGCCCTTTACTTAATGTCACATCTACTGTAGGTGATGTCACTAGCTGGATAAACAATGTCAGACTTGCACTCGAGTAAACCACCATGGTATTTGGGGTTGTCAGGCAGTTGGTGAGTCACCTCTGTGATAACAGCCCCCTGACACACAGTGGTTGGGCAAAAGTCATGTCTTGGCATTTAATGTTCATGACATGGAGACAACTAGTTTATCAGGCATTTAATGTTGTGACATAAAGTGTGAGGGATGTCTTTCATAGTCTTTAATGACTGAGTTGCCTTGGGGGTGGTGTGGGGGGCTATTTAAGGACCCCAACCACCTTTGAGGAAGGGGGAATCCTTTGAGAGTTGAAGTTATTGTTAGAGAGAAAAAAGGGAGGAGGAAGTTATTACAAACCAGAGGGTTTATCCACCCACCATTGTTACTTATTACGAAGCTTTTACTACTTGACAGAGATTCTTGAGAGTGTTAGGTGTGTTCCTACCTGCCTACCAAGGTGTATCTAGGGTGCTTACTTCTCTCTCCATCTAGCTAAGTTACTTATAAAGTTTATTACTATTTCCTGAGTTATACATGAGGGATTTGTGAGTGTAAACCGAGTCTTATCTTCATTGGGTTTGTGTTTGTATGTTCTATCATTAATCCAAAGCTTTGGCCAAATCATCTTATCATTACCATACTTTAACAGGGGTTATGCCTCCATCTATAATCTAAAGTACCCTCTTACAGATTCATTCCTTTTGTTTTTCAATTCCTAAAATTCCCAAATACTTTAGTGAATTGTCTTTGGAACCCGAGATACATCTTTTCTGGAGTTTATCTTGTAGGGAGGATAACCTACTGTTGATTTAGGTGCCACTTGAGGGAGGTACTGGGATGATGCTGACTGCGTGTCATAAGGAGTACTCGTAGGTGTTCTTGGATGATTAGACTGCGTGCCTTTATTGATCTTCTGAGATTGATTCATTGCTGACTCAGAATTGCGTGTTCTTGTGGGTATCTTTGGATATTCAGATTTTGCTTGCAATCATTATGAGTTTTATCAAGTGAAAAAAGAGGTTTTCCCTTATGAGTTTTTTTTCCTGAAATCTGTGTATCAATAATTTATTATGATGATTTAATTTTACCCACATAGTTCTATGTTTTAGGACTGAATTAAATTGGTTTAAAAATTAACTCTAATTAAATAAGTTTACAATTGGAATTTTCATATCCGGTTTAATCAATATCACACGACATTCTCAGTTTCCATATTAAAGGAACCAAACAAGCATGATAGTCCAGCCATCAGGGCATGACAGGGGGTGGCAGTGCCAGTGGGGCACAATCAGCTCAAATGCAGTCTATGCAAGGTGAGAAGGGTTCCTATAAGGGAGATGTTGCTAAGCGCTTATGATCTAAATACTTTAGGCAGGGGCAAGGAGGTTTCTGGTAGGGCAATCAGGGCCATCAGAGTCAACAAGGCTATCAGGACCAATGGATGGGTAGTAACGACCAATAGTGCCGAGGAAAATAGGTTACAGGGGAGGAAATTTTACTGGGAGATGTTTCATTTGTGGCAAGAATGGACATAAGCATCAGGATTTCCCCGATTAGGGCTGGCCCCCGCAACAGCAGGGTGCTTGCTAGAAGCCACAAAGGCCTATCTTTCCATCCACCCCTGTGGCATTAACACAAATTCCAGCCTTGCCTACCATACCAGTTGTTCCCGTATCCCCACCTCAACAGGGGCAGTTTGAAGTATGGGCGTGTATATAACGTTCACCAGGCAATAGTTACTCAAGCATCACCAGGAATGGCGGGTATGTTTCTCATCCATGACACTTTAGGGTGGCTTTTATTTGATACTGGGGCTTCACACTCATTCATATTCACTAGATTTGCATGGGTGGGTGAGGGGGGCGACTGGGTTGTGAGCTAAGGCAGATAGTAAAGTTACATGTGTAGATTTGCCATTGGGTAATGGGACAATGATATTCTTTATCTATTGGGGAATGGGTATAAATATTGGGAGACTGCTTATTCGTGCCGATATGCTTGTGTTAGACATATTGGAGCATGACGCCATTATAGGAATGGATTGGCTAGACACATATAAGACCATGATTGATTGTTATAGAAGGAGTATTTTGTTCGCTATATCGGGCCAAGAGATGTTTTTGGTGGCGATGCCTCGTCCATAAGGAGGCTCGTCCACCTACTTGTACTTCATAGAGGAGGCGACCTCTAAGGGGGTGGTGATTCTCGTAGACTCGATTCTTGTTGTTAGTGAGTTCTCCAATGTGTTCTAGGAGATACCGGGGTTAACACCTAGAAGAGAGATAGAATTCGTGATAGATTTAGCGTCGGGCACTTGGACGATAGCACATGAACCTTACCGTATAGCTCTTATAAAGATGAGGGAGCTATGGGATCAGATTGAGTAGCTTTTAGGATAGGGATTCATCCGTAGGATTACCTAGACTTATGGTGCTCCAGTGCTGTTTGTGAAGAAAAAAATGGGTCGTTGCGACTATGTGTTGATTACAGGGAATTGAATAAAGTCACGACACGGAACAAGTATCCGTTATCCCGAATTGATGACTTATTCGATCAATTGAGAGCAGCTGCCTACTTCTCAAAGATAGATTTGAGATTTGGGTATCACCATTTGTTCATCAGGTAGAAGGACGTGTCTAAGATTTCCTTTTTTACGAGATATGGGTCCTATGAGTTTCGAGTTATGCCCTTTGGGCTAACCAAAGCGCCAGTTGTGTTTGTGGACTTAATGAATAGGGTGTTTAGAGAGTTCTTAGATCAGTTTGTCATTGTCTTCATCGATGAGATTCTGATATATTCCCAAACCGAGGAGGTGCATGTTGAGCATCAACATATTATTTTCAAGACACTTTGTTAGCATTAGTTATATGCTAAGTATGTGAAGTGTGGGTTTTAGTTGCGAGAGTTATAATTTTAGGGGCATATAGTGTCAAACAGGGGGATATCGATTGATCCTAGCAAAGTGTCAGCGGTGAGGGAGTGGGGACAGCGATTGAGATACACAGTTTCTTGGGGTTAGTCAGGTACTATAAACGGTGTATTAGGGTATTCTCAAAGATTGCGGGTTCATTGACTAATTTGACTCGCAAAGGTGTACCGTTTGTTTGGGATGACGCTTGCCAATTGGCTTTCGATGAGCTGAAAGGACAAGTTAACTTCAACACCATTCCTCTCACTGCCAGCGATGGGAGTGGATGACCTTATCTACACCGTGTGTCCCTACAGAGACTTGGGGGGGGGGTGCTTCAGCAGAAGGATCGAGCGATAGCTTATGCTTCTCGTAAGCTTAAGCCTCATGAGATGAATTACCCCACCCACGACTTAGAGTTAGCGACGGTCGTGTTTGGACTATGAATTTATAGACATAACCTGTTTGGGGGGGGGGGTGGAGAAGTTTTTCCTTTTTCACAGATGATAAGTCACCACGGTACTTGTTCGCTCAGAGAGAACTAAATATGCGTCAGCGCAGGTGGCTTGAATTTGTGAAGAATTATTAGTTCAATATCCAGTATCACCCAAGAAAGGCTAACATGCTGGCAGACGCGTTGAGCTGTAGGCCAGAAGGAAAGGTATTCGAGGTGTGGAAGGTGAAATGGTGGAAGTTAGGACATTTGGATTCAGTTGCTCGATAGTTTATGTTAGTTATGACCGTCACCCCCAGATTGTCACGAGGGTGGTACAAGCACAAGCAACAGATTCTGTTTGTCAGGAGAGGATCAAACAAATCTTATCAGGGGAGCAGAGTCTTACTCAGTGAGTTTAGAGGGAGGCTTGTGCTTCAACATAAGACTGATTATTCCATAAGGGGAGGACTTATGCCACGCGGTGATGTCAGAGTCACACGGATCTCGATTTGTAGTATATCCTGGCGGGGATAAGATGTACCAAGACATGTAGTACTGGTGGAGTGGGATGAAACGAGACATCACCGAGTTTGTTTTGAAGCCACTTGTCAGCTAGAAAGTTGGACCATTAGAAACTAACAGGGTTTCTACAACCGCTAGAGATTCCTATGTGGAAATGGGAGAGAATTTCCATTCATTTTATTACTGGGCTACTTCACAGATTGGTCATAATTCCATATGGGTGATAGTGGATCGGTCAACCAAGGTTTCTCACTTTTTGCCAGTTCGGACTGATTATACTAGGGACAGTATGCCCATATTTTTTGTTGTTGATTAGTGAGATTGCATGGGGGGTCATGAGACATTGTGTCCAATAGGGACAAGATTTTCGTGTCTCGATTTTGGGAGAGTTTTCAGAAGGCCATGGGTAATGAGTTGCATTTGAGTACGACTTATCACTCACAGATGAACGGGCAGACGATGAGGACCAATGAAATATTGGAAGATATGCTATGGATTTGTATCCTTGATTTCGGGGTAGGTTAGGAGCATTATCTTCGGCTAGTGGAATTTACGTACAATAACTCCTACCTGTTCACTATTGGCATGGCTCCATTTGAGGCGTTGTATGATTGACCTTGTTGTTCTCCCTCTTATTGGCTAGAGGTGGGGGACAATAAAATTCTTGGGCCAGAGTTGATTCAGGATACTTCGACCAAGATTGAGATGATTCAGAGTCGTATATGGGTAGATAAGGATAGACAAAATAGTTATGTCGATGATAAGAAGTTCTTTTGGGACTTTAATGTTGGGGACCAAGTGCTGTTATGTGTATCCCCTATGAAGGGTATAACGAGATTCGGGAAGAAAGGGAAGCAAACACCGAGATATGTGGTGCCATTCCCTAATCATTGAGTGAACTGGTTCGGCTGCATACAGACTTGGGTTACCGGAGCACTTACATCGAATTCATGATGTGTTTTATATTTCTTCGCTGAGGTGATATCTTCGGGATGAGTTAGCTTACACTCACATCGCTTTGGAGGAGATTGATTTTCAGCCCACTATTTCATATGAGGAGAGGTCATATGCTATCTTAGACCATAGCGAGAGGAGATTAAGGTCGAAGGTGGTTCCATTTGTATGAGTTCAATGGGGGCATCATAATGCCGACGAGTCCATGTGGGAGTGCGAGGATGAGATGCGTAAAAAGTGTCCAAATTTGTTCATACCAGGTATTTCCTTTTTTCGAATTTCGGGACAAAATTCCGTTATTAGGGGGAAGTATGTTACACTTCATAATTTTATTGATTTTTATATTGGGAATTACTTCGGATTAATTAAATTATATTTGGAAATTAATCGGTTAAATAAATATTAATTAAGGAGAATATTACTTAGTGAATGAGTAATAATAATGATAACGATATATTAAAATTCTCCTTATTAAGAAATACGACAATTACATTAATTTAGTTGGGATGCGCGTGTCAGTCATGTCGGGACTAAATTTAATGAAATAAAAATTAAGATATTAATAAGTCATCCATATTATCATTTTGAGCGCGCCAATGTGTCCGAAAAGGTCGAAATAGTCAGAAAAGTATAATCGGGGGTTCAGTTTGGGTCTCGGGGTAATTTACGCACAACCGATACCTAGGAGGGTATTTGGGTCATTTGTATTTTTGGAGAAAATGGACCTACGAATTTTATAGGTTTATATCAACATTTAGGATGATGGAGTTAGGGTTAGAATCTTCATAATCACAGAGAGGCCATAGGAGGAACAAGAGAGGAGGTCCCAAAAAAATTTCCACCATTCTTGCACCACAAACACCATCATCGCGTATATCGGGAGGAGATGATCATGACCATACAATTTTCAACAGAGGATCAAACCTTGAAATAGAGGCAAGTATTTATCTTGCTGAAATTATGAAAGACATACCATCCATGTTAGAGTAGGATGATTAATCTATGAATTTCAAGTATTTTGGGATAATTTGGAAGATATAAAACATGTTATTGGGTTGAAATTGAGACAGGATAGACCCCTTTATGTATGTAGGATGAAATATATAGATTAATGTAAAAATTTGGTGAAGAATACTGGAATCTTTATTGGATTTTTGAACAAATATGATAATCTTGGATTTTTCAGAATTTTGTTGAATTAATTCAATTTAATGATGTTTCTTGATGATTTGATGGTTCTACATCGTTAGAAATCCTGTAGATATTTTAATATGATGTTTAGAATGTTTGGTTGGGAGTTCGGGTTCATGTAATGAAGGTTTAGTTGAGTGAAAATTATGACACCCATAACTGTTTAAGGGAGAAGATGAAGACATGTAGCAGGCGAATCAATTCGACTTCCTGGACGAATCGATTCAACAGGAGAATCGATCCGGTCCAAGGCCGAATCAATTCAGATGCCTAGATTTTGACAAAATTTTCCCGTTTTGCTTAGAACGCATGGAAAATGACCAGGTTAACTTTTGAGGTAATTTTTAAATATAATGGGAGTTATTTTAAGTACCACTAGGCCAAGGATTATTTTAAGACTTAGTCACATGAGGAGAATTTAGGGTTAAAGTTAATTGAACATAATTGTGTGTTGAGATTTAAATTTGGGGAATTTTATCATGACACAAGGATTCCTTGGGAACCGATGACTTTGGCCAGTAGGGTATGATTGAGACAGCTAATGAATTGTCATAAGGGAGGTATATTAATGGTACGTATGTAATGCTATAGTTATATAGACTACATGCGAGCTAAATTGTAGGGTACATGCTTACTTTTACTGAACTTATAAACATGGGTCATGTGAATACCTAATGTGTGAATTATTACGTGTATGACATACCTACACTGCGTGCTATCATGGGAGGTTTACAAAGGGGACAGACTTATCTTGATGAGACCTTTGGGGGATTTTAGACTTGTAACTCAGAACATAGAACTTAGGGATGATCACTGCTTATGTGAATGGGGGTGTGACCGGTCATTTGGGTGCGTAGGTATGTGCGTAGCCCAAAGGCCTCGAACTATGTTCGCCTCCAATTATGTGTGAATTGTATATTATGGTTCGAGAGTGATTCCGAATCGATAGTCCTTTATTTTGTACGTGATGTACTAGAGTATGCTTGCACCGTAGGTCTCAGCCTAGGGGTGCTGTATTAGTGTATGTGTGTGTGTATATATATATATATATATATACACTTTTGGTTTACCCTACTGTGTGTGCTTAGTAGATGAGAAAGATAGTAATATCTAAAATAACCTAAGAATGTGGAAACGTAACACCAATTTGGTGAAATCTTAATTGATTTAAATGATATGAGAAAACAAATCAATAACGTATTGTATGGGCAATACGGGTGGATACCATGAGTTAATATGTGTAGTAAAACAATTTAATTGGACTATTTAGGTGGGGGAGCATAACTAGGATGGGTTAGTAGAATACATTAGGCGTTCACAATAGCAGAGGGGTGAGGACCTCAAGTAAGAGTACATGAAACTAACATGTATGTAATATCTGCTGATTATGCCTTTTCAATACTTGCAAATACTTTTAAACTAACTTACTCAGGCTCTGACCCGTTTTTTTAAATCTATTTTGTAAAAACCATTTTAGGTGCCCAGCCATAGAGATGCCCAACTTAGGAGTTCATACTCATTTAACGTGCTGCAGTTACTGTGAACGATTGAAGAACCCCAATAGTAGACGCCTCTATTCCTTTATAATCATATGCATCATTTTATCTATTTCAATTGGGCATATCGCGCCCATCTTCTATTAGTAGTTACTTCTAGAGACACTATACTTCATTTATTTTTAGTTGGTGGATTCAGTTTTGGATGTGGATTATTGTATTGGAGTTTCAGGCTGGAGTGTTTATTCTAGCCATGTATTATTTGATTAAGTTATTTCGCTATTTATGATGTTGGTTAATTGGAATGTTGAATGTGGTTTCTTTCTTTCTTTATTTTCATATCATTCAATGTTAATTTTAAAGATTTAAAATTTGGCACCAACTTAATTAACTAATGTAAGTTATTAGTAATTAATAGTTTTCGATAGTGATGCTAAGAATGAATCAACTGGATATTCTGTTTTAATTTAATAAAGGACTAATCACCCAATATTTAATTGGGTGAGGTGTCACATAATCTGGCTATTTTTTTCCTGGGAGCCATATGATTCGCCTGGAATTGATCCTGACGTAGCTTGCCACCGACTTCATGCTGACCTAACCTTCAAGCCGATCAGATAAAAGGCTCGTCGAATAACCCTCGAGAAGGCTAAAGCGATGGAGAACGAAGTAGGGAAGCTTATTGATGCAGATTTCATCATGGAAGTTACCCTAGTGGTTATCCAATCCAATGGTAGTACGAAAGAGCAATGGAAGTTGGAGGATCAGTATTTACTTCACGGACCTTAACATGTCCTACCCCAAAGATAGTTTCCCTCTGCGTAAAATTGATCAGCCGGTTGACGCTATGGAAACACACGAAATGATGAGTTTTCTGTTGTCGCGCCCCGATTTACTTATGTTAAAATCATCATTTTAATTATAAAGATACATTTCCTTAAGCAATACTTTACTTTAAAGCTCTTGGGAAATAACACAAGCTTATCTTTTTTCTTCAAAGGCTGTTTAGATGAAAACTTAACTACCTTTACATATAACTTAAAAGTACTAAATGACTTTACATACTGAAGCTTTAGTTTAACATTTTCACAAAAAGCTTGTTGATACTCAACCCCTTTTAGATACCTGACACTCCCCCGTTTTACAGTCCTAACTTGGAAGTGAACTCCAAATGATAGGCACACCTAAAAATAAACATTATGAGAGTGTAAGCAATAAAAGATTAGTGAATGACCATACACACACACACATAGCACATATATAACCAATATAAATAACCATTTTTTTCGAATGTTCTAACCCAACAGGAATTGTGAAAATCTCACATGCCTGGACCCGCCACAGTCCAATTAACCCACCACAGTTAATGGGGAAAACCACATCCCTTTATTTGGCCCGAGTACACAAACCTTTAAGTTTGATTAATGGGACTGCCATATCCCGCATGACCCACTACAATTATTAATATTAGATAAAGGGCCAACCACAGTCCAAAACATTAGATAAGTTCACCTAACATTTTTAATCATACACATATGTCTCATAAACACCACATCATTACACAAGCATCACCACACATGTATTTAAGTTATGCATTTCTCTATGAAAATATAAGCATCTATATTTCATAGGCAAGTCACTCGCCTTTGAGTAGGTAATAAAATTAATACCAAAATGTACTTACTTTGTATGGTAGTATCGACCGCTTCTCCACTTATCAATTCAACATTATTAGTATTTCAATACACCAAATAATATTAAATCTAGTAATGCATCACATCAATTGGTTAATATAGAGTAGATGAAAGGGATTAAATATTCTACTTCACCTTTATGTTATGCCTTATTCATTAGGGTTCTAGCATAATTTATGGAATAAAATTACGAATTCTCTAGACAAAGTATGCCCATTTTATTACAACCTTTTCTAAATCGTTTCTCAAGAAAAACAACAACAAAACTTAAACTTAAACACAGCCCCAAAGCCAAACCAGAAGGTATTTTATTCTCATATCTGAGTATATTATACTCATATATGTTCTCTAACATCTCCAATAGGAATTTCACGATTCCAATAAGTATTCAATGATTTATGACGTTTTTAACACAACTAGGAGGGAATATAACATTAAAGAAAAACCTAACATGATTAAGCATACATAATCTCCACATCGGAATCAATCATGAAAATATATACTAAACATGTTTTAACATATACACACATCATATACATGAATTTCTTAAATTTAAAAGCTTCGCAAGAAGGTGATTCAAATATAGGACTTTAAGCCATCCTTGTTTTAACACAATTTGGAAATATGGGTATCATTGTAATCTTAATAAAAATCAGAAACAAGAACATACAAAGTATAAAACTCATTCATGTGACCATCTTTAACAAAGGTGTAATCACTTTACAAGAACTCCTAGATTCAGTGAAATTTTTCGAGGCAATATCTTCCTTAACTTCCCCTTTTCTCTCTCATTAGGCCAAATCTTTCCAAGATTATAATATAAAATGAACAAGATGATAAAGTTATGATATATACCCATAAAAACGTGTCCATGAGCCCATGTTACCATTTTAAGGTTGTGGTGTATGATTGGTTGGATAAAAGGTCCAATCAAATATGTATTGTACGATAAATTTGATGATGGGAGTAGCTTTGTCTGTGGCAACAATGAGTGGTGTTCACAGTGACCTAATGGTAAAGGTTGTGTATCTCATGTATGGAGACTAAATAATTGTGTGGCATTAATAAGTATTTATTTATGGTGAGAACATATTAGTGTCGTGGTTAAGGGCTTATGTTTAAATGTATTCTGGGTTGTAATGCGGTATCGAGGAATAGGATCTCAAGCGATGACTGTGGTGTGGGTCTTGGTGATTGTAGGCAATACCCGACGCCCATATCCTACAAATAATTCGATGGTCGTGTTAATTAGTAGGTTGGCAATTGATATGATATTAGCATAGCGAGGCAGCTTTTGTCGCCATAGTTGAATGTTCATTGAGAATTGGGTGAGGTAGGCCTTATGGTTTATAAGCTGCAGGTGATGTCCTGTATCCTGCCATGACCCGTAGTAGCATTAATTATAGTTTGTACGTGAACTAAAGTTAGAACTGTTCAGAAAGAAAGTAAGATTAGTATATAAGTGTTGAGACTCATTTTAGCCGTCGAGGTAATGGCTAGGTGTGAAGGAAATTCTAGCGTATTAGTAGTTTATAAGCATGCTGAGGTGCCCGTAGGAAAAATTGTGTGTGGTATCATTGAGGATAAATATCGAATGTTGTGATGCCTTGAGACGTTTGATGACTAAGGTGCATTATAGATAAAATCTTGTAGACTAGTGTCTTTGCGAGCACCAATTAACATCGATGTGGTTATCGAAAGGGTTGTAGAATGCACCTAAGATGATAAGAGGCATATGATGAAATCTCATCAAATTTGGGGATTTCATTTGAAATGTGTTGGTGTTCTTAGGAGACCAATTAAGTCTTGTAAGGGAGATAGTAGAAGTCTAGTAATGATAGTGTTGAGGGTCAGGTGATGATACCAGATTAATAGTTGTACAGTGCACATGCCGGGCATGGATTTCCAATCAACACACGTGGGTGTGTAATCCCTAAGTTAAAAAGGTATTTGTGTCCTTGTAAGAATGATGCTCGAATGTCATGGGATGACTAGTATGGGTGTGGTAATACTCGATTTCAGGACATACAAGGAAACTAATGGCAACTAAGTTGGGGTAGCATCGAAACATGAGTACTATGTCAATGTGTTAACAACATAGGCTAGAGTTGCCTTAGCAATATATGAATTATATTTTGGAATGTCTTGTCAAGTTAGTGCGGGTTAGAAGCAATAGCTCTGTGCGGTACTTACTACCTTTAAAATGATAATGGCGGTGGGTGGAGTCGTCATGTAATCCTAGTGTAAGTAGAAACCTAAGGTGAATTGATGGAAACCTCTTGTGGTCAAATGAACACGGTTAGGTGCATGTCTTGCTTGAACCAAGTAATGGATATCGGAGTTAGTGATGTCATCTCTAGTTATTGGATAAGGTCTATGCAGACAAGGCATGAGCAACCCGCCAATCAGAATGATTCATTTACATAAAGGGTGTGAAAGGTTGGGCCTTGCTCCCAAGGAGGGAAGTCGAGAATTGACTTCCTCGAGGACTACCGATTCATAAATTTCTATCGCATTATGAGAATGAATGTTTGGGATCCTATTCATCCCAACTATTGACCCATGCTAGGATATATGTCCATAACACTCTGTGAGAGTTTTGTGAATGAGTGGTAACTTATAGTATACCGTATAGGTTCATTTCCAAAAGTCAGAATCCAATGCATATGGATGAAAGTCCTCAGGACGGTTGCTTGTCCCTTTGACTCAAGTGTGTTACTTTCAATTTTAGTAATCGGGATCTAGCATACTTACCTATGTGATGACTCAGATCGTCGCCACGTCATGGCACGATGCGATTAGACCTGAGAGAGTGCGACGGACTGGGTCTGGTCAATGTAGCTAGATAACTGGGTGCGCTCATATGATGTATTATTGATGTTGCATAAAATTTTACATACAAGTGAATATGATTTCGGCCATTCGATTTGTTCATAGTATCAATCTCCCTTTAGACCGGTGGACTCTCGACTGGCCATCTCGACAGTTAGTGTCTCAGGTTGTGATGAGGGGGATGATGGTTTGAGGATACAGTATAGTGTTGTAATTCGAGGAGAAACTTAGCATATGATGTTGATTTTCTAGGGTGAGTGGATTACGGTGAGACATTTAGTGAGTACTCAAGGATGAGACACCTAAGGTAGTGTTAGGTTCATCAAAGTAACGCACCAAGAAGGTGTAAACCGAGCGTACAATAATAATTTGATGAGATTATTCATCCTTAGAGCGAGAGAATGAACTAGTATGGTTATCGATAAATTCATGCACGTTACATAGTTAGCATAACTTGGGAATTTGTGGGACACATGATTTGCGGTCCTAAGCTAGAAATTGATTTGGTGATATATATGACGGATGGTTGTATCATGATTTGCTCTGGGTGAGCATTGGTCGCTAAAAATGGTTTTCCCATAAAGGCTTTGGTATGCCTTAATAAATACTAGCATATGTATTGATATGATTGGTTTTGACTTGATCTTAAGGTGAGTGTCATGTTTGGCAAAACGGTGAGCATTAAAGAACGTCGGATGTTAAGCATCGGCGACTTTAGTGCTAAGGAACCCGATGAATTATCTTGGAGGCATTCTGGGACTTAGGATGGAAGTTTGTGGACCCCATAAGTTTGAGGATTAATGGAATGAGAATTTCGGGGATGAAATTCCCCAAGGAGGGAAGTTTCTAATATCCCACCCCGGTATATTAATTAAATTTTATGGAGGAATTATGGGTGAAAAGTTGGAGAAAAAAAAGAAGTAGGTTCGTTCAAAAAACTTAGTACTCTCATTTGAACGATAATACACATGTCGCGAGATGGGTCGCTAAAAGCAGGGATTTTAACGACGTGATACTGAATTGCAGTAGCAGGTCACGCGAAGGGTCGCGTGAAGCTGAGAAGGAATGATGTAGCATAAGTCGTTAGAGCGACATAGGGAAGTCGTTCAAACGACGTTGGTTGATTTTTTAGATCTGATTGCCCTTGTGCGCTGTCATAATTTGGAGCGTTGATTTAGTGTGTTGTTCAGCCCCGATCGTCCCAGAAAGGGTAAAATGGAATTCTTGAGGTTAAGGGATATTTTATTAAGGGTTGTTTGGGTTATTTGGTTTTATTAATGTTAGAAGAAGAAGAGAGAGAGTAAGAGAGAGAGGGGGAGGTGGGTGGTCTTACACCTCCACCTAACACCAAACCACTACCCTCCCATAATTTCCATGGTGTATGCAAACCAAAATACCCATTTTCACATTTGACAAAAATACCTACAAATTTTGGAGAAGTCTTTGGTGGATTTATTAGAAAAAATGAAGTGGGTTTTAATGGAGTTTAAGTGAGTTCTTGATTTTGAGCATTAAAGGATTCTTTTGGTAACCCCATGAGGCCACCTTAGGAGGTGGGGGTTTCTCCTCCTACACCAACACCACCATTATAGCCATTAAAGGTGGTTAAACCTTAATCTTAGTGTAAAAATATTATTTTGTATTTGTAGTCTTGTATTTAGACTATTTTAGTAGGGTGTAATTAGTTAAATGGTATAACTGCTGTGTAGAAAACAATAAATATTTTTATGCAATAAAAATGCTGGAAGATGTTATTTTTGTTAAAAATAAGGATTTCAAGGTTTTGAAACAATAAAAGTGGGTGTTTTGTAAAAATAGTGTATTTTCTAGAAATGTTAATGAAAAACATTTTAGGAAATAAAATAATTGCAATGGATCTAATTTATTGGAAAATGATATCTTGTTGATATTAGAGAATAAGTAAATATTTCAAGGTTTTGGAATATTAAAAATGGGCATTTCTATAAATATTGGTGCTAAACGTTTTATGAAATAAAATGTTAATAAATGAAGTGATTTTGTTAGAAAGATTGGTAGAAAGAAAATATTTCAAAGTTCTTGCAAAAATAAAGTTTTTTGTAAAAAATAGATGTTTATTTAGGATTGAAGAAATAATAATCTCTTTTGTGCCTTCAAAACGTATTATTACAAGTATAATGATTTTTCATGATGATAAATATGTTTAAATAGTGTAGCATGATTTTGGGTTTAAAATCTATCTTCTCATGCATATAAATTTATAGTATTTTGACATTAGATATGTAAACAAGTTTAGAGAAGGTTTTTTTGGGTTTAATCAAAAGATGATAAAAGTTGGAATTTTAGTCTTCAAAGTATCTGTAATTGGGACTAAAAATACGATGGGAATGATGTTAAAAGACTACATGTTAAATAAAAAAAAGAAAAATTTCTTATAAAAGTAGTCTTAAGTATGAATGTATTTCTTTAATGAAGAAGTAAAGAAAGGTGCGATAGGAAAAGTATTGATAAAATTGTTCATTAAGTGTTAACGGGTAAAAATGAAAAAGCTAGTGTGTAACTTAATAATGTTGTAAAGGATTAATACTTATGGAACTAAATAAGAATTAACTGTGTAAAGGTGTTTCCAATTAAGTAAAACATTACTCCAAGTGTAAAAAGGTGTTAAAGTGTGAAAAACACTTAAGTCGTTAGTGTGGATGACTTAATTGTATTTGTAAGAAATTAAACCTTGTGAAAATAGAGTAAAAGGTGATTTTGGAAACAAATGAGTAAAATGGTAATTTTACTTAAAGTTGAACATTTTTATGAAATGAAAGTGTTGGAATGGGTGTTACACAAAACAGTCCCAAATGAATATGTTTTTTGAAATAAAAATCAAGGTTAAAGTGTTATGGACATGAAATAGTAAATTTTCAAAGTGTAGCACAAGATGGGGTGATAAAGTCTCGGGTTTTGGCTTTGGCCGGGTGTAAAGAAAAGTAGAATAATATTGACATTTGTAAAATGTTAAAATACATAAGAAGGAACTAGGATGATACCAGAATAAATTAAGATGGTCCCGTATCCCTAGGGTGAAAGTCCTAAATCAGTGGTTAGAGCATATGGTGCGCATAGCCAGCGGTGTGGAGCCTGTGGAAGTATGCAATATAGGAAAATTCTGAGAAAAGATAAAGAAAATATGGAACATGTAAAGAAATGGATTGTGCACTAAAAGGTGTTAATATAACCTAACTTGAGTGAATGTAATAATTGTTCCAATAATGGTGAAATAGACAAGTTAATGCGTAAATCTACAAATGTCCATAAGATAAGGAAAAAGGGTAAAAAAAGTGGGTAATTGGGTGGTTAAGCAACCTAAATGGTTAAACCCATATTTAACATAAGAATGCGTTGTAAAATATTTTCAAAGAATTAATGAGTATTTTCTAACATGGTGAATGCGTGTGTTGAAATAGTAATTTTCAGTAAAAAAACTAAAATATATCTACACGAATAAAAAGGGTGATTCTAGTAAAGGAATGAGTTTGTATAAATCAAGTGTAATGGATCCAAGTGTTGAACCGAGTGTGTTAAATAGGGTGAGAAATACTAAGTATAAATAAAGGAAGTCATTACAAGATTAAGGTAAATTAATTTGGATAAGTAAGGTTTTGGAAGTAAAACGGTTAATCCATTGGAATATGTATTTTTCAAAGGAATATACATATATATAGATACAGATATATACTTTCTCATGCATGTGATTGTATCATGTGAACATCCTTTCGACCGCTCATTTCTATACTGCTTTGTTAATTCCCCCTGGGCATAGGCTCACACCCTTACTTTGTTACGTCAGGTTAGGTGCGATTTCATATTTTGAGAGTGATATACAGATAAGTATAATTTATTTATTTTACGTTAGTAGCTTTGTTTACTTGGACTTCGGGGTGCTTCCCATGAGTCCGTCATGTGGTTTATCTTAAAATTGAAATTGCATGCTAAACAAGTGAAACATAAATTAAAACAAAACTGGACTAACAACATTATGTAGGTTATTTAATTTCACTTCACACCTTATGCTCGAGTCAGATCAATTTGACTCCCGAGTAATCCATAAATATGGGTCGGGGCATTACACCCAATGTAATTGTCAGACAAACGATTCCAACAAAACCATCCTCAATGGCCTAAAGAAGAGGCTAGAAAGAGAGAAGGGTGTCTGAGTGGACGAACTCGCCCATTTTCTGTGGGCCTACGATACTACTCCTACGAGACCAAATGGGGCTCGCCTATGGAATGAAAGATATTATCCCACTTGAAGCAAGTCTCCCTACTATGAATACCACCTTAGTCGACCAATGACTAAGCGATGATGCATTGTGCACTGAACTTGACTTAGTGGATGAGCGAAGAGCACATGCTATGATGAAGATGGCTTCCAACCAACAGTAGTTAGCGAAGCAGTACAACAAAAAATCAATCTGATGAAATTTTAAATGGGTGATTATGTCCTAAGAAAAGTCCTCAGTAGTGTCATAAAATCATCAAATTGAAAGCTGGGACCAAACTGGGAAGGACCTTTTATGGTAATCAGGGACTACCTTAAAGAGGTATATCACTTGGAAACACTGGAGGTCAGGGAGATACCAAGATCATGGAACACATCCAATCTCAAGAAGTTATATTTTAAGTCTTCCTTACCTTTTATCAACACATTTAGTTTATGCAAATTTTTATTTCAAACTTATGTCACCTATAAGTTATTATTCAATGAATAAAGGTCTTTTGGCTCTCGCACTTTGATTTCATACATTGGTTGCTTCAATTTTCTATGTACCTCAGTATTACACATCCTTTCCAAATGAAAACTCCCTCAACCACAAGAAGAAATCACCTTTAGTTATAGTTAGTTACTCTACTTGTCTTAGCCAAAGAACTTCCTCGTGCATAATAAAACTCCCGTGAATTACAATAAGTTATTCAACTTATTTCAATCAAGGGATTTTGTTGTGTCGAGCAGGGTTCACAGTAATTACAATAAGTTAATAAATTATTTCAATTACTACAACCCTCAGGTCTTTGTTATAAACATAATAAACCTCATGAGTTGCCCTGACAACAGAAAAAGCCCTAAAGGAATGTGACAACACGAACTAAAAGGTAAGGTATATGGAATTATACTACTAAGGCATATTGGACTGGGAGAATGTTCAAAATCAAGTTATCAAATTCATTTAGTCAGCAGGGGTAAAAAATGGTTAACACTTAATCTTGATTCATTTAGTCGGTTAAGTGCCCAACATGATTATTTTTAAATAATAACTTATTTAATCGATAAGAATCTTAAAATGATCAACAATATTACTTGGTCGGCAAAGGTCTTAAGTGTTCGGTATATGTCAACCTTTTCCAGTTAGCAGTCAAAATACAAAGGCAATTATTAACTCAAATTTATTCACCACAAGCTCAAAATGTGGAATAAGTCGATAATTAAACTTGATACATGTTGACAAACATCGGAGAGTACAATTACAAGAATACAGAAAACACAAAGTCTAAACAAGTACCTAGGCCAACTATGGACGATGATAAAGATAATATGCTATATGTGTTCTTTATTAATTATCTCGGTTAGGAGAGAAAAACTCCTCATCGTCTTTGAGGTTATGGTTTAGGAGCTGAGTAGGAATGGCATCGATGGGATCATCCTTTGAGAGAGTATTGTGATGACAAACATGGTACTCGATCTGGTACTTATACCACAAGTCAGATTCTTTAGGGGTCTTGACCTCCCTAAGGGAAGTCAACTACCCCCAGTTGAACGCAACATCCTCATCCTCCTTCATCCTTGCTGGTGCATCGGTCCAGCCTTTATCATAACCTACAGCCCATGCTTCTCGAGGGACCATTACGAACAAGTGTCTCAACCTTGTAACATCTTTTTAGAGCCCAATCGCAATTACGTATGCTCTTTGGACATACTTTTTCATCTCGAAGACCTCCTTCCTTAGAGCATCGTTCTCGACTTGGATCACCTCGCCTACTTGGATCATATCCTTGTTCTCTAAGAGCTGGGCCTTCATTGTACCGAGGAATCGATATCCTTCGTGACTTAAAGATCATCTTTCAGTTTGATAAACATCTTGGACTCATCAATATACTGGTCAGTCCTCGCTTTTAGCTGTTTGCAGAGCTTTATAAATGCCTTGCGAGCTTGGTTGCTAATTTCTAGTCCCAAAATCCTTCCCAAGTTTGAGGTAAGGAAGATGTAGTCCTCTAGGACAATGGGCTACAAATAGCACAACACATAAGAAATGCATTAAAGATTAGCATAACTAAAAGAGAAGAATATATTAATAAAAGTAAAAGTCATTTTCATTAATTAACAAAGGAAGGCCAAAGGCCAGTACACCCAAATAAGAAAAATTACAAGGCACAAGCGAAGAAAAAGGAAAAGTCCTTCAACTATGTAACTCTATTCCTTCACCTGCTCAAAACTGCTTGGCACCTTCCCTTTCTCAGCAGCCCTCTTCTTTTGGTCGACAGCCGTTCAAACCTTAGCAGAAGTATTTTCATCATGGTGGGTAGGCTGACCAACTGGAGGCTATTCAACAAAAGAAATGGGTCTAGAAGAGTGGAGATGGAACAAGTTAGAAGCTAGAGGGACTCTCGCCACTACCACAGCTTGATCTTATCCATTTTTAATGGATACTTTTTAGGCGTACGCGATCTGGAGCTCAGCATCATCCTAGGCCGCATCCCAACCTTCTGTGTAGCTATTTTCCTTCATTCTTGGGAGCTCCTACTCCAACTTTTAGACCTTCCCGACTGGGCCTAGATTTTCTTAGTCAAGCTTCTCCTTCTTAGTAACCACCAAGTTTTTGTCTTCCTACAGATCGATATAAAACTTTATCATACTCTCCCTTTCCTGCTCCCAAGAAGTGTGGGCATCAGCTAAGTCATTTTGGAACTTCTTTAGTGAATCTTTCATCTCCTGTTTATTCTTGGATGGGTCGGATGGACCATCCATAAGAGTAGTGAAGTCAGACAAAAACTGTACAAAATAGAAATAACAAGAATGGTATGCAGAAGACGAATACAGAGAAAAGAGATAAAAAAAGAAACTCAACTGAGCAAGTCCTTGAGCATACTTGAATGATAGCTAGGCCAATCCCAGGCATGAGGAGAACTCGTGGTTGGCGGCGAGAATGGCCCCCTTCAGCAGATAAGGGGAAATAATGGTAGTATTATCCATACGGGACCCCTCAGCAGTAGTAGTAAAAAAAACATAGCGGGGGACTTTAAGGCCAACCTATTCTTAGCCTCTTTCTTTTCTTATCTTCTTGTGTTAATCTCTCTTTCTCTCTCCTTTTCTTCTTCTTCTTCTTGGCTCTCAGGCTATATTCACTAGCCCTAGAGGAATTCCCCTTTGTTCTCTTCAAAGATTTTATCCAATCAGAAAATCGATCCTGATCGTCATCATCAACATTAAGAGGGTCCCATCTCCTTATTTTCTTCTTCTTCTTCTTCTTCTTCTTCTTCTTCTTCTTCTAACATAATTGGTTCAGAGGGACCTACTTCGGGACATCCAAGTCAGGGAGTTTATCAACCGATCGAGCTATAAAACTACAAATGATGTTCTTGTACTCTAATAGATAAGCTGCTGAATGAGGGTGAATGAGGGTTCACACCATCTGGAAGTCTCTATTAAACTCTCCAAGCTTTAAGAAGATAAACAACATTCACCTCGCTCAAATCAGGTTCTTAATTTTTATTGCGAACTGCAAAATAGAGGAAGAAAGTATGAATCAGAGCACATGAAATAGAAGTAGCGAGCAAGTAATTAGAAGGAAAAGAAACAATAAGAAAACAGAACTAAAGAGAAAGCGACCTATGTGATCCTCCTCGAAATTAAAATCCAAAGGGCTCGGTACCTATCGCCCTCAGGTAAAGGAAGATGTCTCCAATTTATGGAAATAAAATCATGACCCTAATAATACTTATACGAGTTAGAGAGATTCATAACCAGAAACCTATTTATTTTTCTTGTATTTAAGTAAAAAATTCCGTCATTGGTGTGCAACGAGATGTAGTAATAACAAATCTCAACAAGTCCTAAATTGGTCCTACACATCTCATTTATTCTATAGTATAATCTTCCAAACATTTGGGGCACAATGATCAGGGATAACATCGAAGTACTTGAAGAACTTCCGAAAAAGAGGGTTTGGGGGAAATGTCAAACCCCATATGTGATAAAGAGGGTATGAATCTAGTTCCCCCCCTTCGATGTCACGGACACCTCTAGGGAGTGGGGCACATTCGATTTCCACCCAATGAGGAATATTGTAAGACTTTCTAAATTCTGCTACCGATTTGTTATTTAATATCACCATGAATAATAAAAGAGAAAAGATCTTTAGTAACAAAAGATGAGAACTTGAAGAAGTGAAAGCAAAGAGAAGGTAAGAGGAACTTACAGAAATTAATAAGATCCATGGAATATGAAGAATGGAAGAAGAGAACGCATGAAGTTTCATGGTTGAGAAGTGTTTGAAAATCGACGGTTGGAGGTGATGTATATCTATTTGAACTTCGAGCTAATGATAGAGCACAAGTACATATAAAGATTTTAACGCTCCATATGCCTGCTCGGACCAACATACCCCTATTTCTTCAGTAAAACTACAATCTAGCCAATATTTTTGACCTCGGTCGAGTGTACCTCTTCAAGTTCATTATTACTACAAGTTTTTCACTCCAATTTTATAAACAGTTTTAGGCCATGGGCCTTGGACTTATATAAAATTTGTTGGCACAAATACTTAGCCCAAATTTTTTAAGGGGAATTATGGAACTCATTTATTTTCAGTCCATAAGAGTAGCCGACCAACCCGACATGGATAGTGGACTACCCGAACCAAGTAAATTATTTATTTAAGACTCGTGCATTTAACATGCACGCATATACATAAGGATATACTCAAATTGATTACCAACTATCTCGGAGGAGATATTCAGGGACACCATGAGTAATCCACGATCTAACTGAGTTACTTATATAACTCAATATCTTATTTGACACATATATAAATGGTAAACCCTGGCCCGAGGCAGAGGGATTTAACCTCAAGAATTCATAGACATTAATAAGAGCATAGAAACCTCTCCTTGGACGTAGGCAAGTTGGCAAACCACGTATATTTATTATTGTGTGTGTGAATAATTGCTTTCATTTTGATTTTGCTTTCTCGATCAATTATTGTCGAAATTCTTGTAGTCACACAGTGTAAGAGTGGATGCTCTGATACCACTTTATTAGCACGCCGAACACACCCGACAAAAATGGTCATAATAAAAAAAATTCTATTTTTGTAATTTTTCAATTTAAGCCCCAAAGCACCCAAATCCAATTTCAGTCAAATTTTAAACTTTGATTAAATTAGGTGTGCATGCAAATATGTGTTCTTAATATATAATTTCAAATATCAAACCAAACATGCAAAAACATAAAGATGAGGAAAAATCTATTTATAGGGCAAAACCTATATTCAATAATTTAGAATGTTTTACAAGACTATTGACTTACAGACTACTTAGACTGACTAAGTATAATGCACAGTATCTTTAAAACCTTCTTAAAAAATGGCTCAGTCCAGATTCATCTACAGGTGATGGTCCACCCTTGGTATCCACCGATCAAACTTTCTTCCTTCTTATCCAGTCATAATCCCTCGGGTCACAAGTTCAGCCATAGAGAATCCTCACCACAAGTTGCATAAAAGATACAGAAACCTCTAGGGTTTTAAAATAATTCACAAAACATATTTAGGGGTGTAATGTTGTGAATTAAAAGTGTTTTAGAAATGCAATTTATGAAAACTTTTGCAACATATATGCAAGAAACATTTTTTTTGAAAGTCTGATGAAAAATAGGCTCAAAACATGTATTTATAAGTCTGATATGATTTTCGAGGCTGTGGCTTGTTCGAACAAAATATGAAGTTATTGGAACAAGAATAGCATATCATTTGAACGAAACCTGTAGTTCGTTCGAGTGAGACTGCAATCTTATTTTAACAAACTTCTAACGAGCATCCAACGAAGTAAGACATGATATGTAAATTTTTTTTGTTTGGTGTTTGTTTGAAGTAAAGATCTAATAAGAAAAAACGAAAAGAAAAATTTATTCAAATGAGATTCCAAACTCATTTGAATGAGGTATAAAACAAAATTTATTTTTAAAACTAAAAATCCAGCCAAATTGTTTATTTAAAAATACATCCCAAATATAAATATGAATAATTAAGAAGTTCTAAAAGAATTATACCTTAATGAGATGTAAAGAAGTCTTGAACTTTGAGATGTTGGAGTTTGGTTAGACGTGTCGATTTTTAGTGGGATACACCAAATATGTCAAAGTGAAAAAAAATACAAATAGAAAGCCTAAGCATCTATCTACAACTTTGAGGGACCCTCGCGTGAAGGTCTCTGAAAAAAATTCTAAAAATAACTAAAAAGTAATCAATAAATGCAAAGAGCAATAATAAGAATATAATAAAGAAAGTATAAAGAACTAGTGGGGTTCTTAACACCTTCCCCACACATAACTCAGTTCTAAAAGCCACACAACAAGAATAACTGGATCAATTGTAGACTTAAAAACTTGCCTTAGGATTAGCTCGAACCTTTTTGCTTGTTTATATATAAAACAAACTGGCAAATCTGAACACCCAACCTGGAATTGGTGTCAAACTACATCCAGGGGAAAAATTATCAGCAACCAAACATCGAACTGATAACAAACTTAGGGGAGCATAGGAGCAAGAGACAAGTACCCCCGTATCAGCCGTAACATCGAGTTCCTTTACCCCTCAGGCGCGTTACCCGCTAGGATCTCGTAACGCCACAATGGCTACTAAATTGGGGAGCTTTTTTCTTCTATCAGAATATAACATTGTGTATCATAACTAGACCTTGCTAACTATGACACAGTGGTGACTCCACAAAAGATAAATCAAGAGAACCGAACTATTTATATGCTTCCTTTCTACTATGATTAATATTGTTCTCCCACATCAGTACTTGACGTCAATTTTATTAATGTTTAGTGGACTTAGTTTTAGAGTCCATCACAACGTAAATACATGCTTAAGTCCTCATGTAAAGGATTACACATTTTACCAAACACATAGGTACTCGCGAAGAACATCACAATAAAATTAAACATCAAAGTATGTAAAAATTAAAGATTACCTATTTTCATCATGCACCGCATAGTCTTGATTTTCATATTGTTTAAACTCTATGACCTTGAGGCTCCTAAAAGCAACTTGTCAAAATAAATTCATACGTTAGGAAAGTTAATTTATCCAAAGGAACATTCGTACTTTTGAAAATTCACCTCTCCCCAAAAGAGAGGTTCATACTTTCGAGAAGTCACCTCCCCAGATAAATCTCGTTCTTTTGAAAAGTCACTTCCCTGAAAGGCTAGTCTCTAGTGAGCATCCTCACTCTTTTTTTTCACTCATGTAGTATGTCAAATAACTTCTCTCTTAATACCACGGTCTAGTAGACATGAAATGTTTGAAGTTTGTTCAGTATTGGGTTATATCAAATAAACTTTTATAGCTATTCGATACTAGGGTAAAGTGGTGTCACACATACCTTAAATGTTTCTCTATCTAAACAACTTGATATATCGTGATTCATAGCAATAAAAATTTATCCTATGGTAATCGAGTCACATCATCCCTATGCATATAAAAAAAGATTTTGGAACATATCCTATTTCACAAAATGAACAAGGTACTTACGGTTCAATTATCTCGACATAATATTTCAAAGTCATCAAACGGCTGAAGGTTGGTCCAAAACCCCTCATACTCAAGGCTAAGTATCTTTCCTGCATAAGGGAGACCAAAACTATCCACAAGTCATCGTAAAAATAAGGGTCCCTCACATTAGATTCACCTAACCATTTTTTTCATTTTGGGGAAGTAAAAGACCTCGATCTATTATTGCCTCGCTTCCCCGTTCTAACAAAAGGAGGGCTCACCCCTATTCACCCAATTCTAACGGTGCTTTGTTAAGTTCTTCCCACTTGAAGATAATACCTCAGACTCTCATCTCTCGACCCACCCCATCTCTTTCGAGCATCGTCTTTGGAATCACTTCGGTCAATGTACTTTTAAAGTTTCCCTTATTTGAATATTTTCTAAATCTCATCTTTCAATGCAAATCATTTATCGATGGTATGGTCATGAGCTTGGTGAAAGTCACGCCATTTTCTTTTGTCTCTCTTGTGAGGATGAGACATCATCTTTTTCGGCCATCTCAAAGCTCTATCATCCTTAATTTCATTTAGAATCATATCAGGGGTAAGAGGAGTGTAGTCAACAAACTTGTCATCAATGACCTCTTTTTGCCATCATTGCCCTTAGCTTTATAAGTTTTACTTTCAGCAGCTTTTTTCTCATCCTCTCCCTTAGCCGTTATGGTCTCCTCCACGTTCATAACTCTCCTAGACATAGACAAGAGTTTAACCATGGATTTTGGAGGATCTTCAGCCAGCTTCTAATGTAATTTTCCCTTTTACAATCCTCTCATATGGGCGGTTATGGAAATGTTCTCCTCATATTCTACAACTTCCAGCTTCTCTTTGTTAAACCTTGCAATATAGTCTCTGAGAGACTCGTTCTTCCCTTACTTTACATATATCATATGGGTAACCAATTTTTGAGGCTTAATGCCGAAGAAGAAGTTGTAAGTGAACTTACTAGCTAGTTGTTGAAGTTAGGGCTGGAAATTTTTGACAGGATAACCCGTTTACAGTAATAACCCAAAATGACCTGTACATGACACGATTATCTTGTATAGATTTAAAAGTAACAAAAACTTATACTCAATTAAAAATTATCAGGGCTAAAAAATGACACGACTAACCCGAATTTCCATCCTTATATGAAGTTCTCTATGGAGTTCTTTGGGATGGAAGTGTACTATACATGTGATGCACCAGTGAGAGTGTTGGAGAATGAATGATATTTTATCTCATTAGAAATCGAGTAGATATCGTCCACAGATTGGTATATATTGATGTGATGGATGGGGTTTGTACTCCCACCGTACCTTGGTGTGATAGTCGGCGGTTTAAACTTGGCCGGAGTTGGGTAGCTCACTATTCTTGTAATAAATGGATACCCTTCTATATACCCCCTTTTCATGGGGTCTCATATTTTCAGGAGATCTTTGATTTTGTCCTCCAAACTCTGAATGGAGTTGTTCAATGGTTTCTCAGCCGCTGCCACATTATCTCCATCGATCGCCACAACATTATCCATGTCTCTTTCTTTATCAGTTGGGCATTACGTGAGCTCTTTGCCAGTTATCCTATGATGACTATTAATTTCTCTTTAATATTTTCTTCTTGGCCTTGATGTGGTCGATGATCCGCACAACCTCCACTCCCCCTGGTGGCTACAATACTGTGTGATCTGGAAAGTCGGTCTCATAGGTCACCCACTAGGCTGAGTCGATCGAAAGCGGACCCTCGGCTCAATTTATCAAGTGCTGAAGCACGGGGTTATCCATATCAACTCGATCGACCACTCTTTCCTCTGCTAAATAGGACTAGGCATACTCTATTTTCAAAAATCTAATAGGCCTCCCAGTACTCGTCCTCATCATAACACTGATCATCTGGAAATTCCTAGCCTTGTCTTCCCAGGCATAGTCACCTACGGTCGACCACATCTATGCGTCTCTACTGCTATGGCCCTTCTTTGTATGTGGGGTGATCCTCTTGTCGTCGGAGCTATTTCCCTAGCGACTGGAGTTATTATCTCCGCTACAAATCCGGTGGGTCTAGCCATCATAGTTTGACTGAAGGCAATAAGTTAATCTTGCATTTTTTGTTGGATGGGTTCCAGCGACTACAGAGCCATGGCGCTGGGGAGGAGATAAGATGGAGCTTGGGTGAGCGCCATGAGGAAAATAGAAGGCCATCCTCTTCGATGAATGAACATAATAAAGCGGTAAGCTGGAAAAAATCTTGAAAAAACCAACAGGAGCTCTTTCAATGGTGATATAGATCCAACCAAGTATGGAACTGGATCACCACCAAAGAATTAAGTGAGAAACAATCTGAAAATTAAGTGGAAGAAGATGAATAACCTTCATGCCCACAGACGGTGCCAAAATGATGATGGTATAAAGTCACCATTTTAATTTATATCAGCAACTCAAGCTCAAGCACACACGAAAATGGACATGTATATAACAACACAATAATGTAACTATGAAAAGGAGATGAGGATAAGAGGAAAGAAAATAGAATTTAAGTTGTTTGTCTATATCAGGTTAATCCATTGTGTAGATGAGTATTATTTTTTTTTACTAGAAATGAGGCTATAAATGCCTGAAGTACACAACTCTCAAGATTTCTCTCTCGACTGTGAATGAGACAGAGTTTAGATAGAGTTTTCTATTTTTGAATCCCCCTTATAGGGAAGAAGATGGGTTTAAATAGTGCCGGGGGTGTGCAATGTACCCCTGGTATAGAACATGTGCATGAAGAAGTCTCCAGTAGGGTGAGGACACCTGTCTCTGGCATAAGTAGATCATAATGATGCGATATTCCTTTACGTGAGGGAGAGATCTTATTATAACAATTTATCCACATATGTTAGTGAGCTATAACCCACATGCATATTGCCATACGTGCCTAATCCCATGCTATTTTCCAGGTATAAACTATCGGTCGTGTTGGTCTAAGCCGAGGCCAAGATGTCGAGTCAATCCTTTGATGGAATGTTGGTTGGCATTTATCTGAATCTGTAAAGGAGACTCGGCCTACCAGTCATGGACAAGGTCGAGGGGGCATGAAAAATAGTTGAGGTCACCGATGCTATCATTATATATTGAGGACAAGGATGACTTCTGTCATGCTAGGTCCCCAGGCCCAGTCATAATATGCCTTGTCTGATGGTTTCCAGTAGGCCATCTTTGATTGAGTTAAATTTAGCTCCGGATTATGATATACTTATGTATATCAATACCCTTTACCCCTTCAGAGCTCTCTCCCGCTTGGTGTTTGAATCATCATACATTCACACTTAATCTCCTACACCCACTGTTCCAACTAATGAGGACAGATAATTAATCGTGAGGTAAACCCCTCCCTATTTTTCCTCTGAGCCAAACCTCCTGGATTTTCAAAAAATAATCTCACTTTCCTCCCCTAAACTTCGTAGCCATTACTAATAGATCCCTTAACACTTCCAAAATTGGCAAACTTATTTTGTTGAGCTATTATTTTTATGAATAGTGTCCGCACATGCACACTCTTATTTTATCGCCTCTGTGGGCACCTGGATTTGTAATTTAAATCTTGGGATGCTTCCTCCTATTTTGAATAAACCTCGAGCATGAATACCGAAAGAAATTTGAAGAGAAAACTCAACTTTCGCTATTTATACTAAAGTTTAGCATGTGAAAAGAACCAAATACCATAGTATAAATGGCTAAAATGCAAATAATCAAAAACCTAAAAAACCCCTTAATCCATTAAAAAACCAACAAAATAGGACCTCTGATGTCTTTAGCCGATCGTCCAAAATTCTTTACAACAATGGCAATTGACTAAAGTCTTTACACAATCAACCAAAGTCCTCTAAATCTAGATCTTATCTAAATCTTTTCTCAATCGTTGATAAAAAATAACAGCTATGAACCAATGGCCGATCAACACAATCCATCTCCAGCTCCAACCTTAAAAAGGGAGCCAAAAACTCAACATTGATTTGGTTTTTAACTTTCTTAATCCCGAGCATTCGAGATACTCGAGCTCATGTCCTAAAAGTCCCGAGGGGATCCTACTTTAAAAAATTCTATTTTCCAAAAGGAAAAGATCATACTTCCATATAGTTTCCCCTAAAAACGATGTTTGTACTTTAGAAAATTTGCCTTAAATTAGAAAATTTCCTTGCAAAAATTCCACAAAAGTCAGCCTTCCTAGATGAAGCTCTGTCAGACTGAAAAAGAAAAAAAAATGGTGCTTTGTCATAACCAAAAAGTCAGTTCTTTTCACAAGGGTAAAGAAATTCTGCCTAGATTTTAGGGAAACATCCCACATTTATATATTGTTAAAAACTATGTATACTTGTATGCTCTTTCTAACTTGGCCCTCATTTAGGGGTCCAAGTATGCAATTTACAACATTTTATATTATTTTAAACGAAGTTTGTAATCCATAACCTCCACTTGTGTAATAATCAACATACCCATATATTAAAATGATACAAATAAAATGCTATGATTCCAATATACAAACATGAAAAGATACCTTACAAAACACGTTCTCAGGATAGTGCCATAAAGCTGCGTTCAATGTGAAACTTTGTAGGCCAAAGTCTAAAATTGGACTACGCTCACCACGTATCCAAAAGAATAAATCTCGTCTCTATACAAAAATCCGAATACGGATTTTCGTTTCGATACTTTTGAAATATTTTCATTTGATCAACGTATTATTTTAACATATAAATATATCAATCCAACACAATATAAATGCTATTGTAAGGACTAGGCTACATAGATATCGTATTGCTGTATCTTGTATACCCGCTATCCTATTATGTACACCTGTATAATACCTCGTTATGAGAACTATGTTGTCTTCTATCCTTAGTTACCTTGGATACATAGGGACTATACAAAGCTAAACTCGTGAAGCCAAAGCCTAATAATTTGTCTCTCGACATATTATCTCTTAGGGATGCCTCAATCTTTAGTCCTACCCCTATATATTATCTAACCCCGTTTTCACTAAACTACGTTTGCTTTAATACCAAGTCTCATTGGCTATGTAGATGATGTACTGATCTAAACTCGTGAATCCCAATCCACATAATACGTCTCTCAGTGTATTATCTCCTAGGCATGCCTCCATATCTAGTCCCACACCTATATATTATCCAACCAAGGTATTGGAACTACATGGGCTTCGATCCCGAGTTTCCTGTAACAACACGCTTAATTAAATACCGGGTGGCCAATCCTTTACCCAATTAATTCGAATTATTCAACTGGCTCATTCTTAGCATCACTGTCGAAAACAATTTTCTTTTTTATTAACCACCTAGTAAACAATTAAGCTAGTGTTAAAATTTCCAATTTTAATTTTTAATAAAATTCCTTTTTAACAATACCAACAAGTTATAACATAAACCATTTATCAACAATGAATAATGAATAAGTATCATCACGACTTAATTAATGTAACTGGAATAAACTTCCCAGTGTCAAATATCTCAGTACAATAAACCAAATAAACTAAATGTATCCCACACTGACACAAATAAAACCACCGACTGAGATAGAATGGAAATGGCATGAATCATTTGGCAACATGCCATAACAGAAATGACGTCCACAACTCCATAGTATCTATATCAAATAAATATCCAATCCTCTATGTTGGGCGCCCTTGTATCTGGACACCTGATATATAGTATATACAAGAGGGAACAGAATATGCAAGAGAAAAACGGGTTAGAGCCCGATTGTAAAAGATTTTAAAAACAGCAAGTGCATAAATTCTACAATTTGCAATTATTATATACATGTTAGATTCTCAGACTCTCTCTTGAGATTCTCACCTCTCATCTAGTGTGCACGTCTAACGTGTATCCAAGTTATTCTAGTTATTATTACCACTTTCACTAGATTATATCATTGTGTCATCTATTCATAGACCTTATTTTCCCCATATATTTTTCTTCGCAACACATGGAATAAATAAATATATATTAGTTCAATTCTCAGTATAATTAAGTATTCTCAAACTTAATTAATTTCAGAATTCACTCTCTTTAATGTTTACTTAATTCACACAGTAGATAATATCAAAAGTATATATATACATTCACTCTATTATATATATACAATACTGTACCCCAAGACACAACTACGGTGCGTGCATACTCTGCTATCTAGTCCCAGTAAATCTCGACACTATATAAAGGACAGTTGGTTCGGTATATTCCTTAAACCAAAAATATCAAAACATAAGCAGTGGAGGGGAATATAGTTCTAAGCCTTTGGTCTACACACATACCTACGCCCCCAAATTACCGTTCAATGCCATTGTTCTCAATAATGGAAATCCAACCTAAGTCCTATGTTCTAAGGCAACAAGTAAAAAATCCCCCATAAGGCTCATCAGGATATGACTGCCCTCAACGCGTAAACCTCCCATAGATAGCAAGTAGGCTAGGTATGTCATACACATAAATCATCAAACAATAGGTATATACTCAACCCATAAAATAATAGGTACACACTCGACCTATGTCTCATATTAGGAATTTATCCTACCCCAAGTACCCATTGTATTTCTCGAATACTACCCGTACTTGATAATTACGATTTAATATCATTATCGTATTTTATTAGGTAGTTATTACTCACATAATTCCTTTTTTAAATCAATATTTAATTTCCCAACATTAACCCAAGTCTCTCATTCTTTGTTAATGTACCAAAAATATTCAGAACCTACTGTGGGCTAAATTTCAAAATTTTAAACTTTTTTGGGATAAAACAGGATTTCTGGAATCTCGTTAGAAGTCCTGAATTATCTCTCAAATAAGATGGCATCTTGTTTGAACGACATCATGTCTCATTCGAACGACTTCAAACGACATCCCAGTACATTCGACGTTTGCAGCAGTTCGTCCCCAACCTTAGTTTTTTGCATTTTCTCCATTTTCTTACACCCAAACTCACTTGGAATATATTCTATCGAATCCCAATTATCCCAACATTATTTATACATGTTTATGGGTGATTATAACACATAAAAAACATCAAATTCCTTACTTTGAAGAAGGTTTTATAGCAAAATCAATATAATGCTTAAAATCCTCAAAATTCTATATTCACTATTGATGTTCTTCATAAAACCCATAATATGGTTTCGTGATTTACAATTTAAATCATCAATCAGATAACCTCAACATGTGAATTTCTTAACTACATGCAATACCTATCACATTAATTTATTTATTCATCATTTCATGCCCAATTTGGCAATTTTCATGGGTAAACATTAATCATATTCTAACATGGATAATATACTCACTAATTTGAACAAGAATTACACTTACCTTAAGGTGTAGCTCTGATTCTTTGGAGGAGACAAGTGTAGGAAGTCCCCTCATCTTTTTCGATCACTTTTCCGGTGGTGGTCCAAGGTGGTGTCCCTTAGTTTGCTCTCAAAACCCCTTCCTCTCATTGGAAAACCTCACTTTCCTCAGAGATTTTCCCATTGTTTTTGGGTGAATGAACCTAAGTATCATCTATGTAATAAAACCCAAATTTTCATGGTTACTACTCACCTCCTAATTAAAGTGACCAAAATACCCCTTTGGGGTGTCCTTTTGGTTCCCTAGTGACCCGAGGCCTAAATCAAATCCTCGGGTAGACTTTTCTGCCTTTTTTGACCCTTTCGGACGTAACGGTGCACTAAAAATTACCATTCAAATGACTTAAAAATAATTTCCCTTTTAGCCCTTTCAATTTAGTCCCGACATGACTCACACGCACGTCCTGACTTAATTTCAATAATTCGCGTATTATTCACTCGCGACCATAAAATCATATATTAATTTTAATCACTAAGTAATATTCAATATCAATCACATATTACTTTATTCTCTAGTAATATTCAATCCAGATTAATTCCAATTATTATTCATAATTAATTCCAAGTATTCCCCATTTTAATTTTAATTAATCTTAAATTGTGGTATGTCCACATTTTACAACTTTTAATAACTTTTAATTAATTCCAATTAATCCCCATTTTACTTTTAATTTATTCTTTGACTTTGAGTGACCATTCGGTGCAGAGCTTTCTCAACTTTGGTTTGACCGGCTTGTAATATGGAAGAGTGGGGATCTCATGTTGGGCTATTTCCAGGGTCAATGTCGGGCATATCATTATAGGACCATGTGAAGACATCCACAAATTCTTTCAGTAATTCTTCGAGTTGTGCGCCCTCACGCTCATTAAGGGTAGCCCACCATCCTAATCTCGCACAGTTGGATACTAGAACCGAGGTTAACAATATCAGTTTCTTCTTCATTAACATGAACGTGGTTATGTTGTTTGTTATTAACCATATTTAGATCAATTAAGAATTATTCATTTACAAAATCATCATCATCAAAAGTTTGATTGGAATCTACATAATTAATGTAAGGCACAAAAAGATACTCAAAATCTTCATTTATTTCATTGATAGGAAAAACAGCATTGAGAACCTCATCAAAGAAGGTCTCAATTACATTTGAGCAAGGATAGATAACAAAAGAAGAGATTTGGTAAATATTGGGGTTAGGTGGGATTTCAGCAGGTAGAACTGGCGCAGCATGCCAGTTGAGGAGAGGTGTATCAGAATATTTAATCAGGTGGGATGGATTTAATGATGTAGTGCTTGAATGAACCATGCAGTGTGTCAACCCCAGTGTGTGCAAGCCAAACGAATCCTTAGAATCACTTCCCTTGGAATTTGCAGTATCTTTGATGAGTGGTTATACATGGTGTTGGGATGTTTCGGCCCACGGGTAGCTATCTTGGAAAAAGATCTTCATTCCAGGCTTCATCTTCTTGTATGTATGGTCATACCATGGTTCCAGAAAGCCATAAAAGGGGAAGTCTTCGCCCTCTGTGATGAATCGTCCATTCAAGGAGTCACTTGGGATGGTCTGGGTGTAGTCTAATATTCTCTTTGGTTAAGATTGGCGGATCATTCTGAGCTCTTGTTCTGATGGTTGATACCCCAAACCATAAGGAGGGAAAGCTTTTTTCAGTACGACGGGCTCAATTATCCCTTGCTGTCTTTGTCCCAGTCCCAGTTCGGGCATGAAGTGCATGTTTTTAAACATCTGAATCACATTAACATTGCCATGAGGGTCGTATTCTGGATAAACCCTTTATCTGAAATTGTCCCCTGGTGGGAGTAGAAGTGGCTCAACTCAAAATCCTGATAGGAGCATATCATTTGACCCGTGATATACCTCAAGGATTGGATTGCTGGTACTTGCACCCTCGGCATTGTCGTCGTCGCCCAAAATGGTGATGACTCATCTGTCAGCGAAGAACTTCAGTTTCTGATGGAGCGAGAAAGACACACCCTTGATATTGTGGATCCAAGGTCGTCCGAGCAACAGGTTGAAAGAAGCTGGGATGTTAATAACTTGGAATTCAACGACAGGGTTTATAGGGCCAACCCCTATTACAAGTTTTATGGATCCCATCACTTCCCGAAGAGTATTATCATAGGCACGCACCGCAGTGGAGGTTGGAGCGGTATCACTTTCTTTTAGTCCTAAGCATTTGAAGGTTCTTAATGGGAAGAAATTTAAGGCGGATCCATTATCGACAAGAGAGAGTGGTACGATCTTCCCCATAACTTCGACGGAGATGTTGAGTGCTGCATGATTGTGGTATGTCCATATTTTATAGTCTTGACAAATTTACCACTTTATTAAATGCAACACAAGGTCTTCTAATGACTTATATTTTTCGTTCATACAACGAGTACACGGACACGAAATCTTGTCACTTTAAATTTTTTTATAAGCGTATTTAACAAATTCTTGAATGCCCTTTATATGATTAATTGTTATTTTGTTAGTCTACCCCATCCACTCTTTGTAGTATTGGAAATCCATTTAAGAATCTTCAAATTTAAGTCCCGTGTTAATAGGTTAAAACAAATGTCATGTTGCATACAAGAAAGTAATATGATTATCGAATTGTCACAACTTAAACTCAAGTTAAACAAATTGGCCAAGTGTTATTATTACAACTGAAATAAAAAAAATATTATTACAATTGAAACAATGTTTTTATTATAACTGAAAAAAATATATTATTAGAACTTGACCAATAGAAAAACTATTCAAGGGGTAAATGAATTTGCATAATGCTTCTATTCTTTCCTTTCCCCAGTGTCAACACAAGTACATCTTCACAACTGCTGTATATCTTATCAACCATCACCTGAGCCTCACCCTTCTGCAAAGGTCAGTTATGTACTTTAGTTTTGACAAATATGCAAATAAGTGTCCACATGCCAATAATACTACTATTGGCCAGGCCCATGAAATATAATTGCAATCGATAGGTACCATGAGTGATTCACAATAATCCAAGACCTGTGATAGGCGGAGGCACTAGAAAGGGAAATGTTGAAGGAGGTAGGATTGGTAATGGTAATGTTGAAGGAGGCGACATTTGTGAGGGAAAACTTGTAAAGGGAGGAAAGGGAAAACCTTAATAAGTAGGGTACGATAAACCTTGATGAGGCATTGGGGGAGAAAAACTTTTGGAAATTTCATTCGTTAAGGATCCCAAGTTAGCTTTAATATCCTAGACATCCCCATCAGTCTTGGACTGATGTTCCTCTTGGATCAAGATATGATTCTTGACCGAAGAAATTTCGTCGATTAGAGGTGCGTTGTGTTTTAATTTTATTTTCAACATTATGATTTGACACCTCTCATCCTTCCTCTTTTGTCATTTCCAAAGGTATGGATGAGGGCATCATTTTTTATGTCATCATAAGGGCTCGAACTTGACTGACTGCTAATGAACTCTATTAATTCTATAATCTTAGCCAAGGGAGGGAGAATTTATTAGTTTTGTCCCATCAGGCATGCACGTACAAGTTGGCCTTATTTGGTTGTTACCCTACATCTGGACCTTCCTTTGTCCTACTTAACCATTCATTCTTTAAATCTTCATAATATTTAGAGCCCAACATGTGGACATCAGTTTTTCTGCTCTATTTTGTTTGTTTTTCTCCCTATGGACTAGCTTCTTGTACTTTCTCTCATTCTCTAAAAAATCATTCCACTATTGAATCGAAATTTCAGCATGTAGAGGCACTCTGTATTTTTTAGAGGTAAATTGTCGGAGCTCAATGCCCTCTTTAGGAAATGTCTTTGCCAAAGGTTTCTTCAGTATGTTCTTAACTGTTCAACAACTAGGGAAAGAACCTTATGCTTTCAATAGTTTGGGAAATGAAAACCGCTTGCAGAGTTGATCATAGATAGATGTCTTCTTTGATGGCTTGATCAACAAGGTTCCAGTTGTCTGCTCTCCCAACTCCCACATACATTTTACCAAACGGAAAGCATTGGGGTTTAAATCCCAGTAGGTCATTTTTATCACCCATGGGGTTATTCTCAAGACTAGAGAACCCAATGGGCTTCTTTTCATTTGACTGAGAGGTGTCCGGAATGCTGGGTAGGGTCGTTGGAGCAACAGGGGGTTTCTTACTCGTATATGGAGTCGTACTTGAAGTCTTGGACTGAACCAATGGTGGAGTTGTGAATTTCTTAGTAATTATTGATGATAATTATTTTTATTGTTCACAAGATGAGTATCCTCATTGGGGTTTCACCTTGTCACTTGGTACATTTTGTCCATTGCCGCCGGACATTATCTACGAAATAAAAATTAATAAACGACTAAATAATTATAATAATATGAAATTATGACCAACTAATCACGTTTATATATATATATATATATATATATACATATATCTTTTGAGAGTAAGTCTTTAAAATATATTCAATATGTTTGATCTCCATTGTATTAGTTTTTAAGAACCTATGGATTTTTGCACGTGGCCAACTAGGAGGAAGCATATATTTGATTCATGTATAGAAATCCATGATATGAACTCGAAATCCCATCTTCTTCAACTTATTGGCAAGATTCAATTTAATTCGCATATATTGCAAGATATCACAGTCTATGTCAATGCTCTCTATACGTAGTTGTATCCATAATGGGTGAATTTTTATGCCTTCTCTAATAGCATAAGAAAGGTTAGGGCTTCATTGGGATTATGTACGCGGTATATATTCTCTATAGCATCATCCCATCTTTCTTGTAGGGAAAATAGAATACGATCGAACAGGTACTCTTGCTGGAGATCAACTCCACGATTTGCAAAGTAGTTACATTTTTCGATCTTCTTATTTTCATACCTATAAATAAGAGTACCCTCTAATGACGCACACTAATAAAAGAGGTATATGTGCGGTCCAATTTTTACCGATCGTACTCTTGTTTCCAGTGATTATCACCGTGCCTCATTTTTTCTGAGAAAAATATACGAGGGCGTGAATATGAGTCCTAGAATTAATGCTGTAATTAATCAATAACTAGTTATTCTTTTTGAACGGATCCAATTTAAGTTTATCTTATTTTAACATACAAGGTATAAGGGTATATTAGTTTGACTAAGGTTTTGATTCATCATTACCCTTCTCTTAGCCCCGTGTGTGTTGGATCTGATCAAGGTAAAAGCCAAATAAGAACCCACCGTAAGTGTTAAGACACATTTTTTTAGGGTTTATTATGAGAGAGTTTGAAAGTATATATGTATTATATCAATTCAATCAATCCAACATCACTATCCAATAGACAATAATTATCTCTTACTCCTTCTATCATTTACATGATTAAACACATACCAAAAATTATAATATCAAACTAAATCATTAAATTATGGCGTATGGAAATTTTTCCACTAATTAGGGTGTAAGAATTAAAAGATTTAAATAGAGTTTAAGAATGGAAAATTCGGGTTTAAGAATTTCAAATTAGGGGTTCTCACTAAATTAGGGTTTAAGAATTGAAAATTTTAAATAGAGTTTAAAAATGGGCAAATTTTACACTAATTAGGGTTTAAGAATTGAATATTTAAATAGAGATTGAGAATTGAAAATTAGGGTTTCTTACTAAATTAGGGTTTATGGAAAATTTTAATTCAGGTTAAAATAGACACACATACATACACCCCAAACCCCATATATACACACACATATGTATATACATACACACTAGTCTATGAATCTATTAATTATATTGTTAGAAGGAAGCTTTAGGCAGAATTTGAACATCTTAATAGAAGCATCAATGGGCCTTGGATAACTATGGAGGACTACAATAGTGTGCTTGGTGCTCATGAATGAAGTGGCACAAGAATCCATTATGCTGCTGCTTGATGTGACTTCAAAGGTATGATTGAGAATTGTAACTTTTTTCAAATTGATCTAAACGACATCTTTTATATGTAGAAAAAAGCCCTACATATAATGTAGAGAGGAAATTAGATAGAGTACTACTTAATCAAGCATGGCTAACAACTTTGTCTGGTTTAAACTACCTAGCTTTAGCTAAATCAGGATCTGACCATCATCCCATTCTATTTGATGCTAAATCCACTATCCACACATGCCCAAAACCTTTCGAATTCATGTCCTCTTTGATTGATAGTCCCACTTTCATTCATTTAGTGGAATATGTCTGGAAGAATTCAAAATTTTATGGTTGCCCCATGTTTGTTTTTAAAGAAAAACTTAAAACTTTAAAGCTTGATTTGAAAAAAAATGTAATATTGAGGTTGTTGGAAATGTTCATGCCAAATTCCACTTAGCAAAAGAAGAATTATTTGCAATCCAGTCTGAAATTGACTCAAATGCTCACAATCAGGCTAGAGATAAACTTTAAATGAAATGTGAGTAGAATCTAATTAATGTTTTGAAATTTAAAGAAAACTTTTGGAAAGAAAAATCAGGATTTAAATGGATGAAAGAAGGTGATATATGCACTTCCTTTTTGCATAAACATGTACAACGAAGAAGAACAAATAATTTAATTGCATATCTTAAGCATGATAATGAAATGCTTACTAATCAAGATATTATTAAAAATCACATGGTTATTCATTTTTCATACCTATATACTAAAGATCCATCTATTGACCCAAAAAATCAAGCTCTAAATGTGATTACTAAGCTAGTCACCTGCTCTAAGAATGATCATCTTGTCTCTACTCCTTCTTAGGACGAAACCAAAACAACAGTTTTCTCCATGGATCCTTTATCTGCCCCACGCCCTGATGGTTTTTGTGGAAACTTTTATAGAGTTTGGTGGACAATTATAGGAAAGGATGTTTGTAGAGAAGTTGAAATATTTTTTTATCAATAGTTGGATATTGCCTGGTTTTAATACCACTTATATTGTCCGCATTCCCAAAGTTATAGAGGCTTCCTCTATCACAGACTGTAGACTAATTTTCTAAAACAATTTTATTTTCAATATTATCACTAAGATTATAAAAAATATATTAAAACCTATTACAGGATCTATAATCTTTGATAACCAATTTTTCATCTCTTAATCAATATCAATTACCTTAAAAACTTTTAACCTCCTTAGCAATAATGAATATATTAGGAATATAGGTATCAAAGTTGATATTGCAAAGGCATTTAATACTATTGATTGGAATTTTATCCTTCAAACCTTATCTTCTTTTGGTTTCTATGACAAGTTTGTTAAGCAGATTAATGCAATACTCAATTTAGACAAGCTGTCCATTCTCATAAATGGTTCTCCATCTAGTTAATTGAGTTGTTCTAGAGGAGTGAGACAAGGCGACCCCCTTTCTACCCTCCTCTTTTGTATTGCACATGATGTTCTAAGCAGGTTCATCATTTAAAAAGTATAAGAAGGGTGTATAACTAATATGTCATCTCCTATAGGATTCAAAGTTCCTACTCACTTAATGTATGCTGATGACATCATAATGTTTTGCAGAGGAGATGAAATATCCTTGAATAATATTATGCAAATACTTGACAATTATGCTGCAATATCTAGACAAAAAGTAAATGAATTCAAATGCCAATATTCATTTGCAAGGGAGCTATTAATAGAAAAATACATATCACCAACATACTTGGTTTCAAAGAAGGATCCACTCATATACCTAGAAGTCCTCGTATTTAGAGGCAAGACAAGAAGATATCACATACAAGTCATTACAGACAGAGCTAAATCTAAACTTGAAGGATGATAACGTAAACTTCTTTCCATTACTGGTAGATTGGAATTAGTTAGGGCTGTTATTCATTCCATTTTTTTATATTGCTTTAGAATATAGATATGGCCTTCCATATTACTAAAAAAATTAAATAATGGATCAATTTTTTTTTTTATAGACTGGCTCAATAACATGTCATAATATGATTATTGTTTATTGGAAAAAGACCTTCCTTCTTTATGAAGAAGGTGACATCAATTTGAGAAACCTAGATCATCTTATTCCTGTCTGCATCCTTAAACAAACCTGGAACCTATGTACAACTAAATCCCTATGGTCTCAATTCCTTAAAGCCAGATTTAATCCTATGAGTGATGAAGATGGTGGTTACAAAATTAGCTACATTTAGCATGGTTACAAAGAAGATTTCAAAATTATTATTTTTGATGCCATGTGGATCATAGGAAATGGAAAAAAAGTTAGGTTTTGGTTTGATAACTAGATTGGTGATGCTCTAAATCATGATTATCAACACAACAACATTGAAGTTGCAAAATTTATTAAAAAATAACAATTGGAACTTCAATAATATAACTATCAGTTCAATGGCCACATCTATAACTCAGAAAATTCGAAATATAATTCTCCTACAAGTAGACACTGATGACTGCCTAATTTAGCCTCTTTGTAAATCTGGAAACTTGTCCTTTAAAGAAGCTGATGATTTTGTTCGAGACAAATGTCATAAATATCATGGTTATAAATAGTTGTGGCATCAGCATATACATCCTAGAGTTTCAATGACAGCTTGGAAATTCTTCCATAATAAATTAGCTGTTCTGGATTTACTCAAAGATAAAAGGGTTTCATTTAACATCTAGATGCATATTATGTAAAGGTAATAGTAAATCTCTGAATCATTTATTTATTGGATTCACATATGATAAATATCTTTGGGATTGGATTTCTGGTATTTTCAATCACCAGGTGTGGCTTAGCTCCCCTATATTTATATGGAATAAAGCAATTAATGTGAATTTCAGTCCACAAATAAAAAACCTATGGCTGGCATCGATCATTGGGGCCTTATATTTTATATGGATATATAGAAATGAAGCCATTTTTTGACAACAAGTTCCCATCTTATACGAGAATTGTCCATCAATTAAGCCTTTGCCTCAACAACATTAGAAGATTTTGTAAAGTCCACCTGAAGAATACAATGGAGTATTGGACGATCCTCACTAGTTTGAACATAAAAGGCATCCCTAAAAAAACAGCTAAGATCACAGAAGTCAAATGGTTTCCTCCAATACAAGGATGGAACAAAATCAATACTAATGGATTGTTTGAAAATAATAGAGTTGCTATTGGAGGGGTGTATAGAAACCACTGTTCTAAAAAACCCGCCTAGGCTCCGCCTAGGCACGCCTAGGCTTGAGGTTTGGGAGAAACGCCCCGCCTTAAGATTTTGACGCCTTATGATTGGTAAAACCCTTGAGGCGTACTTTTTCTCTAAAAACAACAATGCTTTAGTGAAACGATATCGCCTTTTAAAGATTTTTTTGCAAACCGGATCATTATCTCATCCAAAATAATCAAATAGTATTTTTATTTGGAAATATTCAGACATATTTCTATGATATGTACAATTTTAGTATTTTAATAGCCTTGTTATGGTTAGAAAATATTAAAATAAATGAAAAAGACCTAAACGCCTTTTCACGCCTTTTTACGCTAAGGCCCGCCTAGGCTTCTAAGGCTTAAGGCTTGGCCTCCACGCCTCGATCACGCCCCGCGTTTTTTAAAACCTTGATAGAAACTATAGGAGGTTCCTAAGAGGTGCCTTTTGTTACAAAGCAAAAGCTAAATATGCATTTGAAACATAACTTATTACAGCAGTGATGGGGATTGAGATTGCTTGAAGTTACAAATGGAACAAATTTTGGTTGGAAATTCACTCTAAATCAGTATATTATTGTTTTTAAATATAAAACTTACAAGACTCCTTGGTATTTGCTTACTAGATGGAGAAAATATAAACACTACCTTTCAAAGATGGATTTTGTATGCTCCCACATTTATTGAGAGGGAAATGTTGTGGCTGATAAATTATCTAACATAGAGCTTGAATGTGATGAAATTAAATGGCGGTGGAATTCTCCCAAAGAACTAGTTCCCCTCATAGGTAAAGACCTCTATATGAACCCCCACTATAGATTTTCATAAACTTACGCCTATTTTTTATTTTTATTTTTATGGTTGTCTTGGATATATGTTACACAACCATTATTTGTGAACCCTTGATCTATTATAAAGATCTCTATGAGACTGTTCTTTATGCTTTCTTTTATAAGAAGGTAAGGTTTTTCTGTCCTCCTTCTTTTTTGTGAGACATGGAAGGCCTTTTTCCATTTTTTTCAATTAAGAAAGCTTTTGGGGGTACCTTACCTCTTCCTTATATATATATACACACACACACACTGAGAGAGAGAGAAATATTACATAAAAGAGTGTGAGAGAGGAAGCCTGAGAGAGAGGAAGCTAGAGAGAGAGCGAGACAACCAAGGATTTGTGGGGAGAGAGAGAGAGAGAGTCTGCGTGAAAATGGTGTAAAACCTCATACTTTTTTGGAATTTTATTTTAATTATGGAACTTGGATTAATTGATTTAAATGGAGAAAATTTAATTTATAATTAATTCGAATTTTATTGTAATAATTACTAGCATGACGAGAATTAGTATTTATCGAAAATAATTACGTGGAATATTACTTAGCGAGTAAAGTAATATATGAATATGAGAATATTATTTTAGCCGCGAGTGAAATATACAACAGTTATAATATACTTAGTTGGGACACGCGGGTGAGTCGTGTAAGTATTACTTTATTGAGTTAAAAAGGATAAGTTATTTTTAAGTAACTTGTATGGCCATTTTGAACGTCCCCGCGTGTCCGGAAGGATCAAAATAGTTAGAAAATACTACTCGGGTGTTTTATTTGGAGTCCAAGGCATTTTAGCCCAAAATGACACCCCAGAGGGGTATTTTGGTCTTTTGGGATTTTTGGGGAATTAAATGGATGAAAATTAGGTTTTAATTAAAAGCAACGTGGGTTGAGGTTGCAGTCAGTTGCAACCTATATGAAAGAGAGAGATAACCAAGGAAGAAGAAGACCCCATAGGAGAACTAAGCGAAGAACTCAAGATTTCCCACCAAGAATTACACCAAAGCATAGATCGCGATGAGAGGAGAAACTCTATACCAGTTTCAATCAGAAAATCGGTGATCTACAAAAAGTCAAGTGTTTATCTTGCTAAAATTCTGAGCACATATGATTCATGTTAACCTAGATTATGAGATAACCTTTGATGCTAAGAATTTGAGACTGAATCGCCATTAAATTGTGAAATTGGAAGATAGGTTTGCATGTAGATGAATAACACTATTATAGGAATGATAAATTTGGAAATTTTATGTTATAATCACGAAATAATTGGGGGTGTTTGAATGATTATTCATGGTGGGATTACTATTAATGGACTTTTAGAGATTGAAGACATCAGTTTAGATTCCCTATGATTATGTAAGGATTTGTCAAGTAAATTATGTTAGAAAGTACCATATTATGATTAGGAATGGTTTAGAATAATTGATTGGGAATTGGGATGAATAGTAGATGAGTTTGGATAAGGAAAATATTGGATAAATGAATTTCGGATGAACAGTGGAACCCTTGGAATTTTCGTTCGAAGACCTGCCCACGTCGTTTGAACGAGAGTTCCAACGAGATTTTTGACTTCGTTTGAAGTGAGAATTTTGTTCGAACGACCTCGTTCGACCGAGAATCCTGGACTTCTAATTAGATTTTAGAACACTTATTTTTGTTCCGTATAAGTTAGAACCTTTCTAGGTTAGTCCAAGTGAGAGAAATTAACCTACACCATCATCGAATGACTTAAATTCCTAGTCAATAATGAGCTGAGAGAGATAGACCATTTATTGGGATATAGCGGGGTAATAGAGCCCTGGAGAGAAGGTATATATTAGCGAGATAAGTCAAAGTGTGGCAATAATATGAATAGTAGAGACGATGTTACTATCTATAAACTCGAGGAATTTGGGTTGCGAGAATACCTCTTGTACATATATTAAGCTGTGTGTATGCTTGTTGAATAAACTATTATGTGTATAACATACCTACGCTACTTTTTATCGAGCGGAAGTTGCACGTTGTGGATAATCATGCCTTGAGGAGCCTTCGGGTGGGATATTGATTGGTATCACTAGGGCATAGAACCTAGGTACGGGCTACCTATGAGAACGATAGTGATGATGGTCGTATGGGTGCGTAGGTATGTGCGTAGCCCATCGGCTTGGGACTATGTTCGCCTCCAATATATGTGTTTTGTTTTGATGGATCGCGAGAGATTGAACTTTTAGTCCTTTATGGAAATGAGCGATGCAACAAGACATGATAGAAGACTATGCAGGCATCGCAGTTGTGTCTCGGGGTGCAATATTGTGTGTGTATATATATATGAGATAGAGTGAATATATGAATATACTTGTGTTGATATCTACTGCGTGAATTTAGTAGGTAAAATTTGTAATGAAATTCGAAATGAATTAAGTAGCGGACACTTAGTTGTATTAAACTGAAAATGCCTATTTAAACTAAAGTAGGATTGATTATATGTATAATACATTGTGAGGGAAATAATCAGGAACGATACCGGACTAATACGGGTTATTAGACAGGAAGAACTAGTTAGTATGGGAATAAAACTAGTGGGGTTTGAATATTCTCTAGGCGTGCACACTAGATGAGAGGTGAGAATTCCCAAGCGAGTTCGATAATTTAACATGATAAATATATGTGCTAATAAATCATTTTAAGCACTTGCTGATTGTTAAACTGTTTTCAACTCGGTCTCCGACCCGTTTTTTGTAAATCTACTTTCTTGTCAAATTATTTTAGCTGCTCAGCCGTAGGGACACCAAGCTTAGGAGTTCCATTCATTCGACGAGCTGTAGGTGCTGTGGAGGCTATAAGACTTTGGTAGTAGACGCCTCTGAGTCTCTAATTCCTTAATTTTGAGTTAATTGGAACAGTTATGACATGTCGTCCCTTCTTATTTATATATTCAGAGATTTGAGATTTAATTCCTTACTCTTCGTAGTTGTTGGTTTTATTTAGTTGGGTTACTGTATTGGATTTTGAATGGATGTGTTTACTCCAGCTCCTTTATATTACATCTGTTATTTCATTTCTTATGAGATTGGTTAAATGGTGAATGTGTAACTATTTCATTACTTAGTGTTATTTTAATTGAAAAGATAAAATTTTGACATCAGCTTTTCTTAGATATTAGGTGGTTTGTTTCAATTATAAAGTTTTCGACAGTGATGCATAATCTGAACCAATTGGATATTCTGAATTAATTAATAAAGAACTGATCACCCGGTATTTAATTAGGCAGGGTGTCATAGGTGGTATCAGAGCACCAGGCTATATTTAGGATTGTTGTATTCATTAATTTTTCTTTTTACGTCTTCAACTATTTGAGATATTTACTGTGGACTTATAAAGCTTATCTCTCATTTTAGATGCTTTCCAGACGTGCACAACGAGCCAATAGGGATGCTCAGCTCGAGCCCCAGCTAGCTCCGACCCAGGGTACGATGAGCGCGATGGAAGTTGCCGGTATTATAGCACAGGCGGTGAACGTAGCAATAGCCATGTTACAACTGGCTCCACTACAAGCACCAGTAGTGGCTCCAGCACCAATTCACACATTCCCTTCTGCTTAGGAGCGCATCAGATATTCCTTTCGGAAGGGACACCATCCAGAGTTCCCTAGGAGTTCAGATGTCGTAAAGGCGATCAAGTGGAGGAAAGATATACAGAGGCACCTAAGGATGTATGAGTGCATCGAGGTACAAAAGCAGATTCTGGCTACCTTAAGTTGGTCGGAGAAGCGCTACAGTAGTGGGAGTCCATCACCACAGCGGAGGAGAGAGACAACTTGAGGCTAAAGCTACTGAACCTCAAGAAGTAAGGAAAGACATTTGTTAAGTATGAAAAGGATTTTACATACCTTCTGAATCTAGTTCCAGACGAGATACCGACAGAAGAGAAGAAGATTCATAGATTCATGGATAGTCTGACTTGGAAGATTCGTCAGCACTTGTTAGGGAATATTTCATTGGCCACTTATTGTGATGTGGTTAATGCTTCCCTACTGCATTGTTAGGATCACCGCTTCCACCAGGAGGGAAATAAATGAGTTTGGGAGTCCAGTCAGTAGGGTCGAACATGAGGTAGTGATACAGGTGGGACATCCGCAACATAGGGATAGGTTCGTCCGGTTTAACAGGATTTCCATCAGGGTGATCCTGCTAAGCGATTCCATTATGCAAATTTTAGACAGGGACGAGGAGGTTTTAGGTAGTGCCATTAAGACCTGTCGGGTCAGTAGGGACAACAGTGATTTCAATAGGGCCAGCAGGGCCAAGAGAGGGAGGTAACTACCATCAGGGCTGAGGACAGTCGGGACATAGGGGAGGACACTTTCCAGGGAGGTGTTTTACTTGTGGCAATATTGGCCATAAGTGTCAGGACTGTCCCTAGAGGGGTAGAGCCCCGCAGTAGTAGTAACAGCAGGGCACTCGTAAGGAGCCCCAACGACCATTATTTCCAGCCGCCCTCCCAGCACCACCCCAAGTTCTAGCCTTGCCAGCTATTCCAGTAGCTCTGGTACAACATGTTCAGTTGCAGTATGGGCGTGTCTACAACATCCATTAGGCCCCATTTCATCAGGCACCACCCGCTATTGAGGATACGTTTCCTATCCATGCTACTATGGGGCGGATTTTATTTGACACGGGGGTGTCACACTTCTTTATAGCTACTAGTTTTGCACGGGCCACAGGGTTGTTAGACACATTAGAGAGTACAGTTACTTACGTAGACTCACCACTAGGAAATGGGTCGTTTATCTTCTTTATATGTTGGGGAGTAGATAGAGAGATTGGGAGTTTGACTTTGCCAGCATATATGCCAGTCTTAGATATGCACGAGCAAGACGTCATTATTGGCATGGATTGGCTTGCTTCTTATAGATCCATGATAGAATGTTTTAGTAGGAGTATCAACTTTACTATATCGGGACATGAGATGTTCCTAGTGGAGATGCCTCGTTCTGAGGGAGGATCGTCCACCCATTTATATTACATAGAGGAGGAAACCTCTAGGGAGATAGAATTCCCATTGATTCGATTCCCATAGTCCATGATTTTAATGATGTGTTCCGAGATATACCTAAAGCACCTTATACTCTTGACTTACTTGAGTCTACATTGTATAAGTGCTCATCTAGTTTAGAAATTGTGACAAAATTTGAGTCCTATCCCCTAGGTACCAAACAACCTCAGATTCTACACATGTTGCCTCAATTGATTCATTCAAAGGTAAATTCTCAACCCCCCACACACAGTAGGATTGCATACATAATATATATTGCATTAATTGCTTGTGTGAGTTAATTCCCTTTTAATTAAGATTTTAATAATTTTGGGTTTTTTAAAATAATTTTTAAATGATTTTTAAGAACTTAGAAGTTGGGTTTTAAAAACATTTGGGGTCATTTTGTGATTATTGGTTTTATCTAATTTTGCCTGAATGTTTGGTTGGGTAGAATTCGAAAGAGCTTGAGACTTGAGGGTGTGCTTATAATTAGTTTTAAAACAAGCATTTTGGCTTCATCTAAGCCTTACACCAGTCAACGTTATGATGACTTGATTTGTGTTTGTTGTTAGACTCAAAATCTGTACGCAATCTCAGCCATTGGATAAATTTAATCAGCGAATTGCATGCGTTTTATCCCAATCCATGTGAACCCTCTTTACACCAATCAGTGAACGTTTAATCCACCACTGATGTTAAACCGTTGGATGAATGTCTAATGCTTAAGACCAAATCTCAGCCATTAGATTTGAGATGATGTTCTCGATCCTTCCTTACCTAGTATAAAAGGAGGCTGAACCTCAACATTTCAAAAACTTTTGTCAGTTCGTCAAACTGAGAGAGAAGAATAAAGAGAGAAGAAAAATAGAGAGAAAACCCTAAAATCGTCCAAACCCCAATCTCGTTTCAAACCCTAAATTCCTTTTAAATCCAAAATCAGTTTACAACCAAAACCAAACCTGAGTGTTTGTGAGTTATTTTGGAAATGGTTTGAAGCTTGTTCGTGGGTTGAATCCTCTGAGTTTGAGATCTTTTAACCAACTTAGACATTTTAAGTTTGATATCTATTTCTTTTTATAGAAACTGTAGATCTTGCTGTTCTCTGTCATATATCTCTTAGATCTGCATTATTTCGTTTCTCATCTTGAGAAATCATATTTGTTGATTATTTTCTTCTGTAAATGTTTTTCACAACACAAGAATCAACCAATTTATTTTCCGTTTCTAGTTCTTATGAAACAAGACTTATGATCTAGTTGGAATCACAATTGGTGATTTACAATTTCAAAAATATTTTCAAAACCCTCTGAAATTGTTTAAGACCTTGACCGTCTTTCGAGCAAGGTAACCTTGAATTATGGGTTAATTTTAAATATCAAGAAAGTCTTTTATTTCTAAAGAAGAGAGAAACTGAAAGCCTTATCATTTAGATCTTTATGTAATTTGATAGGACTTGTTTGTATAAATAAGTGTGTGTGTGTCTGCATGTGTTAGAACACTGTCATAAACACTTGAATTTTTTGTGTATTGATATGACCTAAACGTGACTACCAAATATATGTTTGGCTAAATGTAGAAGGTTTATTTAACTTCAGGTTATTTTCATTTAAGTTTTTCATTTCATTATTTAGCAGTAATGATGAGATAGTCCTTATAACATACAAATCATTTTCTCATCCACCAAAACAAATAAAATATTTTACATTTTTTTCATAAAAAAAAATCTTTATTAAAAATAAACTAAATATCCATAAATTACTAATTTAGAAACTAAAATTAAATATCTTCTAATAGCGGGTGTTGATACGAATATTGTTCAGCTGACGTGGACCAGTTATATGAAGACATGTGTCATCATACGTGGCAAATAAATTAAAAGTACCGAGCTACTCATCACTCCGAGCTACTTAGCGCGCCGAGCTACTCAATGTGCAGAGCGTCTAGCCAAGAAGATCAAACGACAACTGCACATTCAATGAACATCGAACTTAATGAACATTCTTATTGTACAGACGTATGTGTCTATTAAACCACAACATAGCATCTATTCATACTGATAGCCCCAGGGCTATAAATACATTGTAAGATCCTCCACAATGGAGGAGGATCAATTGATCTCTTGTAATCATCATCAAGATTAAGGAAAACATCGACAAATATAAACAGTGGACGTAGGCCATTTTCATAAGGCTGAGCCACTTTAAAAATCTCTTGTCTAATTTCTTTATTCCTTTTCATCCGTGATTAATTAATTAGACCGTATCTAGTTTTTTAATCAACATATTGGCACCATCTGTGGGAAACGACTGTTAGTAGCATTTTTAACTAAAAAATTATCACCAATGGCAGAGATCCCAAAATCTAGTACTCGAACCAATACTGGGGTTCCTCTAAACCTCTTTGCTCCCCCAACTATCAATGAACTTATGGGAATAGTAGCCAATTTAGCCCAAGGGCAAACGACTATGCAAGAGACCATGCGTCAACTCATTCAGATTGTTCGTAACGGATCACCCGCTCAGTCAGGTCAATAAAGCGTTCAGAGAAACACCCATCTGCTATCTTTAAGAACCATATGTACATTATTCTCGTATGTTTCACAGCACGAGCACGATGATTTTCATCATACTGAGAGGTCCAACAATCCTTCATATCAGCCTGGAAGGACCTCAGCTATAAGAGCTACAGATTCTCAAAAAAATATTACCTTAACTTCTGAGAGAACAAGAGCTTTTGAAAGGTTGATCAGAGTCTCTCCCTTTGACTATTTGGGTCCTAAGAGGAACATGAATTCACCTAGGTTTGCATCGAGAACTTCTCAACGACCAATCGATCAAAGGGAAGGTTCTGGCCAATTACGCCCAATAATTCGTGCTGAACAATCCCAAAAGGAACATTCAGCGCGCTCCGTTACTCGGACAAATAGGTGTGAGGTTAGGAATGATGCATGGATGGGGTCCATTCAGAGATTGGAAGACCGGTTAGGGGAAATCGCTAAGGCCAAGAACCCTTTCCAAATAACTTTTATCCAAGGATCACCCTTCGTCCAGGAAATTATGGATTTTCCAACACCATCAAAATTTAAGCCTCCGATAGTGACGCCTAAGTACGATGGAAAAATAGATCCCGTCCTCCACATAGAGAAGTATCAAGCCGCTGCTGATATCTAAGCAGTTCCCGATGAGATGAGGTGTATGGCATTCTCAGGAACTATCACTGGATCAACCTAGATATGGTACAATAGTCTTCCTTAGGGCAAGATTGCTACTTTCTATCAGCTATCAGAGCTCTTCATAGGGAATTTTTATTTCAGTGCGAAGTTGGTTAAGAGAGTAGTACACTTACTGAGTGTGAGGCAGAAAATAGGAGAAAGTACCAGGAATTACATTACTCATTTTAACAACGAGAAACTTGAGGTGATTGACTACGAGGAGAAGACAACAATAACCGCTCTGATGAGTGGCCTGTTACCTGATAAGTTATATTATACGTTGGCCAAAGATCCCCCCAAATCCATGGCAGAACTGATGGCAAAAGCATCTAAGATCATGAATGTCGAAAAAGCCATGGCTGTAAAGAAGAATGTTGACGCTAAAGCAGAGACCAAGGCTGAAGGTATAGCGGAGAAGAAGGATCAGAAGCGCAATGGGAATGGTAAGCAGCCAAAAGGCAAGGTGTCGTTTGAGAAATTGAAGAAGTATGGGAATTACACCCCTTTAAAGGCGGACATAAACCATATTCTGGAGGAGATCAAGAACAACGAGGAAATAATTTGGCCGGAGAAAATGAGGATGAACCCAAATAAGAGGGATAAGTCCAAATATTACGAGTTCCATAGAGATCACGGCCACACGACCAAACGCTGCATAGCTCTCCAGAATGAGATCGAAGCACTTATTAGGCGAGGAAAATTGAGTAAATTCATTGATCGTCAGAATGGTAGGAAGACAAAGGTCCAAATCTCCTCGCCGAACAAGAGATGAAATAAAGAGAAACCACGAAGATAATCCAGAGGATGACCCCGACCTCCCCAAAAGGTCAAGGTAACCCAAACGTGAGGTATTTTCAATCCATTTTGGATCATTTGAATGTAATGTGATCACAGGTGGAGATACAGGGGGTGGGGATCACACTGCTGAAAGGAAAGCTTACCTCAATGAGGCCCAAGCTTGTTCTTATATACAACGCATAAATCTGACTATAAGTGATTGCCTGAGGAAGGTAAACAAGGATAAACTGGTCATTGGTTTTTCCAAAACTGACCTGGAAGGTGTTTTATATCCTCATGACGACCCTTTGGTTGTCAATATGAGGATGAAGGGTGTGGTGATATCGCGAGTCTTGGTAGATAATGGTAGATCTGTAGACATCATGTTCTACCTGTGCTTTGACAACTTAAGTTCGAAGTTAGCCCAATTAGAGTCATATCACAGGCCCCTCTTTAGTTTCACTAGCGAGAAAGGTTTTCCACTTGGGATGATCAAGTTGGACATGCTAATCGGTATCTGGCCTGCTTACAGAACGAAAAAAGTACACTTTTTTATAATGTACAAGAACGTTCAATCAACCTACAACATAATCGTAGGAAGAGTATGAATGATGAAGTTTTAGGTAGTTCCATCCACGGTACACCAATGTTTGAAGTTTCCTACTAATTTTGGAGTTGGAGTTGTGAAAGGTGACCAGAAAGTAGCTCGAGAATGCTACTACTCATCTTCCGAACATGAGGAATTGGAGGAGGACAGGAAGAAGACCACCACCTACCAGGTGGAAGAGTCTGAAGATGCAGAGGTCGAGACTTTGGACCCTAGAGATGAGTAACAGCTTGTGAAGGGTCAGGTCGTCGAGGCTACGGATAACCTCATTCTGGAAGATGAACGACCAGAGTGAATAACTCAAATCTGCGCTTCACTGGATCCGTCAATAAAGCATGAGCTAGTGGCATTTTTAGGATAAAGAAAGTACGCTTTCACATGGAATCATGAAGACATGCCAGGAATAGACCCATCTTTCCTGTAGCACGAGCTCAATGTTAATAAGGAGGTCATGCCAGTAAAGAAACGAAGAAGGGTATTTAGCCCAGAGAAGAACCAAGATATCAAGGAGGAAGTAGAGAAGCTACAAAAGGCCTCTTTCATTGAAGATGTCAAATATCCTGATTGGCTAGCCAATGTTGTGATGGTGAAGAAGAAGAATAACAAGTGGAGGATGTGTGTAGATTTCACAAATTTCAATAAAGCCTGCTCGAAATATCATTTTCCTTTGCCTCGAATTGATCAGCTAGTGGACGCCACCTTGGGGCACGAGCTACTGAGCTTCATGGATGCTTACTCCGGCTACAACCAGATTAAGATCAAACCAAAAGACAGGGAGAGTAATTCTTTTATTATCCCAAGGGGGACATACTGCTACAATGTTATGCCTTTCGGACTTAAAAATACAGGTGCCACGTACCAAAGGTTGATGAACAAAGTTTTCACAGAGAAAATCGGCGAAAACATGGAGGTTTACATCGACGATATGCTAACTAAGAGCAAGAAATCCGTTGACCATCTAGCTAATCTTGGCCAAAAATTTGATCGGCTAAAAACATATTAGATGAAGCTGAACCCGATGAAATGCATATTCGGTGTATGAGAAGGCATGTTCCTCGGGTATATTATGAATTAACGAGGCATTAAGGCCAATACGAAGAAGTTCAAAGCTTTGCTGGAATTATGACCTCTTGCTACGAAAAAGGAAGTGCAAAGCCTCACAGGATGTATTGTAGATCTTAACAGGTTTGTATCGAGAGCAACGTATAGGTGTCTCCCATTCTTCAAGATACTCAGAACATCTTTCGAGTGGAACGATGAGTGCGAGAAGGCGTTTTATGAATTGAAGAAGTACTTGGGGACACCTCCACTGTTATCCAGGTCGATAATGGGTGAAAGATTATACTTGTATCTGGCCATCTCGAAGAGTGCAGTCAGCTCAGCATTGATAAGAGTGGAGGATCGACTACAAACACCAGTGTACTATACCAGCAAAGCATTCCGAGGAGCAAATATTAGATATCCGAAGTTGGGAAAACTGGCATGAACTCTAATAGAGGCAAGTAGGATGATGAAACCTTACTTCCAGGCCCATACCATGGTGGTGTATACTGATATGCCACTTAGATAGGCCTTACACAAGCCGAAAAAGTTTAGTAGACTGATGTATTATGCAGTAGAACTGGGCGACTATGATATTATTTATGAGCCAAGGTCCTCACTCAAAGGGAAAGCAGTATCAGATTTCATTGCGGAGTTCACTTACCCAGATACCCCCGACCAACAGGAGTCTAGTGCAGAACAGCCCAAGGATGTTATAGGATCGTCAAAGATAATCCCCGATCAACTCCTAATAGCAGATCTACCAGAAGTAATGAACAACGAGCAACAAGCATCATCGAGTAACAACCTAGGAGTGAAAGATGATAAGAGGAAGAATCAAATATTCCATCACAGAACCTTATCAGATCAAGAGTTTGATAATGATATACCTCTGTGGAATTTATATGTTGATAGCTCTTCATGTGCAACAGGGAGTGGAGCCGAAATAATTCTTAACACCCCTGATGGATTAGATGTCGAATACGCTCTGCGCTTTCAATTTAAGGCTTCCAATAATGAGGCCGAATATGAAGCTATGATCGTGGGCCTCAGTTTAGTAAAAATAATGCACGCGGAGCAAGTCACCATGTTTAGTGACTCACAATTAATTGTACACCAGCTTCTAGGGTTGTACGCGGCGAAGGGAAACTTGATGTTAAGATATCATGATAAAGTTATGGATATTGTGTCCACCTTTGCATCAGTTCAACTGATCAGAATACTGAGATTGGAGAATGCGAGAGTTGATGCACTAGCTCGATTAGCCTCTGCTACTCGCACCGAACTACGAAGAATGATTCCTATCAAAATACTAGCATAACGGAGCATACATGAAGATTTAATGCTGAAATTCATTACCCTAGATATGGGACCATCCTGGATGGACCCCATCGGGACATACATCGAGGAAAACATTGTGCCAACTGATCAATTTGAAGCCAAAAGGCTGAAGTTTACAGCTGCTCGATATGTAATGAATAATGGCTTTTGTATAGAAATGGTATCATCGCAGGTCTACAGAGATGTGTGCACCCCTCAGAAGTTAGAAATTTGAATGAAGAGGTTCGCGAAGGCTCTTGTGGAGCTCATGTGGAAGGTCTAACTCTCCTACAGAGGTTAATGATGCAGGGTTATTATTGGCCAACGATGATAGCTAATTACACAACCTATGTGAAGACGTGCGATAAATGCCAACATTTCTCTCCCATTCAATGAACTCCCCAGGAATTGTTAACGCCAATCATTTCCCCTGGCCATTTGCTATGTGGGTCATGGACTTGGTTGGGCCCTTGCCGACCACCAAAGGGAGGTTTAAATATCTAGTAGTTGCGGTTGATTATTTCACCAAGTGGGTTGAGGCTGAACCTCTCATTGACATGTTGTACGAAAGGGTTTACCAGTTTATGTGGAAGAATATTATTTGCAGGTATGGTTCGCCACATGCTTTTATCACTGACCATGGTACCCGATTTGATAATGAGGATTTCGCTGCATATTGTCATCAATCCAATGTCCAGAAGATCCATTCTGCACCAGGCCATCCCCAGAGCAATGGGCAAACTGAAGTGACGAATAAAACTCTACTGAATGGCTTGAAGAAATGCCTCGATGAAGCAAAAGGGAATTAGATTAACGAGTTACACTCTGTGCTATGGGCATATCGCACCACTCCCCGAACAGCCACTGGAGAATCGCCCTACATGCTCCCCTTTGGAAGTGAGGCAGTTATTCTAGTTGAATTGGGCCTGCCTATACATAGGTTACTTAATTTTAACTCTCTTATAAGCGATTTGATGAGATGTTTAAACATGGACATGCTCGAGGAAGTTAGAGAAGATGCAGAAATCAAGAACACAGCCTACAAACAAAGAACAACCATGTTCTATAACAAAAGAGTGAAGAAATGTGAACTCAAAGAGGGAGATTACGTGCTCAAGAAGGTGATTCAGAAGCATAACAAGTTAGAGGCCAACTGGCATGGGCCCTACCGAGTAACAAGACTTGTTCGCCCTGGAACTTATAGGATAAAAACCTTAGAGGGAGAATAATTCAAAAATGCGTGGAATGCAGAGCACCTGCGCAAGTATTATCAGTAATACAGACTTACATGTACACATTTCTCTTTACATGAATAAAAGTGTTGATTTTTCCATAATCCTTTTTTGGTTCAATTTTTGTCGGAGTACTAGTGATACACACTACATCAATAGCAGTTGATCGACATTAACAACCACCAACTCCAGTTGGTTGGCACCACTAAATTTAACCAATAATATTGGCATAACAATCATACAAAGCAAAGCCTGTTTGAACACGAATAATCTCAAAAGATATACCAAACTAGGCAAGAAGATGGGTGACCTCTCGGGGCATCCACTGTCTAGGCACCAAGGTAATCTAGATAAGATTGCTACAACTAAGCAGAACATGGGATGAAAATCATTCCATTGCTTAGGCATTAAAGAGTGATAAGTCACTATAACTAGGCAGCAAGTGGGGCAAGCTCCATTGTCTAGGCAAAATAGGACACATTGTCCCTCTCTATATGTATATATATACATTCATCAGCAAAAAATGAGAAACACATCTCACAAATTATTTCCAAGAAATAAAACTTGCACAAAGACCAAATTTTCTTCATTAAATACAAGTAGATTACTGTATTAAATACAAATTTCCTATTATATGGGTTTCTTTCCCTCTGATTTTGATACAGGTTCCATCCCGACTGGAGGATCATCTAACGCATAGGGAGAGTCGATAAAATTCATATCTGGCAGCATTCTGATGTTGCTCGGACATGGACGATCAAGTAAATATTAAGGACGAGATATCTCAAAATCTGAATGAAGCTGGTAATCACCAAAATACCTGGAGTTCAAGCATCGAGGAATGGCATGAGCTGGAATCCATCTGACAACGAGTTTAAAAGGAGGAACATGCAAGTCAAGTAATCCAGGCTCACACCAATCCCATAAGGACAATCCTTGACCAACTTTGATCACACACAAGGCATTCAACCATCCCTGTTTGTACCCCTCATTATTTAATTGTTGCATCCGAGCATCGAAATGGCATAAAGCTTTGTTGTATCCCCCCATCCAAAATTTTCTAGGTTGTTTGTGAAATTGATAAGTCAATCTCTCAAGCTGCTCATGGAGCTTCTTCACCAAAATTTCTTTACTTTCCAGTGCAGAGCTCTGGTTGGAGAGTTGGTTGGTAAGACTCTGAATTTTTCTAGACATTTTTCCCAGGGCTTGATTTTTTGCCGTCAATTGAACGTCTTGATTTTCTAAATCCAGTTGGGTCCTCGTCTATTCAATATTAATTCGACCAGCCCTTGCTCGGCCATGGGTAGAAGGACCTGCTCTACCATGAGCAGACGTGGTAGGTCCGATTCGTTTCAAAGCCTCCAACTCTTCTCTCAAGGCAGCATTTTTAGTTTTTAAAAAGGAAAAACCTTCATCATTAACTGGAACAAGAGTTCCCTAAGAAGAGGAGGCAGCAGATCTGAGTTACTTCACTTTCTTTTGCAACGCAATATTCTCTTCCTCTAGCAGCTTGGCAATATTCATGTGCTCTTCAATCTCAAGTTTCATCACACTTTACTTTTCTCTTATGCAGAGATGAACTTGTCATAGCCCATGTCAGCACTCAACTGTTGATATTTTTCTCATAACCTTTGTGTAAGAGTGCAGTGCTTTCTTTGTGCTGAAGTTGGATTTCCTCGATCATCCCTTGAAGGTCTTCAATCATTTTGTAATAAGCTACATTGTTGGCCACTGCACGATCAAGCAAACACTTCAAGTATTGGTATGCATCAACTACTCACCCAGAAGCATCGGATCTAAGGATATCAATTATTTGGGCCTCAGTAAAATCTGTGTGACCCGCCTTGAAGTAATCATTATATTTTTTCATCAACTCTGTGTCATGAGCTGATAAGAGTTCCAATTTGGCAATGAACTAGCAAGGAAAAATAAAAATACATCAATAATGATACTGACAAGAGCAAGTCAAGGAGAAATTCAGATTAGACAACAACTATCCATTTTATCATAAGAAGAGAGGTTACAACAAAAGTTATAAGAGAGAAAGAAAAAGCAGAAGAACAACATAAATAAAGAATCGCGCAACTTTCCACCTTCTCCTTAATTCTTATAACACCATCAACAGGTTTGGATGAAGGAGTTGGTTGCCCGGGAGGCATTTGGTGTTGCTCAGTAGAGGCTGATTCTTGCTAAACTTGTTCGGAGGTTCAAGGGGCAGTAGCAATAAGGACTTGCTCTACTATAATCATGGAAGATTCATCAGATGCAACTTCATCTTCTTCTTCTTCTTCTTCTTCTTCTTCTTCTTCTTCTTCTTCTTCTTCTTCTTCTTCTTCTTCTTCTTCTTCTTCTTCTTCGTTGATAGTAGGAGGAGATCCATGAGTTTGTTTTTTAAACAACTTAGAATCATCCATAACATTCAACTCTTTTAATGCTGTGACCTATCCGTCCCTGAAGTACATCAGACTTTCATACTCCATCTGGCAAGTAATAGCGGTTAAGGCTTTATTCCATCCCTTGTCCCAACCAGAGTTGGATGATTTCTTCACCGCAGCCTTTCTCTTCACCTTCTCAGAAGAATCACGCTCCTCAGCAAGCGTCACCTTTTCCTTGAGGTCTTTATTACGCCTTTTATCCCTTTTAAGCTTATCATCAGCCTCTTTCTTGTTGGAAACGATGACCATCAATGTTTCCTCCAACTCCGTGGAGGCACTTATAACCTGGTCATGAGTTAACTCTGCAGATAGAAGTTTCTTCTCCCAAGCAGCCTTGTCTTCCTCGCATATCTTCTAGGAGTCCTTCAAGGATTGAGACAGCCCAATAAAAGCTTCTTCAATCCCGCTGGATGAAGTTGAAGCCTTGATAGCCTTATCCCTCTCCAAGATATTATTAAAGCACGTCATAAACTAAAAAAAGAAAAGAAGCTCAAATCAGAATATGAATACAGTAAGTGGAAATGAAGTGGTAGGGATGATGATACTCACTGACGCGATATATTGGGCCGCTAAATCAACGACCTTCTCCCGAGAAAGGGGACCCCCAGCAGCTCGATACTCCGAAATGGTCTAAGACTTGATCAAACCCCTATCTGAACTCGAGGAAATAAAATTTAGAGCGCTAGTTCCTGAGGAAGGACCCCCCAATATCAGAAGGTCGAGAAAAAATTTCTACAGGTCTTTCTGCAAGACCTCTCCTCAATTTCTGTAAAGGAGCACCTTCAATCAAAGGTGTTGCCTCTTTTTGCGTAATAGTAACACATTCAATCAAAAGTGCTGCCTCTTTTGGCACATCATGTGGTTTCCCGTTGACCTCCTTGATAGGGGAAATTATTTCTTTCGATGGAGTACTATTTATTTTCTTCGTCCCTTCATCTGGGCCATCCCCTTTGCTCTTCTTTGCACCATCATCACTAGGAGCATCTTTGACAAAAAATGCAAGAATTCTTCTCTTCTTCATCATTAAATCAATAATAAAAGTATTCAAATCAGAAGAAGGTTCTTCAGCACTTGCTCGAGATGCTGGTACTTTATCAAGATCAATTACCACAGGAGGGGCAAGAGGATGAGCAATGAAAGAAGATGTGGTGTTTTTGTATCTCAGCAAATAAGAAGCATCTCTAACGTGCTCCCCGTCAACTGATTGATGCAAACCCCAAATGAGTTTCAAATATTTTATATTAATGTCACTCTCTTTTGGGGGCTTTCTTTCGTTATCAGCTGCAAAAACAAACATGAATATCAGTGATGCATTTTATCAAACATGAACAGAGCTAAATTGAGAAAGGTAAAAACAACCCATCCGATTGCCATAAAGTGGACACCTGGGACTTGATAAACATCATTTCTATTTAAGGGAGGGTGTTGCAAATTTTTCATCACAACCCCATGGTCAAAATAGTCCCTATTAGCATCGGGAAGATTGACTACTAAAGCTCTACCGGAAAACCTAGTTTTTAAATAAAATATGGTATCACTGGTAACCCATTTATAAAAAAACATAATTTCAGGGATCCCTAAACGAGTCCCATGAATTTGGTTTAACCTATGTACGCCGTTAACTACCCTCCATGCATTTGCAGCTACACTTGCAGGCACAATATCAAAATATTGGCAAAACTCCAAACACAGGGGATTACACGGAAAAGAAAAGCCACACTCTTCTATGAAAAGTGATGGAAACCAGTGTCCCTCAGCCAGAGAAAATAAATCAGATGGGGAAGGAAGTTCTTATAGAATAACCCAAGAGGGAATTGAAAAATCGGCTCGAAATTTATCCAAAGATTCGACAAGGTAAACAATGATGACCAAAGAAAAGAAAGAAGAGGGGAGAAATTCTTATAGAAAATTGAGAAATCTGCTAAGGCGAACGATGGAAAGAACGATAGTATAAAAACAGAGTGAGAAAACATAGAGTTTGGAAATATGGAAGTAAAAAGTAGAAGATAATCTGATTCTATCGCTTTTAAATATTCTGCATCGGGAAAGTAAGAAAAGAAATGATTACTAGAAAAGATGAATGCGTTTCCGATGGTTAAATGATGAAAAAGATGCAAATGCACAATTGTCTGTTGTAGATTCAAAACATTTACAAGTTTGCCATTTCGCGCTCAAAAGACAAGATTGGGTAAAACACGTCCGAGCAACTTCTAGGCATAACATTCGACACTCTCATATTTAACCTCAACTGTGAAACATTAGGGGCTTCTGTTGATACAAAAATTGTTTAGCTGACATGGACCAGTTATATGAAGACATGTATCATCTTACATGTCAAATAAATTAAAAGTACCGAGCTACTTATCACCCCAAGCTACTTAGCGTGCCGAGCTACTCAACGTGCATAGAATCCGGCTAGGAGATCCAACGATAACTGCACATTCAATGAACATCGGACTTAATGAACATTCTTATTGTACAGACGTATGTGTCTATTAAACCACAATATATCGTCTATTTATACTGATAGCCCTAGGGCTATAAATACATTGTCACATCCTCCACAACGGAGGAGAATCAATCGATCTCTTGTAATCATCATCGATATTAAGGAAAACATCGGCAAATACAAACAGTGGACGTAGACCATTTTCATAAGGCCGAACTACTTTAAAAATCTCTTGTCTAATTTCTTTATTCCTTTTCATGTATGATTAATTAATTAGACCGTATCTAGTTTTTTACATCAACAACGGGTACATAAAAAGTGATCTTCTTTTTATCTCCATCGAAGTCTAAGATAGATTTCCTAATGTTAAGATTAATGCCTTGTTGTTGTAATCAACGAACAAAATTTTTTTCCCTTCACTATGATTCTTGGTTACTTGGAACCTTGGTAAAGAATTGCAAACATAATTAATGGCTATCAAATCAACACACTATGTCCTAGTAGATTGGACCATAAAATATATCTCAATGACTAAGGATAAATTATTGTTGCTATTCCTTTTGGTCGTTTCCCCTCTCCTTGAGACTTTCCCTTCTTAATATTTTTACCTTTCGGGACTGAAGAAGATTGGCCTCTCTAAAAAACCTTAATAACACCCTTTTCTCGATGATATTCTTCTCATCTTGTAGTTCCTTAAGTAGTTGCACGAATGAGTAATTAAATTTTTTTATAGAATAATTTTGGGAAAAACTCCTTAAAGGACTCCGAGAGTGATTGGATCATGAAATTAATCTAGTTTTTCTCGTCGAATTCTGATCAAAGGGACTCTTGTTACCTAAAGATGAACATCATCTTTAGATCATTATCATGCACATGATTACCATAAACCATCTTTGTTTTTACCATCCCCGCCATAGTATCGAGCCTTACGGTAAGATTATGACCCTCAAACACTTACCTGAGGTTAAGAATCACATCGTAAGCAATTGACATATGCTGATGTTATTGTTATAATACATTGGTGATAGAGTCCAATATATAATAATGGACATATGATAAGCTTTTTGTCACCTTTGGTAAGATAGAACATCCTACTCAAATGTCTCCTCACAGGGCTTGGCAGGATATGGTTCAGTTAAAAGAAATTTATAATCCTTAGTAATGATGATAATGTCTAGGTTTCTTTTCTAGTCTACGCAATTCATTCAAGTTAATTTTTTTTCTTTAATAATGAAGCAACTGGGTTGAATGTTGATCCCTTTTCTAAAATCTTAGAATCGTCATTTGAAAAAATCAATGTCAAATTAATTATGTGATAATTATTTTCAATTAAATTTTCATTTGGCTTCCCTCTACTGCTAATTAGAACTAATCCCATTGAGCATCCAAGTTCCCTTATGAAGTGAGATCTATCATTGGGAGATTAATTCACCTCACCCCAAATGTGATATATTTTTCATCTTTCAATTATGCTACCTAATCATTCCTAGAAACCTCTGTCCATTATAATTGAATACCCTACATCTTCTAGTCCCACAATTAATGATAGTTTCTCTATTTAGGATATTATCATTAATTATGTTTAAGTGTATACCATTGGTTAATTACTTGAAATTGAATCTTATAATGTAGATTTTCCCATTGGGGGGCTGAAGTCACTCAGATTCAATTTTAAAGAATTATCACCTAAGAGTTTTAAGAATATGGAGATACCGTGATTAACCCCCCCATTATCGATTGGAGAGGAAATCTTATGTGAAAGAGAGTAACTAACCACATGACATTATTAAAATACCGATGGAGATCATGAGGTTTATGTTGAAACCCCGCTCCCACTTGATATTTGTAACATCGGGGTATTTAAAAAAATATTTGAATATACAATGGATTTTATAATATATTTATCTTTAGTCTCGATCTAGTAGAAAATAACACAACAAACACACACAACAAGAAAGATCACCTTTAACATGTAAGTTCTTAAAAGAGAAACTTCTTTGATACTAATTGAAGGAGTGAGATTTAGTGCAAGTGTTCACCTCATAGAAATCCTTTTTTCAGGGACGGAGGTGAACAGGTTTTGAAGAAAGATTACGAATTTAAAAAATATAAAGGTTGATTTTCAAAATCTTAATATTGAGATTCAACATGCCAAAGATATTAAAACTGAATTGGTTGAAAGATCAAGTGTTATTGATAATAGCTTGTTAAACCATGGTGAAGTGAAAACTGACAAGCATGATAATGGCTTTATTGAACCAATGAAAAGAAAGAATTTTGATTCAAAATCAAAATTTCAAATGTCTTCTTATAGCAATAACATGACTAAGGAACATACTCCTCAAATGAAGATAAAGAAGTTTGTACCTACATCATTTTGGTCTAGTACCTATGGTTGTTCTTTTTATGGGAAAATAATCACACTGCCCAATTTTTCTTTAAGGGGAAGTGACTTGCTAAAGTTAATAAGACTGCTCATAAACCTATGCCTATGTTTAAAAAAGATGTGACTTATTGTTCTCATTTAGTTTATATGGACATTCGAACTAAAATTATAGGTGATCGTTAGATAGAAATAATAGGTTCTTTTAAAATAGGAGAAATTTTATGAAAATAGAATATATTATTGATCTTAGAGGAGAGATTACCTAGTTATTGAGAAATATCGACATGGTTGTCAATGAATGTAGATAGGTAACGAAAGATATTCCTAGACCTAGGGCTAATGTTCATATTCATAGGAAGAATATTCCTTTTAAGATATAGGTGGATACCTAATATTGCTAAATGTATGAAAATAAATTCCCTAAGAAGAAAAGTTGAGTTCCACCAAAGGAAAGTCACAAAGAAGGAAGTTGTCTTCGTGTGTACTAAAAATCTAGTATGTAAATGAGTGATGATGCACCGTGTGTGATATTGATTTGAATAAATTCTCAAATTCCAACTACAAACTTATTTAATCAAAGTCAATTTTAAACCAAATAAAATCGACTCCTAAACATGCAACTATGTGTATGCGTGTGCCAAACCAATAAACACAAATATGCTAACTCACAGATATCAGGAAAAATTACCGAATGCCAAAACCTTTTATTTCACTATGAATTAAATTGTAATTTACACTCACAATGAAATCTGCATTATGTTTACAACAACAAAGCTACATAGACATACAACCTAGAGTCAGCAATGGATTCCACACAGCGAACCCACACGAACCGCAGTCCAATCTTCAGCAAAGATCCACACGCAGCGAACCTCAATGACCTCAGTCTTCAGGTCTAGAGACGCACTCCACAAGGATGAACAATAACAGAGTTTTGTTCTTAGGTTCCAAAACAATTCACACAAACTATTGGGATCTTGTTAATTGAAACAAAAAGGTTTAAAACCCTAAAAGTGAGAAGACAAAGAAATCTGCAAAAACAGATTCCTCTCTGTTTAAAATTGTAGGTATTCTTATTAAAATTGAAGTTAGAAAAGCCTTTTAATAGAACATCTAAGGTGGTACGTCGCTCGAAACAAGGCTCTCGCTCGAACGAGGACACGCGTCGCTCGAACGAGCTTCACGCGACATAGGGATGCCACTCGAACGAAGTGTTCTGTTGCTCGAACGAGAATTTTAAAAAATAATTTTTTCTTTTCCTTCTGCTAGAAAATGTTTTGCCTTGAAACTTCGAAAAATATTTTTGACAAAAAACTTAAAAACTCCGCTCCAACACTTAGAGAATATTTGATGAAAAATATCCCAACATTCTAAGTGAATTATTAAGGACTTAAAACGTAACCTTACCAAAGTTAAACTTCCCGAGGCTTGAATGTTGAAAAAAACTTGATATTCGAATCCATCTTGTTAAATATGAGATCTTGGACACTCTTCGAAGTTTGTAGCGGCATACGACACAGTCAATTGATAACGGACATTTATAAAATTATGTCCTTACACAATAGAGACACCATCCTTCTACCTATCTTGCTAGTTTGGTTAGGATACCAAGGATTTTTCTTATATAGGTCCCCTTCCTAGATACTCCTTGATTCATTTGGGATTAGATCATTTTGGGGATGAGTGATATTCATTACCATATTTGAATCTTTTTCATATTTTTGGTGATGATTTTCTTGCAACATGCATCTTTATGCATTTTTTCATAAGGTATAGTCCCCATTTAGTATGTTTGTATATATTGCGTTATTTTTTCTAGAAAGACAAAAATATTTTCAATTTATTCTTTTTGCGATGCGTGATTAAGTACTATGTATACCCTAATTTAGTATATGAACTTAATTTGAATGACGATTGAAACATGGATTCTTAACTATTTAGGGCAAATTATGATTTATGCAATGTTATATTAGAATTCACAAGAAAATCATAATAGTAAAATTTTGTAAAAATAGTTAGTTTTAATTTCACTTTACACATCCATTTACAAAGCACTTGGATCATATAATATAGTTACGTGGCTTGCATGAATCCTTTCTTTTAACTTATGGTTAAATCTCAAGATCTAATATTTTTTAGCTCTTTAAAACATTTCTATGGACCATTTGAGAGTTTTGTGTGAAAATACTTTTATTTGATGGAGTTGATTGGTGTGGCTTTATTTAAAACGCAAATGACTACCATTAGTGAGATTAAATTGATTTGAATTTATGTATCATCGATAGTTATCTACCAAACTTTGGGTGAAAGTAGCCATAGTAAAAACCATTTTATGATGACAAGTTTCACAGCCAAGTGTTAAAAAATTCAATATAAGAAAAACATGACAGGTCTTTTAAATTTTTGTACTTCTGTCTTCTATTATATACTTTTGGTCTTATACATCTAATGAGGGAGATGATATGGATAGAATATGCCATTGTGGAGATCTCTAAAGGATCTTAATATAATGATAAACATAAGCATTAATTGTAATTCATATGATTTGATTATGTGCATTCATTTGTGCTCTTATATTTTCTCACAATCATTACATGGTTAAAATGAAAAAAATTCTTGATTTGATTCAATTGAAGTTTTAAACTATGTTGTTGAGTGATTAGTGTTAGTGTTGAATATATTCTTAAACGATGTCATTAATCAATGTTCAAGGTAAATTCATATAATGAATCTGTCTTATCATAAATAGCTTAATCATTTTCACACTTTACATATTTTGTGTTATATGTATATATTAGGTGTGTGAGTTGTTAATTAATAAATTTGTAAGAGGGTACTTTAGATTATAGACAGAGGCATAACCCCTATTTGAGTATGATAATGATAAGCTAACTTGGCCAAAGCTTTGGATTAATGATAGGACACACAAACACAAACCCAATGAAGGTAAACTCAGTTCAAACTCTCAAATCTCTCGCGTATAACTCAGAAAAATAGTAATGAACTTTAGAAGTCACATAGTTAAAGGGAGAGAGAAGTAAGCACCCTAGATACACCTTGGTAGGCAGGTATAAACACACCAAAACACCCTTTCTCTCTCTATCAAGTATTAAAGGCCTTGTGATTGATAACAATGGTGAGTGGGTGAAAACCCTCTAGTTTGTAATAACTCTCTCTAGTAATAACTTCTTGATTCTCAAAAGAACCTCTCTTTCCTTGGAGGTAGTTAGGGTCCTTAAATATCCTTACACACCATCCCCGAGGCAACTCAGTCATTAAAGACTATGAAAGACGTCTCTCATACTTTATGTCATAACATTAAATGCCTGATGCACTAGTTGTCTCCACGTCATCAACATTAAATGCCAAGACATGCCTTTTGCCTAACCACTGTGTGTCAGGGGGCTGTTGTCGCAGAGGTGGATCACCAACTGCCTGACAGCCCCAAATACTATGGTGGTTTACTCAAGTGGAGGTCTGACATTATTTAGCTGGCTAGTGACATCACCTACAGTAGATGTGACATTAACTAGAGGGCTATTTGGTTCACAACTCAATACCCGATGGAACTCCAAGCTGCTCCGCCCCAGGTTCCACGGTCAGGGCCCTTCGCTGTTTTACTAGGTGTATCTAAGACGGTCAGGACAATCCCCAACGATGCCCCACTTCTCAATATTCCAAACTAAGTCCCTCTAAAGTTCCCACGGTGAGGTCGTTCGATAGAGCATGAAAGCTCTCCTAGGCCCTGCCAAGCCTGGTCTTTCGCGAGTACCGTTCGACCTCACACAGATTCATTATTCTCGTTATATTATTACAATCGTTATAGCTCATAGCCAATATAAACAAATATACAATATGACTAAGTAATCAACAAGATAAAGTATGAGTTACCACGCCAAGCTGCCACGCTTGAGATGCCTCGTTTGAGCTGCCACACTGAGCTACCACGCTGTCTTAATCCCAAACACTGTTGCTAATGGGTGGATTGTCCCTAATCTCAGGATTACCTCCAAGACCCATCTACCTTTGCCCCTTCGTGGATGGATTTGTTGTGGGAATAAGAAATGCCTGCACGAAAACTTCTCGATCCGATGAACCTTCTCTGCGTGAAAAAAATCTGGCCTTCTTTCCCCTGTTAGAACCGCAGCGATATAATCTCCTGGAAAAATTAAAATTCTCCCCGATGTACCTAAGCCGAAGCGCCATTCTGATTGGGGCTTGGGCGAAGGGACATCGCCTCTTTTTTCTCGTGTTGATCCTCAACCGTTCCAGCTTTAATATTTGAAATTCTCCCGAAAGGCCTACTAACCTTATCAAATACTCGTTTGGACTCCTGGTATATGAAATTCTCCCGAAAGGCCTACTAACCTTCTCACATACTCGTTTGGACTCCTAGTAAATGAAATTCTCCCGCGTGGTGCTTCGTTATGTTCAAAAAATGTTTGGACATGTGGGATGTTCTTCGTTAGAAGTTTATTAGATATGCCTGACAGAATATTCTGGCGCCAAAACTTAAACTTGTTTAAGAAGGAAACGCTTTCTGTTCCATATGCGTCACTTCATTGATGACGTGGCGCTGTCTTTTCAACTACCAAGGTACTTCCCAAAGTGCTACGAGTTCATTTGAAATGATTATAGGCGACCGCACACGTGCGATGGTGGGAAAATCTAAATGCCAAACTCAAAAATTTCAAACGGCCATATCCCAACACTTAACCCTTATTTTATCTTACTTTGCCTTCGTATTCCTCAAGCTTCCATTTTACTTTAGAGAGAGAAATTTTGTGAGAACTTCATTATGTCTGAGTCATTACCTGCCTTCATGTCTGATCTTCTGCACCACCACCTGTGGTTGTGCTCCTCCATTCTCATTATCAAACCTTTCTTGCTTGAAGCTTTTATCTTATTTTATCGAAATCTGTTATGTTGTCCTCATGCAACCCGCCCAAGTCTTCCACCAGTGTTCCTCCTACTACCTCCACCCCTGCCACCACCCTGGATGCTGCCCGCCAGGAACAACTAAGGTTTTACCGTCGATCACCTATATTTGGAGAAGGTGATGATTTTACTGGTGCATGTAAGAGGGTCCATTTTTCTTCTAAGTTTGACCCTCTATTTTTGGGTGATGAAGACGAAGCTTATACTGAGTGGGGCTTTCTTCCTCCTGAGGGTACTCTCCGATTTCATTTGGAGCGAGGGGACTTCTCGTGGTCCCACATTGAGTTTGAAGCGCCCGTGGGTTCTCCTGCTCAATTTTATGCATGGAACTCCTACATGCAGAGCTCCTATGCTGAAACGCTCACCAAGATTGGGCTGCAACGGGTAAGTGGTTTGGTGAGTTCACTCTCTCCAAGAATAATGTTGCCCTTTCTGTTCTGGTGTCTCGCTGGAACGTTACTACCCATACATTAATCGCTGCGTGGGGTGAGTTCACCGTGATGTTGAAAGACGTGTGTGAGCTCCTGGGCCTTGAAGAAACAGGCCACGAGCCTTATACTGATGAGGCTTGGGATACCCAGGAGACTGCTGACCATTGGGAGCTGGACCGAATATGCCGAAGCTGCACCGGTTCATCTAATAAGGTCACTTTCTCCCCACTTATCAATTATTTCTTCAAAGATTTTGCTGAGGGCAGTTCTTCTGGAGGTTCCCCTGGTCAATGTACATCGCTGGAACTTCCTTCTTATATCCTTGTCATTCTTTACCGTTTCCTTCTACTGAGAAAACCCAACGATCAGCCCCGAAGGGACCTTATCAATATATCCCTTCGTTTAGCCCGGGGTACTAAGCTTATCCTGGCTACAATCGCCTTGGGATCTCTCTATACATGGCTCGATGGGACCCTCTTCGACATGGAACGATCTCTTGGTCGTTATAACTTGGTAAATTTTACCAACTATGTCCTTTTGATGAGCTTCCTCTATGTTTGTTTTCCTGTCGTAGCTGCCAAGATCAACCGCCCTCCTTCTGGGGAAAGAATTCTGCCCCCATGCTCCTATCTTTATCATAAGAAACTGAGTCGAAAGGATTTGATCTCCGTGATTGATCATTTTGAAGACTTCGTTATGAGGCCCTACAAAGAGGATGTCTTTGTCCATAACTGTGACTTTTTTCAACATGAAGCCAGGGTAGTGGAGGTAGGCATAGATATTGAAGATCCTTCGCTGGCAGTGGTTGTTCTGTTCTCCCCCGAGTATCTGTCTTCCTATATCGAGTGGGGATATACCAACGAGCACTACAATCCCAACCTAAGCAGCCGCCAATTTGGTTTTGATCAGGGGGCTCCTCGCCAAATTTTTCAATCATCAAACCCCAAGGTTTACTTCAGCGAGGCCTGCTCCCTATTTTCTTCTACTACTGCATGGGGAATAAGTTCTGCAATGGCTGGGGGAGTCACCATTCCCAGCAATAAAAGGCAAGGGAACATGTCCCCTCTGTTCGCTACACGATACTGGCTGAAACAATTAGTTGATATTACAATGTTCATCGAGGGGGATCCAGTGTATCCTCCAGTTCCTTCCTTTTCTGCGTTGGAGTTGGGTTTAAAGGGAAACTCCGTCCTTGGGATTGAGTTCCTTGAGTAAAACCCCCAAGGTATGTCCCACTTAGATTCCTCCCCTTTGTTCCATGTTCCCTACTGCTACGCCCAAACCCAAAAGTGTTGCACCCTCTAAGAAAGCTGCCCCTTCGACCAAAGTTGCTACCGGTGAACCTTCAGGCCAGAAGGCAAAGAGCGGGGCTTCTTCCAAGTCCAAGTCCCTGACTAAACCCTAAGATCCTAAGGATGCATTCCCTATTGCCTCCTTTCCTCCTCCCATGCCTGCAGAGATGGCTAAGAAGTTGAGAAAGAAAGTTCAAGCTGCGATAGCTCGTATAAATGCTGAGTTCGAATGACGTGTTCCAGCTGTTCCTCCACCGGGAACCTTCCCCACCATCGTAGTTGATCCCACCGAGCCTATGGTGAAGAGGAGAAAAAGTTCAAACTTTCTTCGAGGTACTGGCATTGGTGCATCAGGGACGAGGAAGAAAACTCTGGGTACCAAGTCCCAGAGGAGATAAACTCGTGAGGTGCATTTATCTCCTGCCCCTTCGCCTGTCAGATCTGAGGTATGTATACTTGCTCTATTATCATTTCCCATTTGCTTATGGAAAAAGTACATTTGCTTATGCATTTTCATAACTTTTGTGCAGGAGGTTGAAGAAGAAAGTGCCAATTTCCCTAGCCCCCCCGGGAGCTCTTTTGTTGGGGGATGTTTCGGTGTTTCGCCACCCGATGTGACTCCTCCTCGTTCACCCATGATCGGGCTTACCTATTCCCGCCGTTTAGCCTCTCAACGTACAAGGGATGTTGCCATGGGGGGTGATGCTGTTGACTCTGTGGGTGTCTCTTCACGACTAGAGATAACTCTCCCTATCCCTTCTGGTTTATTTTCTCCACCCGAGCTTCTTCTGCCCATCGTTCTGGCTGAAGAAAATGAACCCGAGGTATGATTTCCTCTATAATTTGTTTGGTATAATGACCTTTAAGTCTCTCCCCATTATTTATTTATAATGCTGAACCTTGAGGTTTTGGGATGTCCTAGGTTGAAGTGTCCTCATTGTTAGCTAACATTTCTCTTCCCACGGTGCTAACGAGACCCTTGACCACAATTCTCCTTTTCCGTACCATAACTGAGGTAAGTGACATTTAGATATACTTCTCCCTTTTTTGTGCGTATTCTGCTTTTCGTTTTTAACACTGAACTTCATGTTACAGCTTTCTCCCAATCTTGCTCCACCTTCTCTTGATAGTCTGCATGCGTATAGGGCCAAGGTTGGTTCCTCTGCCCCCCGTGGTAGTTTTTCTGTACCCGCCCATGTTGGGGTCTCGTTTGGGAGTCCACCGTCTTCTCCCAGTGAATCGCATGTGCTGGCATTGGTACCCTATGTTGGCGGGGGAGCTTTGCCCAACTTTGAGGCTTCTGCAACCAGGGGTACCGTTGGGGCTTCTGATGTAATAAGCCCACCTCTGGTGGTTTCTTCCCCAAAGGCTGCCATAGTGATTCCCGTTATAGCTCCCTCCATGATTGAGGTATTTTCGCCAACTCCCCCTTATAATAGTGACTTAACAACGAAAACGCTTGTTAAGGTTTTTCATAAAATCCACCTGTTACGGTGACTTAACAATGAAAACACTTTGTTAAGATTTTCCATAAACTCCACCTATAACGGTGACTTAACAATGAAAACACTTGTTTAAGATTTTTCGTAAACTCCACCTATAACGGTGACTTAAAAATGAAAACACTTGTTAAGATTTTTCATAAACTCCACCTATAACGGTGACTTAACAATGAAAATACTTGTTTAAGATTTTTTGTAAACTCCACCTATAACGGTGACTTAACAATGAAAACACTTGTTAAGATTTTTCATAAACTCCACCTATAACGGTGACTTAACAATGAAAACACTTGTTAAGATTTTTCATAAACTCACCTATAACGGTGACTTAATAATGAAAATACTTGTTAAGATTTTTCATAAACTCCACATATAACGGTGACTTAACAATGAAAACACTTGTTAAGATTTTTCATAAACTCCACCTATAACGGTGATTTAACAATGAAAGCACTTGTTAAGATTTTCCATAAACTCACTACTCTTTTTTATCTCAGGTTGCACGAGAGACTTCTCCACCCGTTTTTGCCTATTGGCTCACCTCATCGGGAACCTGCCGTCTCGAAAGATTCTGACCATGCTGACCAAGGTTCCACAACTAGTACTGCAGTTCAGAGTGAATTTGGGTGCGAGCTTCCTCTGCCTGATTTGGCTCCTCATGCATTCTGCTTGATGGTGCTTCAACATTCTCCCCATATGCCCGCCAGCCATCGACTAGTGATTGAGAAACTTACGAATCACCATCATGAGACCTTCATGGTGCATTTATTGCATTCCAATATCTCTATCACGAGTTATAAGCTGCAAGGCATGGCTACCATTGTTGCAGAATTTGCTTGCACTCCTACCGTGACTGTTACCAGACCCCTCCTTAACTAATTTCTTGGCTATTTGAGGGAGTTGGGTCATGATGGTTTTCGCTTTAACTGGCTTATATCGTATTTAAAAACTTTAAAGAGCCAACAACTGATTAGGTAGAGGGAATTATTGCAAAAGCATCAACAGGACCAACGGGATGAGGAAGCCAAGTTGGTCGAACTAACACCCCTTATAGAAGTAGTTGATAAGGAGGTAGATGATGCCGAAGAAGCTTTGTGTCTGGTTAAGCTAAAACGAGAAAGACTCTTCATCAAATGTACAAAAGTACAAACAAGGTTGGCGGTTTCCAACAACGCCTGACAGTCCTTCATTACAGCTTCTTCGGGCCTTCCCGAAGATTTTTTCTCGTCTTTAGATTTATGGTTCCTCTTAGGATAATAAACTCTTGTATATATATTCCTCTTTCTTTTTTCTATGTAATTCTTGGGCAGTAGTTCCCAATTTTCTAATGCTCTATCATTTATGAATGAATGAAAAATGTATATTTTCCAATTCGTCTATATGTTACAACTGCTTTTGTATGTTATAAATTTCCATATTTCTGGAACTCTTTCATTCTGTTCAAGTCATAACTAAAACTTGTATATTCATAACAACAACTATTTACAATCATGGTTCAAACTTAATTATCTACACATGATAAACCTTCAGCCATTTATTGTTAATTTTAAATGGCTTATCTTCCTCTATCCTAAAAATTAAGTAATAGCCTGAGTCATGAGGTTCTTTTACAACGAAAGGTCCCTCCTAATTAGCTGCAAACTTCGATAGAGGTAGCCCCCTGATGTGCTTCACCACTACTTTCAAAATGAGGTCTCCCTCCACGAACTTCCTGGGTCTTACCAGGTTATCATATGCCCTGGAGAGCTGTTTCGTGTACATTTGAAAGTGTTGCATCGCATTATCTCTGTGTTCGTCTAACGCTTCCAACTGCACGTGCCTATCCTGAGGGAGCATGCTGCTTCGCAAGGTATATCGGGCTGAGGGAATGCCTAACTCTACTGGAAGGATTGCTTTCACCCCATAAACGAGCGAGAACGAAGTGTACCCCGTGGGTTTCCTCTTGGTTATTCGATAGGCCCATAACACAGCTAGTATCTTGTCGTCCCAAGATCCTGGGAAGTCCTCCAATACCTTGGCTAGAATTTTAACCAATGTTTTATTAGTCGCTTTGGCCTACTCGTTTCCTTTTGGGTATTCCACCGTTGAGGTATGGTGAACAATGGAGTACTTATCTGTGAGCATTGTTATTTCTGAATTGACAAAGGGTGTCCTATTATCTGAGAGAATAACCTTTGGGATCCTAAAATGACAAATAATGTATTCTCTAATGAAGTTGCTCACCACCCCAGTCGTTGCCCTTCTGAGTGGTATTGCCTTGTCCCACTTTGTAAAGCACTCCGTTGCAACCAGTATCCATATCTTCCCCCTCGAAGAAGGATGTATTACCCCCACCAATTCAAATGCCCAAGTGTGAAAAGGGTAAGGCGTTACCAGAGAGTGTAAGTCCACCGATCGGGCATGGATCATGTTTCTATATAGTTGGCAAGCTTTACATTTTCGAATGAACTCAACAGAGTCTTTCTCCATCGTTGGTCAATAATACCCCAATATCATCAACTGATTATACAACTTGGACCCTCCTATGTGAGCTGGATCGTGCGCCTATTTGAGGACCTCAACTTCTTCTTCCTTCGTAATGCAACACAATGGTCTGTTGAAGTATCCCCTTCGGTAAAGCTGCCCCTCCTGGATATAGAACCTTGGGGCCCTTCGCTTTAGTCCCATCGCATTAATTTTTTCTATTGGGATAACTCCATTTTGAATGAAGTCGATATAGGGTTGCCTCCAGTCGGCCTGAGTTAAACGAAATGACATTCAACTTCTTCAAAGAAAATTTGACACTTATCGCACCTCCGTTGTAGCTCCGCCTCGTCCTGCTTCATTCTAGGCCAGAAATATCCTTCTTTTTGAACTCTCCTATAAAGAGGCACCTCAGTTGTTTCGCAGTGCTCCTCATATGTTTTCTTCAACCTTTGCTCTGCTTTTTCTGGGCCAATACATCTTGATAACCATCCCCCTGCTTTTCTGAAGTAGAGATTTCCCTGGTTTATAAAATATTAGGCCAACTCTCTTTGCCCCATTTCCCCTTCGCTAGACTCCAGTTGCTTCTTAATCTCTCCCCTCCAGTCCGCGTCCTCCCCTATTGGTAGAATTGAATGTATTGTCGAAGGAGATGTTCTTCGTTGAATCGTGATGATAGTTGTATCGTCCCTTATGACCATTTTTTGGGCAATAGTTGCATACGCATCTGGATGGCGGTTCATCATTCTAGGTTGTCTCTTGATCTTAGTTTAACGGAATTGGCTGAGGAGTCCCTGAATGATCGTTCTGTATGGTGCCAGGTTCATGTGCTTCAACGCATATTCTCCGTTTACTTACTGGATCACTAAGTTCTAATCGCCTTGTGACACCCCGCCTAATTAAACCTTGGGTGATCAAGCCTTATTTTAATATAAACAGGTTTCTTAAATGGTTCATTCTTAGCATCACTGTCGAATGACTTTTTAAAATTACTAACCACCTAAATGTAATTAAAACGGGTGCCAAATTTTATCTTTCTTAAACAATAAATAATCCAAACCACACATTACCAAAACTAGATATGAATGCTCAGTACATAAAATAATCTGAAAGCAAATAAAGTCTTGCCGTAAACCACGGCCCAAAAAGACAACTACAATTCCATAACTAAAATAAACTGTAATAGTAAAGGTGGAACAACATGTTCCAACTAGAAATAATAAAACTGAGATCCTGCACTAGAAATGAAAAAGAGGAAGCGTCTAAACAATCCCTGCAACCTCCACACTGGCTGCAGCTCCCAAATCTCTGACACGAAATCAAGCTGGGTTTCCTTGTGGCTGGGCACCTAAAAGGTTTTTAAAATTTTACATAGCAAGAATTAGTACTCAAAACATTTGAAAATATTTTGCAAGCAGTTATCTCAATTAAGTTATTGATTACACATATTAAGGTTTCGCACACTCCCTTGAACTTCCTCACCTCTATTACGTAGTACGTAACTATCGAGGATACTTAGTCTACCTAATTATACTTTCCATAACCGTAGTTAACTCATTTACTGTTCGTTGTCCTTATTCATGTAATAATTTCATCATGTTATAAATTATTACTAAGACATTTACATCTCGTTTCATTGACTACTATTCTCAATTTGTAGATTATGCACATAGAAACATTTTGTCTCACAACAATGTATTTAATATTAGTTACCTCTAATATATCCTTTTATTACACGCAAAGGACCCTTGGCTCGGAATAATTCATCGACTCCAAGTGAAAGTTGGTTCGGAATGATCCATCGACCCCAACTATATACAAATATAAATATATACACATATTCTGGTTCGGGACTCTTTCATCGCGGCACCAGTTCAAAGTTTGGTTCGGCATTAACATCGACCCCAAATATATAATAACTTTATGTTAGTTCGGAATGTCACAGCTACCCTAACATAATTAGTTTAGGTAATATTCTCTTAACCCAAACCTATTTATATAGATATAGTAGGTACACACTCGACCTAATAAATCATACCCGTACGTAATATATCTTACTTATATTCTCCGTACTGATTAATTACAATTTCTCTCACTATTGTATTTATTCGAGTATTCGCGTAACTCTAAGGGTCCTAGTTACCCCTCCCTTAATTCAGTAGTTAAGTTAATTTTAACCTACTGGTATTTTCTTTCCGGAATTAAGTCTCACTCTTCCGTAATTAAATTAAGCATTTCAACTCACGGCTAAGTCAATCGTTCTATCGTCATTCCATTTCTCCAACATTTCTACTCAATCATTAGTGGAGGAACCTAATGGTACACCTACTGGTAATTTCCAAGTCCCCTCATAGGAAAAATATCAATTCTAAGGTTCCCATTAAGTAACGGCAATTAAAGAAATTTCTACACAAATTTTCTATAGTCCAGACAGGGTCGATCGATCGAAGGAAGATGGTCGATCGATCGACTTCTTCGATCGATCGACATTCAAGGGTCGATCGATCGATCGAGCAGTGACAGACTCAGTTCATCTTCTTCCTACGGGTTTCACCATTTTTACACCTCTAACTTTCATGATAGGCCATCAAATTCACAACCAATAATTTCTAATCATTCCTACATATTCTGGGATGATTACTAACGATTTAAAACATCAAAATCATTATAAATCTTGTCCAAATTCACTGAAAATTTCACTAATATTCAAGAACCCTAAAAATGCATTCTTTATATTTTTCATCCAAATTCCAGATTTTCTTACGAATTTCTCATCAGATTTTCTATGATAAAAACATACTTGGTAATTCAAAAACGTCCTACATGCAAATCCTAATCAATCATGGATTATTATCAACTGTTTATTCCCAAGAATATCATAAAAATCATGTTCTTCCTCAAGCTTAATCATGGGTATTATAACTTAATTATTTTGCAAATAACCACTTGCCTTAAGATTTGTAGGGTTTGATTTCGTGGTTGTTGATGATGATTGATGATATTGATACTCCAATCCTCCTTCCCAACAATCCTTGTGGTGAAATCCTCCTAAGATTATCCCTCCTTCCTACTTTTACCTTAGGAATTTGCCTCTCAATCTCTCTTCTCTAATGGCTATGGTGTAACTCTCATTGCCTAACCCTAGCCACCACTCTTATAATCAGATTTAGGGCTTCAAAATTCGTAGGTCTTCTTTCCCATAATTGTAAAGAGACCAAAATGCCCCCGAATGGTCCCGGTTTAGTCCGAAAATGACCCGACACTCAACTAGTACCCCCGGGTACACTATTTTGACTAATTCGACCCTTTCGGAATCAACCGTGGACTCTAAATTATCATTTGAGTCTCGTAAACATTTTTCTACTCTCATCCCTACATTTTGCCGAGATACTTCCAGTATGTCCATATAGTCACTAGACCGTACATATCAACATTGAAAGTTTCTACTCACCTTAGTGAATTTTCTTTAACGCATATTCATCTCATTTAACATAATATCTATTTAAATTACTCTACTCACGTAATTTAAATCAAACATATTTAATCACATTTAAATTACTCTACTCACATAATTTAATTAAAGCGCGCATCTAATCACATTTAAATTACTCTACTTACGTAATTTAAAATTAAGCAAAATTACGGGGTATTACACGCCCTTAATGCAGAGTGAATGAATTCCCCTTCGAAGAGCCTTTAGCAACCCTAGTACTAATGCCTCGTACTCTTCTTCGTTATTCGAATAAGGGAAATCTAACTTGTAGGAAAGGCAAAATCTCTTCCATTCATTTTGAAAGAATAACCCCTGCCCCTCCCTTCTTTTCTGCCGATGATCCATCGAACTGCATCGTCCACTCCTCCTCAGTTGCATCCAGGTAATTGGCTTGTAATTTATCTCCTGGAATGTCTTATTTAGGTGGTTCAAACGTTCCTAATGGAAAAATTTCCAATAGATCGGCATACACTTGGCTCTTAATCGCGTGAGGGACTACGCACTTCAAGTCATATTCTGAGAGGATGAGGAACCACCTAGCTGCCCTGCCAATCAATATAGTGCTTGCCAACAAATACTTAATAGGATTGCATCTAGTTACAATATGAATCGTAAAAGCCAACATATAAGGCCTAAGTTTTTGTGCTACAAATACTAAGGCTAAACAATGCCTTTTTAGGCTGCTATATCTAATCTCTGTCCCATGTATGATTCTACTGAGGTAATATATTGGTCATTCTTATCCATCAATTTCCTGTTCTAGCAAAGCTCCGACGGACCTCGTGGTAGATGTGAGATATAATTGCAATGGTGTTCCTGTCCGTGGGGGAACCATGGTCTGTGGTGAAACCAACAACTTCTTCAGCCCAGCGAAAGACTCTTGTTGAACCTCCTCCCACTTGAACTTCATGCCCTTTTGCAATAGCTGCATCAGCGGGTGTGTTACTTTGGCCAATCTAGGCATAAATCTCCTAAGGTAGGAGACTTTACCGAGGAAGCTCTTCAACTCCCTCGCCGTTCTAGGGCTTGGCATTTCCAAGATCGCCCGCTGTTTGTCCTGGTCCATTTCACCCCTTGTCGATCAACCACAAAGACTAAGAATTTCCCGCTCGTCACTCCGAAAACACACTTCAACGGGTTCATCCTCAACTTATACCTTCTACAACGAGAAAACACCTTCCTCAAATCGCTAAGGTGGGATCCCTCCTCCTTTGATTTGATGACCAACTCATCCACATAGAATTCTACAAATTTGTGGAAGAAGTCATGAAAAATGACCATCATCATTCTTTGGTAAGTTTCCCTAGAGTTCTTGAGGCCGAACGGCATTACCCTGTACATGAAGTTATCCAACGGGGTTCTAAATATCGTTTTCTCTGCGTCCGAGGGGTCCATTTTGATCTGATTATACCCCACATACTCATCCATGAAGCTATACATCTCATGACCAACCGTTGCGTCTATCAGGATATCGATGGAGGGTAGAGGGAACTCATCTTTAGGACAATCTCTATTCAAATATCTGAAGTCCACACAGATCCTTATTTGGTTTTTGTCCTTCTTTCCCACTGGGACAATACTGGATAGCCAGAGTGGGTGTTGTATCCATACAATGAACCCTACCGTTAGTAGGCGCTGGACCTCTTCTTTGATCTTCAGATCCAACTCAGGCTTGTACGTTATTATTGCCTGTTTCACTGGAATGGCTGAAGGCATTACGTTCAACTTGTGGCAGCTTACTTCCTCATTCGGTCTTTTCATTTTCGTGTATTTCCACGCGAAGACACTTATAAACTCCCGAATCAATTCGACTAAGGCCTCTCATTTCTAATTGCTGAGATCCTTAGAGATGAAGATGGTTCTTAGATCTTCTCCTTCTTTTGCCAGGTTTAACTGCTCCAACTCTTGTGCTTGGGGCTTTGGTTGATCAGCCATGTAATCTAGTTCCTCGGCGACTTCATTTACAAATTCCTATATGTTGGAATTATCTATCACCATACATTGTCCCAATCGATCTACCAGAAAGCACTTGTATATCGGGTCAACCTCATCATCAGTTTCCTCGGCCGCCCGCTCATACCGTTATAATCGATACACCACTTTTCCCTATTCAGTAATAACTTTCTTGCATTATCTGCTGGTAGCGTTGACTGCCTTCCTCTTCTTCTCCCTAGAAGCCTCGACCGCTCTTTTCTCTAAGAACCGACTCATCACGCTTTGTCGTTAGATCTCATGCTCCATCGGATCCACTCTGGGCCTCATCTTGTCTTTAAGCTGCTTCGAGATGACCTGGGGCTGAGGGACCGCCTGGTGAGCCTCTTCGGACATTATTCTCGCGCCGCTCATAACCTCTTTACTCTGCTTGTTTAGGGTCCCCATCCGTTCTCTGATCGAGGGGACCCATGCCCCCTCCATCCTTCTCGTTAGGACCCTAGCGTCATCTTCCAACTCAGTATAAAATACTGCATCCACTAAGTAAGCTTCCTCGATGGTGAAAGGCCTCTTTGTAGCCCTAATGGTCACTTCTGTCCCCTTAATGTTCGCCTTAGCACACGGGTGGTAAGTGGAAGGAACCAACCCTTGGTTGTGCATCCACACCCTTCCTATTAGAAAATGATAGGAAGTTGCACTCTCTATCGCATGGAAATTTCTATGGGAACTCAAGTTTCCCATCACAATCCTCATAGTAACATATCCAATAGATTTGGAAGATTGGTTATCATATCCCGATATTACCAGAGACATGGGGACCAGTCTTTCTTCTGGAATACTGGCTACACGAAAGGAGTTGATGGGCATGATATTAATGGAGGCTCCCCCATCCATAAGAGTCCTTGCAAAACTAACTCCGTTGACGCTGGCGGTCACGTACAATGGCCTGTTATGAGGGAATCTCACAGCCCTATCGGCATCACTGAAAGTCACCTCTGATAGGAACCTTCTTACCAGCCTGGCCATGGGTCCTTTCCATTTCAGCGAAGGGACTGCACCTTTCTTCGCAATATCCAGTATCGCCTGGGTTATTTCTAACCTGCTTTCTTTTGGGATCCCCACTTGGTAGAAGAACCAGGTGAACTTTGGGGATTTTCAGACTACACAGTACTCCAGCCCTGGATCTACGTCCTCACCTTCAATGCTGTATACGTCCTCTACGTCCTTGGCGCTTGCTTCATCGTAGGCCAAGACTACATTGGCCATTCCCTCGGTACATGTCTCTAAAGATGCTTCGTACTCTTCTTTTTCTCTTCGTTCTGCCTCTTCATCATAGGCCACCATTAGATTGGCCCCATGTGCTAGTAGTGGGTTGTTATTAATGTTATGTGGAGGGATTTTCAATGTTCCTGCTCGTACGCACTTGCCAATAATTCTCCTTAGCATGAAGCAACTTTCTGTTGGGTGATGGATCCTCTGATAGACCTGGCAATACTTTGGATCCGCTTTCGTTGCTGCATCGCGCTCCCCGAACGGAATGCCCTTTGGCTCATAGACCGTTCCCCTTGGACCATTGCGTTGTAATAGCTAATTGCCTATTCTACTGTACAAGGTAATAGTAGTGGGTCTTCCCTGTCCCTTCCAAACTTCCTCTTATTATCTTTCTTCGGTGCCTTGCCCCCGTTTCCTCCCTCGATGTACCCTACCCATGGGGGCTAAGACCTTCCCTCGACGGGTTGTATCAGCTGCCTGAACATTATGGGCACCGCCACCGGATTGGGCCGTACCACTAAAGAGATATTTCTCGCTGCTTTTAAGAATGCTGAGAAAGTACCCTTGCGCGTCTCATTAATGAGATGGCAGATATACTCCAGAAGCAACCCCTCAGCGCAGATCTGCAATAACTTAGACTTTGGCTCCTCCCTTACGTCCAGGGATCTTTCTCTGAACCTTCGAACATAGGCTACCATTTCTTCCCCGGGTCGTTGCTTCTCCCTCCCCAGTTGGGTTAAAGTAAACTCATCCTCTACCAGAAAGAACTTCTGGACAAACAAAACATGCATCTCCTCCCACGTGGAAATACCCCTAGGAGCCAAATGAGAATACCAGGTATATGCCTTGTCGGTTAAGGATTTGGAAAACTCCCCTAACCGAAGCTTCTTATTATTGCACTGTGCTCCCAAGTGTTCGACGAAGCGCTTGATGTGCTCCTTCGAGTTCCCACCTTTTCCCGCGTATTTTTTAAAAATGGGAGGAATATAGTCCTTCGGATAGGGTTCGTCGTTATACTCCTGAGGATACGATGTTCGAAAATCATCGTAGATCGAAGCTACCTCACCAACAGATTGTGAGGAAGCCTGCATGAACTTCAGCATCTCCTTTTGCATCTCTTTTCTTATTTCCTCCATGGTGATGCCGCTGGGGCAACAAAAAATGGAACCACGGGCTGAGTGCCCGTTGCAGCTGGAGCAAGCGCCACGGTTAGGGCCGCCGATGCTCCTGATATTCCCGTTGTCGGATTCACAATAGATGGTACGCTCGCTGGGACTATTCTCGCTACACCCGCACCTGGTGGGACCATTAGAGCTACCCTTGGTGTCACGAAGGCATTAGCCTCCAATCCTCCCAGCATAGTTGAAGCTACTGGAGTTTGTAGAAACTCGTAAAACTTTCTCATGAGGAGCGCAACCTGAGTGGGCCCCAACCCCGCACTCATGGAAGCTTGTGTCACCCATGGAGCGCCTGACATCGCCCTGAACCAAAGGTACCTCTACTCGTGGAGCCCCATATCTTAGGTCCTCCAGTTCTCTCACAGCCTGTTCCTCATTATGCTGAATGTCATCAAAGTTGAGCCTTCGATTAGCATTATCTTGCGCCATACTCCTTACTTAGAAGAATCCCTCCCCAGTAGAGTTGCCAAATGTAAGAGGGTATTTTAGATTATAGACGGAGGCGTAACCCCTGTTTGAGTGTGATAATGATAAGCGAACTTGGACAAAGCTTTGGATTAATGATAGGACACACAAACACAAACCCAATGAAGGTAAACTCAGTTTAAACTCTCAAATCTTTCGTGTATAACTCAAAAAAATAGTAATGAACTTCAGAAGTCACTTACTTAAAGGGAGAGAGAAGTAAGCACCCTAGATACACCTTGGTAGGCAGGTATAAACACACCAAAACACCCTTTCTCTCTCTATCAAGTATTAAAGGCCTCGTGATTGATAACAATGGTGAGTGGGTGAAAACCCTATGGTTTGTAATAACTATCTCTAGCAATAACTTCTTGATTCTCAAAAGAACCTCTCTTTCCTTGGAGGTAGTTGGGGTCCTTAAATAGCCTTCCACACCATCCCCGAGGCAACTCAGTCATTAAAGACTATGAAAGACGTCCCTCATACTTTATGTCACAACATTAAATGCCCGATGTACTAGTTGTCTCCACATCATAGACATTAAATGCCAAGACATCCCTTTTGCCTAACCACTGTGTGTAAGGGGGTTGTTGTCGCTGAGGTGTCTCACCAACTGCCTGATGACCGGGCGGAAAAAGTGTGTTCGTGTGAGGACACAATCGTTGTGTGTTTCGCCGCCGCGATACAAAAAACCTAAGCTACTACTACACTTGACAAGCAAGCACAGCGGTAAGTCGGGTATCGTAAGAAATCCACAGGGAGTGATTAAATTTTAGATTTTAATTGTTTTAAGACTTCAAGAATAAAAGTGGTGTAAAATAAATAAATGAAAAGGAGATGTGTGGTTATGGTAACAAAAGAAAAAGAATAAGTTACACTACGCAAAAGGAAAGCGAGGATCGGGATCGCATACACACATTCACGGGCTAAACAACAACTAATTAGAATTTCGGTTCAAAAACATTTAATCGATCATTTTCAATTAAGCATAAACATCACGCAATAAGGAATTTAAGCCAAAGTTGCGAGATTAAACATTTAACGAAAAATGGTCACACGCGGATTAAATTGGGATAATCGCTATAAACACTAACGTTGCATGACAAAGAAAGTTAAACGCATAATAATCCGACTTTAATACGCGAGGTTTCAATTAAATGCAATTTTACACGAAACCTAATTTTCGGAGCTCGGGGCCCGTAAATGGCATAACGCAATCCCGATCCTATTTATCTAAGGGAATACATGAAAATAAACTAAATTAAACTAATTAAACTAAGAAAGCAAGAATTAAAGAAAGAAAACCTAATTAACAAAGCATGTAAATTATCTAGAAAGCAAGAATAAATGGAAAACAAGCTATATTAATGGAGAGTGAAGATGAAAGTATCAATTACAACCCCTAAAGGGTGTCAAACCAAGAGAGGAGGAAGAAGAAGCTCTCAAATCCCCAAACCCTAACTAAAACTAACCTAAAATCATGCCTCTACTGATATCTGGTCTTATTACAACAAAATTGGCTTATATAGTAAGTTGAAATAAAAATAAAGAAGAAAGAAAAGAAGGCAAAATATCTGCAGAAAATAGAGCATCGATCGATCGACCCCTTTGGTTGATCGATCGACCTAGGCAAAATTTTGACAATCCAGAATGGTCGATCGATCGATCAAGCAGGGCAGATTGCAGCAGCTCACTGCATTCCTCTTTTCTTCTTCTCCCTTCTCCTCTTTTGCTTTCTTGTATTTCCTCCGCTGAAATCGCCGTAACTTCTTCGTTATGAATCAGAATCGCGCACCGTTCGCGGCCACGCGAAGATAGCGAAGAGGGATACAACTTCCGTGAGATGTCGATCCAGGTACCTAAGCTGTGAAAAGACTAAAATGCCCTTGCGCGTGCGATTGTGTACGGAACTTCACCGGAATGCATCCGAACTTCATACTAAGCATCCAAATTCCTACAAAAGCTCAATTAACCCCTGCAAAACATGTTAACATAGAAATCCGAGGTTGTCTGGTTAACGAGCATAAATATAGGGATTAAGATACCCAAGGGGGCTAATAACGCGTAGGTTAACGGGTGAAATACGCAATATTTGCGTCGTATCACACCCCCTAACTTACACATTGCTAGTCCCTAGCAATGAAATAGGAAACAACAAGAACTACAAGCAAACCAAAAGAAGGAGAAAGAACAAAAGTATGGTATAAAAGAAATAAAAGGATAAGGCCAGTTTCGTGGGCGAACGATTGCATTTAGCGTATGCAATAAGCCGTTAAACCCCTAGGTTACCCTAGTGGACGAGTGTCGTCTCGTGAGGGTTTTCAGGGATGATACCCACAAACATCACATGGTTTCCTCAAAATATGCCCAACCCAACATGCGACAAACTCAACAACAACAAAAAAGATTTCAAACATGTTATTAGCATATTGAACGAATTCAAGCTAAAGTCCGTTGTTATTAACAGGTTGAATGCACCTCATAGAATTGAAACTTTAAAAGTGGGAGGGGGAGAGCAAATGCACAATATGATTTGGCAAAAACTTAAATAAACCGGATAAACATAAAGACATGCATATATTCAATCCTCATGGGCATTACGCTCAACAAATGAATTCACTCAAAACAGGGAGGTAACACACGGAACATGTGGGCTTAAGAGTAAATGTAAATGGAAAGTAGGCCGCACACATGTCACAAAAGAAGAACGCTATATATAAACTGAAAAATTGTAATCTCAATGAAAGGATACCGCACACTAAAAGAGGCGAAATGCATTTTCACAGATTATCACAACTATTATGACTTTTGAATTACATCAACCTAAGATCACATAGGACTTTAATAGGGTTATGATGTAGGTATGGCTAGGGTACGAAACAAAGGAATGTATGTATGGATTCAAAGTGTTCGGGATGAAAACTCGGGATAATGGGAGAATGCATGCAATAACAAAATTGGAAAAACAAGTTCCAAAACGGCATTAGATATATCATCGGGGAGAGTAATCTAAGCTTATTGAACTATATACACAACATATACAACTTTCTCTTTTCTTTTCTTTTCTTCTTTTTCTCATTTTCTCTTTTGTTTTCTTTTTACTTTTTGCTTTCTCTTTTTCTTCACTTTTTTCACTACTTTCTTTTCTTTACTTATCAAACCCTCATATGCCTAAAATTGCAACCGACATCATAACAGCATCATTCAATCCCAAGTAATATTCCAAACAAAGGTGAGGAAAGTGTATATATAGGCTAAAACTCCAATGCGGAGTTGGTTATGGGAATGGGGATATGAAACGAAAGGCTATATTTAGGCTCAAAGGGGCTAACTAGGGAAACATATAAGGTGAGGTCAAGGTTAATAAGGGTGCTATAACAAAGAATGCCTATGATCATTTCACAAAGTTTACGCAATTCTCGAGTCAAAATAATATATGAAAATCATGATCAAGTAACACATTTCAAGTATGAACTCAATTAATGAACGATCAAATGAAAGAATAGTGAGATTACCAACGAATTCAACGTTTTCAATGAGAAAAGAATAGTGTATAACACTCACAAACGATGAAAGGTACAAAGCTTACTCGGTGTAAGTATATACAATGCAACAAAAGATTACCGAGTTATAAAAATCTTAAACCAAATCAATATAACAAGGAAAGTGCATATGCTCACGGGATAAAGTTTAATTCATGAAGTTATTCACAATATCAATGATTTGAGGACTAAAGTCTAATAACTTCTAAAATCGAGAACATTGAGTTGTCTATTGGATCGGGTAATTATTGGAATTTATCATCGAAAACAAGGAAAAATGCCCAACAAAGGAGAAAAAAGAAAGAAAATATTTTTGAAAATTTTTAAATTTTTCACAAAAAGGCATACTTAGTAACTAAATGTGAGCAAATCCATGGACTACACATGAAATGGATAGAATATCCTACACCCCCTAACTTAAATGTTGCATTGTCCTCAATGTGCATTAAGAACACAACACAAAGAGAGGAAAATAACGATATTACCCAAAATTGGAGAGATCTCCATAAGCAACAGTCCAATGAAATCTACAAAACAAGTTAGTACCGAGCATAGAAAAAACAAATAACAAAAAGTTTACTAATTACACTAGACTAAATTAAAAGGAAAGAAAAATAGGAAAGAAAGAAAATTAAAAAGCTATCTATTTACAACCTACTATTTAGGCTTCACACTAACTGTACACTAGAAGTCTAAATAATTGAGGGTCCACCATAAGAACGATTTGACTTTGGAGGATAACCGGTGTACCCTCACATACAAGCATGCCTTCCAAAAAGTAAGAATTCCGTTTTAACAACGGAAGGCATGTGTAAGGCGAAAGAAATGAACCATCGTCAATTAAAAGTTTTGGAGGGACGATGGGGGATTTGGATACTACGGGGGACAAGACTAAATTAGTCTTAGAAAAATCAGAATCACATCCCCAAGATTCTTCAATTGGAAGGGGAGGTAGGGCAAGTGCAAGTGAAAAGCCCATGAGATGAAGCATCTCAAAATAACATTCTCGTTCAAGAATCGGGTCAAAGTCCTCAAGACTTTCAACCGATTCTTGCGATAAATTTAATTGTTCGGGAATAGTAGGGAGTAAAGGAAAGGAAGGACCAACAACCTCAATACAATCGGAAGAATTAATAAGAGGTTGAAAATCAAAAGTGCTTGGATCACTCTCAATTATTTCATCCTCAAAAATGGGTGGAAGTGAAAAGAAAGTTTCAACCTCAACCCGACTTTGTGAAGAAGAAATAATCTCATCGAGTTGGACATTTTTTTTTATTTGTCCAAGCGTCATAAATCTCAACTTCTTCATTCCATTCCTTATTCCCACCACGCAAAGTTTCCTCCAAAGGCAATAGGGGAATGCTTGCAAATTCTTGACTTTCACGTGCAAGACGCTTATACTCAAGAATTTGTAGGCATTCACGCATAGTCTTGGGAGTATAACCTTGAGAACTATTAGCATAACAATTAAAATTATCTAGAGAGTTATGGTGAGACATTTCAAAAATAGGCAATTCAATAAAAGAAACAAGCACCGAGATTTCAATTTCTCGAAACAATCTAGCACAAGTCAAAAAGAAAGGGGAAAATAAAGAATACAAATATGAATGAAAGAAATACTATGAAACAATAAAATAATTACAATCTAAAACACACTCCCCGGCAACGGTGCCATTTTGTGACCGGGCGGAAAAAATGTGTTCGTGTGAGGACACAATCGTTGTGTGTTTCGCCGCCGCGATACAAAAAACCTAAGCTACTACTACACTTGACAAGCAAGCACAGCGGTAAGTCGGGTATCGTAAGAAATCCACAGGGAGTGATTAAATTTTAGATGTTAATTGTTTTAAGACTTCAAGAATAAAAGTGGTGTAAAATAAATAAATGAAAAGGAGATGTGTGGTTATGGTAACAAAAGAAAAAGAATAAGTTACACTACGCAAAAGGAAAGCGAGGATCGGGATCGCATACACACATTCACGGGCTAAACAACAACTAATTAGAATTTCGGTTCAAAAACATTTAATCGATCATTTTCAATTAAGCATAAACATCACGCAATAAGGAATTTAAGCCAAAGTTGCGAGATTAAACATTTAACGGAAAATGGTCACACGCGGATTAAATTGGGATAATCGCTATAAACACTAACGTTGCATGACAAAGAAAGTTAAACGCATAATAATCCGACTTTAATACGCGAGGTTTCAATTAAATGAAATTTTACACGAAACCTAATTTTCGGAGCTCGGGGCCCGTAAATGGCATAACGCAATCCCGACCCTATTTATCTAAGGGCAATACATGAAAATAAACTAAATTAAACTAATTAAACTAAGAAAGCAAGAATTAAAGAAGAAAACCTAATTAACAAAGCATGTAAATTATCTAGAAAGAAAGAATAAATGGAAAACAAGCTATATTAATGGATAGGGAAGATGAAAGTACCAATTACAACCCCTAAAGGGTGTCAAACCAATAGAGGAGGAAGAAGCTCTCAAATCCCCAAACCCTAACTAAAACTAACCTAAAATCGTGCCTCTACTGGCGGAAAAAGTGTGTTTGTGTGAGGACACAATCGTCGTGTGTTTCTCCGCCGCGATACAAAAAACCTAAGCTACAACTACACTTGACAAGCAAGCACAGCGGTAAGTCGGGTATCGTAAGAAATCCACAGGGAGTGATTAAATTTTAGACGTTAATTGTTTTACTAATTCAGGAATAAAAATGGTGTAAAAGAAATAAGAAAAGGTGATGGGTGGTTATGGTGAATAAACAAAAAGAGAAGTTAACGCTAAATTAAAGGAAAGCGAGGATCGGGATCGCATACACACATTCACGGGCTAAACAACTACTAATTAGAGTTTCGATTCGAAAACATTTAATCGATCATTTTCAATTAAGCATAAACATCACGCAATAAGGAATTTAAGCCAAAGTTGCGAGATTAAACATTTAACGAAAAATGGTCACACGCGGATTAAATTCGGATAATCGCTATAAACACTAATGTTGCATGACAAAGAAAGTTAAACGCATAACAATCCAACTTTAATACACGTGGTTTCAATTAAATGCAATTTTACACGAAACCCTAACTTTCGAGGACCAAAACTGTAAATGGCGTAACGAAATCCCGACCCTATTTATCTAAGGGAAATACATGAATTAAACTAATTAAAAAAACAATAAACTAATTAAGCAAGAAATAAATCAAGTAAACTAATTAACAAAGCATGAAAATTATCTAGAAAGAAAGAATTAATGGAAAACAAGCTATATTAAAAGAGAGGGTAATGAAAAGTCAACTTACAAACCAATTAGATTGTCAATCCAAAGAGAAATGAAGAAGAACCATCCAAAAACCTCAAAACCCTAACTATTCTAACCTAAAATCGTGTATCAACTGCTATATTTCTTATTACAACAAAATTGGCTTATATAGTAAGTTGGAATAAAAATAAAGAAGAAAGAAAAGAAGGCAAAATATCTGCAGAAAACAGAGCATCGATCGATCGACCCCTTTGGTCGAACGATTTTACTAGGCAAAATTTCGACAATCCAGAATGGTCGATCGATCGACCAGAAGCATTGATCGATCGATCAAGCAGGGCAGATTGCAGCAGCTCACTGCATTCCTCTTTTCTTCTTCTCCCTTCTCCTCTTTTTCTTTCTTGTATTTCCTCCGCTGAAATCGCCGTAACTTCTTCGTTATGAATCGGAATCGCGCACCGTTCACGGCCACGCGAAGCTAGCGAGGAGGGCTACAACTTTCATGATATGTTGGGCCAGGTACCCAAGCTTTGAAAAGACTGAAATGCCCTTGCGCGTGCGATTGTGTACGGAACTTCACCGGAATGCATCCGAACTTCATACTAAGCATCCAAATACCTACAAAAGATCAATTAACCCCTGGAAAAAATGTTAACATAGAAATCCGAGGTTGTCTGGTTAACGATCATAAATATAGGGATTAAGATACCCGAGGGGGATAATAACGAGTAGGTTAATGGGTGAAATACGCAATATTTGCGTCGTATCACCTGACAGCCCCAAATACCACGGTGGTTTACTCAAGTGGAGGTCTGACATTATTTAGCTGGCTAGTGACATCACCTACAGTAGATGTGACATTAAGCAGAGGGCTATTTGGTTCACAACTCAATACCCGATGGAACTCCAAGCTGCTCTGCCCGAGGTTCCACGGTCAGGGTCCTTCGATGTTTTACCAGGTGTATCTAAGACGGTCAAGACAAGCCCCAACGATGCCCCACTTCTCAATACTCCAAACCAAGTCCCTCTAAAGTTTCCACGGTGTGGTCGTTCGATAGAGCATGAAAGCTCTCCCAGGCCTTGCCAAGCCTGGTCTCTCGTGAGTACCGTTCGACCTCACACAGATTCATTATTCTCGTTACATCATTACAATCGTTATAGGTCATAGCCAATATAAACAAATATACAATATGACTAAGTAATCAACAAGCTAAAGTATGAGTTGCCACACCAAGCTGCCACGCTTGAGTTGCCTCGCTTGAGCTGCCACGCTGTCTTAATCCCAAACACTGTTGCTAATGGGTGAATTGTCCTTAATCTCAGGATTACCTCCAAGCCCCCTCTACAAAATTTTATCAAAAATTTATTTTCCAATAATAAAATGAATTTTTATTTGACTTTTCTTGCAATAATATAATATTTTGAGAATGTGGGATTTTTGTTTTGTTAGCCAGGTCTTTTTCTGTTGTTTATTCTCTAGGTTTAGCCACTACCAATTTATGTTTGTACGGTTAGAATTCTTTAAAGTTTGTTCGACTACCTATTTCTATCTCAGGTATGCATACTAGAGAAAACCTTCGCACGGTTCAATATCTCACCATATGCCAGGGGGCATATGCATAACTTATTTTCTTGTCGTTCACTCAGTCTTTGCAGAAATTTTGAAGAGCATTTTTAAACAGAACTTGGTTTTAACCTTGCGCAATACGCGGAAGTTTTGAATTATCATAATAAAGGATAAGTATTACATACATATACATAATTAGTACACAACTACAATTTTCTACTCCCTCCTAATGTTATATATATATATATATATATATATATATATATATATATATATATATATATGTTAGTGCCAATAAAATAAACTCAAGAACAAAGAACCTATACAAAATTAAAATTTTAATTTAATTGGTATGGTTTGAGTTTCAAAAATTTTAAAAACTCAGGAGCATCCAATGAAAAAAGAAAAATCCAAACTAATGCTTCAACCAAACTAAACTTTTGAAAACTCTCTCCATAAATTAGATCAAAAGAATCAAAATAAAATATTAAATTAAAAGATATACACCACCCATATGGTCGACAAATCAAACTTGTTTGTAACCATGTAAGTAACCCTTGGTTATGCCCCCCCTTTGCATTTGTAGTCCCACTCTGTTGTACATCTCTTCTCTACTTATCTTCCACCCAAACAAAAAACAAACGATAATTCTAGGTTGACTCACAAATCCGACTCATATTTTGCGACTCAATAATGTGCCGCATTTGTATTGGCTCATTTTGTGGGTCTCACTAGTCCCCCAAAAATGGACCAATACAGACGTGACACGTCAGTGCGTCACACAAAATGAGTCTTATTTATGCGTCGCTATGGAAGGACTAAAAAACACACAATCAAAACCTTCAATATTCTTCCAGATTTACTCACCGAGAATCGAACGTGAAATATTCCTATGCGCACAAAAAAAAATGAATGCGTATGTATATATATATATATATGTGTGTGTGTGTGTGTGTGTGTGTGTGTACCATAGATTTTCCATCTAAAATCAAGAAAAAAAATACATGCGAGGGTATAGGACCTCCTCGTAAGATTTCTAAATCCCACCTGCTTGGTCAATTTCTAATCGGTTAGGATTCTCTTTTAACTCATACCATATTTCTCATTAGACTTTGGGAACAAATCACTGTACAAATTTTAACATATGAATAAAGTATGAAAAAAATAGAAGCATCAACATAAATGGTTTTGATACCAAACTGGTTGTCCAACTTCCTCGAGTAAAAGAAAATGGTCTGCAACGTCGTTGCTCGAATCTGAAAATCGTTTGCAATTTCATAAAAAAATGTTTTCAAAATCAGATCTATAAACCAAGACTGATGAGTTTGATACCAAATTGGTTTCTTCTTTTTATTCGCCATCTTTCGAACCTGTACCTTCCATGGGAGTAAATGAATAATTTCAATGACCGAGATCTATCCCTCCATTGTCTTTTCCAATGGAGGTTCCTTCCAATTGAAGAAACAATCATGTGAAAACCATATATAGAACTTGGGCTAAAGATGAACAAACATTAGGAGTATATATAACATAACTATAAGGGTTCATACAAGGTAGGTGAAGGGCCATAAGAGAGTAAGAGGCAAAAAAACCTTGAAACCACATGACATTAGAGTTAAACCTTGAAGCCACGTGGTAACCCACTAAGAGGAGACACCGAAGCTATATTTAGATATTAGATGAGGGGTTCGTTTCATGTTCTCTTTACTTATTCCATTCGAACAACTCATTCTAGTGATTTTTTTTGAGAGGATTAAGAATCCATAGTCGATTTAGACATTTAATTGCATTTTGATTTAGATTTTTCAGATTAAAGGTATAAACCTTAGGTTTGAAAGATTTTGGGGTTTCTTAAAATCGACTCAGGTTTGTCTCAATTTCTCAGATTGGTTGATTGATTTTTATATGAGTTGTTCTAGGTAATATCATTTATTATTGGTGCCATCGTACTTATGTGGGTAATTTTTTTATCACATTGACTATTCTTTGTTCACACTTTCATATGATTGTGGTCATTTCTGGGTTATGTGTATTTTTTCTGACCTGGTTTATCCTTATGCATCATGTGAAGACTACGTGGGCAAGAGAGTTCTATCAGGACCCCCGAGACTTTGAGATATTATCCTATGTCACATGTTTACTTGCCTAGATATATCTTGTTCTCTACTAGTTTTTTTGCTTGAGATTCACTTTCTATACATCATGTTTCATTTATTACACATGCTTTACTTGGTGATGTGGACTTATCATACCATTGTCAATATTGTAAAACACGTGACTGTGTGATAATTGATTAATTTCGCAAATATCCAATTAAACCTTATTTAATTAAAGTCTACTTTTAAAAAAAGTTAAATCAACCCCTGAACATGCAACTATGTGTGTGCATGTGTCAAACCATGAATAAATAAAGCATGTGACACAAGTTTAAGGAAAAATCCCCACAGGGCAAAACCTTTTATTTATTATAATAAGTAAATCTCAACTTACACGGATTACAATAAAATACAATGACACACGAATACCGACAGGCGTCGGTCGGTGTCATCAGCAATGAATCCACACGCAGCGAACCCACATGGACCTCAATCCAATCAACAAAGGAAGAACCGCAACACTCTTCAATGACACGCAACCATAAAACTTCGTAGAGAATCCCTCAGCAATGACACGCAGACCTTGGTTGCAGACATCTTCCCACAAAGATGTACAAAAGGAAAAAAGGCGTTCTTGGGTTCCAAAAGATTCACAAAAGTATATGAGAATTGTGTGTGAATCCAAACATGAGTCTTGGGACTCAAAAATATGAAGACTTGAGCTAATAGAACTCTAGAAAATGTCTTTCCAAGTCTTGCAAAATAACTCCCCCAAAGTTGGCCTTTATAAGGAAAGCAAAAAGATTTTTAAAAATCTGGAACTCTATCCAGCATCAGGTACCCCCCGAACCGGTTTGGCCTTCGGTTCGCAGAAAATCGCTGGAACATGGGGATGAAACACTTAGCATTTATCCAAGGTTTTTCCTCGATATTTTCTCTATTTTCAAAGAGCCATAACTTCTTCACCATAGCTCGAATTGAGGTGCTGTTTCTTCCAGTATCTTTATGGCAGCGATCTGTTCAACTTTCTAGTTGATCGGACCTTCAGACGGAGGCTATAAAATTATAAAAATGCCCTTAAACTTCCATATCTTGCCTTCTTTTACTGTTTTGACTTCTCTTGCGTACCACTTACATAAAGTCCCTAAAATCATGGGACGTGAAGTCGTTGAGGCAGATGTGGAACACATGATGGAGATGATGAATGCTTGATTCCATAAATTTGAATAGAGGCCATCGTATGAGATCGTGTAGAGACATGCCAAATGTAGCGGCATAAGACATACATACATGTAATATATCGGACATGACAAAAATGTCCTTACAAATCTCCCCCTATGTCTATGTCGGTACATACATAAAAAATTTGAATTATCAAATAATAAAACTGCCTATACAAATCTACCCTCCCATGAACCCAAAACTGGAAAGACACAAATGAATAAGTCTTCATTGTTTGATCTTCAAATCTTTAAAACTTTTCTCATCAGGGTGTGTAATTAAGAGATCAACAATGTAGTACCTCAACACATGAGTTAAAGAAAATATCAAGTGTATCCAGTTTGAAATGAGATAAACATAGATAGTATCATGTGTGTGTGCATGTGTGCCAGAAACTTAACTTACTCACCTAAATGTGCAAACTCTCTCATGTAGTCTCCGGGAGCATGGAAAGTATCATGTGTGGGTGCATGTGTTCCAGAAACACGTGTAGAAAAAAACACGACCCATAACCCAACTTAAAACAAAATTCCCTAAGTTTCCCTTTCCACTTGCAATGTGAGCAAAACGTAAATAGGCCTATGAACACCTCTCTCAAAAACTCTAGGATGCGCTCTCCTAACAGGAATGGGACGCCTAGGTGGGTTAGGGTGAGACTCACGTGAATCAAACACTAAAGTGGGAACCGAATCGGGTGCTAATTGGGAAGTAGAAGCACCGTCATGACTTATTCCTAACTTCTCACCTTTACCCTTATGAACCACCTTTTCAATCTTCTTAGGTGCGTTCACAAAATTGACTTTGAGCTCCATGGCACGTTCGAGATCACTCTCGAGTTGGGATACATGTGTCGTCAGACTAGACAACGTGTTAGTCAAACCACACTTCTCCTTTCTTAAAACCTCATTCTCTCTCTCCAAATCTAAAACTCAATGACCTAAATCCCTATTATACTTCTTTGTTTTCAAGGTCTCGGTGTACAAATATCTAAACGCCTTTTGGAGATCACTTTCATCTCCACTCTCCTCCTCGCTTTCTCCCTCACTTGAAGAACACAAATCACTATCATCGCTCTCGTGTTCACTCTCGTGTGACAAAGTGGGTGTGCTCACATGACTAGAAAAAGCGACAACCATCCCATGTAATAAACCTTTATCAGACTCATCTCCCTCACTATCATTAAGTGTGGCAGGCATGGCTACTTTCTTCGCTTTCTTTCTAAGCCATTTAGGACACTCAAACGACTTATGCCCCTTACCCCCACATTCAAAAAAAGTCACATTCTCAAAATCTTCCTCACACTCCTCATCGGAGTCATTCTCTTTTTCCCTCTCACCGCTTTCTTTGGCCTTTCCTTTCTTTTTCTTTTTCTCAAAAAATCTCTTTTTATTGGAAGAATTATTTTTGTTCATGTTGCAAACTTTTTTAAAATTTTTTGCTAACAAGGCCATATCATTAAAATCAAAGTCTTCCTCAGAATCAAACTCCCAAACTTTTTATTTCTTTTTCTTACAATGAGTCTTTAAAGCAATCCCATTATCCTTAGCCTTAATGGTTTTGGGAAACATGTCAATCTCATAGGTTTGAAGATCTCCTACAAGTTCTTCCAACTTAAGTGATTTCAAATTTCCCAAAGAGTTCAAAACAGTGACTTTAGGAACAAAGAGTTTTGGGAGAGATCTCAAAATCTTTTTAACGACACGCGTGTTATTAATCACCTCACCCAAATTAAAACATGTGTTAACAATGTCCGACAAACGAGCATAAAAATCATCAAAGCATTCAGACTCAGCCATGGTGATAGTTTCAAATTGGATGGCCAAATTTTATAATTTTGATTCTTTAACCGCGTTCGTACCCTCGTGTGTCAATTTCAAAACATCCCAAGCCTCTTTAGACGTGGTGCACGTCATAATTCGGTGGAACTCGTCAGGAGTGACAGCTCTAGAAAATGCACTCAGACCACGGGAATTAAAATTAGACATTTTATAATCATCTTCGGTCCAGGCTGACACGGGTTTTAAAGAGGTGACGTTATTAATGGTGACCATGGGAGGAGTCCACCCATTTTCACAAAGCAACCAAACATGCTCGTCAATAGCTTTTAAACTAGATTTCATGCGAGATTTACAATAGGCATAATTATTCTCATAAACAATAGGCACCTTATTAAATGAACGTTCCATTGGAAAAATTGTGATTTTTCACAACTTGATTTAAAAAAAACAATATCACACAAATTTTGCGAAAAATAGGAATACGCGATAAATTAGCGCAACCTGCTCTGATACAAATTCGTAAAACACGTGACTGTGTGATAATTAATTAATTTTGCAAATATCCAATTAAACCTTATTTGATTAGAATCTACTTTTAAACAAAGTTAAATCAACCCCTGAACATGCAACTGCGTGTGTCAAATCATAAATATATAAAGCATGTGACACAAGTTTAAGGAAAAATTCCCCCCAGGGAAAAACCATTTATTTTATTATAATAATTAAATCGTAGCTTACACGGATTACAATAAAATACGGTGACACACGAATACCCGCAAGAGTCGATCGGTGTCATCAGTAATGAATCCACATGTAGAGAACCCACATGGATCTCAATCCAATCAGCAAAGGAAGAATTGCAGCACTCCTCAATGACACGCAATCATAAAACTTCGTAGAGACTCCCTCAGCAATGACACGCAGCCCTCGGTTGTAGAGATCTCCCCACAAAGATGAACAAAAGTAAAAAGGTGTTCTTAGGTTCCAAAATATTCACAAAAGTATATGAGAAATTTGTGTGAATCAAAACATGAGTCTTGGGACTCAAAAATATGAAGACTTGAGCTAATAAAACTCTCAAAAATGTCTTTCCAAGTCTTGTAAAATAACTCCCCTGAAGTTGGCTTTTATAAGTAAACCAAAAAGAGTTTTAAAAATCTGGAACTCCATCCAGCGTCAGGTACCCCTCGAACCGGTTTGGCCTTCAGTTCGCAGAAAATCGCTGGAACATGGGGCTGAAACACTTAACATTTTCCCAAGGTTTTTCCTCGGTATTTTCTCCATTTTCAAAGAGCCATAACTTCTTCACCGTAGCTCGGATTGAGGTGCCATTTCTTCCAGTATCTTTGTGGCAGCAAGCTATTCAACTTTATAGTCGACCAGAGCTCCGGATGATGGCTATAAAATTACCAAAATGCCTTTAAACTTCCATATGTTTCCTTCTTTCACTGTTTGGACTTCTTGTGCGTACCACTTGCATAAAGTCCATAAAATCATGGAACGTGAAGTCATTGAGGCAGATGTGGAACACATAATGGAGACGATGAATTCTTAATTCCCAGAATTCAGATAGTGGCCGTCGTATGAGATCGTGTAGAGACGTGCCAAATGTAGCGGCGTACGACATACATACATGTAAGATATCGGACATGACAAAAATGTCCTTAACATGATATTTTTTGATTATATTTTTCCTTCTTCCCTATGATTTCATTCAATCTAGCTTGGCTTATCATATGTGTTTCTATCACTTTCTTTTTGTTTAATCATTGTGATTTTGTTTTAGTACCATGCTACACCCGTTCTCTATGTCATTTCCACTTCTCTTTTACTTTTTCAGATTATAAGGGGGACAAATATCTAAAATAAGGGAGTTATTCTCTTGAATTTTGCATTAAATGCTATTGCCCTTTGGGGAATACACATTCTTTGATTCCCATGTTTATGTTAGGAGGAATAAATTTTAATGAAGGGAAAGAAATTATAGTTGAGGGAGTTATATCCTTTATACTCATTGATGGCGTTACTTGTTGAGATTGATATAACTTAGAGGGATATTATATTATTTTTATGCTCATATTCTTATTATCGTCTATATGGCTCCTATTGATTAGTTATCTAAGAATTCCCAAAGCAGGCGAATATCTCTTATTCATATCATACCTGCATGATCTTTTATTTGTATTTCATGTTTTTAGGTATAATCATGATGTTGTGACTCAAGCCCTTGATTTATACTTGACTTGTTTATTGTCAGTTGCCTTTTGGATTTCTTATGTATTGCGACACTCTAGTCTCAGTATATGGCTAGTTTTAGGCCATTTTTTTTTTGTCAAAATCAAGATATTTTGGATTTTTGAGGTTTTACCACGGAACAACCAAAGGGGGAAACTAAATATGTAATATATTTTGTAATAGGTTAAGTTTTAGTTTGATTGGATAATTCGCATAAGAAAACATTGAGTTTTGCAAAAATTGAGCCAAACATCTTGATTACATATAGATAACAGATATATAAAGAGAGTCTTATTCATTAAAATATATGGATATTGAAATACGAACATGATTTACAACTTCTCTATGTCAAAGCTTACACATGTCATTTGAAGGTTAAAGACATAGCATTTTTTGTGATTATTGTTTATTATATGCACAATCTCTCTCACACATGCACTTAGATCTAAGATTGATCTAACATGATCCCTTATTAAATTGAAATTAGGGCTTGTATCTAGTTAATTCACCAAATTGGCTTAAATTTCATTCCAAGGTGTTAGTTGATTATTTAAACTTGAATTAACTTTATTTTTTTAATCATTTAATTCAAATACTTGTTCAATTGCGTGAACTTTGTAAATCTCTCACCTAAATGCATGTTTCCAAGGTTTGAACTAAAATTAAGCAAGGAAGTTTGGATATTGGTAATTTTTCTCTAAAACCTATTAACCCCATCTAGGTTTATTTGAGGTGAACACTTGCACTAAAACACATCCCCCCAATATTTATTTAATTTTAAAACCCTGATTTAAATCACTAGTAATTTCCCAGTTTCTTATATAATTAAATTAAGAAGGTCTTATTATTTTATTTTTCCGAAATAAAACCATTGTAATTAAAATAAAATTCGACCACAATAATTTCATTTATATCCTAAAGTAATTACAAGATTAAATTCAATTTAAGAAAAGAATTAATGAAATTTATTTTTTTACAAAAATCATGATATAGGTCGGTTTCAAACTAAATCTATATTGTCCATAAAATGTGGTTCCCTAATAAAATTAATAATTTGCTTACGAAATTATCAACATGTATATTTGAATTTATAGAGATATAATCAATTACAAACAAATGTAATTATATATTAAAAGGAAATAAATTTCCTTTCCATCATGTCCAATAATTCTTCTTGAAGAGAAATAATCTAAGAAAAATAATCCCGTTTGAAGTATACTCATTTTTTAACTAGAGTTCTATTTGAAGTGGATTCTTCACGATTTCGACTCCTATTTTTGAAGTTCAATTTTTCGGGGATCATCTCCAGTAAGGATGACATAAAAAACTCCTTCATCTCAAGATGACCTCACTCGAATGAGGTCTTCCTCATTCGAACAAGAACATCACACAGTATCATCAAGTCAGATAATCCACGGAGTCCAGGAAAACACATAACTCATAGGAAATAACTTATTATATCCCCTTACATACGCCTCAATATACATCAATTTTGTAAAAATCAAAACAAGCTAAATATTACAACCAAATCGAATTTAGGAAAAAAAATATAGATAAACTACTCTAGGATCCATTCACATAACAAAAACATGTCACCATGATGGAGGGAGTAATAAAATCCCACAAAACCATGTTAGTACAAAACATATATATTCAAGCGTATATTTTATAACTAGCAAACTAAGGGTTTTCAACGGTCGACAACATGGATATTTATAAAACATATTTAATATATAATTTGGGATTTGATGCAAATTTACAGGGATTGATATAATAAAAAATGTAGCTTTCCCAAAAACTTCAATGGATTATGTTCTAGAAAGTAAAAAAAACAACTAGATTTAGAAAATAGATCTAGGTTTTATGTCACCATACCTTTACATATCTTATAGGTGATTTAATACAGATACTAATATGTAAAGAAGATATAGAGAGGACTCGGATCTTTCAGTATATGATCGTATAAGATAATGATTGTGTGTGGTCACCACTTGAGGCTAGGATCTTGAATCACTTCAGAAAGCACTTATCTTTCTTCGCTCCTTTCTAAGTTTTCAAATCTCTCTCTCTCCACACCTTTCCTTTAGCTTCCCCTCTTAGTCTCTATGTATGAGATTTGGAAAAGTTAATTTTCTATTTTGTTGCTCGAGAAAATATGCCCCAAAAGTTATTTATGCATAGTAGCATAAAACACTCAAAGTAAAACATGTTTCCCCATAAAAAAGGCCCTTGTTCGAATGATAAAGGCCCTCTTCTCACGACAAGACCTCATGGGAAATTGACATCTATCCAAAGTTTCATCCTGATGTTCCATCATTTACAATAATTTCAAATAAGAGAATACTTCGTTTCAAACGAGATCCTCATTCTAAGAAACCTTAGAAGAACAACAAAACAAAGGTTGGCTGAAGGCGTTTAGAGTAAAGATAGATTTAAAAGCTTACTTTTTTTAATAAGGACTATATTAGGTAGCCAAGTTTAAATAATTAAATTAATTTCTTGACAAATTATAGAAATTTATAAACTCGTAATTTATTTCTTTTACGTTAAGTTATATTAAGTTCCAATAAATAATTACAATTTCACTCATATTTAGTTATCTAGGAATTACTCAAATAAATAGGCTTTGATTGAACAGTCAGATAGTGCATAATATGATTCCTCGTATGGAGAATACAATACCTTGGTGAAATTCAATTTGTCGAAAATGTATTTTCACCAACATCTTATATAATCCTTGATCTCAAACATAAATTATTTGATACTCTACTGGATTATAAAATAGTTCACTAATTAGTTATACTGGTATAACCAAAACTTATAAGTTTATCTAAGTGATATCGTAATTAAGGATATCTCCCAACTGCATATTCCTTCAAAATATGATCTCAGGCCAGCTCACATAATGGTTATCCAATTTGCGGAGATTTAGATCCAATAAATTGAGTCTCACTCATCATAATCAAAGTAATAATTTTGCGCACATTACAATCATCATAATCATCGGAACTAAGAATCTATGCACCCTTTGTAAAAGTTGTGAGATTGTGCAAGTCTAATCTCACCCTCCCATTTATTACAATCCTGATGTACTGATATGGTTGTCTTAGAACTATAAGACAAGTTCCTGAACCATCAAATAGGTTCTTGTAGTTAAGATAAACTACTAAGATCATGCTCGCAGCTTTATCGATGTGTTGTCAACTCCCACCCTGTCTTTGAACTATTCAATTAAACTAGAACTGATATTATGATCTTATATGATTAGGCTGAACCCAGCTCACCAGAATTCGTATTAAGTTCAATTAACCCCCTATATATATATATATATATATATATATATATATATATATATATATATATATTAAAGTAAATATAAATCATTCTCACAAGCATGATTTTCATTATTAATAAAAAATGTCATACATGGTTTTAAAAATAAAACCCCAACATCCAATGGGACTAATTTAGGACTTCTAAATGGACCTAAAAAACTACCCAGATTATCCAAAAACATATCCCTCAACGAGACTAACTCAGAATACAAATGAATCAAAAAATTATTATATAATTAACATTCATACAAATATAAATTAAGTTCTTTGTATTAAATTAATTACAACACACAAATTAAATGTCACATTAATAAACACAATTACTATATACGCACATAACTACCATGCACATAAGCGGTAATAATTTATAGTCAATAATTAATAATAATATGGGGTATTATATTTTGCCCCCTAATAATGGAGTTTCCTCCTTGGAATTTAATATGCAACTGACTAGATGAGTTTCAAATATCTTTTTTCAAATATCCCAATCCTTTTACCATGTAGAATCTACTTCATTATGGTTACCCCACTGAACATGCACCATTAGAATGACTTTGGGGACAAGAATTTGTTCCTTACGAACTAGAACAACGAAAGGTCTCTCCCCATAACTTGAATTATGCCGAAGCTCTATCTCACACAAATTAATGTGGTTGTACACCATGTCATCTCTAACGAATCTCCACAACACTATAACATGGAATACATCATATAACTTTTGGAGATGAACGCGTAAGGCTAAATGGTAAGCAACTAACCCCACTCGGTCAATTATAGTGAAAGGTTCTAAGTATCAGGGCACTAACTTCAATTTCCTCCCAAATCACATCACCCCTACATGGGATGCACCTTGGGAAACACCAATTCCCAACTAAAAACTTTAGGTGTCTCTTCCCTCTCTTCGTATAACTTCTGCCTACTTTGTGAAGTTCTCATCCTTCCCCTTATAAGATCTACCTTTTTTAAATTTTCTTAAAATAAAATCTAGCCCAAGTAGCTATTTCTACCCCACATCCATCCAACAAAGGGTATTATGACATGGATTCCTTATATAATGTCTTATATGGGCCCATGTCCGACAATTTGTTGAAGACTGTTGTTGTAACAAAAATCCATCAAAGGAAAGTACTACTACTAACTACCTTCAAAGTCTAATACATATTCCCAAAGAATATCTTCCAATACCTGGTTCACCCTCTCTGTCTGATCATTAATTTATGGGTGATACGAGGTAATCAATCCCATGTTAGTCCCCATCACCTGCTGAAAACTTTGCCAAAAGTGGGACATACAATTCTTGTCCCCGTCGAACATGATATCAAGTGGTATGACATGTAGCTAAAAAATATCTTCAATGAAAATATTTACATACTTGTCTATCACGAAGTTAATAAGAATTAGAAGAAGTGAGATACCATATTATATTTTTATATGATAACCCATACGGAATTTTGACCTCACTATGATGTAGGCAACCCCTTAATGAATTCTATGAATGTGAACTACTACTTAAACACTAGAACCTCAAGAGGCAATAAAACACCCGACGGTATTTGGTGATCTACTTTCACCATATAGAACGTAACACACTTGAACACGAATAATGCAATGTCCTTCTTCATGCTAGCCCACTAATACTGGTGCCTCATATCCCAATACATCATTCCCTACCTGGATGTATAGCAAATCAGTATCCATGCACATCTGTCAATTGTTTATGTCGCAACTCCTCATCTCCTGGAAAAATCAACCTGTCGCGAGACCGCAATCCTCCCCAGATCCAATCACATATAACTATACCCCCTTAGTCAATGACTCTAAAAAACCCTGTCTTGGTAAGAAGGGTCTATAGTCTTGGCCTTCATAACCTTAATAATGATCGTAGGTATGACGGCAAAAGCTTTCGTAAAAGCATTTACTAACTCATTAGATCTATAAAGAGAACCTCACCATAACTTTTATGACTCAAGGCATTTACTAACACATTCACCTTAACCGTATGATACAAAATGTGAAACTATTAAACCTTCATAAACTCCAATCAATGTGGATGTCTCATGTCAAATCCTTATGTGAGAATAATTATTATAGGCTCTTATAATCAGTGAATAAGTGAAAAGTCTCCCCCCCCCCCCCAATAGGTAATGCCTCCAAAATTGAAGCATAAATACCACTGTTGCCAACTCTAAATCACGAGTGGGGTAATTTCCCTTATGATGCTTAAGATTATGTGATGCATACGATATAGTCCTCTTCTCCTGAATTGAAAAACCCATAAGTCCTTATAATGACACATCAATAAACAACATGTAGTCGACCCAGTACAAAGAGTACCCTCTTCTTTATCAGGTTAGTCAAAAGCCCTGCAATCTTGGTGAATTCCCACATGAATTATTGATAGTACCCTTCAAAACCCAAAAAAATTCTAACATCCGTAGGTGTATTAGGGTATACCCATTCCAATAATGTACACAACTTACTTAGATCCACTAGAATCCCCATATTTATTACAATGTGACCCAAGAACTTAACCTCCTTCATTGAGAATCCACACTTTTCAAACTTAGCATAGAGTTGGTGGTCACATATGATTTGTAAGACTACTCTTCAGTGATGTCAATTGATGATACCCTATTTCACACTTGGTATTTAACAGACTCCCAAAATCCCCAACTGCCCTTAAGAAAGGTCATAGGTCCCGGAGATGGCTTTAGAACTCAATCAGGTCATGGTTTAGCCCTTAAGACCTCCGTCGTACTCAAGAGAAGGCCATGGAACTATAGTCAACCTCAATCAGCTCTACTTGTTCCAAATATGGTCTTTCGTTTCATTTATCTCCTTAGCCATGCTCAAAGACCTTAGCACCAGTGTTTCACCATATCTGACGCCTAGAGCAAACCTCAGACTGATGAGAGATGACCTCACAAGGCCATATAACCTTTAGAACTATGGTGACTCATTATGTGGTACCTCAAGGATAATATATGTAAATCTTATTTTAGTTCTCGAGATCTTTGGACTTCGACAGAAGTCCTGTGACCAGTCTATCGATCGGTGGGAAAAAACACTATCACACCTACCGCTAATACCCATATCCACTTGCATTAAATGCTCCCATCGGTATTCAATGCTACAAACAACCACCTTACACCACCTATAAATACTTTCACCAATATTCCATGCCTTTGTTGACACTGTCATACCTAGGAGGTGACTCATTCATATTGTGACAGTACACTTATTCTGTCTCCAAGAGTTTTCATATAAATAGGGGTAGCTGGAGGGATGAAGACACGTTCAAGCAATCGAGATTATCAAAATTAAGAGTTCTAAGAATTCACCAATGTTTTACTCTTTGTTTTGTAATCACAACCCACTATTGGGACTTTGTTTTTGTAACTTGAATTATTTCCAATGTTTTGTAATACACATTTACCCTTAGAGAAGTTGATAAGTTACTTCATAAGTTCCTTTGTGTAAGAGTATGCATTTTTCTCATGTGTCCCAATATGATAAGAGTTTCTTATCCCATGGATGAAATATACTTCATGTATTTTCCTTGAGGTATTTTGGACAAAGTGTTATGGAAATAATTCAACAGACATCCTCAACTTCATGTGTATCCTCTTTATCTAACTATTAGGAAGGAAAATGGTCACATAGATTCATAGACATTTTACTCAAACATGTTCTCTTCATAAGAAAATACTTTTATGTATTTGTGCTTATGATAATATGGATCTTTGGGCTTATTTATTAAATTAAATAAACTATATTTGAAAATATTGCAAAATGCATTTCATAAAGGTTGCTGAGGTCTGTCATAGGAGACCTTCGCTACAACGATGCTTTCTCTCGCTGTAGTGGCAGTGTCTCGCTAGTCCTTCCTTACTTCAGAGATTTTTTTGGCTTACCTTGTATCCTCACTAAAGGATTTACACATCGATGTAAAATCTCACTTCAGTGACCCTCTAGCAATATGTATTACCTTAGCATGGAAATTACTTTTTGAGCTAGATAGTGAGCATCGTTATTTATACTTGTGAAAGCTAGATATCTAACCATATCTTTTTTACTTTTTACGCCATGTCAGCTCATGTAAGACTAATCCTTTCCTAATTATTCCCCCAATCTTCTCTTGCAAGTTTATGTGTATAAGTAAGTATTTTGGGCTTCATTTTGTGAGAGAATGTAAGTGGGATTTTGGTGATATCTTTGTGGAGAAAATATTTTTGCAATTTTATTCTTTCCATAAGAATAATCTTTTAAGGAGAGAAAAATCTATTGATAAAAACCTCGTCTTGAATATTGTATTCATCCAAGTTTTAAGTCTTGTTTGTATCTTACATATATTCATGAGGTATTTTAAGTTTAAATACTTGTGAAATCTAAAAAGATTTTGAAGTGAACTTGTTTGCTTTAAAATCTTTTCAAAACCTTGAACAATTATCTTTGTGTTATTTTTATATATGATATATCTCAAAGTTATATTTTGTGAGTTAAGCCATTATTTAAAAAAAAAACTTTAACCTTACATCATCACACACTAAGAAAGCGGTAACCATTATTCCATTTTGGAACACAGAGTTTCTTCTTCAAACTTAAAAATAAGGAACTTTTCTTCAAACTTCAAAATGAGACTTTGGTTGGGACGAGTACTTTATGGCATTGGTTGTGGACCAAAACTAATCGCATTTTTTTAGTGTACTTCAACTGTTGGCGGTCTCTACAGAGGGTATGGTGGGAAATAGTGTCTAGTCGGTTATAGCGCTGTGAGGGTTGTTAATCTAATTCTTGTATTTGTAAAACACTACCATAGTATATTTTTCGTTCTGTTGGCTCAAGGTTTTTTTTCCTCGTTATGGGATTTTCTTCTTATGCCTTGGTGTTATGATATATTGTTTATCTTTTCGCATTAGATTAAGTTATCTAAATATTGAAGATAAAATTTGGTAGAATCTAATTAGTAAACAATTTTCCATACTGACTTTTGGCCTTATATATGTTTCCCAATCTTGAACTTGAAAACAAAACCTTGTCTCTTTTTGACAAGAAATTTTAAGTAGGTACCTTTCATCCTTCTTGGTTTCCAGCACATGCATTCTGAACTATCATCCGATCTAGACCTCAATTTTATTAGATTTAATCACCATAAGGTATATTTAGTGCGTGTGAAGATGGACTTTAGCATGTGCAAGAGTTTCCATAATCGATTTGATACTTATAATTCACACATTTTTTACCGAACTTGTGACTCAATATGATTTTTTGAACTAGTCTATTCCTAACATGGAAAAGGCTTGTCTTAGTAGTAGTAATAGTGGTAATGATAATTATATTCTCCAAACTATTTGCAATAAGTAGTATAGAAAAACCAAAAAAGGGAAGTTTTATTGAGAAAACGAAGATAATTCATTATCTCGATTGCTCTTTGAAAGGGATATTTTATTAGAGAAAATTAAAAGCCTTGAGAATGAGAAAACCAAAATTTTCAATGAGCTACTTTTCTTAAAATAAGAAAATGTGTTATTTTAATCCTTGGAAGCTCATGGTCATTCCCTATTTTCTAAACTTAAAGTGATTGATATTGACTTTAGTGAACTCCCAGACTTTGTAAATGAACTAAAATACCAAAGGGAGGCCTCCAAAGAAGATCATGAGTATTTGTCCGCATTAATAAAAGTAAGATATGATTTGACCATCTAATTGGACAATCTGAAATGGAAATATCAAACTTGTGAACAATCCAATGTAAATATTTTAAAAAACATTGTGCAACTCTACAAAGACTTTGATTCTAGCAAATTAGATATTCCAAAAGGAGAGAAAAAATTTAAACCTTCGTCATTAAATAAAACAACACCCTTTGAAAGTGTTCCCAAAATCTCTCAAAATAAATGGAAACATGTTGTCATTCGTTTGAAGGGCAAGAATATGTTCCGTATCATTTGTACTAAAAAAATCACAAGCCTGATCATAAAAGAGCCAAAAAGGACTTTATTTGTTCTTATTGCGAAAAAAAGGGTCATCTCAAATAATTTTTGTATGGTTGAAAAAGGTTCGACATTCTAATATGGTTGCTCCAAAGACTTCTCATCACGTGTCTCATCTTAAGGTTTATAAATGTGATAATTGTAATAGAAAATGAAAATTGAGATAATTTTATGTTTGCTAAAATCAACCTTGCACTTTCGTAATACTATGAAGAATCATAGATTTGCTAGGATTAACACTGTGAGAAAGAAACATGAACATCATAGGCATATTCATAGAAAAAGGGGAAAAATAATTGTTAATACACCAAAGATTTAACCTACTTCCAATTCGCCTCATACTAAATGAATATGGATTAGGAAGGTTCATTTAAATTTGGTATATTTATAAACTAGTCCGGATTACTTGTTGATCCGCTTGATTTCTACTTGTTAGGAGGTTTCACTATACGCTTAGGACTTTTTAAAATGATTATCTTGTTTCTTAGCCCATTTTTCTTTGTTTAATGCTTTATTTGCATAATTTGTTTTTAGATACTTTATTTGATTGTGTGCTCATAGGTCTAAAACGCTAATAGTAATCTACTTGACTTATTTGCACATGATGTTTGTGTCGTGGTTATGTTTATGACTATGTACTCTACATTTAGAATTCAAAAGCTAGAAAAATTTATAGTTTTTCGAGCTTAATTTATCCAGAGTAAATTTCATATTGTCTTACTTACACTGCACTGCATTTTGATCATCATCTTATGAACTAAAGAACCAAACACCTTTGAGTAATGCTTTATGGAATTTTTAAAATGTATGGAAATTGAAAAAAGGGTGTTATTTTACCTTTGTGCGTGTGATATTTGTATCGTCATGGTTGGAGTTAAAAATGATACATATGTTAAAATCACTAGAGATGATGTGGTTGAGGCTATCAATTTGATTAGAAAATACTACCATTGAAAATTATAAATAGTATTCCATCATAGTAATGAATGCGTGAAAGACATCTCATGAAAAAATTGTTTTAAACCGATATTTCAAAGATATATATTTATACGCAAAAAGACAATATCAGCAAGGATATGAAACAAGGTTTTAACCAAAAATATCTTAATGAGGAAGATAAAAGTGTTAGTTGAAGATTTTATTGTTCAAGGAAAATGAAGCTTTTTCAATGAAAATCATTTAAAATTTGAAATTCCCAAGTAAGATTTCTGTTTTGAAATTTGTTTTTATTTCATAGGACAATTGATCATGTTTCTACACTTATTTATCACACACATGTTATCTTCCATGTGCACTTTTAGATTAACTTGAAAACATGTTATTAATACTTCATTAGCTAGTTTATTCTCCATATAGAGTACTTTGAATAACCATTTACAGCTTGACTTGACAAATCATAATGAAAATATATCAAACTTTATTTGTCTATGTAATTTCAAGTTGTGGATCATTTAAGATTGATCATATTGTATCTCGTGAGTTGTTCTTTTAACTCGAGTGAGATGAAATTATCTGGCCAAATGCACAACTAGTAAAGAGTGGTTTGCTTTAAGGACTTTAGTCATTGCTCTAGCGAAGGTTAAGACCAACGATAAGGTTTGCTGCAATGATGGTGCATTTTAAACTGTGTACAAATCCCTTTTATGTCATTTTTGCTAAAGTTTTCTCTCTCCTTTAGAATACAACCGATGCTACTCCATTTTTGGACTTTTCAAAGATTTTTATCGAACAATCCATTCATTTCCCCTTCTAGAAATCCTTTGGTTAGATTATTATACCTTTATTTTCTAGATTTGGATTTTTCATTGTGGGTTTAAGGAAGTTATGTTCCTTTGATATTTTTAAACCATCCATGGATTATTTGTGTCTTCTAATAAATGGATAACATGTGTGAGTTCTTCTAATCCTAGGCCTACAGTTACTCCTCAATCCACTAATCATGAAGATTTTTACAGGTTTGAAAATTTTCACTACTGTGCAGTCCATTTTACGCGAAGCATTGATTGGTATTCTTTTCGTAAAAATGACACTGTTCGTTTTAATGTTTTTAATGATCACCATTGGTTGACTATTGGAAACCATGGTGAGAATGAAGAAATTATCTTTCTTGACTTGTCTCGCGAGCTCTATACCACAACTAGGATGACTGATAACTCATATTACCACTACCCCGACTTACATAAGAGAGATTTATGGAATACTTGAGTCCCCCAATCTCATTTTCCTTATAAATATCTTGAAGGACCCAATAGAAATGCCATAGTTACTGAACTCACTGGTGGAACAGTCACTTAGGATTCTCGCAAGGCCTTTCTGCAAAAAGAATTAATGGAATTCTACTAACTTCTTCATATCATTTTTCGACAAATATCACTCAAAGCTGCCATCACTATTCCATTCCTTCCTATGATTGCAACACTCTATATGTTGTTGGTAGTAATGTCACTATTGACTTGGGAAAGGAAATTTTAAGCTTGATGATTAATTTTATTATTAGAAAGGGTATGGGTAAGTGACCAACTCTTTTTGTTTGGACGTCATATTAATCATCCTTTATTGGAAAAGAATGTTCATATTTACTCTAATGAGCCTAACGAAAAACACTACACCAAAAATAAAAAATGTTCATAATAAATGGGACACAGTCCAAAACCATGACCAAGGGGTCATGGTCTAAAATTGTAACCCCTAGCTATTCATCGTGACCAAATAAGCGACTAGTGTTTAGGGTGGCCTCATTAAGGGTGTGGTCACGGTCAGGATCCGTGACCAATGGGTTCCCGGTCCAAACTTGTGACTCCCTCGTGATCCATTATGGCATCAAGTTTCTCTCTTATTTGGTCACACTGGTGGTCATGATCTAAACCCGTGACCCAACCGTGACTATATATAGTGACCAGACTTGAGGGTCACTATCCAAAATCGTGACTCATTTTGTCGCTAGAATTCCCGCTCTTTTGGTTAGAAAGGTGGTGATGGTCTGCAATCATTCCCCACCCGTGATAATACTAGTGAACATTGGTCACAATTTAGAACAAATCCATATCAAAATGGTCACAATACATGGTCACGATCCAAATCGTGACCATTTCTCGAGTTTCCAATTGGTCATATATGAGGCCATGGCCTCAAATCGTGACCATGTTTGGGTTATTAATGAGTATATAATGGGCCACGGTTTTGGACCATGATCCCATTTTTGGTATGAAAAAATTAGAACCCCAAAATTTCATTTCACACTTATAAGAAGTATCATCTTTCTCTCTCTGCAACGACCGATGACAGTCTCCTTGCTCTTTCCTCCATTTTCGGTCATCTCCATTCCTCTCCGTCCTCCATTTATTGGGTGTGTGTGTGTTTATTTTAATTTGTGTGTGTATGTGTATGATTTGGTGGGGTGTGTTGTTTTAATCTGTGTAGGTGTTTGTGTTTCAGTGTATGTGTGTGTATATGGGGAGGGGGTTATATTAAATTTTATGAATTAAAGAAACTGTCAATGTGTGTTTGTATTTTTGTTGTTTGAAATTAAATTTGAATTTGTGTTTAGTATATTAAATTTGACTATGTGTTTCTTATATTAAATTTGTATTTTCCTATAGATTACTGAATGCTTGACTGTGTGGATTTGTTCCATTTTACATGATAGTTGTAATCTTAGTGGATTAAATAAAACATTAATGTGGGTTGATATATAAATTGTTAGGATAGAAATGTTGAACTATATCTATGTTGGAAATTGTTAGGTTAGTAATATTGATATATAAATTATTAGGTTAGTAATGTTGAACGGGATAAACTTGTGTTGGAAATCAACCAAGTAGGCAGTTTAGAAGGACTACGGAATAAACTTGTGTTGGATTGTTTAGTTGATTGTTATTGTGGCTTGTGTTAAATGATCGTGGTTAGATACAGAAGATGGATACTTAAAATTCCCACTCTATTAATTCTTCATAATAAACTTTTAACCAATTATTTTTCTTAACGACTAGCGTATCTTAACGACTCAATGTTTAGAATATAATAATTTGGTTAACTTGTTGGGGCTGTGTTCACCCCTTCCTTAAATGGTTGTTATTTGAGTGAACACAAATTGGTGGAAGAGCTTGCACAATTAGTGTACAAATAGCAATTTTAGGATGAATTAAATTAAAATGAACTTAAATTGTTGTGTCTGATTTATTAGATGGAAAACCATATTATGTCTAGGATTAATTAAAGTCGTAACTTGTTGTGTCTTCACCCTTAAGACTCATATTCACACCCTTCTATATATTTTCTAAGGAAAAATGTGTACAATTTGACTACACTAAAACATCTGTCATCAGTGGTCCATATAGAGGGAACTCCAATTTACAAGTATGATAATAGGAAAATTGAACAATTTAATTACCTTAGAAATCGTGAAATTTAATGTAGGTTCCAAGACTAAAGGAGAAGTGTCAGAGCTTCAGAACGAAATAGTACTCTAGACAAATAAAATTCATGGTTTGGTCCAACTCTTAAGTCAACAATAGGGCTACCCCACTCGGATGCCTATAACATTCCCCTATCCCCCCCCTGGAACATTCCCCTTATAAATTCCTCCTATTGGAATATTTTCCTCCCAAATTTCACCTCCTGGAACATTCCCCTTCCAAATGCCTACACATAAAATATTCCTTGCCTCATCTTTATTCACGCATGCTAACATTGGGGAGGCGTATTATATGTAAAACTTGACTGTTACAAAGGTTATTGGCACGTGCAATATCATTTCCATAATTGTCAGAATACATGTCCAAAATCTACCATTGGTGATCGATGAAGATCAAATTTTTGTTCGATAAAATATATTCTAGTTGTGAAAATGAACCTGCGTACGTTGACCACGTGGAAGCGCCATTGTTCTCAAATTATGTAAGTTATTTTATTACTTGGGTAATTAATTTGTCAGTCAAGCCTATGCATTGAACGATATTTTCTTTTTGAATAAATTTATTATATTTTAATGAATTTGGTTGCAGTATTTGTTTATTTGAATGAATTTTCTTGTGATATTTATTTTTGATTGAGTATAATGAATTTTCTTTGAATTTTTTTTAGTTTTGATCATCACGATCTACATGATATGAAAATAAAGAAGAATATGTGGTTAAAAAATGATCATACAATTGAAAGAATTTCAATCCCCTCGGTTTCTTTCACTTTTACTACTAGCGATAAAAAAGATCATCTTAGACACGTTCAACTTAAAGACTCCAACTGGTTATTTCGATAATTTGCGCAGGGTAGTAAGCTACAAAACAAATGGCCTGAAATAGTGTAAATCTAACGAATGGCACATCATCACTCAATTAATCCATCTGCTATATAGGCATTGCTTCTTTGAACACAAATATTTCCATCAGGCAATTATGAAAATAAATTTGTGCTTTACCCTAATTTATGCAAAAGTGGTAAATATAAAACACATTAGAGTTGTGAAATTAACTTTAATTGAGGCAGTTCATGCCTTAGAGAAACATTTTCCTTCATCATTCTTCGATATCAGCATCCACCTACTTGTGCATTTATGCGATGAAGCTTTGTTGTGTGGTCCCGTTATATATTGTTGGATGTATCCTTTTGAGTGCTTGATGAAAACCTTCAAAGATTACATAAGGAATACATGGTATATTGGAGATTCAATTGCTAACGAATACGTAACTATGGAATCATCCTTATACGCTCGGGAATATATGCCAGAACAAGAGCTGAGGAGGTTCAATCCTTATGGAGAATGAATGATCAAGGAACCTGATAAACTTGAGTATGAATTGCCTTTTGGGAACCCTAAAGAGGTGAGACTCACTAATCTACAATACGAACAAATAACTCGTTACGTCTTCGAATCACTAGATGAAGTTGAAGACTGGAGAGAGAAAATAGCGACATAATTAACTGAATTACTATTGCCTAATTTTATATATTCTATACATGATTATCTAAACTCTAAAATTTACCATTAGCAAGTATGAGAACGAATCTACCAAAAATAACAGTATTAGTTACACAACGAATGGTTTTAGGAAATGGAGATCAAAAGAGGTAATTTCCACCTTTTATGTGTGCGATTATTTAATCATGTTTGTAAAAATGTATCCTAATATAGCTTTATTAATAAATTCAAATTCTAAAAAGAGGTGTTGTCTCACCAAGGCTTACACGCCAATTAAAAAGTCCCAAATTTTGAGCAAAAAAGTTTAAGGGATTTCGCACGAACAGTTTTTTATTTCATTACATATCCATTTGAGGAGAAGATTTTGACGCATGATAGATAAGCTTTTGGTGTTTGTCATTAACATTGTGGGAAAGCCTCTGTAATAAAAAAAATCCTTCATTATTTATAAAAAATAATAACAAAAACTAGTATAGAGGTAAGCAAGGGTGTCAATCCAACTTTAAGGAGCGAAACAAATAAAAAAGTCATGTAATTCATTTTTCTAATTATTTTCTTTATAGATTTTTCAATTTTGCATTTTTTTGTTTTCTATTTCTTAATTTTTGTAATATTGAAACAATTTTTTGATGATAACGAATTAAACAAAGCTAAGAAAAAGTAATAAAACAAGAAGGAAAGTGTAAAGTGTGTGATAAAAGTGAGTGAAATATAACTAAAAAAAAATGTGAAATATGAGATGAGTGAGGAAATAGAAGTGAAGGCTAACAAGAGATAGGATGACACCATATATTATAGTTAATCTTATTAATTCATTCATTCAAATTAAATATTCCAAGTTAGTATTAAAATTACAAATCAACTCTCGTCACAAATGTAATTTTAACAATAACCTTTTAGAAAATTAAATTCAAGACTCCTATAACTCTTAAAAAGTAGATCCAAACTTCATTTAATGAATCACCCACTAGGACAGATTCATCAAAATTCATATAAATAATAGAAAATAAAATTTAGAGTAGAAATTCTAAGTATAATACTACACTTGAGAAACCCATATCTCTAGTTCGATTCTAAAATGGGTATTATATTTCGAATTTCAATTTTTTCTCGAAAATCATTTACCCTCTATCGAGGTGTAAATAAAAATGTAAGAGTGAAAAGTTAATTATCAAAGGGACATTTAATATAAAAAAACTAATTAAAGTTGGATTAACATCAAATAATAGGATCACCCCACCCCTTGAAAGGGGTTTCTAGCCTCATATGGTTATAAAACACAACAAATGTAATATTATCAACAAGCTAAGCGTGAAGTTAAAAAAAGTAGAGATAAGAGAACAAATATTAGAATCAAGTCTCCTTGAATTGTAAGTTGAACTCTAAACTCTTCAATACAATTCAAACCCTCACAATTTAATCTTCACAAATTCTCCAAATTAAAAAAATAAGGAAAACTATTTACAAAGGTGTTTCTCTCCCTATTTTATTTCTCTACTTGTATTCTAGGTCTCACTTTAGGGTTTTCTCTCTATCTCTTAAATTGGTACTTCCTTGGTTTAATAGGAAGATGTAAGTGGTTAGGGGTAATGTTGGAAGAATAAAGTTTTAAGTGGTTTAATGAGGTATAAGTGTGAGGGTAATTATAGGAGTGAGGTATAAAAGGTACTTTAAAACACTTGGCTAGATTTTTATTTGGCAGTTTCGTTTATAAGAAATGGGTTTAGATTTAGGTTTGGGGTAAATTGGGATGAGTGGGTCTTAGATTAAAATGGGTTTGGGTATGTGGGCCAAAATGGGCTAAGGTAGGTGGAATCCGGGTAAATATGCCTTTTTGTTCTAAGTTAGAAACGGGATCAAGATGGAAATGGGTCTAAGATGTAGGTAGGTCTGGAGCAAAGGTTATTTTGGGTTTCGTAGGTTTTGTTCAGGTGCTGGAAAATTTTGTTGGGTCGGGTATGGCAGAAGGGTGGCAACGAGTTAACCGAGTTAAGGGTTGGTGTTGGGTTGAAAGGTAAGGCCGGTCGGAGCAGGTGACGGGCGGGGGTGCCGGGTCAAGGTGGGAGATATGGGTATTGGACGAATTTGGAATTTGTTTTTGTGTTTTGATTATGGAGCTTGTTGGGTTTTGTTAATGGTGGATGAGAGAGGAGAGAGAATGTGTGGGGAAGAAGATGGGGGTTGTGTTTGTGTGTGTAAGGTGTATGGAAGAAGGATGTGGGTGAGGTGTGGGATAAGAGATGATTTGGTGTGATAGGTGTATGGGATTTAGTATGTGTGTGTGTGTCTGTTAGATTGTACCTAATAATAAAAAATAAAAAACTTACACTAACACTACCTAAAACTAATAAAAATAAAATCCTAAAAAAATAGATAAAATAGAAATCAAACTAAACTAAAATAAAATGAAAATAAAATTTATTAAGACTAAAATTTAATTTTTTAACGTATAAACTAAAGGCTCAAATAAAAATAAAACTAACTTAATAAAATTAAATAATAATAAAATTAAATAAACTAAAACCTAAAAACAAATAAAAATAAAAATAAAATAAAACCTCAACTCACATATTAAAAAATACTCGAACCCTAATATTTACAATTACATGCACGCAAATAAAATACAAAAATCCAAAAATATACACGACTGAAGATAAAATAAAATAAAAACTAAATTAATATATTAAAAATAGTAAAAACACGCACCTAAATATATCAGATATGAACATAACGACACACGCACACTAGGGATTATTTTGGGACAAGCTGGGGGGGTCAGGGCTTGGTTCGGGATAGGTTTAGACAACGGTACTTGGGTTTAGCACTTTTAACAGCATCTTTGCCATGTTTTGCCTTGATTTAATGCGTTTGAATCCGAAAATGACGTTTGACCTACAAGATAAATATGAACGCGCATACGACCCATTGTATCGAGAATTAACAATTAAAAACTGTCTATTTCGGATTTTATTCAAACACTTTTGGGTGCTTCTCAATGCTGAAAAGTGGAATTTTAATTTTTGCCTCTACTACTCGTGTTGCTAGCAAGAGCGATAAAAATCCAAAACAAAATGGTGCTACCATATTATGGGATTGTCCAAAAAATCCTGGAACTCGACTATATAGATTTCACCGAAATCGTATTCTATTGTGATTGGGTGCGAGGAAATTACGAATGCTTGCAATGTTGATCTTGACACCAAACTTATCATGATAGATTTATCAAAGATGAAGTGTGAAGATGGCATAGTCGACGAGCCATTTATTTGTTCCTTTCAGATCATAAAATATATTTTACTCGAAGTTCATAAACGATGGAAATTGATTTATTGTTGTGCATGAACCGGAGGGTATGACTATTGAGTCAAATGCATTAAAGTGTTCCCGTCTTCTCGCGATAAAAAGCCTAATTTGAAGGATCTTTTAAATGATTTAGATGAAATTTGAGTATCAAAACATTATTTTACTCTAGGCACTCCTATTTGTATCCTATTTTATATTGACTCTTCATAATTCAATTTGTTTCCAAATCATATCCAATAGTTTGATTTATGAATGTTTAGTCTGATTTATGAATGTTAATTTCAATTATGAATGTTTAGTTTGAATTATGAATGCATAGTTTGAATTATGAATGTTTAGGGGCCTATAAAGCTCGCACATGATTCTCGGTTTGATTTACAAATATATTTATGAGCCCTATTTTTTCATGTGAGGTATAGTTGGTAGTCCATGTTAATGTGGGTGAGTTGCTCTCTATGGTGTTCGACCTCTAACTTGCACCTTTTCAACTTCCACCTCGGGCATTTGAAGAATAATTTGTTCATTTTTCTTTTCCATGGAATCATATTTGGTTTTCATAATTGATTCTTGATTAATCGATTTTTTTTTACAATGTCAAATTCGGACATGCGAAAGGCTGATCACATAGCTACTGTGACACCCCGACTAATTAAATACTGGCTAGCTACTTCTTTATTAAATTAATTCAAAATTCCAAGTTGGCTCAGCAAATAGCATCACTGTCGAAAACATTTTTATTATTACTAACCACCTAGTATTTAAAAAGTAAGTTGCCAAATTTTAATTAAAGTCTGATTAACATGCAACAAGTGTAAAGAATAATAACACCATTCACCATACCGAAGTAAATAGAATAACCATCACATAATGTAAATAAAGTCTGGAGGAAAACTCCTCACTACAAATCCACAAACTTGAAATAATTAAACTGAATACTGAATCAATACATGCCAAGTCTGAAAACTGAAACGAAAAAGTCTCTAATAGAATTTGGGCACATGCCCTACAACTGAAGAATAATGAATATGGAGTCCAAATGATAGAAGCGTCTAAGAGCAAATCCCTGTAGCTTCCACAAACAGCTACAGCTCGTCACCTGAATGAGTATCCTATGCATGGTGTCCTTGTGGCTGGGCACCTAAAAATGGTTTTACAAAAAGATAGATTTGAAAGCAAACGGGTCAGAGCCCCAATGTGGAGATATTTTAAAAACCTGCAAGTTCTTTAAAAACATTTAAAACATTAAATGCAAAGTACATGTTAGGACGTGCACTCACATGAAATTCTCACCTCTCGTCTAACTGTGCACTCCTAACGTAAGTACCCATCTAAAATGACACAAACCACTAGCTAAGTGACATCATATCTAGCTAGACTGTCATAGGTTCTACCCTTATTACTCGGTTCCCATTAACATTATAAAGCTCGCAATTAAATAGGGGCTTAACTTAAATTCAGGTTCTCACGTAAAAGTAATACAACTCATTATAGATCATCCCTTTTTTTATTCCATAGTTATACATACAATGCCATATTAAAGTTCCCAGTTTATTAAGTGTATATTTTCCACAACATAAATATACAATATAAGCACCCCGAGACTAAGCTGCGGTGCACACATACTCTGCTATCCATCCCGGTACATCACGTACATAAGGAATCACGTATTCCGAATCTCTCAGGAATCGTTCAGATAACACAAATCACAAATAGTGGAGGCGAACACAGTCACATCACATGGGTCACGCACATACCTGCGCTCCCACGATCAGCAGACTTATTAACATCCCAATAAGTCCTTCTCTGACCTATGTTCATCGAGGTAACCAGTCTAAATCCGGGCAACACAAGGATTAGAGGGCCCTAAGCGAACGCAAACGTCCCGTGATAGCAAGTATGGTAGGTATGTCATACACACAATTCATATACCAATACTAAGTAAGCACAAATCTTAGTAATCCCGTAGTTTAATTGTAGTACTTATCGCATTCTCATACCAACTTAATATATATACAACTTATATAATCCCCGTCCATATTTATACGCGCCATAATTTATTCTCACGTCGTAGTAGGCACTCACGTCTCGACTCAAATGTCTATTTGATTTTATCCACACTTATATAATTTACTCCTCATTATAGCCCAAATGTCCCAAGTATACTAATAGACTATCAAAGGAATGTTATCTCTATCCTCGAACAAGTTTACGGAACTCTCAAAATCAAAACAGGCCAAAAGGCCTAAACTGCTAGCTCGTTATAAGTCTCGTTTGAACGAGGCTATTCGAACGAGATTTCGTTCGAACGAACTGGGATATCTAACGAGATCTCATTCGAACGAGATTATCGAACGAACATCCCTCTCTTTAGAACCCCAAACTGTCAACTCGTTAGAAGCTCGTTCGAAAGAGCTCGTTCGAACGACCTAGGTAGGTCTTCTAACGAGTGACCAGATTCAGGCCCAGAAATTCTATATTCGTTTTTCACCAATTTCTACACTTCTAATCTCAACCAAAATTCGTCCCAACAATGTTTTATGGTCTCTAATCATCCCTAAACATATCAAGGTTATATACAAACGTATTTTAAAGGACCAATTCCTCCTAATCATCATCAATCCATCAAATCTCTACACTTCTCCCCAAATTTTCAAGAACATAAACCCTAAAATTTATGATCATCAATTTACTCAAATTAGATTCGTTTTTGTTACATCCAACACATATTTACATCAGGATAATCATTTCTCTACGATTCTACATGAAATTACTCCTCAACATTCAAATTCTAATTCCAATTAAAATGGGTTTTTATTAAACTCTCAAGAACAATTTGATTTATGTAAATTCCTACACATGGAAGATGCATTCTCTATAATAATTGAAATTAAACCACTTGCCTTGATTCAATCTCTGATTTTGATGACGATTTGTTGAAGTTCTCTCTCTCTTTCTGCAGAATTCCCTTCTATCTCTCTCTCTCCAAGCTTATCTCCAATGGTGGCTAGGGTTTTCTTTGGGAAAGTTTTGGAAACCTAATTTGATAACCCCCGTAGCTTATTGGGTCATTAAGGGTTGGTTAGTGGGTTTAGTGGGTCTATTCCCAATCAGATAAAGACTTCTAATTTTCGTCATTATTAATTCCCAAAAATACAATATTACCAAACTACCCTTATAAGATACCGGTATGGCCTAAAAATGCCCCGGGACTCAAACTAAACCCCCGGCTAGTGTTTTCTGACTATCTCGACCCTTCTGGACGCGTTGGCGCACTCAAAACGACCATACGGTTAATAGAGTTTAAATTCACTTTTACAATTAAAATAATTATATCCTGACGCGACTGTCTCACGCGTCCCAATAAAATGTCCAAATTGTCGTATATCAATCTCACGACAAATTTCATAATTCAATATTCATATATCATCATATATACTCAATATAGTCAAATACCAACTCACATCTCGCTAGTATTTTATCCGGATTAATTTCCAATTAATTCTCATTTAATTAATTAATCCCAAAAATAAATATCGCCAAAAATACGGGGTATTACAGCTACCTCGATAAGCATTCTTTCGGAGCTCATTGCTCCGGTTCGATTAGTCTTTCGGATGTTTGAGTTCAACAATGTTAAAATTTATTTGATGAATCTAGAATCAATCATGAAAACATTATATGATGCCATGGAAAAGGAACACGTAAATTTTTTGTTGGAAAAACTCGCAATTGAAGTTGATTTGAAAATATGCATGTTAAAGGTCAAACACCTTAGAGAGAAACTCATCCGCGATAATGAGGACTTTAAATTGCACCTCATTCGAGTAAATAAGTTCAAGAAAAATACAACAGGCTATTAGAGAAAGACAATGTTGTGTAATTAAAGCGTGCCAAAATAATCACGAGAACTAGGTATTCTTTAGTTTAACTCACATTTTTATATATTTCATATCCATAAAATTTTGAAATATTTTACTCCAATGTAATGGTTAATTAAGTGCTCAATTTGGGGTAAAATCAAAAGAGTTATACTTAAAAAATGACACGTAGTCATGGGACTCCCGGTTTGAGAGTATAAACAAAACTTGCAAATAGTTAGACTTAGGCTTGAAAATATATAGTTGACAGGAGAAAACACAAAAGATCCCTCAAACTGCCCCGCAAGTGGTAGGAACACTACTTACGGGACCAAAGTAACACGTAGAAATTGATCGCGTAGTCACGGGATTCCCGATTCGATAATATTACCAAAACTTGCAAATAGTTAGACTCATGCTTAAAAACATGCTGTCGAGGGACGAAAATGCAAAATAGCTCCCAAATGACCATACAAGTGTCATGAACACCTCACGCAAAATCAACATAACACGTAGTAACTAACCATATAGTTACAAGACTCTCGGTTTGAGAAAATATAAAATAACCATAAGCTATCCTGGAAAAGGCACTAACTCCTCGCATGGGGACAACGAAACATGTAGCAAATAAACACGTAGTTATGGGACTCCCGATTGGGGAATATGAACAAAACTTGTAAATAATTGAACTTAGGCTTTAAAAGATGTCGTTTAAGGGAGAAAATGCCAAACGACCCTGTAAGACGCATGGGCACCTCGCACTGGACCAATGTAGAACGTAAGAACTGACCGCATAGTTACGAGACTCCCTATTTGATAATATAGCCAAAACTTGCCACTAGTTAGACTTAGGCTTAAAAATATGCCGTTAAAGGATGAAAAAGAAAAATAGCCCCCAAACGACCCCATAAGAGGAACGAACGCCTCACACAAGACCAACATAACACATATCAACTAATTGTGTAGTCATAGGACTCTCGGTTTGAGAATATGACCAAAACTTTCAAAATAGTTAGACTTAGGCTTGAAAACATGCCGTTGAAGGACGAAAATGCAAAACAACCCCCAATTGGACCCACAAGAGGCATAAACACCTCGGATGGGACCAACGTAACACGTAGTAACTGATTGCGTAGTCATGGGACTCCCGATCGAGAATATAACAAAACTTGCAAATAGTTATTCTTAGGCTTGAGACATGTCGTTGAACGGTGAAAACTTGAAACAGCCCTGTAAGAGGCACGGACACCTCGCACGAGACCAATGTAAGATGTAGAAATTGACCACAAGGTCACGATATTCTCTATTTGAAAATATGCCCAAAACTTGAAAGTTGCAAGACTTAGTAAGAAGATGCAAAATAGCCCCCAAACGGCTCGATAAGAGATACGAACCCTCGCACAGGACCAAGATAACACGTAGAAAATGATCGTATAGTCACGTTACTTCCAGTTTGAAAATTTAACCAAAACTTGCAAATAGTTAGACTAAGGCTTAAAAACATGTTGTTGAAGGGAGAAAATACAAAAAAAACGGTAAAAGGCAGTAACACCTCGCATGGGACCAACATAACACATAGCAACATACTGCATAGTCACGAGGATCCTACTTGGAGAATAAGACCAAAACTTTCAAATAGTTAGACTTAAGCTTGAAAACATGTCGTTGAAGGAAAAAAAAATACAAAATAGCCCCAAATGACCCTATAAGAGGCAGAAACTCCTCACATGGAATAAACGTAACACTTAGCAACTGACTGTAATACCCCGCATTTTTTATTGAATTGAAATTGAAAAAAAAAGTATTCCAGTGTATATATTCGAAATGTTTGGAAATAAAACTATGTCAGTATATATATATTCAAAATGATTGGAAATGAAAAGTTAAAATGAATTCATTGATGTATGAATGTGTGACTTAAATATTAGAAGCGGATTAACGCGTAAAAGGATCGAGAGGGTTAAATTTGGTGCAATGGCATTTTTGTAAATAAACTAACCCTAGGTATAAATAGAAAAGAAGAGAAGAAGTCTTCATTCTTCATTTCACAAAATGGGGCTAGGGTTTGGTAGAGAGAGAAAGAGTAAGAAGAGAAGAAAGCAAAGAGGATTTCAAGAGGATTTCAATTTCTCCATACAATCCAAGGCAAGTCAATAACCTATATGTGTATATTATGTATCTATAATGAAATTTCACATAAACATGTATTTGGATCCCTAAATTTCACATGAACATGTATTTGGATCCCTAAATTAATGGTGATGCTTAATTTTGAATCCATCAGATATGGGAATGTGTCTATATTGTGGCCCTCGTTATGTATTAATGTGAATTATAACACGAGTGAGTAGTTAGTGACATGATGTTTACTTAGATAGTGTGTGATTAAAGACGCATTCCAAAATCAAGTGTAAGATGTTCGATTTTGGTGATGTCTAGACTAGTGAATAGTTATAGAATGGTCATGATGGTCTTTTGGTAATGGTAGAGTCGCGTATAGCTCACTCAATTTTTGCGTGATTGATGATAGTGTTGCCAAGTGAGTGTCATCATTAATGGCAAGGATTGAGACATTTTGGGGTTTCAAATGTTGGACCCATTCATTGAAATGGTTGTCATAACCTCCACTGTAGGGGGACAATAAGAGAGTGTTTTGATCGTTGTTGAGAAGTTTTGTAAGGAGGGTGTGTACTCTTAGGCAAACACCCACGAATGGGTTCGTAAGATATTTAATTTTTACTTCAATTATGTGTGGAGTACTGAGTGTTATTTGGGGTCACGCTATGCGAAGGTACCCGCTACCTTATATTTACGAACTTTGACCTATTGGATAGCACACCGTTTTTCATAAAGATAAGGTAGCATTGGTGTGCTGGAAGATGAGTATCCAGATGGTGAGTGTGCCAAATCTGATATTCTGATTTGGTATGATAAGTAGGAATTTTGTCTTACCTCATTGCTTGGAAAATGTACAAGCCTTATTCGTGGTTTGAAGAACCAAGTTCATTTCTTGTTCGGTGAGAAAATTCTAATATACTCACAGTCCAAGAAAAATCATGTAGGATAGGTTGAATTCCTATACGTGTTTTTAACAAAAGAGCGGTATGTCGAATCTAGCGAGGGTCAATAACCTTGGGTTAGAGCTACCGAACCGTGAGAAGTGGGATTGTGCAAGGGGGAACATTGCATATTGGGTTAGTTCGAAACCTTTGCGTGAGGGATCATTGATCACCCATAGTGCAACTTTGTCGATGTTATCTTGTTCGAGAGAGTATGAGCCTTGCTGATATTATTTACCTAAGTCCGGACTTGGAAAGATGGAACAATATTTGTAAGTGCATAGAAGTTGTATACTTATGCACATATTCAACCTTAGTGGATAATAAGGGTTTCCATATTGGTTGGCTCACCATCAATTTAAGTGCAAGGCAAGTTTTATTAACAACTCGGAGTAGAGTTGGATTTTGAGCTTTCAGTACCATCTGTTAGTCGATTCTGAGTTGAGTATCGAGGCATGATTGATGAATAGTGACATCTGTATTGAATAGGCGAAGTCGGATTATTTGTTGTGTGATGAACCGTTAAGTCCAGAGATAAGTGTTTTTTGGAGTGAGATGATTCTTGTACCACTAGGGGTCTTGAGTTGACAAATTCCTTATCTTGACAAGTTGACAGTAGTGTATTAGAGGGGTTTCTTGTTTGGATTTCACTTGCGAGACACTCCACGCATGAAACTTAGCAAGTCAGGACTTGTGGGTATTGATTTCTGGATCAACTTAGTAGTTCAGTTATGTTAGGATTTGTGGTGAGACTTCGGTGTTACAGTTGGAAATAGTAAAGTATCTCCATGGATTTCATTATTGGGTTGCCAAGATCGCAGCGCGGTCATGATTCGATTTGGGTCATCATTGACAAACTACAAAGGTGGATCTTTCCTTCTAGTGATGAAGGATTACGGTAGCATGGTATGCCATGATTTTTATTAACGAGATTGTGAAGTTGCATGGGGTACCGCGTGATATCATGTCCGACCGTGGCAGTGTCTTCATCTCTCACTTTTGGGGTGGTCTTCAGGAGGCGATGGGAGTTCAGTTGAGTTTAAGTATTGCGTTCCACCCTCAGTTTGATGGTCAGACGGAGGGGGTAAACCAAATTATTGAGGACATGCTATGATTTTGTGTGTTGGACTTCAAAGGTGGTTGGGATACACATTTCAAACTGGTGGAGTTCACATACAATAATAGTTATCAGACAAACTATTATCATAGAACCATATGAGGATTTTTACGATAGGCCTTGTTGATCCCCTACATATTGGTTGGAGTTAGAATAGCACCAGATGCTAGGTCCGAATATTGTTAGGGAGACCTCGGAGAAGGTTGACTTGATTCGTGCACGGATGAAGACCGCACAAGATCGTTAAAAGACTTATGTTAACATAAGGCAGAGGAAGTTAGAGTTCGCTGTTGGGGACCAAGTGTTGTTGAGGGTCTCACCCATGAGAGGTGTTGTTCATTTTGGTGCCAAAAGGAATCTTTCAACGTGATACGTGGATTCGTTTACAGTGTTGGGTAGGGTAGGATTAGTTGCCTACCATTTATCCCTACCCTACCAGCTTCAGCGGGTACAGGACAATTTTTATGTATCCATGTTGAGGAAGTTCTTATGTCCCGAGGACTCACACCTACACATAGAGTTAGGTGGGGTTGAGCTACAGCCCAATGGGAGCTATGAGGAGAGAACGGTCAGGATCCGAGATCGTCGTGAGCAGCATTTGAGGTCAAAAGATATTCCTCTTATTTGTGTTACGTGGAGTAATCATGATGAGTCTCACGCCACTTGGGATAGAGAGGATGACTTGCGAATTAGTCACCCATATCTCTCCATGGAAGGTACGTGCGAAACTACCTTACTTGACTTGAATTGATTATTTTTAATATGGATTTCGAGGACGAAATCCCATTCGTAGAGGGGGAGAATGTAATACCCCGCATTTTTGATTGAATTGAAATTGAAAAAAAAGAAAAAAAATAGTATTCCAGTGTATATATTCGAAATGTTTGGAAATAAAACTATGTCAGTATATATATATTCAAAATGATTGGAAATGAAATGTTAAAATGAATTCATTGATGTATGAATGTGCAACTTAAATATTAGAAGCGAATTAACGCGTAAAAGGATCGAGAGGGTTAAATTTGGCGCAGTGGCATTTTTGTAAATAAACTAACCCTAGGTATAAATAGAAAAGAAGAGAAGAGGTCTTCATTCTTCATTTCACAAAATGGGGCTAGGGTTTGGTAGAGAGAGAAAGTGTAAGAAGAGGAGAAAGCTAAGAGGATTTCAAGAGGATTTCAATTTCTCCATACAATCCAAGGCAAGTTAATAACCTATATGTGTATATTATGTATCTATAATGAAATTCACATGAACATGTATTTGGATCCTTAAATTAATATGATATTGATGTTAAAGATGATATGAAATGTATTAGGATCACCCTCCATATAGATTCAAATGCAATAACATCATTATAGGGATTGAATTGTTGAACAACTTCTTGAATTTGAGAAATCTATGAACTTGAGTAAATCGTCATATTAAAAAATGGTTTGAGCTGTTTTGGTTCCGAAAATGGACATTCCATCCATGTTGTCCAGTAGAAAATCATATTCTCAACAACTTTTTAGTTTTAAGTTTTTCCAAAAACGGATCGGAAAAGTCTCAAATCGGTGTTCTAAAATTCTGCGCAGAAAGTTGTCGTGAACAGGTCCGAACTGTATATGTTAATTTCGGGTCTGTTTTATGCAGGCTACAGTAGCGTGCTCGCATGTCCTTGTATAAAATCATGGTCCGAACAACATTGTAGTTTTAAGTTTTCCCAAAAACGGATCGAACAAGCCTTAAATAAGCATTTTAAAATTCTGGGCAGAATGTTGTCGAAAACAGGGGAGATTATTATATGTTACTTTCGGGTCTGTTTTATGCAGGATATGGAAACGTTTTTGCGCATACTTATAGAAAATCACGTTCCGAACTACTTTGTAGTTTTAAGTTTTTCAAAAAACGGATCAAAAGAGCCTCGAATCGGCATTTTAAATTCTGGGCAGCATGTTGTTGAAATAAGAGTGATAATATTTTTTCATGTTATTAGTAAGATAATTGTGGTGTTGTGCCTAATATCCTAGATTGATCACATACTTATGGTTATTAGGGATATATAACCTTGAAATGATTTGATGTTGAATTAGTAAATTAATGATGTAAATTATGTTATATTATAAATAAGGACTATTGTATAACTCGAGTAAGAGACTTGACACGATTGTATATATACATAAGCGTGAAATTGTTTTACATGTATATTATCGAGTATACACTAGACTAGTCCTCCGGTCGACGTAGGCACATGTTGAATGCGATTTTTTTGTGATTGATCCGGTTAGGTTCCGCTCGAGTGCCATGTCGGAGATAAACCACCGGAATCGGACAGATGGTTGTAATGCGGGTCGGAGAGAAAGGCCTTGAAACGCCATGTGATTTAGGACTTAGTATGATTGCCCTTGCCATGTAATATTGGGGAATATTCGTGTGTAGGCCTAGTGTTACGACTTGTTCCCCCGGGTAACGATAGTGACCCGATATGACTTGTTGTGTGAGATATTATGCTTGTGTCTTAAAGTAATATCCTGAATCGATGTATTTGATATTATACTTGAAGGAAATATTTTGATACATTAAATAATGAAACGAGATTAATAATGATTAATCATGATACGATATGAGACTACTCGTTACTCGAGTTTGGGTTGGGTAGTCACGACATAGGAGCATTGGTTGGGTAATTGAAAAACTTAATTACTGGAGACGAGTAATGACTAGTGTGCTTTCATTATAAGTACATCTTATAATCTTATAGCTTGTTTTCTTGCTTTGACATCCGTCTATCTTACTCCTCTCCTATATATATATAATACATGACAGGTCCTCGTCCCGCTGGACAGTAGACTACGGAGCCTGATGAGATCATATCAATCTTAGGATTTCTGTAGCCGTGGAGTTATTCTATTTTAATTTATGTCGTTTGTTTACCTTTTCTTAAGGGTGGTATCAGAGATTAATATCATTTTGTTTATACTTGGGATTTGAGAGAATTGTTGTATTACTCTTGCCCATTTTGTGTTGGGCCGCACGTATTGACATTGTATATTTTCAGTTTGAGATTACTGATGTATATTACAGTTAATAGTTATGAGTTGGTTTCACTTGTTATAGCTGTTATGATGTGATATGGTTACACGTATGAGAGTGTACATGTTTATTTTACTATGATTATTTAAATTTCTGTTTCTAATGCCAACATATTGACGTTCTGCTTTAATTTAATTGGACGTAGCTAACCGAATTAGATATAAAAAGCAGGGTTGTCACACTGACCGCGTATTCACGGGTCTCCCAATTTGAGAATATGACCAAATCTTGCAAATATTTAGACTTAGGCTTAAAAACATGCCTTTGATGGAAAAAAATGCAAAACAACCCCCAAATGGCCTTGCAAGAGGAACGAACCCCTCCCATGGGACCAACATAATGCATAGAACTTGACCGCATAGTCACATGACTCCAGATTCAAGAATATGACCCAAACATGTAAATAATTGGACATATGCTTGAAAAAATATCGTTGAATGGAAAAATGGAAAAATAGCCTCGCAAGATGCACAAACACGTCGCATGAGACGAATGTAACACGGACAATATATCGCATAGTCACAGATCTCTAGATTAGAGACTACAAACAAAGCATACAAATAGTTAGACTTAGGCTTGAAAATATGCCGTTGGAGGGTGAAAATGCAAAATAACCCCTAAACGTCTTCGGAGGAGGCACATACACCTCGCACGGGACAAACATAACAAGTGACAACTGACCTCTTAGTTACAGGACTCTTGATTTGAGAATATGACCAAAACTTAATAATAATTAGACTTAGGTTTGAAAACATGCCACTAAAGGGCAAAAATGCAAAATATCTCCAAAATGGCCTCGTAAAGGGCACGAACACCTTGCACGGGACCAACGTAAAACGCAGCAACTAACCACATAATTACGGGACTCCTGGTTCAAGAATGCGACCAAAACTTGTAAATGTTTAGACTTAGGATTTGAAAATGTGTTGCTGAAACAAGAAAATGAAAAACATCCTCTAACGGCTTCGCTGGAGGCACGAATACCTTGCGTGGGACGAATGTAACACATAGGACTAACTGCATAGTCATGGGACTCTCGGTTATAGAATATGATAAAAACTTTCAAATAGTTAGAACTTGGCTTGAAAACATGCTTTTGAAGGCAAAAAATTCAAAACAACCCCAAAACGGCCTCACAAGAGGCCTAAACATCTTGTACGAGACCAACATAACATGATGTACTGACCGTGTAGTTACAGGACTCCCGGTTCATGAATTTAACCAAAATTTGCAAATAGCTAGACTTAGGCTTTGAAAACATGCCTTTTAAATGAAAAAAAATGAAAAATAACCTCCAAATGGCTCTGCTAGAGACATGAACACCTCGTGTGGGACCAACGTAATACGTAGCAACTGACTGCATTATCACGGGACTCCCCGTTTGAGAATATGATAAAAAAAATGCAAATAATTATACATAGTCTTAAAACACATGCCGTTGTAGGGAGAAAATTCAAGATGCCCCAAACAATCCCACAAGAGGCACAAACACCTCGCACGGAACCAACATCACAAGTAACAACTGATAACTTAGTCAAAAGACTCTCGATTTGAGAACATTACCAAAACTTGCTTATGCTTGAAAACATACCGTTGAAGGACAAAAATGAAAAATAGCCCCTCAATGACTTCGCAAGAGGCCCAAACACCTCTCACACAACAAACATAACACGTAGCAACTGATCGTGTAGTTATGGGACTCTCGATCCATGAATACGACCAAAACTTGCAAATAGTTAGTTTTGGGCTTTAAAAACATGCTATTGAAATGAGAAAATCCAAAACAACCTTTAAACGACCTCGCTAGAGACACGAACACCTCGCATGGGACTAACGTAACATTTAGCAATTGACCGTATGGTCACAGGACTCCCTGTTTGAGAATATGATCAAAACTTGCAAGTAGTTAGACATTGGATTGAAAACATGCCGTTTGGGGAAAAAAGGAAAAATGCCCCAAACAACCCCGTAAGAAGCACGAACACCTCACACGGGACCAATGTAAGAAGTAATAACTAACAAAATTATCACGGGACTCCCGGTTCTAAAATGTGACCACAACTTACAAATAGTTAGACTTAGACTTGAAAACATGCCGTTGAATGGCAAAATTGTAAAACAATGCCCAAACGGCCTCGTAAGTGGCGCGAACACCACGTACGGGACCAACGTAACACATACTAGCTGATCGTTTAGTCACAGGACTCCCAGTTCAAGAATATGATCTAAACTTGCAAATAGTTAAACTTAGACTTGAAAAATGCCATTTAGAGGAGAAAATGCAAAATATCCCCCAAACGGCCCCGCAAGAGGCACAGATACTTTACACATGACCAATGTAACACGTAGCAATTGATCGCGTAATCACAAGACTCTATGTTTGAGAATATGATCAAAACTTGCAAATATTTAGACTTGGGATTGAAAACATGCCGTTGAAGGGAGAAATGAAAACTAACCTCAAACGGCCCCGTAAGGGGCACGAACACCTTGCACGGGGCAGACGTAACATGTAGTAATTGACCGCGCTGTCACGGGACTCTCAGTTAGAGAATATGACCAAAACTTGAAAATAGTTAGACTTAGGTTTGAAAACATTCCGTTGAAGGGAGAAAACACAAAACAACCCCCAAACGGCCCCTTAAAAGGCATTAATACCTCGCATGGGATTAACCTAACACGTAGTAACTGATCGTGTAGTCACGGGAATCCCAATTGAATAATATGACCAAAACTTACAAACTGTTATACGTAGTCTAGAAAATAAGCCGTTGAACGAAGAAAATGCTAAACAACTCCCAAACGGCCTTGTAAGATGCATGGACACCTCGCACTAGACCAATGTAATACCTAACAACCCATCACGCATTCACTAGACTCCCTATTTGAGAATATAACCAAAACTTGCAAATAGTTAGACTTAGGCCTGAAAACATGCCTTTGAAGGGCGAAAATGCAAAACAACCCCCAAATGGTCCCCTAATAGGCACGGACACCTCGCCTAGAACCAACGTAACACGTAGCAACTGATCACGTAGTCTTAGGACTATTGATTTGAGAATATGACCAAAACTTTAAAACAGTTACACTTAGGCTTGAAAACATGTTAAAAGGCAAAAATGCAAAACAACCCCTAAATGGCCCCACGAGAGGCACGAACACCTCACACGGGACGAATGTAACACATAGCAATGGATTGCATTGTCGCGGGACTCACGGTTCGATAATATCACCAAAACTTGTATATAGTTATACTTAGGCTTAAAAACATGCTGTTAAAGGGTGAAAACACAAAACAACACCTAAACAGCCCTATAAGAGGAACAAACACCTCGCACGGGACTAGAGTAAAATGTAGCAATTAATCGCATAGTTATGAGACTCCCTAATTGAGAACATAACCAAAACTTAAAATATCTAGACTTAGTCTTAAAAACATGCTGTTGAAGAGAGAAAATGAAAAATATCCCCCAAACGGTCTGACAAGAGGTACAACCGCCTCGCACTGGACCAACGTAATAGATAGCACCTGAACTCAATGTCATAGGACACCCGATTTTCAAATATGGTGAAAACTTGCAAATTGTTAGACTTAGGATTGAAAACATGCAGTTGAAGGATGAAAATGCATAACAACCCCCAAACAGTCCTGTAAAAGGCACCAGCACCAGCACCTTGCATAGGGCCAATGTAATATGTAGCAACCGACTGCGTAGTCACGAAACTCCCAAATTTAGAATATGACCAAAACTTACAAATAGTTAAATTTAAGCTTGAAAACATGCCGTTGAAGGGCAAAAATTCAAAACAAGCCAAAATGGCCCTACAAGAGTCACGAAATCCTCGCAAGGGATAAATGTAATATGTAGAAACTAACTGCACAGACATAGGACTCCCGATTTGAGAATATGACCAAATCATGCAAATAGTTAGACTTAGACTTCAAAATATACCATTGAAGGGAAAAGTTAAAACGACCACCAAACGGACCGCAAGAGGCATGAATACCTTGTACGGGACCAACATAATACGTAGAACCAAATTGCATAGTCACCTGACACCCAATTTTAAAATATGACCAACTTGAAAATAGGCCGACTTAGTCTTGAAAACATGCCATTGAAGGGAGAAAATGTAAAACGTCCTAACAAGATGCATGAACACCTCGCACGGGATGAATGTAACATGAAGAAACTGATCGCATAGTCATAGAACTCTATATTCTATAATATGATCAAAACTTACAAACACTTAGACTTAGTCTTGAAAACATGAAGTTCAAGGGTGAATACGTAAAACAACACCAAAATGGCTCCGCAAGAGGCATGATCACCTCGAACGAGACTAACATAACATGTAATAACTAACTGCGTAGTCACGAGACTCTTAATTCGAGAACATGACCTAAACTTACTAATATTTAGACTTAGGCTTTATAACATTCTAATGAAGGGAAAAAATACAAAACAACTCCTAAACAGCCTTGAAAGAGTCACGAACACCTCACACATAACCAACGTAACACGTAGCAACTCATCGTGTAGTTACATGAATACCTGTAATCCACACATTGTTTCAATGATCCATCTTTATTCTTCATGAAAAGGATTAGATATTCCCATAGTAAAGTACTACTACAAATATAAACTTGTCCAGGAAGATGCTGAATTTACTCTTTGAGCTCTCTCATCTATAATAGAGCAATACGATAGGGTTCTCTGGCTATTAGCGTAGTGCCTAAAATTAAGTAAATAATAAAGTCAATCTTTCTACTCGGTGGTAATGTAGTGATCTCCTAAAGACATACGAAAATTCTAGAACAACTAGAATGTAATATTAAGACACAATGACTCCCTATGATGTATCCTTTTATATATAGTTAAGATGCATACTCGGACCTTCTTTAGGTCACGGCATCACAATCAAATAAATCTCCTCTCCCTGAATGGAAAAAACCATGGAATTCCCATAACAATTGCCACTATCATAATAGTGGGACAAAATATCCATCCCCAAGAAAATTTATAAGAAGACATATCCTAAATCAAAATATTGACAACTAAATGAAAAATGCCCTCTACATACCCTAATGTTGCTACAAACATGACGAAAAAGTGCGCACTGTACCAGTGATGAATCCATATGAAATAAAGTGTCGGACACTTAGTCTACCATCCTCGTTGATTGACCAAAAGCTCCATTAATAAATAAATGCGAAGCCCCGTAATAAATAAAACACGCCTCAATATCCTGTTGATAAAAAAATGTACCCTCAACTTCCAGCACTCATTGCTGAGCATCCCTAAGAGTGACGCGATACACATTCCTATACTATACATATGGTTAGCCCCACAGTAGGACGATGTTAGTGGTAAGGTTAGATTGGCCTAAACTTGTGGATCTTGTAGATATTTATGCTCTCCCTATGATGCTTGATATCCATGTTGTCCTCTCTGAAACTAAGCACCCTCATTTCCATTAGGGCACATATAAGATGTGTGTCCCACCTCACTGTAAGAAAAACAAGTGTTGGGAAACCTCTTGTGGTTATGTGTGTTGTTAGTCCTTTGTATGATCTCCTTGTTAAGGCTCCTTTTGTTATTTAACTTCCTATGTATGAGAAGACTCTATAACACCACCTCACGGATTGCTTTTATAGATATATATGTTATTGATGGACCTCTTCTTCTCCTTCACCTTTTGAAACTCGTGGTGATCCTAGAAATTCATGAGGGTTATATTCACTACCCGAGTGTAGATGGTGTAAGTCACCTTCCCCATTAACACTTATCTGATCCTCCAAGCCAGTCCCCTAATGAAGCAATCCATCCTTTTAGCCTTGGAGGACACCACCTCAAGTGAATATAAATAAAGGTTAGTGATATCCATCTCATGATCAATAACTTTACCTTCACCCTTATTTATCTTTAGAATCTCTCTTTTCTTATTTATTTGCATTATCTAAGGGAATTACATATCCTCAAATCTACTCTATAACTCTACTATATGCATTATACTCCTTTCCTCAATTATCGTAATAGACTCCCGCCACTGCAGTGCACCCCTACCATCTTAAAGATAGGTAAATTCTGACAACCCGGAGATAATTATGATAAATCATGTTAGGGTATGCATACTCGTGTGATACATGTGTTGTTTACATTAGACGTTAATCCAACGTATGATCGAGGATAACATGTTTAGAGAATATAATTAGTCACGTGTTTAAATGCATCATGAAAATATGCTTCTAATGCATCATTATGTTTATAAAATTAAACTATGGTGTTGGTACAAAATTGGCGATGTTGGGTCACCAAATGTGAAAGTTGTGAAATTTTGAGTAAATTAGTACTCTTGTGTTCGAGCCCAAATTAGGCGTATGATTTTATGATTTTGGGAAAACACAAAATATGAAATTTGTAAATATATAAGTTGTCTAAAAGTAGAAGAAATGTTGTAATAAATCGGGGTCCGTAATAAGGAGTTATGGTAATTTTATCAAGGCAGGACAAATCTGTCATTAATGAAATTGCCTTATTGGACCTCTTGTCCAACCAATCGTATGCAGGCACAAGGATAAGTGACATTGGACCCATGAGAATGTATTTACTTATTATAAATACGATTTTTATATTCTTCCACATGTGAAATGAGAAGCTTGGGAAGAAATATGCTTATGGAGAGAGAAAAAGAAAGTTAAGGAAGAATTGCTTTATAAAATTACCATAAATCGAGGAGATCTTATAAGGTAATTAATTCTTTGTTAAAATTGGTCACATGAATGAGTTGTACACTTGGAATATTTTATTTTTATTTTTATAAAGATATGAATGATACCCATATCGCCAAATTGTGTTAAAACATGGATGGCTTGGTAAGAACGCGTGTTAGGATAGTACATGTTTACTTTGAAGTCCCAGTTTTGAATTCCCTTCTCTTGAATGCCTTTGATGTAGTAAATTCTTGTATATGATGTGTTTGTATGTTAAAAATATGTTTATTATATATTCCACGATTGATGCCCAAGGAGGAGGTTGGGTATGCTTAAAAATGTTAAGCTACGCCTTAATGTTCTATTCCGACCTAGTTGCGGTAAAAATGGCATAAATTATGGAATACTCATCAAACGAAAGATATTCTAGTTGAAAATTTTATAAAACATATACTAGTATAACATATCCTAAAATTATGTAAAAATACCAAGAAATGGATCTTGGGGGATAGTTTGAAGGGTAGGTATAGAATCTGCCACGAAGGTGTAAGTATGCATACTAGGTGTTTGGCGATTTGCTTGACATAGCAAATGAACCCTAAAAATTATGAAACTTTAATTTTGTATTATTTAATATGTTTATTGAAATTGGGTGTAATACCATCAAAATTTATCGTATAGAAAAATTATGAAAATTCTTGGAAGTTGAATAAATGATAGAGGAGCCTATAAGGCCAATTTATTTTGTAATAAAGAAATGGGCATATCTTGATCTAGGAAACTTGAAATGATGTGTCATCTTTTGTATTGGGAACCTAATATGATAAAAATTGGATTTACAAGAATTAATTAAAGTATGTTTGGACTATGAATTGGATGCGTTAAATATCTTTACATGAAATTGAATGAACTTCACTTATGATAAATGATTTGAATGGGTCCATATGAGTCTTATGAATTTAATTAAGTTTAAGTTATTCTTTGGATTGGTAATATTCTTATGATGACATTAATATTATAAGAATTATAGGAAGGTAAGGATAACTGGTTGAGAAACTGCCAAACAAAGACAAGGTGGAAACCCCATTAAGTGGCCAAGGTGAGTGTACTCACTTGTAAGATGCATTTATACATTGCTTTGGATAAGCTCAGAATCTTACTCACCAGTAAGATGTATTTATGCATAGTTATGGATATGATCATAATGTTATGAATATGAAACTGTTCATTTCATTTTACTGAAATGGGAGGTAACTCCCCGACCCGAAATGGGGGAGAATTGTCTATTGTAGACTGGTTATGTGATTCATGATTTGGATAAGTTGGTCATTATTTATGAATGACACAGATAAGTTTATAATTGGTCATTCTTTATGAATGAGCCAGATAAGTATATAATTGGTCATTCTCTATGAATGATCTAGATAACTATTTGATTGGTCATTCATTATGAATGAGCCGAATTAGTATATAATTGGTCATTCTTTATGTATGTCCTAGATAAGTTGCATATATCATCACGGGGATATGATTTATGGCATTTAATTTTATGCATTAGTGCAGTAGTGATACATTGGCTGAGATATTTTGCTCATGGTTCCTGTATTTATGTTGTTCAGGTATTGTGATATCACTGCCAAATCTAGGAGGTCGGTGGGGTTAGTCAGGGATGCCTAAAATCATGATTTTGGTCAAACGTAAATGGGGCAATTTAAGCTTACTTATCCTTTCAGTAAGTTTGAATAAGCATAATTACTTTAAAATTGTGAAAGGTTTTAGTTTATTGATTCATGTCAATAATTAAAAAAAGATACTCATGATTATGGTTTTGTTAAGGTAATTATGATTTGACTCACTTTGACTTTCAAACTTAATTATAAGTAACTGGGTTGGGATGTGTCAACGTTGGAATCAGAGCCTAGGTTTTAGAGGTTCTGGGGTGAGGAGCGCCTAGATTTGGAAGTGGAAGTAGAAATTGTTTTGAGTCATAAGTAAATTGGCTTTATTGACTAACATTTCTTAGTTATATATATATATTGTTGTATGGGATATGAAATGTAAGGACCTTGCAAGAAAGGAAATGAGATGTTAAGGTTTATTTGTGGATGATAGCGAATACATATATTTTAATCTGAATCATTGAATTGTTTTATTTGTGGTATGGACAAACATATCATTGAAGGAAACTTTTTAAAGACAAAATGTGGTATACGAAAATTATGAAGTATTAGAAGTAATCTCTTCTTATACTGGAATCTGTAGACTTGAGTTGTGTCACTTATTAATCCATGGTTTGGTGTGTGACCATTTATGTGGGAGAGTGATGTACGGGAGCCCATATTCCGTTAAAGGATGAGATGGTAAATTATTAGAGTGTGAATAAAAAGAAGATTCACATGGTAAAGGTGAAGTGAGAAGATTAATAATTGTGTATGTTTAAATTTAATATGTGAAATGGTATGAAATTCAATTACTAGTCAATATATCACAATTGATCCGAATATGGGTTCATACTGAATTATGATAAGTAGAAGAAAAGAGTAATAAGAGTTGACATATATTTCTTTAATAGCATGAGTATCTGTAGTGGATATTACCCTTGTGATGTTTTGAAATGCTCATATGGATAATAAAGTTGAGACAAACTGTTAAAGAGTTAGAAGTTGAAAAATATTGGAGAGCCCTTTTAAGAGTATGTGTTTAGTATGAGTATGGGAAATATGCTAATCGGGTTGGAACATCGACAATAGGTTTGGGCGGATATTGAGTTGTATTTGTCATTGTATGTACGTGTTATCACTAAGAGTATGATATATAATGAATATGATTGACATTATACGAAGTCACCAAGAAGTATATGTAAGGATGATGTGCTATGTGAGATACCATGATGTGATATATTAAGGTATTTGTATAGGTTATTTGAAAGAAATACGACATATAATAGTTAGAGAAGTATTATGGGTTTGGTAATTATGGTTAAAGAATAATCAAACGATACGGAAAATGGAATATAGTGAGAAGTTATATTGAGTTCATAGTGCATGACTGTACAATATACATGAAGGTGAATATGAAATCTTGGTTAATAATAAACATTTAGTGAATGATTGTTCGATTTCGATATGTTAAAAGTACTATATTTAGATTAAGAAATCATAAGGACGATATTTAACATACTCTTAAATTTCATAAATGATATGGAAAGTAGTTAAAGTCAAACACATGTATTTGGTTTTGGATGAAAGATGAATACATGATGTGTAATAAGCTAGTCTGGTAATATGATAACTATGATTTGAAATATTACACGATGATAAGGATAGACTATAGGAATGAAGGGAGAAATGTAAAGAATAATACTAGGTATTCTAAGAATGTTCACTCGCTGTGAATATATGTTGATACAACTGATAATCTATTATATGTGAATGTTCAACATACCTATATAAAGGTATGAAGTAATATGTGTATTGGGAATTAGTTTTCATGGATAAGAAATTATTAGTTGATTATCCTTACATGTAAACGATAAAGAAACTGAAGATATTTTAAAAGAAGATTTATCGTACATTGAGGAACCGGTGAAAAGTATTAATCGAAATGAGCAAGTATTAGGGAATAAAGTTAGTCTCGTAGTTAAAGTGTGGTTGTTGATCCATGAAATTAAAGAAGCAACTTGGGAAATGGAATATAGAATGAGGAAACAGTATCCTCTGTGGTTTGGCAAGTGAAATTCATACAAAATTTCGGGGAAGAAATTTTGTAAGGAAGGAAAGTTGTGATAAGCCGGATATAATTATGATAAATCATGTTAGGGTATGCATACTCATGTGATATATGTGTTGTTTACATTAGATGTTAATCGAGCGTATGATCGAGGATAAAATGTTTAGAGCATATGATTAGTCATGTGGTTAAACGCATCATGAAAATATATTTTGAATGCATCATTATGTTTATAAAATTAAACTAGGTTGTCGTTACAAAATTGGTGATGTTGGATCGCCAAATGTGAAAGTTATGAAATTTTGAGTAAATTAGTAATCTTATATTCGAGCCCAAATTAGGCGTACTAATTTTATGATTTTGGGAAAACACAAAATATGGAAGTTGTAGATATACAAGTTATCTAAAAGTAGAAGCAAAGTTGGAATAAATAGGGGTCCGTAATAAAGAGTTGTGGTAACTTTATCAAGGCGGGACAAATCTGTCATTAGTGAAATTGACTTATTGAACCTCTTGCCCAACCAATCGTATGTAGGCACAAGGATAAGTGCCATTGGACCCATTAGAACATATTTCATTATTAAAAATCAAATTTGTATATTCTTCCCCATGTGAAAGGAGAAGCTTGGGAAGAAATATGCTTATGGAGAAAGAAAACGAAAGTTAAGGAAAAGTTGCTTTAGAAAATTACCATAAATCGAGGAGATCTTCTAATGTAATTACTTCTTTGTTAACATTGGTCAAATGAATGAGTTCTACACTTGGTATATTTTCTTTTTCTGATTTTGATAAATATATGAATGATACCCATATCGCCAAATTGTGTTAAAACAGAGATGGCTTAAGAACATATGTAAGAACGCGTGTTAGGATAATAAATGTTTACATTGAAGTCCCAGATTTAAATTCTATTCTCTTGAAGGTCTTTGATCTAATAAATTCTTGTATATGATGTTTTTGTATATTAAAAACATGTTTAGTATATGTTCCATGATTGATGCCTGAGGAGGAGGTTGTGTATGCTTAAAAATGTTAAGCTATGCCTTAATGTTCTATTCCGACCTAGTAGTGGTAAAAATGGCATAAATTATGGAATACTTATCTAAATCAATATATTCCATTTTAAGATGTTAGAAAACATATATTAGTATAACATATCCTAAATTAATGTAAAAACACCAAGAAATGAATCTTGGGGGATAGTTTGAAGTGTAGGTATAGAATCTTCCACGAAAGTGTAAGTATGCATACCAGGTGTTTGACGATTTGCTTGACATATAAAATGAAATCTAAAAATTATAAAAATTTAATTTTGTATTACTCAATATGTTTATTTAAATTGATGGAATATCAGGGAAATTTATGGTATATAAAAATTATGAAAATTCTTGGAAGTTGAATAAATGATAGAGGAGCCTATATGGATGATTAGTTTTGTAATAAGGAAATGGGCATATCTTGCTCTAGAAAACTTGAAACGATGTGTCGTCATTTGTATTGGGAACCTAATATAATAAAAATTGGATTTCCAAGAATGAATTAAAGTATGTTTGGACTATGAATTGGATGTGTTAAATATCTTAACATGAAATTGGATGAGACTTCATTTATGATAAATGATTTGAATGGGATCATATGATGCTTATGAATTGAATTACGTTTAAGTGATTCTTTGGATGATACAAATAGTAAGAATGATAGTAAGGTAAGGATAAATGGTTTAACAACTACTAGATAAAGGCAAGGGAAAAAACCATTAAGTGGCCAAGGTGTGTGTACTCACTGGTAGGATGCATTTATACATGGCTATGGATAAGCTCAGAATATTACTCACTGGTAAGATCTAATTATGCATAGTTATGTATATGATCATAATGTTATGAATATGAAACTTTTCATTTAGTTTTACTTAAATGGGAGGTTACTCCCCGACCCGGAATGAGGGATAATTATCTATTGCAGACAGGATATGTGAATCATGATTCAGATAAGGTGATCATTCTTTATGAATGAGCCGGATAAGTATATAATTGGTCATTCTTTATGAATGATCCATATCAGTATATAATTGGTCATTCTCTATGAATGAGTCGGATAAGTATGTAATTGGTCATTCATTATGAATAAGCCGGATAAGTATATAATTGGCCATTCTTTATGAATTTCCCTGATAAGTATGCATATATCATCACGGGGATATGATTTATGGCATTTAATTCTATGCAACAGTGCATAGTGATGCATTTGCTGAGCTATTTTGCTCATGGTTCCTACGTTTATGTTGTTCATGTATTGTGATATCACTGCCAAATCTAAGAGGTCAGTCAGGTTAGCTAGTGATGCCTAAAATCATGATTTTGGTTAAACGTAAATGGGGTAATTTAAGTTTTGCTTTTAGTAAGTTTGAATAAGCATAATTACTTTAAAATTGTGAAAGGTTTTAGTTTTTTTATTCATGTCAATAATTGAAAAAGGATACTCATGATTATGGTTTGGTTAAGGTAATTATGATTTGACTCACTTTGACTTTCAAACTTAATTATAAGTAACTGGGTTGGGGTGAGTCATAACTTCTGTCTCTAATGGTTGGTTAACTCAACCAACTCAAGTTCCTCTCAATGTCCTTCCTCAAGTAATGTGTCATGAGAATTTCAGTGGTTCTAGTATACTCAGACGGGTTACCTTTAGAAAAGGTCCTATGTTATCTCTCCCAATAATAATTATGTTGTGGAGCTAGAAGAACCACTTACGATTGTGGTTGTTGAAGTAAGGCAGCCACAGTGGTTGTGAGTTCTCAAGCAATGATGGCAACCACGTAACCTGTTACTACTCATGTTTGCTATTACCGTTGTTGCTAGTCTGACTCAGTCTCGTGATTGGCAGCCTTGGCTGAAGTTGTCCGAACTCTCCTCCTACCCGTGTTTTGCATTTAAAGAAAGACTAATAAATTCTTATGAGATAAGGATCATGAATAAATAGTAAAACGAACCTAGAAATAGGGTTCTAACATGAAAAAACGCAACATAAAACGTAAAAATCTTAAGAAACCTAGGACACTAAAACCTGGCATGCTTTCATACCAATTGTAACACCCCAATTTGTGTACACATGGCATGGACAAGCCTCAACGTCAAATATAAGGGCTGTAAAATAATTTATATCACTATTAGCATAAACGATAAATAAATAACTAAAGTAAAGTATACCCCCATCAAAAATAATATAAGTGATGCGAATAAAACAAAGATAATAATAAAAGTCCCCAAAACTGAATCAATAAATAAATGTGTCTAAACAATACTAAATGTCTCAAAATAGAATCAATAAACATAAATCACAACATTATTATTTAATTACGATTCAGTTTCCCCCAAAGCCCTAGCGCCCAAACCAGTACACTAAAAACAATATTCCAGGCATCTGAATCACCCCATAGCCCAATTAATAATACTAACTTTCAACATCGAAATAAACATAACATTATTATTTAATGAATATTCATACACATGTAATTTAATTTCTTGGTATTAAATTAATTAAATCACTCATTGAATTTCACAATATTCATACAATTATTATGCACACACAACACTACCATGCACAAAAGTAGTAATAATTTGTATTAACCAATCAACAGTAGTAGTAGTAGTAGTAGTAATAATAATAATAATAATAATAATAATAATAATAATAATAATAATAATAATAATAATAATAATAATAATAATAATAATAATAATAATAATAATAATAATAATAATGATAATGATAATGATAATAATAATGATAATAATAATAATGATGATAATAATAATAATAATAATGATTAGGGGTGGCAACGGGTCGTGTCGAGCCAGGTTCGTGTCGGGTGATAAACGAATCGTGTCAAAAATTCATCCACCCAAACACGATTCGTTTACTAAACGGGTGGAAAAATGAAATTCATACACGATTCGTTTACTTAACGAATGACACGACACGACCCGTTTACACCCGTTAAATAAACGAATGGTTTTGACCCGGTTCACCCGTTTAACCCGGTTCACCCGTTTAACCCGATTAATTCGTTTAACTCGATTCACCCGTTTAACCCGGTAACCCGATTACTTTAAAAATCTAAAGAGGTAACAACTTACTTATACTTAGTCAAGAATGGAGAATTTTCATAATAAATCGATGTGGGATGCTTAGATTACGGGTTATTAACGGGTTAACGGGTTGTAAACGAGTTAACGGGTTACAAACGGGTCGCGGGTTGCAAACGAGTCGCGGGTTCTAAACGGGTGACGGGTTCTAAACGAGTGACGGGTTGTAAACGGGTAGCGGGTCACACGGATTCTAAACGGGTGACGGGTCACTAACGGGTTTCGCGAATATACACGAACCCGATTCGTTTTCTTAACGGGTCTGGCGGGTCCACCCGTTTATAACCCGAACCCGTTAAGGCTATACCCAAACCCGCTTAAAGCGTGTCGATTTCGTGTCGGGTTAACGGGTCGTGTCGCAAATTGCCACCCCTAATAATGATGATGATAATGATAATAATAATAGTAATAATAATAATAATAATAATAATAATAATAATAATAATGATAGTAATAATAATAATAATAATAATAATAATAATAATAATAATAATATTAATAAAATACGAACTAGATCTCAACGCTTAGTAGGAACTCATCTATCGAATGAATAATCCAAACAAGAAAACCCCATATATACTCGTAACCCACATATTTCAAGCCAATCTTAACCTCTTTATCTTCAGTAAATCAACGATGCCTTGTAAAATTAACCATAACATTTGTAGGGGATATCATTCCTACAATAATGTTAAATACACGTATGGATCCAAATATAAGTACAACATCAAAGTTAACTTACATATTTGTTTGGTTTGGCATGTTAGTCTATCTATATCCACGGGAAGGGCGATGGGAGGTATATTAATGGAAGAATAAGAAGAAGACTTAAAGTGCAAGGGTTGGTGGCTGAAAGTTAAATCCGTGGATACAAAAATGTGCAAACTTATGCCCTAGAACACTAGGGTCATGTCTGTTTATAGATATAAGAGTCATAGATTTAGCCCTTTCTTATAGTCATTGGTCATTGTCTTTGGTCTTATCCTTTAGGTGATTGAATTACACTGAAACTATATCTGATCATATCCATTGTCATCTTCCTTGATTCTTCTATTGCCAAACCATAATCTATGAATGACTTGATCGCTGTAATTCTCCTTATGCCACATGTTATACCACATGGCTTACCTTTCTTAAAGTCCCTCAATTGTCCCTAAAGTTGGGTTATATATACTTGAGTCCTGGTTGACCCAACTATGCTTCTTTAAATTTTCCACATATGACATGGTTTTCTTCATTAACTATTTATTATCTGCAATGCATCCCACATGCGCTTAGTAGGAGCGTAATCATTATAATGATGCATGTATTCCCTATATGTAGGGTAACATACACTGTAGATTTACTTCTTCGGGTAATTAGATCATGTAAAGTGCGTGACCTAGGGAAGCAAGATTGAGGCTCTCTTTTCAAGAGATAAATCACTTCAGTTGGCCTTTGGTGGTAAAGGATACAACAGGTTTCAAGTGACCCCTTATACTCCTTTACTTGAATCACAAATGTATTAAACCTCTTAGTTTCAGACAGTTACTGTTGATGTTTTTCTTCATATCCTTTATTTTATCTACCTTCCTCGTACCTATGTCTACGCGATTGAGAAAGTACGAAGTGAAATTATAAAATGATTTTCAGGCCTTTGATACAAAGTAACACATATATGGCTATGGCAAGATATGAAACTCACCATATGATTAGGATATCTATGGCATCAACGGTGAGGTCTCTTTTATGACAATAACCATAATAAAGGGGGTGATTTTTCCCCCTCACCCATTATTAGTGGAAGTAATTTATTTCTATACAATACTTCCAATCCATGTATTAGAAAATTTCCTTCAGATTATAATTAAAAAAGTTTCCATAAGCTATATTTGTGGGACCAATATGGGCTTGATTGAGATCACGTATTTCTAGGTCTCGAGGACTTCTCTTGGGTCTCGCGCATACCACGTTGAAGATAGAAAAATATCCACCATTTCAGCGACTTATCTCTCCAGGTCACAAAAAGACATTGATAAATATGTCTTAGTGTTTCGTGGACTATTATATGAGGAAGACTACACAGGTAATCCCATGCCTATGCAGGAACGATCACCTGGTAGGCTCTTTGTCATTTTTAAACATTATTTAGGAATTAAAATTATATGTTAGTAATATTTTTTCATTTTATGCATATCCTCAATAAAAGAGAAAACATATAGATCAAGACGTTAACCTTTTCGATCTCCAAAAAGTTTAGGCATAACTAAGCTCTATTGGTGTTACACCTCATCAGAGAGCTGCGCGTATTATTCATGGCTACAAATTGATTGTTGCCTCTGGCAAGAATTTTACAGTTGTCCTTGAGGTCACTGTAGCCAATTATACCATAAACTCTTCAATCCCAAGAACTACCCCCATCCTGAATACGGATGCAGAGGGGTTATTTGTTACTGAAATGCAATCAACCACTTACATCATTTCCACCAACTCATTGGAGGATGACTCCACCCAACTATAATAACATTTAATATTTGATGACTATAATGTGACACCCCACTTATTAAAATAAGAAGTGGCCAGTCCGATACTCCAATAATTATAGGAATCATAGATGGTCCATTCTTAGCATCACTGTGAAAGAAATAATACGAGATAACCACCAATTATTTTAGAAAAAGGTTGTCAAATTAATGTGTAAGTTTAAATAAAACCATTTAGACAATCCAATTTGAAAAGAAGGTGGATATAAATGAAGGCAGATAACCGTTTAACAATCATTCACAACATAATAACCGAATAAGTTGTCGGTTAATAGACCAATCCAAACGGTTGCACCAAGTATTACAAATAAATATAACAGTATATAAGCAAGTACAAAACTTGGGAAACACGCTTGAATGTTCAGACTGATCATAACCAGAGTATACACAAGATGGATGCGTCTATAACAAAAGTCCTATAACATTTGCAAAAATGCTATAGCTCCTGAACACTAGGACGGAAGGATCATCACGGGCGTCCTTGCGGTAGAGCACCTGGGCATAAAAGAGAACCACACAAGACAAAGAAATATGGACGGGTCAGGGGCCGATTTCATATGATATTCATGTCAATAAAATGCATGACCTTTACGGATTTCTAACATCATAAACAAGCTTAACTCGCTCTTCACAATAAGAATAATCATCATCTCTAATCTAAATGCACAACCAAGCGCAATGTCATTTATAGTGTTAACTATTCATTAATGAACGAGAAATAACTCAATTCCAACTTAATAATCTTACATTTCGATTTTTCACAATATGACTTCACAAGTTCATTCCTCATTAGGAAACTCATTCCAAACAGTTGAGTTATAAAATGCTTAACCCATTTATAAAATGCCACATTCGTGAGAATAATTACAATCACAATATAACGATTCTAAGACCATCCTTCCGGGAGTCACCCCACTAGATGCGCCCCTAAATATCTATCATCTTCCAGGTCCTATAATCAAGACCACATGGGCATCCTAAATCGCGTCGCGTGGGAAATGACCATATACCTTCGACAGTGAGTCATAACCAAACCCGGAATTACCCCACTTCGAATAAAATAATATCATAATATAACCACTGGTTATGGTCGAGGACTATATTCACCCTGCATTCATTAGCCATGGGACTTCACCTCATTCGCATAACTTTACTTATGATAGCATTTAGAGAGGTATGTGTATGCAAATCAATATTAACAAGATATGCCAATTCAAAATTTACATTTTATTACATCCGGAACCACGTGTGTCTAACAACATAAGTTACCAAGTTTAATCTTCCCCCATACTATCCTCCGAGAATTTATAACAATCTAAGGTCTGCCACGTATAAATTTCGCTCATTTTAGTCTCTAGGAGTCCCAAAACAAGACTACCTAACTTTTGCTTAGACCTAGGCTAGCTTGCTAGAGGAAAACTACAATACTCTTATTAAACGACCCTTAAAATAAGCCCAATTACCCCCTTTATATTCCAAGGTATTCATCACCCTAATATGAGACTCTAGTACTCTATTTTACTTCATAATAGAAGATTCCTAGGTCTTAAACCTAAAAGAAAAAGGCTAAAAACTAGTTTATAATTTTTTTCTAAAATAGGAGGATTTCTGAATCGATTCGCCTAGGGACGAATCGATTCGTCCCCAGTAGCGAATCGATTCTCCCTAAAAGCGAATCGATTAGGAAGAGAACACAAATTTTCTGTCTCATGTTGAATCGATTCGGCCTTAACCCGAATCGATTCGGCTCCCCAAACCTGTAGCCACCCTTCTTAGCGAATCGATTGCTTGGGAGGGGGGGGGGGATCGATTAGCCCTAGTCGATTTTCCAAGTTGGGGGCTATGGGTTATATGAACCCTAATTACCAAATCACATTTATCTTCCATCTAGCCAACCCTATCAATCAATAATCCCACCAATTCAATCCTACACAACCACTAACTAATAAAACTAACACAATTCATATCTAAATCAAAGTTTAAGGGTTTAAACACCCAAAAATTAACAAAACCCATAAATGGTTTAAATCTCCAAAACAAAACTATCAATACAAATTATCCACACTAAATCATACATTTGCAAGTTAGAAACTTGCCTTAATTTTGTAGTGTCGGATTATCTTCCGGTAACAACAACTCCAAGCTCCAATCTTCAACTTTCTCTCTTTCTCTCCTCTTTATCCCAAGCTCTCTCTTCTCTCTAACTCTCTCAAAGTTTAGGAACACATAAATGAGAAATAAATGTTCTTGGAAGACTTAAATGCCCAAATTCACTAATTCAAACTTTAAATGCTACTACGTAATTAAGTCATAACTGGTCAAAAGTACCCGGAACCCAAAAACATAACTTGGTATTTATTTTGACTATTTCGACTATTTTCGGACTAACCACACCCTCTAAATTGGCATCCGGGGAAACATAAATTATTTCATGTTCCAACATCATTTTAAATCATAATTGTCGCTTAAAGCACAATGACACAATAACACATAATATGGTGTTATTTATGTTCACCTAATAATAAATATGTAAAACTCAGTCAATTTTATCTCTTAAAGCACTTTAAGTAATATTTACTCCAACTTCCTTTATTTTATATAACTAACCCGCATGGTATATTAATATAAAAACAATTATTAATAAATAAGGGGTATTACATATAACCCATTATTCTTATACTAATAAGTCAACACATCAGGCCGAATTTCGGAAGAGATAGAAGAGGAAGAAAAAAATTGGATATTATGATTGCCTTTGCCAATTTGATGGGTAAGGGTCGCTAGGTTGGCCAGGGATCTTAAGGTACTGCATGCATCAAGAAGATAAGTTGTGGAAATGATGTATTTTGTTTTATTTTTTGGGCATTGTTGGTTTGTTTAGAGTTGTTGGATTTTCATTTGTATTAATGTCATTTATTTTAATCCGTGTAACTCTTATCTTTTATTTTAAAGCTTATAACTTTTTTGCATTATTATTATTATCTTTGCATGATATATTTTATGTTCTCATCTATAGTTTAAATTGTTGATCTTATGCCTATTATTCTCTTGATTATATCTTGCCTAGACTCACATTTTAATTGTTCACTGATCATATTGTTCTTCATTGTTTTTCGATTTGATTTTCATGTTTTACTCTCTTAAAATTCATTGAGAACTTGATCCCATTATGTGCTTAGTTCTTTCCTTCGTCACTCTCTGTGACAAAAAAAGGGTAGAATTTTGTAGATATGGGGAGTATAGATATCAAAGCATATTATGTTTCTTAGAGGTTTTTTTGTTATATCATGTGTATCGAGAGTAATTATTTAATTTAAGGGGGGTTATTTTAGACAGATATGATGCTCACATGTTCAAAATGTTATATTCACCTATTCATATTATCATATCTTCTTGTCATATTTCCTCACGTTGCTACCTTGATGAATTTTGCTAGTGTGTGATATGAGAGTCTTATGAAAGAGCTTATTTTTATCCATGCAGGTGATTTAGCTTCTTGTAGTGATTAGTTACTTGGAACAAATTGAATTTTCTAATTTTGAATTTTTCCTTGGCCAGGCGAGTCGTAAACTAGTGGATTTCCTTATTTTTGTTGTAATTTTTCTCTTTTGTGCTTTGTCTCAAAATTCTAAATAGAGGGAGATCATAAGAGTACAATATAATCATTGTGCTCCATATAATAGATTGTCTACATTCCTTGTCAAAACATATTTGCTTCTTTGTCGAAGATATGATCGAAAAGCTTCATCAACATCCTAAATTCAGTCAATGTCAAACCTCATGTCCACCACTTAAGAAAGGTATGGGAATTAGGAGATTTATATTCACACCTCGCTTAACTCATTTTTATAATTGAAAATATTTTCAATTAACTTTGTTTTTTGTATTTTGTCAAATACACAAAGCAAATATACTTTAGGTATAGAAAAATCTATTTTTATAAAGAATTTCGTTTTTACGTGTATTTTAAGTATGCGTGTTCTATGTTGGGACAAATATACTTACAGTTTGCCCAAAACTTATTTTGAAAATTCTTCTAAGGAAAATGGGGACAAATTTATGGACATTCTCGTGACCTGCATTATTGCCGCAACGAAGATCTTCTTTGCTGCAACGATAATGTGTTGACGGTATTTTGTGTATCGTGCAAAATATCTGGTCTTTCACAGGACCTAATTTTGGCTTAAGGTCTCTCCAACAGGGAAATTCCCCATTGCAGTGACACTTCTGCGAGATGCGTCTAACAGTGTCGAAAGTGTCTTTTTTTACATAATCTTCCTTAAGATCTTATTGGATAGTGTTTTAAGTAAAACGTTTTGGACGACTAAGACCTTTAAACCACTTCAAATCAAAAGGCTATATAGTCATGTGTGTTTTACTCTACCATTATAAGAGTGAGAGCTTTGAAAAATATTATTTTTGATCAAAACACTTCACATATTTCAGAGCTGAGAATGCAAAATAATTGAAATGAGTGATTTTTATTCAAACAAAGATTTCAATACCAATTTTAAAAGCAAAAGCAAATTTTAAATTGATTTTTTTTTTATCCTATGCATGCATCTATGGTGAGAAAATAGATAAAACAATCACGCAAATACGCATTATTCTTTGAAAATATATAATGAATAACTTTGAGCCTCACAAGAATCACTTCACCGCAGTCCTCCATCAGCCTCAACCTTCGTCTTCAGCAGTGAATCCCCATAGGTATCACAAGTCAGTAATAGAGTGCCTCTCCACCAAGGTGTATGCAATAGATACAAAACTTTCTAAGGTTCTAAACTAATTCACAAGAACAATATTCAAGGATTCTTTTTGTGAATTAAAATAGTGTTTTAGAAACACAAATCTTGAAGAAATTTTTCGCTGATATGCATAAATGTGTTGGAAAAATTCTTGAACAGTTTGATTCACGAAATAGGTTTGTATAAAAAATTTACTTAATGGGGTCATTCGAATGAATTCTGCATGTCATTTTAACGAGATAAACGAAACTTTGAGATTTTAAAAACTCAGACTACAGGTCTTCCAAAAACATATTTTCGCAAAAAAAGCCTTGTTCATTTTTCTGATAAAAAATTAAACATCCTAATGTGATTCTATGAATTAATTCAAACTCTAAATCATTTTATACCTTTTGGGATGACGGTAAGTCTTCAAACTTGGAGATGCTTGAGTTCGGTTCGTCTTGACGGTGCATGGAAATTTATAAAGGGATACGCCAAACTAGCCTAAAACTATGATATGAACAATGACAAAAAAAATTCTTACAAATCTCCCCCTTTGAATATTCCGGCACAATACGAAGATATAGACCGAAACCAAATTAAAATCAAAATCTCCTATTAAAAAGACATTAATACCCTTCCCAACCTTAGAACAAAAATACATAAGTATCTTTGTCTTCAAAATTTCAACTTCTTCCCTTTCAAATGTTTTCTTCATCCATGTATCTTGAATTCCTCTTTAAGTACCTACGCACATGATACAACAAACATATACCCTCGTGACGCATTGAGTTTGAAACAAAATATAATTCGTGAATAAATACTCCCCCATAATTCAAACTCATCAAAACTCCATTTTAATCTGCTCCCCCCTTTGTTTTAATCTGAAATAGACAAATGGACAAAAAATTAGAAACAATAAACATGAAGTGCAAAGAATCATGACAAAGAAAAGATATCATTGCAAAAGATTTAAACCAAGCACGTGTAATGATCATCTCAAAGGCAAACACAACCAACTATTTTTTAAAAATATCAATTTTTCCAAAAAAAATGTAATTTCACGAATACAACAAACATACCATATATAATATATGCAAAATATAACAAAAAAAATTCGGCACACATATATAGGTATAAACGACCACAAAATACGACACAAAACACATGAGCTTACACACTAGTGGAATGAAATGAATGGGTGTGAACTAAAAACAAAATAATTATAACCCAAACACTCATATTTGTTCAAGAAGTTCTAACTGACTGAAAAACTTTTCAAACTATGATTTAGCCTTAAGTGACAAGTAAAGTTGAACTTAATGAGAAAAACAAGCACAATGCACACAATCCTAGAATATTAATGATTCTATAAATCAATAGTGTCATGACTGTTGATACTAAAAATTATCCTGCTACGTGGACCAATCATATGGGAACACGTGTCATCCATCTGAGCATTAATCCAAGTTAGCAAGGGCAAGTTACCGACCAACACCAGGAAGACTGATCAACAGTGACTGTAAATTGCCAATAGTTGTATACATTGTTAATATTGTACTGATGTAAATGCCTATGTTCTAAAGGCATTCCATCCTTTACTATTCCAACTCTTGTACACCCTTAAAGGGCTATAAATACATTGTAAACCCTATAATCACGGTATGTGAACAACGAGACAAGAGGCACTCAAACAAATCAATATACAACAGTGGACGTAGGCTATTCTTTTAGCTGAACCACTTTAAAAATCCTTTGTCACTTCTACTCATTTTTATCTGTGATTAATTAATTATGTTAGTCTAGTATTTTGTATCAACAGATTAATGCAGTCTATAGGAAGGTATTTCTAATCGTTCTTATTCATTCAAACACCTAAATGGATGGTGTTCCTGAATAATGTCTCAGGAACGATGGCATTCCGCCTATCCCTTATGTCCCACCAATAACAAATGAATTAAATGCAATTTTGTCCAGTATTTCAAGAGGACAAGAGGCTATGCAGGACACTATCAAGCAACTCACGTAAACTCTTCAAGCAGGAGCACCTTCTCTGTCTGCCCGTGGAAATATACCACCATCACCACCAAGAATTGGCAGGTGAAGTCAGTCAAGAACTATAGGGGACACATCCTATTATCCAAGATCAAATTCACTATACACGGCATAGGAATATTTTAATACACAATCCTACTCTCTAGAAAGGATAAGCGCCTTGGAAAGGCTAAGCCATGCTTCTCCCTTTTATCGTTTGGGACCCAGGGGGAATAAAAATATTCCAAGGGAAATGTCAGGAAATAGTTGACAACCCTGAAGGCTCCACCTAGTCTAAATAAGATGCCTGACGTACTACTCGGACCAAGAAATAATCCCAAGAGGAGAGTTTAGCGAATAATAGAACAACAATGCATAGGTCCGATGGTAATAATGCTTGGAAATGATTTATCTAGAGATTAGAGGATAAGCTAGGAGAAATGGCTAAGGCCAAAAACCCACTACAAAAAAGCTTTGTAAAAGGATCTCCCTTTGTGCAAGCAATTGTGGATTTACCCACTCTAGGAAAGTTGAACGCGCCAATAGTTACACCCAAATACGATGGGAAAATTGATCGAGTCCTCCATATAGAACAATACCCAGCAGTAGCTGATATTTATGCAGCTCTCGATGAAATAAAGTATAGAGAATTCTCTGGAACAATTACTGGGTCTGCCCAAATCTGGTACAATAGCCTTCCTTTGGGACAGATATCCAGCTTCCACCAGTTAGCTGAGCTTTTTATTAACAACTTTTGTTTTGGGGCCAAGCCTGTAAAAAGGGTGGATTATTTTCTTAGTGTATGATAGAAGGAAGGAGAGGGCATCAGGGACTCCATTACTTGTTTCAACAATGAGAAGATGCAGGTCGTGGATTATGAAGAGAAAACTGCTATAACAGTCCTTATGAGTGGATTGCTCCTAGAGAAGCTCTATAATAAACTTGCTAAAGATACCCCAAAGATCATGGCAGAATTGATGGCCAAAGCACCCAAAATCATGAATGTCGAGGAAGCAATGGTATCCAAGAGGAGATCGAGAGTAAAAGTTAAGGGAAAAAATAACAAGAAGGATCACAAAGATTACAAGGAGAGCTAGGATTTAAAATAGAAAAGAATTATAAAAAAGCTCAAGAAGTATCATAACTACACTCCACTGACCATGGGCATTCATCATATCTTAGAGGAGATCAAACACAACAAAGATGTGCATTGACCTTATAAGTTGAGGACTTTCCTAACCAAGAGGGATAAAACTAAGTACTATAAGTTCCATAGAGACCATGGTTACACGAAAGATCATTGCATTTCCTTTCAAAATGAGATTAAAACTCTCATTCGAAGAGGAAAATTGAATCAGTTTGTTGATCGATAGAATAATAAAGGAGCCCGGCATAGATCAAAATATCCTTACTGACCTAGAGAGGAGAAGAAGAAGGATCATGAATATCACCAGGATGATGATCCCGACTTAAATAAAAAGTCTCGATAATCAAAATGTGAGGTATTCAAACTCAGTTTTGGTTCTTTTGATTACCAAATGATTACAGGTGGAGACGCAAAAGGAGGAGATCATACAGCAGAGCAAAAATCTTACCTCAATAAGGCTAAAGCTTACTCGTACATATAGAGTATTAATCTTGTCGAGGAAGATAGACCAAGTAAGGTTAATAAAGACAAGATGGTAATAGTCTTCTTTAAAAATGATCTATTAGGAATACTGTACCCCCATGAAGATCATCTGGTAATTAAAATCAGAAAGAAAGATATCATTGTCTCTAGACTGTTAGTAAATAATGGCAGCCCAAAAAATATCATGTTCTATCCTTGTTTTAGCAACTTAAACTTTAAGCTCAGCCAGTTAAAGCCCTATCGTCAACCCCTAATACGTTTTGCAGGTTAGAAAGTCTTCCCTTTTGGAACCATTAAGATGGAAGTAATGATTGAGACATGGCCAGCCAATCGAGCAGAGAAAATCCGTTTCTTTATAATAGATTAAAAACATCCATTTAGTGTATAATATAATTATGGGAAGAGTTAGGCTAAAGAAGTTTGAGGTAGTGACCTCAAGTGTTCATCAATGTTTGAAATTCCCAACTAATTTTGGGGTAAGAGTTATGAAGGGTAATTAAAACGTAGCTCGGGAATTCTATACTCATCTGTCGAGCAGGAAGAGCTGGAAAAAACAAAGAGGAAAACCACCATGTACCAAGTGGTTACCTCTGAACCTGATGAAGAATCTGAGGTTGTAACCTTAGATTCAAGGAAGGAAATAGAGATGGTAAGAGGTCAGATTGTAGAGGCAATAGAAAGCATTGTGCTAGATGATGATAAACCAGAGCACACTACTCAAGTTGGAATAACACTGGATCTTGTTCTTAAATAGGAACTAGTGAGATTCCTTAGATAAAGAAAATGCGTGTTCGCTTAGAGTCACAAAGATATGACAGGAATTGATCCTAATTTCTTTTGTCGTGAGCTCAATGTTAATAAAGAAATCAAGCCAGTAAAGCAAATTCGAAGAGTGCTCAGCCCCGAGAAGAACCAAGCCATACAAAAAGAAGTTAAAAAGCTTCAGAAAGTAGCCTTCATTGATGAGGTCAAATATCCAGATTGGTTGGCCAATGTAATGATGGTCAAGAATAAAAATAACAAGTGGAGGATGTGCATGGACTTCACCGATCTTAATAAAGCATGCCCAAAGGATCACTTTACTTTGCCTTGAATAGACCAGCTCGTGGATGCTACCTCAGGACATTAATTACTCAGTTTTATGATGCTTATTCTAGTTACAATCAAATCAAAATGAATCCTGAAGACAACGAGAACACTTTTTTCATTACTCCATGAGGAGCTTACAGTTATAATGGTATACCTTTTGGTTTGAAAAATACAGGTGCTACATATCAAAGGCGGGTGAATAAGGTCTTTGAGGAGAAAATAGTCAAACACATGGAAGTATACAGTGATGTTATGCTTACAAAGAGCAAAAAAATGTCTAACCCATTACCGACCTCAGCCAGACTTTTAATCAACTTGAGAAGCATCAAATGAGAGTAAACCTGACTAAATGCGTCTTTGGAGTACATGTAGGAATGTTCATTGGGTATATAGTAAATCAAAGGGGAACTGAAGAAAGCCCAAACAAAATTAAGGCATTACTTGAGATGCAATTCCTGACTTGTAAGAAGTATGTACAAAGGCTAACTGGGCGTAGCAGCATGGAAAAGGTTCGTGTCCCGAGCTACAGACAGGTGCCTACCATTTTTCAAAGTACTCAGAAAGAGTTTTGAATGGAATGAAAAATATGATAAATCTTTTCTGAAGTTGAAGAAGTACTTGGGGTCCCCTTCACATCTTTCCCGACCAATTATGGGGGGGAAATTAGACCTGTACTTAGTTGTTTCTGAATCAGCTGTGAGCTATTATTTGATCAGAGAGGAGAATGGAGTTCAAAAGTCTATTTACTACACCACTAAATCTTTTCGAGGAGAAGAAGTCAGGTACCCTCACTTAGAAAATTTGGCACTGGCATTAATTGAAGAGTTTAGATGCACGAAGAACTATTTTCGAGTATATAAGATAGTAGTATACACTGATATGCCACTTAGGCAGGCTTTACATAAGCTAGAGAAGTCTGGAAGATTAGTGTATTGGGTAATGGAATTGGGGGAGTATGATATTATCTATGAACCAAAGTCTTCTCTAAAAGGCCAAGCAGTAGAAGATTTCATAGCTGAATTCACTTACCCCAAGGTTCTCGTGCAATAAAATCAACAAGCCGAGCAAGGATGGTGAGAAAATAAAGTTATTGAGAGTCAAGCTCTAGAGGAGCTTTTACCAGAAGAGGACATTGTCGACCTACCAGATTCCTCTTCCCGAATAAAGGAGATGTCAAAGAGGTGTGAGGAATCAAGGAAAAAAATATTCCACTGTGGGATTTTGACAGACTAAGCATTTGACGATGATCTCCTAATATAGAACTTGTACGTTGATGGATTATCTCTTGCAACAGGTAGTGGAGCATGTATCATGCTTAACACTCCTGATAATATTGATATTTTATAAAGATAAAGGTTAATTGACAGTTAGATACTTATCCAAAATAATGGAGGTAATAGTAAAATTATTAACTGTTCGCATGAATAGAATTCCAAGAGTGGTAAATGCCCGAACATATGCTTTTGTTCGGCTAGCTTCAACTACCAGAGTTGAACTCCGATGAACTATTACAATTGAGATTTTTCCCAATAAGAGTATAGATAATGATTTGATGATCAATTTTATTGCTATACACATAGACCCCATCAGAGCATATATTAAAGAAAGAACTATGCCAAGAGATATAGTTGAAGCCAAAAAGTTAAAGTATACAGCTACCAGATATGTGGTAAATAAAGGAGTTTTTTATAAGAGAGGATTGACAGTCAATTTGCAGCGTTGCGTTCATCCACCAGAGGTTCAAGACCTAATTCAAGAAGTAGATGAAGGATCTCATGGAGATCACATAGCACGAAGAACACGTCTATAATGTATAAGTGTGCAAGGATACTACTAGCCAACTATGCGAGCGGATTGTGCATATTTTGCTAAAAAGTATGACAAATTCCAAAGGTATTCCAGTATTTGTAAGACTCCAGAAGCTGCTCTCACCCCAATCACTTCACCTTAGCCATTTTCCATGTGGGGAATAGACTTGGTTGGGCTATTGCCGACCACACCAGGAAGATTCAAGTACTTGGTAATTGCATTGGACTATTTTTCAAAGTGGTTCGAGGAAGATCCATTGATAGACATGCCTTATGAGAAGTTCTACCAATTCATTTGGAAGGACATCATTTGCAGATATGGATTTCCATATGCCTTCATCACCGACCATGAAAAGCAGTTTGACAATGAATAATTCATAGCTTATTATGCTCAGTCTAACATCCAAAAATAGTCCAGGTCACCCTCAGAGTAATGAGAAAACTGAAGTTATAAATAGAAGTCTACTAAATTGGTTGAAGAAAAGGCTTGATTATGCAAAGGGAAACTGGATTAATGAGCTACACTCAGTTTTATGGGCATACCGAACAACCCTGAGGACTACAACTGGAAAATCCACGTACATGTTAGCATTTGGGACTGAAGCATTCATACATGCTGCGTTGGGTCTTCCATACAATAGTGTTTTAAATTTTAACTCTCTTGTGAGTGATCTAATGTGAAGGTTGGATTTGGACATGCTTGAAGAAGTGTGAGAAGACGCTACTCTGAGAAATGTAGCTTACCCGCAACGAACAACTCGGTTTTATAATAAAATGATGAAGTTGTCCAACTTAAAGGAAGGAGATTATGTGAAGAAGAGGGTGCTCCAAAAAAATAATAAACTTGAGGAAAATTGGGCCTTATCGTATTTCAGTAGTCATCTGACCTAGATTTACCGAATTGAAACTTTGGAGGGGGGAGAATTCAAGAATTCGTGGCACATTGAGCACCTTAGAAAATATTATCAGTGATGTAATCAATTGTACTCACGTCAATATTAATTTCCTGTATCAAAAAAATGATCTTTCCCCTAATTTCTATTTTTTCAAATTTTTTGGGAGTACTAGTGCTATAGACTACTTACCTATATATTGGATAAGCTGAAAAGTTGCAAGAAAAACTTCAAAATTTTGCTTGGCATAAGCAATAAGTTGCTCGTCACAAGTAAAACTTGATCGGCAGCATACCAAACAAGTTATTACGACCTCAAGATGATCAATAAGTATAAGGATAAAACAAGATCTTTATCCTACTTGGCAAAGTGCAGGAAGAACGCTCTGAAGATTCCTCAAGAGGAATGTAAGCATATATTCCACATATGATTGGTCACACTACTGTTAACTAATATAAAAAACCTAAGCATTTAGGTGTGTTAGTAAAACCTTTGGATACAAATGGGTATCTAGATCTAAATTTAGATTCTAATATAAGTATGCTAGTAGAACCTATGTATTCATTAGTAATTGATACCAAATTTTGGTTTTAATCTAAGTGTGTCAGTAGAACTAATGAAAAAGAAGAAATCGTTCACATTCAGAAAATAGTCACATTCATATATCAACAAAATAAGTTAATCAAATGCTTTTTCATTCATTTGAATAATGATTACATAATTATATTTACAAAAGAAATACATGACATTATTCTAAAAGGAATTTCCCCTCAGCTTTGGAAACGGGATCCACTCCAACTAAAGGATCATCTAAAGTATAAGGATAATTGATAAAATCAAAGTCCTATAACATTCTCCTATTGTTGATGCTTGGCCGATCTAGCAGATAAGGAGGTTAGACGATTTCTAGCTTTTCGTGTAGCCCATAGTCTCCTATATATTTAGAAATTAGAGCCTGGGGAATTGTGTTAGAAGGAATCCAGTTAACATCTAGTCTAAAAGGAGGATCTTTAAGGTCTAACAGCCCAGGATCATACCATTTCTAGAAAGGACTATTCTGTTTTGCTTTCAACACTGTTAAAAAATTGGTCCAACCCCATTTGTAGCCTTTATTCTGGGAATTCTTAAACCTAGCATCAAAATGCCCCAAAGCTTCATTATAACCTTCCATCTATATCTCTCTATGTTACTTGTGAAACTAGAAGGTCAACCTCTCAACTTGAAAATGAAATTTCTTCAGCACTTAGTCCTTAGCTTGAATATGAGAAGACTGAGTGGTAAGTAGCTTGGATTGAATTTGAAGCTTCCAGGACATCTCAGTAAGGGATTGATTTTTGAATTTTAGTTGGGAAGCTTGGTTAGAAAGAGTTTGTTGAGTCCTAGCCTCATTTGTGGTTCCTCGACCAGGTCTAATTCTTTCTCGGGAAGAAGATGTAGACTTAGTCCTTTTTTGTACCTCTAATTCTTCCATTAATCGGGCATTTTTAGCTTCCAAGAAAGAATCACCTTCGTCGGTAGTAGCAACAACAGTAGAAGAAGACTTCAGGGCATTTATCCCATCTATTAATTTATTGTTATCCTCCTCCAATAGCGTGGCAATGGTTCTGTCTTCCTCTACTTCATGGTTGAGGAAAAAAACTTGTATTCGAAAGTGAGAAGAAATTTTTTCCAACTTCTGTTCGAATCCCCAGCCTTCACTCAAATCATTGTACTTCTCCTCATCATTAGCATGCAAAAGAGCCTTGACCTCCTTATGGTCCTCCTATAGCTCTTCAATAATTTTGTAGTAGGAAACATTATTAGCCACTGCCCGATTAAAAATGAATTTTAAAAGAAGATAGACTTCCTTGGCTTGCTCAGGCACAACTTCCCCGAGCAACTTCAGTAGATCTTCCTCGATCAGAGACAAATGACCAGCTTTAAAAATATCGTTACATATCTTGAAATACTCAGAGTCAGTAGAGGAGAAGTATTCCAGTTTATCCATGAACTATCAAAAGCAAGAAGAATATCCAATCAACAACAGAGTATAAAATATGAAAAAAAGAATCAACAATAGAGTATAAAGTATGGAGAAAAGACGAGCAAAAGAGAAATAAGATTTCTTTTTATTGATAAACTATTAAGTACAAATACATCAGTAAAAAAAATAAAAAAGTATAAGTGAAGAAGAAAATAAAAACAAAGGTTTCTCAGATAGATCTACACCTTCTTCACGTCTGGGGTACGTTAAACTGAAGTAGAAGTAGGACCAGGCAGAGGCAAATGGCTATCAGATGGAGGAAAAGAAGAGTCAACAGTTTGATATTGATCGGAAGAATCCAACATCATCAGGGATTCACTTGAACCCCTATGATATTCAATAACCTCATCTATGTTAGGAGGAGCCCCTAGATCTTGTCCGAGGAATAGTTCAAAATCTTGAGGGGTGTCGACCTCCACCAGGGTTGTCGACCAACCATCCTTCAAGCATTTCTTCTTCGCAAATTTAATTTTCAAAGAAGCATCCCCAATGGCTTTATCCCAGCCTTTGTTGAAACCAACCTCCTGACCTTAGCTCTTTTTTCCCTTTCAGCAACAAACAAATCCTTCTTGGCATCCAAATCTTTCTGCAGTTTGGTGATTTTATCTTTTTCACCATCTAAGTCTTTCTATAAATCAGTAACTTGACCCCAAGAAATGACTGTATCTTCTTCTGCAATTCCTATTTTCCCCCATTTCTTCTGCTCATTGGCTAGTGCCTATTGGGAGTCAAGTAATGACTTCTTAACCTCATCAAAAGCTTTTTCAACCTCTTATGAAGAAGAATACAAAGCATCATCCTTCTCCAACATGTTGTTGAAGTCACAAAAACTAAAAAAAGAAAACAATGTGAGTTAATATAAAAAATATCAAACAAAGAGATAAAGAAGGCAAAAGAAATTATCAGAGCTAGGCTTTAAGCATCCCTTTCAGAACTTTTTGATCGGGGCAGTGCAGCTGTAACATCCCTATGGTCTGGAAAATTACCATGCTTTATTAATTGTTTGGACAAACCAGGTCCAAGAGACACTGGTGAGCCAGATAAAGATAAATTAACTAACTCTTGTTGGTCGGTGTTGTCTAAAGACCCTTCTGCCAGCTTAGAAGGGAGTCCTTTTTTTAGCCTCTTGAGCTGAATTTCATCATCTTTCTCAGCAGGAAGCTTCTTACCAGCATCCCCCTTATTATATGGGGGCTTCTTCCCAAGTTCCTCCTTATTGGATGAGGGCTTATTCCTAGCATCCTCTTTATTTTGGGATCTATTAGCAACTTGTTTGGAAGATCCAATAGTAGCTATGTCATTTAAAATATTGAGAAACATCCTCTTCCCTATGACAGCAGCAAGAGGTTAGTCAGAATCTAGAGGAAAGGAAATAGCAGCTGGTTCACCACTGATAGATAAAGTAGCAGAGGATGTGGAGATAGGGTATTGGTCAAGGTTGATTAAAGGAGACGGTGCAACTATAATTGGGCGAGTAACAAAGGAAATGATGGTGTTTCTATACTATAATAAGTATGAGGCTGATCTAGTATGCTCTTCCCCAACTTTATGATGAATTCCCCAGATGAACTTCAATTCTCTAAGGTTAATGTCACTCTCCTTGGGACACTTTCTCTTTCGGTCAACTGCATTTAAAAGCCAACAAAGTATACATCAGTATTAGCAGTTAGCATAATCTGCAAAGAAAGATAAGTAAATAAATGCAACCTATCCCATTGCCACTTGGTGGGCACTTAGGCCCCTGGTACTCAGCATTCCCAGTCAAAGGAGCATGTTGCCAATATTTTACAACTAATCCATATTCGAAAAAATATCTATTGGAGTCAGGAAGGTTAACTACTAATGCTTTGTTCACAACCCTAGTTTTCAAATAGAAAGTGGTATCACTAGTTACCCACTTATAGAAAAACATAATTTATGGGATCCCTAGATGAGTCCCATGGAGTTGGTTTAATCTATATACTCCATTAACTACCCTCTAGGTATTAGGGCTACTCTAGTTGGGACGATATAAAAATAAGGGAAAATTCAAGATAAAATGGGTTTGGGGGAAAGGTAAACCAACATTCAACAATAAAAATGGAGGGAAACCAGTGACCCTCAGCTAATAAAAAAATATCAGCGGGCAAATTTAAACGTTCTAGTTCTACCCATGAAGGAATATTCCATTTTATTTTCGAGTTCAACAAGCGAAGTAACATGATAAACCATGACTGATGAAGAAGAAAAAGGGAAAAGAAAAGATTCTTACATAATTTAAGGATTCAACAAGAATTTAATAACAGAAAGAGATCACACGAGAGGAGAGAGAGAGAGAGAGAGAGAGAGAGAGAGAGAGAGAGAGAGAGAGAGAGAGAGAGAGATTGAAGACATAACGACAGAAAAAACTCTGAAAGTTTTAGGTAAGAGACGATCATGGATTTTCTCGTCTTTATAGGTTGCCTCAAAAATTGGAAAGTTAATGATTAAAAGGAAATATGGATTGAACTATTGGCAACTAAAGACAGAAAAGACATATTTACCCAAAAATGATTCTCTAAAGTTATGGATAATTAAAAAAATACCATCCACATTATGTGCCGATAGTTAAAGTCATTAAATTTCAAGTATGGGTAGTCGATAACCGACCAAGTCTCAAAATTATTGCCTGAGCAACTTTGAGAGCTAAATGTTCCATACTCTTATAAAAACCCCAAGCATGAAACATTGGGGGATTCTATTGATACCAAAAATTATCCTTCTACGTGGACCAATCACGTAGGAACACATATCATCCATCTGGGCATTGATCCAAGTCAGCAAGGTCAAGTTACCTACCAACACCAGGAAGACCGACCAACAGTGATAACAAATCGTCAATAGTTGTATACATTTTTAACATTGTAAAAATGTAAATACCTATGTTCTAAAGTCATTCCATACTTTAATATTCCAACTTTTGTACACCCTCAAAGGTCTATAAATACATTGTAAACCCTACAATCAAGGGACATGAACAACGAGACAAGAGGCACTCGAACAAATAAATATACTACAGTGGACATAGGCCATTCTTTTAGCCGAACCACTTTAAAAATCGTTTGTCTCTTTTACTCATTTTTATCTGTGATCAATTAATTAGGCAAGTCTAGTTTTTTGCATTAACAATGACAAAATAAGCTTAAGTAGGATACATTGTCATTGTATAAATCAGTTGATATTTCCATCCAAACTCCTTCAAAATATTTCTTTTATTTACTTTTGAATGAATATATCAATCTAAACAAATTTGTCCCCATCAGGCATATTATTCTTTTCATTTCCTTAATTTTTTCTCGGGCTCTTTTAAATTATAGATTTGATGACGAGATTATTATTCTCTCCCAGCCCTTTCCCGCCCACTCATCATTTTTTCAATATTAAATAAATACTCACGGGCAACAGATGGAAACACTAATAGGATAACATCTCACCAAGCTCAAATGTACACCACAAAGTCAAAATTCGATAAGAGTGTGCATGTGTGTGCGCATGCATAAATAAAGTCGAATCCATAAAGCAAATCAAGTTCGAAACAACTCCATAAACATGGTTAAGATCAATTCGAGTATCTAAAGTTGTAACAAATGTCTTAGCCACATGGAAATTTCATAGTGAATTGGATTCAAACACACTAATATGTCACACTAAATGTGTAAAACTAAAATACACAAGGAGCCACAAATATTTTTGAATTTTTTAAAATATTTTTCAAAAAAACAATATTTTGGTATTTAAAAAAATATAAAACCAAAAATCTTTTTGTATTTTTCAAAATGAATCGATTAAAGAAAAATATAATACAAAACTACACATGTCATAACAGTAACAAACACATATCATGAAGCACAACTAGCGTATGGCAAACAAAATCATGCAAGCAATCAACGATTTGAAATAGCATGTGACGTATCATGTGCAAGCACGTGAGAATTAACCAGTCTAGCATTTAGTGTATCCAAAGAAGATTGCCTAACCCAAACAGATGCATACCTAACTCGAGGGGTTACGTAAATCAATGGCACACTATCCCTAAACTTCATAGAACCTCTTCCAAGATCAAAACAAAAATGTCTAAGGTGACCTTTCCTACCACAATGTGAAGATGTGTAAATGGGAGGGATGTTAGCTATGGGTTGACCTTTTCTAATATATTTGGTTTTAGTTGACGATCTAAATCAAACAATGATTTTGGATTCAAAATTTGAAGCATTAGAACAAAACGATCCATTACCATCATTGCCCAAACTACTCGACTCTTTTAAATCAACTTTTAACTTCAAAATTTTAGACTCAGGGAAAGAAATAAACAATTCTAATTTTAAGGATGCCTTTTTCAAATTTTCAACAATTCCTAAAAGGTTATCATGCTGACCTTCAATAAAAGTAGACTTTTCCCTAAGAGTCTTCTCACGTGCCAAAAAATCATTAATCAAAATATTTTTGTCCTCTTTTTCTCAAACACAAATCCTATAATTTTTTTAGTCCTCTAAAGTTTTTTTTAAAAAAAAATAGGACTCTATCATCACTATCCTTTTTTGAAAATTCTAATTTTCTAAATTCAAGGTCCATGTCCACAAGTCTCTTGAGAATTAAATCTCTTTGATCTTGAATAGTTTGCAAAAGTTCTAAAACGGTTTTAAAGCGTGATTTTTTTTTAATAATTCGAATTCTTTTAGAAAACTTCTAGTTCAAATGATTTAAGTCATCAAAACTATGAGAAATCATCAAAAGATGAGAAATAAACCAAGAACATAAAAAAATAGATAGTAAGCAAGATAAAAGACAATAACTTAGTGCAAACCGCTCTGATACAAATTTGGCAACGTGAGTAGTCAAAAGGTATAACACGAAAAAACTTCAAAAAATCAGCCTGCTCTAATACCAATTTGAGAATGCAAAAAATGGAAATAGGTGATTTTTATTCAAACAAAGATTATAATACCAATTCTAAATGTGGAAGCTAATTTTAAATTGGTTTTATCTTTTTATCCTACTCATGCATCGGTGGTGATAAAACAAATAAATCAAATCATGTAAATACGACAGGGCCAAGTTTCAAGAAAAAAAACTTTCGGATAAAACCTTTTATTTACTAAGAAATTTACAAGAGAGTCGACTTACAAACTACTAGAGTTCCCTTACAAGCATAACACACTATTCTTTAAAAAACTCTAATGAATAACTATGATCCTCGCAAGAATAACATTACCACAGTCCTTTATAAGACTTATCCTTTGTCTTTAGCAATGAAACCCCGCAGATATCACAAGTCAACAAAAGAGTACCTCTCCACCAATGTGTATGTGATAGATACAAAATTTTCTAGGACTCTTAACTAATTCACAAGAACAATATATAAGGATGGTTTTTGTGAATTAAAATAGATTTTTGAAAACACAAAAATTGAAGATATGTTTTTGCTGATATTTAGAAATGCGTTGGAAAAATTTCTAAACAATCGGATTCACGAAATAAGTTTATATAAAAAACTGGAGTCAGCGGGGTTGTTCGACTGAATTCTGCATGTCGTTTGAATTACAATATCATGTCATTTGAACAACAATGGAATGTCGTTTGAACGACTGGGTAATGCCTTTTGAATGACAGAAACAAACCTTTGAGATTTTAAAAACTCTTCCTACAAGTCTTTTAAAAATATATTTTCGCAAAGTAAAATCCATGTTCGTCTTTTTGATAAAAATTATACATCCCTAACATCATTCTATGAATTAATTCAAATTCTATATCATTTTATACCTTTTGGGAGGACGGGAAGTCTTCAAACTTAGAGATGTTTGAGTTCGGTTTGTCTTGACAGTGCGTGACAATTTGTTACGGGATGCGCTAAACTAGCCTAAAGTTATGCTATGAATAATGACAGAAAAATTGTTCTTACAAGAGTACATCTTGTCACTCCTCTTATTTTAGTTCTTTAAACCATTATTTTTAGTAGAGGTATATTTACTCATGTAATGTTCAAAAATATATTTTCATTACTGAGTAAATATTTTCTCTTCCTTAACTTGGAAAACTCGTTTTGATATTTAAAACACCACATCTTTGGAATCAACCCAATACACATATCTTTAGGATTCCCTCAAAATCCTAGGTGTAGCCTTTTGGTTTCTTGATGGATCCTTGGTGGAACAAAGTTTCTTCAACTTTCAACAAGAAAGTTTTGGCAAAATATTTGACGGTATTTGTCACGAACCAAAACTAGTGGCGGGTGTGTAGCATTCTTTAGATGTCGATGTCCTCCCCAAACATTATTATGGGGAAGAGTGTCTAGTTGATCATAGCGTCTTGTGGTTATAATTTTTTGTCATTAGTTATGAACCTCTAAAATAGTTTATTTTTTCTTTCATATCGGCCAAAGGTTTTTTCCGTTAGTGGGAATTTCCCTCATACTTTCGGATTTGTGGTTATTTTACTATTTTCACATTTTTAGAATCGTTGTCTTAAATAAGAAGATAAAACTTGAGATTATAATATCTAGTAAAATATGTTGTCACTTAGATTTTTTGATTGTTAAATGCTTTTGTTAATAATAAATTAGTAAACTATTTTTCTTGAATTGGGGTAATTAATTTTTATTTGGGTAGTAACAATCGAGAGTCACACTCGCAACTGGTATCAGAGTGGGTCTCCAAGTTTTAGGTGTAATAACCTAGGTTTAGATCCTTTTTATGTGCAATGGATGGAAGTTTAACCACATAAACTTCTCCATTTTATGGTAGGAATTATTCTTACTAGAAGGCCCATATGACAACTTACTTGATTTCTATGTATGATCGAATATGGAATAGTGTGCTTGTGGGATGGAATTTTCCCAAAACCGTTTTATATGATGTCTAAGTTGACAAGATTGTATCTAGTTAGGATGGAAATGGTTTTAAGGAGAGTGGGTGGACAAGTTCCCTCTCTGGTGCTATCATGCCCCAAAACTGTTCTTGTAAGCTCACATCACATCCTTTCTTTGACATGTGTCGCTATCTTGTTTAGACAGTAATTTTAATATGGAGTTTTACATTTTATATTTCACATTTGTACTCATTGATCAATATTTTCACGTACCAATGAGTTAATGGATCAAAATTATAATGTGTAAACATACCACCTACACACTAATTATTGTTCGAAGAAAAATTAATTAGTGGACTGGTGGTATTTCGCATGCCATATCTCCATATTAGGTCATCATTACACTGATAAAATTACTATATATATAGATGTCTTGGATATGAAATTATTTCCATCATCAAAATTTTAGTCTCTTGGCTTCTCACTTGAACTCTTGTCTTTTCTCATTCCGTCACTTTTGTGCATTAAAAACGTCTTCTAATAGAGATGATAATGTTCTTCCAAACAACACTTAGGAGGTTAGATCTTCTTTTTCCCTGTACTCAACTGAGAATAATGATTCATTTGACCCCCTGAGATACTGTTGTTTGCACCTCTAATCAATTTTGTGATGATCATTAAGATCATATAGATGACTTGGGGACTTATGATTTGGTTGGCATTACTGAGCATTTTGTATTTCCTTATTCTGATGTCCCACCTCCACCCATTTTGGATGAAATCTATGTTATTGGGAATAAATGTAACAACCAACTACCTTCATTGTATTTGGATAAGAATCTTCCAAACATTACCGAGTAATAAATTTTTTGACTTTATAAGGGCTGGGAATATAAAATCCTCCAACTTCTTTCTCCTTGTGAGGAAGTTGTTTCTCCTACTAAAGAACCTAATTCTAAGGCTTGTGAACTTCATAATAAAGACACAGTGGCCACAACTTAGAGTAGAGATGTTGAAACTAATGCAACTAAAGCCAAAAGGGAGAAGGTTGTTGAGGCCAATAACTATGGTCAACATCCCACTTTGGTACATAGTGTTGTTGTTTTTTTTCTTTAAAACCATATGTAAAACATTTTATTATTCACTAAATAAAGGAATATTTTATTCATTTTAAAATTAGAATCAAGTTCATGAGTAAGATTTGTAGTTATTTAAATCTATTATTTCCTATAAATGTCCGTCAATAGGGCTTAGTAAGAATTTTAGTGATTCAGCTTCGAGTTAATTACAAGAAGATTGGAATTCCAGTACTAGCATTATTAAAAAGTTCACATTCTAGATAGGGGGTTGACATGCTATCAAAATGGCTGCTATGGAATCCTAATAGTTTATCTCAAACTACGGGAACCTGTATAATGACCCGAGAACTTGAGTGATAATTTAATAGTATCAGCACATCCCATGAATGTATTGAACAATAACACCTATGAGATTTGAGTCTAAGGGTATCCTTGATTAGACTCAGGAAATTTCTCACCATTTACAAATGGTGCATAGATTCTTAATCTCGATAATTATAATGATTGGAATACTTATATGATTGTTGCTTTTATTGCTATGGATACAATTCAATCATAGATTGAATCAAATGATCCTAGAATATTAGGTGACAGTTATGTAAGTAGGCCTGAGATCTTAATTTAGAGGAATCCACGTCCAGGTATACATTGGATTGCGATGCCCCGTTGATAAAATTATAAGATTTGTTTCCCCCAGTAAATTCTATCAGTGGATTATTTTTAATTTGGTGGAGTAGTGAAATAAGTTAAATATGAGAATCAAGGAATTGATTAGATGTTAGTTAAAGTCATTTAGCGAAAAATTGATTTGACCAAGCAGGTATCGAACGCTTAACACATGGAATCATATTATGTACCATTATCGATTTTTCAAATAAGACTTCATGATATTCATGTGATTTCTGAGATAATTAGATTGGGGTGAAGGCATAATTATTTAGTGGAATTATTTATGATTAAATAAACATTGGAAGTAAATTACGATAAAATTAACTTGGAATTTTTTAGTATTATTTGGATGTTAATTTAATTATTTATCTTAGGTTCCTGATGTAGTCCATATACCATATTAGTTAGGCCCAGACTCTCAAGTATTTTAGTTAGTATTATTGAGTACACCTTTTGTCTTGTATATAAAGGTTTGTGGTTTTAGTTAGTATTATTTATTATTAGGTTTTGAGAGGGGTGAGAGAAAACATTACTCACGTTTTTGTGCAGAGGGACAAAGAGAGACAACCATACCTCAGTCATAAGCAAAAGTGTTCGTATCAAAAGCTTCCCATAAACATATGTAATTTGGGGGACGATCATACACTACAATATTCAAGATTTATAGAAGGTTAGGCAATCTTTTAGAGATCGAAGTGAAGGGAACACTTGCTCATTAATAAATACTTTTCTCTCCACCAAATGGCCATTGGATCCGTAAAGGTATTGTGTTCTAAATCTTAGGTTTGCTCTTCAAGCATAGCTTTGATTTAACCTATTCTATTGTTTAATTAATCGAAGATCCATGGTTGAAAGGTCCATGTCAATCCATGTTGTTATAGCCTTCATTTTTTTATTAATCAACCGTTAAAAAGGTCCATGTCGTAAAAATAAGAAATGAAATTTGGGAGGCCTAGAACACAAAAGTGTGAAAGCCAAAAAATACTCTAGTAACTTTTTGATTAAAACCAGTTTAAAAACTTATAATTGAAACTAAACTTTAACTCACACAAAAAGGTTTATATTGTTGATAAGATGTTAAAGGCAAGATTAGCACAAGATATGTACATACAAAGATAGAGGCGAGGCAAAAAGGAAAACATATGAAAAGGCATATCAAACACATATTATCATGAGATGTGGGGGGATTTACTCAAATTACTGAAATCTAAGAAAAATAAGAAGAAAATATTTTAGAGAGTTACCCAAGCATCAAAATAAGAAAACAAAAGCTACAAAACACAATGGAGACCATCTTTCTAAAGGTATCCTATTAAGTTGAAGGTTTTAGCAACATACCAGTGTAAAAACTCCAAAACATTAATTTTCTCCCCCTCAAACCATCAACACCAAAAAAGGTTTTATCACTAAAAACATATAAGGGATATTTAAAAGGTAACTCACTCAATAAATAAAATAAATAGGACTCAAAAGCATTTTGAGGATAAAATAGGTGAGAGAAAATTTCGGCAGAGTAACGATACATTTCTCTCTCTAACCAAAAATGGAACACGAGGATGGTATATGTAGGCAAGGATGGAAGGCCCTAGAAATAGGTTAGTATGTTTACAAATATCGTAAATTAAAGGTAATTAATGTAATCGGCCATGGGAATCGAAGGGCAGCCAAGTAATCCAATTTACAAGGGCACATGCATAAAAACATAATGGCCACATAGAGGCAGAATGGTAAATCCCAATTGATTTAATGGGGCCCACTCAGAATCTATATAGACACACTCATGGTTAGATAGCGTTGGTCAAAATAAGGCAGATGATGGCCAAAACCTTTAGACAAGGATCAACACAAAATGACCCTCCAATACCATAAAACACCGTCGTTTAAATTTTTGTTAAAATGTTAAATTTAAATAACTAAATTTTTTAATTTAAGGCATTTTTAACATTTAAAAAATTCAAAAAAATCAAGGAAATTTATAAAACAAGTTTTGAATCCAAAATAAGAAAATTTTGTAAAAAATGCATAAACTATGTATTAAATGAAAATAAATTATTTAATGATATAAATAAGAAAATTGTTTATAAGAACCTGATAAATAGAAAATAAGTAAAGTAAAATAAAAGGAAAGAAAATAAATGAAAATAAAACATAAGGAAAATAAAAGTGCAGTGATGTGACAAGATATATCCATTGTAATGATTGCATAGGGACTGTTGTTCCAGCATTGAGCCAACAAAGGAGATGTTTTCTTTTGAAAAAAATGAAGCATCAATCTCCCACTTTGGCCAGTTTTGGGGAAATGCATAAGAGACTCAAAAGAAGCAAGCGTTACATAACTCACTTAACAATAATTTTTTCTATAAATACATAAGACATATTTACAACATGGATAAGGCACTAGACATAAAAACAACATAAAGAAAAAAACTAAGGACTGAACATATCGACAACAAAATGTAGGAGTCTCACTCTCCCCCTATTAGTCTCAATGTGGGAAAAGGGTTCTTATCATGGAAAAACATGTTAGTACCAAAAGAAATATTGAGGATATTTGAAATAAGGTACTAATATGTAATTGTCCTAGAAAGTTACTTGGGACAGGCAAAAATACCTATAGACATCCTAAGAGTTTCTAACTGATTATTGTTTTAGGGTTTGGTAAGTAAATCTTCAAATTGATCTTTTATGTTGAGATATTCAATTTCAATTTCTTTCTTTTCATTTAATTTTATAATGAAGTGTTCATGTATCTTGACATGTTTAGTGCGAGAGTGAAGAACATGATTCTTTGAAATGCTGATGGCACTTTAATTATCACATAAAATTAAGGTAGTTTGATCCGATAAATCATTATCACTAAGCATTTGTTTCATCCACAAAAGATGAGTACGACAACTGACTACGACTATGTACTCGGCGTCTGCAGAGGATAAAGACACACAGATTTTTTTAGATGACTAAGAAACTAAGTTACTATGAAGATAAAAACATCCAACAGATGTGCTTTTGCTATCATCAACACATCCGACCTAGTCTGCATCAGTGTATCATATCATGTTAGGGTTTGTGTCAAATATGTACAAAATGCCATAATATATAGTTCCACTTATACATTTTATTATTCTTTTAATGCCATTTAAGTGGGATTCTTTGGGATCTCATTCGGATATATCATAAACACACACACTTATATTTGGTCTACTCACAGTTAAGTATATCAAACTTCCTATCATGTTACGATAAAGAGTGACATCAGTTTTCTTTCCAGACAAATCTTTATTAAGCTTAATGAAAGAACTCATGGGTGTCCTAGAAGTTTTATCAGTTGTAAGAAAAAATCTTTGTATTAACTCTGTTGCACATTTTTTTGAAAAATAAAAACAAGGTCATTCCTTTGTGACACTTGAATACCCAAGAAAAAGTGTAATTCTCCCATCATAGATATTTGAAACTCAGACTTCATTATATTATCAAAAGACTAAGCTTCTAAGGGAGTAGTTGAGAAAAATATGATATCATCAACATAGAACTGAGCAGTTAATAAACAATTTGATTGAAGTTTGACGAACATCTTTAGATCAACTCCCCCTCGAAATAACTCATTTTTCATTAAAAATGTTGTAATCCCTCGTACCAAGCACGATGTGCTTGTTTTAATTGATAAAGTGGATTTTTTAATTTGAAAACATGGTTTGGAATTAAAGGATTAGTGAATCCTTTTGGTTATTCAACAAAAACTTCTTTTCAATTTCCATTCGAAAACATAGATATGACATCCATTTGGTATAATTTAAACTTAAGATGACATGAAACATCAAGAAATAATTTTACAAACTCATAGCGTGCGATTGGTTCGAAGGTGTCATATATATCAATTCCATTAATTTGTGTATAACCTTGTGCAACTAGACGTGCTTTGTTTCTTATGACATTTCCAGTTTCATCACTTTAATTTTCAGAGATCCATTTAGTGCCTATAATATTTGTGTGTGTGTGAGGGGGGGGGGGGGGGGGGGAGGGGATGTGGAACAAGGAACCAAACATCATGCAGTTTAAATTTACCTAACTTTTCTTGCATAGAAAATAACCAAGATTCATCATGTAAACCTTCTCTAACATTCTTGGGTTCAATTAAGGACACAAATAAAAAGATAATATGGCATAGATACTTTCTGACCTTGTTCTAATGGGATCAGATACTCTATCAACAATGTTATTTTTAGGATTATTATCTTTAACCCATTTGAATACAACAAGATCATTCGGTGGAAGAGAACCATAAAACCATCAGTTGAGTTTTCTTTAAGAGAATTTTCAGAATCAGTTGTCTCCTTTTCTTTCACTGGACAAAGATTATCATTGACCACAACATTAATTGACTCCATGATAACCCCAATTATTATGTTGTATACCCTATAGGAACGACTATTTTGATAATAACCTAAAAATATGGCTTTATAACCTCTAGTGTCAAACTTAGAAAGTTGGTCTCTATCATTACACACATTAGATTCACTACTAAATGCTCTCAAATATTTCAAATTGGTCATTTTTCCTTAACATGATTCATATGAAGTCATTTTAGTGTTCTTCCTAAGGTAGACACAGTTAAAAACATGGCATGCAATTTGAGTTTCTTCAACCCAAAAATACTTTGGGAAAATTTTTAGCATGGAGTTAAACACGTGCCATTTCTTAAATAGTGAGATTTTTCCTTTCAGTAATTCCATTTTGTTATGGGGTTTTTGGTGCACTGAACTCATGTTTTTTATCCATTACCAACACAGTATTCAATAACACATGTATGTTTGAATTCTCCACCCCTATCACTTATGATTCTATACACTTGAATATCCTTATCATTTTCAATTCTCAAAATAATTTTAAGAAAATATTTAAAAGTTTCAGACTTTTCTTTCATAAAGACAACCCAAGTGAATATTGAAAAATCATCAACTATGACAAGGATGTATGAATTATCACATAATATAACTGTCCTAGAAGGTTCCCTTATGTCCATATGAAGTAATTCTAGTAAGAACATATTTGTTTTCCTATGAGGGGCTTTATGTATTTTGTCTATTTTGCACGGTCTACAAATAGAATATTTTTCTTTTGACATTTGGGCAGACCACGCACTAGTTGTTGACTAGTCAACTTTGACAGGTTGTCATAGTTAATATGCCTAAGTCCCTCACGCCACAAGTCAATATCACTTAGTCTAGTAGATAAATAATTTTCAATTTTGGCATTCGATATTACAGCATAATAATTGATGATACTCAATTCAGTATCAACATGTAAACTTGTATGTGCTCAATCCAAAATAACTTTAGAGGTGAAACAATGGTGTTAAACAAGTGCATAAATGGAGAAGGAGATAAGGATAAGAGGAATAAACACTAGCATATAAGTGATTCAACCATTGACCTACTCCAGTGTGCAGATGAGCGTGAATTTCACTATAAAAATGGGCACTAATAACTTAAGTGATACAATTCTCAATACTTTCTCTCTCTACTGTAACAAAAGAAGAGCTTGGGCTAGGGTTTGTATTTTTCGATCCTTTTCCCTAGTGAAGAAGGAGATTATTTGTAGTGCTTGGGGTGCACATTTCACCCCAAGCATGCAAGGAGCATATCCTTTATGGAGATACCAATAAGATGATGCCACCTGTCCTTTAGAATGTGTAAGTAATGATGATGAAAATATTCCCTCACGTGCTTCCATGATTTTGTTATAACCGCCTGCCCACGTGAACCTGGTCACACTATGAACCTATATTAAATGTGGTAGGATGTCGTCAAGGGAGGTTTCAGCCTGATCGAGTATGAGATCTCCAGTGTACCAATCTGACTAATTGCTAGAGAAACGTGAAGTGTTGTCTCAACCTTCAATGTGTACCAGGCTGAGATAAGTGTATGCAAGAGATGGTATATTGATTAGCGAGTCTTGGCTTCCTAGTAAGTTGGACGAGACGAGACAAGGACGCCTAGAAGGGCATGACATAGGGTCTCGATCTAAGAGGGTACGTGAGATCGAGGCTATTTTTTCTAGATCTTCGTAGAGGTCATGTTTATTAGATTAGCCCAAGCCGAGAGAGTAACAAGATGGGACAAGTTCATGTTTGGATCTATCAACCTTCCCCAGCCCTCAGTCTTCAATGTAAATGGACGTTTAAGTGGTACAGTGTCTGAGGTTTGAGGTAAATTAGACATCCTCAATGGATGACTAACACCTCCTTTTAGTGCCAGGTCTGAAATGATGGGTTGATGGAATGGCGTGACACCTGGTAGTCATTTTGTGGTTTGCTGTTTGGACCAATGTTGACATCTGCAGGCCTGTATGGAGAGTTATTCCCTAATGATGGGTTTCTTCAAGAATTGGGCCTCATTATTTCAAGTATTTAAGTAATTTGGAAACCATTTTCTCTTTCTTCTTCCCCGTAACTCGAACGCACCTTCTCTATCTAAGAACTCAGTTATTCCCCTCTTCCAACAGTTTTGTGGTGTTTTCCATATAGTTTTTTGGTTTTTCTTTGTGTCTTAGTCATGTCCTTCTTTCAGGTACCTTTTCCACCCCTTTTCCTCAACTTTTTTTTTTTTTTACTATTTTCCAGTTAGCCACACTTGGGTTTCAGTTTTCTGGTGAGTTTGAGTTTTTTGGTTTGTTTAATCAGGGACTTTAGGGTTCTTTAAGGGCCTTTATAGGTGGTTTTAATATGGGAGTGTGGATCTTAGGTTAACTTTTATTTTTCCATTCATCTTTCCCATTTATGGTATCGTCGGAGTATCATCGGCGGTCTTCTTCGGTAGTCTTCAATGTGCTATTCTTGAGCATTCTAATTTAAACTTTTCAACTCCACCTTTTTTATTTTCAAGTCAAACTAGGTCAAACTATTAAATGATTAAAACTCTTTACCAAATTCTTTATCAATTTCCAAATCATCAGGGGCGTCTTCTGAGAGAGATATGTAAGGGTGAGGTCAAAGTCGAGGCTAAAAGAAAAGTTGGGACCAACCTCACTCATCCCATATATCCCATTCCTTTAGTTGTAATTCATCCTCCAATCATAGAACTTAATGATGACCTAATCAATGAGAGCTCGTCTATGAGTGAGTATACCATTCAGATAACTTCCTCTAAGGGTTATGTTCCCTCTGTATCTAGGTCATCGGGGGAGGTAGACTCCTTTTATCAGGCTATGGAGGTTTCTGCTTCTCGTATGTCCGACTTTGGGGCCACAAATTCTGATGAGGATGTACAATCTTCTAGGACCTTCGTCCGTGAGGGGCCGAGAGTAACTGTCGCTGCTCACCCTCCAATTGGTTGAACTTTTCCCTTATCATCCTTGACGGAGGGAAAATTTTATTCCTGGTACCCAAGTGGAGTATCAGTCATTCAAACTACCAACTCCGAAGACGAGGCCGATGAAACACTTGATAGATATTATGCTCAGACCTTCGAGATCACTATGGGGCTAGTCGACCTTCTGTACTGGAGGCAACTTTACGATATTAACTTCGATATTAATATGAGGGTTCCTGACGATTACTAGAGGTCTTTCGATGGCTGATCGGGTGAAATTGTTGTCTACAAATAGATGTTCAAGGTTAACTTTCGCCTTCCCGTCCACCTTATTATATGATCTATCCCTACTAGTCTCGAACATTACCCGTCCCAGATCTCTCCCAATGGCTTGGGAACCCAGCTCGGGTTTATTTCCTTCTAGAAGTTTTGCCATAGTGTCAACCTTCCAGTTAGCGTATTCAAGGGATGATATAATGTCTCTTGTACTAAGGCATAACCTAGCTATTACCACTTTATAGCCGGATGCCAATGAAGAAGGTCATCTTTATAAATCAAACGTACAATCACCATTGGAAGCAGAGATACTTTTTTTATCTCTGGTGTGTGGGAGTTCTTGTTCGACACTACTTGTTCTTCTTTCGAGTCGAGGGTCCCCCAGAAATGGACAAAGGCCTCTATATCAACGAAACTTAACCCCATCTTGAGTATATACAACATAGATAAAGTCAATTAGATCAGGGTCCAGGGGGACAATCGCGGCTTGCCCAAGTTCGAGCAACTAATACCCCCTGAGGTTTTGATCGAGTCGGTATTAGTTAATGATCCTTTAACAGAGATTTGTAAGCTTTTTTTAGTTATAGTCTCATCTTTTTATTAGTCTCTGTTGTAACACTTGAAATTTTTATTTTTAACTATAGTATTATCTGTATTTTTCTTACTTATGATATTTGACCTCTTTCTGAACTATTTGTTGTTTGGTTAGATAACACCCCAGAGTCCATTTGGAAAATGGTGGCCCCCAATCAATCTCTAATGGTCAACAAATTTAGTAATAAATCAGCCCCCGGCCATACCAACGCTTACTGAAAGAGGAAGGAAGTGGTTGACGACACCACCACCACAAGTCCTCAAAAGAAAAATAGTAAGGAGGTCCCGACCACCGGAGATTCAGACAGGGCGATTCCCATATCATCCGATGACTTCCTCTCGGTTCATCTCGAGTAACTAAAAATTAGTGACGAGATGCTAATGGGCGACTCTAAAACGACTCAGACTGCCATTTCATTTTTTGTGCCGAGATTCGACAAGTGTTTCCTAGAGGTAATGGATGCCTCTCATCTCGTCAAATTTAAAGCGCATAAAGCTACGTAGGTAATTACTTCTAACCTTTTTTCTCTTTTTTGAAGTGTTGATTTGTACTGACCCATCTTTTGTTTCCCTCTTGTAGTCCTTATTTACCCTCTCCCGTCTCGGCGACTGGGTTAAGAAAAGGTTTACCTTGATCTCGAAAGGGAAAGATGTAACATCCCGCGCAAATCGAGTCTCTATTACTATTAAAACTAAACTAAATTCTCAAAAATCTATATAGAGCATTTATATTCCACAAAAATAAATATGACAGGAGGCTAGGTAAAATACACCTTGAAATAATTACAATTTTAATTCCACCCAAAATAACGTTAAGCTCCCCAAATATTTACACTACCAATTAATACAAAAATAAAATTCTCAAAACGTCATGCTCTTAATATCCTTATAAAAATCAATAATTTCCAAATCCACGCTTAGTTGCCACTAAAATAAAAGAACGAGGAAGTGCACAATATGACGAGAATACATGCTCAAAACAATAACTGCAAAAAATGCAACAATACGAAACTGTATACGAGTCCAATGCGACACTCGAGCATTTTACCAATTTATTTCTCAATAACACATCAATAGGTCATAGGACCTCACCTCACCTAGACTTCTTAAAACCTCATTCTGACTATTGGACTTTTGGCAGGTGACCATTCCCAGCGCCACATTAAAATTTCATGGCACCATACCCAAATAAAGAAATACACAATATCGCAATCGAATAACACACAGGATTCCAATGAATACCACAATATTTCAAGAAGAATACAAATACTCCCGAGAGAATTAGAGAAGAATATTGGGTAGACCCCGTACCTTAAAATTATAACTTTAAAACTCATAAAATTCTTCCTTCAAATTATGATTAAACTGTTGCGTTCCTCTCGCGAAAACAATAAAGATGCGTTCATGGACAATCTTAGCAAAACTTGATTTAGATCTTCAAAACTTGGATTGAAAGTTGTGTACAAAGGGGTATAGGTTTTGTTGATAATAGAGAATAAAATTATGGGAGGCTAATAATTTTATAGAAGGACTAAATGTGTTTTAAAAGTACTAAACCCGTCATTTGATATTTATATACCGAAAAGAATTTGAGTCCTAATCAAACACAAACAAAAAAAATTACGGATGATCGGACCGTTGGAATTGACTGAAATTTTAATATGTTATAGATGAAGGTGAGACGAAGCTGTAAAAAAAATTCAACTCGATCGGATGATTGAGTTTTATTGCCTTTTTGGTGGGATTCACCCCCGATTTTTACACAAAAAGTTATAATTTCCAAATTTTAATCCCGATTTAAATTCGACTTAAAACCTTATTTTTATATATAAATACCAAGCTTTTTACATACCAAAATTAAATAGATTCCATTATTTTTTCAAAATTTTTAAGTGAACAAACAATTTTACGGCTCAAAAATCACGGGGTGTTACATACTTCCTCACTAATATAAGAATTTTGTTCTCGAAATTCGACGCAGCGTAAACGTCAAACATAAAGTTGCATAAATGAAATAAGGTACACATTTGCCTACCCGTATAATGCTACGATTGGGCGCCCATACACCAAATCATACAAGCATGTACTCCTTGAACAAAGATATAATATATATCCTAACTATTTATATACGCATAACTATGAAAATAACGGTGTACCACGCTCTCTCACGAATCCCCACTTAATTCTATCTCCAAAGGACATTGTAAGCTTAAATTCTCAAATTAAATCACATCACTGCAACGATACTAGACATACCCAAAATTTATACTAACGATCTGTCAAATAAATGTCATTTTCAAAACCAATTCTAAGGATACTCACATCAAGATTACTATTTCTAACCTCAATGCGTACAATATCCTTTACACAAAACTCGCTATCTCCAAAAAACACAACTAATACGTATGCTATACCCAATACCTTAAGGAGTATTAATTAACAAAGGGGATTAAAGATCAGTAACGCGGAAGCTAAACGAACTCACAACCTAGGAGACGTAAGACCATGCTCTGATACCATTTATAACACCCCGCTCAAATGGAGGTGCTATTACGATTAAAACAAGACTAAATCCTCAACAATCCATATAGAGCATTTATTTATCATAAAATAAACATGATAGGTCATTGTCATCAAAATACATATTGTCCAATTCAAAATTTACACGCCAATCTAAGATGTCTCCTAAGAACAAGGCTAGGTAAAATACACCTCCAAATGATTACGGTTTGTAAGGACATAAATTTCCAATTGAGTCCATGTATTATTTTGACTTAATTCCATGAACAAAAATGTGTTTGTCATACGTCATAGGGAGATTTTTATTTTGTCACGATCCCACTTGGTCTATGAAGTATCAAAGAAATTGAAGACATTGTAGCAAAGCTTCAAAGAATTAACCATGCCGAAGTTTAATTGGTTCAAGTTATTCGTCTTCAAGTTAATTGCATTTCGAGATCACACAAGTATGACTGCGTATAATTAATGGTGCTCGAAATTATTTTTATAAAATATAAGGATGTAATTTTATAAGGAAAAATGTTTTAAAATGTTTTAAAAATGTTTTAAACGTTTTACACTACGTTTTATTCTGATAAGCTCGAAATAGAGTTTGACTTAATTGGATATCTTTTTGAAGAGACACTTTAAAGAAAAAGTCAAACTGACACGTGCGTCGTACAAACGATAAGCTGGCTCGTTCAAATGAGATAGCCATGTCGTGAGAACGATAGGTCGATCTCGTTTGAGCGACACTGTTTTTGAGGCGCTCAAGTTTTTGTATTTAAATCGCCGTTTCATCGTAATTTATAAGTGTGCAATCTGGAAAAATAGTTTACGATCCCAAAACATGTTTGCACATGTTTTTCTAAGGTTTCAAAGCTTAAACACATCCTAAGAGTTTGCAAAGATCCGAGTTATCATTATTATATGTTTATGTGATCTTGCTGCACCAAAAAGGTTTGTTCTATACTTAAACATCTGGGTTTTGCGATGAAGAAAAGAGAAGGACTTCTTGTTGGACAACGTAGACGTATCAAAGCTATTTTGGTGGACACCGAGACATACGTGGACGCGTGTGTTGTGGACAGGTATCGTGGAAGAAGGAATTTTTGCGTGGGCACTATGAGAGGAGTGGTTGAAGATCAGAAGAGAGTCAAGACCCGTGGGGATTGAGTCGTTGAGTGAGTATTTTGTCTGTTCGTTGTAATTCCACATTCATAGGATTGTCTGGCTTGGACCGTCCGAGGTTATTTTCCCGTCTTGGATTTTTTCCTCGTACATCCGACATTGTGAGTATTCTTTACTTTACTTTACTTTACTTGCTTTAATCACTACATGCGTGTTTAGGATTAATCAAGATAAAATTGGTTTAAAGTAAAAATTGGTTTTCACAACTTGGTTTGTACTAATTAAATGTTAGATAATTTTTGGTGAAAATTGGTTTGATTTGAAACACACATATAAGGACCACCCTTTTCAAATTAGTATCAGAGCTAGAAAACATAATTTATTTTTTTTGTGATCTCGTATGTTTTCAAAGATGAATTTTGGAAATAACGAACTTTTTTGAAATCCTATTTTTTATGGCACTAATTACACCTATTGGAAGATGAGAATGAAAAGTGCATTAAAGTCTATTGATGAGCGTGTGTGGCTAGCTGTTGAGAAAGGTTGGACACCCCTTGTCACTATTTTAGGTGAGGTCACTAATTTAAAGCCTGTCGAGTCATGGACCGAAATTGAACATAGACCTTCACAATATAATTCAAAGGGTTTGCACATTATTTCTTCACATGTCACACCGAAGAATATAATAGAATTACGACTTGTGAAACATCAAAAGAGGCTTGGGATATTTGGGCACTCATTCACGAGGGCACTAGCACGGTTAGGGTGTCAAAATTTCAAAATCTCACTACACAGTTTGAGACCATTAGGATGTTAGAAAGTGAGACTTTTGATGAGTTTTATGCTAGGTTGTCGAATATTGTCAACTCGTCGTTTAACCTAGGTGAGAAAATTCCTAACAACCGTGTCATTAAGAAAATCCTTAGGTCATTGCCTAGTAGGTTTGATGCGAAAATGACTATTTTAAACTCCTTGGGTAAGTTAGAGTCGACGAAACTAGAAGAGATTGTAGGTGACATACAAACCTATGAAATCGACATGACTACCTCCAAGCAAGTGCCTAAGAAAGAAAAAAAGTATTGCTTTGAAAACCCAGAAGGAGGAAATTAAAGTTTCGGATTTCGATTCCGATTTCTATTTTGAGGATGCTGCTTTGTTGGCAAAGAAATTTTAAAAAATTATTATGTTTCAAAAGCAATCGAAAGATGCCAATAAATTTGAAAAATTCAAGAACAAAAAAGTTGATCCCACCTCTAAGTATAAGTTTGAGAAGCCTACGAGAGATGAGTCGGATAAGTGTTTTGGGTGTGAGGGGTATGGTCACAAAGTTAAGGAGTGTCCCACTAGACTTAAGAAAGAGGGCAAGGATATTGATCCGAAAGTGGGAGAGAGTTCCCCCATTGATCGTAACTTAGTTGCGTTTATGGCATGTCATGTAAGCGACAACGATTCTCATGTGAATGACACTTCCTCGAAGGTTTTGAGTGAATACCATGTTAGTGAGGGTGCAGAGAGTGACGAAGAGGAGGTAGATGTGAAAGAGTTGTAAGTTGCATTTAATGAGTTATATGCCGAGACTGTGAAAGTGAAAAAGGAAAATGCAAAATTTCAAGCTAAGTTAAATGAGAGTGCCATAGAAAATAATGATAGTTTGATTGAGGATCTTAGGAAACGAGAGAAAATTTTTAGGGAGAAACTAGAGTTTGTGGAGAAAGAGAGAGATAATCTCCATGGTTTAATGGAGTCTTTGAAAAAGGATATTTTAGAGTTTAAGGAGTCTAGGCGTTTGCTCGAGTCTAGGATTCATGAGTTGGAGGAGAGATTGAGAGACTCGTCTAGAGTTAAATATGATCTCGAGGCTAGGTCGAAGAAGTTAGATAAGATCTTAGGCACCGTCCAAATTAAGGGAGGTAGGGGAGGTATAGGTTTTGGTGAGATAAATGTTACCGTTCCCCCCGTACGTGTGAGAAACACTAGGAAGGTTAGATAAGGTTCACATATAGGTAATCATTCCCGCCGTCGCTACACTTTCACCTTTTGTGGTATGAAAGGTCACCTTGGACGTTATTATTGCGACCTTAGACAAGCTCTTAGGAAGTTTAGAAATAAAGTTGCGTCGGTTCCCCAAACCCCCATGCGTCATTTTACACCTACTTGGGTTAGGAAATCGGATTTAGTGGCTTTAGGAATAAAACTTCATGGTTCTCGTTTGGGTGCACTTGATTCTTCCCATGCTAAATCTAAAGGATGATAGTGTTGCCATGTTTGTCATATGCCAGTTTGCTTTATGATATATTCATTGCTAGTATATTGACATGTGTATCATTTTGTATTATAGTGTTCATTTGTTTCAGTCCTGTTGAAAAATACAAAAAGATTTTGCTTTTATTTGAGTCAAAATATGTTTGAAAAGCCAAAAATATTTTTCTATTTTTGTTTTTAAGTTTACATGTTTGATGCATATTGGTGTGCTTGGACCCCCCCATCGTTTCATTATCCATGTGGCTAGGGCATTCGGTCATTATTATCGATGCTTAGAATGATCTTAATCATTATTTATATGGGGTTGTTTTGAAGTTGATATGAATTTTTATTCAACTTTGTATATATGCCATCATTGCACATATGCACGAGTTTGTATGGATGTTTGACTTCTCTTACATATTTGAATTTGGTGAGGCGTTCTTATCTCAATCCTGTCATCTATGCGTAAGTAGACTTAAGGAGAAGTGTGCATGTAAGAATCGTTTATCGTGAGGATTTTAATTGGTACCTATTTAAAAAATGATGAGTGATTCACGAGAAAGGGCTGCAAGAGTTCAAAATTAACTCATCGTGAAAGCCACCATTTAAAAGAGCCCAAAAGAAATAGCAATATGCTAAAGAAAAGGGCCAATAAGATTTTCTCTACGTTTATAATGCTAGAAACCTCAAGAGAAAAAGTATCTTTTTGAGGGAGTTTGGTTGGAGAAAATTTAAACGGGGTTGTACAACTAATCCTAATGTTGAAACATTGCAATTAGACGCTATTGTTTGTAGAATTGTTAAAATTCTGGATTTGTGTTCATGTAGTATGTTTAGTTCATTTAGCTCACACTTTAATTGTCATATGACTATGATAAAGTTTGATGATTTATCTCTATTAATTAGATATTCTTGATCTTTTCAATGTGTTGGAATTGTGACTCATTTATTTTAGTTTCATGCCCATACATTCCATATCCATGTTTGGGCACATCGGTACTATGTTTGCATGTAACTCGCATTGTTAGTTTCTGTTGATACCAAAATTAGTATGCTGATATAGACGAATCACAAGAAGACACGTGTCGATCTACGTGGCACTATAACAACGAGGAAGTCTATTTCCCCGACCAAGTCAGACTCCCATCGAGCAACAAGTATACTCCGAGGAACTCCAGCCCTCCGATGAACTCCAGCGCTCCGAGGAACTCTTGAACGATGAGCAACTAAGGCGGTTCGAGCTGCATCTCCACCACATCATTGATTGCCAGATAATCAACAGTTCAACTATTCATTGAATGCTTATCATCTTGACGCACACGCTTGAAGAGCATTAAATGAATTACCCTTTTATATGAATATCATTTAATTTATCACCATTTCAGATTATAGCCTCAGGGCTATAAATATATTGTATTACCCTCATTCAAAGGGACCGGAATTTCTTGATAGTACTTGTAATCGAGAATTCCCAAACACTCAGCAATAACATAATAGTGGACGTTGGCCATTCATATAAGGCTGAACCACTTTAAAATATTTTGTCTTATTTATTTATCTGTGATTGAATAATTAGAGTAATCTAATTTTTTACATCAACAGTTTCTATGCTTTCTTGCATTTTGTGTTAAAAGCTTACTGTTTTAGCACTGTTTTGCTGCTGTCAGGCCCTTCATAGAATTTTTTTTCTGGAAATTTTTTCACGGGGCAAAAATATAAGATATTTTTGGGAAATTGGGAAAATTTGGCTTGTCGGGAGAAGTCATTCGAATGACATTACCATATCGCGAGAAGTGTCGTTCGAGCAACGTCATCTCATTTGAGCGACGTCCCTAACTCGTTCGAATAACAGTCTGGATTTTTTCTTCTTACTTGTTTGCAGTCTAATGGTTTCATTTTGTGATATTTTTTGGTACTGCTGGAAGCTTTCTGGACTAACTGGTTTATATGCAGGTTATATTGTTTCTATATTGATATTTTGCATATGATTTGTCTATCACACCTGATTAGATTGCTATATTTTTTGTGTGATTCATTAGTTTACTAGCTACAGATTTGTCATATATTCATCATATTTAGCAGGTTATTTCATGATTATCTAGCGATTTTAATTGGCATATTCTCATGCTAGATACTTGATTGATTCGTTTATATTTTCACCGGATTGTCTATTCGAGACAATAAGGGGGAGATATGCATGTGATGTAGGGGGAGATATTTTTTGAGCATGTTTTTTATTACATATTTTACAAATTGGTAGTAAAAATTGCTATAATTTGTTGCTCAATTGTTTAACCAATGATTTTTCAGAGTTTATTCATATTGGTATGTATTGTAAAATTGATATCATTTGGATATATATATTGGTTTCATTTGTTCCTCCATACTTTAGTTGGTATTTGTTTGTTGATTTCATGTGTGTAGGTATGCTTCAGCGATTCGAGATTTCAAGTTTTCATCACATTCAGATAGCTCATGCTTGCATGTGCTACATATACTAGTCCGTGTCCTGTAATTTTTGAATTTCGGTTTATGGGATGGGATTTAGGCATCATACGGCTTGACAGACCAGCTTAGGCATTTCACTGGTTTAGTTTTGTCCCAGAATCGTCAAAGGCGCAGATTTGTAAGGACATAAATTTCCAATTAAGTCCCTGTATTATTTTGACTTAATTCCGTGAACAAAACTGTGTTTGCAATATATCATAGGGAGATTTTATTTTGTCACGATCCCACTTGGTCTATGAAGTATTGAAGAAATTGAAGACATTGCGGCAAAGCTTCAAAGAATTAATCATGCCGAAGTTTAATTGGTGCAAGTTTATTCGCCTTCAAGTTAATTGTATTCCGAGATCACACAGGTATGAATAAGTATAATTAATGGTGCTCGAAATTATTTTTATAAAAGATAAGGATGTAGTTTTATAAGGAAAAATGTTTTAAAAGTGTTTTAAACGTTTTACACTACGTTTTTTTTATAAGCTCGAAATAGAGTTTGACTTAATTGGATCTCTTTATGAAGAGATGTTTTAAAGAAAAAGTCAAACTGAAACGCCAAGTTGGCTCGTTTAAACAAGATAGCCATGTTGCGCGAATGACAGGTCGATCTCGTTCGAGCGAAACTATTCTCGAGGCTGTCAAGCTTTTGTATTTGAAGCGTGGTTACGTCAGAGTTTACAAGTGTGCATTCTGGAAAAATAGTTTACGATCCAAAAACGTGTTTGCACATGTTTTTCTAAGGTTTCAAAGCTTTAACACATCCTTAGAGTTTTCAAAGATCCGAGTTATCATATTTATATGTTTATGTGATCTTGCTGCACCTAGAAGGTTTGTTCTATACTTGAACATCTGGGTTTTTCAGTGATGAAAATAGAAGGACTTCTTGTTCGACATCGTAGATGTGTCAATGCCATTCGGTGGAGACCGAGACATACGTGGACGCGTGTGTTGTGGACAGGTATCGTGGAAGAAGGACTTTCTGCGTGATCATTGTGAGAGGAGTGGTTGAAGATCAGAAGAGCGTCAAGACCGGTGGGGATCAAGTCGTTGAGTGAGTCTTTTGTCTGTTCGTTGTAATTCCACATTCATAGTGATTTCTGTCTTGGGCTGTCCGAGGTTGTTTTCCCGTCTTTGGTTTTTTCCTCGTACATCCGGCATTATGAGTATTCTTTACTTTACTTTACTTTCTTTAATAACTAGATGCATGTTTAGGATTAATCAAGATAAAATTGGTTTAAAGTAAAAATTGATTTTTCACAACTTGGTTTGGTGCTAATTAAAAGTTGGATAATTTTTGGTGAAAATTGGTTTGATTTGAAACACACGTATAAGGACCACCCTTTTCACGGTTTTAATTCCACTCAAAATAGCGTTAAGCCCCCCAAATATTTACACTGTCAATTGATACAAAAATAAAATTCTCAAAACGATGTGCCCTTAATATCCTTAAAAAAAATCAATGATATCCAAATCCACATTTACCGGCCACTAAAAAAAAGATCGTGGAAGAACAGAAGAATAGATGTTCAACACAATAACGCTAAAAAAATACAGCAATACAAAATGGTATATGAGTCCAATTTGACACTTGAGCATTGTACCATTTTATTTCTCAATAACACATCAATATGTCACTGGACCTCACCTCACCTAAACTTCTTAAAACCTCATTCTGAGTGCCAAATTAAAATTTCATGGCACCATGCCAAAATAAACAAATACACATTATCTCAATTCAATATTACATATGATTTTTATGAATACCATAACATTTTAAGAAGAATACAAATAACTGAGAAATAAGAACATACTCTCGAGAGAATTAGAGAAACATATTGTGTAAACCCCGTACCTTAAAATCATCACTTGAAAACTCAAATAATTCTTCCTCTAAATTCTGATTACATTGTTGCGTTCCTCTGGCGAAAACAATAAAGAGGCACTATTGGATGATCTTGACAAAACTTGATTTAGATCATCAAAACTTATGTGTTCAATGGGGTTTAGGTTATATAAATAAGAGAGAATGGAATTGTAGGAGGCTACTAATTTTTGAGAATGCCAAACTGTGTTTTAAAAGTACTAAACCCATCAATTTTTGTTTATATACAAAAATAATTTGAGTGCTAATAAAACAAAACCACAAAAAAAAAAAATAACGAACGATCGAACTTTTGGAATTAGCAGAAATTTTAATATGTTGTAGCTGAAGGTGAGATGACGCTGTAAAAATTCAACTCGATCGGAGGGTCGATTTTTTTTCTCCTTTGGTGGGATCCTCCCCCAATTTTTATACAAAATGTTATAATTTTCGAATTTTTATCCCGATTCAAATTCAACTTAAAACCTTATTTTTCTCTATAAATACAAACCTTTTTACATACAAAAATAAAATAGATTCCAATTTTTTTTTCCAAACTTGTTAAGTGAACAAAAAATTTTACGGATAAAAAATCACCAGGGGGTGGGGGGTGGGGTACATCCTCCCCCACTAATACATGACTTTCATCCTCCAAATTCGACAAAGCGTAAACGTCAAACGTAAAGTTGCACAAATAAAATAAGGCGTACATATTCTTATGCGTAGAATGCTACGATTGGGCGTACGTACACCCAATCATACATGCATGTACATCACGAATAAAAATATACTATATATCCTAAATGTATATATACACATAAGTACAAAAATAAGGGTGTACCACGCTCTCTCACGAATTGTCACTCGATTCGATCTCCAAAAGACATCGTAAGCCTAAATCCTCAAATCAAATCACATCACTGCTGCGATACTGGATATACCCAAAATTTCTACTAATAATCTACCAAATAAATATCATTTTAAAAATTAATTCAAAGGATCCTCATGTCATGATTACAATTTCTAACCTCAATGCTTGCAATGTCCTATACACAAAACTCCATATCTCCAAGAAAAACAACTAACATGTATGCTAGACCCAATACCCTAAGGAGTATGAATCAACAAAGGGGATTAAAGATCGGTAATATGGAAGCTAAAAGGATTCACAATCTACGAGACCTACGACCATGCTCTGATACCATCTGTAACAGCCCACGCAAATCGAGGTGCTATTACAATTAAAACTAGAGTAAATCCTCATCAATTCATATAAATCATTTATATTGTACAAAAATAAACATGGCAGGTCATCAAAATACATAACGTCTAATTAAAAATTTACCCGTCAATCGAAGATGTCTCTTAACAACAAGGCTGGGAAAAATACACCTCCAATTAATTATAGTTTTAATTCCACTCAAAATAGCGTTAAGCTCCCCAAATATTTACACTGTCAATTAATACAAAAATAAAATTCTCAAAACATTGTGCTCTTAACATCCTTAAAAAAATCAATAATATCTGAATCCACGCTTATCTGCCATTAAAAAAGAACGAGGAAGTACACAATCTGACAAGAATAGATTCTCAACACATTAGCGGTAAAAAATGCAACGATACGAAACTGTACGAGTCCAATGTGGCACTCGAGTATTGTACAAATTTATTTCTCAATAACACATCAATAGGTCACTGGACCTCACCTCACCTAGACTTCTTAGAACCTCATTCCATCTATTGGACATTTGGCGGGTGACCATTCTCAGTGCCATAATAAAATTTCGTGGCACCATGCCCAAATAAACAAATACACAATAGCCCAATCGAATAACACATAGGATTCCAGTTAATACCACAATATTTCAAGAAGAAGACAAATAACTGTGAAACAAGAAAATACTCGCGAGAGAATTAGAGAAGGATATTGAGAAAAACTCTGTACCTTAAAATTATCACCTGGAAACTCATAAAATTCATCCTCCAAATTATGATTACACTGTTGCGTTCCTCTCGTGAAAACAATAAAGACACATTCTTGGACAATCTTGACAAACCTTGTTTAGATCTTCAAAACTTGGACTTAAAGTTGTGTACAAATGGGTTTTGGTTTTGTAGATAAGAGAGAATTAAATTAAGGGAGGCTAATAATTTTTTAGAAAGAAAAAATGTGTTTTAAAAGTCCTAAACCCGCCACTTTATGTTTATATACCGAAAAGAATTTGAGTCCTAATCAAACACAAGCACTAAGAAAAAAATTTCGAACGATCAAACCGTTGGAATTGGCTAAAATTTTAATATGTTATAACTGAAGGCAAGATAGAGCTGGAAAAAATATTCATCTTGATTAGAAGGACAAATATTTTTATTTATTTATTTTTCCTTTTAGGTCGGCTCCTCCCCCGATTTTTATGCAAAAAGTTATAATTTCTAAATTTTTATTTTTATTTAAATTCCACTTAAAACCTTATCGTTATATATAAATACTAACCTTTTTTCATACCAAAATTAAATAGATTCCATTTTTAAAAAAAAATAATTTAAGAAAAAAATTTATTGCTCAAAAATCATGAGGTTTTACATACTCCCCATTAATACAGGAATTTCATCCTCCAAATTTGTAAAAGCATAAATATCAAACGTCAAGTCGCGCAAATAAAATAAGGCTCACATATGCCTACCCGTAGAATGCTATGATTGGGTGCCTATACACCCATTCTTACACGCATGCACCCCACGAATAAAAATACAATATATACCCTAACTATATATATATATATATATATATATATATATATATATATATAACTTTGATAATAACCGCGTACCAGGCTCTCTCTCGAATCACCGCTCGATTCTCTCTCTAGAAGACATCGCAAGCTTAAATCCTCAAATCAAATCACATCACAGCATCGATACTAGATATACCCAAAATTTATACTAACGATATTCAAAATAAATATCATTTTCAAAATAAATTCTAAGGACAATCACATCAAGATTACTATTTTAACCACAATGCCTACAACGTCCTTTACACAAAACTCACTATATGCAAGAAACACGGCTAACACGTATGTTAGACCCGATACCTTAAGGAGTACGAATCAACAAAGAGGATCAAAGATAGGTAACGTGAAAGCTAACAGACTCACAACCTAAGAGACCTAAGACCATGCTCTGATACCATCTGTATCAGCTCGTGCAAATCGAGGCGCTATTAATATTAAAAAGAAAATACATCCTCAAAAATCCATATAGGGCATTTATATTCCACAAAAATAAACATGATAGGTCATCAAAGTACATAAAGTCTAATCCAAAATTTACACGCTAATCTAAGATGTCTCTTAACAACAAGGCTAGGTCAAATACACATCCAAATAATTATAGTTTTAAATCCACTCAAAATAACGTTAAGCTCCCTAGATATTTACACTTCCAATTTAAACAAAAATAAAATTCTCAAAACGTCGTGCTCTTAATATCGTTTAAAAAAATCAGTAATGTCCAAATCCATGCTTACCTGCCACTAAAAAAAGAATGGGGAAGTACACAATATTACAAGAATAGATGCTTAAAATAATAATGATAAAAAAATGCAACAATACGAAACTATATATGAGTCCGATGTGACACTTGAGCATTGTTCCCATTTATTTCTCAATAACACATCATTAGTTCACTGGACCTCACCTAACCTCACCTAGACTTCTTAAATTCTCATTCCGTCTATTGGACTTTTGACGGGTGACCATTCTCAGTGCCACACTAAAATTTTATGGCATCATGCCCTAATAAAAAAAAACACAATATCTCAATTGAATAACACATAGGATTTCAATGAATACCACAAAATTTCAATAAGAATAAAAATACTGAGAAATAAGAAAATACTCTCGAGAGAATTAGAGAAGCATAATGTTTAAACCCCGTACCTTAAAATAATCACTTGAAAACTCCTAAAATTCTTCCTCGAAATTCTAATTACACTGTTGCGTTCCTCTCGCGAAAACAATAAAGATGCATTCTTGGATGATCTCGAGGGTGGTGGCAATGAAGATGGGGCCAACACTGTGACCGCGATAGACAATGTCTCTATCCTTCTAAGGGAAAATGCTGTTAAAGAGACCTTTGATCTTCTTTTAATTTATTTGGACGGTCGTTTATGGCCATATCTTCCCTTTTCTATATAACATCAGAACAATTTTTTCCTCTAATTTTGGTGGTTAAATTTCTCAAACAATAGATCTGTAACCTCATCTTATTTCTATTGTCTCATAGCTTTACTAAGTACTGAATGCAAGTATTTTTACTTTTTTTGTTCACTCTATTCGTTATGTTATATATTCTTGCTTTGAATTAGGATTAGATATGAGACCATGTTTGTCTCAAGTTCACTCTCACCATTAGCTGAGAGCTTAATTAACTAACTTAATGGTTTTGAAAATTAAATATCACCAAGTTAATGATGTTTGTCTCAAATCCACTCTCGTCCTTAGATTAGAGCTTATTTAGCCAACTTAATGGTTTTGCAAATTAGAGATCACCAAGTTAATGATGTTTGTCCCAAGTCTATTCTCGTCCTTAGACGATAGCTTAATTAACCAACTTAATGGTTTTCCAAATTAGAGATCACCAAGTTATTGATTTTTGTCTCAAGTCTACTCTCATCCTTAGACGAGAGCTTAATTGACCAATTAAATGATGCCTTCATGTTGTGATGTTTAAATAAACCATGATTCAATAATTTTAAAATTTGAACCACCGAAGTAATGATGTTTTAACTACAAGTACCCTCTCATCTCTTTTGAGAGAGTATGAACCACCGAATTAATGATTTTTTAACCACCGAATTAATGATGTCATCTTGTCCCGCATTGTCATATCGTCGAGAAAGCTTGACTCTGATATCACCACCTTGCGATCTTCAAATAAAAAATAATTAAATAATTTTTAAAGTTTCTTTATGTTTTTCACCACCTTAGTGATATTATCACAATGTCCCGCCTCTCGGTGTTATTGAGAATCCATGGATGAGATAACTCTCATCTGGTTTCTCGTGTCACTGAGAGTGAGTTAATGCTAATTGACCATATAAATGATGTTGTTTAGCTGAGGACAACTTGAACTATGCATTTGAACACTTCGTATAAGAAAAATAAGAGGGAAAATTAAAACCTTTTTCATTCATCAGTCTAGAATATTTCTCATACAATGGTAAAATAAAACTTATACAAAATTCTGGTGATAGTATTTTTTTCAAATTATCGGCATCCATGGGGTTGAGAGTGTCTCTCCCTCCAAATTATCAAGACTATAGGTGCCTGGGACGACCTCTTCAGTGTCTCTATACGGGCCATGCCAATTTGCATAGAGCTTGTTCGACTCTTGCCAAGCCTTCTTTAGGATAAAATCCTCAATAACTATCGACGTAGTCTTAACCCAGTTATTGTAAAACTTTACAGGCCTCTGTTGATAAGCAGCCTATCTGACCTCTGCATCTTCTTGTCTCTCTTCGATCAGGTACAGGTCTATTATTCTCTCCTCTGGGTTTGCCTATTAGCTATATGTTTGGACCCTATGACTTAACAGGCCGACCTTAGTGGGTATCACGGCCTTTAAGCCATAGGCATGCATAAAAAGGGTCTCCCTTATTTGTGTCCCCTCTTTCGTCTTGTAGGCCCATAGGATGACATGTATTTCTTTTGTCGACAGACCGTTAGAGTCTTCCAAATTCTATTTTATCCCGTCTAAGATTTTCCTATTGGTCACCTCCGTCTGGCCATTTGCCTGAGGTTGGACTGGTGCTGAATGGAACTGTTCCATGTCAACCTTCGAACAATAGGCCTCTAGAGATTTATTTTTCAACAGTTTACTATTATTGGAGTTCAAAGCATTTGGGAAACCATACATGTAGATGCAATTCCTCCAAATAAATTTGAAGGTCTTTGTCTCTATTATAGTGATCATGGCCTCAACCTATACCACTTTGAGAAATAATTAATCACCATTATTAGGTATCTGTAGTTGCCTGTAGACCTAGTCAGGGGTCTTGCCAAGTCAATCCTATAGACTTTAAATGGACAAGGGGAAGTTATAGATGGGAGAGGTTGATGAGGCATGCAGACATATCTCTCATTATGAACTAATATTTGTAGACGTTCAATGCTTTGGCGAGGGAGAGTACTGCTAAAAGCGCTACATAGTCCGAGTCATTATTAAATTCCTTAAAGCGGAACCTTAAGGCGTATTCTGTGTCTGTTCCATTTAGGGTCGATACTCTCATCCCGGCTCCACTTCCTGTTTAACATAAGGAGTCATCTAGAATCAAGCTCCAAATTATGCCTTTTTTTTAGCAGGAGCCTTCACCCACGACTCCATTTTTTAAAAAAACATTCTTCTTTGGTGTCGTCCATGGAATTCTTTGATACATTGGTTTCAGCCTCAGCCGAACCTCCGATTGCTTTTTTTATCTCATTTGTTGGTACCACAAACTCTTCACTGTCATATTTAACCTAAGTGAATTCCACTACGAAGTCGGACAAAACTTGACCTTTAGTTGTTATTCTTGGCTGATATATAATATCAAATTATCCCAACTCAATAGACTAAACCACCAGCCTACTCATTTTCTCGGGTTTATGGATGTCATGTATTATAGGGCAGTAAGTGAGGACGACCATTGAATTGGCTTGAAAATAAGTTTTCAACTTTCTCGAGGCACGTATCAAGGCATACGCTAACTTCTCCATCTTAGGGTACCTTTTCTCGGACCCTTAAAGGTCCTTACTATTAAGGTATCTCAACTTTTGTACCCTATTATCATCTTCTATGATTACTCGACTGAGATACGATCAAGTATAGATATAGTTTCTCTCCTTGAACTGGCCGAGACATCACCATTTGGGATCCCAATTAAGACTTAAGATCTTGGAAGGATCTTTCACATTCTTTGTCCCACTAAAATGCTTTCCTAAATATTTTAATGAAGGACAGATACTTGCCAATGGCCATTGATACAAACTTGTTTAGTGCAATGACTCATCTTGTTAGACTCTAAACATCCTTGATAGTCTTCGGGGTTTTTATCTCAATCAAGGCTTTGATCTATTATGGATTGTCCTCTATTACCCACTGGTTGATTATAAATCCCAAAAATTTACCGACTCCTACTCCAAATACACACTTAGCAACGTTGAGCTTCATCCTATAATTGTCCATGGTGTAAAATTTATGCTCGAGGTATGCCACATGCGTCTCGTCCTTAAGGCTTTTTGTCAACATATCATCCACGTACACTTCCATGGTCCTGACAATTTTTTCCTCACAAATCTTGTTCACCAATTTTTGATATGTATCCCAAGCATTTTTAGGCCGAAAGGCATGACTTTACAATAATAAGTTCCTTTATTTGTGATGAAGGAGGTCTTCTCAGCGTTGATCGGGCCTATAAATATTTAATTTTGGCCTTGATAGGCATTCCTGAAGCTTATTAACTCGTTCCCAAGCGTGACATCTACCATTTAATTGATCTTAGGGAGAGGGAAGTTGTCTTTCGAACAAGATTTTTTCAAGGTGGTAAAGTCCACACACATCTTTCATTTACTGTTCGATTTTGGTACGATGACCACATTAGATAGTCACTCCGGGTAGGCTACTTCTTTGATGAATACAGATTTTTCCAAATTTTTAACTTCATCTTTTATCACCTCATACTTTTCTCTAGAGTAGATTCGTCACCTCTGTCTTACTTTCTTCATTCTTTCATCCACATTCGGCTAGTGGAAGAGCAGCTTTGGGGATATTCCTAGCATGTCCTCATGACTGCAGGCGAAGATAATCTGTCTCTCTCTCAGGAACTTAATCAGTTCATCCTTTGTTTCTTTTTTCAAGGCTTTGCCAATTTTGACATTTTTTTTGGTTTGTCCTTATTGAGGATGATGAATTCTACCTCCTCGACGTAATCACCTTTCTTTAATTTTGTCTCATCGTTTAGGTCGAGAGCATCAATGTTGTATGAGATGGTGATTTTTTATGAGCTTTTATCCCTTCAAACGAGTTAAAGTAACATTTTTGTTCCTCTACTTAATCACCCTGAACTTCCCCTACTCCATAAGGAGTCAAGAATTTTATCATTTGGTGTACAATATAGGACATTACCTAAAATTCCTTAAGGGCTACCCTTCTCATGATTATATTGTAAGCCAAATAGAAATTCTCATCCATTTTTATCTTTTTGGTGAGGCAAATCGGCCAGGTTCCAATATAAACATCCATATCATATACCCTCAAGGGATGTACCTTTTCATCACTGAATATGATCAAAGGCTAGTGGCATGGGATAAGTCTTTTCTTGCTAAGCCCTAATCCCTTAAAGCATTCCCAAAACATCATGTCAGCTGAAATCCCAATGTCGATGAGTATTCTGGTAACATCATATCCATATACCCTTTTAGTAATCGCTAGTGGGTCATCACGAGGGGACATGATCCCCTTGAAGTTTAATCTTGAGAATCCTATAACCATGGTGTTCATATCGACCTTCTTCCTCTTACTCGGCTTGGGGTCAACTTCAGTCGAGTTTACCAGTTCACTTTTTGGAACTTTTTTATTTTATTCGACATGGGCATTCTTGTCAACCACATCCTTGCCACCACCTTCTAGGCCTCCACATATCATCTTCACTCCTAAGGAGATCATATTCAGTTGACCTTTGGGTGCAGGTACCTTTGGCGGAAGGTCAGGGTCAACCATGTCATCATCGTCAAATACATAATCATTTTTATTTGCTTGAACCTCCTGTCTAGGTTTTTTTCTCGTATCTTCCTTGGGTCATCTCCGTCACCCCAGACACCACTCTTGTCAACATACTTTTTGAGATTTCTCCGCTATAATATTTTTTTGATCTCATCCTTAAGTTCAAAGAACTTATCAGTACTGTGGTTGTGATCCTGGTGGAACTCACACCACTTCCTCTTATCCCTCTTCTGAGGAGGGTTTTTTTAGCTTCTATGCCCATCTTAGAGATTGGTAATCTTTGATCTCGTTCAGTATCATAACTAAACTGGCCGTTAGTGGAGTTTTGTCAGCGAACTTGTCATCCTCTAACCTCTTCTTACCTTCCTTTTCTTTTGATTTCTGGGACTTACTTACACTCATTTATTTATCGTCCTCTACATTGGCAGCCATGGCCTTCTCTTTATTCATGACTCTCCGAGTCATGGATAGGAGTTCGGCCATGGTTTTTAGAGGAACTTCGACCATATTTCATAAGAATTTCCCTTTCTTCAGTCCACGTATGAGGGCAGGCATAGCGATGCTTTACTCATAGTCTTCTACTTATAGATTATCCTTGTTAAAACGTGATATATAGTCTCTTAGAGACTCATTTTTCCCCTGCTTAACGTTCAAGAGACGCGTGGTCTTCTTTTGAGGTGTTATTCCCAAACAGAAATTGTGGATGCACATCTCGGCCAACTGTTTAAAATTCTCAATGGAGTTATTAAGGAGAGAAGTATACTACATATGTGCAGTAGAAGTAGGGGTGTTTGACAAAGCTCGTCATTTCATCTCATCAGAGACTGAATAGATGTCAGCTACCAATTGGTACATTTCTACATGATGAACAGGGTTTGTGCTCCTATCTTACTTTGGCATAACAACAGGGGGCTTGAATTTGTCCGGGGTTGGGTAGCGCACTTTTGTTGTAACAAATGTAGATCCTTCTATATATCCTCTTTGAATAAGGTCGCATATTTTCAAGAAACCATAGATTTTGTCCTCTAGTCTTTGAAAAATGTTATTCCACGGCTTCTCGATCACTTCCAGATTACCTCCCTCGGCCACCACAACATTGTCCCCAGCTGCTTTTCTATCGGCTGAGCATTGCATAGGTTATCTTCCAGCCATCGTCTGACGACTGTTAACTTCTCTTTGTTCCTCCTCTCATTCGTGTGGAGGTTTATGTATATCACATCCTCTTTTCCCCTTAAACATGTAATACTGTGTGACTTGGAGAGTCAGTCTCGTAGGTCCCCAACTGGGCCGAGTTAGTGCGTGTCCTTTATGCTGCTACCAATCAGATAATTCCATATGTCCTTTAGAATTTGTAAGTAATGATAAATGAAAATATTCTCTCACGTGCTCCCATGATCCTGTTATAACCTCCTGCCCGCGTGGACGTGGTCACACCGTAAACCTGTATCACATGTGGTAGGTGTTGTTGAGGGAGGTTTCGGCCCAATTAAGTATGAGACCTCAAATTTCCAGTTTGATTAACTACTAAAGAAATGCAAAAGTGCTATCTCAATCTTTAGTGTATACCAGGTCGAGACGAGTGTATGCAAGAGCTGGTAGATTTACTGGTGAGTCTCGGATGCCTAGTAGGTTGGCCGAGATGAGACTATAATGCCTGGAAGAGCATGCCATTGGGTTTCGTCTTAAGATCGTTCATGAGACTGAAGTTGTTGTGACCAGATCTTCGCATAGGTCGTGTTTATTAGGTCGACCTAGGCTGAGAGAGTTATCAGAAGTTCTTTCACCACACAAAATTACTTCCCCATTAGTGTTTAAAATTTCATAGTATAATTTTGAAAAGTTAACAATGTGTTTAGTGTCACAAAACTAACGTGTGCTTAGTGTCAGAAAACTAACTTATACTCAACAAAATTTCTTTCAATCCTTCAACTAAAAGAACATTTTCAATACTAGGTAACCTTTAACACTAGATGGCCCCTTTACACATGATCCGGGCTTTTTGTCCATCTCCAAAAGTTACGTTCCCTCCAGAAAAAGGGTTAAGGGAGGAGAACTTGGAGTTATCCTTGATCCTACATCTAGAGAAGCCAGTGTCAAGGTACCATCAACATATTTTATATGAGGCATTCAAAGAAGTAATAACAACATTGAAAGCTAATTGAGTAACCTCGCCCTTTCTAACCCAAACGACCTTGGTTTTAGATAAATTTTCTATAGGCTTTGGTTTAGACAAGGTAAGGTTCAAAGCAGACTTATTTCATAACTTTCTATCCTTATTAGGTCCTTTAAAGAAATATTTCTTTAAGTGTCCCTTTACAAACAAAAACATGTCTATCTAAATATTTCACATTCACATCAGCAAAAACATGTGAAATAAACACTTTTACACCACATGACTCATGTATGTCTAACATAAAATTAACAAGTTTTGGATTATCATTAGAACCATGTGGAGTAATCCTTTTCACACCAGAAGATTTAGGTATATCAAACATAGGTGCATCAACTTTCATATTATCATCATTTAAAACATGTGGAACAAGCATTTTCATATCAATAGGTTCAGGTATATCTAACACAGGCTTAACAAAAATAGTTTCACCCATTATATCTCCTTTATAAACAAGATGTATCCTATTTTCATTTCCCGTTATTAAATCCGACTAAGAGTTGGGTGCGATATGAAAGAGGATTCATTAAATTTCTTTTCAGATTTCAATTTATTTTCAAGTGAAGTGTTATGTTTAGTTAAATCAACGGTACCCTTCTCAAATTATTTTTTTAAGTCAAAAACTTCTACTTGCATTGAATATTCCCCCGTCATATATCTAATCTGGTTAATCAAGGCATCTATCCTAGACATTAATCTAGCATTAACCCTTTTCAACAGATTTGATTCCTCACTAGTACTAGACTGTCCAATTCCAAAATTTGTACAAATATTTTCATTCACTTTTTTTAGAGAAAAGACTATCAAAGTAAGGAGCAGAATCAACATCATGTACAATATCCTAATTAAAAGTTATAAGATTACTACATTTTGATATGGGAGAAAGAGAAGTAATATTATCAGTAATAATTTCACACAAAGTTTCTTTATTTGGAGTAATATCATAATCATTAACATATATGTCAGACTCATCGGATAAAACAAAAGAGTTTTCAGCAAAGATTTGAGACTCAAGCATGTATTGAGAAGTAAAATCTATCACGCGATTATTAAATTCACCTATTTCACTATCACTATATGAACTATCATCCCAAGTTTTAGAGATATGAGCCTTTTGAGTTGGTTGCCATTTAGGTTTTGAAAAACATTTGTTAGCATAATGAGCATACACATCACATTTTTGACATTGTACATGACTCAGATATTTACTATGTTTCTGTTTATCAAAAGATTTTTTTTCAAAATTCAATTCATGTGGTTTGTTTGAGTAATTAGGCTCACCTTGTTTTGAGGTAAATTTATTCCTAAACTTAACAAATTTCTTGAAATGTTTTGGCATTAAAGCAATTTCATTATCAAAGTAATCGATATAAACATCATCATTATCCGTATCAATCAAAGAATACACATAAGAAAAACTACTAACATAAGATCTAAAGTCTAACGGGGATTGTGTAGTGTGTTCTTTTGATTTTCCTACTTGATTGTTCTTATTTTCCTACATAGCAGTTCAAGGGTCATGTTGGGGTCATCCATTTCTCCAATTATACGCGTTTTCATAGAATAATTATGGGGGAAGATCTTAATATCTGTAAATAAACTTCAGAATCATTGTATATTATACCATTAGCATAGGATTGATTAACTATGCATTGCAAACATAAATACAAATCGTTAAATTTTTCATTATCATGCATAAACATATTATCATAACTATGCACCAACATTTGTAATTTATCTTTTTTAACACATGCATCACCCTCATGAGTAGACATCAAAATGTCCTAAGCTGCTTTGGAGGTGGTCCATGCTGAGATTCTTTTGAACTAGGACTCACCAACAGCCTGAAAGAGGGAATTTCTGCCTTCATTGGTGTGTTGAGAACTAAGCTTCTCATCTTTTGTCCACTGTGAGAGAGGCTTACGTTCTTCCCTCTGAGCATCACTATCACCAACAATATGGGTAGGGGTGTAAACCCAGTTTCAACCATATCCCACACGTCATCACCTAACTACTGAAGGTGAGCAATCACTCTCACTTTCTAGTAAGAAAAATTAACACCATCAAAGTGAGGGGGAAGCATTAAACTACCATGCCAGCCTTCCATCTTTAAGGAGGTTTAAATAGAAGTTCAGGATATTTTAAAAACAAAAGTTTTAAAATCTCTGATATCTTTTGAAATTTGGGTGGCCTAGGTCACAAAAGTGTGACAACCAAAAAATACTCATTGATAAAAAAAGTTTAAAAACTTACTAAAATTTAGATCACTCAAAAAGGTTTATGTTGTTGGTGCATAGGGGGCTTGAAGGTAATCCTGAGATTATGGATAATTTCCCTATTAGCAAAAGTGTTCAGGATTAAGAAGCCAAGGCATTTTAGCGTGGCAACTTAGCGAGGTAGCTTAGTGTGGTAAATCATACTTTAGCTTGTTATGTTAGTCATATTGTATCTTTTTTTATATTGATTGTAAGCTATAACAGTTGTAATGATGTAACGAGACTAATAAATATTTTTAGTGTGAGTTTAAACGGTACTCACGAGAGACCAGGCTTGGTAGGGTTTGGGAGAGCTTTCATGCTCTATCGAATGACCTCGCCGTGGGAACTTTATAGGGACTTGGTTTGGAGGATTGAGAAGTGAGACACCGTTGGGGCTTGTCCGAATGTAGGAGGGGCTTAATGATAAGCCTCTCATTTAATTATTAAATGAGGTTAGAGATTATTAATATTAATAAAAGTCCATGTGTTTATGCTACTGGACTATTATTATGCGTGTTGGACATATCACCCGTATTTTTATATTATTTACGTATTAACGAGATAATATTCTAGTATTGAGAGTTTTGACATATGTTGTGGGACACATGCCACTTATAATAGGACATGTGTCACCACGAGTCATTTGACATGTGGCGACCCACTTGGGTTGGTTTTGCTATAAATAAGTCTAACCCCCATACATTTGAGAGGAATCTTCTTGGGAGAGAAGAGTGATTTTCTTATCTTATGAGTTTTTAGAGAGAGTTTTATAAAAGAGTTTTGAGATGAGTTCTTTGAAAAGAGTTTCACAATGTAGGAGGGGCTTAATGATAAGCCTCTCATTTAATTATTAAATGAAGTTAGAGATTATTAATATTGATAAAAGTCCATGTATTTATACGACTGGAGTATTATTATGCACATCAGACATATCACGCATATTTGTATATTATTTACGTATTAACTAGACAATATTCTAGTATTGAGAGTTTTGACATATGTTGTGGGACACATGCCACTTATAATAGGACATGTGTCACCAGGGGTCATTTGACATGTGGCGACCCACTTGGGTTGGTTTTTCTATAAATAAGCCTCACCCCCATACATTTGAGAGGAATCTTCTTGGGAGAGAAGAGTGATTTTCTTGTCTTATGAGTTTTTAGAGAGAGTTTTATAAAAGAGTTTTGAGATGAGTTCTTTGAGAAGAGTTTCACAACCTTTCATCTCTCGAGTTCTACCATAATGAGTTTTCCAGCGAATAGTATGAACCTACGAACTACGCTGACTTTGATTCCGGGTATGACGGATACGTAGGCGCAACAGAAGTTGCTCAAGTCAAACACATACAAAAATCGGGTGTTTTCCAATATTAAACTCCCCTATTACATTTGGAGACTCTGCTGGGGAGTTATTCACGACTTTTTATCGTGTAAGGCCTCATTCGTGCTTGAAAAAGTGTACGGAGATGGAGGAAATGGATTGACAAAGCAATTTTCTGCTTCAACGATTATTAGAGAAAATGCCCAACTTCATCTAAGATAAGAAATCCAATATTTATTTATGATATCTCATGCATTATATAAAAAATATGTGATATATTGATTAGCTGAGATTTTCATACATATACACATCACAACATGGCTATTGATAATTTCTATGAGAACTCACCATATTTCATACTCTAAATCACAAAATATGATTGTGCTTGGCTTTTGAAATTAAGTATGAGATTGTTATATTGAGGTATAGTTATTTTTGTTAGTAAAAAATATCCTGGAAGAATCTAGAACACATTTTGAATGTATGATTTACTTCTTGTTTGTCAAATAGTTATTGACGGAATTGAGCTAATATGTTAGAATATATTTAATAAAAGTTAGCAGAAAAATATGACTAAAGAGATGATTTTTTTCTAAAATATATTATTTATATCTTTTACATTGACAAGTGCACGATAGGAACTTGTTGGCATTTATGAGGGTTTTGTTAGATAGTTGTTGACAAAAATTAAAGTCCAGACCATTAAATTGTGTAAGACTATTTTTTCGGCAGGGTACACCGTTTTTATGACAGGAGGTGACATAAAAGGACACTGTGTACATTGGTTATCCTTCAAAATGTGTTTGCGTGTTTAAAACAAATTTAAGTGTTCTTGTAGCTATTGATAGAAAAAGAACTTTAAGTTAGATAGATTTCTCATATCTGAAATCTTTATTACAAACTAGACGGTACATGTACAAGCTACTGACAACCTGGCGCACGTTCGAATATGAGTTGGTAAAAAAAAAAATTATTATTATTATTATTTTTTTTCTCCGGTAGCATTTCCTAAAAAAAATAAAGAAAAAAAATACACGTGCAAACCGAGACAACTCAGTGACATTTCTTCCTTGAGAATCCAAAATCACGATTTAAAAATACAAAACAAACCCAAGTGAAAACCCTACAACCGAATCACCTGGGTCGTCCCTTTCTCTGGCTTGAAACTGCCATAATTTTTTCAGAGTTCCACCTTGGGGAGCTCCATCATGCATAACTTCATCAGATCAGTTGTCTCCGACGACATGTGTCATCACCACCTTACTCCGATCCACCATAGGACAGCCCATCTTAAATTCAAGGGGGGAAACAAAATCGAACCATAATGAATATACAACTGGGAAATCATTTAACCCACCATGAAAAATTGAAATCGACCAACCTTGAGATTTAAACTAGAAATTGACCCACTTTTTGAACGAGTAACCACGGATTGGGTATTTTCGGTACACCGTTGTTATACCACCCAGCGCACCAATTACGACAGCATTTCGATCAGGATTTTTTCTCCAATGACAACGTTGTTTTGTCCCGAACCTCGTGTAGACGAACCATTGATGTTCTCTGACTGATTTTTGGAATCAACAAACCTTGGATCACCATTTCTTTTTTGAATGGACTTGCATTTAAAACCATGGGTCTGTAGACTTCAGATGATTGGCAGGCACACCGTATGTGCATATAAGTTGGGTCTTTCTTAAGCATTCACATATTATGAAGGGATGGGAACAGTTCTTTTTTTCTTATGAATAAATTTTACAAAGACACCTGCATAGAATTGAGTGGTGGAAAATATACGCATACATGTAATATATTTTTCATTTAAAAAATGTGATGTCCGCAAACATTTTACAAGGTGTTCTAAATATTTTGAAATATTTGCAATATAATAATGATATTATTGAACAAATGAATTCATTTTATTTTTATCGTGATTAATAAAATAAAATGGAGGCATAGTAGTGTGGAGGAGGATATAGAAAATTAAATAAATTGAGTCTCTTATAAATTTATTGATCATTCTTCATTTCCTCTTGATTATGAAGCACGATAGAAAAGTATGTTGATTATTGATATGTGACAGTTTATATCACGATATTTGAAAAGAGAATGTTCTGACAAACTTGAAAGTATTAGACACTCCTCGATTATGAAAATCTTAAGTAAGTTGTCCATAAAAACCGAGTGATCTTGTGAGTTGTATGACATACATAGTACCTTGCGACAATATTTTTTAAATTCGAGCACGATAATCACGCAAGAATGCATGCATACTTGATTTTCTTTCACTATGAGAAAATATTTATTTTGATATACCTACCATTGTCATATGGTATCACCCAAATTGATATGATAATTCCATGAGTTACGCTGATGATTTGAGAAGATTTATAAAAGCATTACATCTAGGTATATAGATTTATCTTGAGATAGAGGAAGCATAATGAGGCTTCGAGGGTTTCTATGACATTTGCAAATAATAATCTATATTTGTACAATCATATGCATACATTATGAATCATTTATGAAAAAACTCGAGTATGGTTCACAATTAAGAATCCACCTTGATATTTAACACCCTCTTGAATTTTATAGGACATGTGCTTAAACAACATTAAATTGTGCATGATACACCTACGAGTATGGGTGGTTACGATTCATTACACAAATGTCCCCGGACTTTATTTAACTTTTATTTTATTACATCAAATAAAATAAAATAGAGGGGGCATGATAAGAATCGAACTTGGATATTTCTTGAGTTTTACTAACCATTTGCAATATTATATAATTGGGTCAGAAATATATTATTTTGCAGAGGCTTCTAAATGTGCAGATATTGAGCGACACGAATATCAAATCATTGTTCAAAGACATGACAGTTTGAGATACACCCCATGAAATGTAATAATTAAGTTGCTTTCATTTTTTTTCCGGGTGGGAGTTGTAAATGATGTATGTATGTAATTTATTTTATTTTACTTTATCTTAAGATAAAATTAAATAAAGGGGGCAAATGGATATTATGATGTAACGTAGCTTGTAGTCTAAATCTTCTTTGACATCATCCATGCCAAAGTTAGATTGATGAACCTTCAGAGTATAGTAACGTCCAAGTAGACCGTTACAAAAGTTTCTTCAACTTCTTTCTCAAAAAGTTGAGACGGATTAAATAGTTGTCACTCAGAGATTGACAAAGTCGTAGTCATCCTTTAGACATGACATCATATTACAAGAACTTTACAAGTATTGTGGTAAGTCTTCTTCAGAAGGGTATTATATTCCAAAAAAAATGATGAAATTGGTAAGTAGTTGAACCACGGTCATTGTGACTTGATTCATCCAGAGAACTTGGTCATTGATGCAAACAGATGAAAGACCACGCTCAGTTTGTCATTCGCCAGGTATGGGCTCCCGTCCTAAAAATTGATACAGAAGAATGAGTTTACGAAAAATATTAACACGTGTTTTCATTATTAATTCACCGTTATTGGTAGAGTTTTACAAAAAATCTTAAGAAGTGTTTTCATTGTTAAGCCACCGTGATAGGTGGAGTTTACCAAAAATATGAACAAGTTCTTTCATTGCTAAGTCAGCGTTATGGATGTCACCATTATAGGTGGAGTTTACAAGAAATCTTAACAAGTGTTTTCATTGTTAAGTCACTGTTATTGGTGGAGTTTTACGAAAAATCTTAACAAGTGTTTTCATTGTTAAGTCACCATTATAGGTGGAGTTTATGAAAAATCTTAACAAGTGTTTTCATTATTAAGTCACCTTTATTGGTGGAGTTTTACGAAAAATATTAACAAGTGTTTTCATTTTTAAGTCACCATTATGGGTGGAGTTTTACAAAAATCTTAACAAGTGTTTTCATTGTTAAGTCACCGCTATGGGTGTCACCGTTATTGGTGGAGTTTTACAAAAATCTTAACAAGTGTTTTCATTGTTAAGTCACCGTTAATGGTGGAGTTTAGCGGAAAAATCTTAACAAGTGTTTTCATTGTCAAGTCACCGTCATAGGTCGAGTTTACGAAAAATGTTAACAAGTGTTTTCATTATTAAGTCACCGTTATTGGTGGAGTTTTACGAAAAATCTTAACAAGTGTTTTCATTGTTAAGTCACCGTTATGGGTGTCACCGTTATTGGTGGAGTTTTAAAAAAATCTCAACAAGTGTTTTCATTGTTAAGTCACCATTATTGGTGGAGTTTTAAGAAAAATCTTAACATGTGTTTTCATTGTTAAGTCACAGTTATTGGTGGAGTTTTACAAAAATCTTAACTTGTATTTTCATTGTTAAGTCACCTCTAAACGGTGGAGTTTGCAAAAAATCTTAACATGTGTATTTTCATATTTAAGTCACCTCTAATGGTGGAGTTTGAGAAAAATCTTAATACGTGTATTTTCATTGTTAAGTCACCTGTAATGGTGGAATTTGCGAAAAACCTTAACAGGTGTGTTTTCATTCTTAAATCACCTCTAACGGTGGAGTTTGTGAAAATCCTTAAGAAGTGTGTTATCATTGTTAAGTCACCTCTAACGGTGGATGAAAAATCCTAATAAGTGTGTGTTCATCATTAAGTCACCTTGTAGGTGTGAGTTTGCAAAAAACATTAAAAAGTAGTAATTTGAGCGAGTCAATAATACGTACATGCACAAGAAACTTCGTCGTGATTAAAACAAATAAAAAAACATTTGCACGCACTAAAAGATTAATCGAGAATGATGAAGTAGTTATTATGTAAAGCATAATAATACTTACACCAAGCTTGGATGAGAATGAAAAAAGAGAATGCTGAGGTAGTTATTATATGTCCGTGATAATACTTTTTTACCAAAGCAGAGTTACGAACAATCACAATGAAAACGTGGATGCATGTTCATTTAAGTAGGAATGGGGGTAAGACTCATTGTATATCATTCGTATGAAAAGAATGATAACGAGGTCCTTCGGAATAACCGATGAGATTAAATCCTTAAAATGAGATTTAAGATATGAGATATGAAATTGATGTATATCATATAACTGAGATATGAAATATGAGATTGCATTATATCATAAAATGTGATATATAAGGTAAAAGTACATCATCAATATAAAATGAGATATGAGATTATTACCCACGATCCACAGGTCGATTGAACATATGAAAATTGACTAAAGTTGTTTTGTACATACAGTCGATATATTTCAGACATGTATCAATATATCAACTATATGTACGAGGGGGAAAATGTATGAGGGGATTAATGATAAGCCTCTCATTTAATTATTAAATGAGGTTAGAGATTATTAATATTGATAAAAGTCCATGTGTTTATGCGACTGGAGTATGATTATGAGCGTCGGACATATCACGCGTATTTGTATATTAATTACATATTAACTAGAAAATATTCTAGTATTGAGAGTTTTGACATATGTTGTGGGACACATGCCACTTATAATAGGACATGTGTCACTGTGGGTCATTTGACATGTGGAGACCCACTTGAGTTGGTTTTTCTATAAATAAGCCTCACCCTCATACATTTGAGAGGAATCTTCTTGGGAGAGAAGAGTGATTTTCTTGTCTTATGAGATTTTAGAGAGAGTTTTATAAAAGAGTTTTGAGATGTGTTCTTTAAGAAGAGTTTCATAATGTAGGAGGGGCTTAATGATAAGCCTCTCATTTAATTATTAAATGAGGTTTGAGATTATTAATATTGATAAAAGTCCACGTGTTTATGCGACTGGAGTATTATTATGCGCGTCGGACATATCACGCATATTTGTATATTATTTATGTATTAACTAGACAATATTCTAGTATTGAGAGTTTTGACATATGTTGTGGGACCCATGCCACATATAATAGGACATGTGTCACCACAGGTCATTTGACATGTGGAGACCCACTTGGGTTGGTTTTGCTATAAATAAGCCTCACCCCCATACATTTTAGAGGAATCTTCTTGGGAGAGAAGAGTATTTTTCTTATCTTATGAGTTTTTAGAGAGAGTTTTATAAAAGAGTTTAGAGATGAGTTCTTTGAGAACAGTTTCACAACCTTTCATCTCTCGAGTTCCACCATAATGAGTTTTTCTGCGAATAGTACGAACCTACGAACTACGCTGACTTTGATTTCGGGTATGACGGATTCGTAGGCGCAACCGAAGTTGCTCAAGTCAAACACATAAAAAATTGGGTTTTTTCCAATATTAAAATCCCCTCTTACACCGACCATCTTAGATGCACCTGGTAAAACACCGAAGAACCCTGACCGTGGAACCTCAGGCGGAGCAGCTTGGAGTTCCATCGAGCATTGAGTTGTGAACCAAACAAGCCTCTACTTAATGTCACATCTACTATAGGTGATGTCACTAGCCAGCTAAATAATTTTAGGCATTCACTTGAGTAAACCACCGTGGTATTTGGGGTTGTTAGGCAGTTGGTGAGCCACCTCTCCGACAGTAGCCCCCCTGACACACAGTGGTTAGGCAAAAGGCATGTCTTGGAATTTAATGTTTATGATGTGGAAACAACTAGAGAATCAGGTATTTAATATTTGTGACATAAAGTATGAGGGAGTTCTTTCACAAGCATTGATGATTGAGTTACCTCGGGGGTGGTGTGGGGGGCGATTTAAGGACCCCAACCACCTTTGAGGAAGGGAGATCTTTTTTAGAGTTAAGAAGTTATTACTAGAGAGAATATACATCAGGGAGAGTCATTACAAACCAGAGAGAGTTTGCTCACCCATCATTGTCATTTATTATGAAGCTTTTAACATTTGATAGAGACTTTTGAGGGTGGTTGTTGTGTTTGGTTGCCTGCCAAGGTGTATCTAGGGTGCTTACTTCTCTCTCCCTCTAACGAAGTAACTTCTAAGTTCATTACTATCTTCTGATTTATATACGAGATATTTGGGGAGCTTAAACTGAGTTAATCTTCATTGAGTTTGTTTGTGCATGTTCTACAATTAATCCAAGCTTTTGACTAATTAACTTATCATTATCGTACTCAAAAGGGGTTACACCTTCATCTTATATAAACTACCCTCTTACATTTGGCGACTCTTCTAGGGAGGCATTCTTCTAAGCTAGGAGTAAGGCACAAGATAAAGTTAATTGAAGGCTCAACTTTGATGACATCCAGCACAATAAAGAACAAGATGCGAGATAACTAGAGGCTCTAAGGGATGGGCTCCTCGAATAGAGGTACCTCCGGTTCAGGCAACGACAGGCATTCCAGGGGTGACACAACCTTCGATGAGTGCAGGGTTGGGACCCATTCAGGTGGTGCTACTCATGAGTAAGTTTTATGAGTTTTTCCAAACTTCGATATCTTCAACGATGTTGGGAGGATTGCAAGTCAATGACTTCGTAACACCAGGGGCAGCCCCACCGGCCCCACCAGGTGCAGGTGTAGCAGGAACGATTACAACAAGCATACCCTCTGTTGTGAATCCAATAGTGGGAACATCAGGAGTATCGACGGCCCCAACTATGATGACTGCTCTAGCTGCGATGGGCACTCTGCCCATGGTCCCATTAGTTGTTGCCCCAGTAGCATCATCCATAGAGGAAATGAAAAAGGAGATGCGGAAAGAGATGTTTAAGTTTATGCAAGCCTCCTCGCAATCTGCTGGCGAGGTAGCTTCGGTCCATGATGACTTTCGAACACCTTATCCCAAAGAATATAAGGATGAGCCCTACCCAAAGGACTATATTCCTCCTATTTTCAAAAAATACACAGGGAAAGGTGGGAACCCGAAGGAGCACATTAAGCGCTTTATTGAACACTTGAGAGCGCATTGCAATAATAAGAAACTTAGGTTGAGGGAGTTTTCCAAATCCTTAACTGATAAATCATACACCTGGTATTCTCACCTAGCTCCTAAGAGTGTTTCTACATGGGAGGAGATGCACGTATTGTTTGTCCAGAAGTTCTTTCTGGCAGAAGATGAGTTTACTTTTACCCAACTGAGGAGGGAAAAGCAACGACCAAGGGAGGACGTGGTGGCGTACATTCAGAGGTTCAGGGAGAGGTCCCTCGATGTGAGGGAGTAGGCCAAAGAGTTCAAGTTATTACAAATCTGTGTAGAGGGACTGCTTCCTGACAACATTTGTCATCTCATTAATGAGACATGCGAGGGAACTTTTTTAACGTTTCTTAAAGAAGCAAGAAATATCTCCTTGATGGTGAGGCCCAATCTGGTGGTGCCCATAATGTTTAGGCAACCGATACAACCCGTGGGGGGGAGGTCTCAGCCCTCACGAGTAAGATACACCGAGGAAGGAGATGGGAACAAGGCACCGAAGAAGGATAATAAGAGGAAGTTCGAAAGAAAGAGGGAGGACCCACCACCATTATCTTGTACAGTAGAGGGGGCTATCAGCTGTTACAACGCGATGGTCCAAGGAGGAATGGTCTATGAACCACAAAACATTCCCGTTGGGGAACTCAATGGGACAACGAAGGCAGATCCTAAGTATTGCCAGGTTCATCAGAGGATCCAACATCCGACGGAGAGCTCTTTCACACTGAAAAGAATTATCGATAAGTAAGTGAAGGCCGGGACATTGAAAATCCCTCCACAGAACATCAACAATAACCCACTACCAGCACATGAGGCCAATCTCATGGTGGCCTATGATGAAGAGGTGGAGAGAGGAGAAAGAGAGTCAACGACGAAGCGAGAAGAGTACGAAGAAGATCTGGAAGATTGTATGAGGGTAATGGCTAATCTAGTACTGGCCTACGATGAAGCAAGAGCCAAAGACATGGAGGATGTGTACAGCGTTGAAGGTGAGGAAGCAGACCCAGTACTAGAGTACTGTGCAATTTTGAAATCCCTAAAATTCACCTGGTTCTTTGACCAGGTGGGGATACTGATACAGAGTAGGTTGGAGATAACCCAGGCAATACTTGACATTGCGAGGAAGAAAGCGGTCCCTTCGTTGAGATGGAAGGGACCCATGGCCAGCTTGGTCAGGATATTTGTCTCAGAACTAACCTTCAGCGATGAAGATAGGGCTGTAAGGTTCCCTTATAACAGGCCATTGTATGTGACAGCCAGCGTCAACGGAGTTAGCTTTGCAAGGACTCTTATGGATGGAGGAGCTTCCATCAATATCATGCCAATCAACTCTTTCCATGCAGCCAATATTCCGAAATAAAGGTTGGTACCCATGCCCTTGGTCATTTCGGGGTATGATAATAAATCTTCCAAACCCATTGGGTATGTTAATATTGGAATTGAGATGGGAAATCTGAGTTCTCATATCAAGTTCCACGTAATAGAGAGTGCAACTTCCTATCATCTTCTAATAGGAAGGGTATGGATGCACATCCAAGGGCTAGTTCCTTCTACCTCCCACTAATGCACTAAGGCGAACATCAAGGGGACAAAGGTGACCATTAGGGCTACGAAGACTCCCTTCGCTGTCGAGGAAGCTCACTTGGTAGACGCAGTATTTTACACTGAGTTGGAAGAGTATGTCCGTGTCCTAACGAGAATAATTGAGGGAGCATGAGTTCCCCGTTCAGAGAAATGAAGGGTACTTTGAACGAGCAAGGTAAAGAGGTTTCGAGCAGCACAAAAGTAATGACCGAAGAAGCTCACCAGGTGGTCCCTCGGCCCCAAAACATCTCGAAGCATATCAAAGATAGGATGAGGCCCAGAGTGGATCCGATGGAGCATTAGGTTCAATGACAAAGCGTGCTAAGTCAGTTCTCAGGAAAAGAGTGGTCGAGGCTTCTAAAGAGAAGAAGAGGAAGACAATCACCACTACCAACAGACCGTGCAAGAAGGTCGTTACTGAGGAAGGAAAAGTGGTATATCAATTATAATGGTGTGAGCGGGCGGTCGAAGAAATTATTGATGAGGTTGACCCAATATATGAATGCTTTCTAGTAGATCAACGGGGATAATGTATGGTGAAAGACAACTCCAACATACAGGAGTTCATAGAGGATGTCGCCAAAGAACCAGACTACATGGCAGATCAGTCGAAGCCACAGGCACAAGAGTTGGATAAATTAAACTTGGTGAAAGAAGGGGAAGATTCAAGGCTTATCTTCATCTCGAAAGATCTCGATGAAGAGAAATGGGAGGCATTGGTTAAATTGATTCGAGAGTTCATAAACATTTTTTCTTGGAAATACACGGAGATGGAAGGGATGGATAAAGAAGTGATCTGCCACAAGTTGAACGTAATGCTTTCTGCTATTCCGGTGAAACAAGCGACGAGAACGTACAAGCCTGAGCTAGATTTAAAGATCAAGGAAGAGGTTCGACGCTTACTAATAGTAGGGTTCATCACATTGATACAGAACCCACTCTGGCTATTTAGAATTGTCCCAGTGGGAAAGAAAGATAAATACCAAATAAGGATCTGTGTAGATTTCAGATATTTGAATAGAGCTTGTCCCAAAGATGAGTTCCCTCTGCCCTCCATCGATAGCTTGATAGATGCAACGTTTGGTTATGAGATGTATAGCTTCATGGATGGGTATGTAGGGTATAACCAGATCAAGATGGACCCCATGGATGCAGAGACAACAACATTTAGAACCCTGTTGGGTAACTTCATGTACAAGGTGATGTCGTTTGATCTCAAGAATGCTGGGGCGACTTATCAGAGAACTATGATGGCCATTTTCCATGCCTTCTTCCATAAATTTGTGGAATTATATGTGGATGATTTGTTCATCAAATCGAGGAAGGAGGAGTCCCATCTGAGCGATTTGAGGAAGGTGTTTTCCCATTGTAGGAAGTATAAATTGAAGATGAACCCACTGAAGTGTGTTTTTGGAGTGACAAGTGGGAAATTCCTAGTCTTTGTGGTTGATCGACGAGGGGTGCAGATGGACCAAGATAAACAGTGGGCAATCTTAGAAATGCCATGCCCAAGAACGGTGAAGGAGCTGAAGATTTTTCTCGGCAAAGTCTCCTACCTCAGGATATTTTTGCCTGGATTGGCTGAAATAACACACCCGTTGATGCGGCTATTGCGAAAAAACACAAAATTCAAGTGGGTAAAGATTCACCAGGAGTCTCTCGACGGACTGCAGAAGTTGCTCGTTTCACCAAAGATCATGGTTCCCCCAAAGGTGGGAATACCATTGCAGCTATATCTCACATCCACCACGAGGTCCGTGGGAGCTTTATTGGCACGGGATATTGATGGGCAAGAACGGCCAGTCTACTACCTCAGCAGGATCATCCATAGGCCAGAAGTCATATATATTAGCTTGGAAAGGCATTGTCCAGCCTTTGTCTTTGTAGCACAAAAACTTAGACATTATACGCTGTCTTTTACAATTCATATTGTGACTAGATGTGATCCTATTAAGTATTTACTAGCAAGAACGATTTTTATTGGTAGAGAAGCTAGGTGGTTCTTCATCCTATCCGAGTATGACTTGAAGTGCGTGGTTCCTCACCCAATCAAAATCTAGGCGTACACTGATCTGTTGGTTATTTTCCCCTCACGAACGTTTGAGCCACCTAAAGAAAGTATTCCAGGAGATGATTTACAGGATAATCACCTAGACGCAATGGATGAGGAATGGAAAATGCATTTCGATGGATCCTCTGTAGAAAAGAAAGGAGGAGCAGGGGTTATTCTTTTAAAAGGAATGAAGGATATTTGCCTTTCCTACAAGTTAGATTTTCGCTATTCTAACAACGAGGCAGAATATGAAGCATTGGTGTTGGGATTACTACAGGCTCTTTGAAAGGGTATTCGTTCACTTTGCATCAAAGGGGATTCAAACTTGGTGGTCCAGCAAGTGAATGAAGAGTACGCATTGAAACACATGAGCCTAGCATAATATAGGACAATCATTTAGAGACTCCTCTGCCAGTTCCATCGGACCAAGATCAAGAGACAGTCCAGAATGATGAATCGTCAACCAGGCGCATATGCCACTATTTCCCAGAAGATGGTCATGAGGAACGATACAACTACCATCGTGATCCAACGAAGAACATCTCCTTCGATGGTACATCCAATTCTACCAATGGAAGAGGACGCATACTGGAAGGGCGAGATCAAAAGACAATTAGAATTTGGGGAAGGAGCGATGGGGCCGAAAGAATTAGCCTAATACTTCACGAATAAGGGGAACACTTAATTCATAAATACAGGAGGATGGTTGTCGAGGTGCATTGACCTAGAAGAAGCAGAGCGAAGATTAAAGAAAACACATGAAGAGCACTGTGAAATAACTGAGATACCCCTCTACCGAAGACTATAAACGAAGGGATATTTTTGGCCAAGAATGAAATAATATGCGACAGAGCTACAATGAAAATGCCGTAAATGTCAGTTATTCTTTGAGGCATCTGAATGTCATTTCATGGAGGCTCCGACTGACTGGAGACAACCCTATATCGACTTTATTAAAGATGGAGTTGTCCCAATAGAGAAAATTGATGCGATGGGACTTCGACGAAGGCCCCCAAAATTCTACATTCAGGAGGGGCAGCTTTATCGAAGGGGATACTTCAATAAGCCTTTGCGTTGCATAATGAAGGAAGAAGCACTAGAGGTCCTCAAACAGGCGCACGATCCATCTCACATAAGAGGGGCTAAGTTATATGACTAGTTGATGACTTTGGGATACTATTGTCCAACGATGGAGAAAGACTCTATTGAGTTCGTTCGAAAGTGCAAGGCTTGCCAACTTTATGGAAATATGATCCATGCCCCATCGGTGGACCTACACTCCCTAGCAACACCCTATCCTTTTCACACTTGGGCGTTAGACCTGGTGGGGGCAATACACCCTTCTTCGAGAGGGAAGATATGGATACTAGTAGTAATGGAGTGTTTCACAAAATGGGCTGAAGCGATACCACTGAGAAGGGCAACAGCGTGGGTGGTGAGCAACTTCATCAAAGAATACATCATTTGCCATTTTGGGATTCCAAAGGTTATCCTTTGAGACAATGGAACCCCTCTCATCAATTCAAAAGTAACGATGCTCAAAGACAAGTACTCAATTGTCCATCATACCTCGACGGTGGCATATCCAAAGGGGAACGGTCAGGACGAAGCAACTAACAAAACCTTGGTTAATATCTTGGCTAAAATAATGGAGGATTTCCAAGGATCTTGGGATGGAAAGATACCGGCCGTATTATGGGCCTATCGAACAACTAAGAGGAAGCCCACGGGGTATACACCGTTGTCTCTTATTTATGGGGCCGAGGCGATTCTCCCAGTGGAGTTAGAATTTCCCTCTACTCGATATGCTTTTCGAGTAGCATGCTCCCTCAGAATAGTGCCGCTGGAAGTGTTGGATGAACACATAAATAATGTGATGCAGCACTTTTAAATGTATAAAAATGGCTCTCCATGGCATATGATAACTTAGTAAGACCAAGGAAGTTCGTGGAGGGAGACCTTGTATTGAAAGCAATAGTGAAACACATCAGGGGGATTCCTCTACCAAAGTTTACACAAAATTGGGAGGGACCTTTCATTATAAAAGAAGCTCATGACTCAGGTTATTGCTTAATTTCTATGATGGAAGAAGATAAACCATTCAAGATTAACAATAAATGTTTGAAAGTCTATCATGTGTAAGCAATTAGGTTTGAACCACTGATGTACCTAGTTGTTGCTATGAATACAAAACTCTTTTATTACAACTTCTTATTATTATAACTCAAGTAGAGATGAAATAATTACAGAACTTTACACTTCATAATCCATGTAAACAGTTGTAACACAAAGAAATGGCATGAGAGAATAAATATCTTTTTCCATTCATAAACTTTGGGGCATTACAAAATTGGGAGCTATTTACCAAGAATTACATGAGAAGAAAAGAAAAGAAATATCTATACAAGTTCATTCGCCTAAGAGAAACCACAGATCTGGAGAAGAGAAAAAATCTCCATGGAGGCCCGAAGAAGCTGCTTGGCAACACCGTTGAGCATTGATAGAGACCTCCAACCGTATTTGCACTTGTGTGCGCTCGATCAGGAGTTTTTCTCGTTTCAGCTTCACCAGACGTAAAGCTTCTTCGATATCCTCCATCTCTTTATTAACAGCTTCTAGAAGAGGTACTAGCTCGGCCAATTTAGCTTCCTCGGCTCGCCGATCCTCCTGATGCTTCCGTAGCAGTATCCTCTGGTTGTCCAATTATTGGATTTTTAAGGTCTTTAAATGCGTGATAATCTAGTCAAAACGGAACCCGTCACGACCAAACTCCCTCAAATAACCCAGAAACTGGTTAAGGAGGGGTCTGGTAATGTTTGAGGTCAGAGTGTTGACAATCTCAGTAATGACGGTAGCCATGCCTTGAAGCTAGTGACCCATAACGAAGATGTTTGAACGCAGGCAATCCACCGTGAACGTCTCAGGATGATGATTTACAAGTTGTTCAATGACCAGACAATGGTTGGCAGGCATCTGAGGAGAACTCTAAAGCACCATAAGGCAGAAGGCGTGAGGAGATAGGTCGGGCAGAGGAAGCTCACAGCCAGACTCGCTCTCCGCAGTAGCACCAATCATAGAACCTTGATCATTATGGCTTGAATCTTCTGAAATGATAGGTTCCCGACGGGGAGAGGAAATAGGCGAAGGAACTGGTGGAAAATCCTCCCGAGCAACCTAAAAACAGTTAGAGGAAATATGAAGTTTTTAAAAAAATCTTAACAAGTTTTTTCATTGTTAAGTCACCGATATAGGTGGAGATTTTGGAAAATCTTAACAAGTGTTTTTGTTGTTAACTCACCAATATAGGTGGAGTTTTTGAAAAAATCTTAACAAGTGTTTCCGTTGTTAAGTCACCGATATAGGTGGAGCTTTTGGAAAATCTTAACAAGTGTTTTCGTTGTTAAGTCACCGATATAGGTGGAGTTTTTGAAAAAATCTTAACAAGTATTTTCGTTGTTATGTCACTGATATAGGTGTAGTTTATGGAAATAAAACCTTAACAAGTGTTTTCGTTGTTAAGTCACCAATATAGGTGGAGTTTTTTTGGAAAATCTTAACAAGTGTTTTCGTTGTTAAATCACCAATATAGGTGGAGTTTAGGGAAAATCTTAACAAGCATTTTCATTGTTAAGTCACCGGTATATGTGGAGTTTATTAAAAAACCTTAACAAGTGTTTTCATTGATTAAGTCACCTATATAGGTGAAGTTGGAGAAACTAAGAAATGCAGAGAAATTAGCGAAATACCTCAGCAGTAGTAGAAACGAGAATAAGAGTCACCACAGGGGCCATAATGGTAGAAACCGCTGGGGGAGGGCCCATTACCTCAGTGGCTTCAACGGGTCCCTTGACTGAAGAAGACTCAACGGTAGGTAAACCTCCCTCGCCGATATAAGGGACTAAGGCCAACATGCGTGTATCATCAGAAGAAGACGTTGGACCTTAAAGAGATGCCCCAACGCCGATGGGTAGAGAAGAGATAACATGAGGAGCAGCAACATCAACCTTGGCCTTGGAAAGGAAAAGGCCACTAAGTGCAAAGGGTGGAGAGAGACTTGGAGAAAGCTGCAGCAACAAATCTAAGTGTTAGAAATGACAAATTAGTACTCAAAAAGAGAGAAATACTTATAAACGTTACTTACCCCAGTTATGGCACCAAAGAGGGGAATCGCAGTCAGACGTCTCGTCAGTGCAGTGGGAAGGAGAAGGTTAGATATAAGAGATGCCACTTCCACCTAAAATAGCCCAACATATAAGAATGATAAACAAAGCAACGGGACAAATGAAGGACGTGAGACTTGAGAAGAAATTTACCTCAGGGGCACTCTCCTCGACCACAATGAGGGGCAGAGGGACCTCTTGCTCGAAGGGTAATTCAAAGGAGGCTAGAGTAGTTGCCTCTAGTTGGCTAGACATTTTAGCATACCCAACGATGGCACCCCCATAGCAGCTTCTTTGGCCCGTTGGGAGGCCAAACAGTGAGAGTAGGTCAGGCCTATCATGCAGGAATGTGGAGGAGTAGTACCGACTTGAGAGGTACCACAACGCCCCGCACAAAATGGCTTACATGGGGACTGGGGGGACTAGAGGGGCTGGGCATTTCTTTTTTAACTCCCTGTACCAAAGTTATCAAAGAAATAAGTGAATGCAGATTGCCTTAGGAAAATGGGAACAAGAACAAAACATACACACATACCTGAGATTCGAAGGGAGATTGAGAGGGTATAACAACTGGTTAAGGTGGTGAGGAGGCAGTAGCAGAAGGAGCTGGGGATGGAGATACCTCGGCTGTTCGTTTCTTCTGGGACTTAGTGCCCAGAGTTTTCTTCCTTACGCATGTTGCATTAGCACCTTCAGGTACTCTCTAACTTTTACTCCTCTTCACCATTGGATCAGTTGGATCAACCATGAAGGCAGCCGAAGGGGGAATGATGATAGCCCGTCGTTGAAACTCAGCGTTTATTCATTCTACCTCCGCCTAGGCTTGCCTTATTAATTCCTCGTCCTTTTCTTCAGGCATGGTAGGGGGAACTAAGGAAATAAGGAACACCTCCAACTGAGTTTGTGCTTGAGCCTGGGGCTTAGACTTTAAAGACTTGGACTTCTTGGCCTTCTTAGCAAGTGGATGAGAAGGCCCTTCTCCCGTTGCAACTTCGGTCGAAGGGGCAGTTTATTTCAAAACTACAATGGCCTTGGGTTTCGTGGCGATAGTTGGGATCATTGGGCAATGAGGGGGTAGATCCTAGGGAGATTCTTTAAGGGTTTTACTCAAGGGAAACTCAACCCCAAGCACAGAGATCCCCTTAAGACCCAATTCAGAAGCAGAGAAAGAAAGGACTAGGGGATATTGAGGGGGGACTGAATGTACTCAAGGATCATTTCTAATTGTTCCAAATAGAACTTGATTGAAAAAGAGGTGGATACGTCTCCCTTCCTAATGGGACTAGGAAGGGTGACACTACCATCGATGGTAGACGTCACACCAAGTACCGCGACTACAATATAGAAAGTGCAGGCCTCAGCGAAAGTGGCCTTTGTATGGTTGTGTTGAAACACAGGTCGAGGGGCCCCCTGATCAAACCTGAATTATCTCTTACATCTATCTGGATTGTAGGGTTCGGAGGTGTATCCCCATTCAGCGTAGGAAAGAAGAAACCTAGGGGTAAATAGAAGCACCACGGCTTACGAAGGGTCTTCTACAAATGGGATGAACTTGACCTTTGTTGCTGCAAAAGGAAAGAAATTCCAACTATGGGCAAATGTAGACTCACTGTATGGCATCATCATAAAGGAGTCTAAAAGATAAAAAACTTCAATTATCTCCTTTCGACTTTATTTTTTTGTGAAAACATAGGAGGTGTGGGGGCTTGATACCTTGGCTCACTGGAAGAGAAATAGACCTGGCAGAAATGGTAGGAAAATGGGTGTAGAGGAAGCCCGTCAAAATTATAGTATTAGTAAAATTTGCCAAGTTGTAACGGCCCAGTAACCGTGCCATGTCGATGCGAGTTCGATCCAACCAGGTATAGAGGGACCCCAAGGCAATGGTAGCTAGAGGAATATTGAAACCTCTGGCCAAATGAATGGAAATATTTATAAGGTCCATCCTGGGATGATCGTTAGGTTTCCCAGTCATGAAGAAGCGTGAAAGCAACATAAGTATGTAGGCCGGTAGTTCTATGGATGTACCTCTACCTTGGTCCGTTGCAGCATTGACATCCTCTGGGGTCGAAGCTTTAAAAAAATAGCTGATGATGGGAGTAAATGTGGCTTTGTTCGAGTAACCAGTGCAACTGCAGCAGATTCGGTCGAGCTCAGCTCGATCATCAACCTCTTCGACATCCATGGCCTCATTGTGATATGTGAACTCACCCATTGGCTCAAACCCAAGGAGCTCATAGATGTCCTCCAACATAACAGTGAACTCTCCCCACGCAATAAAGAACGTGTGAGTTATGATGTTCTATCTGGAAACTAGCACTTGGAGCACCGCGTTGTGCTTGGAAAGGGTGAACTCCCCAAACCAGTAGGCTCGATGAAGCCCAACCTTTGTAAGAGCAGCAGCGTGAGAGCTCTGTATATGTGTGTACCAGGCAGCGAAATGTGCTGGCGACCCCCTAGGTGCTTCGAAGTCAATCTGAGAATAGGGAAAGTCACCACAGTCCAGACAAAAACGCAGAGTCCCATTTAGTGGAAGATAATCCCACTTTTATGAATCCATTTCCTCATCACCTAACAGTAAGGGGTCGAACTTGGATGAGAAATGGAAAGTCTTGCATGCATCAGAAAATCTATCACCTTCACCAAAGATGGGGGCCTATCGATAGAAGCATAGTTTCCCTTAATGACCAACACCCAGGGCAGCAACGCTAGGGACAGTGACGGCGCTAGAGATGGTAGCTGGAGCACTGATGGCAGGTGCGGCAGGGTTGCTTGAGGAGGCCATTGCAGACGATAGCGAGGTACGAGAAAAAATCTTGGTAAAATAAAGGTTGGGAATAAAGGTGGAGCACCACAACCACATGTGGTGGCGTAAAAGAAGAGAGGAGGAAGAAGCTAGTTAAGAGCTTGGTAAATAATGGAGTTCGCACAGAGTTTCTCTCTCTAAGGAATATGGGAGCTTGAAGAAGAAGAAGGAAAGAGAAGGGTTTGAAAAAAGAGACATTTTAAACCTTTTAAGGAACTCGTCTATTGAGTTTCCCACCACCACATGTGCAAGACCGCCTATAATCATTTCAAATGTACACGTGGCACTTTGGGAAGTGTTTTGATAGTTGAAAAGACAGTGCCACATCATTTACGAAGCGGCGCCTGGGGAATAGAAGGGGTTACCTTCTTCAGAAAGTTTGAGTTTTGGTGCCATAATTTTTGTTAAACATATTCAAAAAAGATGTCCCAACGGTTCAGAAAGCTACGATGTTCCCTCGCCACAAGTCCAAACATCGTTTAATTATGACTCAACTACATCGGGGAGAATTTCACTTACCAAGAATCAAAATGAGTATTTGAGAAGGTTAGCAGGCCTTTCGGGAGAATTTTAAATAATAAAAAGCTATAATGGTTGAAGCTCATTATAAGGAAAAAGTGGAGATGTCCCTTCGTCAAAGCCCTAATAAGTCATGGCGCTTTGGCTTAGGAACATCGGGGAGAATTTTACTATTTCCTGGAGATTATGACGCTTCGGTTCTAACGAAGGAAAGGAGGCCATAATTTTTACACACAGAGAAGGTTCATCGGATTGAGAAGTTTTCGTGCAGACATTTCTTATTCCAATAACAAATCTCTCCACGAAGGGGAAAATATAGAGGGGGCTTGAAGGTAATCATGAGATTATGGATAATTTCCCCATTAGGAACAATGTTCGGGATTAAGAAGCAGAGGCATCTTAGCGTGGCAACTCAGCGAGGCAGCTTAGCGTGGCAACTCATACTTTGGCTTGTTGTGTTAGTCATATTGTATCTTTGTTTATACTGACTGTAAGCTATAACGGTTGTAATGATGTAACGAGAATAATAAAGAGTTTTAGTGTGAGGTCAAATGGTACTCACGAGAAACCAGGCTGGGCAGGGCCTGGGAGAGCTTTCATGCTCTATCGAATGACCTCGTCGTGGGAACTATAGAGGGACTTGGTTTGGAGGATTGAAAAGTGAGGCACCATTGGGGCTTGTCCGACCATCTTAGAGACACCTGATAAAACACCGAAGAGCCCTGACCGTGGAACCTTGTGCGGAGCAGCTTGGAGTTCCATCAGGCTTTGAGTTATGAACCAAATAACCCTCTACTTAATGTCTCTAGCCAGCTAAACAATATCAGACCTGCACTTGAGTAAACCACCGTGGTATTTGGGGTTGTCAGGTAGTTGGTGAGCCACCTCTGCGACAACAGCTCTCTGACACATAGAGGTTAGGCAAAAGGCATGTCTTGGTATTTAATGTTTATGACGTAGAGACAACTAGGGCATCAGGTATTTAATGTTTGTGACATAAAGTATGAGGGAGTTCTTTCACAGGCATTGATGACTAATTTGCCTTGGGGGTGGTATGGGGGGCTATTTAAGGATCCCGACCACCTTTGAGGAAGGGAGATCTTTTTGAGATTTCAGAATTTATTACTAGAGAGAATATACATAAGGGAGAGTTATTACACACCAGAGAGAGTTTACTCACCCACAATTATAATTTATTACGAGGATTTTAACATTTGATAGAGATTCTTGACGGTGGTTGTTGTGTTTGTCTGCCTGCCAAGGTGTATATAGGGTGCTTATTTCTCTCTCCCTCTAGCGAAGTTGCTTCTAAGTTCATTTCTATCTTCTGAGTTATATACGAGAGATTTGGGGTGTTTAAACTGAGTTCATCTTCATTAAGTTTGTGTGTGCATGTCCACAATTAATCCAAGGTTTTGGCTAATTAATTTATCATTACTATACTCAAAAGGGGTTACGCCTCCATCTTATCTAAACTACCCTCTTACAGTTGATAAGATGTTAGAGGCAAGATTAACAAAATATATATACATGCAAAGATAGAGGTGAGGCAAAAAGGAAAACACATGAAAAGGCATATCAAACACATATTATCACGAGATGTGGGATTTTTACTAATAATACTAAAATCTATGAAAAATAAGGAGAAAATATTTCAGAGAGTTACCCAAGCATCAAAACAGGAAAGAAAAAGCTACAAAAACACCATAGATATCATCTTTCCAAAGGTCTCCAATGAAGTTGAAAGATTCAGCAACACATTAGTGTAAAAACCCTAAAACTTTAATTTTGTCCCCCTCAAACCATCAACACCATAAAAAGATTTAATCACTCAAAACATCTAACGAATATTTAAAAGGGAAATCATTCAAGAAATCAAACAAACTAGAGTTAAAAACATTTTGAAGATAAAATAAGTGAGACGAAATTTCAACAGAGTAACGGTATGTTTTTCTCTTTAACTGAAAAATGAAATAGGAGGCTGGTATATATAAGCAGTGATGGAAGTCCCTGTAAACATATTGGTATTTTTGAAATTACCAAGAATCTAAGGGAATCAATTTACAAGGGCACATGCATAAAAGCCAAGGGAAAAACATGGGCAGAATGGTAAAAGCCCAACTGCTTTAATCGGTGCCACTCGGAACCTATGTCGAAACACATCTTGTCAAATTGCGTGTACCAAAGGCATCCAAACAGTTGGAAAAAACTTTAGGATAAGGATTAACACAAAATGACCCTCTAATACCATAAAACGGTCCATTTAAAATTATGTTAAAAATGTTAAATTTATTCAGTTAAAATGTTTAATTTAAGGCTTTTTTAACATTTAAAAAATCCTGAAAAATGAAGAAAATTCTAAGAAATTTATAAAAACAAGTTCAAATCCAAAAAAAAATATTTTCCAAGAAATGCATAAAATATTTATTAAATGAAAAATAAAACATTTAAGGATATAAAATAGGAAAATTTTATATAAAAATCTGATAAATAGAAAATAAATAAAGTAAAATAAAATAAAATAAAATAAAAAATAAAATATACGGAACATAAACGTTCATTGATGTGACAAGATATAGTCATGGTAATGATTGCATAGGGACTGTTGTTCCAAAATTGAGCCAACAAAGGAGATGTTTTTTTTAGAAAAAAACATAAAGCATCAATCTCTCCCTTTGGCCAAATTTAGAACAAACACACAAGAAACTCAAAAGACGTAAGCATTACATAACTCAACGAACAACAGTTGTTCCTAAAAAGGAATAGGACATATTCAAGTTGGACTGTATGTCAAAGGGAAGTATTTTACAAGAAGTATTATTGGGATTGAAGAGTTATAATTCAAGGAGAAGTTTAGACTATAATGAAAAGGGATAATTTTGACTTTTTTTTGAATTTATTTATTTGCAATGTCTCATTATTTTATTATGTTTCATAATTCTAATTGGATAATTAGGAACACCCAATTTTATGGACAACATGGATTATTTTTTCAGACCGTCCTAAATCACCGATTTTATTTAAAAAAAATAGTTCTCTTTATTATTTTTCAAATTGAATCAAGTCAGGGTAATTATGTTTAAAGGCATGAATTAAATTGAGATTTATAGGATTTATTTTAATTTTTTAAATTCAAATTATTATTTTTTAAGAAAATTAAAATGTATAGATTAAGACATTTAATTCAGACAAGTAAATTTGGAAATGACAAAGGATTTAAATTTGATCTTTTGGGAATTAAGTTAATTGTTTTTCAAAACCCTCAAGTTTTAAATAACTAAGTGGGAAAGGGTTTTCAACATTAACCCTACAATCTCCATCGATATTTTTAGATTATGATCCGATTAAATCCTAGTATCATCTTTATCTTCCCATCAGATGGTCTTAATCGTGATATAATGGAAATTATAACATTCTTAAGTTATAGTTTAGTGAAATTGAATGTGAGTGAGTTCGGTCTTCTCATCGAGGAAGTTTTACACAAGTGGGTTTCATATAATTAGAGGAACTGGTGTTATACACTTAGACATAATCTTTGATATCCTCATCAACAGAGTGAGTGTCATAAGTTATGGGACCGAATGTTCAATTATGTTGGATAGAGGATCCTGAACCATCGATGTATATAATTGAAAGAAGAAAGTTTGTCTTGTTCAGGGTGAAGTGATTTAAGATCCCATCAATAAATCTCACTTCATAAGATAAGTAGGATGTTTGACCGGATTTTAATTTAGATATTGGTTGATGATACCAGATTTGGTATCATCTATTTATAGTGGTGAACAGCTCAAATAAGAGTACAACAATGGAAATAAGTAGACAACAAATTAATGTAGAAGGTGGTGAGGCTAAGATGATTAAAACCAGAGATTAAGTGGTTCGGCCAGAGCCTACATCCACTGTGTGTTCACTAACAAATGGGCACCAATGGCATGGTTTACAAGCTTTCTCTCTCTAGAACATAACTTAGCAGAGTTTCAGCTATGGTTTTAGTTACTCGATCCTTTATAACGAAAAAGATACATGATATATATAGTGTTTAGGGGGTGTAATGCACCCCCCAAGCATATTATTTGCATGAATGGTTGGCTTTTACCAACCCAGTGTGGACACCTGGCTGTGTCATATGTAGATAATAATGACCAAATATTCCCTCACATGAGAGGATGATATAGTCATAAAGGTTTTGTCCACGTGTTCCTGGTCTCTTTTGTACTTTCATGTGCTCGGACTACTTGACGTTATCCACTGGAACCACAGCCCGATCGAGTATGATGTTGTTGGCTCTGAGATGACTATTGAGCTTGCCATCATAAGTAGAACATCGGTTAAACAAGTCTGCCAAGGTTAGGAAATTGCGATCAGTTTTGACATCGGCTACCTCAGAGTATCAAATTGGTCCTCATTGAGCCCCTTGACCACTGTTGATATCGGTTGTCAGTGAGGCCGAGGGTGATTCATATGAGGCCGACCCTTATCAGGATGATCCTTATTTTGACTGGTTGGACCTTTCTAGTGACTCGGTGTATTGATCACACGACATTGCTTCTCAGAGTACAAGGGTGTACTTTGGTCATATCAATCACCCCCTAGCCCTTAGACTTCTGTGTGCATAGGAGGTTGAAGGGTATATGAACTCGGATAATGAAAGGATGTTTATAAGTAATTCATTGCATATGAGGTGTTATTAGGACACATGTCACCCTAGCGTTTGGCTAGAATTTGCCACAAGCCAAATAAGGTGGTTGCGGACTTAGGATTTCGAGGTGACATGATGAGGTGACTTGGAAACCGTGCACAATCATTTCTTTGATATTTAAAAGCCCCAAATTTTTTTCTCTCTCCTTCACTTTGCTTTCCCACTTTTACTCTTTCTACAAAACGAAAACCTCCACAGCTTTCGTCTCTTTCCAACTTCACCACTTGTGAATCCAGGTTGCCTCCTGCCTTTCTTCTTTCATTCCCTACGTGCAGTCTCACTTAGGTATTATTCTTTACCCTTGGTTTCTCCATTATTGTCTTGTCAGTCATTTTTTTTGACATTTTTTACTCTTTTCGATGACCCTTTCCTCCACTATTTGGGGATTTTAGGGCTAGGATATTGGTTACGAGGTAGTTCTTAGGCTTTACTTGGTTGTTTAGAGGGTGAGTCAGGCCTTGGTGGTTGACTTATTAGTTTTTTGATGAGTCCCCAATCACCACCTCGAGTGAGATTCCCACTATTATTCTTGGTGTTCATACAAAACCGTTTCAAATTCCAAAAGTTTGATCTTTAATATAGTTGTCAAAAATTATTTGTTATTAGTTCAACTTGTTAAAAGTGTGGTCTCGTATCTCTAATGCTACGAGCATTGTATAAACTTTCAGAGGAGTTTCAAAATCTAAGAGAGAAGTGCTTCGACAAAATCAGGCAGGTTGAGTTAGCTCAATCCAGGAGCCGAAACGCCGAGGCTTTCCCCCTTCATCCAATTTTTCCACCTACCTTTGCTATTATATACCCTGAACCTATCGAGGTCTATCACCCTATGTCTGAATCGTCTGTTCCAGACCCTATGTCCACCTCCCCATCCGAGAGTGTAGACTCATACGAGGAGGCTATGGACTATTCCCCCAAACGAAATGGGTTGCCTGAATATGTGGAGGTTTCTTCACATGTCTCGTCTTCTAAAGGTACTGGTCCTTCACCAAATTCTGCCTTCGTAGAAATTATAGGACCTAGCATTTCCTTTCCTCCCCCGATGGATGCTATTCCCTTATCATCTTATAATTAGGTCTGAGTTTGCCGAAAGGTTTCCTTATGGTATCTCTACCAATACCCAGGCCTAGGTTACGGATGACGTTAATGAAAAAAGTGATGTGGTCACCTCTATAGCTAATGGGTATGATAGTTCTGTTACTGAGTTCGAGCTCTTAGTTTTCAGACACTTGTACGTGATTTGTCCTTTAATCTTCCTAAGGAAACCACCGAAGGATGAGATGGACTTTGATGTCCGAGACGGCGAGATCTACATTTACAAGCAGATGTTCAAGTTGGGTTTCCGTCTACCCATCCATCCTACGATTCGATCCATTCTTTCCTACATAAACCTTGATCCCTCCCCATTATCTCTGAATGCATGTAGGGTAATGATCTGATCCATCATTCTCTTGAAGGATATTGGCCATGCTGACCTTCTAGTTAGAGCCTTTATCAATTATTATACCTTTTCATCTGCTAAGAACCATCCGGACTATTACCACTTTGTAGCTAAAAAATATTAAAAGAAGATGTTCCTAGTCACTCAGACTTCAAACCACAACTAGAAAACTCGAATTTCTTTATCTCGGATGCCTGGGAGTTCGGCCGAAACCAGGCTTGTGAAATATTTGAGTCGAGAACCCCTCTGAGATGGGCCAAAGTCTCTCTTTCGGCAAAGTTTGACCCTGGTTTAAGGAAGGATAATTATAAGAAAATTAGATTGCTTCGTAGTCAGGGCCAAGATGGTCATCTCGTCCAGTATAAACATTTGATGACCCCCTACTACCTTTCCCAAAAAGGCTTAGGGGGTGGTCCCTTTGCTGAACTTCATAAGTTTTAACAATTTATTACAAGTTGTGTCTCATACCTGTAATCATCTTATTCGCTAACTCTGAGAATTTTTCTTTTTGTAGAATGACCAGAGGGTATATCGAACGACCTTTGGGAAATGTCTGCCCCCAGTCTCACGAAACTCCTTGATAGACGAGGTAGTAAGACTACACCTCCTCTAGCTCAGACTAAGAAAAATGTTAGTGCCACCAAATCTGATACTGCTTCCAAGAAGAGGAAATCTCCAGATGACCATATTTCCTCTTGGCCAAATAAGACCCAACACACTGACCGTGCCATCCCAATCTCTACGAATGACGCCTTGGCTACTCGGCTATCTCAGTTGATGATCAGTGATAGCGTAATTGGTCACATCTTGAAAGCTGCTGATGCCATCGATGGGATACTTACCGTGGAGGACAAGTATTTTCTCCAATCCTTAGATGTCCCTTTACTAGTGGAGTTTGCCTTACATCGGTCGGTCCAGGTACTTTGATGAACCAATTATTTTTTGGAGTATTTTCTATGCATATTTTAAAACATCATTATTTATGCATATGATCTTTTTTCTGCAAGGAGTGGTTTCTCTCCACCGCTTGGCCGATTGGACCCTGAAGAGGATGCCTCTGATACAAAAGGGTAAGGATGTTGAGAAAGTGGAGACTGGGATAAGGGCTGGCCTTGAGAAGGTCAAGAATAATTTAAAAGAGAACGAGGACCAGATTATCCATCTAAAAGAAGAGCATACGAAGGTTTTGAAGGCCAAGGATGAGAGCATTCAGACCAAGATAGATCCGACTGTTAAGACTACATTGGCCGAGGATGAAGAAAAGATCATTGCCAACAATAAAACATTTGACGAGTTTGCATATTTTGGTTTTAAATATCTCGAGAGAGGTATCAAGGTTGCTGGATGATGGGCTGCCATCAAACATAGTGAATATGGGAGCTTATCCCCACAAGACTTTGTTAATCTCAACTTCGGTGATTCCCATCTTGCGCTAGCTCTCAGAGAGGTGTAGAGTGCTGGTTCTACTCCCATAAAGACAAGCCCTCTTGTGTTTACTGAGAATGAAGACGATGTTAACCTCACGGATGAGGTTGAAGTCACCGATACTGGACTTGACAAAATAACTCTTCCTGGTGATGGGTCGTCCCCAACCGAAGGACAAGTTCAGCCTTGAGGGCTTCTCTCCGCTTTTGTTTTTATTTTGTGAAGCTTTGTTGTAACCCCATATTTTGTCATGAGCTACCATAAGACTCTTTGTAGGTCATTATCAATGAAAGTTTAGTTCCATTATGCCTCATATCTACTACTGTCTTCTATCAAGACATTTTATCTTATATAGTAATGATGTTTGAAGTCTGAGAATTAATGATGTTTAGGGTCTGAGATTACCAAATTAATGATGTTTCATCTCATAACTCACCAGATTAATGATATTTAGGGTCTGAGACCACTAAACTAATGATGTTTCATCTCATAACTCACCAAAGTAATAATGTTCAAAGTCTGAGATCACCAAATAAATGATGTTTCATCTCATATTTCCCTAAATTAATGATGTTTAAGGTCTGAGATCACCAAATAAATGATGTTTAATCTCATATTTCACCAAATTAATGATGTTTAAGGTATGAGATCACCAAATAAATGATGTTTAATCTCATATTTCACCAAATTAATGATGTTTAAGGTTTGAGATCACCAAATAAATGATCTTTAATCTCACATTTCACCAAATTAATGATGTTTAAGGTCTGAGATCACCAAATAAATGATGTTTAATCTTATATTTCACCAAATTAATGATGTTTAGGATATGAGATCAGTAAATAAATGATGTTTAATCTTATATTACACCTTTCCTCATCTTGTTATGAGTGTATGGATGGTCATCCCATCGAAGCACTATCATCTTTGTCAAAGGAGGGTTTACCAAGGATTTCTCAAGCTTACTTCATAAAGAATGATGTTCTGAAGCCTAAGATTGATTAATACAAATATTTCAATAATCATTGAACAAATAAGCATGATGAGGGGAACATTGATATTCTTTGATATTCATTCTTCTAAATCAAATACATGTATTAAAATAAAACTGCGAACTCATTGATAATACTTCTTTAGATGATCAACATTGCAAGGGTTTGAGAAATGTTATCCTTCTAGGTTCTCCAGCCGATAGGTTCCAGGAGCCACTTCATCAGTAAATCTCTAAGGGCCATGCCAATAGGAATGGAGGTTTTTGGGTTTCTACCATGCCTTTTTAAGAACTAAATCTCCGATACCTATCGGCCTTTCTTTCACTCTCTGATTATAGAATATGGTCGTCCTTTCCTAGTAGACATCTTGCCTAACCTCAGCATCTTCTCTCCTTTCCTCAATGAGATATAAATCAAGTCTTTGCTTGTCATTATTGTTCTCAGCATCATAGGTCTAAACCTTGTGTGTAGGTAGGCTTATCTTCATCGGTATTACTGCCTCTGAGCCATACGTAAGCAAAAATGGTGTCTTTCCAGTAGAAGTCCTTCGTGTTATTCTATAGGCCCATAGTACAAAGTACACTTGTTCAATCCATCTTCCCTTTGTATCTTTAAGCTTCTTCTTGATCCCATCTAGAAACATCCAATTTGTTACTTCGATATGTCCATTTGCTTGGGGTCGGCCTGGAGTGGAGAAGAACTGTTTAATGCCAACCCTTTCATAATATTTTTCCAGGGAGACGTTCTTGAACTGAGCACCATTATATAATATCATGGTGTTGGGTAGACCATATCTAGAGATGATGTTCTTTCAGATGAACTAGAAGGTCTTGCACTTCATAATCGTAATCATCGATTCAACCTCTACGCATTTTGAAAAGTAATATATCGCTATGATCAGGTACTGATAGTTATTCACTGGCCTGGGTAAAGGCCCTACTAGATCAATTACCCATACAGGTTACGGCCAAGGATATGTGATTAAGGTCAGAAGATGATGAGGTTGGTGAGGAATGGTATTAAACCTTTTGACACATGTCGCATCCCTTAACATATGTTGCAGCATCTTTTGCCAGGGTCGGCCACCAATATCCCTAAGTAACAATCCTCTTCGCTAATGATCTTCCTCCACTATAACTAGAGAAATCACCCTTATGTACATCCCGTAGGATATATGGTACCTCAGATGGATGAACACACCTGAGTAGGGGAAGAAGAAACCCCTTCTTGTATAAAATCTCCCATGTGACAGAGAATTTGGAAGCTTTGTACCTCAAATTTCTTCTCTCGGACTTTGATTTTGGCAACACCCCCTATTTGATGTATCTGACAAGAGGATCCATCCATGAATCTCTCATATTTAAATTCAGACAAGACTTAGGATCACTATCTTCTTCTTCAATGGTCGATTGAACTAATATTTCAACTGGCATTGTTATTCTAATGTCAATTCTAGTTGTTGAGGCTAGTCTCGTGAGTGAATCAGCCCGGCCATTGTCTAGCCGAGGTATTCTATTTAGTTTAACTTCTTTGAAACTTTTCAACATTGACCTTACCCTTTGCAGATATTTGGCCATTCTCTCATCCTTAGCTTTATACGCTCCTAGGATCTGATTTACCACCAATCTTGAATCACTATGGACTAGGAGCTGGACGACGTTGAGAGCCTGAGCCAAGGAAAGGCCTGCTATTAGGTCTTCTTATTCAGACTCATTATTAGAGTACTTGAAGTAAAACCTTAAAGAATACTCAAGGCCTGCTCCGTATGGAGCCGACACTATCAGTCGAGTACAACTTCCATTCTCGCTAAATGACCCGTCAATAAAGAGGTTCCATACAGTACCTTCCTCCTAGAAGTTACCCTTTGTGAGGGATCCCTTCTTAAAGAGATATCTGCCTTCTTTATTTTCAACTACTTTCTCTCTTGCTATGCTTATCTCGGCCTCATCCACGACAGGGCCGACACCTCTTCCTTACTGACTATCTACAGCCTCACAATTCTTCTTTTCAGCCTCAGCCTTATCCCATGTAAACTCGGTTATGAAGTTTGCTAAGGCCTGCCCCTTGATGGTGACCCTGGGATGGTATACGATATCAAACTCTCCTAATTCTATTGCCCAAACCATTAGCCAGTCAAATTTCTCAGTCTTGTGGATGACCTATCAGAGTGGCAAGTTAGTGAGTATGACTATTGAGTGAGCCTGGAAATATTGCTTAATTTTTCTCGAGGCATGAATCAGAGTATAAGCTAACTTCTATATCCTAGGGTACCTCTGATCAGCCCCCTGGAATGATTTACTATTAAAATATACAGGCTTTTATACCCCATCCTCTTCTCTCATAATGGCAGTGCTGGCAGCCAACTTCGAGATGGCTAGGTACACATATAATTTTTCACCTTAGACCGGCCGTGACAAAAGTAAGGGAGTGACGAAGTGGGACTTTGTTTATCTAAAAGTGTCTTTGCATTCCTCATTCCATTAAAAGGCTTTTCTAATAACTTTAAAAAATGGAAGATAATTATATGTGGCTCTGGAGACAAACCTGTTTAGGGAAGCCACTCGTCCAGTAAGCCTCTGAACGTCTTTGATAATCTCTGGGGTTTTCATCTCCAGCAGGGGTTTTATCTTCTCTGGGTTGGCCCTCTAATTGATAGTAAATCCCCGAAATTCTCCATCTCTGACTCTGAAGATACATTTAGGTGGATTAAGCTTCATCCTATACTTGTCCATCGTATCGAAGGTTTTTTCAAGGTTGGTCATGTGAGTGTCGGCCTTCAGACTCCTGGTCAGCATATTATCAACATAAACCTCCATGGACTTTTCGATCTGATCTTCAAACATCTTATTTACCATCCGCTGATAAGTAGCCCAGACATTCTTCAAGCCGAAGGGCATAACCTTATAACAGTAAGTTCCTTTATCTGTAATGAAGGCTATTTTCTCTGAGTGAGTCGGGTCCATAAAAAATTGATTGTGACCAGAGTATACATCCACGAAGCTCATCAGCTCATGTATTGATGTAGCATCCACCATCTGATGAATACGAGGGAGGGGAAACTATCCTTTGGGTAATACTTATTCAAATTAGTAAAATCCACACACATTCTCCACATCCCATTGGCCTTTGGTACTATAACTACTATCGATAGCCACTCAGGGTATATGGTGTCTCTGATAAAATCAACCTCTTCAAGCTCCTTAACCTCGTCCCTTATGACCTCGTACTTCTCACGGGAGTAAATTCTTCTTCTCTGCTTAATTGGCATAGCACCCTCCACCACACTGAGTTTGTGGTACATTATCTTGGGGTCGTTACCTGGCATGTCTACATTACTCCTAGCAAATATACTCTATCTTCTCCTCAGTAACTTTATCATCTCATCTTCAATCTCCCTTTTTAGGACTTTGGTGACCTGGACCATTTTTTTCAACTCGTCCTCATTAACGACGATGGATTCTACCACTTCCACGGACTCCCCTTTTTTAAGAATTAACTTATCTCTAGGATTAAAGGTGTCAATATTGTAGCTGGTGGTTTCCTTCTTGTGGGCTTATCTCTCCTTATCCGACTTAAAGTAGCACTCTTGTACCGACATTTGGTCCCCCTTAACTTCCCCTACTCCATAAGCAGTCTGGAATTTTATTATTTGGTGGACCGTTGAAGGCATGGCCTCAAAATCTTTGAGTGCTACTCATCCCAGTATGAGGTTGTAGGCCGAGAAGATGTTTTCATCCATAATGAAAAAATTAATCTTTCTGGTCAATTTCTTTTCCCATTTGTCCCCCATCCTAATGCACATCTCGTACATTATAGGGGGTGAACCTTATCTCCTGTAAATCCTATCAGAGGATGATGGTAAGGTACAAGCCTGGCCCAGCTGAGTCACAAACCCTTAAAGCATGGCCAAAACATAACATTTGCAGAGCTTCCACCATCACCCAAATCATTGGTACTTCACATCCATATACTCTGGTTGTTATGACAAGAGGGTCATTATGTGAATCTAGGATACATTTAAAATCTAGCCTTGAAAAGACGACTACGAGGGTATTCAAGACAACCTTTTTCTTTTACTCAGATTTCACTTTAATGGAGGTTGAATGTAAAACCTCAGCTTTTGTGACAGCCTTATCCTTAGCCACATGCACTTTTTGATCAGCCACCTCAGAACCTCCATCGACTAATCCATTACAAATCATGTTTATCCTAAATGATATCATATTGAACATCTTGACAGGGACATCGTCGTCCTTTGGCGGCAGATCCGGATCATCACTGTCATCATCTGAATGGTCATCTCACTTAGCCAAAGCACCTTCTCTACACTTATCACTCCTCTTCTTTCTGGGGTTGGCTTGGTCCACCCTTTGTAGCATCTTTATTCACATACTTCCTCAACTTTCCAGCTTTTAACATTGTCTCAATCTCGTCTTTCAGAGCAAAGCATTTATCAGTCAAGTGTCCATGATCCTGGTGGAAATCGCACCATAAGGCTTTGTTCCTCTTATGTGGTGAAGAACTTAGCTTCTCAGGACATCTCAGAGACCTATCATTTCTAATCTCATTCAAAATATGCTCACAGCTCACTATCAGAGGTGTGTATTCTGACTACTTATCCTATGCCGACCTCTTTTTACCATCTTTGCCTTTCATTTGGGACTTACTCGCATTGCTTCCTCCTTTTTCATCCTTTTACTTTTCCTCCATTGGTTCTTCGGTGTTTATGACCTTTCCATCCATTTCTAGTAATTCGGCTATTGATTTTGGAGGGTCTTCAGTAAGCTTCCAAAATAACTTACCCTTTCGGAGGCCCCCAATGAGTGCTGTCATGGCTATACTCCCCTCGTAGTCTTTCAATTCGATCTTCTCTTTGTTGAACTTCATGATGTAGTCTCTTAGACTCTCATTATTTCCTTATCCCACATAGAGCAGGTGAGTAGTCTTTTTCTGAGGTCTGACCCCAAAATAGAAATTGTGGATTAATCGCTCGTCCAACTACTTGAAACTCTCAATAAAATTCTTTGGAAGTGAAGTATACCATACGTGAGCAATCAGCGTGAGTGTGCTTAAAAAATCACGACATCTCATCACGTCTGAGATAGAGTAGATATCAGCTGCCAATTGGTATATGTCAATGTGATGGACTGGGTTGGTGCTCCCATCATATCTAGGAGTTACTATAGGAGGCTTGAATTTGGTCAGGGTTGGTAAGTTGACTATCTTTGCAACAAAGGGAGAACCCTCTGAGTATCCCCTTTGCAGGGGGTCTCGGCTCTTCAAAATATTGCCAATCTTGTTCTCAAGTCTTTGGATAGAATCATTCTAGGGTCTCGCGGCGTTGGCTGGGTCGATGTTATCCCCTACTGCTTCCTTAAGCTGGACTGAGGTCTCACCTACTACAAGTCATCATCGACTGTTGACTTCTCTCTGACCACCCTCTTAGCCTTGTTGGGGTCATCCCTGCTGGGGCCGATAATTTACCTCTTCTCTCCTAGATACAGTAAGGCTCATTGACCTGGACAACCTCTCTATCAGGTAATTGACTAGGTTGAGCCTTTACTCAGTCTATTAAATGCCGACCCCCTTTATGAGGATTCGGGCTCTGCCTCCTACGACCTTAACTCTCCTGGATTGGTTATACATTGTTATTTGATACTTCATATAGCTCCCAGCAGTCCACTAGAGCATCTTCAGGCTCAACATCATCATACTTATCCTCTAGACAAGGGTTTCCTTACCACCCTAGGCACCGCGCAAAGATCTACCCCCACCCCACCTTTGGAGACGTATTAGATCTTTGCGCGGTGCTTGGGGGGTCCCCTGGCCTCCTTGTGGTGTCCATCCAGCCCTTCTAGAGTTATCATCTCCTAAGTGACCCATGGTGTCCTTACTCCCATATTTTGGCTTAGGGTGGAGAATTACTCCTTAAATTGCTCCTGCATCACTTGTTGGTTGGCCATCAGGGATTTCAAGGATGCATCCACCTTAGCCTTCTTAGACAGGGGTGGTGCGTGACTGGAGATCGATCCTCCTCCAGCCGGTGGTGGAGGCAGTCATAGTTCAGGTTCTATTTTTTATCCTGGAATTCTGAGGTGCGATCTGAAGACTGAAATCTTATGGCCACAACAGGAACTCTTTCAATTGTGAAACAACACCACACAAAAGGGGAGGACTGGCTCACCACTAGAGATTCCGGTGACGACAAGTTAGGAAATGGAAGTTATAAAGCTTCTTGCTCCCACAAACGATTCCAAATTAATGATACCGGATTTTGTATCACCAGTTTATAGTGGTGAACAACTCAAATAAGAGTACAACAATGGCAATAAGTAGACAACAAATTGATGTAAAAGCTAGTGAAGCTAAGAATATTTACACCAAAGATTAAGTGGTTTGGCCAAAGCCTACATCCACTGTGTGTGCGTGAGTAACTTTCACTAACAAATGGGCACTAATGGACTGGTTTACAAGCTTTCTCTCTCTAGAACACAACATAGCAGAGTTTCAGCTAGGGTTTTAGTTACTCGATCCTTTACAAGGAAGCCAATACATGATATATATAGTGCTTAGGGAGGTGTAATGTACCCCCCAAGCATGTTGTTTGCATGAATGGTTGGCTCTTAGCCAACCTAGTGTGGACACATGGCTGTGTCACATGTAGATCATGATGACCAAATATTCCCTCACGTGAGGGGTTGATATAGTCATAACGGTTTTATCCACTTGTTCTTGGTCTCTTTTTCACTCACATATGCTCGGACTACTTAACATCATCCACTTGAACCTAGGCCTGGCCGAGTATGATGTTGTTGACTCTGAGATAAGTATTGATCTTGCCATCATAAGTAGAACCTCAGCTAAAAAGGTCAGCCGAGGTTAGGAAACTGCGATCACTCTTGACATCGTCTACCTCAGAGTATGAAAATGGTCCTCGTTGAGCCCCTTGGACCACTGTTGATATCGGCTGTTAGTGAGGCCGAGGGTGATTTATATGAGGTCGACCCTTATCAGGACAGTCCTTCTTCTGATTGGTTGGACCCTTCTAGTGACTTGGCGTATTGATCAGACGATGTTGCTTCTCACAGTATGAGGGTGTACTTTGGTCATATCATTGGTGGTGAGGTATGTCATTTTAAAATAAAATCTAAGTCAAATTATCTCATGTATATTTTGAAATTAAATATCTTTTCAAAATTTATGATTCTCAGATTTCAAAATGGGATCATCATTCAACCCACTTGTTTCAATCTGAAAGGACAATAAGTTAACTAGAATGAAATAAATTGACTAGAAAAGAAACCTAGATACTATCCTAACTCCTGGGGACTTTAAGTTTGTCTTGAGGGAGACCTGCAGTGCCAAGCCAAAAGTAAGGACACCCCAAAGGGATGTCCAAGCCTACCAGAGATGCTGAAAGGTTAATCAAATGGCATGCTCATACATATTGGACTCTAAGACTAACGTGTTTTAGCATTAAAAATACCACATGTCCACTATTTATGACATGATTTTGAACCTCAGTGATATGTTTGAGGATCAGTTGTCTCAAGGTTAGAAGTTATGTCAAGGTTGGTCAACGCTAAGATGTCTTAGTGTACTCACGTACACAATAAAGTCCTAAAGATGAGTCCATTGTAAGAGAATTGGAGGTTGGGGTGACAATAAATCTCAACACAAATGATAAGAAAATGAAATCACTAAAATAAGTTAAGAACACCGAATACCTGCAATCACACATAACACAAGATATATGTGGTACGGTAAAATGGCCTACGTCCATGGTGGTGATCTCTGTTTCTTATTTATCTTTACTCTGGGGGAGTGTTTACAAAATTGTGTCCTTTTCCTCGGGCTGAGGGTTTAATATATACATGTCATTTCTCGGAGAGTGGGGGTGTTGGAATCCTCCACATTAGCCCATAACTCCTAGAATATGTCTTAAGAGATTTTAGGGGTTGAATGGGATATAACTGAATTACTTATGCATGAGGCCTTTAGACTTTGGGCCGAACTTAATCGAGCTACTCATCTGGGCCGAAATGGTTAATCGAGGTACCCACAATTGCCCCTAAAATTCTTGGGTCAGAATTTGGGCTCAATAATTTTACACAATATCCTTAATGTCATTTTTGTGAATCGCATATCGCTTTGGGATTGAAGCGTCTCTCTTGAGTAGATTCAGGTGGCTAATTTACTTCATTTTCTGTGCGTCATAATTGAGAGGGTTTAAACTAGTTTGGAGAAGCCATTTCCTGACGTCTGTTCAAGTTTCTTTGCATTCTCAATATTTCTCCAACTCCTTACTGCCCTTTCTCACTTCCAGGTCTTGTCTTTCGCCTTCGAGACTCTTCCTTACCTTCTCATCTTTTCTGCTCATGTCTTTGCATTGTCTCAAGTTGATTCTCACTTCGTAAGTTATTCAAACTCCTTTCCTTTGTTTTTTGTTAGAATTTCTTCATTATCGATACTAGGGTTTGTCTTTTCTGATGGAAAAAATGAGCAATGGGTCGATAACTGAGTTTAGGAGGTTCTACAATATTCTAAACTAGGTAGACATTGAATGTGCCATTGTTCCTCATAATGTTAGGGACATTGAGGATGGTCACTGGATCCATGTTCTTATGTTATCCCGAGGGGTCTTACTTTTCCCTAAAATTGTCTGTTTTTGCATTTTTTTAGTTACTTCTATATAGTCCCAATACAATGCTCACCAAATGTTTAGAAAATTGAAAATGGTGTACATAGAATTAATCAGCTATATGGCACCAATATAGATCTTGCTGAAATTTGCTATTGCTATTCTTTTTCCTGAACAAGCTCTGGTCTCCTTTATCTCAAATCTAGGAGTTCTGACAGAGTATTGGTAGTAAATCTACCTGATTCCCACAAGGACAATTGGCACGAAGAGTTTATTGCCAGAAACTAGAAGTTCCCTCCCTAAACTGAAAGGGCGAGGTACAGAGGACCTGAGACTCCTTTTATGGGGAGGAATATATAGGTAAGCGTAGCCCTTATTCTGCTCGTGGATTTTCTGTTATTGTGCTATTTTCTCATATTTCCCTCTTCATCTTTTTCAGCGAAGTCAAAGAACACAGAGCCTGCCCTTTGCGAGATTTGAGCTGTTGAGTTGGACAAGGTTTGGAAGATCAGGGAATACTTTTCTAAAGGTGAGCATCCACGACCATTTGCATTCCTTTGGAAGTATAAGAACATTAGGTCCATCTTCATTTCCCATCGTGTGGATAGTATTCCTCAACTAGATATCATAGAAGAGGTTTTTGTTAACCCCATTCAATTGGATTATGAGGAAAACAGTTATGGTGAAGAGAGTGAGGGAGATGATAGGGATCGAGGTGAAGGTGATTATAGTTAGGAGAACTCAAGCGGTGAAGAGTTTTCTAGTTCATAAGAAGGTTAAGAGGTTCCAGAGGACTCAAAGGACTCTTCGGATAGCTCCAACGAGGAAGCTATAACTCCACCTAGGAAAAATCTGATCTAGGATGATGATGAAGACAATGTTCTTCTCACTCACACGTTGAAGAAGAAAAAATTTGGGAGTGGGGATGTTGCCACGGGCTCCCAGACTGCTGCTCACGAGCAGGAGAGGAAGAAGAAAGAGGACGAATTAGTGAAAGAGAGGGAGAGAAAGAAAGAAGAAGAGAGGAAGAAGAAGCAGAGAGAGGAAGAGAGAAAGAGAGAAGGAGAGAAGAAGTGAGGACCAAGACAAGGCAGTCTTTGGTGACCGTGTCTTCCCTGGCTGAGGGGGCTTTTGTTGCCCTTTCCCCTCAGTTAGCTGCAGTGGTGCTCGAAAGAGCAGTTTTGCCCACTGATTGCTAGAGTTCGTCTAGCATAGGGATCGACCAGTTATCCCTGAAGGCAAGTCAGGGGATAACCTTGGTGAATTTCTTCTAACTCTTCTATTTTACAGTTCTCCTTTTCCTGTCCCTTTTGCTAATGTTGTTTTTCTTTCTGCAATCTGTTTCTAACTTAACCATCCTCTATCACAGCCGCGATGATTTAGTGAGGAAGAATGCTGAGTTGGAGGCGAATCTGAAGGCTGCCACTGCTGCTCAGAAGTCTTCCAATCTCGCCTTAGCCAAGGCTAACAAGGCAAAGGAGGAAACGACTAAGGATCTCAAGGAGCTGAAGCAGTCTTATGACTTGGTCTGCATGAGCAAGCTGGAGGTGATCAAGGAGAACAAGGTGCTTTCTGTGAAGGTGAAGAAGGTTGGAGTCTGAGGTTGCTAGTCTTAAGGAGAGTTTGTACAATGCTGGATGGGTTTCATCGTACGAGGATGCTGAGGGCCAGATTGGTTATATTAGCCATCTCAACTTCAAGAAGGGTTTGGATAAAGCGTTACTTGCTGCCGAGGTGGACATTGATTCCCCCTGTTTGATGAGAACGACCATGGACCAAAGCTTATTATGGATGAGATGCCCCTCCTGTTTCCAAAGATGGTGATCCAGCTGTTCAGACCACTTATGTTGGTGTTCCCCTTGATCAGGGGACGGTGACTGCTCCGCCTAAGGGGGGTGCGCCTGGGACTGCTGCAGATAAGGGTAAGTAACCAGCGTCCTCAGAGAAGACTGAGGTGGCGAGCTAGTCTTCCTTAGGGAGATTTTTATATTTTTTCTTTGTATTTCAATTGTTCTTTCTTTTCACTGATGTACTTGAACTTTGTTTCAATGAAATGAAATTCTGATCCCTTCCGTATACTGATTTATTTGTTCTTTACTGTTTATATGGTTTGTAGCTCATTTATGTTGAGGAATATATTCTTGCTTCCTCTCAACTAGGACAAATTCTTGGTCCTGATGCAAGCAATAGAGTTCGTCGTGCTTTTGTAAGAATTTGCAAGTCACTTAGGTCAAGGAACCAAGCGTATAAGGATCAGTCAGAGCTCGTTGCTAAGCTGAAGGACAGGATCTAAGAGATGGAAGAGGTCGGCGCTTCTGTTTAAAAATAAGTGGATGCTCTGAAGGCCGAGCTTCTGGATGCCTCCGAAGTTAATCAAGTTAGAGAGGTACTTTAATAAGAGAATGGTGATTTAATCAGAGAGGTCTCACGACTAAGGGAGAATGCACCGAGCATAACCCTCAAGTTCTGCATGGTTCCTCTTCATCGATTGGTCCGCAAGCTCATAATAATGACAGTGGCTCAGGTAGGGAGATTTCTAAGCTTTGGGGTAATGTTCATAGGGCGTATGTGATAGATTTCAATCTTCAAAGAGATGTTACCTCGCCGAGGCACCTGTTCAAGAAAGGTCCTCGGCAGGTATGGGCTGATGGTTATGATCAGGGTTGGACCGATGCTCCGACGAAGTTGAGGGAGTTTCAGGAGCTGTCTTTCATTAAAGGATGGTGGAGTTCTCTTAGGGAGTTTCAGGTCCCTAGGAACTCTGTCCTCTGGTATCGTCATGAGATTTACCCCTCAACTTTGATGCCGAACCCATTCAGGAGGGATGGTTGGTGGGTCCTTATAGATGCCATCCCAAGGCAGATCATGGAACCAAATTCAGATAAAGTCGAGGAGTAATTAACTCCTCACCCAGATGATGATCGAAGAGTCCAAGTGGATGACTTTCTTACTCAGTGACCCATTAGGATTTACTTTACTCAGCATATGTAACTCTTTGTATATGTAATGATGTAATAAAAGAGTTATTTTTTAAGTAATTTGCTGACTAAACATCTGTTGTGTATTTTTTTACTTCATTGATTCCTTATTTAACTATGTTGGGCTTTTTTAGCCGACTAGACTTGACGTAAGCTGCGTTGGTTTGTTTAATGAGTATCCTCCCAGTCCAGTATGCTTTCATTATACCATTTTGCCTTACTTTACATTTTAGGTTATTTTGTCACACTTCCTTAGGCCTATGTGTGGTAATGGCGAGGATACAACTGGCGTTGTATGTTCCATCAGAGCATGATTTTTCAGCCAAACAATGTTGGCGACTAACCTGGGTTGGTCATATTGCCTAAGGGTCCTCTGTAGGGCTTCATATATTATCAAGGGCAGTGTTGGGAGGCCATTCGTGTTTGATGATGAAGGCCTGAAGAGGGTCATTACACACTGACCCTGCTTTAATACGCATCTCGTAACCTCAGTTTTGTGCGTTAAGGGGGAGCCTGTAACTTAGAAAAGGTGCATAAATCAGAATGTATTTCAACACTTCATAGAATACCACGACCAAAGACTTTTTTATTAATTAGAAATGAATGGAAATTTCATCATTGAAGTAAAAAATTAAAGGAGAAAAACTAGAAGTAGAATTTCTTCAAGTTGGATGAATTCCAAGCTCGAGGTATCTCCCTGCCCTCCAGTGTTTCTAAGTGGTAGGATCCTTGTAGGTCATCTCTTATCACCTTGAATGGTCCCTCCCAGTTTGGTCCTAGCTTTCCATCCGATGGTTTTACAGTGCTATTAAGAACTTTCCTTAGGATGTAGTCCCCAACTTGGAATGCTCTTGGATTGACCTTCTTGTTGTAGTGCCTTGCTAGCTGTTGTTGTTAACCTGCTAGTTTTACCAGAGGTAACTCTCTTCATTCTTCAGCTAGGTAAAGTTCAGTGAGCAATGCTGCATCGTTCTGACCTTGGTCGATCAGGGTGGACCTTATGGTAGGGACGCCAGCTTCCAAGGGGATGATTGACTCCATACCATATATTAGTTAGAACGGTGTTTCCCCTATTTCTCGTCGTAGGGTAGTGCGGTAAGCCCATTTCATACGGAGTAGTTCGTTTACCCATTCCCCTTTAGCTCGCTCCAAGCACTTACTTAATCCATCAATCACTATTTTATTATAAGCTTCGGGTTGTCCATTGCTCTAAGGGTATGCCAAAAAATTGAAGTAGTGCCTGATCCCGTGGTCGATATAGAAACCCTGAAAGAGGATGCTTTCAAATTGGGTTCCGTTGTCAGTGATGATGGTCTTGGGGATTCCAAAATGAGTGATAATGTTCCTCCATATAAATCTTATCATGTTTGCATTCTTATTGTTTTGCCAGCGGCTCTGCCTCTATCCATTTAGTGAAATAGTCTCCTATGACTAATAGATACTTGTGATTACCAACTGCGGTAGGAAGAGGGACTACGATATCCATTCCCCATTGGGCGAAAGGCCATGGGGTGGTAAGTGACTTCAGGTCGTTGGCCGGCTCATGAACCATAGGAGCGTGAAGTTGGCATTTTTTCATTTGCAAGCATAAACTCCAGCGTCTTTCTGCATGTATGTCCACCAGTATCCTTTTTTCATTGCTCGAAAAGATAGAGATCTACCCCCAATGTGACTCCCGCAGATTCCCTCATGGAGTTAGTGAAGAACTTTCTCGATGTCCTTCGGGTGAACGCATTGGAGGTAAGGTCCAATGAAAGACCTCTTGTATAGTTTGCCCTCAGAAGATAAGTGAAAGCGAGTAGCTGTAACTCTTATATGATGATTGGTGTTTTTATCATCTGGTAGCTCACCGTCCTTCAAATAATCCCTTATGGGGTCAATCCAACTGGGGGTTGTCTTAATCTGGATAATGTATCCCACATTTTGTAGTTCGTCGATCTGATTGATGCTTGGCTGGGCGAGCAAGTCAATCGGAATTGTTCTCTTCAAGTCAGAAATGATCGCTGAGATTAAGGCTGCAAGGGCATTAGCATGGCTATTCTATCCTCTGGGAAACTGTTGGACAGTGACTTGTTCGAAGTTTGCCATCAATTTTTTGGTTGAGTTGAGGTAAGCTGCCATCCTCTCATCCCTAGCATTGAAATCACCACTTATCTAGTTGGAGACCAACTGTGAGTCACCGAACACTTGGAGTTGCTTTGCTCCCAATGCGTGTGCCTTCTGTAGGCCTGCTATCAGTGCTTTATATTCTGCTTCGTTATTGGAGGCTTCAAATCCAAGCCTGATCCCTTGCTCAAGGATTGCATCTTCAGGGTAATCAGAATGATGCCTACTCCTACCCCCTTGAAATTGGAGGCACCGTCAACGAATAGTATCTAGATGCCTAAAGCTGAGGGAACTTTGTGCTAATGAATAGTTTGAGGTTATTCGCAAGGATGTTCTCCTATAAATTTCATAATGAATTCGATGAGGAACTGTCCTTTGATGGCATTCCTTGGCTAGAACTGAATGTCGAATCGCCCAAACTCGATTGACCATTTTGATAATCTTCCTTACAGGTCAACTTTTCTCAGTACTGCTCTTAGAGGGTGGGATGTAAGTACAATGATGGAGTGGGCTTCAAAGTAATGTCTCAATTTTTTTAGGCTACCACTAGCGTAGAGGCGAGCTTTTCCAATGGTAGGTATCGTTGTTCGGCGTCCAAGAGAGTCTTGCTCGTGTAATAGACTGGGTGTTGGATCCCCGTTCTTTCTTATACCAGTTCAAAACTCACATCATGGCTACAAATTGCGAGGTATATGTATAGAGAATCATTCTCTTGAGGTATTACGAGTAAGGGTGGTGTGCTGAGGTAAGCTTTGATCTCCTCTAATGCCTTCGAGCAATCCTCATTCCACTCCACATTTTTGCTTTTCTTCAACAACTGGAAGAATGCTTGGCACCTTTTGGATGACTTTGAGATGAACCGACTTAGGGTGGCGAGCATCCCCGTGAGCTTCTGCACATCTCTTATCGTATGGGGGGCTGCACCCTACTGATGACGTTAATCGGGTATGGGTTGGCTTCAATTCCTCTCTTACTAACCATGTACCCAATAAATTTTCCTGACTAGACACCGAAGGAACACTTACTTGCGTTAAGCTTCATTCGGTATTTTCTGAGGATTTCGAAGGTCCTTAATAGGTCAGAGAGGTGGTCTTCTTTAAGCTTGCTCTTGATGAGCATATCATCGATGTAGACCTCCATGGTGCTCCCCATTTGGTCTTTCAACATTTTGGTGACCAACCGCTGGTAAGTTACTCCTGTATTTTTTAGCCCAAAGGGCATGACCTTGTAGCAATATAACCCAATTATGGTAATTAATGTTATCTTATCTTGATCTGGCTCGTGTAGAGGGATTTGGTGATACCCGGAGTATGCGTCTAAAAAACTCATTCTTACATGAGTTGCTGTGGCATTCACCAACTAGTCAATCTTTGGGAGAGGAAAACTGTCTTTAGGGCAAGCTCTTTTAAGGTCGGTGAAGTCAATGCAGACTCTCTATTTTCTATTGCTTTTCGGGACCACTACTGGGTTGGACATCCACTTAGGGAATTGAACCTCCTGTATAGATCCTGCATCCAATGGCTTTTTAACTTCCTCTTCCATAGCCTTGGCCTTCTCAGGTGCAGTTAGCCGTGCCTTTTGTGAGATCGGATTAAAAATCGGGTCAATGTGCACCCGATGACAACCCGCATTGGGATCAATCCCAGGTAGCTCATAAGGTTCCCATGCAAAAACGTCCAAGTTATTCTGCAAAAGTATTGTCAGTTCCTTCTTCTCTCGATTTGTGAGAGAGCCGATCAAGAACATCCTATATTTAGTATCGTCGTTGGCTGAGAATTCCTACAGGTTCTCAACAACCCGCTCAGAGGGGAGGAGCCTGGTCTCCTCCACTCTAGGTATTCCATATTTTAGCTGCTATTTGAAAGGTATCAAACCTTCCCATTCTTCAACCTTCTCCTTGGCTTTCTTGACCTTCTTCTCTAGTTTGGGGCGAATGGCTGCTATAAATAACTTTCTCGCCATCGCATGATCTCCATCACTCCTCGCTCAGTCACTTATTGGAGTTTCTGATGGTAGGTAGAGGGGACGGCCTTCATCACATGTAGCCACCCTCTGTCAAGGATCTCCTGGTAGGGTGAGTCAATATCAACCACCAAAAATTTGATAATCTTGGAGATATTTCCTGTGCTCACTAGCAGTACAATATTTCCCAAATGGATGGTTACTTTTCCAGCGAAGTCAACTAGACGAACGGTGGGTTCCTTTAAGTCGACGACGCTTAACTTTAACTTTCTGAATAGGTCGAGATACAGTAATTCAGATCAACTACCTTGGTCTATGAGTAACTTGTTGACATCACAGTTAGCTATCCTGAGTGTAATGATCAAGGCATCATGATGTGGGGTCCTTACTCCCAATAAGTCTTCATCCGTGAACACAATATGCTTGATGTAGTCGACGAACTCTTCTCGCCAATGCTTTCCTATTTGCATTTTGGCTGGATCGATTTGAAAAGCTTGCATTACTGTCGTAAACTTTTTGACTTCCATCCGAGCTGAGTTTCCTTCAATCTAATTTAGATTGGATGCCCCAAGAATCACTGCGAACTCATGACCGACGTCCTCCTCGAGCACATTGTCAGGACTTTGATATCCATTGGCAGCGACCTTCTCTGCCTTCTTTTCCATAAATTCGTTCAAGTTTCCAATTTGAGCTAACTCTTTAAGGTGAGACTTGAGGGATTTGCAGTGCTCGATTTTGTGCCCACCCTCTTTGTTGAAAGCACATATCAGTGCGTTGTTCCTTTTTGAGGGGTCTCCTCCCATCTTCCTGGGCCACTTAACGAACGGCTCGTCCTTGATCTTTGCTAGAATCTTATAGATTAGTTCTTAAAAAATTGTGTTCATTGCCTGAAATGCTTTTGAGTCATCACTTTGTTCCCATTCTTGGGGACTCTCTTTCCCCAATTTTTGCTTCCTTTCTTTTGGTTCTCAGTTTTGTCGCTGGCCTTTCTGGCGAAATTGGCGCGACCATTCTCCCCAGCACTGAGACGGGTCACATCTTCAACTTTGGCGTATTTTTCTATATGAGCCATTAAGTCGTCAATAGTCATGGCCTCCTTCTTAGTGAGGGACTGGTGCAAGAGGCAGGAGCTGGCTAGTCCAATCTTAAAGGATGCCACGGTGACCAGCTCCGAGCGGTCTCGGCCTCATTGAATAACTCCAAATATCTCTTCTCATAGTCTCTAAGGCTCTCCTGGGGAGTTTTCTTCATTATCAACAAAGCATCCATCCTCTTTAGATGGGAGCTGCTGGTAATAAAGCGAGTTGTGAAGAGTTCTTCTAGGGACTCGAAACTTCTGATGGATATGCACTACAACAAAATGGCCAAATTATCACCTTTCAGCAAGCCACCCTTGTCACGGTCATTGACCGTGACACCCCCGTGACAAAGTATTGTCACGATCATTGACCGTGATAAGTCCGTGACAAATGTTCTTGTCACGGACTTGTCACGGTTAATGACCGTGACAATACTTAAAATAATTGTCACAGTGAAGGACCTGACACGTCCGTGACAATTTACACAGCAAAAAGCCCCTACCCTTTATTTTTTTCCCACCGATTTTGGTTGTTCCCTCTCTTTCTCTCTCTAAGAGATTTCGAGGTCTCTCTCTCTCTCTCTCTAAGGTATGGTTTTTCCTCTCTTTCTCTTTCTCTTTCAATTCTATATGTGTGTGTATATATGTGTGTATATGTATGTGTATATGTGTGTGTATATATGTGTGAGGTGGTTTGTGGCGGGGGAGGGGCAGGGGCAGGTGCAGGGGCAGGGGGTGGTGGGGGTGGGGTGGGTTGTGTGTGTACGTGTGTGTGCAGGTGTTGTGGGGGTGGAGTGAGGGGGCAGGGGGTGTGGTGGGGGGAGGGGGCAGGGGGTGTGGTGGTGGTGTGTGTGTGTGTGTGTGTGTGCAGGTGTGTGCGTGTGTGTGTGGCGGGGTGTGGTGGTGGTGGTGGTGGTGGGGGGGGAGTGGTGGGGGAGTGGTGGGTGTGTGTGTGTGTGTGGTGGGGAAATCTTAACAATTTTATAACTTTAATTAATAAATTGTACAACATTAATTGTAATTTTAATTGTATAGTTTTAGATGAAAGTAAATTAATAATTAGTGCCCATTCCATATGATAGTAAGATTGCCCCTCATTATAAATTAGAAAATTAATCATTGTATACTTTAATTGTTAGTTTAATTGATGAAATGAATTAATTGAGTAGATGAATTATAAGGAGTACGGGATGCACATTTGTTGTTGACATTGCTATTGGATTATAGTGGATCGATGTTGGGTTGGTTAACAGTAAAAGTGGCAGTACAACTGGATTATTGTCCATATGGGAGTGGGATTTTTTAACTTTTTTTTTAAAATTACTTTGTATATCGAATAGTATATAATTATTAATAATTATTGGATTATTGTCCACATGGGGGTTGGCCAATGTGGGTTTGTAGGTGTATCTGGTGGGTATTCTTTAGTGGTTAACTCTATATATTATTAATAAAGATAAGTAGGGATCTTTTGGTATGGATGAAAATGGCTATATTATTAATAATTATTGTGTGTGTGGTGGGGGGAAGGGGTGGTGTGTGTGTGTGTACGTGTGCGTGTGTGTTGTGGGGGAGGGGGTGGGGGTGGGGGCTGCGTGTGTGTCTATGTGTGTGTATGTGCGTAGTGTCCCTTGTAAAAGAATTGATTGATTATTAATTTTTTTAGTAAATTAATATATGATTGCCCCTTACTGTAAATTAGTAAATTAATATATGATTAATTATGAAAGTAGGATTGCTCATCATTGTAAATTAGTAAATTAATAATTGTATACTTTAATTGTTAGTTTAATTGATGAAAATAATTATTGTGTGTGCAGTGCGGGGTAGGGGGTGGTGTGTGTGCGTGTGTGTGGTGGGGGAGGGGGTGTATGAAAGTAAATTAATAATTAGTGCTCATTTTTATTTGTAGTAATTGTACATATTTGCATGTCTTCTTCTAATTTTTTTATCTGTACTAATAACATTTTTTTACAGCAAATGTCTCCTTCAGGTAATAAGGTGAGGATGATGATGCTAGTTATGATGATGTCTTCTGGGCTCGGTGGTAGCGGAGGCGACGTGGGATCCTCGGCCCCTAGGCTCCCCAAATATGGAAAATTTGGGATTACCATCGAGAACAAGGCTGAGCTATTAGTGAGATCCCTCGAGCTTGTAAAGACGATCATCGGCCTGAGGTATATGAGTTGGAAGGAGGTTCCATATGAACTCAAGTTAGCTGTTTGGGCGGCACTACAGGTAATATATTTATATTTATATGAATATTTCAATTTCAATTTCGATTTCACCATTTTATTATTTATATTTATATTTATATTTATATTTATTTCCAACTAACATTGTATTTGTTGGATAGGAACAATTCAACTTGGATCCAAAGCTACGCGATTCCGTCTTGGAGCAGTTGAGGGAGCAACACAAGACGTGGAAGACAAATATGTGGGCATGGTACTTTAGGAAAACACGAGAGTCCATTATCCAAAGGCGTGAATCCGTCCCGCCGAAGGAGCCGATCTCATTGGCACAATGGCAAAAGTTCATTGACAATGAGATTGGGGAGCGACAATTGGCATCTCGCCAATCGGGGAGGGAAAATCGGGAAAAAAAGACGGACGTGCACTACTCTGGCCGGACGTCTTACGCCGAGGTGGAGCATAGGATGATGGTAAGATTTAATTTGTCTATAACTATAGAAATATATTATTCTGGATTATTTTACTTTGCGGGGCCGATACTAATTTTACTTTATTTTATTTCAGGGGATATGGAGTGGCCCTAGGGGTAATCTACATAGGCTCGATACTTATGTGGCTCTTCGGACGAAGAAGGGGAAGGACAAGGAGGTGTCCTCGAGCATCTCGGCCACGATTGTAAGTAATTTGGCAGTTTACTTTTTGTTAATTACGTTATAATTTTTTAGTTTACTTATTTTACTAATCATGTGTTTTTTGTCGTTTCAGGTAAAGCTTAAGGAAGTGCATGAGTCACAATATGATGCCGCCAAGGCATCTTTGTCCATAGATGCACTCAGCCAAGTGCTTGGCTCTGATCGCAAGGGGATGACAAGGGGGGTGAGCTCGCGGGTGGCCAAATCTAGGATCATCGAATTGGAGACGAGCGACACCGGGTTAGCTCGAATGGTGGAGTAACATGATGCGAAGCTGTCCCGTTTGGAGGCGACGGTCCAAGATATGTACTCATTCATGAAGCGTACATTGGGCGGAGACCATAAGGGGAAAGGTATGGAGAAGGTGATGGAGGATGAGGTGCAGGATGACGAGGATGTGGACCTCGCTGCTTCATCACCGACACGTTTGTACTTCGATGATCCACTTCCCTATTTTGATCCCTTCAACAGACCGATGCCGACACTTGGTTGGCCGAGCATGTTCATATTGGACATATTTGATGGCCATCGGATAGGGAGGGGGTTGAGGGACCCGAATATTATCCAGGGTGGAATAGTTCATGGACGTGAGCTTCAAGAGATCGAGTCTAAGGTGCTCGTCACGCATGTGATACTCGGGAAGGAGAACTCCCTATTGTGGTTGGGCGAACAATGTGGCACGATGTATATTAGTGGGTGTGTTAATTCGTATATCGTGTGGCCTACTCACCTCCTCACATTTACCCCAGACATGTAGTGACATTATTTTTAAGTCGGTACATTTGAATTATATTTGGATTATATCGTCATGTATATTGTTTCAATTTTTAATGTATATTTGCATTATCTTTAGTTTATTTGGATATAGGATGTTTGAATAGGTACAACGTTGCCATAACAGGTACAAATATACTGCTGGGCAGTGGCAGTGGCGGTGTCCAAACTGCTCAGCAGATTTTTTTAAAATTCTGCCCAAAATTATCACGATCATTGACCGTGACAAGTCCTTGAAAAATAAGGTTGTCACGGACTTGTCACGGTCATTGACCGTGACAATGTTTTTAAAAAGGGTTAAGGCTTTGTCACGGTTATTAATCGTGACTAAACTTGTCACGGTCAGGGACCGTGATACGACCGTGACAAGTTCATGACAAAAAAAGTTATCTCGCCCCGAATTGTCACGGTCATTGACCTTGACAAGTTGAACTTGTCAAGGTCAATGACCGTGATAATTCTGCAGATTTGGAGTAGTGATGTGAGGGAGTTTTTCGAACCAATTTTTATCTACGTGATGCAAGCTTGATGGAAAGATCTGGTACATCAACGCGTCCTTATGGTTCCAGAGGGTCATGGCCTGCCTGTACTGCCTAATATGGTTAATAGGATTAGTCTTTCCATCATAGATCTTGAATCGGGGCATCACGAATTTATTAGGGGCTTCTTCTTATTCTATCTCCCTTAAGAAAGGGGATTTCATCTGGGTCCTGAGAGCTCGCCTTGCTAGCTCTATGGTTAACCTGGCACCCCTATGTACAGGGCATTGGTCCATTTCTCTCTGAACCAGATTTCGTATGTCTTCATTTCCTCGGCATGGGCTCTTATATTGGTAAGTTGATTATTGTTGCTCAAGCAAGTCGTCATCTGACCTGTGTCCCTCAAATCTTTGAGATCCACGTCTAGGGCTCCTTTCTCGGCTACGAGACCTTCTCACCTGAGGGCTAGGAGTGCGATAGTGATGTTGCGTCATGTTGCGATGGAGTTATCTCTCCATCTTCTCTAATATTCTCTTGAGGCGAGCGTTCTCGACCTCCTTCTTGCGAGTGGCTTCCTCCTGCTCTTAGAGCCTAGCCTCATAGGCATCAATCAACCAGGAGACTTGCTTGGACCTGGATGGTCCCTGAATTTCTTCTAAATCTTTCCTTTCTGGGCGAGGCCTAGGATTTGAGCGTCGAACTTTAGATCTAACCCTACGAGGGGCTGGTTGCTCTTGAATATCCCTGCTTGAGGGGCATTGCTATTGTGACTAGACATTCTAGGTTCTTGTTGGTGAAGGATTTCTTAAAGGAAAACAATCGTATCCCACAGACGGTGCCAATTGTGGTGACAATAAATCTCAACACAAATGATAAGAAAATGCAATCACCAGAATAAGTTAAGAACACCAAATAACTTCAATCACACACAACACAAAAAATACGTGGTTCGGGAAAATGCCTACGTCCACGGTGGTGCTCTCTGTTTCTTATTTATCTTTACTCCGGGGGAGTTTTTACAAAATTGTGTCCTTTGCCCCGGGCTGAGTGTTTAATCTATACAGGTCATTTCTCGAAGAGTGGGGGTGTTTGACTCCTCCACGTTAGCCCATAACTCCTAGAATATGTCTTGAGAGATTTTAGGGGTTGAATGGGTCATAACTGAATTAGTTATGCATGAGGCCTTTAGACATTGGGCCAGACTTAATCAGGCTACTCATTTGGGCCAGAATGGTTAATCGAGGTACCCACATAGGTGCTTAGACCTGAAGTCGATGGGGAACCCCAATTTTATTTTATACTCCACTAACTACCGGAGTCCTTTAAATAGTTTTGCCAAAATTATTTAATGAACAAATTTTATTACTCACTAGCGTACCTACTTAAGGAACTCCAGACTATTGAGAATACCAACATTCATAAGGGTGTGATTCGGGCTATTGATAAATGCCCTTGTACTTTTATCCCGAAAGGTAAGAAAAGACGAAGGGAATGCCCCAGACACAACATAAAGTTGTAAAATAAAACTTTAAGCCCCGGGGAGAAGGAGAGAAGCCAAATGACAGCTATTACATCTGCAAACATGAATGACATTGGGAGAAGAAATACCCTATTTTATTAATTAGGAAGAATGAAATGGTATTTTCTCCTACATAATTGAGATATATTTTGTGGTGAAATCTACTGATAGTTAGTGTGTAGATTCATGATCCACTAATCATGCTAGAAATTATTTACAGGGGTTCCAAGTAACTAGGGAGATTAATGATGGAGAGTTATTTCTATTCATGGGCGATCATCACAATGAAACAATAGTAGAAGTAGAAAAATGAGTTTTTGATTTTGTTATAGACAATAAGTTAGTGTTAGTAGATTGGTTTTATGTACCAGGTATTATAAGAAATTTGATTTCGGTTTCAAAACTTTTGATGAACCGATACCTAGTTTATTTTAAAAAATGAGTTTTTTCAAAAATGACAAATTGTTTATCTATTTTAGAACTTAGAAAATGATCTTTATATTATAAGTCATGTCTCACCACTATTGCTTAATATTGAATTCAATAACTTTGATGGAAATGACCTAAAGAGAAATGAACCTTATAAATTGAACCGAATATATCTTTGGCACTTACAGTTGGTTCATATCAATCTAAAAAGGATATAAAGACTAGTTTCAAATGGTTAATTGAGTTCATTAGAAGTATAGGCACTTATAGTGTATGAATACTGCTTAGAGGGAAAGATGATTAAGAGTCCATTTATGTCCAAGGGGTATAGATCCAAAGATATGTTTGAATTGGTTCATTCTGAGTTGTGTGTGCCTATGAATATTCGGGTAAGAGGCGGTTAAGAGTATTTCATCACTTTCATCAATGAATAATTGAGGTATGAATATTTTTACTTATCCACCACAAGTATTAATCCTTTGATAAGTTCAAAGTGTAAAAGGTTGAGGTGTAGAATCAATGGTAAACTAATCCATACTCTACAATCTGATCGCATAGGGGAATACCTCTTAGGATATTTTAGGCAATGCCTATTAGAATTGGGAATCATAACCCTATTGTCTGCATTGTTCACTCCACAAATAAATAGTTTAGTGGAAAGAAGGAACATGAATCTTTTGGATATGGTTAGATGCTTTTTAGGGTTACGAATTAGAGGTGGTCACTTATTTAGTGAACTTATTTTATTCTAAATTAGTTTCAATAACTCCTACAAAACTGTGGACTAGGTGCAAACTTAGTCTATGGCATGTTTAGATTTGGGTTTGACTTGCACATGTGCTGAGGAAGGAGCCTAGGAAGATAGAATCTTAGAAAAAATTATGTCTTTCTATGAGTTACTCGAAAGGAACACAAGGTGGTTTATTTTATAATCCTAAGGATAGGAAGTTAATTATTAGCACAAATTCCCAGTGCTTAAAGGAAGATTATATGACAAATAACAAATCTAAGAGAAAGATTATTTTGTAATATCTAAGAGAACAAGAACAACAAAATGATTTCAGATAACCTGTACATGGTGAAACATAAGTTGACGTCGATAGTACACTGTAAATTCATATCGAGTATTATTGACGATCAGGATATGCGCATCATTTATAATGGACCACAAGTGAATCCATATCATAGTGGTAGGGTTAGGCATCATCCATATAAGTTGATGTATCTAGGAGAGAACTTCGGTGAAGTTCTAAAGGAAAATGAATATCATCTTGGTAACTATGATGCGACACTACAAGACAAGGATGTCAAGCTTTGGCTAAACATTAGGAATACAGAGATGGATTCGATGTATTGGAATTAAGTATGAAAACTTTTATACTTTCTAGTTGGGATTATAACCATAATATGCAAGTGGATCGAGAAGAGGAAGATAGGGTTATATAGATCTAACACTTAGCACATTCTGGCATTAGATGCCACCAAACTGCGTCGGGCGTTACTAAATATAATACCATTTTTAGCACGTGATAAAATATGAGACATTTAAAACTTTTATTCACAAGATATAGCACAATTAAATCCAACGAATACATAAAAACATCCAACCAATAATACCCATCACGACGCTAATCTCCAAAATAAATTCAACTCCAATTTTATTTAAAACTCAAAGGAAATAATCCAACAATAAGTATCCGATGAAAACTACAAACAACTATGGAACCGATTAGTCCATTAAATCTATAAATGAAAGTCTCATAATACAAACGATGGAATGCAAAGTAAATCTAAACTAATAAGTCAAGTAAAATAAATCTCCAGCTACACTCTCAAAAATCTATAATCCATGCTATGCAATAATTCTAAAAATTATACCTGAAATGTTAATCAATGCAACGGGTTAAAGCCCACTACATGAATACTAGATACTCCTCCCAATTAGGGTCCGTGAACCCAGACAATAGCAATATACGTGATAAACAATACAATAAAGTATTCTTAATTAAATAAGATATATATTAATATGCGAGTAAAAATAAACTACTACCATCTACCCACATAGGTAAGCCACCCAAATTTTTTAAATCAATCTATTCCATTTCAACTATGATCTAAACATTAGCTCTTATTCTTACTTAATTTAATTATTCAATTGTTTTTATTCATGCGACACCATTATGGCCAGTCGACCCCTTATCGATCGTCATACACTCTTGGTGCGCTTAGGTTCCAACACATCACACCCATTCCCCTCATTATAGCGTAATACCCCATATTTATGGCCTTTAATTATGGTATTAATTAAATTTTATTGGGATAAATTAATTTAATATTAATCTGAATTTTAAATTGAATATTTAGTAGCGTTACGTGAGTTAGTAATTATTGATAAGAATTATGTTGAATATTACCTATTGAGTAAAGTAATATATGATGGTAAAAATATTAAAGTTTTCGTTAGTGAAAAATACGACACTTATGAAAATTAAGTCGGGGCGCACGTGTCAGTCGTGTAGGGACTAATTTAATGAAATAAAAGGTGAATTAATTCTAAGTTTCCTATATGGTCATTTCGAGTGCGCCGACGTGTCCGAAAGGGTCGAGACAGTCAGAAAAGTGTACTATGGGGTTTGGTTTGGGTCTCGGGACGATTTTAGGCCTAACCGGCAACCCGAGAGGGAATTTTTGTAATTTCCCATTTTAGGCCTTAATTAATGATGAAAATCATAAGGTTATATCTGATGGAGATAAAGTCTTCAAGGGTTAGAAGCCCTTGAGTTGAAGAGAGGCTAAGTAAGGGAGAAGAGATAAGGTTTCCAAGGGGGAGAACCATCAATCCCACACCGTTTCCATCAATTCCACCACCAACATGTAGATCAGAGAACGAGGAGCGTATATATAACCATCATCTACTACTACTCAGACTTTTTATTTCTAGGCAAGTATCTAACTTGTTTTTCTTGATTTAATAATACATCCATGCTAGTATAGGAGATATAATTTCATGTTCTTATGTAAAAATGATGTTGTTAGGAGAATTATATTACAAATTTTAGGAAAAGCCATGTTAGGACAACTATCTTGATATATGTAGAAGATTAACAACGAAATTGATGCCCTGTAGAGATTGAAATCTGGAATATTTATGAGGATATTGAACACGATGATAAAAATAGGGTTCTTGATAAATTATCTTGAATTAATTCCTTAAATTGATGAGCCTTTATGAATTTGTAATTTTTTTACATTGAAAATCATGTACTGAGTAAAACTTTTGGTTTGATTTTTTGGGAGTTTGGGACAAATTAATGGAGGATTTGAGGATGGAAATTAAGGAAACCTATAGGTATTATTTGTAGAATGGTTGGGCCAATAACTGCTCGATCGATCGATCGACCTTGAATGTCGATAGATCGACTAGGTCGATCGATCGACCTTTCCTTCGATCGATCGACTCCTTCTAGAAATTGTATGTTCTTTTCTTTTTAATTGTTAATCCAACCCCAATGTATAAGTACCCTTAGACATAATCTTAATAACATAATGGGACTTGGAAAGGACCAGTAGGGTTGTGGGAAAGGCTTGGGTAGTACGATTCTTATATAAGATTTAACATAGGGTCACGCATGTATAAATTGGAGTAAAAATCGTGGGTAGGCTAAATTAGGTCTTGTGAGAATTAAGGATGACTTGGACCAGTAGGGTAGAGAGTGTACACCTACTGACTTTATATATATCAAAATGATATCCTTCGAGAGCCGAGAAGTACTTAAGAACTTGTGGTAAATTGAGGAGATAAAAGTATGAATTAATTATACATAGGATTCGGGCGCTACGTGCAACGCGTGGTTAGAATATCATATGGGTTGTGAGTGTACCTATCTGAATAAGGTATATATATATATATATATATTTTAATCCTACTATTCCTATTATAATTATTCCTAAATGCATGAATTCTATCTTTATTTTATTTAATTCTTTTGCAGATTCTTTTGTTATTAAATCTAATATTTTCTCACTATTAACTGCTGCTATTTTTCTTTGGCTAGTGTGATTATATATTTTACTAGTGAATTCTAACATATTCTGGTTATATAACTGTTGTCCTTTAGCCTTTTGAATGCCTTTTTCTATATATTTTTTCGTATCTTCGTTGTCATCAAATAGACTCTGTTTTAGCAGGTTTAGGGTCATTTATATGATGACAGATGGAATAATCATCGACAGGCACAAATAGCTAGTCCACAGTACTACAGATAACTGTAGCAGCCAATATGTTTTTATTATAGTTATATTGGTATTTATGACGTCTAGGAATCCTTTTATGTAATCTTGATTTTCTTCAATTTTTCTAATTTTTTCTAGTAAGTTATTATTGTTCATATATTTATCCTAATCTACCTTTTTCTGCTAATACTCCTATTTGAGTTTCTAAAGATATTAATCTTGTTTGTTGTTTAGTGATAAGCTGTTGTGTATCTTTTTCCTATAGATGCATCTGTTTTACAGTCGTCTATTTTTTGCCAATTTTTCCATATTTTTTCACCTATTTTTCCTAGTATTTTCTGTATATATCGATCTAGTAAATTAATATCATTTGTTTTTCCTGTTTGTGTCCAATATTCTACATATTTTCGAGTGTAATCTCCAATATATTCTAGTCTACAAATTTGTAATTGTTCTAAATTTCTAAGTGCTTCTGTTTGTTTTTCTGTGATTTGTATGAGCCTATTACCGCCTAAAAAAGAAACCTTAATTAAATTAGTAAATCTTTCTATATTAAAGTTTTCTATAAATTTTATACGAAACAATACTATCACACATGTCAACAATTAGATTTACCACCTCAGTACGGTTGTGACAATAAAAGAATTATAACCAATAAAAATAATAACAAATATAAAACTAAAAGGAAATATAAGAAATACAAAAGTTATAAAATCAAGTCCACAGTACTACAGATAACTGTAGCAGCCCAATCAAGATTCTATTGATTCTTTTTGCATCTTTATTTGCCAAAAGCCAGATTTACAATCAAATTTGGAAAAGTATTTTTTATCCTGGATTTTATTAATTAATTCATCTTTATTGGGTATTTTATAGCTATCATCATATGTATTATCATTTAATCTTTTATAATTAATAACCATTCTTGCTTTGTTTCTTTTTATTTCACTATGATTCCTTACCATAAATGCAGGGCTTCTATGTCTACTTATGCTTTTTTGTATTACTCCTAAATTTAATAATTCTCTTATTTGGTTTTTAAATTCTTCTTGATCTATTAATTCACAAGCAATATCTTTAGTTTTTATAGTTATGTCAGGATTTATTATGTTTAATTTTGCCTCTATTTTAGTTTTATTCCAATGTTTTTGAGGGTCTTCTCCTATAATTTCAGTTTTTTCTGCTAATCTAATTAAGTCTTCTAATTCTAATTTAGTATTTTTAAACATGAGTTCATTTAAATTATTACATTCTATCTTAAGACTTTCACTATTTTCGAGATATTGTAGATAATCTTTTAAGTAATCTTCTTCTATATCTAGTTCATTATTATTTATGTCTTCAATTTGTTCAGTTGGTTCTAATATTATATTATTATTAAGGATTAAAACGAAAATAGTTTTGAATAAAAAGCCAGTTAGAGATATCTTTTTCTTGAGAAAATCTAATTATTTTTTCGGCTATATCATTAGGTAATATGGTTTCAACTTTTGTTTTTAATATATACCTATGGTAAGGGTCAAAAGAAGATAAAAAGTTATTATTAGAGTAGAGGTCTACAGTTTTCATTTTCTTTTCATTTGCTTGATTTTTAAGATTTAGTACCTTATAATATTTAATAACAGTTTCATGGTCTTTGATGAGTTGTGGATCACTTTTGCTTTTATAGTATTTAACTTGTGCTTCTAGAGTTTTCACATAATTATTTATATTGTGAAAATAAGTATTTACGTAGTTCATGGTGTGAATAAAAGATCCTTTATTGTATTCTCTGTTAAACCAGAGATTGTCTAGCATCTTCTGTTGATCTTCATTGACTGGTAATTTTGACCTGAATTTTTGTTTTGCATTAAGAACGGTAAACAATTGATTAGTATGTTCTTGTGTTCCTGAAGAAGATCCTTGATAAGACATCTGCAAAATATTAAGAAGAGTTAGTAATTAATCTAGATAAAATATCAGCTAATTAGTTATCTTTACCTTTAATATGTTCAAATTGCGGCGTAAATCCTTTTCCTGTAATATTATCAATAAAGTTTAACCATCTTTTTGTAGCTGATTTACTTTGGTTAGTTTTATTAAAATGTTTCACTATATTATCACAGTCAGTTCTTATTAAAAAAGTTTTTCCTAAAAATAATTGAAATTTTTCTATTGTATTTATAACTCCTAAAATTTCTAAGTCAGTTGATGGCAATCTACTTTGTATTTCATTAAAATTTCCTGAACAATATTTACATATTTCTTCTTCGCTTTTATTACTATCTTTATGGGGCCTTTGTAATAGTATACCTGCCCATCCTAAGGCTGATGTGTCTGTTTCAATTATTTTATAGTTATTTTCGATTGGTAAATTTAGAGGTTTTAGTGTACTAACAATTTGTTTTATTTTTTGAACTAATTTTATATCTTCATTATTAAAATATTTTTGTCCATTTTTTCCTAATTTACTATATAATGGTCCTACTAGTTTAGATAAATTTGGTATAAAAGATCTACAGTAATTTAATAATCCTAAGAAGGCTTGTAATTTTTTGGTTTCTTCTATTCTGTCTGGGAATTCTAAAACCTTTTTTACTATGTGTTCTTGCAATTCTATTTTTCCTCCTTTAATAAAAAGTCCTAAAAATTCTATTTCTTGTTATTAATTGGATAATATTAATAAAGCATAATTTATTAATAGAAAATTATGAGCCTAAAAGTCCTGAAAATTATGTTAATAGAAAGCATAATTTAATTAAGGTTTCTTTTTTATGCGGTAATAGGCTCATACAAATCACAGAAAAACAAACAGAAGCACTTAATAATCAATCTAACATCAAATGTTTTATATGCGGAGATCACCAGGGTAAGATAAATTGTTCTTCATTTATGTATATAACAATTTGTTACTTTTTTAATATTTTTATCATCTGGTATACAATTATTTAAAAAAGGAACACATATTGTACCTTGATGATTTCTATCTCTAGCTGATATTTATGAATTTTTTTCTTTTATATCTAATATTATCCAATTAATAACAAGAAATCTTTCAAACTCTTTTTGGTTTTTGAATTTTATAGCTCTTTGTATATAAAAGTCTAGATTTTTATATTCTAAACGTAATCTTGCTTTTAATTTAGTTTTTTCACTAAGCATAAAAGTTATTAATGGATGTAAACTTATGATTTGTAATTCCACTCTTTTCGTTAAATAATATGTCTTATTATATAAAGATATAATATTAAAGCAGCTCTGATACCATTTTTTTTTAAAGAACATGATTGGTATTCTACCAGTTTTCAGTTCATATAGAAATAAAAGTAATAACATTTTATTTCTTCACACTAATATATAAATAATCCTCAAGGTACAATATGTGTTCCTTTTTTAAAAATTGTGCTTTCTATTAAGTCGAAACGTCCATTAATCTAACAGGATTAATTTATTCTCTTGTTTTAAGATGTTAGATCAATGGCAACTCACAGGACACCTGGTAGGCGTATCATTCAGTTAGGACGTTTAGTTATCTGTAGTACTGTGGACTTGATAAATCCTAAGATAAAGGGGTGATGACTTTTTACATTTGTTATATATGTTTGGGGTAAGATAAATTGTTCTTCATTTATGTATATAGGTATATTTTGTATACACTGAGTTATAGGTATAGCATCTTTATTGAATTGATGTATATAGACAGGGTCTATGACTGGGCTGCTACAGTTTGTTTTTTATACCATGGTCTTTTTATTTTATAGTTATTATATTTATAATGTTTTTTAAATGTCTTACTAGGCCTGATTTTATAACTTTTGTATTTTTTATATTTCCTTTTAGTTTTATATTTGTTATTATTTTTATTGGTTATAATTCTTTTATTGTCACAACCGTACTGAGGTGGTAAATCTAATTGTTGACATGTGTGATAGTATTGTTTCCTAATTTCTTTGCTTTCTTTTAATTTTCTACATTCAGATTTTAGTGTATTATATACTGTATTAATTCTAGCTCCTATAGATGCATCTGTTTTACAGTCGTCTGTTTTTTGCCAATTTTTCCATATTTTTTCACCTATTTTTCCTGGTATTTTCTGTATATATCGATCTAGTAAATTAATATCATTTGTTTTTCCTGTTTGTGTCCAATATTCTAGGCGTTTGTTGGGCTTGACTGGGCTAAGATTTTAGGAGTTTGAAAACCAAAAAGAGTTGGAAAGATTTCTTGTTATTAATTGGATAATATTAGATATAAAAGAAAAAATTCATAAATATCAGCTAGAGATAGAAATCTTAGGAGAAAAAGGTCGTTTTTAAATTTATGATAAGTGAAAAAGAATTTCTAAAACAAAAATTATTAGCAGAATATAAGATATTAGACGACGCAATAATAAAAAAAAGAAGAAAACATAAAAAAGAAAAACTATATACAAGCTACTATTAATAGTTGGATAATTAGAATAGCTAACGAAAGAATTCACCAGTATAAGTTAGAATTAGAAATACTAAGTGAAAGAGGTAGATTTTAATGTACACAGAGAAACAACAACTTAGAAACTCAATAGAACATAGTAGAATTAGTGTAAAAAATCTAAAGAATCATTTAAGGCGTATCATTCAGTTAGGACGTTTCGACTTAATAGAAAGCACAATTAATATAATAGAATACGACCAAGAAAGACAACTAGCAAAAGAAAATCAACTAGCAGTATTAATAGAAAAAGGTAGACTATAAGCGTTAATGCAAACTAAAAAACAAATACTAAGAAACGAAATCGAATTCAGAAGAGGCATAATTAGAACTCAATATAACTTTTTAAGACTTATTTTAAAATTTGAAGAAAACCATTTAGTAGACAGTTGTAATAACCCTCGCTTGTGAGACCGTATTTTATAGTAATTAGAGACCAGTGTTGGGTTATGATTTGAATGTTAATTCAATGTAGAAAAGTTGATATTTATTATGAGGTTGCATACATATCATAATTATGGGAAAATATTGCTATGTCATGCTTATTAATATCATCTGAATATCAAATGATATTTGGCTTAATTATGAGACCGGAACCTAAATTGAATTTTAAAATGTCCAAATGATAATTTGGAGGTTGCAGTTGATTCCGGAACGTGCGGAATAGTCAAATAATGTACCATATTGTATTTTGTAGTTTTGGGCATTTTTGACTGATTGTGCTTTAATTATGCCATCGCGTATTATTTTATCGCACTTTTGATTAATTAAGTGGAGCTTTTACCTTAAGTCACGATTTATGCCCTAAGTCTTCTAATTTCCCCAAAATCCCTTCCTAAACCTAAGAGAGAAAAGAGAAGAGTAGAGAGAAAGCTTTGGAGATTGAGAGAGATTGCTTCTACACCAAAGAAATCTGCATATTTACTGAATCAAGGCAAGTTTCTACTTGCTATTTGTGTCTTAAGATAAATGATTTGTTGTGTTAATGGTGTGTGATTGTAGTTTAGCAAACTTAGGGTTTTATTATGTGTTTTGGGTTTTGATTTACTCCCAAAATGATTCTTGAGGTTTTAAGATGATCAATAGCATCTTTGATGTTCTTATAATGTTGGTATATGAGTTTGGTTTGGAGAGATTTGGGTCTGGGTAGAAAATGGAGTCCAAGACTCCATAGCCATTCTTGGCAAAATCGCAGGCCCGAATCGATTCGGCCCCCTGGGCGAATCGATTCGGTTAGTTCCAGTGCCCAGGTCTTGTTGACCGAACCGATTCAAAATTTATCCGAATCGATTCGGCAGTTATGCAGAAACCAAAATTTTTCTGACAGAATCGATTCGGTCTCCCATCCGAATCGATTCGGCAATTATGCAGAACCTCAATTTTTCTGGCCGAATCGATTCGGCCAAGGGGGCGAATCGATTCGGTAGCCCTGCATTTTCCAACTTTTTCTTTTTTCAGTTTTAACCCTTTTTCTTTAGGATTTTTGATTAGGGACCTTCTTAAATGAAGTAAACATAGGGTTTAGAGTTTTAGTTGAGTTGGGTCGACATCCTAGACTCGAAAGGGTTCATCTAGGATTCGTTCAAGGGAGAATTTAAAGTGATGCTTAGGCATTTCTTTGTCTTGTAGTTTTATAAAGGTCTAGAAGGTATTAAGGTCAATTTTGGAGACTTTAGAATTCAACTTGAGTTACATTTTGACTTGATGATTTATATTAAAGCCTAAAAGAGGCCTTGGGGATAACTTTGGAGTCTGAATTCCTTATCGAGGATGTTATGTCGGTACGCATCACGTGTAGTCCCGATTTAACTTATACATTTATTTAAAATGGGAAAATTGTTAAGGTAAATGATAATTTACTAATCATGATATGGAAATTAATATAAATGGATGATACACACCTCTCTAAATACCATCTTAAGGGAAGTCCGCTCGTTAGGTGAAGCCCCCTGGCTAATGAATGCAGGGTGGATATAGTCCTAGGCCATGGGAGCGTTTGTGGTTATTTATATGTTCTGGAGGGGTAGGGAGATTCCGGGTGTGGTCTTGGCTACCATGCAGGCTCATGGCCGCTTCCCGATGCTTTCGATAGGATCCCAGGTTGTCTTATGTTAGGCCCTGGAAGATGATGGTTATTTAGGGACGCGCTCAGTGGGGAAACCCGGACGAGCGGTCTTAGAAGCGTTATATTTATAAATATGACTATTCAAATTATCGAGTTGGACTCGATGGAACATTAATGCCATAAAGAGCAAAATTATGCCGCAAAGAGCATGTTATTGAGATTAGTGCCATATAGAGCACATGATGACAATTATATTCCTGATAAGGAATGGAAAATGAATATTTGAATTGATATATGATTAAAGTTGATAAAGGCTCATAAGCATCTTTTAATCTGGTTTTATTATGAATCTCACTCTATGTAGTCCTTTACAAATTTCAGTTCCTTATATGCTGTTAACATGCTAGACTATCACCCATGCTTCATTGTGCATCATTATCATACTTGTCATTTATCTATTGATCACATATACCCGGCCCTGACCGGTTTTCCTTTTCTTGTTGTGTATGTATATCTATATTATCCGTTCAGGTGTTCCGCCGCACGGTCGCCCGTAATGACCTTTCCTTCCACATGTTTTGAGGAGCCGTGACATTGTGCGGGTTTCACGGGATTTTGAGTAGACGCCTCTGTTTATGTTTCTAGTTATGTTCAGATCATTCGGGATTGTTGCCCAAACAGTTTTAAATGTATAATGAATTTATTATGTAACACTTGGTACTCCATGTATGTTGTATGGATGTTATTGACCGGAGTTTTATTCGGTCCTTTGTATCTTTCGGGATTTCTTATATGTGCTTGTGGGGGTTTCAACCCTCTATTTCTATTATGGGTTGTTGAGAAATGTTTTTCTTTTTATTTCAAATCAAAGTTTTTGATAACCCGTTTTCTGGAATATAGAGTGGTTATTCCTTATACTTTGTATATTGTTGTGATGCTGAGGATGATATTATCCATGATTTCCTATTTTATCGGGGTATAGGGCTGGCCACCCTTTATTTCGGATAGCGGGTTGTCACAACAGTACTATTTACATAATAGAACAACAAGAAAAAATTGTTTTATCTTTAGAAATCAAATTAGGAATATTAAGTGAAAAAGGAAGATTTTAATAAGTTAATGCAAACAGAAAAAGAAAGAATAAAAAATTCTATAGATCTAACAAGAAGAGTTATTATAATAAGTCAACAACTTTTAGAAATATTAAAAAAGAGTAAAAATACAAGAATAAGGCAAAACTCACAACTAAAAGAAGATACACAATAGCTTATCACTAAACAACAAACAAGATTAATATCTTTAGAAACTCAAATAGGAGTATTAGCAGAAAAAGGTAGATTAGGATAAATATATGAACAATAATAACTTACTAGAAAAAATTAGAAAAATTGAAGAAAATCAAGATTACATAAAAGGATTCCTAGACGTCATAAATACCAATATAACTATAATAAAAACTGAATTAGAAAAATTCATAAAATACGTACAAAAGAAGGAAGAAAAACAAGGCAAACAAGACACACCTGATATAGACGAGTTAATTGAAAATTATAGAAACCTAAAAACAGACCCTAAACCTGCTAAAACAAAATTAAATTTATTTTATTCTAAAGATGACTTCTACAACCAAAAACAAATCAATATTCCGAATCGAAAGTCTATTTGATGACAACGAAGATACGAAAAAATATATAGAAAAAGGCATTCAAAAGGCTAAAGGACAACAGTTATATAACCAGAATATGTTAGAATTCACTAGTAAAATATATAATCACACTAGCCAAAGAAAAATAGCAGCAGTTAATAGTGAGAAAATATTATATTTAATAACAAAAGAATCTGCAAAAGAATTAAATAAAATAAAGATAGAATTCATGCATTTAGGAATAATTATAATAGGAATAGTAGGATTAACCAGGTTAGAAGCAGGAACTAAAATATTAGTATACATATATGATGACAGATGGAATAATCATCGACAGGCACAAATAGCTAGCGCTGAAGTAGATTTAGCAAAAAATGCAGCAGTAATAGGATGTATACCCAACTTTTCTATAGATACTAATGAATTCAGTAAACATATAAAAATAGCAATAAGTACACGAGGATATAATATGACAGGACAATATAATAATCTCTTGGTATATACACTATTTATGGGAAAATTATTTAATTGCTACAAAATAAATTTTAAAGCTGAATTTGACTGTATAGTAAAATCTTTTAATAGTAAATATGTAGAAATGATAGAAGCACAAAAAATAGATAGTAGTATTTATGAAGAATTAGAATGGAAATTACCTAGTTTAATGATAACAAATTTAAAAAACCCAGAAAAAAATAAAATATATGAAAATCAAGTAGGACAAAGTAGCATTAAATTCAGTAAATATAAACCAATCGAAAATGAAAGTGAAGAATTATTAGAAGAAATTAATGTATTAATTATAGAAGAACAAATAGAAACTTTATTTACAGTATTCGAAGACAAAATATATGATATAATTATAGAAGACTGCGATAATCTAACAACAGAACAATTATTAGAAAAATATGGTAATGAAGAAAATAAAGAATTAATAATTTCAATATATTGCGCAGAAGGAACTAATGAAGATAATAAAAGAAAAATAATTAACATAGGACTGGATAAATTTTTAAATGAAAACGAAATTATAAAAACCTTAGAAGAAATAAACCCAGCCGAAGAAGTAACTGGCGAATCATCAACCTCAAAATCACCTACTACTGACTATTCAACACATCAACATCTAGGATCAACAAAAGAACGATATAATGAAAATACTAAACCAACACCAGGTAATAAAAGTAGAAGCAGATATGTATTCGATACAAGTTTAAATATAAATCAATATGGTAGTATACTAAATCTAGATAATGTAAATCCATTAAATTGGGAGACTGCAATAGAAATATGGGAAAAAGGATGCTTTAGAGCTACTACACTAATAGAATTTACTAACTTAAGTGAGTGCGAATCATATTTTGAAAATACATTACAAGGAAGCGTATCCAACTGGTATCTAACATATAAATTAGGAAACGAATATATAAAATTTAAAGAAAACTTTAATATAGAAAGATTTACTAATTTAATTAAGGTTTCTTTTTTAGGCGGTAATAGGCTCATACAAATCACAGAAAAACAAACAGAAGCACTTAGAAATTTAGAACAATTACAAATTTGTAGACTAGAATATATTGGAGATTACACTCGAAAATATGTAGAATATTGGACACAAACAGGAAAAACAAATGATATTAATTTACTAGATCGATATATACAGAAAATACCAGGAAAAATAGGTGAAAAAATATGGAAAATTGGCAAAAAACAGACGAATGTAAAACAGATGCATCTATATGAGCTAGAATTAATAAAGTATATAATACACTAAAATCTGAATGTAGAAAATTAAAAGAAAGCAAAGAAATTAGGAAACAATACTATCACACCTGTCAACAATTAGATTTACCACCTCAGTACGGTTGCGACAATAAAAGAATTATAACCAATAAAAATAATAACAAATATAAAACTAAAAGGAAATATAAAAAATACAAAAGTTATAAAATCAGGCCTAGTAAGACATTTAAAAAACATTATAAATATAATAACTATAAAAGAAAAAGACCATGGTATAAAAAACGTAAAATTAACAAAGATAATAAAGACACTAAAGATGATAAAAATATTAAAAAAGTAACAAATTGTAAATGTTTTATATGCGGAGATCCAAATCACATTAGACCTAATTGTCCATATAGAAATAAAAGTAATAACATTTCTAAAATACAAGAAAAAATAAATATCTTAGACGACATTGAAGATGATTTAGGAGACACAATAGAATTTGAAAGTATATACGATGAATATGAAGAAATTGATAATATTAGTATATACAGTATAGAATCCACAGAATCAATAAACTCTAATGATGATGATATAGAAATCTTAGAACAATGTTTAGATAATTTCAATCTTTGTTATAATATTGAAGAATGCGAATATAAATTTAACCAATTTACATTATTACAGTTAGACTGTGCTAAGTGTAAAAAAGAATATAAAAATTTATATATATGCGAAAATTGTAAACAAAATCTATGTACAAATTGTTATACTGAAGAAATAATCAATAAACCTAAAGAACAAATAAATAATACTAATAAAACAGCTTTAATTACCTTTCCTACAAAAATAAAATTTGCAAATAAAATTATAGAAACAACAGCAATGCTAGATACAGGAGCAACTAAAAGTTTAATTCATGTAGACTTAGTAGAAAAAGAAGATGCTAAAGATTTAAATTACCCTGTCTATATACATCAATTCAATAAAGATGCTATACCTATAACTCAGTGTATACAAAATATACCTATATACATAAATGAAGAACAATTTATCTTACCCCAAACATATATAACAAATGTAAAAAGTCATCACCCCTTTATCTTAGGATTAAATTTTATTCAATCTTTAACGGGAGGATTTATGTACACACCTTCTGGTATACAATTATTTAAAAAAGGAACACATATTGTACCTAATAATCAATCTAACATCTTAAAACAAGAGAATAAATTAATCCTTAATAATAATATAATATTAGAACCAACTGAACAAATTGAAGACATAAATAATAAAGAACTAGATATAGAAGAAGATTACTTAAAAGATTATCTACAATATCTCGAAAATAGTGAAAGTTTTAAGATAGAATGTAATAATTTAAATAAACTCATGTTTAAAAATACTAAATTAGAATTAGAAGACTTAATTAGATTAGCAGAAAAAACTGAAATTATTGGAGAAGACCCTCAAAAACATTGGAATAAAAATAAAATAGAGGCAAAATTAAACATAATAAATCCTGACATAACTATAAAAACTAAAGATATTGCTTGTGAATTAATAGATCAAGAAGAATTTAAAAACAAAATAAGAGAATTATTAAATTTAGGAGTAATACAAAAAAGCATAAGTAGACATAGAAGCCCTGCATTTATGGTAAGGAATCATAGTGAAATAAAAAGAAACAAAGCAAGAATGGTTATTAATTATAAAAGATTAAATGATAATACATATGATGATAGCTATAAAATACCAATAAAGATGAATTAATTAATAAAATCCAGGATAAAAAATACTTTTCTAAATTTGATTGTAAATCTGGCTTTTGGCAAATAAAGATGCAAAAAGAATCAATAGAATGGACAGCCTTTACTTGTCCAGAAGGACATTTTGAATGGTTAGTCATGCCATTTGGCCTAAAAAACGCACCACAGATATTTCAAAATAAAATGGATACTATCTTTAAAAAACATTCTGAATTTTGTATAGTTTATATTGATGATATACTCGTTTTTAGTAATACTAAGTAAGAACATAGAAATCACTTACAAATAGTTTTTAAAGAATTTATAAATCAAGGATTAATAATTAGTATTAAAAAGATGCAATTAGAAAAACAAGAAATAGAATTTTTAGGACTTTTTATTAAAGGAGGAAAAATAGAATTGCAAGAACACATAGTAAAAAAGGTTTTAGAATTCCCAGACAGAATAGAAGAAACCAAAAAATTACAAGCCTTCTTAGGATTATTAAATTACTGTAGATCTTTTATACCAAATTTATCTAAACTAGTAGGACCATTATATAGTAAATTAGGAAAAAATGGACAAAAATATTTTAATAATGAAGATATAAAATTAGTTCAAAAAATAAAACAAATTGTTAGTACACTAAAACCTCTAAATTTACCAATCGAAAATAACTATAAAATAATTCAAACAGACGCATCAGCCTTAGGATGGGCAGGTATACTATTACAAAGGCCCCATAAAGATAGTAATAAAAGAGAAGAAGAAATATGTAAATATTGTTCAGGAAATTTTAATGAAATACAAAGTAGATTGCCATCAACTGACTTAGAAATTTTAGGAGTTATAAATACAATAGAAAAATTTCAATTATTTTTAGGAAAAACTTTTTTAATAAGAACTGACTTTGATAATATAGTGAAACATTTTAATAAAACTAACCAAAGTAAATCAGCTACAAAAAGATGGTTAAACTTTATTGATAATATTACAGGAAAAGGATTTACGCCGCAATTTGAACATATTAAAGGTAAAGATAACCAATTAACTGATATTTTATCTAGATTAATTACTAACTCTTCTTAATATTTTGCAGATGTCTTATCAAGGATCTTCTTCAGGAACACAAGAACATACTAATCAATTGTTTACTGTTCTTAATGCAAAACAAAAATTCAGGTCAAAATTACCAGTCAATGAAGATCAACAGAAGATGCTAGACAATCTCTGGTTTAACAGAGAATACAATAAAGAATCTTTTATTCACACCATGAACTACGTAAATACTTATTTTCACAATATAAATAATTATGTGAAAACTCTAGAAGCACAAGTTAAATACTATAAAAGCAAAAGTGATCCACAACTCATCAAAGACCATGAAACTGTTATTAAATATTATAAGGTACTAAATCTTAAAAATCAAGAAAATGAAAACTGTAGACCTCTACTCTAATAATAACTTTTTATCTTCTTTTGACCCTTACCATAGGTATATATTAAAAACAAAAGTTGAAACCATATTACCTAATGATATAGCCGAAAAAATAATTAGATTTTCTCAAGAAAAAGATATCTCTAACTGGCTTTTTATTCAAAACTATTTTCGTTTTAATCCCGAACCTTTGGGATGCAAATATAAATATGAACATGTCCATCTAAATGCTATAAATAAATATGAAACAATGATACTAATAGAAATTGAATATAAAAAATTTCAAAATTTTATAATAACTAGACCAAACGTAATATTTCCAACCAATCCCGAGATTGCAATAGAAGTTACTATAAGTTTATTATTAGAATACGGAATGGTTAGTAGTATTTTAATACCTCCTCCATGGGATAAAATTAATTGTAACTTTCCAAAATGTTTAACAGATGCAATAGCTGAACAACAACCTAAAAGAGTTTGTTCACCTTATATTTTATTAATAATAGAAAGTATACCACCAGAATGGGTAAGAACAGGTCAAATACTTCATAGCAGGCACAATATATTTATTGAACATCGAACAGATAAAATATCAAACTAATATGCTCAAGCATGTAACGATAATTCACTAATTCAAGGTAAAGAGGCAACAGCAAATTTAATATTAATGTATAAAGTCTATAATATAATGAATGAAATACCAGCTGACCCATGGTATATGATTAAAGAAAACTTTAACATGAGAATATTTATACCAAAACATCCCTTTAATAGAAATGTAACTTATTTTAACAAATCTCAAAATTCTACCGACACTGAAGAAGCACTATTTAATGAACGTGAGAGCAATTATCATTATTTGGCTTATAGACACACCGATTCAGATGATGACTCAATGGACTCGGTAACCAGGCACAATATTGATAATATGATAGAACCATAAAATAAATAAAATATAATAGATGCAATAAATACGTCAGCACTACGGCAGCAAAATCAGACGCAAGAGATGACGCATGCATAACTGTGCAAACAGTAGATGACCTTTACTGTGCAAACAGTAGATGACCTTTACTGTTCACTCACTGTGCGCCCTTTACTATTCAGTCACTGTACATATCCTGTGCACTTTTACTGTTCATTCACGCGGCTGTTACTGTGCAAGATTCTCAATTTGGCATCCGAGGCTCATCCATCTCCTATAAAAGGAGGCTTCTTCCCCTTCTCTCAACACAACCAACACAACCAACAAGAAGAACAACATACTCAAGAAATCCAGCAACCATAATTCCTAGTTTCCAAAACCCATAGTAAATATATTCTAGCTTCTAGTTTTCAGTTCAAGTTTCCAGCAATAAGTTAGTAATCCCTAAGTATTATCGTAAGTTTTCTCTATCTTGTATATTATGGCTTGTAACTCTGTCAGTATTCTGTAAAATAAGCTTGTAATCATATGCTTTATTTCCAGTAATAATATATTTCAAGTTTTATTTAGAGCTTTCGGGAAACCCACTCTAAGTACTTAGATAATATTCTTATTATGTTTAGATATATTATTAAAGGATCCTTGAGGATTTAATTTTTGGGTAATCTTGATATAAATAATTTATAGTTGAACTCTGGAATGATCTTCTTTGTATAAATTTTCTGGTGTCCAGTGAGTTGCCATTGTCGTCGTTGTAGCCGTGAATAGGCGTTTGTTGGGCTTGACTGGGCTGCTACAGTTATCTGTAGTACTGTGGACTTGAGGATTATTTATATATTAGTGTTCATTTCTTGAGGTTGACTTTAGATTATTTACATCACTGTTCCTTAAAAAATAATGGTATAATACATTATCTAGATTTAGTATACTACCATATTGATTTATATTTAAACTTGTATCGAATACATATCTGCTTCTACTTTTATTACCTGGTGTTGGTTTAGTATTTTCATTATATCTTTCTTTTGTTGATCCTAGATGTTGATGTGTTGAATAGTCAGTAGTAGGTGATTTTGAGGTTGATGATTCGCCAGTTACTTCTTCGGCTGGGTTTATTTCTTCTAAGGTTTTTATAATTTCGTTTTCATTTAAAAATTTATCCAGTCCCATGTTAATTATTTTTCTTTTATTATCTTCATTAGTTCCTTCTGCGCAATATATTGAAATTATTAATTCTTTATTTTCTTCATTACCATATTTTTCTAATAATTGTTCTGTTGTTAGATTATCGCAGTCTTCTATAATTATATCATATATTTTGTCTTCGAATACTGTAAATAAAGTTTCTATTTGTTCTTCTATAATTAATACATTAATTTCTTCTAATAATTCTTCACTTTCATTTTCGATTGGTTTATATTTACTGAATTTAATGCTACTTTGTCCTACTTGATTTTCATATATTTTATTTTTTTCTGGGTTTTTTAAATTTGTTATCATTAAATTAGGTAATTTCCATTCTAATTCTTCATAAATACTACTATCTATTTTTTGTGCTTCTATCATTTCTACATATTTACTATTAAAAGATTTTACTATACAGTCAAATTCAGCTTGTCTTCTAATTCTAATTTAGTATTTTTAAACATGAGTTTATTTAAATTATTACATTATATCTTAAGACTTTCACTATTTTCGAGATATTGTAGATAATCTTTTATAACCATTCTTGCTTTGTTTCTTTTTATTTCACTATGATTCCTTACCATAAATGCAGGGCTTCTATGTCTACTTATGCTTTTTTGTATTACTCCTAAATTTAATAATTCTCTTATTTGGTTTTTAAATTCTTCTTGATCTATTAATTCACAAGCAATATCTTTAGTTTTTATAGTTATGTCAGGATTTATTATGTTTATCTAAACATAATAAGTATAAAGTCTATAATATAATGAATGAAATACCAGCTGACCCATGGTATATGATTAAAGAAAACTTTAACATGAGAATATTTATACCAAAACATCCCTTTAATAGAAATGTAACATCGAACAGATAAAATATCAAACTACTATGCTCAAGCATGTAACGATAATTCACTAATTCAAAGCATAGTAGTTTGATATTTTATCTGTTCGATGTTCAATAAATATATTGTGCCTTCTATGAAGTATTTGACCTGTTCCTACCCATTCTGGTTTAAACCAGAGATTGTCTAGCATCTTCTGTTGATCTTCATTGACTGGTAATTTTGACCTGAATTTTTGTTTTGCATTAAGAACAGTAAACAATTGATTAGTATGTTCTTGTGTTCCTGAAGAAGATCCTTGATAAGACATCTGCAAAATATTAAGAAGAGTTAGTAATTAATCTAGATAAAATATCAGCTAATTGGTTATCTTTACCTTTAATATGTTCAAATTGCAGCGTAAATCCGGAAGAAGCCTCCTTTTATAGGAGATGGATGAGCCTCGGATGCCAAATTGAGAACCATTTAGTAGACAGTACTATTTACGTAATAGAACAACAAGAAAAAATTGTTTTATCTTTAGAAATCAAATTAGGAATATTAAGTGAAAAAGGAAGATTTTAATAAGTTAATGCAAACAGAAAAAGAAAGAATAAAAAATTCTATAGATCTAACAAGAAGAGTTATTATAATAAGTCAACAACTTTTAGAAATATTAAAAAAGAGTAAAAATACTAGAATAAGGCAAAACTCACAACTAAAAGAAGATACACAACAGCTTATCACTAAACAACAAACAAGATTAATATCTTTAGAAACTCAAATAGGAGTATTAGCAGAAAAAGGTAGATTAGGATAAATATATGAACAATAATAACTTACTAGAAAAAATTAGAAAAATTGAAGAAAATCAAGATTACATAAAAGGATTCCTAGACGTCATAAATACCAATATAACTATAATAAAAACTGAATTAGAAAAATTCATAAAATACGTACAAAAGAAGGAAGAAAAACAAGGCAAACAAGACACACCTGATATAGACGAGTTAATTGAAAAATTTAGAAACCTAAAAACAGACCCTAAACCTGCTAAAACAAAATTAAATTTATTTTATTCTAAAGATGACTTCTACAACCAAAAACAAATCAATATTCCGAATCCTCGTGTACTTATTGCTATTTTTATATGTTTACTGAATTCATTAGTATCTATAGAAAAGTTGGGTATACATCCAATGGAAATTACCTAATTTAATGATAACAAATTTAAAAAACCCAGAAAAAAATAAAATATATGAAAATCAAGTAGGACAAAGTAGCATTAAATTCAATAAATATAAACCAATCGAAAATGAAAGTGAAGAATTATTAGAAGAAATTAATGTATTAATTATAGAAGAACAAATAGCTCCTCCATGGGATAAAATTAATTGTAACTTTCCAAAATGTTTAACAGATGCAATAGCTGAACAACAACCTAAAAGAGTTTGTTCACCTTATATTTTATTAATAATAGAAAATGATATAATTATAGAAGACTGCGATAATCTAACAACAGAACAATTATTAGAAAAATATGGTAATGAAGAAAATAAAGAATTAATAATTTCAATATATTGCGCAGAAGGAACTAATGAAGATAATAAAAGAAAAATAATTAACATAGGACAGGATAAATTTTTAAATGAAAACGAAATTATAAAAACCTTAGAAGAAATAAACCCAGCCGAAGAAGTAACTGGCGAATCATCAACCTCAAAATCACCTACTACTGACTATTCAACACATCAACATCTAGGATCAACAAAAGAAAGATATAATGAAAATACTAAACCAACACCAAGTTGTTGTTTCTCTGTGTACATTAAAATCTACCTCTTTCACTTAGTATTTCTAATTCTAACTTATACTGGTGAATTCTTTCGTTAGCTATTCTAATTATCCAACTATTAATAGTAGCTTGTATATAGTTTTTCTTTTTTATGTTTTCTTCTTTTTTGATTATTGCGTCGTCGCTCTGATACCAATTCATGTAGACTTAGTAGAAAAAGAAGATGACATCACTGTTCCTTAAAAAATACTAGTATCAGAGCTGCTTTAATATTATATCTTTATATAATAAGACATATTATTTAACGAAAAGAGTGGAATTACAAATCATAAGTTTACATCCATTAATAACTTTTATGCTTAGTGAAAAAACTAAATTAAAAGCAAGATTACGTTTAGAATATAAAAATCTAGACTGGTTATTAATTATAAAAGATTAAATGATAATACATATGATGATAGCTATAAAATACCCAATAAAGATGAATTAATTAATAAAATCCAGGATAAAAAGATTTTATTAATTAATTCATCTTTATTGGGTATTTTATAGCTATCATCATAAACACTAATATATAAATAATCCTCACTTTTATAATTAATAACCATTCTTACTATGTGAGTGCGAATCATATTTTGAAAATACATTACAAGGAAGCGTATCCAACTGGTATCTAACATATAAATTAGTGCACAGGATATGTACAGTGACTGCTATAAAAACTATTTGTAAGTGATTTCTATGTTCTTGCTTAGTATTACTTATTAAGTCGAAACGTCCTAATTATTAAAGGAGGAAAAATAGAATTGCAAGAACACATAGTAAAAAAGGTTTTAGAATTCCCAGACAGAATAGAAGAAACCAAAAAATTACAAGCCTTCTTAGGATTATTAAATTACTGTAGATCTTTTATACCAAATTTATCTAAACTAGTAGGACCATTATATAGTAAATTAGGAAAAAATGGACAAAAATATTTTAATAATGAAGATATAAAATTAGTTCAAAAAATAAAACAAATTGTTAGTACACTAAAACCTCTAAATTTACCAATCGAAAATAACTATAAAATAATTCAAACAGACGCATCAGCCTTAGGATGGGCAGGTATACTATTACAAAGGCCCCATAAAGATAGTAATAAAAGCGAAGAAGAAATATGTAAATATTGTTCAGGAAATTTTAATGAAATACAAAGTAGATTGCCATCAACTGACTTAGAAATTTTAGGAGTTATAAATACAATAGAAAAATTTCAATTATTTTTAGGAAAAACTATATAATAAGACATATTATTTAACGAAAAGAGTGGAATTACAAATCATAAGTTTACATCCATTAATAACTTTTATGCTTAGTGAAAAAACTAAATTAAAAGCAAGATTACGTTTAGAATATAAAAATCTAGACTTTTATATACAAAGAGCTATAAAATTCAAAAACCAAAAAGAGTTTGAAAGATTTCTTGTTATTAATTGGATAATATTAGATATAAAAGAAAAAATTCATAAATATCAGCTAGAGATAGAAATCTTAGGAGAAAAAGGTCGTTTTTAAATTTATGATAAGTGAAAAAGAATTTCTAAAACGAAAATTATTAGCAGAATATAAGATATTAGACGACGCAATAATCAAAAAAGAAGAAAACATACAAAAGAAAAACTATATACAAGCTACTATTAATAGTTGGATAATTAGAATAGCTAACGAAAGAATTCACCAGTATAAGTTAGAATTAGAAATACTAAGTGAAAGAGGTAGATTTTAATGTACACAGAGAAACAACAACTGGTTTAACAGAGAATACAATAAAGGATCTTTTATTCACACCATGAACTACGTAAATACTTATTTTCACAATATAAATAATTATGTGAAAACTCTAGAAGCACAAGTTAAATACTATAAAAGCAAAAGTGATCCACAACTCATCAAAGACCATGAAACTGTTATTAAATATTATAAGGTACTAAATCTTAAAAATCAAGAAAATGAAAAGAAAATGAAAACTGTAGACCTCTACTCTAATAATAACTTTTTATCTTCTTTTGACCCTTACCATAGGTATATATTAAAAACAAAAGTTGAAACCATATTACCTAATGATATAGCCGAAAAAATAATTAGATTTTCTCAAGAAAAAGATATCTCTAACTGGCTTTTTATTCAAAACTATTTTCGTTTTAATCCCGAACCTTTGGGATGCAAATATAAATACGAACATGTCCATCTAAATGCTATAAATAAATATGAAACAATGATACTAATAGAAATTGAATATAAAAAATTTCAAAATTTTATAATAACTAGACCAAACGTAATATTTCCAACCAATCCCGAGATTGCAATAGAAGTTACTATAAGTTTATTATTAGAATACGGAATGGTTAGTAGTATTTTAATACCTCCCCCATGGGATAAAATTAATTGTAACTTTCCAAAATGTTTAACAGATGCAATAGCTGAACAACAACCTAAAAGAGTTTGTTCACCTTATATTTTATTAATAATAGAAAGTATACCAAGAAAGACAACTAGCAAAAGACAACAGTTATATAACCAGAATATGTTAGAATTCACTAGTAAAATATATAATCACACTAGCCAAAGAAAAATAGCAGCAGTTAATAGTGAGAAAATATTAGATTTAATAACAAAAGAATCTGCAAAAGAATTAAATAAAATAAAGATAGAATTCATGCATTTAGGAATAATTATAATAGGAATAGTAGGATTAACCAGGTTAGAAGCAGGAACTAAAATATTAGTATACATATATGATGACAGATGGAATAATCATGAATTAATTAATAAAATCCAGGATAAAAAATACTTTTCCAAATTTGTTTGTAAATCTGGCTTTTGGCAAATAAAGATGAAAAAAGAATCAATAGAATGGATCCGGGTATCTCGTTAAAGATTGTAGACTTAGTAGAAAAAGAAGATGCTAAAGATTTTTTAAGGAACAGTGATGTAAATAATCTAAAGTCAACCTCAAGAAATGAACACTAATATATAAATAATCCTCAAGTCCACAGTACTACAGATAACTGTAGCAGCCCAGTCAAGCCCAACAAACGCCTATTCACGGCTACAACGGTGACAATGGCAACTCACAGGACACCAAAAAATTTATACAAAGAAGATCATTCCAGAGTTCAACTATAAATTATTTATATCAAGATTACCCAAAAATTAAATCCTCAAGGATCCTTTAATAATATATCTAAACATAATAAGAATATTATCTAAGTACTTAGAGTGGGTTTCCCGAAAGCTCTAAATAAAACTTGAAATATATTATTACTGGAAATAAAGCATATGATTACAAGCTTATTTTACAGAATACTGACAAAGTTACAAGCCATAATATACAAGATAGAGAAAACTTACGATAATACTTAGGGATTACTAACTTATTGCTGGAAACTTGAACTGAAAACTAGAAGATAGAATATATTTACTATGGGTTTTGGAAACTAGGAATTATGGTTGCTGGATTGCTTGAGTATGTTGTTCTTCTTGTTGGCTGTGTTGGTTGTGTTGAGAGAAGGGGAAGAAGCCTCCTTTTATAGGAGATGGATGAGCCTCGGATGCCAAATTGAGAATCTTGCACAGTAACAGCCGCGTGAATGAACAGTAAAAGTGCATAGGATATGTACAGTGACTGAATAGTAAAGGGCGCACAGTGAGTGAACAGTAAAGGTCATCTACTGTTTGCACAGTAAAGGTCATCTACTGTTTGCACAGTTATGCATGCGTCATCTCTTGCGTCTGATTTTGCTGCCGTAGTGCTGACGTATTTATTGCATCTATTATATTTTATTTATTTTATGGTTCTATCATATTATCAATATTGTGCCTGGTTACCGAGTCCATTGAGTCATCATCTGAATCGGTGTGTCTATAAGCCAAATAATGATAATTGCTCTCACATTTATTAAATAGTGCTTCTTCAGTGTCGGTAGAATTTTGAGATTTGTTAAAATAAGTTACATTTCTATTAAAGGGATGTTTTGGTATAAATTTTCTCATGTTAAAGTTTTCTTTAATCATATACCATGGGTCAGCTGGTATTTCATTCATTATATTATAGACTTTATACATTAATATTAAATCTGTTGTTGCCTCTTTACCTTGAATTAGTGAATTATCGTTACATGCTTGAGCATAGTAGTTTGATATTTTATCTGTTCAATGTTCAATAAATATATTGTGCCTGCTATGAAGTATTTGACCTGTTCCTACCCATTCTGGTGGTATACTTTCTATTATTAATAAAATATAAGGTGAACAAACTCTTTTAGGTTGTTGTTCAGCTATTGCATCTGTTAAACATTTTGGAAAGTTACAATTAATTTTATCCCATGGAGGAGGTATTAAAATACTACTAACCATTCCGTATTCTAATAATAAACTTATAGTAAAAACTATTGCAATCTCGGGATTGGTTGGAAATATTACGTTTGGTCTAGTTATTATAAAATTTTGAAATTTTTTATATTCAATTTCTATTAGTATCGTTGTTTCATATTTATTTATAGCATTTAGATGGACATGTTCATATTTATATTTGCATCCCAAAGGTTCGGGATTAAAACGAAAATAGTTTTGAATAAAAAGCCAGTTAGAGATATCTTTTTCTTGAGAAAATCTAATTATTTTTTCGGCTATATCATTAGGTAATATGGTTTCAACTTTTGTTTTTAATATATACCTATGGTAAGGGTCAAAAGAAGATAAAAAGTTATTATTAGAGTAGAGGTCTACAGTTTTCATTTTCTTTTCATTTGCTTGATTTTTAAGATTTAGTACCTTATAATATTTAATAACAGTTTCATGGTCTTTGATGAGTAGTGGATCACTTTTGCTTTTATAGTATTTAACTTGTGCTTCTAGAGTTTTCACATAATTATTTATATTGTGAAAATAAGTATTTACGTAGTTCATGGTGTGAATAAAAGATCCTTTATTGTATTCTCTGTTAAACCAGAGATTGTCTAGCATCTTCTGTTGATCTTCATTGACTGGTAATTTTGACCTGAATTTTTGTTTTGCATTAAGAACAATAAACAATTGATTAGTATGTTCTTGTGTTCCTGAAGAAGATCCTTGATAAGACATCTGCAAAATATTAAGAAGAGTTAGTAATTAATCTAGATAAAATATCAGCTAATTGGTTATCTTTACCTTTAATATGTTCAAATTGCGGCGTAAATCCTTTTCCTGTAATATTATCAATAAAGTTTAACCATCTTTTTGTAGTTGATTTACTTTGGTTAGTTTTATTAAAATGTTTCACTATATTATCACAGTCAGTTCTTATTAAAAAAGTTTTTCCTAAAAATAATTGAAAATTTTCTATTGTATTTATAACTCCTAAAATTTCTAAGTCAGTTGATGGCAATCTACTTTGTATTTCATTAAAATTTCCTGAACAATATTTACATATTTCTTCTTCGCTTTTATTACTATCTTTATGGGGCCTTTGTAATAGTATACCTGCCCATCCTAAGGCTGATGCGTCTGTTTGAATTATTTTATAGTTATTTTCGATTGGTAAATTTAGAGGTTTTAGTGTACTAACAATTTGTTTTATTTTTTGAACTAATTTTATATCTTCATTATTAAAATATTTTTGTCCATTTTTCCTAATTTACTATATAATGGTCCTACTAGTTTAGATAAATTTGGTATAAAAGATCTACAGTAATTTAATAATCCTAAGAAGGCTTGTAATTTTTTGGTTTCTTCTATTCTGTCTGGGAATTCTAAAACCTTTTTTACTATGTGTTCTTGCAATTCTATTTTTCCTCCATTAATAAAAAGTCCTAAAAATGCTATTTCTTGTTTTTCTAATTGCATCTTTTTACTACTAATTATTAATCCTTGATTTATAAATTCTTTAAAAACTATTTGTAAGTGATTTCTATGTTCTTGCTTAGTATTACTAAAAACGAGTATATCATCAATATAAACTATACAAAATTCAGAATGTTTTTTAAAGATAGTATCCATTTTATTTTGAAATATCTGTGGTGCGGTTTTTAGGCCAAATGGCATGACTAACCATTCAAAATGTCCTTCTGGACAAGTAAAGGCTGTCCATTCTATTGATTCTTTTTGCATCTTTATTTGCCAAAAGCCAGATTTACAATCAAATTTGGAAAAGTATTTTTTATCCTGGATTTTATTAATTAATTCATCTTTATTGGGTATTTTATAGCTATCATCATATGTATTATCATTTAATCTTTTATAATTAATAACCATTCTTGCTTTGTTTCTTTTTATTTCACTATGATTCCTTACCATAAATGCAGGGCTTCTATGTCTACTTATGCTTTTTTGTATTACTCCTAAATTTAATAATTCTCTTATTTGGTTTTTAAATTCTTCTTGATCTATTAATTCACAAGCAATATCTTTAGTTTTTATAGTTATGTCAGGATTTATTATGTTTAATTTTGCCTCTATTTTATTTTTATTCCAATGTTTTTGAGGGTCTTCTCCTATAATTTCAGTTTTTTCTGCTAATCTAATTAAGTCTTCTAATTCTAATTTAGTATTTTTAAACATGAGTTTATTTAAATTATTACATTCTATCTTAAGACTTTCACTATTTTCGAGATATTGTAGATAATCTTTTAAGTAATCTTCTTCTATATCTAGTTCATTATTATTTATGTCTTCAATTTGTTCAGTTGGTTATAATATTATATTATTATTAAGGATTAATTTATTCTCTTGTTTTAAGATGTTAGATTGATTATTAGGTACAATATGTGTTCCTTTTTTAAATAATTGTATACCAGAAGGTGTGTACATAAATCCTCCCGTTAAAGATTGAATAAAATTTAATCCTAAGATAAAGGGGTGATGACTTTTTACATTTGTTATATATGTTTGAGGTAAGATAAATTGTTCTTCATTTATGTATATAGGTATATTTTGTATACACTGAGTTATAGGTATAGCATCTTTATTGAATTGATGTATATAGACAGGGTAATTTAAATCTTTAGCATCTTCTTTTTCTACTAAGTCTACATGAATTAAACTTTTAGTTGCTCCTGTATCTAGCATTGCTGTTGTTTCTATAATTTTATTTGCAAATTTTATTTTTGTAGGAAAGGTAATTAAAGCTGTTTTATTAGTATTATTTATTTGTTCTTTAGGTTTATTGATTATTTCTTCAGTATAACAATTTGTACATAGATTTTGTTTACAATTTTCGCATATATATAAATTTTTATATTCTTTTTTACACTTAGCACAGTCTAACTGTAATAATGTAAATTGGTTAAATTTATATTCGCATTCTTCAATATTATAACAAAGATTGAAATTATCTAAACATTGTTCTAAGATTTCTATATCATCATCATTAAAGTTTATTGATTCTGTGGATTCTATACTGTATATACTAATATTATCAATTTCTTCATATTAATCGTATATACTTTCTAATTCTATTGTGTCTCCTAAATCATCTTCAATGTCGTCTAAGATATTTATTTTTTCTTGTATTTTAGAAATGTTATTACTTTTATTTCTATATGGACAATTAGGTCTAATGTGATTTGGATCTCCGCATATAAAACATTTACAATTTGTTACTTTTTTAATATTTTTATCATCTTTAGTGTCTTTATTATCTTTGTTAATTTTACGTTTTTTATACCATGGTCCTTTTCTTTTATAGTTATTATATTTATAATGTTTTTTAAATGTCTTACTAGGCCTGATTTTATAACTTTTGTATTTTTTATATTTCCTTTTAGTTTTATATTTGTTATTATTTTTATTGGTTATAATTCTTTTATTGTCACAACCGTACTGAGGTGGTAAATCTAATTGTTGACATGTGTGATAGTATTGTTTCCTAATTTCTTTGCTTTCTTTTAATTTTCTACATTCAGATTTTAGTGTATTATATACTGTATTAATTCTAGCTCCTATAGATGCATCTGTTTTACAGTCGTCTGTTTTTTGCCAATTTTTCCATATTTTTTCACCTATTTTTCCTGGTATTTTCTGTATATATCGATCTAGTAAATTAATATCATTTGTTTTTCATGTTTGTGTCCAATATTCTACATATTTTCGAGTGTAATCTCCAATATATTCTAGTCTACAAATTTGTAATTGTTCTAAATTTCTAAGTGCTTCTGTTTGTTTTTCTGTGATTTGTATGAGCCTATTACCGCCTAAAAAAGAAACCTTAATTAAATTAGTAAATCTTTCTATATTAAAGTTTTCTTTAAATTTTATATATTCGTTTCCTAATTTATATGTTAGATACCAGTTGGATACGCTTCCTTCTAATGTATTTTCAAAATATGATTCGCACTCACTTAAGTTAGTAAATTCTATTAGTGTAGTAGCTCTAAAGCATCCTTTTTCCCATATTTCTATTGCAGTCTCCCAATCTAATGGATTTACATTATCTAGATTTAGTATACTACCATATTGATTTATATTTAAACTTGTATCGAATACATATCTGCTTCTACTTTTATTACCTTGTGTTGGTTTAGTATTTTCATTATATCTTTCTTTTGTTGATCCTAGATGTTGATGTGTTGAATAGTCAGTAGTAGGTGATTTTGAGGTTGATGATTCGCCAGTTACTTCTTCGGTTGGGTTTATTTCTTCTAAGGTTTTTATAATTTCGTTTTCATTTAAAAATTTATCCAGTCCTATGTTAATTATTTTTCTTTTATTATCTTCATTAGTTCCTTCTGCGCAATATATTGAAATTATTAATTCTTTATTTTCTTCATTACCATATTTTTCTAATAATTGTTCTGTTGTTAGATTATCGCAGTCTTCTATAATTATATCATATATTTTGTCTTCGAATACTGTAAATAAAGTTTCTATTTGTTCTTCTATAATTAATATATTAATTTCTTCTAATAATTCTTCACTTTCATTTTCGATTGGTTTATATTTACTGAATTTAATGCTACTTTGTCCTTCTTGATTTTCATATATTTTATTTTTTTCTGGGTTTTTTAAATTTGTTATCATTAAATTAGGTAATTTCCATTCTAATTCTTCATAAATACTACTATCTATTTTTTGTGCTTCTATCATTTCTACATATTTACTATTAAAAGATTTTACTATACAGTCAAATTCAGCTTTAAAATTTATTTTGTAGCGATTAAATAATTTTCCCATAAATAGTGTATATACCAAGAGATTATTATATTGTCCTGTCATATTATATCCTCGTGTACTTATTGCTATTTTTATATGTTTACTGAATTCATTAGTATCTATAGAAAAGTTGGGTATACATCCTATTACTGCTGCATTTTTTGCTAAATCTACTTCAGCGCTAGCTATTTGTGCCTGTCGATGATTATTCCATCTGTCATCATATATGTATACTAATATTTTAGTTCCTGCTTCTAACCTGGTTAATCCTACTATTCCTATTATAAATATTCCTAAATGCACGAATTCTATCTTTATTTTATTTAATTCTTTTGCAGATTCTTTTGTTATTAAATCTAATATTTTCTCACTATTAACTGCTGCTATTTTTCTTTGGCTAGTGTGATTATATATTTTACTAGTGAATTCTAACATATTCTGGTTATATAACTGTTGTCCTTTAGCCTTTTGAATGCCTTTTTCTATATATTTTTTCGTATCTTCGTTGTCATCAAATAGACTTTCGATTCGGAATATTGATTTATTTTTGGTTGTAGAAGTCATCTTTAGAATAAAATAAATTTAATTTTGTTTTAGCAGGTTTAGGGTTTGTTTTTAGGTTTCTAAATTTTTCAATTAACTCGTCTATATCAGGTGTGTCTTGTTTGCCTTGTTTTTCTTCCTTCTTTTGTACGTATTTTATGAATTTTTCTAATTCAGTTTTTATTATAGTTATATTGGTATTTATGACGTCTAGGAATCCTTTTATGTAATCTTGATTTTCTTCAATTTTTCTAATTTTTTCTAGTAAGTTATTATTGTTCATATATTTATCCTAATCTACCTTTTTCTGCTAATACTCCTAGTTGAGTTTCTAAAGATATTAATCTTGTTTGTTGTTTAGTGATAAGCTGTTGTGTATCTTCTTTTAGTTGTGAGTTTTGCCTTATTCTAGTATTTTTACTCTTTTTTAATATTTCTAAAAGTTGTTGACTTATTATAATAACTCTTCTTGTTAGATCTATAGAATTTTTTATTCTTTCTTTTTCTGTTTGCATTAACTTATTAAAATCTTCCTTTTTCACTTAATATTCCTAATTTGATTTCTAAAGATAAAACAATTTTTTCTTTTATATCTAATATTATCCAATTAATAACAAGAAATCTTTCAAACTCTTTTTGATTTTTGAATTTTATAGCTCTTTGTATATAAAAGTCTAGATTTTTATATTCTAAACGTAATCTTGCTTTTAATTTAGTTTTTTCACTAAGCATAAAAGTTATTAATGGATGTAAACTTATGATTTGTAATTCCACTCTTTTCGTTAAATAATATGTCTTATTATATAAAGATATAATATTAAAGCAGCTCTGATACCATTATTTTTTAAGGAACAGTGATGTAAATAATCTAAAGTCAACCTCAAGAAATGAACACTAATATATAAATAATCCTCAAGTCCACAGTACTACAGATAACTGTAGTAGCAAGAACAGTGATGTAAATAATCTAAAGTCAACCTCAAGAAATGAACACTAATATATAAATAATCCTCAAGTCCACAGTACTACAGATAACTGTAGCAGCCCAGTCAAGCCCAACAAACGCCTATTCACGGCTACAACGGCGACAATGGCAACTCACAGGACACCATAAAATTTATACAAAGAAGATCATTCCAGAGTTCAACTATAAATTATTTATATCAAGATTACCCAAAAATTAAATCCTCAAGGATCCTTTAATAATATATCTAAACATAATAAGAATATTATCTAAGTACTTAGAGTGGGTTTCCCGAAAGCTCTAAATAAAACTTGAAATATATTATTACTGGAAATAAAGCATATGATTACAAGCTTATTTTACAGAATACTGACAGAGTTACAAGCCATAATATACAAGATAGAGAAAACTTACGATAATACTTAGGGATTACTAACTTATTGCTGGAAACTTGAACTGAAAACTAGAAGCTAGAATATATTTACTATGGGTTTTGGAAACTAGGAATTATGGTTGCTGGATTGCTTGAGTATGTTGTTCTTCTTGTTGGCTGTGTTGGTTGTGTTGAGAGAAGGGGAAGAAGCCTCCTTTTATAGGAGATGGATGAGCCCCGGATGCCAAATTGAGAATCTTGCACAGTAACAGCCGCGTGAATGAACAGTAAAAGTGCACAGGATATGTACAGTGACTGAATAGTAAAGGGCGCACAGTGAGTGAACAGTAAAGGTCATCTACTGTTTGCACAGTTATGCATGCGTCATCTCTTGCGTCTGATTTTGCTGCCGTAGTGCTGACGTATTTATTGCATCTATTATATTTTATTTATTTTATGGTTCTATCATATTATCAATATTGTGCCTGGTTACCGAGTCCATTGAGTCATTATCTGAATCGGTGTGTCTATAAGCCAAATAATGATAATTGCTCTCACGTTCATTAAATAGTGCTTCTTCAGTGTCGGTAGAATTTTGAGATTTGTTAAAATAAGTTACATTTCTATTAAAGGGATGTTTTGGTATAAATATTCTCATGTTAAAGTTTTCTTTAATCATATACCATGGGTCAGCTGGTATTTCATTCATTATATTATAGACTTTATACATTAATATTAAATCTGCTGTTCCCTCTTTACCTTGAATTAGTGAATTATCGTTACATGCTTGAGCATAGTAGTTTGATATTTTATCTGTTCGATGTTCAATAAATATATTGTGCCTGCTATGAAGTATTTGACCTGTTCCTACCCATTCTGGTGGTATACTTTCTATTATTAATAAAATATAAGGTGAACAAACTCTTTTAGGTTGTTGTTCAGCTATTGCATCTGTTAAACATTTTGGAAAGTTACAATTAATTTTATCCCATGGAGGAGGTATTAAAATACTACTAACCATTCCGTATTCTAATAATAAACTTATAGTAACTTCTATTGCAATCTCGGGATTGGTTGGAAATATTACGTTTGGTCTAGTTATTATAAAATTTTGAAATTTTTTATATTCAATTTCTATTAGTATCATTGTTTCATATTTATTTATAGCATTTAGATGGACATGTTCATATTTATATTTGCATCCCAAAGGTTCGGGATTAAAACGAAAATAGTTTTGAATAAAAAGCCAGTTAGAGATATCTTTTTCTTGAGAAAATCTAATTATTTTTTCGGCTATATCATTAGGTAATATGGTTTCAACTTTTGTTTTTAATATATACCTATGGCAAGGGTCAAAAGAAGATAAAAAGTTATTATTAGAGTAGAGGTCTACAGTTTTCATTTTCTTTTCATTTGCTTGATTTTTAAGATTTAGTACCTTATAATATTTAATAACAGTTTCATGGTCTTTGATGAGTTGTGGATCACTTTTGCTTTTATAGTATTTAACTTGTGCTTCTAGAGTTTTCACATAATTATTTATATTGTGAAAATAAGTATTTACGTAGTTCATGGTGTGAATAAAAGATCCTTTATTGTATTCTCTGTTAAACCAGAGATTGTCTAGCATCTTCTGTTGATCTTCATTGACTGGTAATTTTGACCTGAATTTTTGTTTTGCATTAAGAACAGTAAACAATTGATTAGTATGTTCTTGTGTTCCTGAAGAAGATCCTTGATAAGACATCTGCAAAATATTAAGAAGAGTTAGTAATTAATCTAGATAAAATATCAGCTAATTGGTTATCTTTACCTTTAATATGTTCAAATTGCGGCGTAAATCCTTTTCCTGTAATATTATCAATAAAGTTTAACCATCTTTTTGTAGCTGATTTACTTTGGTTAGTTTTATTAAAATGTTTCACTATATTATCACAGTCAGTTCTTATTAAAAAAGTTTTTCCTAAAAATAATTGAAAATTTTCTATTGTATTTATAACTCCTAAAATTTCTAAGTCAGTTGATGGCAATCTACTTTGTATTTCATTAAAATTTCCTGAACAATATTTACATATTTCTTCTTCGCTTTTATTACTATCTTTATGGGGCCTTTGTAATAGTATACCTGCCCATCCTAAGGCTGATGCGTCTGTTTGAATTATTTTATAGTTATTTTCGATTGGTAAATTTAGAGGTTTTAGTGTACTAACAATTTGTTTTATTTTTTGAACTAATTTTATATCTTCATTATTAAAATATTTTTGTCCATTTTTTCCTAATTTACTATATAATGGTCCTACTAGTTTAGATAAATTTGGTATAAAAGATCTACAGTAATTTAATAATCCTAAGAAGGCTTGTAATTTTTTGGTTTCTTCTATTCTGTCTGGGAATTCTAAAACCTTTTTTACTATGTGTTCTTGCAATTCTATTTTTCCTCCTTTAATAAAAAGTCCTAAAAATTCTATTTCTTGTTTTTCTAATTGCATCTTTTCAATACTAATTATTAATCCTTGATTTATAAATTCTTTAAAAACTATTTGTAAGTGATTTCTATGTTCTTGCTTAGTATTACTAAAAACGAGTATATCATCAATATAAACTATACAAAATTCAGAATGTTTTTTAAAGATAGTATCCATTTTATTTTGAAATATCTGTGGTGCGTTTTTTAGGCCAAATGGCATGACTAACCATTCAAAATGTCCTTCTGGACAAGTAAAGGCTGTCCATTCTATTGATTCTTTTTGCATCTTTATTTGCCAAAAGCCAGATTTACAATCAAATTTAGAAAAGTATTTTTTATCCTGGATTTTATTAATTAATTCATCTTTATTGGGTATTTTATAGCTATCATCATATGTATTATCATTTAATCTTTTATAATTAATAACCATTCTTGCTTTGTTTCTTTTTATTTCACTATGATTCCTTACCATAAATGCAGGGCTTCTATGTCTACTTATGCTTTTTTGTATTACTCCTAAATTTAATAATTCTCTTATTTTGTTTTTAAATTCTTCTTGATCTATTAATTCACAAGCAATATCTTTAGTTTTTATAGTTATGTCAGGATTTATTATGTTTAATTTTGCCTCTATTTTATTTTTATTCCAATGTTTTTGAGGGTCTTCTCCAATAATTTCAGTTTTTTCTGCTAATATAATTAAGTCTTCTAATTCTAATTTAGTATTTTTAAACATGAGTTTATTTAAATTATTACATTCTATCTTAAGACTTTCACTATTTTCGAGATATTGTAGATAATCTTTTAAGTAATCTTCTTCTATATCTAGTTCTTTATTATTTATGTCTTCAATTTGTTCAGTTGGTTCTAATATTATATTATTATTAAGGATTAATTTATTCTCTTGTTTTAAGATGTTAGATTGATTATTAGGTACAATATGTGTTCCTTTTTTAAATAATTGTATACCAGAAGGTGTGTACATAAATCCTCCCGTTAAAGATTGAATAAAATTTAATCCTAAGATAAAGGGGTGATGACTTTTTACATTTGTTATATATGTTTGGGGTAAGATAAATTGTTCTTCATTTATGTATATAGGTATATTTTGTATACACTGAGTTATAGGTATAGCATCTTTATTGAATTGATGTATATAGACAGGGTAATTTAAATCTTTAGCATCTTCTTTTTCTACTAAGTCTACATGAATTAAACTTTTAGTTGCTCCTGTATCTAGCATTGCTGTTGTTTCTATAATTTTATTTGCAAATTTTATTTTTGTAGGAAAGGTAATTAAAGCTGTTTTATTAGTATTATTTATTTGTTCTTTAGGTTTATTGATTATTTCTTCAGTATAACAATTTGTACATAGATTTTGTTTACAATTTTCGCATATATATAAATTTTTATATTCTTTTTTACACTTAGCACAGTCTAACTGTAATAATGTAAATTGGTTAAATTTATATTCGCATTCTTCAATATTATAACAAAGATTGAAATTATCTAAACATTGTTCTAAGATTTCTATATCATCATCATTAGAGTTTATTGATTCTGTGGATTCTATACTGTATATACTAATATTATCAATTTCTTCATATTCATCGTATATACTTTCTAATTCAATTGTGTCTCCTAAATCATCTTCAATGTCGTCTAAGATATTTATTTTTTCTTGTATTTTAGAAATGTTATTACTTTTATTTCTATATGGACAATTAGGTCTAATGTGATTTGGATCTCCGCATATAAAACATTTACAATTTGTTACTTTTTTAATATTTTTATCATCTTTAGTGTCTTTATTATCTTTGTTAATTTTACGTTTTTTATACCATGGTCTTTTTCTTTTATAGTTATTATATTTATAATGTTTTCTAAATGTCTTACTAGGCCTGATTTTATAACTTTTGTATTTTTTATATTTCCTTTTAGTTTTATATTTGTTATTATTTTTATTGGTTATAATTCTTTTATTGTCACAACCGTACTGAGGTGGTAAATCTAATTGTTGACACGTGTGATAGTATTGTTTCCTAATTTCTTTTCTTTCTTTTAATTTTCTACATTCAGATTTTAGTGTATTATATACTGTATTAATTCTAGCTCCTATAGATGCATCTGTTTTACAGTCGTCTGTTTTTTGCCAATTTTTCCATATTTTTTCACCTATTTTTCCTGGTATTTTCTGTATATATCGATCTAGTAAATTAATATCATTTGTTTTTCCTGTTTGTGTCCAATATTCTACATATTTTCGAGTGTAATCTCCAATATATTCTAGTCTACAAATTTGTAATTGTTCTAAATTTCTAAGTGCTTCTGTTTGTTTTTCTGTGATTTGTATGAGCCTATTACCGCCTAAAAAAGAAACCTTAATTAAATTAGTAAATCTTTCTATATTAAAGTTTTCTTTAAATTTTATATATTCGTTTCCTAATTTATATGTTAGATACCAGTTGGATACGCTTCCTTGTAATGTATTTTCAAAATATGATTCGCACTCACTTAAGTTAGTAAATTCTATTAGTGTAGTAGCTCTAAAGCATCCTTTTTCCCATATTTCTATTGCAGTCTCCCAATCTAATGGATTTACATTATCTAGATTTAGTATACTACCATATTGATTTATATTTAAACTTGTATCGAATACATATCTGCTTCTACTTTTATTACCTGGTGTTGGTTTAGTATTTTCATTATATCTTTCTTTTGTTGATCCTAGATGTTGATGTGTTGAATAGTCAGTAGTAGGTGATTTTGAGGTTGATGATTCGCCAGTTACTTCTTCGGCTGGGTTTATTTCTTCTAAGGTTTTTATAATTTCGTTTTCATTTAAAAATTTATCCAGTCCTATGTTAATTATTTTTCTTTTATTATCTTCATTAGTTCCTTCTGCGCAATATATTGAAATTATTAATTCTTTATTTTCTTCATTACCATATTTTTCTAATAATTGTTCTGTTGTTAGATTATCGCAGTCTTCTATAATTATATCATATATTTTGTCTTCGAATACTGTAAATAAAGTTTCTATTTGTTCTTCTATAATTAATACATTAATTTCTTCTAATAATTCTTCACTTTCATTTTCGATTGGTTTATATTTACTGAATTTAATGCTACTTTGTCCTACTTGATTTTCATATATTTTATTTTTTTCTGGGTTTTTTAAATTTGTTATCATTAAATTAGGTAATTTCCATTCTAATTCTTCATAAATACTACTATCTATTTTTTGTGCTTCTATCATTTCTACATATTTACTATTTAAAGATTTTACTATACAATCAAATTCAGCTTTAAAATTTATTTTGTAGCGATTAAATAATTTTCCCATAAATAGTGTATATACCAAGAGATTATTATAATGTCCTGTCATATTATATCCTCGTGTACTTATTGCTATTTTTATATGTTTACTGAATTCATTAGTATCTATAGAAAAGTTGGGTATACATCCTATTACTACTGCATTTTTTGCTAAATCTACTTCAGCGCTAGCTATTTGTGCCTGTCGATGATTATTCCATCTATCATCATATATGTATACTAATATTTTAGTTCCTGCTTCTAACCTGGTTAATCCTACTATTCCTATTATAATTATTCCTAAATGCATGAATTCTATCTTTATTTTATTTAATTCTTTTGCAGATTCTTTTGTTATTAAATCTAATATTTTCTCACTATTAACTGCTGCTATTTTTCTTTGGCTAGTGTGATTATATATTTTACTAGTGAATTCTAACATATTCTGGTTATATAACTGTTGTCCTTTAGCCTTTTGAATGCCTTTTTCTATATATTTTTTCGTATCTTCGTTGTCATCAAATAGACTTTCGATTCGGAATATTGATTTGTTTTTGGTTGTAGAAGTCATCTTTAGAATAAAATAAATTTAATTTTGTTTTAGCAGGTTTAGGGTCTGTTTTTAGGTTTCTAAATTTTTCAATTAACTCGTCTATATCAGGTGTGTCTTGTTTGCCTTGTTTTTCTTCCTTCTTTTGTACGTATTTTATGATTTTTTCTAATTCAGTTTTTATTATAGTTATATTGGTATTTATGACGTCTAGGAATCCTTTTATGTAATCTTGATTTTCTTCAATTTTTCTAATTTTTTCTAGTAAGTTATTATTGTTCATATATTTATCCTAATCTACCTTTTTCTGCTAATACTCCTATTTGAGTTTCTAAAGATAAAACAATTTTTTCTTGTTGTTCTATTACGTAAATAGTACTGTCTACTAAATGGTTTTCTTCAAATTTTAAAATAAGTCTTAAAAAGTTATATTGAGTTCTAATTATGCCTCTTCTGAATTCGATTTCGTTTCTTAGTATTTGTTTTTTAGTTTGCATTAACACTTAAAGTCTACCTTTTTCTATTAATACTGCTAGTTGATTTTCTTTTGCTAGTTGTCTTTTTTGGTCGTATTCTATTATATTAATTGTGCTTTCTATTAAGTCGAAACGTCCTAACTGAATGATACGCCTTAAATGATTCTTTAGATTTTTTACACTAATTCTACTATGTTCTATTGAGTTTCTAAGTTGTTGTTTCTCTGTGTACATTAAAATCTACCTCTTTCACTTAGTATTTCTAATTCTAACTTATACTGGTGAATTCTTTCATTAGCTATTCTAATTATCCAACTATTAATAGTAGCTTGTATATAGTTTTTCTTTTTTATGTTTTCTTCTTTTTTGATTATTGCGTCGTCTAATATCTTATATTCTGCTAATAATTTTCGTTTTAGAAATTCTTTTTCACTTATCATAAATTTAAAAACGACCTTTTTCTCCTAAGATTTCTATCTCTAGCTGATATTTATGAATTTTTTCTTTTATATCTAATATTATCCAATTAATAACAAGAAATCTTTCAAACTCTTTTTGGTTTTTGAATTTTATATCTCTTTGTATATAAAAGTCTAGATTTTTATATTCTAAACGTAATCTTGCTTTTAATTTAGTTTTTTCACTAAGCATAAAAGTTATTAATGGATGTAAACTTATGATTTGTAATTCCACTCTTTTCGTTAAATAATATGTCTTATTATATAAAGATATAATATTAAAGCAGCTCTGATACCATTATTTTTTAAGGAACAGTGATGTAAATATATATATATATATATATATATATATATATATATATATATATATATGAGTGTTTATACATATATAGTATGTGAATATTTGTGTGTAATCATACCCGCGCTACTTTCTATCACGAGAGGTTTCTATGTCGAGACAGTCTTATCTTGATGTGACCTTTATGGGGGATATTGACTTGTGCCCTAGAACATAGCATCCTTGGTACAGGATATCTGGGAATGATAGTCAGACGGTCTTAAAAGACGTGAGGGTATGTGCTGACCTCTTAGTGACTTCGAACTATGCTTCACCTCCAATATGTGTGTTTTGTGTTAATACAGTTCGAGAGCGATTTCGAACTAGTATTTCCCGTTTGTATGAGAGATACGGGGACTTGATAGCAGAGTATGCCAACACCATAGATTTTATATGGGGTGATCGATTAGTGTATATATATATATATATATATATATTATATGAGTGATGAATGTATATATACCTGCAATTCACCTACTGTGATTGTATGTAGATAGAATTGAATAATTGAAATTAAATGAATTAAGAGTCTGGGAACTTAAAGCTATATTATGATGTACATAGCCGACTTGGTGAATTCATAAGAAAATTTATCATATAAAATTATAATTATGCAATCTCATGAATTAGGATTGATAAGGGGAGATTGGGTTAAACTAGTGAATGGGGTTAGCTTCATCTAGAGTAATTCAGTGGTATGTTAGGCGTGAACATTAGTTGAGAGGTTAGAATTCCTAAGTGAGTGCCGAGTCACTAACATGTATGTAATATCAACTCGTGAGCATTTTATATACTTGTTAAACTATTTTAAAGCTATTTTACACTCGGTCTCTGACCCGTTTCCTATTATATCTTCTTTCTCTTGTGTGTGTGTATATATATATATATATATATATATATATATATATATATAGAGAGAGAGAGAGAGAGAGAGAGAGAGGTTCTCATGCATACCCCAGTTTGCATACCGTTGGCGCGGACCAATTTTCATAAAATAGTAAAAAAAATATTTTTGATGTAATTTTTTTTTATAATTTCTAAACATTTCAATAGGACCATAAAAAAAATTCAACTCAAAATGATTTTTTTTGCTATTTTAAAAAAATCGGTCAAACTTTGTCAGTTTTTAACAACTTAAAAACTGACAAAGTTTGACCGATTTTTTTAAAATAGCAAAAAAATTCATTTTGAGTTGAATTTTTTTTATGGTCCGATTGAAATGTTTAGAAACTATAAAAAAATCAGCCCGAAATTATTTTTTTTACTATTTTAAAAAAATGGTCCACACGGAGGGTATGCAAACTGGGTATGCATGAGATCCTTTCTGTGTGTGTGTATATATATATATATATATATATATATATATATATATATATATATATATATATAGAGAGAGAGAGAGAGAGAGAGAGAGAGAGAGAGAGATGTGTGTGTGTGTGTGTGTGTGTGTGTGTGTTTTACAGGTGACTAGCCACATGGGCGTCAGACTTAAATCTTTAGACTGTTGACATGCTGCAGCTAGTGTGGGAGTTGCAGGTATTTGCATTAGACAACTCCAGCCTTGACATCTCAGATCTTCTCTTAGTCATTTTAGATGGGGCATGTGTTGACCATTTCCAGTTTTATTTAGTTCAACGAAATTTCTACTCTTTATTATTTCAGTATTCAGTTTTAGTTGGGATTGTTTTAATTAATTCATTATCCTTCGATTTGGGATACTTTATTTTGATTGATTAGTCTAACATGTTTATTCCACTTAAATGGTTTGGTATTTAATATTATTATTTGTGTTCATGAAAATGGTTTCGTATATTAAATCATAATAGTAGGACTTAATTTATAAAGTGAAATGTTTTGACAATTAGCTTAATTATTTCTTAGGTGATTAATAAAGAAAAAAAAATTCGATAGTGATGCTAAGAATGAACCAACCGGACACTTTGATTTCATTTAATAAAGGACTGATCGCCCGGTATTTAATTAGGCGGGGTGCCATATATAGCTAGTCAGACCGATGTCTGTCAGGTCAGCACATTCTTGCGAGCTTCCACGCACGACACATCACTACAGCCAGTCCACCGGTATGCTGTCATACCTACACATACTCGTGATGCCAACACACACCCACATCGCTATAGCTAGGTGACCCGATACCTATAAGCGATCCACATACTCGCGATGCAAATAAATTTTAATACTCATTCTTTGTTTTAGGTATTAATTCTCAATTTGTCAACTTCTCATTATTTCTATTACAATCCCCCCCCCCCCCCCCCCCTTTATTGAGCATAAATTCCTCAAACAACCCCTAGTCCCATACATATAGGTCTCGAAAATGCAAGTTTATCCAAGCCTAACATTTAGGAAGAATAAAAACCAATATCTACTATATATCCTTACACCTAACTCACGATCGAATGGAAACTATGCACAATTCAGCCCCACCCCTGGAATCATCCATCCATAAAAACCCATATTATCTATGAGAAAGCTATGTGATGTTGATTAAATTGAATTCACAAATTCTAATAGTAAACTTATTTAATTAGAGTCAATTTTTATATGAATTTAATTCATCCCTAAAACATAAAACTATTTGGGTAAAATCAAATCAACATAAACAAATTACTGACACACAGATTTCAAGAAAAAACACAAAAACGAAAAACCTTTTTATTTCACTTAATAATACTCACAATGGTTACAGGCGAAATTCGTAATGAATATTCGTAAATACCCACAAGAACACGCGGTTCTGAGTCGTCAATGAATCAACCTCAGAAGATCTACAAAGACATGTAATCCAATTATCCCGGAACATCCATGACTACTCTATAACACCCCACGATTTTGGGACCGAGAAATTTAAAATTTCAGGAGAAATAAAATTTATTTAAATTGGATAATTTTCAAATTTGGAAATTGAAGTGCAGAAATTGAGGACATTTTAAAGAAATCCAGATGATAATTCTGAGTGCGCCATTGGTTCAGGATGGGTCGAGAGAGTCAAAATGACTGTCCTTGGGATTTATTTCAGTTCCAAAATATTTTTAAGTTAGTTGGATCGAATTGGAGTAAACGAGTCATTTAAAGTATGTATTAACATTTAAAAACTGGGACTTATGTTTTAAGGGATTTAAGGGCTTACGATTTCAGCCCTTCTCATTTGTGAGAAGAGAGAAATAGAAAGAAGAGGGAAAGAAGAAGAAAGGAAGAGAGAGAGGAGAAAAGGCTTGGAGATTTCGGCCCAAACGCGATTCCGAGGACGATTCAACCTCTACAATACCGAGGCAAGTTTTTAATCTTGCTACATATTTAATTTGTGTATTTCATTTCATAATTTGTGGATAAAAGAATTGGATTTTGGATATATTTATCAAAACCTAAATTTTGGTTTCATTCTTGAAATTTTTGTTTACACATGGGTTTAAGGGAGTAAAACTTGAGGAGATTAGATATAAAAGAAGATTTGAGGTTGGGAACATATTTGGGTTGAGAATAAAGGGTTGGAAGTAGTATAATTAGAATTTTGGAAATTTATGGATTTTGGTGAAATGGCCTATTTCATGGCTTTCTAAACTGGCCGAATCGATTCGCCCCTAGCGAATCAATTCGCCATGTTACAGAAGCATCAGGTATTTAGGGCCGAATCGATTCGCCCCTAGAGAATCGATTTGTTCTATAGCAGACATACAGTTCTAGTTCGTCCGAATCAATTCTGATGGGTCGAATCGATTCGGAACAAGGACCGAATCGATTCGGAGGGGCCGAATCGATTCGAAAACAGGGCAATTTTGGATAATTTTTCCTAGGGAGAATTTTACTCCTATTCTCTTGGGCTTATCGACTTGGAACATTATAAATTGATGAAAGGGTTATGATTGGATGATTTCTAAGGAGTTTCTTATATGTTATGATAGTGGGGACACATCAAACTATTTTGGAGACGAATATATGTGCGTATTGAAGATTATTATATTAGAGTAGTGGGGAATCTCATTGAGAATGGGAGTTCTATTTAGGGGTCATAAGGGAGCCTAGTTATGATGTAAGGTTAAGGACCCTTTGAGAGAGTTGTGAGGGTACGGCATGAAATTGTTGGCCAATATTTGTGTCGAATCCTTATAGCAATATGATTCTATTTAATACATGTTTTGGAACCAACGAGAGGTAGAGGTTGTGTATCCTTAGTAATGTTTAACTTAAGTAATGAGTTATAATGCCTTAAGATTAAGGGTTCATTAGAGAAATTGAACCGTATGCGGAAATTTAGAGAATAATTGGGCTATACTATCAACTAGAATAGGGTGTGCTGTAAATCTAGTTGGGATAGTTATTATGTATCAGTGTGTGATTTTCAATGGGGATTCCAATAAGTGATGGGATCATCGAATGAATTTAGAATTGAGTTGTGGTTTGAAGACTATTAGTTATGTGTATACCTATAGTCAGAATTATTGCTAGGTATATCGTAGTGTATTCGGACATAGATGGAATGTGTAGTGATTGATATATATGTTATACTTGGGAGTTAGTAACCTTATTGTTATGGATATTGGGGGACTTTTCACATCATAGGGGAATGAATAAATATGTGTCCAGTGAGGCACTATATATAAGGAAGAATGCTTCGAGTAAATATACATCGTAATAAGAGCGAGTATTACGAGAGTTGTATACATATAGCCAGTTTATGTTACTTGATGAATAGTGATTGAAAATGGAGTATGCTTTTATACATAGAGAGATTTATATATATTGAAATGGTTATGTGAATATGAAACAAATGTATATTTTTTGTGTGATGATTTATACATATGATGTGATTGATGGCACATATCAATATATTGTGAATGGTAAAATATATATGTATATATACACCTCTCTAAATGCTATCATAGGGGAAGTTACGCGCATGAGGTGAAGTCCCCTGGCTAGTGAATGCAAGGTGAATATAGTCCTCGGACATAGGACCGGTTATTATATTGTGTGATTATTGTTCAAAGTGGGGTAATTCCGGGTGGGGTTATGACTCACTGTCGAAGGTATATGGCCGCTCCCCGACGTTATGCGATGTAGGATACGTAGGTTGTCTTGTGTGTGATAGGCCCTAGAAGATGATAGCTATTTAAGGGCGCGCATAGTGGGGAAACCTGGACGGACGGTCTTATAATCATTATATGTGTGTGATATAACTATTCTTATTAAAGTGTAATATTATTGATGGCAAAGTATACATTATGTGTGTTATGTACACATGGTTATATAAATGAATTATTGATTATATATATATATATATATATATATATATATAGAGAGAGAGAGAGATAGAGAGAGGAAGAGAGAGAGAGAGAGCATATATATATATATACACATATGCATATATATCCTAAGTGAATAGGATATGAAGTTTAGATGACGTACATCTTGGGTGATTTTGGTGTACGAGTTTATTTATGGTTGAAGGATCGTACTTAGCGACAATTACGGTTTTGTCGACCCAAGGTTTTAATTGAAATTCTATTTATGTTCTTAGATAGTAATCGATATCTAGGTAGTTATGGTAATAGAATTTGTGTGGATGACATAATGGATCCATACGATCGACATTGTCAAGGATTAGTGTATCGGGGGGTTCCTTGTTTGGATTTCCCTTTGCGAGACGCCCAATGCACGAAACGTAGTGAAATGTTGAAAGTGGAGATAAGTTGTGTTCTTAAGTACTTGTATGAATTTTGTTTAGAGAATAAACTCTTACATTAAAGCTAAATGTTAATGTGTGATGTACTAAGATTTATAACTGGTTTAAGTTAATGATTGGAACCTAAGCCTATGAGGGCTTATATGTGTATATATTAATGTGGTATTTAATTGGAATGTATTTTTGGGTTATGTTAGGATGGTGGGTCATGTGGCTATGGACCATATGTACAGTTTAGTAGATTGTCCTTAATTGGGTCGGGTAGCTTAAATTAAGGTTCCAAGATGTGATTAGTGGCGCGTTGTAGATGAGAGGTGAATTTGGAGTTTCATGAGAGTGCGACTCCACTTTAATTATGCAATAGTGCATTTAGATTTATTATGCACGGTTAACACACTTGCTAAACATTTTTACACCTCGGGCTCTGACCCGTTTATATTTCTCTTTTTCTATATATATGTATGTACATATTACTACAGGTGTCCTACCGCATGGATACCAGATGCTTTTCTATCCAGAGTCTTGGGAGCCATAGCAGTTGAGGATTATGGCGGGATTTAGATTGTAGTCGCCTCTCACTTCTTTTTAAAATCTAGGTAGAATTCATGTTGTGTATCGGGTTTATACCCAAGAGATATTTATAGCTGTTTATATTTCTTCTTCATGATGGTTGAACTGTCTGTGACCCGACAGCTTATTCGGGTATATTTTTTCCTTGTACGTACTCATTTCTTTTTATTCTAGCACTTTCTCTTATCATGGTACTTGTGTTCATGTTACCTTTGCTTGTAGTGTTACATCGTTGGTTGGTTTTTCGTTGCATGTTTTAAAGTTTTGGCACTCTCTTATATGATTTCGGGTAGTTTTCCTTATCTATTTATATTATAGTCTGTCGATGTTGAGACTGAGACATCTGAGATTCCTAATTTATTATAGTATAGGGATGGCCACCCGTTATTATTTTAAGCGGGGTGTCACAGATGGTATCAGAGCATCAGGTTCTAGTGTCTTTAGGATTTGTGCGGGTTTTCTACTTTCTTCCGTTAACGTTCTTGATATGGAGCCCTACTATTAGGATTATTGTGTTCACTATGTTTATCTTCTTCTGCGAGGTGTAATCATTTGAATGACACTCTGACATAGTTGCTTTTGTCTCAGACGTCGCTAAGAATAGGTCATCCAGGAAGGGATAAGATGATAGGTGAAATAACCATAATAGATTTTGGGTACACTTTAACTGGAGGTATTTGTTTTCCTCTATTCAGGCAGAGATAAGGAGGAGATTTCTAGAGTTCATTCAAGATGATCTATCAGTGGTTGAGTAAGAAAGGAAAATTTACTCGAATGTTGAATCTTGGACTTAATAAGGTAAGTTATGAGGAGAGGAATATAGTTAAGTCCTTGGGAGGTTTAGATTGAGAAACCCGTTAACCTTTGTTAGGAAGCCTGGTGATGCTGACATTTATCGGTGGAAGGTAGGTGGCATAGTCCAAATTGTTAGGAGTATCATCTTCATTTAAGAAGGGAGTAAGAAATTTGGAGACTCGGGTTTGTTGAGTAGGACCAAAAGTGTTATCAGGAGTCGCACTAGGGTTTTGTCCTTCGGGATGGTTAGGAAGGATTATCTGGGAGATGTTTCTCTTGAGGAGAATTAGGTTTTAGTAAGAAAGATTGTCCTGGAAGGAATAGAGGACTTTGGATAGGGATTCATGAATGAAGTAAAGTAATTGGATTATGGAAGTATAAGGTAGAATACCTTTCTTCGGGTTAAGGTCGCACTTTATGCGGTGTTGGGAGCGTCGCATGTAAGGCATCATGAGGGGTTAGCCGCTATAACCATAGTGTGTAAGTACGGCCTTTGTATGTCATATTTTGAGATAATACACCGTCTCATAAGGAGATAGTAGAGAGTTTTGTTATTAAATTCCTGAAGTGCGGATTGTTAAGGCTGTTGTTGTATAGATACGCTAGTGCTGGTAATTGTAGTCTCCCATTGAGGGAAGGACTTACTTTGTGGCAATATTTTAATGGGATGTAAAGGATTTGTAGAACTAAGGAGGTTCAGAGTTTAGAAGATTCGTTGTTGAGCGGAGAATTCAGCTCATGGTTGTGTTGGTCATGAGATAGTTAATTGGTTAGAGTATTGTATTTGTTAGGGCCTTGTGTATTGAACATAAGGTATTTAATTGGTGTGTCGAGAGACATGGAATTGTTTTATAGTATATAGTTATATGGGCCTTCGGGAAATATCTATGATTTAAAAATATTTTATAAAATTTTAATCTTGGTTCAACTGTTCTCCATTCCCGACATAGCTACACAGTAGTGTATTGGGAGGGTTCCTTGTTTGGATTTCGCTTGCGAGACCTCCCCCACATGAATGTAGCGGATGTCGGTAATTGAGAAGAGTTCAACCCTTGAAAATTTCATATTTTTATATTCTTAGTACGCTATTAGAGATTAAATTATGGAGAGTTATATTATGATTTGAGGCTCGTGGAGCCGGGTTATATTTTTACGAGTGAAGCTCGGGTAAGGGGGGTATGGGCGCCCTGTGTAGATAGTTTGATTTTTAAAGGTATATGGTTCGATGTGAGAAATGGTAGAGATGGGCATAGTTATATGGAGGGTAGATGTAAGGACTAGATGAGATTCGAAGTCCTAGGCATAACCTAAATTTCGAGGATGAAATTTTTGTAAGGGGGGAAGATCTGTAACACCCCACGATTCTGGGATCGAGAAATTTAAAATTTTAGGAGAAATAAAATTTAATTAAATTGGAGAATTTTCAAATTTAGAAATTAAAGTCTAGAAATTGAGGACATTTTCCAAGTATTTCGGATGATAATTCTGAGTGCGCCATTGGTTCTGGATGGGTCGAGACAATCAAAATGAATGTCCTTGGATTTTATTTCAGTTCCGGAATATTTTTAAGTTAGTTGGCTCGAATTGGAGTAAACGAGTCATTTAAAGTGTGTATTAACATTTAAAAACTCGGACTTATGCTTTAAGGGATTTAAGGGCCTACGATTTCAACCCTTCTCATTTGTGAGAAGAGAGAAATAAAATGAAGAGAGAAAGAAGAAGAAAGGAAGAGAGAGAGGAGAAAAAGCTTGGAGATTTCGGCCCAAACGCGATTTCGGGGACGATTCAACCTCTACAATACTGAGGCAAGTGTTTAATCTTTCTAAATATTTCATTTCATAATTTTTGGATAAAAGAATTGGATTTTGGGTATATTTATCAAAACCTAAATTTTGGTTTCAATTTTGAAATTTATGTTTACACATGGGTTTAAGGGAGTAAAACTTGAGGAGATTAGATATAGGAGAAGATTTGAGGTTGGGAACATATTTGGGTTGAGAATAAAGGTTTGGAAGTAGTATAATTGGAATTTTGGGAATTTTTGGGTTTTGAAGAAATAGCCCGTTTCGTGGCTTTCTGAACTTGTCGAAATTGATTCGCCCTTAGCGAATCGATTCGCCATGTGGCAGAAGTATTAGGTCTTTAGGGTCGAATCGATTCTCCCCTAGAGAATCGATTCGGTATGTATCAGACTTGCAGGTCTAGTTTTGCCGAGTCAATTCGGATGGGCAGAATCGATTTGGAACTAGGGTCGAATCGATTCAGAGGGGCCGAATCGATTGTGAAACAGGGAAATTTTGGATAAATTTTCCTAAGGAGAATTTTACTCCTATTCTCTTTGGCTTATCGACTTGGCACATTATTAATTTATGAAAGGGTTATGATTGGAAGATTTTTAAAGAGTTTCTTATATGTTATGATGGTGGGGACACATCAAACTATTTTGGAGACGAATATATGTGCGTATTGGAGATTGTTATATTAGAGTAGTGGGGAAACTCATTGAGAACGGGAGCCTAGTTATGATATAAGGTTAAGGACCCTTTGAGAGCGTTGTGAGGGTACGACATGGAATTGTAGGCCAATATTTGTGCCGAATCCTTATAGCGATATGATTCTATTTAATACATGTTTTGGGACCAATGAGAGGTAGAGGCCGTGTATCCTTAGTAATGTTTAACTTAAGGAATGAGTTATAATGCCTTAAGATTAAGGGTTCATTAGAGCAATTGAACCATATGCGGAAATTTAGAGAATAATTGGGCTATACTATCAACTAGAATAGGGTGTATTGTAAATCTAGTTGGGATAGTTATTATGTATCAGTGTGTGATTAACAATGGGGATTCCAATAAGTGATGGGATCATGGAATGAATTTAGAATTGAGTTATGATTTGAAGACTATTAGTTATGTGTATACCTATAGTCGGAATTATTACTAAGTATATCAAAGTGTATTCGAACATAGATGGAATGTGTAGTGATTGATATATATATGTTATACTTGGGAGTTAGTAACCTTATTGTTATGGGTATCGGGAGACTTTTCACATTATAAGGGGAATGAATAAATATGTGTCCAGTGAGGCACTATATATAAGGGATAATGCTTCGAGTAAATATACATCGTAATAAGAGCGAGTATTACGAGAGTTGTATATATATATATCCAGTTTATGTTACTTGATGAATAGCGATTGAAAATGGAGTATGCCTATAAATATATAGGGATTTATATATATGTTGAAATGGTTATGTGAATATGAAACAAATGTATATTTCTTTTGTGATGATTTATACATATGATGTGTGATTGATGGCACATATCTATATATTGTGAATGGTAATATATATATGTATATACACACCTCGCTAAATTCTATTGTGGGGGAAGTTACGCGCATGAGGTGAAGTCCCATGGCTAGTGAATTCAGGGTGAATATAGTCCTCGGCCATAGGACCGGTTATTATATAGTGTGATTATTATTCGCAGTGGGGTAGTTTCGGGTGTGATTATGACTCACTGTCTAGTGAATGGCCGCTTCCCGACGTTATGCGATGTAGGATACCCAGCTTGTCTTGTGTGTGATAGGCCCTAGAGGATGATAGCTATTTAGGGGCGCGCACAGTGGGGAAACCCGTACGGGCGGTCTTAGAATCGTTATATGTGTGTGATAAAACTATTCTTATTAAAGTGGAATATTATTGATGGCAAAGTATACGTTATGTGTGTTATGTATACATGGTTATAGAAATGAATGATTGATTATATATATATATATATATATATATATATATATATATATATATATATACACACATATGCGTATATATCCTAAGTGAATAGGATACGAAGTTTCGATGACCTACATCTTGGGTGATTTTGGTGTACGAGTTTATTTGTGGTTGAAGGATCGTACTTATCGACAATTACCGTTATGGTGACCCAAGGTTTTAATTGAGATTCTATTTATGTTCTTAGATTGTAATCGATATTTAGGTAGTTTTAGTAATAGAATTTGTGTGGATGACATAAAGGATCCCTACGATCGACATTGTCAAGGAGTAGTGTATCGGTGGGGTTCCTTGTTTGGATTTCGCTTTGCGAGACACCCCACACACGAAACGTGGCGCAATGTTTAAAGTGGAGATAAGTTGTGTCCTTAAGTACTTGTATCAATTTTGTCTAGAGAATAAACTCTTACATTAAAGCTAAATGTTAATGTGTGATGTACTAAGATTTATAACTGGTTTAAGTTAATGATTGGAACCTAAGCCTATGAGGGATTATATGTGTATATATTAATGTGGTATTTAATTGGAATGTATTTTTGGGTTATGTTAGGATGGTGGGTCATGTGGGTATGGACCATACGTACAGGTTAGTAGATTGTCCTTAATTGGGTCGGGTAGCTTAAATTAAGGTTCCAAGACGCGATTAGTGGCGCGCTGTAGATGAGAGGTGAGTTTGGGGTTTCACGAGAGTGCGACTCCACTTTATTTATTAAATAGTGCATTTAGATTTATTATGCACGGTTAAATCACATGCTAAACATTTTTACACCTCGGGCTCTGACCCGTTTATATTTCTCTTTTGCTATATATATGTATGTACATATTACTACAGGTGTCCTACCGCATGGATATTGGATGCTTTTCTATCCAGAGTCTTGGGAGCCATAGCAGTTGCGGACTGTGGCGGGATTTAGATTGGAGTCTCCTCCTACTTCTTTGAACATCTAGGTAGGATTCATTTTGTGTATCGGGTTTATACCCAAGGGATATTTGTAGCTGTTTATATTTCTTCTTCATGATGGTTTTACTATCTGTGACCCGATAGCTTATTCGGGTATATTTTTTCCTTGTACGTACTCATTTATTTTTATTCTAGCACTTTCTCTTATCATGGTACCTGTGTTCATGTTACCTTTGCTTGTAGTGTTACATCGTTGGTTGGTTTTCATTGCATGTTTTAAATTTTTGGCACTCTCGTATTTGATTTCGGGTAGTTAGCCTTATCTATTTATATTGTAGTCTGTTGATGTTGAGACTGATCCATCTGAGATTCCGTATTTAATGTAATATAGGGATGGCCACCCGTTATTATTTTAAGCGGGGTGTCACATACTCCCTATGACATGCAGTCAATGTCATCCCATTACCTCCCTCAAGTGGCACCTAGATCAGTAGTAAGTTATCCTCCCTATAAGAGAAGCTCCAGCAAATATATATCTTGAGTTCCAAAATAATTCACAAAACTATTGGTATTTTGGTCAATTGAAAAACAAAAGATTTAACCCTAAAAGAAGTAGACCAAGTGTTCTGCTGATTTGCAGTTTGTGCAGAATGAAAATCGTTAGGTCTTCTTCACGAAAAAGGACTCATTTAACACGCTTTATATAAAAAATTGAGTGTGTTCTACCGCTCGAACGAATTATAGATCTCCCTCAAATAATGTTTCATGTCGCTCAAATGACATATCGCGTGACATTTCCATGTCGCTTGAACAACATGCGCATATCGCTCGAACGACAAGGCGTGTAAAAAATAATTTTTTATTCTGTTAAAAATTTCACCTCAACACTTAGAAAATATTTTAGAAAAATATTCTAACACTTTTAAATGCACCGTTAAGGTATTTAAACACATCCTTATGACAATCTATCTCATGGAGGCTTAAATGTTAAAGAACTTTTGATATTTGGATCCGTCTTCTTGAATAGTCAAACTTGAACTTTTTCTTCGACGGTTTGTAGCAGTATACGACGTACACGAAAGTAAACAGGACTTATAAAATATGTCCTAAAAAATCTCCCCTTATGTCTATGCCGGTACAAAATCAAAACAGCTGAATTATCAAATTAAAATGCCAATACAAATCTAATACCCTCCCATGAATCCCATAACTGAAAAGGTACTAAAAATGTCACATCCGGGTGTGCAAAATATGATCATCAATCTTTGTACCTACACACATGAGACAAAGTAAATACCTTCATGACCTATCGATTTTTAAATGAGATAAACATAGCATCGAAACTAAAACAAAAATCCCAATTCTTCCCCATAATTAAAACTCTCCAATATAATCATAATTCGTTCTCCCGCTTTTTATTTGTCTGAAATAGACAAGGAAAAGAATAAACACAATACACATGGAGTGTCACGACAAGCAAAGAAAAAAACTACGATCATTAAGAGATACTCAAAAAACATTCCATAAACTATTTTTCAATTTTTAAATTTTTTTTAAACAAAAAAAATGTAAAAAATTGTTTTACAAAAATGACACACTATGAATTTACACTAAGATAACCAAATCATGGAAATGGAAGGAATGGGTTTGAACAAGTTGGATAGAAAAATCAATGCAATTAAACACAATAAATGGGCACAATGAATACGGATACTCCTAACGAATGATCTCAAAATCATCCTTATGTGTAAAAAATGTGAATTTATATGACATCGACTCAATCTATTCGACACATCTAAGTCTGAATTGATTTCCACACCACTGACGTCTAAAACTATGTAATGCTTTTTCAAGACTTTATCAGTACGTGCAAAACCATTTTTTACTTTTTCCATCCGAACACCCTCATAAATAACATATCTTTTATTTTTTCTTGAGGTGATCTATTTTTCTCTCCTTAGAGAAATCCTATTGGCCCCATTTTTGGCATATGAATATCTTTTTTGCCTTAATTTTTTCTTGGGCTCTTTGAAATGGTGGCTTTAACGACGAGTTGATTTTGTAGTCTCACTGCCCTTTCCTGTGAACACTCATCATTTTTTGCAATTTAATTCCTCACGGTAAATGATTATTGCATGCACTACTTTCATTGTCAAGTTTTATCTCATTTTGTTCATTTTTAAGATAGGATTGAGATGGAAACACTTCGACCAGTATGTGATTTGACTAGTACAATAATCAAACCAATCCATACAAGTGTGCATTAAAGGAAACACAAATTCAAACATGTAGGTAGTAATCTCAAATTACATCTTAATGACTCCAAACATTATAAAGCACAAAAATGAAATGATGATGCACATCAAAACACTGTCAAACTGTCACATGGATATGGAATGAAATTGTGACTCGTTCATCCTAAATGTCCATTCATAAATGGTGTAAATAAAATACAAAACTCTTTTTATATTTTTCCAAAAATTTTATCAAAAAAAATCTTTTTGTCTTTTTCAATTTTTCCTAAAAAAATAGAAAATCTTTGTGTATTATTCCAAAAAAATTCAAAACAAAAACCTTTTTAGCTTTTTGAAAAATATATCAACAATGAAAAATATGAATAAAAAATGGTACATACTATAAATAGGCATAAAATATCATCATGAAAATCATCCTATGATAGTAAACAAGTCTAAACCTCAATCGTTAGGTGCGATAGAGTTTTCCAAAGGTGGTGGCATCCTATGAAAAATGTCCATCAAGTCATATGAAGTTTTGACCAAAAACTTTACTTACTCCCTAATATATGAAAACTCTCTTATGTAATCCTCTGGAGCATCATGTGTATATGCGTGTGTGAATACGTGGCAAAACTCTATGAGACACACCACCCAATTTAAAACAAAATTCCCTAAGGTGTCTTCTCTTCTTGCAATGGGTGCAAACGTACATGGGCATAAGAACACCCCTCTCAAAACGTCTATGATGCACTCTCCTATACTAAACGAAATGCCTAGGTGGGTTAGGTTGAGAGCTATATGGATCAATCACAAAGTCAGGAACCATCTCATGTGCAACTTGGGAAGTAGACGCACCGTCATGACCTATTTCTAGTCTCTCAACATTACGCAAAGCGAGACCAAGGAGTATCTTTCCTACCTTCTTAGATGTATCCTCTAAAGTGACCTTTACCTCCCGATCTTGTTCAAGATCTCTCTCTAATTATGACACACGAGCTATAAGATCACTCTTCTCCCGATTTATGATGATCAGCTGCTCACATAAAGAAACTGTAACCTTCTCGAGTTAACTTGTCGACACATCATATCCCCTCAAACTCTCAATCTCTCTCTCCAAATCTCTCATCCCAAGACCTAACTCCTTATTCAATTTCTTAGTCTTTAAGGTCTCGGTGTACAAATCTCTAAATGCAATCTGGATCGCACTCACACCCTCACTAGTGCACTCACTCCCAGACTCTCTAGAAACACTCAAACTATCATCCTCGGGTGTCTCGCGTGCATAAGTATCCTGGGACAAACTAGGTGTGCTCACATGTCTATCTAAAAAGGCAACACACATACCATGTGGAGATTCATCCCCGGAATCCTTCACCTCTTCCTCACTATCGCTAAGAGTGGCTAGCATGGCAATCTTTTTCCCTTTTCTCTTTAGCCTAGTGGGACACTCAAATTCTCTATGCCCTATAACCTCACACTCAAAACATCTTTCTTCTTCCCCTTTATCTTTCTCATTGCTCTCTTTGGCCTGATTCCTCTTTTTACTTTTCTCAAAAAATATTTTATTGGGAAAATTTAAGAAACTTTTTTAAAAAAATCGCGAGCAAGGCCATGTCAAAATCAAATTCTCCCTCAGACTCGGACTCACAAACTTTCCATTTCTTTTTCTTATCTCTCGTGGACACTTGCTCTCCCTTCCTATAATGGGATTTAGGTGATATCCCTCTATCCTTAGGCTTGACAGTGTCAGGAAACATGTCAATCTCATATGTATGGAGGTCCCCCTACCAGATCTTCTAATTTTAAATTTCTCAAATTAATTAAGGAATTCAAAACAGTCATTTTAGGGATAAACCGTTTAGGAAGTGATCTCAAAATATTTTTAACCACTCATGCATCAAGAATGTTCTCAGAAAGATTTAAACTAGTGTTGACAATATCAGATGGGAGTGCGTAAAAATCATCAAAACACTTAAATTCGAGCATTGTTATTGTTTCAAATTGAGTAGTCAAATTTTGAATTCCAGACTCTTTCACTTCGTTCGTGCTTTTATGGGTAAGTTGTAAAACATCCTACTCTTCTTTAGATGTGGTGCACGTCATAGTACATCGAAAGTGCTCAGGAATGATGGCACACAAAATTGCACTTAGCCCAGGGGAATTAAAAGTCCTCCATCTAAACTCATCCTCGGTCCAGTCTGCCACGAGTTTTAAATTAGTAACATTATTTGCAGTGATAATGGGAGGAATCTAGCCTCTTTCACAAACAACCCAAAACGCTCATCGATTGCTTTTAAAAGCAATTTCATAGGGCTTTCGCGTAAGTATAATTAGACCCTTAAAAAATTGGCAACCGATTATATGTCTTTTCATTCGAAAACACTACGATTTTTCAAAAACAGTTTTTTCAAAATAATCAATACCAAATATCTTTGCGAAAAATAGTATCACTCGAAAAATTAAAGAAACCCACTCTGATACAAATTTGAGAAAGTTATGTGATATTGATTGAATTTAATTTGAAAATTCCAATGGATTTATTTAATTAGAGTTAATTTTTAAATCAATTTAATTCATCCCTAAAACATACCATTATGTGGGTAAAATCAAATCAACATAATTAAATTGCTGACACAGATTTTAGGAAAAAAACCCAAAAAGGGAAAACCTTTTTATTTCAATCAATAATACTCACAATGATTACAACATAAATCTGTAATCAATATTTGCAAATACCTACAAGAACAAGATTATGAGTCGGTAATGAATCAACCTCTGAAGATCCACAAAGACACGCAGTCCAATCAGCCAGGAACACCCATGAGTACTCCTTATGACACGCAGTCAATGCCAGCCCAGTGCCTCCCTAAAGTGGCAACTAGATCAACAGTAGGTTATCCTTCCTACAAGAGAAACTCCAGCAAATATGTATCTTGGGTTTCAAAACAATTCACTACACTATTGAGATTTTTGTGAATTGAAAAATAAACGATTAAACCCTAAAAGAAGAAGACAAAGTGTTATGTTGTTTTGCAGTTTGTACAGAATAAAAATCGTCAGGTCTTCTTCACGGAAAAGGACTCATCTAACACACTTCATATAAAAAAATTGAGTCGGTGCTGCCACTCGAACGAAGTAGAGATCTCGCTCGAATGGCATATCGCGCGACATTGCCATGTCGCTTGAACGACATGCGCATGTCGCTCAAATGACCAGGTGTATAAAAAATAATTTTTTATTCTATTAAAAATCCCGCCTCAACACTTAGAATAATATTTTGACGAAAAGAACACCTCAACACTTAGAAAACATTTTAGAAAATAACCCAACACTTAAAATAAATCGTTAAGGTACTTAAAAACATCCTTACCACAATCTATCTTGCGTATTCTTAAATGTTGAAGAACTTTAGATATTCGGATCCTTCTTCATGAATATTCAAACTTTAACTTTTTCTACGACAGTTTGTAGTTGTATACGACATACACTAATGTAAACATGACTTATAAAATATGTCATTACAATACAGTCCCATACCTAGAAAGTGTTGCTAGTAACTAAGACTTACCTACTAGTCCCATACCTAGCAAGCAACTTAAAAATAAAGTGAGAGAAATAACTAACCTAATAATCCCGTTGTCCCCGTGATGTCAATTATTTAGGTCACCTATGGCATAATTTCAACTTATCCTAAAAAATCTTGAAATTAATCGCAAGGTCAGTATTTATTTAATTATGTCTATTTAATTTAAATAATTTATTTTCACATCAATTTATAGAATTACTATTCATGTGCATATTTTTTAGAACATACAACAATAAATTTCTAATCTACAAGATGCACATAATTAACGTGGTATTATATGTCGAAATTAATTTGTAACATCCCTACAATTTATTCTACATGCGAACGTCATAAATTCTAACGGAACTCCAACCTCTAATTTAAGCTTGCAAGGGTTTTGAATCTTAGTTCGTATTATATATTTGAATAAAATCAGTACCAACTTTATATTTAGTTTCCCCAATTATTCTTTTCATTTGATTTTAAAAAAACAATAATTATTAGTGTTTAAAAAGCATTTAAAATGCATAATACCAAATGGAAACAATAGATGTATTCATGCATGTAAAGAAGTCATCTTGAAAATATGATTACATGGTTATGTTCCTCTCGTGAAAATATCAAAGACACCTTCTTAGTTGTTCTTGAGAAAACTTGATTTACATCTTCAAAACTTGGGTTGAAAGTTGTGTTTAACGAGGTTCAGGTTTTGTAGATGAGAGAAGATAATAATTTAGGAGGCTTATCCTTTTTGAGAAGGGTTGAAAGTGTTCTAAAAAGTCTAAACATGTCCATTATATAAAGGATTTCAAAAAAGAATCCTAATCAAACACAAACATTCAAAGATACATTCTGGATGATCGGACTGTCCGAATTCGTTGAAATTTTGATATATTGTAGCTGATGGCGAGACGAAGATCCCATCTCATATTATCTCGATCGTACTTCGGTAAAGTCATCTATATCATGTTTTAGGATTTGGATCGTCGTATTTTCTTGAATTTTTTATATGTTTTAGCTGAAGGCGAGACACAGTCGTATAGAAAAACCAACTCGATCGGACATCATTAAGGTCGTTTGTATCATGTATTCATGATCGGGTAATCAAATTGTTGATTCTACTTAGGTCGGATCCTCCCCGGATTTATATAAAAAGTTATAATTTCCAAATTTGAATCCGGATTTAAATTTCACTTAACATCTTATTTTTATATCCAAAAAATTATTTTTTCTAAATTTTTAATTTAACAAAGCTTTTATGACTAAAAAGTTAGGGGGTGTTACATATTCCCCCACTAACATAAAAATTTTATCCTTGAAATTCGATGAAGTGTAAATGTTAAACATAAATTCGCGCAAATAAAATAAGGCTTACATATGCCTGCCCATAGAATGCTACGATTGGGTGCCCATACACCGAATCCTACACGAACAAAGATACAACGTATATATATATATATATATATATATATATATATATATATATATATATATATATATATATATATATATATATATATATATATATATATATATGAGCATAACTGTGAAAGTAACGATGTACCACGCTCTCTCACAAATCACCACTCGATTCTATCTCCAAAAGACATCGCAAGATCTCGAGAAATTTGAGACGTCACTGGGCTTAAAATTAAACTAAAATCCTCAACAATCCTTATAAAGAATTTATCTTACACAAAAATAAACATGAAAGGTTATAAAAATACATAACGTCAAATCCAAAACTTACATGTCGATCTAAAATGTCTCCTAATAACATGGCTAGGTCAAATACATATCCAAATAATTACAGTTTTAATTTCACTCAAAATAACGTTAAGATCACAAATCAAATCACACCACCACATCGATATTAGAAATACCTAACATCTGTACTAACGATCTTCAAAATAAATTTCATCCTCAAAATCAACTCTAAAGATACTCTCATTAAGATTACTATTTCTAACCTCCATGTCTATAAATTCCTTAACACAGAGCACATTATCTCCTAGAAAGGGAATCAATAAAGGTAATTAAATATCGATAATGTGGAATCTATAACATATTCAAAACTTATGAGACCTAAGATTATGATCCGATACCATCTGTAATACCTTGTGCATTTTCGTGTTGTCCTCTGCCTAACTATGTTGGGTGTTACTAAATAAAATACCATTCTTAACATGTAACAGAAATATGAGACATTTAAAACTTTAATATAAAAGAAAATGTAAACAATTGTGGAACCGATTGGTTTACCAAATCCATAAATGAAGGTCTCGTATTACAATCAACGGAATGGAAAGTAGATCTAAACTACTAAAGCAAGTCAAATAGATCTCGAGCTACATTCACAAAAACCTCAAATCCATGTTATGAAGTTGGTCCAATAACTATACCTGAAATGTTATTCAACACAATTGATTAGACTCAGGCAATCCCACGCCATTTGCAAAGGGTTCATATATTCTTAATCTTGAGAATTATAAGGATTGCAATACTTGTGTGATTGTTTATTTGATTCATATAAGTCCAATTGATTCTTATATTGAATAAAATTATCCCCGCATATTGGGTGGAAATTATTTAAGTAGGTCTAATCTTCCTTTGGAGGATCCACGTCCAGAGATACCTTAGATTGCGATACCACTTGAAAAAATTATAAGATTTATTTCCACCAGTATACCTGATCAGTAGATTATTTATAATTTCGTGGAGTAGCGAAATAAGTTAAGTTTGAGAATTAAAGAATTAATTAGATGTTGGTGAATGTCAATTAGTAAAAAATTGATTTGACCAGGCAGGTATTGGAAGATTAACATAGGAAATCGTATTATGTATTATTATCGACTTTGCAAATAAGATCTCATTATATTCGAATGATTTCTAAGAGAATTGAATTGGAGTGCAGGTATAATTATTTGTGGAATTAATTATGATTAAATATAGACATGAACTAAATTACAATAAAATTAATTTGGGACTTTTGATTATTTATTTCGAATCTACTTTAAATATTTTTCTTGGATCCCTGGTGTAGTCCATATACTCTAATAGTTAGGCCCAGACACTCGAGTATCACAGTTATCCCAAGCCCACCATTTGTACTTTATATAAAAGTGTGTGAAGAGGTTTTCATTAGTATTATTTATCATTAGGTTTTGATAGGGATGAGAGAAAATATTATCCACGTTTTTGTGAAATGGATAGAGGAAGACAAACATATCTCAATTATAAACAAGTGTTTTCGTCTCAAAAGGTGCCCACACACCTATCTAAGTATGGTAAGGATTATACACTAGAAGATCCTAGATTTACTGAAGGTTAAGCAAGCTATTAAAGACCAAAAATAAGCCAACACTTATTCATCAACAAATACTTTTCTCCCGGTTATATTTCAACCAAATTTGCAATTGTATGGTATTCTAAACCACTACACAAAAAACAACAATCTGGCATGGTTTTGGACTGTGCCAGATCAAATCTTGCACGATTTTGAACTGTGCCAGATCAAATCTTGCACGATTTTGAACTGTGCCAGAATTAGGTGTTCGAAATTGACCATTTTATTTTTTCACGGTTTAAAAGTGTGCTAAATTTGACCAAACAGGAACACTTCTAGCACACTTTAAAACTTTGCCAGAATTTGATATTTCTGGCACACTTTTGGCACGCTTTATAACTGTACCAGATTGAGTACAATTTGGTACTCTTTTGGCACGGTTTCGAGATGTACCAAATTTTTAGATCAAAGGAAAAAAAATAATTATTTGAAAATAAGAAAATTCACAAATTGAGAATCTCGAAAGTTGTTGATAAACTAATGTACATACAAACTTCAAAATATTACAAGTATTAATAATTTACAAACCAAAAGATTTGGGTAGAGTTTCCTCTATTTTATGGACATTCTAAAACCTGCTAATATAATAGCTGTGTAATGTAAAGCACCCTACGACCATAAAATATAACAATAAAATTACAAATGTCCGCATGGCCATAAAACTAATAATAAAACTACAAAATCCTACACGACCATAACACAAAAAATAGAATCCTGAATATTAACGACATTAAGTAAATAATCCCCTTGTTGTAAACCATTGACTTCATGTGTTCCACGTGGATAAAAGCTAATGACAAAATGTTATCCTGTAAAAAATAAGATACAAAAAGGAGAAGAGTAATTTTGAAAAAAAAAATCTTATTCAAGAAAAAAATTTGCATATATGAATTAAAATTATTATTATATTCTCAAATCTGAATTCTTGTGACTACATGGTCAGCTCTTACAAGTTACATTGGTCCCGGGCGAGGTGTCCGTGCCTCTTTCGAGGCCGTTTATGTACTGGTTTGAGTTTTAACCCTTTAAAGTCTTATTTTTAAGCTTAATATAGATATTTTCAAATTATCATCACATTCTCAAATCGAGAGACCCGTGACTACGCGGTCAATTCCTATGAGTTACATTCGTAACGTGCGATGTATTCGTGCCTCTCACGGGGCTGTTTGGGGGCTCATTTGGGTTTTCACCCTTTAACGAATTATTTTTAAGCCTAATCTAGATATTTTAAAATTATCTTCATATTTTGAAACTGAGAGACCCGCGACTATGAAGTCAATTCCTATGATTTACATGGGTTTCGTATAAGGTGTTCATTCTTCTTACGGGGCCATTTGGGGTCTAGTTTAGTTTTTCATTCACTAACGACATGTTTTTAAGCCAAAGTCTAGATATTTTTAAATTATCATCATATTCTCAAACCATATGTTTCGTGACTACACAATCAGTTCCTACGAGTTACATTAGCCCCGTGCCAGGTGTTAATGCCTCTTAAGGGGTCGTTTGGGGGTTGGTTTGAGTGTTCACCCTCGAACGACATGTTTTTAAGAGTAATCTAAATATTTTTAAATTATCATCATATTCTCAAATCGGGAGACCCATGACTATACGGTCAGTTTCTACAAGTTACATTGGTCATGTCCAAGGTGTTAGTACCTCTTACGAGGTTGGTTTGGGTTTTCACCCTTAAACGACTTGTTTTTAAGACTAATCTGAATATTTTCAAATTATCATCATATTCTCAAATCAAGAGACCTTCAACTAAGCGATCAATTCCTATGAGTTACATTAGCCCCATGCGAGGTCTTCGTGCCTCTTACAGGGCCGTTTTTGTACTGGTTGGAGTTTTCAGCCTTTAAAGTCTTATTTTAAGCCTAATCTAGATATTTTCAAATTATCATCATATTTTCAAACCAAGAGACCCGTGACTATGCAATCAATTCCTACAAATTACATTGGTCACGTGCGAGGTGTTAGTGCCTCTTACGAGGCTGTTTGGGTGCTGGTTTGGGTTTTTACACTTTAACGGCTTCTTTTTAAGCCTAATCAAAATATTTTTGAATTATAATCATATTCTCAAACCGAGAGACCCGCGACTACGCGGTCAATTCCTACGAGTTACGTTGGTTCCGTACGAGGTGTTTGTTCTCTTATGGGGCCATTTCGGGTCTAGTTTAGGTTTTCATCCACTAACGACATGTTTTTAAGCCAAAGTCTAGATATTTTTAAATTATCATCGAATTCTCAAACCATATGTCCCGTGACTACACGATCAGTTCCTACAAGTTACAATGGCCCCGTGCAAGGTATTAGTGCCTCTTACGGGGCCGTTTGGGGGTTGGTTTAAGTTTTCACCCTCAAACGGCATGTTTTTAAGAATAATCAAAATATTTTTAAATTATTGACATATACTCAAACCAGGAGACTCGGGACTACACGGTCCGTTCCTACAAGTTACATTAGTCATGTGCAAGCCATTTGGGGGCTAGTTTGGATTTTCACCCTCGAACGGCTTGTTTTTAAGCCTAATCTAGATATTTTCAAATTATCATCATATTATCAAATCGAGAAACCCGCAACTATGCGATCAATTCCTATAAGTTACATTGGCCCCGTGCAAGGTGTTCGTGCCTCTTACGGGGCCGTTTGTTTACTGGTTTGAGTTTTCACCCTTTAAAGTCTTGTTTTTAATCCTAATCTAGATATTTTTAAATTATCGTCATATTCTCAAACGTAGAGACATACGATTATGCGGCCAATTTCTATGAGTTACATTGGCTCCGTGTGAGGTGTTCGTGACTTTTATGGGGCCGTTTATGTACTGGTTTGAGTTTTCACCCTTTAACGTCTTGTTTTTAAGACTAATCTAGATATTTTTAAATTATCATCATATTCTCAAATCACGAGACCCGTAACTATGCAGTCAATTCCTACAAGTTACATCGGTCACATGCGAGGTGTTTGTGCCTCTTACGGGATAGTTTAGGGGCTATTTTGGGTTTTCACCCTTTAACGGCTTATTTTTCAGCCTAATCTAAATATTTTCAAATTATCGTCATATTCTCAAATCGAGAGACCCGCGACTATGCGGTCAATTCCTACGAGTTACATTGGTCCCATGCGAGGTGTTCGTGCCTCTTACGGGACCATTTGGGGTCTAATTTGGGTTTTCACCAACTAACGACATGTTTTTAACCACACGATGAATAAATCGAACATGAAGATAAAGAAATTTAAAAACTTGTGGAACCAGTGTGTCCATTTCAACAAAGTCTACAAATTCCATCGTCTTTTATTTCTCCGATACAATTTACATAATAAAAACTTAGATCAACAAACTAAGATTTATGCACAAGAGTTCGAATGCTGAGTAATAGCTTTACTTTCACCTTTACTGTTATTTGAACTTTCGTACCCTCACTTATAAAATAATTTGAGATGCATTCACAAAAGCATCGCTAAAGCTCATTTAATGTAATGCAAGGGCCTCAAAATGACACTTAGATAGATTTACCAATGGTTTGGGGAATATATCTCAAACTTACAAAAGATGGGTTATAATAAATAAAAACTCAAGCTGAAACTTAATATGGCCCTACAACCATTACATAGATATGCAAGTAGCTATGAAGGTAAGGACTTCCAAACGAAGTCAGAAGATTTTAACACGATATGATAATAGCAAAAAAATTGAATTTGAGTTGAAAGTTTTAGAACTCAAAATTTTGGATGGTTTGATCCTTAATTACTTAAACAACATACCTGCACCATTTCACTGGTGAATTTCATACCACTAGATCCAATAAGTGAATCCGTAAAGAGATAGCCAATAATCTTTATTTGCAAATATAAGCAAAGCATGCGTGATCACTTCTTTCGTTTTTGAAAGTGTGTTGAATACCAAAAGAGTTTTATAAGGTGGGGATGCAGTACCATTAAGGTATGGTAATTTTGACCCGATAAACCTCTTTTTATTGCATTATCATCAGAAGAATGAATATTTAATATCAGTGAGCAGATAATTAACTTAATATAATGATATGCAAGAATAGTAAGTGAATAGAATAGGAAAGGTGAGTTATTTCAAAAAGGAATAATTCTTTTTTCAATACTAGAAAATTGTTGATCAAAGGACCATTTGGTTATTATTAAATATTGACATCATATAATGGTCATAACTGATGTTCTTGCCAAAGACTTAACAACCCTTACTCTAGAATTAATGATTTAGGCCTCCACTTTCTATTTGAACATGTTTGAAGTCTGAAACAAAAAGAACAAAACAGATTGTGTAAAAATGATTTCAAAATCAGATTCGGTTCTAGATCGGTTGATCTTCAATTTATTTTGAAAAATAAATTCGAAAACTCATAAGAGAATACAAATCACCTTGTTTATAAAAAAAAACTTAGATCATAAATAGAAAATCTCATATCCAAAAACAAAACACAGATCTGGAAATAGTAGCAACACCAAAATGGATCTAAGCAAACGAATAATAGATCCATAAAAGAATGACGATCAAGAAAAAGAAGCATATATCAATAGTAATACACAAGGACTTAATAAATCTATTTTGTTCAATAGTTCCATTAGTGAAAGGGATTTTGGTGTCTACCTACTTCTATCTTGTGATCTAACGAGTCCATTGAGTTAAATAATAGAATAGGGATTCCGATGTCCATTACCGTATGTTGAAGTTTCCCTTTCCCTTTTTATAAATCATTGAATTGAAATATCTCTTGGTCCCGCCTGAGGGAAATTCAAGCATTAGAGAAAACACAAATCGATTTTATTTTAAAAGAACCAGGTACCTAATGTAGCCTTCCACTATCTCCAGGATTGTGACCAGCAGTGTGCAATTTAATATATAAGAAATTAATCACAAAACATCTTAAATTACAACTGTAATTTAAGCTGGTATAGTTTGAAAGGGTTTTTCACTTGCCCTCTTTCAATAATGTAAAATTTGATGTATCCTTGTTTTCATACTTATTTTACACTACCCCTCATATCAGGGGAAATGGAAAAATATTGCATTGTCAATAGGCATTAATAATCATTAAACTTAACCCCCTAAAAGGGTGAAAGTAGAAATATTATGAAAACTGGGATAAGTCAAACAACCCTATAAAACAAGAAGTGATATTCCTTCACCAGTCAAACGAGTATAATAGGAACCAGGACAAACCTCCGCAACATAAGATTGGTAAACCCATAGTGATATATGATGGTAATGTGACTGCCAATAACGTCGGTGTAAACCCCTTGTTGACTTATGTCAATTGGAAGTAAGAACTTCAAGACTGTGTAATAATCCCCCAACAAACAATGATCCCGAAGCAGGCTAACCATGCTGAAATACCCCAACACCTTTAAGACATTTCACCCACCGTTGTAATCATATCCATCAGTAGAAGAAAACTATTTAATGCTTTCCTTATCCTTCTACAGAATTTAAATGACCCTAGATTTCTCCACGAGTGCTTGCAAGACATTTGGGACACCATACACATTCCAAGCCTAAGTATTAATTTAATAATGGAAGACAAAAATGAGATCCTACCTCCATCGTTAAATAACTATATTTTATAAATTGAATAGAGAGAGAAATTAAGAATATGCATCATTTTTTCGTTCATAAACACAACAAACTTTTATTACAAAGAGGAAATAGTAGCCAATAGTACACAAATTACAATTGCCAAATGAAGAAAAAATATAAAAAAGAAAGAAAAATGTACAATCTAAATTGTCACAAACAAATGCATAAGAAACTAAAAATTATCCAAACAAAATAATTAACCCATAACATTGAAGAAAAATGTGTCGACTAATCTCCAAACTAATCATAATATGCACCATTCATACATACATCAATAATAACAATGAGACACCCCTCTATTAAACTCTAAATATCCCTAATCATTTAAAGTAAGTGAAACGCTAACTCAAGACAAAGCAAATAGCCATAGCCAAAAACAAATCACTTCTAATCAGGATAATAAACTAGCATAAGCCGACGAAGATAAAGAACAATTAGTCTTCAATAAACCACTCCTAACAAATTTTTAAAAAAAATCAGATCGGTATCTAAATAAAATTCGGTATATTGACTAATAGAAAAAAAAAGAATGGTACCTAAAACCTTCAAATATTTTGGATAGAAGAGATCATATCGGTACCTAAAACCTAAAAAAGCAAAGTCGAATTATGAAGAATGTTGGAAGAAACCCTCAAAGACTAGCTCAAACAGAAAAAAAAATGGTGATTTTGGGGATTACAGCCTTAACCATGGGAGGTGATCAGTCATCATCCTTATGATAAAACGGGTATTGGCTATGATCATACTTTATTTTCCCCCATTTTCCACTTGACTACCTACCACGGATTTCTATACCACTTTTACTCCTTATCTTAAAGGAATTTATTCTTAGTCAAGGCCAGGTATGCCATACTATCCCATCGATGCCACTAAGAGCGCATAATTGAATCTCATGTCTGCTTGGCATTGTACCACTTATGCCTCGCTAAAATATTGCACTTACAATGCCAACCCTCATTGTCATTCTTTTGTATTTCCCACCAACCATGCCATCTTTAATGACAAGTATACTTCCTATGTGTTGGGTGGATATAGATTTGATATTTCTTCCTTTGAAGTTATGGTAACTGATGCCATATTTTCGGATGTCCCCTCTCTGATCGCATTATTTACCCTTGTATATTTGTAGGGATCCAATTCATGATTTGGGGAGGTATTCTATAGATGGCCTAGACATGCCAACCTGTGTTACATTATCCTTCCGCTTCCATTGATGTTGGTACGGCTATAGAAGTCCTCAATGCACTCTCTCAATATGATCTTCATCACACAACCAATAAACTTGGTTATCTTAGAATTCTTATTGCCTAATTTAATTTTCTTAGGGCAATGATGATCCATAAGTATAATCAAGAGTGTTTTTTTATTAACTACGCCAACAAAGGCATTTTTAGCCTCTTTGTTTCCTACTGGCTTTCACTTTGGCATGATGTCTTTAGAGATGTTTAATGCTATAATTGGATTCAATATGATCTTTTTAAACTATTTTGAGTTATCTTTTATCTTTTCTACCCTTTTCACCGTTCATTTTCTCTCTTTAACCTTTTTCAACCATTTGCTCTATTTTTTATTCTTCCTCATTGTCCTCACCATCAATGGCGTCATTGTCCCTTAATGTGCATTTTTAATTTGAGGAGGATATTACTTAGAGCATGGGTGATTTCCTACTATGGTTGGATACATCGTATGTCCCATCTAGTTACACTACGAGTCATCTTGTTTTGTCGTGGGTCCCTTTTTTCAAGTTGAACTCCCTTTAAATATCTCAGCCTACTATCCCAGGTTTAGGAAGAAAAATTTCTCCATCCAAAAGCCTAATTCTATTAAGGCACCATCCTATTTCAAATTTAGGGTTTGGCCCAGAAAGTTTGATGATGGTGAGTGATCAGAGTGGGTAAATCATATTGTCAAAGTGAGTTTAAACTCAATTGAGAAGACCAGTATATTTAATGCGGTCATCCTTAATTTGAGGAACATTGAATCATTTTACATCTCCATTGCCATTTTCTTTTGGAATTTTAAATTTAATTATTTCAAATATTGATTTGGGATGGTTCAACTATTTGTGTTGGATATTTTCCAATTAGTGGAATTAAAATCCATTGAGGAGGATGTTCATACTCTTATATTTCCAGTTGAATGCCCTATGACATTGAGGAATAATAATAACCTTCTGGACCATTCCACTTTTATGAAGAAACATAGTAAGACTATTGTTGTTGTGACTGATAAAGAGTATTATTTCTTTCTCTTATTTTGGTTGTCAAGTCACGTGTTTTGTGAGAAGTATCAATGTGTGATGCTCGACTATACCTTAATAATAGTTGTTCGAATTTAGGGTAAAGAAGTGGATCGTTCCCTTTAACTCATGGGTTAGGATCTTCTTAGAGATCCAAGTTTGGTCGTTTAATTCCAATTAAGGTGGACCCTTGTGGCTCATCAGATGTTATTTCATGACTACTTTCCTGAAATTGTTCTCCTCCCTACCAGTTTAGGTTTCATCCATACCAATGCTTTTTATAATGCCAAACCTCACAAAAAGAACTTCGAAGCACTTTTGCGAATGTTTAGAAGTCTAAATTCTGATCGACCTAGATTATTCCTTCAACCATTATTTAATGCCACCAGATCCCCTCATTATCTTACCTCAATTTTGAAAAAATTTCTCCCATTTAGGAAAGAGAATACTACGGGTGAAGTTGCTTGCTTACTAGCTTCTGGTACCAACTCCTGCGGTGAGCTCTACTTGCTTGCTAAATTTTCAAGAAAATTTGGTTTGTGACAAGCTATCCTTATTCCCAAGAAGAGTAGTTCCAATCCTTTTTTAATTTCCAAATCTTCCAATGTTCCCAAGGAAGCTATTTTGGATGGATTTGCCAATTATGTTAAATGTTTGAAGAACCTTCAGCATAGTTAGTGTGAAATTTAATGGTATAGTGATTGATGCTTTTGCAAAGTGATGGTCACATCATGTTGAGCATCATTTTCATATAAAATGACAATTTAATGATCCACTTATGCCTTCTTTACCTAGTAAGGCCTCTTCATTGGCATTTATATTCTCTTTTTAGATATTTTGGCTTCTTACTAGTTTTATGTTTCAGGAGTTCCTTTTCCTATTACTTATGACACTTTTCGAATGATCAAAATTATGTTTGTTAGGGACAAGGAGGGAAAATATGAAGATGATCTTACCCCTCTTATTTAACTTTTCGTGAAAAAATCTTCTTCTAGGAGCCCACCTAGAACTTCCTACACTTCCACACCCATTCTTGAACATGTGGAACTTACTCTAAAGGATATGTTCAACAATCCTAAAAGGAAAAGGTGAATATCATTTCCAAAATACCACCCTCCAAGGTTAAGTTAGAAGTTATACAAACATTTCAGTGCTTAGTAATAGTTTTCATTTCTTGTCTCATTTTGGTATTATAACCTACATTTCATCTTTGAATTGCTTTAATTTTTCATAAACCCAATTGTTGCCTCTACTAGATTGAAGGGTCCTTTTGTAATTGAGGATTCCATATGTCCTTCACCTTTAGCCTTAAATCAAGAACCAGTTGGGAAATCTTCTCAGGGCTTTACCCCTATTTCAAATCAAAATCCTTCCATAGATTCTTCTCATGCTAGGGCTAATTCCCCTTGTCCCACTCATATCAACACTTCAGAGGCTATTCATACTCTATCTCATGTGGTAAAGGAGAAAAATAAAGGATCCAACCATCTTGATTCCATTATCATGTGGAATCTTCTCATGTGTGGGGGGTAATTATTCTCATGTGGCTTTAGCTTTCGAGAAGCATATGCTATTTCCCTTTCCTCCTTCTGTAACACACCCTTAAGTTCCTACAAGGATGCGTCAGTATAGACTTGGTACTCTAATCCACTCATAGGAAATGCAAGTACGAGTGTTGATGTTAACTTGTCCTTTATCTCGTCAAATGCTAACTGACAGTAATCGCTCCACACGAATGGTACTCCCTTACAAGTCAAGTTCGTCAAAAGGACTACCAATCTTTGAGAACCCCTTGATTAAGCGACGATAGTAAATGGCCAACCCCAAAAAGGTTCGAACATCGCTCGGTGTCGTGGCTGTCCCCACTCCTTCACCGCTGATACCTTACTCGGATCAACAACAATGCCTCTGTCAGACACATTGTGTCCAAGAAACTGAACCTGCCGAAGCCAAAATACACACTTCCCAAATTTAGCGTACAACTGATGGTTCCGTAATGTCTGAAGAACCATACGTAAGTGCTCGGTGTGCTCTTCCTCCGTGCAAGAGAAAACCAGAATATCGTCAATGAATACGATCACAAACTGGTCCAAAAACTCACTAAATACCCTGTTCATAAGGTCCATGAACACTGCAGACGAATTAGTGAGCCCAAGCAGCATCACTCTAAACTCTTATGATCCATACCGCGATAATAAAGCGGTCTTTGGTACATCCTCCTCTCAAATGCGCAACTAAAGGTAACCTGACCTTAAATCGATCATTGAGAAGTATGCATCCCCTCTCAACTGATCAAACAAGTTGTCAATCCTAGGTAACGGATACTTCTTACCTATCGTCACCTTGTTCTGCTCCCTGGAGTCTACACACAAATGAAGCAAACCATACAATTTTTTCACAAATAGCACTGGTGCACCCCATGACGTTGTACTCCGCCGAATGAAACCTTGTCCCAAGAGTTCTGCTCTCTCAACTCTCTCATTTTCTAAGGGTACATGCGATATGGTGCTCTTTCAATTGGTCTCGTCCCCGGTGCTAAGTCAATAATGAACTCAATCTCCCTACTGGGTGGTAAACCTGATATCTCTTGGAATAAATCCTCGAAGTCACTCACGACTGGGACTGAGTCCATAGAAACAAACACCTTCTGTGAGATCTTCTCATCAATGTAATATACGTGAGTGTGCGATCCTAACTCGAGAAGAAGCATCACCACTAGGAACATCTCTTATCCCAGAATGGCAAAAATGATCGTCCTCTCATAATAATCTACCATCGCCCTATAACCCGCCAACCAATCCATTCCTATGATGATGTCATAATCCTCCATATCTAACACTAGAAGGTCTACTACTAGACTCAATCTCCCGATCATAATGTTCATACCCCCATAGATCGAGTGTATAAGGGACCCACTACCCATCGGTGACTCTAAGCATATAAGATGAGTGTAGGCTGTCTCTAAAAGACCTACTGCTCGTGCAAATCTAGTGGCAATAAAAGAGTGTGTCGTACCCGTGTCAAATAGAATACTAAACTCATACACATAGATAGGAAATGTACCCGCGACTGTCGACGGTGACGGATGTGCTGGCTGAAAAAAGCATATCTCGAACATTATTCACACCCCCGTAATGCATCTGGCCCGATTGCTATTGTGGGGTCTGTGCTGGTGTTAGGGATAACGGAGCATGCTGCCCCTATTGGTCACCCTAGTGTTGTGCCCTGTCTCCTTATGGACAAGTCCTACTCTTGTGACCCTGCTGGCTATACGTGAAGCACTAACCCTGGAACTGCCTCTACCCTTGGCCCTGTTGGCCCTGACAACCTTGGCCTTGATAGCCTCCCCCTTGGTTCTCTTGGCCCTAACAACCCTGAGGAACCTACTGCTAGGAACCTTGTTCGCCCTCCCTATCAGATTGACGTCTCCTATACCTAAATATCTTGGTCGAGTTCCCCAACTGAGGATCCTACCCCTGCTGACCCTATGTCTGCTGGTACGGTGTGCTACAATCACTACCCCCATTTTCCTTCCCCGACAGGCTAGGCTCACCCCTCTTGCTTCCATCGCATGCAAGTGATGACCCTATAAGTGCACTAGTGCGGCATTGACGATGTCTGTATATGTCATCAGTGTTGGGTTACCGATAAAATGTTTCCTGATCCTCCAAGACAATCCATTCATGAACTTGAAATTCTTTTGCTCCTCGTTGCTCACCTCGTCTGGCACAAAGATAGCCAAACGGGGGAACTCCTCCTCATAGTCAGCTACTGAGCAATCACCCTGAACCACTTTGTTAAATTTCTTCCTCATCTCTGACTCTATTGCAGGAGGGAAGTACTTGCCGCCAAATTGCACCCATAACTCATAAATCGTCATCAATTTCCTATCCTCTACAGTGGTAATTGACTCCTACCACTTTAAAGCGGCTCCTGATAGTCGAAAGGTAGTAAGAATCTGCTTCCGTGCCTCGGTACATTCAAGCATGTGTAGATCGAGCTGAATATTCTTCTTCCCATCGTAGGCCTCAACCATATCCGTACTTCCCTAAAACTTAGGATGATGACCCTTCTGAAAGGTCTCCCTGACTCTCTACCGAGAAGGTGGCCCTGTCGGGGCCTAAACTGATGGTGCCAATGGAGGTTGTACGCTGAGAAAAATGGGCTGTCATGGCACTTATAGCTGTCTCAACTGCATGAGACACTATTACTGCCACCTAAGTAGGATAAATAAGCTCGGGTAGGGGTGGTGGTGGAGGTATCTATGGCTCCGGATGAGCCCCCCTCACCTCACCCACGACATCGGCCCTCTCCGTTCATTGTCTCAACGATGGCATTTGAAAATAGATCAAATCATATAAGTACACAGTTTATACAAAATCTAATAGCAGAAGTACGATATTTTAAGCACACAAAAATGAGACAACAGTCTTAAAATAGTGCTCTATATCAAAATAACAAAACGCTGAAATCTTAGTAAGATGCAAAGATCCTATAGACGCTAGAACCTGATGATCTGATACCATCTGTGACACCCCACCTAATGAAATCTCAAGTAATCAGTCCTAAATTAAATTAAAACATGTTTCTCAGTTGGTTCATTCTTAGCATCACTGTCGAAAACTTTTTAATACTAATCACCTAAGTGAAATTAGACCGTTGCCAAATTTTGTCTTTCATTAACCCAAATTAATTTCCCAGGCGAAAATAATAATTAAGCATTCACAATAAGCTATAATTCAAACCACCACACAATATATAAAGAATAAACCTTGTCGAGTCAACATTCGGCTAAAAATCCAAAACTGCTAAATAAAACCAACATAATCCAAAACTGAATATCTGAAATAATGTCAATGGGCAATATTTCCCAATGGTTTGTACTAAAGAGGAGATCCTACACTAGATCTAAATAAATGAGTCGTCTATGAAAAGTCCTGCTAGCCTCCACAAAGCTGCAATTACAAGTCCTTAGATTGAATCCTCAAGTGTGGCGTCCCTATGGTTGGACACCTAAAAGGGTTTTGAAAATATTTTGATAGCAAGAGTTATTACTCAAAACATTTTGAAAATATTTAGCAAATGATTATCACAGTAAAATGAGTTATTGATTACACAAGTTAAGATTTGCGCACACTTAGGTCATCTCACCCCTCATCTAGTGCATGCCTAACGTCCTGTACTTATCCCACCTAGTTCTACTACCCAAGCTAACTAGACTATAGTATCCAACTGAACTTATCTACGCGACTAATTTCCCATACCTCCCACTTAGTATGTAATAGTAACCATATCTCATGACTTATATACTTAGATTTCTATTCACGTTTTGTTATCTTTAATCTATTTATAATTAAGTTTCCTTACTTAATATTATTTTAGATGTATTCGCGGCATCTCTTAATCTACTAACTCGCATAAGTAGATTATTAATACAATATACATTTCACACACAATATATACTTCTAAATGCATTCATTACTAATATGTCATCCTAACACACATCAAGGACTGTTGGTTCGGAATGGTCCATCGACACCAAGTAAAAGGATTGGTTCGAAATGTCACCTCGATCCCAAGTTCGTTTCATGTAGTTGTCCAAAAAATCACTTCGACCCGACTAATGAAATTTTATGCATAGATTGGTTCAAAACTCTTAAGTCACGACCCCAACTTACTATTTCCATATATTAGTTCAAAATCCAACCACAACCATGATATAGGCAATTATACTTTAGGTATTCTCTCCACCTAAGTATCTATATAATTCAATAGGTATAAACGCAACCTAATAATAGTGCTCGTAATTAATATTTACTCTTTAATATTCACCGCACTTATTAATTTACGATTTATCTCACTATCGTATTTTAATTAAGTATTCACACAATTTTTAGGGCCCTAGTTACCCCTCTACTAATTTCAGTAGTTAATCTATCTCTAACCTATTGGTATAGTCATTGGAATGATATTTACTCTATCCGTAACTCAAATACCAAATATTCGACGCACTACTCGATTGGTTTACCCTCGTCAGTCCATCACTTCAAATCTTGCACTCAATGATTATAACGGACCCCCACTATACACCTACTGGTACTCTCTAAGTCCCTACATAGGTATAATATCATCACTAAGGTTCCCTTCAAGCGTCGACAATCGAATAGGATTCAACTAACAAAAGAACCCAAAATAATCCTGGGTCGATCGATCGACTTTGAGCATCGATCAATCGACTCCATTGATCGATCGACATTCAAGGGTTGTTCGATCGATTGAGCAGTGATAGATGCAACTCTTCTTCTTCTTCATGTGTTTTTCACCATATTCAATTATCTAACTCACATGATAATCCACCAGACTTAACTAACGGCAGCTAACCATTCTTACATATGCTAGGATGATTTCTAACGAATTAAACATTATAAATCCATCCAATTTAACCCGGAATAATTCAAAACTTCTAATTATTCAAGAACCCTAATATGACATATTTTTCCCAGAATTTTTAATTCGTACTAACAACCATGATTCCTATGATTTTTAATCCTCTCCAGATATAAATGTAATAACAAGCTATTTCTGCCTAAACATGCAACAAATCAATTCTTTTTCTCTAAGAATATTTATCAAAATCAATTTATCAGTAAATCCTAAACATGGATATTATAACTCAAAATAATTTGCAAATAACCATTTGTCTTGATTGGATGGTGATCTGATTTCGAGTTTGCTGAAGGTGTTGGGTTTCTTTTTCTTCCAATCTTCCTTCCTCAATCACTTGTCGTGCAAGAACTCCTTGAAATCCCCCACAATTTTCCTTTTTAGCCTTGGGAATGATCTCTCTTCTCTCTCTAATGGTTTCCCTTTGTGTTATGAGGTTTCTAACCCTAACCACACTTTTAATCATCTAATAAAACAGTCCAAAATTTGTAAGTTTTTTAACCCCCATATGCCAAAAGACTAAAATACCCTTGTACAGTCCTCGTTTCGTCCAAAAATGTCCCGGTACCCGACTAGTATCCCCGGTTATACTATTTTGACTAATTTGACCCTTTCGAAATCATCTTTGACCTCTAACTTATCATTTCAGTCACTAAAAATATATTTCCTATCTCATCCTCAATTTATTTTACACGCGACACCCGGGTGAGATAAAAATCAAGTACGTCCATATCACTCGCTATGTCGTAGAAATTAACTATCAACATTTACTATTCACACTTAGTAAATTTTAATCATAATACTAATCAGTGCCTATATCTCGATTAATATTTAATAATCATAATTATTATTTATTCATTTAACAGTCATAATTATCATTAAATCATATTAAAGTACTCTACTCAGATAATTCAAATTCAAACGTATTTCCTATTTAATTACTCAATTAACTAAATTTTAAATACACAGAAATACGGGGTATTACACTTAATTCCTATATTTATGCTCATTAACTAGACAACCTCCATTTTATATATTTAAATGCTATATGAGGTATAATTGAGCTTTTGTAGGTATTAAAGTGCTTATCATGAAGTTTGGTCACTTTTCGAAAAAGTTCTGTTGAATATTGTAGCTTCGGGGGCATTTTAGTAATTTCAGCATTCAGATTGTAATCCCGACCTCTTCACGAAATTTAAATTCCTTTAATTTCTCTTCGTGTGGCCACCGTTGGTGCATGAATCCGAGTTGTATCGAAGGAGTTATTGCATTTTTAGGATGGTTTTAACTTCGAAAGCACACTCAACGGAACATTCAAGGGCATTTTAGTCATTTCATAATTTTGTTTTTTGGCCTAATGTCTTCTTAGATTTTGTATCCCTCTGTGCAGCCTCCGACCGTGCCTAATTCTGAATTATGACGAAAGAAGTTACGGCATTTTTTGTAAAGTTGGACAAAGTTGAGAATTGCAGACTGCCAGGTGCGAATCGATTCGGACAAGGATTCGATTTACGACAGATGCTACTTTTTTGCTTCCCCTATTTTTGAATCGATTCGGTTTCTATCGACTTGATTCGGCCCACTATTTTTCCAGCTTTCTTACTTACTATTTTTTCATCTTTCTTATTTCATATGGTTTTGATGAGAGATCTTTTTTTTATGTATTAGTTTTTAGGGTTTGTATTGGGAGCTCTTTCACCCTCTCCCAATTTCTCTTTGGGTGTATAGCCATTAATGTAAGTTTTTACTATTCACTATCTTCTTTCTCTAATCTATGCTTTATTTCTTTGATTTCTTGCATTGTAGTTGCTTTTATTGCTTAATTAATCAGGTGTTGGTAGTTTAAGTCTTGCTTTTTTAGTAATTATATGTTTTCATTTGTTTTATTAATGTATTGTCCGTAGTTAAAGGGTTTGGGTCATTTCTCCGCCATTGATGGGCGTCGAGCTCCAAGACTTAGGTTTTGGGAAAAATTGCCCTTAATTAAAACCTCGTGTATTATAGTTGGAATATTATGCATTTAACTTTCTTTTTCATGCAACGTTAGTGTTTAAAGTGATATTCCAAATTTAATCCACGTGTGATTTGATTAAATGTTTTATCTCACATTTTTGGATTAAATTCCCTCATGCGTAATGTTTATAACTAATTGAACATGCTTGGTTAAATGTTTTCGAACCAAAATTCTAATTACGCATGTTTAGCCCATGACAGGGATGTGACCCTACCAACATTTTATTATTCTTATTTAGCATAGTTGACTTCTTATTTTTTTCTTTTTACTTTTTACACCCATCATCTTTTACACTTTTATTCTTGAAGTAATAAATTAATTAAAATCTATCAAACATTCCTTGTGAATTTCTTACGATACCCAACTTACCGCTAAAAGTGTAGTTGTAGTTTAGGTTTTTGCATTGAGTTATTGAACAAAAAACAACGACAGTGCTGTTACACGAGCACACGATTTGTGCCCCATCAATTCACTTGCAACCGATAGGTTTTATCCCATCCATCAATTCTACAAGTTCACGTACTTGATTTCAATACATCGAATGCTTCTTGGTATTATCCTTTATCCAAAGCTTGGCATCCTTATCTTGGAGTGCCTTTTCGAAGTTATCAGGATTTAGTTCTTGTTCCCTCAAGACTTCACCAAAGTTCTCTCCCAAATACACTGACCTATCAGGCTGACGATTGATTCTTCCATTACGATGTGGCTCCACTTATAGTCCATTATAAGTGAGACGTGCATATTGATCATCGATAAAACTCAAACTGATGATATCAAGTTGTATTTCATCCTATATGTGTCGTCCTAACAGAGTGATTTTCTCTTTTTTCTCTTAGCTCTTGAAAGATAATATTGATATTGGGTTAATGGTCAATCATATAATCTTCTTCCAAGTACTATGCATGCATGCTAATAAATAATCTCCGGTCCTTATGCTCATAGAATTGACCACCCTTAGCCCCTTAAGGATAACCCATAAAGAGACATTCATATATGCTTAATTCTAACTTCCTTGGCTCCTTTTGCAATCCATGTGCTGGGAAACCTTGTATCAAAAATGTCCCAGAATAGGATTAAGCCCACTCCATAGTTTTAAAGGAGTCATTGGGAGAAATTTATAAGGAACTAAGTCCAATATATGCAACAATATCTAATGAAAACCCCTAAAAGGAATCTGAAAGATTTGAGTAACTCATCATAGACCTAACCATATCTAAAAGAGTCATGTTTCTTCTTTTTTGTATAACCTATTATTCTGGTGTTCCCAGTGTGGACAACTGGGTTGTAATACCTAAATCCAATTAATGCTCCCTAACCACTACCAATATGTATTACCCTCCATGATCAGATTGTAGAGTGTGGATTAGTTTACCCGGGCCTATGATCCACCTCATCCCTATAATCTTTGAACTTACCAAAGGATTCAGACGTGTGGTTGATAGTATAAGAATATTTATGCCTTGGGTAATTATCGATAAGAGTGATGAATTACTTATAACAACCTCTCGCTTGGATAATCATGGGCCCACAAAAATTAGAGTGGAATAATTCCATCACATCTTTGGCTCTATAGCCCTTGGTCGTAAATGTCCTCTTCGTCATCTTACCCTCTAAGCAGGATTCGCAGAGTGGAAGTGCCTCCACATCCAATGAACTCAATTGTCAATTTGAAACCAGTCTTTGTATCCTTTTTAGATTGATATAACCTAAGAGTAAGTGCGAAAGATACATTTAGTACAACTTAGAACGTTTATTTCTCTTTAAGTTATTTCTATTTAAGTTATTCACTTCAGTATTAAGCAGTAGTGGGGAGACATGTCTTATAATATAAATATCATTTTCCAATGTACCAGAATAAATAAGAGATTTGTCATTTTTTTATAAAAACTCCTTTATTAAAATAAACGAAGTATATATTCATCCCAAGATTAGAAATCAAAATCAAATTTCTTCTAATTCTAGGAACATAAAAATAATATGCCAATATTAATTTATTATCACAACCAAAATTTAAAACTAAATTTCCTACTGCTACTACGGTTGCCTTGGGATGATCTCCCATGCACATAAATATGTCGCCATCACTGAGATCCTTGTTTCTTGGAACCCCTACAAAGATTTGCAAGCATGATTAGTCAATCCTGAATATACACACTAGGTACCAGAACATTATATCACAATAAATGTCTGAGTGCTATATGAGAAATTACCATTTCCATTATTCTTGGATAAGTAGACGGGGCACTACTTCTTCCAATGTCCTTTTGGTTTTCAAATATTATTGATGTTTTATTATTCAAACCATGCATAGAGGTCACCTTTCGGTAAAGGTGTGTCAGTTCATTTTGGAATAATAATCATGGTTATGAGAATGCCTTATGTTTGGTTTAAATGTATTGTAGACATGTTAGTCAATATAGATCAGTTGGAATTCTGGTGAGTCAACTTCGGGTTAATCATTAGGAGATCAAGATTTCAGTTCTAGTACTATTAAAATGTTCACAACCTAGACAGGGAGTTAATATCCTATCGGAATGGCTGTGATGCAATCCTAGTTGTCTATATAAAACTACGAGGAACCAATGTGATGGTTCGAAAACTTGTGAGATAGTTCAAAATAGGATTATGATCAGTACATCCCATGAATGTATTGAATAGGAACACCCATAAAGTTTGAGTCTAAGGGTTATCTTGATTAAACTAAGAAAATCGCACACCATTTACAAAGGGTTCATAGATTCTTAGTGTTGAGAATTATGTGGATTGGAATGCTTATGTAATTGTTGCTTTGATTTCCATGGGTACGATTCAATTTTAGATTGAATCAAATGATCCCCACATATTGGGTGACAGTTATATGAGTAGTCCTAACATCATGATACGAAGGAATCAACATTCAGGGGATACCATGGATTGTGATACCTTATTGATAGGTTTATATGTTTTGTTTCCATTACGTAAAACCCAATCGGTGGATTACTTTATAATCCTGGTGGAGTTGCAAACAAGTTAAGTCGAGAATCGAGGAACAAATTAATTTAACTAAGAGGGTATTGAACACTTAACATGGAGAATCATACTATGTACCATAATCAACTTCAAAGACCTTATTGTATCTGAGGGATTTCTGAGATAATTGAATTAAAGTGGAATCATAATTATTTAATGGAATTAATTATGATTAAATAAATAAAGGAAATGGATTACGGTAATGGTAATTGGACTTTCTAAGTATTTATTTGAAGACAACTTAATTATCCATTTTGGGTCCCTTGTCTTGTCCACATACTTAAGTAGTTAGGCTAAACTCTCCAAAAACCCAATTTGACCCAACCCACCTTTTGTACTTCGATATAAAGGTGTGGGAAGGCATTTTAGTGATTATTATTAGTCATTAGAGTTAGAGCGGAGTGAGAGAAAATATTATTCACATTTTTATGAAGAAGCCTAGAGATAAACCACCATATCTCACTCATATGGAATGGTTTTTCATCTCAAAAGGGGCCCACACACCTACCTAGTTTTGGGGAGGATCGAACATTAGAAGATCTAAGATTTACACAACGTTAAGAAAGGTTTTTGAAGACTTTTGATGGGGAGTAAGTCCATCATGATGATCATCAAACTACTTATCCTTAGACGAATCACAACAAGTTTTTCTATGATATGAATTAATGAAACCGTAGGTTTAATCTTTAAGTATAGTTATTACTTTTTTCAATGCATGAATAATCAAAGATCCATTGGGCTAAAAAAAATCGGAATTATAAATTTCAATCCCAGGTTATTTTCCCAACTTATATAATAGTTGACCTTTGATATCTTGTCCGCTTCTGGAGGCTTAAAGTTCTTCTTAACCACTTTAGGTTCTCCCTCAGACTTTATTTTCTTATTCTTATTCTTATTATATTTCTTTTCTTCTTCTTCTTCTTCTTCTTCTTCTTCTTCTTCTTCTTCTTCTTCTTCTTCTTCTTCTTCTTCTTCACTTTGAAGATAAAATATAATGGGCCTTTCCCATCAACTCTAATAACACCCTTATGCATATCGATATTCTTCGCAACCTGCAGTTCTTTAAGCAGTTGTGCAAGAGAGTAGTCAAAATTATTCATAGAATAGTTTAGGAAAAACTATCTAAAGGACTCGGGTAGTGATTGGGGCACAAAATCAACTTAGATTTCCCCATCGATTTCAGAAAAAAAATATGTCTAGTTATTTAAAGATGGACATCATCTTTAGAAAAATATCGCCTATTAGAGTACATTCGAGAATCTTAGTTTTAACCAGCCTTGTCATAGTATCTGACCTTCTAGCACAATTCTTATCCTCAAATATGTCCTTAAGGTTTGAATCACCGTAGGACCCATTCATAAAGGAAAAACATACATGACCATGATGGGAGGGATTAAACCAAATAACCTCTACAAAACCATTTTAGTATGGAAACATACATAAATATATACAATGTAACAACATGAAAAACTAAGGTTTTCAATGTTGAACAACATTAATCTTTCTAGATAATGATTAATTTAAACTAAAATCTCTCATACAAATATATAGGGATTGATATAAGCGGAATAAAAAATTTTAGCCCTTGAATCTTTGATTATTCAAATAATAGAAACATAAAAAATCCATAACTAGGTTTGGAGAACAAAACTAGGGTTGCGAATACAATACCTTTGTGGGTCCGGTTGCATTCAGATGGGGATAAAGGTATTTCACGATGAAGTAAGGATTCCTCCTTTTGTATCCTTAAAATCTTTCTAGAACTTTCTGTAATGCTTGGATCTTCCAGCATATAATCCACCCATAGCTAGGTATTTGTGTGGGCACCTTTCAAGAAGAAAACTCTTGCTTTTGATGGATATATTATCCTCTCTCTAGGCTACTTAACACAAACATGAATAATGTTTTCTCTCACCCATCTCAAACCCTAATAATGAATTGTGATGATGTAACACCCCGTGTTTTTATTAACTAATTTAATTAATTAATTAGAATATTGAAGAAAAATAAAAATTTGGATTTAATGGTCTTTAATAATTAAACATATTGATTTTTATATTTGAGTAGTAAATTTTCAACCAAAATTAAATCAGAGTTATACTAAAATGTTAGAATGTTTTTTCAAAATGTTTTAACAAGCAGGTATGTTTTTGTTGAATTAGAGAATATTTTTCTAAGTGTAAAGGCGGTGTTTTAAAGATTCTGTATTGATGCTGGGGTCGTTCAAACGACAGCGTATGTCGTTCGAACGACATAGAATCTCGTTCGAACAACAGCATATGTCGTTCGAGCGACATGGGAGGGGGTGGATTAGAGTCCTAATCAGATTCTAACTCTTAAAACCTTTATATACCAAAACTGATACTGAGCTGGAACTTTCAAAACAATTTTCTCTCAATTTTTTCTCCAATAAGGTTCTCCAAACATATTTCCTCTCATCTCCAACCCCTAGCCCCAACTTTTAACAAGTTTTAACTCAAGAATTGAATATTTAATTGGTGTTTTCTTATGTGGATTTTAACTAGATTTTTATCCAACTAATTTCAGGTATGAATACTCTATTCCTTTCCTTTAGTATTATGTGTTTTATGTGTCGCCTAAATCCCTAATCATGTGTTTTCGATTAAAATCAATTAGCAACCTAATTAGAGAAAGTGGACACTAATTTTTGAGGCTGTTTTGATAAAACTTTTTAATGTGATTTAATTCTTGAAAGCCTTGGGTGCGTAAGTTGGATTATTTGGTTTTTATGGTTTTAGGGGTGTAGGTGCGCATGTAGAAGTTATGGCTTTATTTATGGGTTATGTGGGACGCGAACACACATAGAAATATTATAAGATTTATAAAGGCAAACGATTATGTTTATTTGAATATCATCGCATGTTAAATGAATTCATATTATTGAATAGAATGAATTATGTTGAAAACAACGACGGTGGTATTAATTGAATTAAATTAAATATGGGACCTTTATGATTATATTGTCATGTTGTGATTTATGATATGGTGTGGATAATTATTATTCACTTTTTCCATCGTGGGGAGGAGGGACTTTTGGGTGGTATATTTCTCACCTTTATTATAGGATGCTTACTAGGTATGGGACTAGTGGGTAGGCCTTGGCTAAAATTGATGCTTTCTAGGTATGGGACTAGTAAGTGTAAATTCCTACTGATTTTATATTTTGGGGGTGGGCTGATTTTTATGTTTTATCGTCATCACGATAGCCTATGTGTTGATGTAAAAAATTATATCACTCTAATAATTCAATCACAGATAAATAAATGATACAGAAGATTTTAAAGTGGTTCAGCCTTATAAGAATGGCCTACGTGCATTGTTGTGTTATTGATGAGTGTTAGGAATTCATTATCACAAATTCTCTCAAGAAATTCCTCTCTCGATTCCAGGGTTTGGATTCGGATCCAGTTTCCCCTTACAATGAGGATTGTACAATGTATTTATAGCCCTAAGGCTGTAATGTGAAAGGGTAATACATTAAATGATATACATATGAAAGGGTAATACATTTAATGCCCTCTTTGCGTGTGCGTATGAATGATAAGAATTTAATGAATCAGTTGAACTGTTGGTTATCCAGTTATTAATTCTTTGTTCGAGATGCATCTCGGACCGCCTGAGTTGCTCGGACCGCCTAAGCTTCTCGGTACTCAAGAGTTCCTCGGATAGGCATTGTTCCTCGGAGCGCGTGAGTTCCTTGGGGAACTAGTCTTCCTCGTTGTAGTCTTATTCCTCAGAGCGCGTGGGTTCCTCGGAAGTGTTGGTTATTGCCACGTAGATAGCCACGTGTCTTCATATGATTGGTCCATGTCATCAGATTAAATTTGGTATCAACAGAAGCCCCCAATGTTTCATAGTTCAAAATTTGAGGAGTATGGAACATTCTTTCTCGAAATATGGTAGCTTTAAATAGTCTTCCTGATTTTTAGGAGCGTTTCCCTTGTATTTATTTCTCCTTCCTAATTCATAGAATCATGCTTTTTTGGACTTTTTTGCGTGCTTCGATTCCCGCGTCACTTTTCGTCTTTTTAGCCGTTGTTGTCTGCTTTGATTCTCGTGCCACTTTTCATCTTTTTAGCCGTTGTTGTCTGCTTTGATTCATACTCTGCTTATTCTTCTTATTGATGATTGCTCTTCTTTCTCTGCTAGTTTCTGGCCAGGATGGAACTACTATCTGCCCATGATACAAAGTTGTTGCGACAAAGTAATGAATACTTCAAGGCTGGTCACACAGATCTGAGTGTTGCACAAGTTGTCGACATCCTCGGCCAGGACGCTTCAGAATAGGCAGTGGAAGCATATCAATATCTGAAGTGTCTACTTGATCGGGTTGTAGCCAATAACGTTGCCTATCATGAAATGATCAAGGATCTTCAAAGCACCCTCGAGGACCTTCAACTTCAATACAAAGAATCCACAGCTTTATTGCATGAGGGGTACGAGAAGAAGTACCATCAAATCATTCCCGACAAGGGCTACGAGAAGATTTTTGTTGGGTACGATGTAAGAGAGAGAACCTTGAGAGGTGAGGTCTAAGAATGTAGACAGATTGCTGAGTTACTAGAAAAGGAAAACAACAACCTGCAAAAGGAGCTGTCACAATCGAAGTCTGCAGCTTCCACTTCTAGTGCCTTGATCCCAGTGACCGATGAGGGATTTTCGTTCTTAGAGGTTGAGAACGCCAAGTTAAGGGAAGAGTTGGACACCTTGAAGAGGTCGGGCCCTTCCACATCTTCTCGGGGACGAGCAAGAGCTCCTCGGGGACGAGCAAGAGCAGCTCGTGTTCTTATCGAGGAACAGAGGACTCAGTCTGCCTTAGAGAACCAGGCTTTCCAATTAATGGCGAAGAACCAGGCGTTGTCTGATATGTCAAAGAAGATTAGGGATCTGGAAAAACAGCTTTCTACGCAGAAGTCAGTCTTGGAGAATAAGGAGCTTTTCATCAAGAATCTCCATGAGTAGCTAGAAAGGCTAACATATCAAATCCATAAACAGCCCAGGGAGTTCTGGATGGCTAGATACAATGAAGCACTATTCCACTTGGATGATCGTATCAAGAATGCTAACAATGAGGGCTACAAGCAAAGCTGGCTGAATGCCTTAGGTGTGCTGAAGCTCGAACAAGGTCATTATATGTGGAACTACCATGATCTCGGATTGCTTGACTTGCCTGTGCCACCATACAATTTGGACATGTATTGGATCCCTGCTCGGGCCATTCCTCGGAGCTTAATTTCAAAGTATCTCGGTGACTTCCATTTACATTCTCAAATCGAGGTATCTCGTCCCGAGCATCTCTTAGATCGACCATCCGTGATGAATGTCAGGATGTTGAAGGATCTCAACTTCATCAATTCTCCTCTGTCTTTAAATGATCCACCTGCTGGCGAGGAACCTGTGTCAAAAGCAGAGGGGAAGAGACCAGTAGAATAGGAATTTTTGATGTAATAGTTAGTATACATGTCAATGTAAATGTAATTTCATTATCAATGTAATTTATTTTGAATTCAATGAAAGACTTTCATTTTTGTTTGGAAATCTTGATTGCTATTGTCTTGTAATTATCAAACACTTTATATTTATGCATATCTGTTAAAAAGATAACAATATTGTGTTGTTTGTCGACCAACTCAGTAATAATTAAAAAGTTTCAAGTTTCAATAATATTGCTCGATCACTTAATAATAAAGTCACGAGTATAAAAATGTTTAAAATTTTTCCAACCAACCAAGGTCGTTAAATTATGCTTGTCGACCAACTACAGTTAGTGGGTTTTTATCCTCGATCAGCCATAGTTGGTAGACTTTTCTCTTAAATGTTTCTGACCAACCAAGGTCGGTAAATTTTCTTTGTCGACCAACTACAGTTGGTGGGTTTTTATCCCCGACCAGCCATAGTTAGCAACTTTTGCACTTTCTGGAATAATCTTACCTCCCGACCAACATAAGTTGGTATTTTTAGGAATATTTTGTTTCCTAGCCAAACAGGTTGGCATTTTTAGGAATATTTTGTTTCCTAGCCAAACAGGTTGGCATTTTTAGGAATATTTCGTTTCCTAGCCAAACAGGTTGGCATTTTTAGGAATATTTTGTTTCCTAACTAACCGAAGTTGGCATTTTTAGGAATATTTCGTTTCCTAGCCAAACAGGTTGGCATTTTTAGGAATATTTTGTTTCCTAACCAACCGAAGTTGGCATTTTTTGGAATATTTTGTCTCCTAACCAACCGAAGTTGGCATTTTTAGGAATATTTTGCTGCTGAGCAGTCTGAGCTTTGCCGAGTTTTGCTGAGTAGTGTGTAGCACTAGTATTCCCCAAAAAATTCTCAATAAAAGGAGAGACTTTAGCTGAATATCTTCATTTTATTCATACTGATGGAACTGTGTTACATATACATCACTGATAATACTTGCGTAGGTGCTCTGCGTTCCATGCATTCTTAAACTCCTCGCCTTCTAAAGTTGCTATTCGATAAGTTCCTGGTCGAACAACTTTTATAACTCGGTATGGTCCATGCCAATTTGCTTCCATCTTATTGTGCTTTTGAATTAATTTCTTCAGCACATAGTCTCCTTCTTTCAGGTCGCACTTCTTCACCCTTTTGTTGTAGAACAAAGGTATTCGCTGCTGGTAAGCAGCATTTCTAATGGCTACTTCTTCTCTAACTTCCTCGAGCATGTATAAATCCAGTCTTCTCATTAAGTCGTTGACAAGGGAATTGAAATTCAGTACCCTGTGTGTTGGAAGGCCAAACTCGGCAAGTATGACAGCTTCAGTTCCAAACGCCAGCATATATGGTGTTTCTCCAGTTGCTACTCGGGGAGTAGTTCGGTAAGCCCAGAGTACTGTTTATAGCTCGTTGATCCAATTCAATTTTGCATCATCCAATCTTTTCTTCAAGCCATTTAGCAGCATTCTGTTTGTCACCTCAGTTTGTCCATTGCTTTGAGGATGGCCTGGTGCTGAGCGGACCTTCAAAATATTTGATTGATGATAATAGGCGGCAAACTCCTCGTTATCAAATTGTGTTCCATGGTCTGTGATGAAGGCATGAGGTAGACCATATTGACAAATGATGTTCTTCCAAACAAATTGGTACACCTTCTCGTACGTCATGTCAATGAGTGGCTCAGCTTCTACCCATTTAGTAAAATAATCCACTGCGACGACGAGGTACTTGAACCTTCCTCGGGTCATTGGCAGTGGCCCAACCAAGTCAATTCCCCACATGGCAAATGGCCAAGGGGAAGTTATGGGTGTCAAAAATGCTTGTGGAGTTCTTCGGATGGAGGAAAAGCGTTGGCACTTGTCACATTTCTTTGCATAGGCTATACAATCAGCCCTCATCGTCTGCTAGTAGTATCCCTGCGTCATCACCCTTTGTAAAAGCGTCCGACCTGCTACATGTGCTCCACAGGACCCTTCGTGGATCTCTTTAATTAATTCTTTCACCTCGAAGGGGTGTACACATCTCTGCAAACCTGTCATAATTCCTCGTCTATATAAAACACCATTAGTTAATACATACCGAGCAGCTTTAAATTTCAATTTTTTGGCAGCGAGCTTGTCAATTGGCAATTCTCCCTCCTCGATATACGCCCTGATGGAATCCATCCAAGATGGTCCTAAATCAAGGGTGATAAAGTTCATCGTCAGATCTTCATCTATGCTCTGACCAGCTAACACTTCAATTGGGATCGTTCGTCATAGCTCGGTGCGAGTAGCTGATGCTAGTCGAGCTAGGGCGTCTGCTCTCGCATTCTCCATTCTTGGTATTCTGACCACCTGAATAGCGGAAAATTCTGACACCAGCTCCTTTTTCTTTGCATGATATTTGATCATTAATTCTCCTCTAACTTCATATACTCCCATCATTTGGTTTACGATCAATTGAGAGTCACTGAAGATCACAACCTGCTGCGCCTTCATAATTTTTGCCGAATTAAGCCCTATAATCATGGCCTCATATTCAGCCTCATTGTTGGAAGCTTTGAATTGGAAACGCAAGGCGTATTCCATATCGACCTCGTTCGGAGTGCTCAAAACTATCTCCGCGCCGCATCCTGCAGTGCAAGATGAGCCATCTACATATAGTCTCCATATAGGTAACTCGTCTTCAAATTTCTGATCAGTTAGAGTTCCTCGGTGAAATATTTGTTGCTTCATTTCCTCCTCGGATTCTTTTTTCTCTTCGTCGATCATTTCTTCTTGCCCTTTTACCAACCGGAGTTGGTCTGAGCCCGAATTCAATGATCTTGTAACATCCACTTGCCCTTTTACCAATAGGAGTTGGTCTAAGCTAGTGTTTGTTGATCCTATAACATCCACAGGTTGATCAGCGATCAACTCTTATTTCTCGTCCGGAGTCCTCACAACTATCTCTGCGTCACATCCTGTAACATCCACACGCCCTTTTACCAATTGGAATTGGTCTGAGCCTGTGTTTGTTGTTCCTGTAACATCCACAGGTTGATCAGCGAGCAACTTTTTCTCCTCAGCGGTATCAGGATAGGTGAACTCCCCTATAAAATCTGCTACAGCCTGTCCTTTAAGCGATGATCTGAGTTCATAGACTATATCATATTCACCGAGCTCTATTGCTCAGTACATCAATCTTCCTGATTTTTTTAGCTTATGCAGGGCTTGCCTCAATGGCATATCAGTATATACTACTATAGTATGAGCCTGGAAGTATGGCCTCATTCTCCTACTCGCCTCAATCAGCGCTAGTGCCAATTTCTCCAGCCTTGGATATCTGATTTCTGCTCCTCGAAAGGCCTTACTTGTGTAGTAAATTGGCTTTTGTACTCCATTCTCCACTCTAATCAACGCCGAGCTAACTGCATTCTCAGACACTACAAGGTACAAATACAATTTTTCTCCCATCACCGGCCTGGACAACAGTGGAGGTGCTCCTAAGTATTTCTTCAAGTCTTGAAAAGCCTTATCACATTCATCATTCCACTCAAAATTCTTTCTGAGTGTCTTGAAGAATGGGAGACATCTATCAGTTGCTCATGACACAAATCTGTTGAGTGCCGCTACTCGTCCTGTGAGACTTTGTACTTCCTTCTTCGCCGTTGGAGATCGCAGCCCTAATAGAGCTTTGATCTTTTCAGGATTTGCTTCAATGCCTCGTTGATTAACAATGTACCCAAGAAACATGCCTTCTCATACTCCAAAGATGCACTTCGTCGGGTTCAGCTTCATTTTATATTTATCTAGTTGATCAAAAGTTTGACTTAAGTCAACTAGATGATCGACAGCTTTCTTGCTTTTCGTCAGCATATCGTCAACATAGACTTCCATATTGTCACTGATTTGTTCAACAAAGACCTTGTTCGTCAGCCTCTGATATATCGCACCTGCATTTTTCAAACCAAAAGGAATAACATCATAACAATAAGTTCCCCTAGGGGTAATGAAAGAAGTACTCTCCCTATCTTCAGGTTTCATTTTGATCTGATTGTAACCAGAATAAGCATCCATGAAGCCTAGCAACTCGTGTCCCGAGGTAGCATCCACCAGTTGATCTATTAGGGGTAATAGAAAGTGATCCTTTGGGCATGCTTTGTTGAGGTCGGTGAAGTCTACACACATCCTCCACTTGTTGTTTTTCTTCTTTACTATTACCACATTAGCTAACCAATTTGGATATTTAACATCTTCAATCAAACTAGCTTTATGGAGCTTCTCGACTTCCTCCTGTATGGCTTGATTCTTCTCGAGACTGAATACTCTTCTTCTCTGCTTCACAGGTTTGATCTCCTTATTCACATTGAGCTCGTGACATAAGAAGTTTGGGTCTATCCTAGGCATATCTTCATAACTCCACGCAAAAGTTTGTCTTCTGCTTCTAAGGAAAGTTATCGATTCCTGTTTTAATGAGGCTTCCAACGATGAACCTATTTGAGTAGTTTGCTCAGGGTGCTCGTCGTCCAGAATGATGTTTTCAGTAGTTTCCACCACTTGACCCTTCACGAGTTTCGACTCATCTCGAGGATCCAATGTTTCAATTTCTTCACCTTCATCCACTTGATAAGTAGTGGTCTTTTTCTTTGATTCTTCCAGTTCTTCTTGCTCGACGGATGAATAATAGCATTCCCGAGCTACTTTCTGATCACCTTTCACAACTCCTACCCCAAAGTTTGTTGGAAATTTTAGGCACTAATGCACTCTAGATGGCACAACCTTGAACTTCTTCAATACTACTCTTCCTATGATGATATTGTATGATGATTGGACATTCTTGTCCATCACGAAGAAACGTATTCTTTCTCTCCGACAAGCAGGCCACGTACCAATGAATATATCCAACTTGATCATCCCAAGTGGAAATACTTTCTCGCCAACAAAACCAATGAGGGTTCTGTGGTAAGGCTCCAGTTGAGATAGCTTTAGATTTAAACTATCGAAGCACGAGTATAACATGATGTCTGCCAAGCTACCATTGTCGACCAGCACTCTTGAAATCATTACCTCCTTCATTCTCATCTTGATCACCAGTTGATCATCGTGAGGATATAAAACACCTGCAAGGTCATTTTTTGAAAAACCGATAACTAATTTCTCCTTATTCACCTTTCTCGGGCAATCTTCCTCAGCTAGATTTATTCGCTGAATGTACGAGCAAGCTTGAGCCTCACCGAGGTAAGCTTTTCTTTCTGCAGTAAGATCTCCTCCTCCTGCATCTCCTCCAATAATAACATTACAATCAAATGACCCAAAGCGTATTGAAAATACCTCTCGTTCTGGCTTCCTTAGTTTCTTGGGAAGATCGGGGTCATCCTCTTGATTAACTTCATGGTTTCTCTTCTTGTTCTCCTCTGCTCGATGAGGAGATCTAGACCTCTCTCTAGTTCGATCGTTGTTTCTTCTTTCGCCTCCCCGATCAACATACTTTGCTAGCTTTCCTCGTCGGATGAGTGTTTCATTCTCATTCTGAAGAGCTATGCAATTTTTGGTCATATGGCCATGATCCTTGTGGAACTCGCAATATTTTTCCCTATTCCTCGTGTTAGGGTCTGCCTTCATTTTCTTTGGCCAGTTTAACTCCTTGCTGTTCTTAATTTCTTCCAGGACGTGGTTGATATTTGCCTTCAAAGGTGTGTAATTATCAAATTTCCTCAAGACCTCCCATGATGACCTATTTTTGGATTGTTTGTCACCACCATTGTTCTTATGTTCTTTCTTCTTAGCTTTATCACCTTCCACCTTGGTTTCTTTGGCGTCCATATTCTTCTTCGTAAAACATAGCCTCCTCGTCATTCATAATCTTGGACGCTTTTCCCATAAGGTCCGACATGGTTCGAGGTGGATCTTTGGCCAAAGTGTAGTACAACTTGTTTGACAGTAGTCCACTCCTCAAAGCGGTAATTGTTGTCTTATCCTCATAATCAATGACTTCGAGTTTCTCGTTATTAAAATGAGTTATATAATCTCTGGTACTCTCACCAACTTTTTGTCTAACACTTAACAAATGTGCTACTCATTTAACTGGCTTTGCTCCGAAGCAGAAATTCCCAATGAATAGCTCAGCCAATTGAAGAAAAGTGGAAATCTTACCCCGAGGAAGACTATTATACCATATTTGAGCAGATCTGGTAAGTGTTCCCGAGAATGCTCTGCATCTCATCTCATCTGGGACAGCATAGATGTCGGCTGCAGCTTGGTATTGTTCTATATGAAGGACAGGGTCAGTCTTTCCATCATACTTGGGAGTCACAACACGTGCTTTGAAGTTTGATGGTGTTGGAAAATCAACAATGTCCTAGACAAAAGGTGTTCCTCGAATAAAGGTTCGTTGTAGAGGGTTCTTGTCCTTAGCCATTTCCCCTAATCTATTCTCCAGCCTCTGAATATATCCTTTCCATGCATTATTTCCTTCCTCGGGCCTATTGGTTCGAGCAACTGATCGCGTTGAAATGGCTTCATGGGATTTATCTTAACGAGCAGTTGGTCAGTCATAGGATCTATCTTGATGAGCAACTGGTCGCGATTGGGAAGATCCTTCCCTTAAATCTGATGGTCGTCGAAAGCTCCCCGACACTGCATTAAGAGGACTTTTGTTCCTCCTAGGGCCTAATCGGTTGAAAGGAGAAACCCTACTTAATCTTTCCAATGCGTTGGTCCTTTCTGGGGAGAGGGTGACACGTTGTTCAGTATCTGTGGCTCGCACCGACGAAGTTCGCCCGGGTTGATAAGAGAAATCATCAGATTCCTCATTGCAATGTGAATCGATACGCCTAGTACGTGAGGATGGTGTGCGGATGTTTCTTTAAATACTCCATGGTCCTGAATGGGCTGACGCACCGCCATGGAGAGTTTGGATAAGTTGTCGCATTGTTTCTTGCATGACGGTCTGGCCCTGAGCCAGATTTTCCATTATTCTAGTCAGATCTGGAATAATTGGTGGAGCAGATGGATTTGGAGGGGTTCCAGCGTTTCGATTGTTGGATTCAGGAATATCAGCCATTGGTAATGGATTATTTTTGATGAAAAATGATATTATCAGTCGTTTCCCACAGATGGCGCCAATCTGTTGATGTAAAAAATTAGATCACTCTAATAATTAAATCACAAATAAATAAATGAGACAGAAGATTTTAAAGTGGTTCAGCCTTATAATAATGGCCTACGTCCATTGTTGTGTTATTGATGAGTGTTAGGAATTCTTGATCACAAATTCTCTCAAGAAATTCCTCTCTCGATTCCAGGGTTTGGATTCGGATCCAGGTTCCCCTTACAATGAGGATTGTACAATGTATTTATAGCCCTGAGGCTGTAATGTGAAAGGGTAATACATTAAATGATATACATATGAAAGGGTAATACATTTAATGCCCTCTTTGCATGTGCGTCTGAATGATAAGCATTTAATGAATCAGTTGAACTGTTGGTTATCCAGCTATTAATGCTTTGTTCGAGATGCAGCTCGAACTGCCTAAGCTTCTCGGTACTCAAGAGTTCCTCGGATAGGCATTGTTCCTCGGAGCGCGTGAGTTCCTCGGGGAACTAGTCTTCCTCGTTGTAGTCTTGTTCCTCGGAGTGCGTGGGTTCCTCGGAAGTGTTGGTTGTTGCCACGTAGATAGCCACGTGTCTTCATATGATTGGTCCATGTCAGCAGATTAAATTTGGTATCAACACTAGGCATGAGACTAGGACAAGTAAATGTTGAAAATTCATCTTATACGTAGGATAGGACGTATATGTACTTTGAGGACCCTTAGGTATGGGACTGAGGGGTATTTTGAGGATCTCACATCGATAAAAAGGGTGGGGTAATTTTGATTATTGAGAAATTGATAACGTAATACCTAAGATAATAAAATGGGTATTAAAATATATTGGCGACATAATAAGCGAGGGCCGACGGTTTAAACGGGTCAACCGGCATTTTATGCCGTGTCGTGTGTGGAACCTCGTCATGTAACAGGGTTCGATAGTTTAAATGGACCAGCTGGCGTTTTGGCGAGGGGATATGTATTTTGGTGGAGAAATCATGTCATGACCCCATCCCAAAATAGTAGTGGGGAACGAGTGTCTTGACATGCCACCAAGGCAACAAATATTCTCACTTAAATTGTTTCCTTAATTAAATGCAACGAAAATACAATTACATGGTTATGAATCGTAAAATACTGAATTAAAGGAATTACATCATCAGAGCTTTTTAAATGGAAACTTCATTTATATTACAAGTAACAACGAGTTACAACGTAAAACAAACTTTTATTACAAAAGAGCCAAACACGCTCTATAAAACAAACATTTTATTTAAAATAACAAAAAGAGCTCTAAAAGCTGAATCTTCAACATAGTCCTTTTATGTTCCCTCCACGAGCCTACTTATTTCCTGAAAAATGGTTAGTTATACAACATTAGCTAAAAGCCGAGTGAGGTTCAATCTCCATACATTCCAAGGTTTTGTTCAGAAAATTGATACATGTTCAAATCCAAAGAGTAGACATATACATATATGGATAGAAATTTATTGTATAAAATTTGAGATGACAATATATAGAAATGAATAGCACAGAATAGAACAGATATGACAAATCAATTGCAATATCTTTTTCTTTCAATCATATCATTTTAATGGCCAAGTACACTCTAATACCGTATTATTCCCCGGTAGTTGGGGGTCAATCGATCTTGTTCGTCACAACGCCTTATATAGGGCACACTAGTGATAACCCAGCTGGCAAGGTCAGTCAGTAAGAGAGGTCCCTTAGGCCGAATCTTATTTCTAATATTCAATATCATTTTCAAAAAAAAAATTAATCAGTATGTCTATATGGACAAATATAAACATATCACAAGGAATGAATCATCGGTATCAGATGAATTTTGGTAATAACAGAAGTTCACAAAATATATATAGTTTTCATAATATCATATAATTAAAATGCACAAGGAATGTCAGAGTACTTACTTAGAACAGAAGTCTGACGTTATAGATATACACGGTGTCGGATTATTCATTAATTCTTAAGACGAAATTTCTTCTTTACTTTCTCGTATTTTCTCTCACTATTTTTCTTTTATCTTTGGAATCAATTTCATGTAAGAACTGATCCTAAGGCCTCTATTTATAATTTCCCAAAGTTATGAGGGTGTTGACACGTGTCCCGATGACTAAGCATCCAATTTGGTGAGCCAGTGTTAGCGTGTCGCATAATGGAGTTGTCTTGCAGTCTCAATTCACCGAACCACGACACGTGTATTGTCTTTCTCTAATTGCATGACATGTGTTTTGTCCTTTCCTTTAAAGGCGACATGTGCACGGTGGAGGTGTTAAAACCAAGCACGAGGTGTAAAGTTATTAAGGGTATAAGGGTCATTTTACACATGAAGAGTATTTTACTAAATTTTATACCATACATTTTCAATATTTCTTAGAGGTCCTTGAAATTATTTTATTTACAAAATGGTCCTTTTTATATTTTCATTTTATTCCCTAAAACTTTCTTTATTTAAAAATTAAGTCCCTAAAGTTTCATAAATTTATATTTTCCACCCCGAAACTTATCATTTAGCTTAGGATGTGCTATAAGACTTTGATTTAATCCATTTTGATGAACAAGGAGGTTATTTCAAAGTGTTCAAGTTGTCCTAACTATTCTCCCCTTCCAACCAATCAAAATATAACACATGGTGTGGTAATAGGACAAAATACAACTTAAAGGATGGACATATTTGCCCTTATTTCGTAATTTCGATAACTTCTTGCTCGGACCTCCGTTTAACACACTGTTTGTTGTGTTAAAAACCTAATTCATATATCTACAACTTTTTAGTTTTTACCTCAAGTCAATGTTTATATTATAATGGTCAAAACTAGTCTCTAATATGAACATTCTTACCAAAAACTTTAAAATTTATATTTGTAACTAATTTGAGATTTCATGATTTATGAAGGGAAGATTAGACTAAAATGATAAATTAACATTATACATAATAACACATTGTCCATATCTCATATGTAATAATAAAATATTTAAAACAAACTATATATGAACATATTAAAGTGGGGTCATTACATCATACCCTCATCATAAGAAGTTTGGTCCCCAAACTTGACTTCCATTAATTTCCAAACAAGTAGGGATATTTCTCCTTTATTTCATCTTCCGGCTCCCATGTTTCTTCTTCAATGGAATGATTATGCCATAACACTTTGACCAACGAAATTACCTTGGTTCATAATATTTGATCTTTACGATTCAAAATTTCTATCTGATGCTCAATGTATGACAAATCTTCTCTAACTTGAATAAGTTTGTGACTTAGGTTATGCGTTGGATCTGGGATGTATTTCTTCATCATTGACACGTGGAACACATTATGAACACTAGAGAGTTCAAGGGGTAAAGCTATTATATATGTAACAACTCCTATCCTTTCAAGGATTTCAAAATGTCCTCTGTATCTTGGACCTAATTTCCCTTTCTTTCCAAATCGTATTACTCCCTTTGCTGGTGATACTCGCAAGAACACATGATCTCCTCTTTGGAATTCAAGTTAGCGGTGTCGATTGTCAACGTAACTCTTTTGACGGATTTGAGCAATTAAAAGTGAGTTTTGTATCAATTTTACCTTCTTTGTTGTGACCTTTGATCCCAATAATTTTCTTTCTCCAACTTCTACCCAGCACGCATGGGAATGACACCTTCTACCATAAAGTGCCTCATACAGAGCCATTTGAATATTGGCTTGATAACAATTATTATACGCAAATTTCACTAACGGTAAATGATCATCCTAATTACCTTTCAAATCAAGTACACATACCCTAAGCGTATCCTCTAAGGTTTGAATGGTTCTCTCAGATTATCCATCCATTTGAGGGTGAAAAGTAGTGTTGAAATTCAATTTTGTTCCCATGGCCACTTGTAGGCTTTTTCAGAAGCGAGACACGAATTTAGGGTCACGATCAGAAACAATTGAAACTGGGGTCCCATGAAGCCTAATAATTTCCCGCACGTACAATTTAGCTAACTTTTCTAAAGAATGGGTAATATTAATGGAAAGAAAATGAGCAGATTTAGTTAACCTATCAATAATTACCCAAATCCAATTATTACCATTTGAACTCCTTGGTAAACCTATCACAAAATACATAGTAATATGTTCCCATTTCCACTCAGGGATAGGTAGAGGTTGCAGTAATTCTGATGGTTTTTTATGTTCAGCCTTTACTTGTTGACAAATCAAACACTGAGATATAAATTCTGCTATCTCCCTTTTCACATTAATCCATCAAAACACTTCTCGAAGATCCCTATACATCTTTGTACATCCGGGATGAAATGTGAATCTCGTGTAATGACTTTCCTCCAAAATTTTCCCCTTTAGTTGGGCATCACATGGCACACACACTCTATTTCCAAACCTCAATATATTATCCCATATCACAAATTCAATTATCTTACCCTCGATGACTTCTTCTCTAATCTTCATCAGTTGTGGGTAATTTACTTGTGCAATTTCGATCATTTCCATCAACATGGATTGGACTTGTATGTTTGTGATTATTCCTCCTTTGCTATAAATACGTACATCTATTTACGTACTTCTCAAATCCCTTAACAAAGTTTTCTGATTTGTAATGAGACATGCTAAATTTTTTGTAGACTTCCTACTTAAAGCGTCAGCTACTACATTAGCTTTCCACGGGTGATAGTGAATATTTACATCATAATCTTTCATCAATTCTAACCACCTCCTTTGTCTCATGTTCAATTCTTTTTAGGTGAAAATATATTTTAAACTCTTATGATCAGTATAAATCTAACAAGTCTCACCATACAAATAATGTCTCCAAATCTTAAGAGCGAAAATTACAGCTGCTAATTCAAGGTCATGGGTTGGATAATTCTTCTCATGTTTTTTTAACTGTCTTGAGGCATAAGCTACTACTTTTCCATTTTTCATAAGTACACATCCTAAACCATTTTTAGAAGCATCTCTATAAATCACAAATCCCCTTGTCCCGAAAGGAATAGTCAAAATTGTGGTAGTTACTAATCGATTCTTAAGTTCTCAAAAACTATTCTCAACTTCCTCAGACCATTCATATTTCACCTTCTTTTGTGTTAACCTACATAGAGGCTTGGTAATAATGGAAAATCCTTCAACAAATCTTCTATAATAATCGGCTAATCCAAGGAAACTATGAATCTCCGTCACATTAATTGGTCTAGGCCAATCTATTATAGCCTTGATCTTTTGAGGGTCAACCGACACTCCCTCCTTGGAAATGACATGTTTTAAGGATTTGCAACACTATCTCTAAATGATTTTCGTGTTCTTCAATACTTTTGGAATAAATAAGGATATCATCAATGAAAATAACCACACATTGATCCAAATATTTCCTGAACACTCTTTTTTATCATATCCATAAAAGCGGCTGGTGCATTAGTTAGTCCAAATGGCATCACAAGAAATTCATAGATACCATATCTAGTACGAAAAGCTGATTTCGAAATATCATCTTCCTTAATCTTCAATTGGTGATAGCCTGACCTAATGTCAATCTTAGAAAATACTTGTGCTCCTTGCAGTTGGTCAAACAAATCATCTATACGGGGTAAGGGGTATTTATTCTTAATGGCTACCTTATTTAGTTCACGATAATCTATATATAACCTCATTGTTCAATCCTTGTTTTTAACAAATAACACTGTAGCACCCTAAGGGGATACACTTAGTCTAATAAAACCCTTGTCTAAAAGATCTTGTAATTGAACTTTTAATTCCCAAAATTCTAAAGGTTCCATGCGATAAGGTGGTTTTGATATTGGCATAGTTTCGGGAATAAGGTCAATCGTAAACTCTATTTATCTACTAGGAGGTAGACTGGGTAAATCATCTGAAAAAACATCTGGAAAATGTTTAGCTATAGGAATATCTTCTAAACTAGGTTCTTTTGATTGAAAATACATAACACTTGCCAAGAATCCTTCACATCCCTTCTTAAGAAAACTACAAGCTTGCATTGCAGAGATAATATGTATTGGAGATAGGATGCCAGTTCTGTTAAAACTAAATTCTGGATGGTTAGGAATTTGGAAAACAACTCTCTTCTCAAAACAACCTACATTATCATGGTACAATGCTAACCAACCCATCCCTAAAATGACTTTAAAATATCTTATGTCTAAAATTATCAAATCGGTGAATAGTTTATGACTACAAACCTCTATAGGGCAAGACTTATATACTAATATTCCCGTCAATAACTCACCCGAAGGAGTAGAAACGTGTATTCTATGATTCAAGGATTCAAGAATACTAGGAAAGCGATTAACAAAACATACCGACACAAATGAATGGGTAAAACAAGGATCAATTAAAACTTGAAAAGGTTGTGCACATATAGAAAGTGTACCTAACACAACTGCATTAGAAGCCTTCGTATCAGAAAGATTAAAAACTCTAACTTGTCTTCCATGATCCTTGTTGTCATTAAAGGTCTGTGTTGGAGCCTTTCCTTTGTTAGGAAAATCTTCCATTTTATATCCCTTTTGGCCACACCCGGTCTCCAAGTAACATGGTTGCCCTCTATGAATATTACCACATCATTGGCATCTATTAAAATTAAAGGGTTTGTCTACTAAAGGTTGTCCTATATTAGGTATAGTCATAAAGGGTTTGTTATTGGGGTTCCTTACTATTTGTTCTCCAACCTTCCTCCTCACCTATCTAACCTGATTATATTCTTTGCTATCCTTCTCAGCTATTGTTGCCCTAACCACCACGTCATTATATGATGCCAACTTCAAGATGGAAATTTGACTACGAATATTCAACCTCAACCCACGTTCAAACTTCTTAGCTTTTAAAACATCAGTTATCACAACATGAGGTGAAAAACGGGATAACTCAGTAAACTTTGCCTCATTATGACTAACCGTCATATTTCCTTGAACCAGACTCATGAAGTCAACTACTTTTTGGTCTTACACCATTTTGGGAAAGTATTTCCGGTAGAAGATCACCAAGAAGTCATTCCAACCTATGGGATTATTCCTTTCCCCGTGTATTCTCTTAGCCATTCTCCACCAATTTTTCACTTCACCTTCTAACATGAATGTTCGAAATGAAACCCATTGTTCATCTATACACTTAAGAATAACGAATACCTTTCCATTTTCATCACCCAATTTTCTTCTTCAATGGGGTTAGGAGTAACTTTAAAAGATGGTGGGTTCAACTTCTTAAACTGTTCAATAGTACAACTACTTGGTTCAAGATTCCTTAGTGCTCCATTATTCACCTGATGCTCCACAATTCTTGCTAAACTTTCAATTGACTTGTATGCACCATCGAGTCCTTTCATATTTGAGCCACCAATTCCCGTAGTTGATCTCGTCTTGGTCATTTTCTATAGCCATGGCCAAACGTAAGACGTATTATACTATCTCAAGATTGCAATTTAGAAGAACAATTATGTATAAACAATTATATGTAGACCGTAAGACATATGGTGGATTATCACATAAGTTGGATATTTAATCCTCTATCCTATGTATGGAAACTTAAAATTGATAACGTTCGAAACTCATGTTCATTAGTCTACGGGTTCATAACCTATGCTCGGATACCACCTCTGTCACAACCCCGTCCCAAAATAGTAGTGGGGAACGAGTGTCTTGACATGCCACCAACGCAACAATTATTCTGACTTAAATTGTTTCCTTAATTAAATACAATGGAAAATCAATTACATGGTTATGAATCATAAAATACTAAAATTAAAGGAACTTCGTCATCAGAGCTTTGTAAAAGGAAACTTCATTTATATTACAAGTAACAACGAGTTACAGCGTAAAACAAAATTTTATTACAAAAGAGCCAAACACGCTCTATAAAGCAAACATTTTATTTAAAATAACAAAAAGAGATCTAAAAGCTGAATCTTCAACATAGCATTTTTATGTTCCCTCCATGACCCTATTAATTTCTTGAAAAATGATTAGTTATACAACATCAGCTAAAAGCTGAGAAAGTTTCAATCTCCAAACATTCCAAGGTTTTGTTCATAAAATCGATACATATTCAAATCCAAATAGTGGACATATACATATATGGATAGGAATTTGTTGTACAAAATTTGAGATGATAGTATATAGAAATGAATAGCACAGAATAGAACAGATACGACAAATCAATTGCAATATCTTTTTCTTTCAATCATATCATTTTAATGGCCAACTACAATCTAATATTGTATTCTTCTACTGTATTATTCCCCGGTAGTTGAGGGTCAATTGAACTTGTTCGTCACAACGCCTTATATAAGGCACACCAGCGATGACCCAGCTGAGAAGGTCAGCCATTAAGAGAGATCCCTTAGGCCCAATCTTATTTCCAATATTCAATATCATTTTCAAAACTCTTTTTAATTGGTATGTTTATATGGAAAAATATAAACATATCACAAGGAATGAATCATCGGTATCAGATGAATTTTGAGACTAAAAGCAGTTCACAAAATAAATATAGTTTTCATAATATCATACAATTAAAACACATAAGGAATGTCAGATTACTTACTTAGAACAGAAGTCCAAAGTTACAGATACAGGGTCTCAGATTTCTCGTTAATTTTTAAGACGAAACTTCTTCTTAACTTTCTCGTACTTTCTGTCACTATTTTTCTCTGATCTTCGGAATGAATTTCGTGTAATAACTGATCCCAAGGCCTCTATTTATAATTTCCCAAAGTTATTAGGGTGTTGACACGTGTTCTAATGATTAAGTGTCCAATTTTATGAGTCAGCTTTAGCGTGTCACGTAACGGAGCTTTCTTGTAGTCTCAATTCACCGAATGACGAAACGTGTATTGTCTTTCTCTAACTGCATAACATGTGTTTTGCACTTTCCTTTAAAGGCAACACGTGTACGGTGGAGGTGTCAAAAGCAAGCATGGAGTGTAAAGTTAGTAAGGGTATAAGGGTCATTTTACAAATGAAGGGTATTTTAGTAAATTTTATACCATACATTTTCAATATTTCTTAGAGGTCCTTGAAATTATTTTATTTACAAAATGGTCCTTTTTATATTTTTATTTTAGTCTGTCACGACCCCGTCCCAAAATAGTAGTGGGGAACGAGTGACATGCCACTAAGGCAACAAATATTCTCACTTAAATGATTTCCTTAATTAAATGCAACGAAAATACAATTACATGGTTATGAATCGTAAAATACTGAAGTTAAAGGAATTACGTCATCAGAGATTTTTAAAAGGAAACTTCATTTATCCTACAAGTAATAACGAGTTACAACGTAAAACAAACTTTTATTACAAAAGATCCAAACACGCTCTATAAAACAAATATTTTATTTATAATAACAAAAAGAGCTCTAAAAGCTGAATCTTCAACATAGTCCTTTTATGTTCCCTCCGCGAGCCTACTTATTTCCTGAAAAATGGTTAGTTATACAACATCAGCTAAAAGCAGAGTGAGGTTCAATCTCCAGACATTCCAAGGTTTTGTTCATAAAATCGATACATATTCAAATCCAAAGAGTAGACATATACATATATGGATAGGAATTTTCTGTATAAAATTTGAGATGACAGTATATAGAAATGAATAGCAAAGAATAGAATAGATACGACAAATCAATTGCAATATCTTTTTCTCTCAATCATATCATTTTAATGGCCAAGTACACTTTAATACCGTATTCTTCTACCTTATTATTCCCCGGTAGTTGAGGGTCAATTGAATTTGTTCGTTACAATGCCTTATATAGGGCACACCAGAGATAACCCAGCTGGGAAGGTTAGTCAGTAAGAGAGGTCCCTTAGGCCGAATCTTATTTCCAATATTCAATATCATTTTCAAAACTCGTTTTAATCGGTATGTCTATATGGACAAATATAAACATATAACAAGGAATGAATCATCGGTATCAGATGAGTTTTGGGAATAAAAGAAGTTCATAAAATATATATAGTTGTCAAAATATCATATAATTAAAACGCAGAAGGAATGTCATAGTACTCACTTAGAACAGAAGTCCAAAGTTATAGATACAGGGTCTCGTATTGCTCGTTAATTCTTAAGACGAAACTTCTCCTTAACTTTCCCATATTTTCTCTCACTATTTTTCTCTGATCTTTGGAATGAATTTCGTGTAAGAACTGATCCTAAGGCCTTTATGTTACACCCCGCACGCCCGGGGAGAGCGAACGGAGCGCTAATGCGATAAAATAAATCCAAATCCACAAATCACAAGGTATAGAGAATCTAAGTCCCACAACAACAAAAGAGAAACTACAAATCTCAATCTCTTCAAATTAAATACCAAATCTCCTGAATAAATACAATAACTAAAATAAAATACAAATCTCTACTGCTCTATACAACAAAATAAATAATACAAATATTTCCCAAACAATCCTCGCTAAATCAATCTCCATAGCGCCCCAAAATCCGCGCTAACCTGCCACTAAAAGAAAATATGGGGAAGTACACAATACGACAAGAAAGATGCTCAACAAATATATGTTAGCGATAAATAAAACGTAACAACATGAGTACGAATATTCAAATCAAAATGGAAATCTCAAAGCATTTATCAATACAATTTCTCAACAACACTTTAACCGGGTCACCAGGCCTCACCACATCCGTATATGCTTTATCAAGCCATAGCCCGGGAAAGAGGAAATTTGGCGGGTGCCCAACATCCGTGACATATTAAAATCTCATGACAACGTGCTCATCAAAAATATAATGATACCACATGAATCAAAATAATTTCAACAATTATTTTCCGGATTTCAATGAATTTATCAATTCAAATATGAGTTCAATTAACAAGAATTCAAAGAGAATGACACTCGCGAGATTTAAAGAGAATATTGTGTAAAACCTCATACCTCAAACCATGGTGAGAAACCAATGATCACATCCTCAAGATCAACACAAAAGATCTACAAAAGCTTCTCCAAGAACCTCCAACAAAATAGCCCCAAGAACACCTCTAATCTAAGGTTGGAATTCGCAAATATCAAGGGACAATGTGTATATAATAAGAAGAGGAATATTAAATATATTTGCTGCCAAATTTTTTGCCAAAAGTATGTTAAAAGGGTTACCCACGACTTCCTTTTATAATGCAAAGAAATGAAGAGTTGGAATCCAAATGACTCCTTTAAATAAGGCAAATAAATGAAGAGTTGGAAGTCAAAACAACTCTTGAAAATTACTTGTTATTCACGAAATCAGGGGAGGTCAATCGATCGACTTCCAGGCTTCGATCGATCGATCCTTTAGGAATTTTGGCAGTTCGCCGATTTAGAATTCCAGGAGTTAAAAACATTTAAAAATCATTTTAAAATCCGTTTTAACTTCGTTTTCGAAACCGTTTGAAATTCTCGCCTTTAAAAATAATAACCAACATATTGGAGCAATAAAAATAATTTTATCAAAAACTTTATTTTCCTCCATTTTCCAAAAATTAATTAAAATAGCCCAAAATTACGCGGATTGTTACACTTTATTTATAATTTTCCAAAGTTATTAGGGTGTTGACACGTGTCCCGATGACTAAGAACCCAATTTGGTGAGTTAGCATTAGCATGTCGCATAACGAAGTTGCCTTGCATTCTCAATTCACTGAATGACGACATGTGTATTGTCTTTCTCTAATTGCATGACATGTGTTTTGTCCTTTCCTTTAAAGGTGACACGTGTACGGTGGAGGTGTCAAAACCAAGCACGAGGTGTAAAGTTATTAATGGTATAAGGGTCATTTTACACATGAAGGGCATTTTAATAAATTTTATGAAATGACTATAAATGAGAATAAAAAGAGACGAGTCCTTTATATGTAAGAATTGGGTAAAGTTGTAATATGTAAGGTTAAAAATATTATTATAGGTCGTGGAAAAACCTAATGGAAAATTTTGAATACTGATATATATGACCAAGTGCATTTGTATGTATGTATTATATATTTGTGTATAATCATACCCGCGCTACTTGCGATTACGAAGGTTGCTGCGCCGAGACAGTCTTATCTCGATGGGACCTTTATGGGGGATATTGACTTGTACCCTGGAACATAGGATTCCTTGGTACTGGCTATCTATGAATGATACTCAGACGGTCCTAAGAGATATGAGGAGTATGTATTGACCTCTTAGTGACTTGGAACTATGCTTTGCCTCAATTTTATGTATATTGTGTTAATACAGTTCGAGAGTGATTCCGAACTAGTATTTCCCTTAGTACGAGAGATACGGGAACTTGATAGCAAGTATGCCACCACAATAGATTTATGTAGGGTGCCGATAGTATATATATATATATATATATATAATATCTATACGTATATATGTCATTCTTCTACTGTGCATATAAGTAGATAAATATTGTATAAATGCTCCAAAATTATAGTAAGTGTTCGGGAACTTTCTAACAGTATTGAGAAATACATAAGTAACGTAAGAAAACTTTAAGAGATTAATCCCTAAACTAAAATCATAATCTTGGGACTTCGCGAAATAAAATTTATAAGAGATGAAATAGGCAGACTTATGAGGCTTTTAGTAGTACGTTAGGCGTGCACACTGGATGAGGGGTGAGAATTCTCAAGAGAGTGTCGTGTGCTAACGTGGGTGTCTTATCAATTAGTGAGAATTTAATTACTTGCGAAAACACTTTTTAATGATATTTTTACCCTCGGGCTCTGACACGTTTCCTATCATCTTCTCTCTCTTGTATATATATGTATATATTACAGGTGCCCAACCACAGAGGCGCTAGGATTAGGTTACTTGGATTGGATGTGCTGCAGCTTATGTGGGAGTTGCAGGCCTTTGCAGTAGACGACCTAACCTTTGATTCCATTCATGTTTTAGTTCCTCAGTAGACAGGGTATGTGTCGCCCATTTCCTATTTTTCTATTTAGACTTATTAGGGATTCAGTATTCATTATGATTCCAGTATTCAGTATTATTGTGGGATTTATTTCTTTGTCATGTAGGCTTACGATGTGGATATTTTCTTGGTTTGAGTAATCTCGTTGACATTCTTATGCATGGTTGTTTTAAATTATCTCGTGTATTATTCATACTGGGTTATATTCAAACAAATGGTTTTTGATATTAAATTTAAATAAATAAAAATAATTATAAATTGTTTTGACACTTAGCTTAATTATTTAGGGTGTTTAAATTGGGAAAAAATTATTTCGCGGTAGTGATGCTAAGAATGAACTAGTTGTTCACCTGGATTTAATTCAATAAAGGACTAATCACCCAAAATTTAATTAGGTGGGGTTTCACAGGTGGTATCAGAGCATCAGGTTCTAGTGTCCTTTAGGATCTGTACGGCGTATTTCGCTTTCAGCTTAGCGTCTTTGATGTAGAGCCCTATTTTTAAGACTGTTGTATTCTTACGTTTACGCTTACATCTTCAGTTATTTTGGATTTAATAATCAATGTAGACTAATAAACTTCCTTCTCATTTAAAATGCCTCCAAGATGAGCACCCCGAGACAGGAATGCCCAGCCTGAGCAGCTAGCATATCCGGCTCAGGGAATGATGAATGCAACTCAAGTAGCTGTCATTGTTGCTGAGACGGCGAATGTCGCATTAGCGGTGGTGCAGTAGGCTTAGCCCCAGGTTCAAGTAATAGCGCCGGTACCAGCAAAGCTTCCCACTCCATGGGAGCGGGATAAGGATGCCTTTCAAAAGGCACATCCCCCAGAGTTCTCGAGTAGTTCGGATATCATAATCGCAAGGCAATGGAAGTAGGATATCCAGAGGCATCTGCGCATGTATGAGTGCACTGATGTGCAGAGACAGTTATTGGCTTCCTTCAAGCTAGTGGGGGACGTTTTCCAGTAGTGGGAGTCCACCACCACCTTGGATGAGAGGAAAATCATATCGTTTCGATCATTTTGGTTGCGGTTTGATCGCAAATATTTCCCATCTGTCGTGCAGACTGAGATGAGGTGGAGGTTACTGAATCTTAAGTAGGAGAGTATGACCATTGCTGAGTATAAGGAGGAGTTCACGAGACTTCTCACGATAGTGATGGATGAGGTACCCACTAAGGAGAAGAAGATATTATTGTTTTCAAATGGATTGGCCTGGAGGATTGGTCAGCACCTCATTGGTAATCTACCATTGGGTACTTACACTGACGTACTCAACGCTGCTCTATTACACTGTCAAGATCACCTCTTAAATCAGTAGGGAAGTAAACGAGAAGGGGAGTCCATCCATCAGGGTCGGACAGGGGGCAGTGGTACTGGTGGGACACCAACAACCCAATGGCAGACCCGTCACAGTGAGTAGAGTTCCCATCAGGGGGACCCTGCTAAGCGATTAGGATCCGGTGATTCTAGACACGGATTTAGGGGACTTAGACAAGGCCAGTCCAGTCAGCATGGACAACAGGGCCAATACCGTCAGCAGTAGGTCCAACAACATTTTCAGCAGGTTAGCAGGGCCAGTGGTGGGGTAGTAATGACCAACAAGGTCGTGGTCAGCAGGGACAGAGGAGATGAAACTTCAGGGGGCAGGTGTTTTGGATGTGGCCAGAATGTCCATAGGCATCAGTATTACCAAGAGGGAGATAGGTCCCCACATCAGCATGGTGCCCATAATGAGCCCTAGAGGCCACTCTTTCCATCCACCCTCCCAGCCCCAGCTCAGATGCCAGCCCTACCAGCTATCCCAACAACCCCCGTTCAGTAGGGTCAATTACAGTACGAACATGTCTATAACGTAATCAGGCCGCAGAACCTCAGGCACCATCCGTAATTGAGGGTACGTTTCCTATCCACGGCACTATGGGTTGAGTTTTATTTGATACTGGGGCATCACACTATTTTATAGCTACTCACTTTGCACGGGCCTTAGGGTTACTAGACACGGCAGAGAGTATTGTGACATATGTAGACTCACCACTGGGAATGGGTCTTTAATTTTCTTTATATGCTGGGGTGTAGGTATAGAGATTGGTAGTTTGATTTTACCTGGGAACATGATAGTTTTATATATAAATGAGCACGATGCCATTATTGACATAGATTGGCTCGCTGCGTACAGAGCTATGATATATTATTTTGGTACGAGTATCATCTTTGACAATCCGAGTCAGTAGATGTTTTTGGTGGCGATGCCTCACCTAGAGGGAGGATCTTCCACCCATTTGTATTAAATAGAGGAGGAGACCTCTAAGGATATTATGATTCCCCTAGATTCAATTCCAGTTATTTATGAGTTTTCGAAAGTATTTTACGAGATAGCGGGCCTACCTCCCAGTCGAGAGGTAGAATTTATCATAGACTTAATGTCAAGCACTCAGTTGATAGCACGTGCTCTGTACCGTATGGCTCCAATAGAAATGAGAGAGTTACAGGATCAGATAGAGAAGTTGTTAGGCTAGGGCTTCATTCGTAGGAGCACCTCGCCTTGGGGATATTCGATGTTATTTTTAAAAGAAGAGAGATGGTTCACTGAGGTTGTGCGTGGACTACAGAGAGTTGAATAAGGTCATGATACAGAATAAGTATTCGTTGCCTCGAACCGATAACCTGTTCAACTAGCTGAGAGGAGCAACCTTCTTTTTTAAGATAGATTTGAGATCGAGATACCATTAACTATGGATTAGGGCGCAGGATGTGTCAAAGACTGCTTTCTAGATGAGATATGGATCCTATGAGTTTAGAGTCATGCCGTTTGGGCTGACAAATGCTCCAGTCGTATTCATGGACTTGATGAACCGAGTGTTCAGAGAGTTCTTGGAATAGTTTTTTATCGTCTTCATAGATGACATCCTGATTAATTCACAGAATAAGGAGAAGCATTCCGAGTATTTAAGAAAGGCTCTTCAAACTCTATGAGAGCATCAGCTGTATGCTAAGTATGAGAAGTGCGGATTCTGGTTACGAGAGGTATAGTTTTTAGGGCACGTTGTGTCGGAATTGGGGATATCAATTGACCCAAGCAAAGTGTCAGCGCTGAGGTAGTGGGGATAGCCCACGACACCGACAGAGGTGTGTAGTTTCTTGGGGTTAGCTGGGTACTATAGGCAGTTCATTCGAGGCTTTTTGAAGGTAGCAAGTCCATTGACAAATCTGACTCGCAAGGGAGTATCGTATATATGGGATGATGCTTCTCAATTGGCTTTTGATGAGCTAAAAGATAAGCTGACTTCGGCACTAGTTCTTGCCTTGCCCAGGCCAGGAGTGGAGTACTTGGTGTATACCAATGCCTCTTTATAGGAACTCGGTGGAGTCCTTCAGCAGGAGGAGAAGGCTATAGCTTTTTCCTCCCGCAAGATTAAGCCTCACGAAATGGATTACCCCACCCACGAGCTGGAGCTAGTAACGGTTGTGTTTGAATCGAGAATTTGGAGACATTATTTGTTGGGGTAGAAGTTTCGCTTGTTCACAGACCAAAAATCACTACAATACCTGCTCACTCAGCGAGAGTTGAACATGCGTCAGTACAGGTGGGTGAAGTTTGTGATAGACTACCAGTTCGAGATACAGTACCATTTGGGGAAGGCTAATGTGGTTGATGATGCATTAAGTTATAGACCGATAGCTGATGTAGCAAAAGTATGGAGAGTAAAGTGGAAAGAATTGGGACACCAGGACACAGTAGCCCATTCCTTTATAAATGTTATGTCAGTCACACCCAAGATTGTTATGAGGGTGATACAGGCACAAGCAGTAGATACTTTTTGTCAGGATCAGATTGTACGACTTCTAGCTGAGGGTGCTGAATCCTATTCAGTGAGTTCTGATGGGGTTTTGAGGTTTAATGGGAGATTGTTGGTCCCGGAGGGAGATGATTTACGTCATGCAGTTATGACACAGTGACACGGGTCTAGATTTACAGTACATCCCGAAGGGAATAAAATGTACCAGGATATGAGACGGAGGTAATGGTGTAGTGGAATGAAGAAGTATATTGTGGAGTTCATGTCCAAATGTTCTACATGTCAGATGGTAAAGGTGTACCACCAGACACCACCAGGATTACTTCAGCCATTGGAGATACCTACGTGGAAATAAGAAAGCATTTCCATGGATTTTATTATCGGGTTGCCTACACCACAGCGGGATCATGATTCCATATGGGTTATAGTGGATCGGTTAACCAAGGTATCTCACTTTATACCAGTACGGACATACCACACCACGAGACAGTATGCACAGTGATTTATTGCCGAGATAGTTAGGCTACATGGGGTGCCCCTAGATATTGTGTCTGATAAATATAAGATTTTTGTGTCGCGCTTATGGGAGAGCTTTCAGGAGGCCATGGGTACAGAGTTGAGATTGAGTTTAGCTTATCACCCACAGACGGATGGGCAAACAGAGCGTACCAATCAGATGATGGAGGATATGTTACCCATGTGTGTCCTTGATTTTGGAGGAGGTTGGGAGCCGTATCTTCCACAAGTGGAGTTCGCTTATAATAACTCCTATTAGTTCACGATCGGCATGGACCTATTTGAGGCTTTGTATGGAAGACCTTTTCATTCTCCCATTTATTAGCTAAAGGTGGGGGGCAACAAGTTTCTTGGACCAGAGGTGATTCAGGAGACGTCAACTAGGATTGAGCTAATCAGGAGTCGCATTCGGGTAGCCTAGGATTGGAAGAAAAGCTACACCGATGCAAAACGGTCCTTTAAAGAGTTTAGTGTGGGGGACCAAGTATTATTGCGAATGTCTTCTATGAAAGGAGTAATGAGATTCGGGAAGAAGGGGAAGATGACTCCGAGGTACGTAGGACCATTTCCCACTGGTCTCTCCTCATAAGAACTATTGGGATGTAAGTCAATCTCCTCTATCGCGATGTGGGTGTGGGCCATATCATCTTGAAGATATTATCTCAACAACGAGATGTGGAATACATCGTGAATACGATGCAAGTTCTCCGGTCAATGATATATTCATGATGTATTCCACATCTCGTCGTTGAGACAATATCTTCGGGATGATATGACTCACACCCACATCGCGATAGAGGAGATTGACTTACATCCCAATAGTTCTTATGAGGAGAGACCAGTGGCTATCCTAGACCATAGTGAGAGGATATCGAGGTCGAACGTAGTTCCGCTTGTACGTGTTCAGTGGGAGCATCATAATGTGGAGGAGTCCACTTGGGAGCACGAGGCAGATATGTGCGAAAGATATCCAGATCTAGTTTTACCCGGTATGCCTTATTTTTCAAATTTTGGGACAAAATTCCGTTATTATGGGGGAAGTATGTAATACCCCGTATTTTTATGGCTTTTAAATTGGGGATTTATTAAATTTAATTGAGATAAATTAATTTAATATTAATCCAGATATTTATTTAAATATTTACTAGCGTGACGAGAGTTAGTAATCGTTGTGAAATTGTTGAATATTACTTAATGAGAAAAGTAATATGTAGAATTGAATTTATTAAAATTGTCACGAGTGAATAATATGACAATTATGGAAATTAAGTTGGGATGCGTCTGTGTTGGGTAGGGACTATATTATTATTATAAAAAGTGATTGAATTATAAGTCACCCATATTGTTGATACCAAAATTAATATGCTGATGTGGACGAATTATAAGAAGACACGTGTCAATCTACGTGGCACAAGAGAAACGAGGAAGTTCATTCCCCCGACTTAGTCATACTTACTCCGAGCAATAGGTTTACTCCGAGGAACACCAATCCTCCGAGGAACACCAGTCCTCCGAGGAACTCCAGCGCTCCGAGGAACTCTTGAACGACGAGCAACTAAGGCAGTTCGAGCTGCATCTCGACCACAGCATTGATTGCTAGATAATCAGCAGTTCAACTATTCATTGAATGCTTATCATCTTGACGCACACGCTTGAAGAGCATTGAATGAATTACCCTTTCATATGTATATCATTTAATGTATCACCCTTTCAGAATATAGCCTCAAGGCTATAAATACATTGTATTACCCTCATTCAAAGGGACCGGAATTTCTTGATAGTACTTGTAATCGAGAATTCCCAAACACTCAGCAATAACATAACAGTGGACGTAGGCCATTCGTATAAGGCTGAACCAATTTAAAATTCTTTGTCCCATTTATTCATCTGTGATTGAATAATTAGAGTGATCTAATTTTTTACATCAAAAGATTGGCGCCGTCTGTGGGAACGACTGTTGTTATCATTTCTCACAAAAAATCATTCATCATCAATGGAAGATAATTCGGAATCCAGCAATCGAAATGATGGAAATGCTAAAAATCCTCCAAATCCTTCTGCACCTCCAGATCTGGCTGGAATTATGACGAATCTGGCTCAAGGACAAACCGCCATGCAAGAAATAATGCGGCAACTCATACAGACCCTTCATGGCGGTGCACCTGTACATTCGGGACAGCGAAGTGGTCAGAGGCAAACCTATTTACTTTCTTCACGATCCAGGCATACTGAGTCATATCGTAATGAGGAATTTGATGATTTCTCTTATCAACCTGGGCGAACTTCGTCAATAAGGGCTACAGATAATGATCAACGTATCACTCTCTCTCCAGAAAAACCCAGTGCCTTGGAAAGACTGAGTAGGGTGTCTCCTTTCAGTCGATTAGGCCCTAGGAGGAATAGGAGTCCACCTAAGACCATATCGAGGAGTTTTTGACGACCATCAGATCTAAGAGAAGGATCAGCACAATCACGACTAGTTGCTCGTCAAGGTAGATCTTAGGAGGCCACTTCAGAGCAATCAATTGCTCGAACTAACAAGTCCGAGGAGAGAAATGATGCGTGGAAAGGTTCCATTCAGCGGTTGGAGGATAGATTGGGAGAAATGGCTGAGGCGAAGAATCCCTTACAACGAACTTTTGTTCAAGGGAAACCTTTTGTCCAGGCCATTGTGGGTTTTCCTACCCCGTCAAAGTTTAAAGCATCTATGGTGACCCCCAAATATGATGGAAAGACAGATCCTGTTCTTCACATAGAGCAACATCAAGCTGCCACCGACATCTATGATGTCCCCGATGAGTTGAGATGCAGAGCATTCTCGGGAACTCTTACTGGATCTGCCCAGATATGGTACAACAATCTTCCTCGGGGTAAGATTTCAACTTTCTTTCAGTTAGCCGAGTTGTTCATTGTCAATTTCTATTTTGGAGCAAAGCCAGTAAAAAGAGTAGCACACTTGTTAAGTGTTAGACAAAAATCTGGTGAGAGTACTAGAGATTACATAACTCGTTTCAATAACGAGAAGCTGGAAGTCATAGATTATGAAGAAAAGACAACAATCACCGCCTTGATGAGTGGGTTGTTGCCTAACAAGTTGTATTACACTTTGGCCAAAGATCCACCTATAACTATGTTAGAGTTGATGGCAAAAGCGGCCAAAATCATGAATGCCGAGGAGGCTATAGCTGCGAAGAAGAATATGGATAAAGAAACCAAGGTGGAAGACGATAAATCCAAGGAGAAAGAGCATATGGGGAATGGCGGTGACAAGCATTCCAAGAATAATAAATCATCATGGGAAGTCCTGAAGAAATTCGATAATTATACTCCTTTGAAAATGGGTATTAATCATGTCTTGGAAGAAATCAAGAATAACGAGAAAGTAAAGTGGCCAAAGAAACTGAGGTCAGACCCTGACATGAGGAATAAGGAGAAATATTACGAGTTCCATAAAGATCACGGCCATATGACCAAAAATTGCATAGCTCTTCAGAACGAGATTGAAACACTCATTCGAAGAGGGAAGCTAGCAACGTATATTGATCGGGGAGGCGAAAGAAGAAATAATGACTGAACTAGAGAAAGGTTTAGATCTCCTCGGCGAGCAGAGTAAAAAAAGAAGAGAAACCATGAAGACGATCCAGATGATGATCCTGATCTTCCCAAGAAACCAAGACATCCAGAACGAGAGGTATTTTCAATACGCTTTGGGTCATTTGATTGTAATGTCATTATAGGAGGAGATGCAGGAGGAGGAGACCTTACTGCAGAAAGAAAAGCTTACCTCGGTGAGGCTCAGGCTTGCTCATACATTCAACGGATAAATTTGGCTGAAGAGGATCGCCCGAGGAAGGTAAACAAAGAGAAGCTGGTCATCGGTTTTTCAAAAAACGACCTTACAGGTGTTCTTTACCCTCACGACGACCCTTTGGTGATCAAAATGAGGATGAAAGAAGTAGTGATTTTAAGGATTCTAGTAGATAATGGTAGTTCGGCAGACAACATGTTCTACTCATGTTTTGACAGTTTAAATTTAAATTTATCTCAATTGGAGCCTTATCACAAACCTCTCCTAGGTTTTGCTGGCGAGAAGGTTTTTCCACTTGGGACGATCAAGTTGCATATATTTATTGGAACTTGGCCTGCTTGTCGAACAGAAAGAATACGCTTCTTTGTGATGGATAAAAATGTGCAATCATCTTACAATATCATCATGGGAAGAGTTGGCTTGAAGAAGTTCGAAGCAGTTCCATCTACAGTACATCAGTGTTTAAAATTTCCTATAAATTTTGGAGTAGGAGTTGTGAAAGGTGATCAGAAAGTAGCTCGGGAATGCTATTATTCGTCTGCCGAGTAAGAGGAGCTTGAAGAGTCAAGGAAAAATACTACTACCTACCAGGTGGATGAAGGTACAGAAATTGAAACACTGGATCCCAGAGATGAATCCCAACTTGTAAAAGGAAAGGTGGTGGAATCTACAGAAAATGTTATTCTGGACGACGAGCACCCATAATGAATAACCCAAATAGGTTCGACGTTGGATGCTTCGATAAAACAGGAATTGATAACTTTCTTGAGAGATATAAAGAAAACTTTTGTATGGAGTCATGAAGACATGCCAAGAATAGATTTAAACTTCTTATGCCATGAACTCAATGCGAATAAGGAGATCAAGCCTGTAAAGCAGAGAAGAAGAGTGTTTAGTCCCGAGAAGAATCAAGCCATACAAGAGGAGGTCGAGAAGCTCCAGAAAGCCCAATTCATTGAAGATATGAAATATCTAGACTTGTTAGCAAATGTGGTGATGGTAAAGAAGAAAAACATTAAATGGAGAATGTGTGTTGATTTCACCGATCTCAATAAGGCATGCCCAAAGGATCACTTTCCATTGCCCAGAATTGATCAACTGGTGGATGATACCTCGGGACATGAGCTGCTCAGCTTCATGGATGCCTACTCTGGCTATAATCAGATCAAAATGAAACCTGAAGACAGGGAAAGTACTTCTTTTATTACCTCTAGGGCAACATATTGTTATAATGTTATGCCTTTTGGTTTAAAAAATGCAGGAACGACATACCAGCGGCTGATGAATAAGGTTTTTGCCAAACAAATCAGTTGCAATATGGAGGTCTATGTTGACGATATGCTGACAAAGAGCAAGAAAGCTGCTGATCATCTAGTTGACTTAGGTCAGACCTTTGATCAACTGGATAAATACCAAATGAAGCTCAACCTGACGAAGTGCACCTTTGGAGTACGAGAAGGAATTTTCCTCGGGTACATCGTCAACTAACGAGGCATTGAGGAAAATCCAGCAAAGATCAAAGCTCTTTTAGGGTTGCGATCTCCAACGACGAAGAAAGAGGTGCAGAGTCTTACAGGACGAGTTGTAGCGCTCAACATATTTGTATCCCGAGCAACTGATAGATACCTCCCATTCTTCAAAACACTTCGGAAAACTTTCGAGTGGAATGATGAATGTGAAAAAGCCTTTCAAGACTTGAAGAAATATCTGGGAGCACCTCCACTGTTGTCCAGGCCAATAATGGGAGAAAATTTGTACTTGTACCTTGCAGTATCAGAGAATGCGGTCAGCTCGACATTGATCAGAATGGAAAATGGAGTCCAGAAGCTAATTTACTACACAAGTAAGGCTTTCCGAGGTGTAGAGATCAGGTACCCAAAGCTAAAAAAATTGGCATTAGCATTAATTGAGGCAAGTAGAAGAATGAGGCCATATTTCCAGGCCCGTACCATCATCGTGTATACCGACATGCCATTGAGAAAAGCCCTTCATAAGCCAGAAAAATCAGGGAGACTGATGTATTGGGCAATAGAGCTCGGTGAATATGATATTGTGTATGAACCGAGATCATCACTAAAAGGGCAGGCTGTAGAAGACTTTATAGCAGAGTTTACATATCCTGATACCCATGAGGAATAAAAGTTGCTCGCTGACCAACCTGTGGATGTTACGGGATCAACAGACATAAGTCCAGATCAACTCCGGTTGGTAAAAGGGCTTGTGGATGTAGAAAGATTATCAAATTCAAACCCAGACCAACTCCGATTGGTAAAAGGGCGAGAAGAGATGGTCGACGAAGAGCGAAAAATACCAGGGGAGGATGGAAGGAAATAATAGATATTTCACCGAGGAACTCTATCAGATTAGAAATTTGAAGACGAGTTACCTACATGGAGATTATATGTAAATGGGTCATCTTGCACAACGGGTTATGGAGCAGGGATTGTTTTGAACAACCCAGACGAGATTGACATGGAATATGCCTTGTGATTCCAATTCAAAGCTTCCAATAATGAGGCTGAGTATGAAGCCTTGATAGCAGGTCTTAATTTAGCAAAGATTATGGAAGCGCAACAAGTGATGGTATTCAGTCTCAATTAATTGTGAATCAGATGATGGGAACATATGCAGTTAAAGGAGAATTAATGGTCAACTATCATGCAAAGGCGATGGAGTTATTGGCAGAATTTGATGCCATTCAGTTGATCAGAATACCAAGAATGGAGAATGCACAAGCAGACGCACTGGCCCGACTAGCATCAGCTACTCGTACCGAGCTACGAAGAACGATACCAATTGAGGTGTTAGAAAGTCGAAGCATAGATGAAGACCTGGCGATGAATATTATTACTCTTGATTTAGGACCATCTTGGATGGATCCCATCAGGGCATATGTTGAGGAAGGAGAATTACCGGAGGATAAGATCGCTGCCAAGAAATTGAAGTTTAAAGCTGCTCGCTATGTACTAACTAATGGTGTTTTGTATAGACGAGGAATTATGGCAGGTTTGCAAAGATGTGTACATCCCTCCGAGGTGAAGGAATTGATTGAAGATATCCATGAAGGGTCCTCTGGAGCCCATGTAGCAGGTCGGACACTTTTGCAAAGAGTGATGACGCAGGGATACTACTGGCCAACGATGAGGGCTGATTGTATAGCTTATGCTAAGAGATGTGATAAATGCCAATGTTTTTCCTCCATCCGACGAACTCCACAAGCATTATTGACACCCATAACTTCCCCTTGGCCTTTCGCCATGTGGGGAATGGATTTGGTTGGACCACTGCCAACGACCCGAGGAAGATTCAAGTACCTCGTCGTCGCAGTGGATTATTTTACTAAGTGGGTAGAAGCTGAGCCTCTGATTGATATGACATACGAGAAGGTGTACCAATTCATTTGGAAGAACATCATCTGCCGATATGGTCTCCCTCATGCCTTCATCACAGACCATGGAACACAATTTGATAACGAGGAGTTTGCCGCCTATTGTCATCAATCAAACATTTTGAAGGTTCATTCAGCACCAGGCCATCCTCAAAGCAATGGGCAGACTGAAGTGACGAACAGAACATTACTAAATGGTTTGAAGAAGAGGCTAAGTGAGGCTAAAGCTAATTGTATTAATGAGCTACAGTTAGTATTGTGGGCTTATCGAATAACTCCCCGAGAAGCAACTGGAGAATCACCATATATGCTGGCATTTGGAAGTGAGGCTGTAATACCTACCGAGTTGGGTCTTCCAACACACAGAGTGCTGAATTTCAATTCCCCAGTCAGCGACTTGATGAGGCGATTAGATTTAGACATGCTCGAGGAAGTTAGAGAAGAGGCAGCCATTAGGAATGCTACTTATCAACAGCGAACAACCCTGTTCTACAACAAGAGGGTGAACAAATGCAACTTAAAAGAAGGAGATTACGTGCTAAAGAAGGTCATTTAGAAGCACAATAAGTTAGAAGCAAACTGGCATGGACCTTACCGAGTTACTGCAGTTGTCCGACTAGGAACTTATCGAATAGCAACTCTAGAAGGAGAGGAATTTAAGAATGCATGGAATGCTGAACACCTACGCAAGTATTATCAGTGATGTAAAATGTAAAGCAGTTCCATCAATATGAATAAAACGATGATATTTTACAATCTTCTCTCCTTTTATTGAAAGTTTTTCGGGGAATACTAGTGTTTAACACTACGCTACTCGGCACACTACGCTGCTCGGCAGTAAAAAGAAGAAGATAGTTCGAACCCAGACCAACTCCGGATGGTAAAAGGGCGAGAACACCCCATAATCCTTTGGTTAGGAGGTGTACATTAGCTCAGACCAACTCCGGTTGGTAAAAGAGCGAGAACACGATAGTTCGAACCCAGACCAACTCCGGTTGGTAAAAGGGCGGGAACACCCATACTCCTTTGGTTAGGAGGCGTACATTATCTCAGACCAACTCCGGTTGGTAAAAGAGTTAGTGGACATGATAGTTCGAACCCAGACCAACTCCGGTTGGTAAAAGGGAGAGAACACCCCATACTCCTTTGGTTAGGAGGCGTACATTAGCTCAGACCAACTCCGGTTGGTAAAAGAGTTAGTGGATATGATAGTTCGAACTCAGACCAACTCTGGTTGGTAAAAGAGCGAGAACACGAGATGATCGACGAAAGGCCAATCTCGGTTGGTTAGGAAACAAGATATTCTCTCAAATGCCAACTTATGTTGGTCGGGAAGTAAGATTATCTTAAATGCCAACTTATGTTGGTCGAGAAGTAAGTTTATTACATAAAAGTTCCTCGAAGAACAAATATTCCAAACTGAACCAAGTATAGTTAGTCGGGGATAAAAACCCACTAACTGTAGTTGGTCGATGAGGAAAATTCATCGACCTTGGTTAGTCGTGCACATTTTATGAAAAAGACAAAAATTTACCAAGTATGGTTAGTCGGGGATAAAAACTCTCACTAACTATAATTGGTCGACGAGCACAATTTAACAACCTTGGTTTGTTGGAATAGTTTTCAACATTTTTATACTCATTACTTTATTATTAAGTGATCGAGCAACATTTCTGATACTTGTAACTTTTTATTACTAAGTTGGTCAATGAACCACACAATATTGTTATGCAAGCACAAATATAAAGTGTTTGACAAATACAAGAGAAATACAAATTTGCAAACAAAAATGAAATTCTTTCATTAAAGTCGAAATGAATTACACAAGTTTATTACATTGATATTAAATTATGTACTAATTATTACATCAGAATTTTCTATTCTATTGGCTTTTTTCCTTCAGCTTTCGATATAGGCTCCTCGCCAGCAGGAGGATCTTCCAAGCAAAGGGGAGAATTAAGGAAGTTAATATCTCGGAGCATTCTGACATTCATTATTGAAGGGGTGTCTAGTAGATGCTCGGGATGAGATACCTCGATCTGAGAATGAAGATTGTAGTCACCGAGGTATTTTGCAATTAAGTTCCGAGGAATGGCACGAGTTGGGATCCATTCCATGTCCAATTTATAAGGTGGCACAGGCAAGTCTAATACCCCAGGATCATAATAGTCCCACAGGTAGTGCCCTTGTTTGAGCTTCAGCATGCCCAAGGCATTCAACCAACCTTGCTTGTAGCCCTCATTATTGGCATTCTGGATACGATCATCTAAATGGAATAAAGCTTCGTTGTATCCAGCCATCCAAAACTCCCTGGGTTGTTTATTAAATTGAAATGTCAACCTCGCAATCTTCTCGTTAAGACTCTGGATGAAAAGTTCATTAATCTTCAAAACTGATTCCTTTAAAGAGAGTTGTTGTTCCAATTCTCTAACTTTCTTGGACAGCTCAGACAAGGCTTGGTTCTTAGCCATTAATTGGAATGCTTGATTTTCCAACGTTGATCGAGTACGAGCTTCTTCAACATTACGACTAAGAGCTCTGGATCCTCCCCGAGCAGGTCGAGAACTTGGTTCCTCGACAACATTCTGAGCAGATCTTCCTCGTCCACGAGAACCTCTTCCTCGTCCCCAAGTAGCAGTAGAGGCACCCGACCTTCTCCAGTTATCCAACTCTTGACTTAATTTGGCATTCTCAACCTCTAAAAATGAAAATCCCTCGTCAGTCACTGGGATTACAGCTGTTGAAGAAGAAGCTGCAGACTTATACTGTGCTAGCTCTTTCTGCAAATTGTTATTCTCTTGCTCCAGCAGCTCGGAAATCTGTCTACATGCTTCAACTTCACCCCTTAGGGTTTTTTCCCTGACATCGTACCCAGCAAGGATCTTTTTGTGGCCTGTCTTAGCAGAAAGCTGTTGATACCTCTTTTCATACCCTTCGTGCAAAAGGGAAGTTAATTCCTTGTACTGAGTCTGAAGATCTTATAAAGTATATTGAAGCTCCTCGATCATTTCATAGTAAGCCACGTTATTGGCCACAGCTCGATCAAGTAAGTCTTTCAAGTACTGATAAGCTTCTACTGCCTGCTCTGAAGCATCATGACCGAGGATGTCAGCAACTTCTGATACACTCAATTCTGTGTGACTAGCCTTATAATATTCATGACATTGCTGCATCAGCTTTGTATCATTAGCAGATAACATATTCATCCCGGCCAGAAACTAGCAAAGAAAGAAAAAGTAATCATCAAAAAGAAGATCCAGACAGAATGCAGATAGAAAAGAGATAGTCATATGGAAGAAAAGAACTCAAATTTTATTAGATCATAAGTAAAAGTTACAAAGATCTGGGTTACATTTGAAAAAGAAGAAAAATAGAAAGAGAATACCGAACAACTTCACACCTTTTCCTTGTCTCCCAAGACTTTCTCGGGAGGCTGGGATGAGCAGCTCGGTTGCTCGGTGGGAACAACGAGTTGGTCGACAGGAACTGGAACTTGTTCAGGAGGAGCAGGCCGAGATGAAATCTCCTCGTCAGCAGGCTGGGTAAGGATGAGATCACCCACTACCATTGAATATTCTTCGGAGGCAGCTTCATCCTCTTCCGCATCCTCAATATCTGGGGGAGGACCAGGCAGATGTTGTTGAAACAGTTCTGAGTCCTCGCTCACCTTCAATTCTTGCAGGACAGCAACCCAACCATCTCGAAAGTATTTCAAACTCCCATACTTGACCTGGGTCATCATTGCCGCTACCCCCCTATCCCATCCTTTATCCTAACCGGTGCGGAAAGATTTTTTCACAGTAACTTTTCTCTTCATTTTCTCCGAGGAGAGCTTCTCGGATAGAAGATCCTCGGAGGCTTTCAACTTGGCCTCCACCTCCTCCTTCTGGAGATTTACTTCTCGCAGAGGGATTAGCTCTTCCTCAGCCGACTTCAACTTATTTTCAAGCTCCCTAAAGTTTGTGAGCTTCTCGGTATATTTCTTATTCTCTCTCTCCAAGTCTTTTATTTTGTTTCCCAACTGCACCTTCTCTGCCTCAGATGCAGCCGACTTCTTCTCCCATTCACCCCTATCCTCGTCATATTTTTTACGAGAATCCTTCAAAGACTGGGCCAAACCCAAAAAAGCATCCTCCACTCCAGACGAGGAGCTAGAAGCCTTGAGTGCTTCATCTTTCTTCACTATGGTGTTAAAACAACTCACCAACTGAAAAAGAAGGTAATGATAAGTCAGTGCCGAGATACATATATTGACTGAAAGAAAGAAAAATTCAGGATAAGAGAAAACTTACTGAGGCAATATGATGAGTAGCTAGGGATGTCAGCATATCCCTAGACATGTTTTCTTCAATTCCTTGGACTTTAGGAATAGTCCAAGTCTTTACCGAGCTCATTGCAGAACTCGGGGGAATAATGGTTGGAACACCAGCTCCACTAGCTTGGAGCTGGGGAATGGTTTCAGAAAAACTGACCGAGGAGGATTTCTTCAATCTCCTCAGTGGCACTTCAACAGTTTCAACCAAAGAACTTTTGGTGGGGGAGATGGTGACCACTTCCACAGAAGCACTTTTCTTGCTCGGAGCCACTGGGGGCTTCTCGGCAGCCTTCTGAGGAGCAATAGAAGGGGAAGCATCTACTTTCTTTGTCCCCTTTGGGACATTAGCCTTGTTTCTTTTTCCATCTCCAGCAGAGGAAGTCTCCTCGAAGATAGCAGGAACTCTTCTTTTTCCCATTTTCTGACTTAGAGGAATGTGAGATTCTAATGAAGAATCCTTAGAAGCTGGAAATGGTTCACTAATGCTGACCACAGGACGAGCAGTAAAGGATGATGTATAGCTCCTGTACTGCAACAAGTATGAAGCAGACCTGACGTGCTCGTCTGCAACTTTCTGATGCAAACTCCAGATATGTTTTAAATGCTTGATATTAACTTCTGATTCTTTTGGAGTTTTTCTCTTACTGTCAACTGAAAACAAATACATTGTGAAATATCAGTCATACATTTTATCAAACATAATGAAATCATAATTTCAAAAATAAAATAAGATGGAAATAACCTATCCCATTTCCATATGGGGGGCATCTGGGACCTTCATATACTTCGTCTCCAACGAAAGGGGCATGTTGCCAATTTTTGATAACTACCCCATGTTCAAAATAATCCCTATTAACATCAGGGAGATTAACTACTAAAGATCTATTAAAAAATCTATTTTTTAAATAATAAACATTGTCTAGAACATCCCACCTATAACGGTACATAATCTCAGGAATTCCTATACGAGTTCCATAAGTTTGATTTAACCTATGCACCCCATTAACTATTCTCCATGCGTTGGGGGCTATTTTTGCAGGAACAAGATCTAAATACTGACAGAACTCTAAGCACAGAGGGTTCGGTGGAAAAGAAAATCCACATTCAGCAATAAAGAGACTGGGGAACCAATGTCCCTCAGCCAAATTAAAATAATTTGAAGGCTCAGAAAGATCCTCCAAAGTTACCCAAGACGGAATAGAGAAATCAGAACGGAGTTTCTCAGGAGATTCAATAAGATAAACCATGGTGAATAAAAGAAATGAAGAAGAAGGAAGAAGATCTTACAGGAAAAAGGGAGATCTGTTGACGACGAACGAAAACAAGGATGAACGCACAAGAGAAAGAAAGACTATGGAAAACTCGAAAGCAAAAATTGGAAAAGGTAGAAGACGGTGATATTGTCTATGAAGTTTAAATACTTTGCCTTGGGAAATGGCGAAAGAAATGATTACAAAAAGGAAACTATTACGCTACCGGCGGCTAAAAGGACAAAAAGCGCACGAAGATCGAAGTGCTTATAAAAATGCAAAAAGGCGGATTCTGCGAATTTGGAAGGAAATTCAAATACGAAGAAAAGGCTCCTAAAACCCAGGAAGGTCATTTAATATTGCCATATACTGATAAAGAATGTTCCAAACTCCTCAAAGTTCGAAATATGAAACATTGGGGGCTTCTGTTGATACCAAAATTAATATGTTGATGTGGACGAATAATAAGAAGACACGTGTCAATCTACGTGGCACAATAGCAACGAGGAAGTTCATTCCCCCGACCTAGTCATACTCACTCCGAGCAACAGGTGTACTCCGAGGAACACCAGTCCTCCGAGGAACTCCAGCGCTCCGAGGAACTCTTGAACGATGAGAAACTAAGGCAGTTCGAGCTGCATCTCGACCACAGCATTGATTGCCAGATAATCAGCAGTTCAACTATTCATTGAATGCTTATTATCTTGACGCACACGCTTGAAGAGCATTGAATGAATTACCCTTTCATATGTATATCATTTAATATATCACCCTTTCAGAATATAGCCTCAAGGCTATAAATACATTGTATTACCCTCATTCAAAGGGACCGAAATTTCTTGATAGTACTTGTAATCGAGAATTCCCAATCACTCAGCAATAACATAACAGTGGACGTAGGCCATTCGTATAAGGCTAAACCACTTTAAAATTCTTTGTCCCATTTATTTATCTGTGATTGAATAATTAGAGTGATCTAATTTTTTACATCAATACATATTGTCATTTCGAGTGCACCAATGTGTCCGAAAGGGTCGAGATAGTCAGAAAAATGTACCCGGGGGTTTAATTTGGGTCTCGGGGTATTTTTAGGCCTAACCGGTACCCCGAGAGGGCTATTTAGTCATTTTTAAACTTAGCCTTAGTTAAATGACGAAAATTGGGAATTATTATCAAATATTAGAAGAGTCATGTAGGGTTAACATTCTCAAAAGTCTAGAACGTAAGTGAGAGGAAGAAAGGAGAAAAGTCTTCCAAGAATCCAAAGCAAGAACCAACCTAATTGCATCACCACCACCACCAAAACATAGATCGGAGTGAGGGGATCAAGCCTATAACTGTCATACTCATGGAATCAGACCTACTATCTTAAGGCAAGTAATTTTCTTGTTGATTTCTGGTGGATAATTCAACCATGTTAGAATAGGATTAAATAGTGTATGTTTATTCAAAGAATTTGATGATTTAGGGAATTTAAATCACATGCTTTAGAAAAAATAAGTATATTCTGGAAATCTCATCATATGTAGAGGATTACCCACGAAATTGTAATGGTTTAGAAGAAATAAATCTGGAAAAAAGAATTAGGATATTGGAAATTATATTGAAACTAGGGTTCTTGATAAATATTATGAATTGGGCCTTTAATATTATACTTTTGATGAAATTCGACATGTTTTACGTAGAAAATCATGTAGGTACGTTAATATAACTATTAGTTTAATTGGTTGGGATTTTTGGACTCAAAAATGGATTTTTGGTTGAGTTTGATGAAGGAAACCCGTAGTTAACAATGGCATAATTCGGAAATCCTGTTTCATCGATCGATCAATCGACCCCCTTTTATCGATTGATTTGGAAACTGCATGTTTTTCCTCTTTTTGTTTAATTCGGATAAAATGCATAGGAACCCTTGAATATCATTTAAAGAGTATAATGGGTCATGAAGAGGACCAGTAGAGTCTAAGTAGATTCCATTGAATGTAACTTTATATGGGATGTAACCGTGGGTTAACGGGGGTTTGACACATATTGGAAATCATGCATATGTTAATTAAGGAACTGAGAGATTCGTGAATGACTTAGACCAGTATGTTAGAGAGGGTATACCTACTGAATTTACCTTTAGGATGAGACAATACTTCAAGGGATGAAAAGTAATTATGAAATGACTATAAATGAGAATAAAAAGAGATGAGTCCTTTATGCGTAAGAATTGGGTAAAGTTGTATAATGTAAGGTTAAAAATATTATTATGGGTCATGGGCAAACGTAATTGAAAAATGTAAATATTGATATATATGATCGAGTGCATGTGTATGTATGTATTATATATTTGTGTATAATCATACCCGCGCTACTTTCGATCACGGAGGTTGCCACGTCGGGACAGTTTTATCTCGATGGGACCTTTATAGGGGATATTGACTTGTACCCTTGAACATAGGATTCCTTGGTACATGCTATCTGTGAATGATAGTTAGACGGTCCTAAGATACGTGAGGGGTATGTGCTGACCTCTTAGTGACTTGTAACTATGCTTCACCTTAATATTGTGTATATTGTGTTAATACAGTTCGAGAGTGATTCCAAACTAATATTTTCCTTAGTATGAGAGATACGGGACTTGATAGCAGAGTATGCCAGTACCATAGATTTTATGTGGGGTGCCGATAGTATATATATTATATGAGTGATTAATATATGTACGTATATATGTAATTCTTCTACTGTGCATATAAGTAGATAAATATTGTATAAATGCTCCAAAATTATAGTAAGTGTTCGGGAACTTTCTAACGGTATTGAGAAATACATAAGTAACATAAGAAAACTTTAAGAGATTAATCCATAAACCAAACTCATAATCTTGTGACTTCGTGAAATAAAATTTATGGGAGTTGAGTTAGGCAGACTTATGAGGCATTTAGTAGTACGTTGGGCGTGCACACTAGATGAGAGATGAGAATGCTCAAAAGAGTGTCGTGTGCTAACATGGATGTCTTATCAATTAGTGAGCATTTAATTACTTGCTAAAACTCTTTTTAAATATATTTTTACACTCGGGCTCTGATCCGTTTCCTATCATCTTCTCTCTCTTATATATATAAGTATATATTATAGTTGCCTAGCCACAGAGACGCCAAGAGTAGGTTACTTGGACTGAACGTGATGCAGCTTATATGGGAGTTGTAGGCCTTTACAGTAGATGACCTCACCTTTGATCCCGTTCATTTTTTAGTTCCTTTGTAGACAGGGCATGTGTCTCCCATTTCCTATTTTTCTCTTTAGACTTATTAGGGATTCAGTATTCATTTATGATTCCAGTGTTCAGTATTATTGTGGGATTTATTTCTTTGTTATATAGACTTACGATGAGGATATATGCTTGGTTTGAGTAATCTCGTTGACATTCTTATGCATGGTTGTTTTAAATTATCTCGTGTACTATTCATATTGGGTTATATTAAAAAAAAGGTTTTTGATATGAAATTTAATAAATAAAAATAATTATAAATTATTTTGACACTTAGCTTAATTATTTAGGGTGTTTAAATTGGAAAAAAGTTTTTTTACGACAGTGATTCTAAGAATGAACCACCTATTCACCTGGATTTAATTTAATAAAGGACTCTTCACTCGAAATTTAATTAGGCAGGGTGTCACATGTTCAAAGACCAAATGGTAGGCACTATGGAAGTTTACATCGATGGCATGCTCGTCAAAAGCAGGCTTAAAGAAGAAAACCTCTGTGACCTATCAAGGCCCTTCGAAATCCTCAGAAAGTATTGAATGAGGCTTAACGTAAGTAAGTGCTCCTTCGATGTCAAGTCTGGAAAATTCCTTGGGTACTTGGTCAATAAGAGAGGTATTGAGGCCAGCCCATACCAAATTGATGCCATTAACAGGGTGCAGCCCCCCATACGATAAGAGACGTGAAAAAGCTCATGGGGCTGCTCGCCACCCTAAATCAGTTCATCTTGAAGTCTTCCGAAAGGTGCCATTCGTTCTTCCAGTTGTTGAAAAAGACCAAAGATGTGGAGTGGAATGATGGATGCTCGAGGGCATTATAGGGGATCAAAGCTTACCTCAGTAAACTGCCCTTGATTATAATCCCTTAAAAGAATGATTCTCTATACCTTTACCTTGCAGTATCCAATAATGTTGTAAGCTCTGTACCGGTATGCGAGAAAATGGGCATCTAAAACCCAGTCTATTACGCGAGAAAGACTCTTTTAGACGCCGAATAATGATACCTACCACTAGAAAAACTCGCCTTTGTGCTAGTGGTAGCCTCAAGGAAATTAAAACACTACTTCGAAGCCCACTACATCGTCGTACTTACATACCACGCTCTTAAAGCAATCTTGAGAAAAGAAGACCTTTTCGAAAGACTATCCAAGTGGTCGATCCAGCTTGGGAGATTTGATAATCAGTTCAGTCAAGGAATGCCATCAAAGGGAAGATCCTCGTTGATTTCATCGTAGAGTTTATAGGAGAACACTGTTGCGACCAACCCCAAACTATTCATCAGAATAAAGATTCCCTTGCATCAGGCGTCTGGAAACTATTCGTTGATGGAGCCTCCAACTCCAAAGGGGCAGGAGTAGGCATCGTACTAATTACCCATGAAAATGCAATACTTGAGTAAGGAATCAGGCTTGGATTTAAAGCCTCCAACAACGAAGAAGAATATGAAGCACTGATCGTGGGCTTATAAAAAGCACGAATGCTCGGAGAAAAATAACTATAAGTGTTCGGAGACTCACAGTTGGTCTCCAAGCGAATAAGTGGCGATTTCAACGCTAGTGATGAGAGGATGGCAACCTATCTCGCCACTGTGAAAGAATTGATGGCCAATTTTGAACAAGTTAGCGTCCAGAAGTTTCCTAGATGACAGATTAGCAATGCAGATGCCCTAGCATCCTTAAGCTCAACGATCAACTCAAACTTGAGGAGGACAATTCAGATTGATTTCCTTGCCCAACCAAGTATCAACCAGACCGACGAGCTGTCGAGCATGGGGCATGTTCTCGAGATTGAGACAGCCCCCAATTGGATGGACCCCTTAAGGGATTATTTGAAGATCGTGCACTACCAGAAGATAAGAAAATCGCTCACGAGATAAGAGTTAAAGTTGCTCGCTTTCACTTATCTTCTGAAGGCAAGTTGTACAAGAAATCTTTCATTGGACCTTACCTCCAATGTGTTCATCCAAAGGATGTCGTGCAAGTCCTGCATGAACTCCATGAGGGAATCTATGGGAGTCACATTGGGGTCAGGTTGCTAGCTTTTCGAGTAATAAAAGAAGTCTATCGATGGTCGTACATATAGAAAGACACTGAAATCTATGCTAAAAAATACAAAAAGTGCTTACTGCATGCACCTATGGTTCACCAGCTAGCTAGCGACCTGAAGTCACTTACCAGCCCATGGCCTTTCACCCAATAGGGTATGGACATTGTGGGTCCTCTACCTACTGTAGTCGGTAATCGTAAGTATCTATTGGTCGCAATAGACTACTTCAATAAATGGGTAGAAGCATAGCCATTGGCAAACATTAGAGACGCGAATATAATAAGATTCATATGGAGAAATAATGCCACTCATTTTTGGATCCCCAAGACTATCATCACTGACAATGGAACCCAGTCTAAGAGTGGCCTCTTTCAGGGTTTCTACAGCGACCACGGGATCAGTCACTACTTCTACTCTGTGGCATATCCTCAAAGCAACGGACAGGTTGAGGCTTCTAACAAAATAGTGATTGATGGATTAAAGAATCATTTGGATACAACCAAGGGAGCATGGGTAAACGAACTACCCCACATCCTATGGGCTTACCTCACCACCCCACGACGATCAACTGGAGAGACACCATTCGCACTGACGTATGGGATGGAGGCAATTATCCCTGGAAGCTGGCCTCCCTACCATGAGGTTTATCCAGGTCGACCAAGGCCAGAATGATGCAGCATTGCTCGCTGAACTTCACCTAGCTGAACAACGAAGGGAGTTGTCTCTAGTGAAACTAGCAACCTATCAGCAACAGCTAGCAAGGCACTACAATAAAAAGGTCAATCCAAGAGCATTTCAGGTTGGGGACTACGTCCTGAGGAAAGTTCTTGGCAGCGCTGTAAAACCTTCGGATGGTAAGCTAGGACCAAACTAGGAGGGGCCATTCAAGGTGATAAAAGACGGCCTACAAGGATCCTATCACTTAGAAACGCTGGAGGATAGGGAGATACCTAGAGCTTGGAATGCAGCCAATTTGAAGAAATTCTAGTTCTAGTTTTTTTTTCTTTTTGAACTCAATATTAAACTTTAAGATCATTTCTGATTAATGAGATTTGTTTGGCAGTGGAATTTTTATGGAGTGTTGATTTTTCAAATACATTATAATTCATGCACCCTTTCCAAGTTACAGACTCCCCTCTTAACATACAAAACTAAGATCAAGAGAAACTTATTAAAGTAGGGTCAATGTGTAATGGACCTTCTAAAGTGTTCGTCAAGAAATATGAATGACCTCCTAGCTTGCCCCTTACAATATATGAAGCCTTACAGGGGACCCTTAGGCAATATGGCCAACCCAGGTTGGTCACCAACATTATTTGGCTCAGAAATCTTGCTCGGATAGAACATCTAATAGCAGGTGTATCCTCTCCATTGCCTTACTTAGGCCTAAAGAAGTGTGACGACACAATCTAAAAGGTTAAGTAAAGAAGAATGGTACACTGAAAGCATACTGGACTGAGGGGGATACTCACTCAACAACCAACTTTGCCTAAATCAAATCTAGTCGACTGGAAGAGCCCAAGATAATTGAACAAGAAATCAATGAAGTAAAAAATTACGTAACACATGTTTAGTCGTCCAATCACCCAAAACACAACTATTTTATTACATCATTACATATACAAAGAGTTACATATGCTGAGTAATTTAAACCCTAATGAGAACTAGGTTACTGAGCAAGATAGTCAGTCACTCGCACTCTTCGGCCATCATTTGGGTGAGGCACTAATTCCTCCTCGACTTCATCTGAATTTGGTTCCACGAGTTGTCTTGGGATCGAATCTATGGGACTCCATCGATCATCCCTTCTGATTAGGTTCGACATCAAAGTTGAGGGAGAGATCTCATGTCGATACCAGAGAACAGAGTTCCTAGGGACTTACAACTCCCTAAGAGCACTCAATCGCCCTCTTATCAAAGCTAACTCCTCAACCTCCTTAAACTTCATTGGAGCATCAATACAACCCTGGTTGTAGCCATCATCCCACACCTATCGAGGATCTTTCTTGAACAGATACCTCAGTAAGGTGATATTTCTTTAAAGACCGATGGCTATCACATACGCCCTGTGAACGTCACCTCGTAGTTTGGTAATCTTCTTAGCTGAACCACTATCATCAATATCAGCTCTGCGCCCAGTCGATGAAGTGGAACCACATAAAACTCAAGGGGAAATGCTCGACACATTCTCCCTAAGTCGCGAGACTTCCCTCCTTAGAGCATCATTCTCCTGTTGAAGGACCTCTCCAACTTGATTGATCTCAAAATCATCCAGAAGCTTAGCCTTCAGAGCATCCACTTTTTCTTGAATAGAAGCACCGACCTCCTCCATCTCCTCAATCCTATCTTCCAGCTTGGCAATAAGCTTTGATTGGTCTTTATAGTCTTGATTCCTCGATCTAAGAGATTTGCAAATTTTTATAAAGGCACGGTAAACTCGGTTGCTCACATCGAGACCAATAATTTTTCCTAGGTGAGAGGTATGAAAAGACAAGACTATGTGATAAGACAAGCACAATAATCAATCAAATCCGTGCATGTGTGCAATAAAGGAAACATGAGTCAAACATGTAGGAAGAAACACTTAATCACATCTTAATGACTCCAAACATTATAAAGCACATGGATGAATTGACCTATTGTCTCAAAACACAATCAAATAGTCACATGAAAATAATGAAATGATGTTGTGACTTGGTCATCCAAAGTGTTCATCCATAAACGGTGCAAACAAAATACAAAAAACTTTTTGGATTTTTCAAAAATTTTTGTCAAAATAAAATTTTTTGGTATTTTTTTTTAAATTTTCAAAAAATAAAACATACAAAATGATACATACTAGCAATAGGCAAACAATGACATCATGAAAATCACCCTATGCTAGTAAACAAGTCAAACCTCAATTATTAGGTGCAGAGGGGTTTTCCAAAGGTGGTGACAACTTATGAAAAACCTCCATCAGTTCTTGTGAAGTTTTGACTAAAAACTTAACTTGGTCTCCTAAATGTGCAAACTCTCTCATGTAGTCTCTGGGAGCATGTAAAGTATTATGTGTGGGTGCATGTGTGCGAGAAACACGTGTAGAAGCAAAACGTGACACATAACCCAACTTAAAGCAAAATTCCCTAAGGTGTCCTCTCCTCTTGTAATGGGAACAAACATAAATAGGCCTAGGAACACCTCTCTCAAAAACTCTAGGACTCACTTTCCTAAAAGGAATGGGACGCCTAGGTGGGTTAGGGTGAGACAAATGTGAAACTGTCACTAAAGTGGGAACCTGCTCGGGTGCTAATTGGGAAGAAGAAGAACCGTCATGACTTATTCCTAACTTCTCACCTTTACCCTTAAGAACCACCTTTGCAACCTTCTTAGGTGCGTTCTCAAACTTGACTTTGACCACCCTGGCATGTTCGAGATCACTCTCGAGTTGGGATACACGTGTCGTCAGACTAGACAACGTGTCGGCCAAATCACACTTCTCCTTTCTCAAAACCTCCTTCTCTTTCTCCAAATCTAAAACCCGACGACCTAAATCCCTATTATACCTTTTTGTTTTCAAGGTCTCGGGGTACAACTCTCTAAAAGATTTTTGGAGCTCACTTTCATCTCCACTTTCACTCTCACTTTCTCCCTCACTTGAAGCGCTCAAACCATCACTATCACTTTCGTGTACACTATTGTGGGACAAGGTGGGTGTGCTCACACGACTAGAAAAAGCTACAAACTTCTCACCACTAGTCTCATCACCCTCACCTTCACTACTATCACTAAGTGTGGCGGGCATAGCTACTTTCTTTCCTTTCTTTCTAAGCCACGTAGGACACTCAAACGACTTATGTCCCTTACCCCCACATTCAAAACAAGTGACGTTCTCAAAATCTTCCTCACACTCCTCATCGGATTTATTTTCTTTTTCCCTCTCACCACTTTCTTTGGCCTTTCCTTTCTTTTTATTTTTCTCAAAAAAATTCTTTTTACCCATTTCATTAAAATCAAAATCTCCCTCAGGATCGGACTCACAAACTGTTTCTTTCTTTTTCTTAAAATGAGTCTTTAAAGCAATGCCATTATCCTTAGCCTTAATGGTTTTGGGAAACATGTCAATCTCATAGGTTTGAAGATCTCCTACAAGTTCTTCCAACTTAAGTGATTTCAAATTTCCCAAAGAGTTCAAAACAGTGACTTTAGGAATAAAGCGTTTTGGGAGAGATCTCAAAATCTATTTAACGACACGCGTGTTATCAATCACGTCACCCAAATTAAAACATGTGTTAACAATGTCTGACAATCGTGCATAAAAATCATCAAAGCATTCGGACTCAGACATGGTGATAGTCTCAAATTGGGTGGCCAAATTTTGTAATTTTGACTCTTTAACCGCGTTCGTACCCTCATGTGTCAATTTCAAAACATCCCAAGCCTCTTTAGACGTGGTGCACGTCATAATTCAGCGAAACTCATCAGGAGAGACAGCTCCAGAAATAGCACTCAGACCACGGGAATTAAAATTGGACAATTTATAATCATCTTCAGTCCAGGCTGACACGGGTTTTAAAGTGGTGATGTTATTAACAGTGACCGTGGGAGGAGTCCAACCATTTTCGCAAAGCAGCCAAACACGCTCGTCAATAGATTTTAAAATCGATTTCATACGATCTTTCCAGTAGGCATAATTAGACCCGTCAAAAATAAGCATCTGATTATATAAGTGCTCCATAGGAAAAATTGCGATTTTTCACAAAACTGATTTAAAAAAAAAATCAATATCACACGATTTTGCGGAAAATAGGAATACACAATAAATTAGCGCAACCCGCTCTGATACCAATTTGAAAAGCCAAGAATTACGTGTGATAATTGATTAACTTCGCAACTTTCTAATAGCACACTTATTTAATTTGAGCCCGTAAACATGCATCTAAGGTGCGTGTGTCAACCCATAAATAAATATATCATGTGACACAAAAATATGCTGAGACACAGATTTCAGGAAAAAACCCCTTTCGGGTAAAACCTTTATTTCACTATGAATATACAAGCCGCAACTTACAATTACATAGATAAATCTGCAATGGATCAACGCGCAGCCAACCCACAAAGACACGCAGTCTTCAACTCAGCAAGAGAATACACGCAGCACCCTCCAAGGACTCGCAGCCCAAACAACGAAGGAAGAACCGCAGCTCTCCTCAATGACACGCAGCCATAAAACTTTGTAGAGACTCCCTCAGCAATGACACGCAACCCTCGGTTGCAAAGATCTCTCCACAAAGATGAACAACAACAAAGTTTGTGTTCTAGGGTTCCAAAAGATTCACAAAAGTAATTGGGATTTTTGTGTGTGAATCAAAAAGATGTTTGGCACATCAAAAATTGAAGTCTTGTTGTGTTTGTACTCTTAAAAACGTTTTCTCAAAGACTTAAAGAAATACACCATCAGAATAGTTATATATATAGGAAATATAAGATGGTGGATAAAAATCTGACGGAACTGCTCGAGTTTATCCCAGGCGGACCGATCCGGCTAGGAGGCGGATCGGTCCGATTTATCGGATCGGTTCTTTTAAAATATGGCTCCATCGGTTCGCATTCGATCCGGTGTCTACTGGACCTCGAGCAAGGCGGATCGGTCCGGGTACAGGGCGGATCGGTTCGGTAGCGGATCGGTCCGGGTTTCCCAGAAAAATAAATGCCTCATTTTGCTTGAAAAAACTTACTTCTTATTTTTATAAAAAACATTTTATAAAAATTTCCCAATACTAAATATGAACTATAAGGAACATAAAAACAAAATTTTACCAAGTTCATTCTCGCAGAGGCTATGATGTTTAAGACACTTTGATATTCGGATACGTTGATGTAGATGCGATCTTGAGTTTCTTCAACGGTGTAACGGCGTACGATATACAAATTGATAATGGACAATAAATGTCCTTACAAGGTAGCAGGAATATGTTTCTCAATATTGATAGGGTACAAATCATACGAGCATTAAGAATAAATAAATCAGTATATGGAGAAGAACAGAACTTCATTTCATTAAAACAAAAATAGCTCGAGTACATCAACAAACAGAGATACAAAAAAATATAAAGGTCCCTAAGAAGACTAGCTAACGACCTCAGTCTGTTCTGAGGATACTGATTTCTTCCCCTTATTCGCGGCAGCCCCAGGTGCACCTCCCTCAGATGGAGCAGTCACCATTCCCTGGTCAAGGGGAGCATCAGTAGCAGTGGCCAAGACAGACGGGATACATTCATTGGCAGTAGGAGGAGGCATCTCATCCACAACAGTCATGATCGTCGAAGAGGGGGGAATCAACGTCCACCTCGATAACAAGCAAAGCCCTATCCCAACCCTTCTTGAAGTTAAGACGACTGATGTAGCCAATCTGAGCCTCAGCATCCTCATATGTTATGATCCACCCAGCATTATACGAGCTCTCCTTGAGGGTGGAAGCCTCAGATTCTAGCTTCTTCGTCTTCTCGACAAACCCTTTGTTCTCCTCAACCACCACCAGCTTGCTCGTACAGACCAAGTTGTAAGATTTCCTCATCTCCCCCAGTTACTTGGACGTTGTCTCTTTTTCTTTGTTAGCTTTTTCCAAGTCAAGAGTGGAAGACTTCTGAGCAGCACTGGAAGCCTTCATGCTCACCTCTAACTTGGCATTTTTCCTCGCTAGTTCATCACGGCTGCAATAGAGGACGGTGAAATCATATATAAACTGTAAAGAGAAAGAAAGCATTTAGCGAAGAAGGTATTAAAAAGAACTGCAAGAGTAGAGAAGTAAGAACAGACTTACCAAGGCTATCCCCTAACTTGCCTTTAGGGTTAACTGGTCGGTCCCTATACTTGACGACCTCTGGCGATCAGCTAGCAAGACTACTCTCTCGAGCACCACCAGAGCCAGCTGAGGGGAAATCACAAAAGAAGTCCCCTCAGCTAGGGCAGACACGGGCACCAAAGACTGCCCCGACTAGGTCCTCACTTCTTCTCTCCTCCTTTCTTCCTCTCTCTCCTTATTCTTCCTCTATTCCTCTCTTCTTCCTTCTTCATCTCTCTCTCTATCTCTCTCACCAATGCCTCCTTTTTCTTCTTCCTCTCCTACTCATGAGCTATAGTCTGGGAGCCAGTGGCAGCATCCCCACTCCTAGACTTCTGCTTCTTCAACCTGTGAGAAAGCGCTATATTATCCTCCTCATCATCCTGGACCAAATTTTTCCTAGGATGGGCCATAGTCTCTTTGTTGGATCTATTTGAGTCCTCCGAACTCTCTGAACCCTCTTCCGAACTAGAAGATCCATCACCATTTGAACTCTCTTCACTAGATTCACCTTTAACTCCACCTCTGTCAGTCCCCACACTATCTTCACCAGAGCTACTCTCATCTTCGTCCAACGTGATTTATTCAACCCTAACTTCTTTTATGATATCAAGGTGAGGAATACTATCAACAGGATGAGCGATGAAGCTGGACCTAATGTTCTTGTACTCTAAAAAGAATGTAGCTAATCGTGGATGCTCGCCGTCAGACAAGTATTCCCTGATCTTCCAAGCTTTGATTAGCTCAGCATCTCGAATTTCGTGGAGTGCAGGTTTCAAGTTCTTTGCCTTCGCTGAAAAAGGAAAAAAGGAAAGCATAAGAAATATAGTATACTAACAGAAAATAAATTAGCAGAACAAGAGCTATGTCTACCTATGTACTCCTTCCCGTCAAAGGGAATCATGGGTTCTCTGTACCTCGCTCTCTCAGTTTGAGGAGGGAATTGCCAGTTTTTGGCAATAAACCCTTCTTGCCAATAGTCCTTCTGGAAATCAGGTAGATTGACTACCAATACCCTGTCAGGACTCCTAGCTTTCAGATAGAGGAGACCAGAGCTTATTTGTGAGAAGGTATAGCAATAATAAATTTCAGCAAGGCCTAAATTGGTTCCATAGAGTTGATTGATCCTATATAGACCATTCATAATTTTTCAAACATTCGGAGAACATTGGGCAGGAACTATATAGAAATAACTAAAGAAAGGTAAAAATAAGCGATTTGGGGGAAAGGTCAGGCCCCCCTGGGACAACAGAAGAACATGAATCTAATGCCCGTCCTCAATATCTCGAACATTGCGAGGGAAAGGGTCACATTCAATGTCCACCCAGTTAGGGATGTTGTAAAACTCCCTAAACTCATCTATTGACCTATTACCTATTCTTGCCATCAGACGAAAAAAATCCTAGCAGTGATAAAGAAAAATTTCAACAAAAAAGAAGTTTGGGAAACTTACGAAGTGAAAATCAGCTTAAAACGATGCAATGAGAAGCTGGAGAAATCTTGAGAGTGCGAAGAAGTTTGAAGCGACGCTAGAAATCACCTCTCTAAACAAATTTAAACCCTCTCAATGACGAAGCACGGAGAACGAAATGAATCTGCCGCCTAAATCTACTTGGGAATGACGTTTCACACCCCAAAGTATCTTGCAACTCACAAAAATGCCATTAGAGCTATTATTTAAAATTATTGAGCCCAAATTGTGATCGAAATTTTTTTGGGGTAATTGTGGGTACCTCGCCCATTTATCTCACCCCAAAGAAGTAGCCCGACTAAGCCTTATCAAAAATAGGGAGAGTCCGGTCCAAACTCCAAAGTCTCACAAATGACTAAGTCAGCAGTGGCCCATTCAACCCCTAAAATCTCTCAGGAGATATTCTAGGGATTATGGGCCAACGTGGAGGTGCCCAATACCCCCACTCTTCGAAGTTCACATGTATATATTGTACCCCTGGCTCGAGGCAAAGGGTATGTAATTGTAAACACTCCCTTGGAGAAAAGAGAAATACAATCAGAGAGCACCACCGTGGACGTAGGAAATTTGTTGAACCACGTATATCTTGTGTCTTGTGTAATTGCATCTATTCTAATTTATGTTCTTTACTTTTTCTGGTGATCGTATTTTCTTATAATTTGTGTTGAGATTTATTATCACCACAGTTACAATAATCGTTCGCACAAATCTGCTATGATTTTGAACCCAATCAACCAACGTGTGTCGTGAAGCATATACCTAAAAAACACAAAAGTAAAAGATGAATCAATTTTTGAATAACAAATGTATAATAAGCCGTAGTTGCTTCACAAGTATCCAAGTGTATAATAAAACACAAAATAATAAAGAACAAACCTGATCGGTGAAGAAGTGCTTGCTGACATCAATATAGTGCATCATCATCCTTCTTGTCTTCATATCTTTCAACCATTGCATCGTTAAAAGGCACTGAGTTGAACTCCATCCATGGATCTTGAAAAATAATTAACATTTAATTACATTAATAAATTCATATAATGACAATAAATAAAAAATAGAAATGAAGCATACAAGAATATAGTAAAATATGAATACAATATATATAACAGGTCATTCGGGATGAAAACAATGAATGAAAAAATTGGAATTTGAGATGCAAATAACGAATGACTACAATATTATTCATCATATAAATGTCAAATTAAAACTTGAGTAAAATTGAAAAACGTTTTTGGTAGATGTTGCACAAATGACCTTAAAAGAGATTCGGGTCCTATGTCACGATTTATAAGATATATATTCGGGGTACAGATGTCAAATGGTAACTTGTATAAAAAACAAAGCGAAACAAAAAATATACAGGTATATAACGAGTTATATGGAACAATTTCGGCATGAGGATAACGAATTCAAAAGACAACCATTCGGAGCAAAGGCGCCGAATAGGAACTTATTATTTAAAAAATAATAAAGTTGATTCGGTATCAAAATACCCAAAAATTCCACTATTGTCGGTACCCCGATACCGAATACTGTTGTACTTGTTTTACCGCCATTTTTTACCTAGTTTTACATTAACCAAACAATATAATAAGTACAAAAAATTTGTAATATACCTCTTCTTGTACTTTGGGAATGTTTTGATGAGATGTTAAACCCTCAAATCACAAACATTTGTATTGATAATTTGATTACTTTCCACGATTTATATGAGTTGATATGTTCCAAAAAAAAATATCAAAATGACCAAAAAATGATCTACTACCTACGTATAAACTAATTGAATGACAAACTAATGTTTTTTTAAAGTTTGATTTGTGTGTGTGGTATGCTTTTTCACAGGGCAAGGACGTTCACAATCAAGAGCTGAAGAGTTTGTGCAAAAATGAAAGTGGATTACTTGGTTTGTATGGAAAAAATATTATATATGGTGTGATAATAAATACCAAATTTCATTATAATTTTTTATGTGATATTATTAAGTTATTTATTGAGTGACAATGGCTGCATTTGAAAACAAACATTGCCAAAGATAATAATCCGATAACGTCGATTCCCAAGAGATGGTACAAGGGGCTGCATATGCTCTCTAAAAAGAACACAGTAAGAGCATGTACAATGGTGGGAGTAAAATCCAACAAAATTTGTAATTTTGCAAATCGGATGAACTGCAGTGGTGAGGTTGAAGCAACAAAATTTGTAGGGTAATTTGCATAGGTTCCGCAAGTATACAAATCGTGGAGAGAATTTGTAAATAGTTTCTACGTACTTCTGAAGTTCGTAGGAATTGGTACGAACTTCTGTTGTTCGTAGCATTTCTCTACGAACTTCAGAAGTTCGTAGAAACTCGTATCACATATATATAATTAATTTTTATTACATATTTGGGTTCCTACGAACAACATTTGTTCGTAACATTTCCTACGAACAAATGTTTTTCGTAAAAAATGATACTATTTTTTCCTACGAAGAAGTGATCTTCGTAAGAACATTACAGTTACCTTTCATGGCTCAATGGGTTAACACTGGTGAAAGGTATAATCATAATTTTACACTACCTACGAGCTATATTAGTTCGTAGGATGGGTAAGATATGAAATTATACATTTCCTACGAAGTATATTAATTCGTAAGAATTCCTACGATCTAATATAGTTCGTTGAAACTTATATATACTCTATAAATTAATTATTTGGAGTTGCAACGAGCATCATTTGTTCGTATGAATTTCTACGAACAAATGAAATTCATAGGAACTTTTACGGGATTTGTAATCGTTCTCTAAATTTAAAGAATGCTTACAAATTCTTATACAAAATTTATTACTTTTCCTCCACCAGTGCAAACATGTAATTCTATAAATTTACAAAATCTCTTATATTCTTCCCCCATCATCATTATAGATGCTGTAAGGTTCAGAGGACGTGAGAAAGACACGAAAAAAATTGTTTAAAGAAGGGAAGAAGGATCAATCAACATTAACAAAGTCATGTCATCCAAAATAGATTTAAGACAAGTGGGGTTCAGCTGACATTGAGTTGATACAAATTACACATAAACGAAATGGTGTGATGGCTGTAATGATTTAATTGGCGAGGTTTGAGATTAGGCTACTTTATACGCAATGAATTAAATATTGAATATGGGCGGCCATATATTAAATTATCTAGAGTAAATAATGTTATAGTTTAGCCATTGGTGAGTAGGATTTTAGGTTTTGATAGAGGTAATTGCTAAAGTAATACTGGCTTCTATCGAAGTAATTATTTTTTACATTGTGCTTTTTAATTTATTCATTGCCTTAGCAAGAAAAATATTATTACTTTGATAATAAATTAGCCTTTTATATATTGTCATAAATTTGATTTTAAGAGTTGCAGTAGCAATCTAGATTTGGCTTTGAACTGATAGTAAATTCAAGAAAATGCATCATATGTATTAACACACACACACAATGTGTTTGTTTTTGTAACTCAATCGTACGTGCATAGTTGGTGATCACTTCTCACTTTGCCACGCAACCTATGGGGAGTGCAAAGCAGAAAGCATGTAAACTCACCTGACATGGCAACTCAATTTGGAATGTTCACCCACCCATCAATTCGATTTTAGGTTGTGCCAATTATTCAAGTTTTTCGACTGAGTTGATTTCATTATTGCGAACAAATTTTTTATTTGCTGTCTACAACCTGTAGCAAAATTATGCCAATTTCAAATGCATAAGAAATTAATATTTTCATATATCTATGTTAATGAAACAAGGAAGTTTAACCTCGTCGCAAAATGTCAAACTTTTCAAATCAATTCTGGATCTGTATAAATGGTGAAGCATTTTGTAACGAAATTCACAATAGGTGGCCTATTAGATGCAAATAATAGACGTTTGCCAACTGATAGTGTAGGAAATTGAAATTCGTAGCAGTGTAAGTTTGGGTTTCAATAGCCAAATTTGTAGAAAATCATGAACCATTTCCCTCATTTTCTACAATTTGGAGCCAACTTGGTAACTTTATGCGTTTCAATTGTTTCTTTTCTGGGAAAAAAACTACATCTAATGGCCAATTAATTTTAGATTGAGGAAATATTTCAGAGTTTGTTGCTAGTTGTGGGATTTCATGACAAGCTACTAACATTGGACAATGCTATAATTAGGAATAAAATTTGAGCGCCACTACACGGACCCCTTAATTGTACCCCTTTTTCATATCCTTAGAATAAGACAAATTATGAGACCACCTTTTTTTTTTTTTGTAAATCAACTCTACCAAATAAAAAATCACTCCAAAATTCAAAACAAAATAAGCCCCTTCATTTTAAAAAACAGTTTTTTTAATAAAAATATTACAGTGTTTGTAATATTTTTTTAATAAAATATTTTTTTATGTAAAAAATCTGTTTTATTTTATAAAATATTTTTAAAAACAATTTTATAACAAAACCAGGTGGTCTAAAAATTGTTTTTTTTATAAAATAAAAATGGCAAAAAAAATGATGTTTCTAATCGCAGTTGGTTAGTGCCGCTGGCACGGACCCACATCATTTAATAAATATGGATCCGCATCAGTAGCACTAACCCATCAATTTTTTTCCAAAAAAAAGTGTACAGTTTTTTAAAAACAATTTTATAAAAAAAAAACAGGTGGTCTAAAAATTGTCTTTTTTTATAAAATAAAAATGGCAAAAAAAATGAATTTTTTAATCACAATTGATAAGTGCCGCTGGTGCAGACCAACGTCATTTAACAGATGTGGATCCACGCCAGCAGCACTAATCTATCAATTTTTTTCCAAAAAAAGTGTACAAATTTTTAAAAACAACTTTATAAAAAAAAACATTATATAGAAACTGTCTTTTTTATAAAATAAAAATGGCAAAAAAATTGTTATTTCTAATCGCAATTGGTTAGGGTCGTTGACGCAAATCCACATCATTTAATAGATATCGATCCGCGTTAGCAGCACAACCCATCAATTTTTTTCCAACAAAAACTGTTGTTTTTAAAAACCATTTTATAAAAAAAACATTGTTTTCTATATAAATTTAGTCCCTGTACTAAAAACACCATGAAAAATGGTGCCACTGGTGCGGAGCAAAAAAATAAATGTTATTGTACCACAGGGACTAGATTTATAAATGTTATTGTACTATAGGGGCTAAATTTTTTAACTTGAAAAACATTGTTCTAAAAATTCAAATATAGGAAGGAACATGACCTTTTTCCTTAATTCTTTATTTTAAAAAAATTATTGAAAATATAAATTTTTAGTTTTTATTAACAAAGAAGAAGTGTTGAAAGTATTTAAGTTCATTTTTTTTTCTTATTTTGTCCCTTTAAGCTTATTTTCAATTTTGGACTGGTTTTTAAAAAATGGGTTCCACAAACTTTGTCCTGTTATAAGTGTATGAAATGAGAGTATGCATTACATTACTCATAAAATTTTCCATATGAAATATAACCAGTAAATCGTTATCACTTTCACATCATGTTCCAAGCAATATTGGAAACAAAACCGTAACGATTATATAAGAAAATTGGAAAATTCTCATGTCATATTTATTTTCTACTTTCAAAAAAATCGATCTTCAAAAAATATTTTCCAAATTGATCTAGAAAATGTAAATATTTGTCAAATTGATCCAAATATTATGACTTTTATAAATAGCCATAGCTAGAAGCACTTAAAAAAGAATGTGATATATGTTTCAATTGACTCGAACAATGTATATAGATTTGGTACATTCTTTTCTTTTGGAGGTAAACTTTTTGACAAAACTATTTTATGCAATGATTTTTTCACTTGAGCCGAACCGCCAACTGGCTACATCAGACCATCGCCTCCAACTCAATGCATTTTTCCTGACGCACTCGTAACAAAAGTGGGTTTAGTAAAATGAGTACGATTTTGGGGTGACAATTGTGTTCCCAAGGCTAAAAAAATTTAAATTGTGATGAAATTAATAGTGCAATAGGTCTAATGTCTCCCGAACAAAATATGTCAATTGCTGACCGACATTCGGACAAATCAAACATATTTTAGTCAGAAAATATTTTTTAAAATATAATTTTTATCTTGCAAAATGAATTAACTTTTGATGATGGATTAAGTGAACTTCGTACATTTACATGCAACAACTTTCAATTATTTTCTTGCCAACACAGATTATGGATTACCAAGGGTTCTGGGTGGGATCATGCAGATTATGGAGTACCGAGGGTTCGGGGGGACTATGCCCCCCAAGATTTAAGGCCCAATTGTGCTGTTAGTTATTTTACACTTCTAGAAGGCAAATTTTATAACGTAGAGGTTGTAAACCTAAATTGTCTAGGGATTCATTTCATATAAATATTCTTTATTTGCATATTGAGAGGGGTAACAAAATCAGAGAGAGACATAAATTATATGTTGTAACCTTGATTCTCAATTATAGTGAAATATGCCGCTTCTTCGGTGAACTTTGGTCAAATTGTAACCATGTATATTGTGTTCTTGTGTATGAAATTGTTTTTCGTTTAATTGCTTTCTTGATTGTGCATTGTTGGTATTTGTAGCAACAAAAAACAAAATTATCGAGAATGTTGAAAAACTGAAATATTGAGTGATTTTGTAATCGATAGTGTTTCCAAAAATTTGAAACTTAAAATTTTGAAAAGATTGGTTTCTATACACGAATAGACCAAATAGCCACCAAATCGAGTGGCACTCACCCTTAATTTTGTCCTTAAAGACACCCCCACCCCACCCCACCCCCTACGGAATGGGGAAAAAAAGAAAAAAGAAAAAAAATGTATATTATATTTTTTAGAGACACAAGATTCCTACGCATTGACTTGCTGTGTATGGTATTTGACGTCCACTTATTATAATTTTGGACACCATCTAATGTGTCACAAAATTTGTGGTGATCCTAGGAGTGCCTAAAATTTCCTGTATGGCTATGTACCTGAATAGTACTGCAAAAGCAAATCAAAGTCATATGGGAGTGACCTCTAGTAGTTGTTCATTACGCTTAAAAACACAAGTGTGTCAACAAAACTAGGGTTTCCATTTTTTCAATTCTCATTTCATGGGTTAGTGCCTTGTTAAGAACAAACGGTGTTAATTAAAGGCTTGAAGTTTACACTTTCGGACTCAAATAACATATTGAGCCTTCAAAACATTTAACCTAGAAGATACTGGACTCCAAATCCTCTAGCTAATAGACACTGTAATAAAAGTCGACCAGCACCAACCACCTTTTCTTTTGTAGTAATTGAGAGTGCCTCCCACCACAATCTCTTCACTCAGAAGATTCACAAACCCATATATATAGATAGATAGATATAGAGAGAGGGAACGACATATGATTGTGAGAAAAGCAATTGACTTTTAGATTCCACAAGGTTGACATTTGTGATAAAGGTTTAAAATTTTGAGAGCATCCAAAGCATATAAACAAACTATATTTCTCTCTCTGATGTTTATATAATTAATGGGCTATGATAGAGGGGTTCAAGGAGGAGTTAATGGATACACAGACTCACTTGGTGTCTGCTTGTCTCCCTAGCTACACATGATGACGAAGTTCTTTATGTCTCTTTTAACTTTTCCCTTGAGAAGGTAAGGCTTTTGGCCTTTGGGACACCATAGCCCTACACTCAGGCATGCATATCTCAATCCCTTTGCGTGATTTTGCAAAGTTAAAAAAAGGTAGGACTCCTTTCCCAGCCCCAACCAAAATTAAAGGCTCCAAAAAGGGTTTGATTTGGGTGGAGGGAGCGACCCCATATTCTCATGCACCAAAAGAATGTTTTGAGCCCCCAACAAACTCTCCTCACTCTTGAATTGAGTGCCTTTGCTTCTATTTTACCTCTCTCTCTCTCTCTCTCTCTCTCCCTCCCTTATCCAAGTTATTCTAGGTGTGAGGTGGTATTAGGGTCCATATACTAATAGGTGTAAAGGTAACACACATGGAGATGGGGCGGGATGAAAACAAGCTAGATAGATTCTCATATGAGATAAGATCTTAAATAAGCTCCAACTACTAATAAAGCACGCATCATCTAGTGCTTGCCATGATCGGGAGTGATATTAAATTATATAAATATGAAAATTGTTACTTTACTTCAATTTTATTTATGTCTTATTCAGCCAGCCACGTGGTTAGCCCTAGCCATGTAGGGGCTGGGGACACCAAGCACGGTCCAATCCCATTATCACGTCTGCTTACGTAAATACAAACATATTAACATTATAGATTCTAATGTAAAAATATTTAAGATAAATCTATAACACCCAAAATATAAACAAAACTATGTAGAAATATTTTCATAGTACATTTAAATACACTTGGGAAAAAATTGTTCTTTGTAATATAATTACATTTAATCATTAAATGTAATTTTTTTTTCTTAGTTTTGATTTGGGGATGTTGTTGTAAAACTATATACATGTATTCTATTGTAGTCTGTAGAGACAAATGAAAATTAAAAAATAACTATGTAGATACATATTTCTACGGATTGACAATATTATTTTTAACTTGTCATAAGAGTATTTTCCGATTAAAAAACAGGAAACTAAAAGTTATTCTATAATTAAAATTTAAACTATTTTACTCAGATTAACTCAAATTATAAAAATGACTTTTTGGTCGTGTAAATTAGGGTTAGTTTGTAGGTCGTAGTCTTCCAACATAACACTCCAACAGCTTCTCAGGGACTGCCAACACATCTTGGCTAGGAGTTTCTAGCATCTCTGTGTGTTAATGTATCATAGCCATGATTGGCTAAACTGTGTGTTAATGTTTAGGTTAGTGATGATTATGGTCTGAAATTTATGTCGTAACAGTAAGTTACTATTCACCTGAATAGTAAATTATTGTTCATCGACGTGAATAGTAATTTACTATTCATATTAAAAACCTAATTTAAATGATAATAATAAGGAGAAATAGAAATCTGGTTTTGATATGGACTGGTATTTGTCGCGTAAATGGGTTGCCGTGTTGTTGTGTGAGGCGTTGAGGCTTATTTCCGAAGTAAATCGTTGACCACTGGGTATCATAAGTGATTTCTAATTCGGCTTATTATATTCCTTTAAATCTAGATTTTTGATTTGTATAATATTTTTCTATTTCAGATCATAAGGCTATTACTATCCTAAATATTAACATTTTTATTATGGATTTAAACACCATTGATACACGGAACCCACAAGAGTTCGTGAAGAACTCTTCTTTAATTGAATTTGATGTTCAAAAGGATTTGAACAGGTGGACTATTCCTAAAGTCCAGCCTAAAACCATTTATAACACTAATTGGTATAACTTTCGTAGCAAGTACGCTATAAAGACTATGGAACAAACCATTAGTCTGAACGAGCAAGATAAATCTATCGAGCTCTTTAAATGGGATGATCTTAAAGATCATATAAAAGATAAAAACTATCATTTTATTCATGTTGGTTTAATTCAAATTGCTTTTAAACCCTTGACCCTTTCTGGTATGAACGCATGTTTGCAAGCTACTCTACGTGATGGTAGATGTACTAATTTTAGACAATCTTTGATGGGGGCAATTGAAACTAGTCTATGTAATGGACCTGTTTATTTTGACGTGTTTCCAAATATAACTTTGTCTTTGTCTGATATGCACCTTTGTAAAGCTTTGAGTCTTAGGGTTCAAACTAAAGGTTATAATTTTCTTCCTGGATCGGAAACTATTGGGATTATCTATAGGATTTATTACAATGTAATGAATACTATGACCCCCAATATTAAACAATTTAGTCCTTTTGGTAAAACTGTGTTAATTGACACACACCTTATAGATTCTAATGTGCACACACCTAGAACTATAAGTTGGGACGAAATTGATTTCCCAGAGACTTGGGCTATAAAAAATGTTGTTCCTCCCCAACCACGACAAAATGAAGATATTGGGGATATAATTGAGGATAAAGATGGTGATGTTTTTCTAAACTTTAGAAAATTTAATAGATGTCAATCCTCTAGAAGCTAGTCTTCTAAACCTTTTGTTACCTATCCTCCATCTACTTCACGACACTCTGTTTGTGAAGATCCTAGAAACCATCCATATCACGATGATATGGATCTTCATGGTATTTTTACTAATGAACAAATACCTCATGGTATTTATGAGAAGAAGGGTACTTCTCAGCGTAGAGAATCTCCTACGCCGTCTGAAATGAATGTCAGACTTTAACTCTCTTTCCCTTTTTATGTTTTTTACAGTTAATAGGAAAGAAATTAATGCTGAATTTTATCTACCTGGTTATGCTAAATTTCGTACTTGGTACTTTGCCAAATATAGCAAAACCGAGTTAGATAATTATAAAAATGAATTTTATAAATGGATAGAAGATAACCAGCAGGTTACTTCTTTTGTTGTCTGGTTTCAAATGTTTTCTAAAGATAAGCATCTTTTTGTTCTCGAAGATAAACAGATTCTTAAAATAGAAGATAAACATTTAAAAACCTGGAAAACATCGAACGAACAGATTATATCTGCGGTTCATCCTCCTACTCAACCACTTTCCCTAGATGTTGGAAGCACCAGCCAGAGTAGCAGCGCTCCTAAGTTAGAAGCCAATGCCTTCCTTAATATGTGGACTGGGGACAGACTTCTTACACATAAGAAAGAATTGAATCCTCTTTACAAACAAGGTAATTACACCAACCTTATCCTTAATACGATAGGAAACCAATTCAATAGGATTGAGCTACAGGTTAATCTTACGGCTAAGAAACCTGAAGACTTTAAGAAAAGTCTTGACCAACCTTTAGTCCAACCTCCTATTGAGGTTAAAGCATTTAAAATGGGAAATAAAACTGATTTTATATCCCAACTTAAAGAGATTGAGAACAATCTCAAAGGGTTAAAAATCAATACTTTATCCCATGTTGATTCTGATTCAGAATTTGACATTCCTTTGAAAGAAGCTCATGACTTTGAAGATTCTTTCAAAACTTCTGAAGATTATGTCAATAAGATTACTTATGGTAATAACATTAGCTATGTTGGACCTGTGAGAAATTACTATCACAGACCAACCCCTCAGGATCTCCTTTTTGAAGAAAATACTGTGATGAACCCACAGTCTAACTTCCAGGGTAAAACCATTTATGAATGGAATATAGATGGTAAATCTGAACATCAAATCTATGAAATGATTCATCAAATGACCATGTATTCCACCATTTGTAAACAGAATCAGGCTTCTGATCATAGCATTGCTCAGATGATCATAGTAGGGTTTACTGGTACTCTTAGGAATTGGTGGTCGAACATTCTTACTAACAGTCAAAGAAATGACGTCATTAATGCTGTCAAAATTATAAAAGATGAACATATGCAAGACATAGGTACACAGGATGCTGTTTACACCTTAATGCTTATAATTATACTTCATTTTGTTGGCAATAGAGATTATACTGGAGAACGTAATAAGGAATTATTACAAAACCTTAGATTCCCTACCCTCAGCCAATTCAGATGGTACAAGGATGTCTTCCTTGCTAGAGTCACTCAGAGACTTGATGGAAATCATGACCATTGGAAAGCCAAATTTATTGATGGCCTTCCTACCTTCTTTGCTGAGAAGGTTCGTAAGAAATTAAGAGAAGCTAATGACAGCATCTTTATCCCTTACGATCAATATACTTATGGCCAACTTATCAGTGTTGTCATTCAAGAGAGGTTTTCTCTCTGCAATGACCTTAAGCTCCAGAGGCAGCTTAAGAAACAGAATCTTTCTGGAAAGAAAGAATTAGGAGAATTTTGTGATCAATTTTCTTACAATACTCATGAGAATTCTAATCGTAAAGTCTCCCATAGAAACAAGAAAGTTTCTAAAAATCCATACAAACGTGAAAAGAAACATTATAAAAATGTTATTAATCAAGGGGATAATTCTAAAAAGTAATTTGTTGGAAATAAGAAAACTAACAAAACTAACCCTAAATGTTTCAATTGTGGCAAATATGGCCACTTTGCTAATAAATGCAAAATGGAAACTAAAATTAATAATCTTCAAATTGATGACCATTTGAAGACCCAATTAAGTAAACTCTTACTTAATTCTGACTCCTTTGAAGATTTAGAGGACTCATCTGAGAACGATGACGAGCTTTATTATATACAAAGCTCTAGTGACTCAGATATCTCTGAGAAAGGAGATTGTCAGTGCAAGCCTTTAACTGATAGACGTAATCATCTCCAATGAGTTCTTCAGATGAATGGTTTAAGTCTTAATGTTCTCACTAGTCAGCAACAATCTATTATTGATGTCATCAATCAAGTTACTGACCCGGACGTTAAATTGAAACTAATTAAGTCTTGCTATATTCAGGAAAGCCTTCCTAATTATATTGGGGACACCAAGCACGGTCCAATCCCATTATCACGTTTGCTTACGTAAATACAAACATAATAAATCATAAGATTAGCTCCAATATAAAAAATAAAATAAAAAATGGTTGACAGCGCACTGGCTCTTCACTTATCTACGTTAAGAGTACCCAAAAATCTTATTAATACCTTAAGAACACTATTTTTTCAACTAATTAGTGAGAAACCCATTTATTATTTAGTTATACTTTTGTACAAGTATATTTAAGATAAATCTATAACACCCAAAATATAAACAAAATTATGTAGAAAAACTATGTAGAAATATTTTCATAGTACATATAAATACACTTGGGAAAAAATTGTTCTTTGTAATATAATTACATTTAATCATTAAATGTAATTTTTTTTTCTTAGTTTTGATTTGGGGATGTTGTTGTAAAACTATATACATGTATTCTATTGTAGTCTGTAGAGACAAATGAAAATTAAAAAATAACTATGTAGATGCATATTTCTACGGATTGACAATATTATTTTAACTTGTCATAAGAGTATTTTTCGATTAAAAAACAGGAAACTAAAAGTTATTCTATAATTAAAAGTTAAACTATTTTACTCAGATTAACTCAAATTATAAAAATGACTTTTTGGTCGTGTAAATTAGGGTTAGTTTGTAGGTCGTAGTCTTCCAACATAACACTCCAACAGCTTCTCAGGGAATGCCAACACATCTTGGCTAGGAGTTTCTAGCATCTCTGAAATTTTTTTTTTGTTACCGGAAGGCAAACGGAGTAATTGACCTTTTGTCCAAACTTGGCAGGGACAATTTTGACCCAGATTTCATTTTTGAATCATCTTCGTCTTTAATTACTCAGGCTATGATTTTGAATATCACGGGAAATTTTTATTCCCGCCTTATTGCTTTTTTTTTTTAACCGATTATTTTATTGATAGATGGAGAAAAAGCCTCTTCAAGGACACTTACAAGCATTAAAGTAGGACTCTAGCAAAAAGAAAAGGAAACAACAATCTAAAGCCATATAAAAAACATTCAGGTTCTACGATTTCTTGAACGCGTTCGCTTGCGGACGATATTCCAAATATCATTTTTTGCAGTTGAATTTACATCATCCGATATAAAATCGGAATCCACCACAGATGCTGAATCATGTTTGGGGAGATCCACGAATAAATCAATGTCGCGGTCATCGGGAAATCTTCCTATAAACCATTGATTACGTATCCAAAGCCTAGTGAAATCTTCTTCATGAAAAAGTCTAATAATGATATGTTTTTTTATCTAGAAGACCAATCGAGAATGAGGCTTTGAGATTCATTGTGAGGAAAGTTTTTCGAATATCTTCAAGGGAGGGTCGGCCGTGGGAGAACTTACCCACAATTGAAATTTTATAAGGTTCAGCAAGTTTGATGATATCTTCATGCGAAAAACGAATAGCATACTCACCTTTATAGGACAAGATGTTTTTTAGAGGTATATGATCAGGGACTTGTGGTTTCAGAATGTCAGCAAATGATTTAGTCCATGCAGATGCTGGATCTGGAGGTTTGGGATCAACATGGGAAAGATTCAAGCTTGTGGCAACCATCATGGAAATTTTTTAATGTTCTTTTCACATGTTCGTAACTGTGCCTTATTGCTTCTGATGATACTTCTACTAAAAAATTATGTTAGTTTAATATAAATCTTTACTTTGTCGAAAAAAAAAACTCTACAATAATACTTAAGTGCAACAACATGTTCTCACATTTATGTGATTAATATTTCAATAATGTCATTTATATGTGTGTGTACAGGCAACATGTCTGATTACAGTTTTTTTTTTTCAAATTTCAATCCGATTTTTCCTGATTTTAGAACAAGTTCAAATTCGAATTTTCGATTTCCAAATATTTTCGAAAAAAATCGGATCTAAAATAAAAAATTATCATGGATTTTCGATTCTTTGAAAGTGCATTGATTCGATTTTGTTCTCATTTTTTGAAAAATATATTATGATTATGAACTTTATTGTGCACACTAACTAAAGTCCCACATCGGTTAGCATATCCCGTTACACCTCTAAATCATTGTGTACATTCTCAAGAGCTTCAATTATGTAATATCCCGTATTTTTATGGCTTTTAAATTTAGAAATTTATTAAATTTAATTGAGATAAATTAATTTAATATTAATCCGAATTTTAAATGTTACTAGCGAGACGAGAGTTAGTAATTATTGAAAAATTGTTGATTTGTTAAATATTACTTATTGAGTAGAGTAATATGTAGGATTGAATTTATTAAAATTGTCACGAGGGAATAATATGACAATTATGAAAATTAAGTCAGGACGCGCATGTGTCGTGTCGGGACTAAATTATTATTATTATTAAAAGTGAATAAATTATAAGCCACTCGTATGGTCATTTTGAGTGAGTCAATGTGTCCGGAAGCATCGAGATAGTCAAAATAATGTACCCGGGGGTTTAGTTTGGATTTCGGGACCTTTTTAGGCCTAATTAGCATCTCAGGAGGGCGTTTTGAACATTTCATATTTTTGGGTAATTAAACCCACGAATTTACCAAGGATATATCAGATGTTAGGGGTTCTCATCTAGGGTTAGCATAAGCAAAACCAACTAACGGCCATTGGAGAAGAAGTGGAGAAGTTTTCCAAGGAGTTTTAAGCCAAAAACTTCGTCGTTTACACCGTCGTCACTGCCAAAGTGTAGATCGCGAGACGAGGAACACAACCACAACACTTTCTTCCACAAATAATAAATAAAGATTTCCATCCAAGTATCTATCTTGCTTTATTTTAGTTAATTCTTCAATTATATTAGTCTAGGGTTGATTAGAACCAAATTCATGAAAGAAAGCATATATTGGAGACTAGAATTCACATGTTATAGAGGTAATAATCATGTTCTGGAAATCTATTTCACATGTAGAGGTTCAACCACGAATTTTTCATTGTGTTAGGAGTAGAAAATCTGGAAAAGGAATGGGAAGAACTAAGTTAAAGAAAATATTAGGGTTCTTGAGGTTTATATAGATTTTGCCGTTGTCAATTGTTATACTTGATGAAAACTCACATATTTTACATAGAAAATTATTTATTTGGGTATATAATCCGTGTAGTATCATTTGTTGGGAGTTTGGGAGTGAAATGTGATGATTTGATTGAGTTTGGAGAAGGATTTCCGTAGCTGAACTTTCTACTGTTTCGTCATAACTGCTTGATCGATCGATCGACCAAAGAGCATCGATCGATCGACCCCTCCTGAAAAACTCATATTCCTCCTTTAAATAGTTATTTTGATTAAAATGAGTATTAACCTTTAAACCTTATTGCTAGAACATTTTGGGACATAAAGTGGACCAGTGGGACTAAGTAAAAAGGGAGCATTGAAAGTATGGAAAATTTAAGGTTAACGAGGAGTAATTTATGCCTAGGAAACTATGAAAATGTGTAATTAAAGGAATAAGGATCGTAAGAAATTTACGTTAGAAAATAAGAGAGTGCCTACTGAATTCATACATTGGGAAATAGAATATTATGAGGGAAATGAGGTAAGTATGGAATAACTTCTAAATAAGATTAAAAGAGACGATCCATTATATGGGATAATCGAGTAATGTGTACTTAGAACGAATATCATAAGTATGGGTTATGGGTATACCGAATTTAGAAATGGGAATAGTAGTAGTAGTATATATATATATATATATATATATGAATGTGTTTGTGCATATACTATATATGTATAAAAATCATGTTCGCGCTACTTGTTATCACTGAGATTACCGTGTGGGGACAGTCTTATCTGGATGGGACCTTTATGGGGGATATTGACTTGTACCCTAGAACATAGGACTCCTTTGTGCAGGCTATCTGATTGATAGTCAGACGGTCCTAAGAGACGTGAGGGTATGTGCTGACCTCTTAGTGACTTGGAACTATGCTTCGCCTCAATTTGTATGTGTTTATTGTTAATACAGTTCGAGAGTGATTTCGAACTAGTATTTTCCTTAGTACGAGTGATACGGGGACTTGATAGCAGTGTATACCAGCACCATAAATTTTATGTGGGGTGATGATAGTATATATATATATAGACTTGAAATTGGGAACTTTCTATTAACCAAAAGTAGTTAAGTAATGAATGAATATTCCGACTTTATTATAAGTGTTTGAAAAGTTTGAGGCAATATTGAAAGACTTTGTAATGAAATGAGATTCATGTGAAAACTTTACTTTCAGAAATTAATTATCTTAGCCCTAGTAATTGTCGACATGAAACCTTATGAGGAATTTAAGATAAGCTAAACTTGTTGGGATTAATAGTGCGGTAGGTGTGCTCATTAGAAGAGAGGTGAGAATTTCTCAAGAGAGTGCTGCATACTAATATGATTGTTGCATTAGCCGGTAAGAATTTTAAATAGTTGTTAAACTAAAATTTTAAACTGTTTTACAATCGGGCTCCGACCCATTTCCTATTATCTCTTCTCTCTTGTATATATATGTATATATTACAGGTGTCCAGCCACAGGGGCGTCATGCTTAGGATTCTTTGGAAGGAATGTGCTGCAGCTTAGGTGGGAGTTGCAAACCTTTTGCTTAGACGACCTCATTATTGACTCCACTCTTAGTTTTGTTTTATCCAATTGGGCATGTGTCGGCCTTTTTCCTTATTCGATTGGTTTTGTCAGAGATTGTGAATCATTTACTTTTAGTATTTTACTTTGGGATTTGTTAATTTCAGAATGTTTTTCCCTCGTGGTTTTAAAGTTGGAATTAGTTATTTCAATGCTTAAATTGCTTGGATGATCTTTTCCAGTCTAGTTATTTGTGTCTCTTAAACTATGAATTATGAAAGTTTTTTTTTTATAATTGGACTTAAATTAAAAATAGAAATAATGTTTTAAATGGTTTTGACACTTAGCTTAATTATTTAGGGTGTTTAAATTGAACAATTTATTTTACGACAGTGATGCTAAGAATGAACCAACCGTTCACCTTGGTTATAATTGAATAAAGGACTAATCACCCGGTATTTAATTAGGCGGGGTGCTACTGGTGGTATCAGAGCATCAGGTTCTAGTGTCCTTTAGGATCTACGCGGCTTGTTATGCTTCCAGCGCTGCTTTGTTTGATATAGAGCCCTATGTTTAGGATTGTTGGTTTCTATGGTGAGATTTCGTTCTCCAGCTATAACGTATGTATATTAGTTCGGACATGTGTGTGTGACCAGCAGTGAAGGATGTCAGACGAGGGCCGTTCGGCGGACATCAGGAAGCAGGGCTCAGTCAAGGTGGTAAAGTATATTCAAGGATGATAATCATAGTCAAGGTCACCTCTATTAAGAAACGAGAGTCCAAGACTGTAAATATGGCTAGGACGCAGCCTATAAATTTCAAGTGCTTCTATAGTTGAAAGTGAGGGCAAATTTGACCCACCTAACGTGGTGTGCTTGTGAGAGGGTCGAAAGGTCAAATTGAGGAGAGTCATCGGCGGAAATTCTAGACATGCGGGAATTGTGCGTGTTACCCAATGAAGGTAATATATTCAAAGGATTGGAAATATAGTGGAGTGTGGTTAACTAGAAGTGAAAATTTGGGGTAAAATTTTTCTTGACTCAGGGAAGAAAAGTTACAATAGTGGGAGTCAACCACCAGCGTTAGTGGTGAAATGTTGCGTCAATGAAAGGACCTTAGGTACAGTTTAACCGTACGTTCTTTCATCAGTTGTTCACGATAAGATATGAACATCGTGCTGAACCCATTACGGAAGGACCGAACAGGGGTTCATTTGTAAATGGATTTAGACTTTTAGCAAATTTTGTATCAGCGGGAGTGGATACCAATGGTAGAGAAGATTTCGAGTGGGAAATCGACTCGTGAGGGAAGATTGACAACACTTAAAGAGAATTATGTTGGACATTCGATCTATATGGTGATAATGTCACGCGTCTTCCGAAGAGATGTTAACGATCTTATGAAGGGAGCTAAAATAATCGGAAGGCTTATTGGAAAGTGAGTCTAGATGAAAAGTAGTTAGTAAAACACCGCAATGGGGAGACCCATCGGGGGGCTCAATTAAATTATTCGGATATCTAAATTCTTACCAAGCGATGGTGAATTCAGTAAGGGTTATTGAATCCAGTAGTACATTCCTTAGGGCTAATAAAGATAAAAGAACAACGGGGGTAGCCACCAGGAATTGAGCGTCCTAAAGCCCGAGAAGGACAATCCTAATATGGTTAGTATGACAGGTGATAAGTGGATCATGTGTAGAGGTATTTTGTGGAAAGTGATTCACATACGTTAACGTTTTCCGAAGTAAGTAAAGGGACAAGAGTAGGATGCGTAGTAAAGGACAACGATGAAAGTAGTTTTTATTTTCGTTTGGACAGACGTGTTACGTCCGGGGACCATTTACGATTGGCAAGGTAGGAGTATGAGTTTTATCCTCAGAGGATGAGGCGTGTTTTATGTGACGCGAGCGAGTCACTATATTTTGTTCATTGCTAGATTAGCATGGGAGACGAGTTAGTGCGTATAACTATAAACATCATTATTATGTGAATATTTTTCCTAGTGCAGCAGGATTATCCTTAGTATTATCCGCGAAGGATAAATGGGTGTATTAATAGTGTTATATACTTTATTAAGATTACTTGTTTTAGTGATGTGATAAATGAGTATGATATTATCTTGGTTACAACTTTATAGTAATGGGTAGTACGATAGTAGGCAGTTATTGCAAGGCTATCGAAATGGTTGCATTAGTGCAGCATGCTTGTTCTGGCGAGGCCTCACCTGCGAGAGGGTCGGACTCGCAGTTATATTTTCTATTCTAGAAACTTCGAAGGGGATAGCGGGCTCGAGATATTCGATCCCGGTGTGTTAGGGACTTTGTTATTATGATTCAGTATGTATTGGGATTACTGTGGAGCGAAAAGATTTAACTCATTGTTATGTTTAGCACTCAGGAATTGGTGATAGGAAGAGCGCATTGATATATCTATCCTTTTGAGATGTGAGAATTAAAAGTTAAACCCATATGTTTGGGAACAGGATTTCGAGAATATCGATGGTATGTATTCGAGGTTTATGGAATGTTATTACCGCCAATGTTGAACGATAGTGCAATTGACGAAATATTCTTTGTTAAGTGTAATTACGGGAAGATATGTAACTTTTCTGTCAAGAGACAGAATAAAGGGGTACATGCTATGGACGGAGGGCCTAATGAATTTCGAAAACCGACAATACTAGGTAGTAGTGTATCGGGGGGTTCCTTATTTGGATTTCACATTGCGAGACATCTCACGCATGAACCTTAGCGTAAGGTTGGAAGTAGGAAGATGTTTGGTCATTAGTCTATAAGTTTAGTACCTCGATCGTAATAGGAGCAGGTAATTATATCTGTAAATTGGAAGTTGAATTATGAATTAAGGCCAGTGGAGCCGATTGGGTAGTAAGAAAGAATTGAAACTTTTGTCTTATCACCACGAGTTGAGGGGTGGGACGATGATAAAGAGGATTTAAAATTTAAATTTCTATGGTAATTGAGAGTACCCGAGTGTTGTAAGAACGTTATGAGCAATAGGAAAAAAAAGAATTGGGTGTTATATGTGAACCGTATGTGATGCTTACGATAGTATGAACGATTTATAGGGTGTGTGGGCATCCTGGTTAGATGATGTTAGGATTGTCCGAGTTATAGGGATGTGGAAATAGACGTGTGGAATAAATATTTATGGGATTAACATAAAGAAGGGGAAGTGGTAGGGAAAATTGAGCGTCGTGTGAAAGACGATAAATCCATATATTTGTATTCAGAGTAGCGCACCGAATCTGGTTAGAAGGCTGTGGGAAGCCATTTAAAAAGGGGTATTCCCGGAGAAGGGTAGAATCCAAAGTATTATGAAGAACACTCAGAGCAGAGTTAAAATTAGTCCAATGTTGAGAGCGACTGATGCGTACAAAGAGTGAAGATGCTAGTATGGTCTAAACAGGTTCAGAAGTGCACATCGTGGAGAAAAGTGCATGGGTCAGAACTTTCAGTGTACGCAAGGGAAAGAAGGGGAGTATTAAGTGTCACTTAAAATGAGACATAACAAGTAGAAGTCGATGTCGAGAGGGACATATTGAGTAGTCTCCATGGGCACTACTCATAAATAGAAATCGGTTGGAACGAGAGGAGTAACCAAAGAATTTTGGGGCTATCAACAATTCCTATAATGGAAGAGGCCAGTAAAGTCGGTAAGGTTTCTTGGATAAGTTGACAACCTCAAGGTAAGATCAAGAGTTCCCTTGAACGTGTAGAATAAGATGCCCAAGAAAGAAGTGATTGACATTCCTTTGGGGTGAGTTACAATATTAGCTAGTGTGCCTCAGTCTTCCTTTGAAAGGGAGAATCACGCCGGTATGTGATCTTACACAATACTTTTCTGAATTAGGATAAGATTTTTGAATCCCACCTTCAATACGGGATTTCAGGAAGCAGTGGGGATATAGTTTCATTTTAAGTAGGTTGTATCACCCATAATTCAGGGAGTACGCAAGCGGTGATTAACCATTAGTGGAGTAGTGTGAAAGTAATTTTGGGTTCATTGTGACCATTTATTTTCCACAACGGTTATAGCTAGCAAGTGGAGTATAGTACGGTAATTGGGGGAGGATATTACCTAAGGGTAGGGTTACGTGGGAGCACTCGTACCTGTTTATTGTAAACAGATGCTTATGGAGGATTTGATATGGGAAAAAACCTTAACTTTTCTTATTCTGAATGTTAAGAGATGGGAGGATAATCAGAATTTTGGATTGGGTGAGTTAGAGTCTGACGACTATGGTACAATTCCAAGAATTTTTTAGGAAAACAAAAGTGGTTATATGCTTGTATGGTTTCTCCCAGAATTGGAGTTTTGTGTTTAGATAAATCCGAGTGGTTCTTAGGTAGTGAGGTGCGGCCTCCCAGTGATATTAAAATAATAAGAAATTAATAATATATAGGCATGTCTTATGCAATTTTGTTGGTTAAAAGCACAATGAGAAGTGTCTTTAATGAGAGTGTTAAACAAGCTTGCTATGAGGCGGGGGCTATAGTGATTGAGCACCTTACTATGTAGATAGTTTGCATACTGATAAGGTATCCATAAATTTTAATACAAGATGAGACGATTGTATTTATTTATTTTATTGTATATAGCATTGGAAATTTACTTTAGTTACATTTATTCGAGAGAATTTTATTGTATTAAATTGATGAGATTGAGAATTATAGTTCTCTTTCGATGTTGTGGGAATTAGGTGCTTTATACCATGTTGCAGATGATACAAGATAGGACTTAATTTTTGAATTTTGGGACGAAATTCCGTTATTAGGGGGGAAGTATGTAATACCCCGTATTTTTATGGCTTTTAAATTTAGGGATTTATTAAATTTAATTGAGATAAATTAATTTAATATTAATCCAAAAATTTGTTTTAAATGTTACTAGCGTGACGAGAGTTAGTAATTATTGGAAAATTATTGATTTGTTAAATATTCATTATTGAGTAGAGTAATATGTAGGATTGAATTTATTAAAATTGTCACGAGGGAATAATATGACAATTATGGAAATTAAGTCAAGACGCGCCTGTGTCGTATCGGGACTAAATTATTATTATTAAAAGTGAATAAATTATAAACCACTCGTATGGTCGTTTTGAGTGAGTCAATGTGTCCGAAAGCATTGAGATAGTCAAAATAATGTACTCGGGGGTTTAGTTTGGGTCTCGGGACCTTTTTAGGCCTAATTAGCTTCTCAGGAGGGCGTTTTGAACATTTCATATTTTTGGGTAATTAAACCCACGAATTTACCAAGGATATATAAGATGTTAGGTGTTCTCATCTAGGGTTAGCATAAGCAAAACCAACTAACGGCCATTGGAGAAGAAGTGGAGAAGTTTTCCAAGGAGTTCTAGGCCAAAAACTTCGTCGTTTACACCGCCGTCACTGCCAAAGTGTAGATCGCGAGACGAGGAGCACAACCACAACACTTTCTTCCACAAATCAGAAATAAAGATTTCCAGGAAAGTATATATCTTGCTTTATTTTAGTTAATGCTCCAATTATATTAGTCTAAGGTTGATTAGAACCAAATTTATGAAAGAAGGCATATATTGGAGACTAGAATTCACATGTTATAGAGATAATAATCATGTTCTGGAAATCTATTTCACATGTAGAGGTTAAACCACGAATTTTTAGAAAATCTGAAAAAAGAATGGGAAGAACTGAGTTAAAGAAAAGATTAGGGTTCTTGAGTTTTATATAGATTTTGCCCTTGTCACTTATTATACTTGATTAAAACTCACATGTTTTACGTAGAAAATTATTTATTTGGGTATATAATTCGTGTAGTATCATTTGTTGGGAGTTTGGGAGTGAAATATGATGATTTGGTTGAGTTTGGAGAAGGATTTCCGTAGCTGAACTTTTTGCAGTTTCATCATAACTGCTTGATCGATCGATCGACCAAAGAGCATCGATCGATCGACCCCCTCCCATCGATCGATCTACCCCTCCTAGAAAACTCATATTCCTCATTTAAATAGTTATTTGAATTAAAATGAGTAGTAACCTTTGAACCTTATTGCTAGAACATTTTGGGACATAAAGAGGACCAGTAGGACTTAGTAAAAAGGGATCATTTAAAGTATGGAAAATTTAAGGTTAACGGGGAGTAATTTATACATTGGAAATTATGGAAGCGTGTAATTAAATGAATAAGACTCATACGAAAGTTACGTTAGAAAATAAGAGAGTACCTACTGAATTCATATATTGGGGAATATAATATTACGAGGGACATGAGGTAAGTATGGAATAACTTCTAAATAAGATTAAAAGAGACATGCCATTATATGGGATAATCGAGTAATGTGTACTTAGAACGAATATCATAAGTATGGGTCGTGGGTGTACCGAATTTAGAAATGGGAATAGTAGTATAAATATATATATATATATATATATATGTGTGAATATATGAATGTGTTTGTGCATATACTATATATGTGTAAAAATCATGTCCGCGCTACTTGCTATCACTGAGATAACCGCGCTGGGACAGTCTTATCTCGATGGGACCTTTATGGGGGATTGTAATACCCCGTATTTTTGTGATATTTATTTATGGGATTAATTAAATTAAATGCGTATTAATTGAAAATTAATCCGGATTAAAATACTAGCGAGATGCGAGTTTGTATTTGAATATAATGTGCATATATGATTAAACATGAATATTGAAATATGAAATTTGTCGTGAGATTGAAATACGGCAAGTTGGAAAATTTTATTGAGACGCGTGTGACAGTCGCGTCAGGGAATTATTTATTTTAATTAAAAAGTGAAATTTAGTTCTAGTAACCGTATGGTCGTTTTGAGTGCGCCAACGCGTCCAAAAGGGTCGAAATAGTCAGAAAACACTAGCCGGGGGTTAAGTTTGGGTCCCGGGGCATTATTGGGCCATACCGGTAACTTATAAGGGCAGTTTGGCAATTTTAGAATTTTGGGATTTTTGATTAACGAATTTTAGGAGTTTTAATTGAAAAATTAAAACACCCACTAACCCATTACCAGCCATTTACTGATTAGAGGGGTACGGGGGTTATTAGAAATTGTTCCAAAAGTTACTTAGGCAAAAACCCTAGCCACCATTGTTACTTGGAGAAAAAAGCTTGTAGAAGGAGAGATAGAAGGATTCTGCAGAGAGAGAGAGAACCATTCATCAAATTCGTCATCAAATCAGAGATTCCAATAAGTCAAGTGATTTAATTTCGTTTTATAGAGAATGTTTCTTCCATGTGTAGGAATTGATAAAAATCTGATTTGTTCTTGGAAGTTAATGAAAAACCCATTAAATTGGAAATAGAAATTACATTCTTGATGAGGAAATTGCATGTAGATTTGTAGTTGATGATTATTCTGATGATATTACAATTAGTATGAAACCAAAAACGGATTTAATTAGGTTCCTTGATGATTTATAAATTCTAGGGTTCATGTGTTTGAAATTGGGAAAAATATGTAGAGATTTGATATTTGAATGACGTTAGGATGAATTAACACCCCCAAACATGTTAATATGTGACCTAAGGATGTTTAGGGACGATTAGTAACCTTAAACAATCGTTGGAGTAATGTTTGGATGAGATTTGAGGTGTAGAGAGATGGGGAAAACGAAAATAAGAAATCTGGGCTCGAATTTGGTCGCTCGTTAGAAAACCTGTCGAGGTCGTTCGAACGATCTTCTAACGAGTTGACCATTGACTTCTAACGAGGGTGAAGTTCGTTCAATAACTTCGGTCGAACGTGACCTCGTTAGATAGGCCAGTTCGTTCGAACGAACTCTCGTTACGAGACTTCGAACGAGTTGACAGTTTAGGCTTTTTAGCCTGTTTTGTTCTTGAGTGCCCCGTAACCTTGTGTATAGGTAGAGATAGCTTTCAAGTGATATATTTGGGATTATTTGGATATAATGAGGAGTCAAACCTAGAAGTGTAGTTTGAACCTAAGGGAAAATATGAAGTAGGACGTGAGTGCCTATTGCGATGCGAGAACTATTGAAGGCCTAATTTATTATATTAACCGGGAACATATAAATTATGTAGTATTAAATGTCGGTACGAGAATGAGAAGTGTACCACCAATATATTTTGGTGATTACTAAGATGCGTGAATACTTAGTATATGTATTGATTTTATGTGTATGACATACCTACCATACTTGCTATCACGGGAGGTTTGCATTCGCTTAGGGCCCTCTAATCCTTGTGTTGCCCGAATTTAGACTGGTTACCTCGATGAACATAGGTCAGAGAAGGACTTATTGGGATGTTAATAAGTCTGCTGATCGTGGGAGCGCAGGTATGTGCGTGACCCATGTGATGTGACTGTGTTCGCCTCCATTATTTGTGATGTTGTTATCTGAACGATTCCTGAGAGATTCGGAATGCGTGATCCTTATGTACGTGATGTACCGGGATGGATAGCAGAGTATGTGTGCACCGCAGCTTAGTCTCGGGGTGCTTGTATTGTATATTTATGATGTGAATAATATACACTTAATTAATGGGAACTTTCATGTTAATATTGTGAATAAAATTATGGTATTGTTTTGAGAAAACATAACGGGTTAACCGATAGTGAAATGTATTACATATTGAGAATCTGAGTTTAAGTAAAGGCCTCTATTTATTTGATAACGTTAGAATATAATATGGGAATCGAGTAGTAGGGGGTAAAACTTATTACGGTTTGGTTAGATATGGATGTCTTATAGATGGGTACGGTACGTTAGGAGTGCACATGTAGTCGAGAGGTGAGAATTTCATGTGAGTGCACGTCCGAACATGTATTTTACATTTAATGTTTTAATGTTATTAAAACACTTGCTATTTTCAAAATGCTTTCCACTTTCGGGCTCTGACCCATTTGCTTTCAAATCTATTTTTGTAAAAACCATTTTAGGTGCCTAGCCACAAGGACACCATGCATATGATTCTCATTCAGGTGACGAGCTGTAGCTATTTGTGGAAGTTACAGAACTTTGCTTGTAGACGCTTCATCTATCTTGACTCGATATTCATCAGTTATCAGTTGTAGGGCATGTCACCCATTTCTTTTAGAGACATTTCATTTATTTCAGTTATTCAGACCTTTGGCATGTAATTATTCAGGATTCAGACTTGTAGTATTATATTTAGTTGTGGGATTATTGTGAGGAGTTTTCCTCCGGATTTATATTCATATTGTTAGTTATTCATTACTTCATTATAGTGAATGGTTGTTATTCTTTTACTGCATGTTAATCAGACTTAACTTAAAATTTGGCACTTACTTTTAAATACTAGGTGGTTAGTAATTATTAAAAATGTTTTCGACAGTGATGCTATTAACTGAACCAACTTGGCATTTTAAATTAATTTAATAAAGTAGTAGCTACTCGGTATTTAATTAGTCGGGGTGTCACAAGGATATTGACTTGTACCCAAGAACATAGGACTCCTTGGTACAGGCTACCTGAATTATAGTCAGACGGTCCTAAGAGATGTGAGGGTATGTGCTGACCTCTTATTGACTTGGAACTATGCTTCACCTCAATTTGTATGTGTTTATAGTAAATACAGTTCGAGTGTGATTCCGAAGTAGTATTTCCCTTAGTACGAGTGATACGGGAACCTGATAGCAGAGTATGCCAGCACCATAAATTTTATGTGGGGTGCCGATAGTATATATGTATTATATGAGTGATTAATGTGTGTATATATATATATATATATATATATATATATATATATATATATATACTTGAAATTGGGAACTTTCTACTGACTAAAAGTAGTTAAGTAATGAATGAATATTCCGACTTTATTATAAGTGTTTGAAAAGTTTTAGGCAATATTGAAAGACTTTATAATGAAATGAGATTCATGTCAAAACTTTACTTTCAGAAATTAATTATCTTTGCCCTAGTAATTGTCGGCTTGAAATCTTATGAGGAATTTAAGATAAGCTAAACTTGTGGGGATTAATAGTGCGGTAGGTGTGCACATTAGAAGAGAAGTGAGAATTTCTCAAGAGAGTGTCGCATACTAATTTGATTGCTGCATTAGCCGGTAAGCATTTTAAATACTTGTTAAACTAAAATTTTAAAATGTTTTACAATCGGGTTCTGGCCCATTTCCTATTATCTCTTCTCTATTGTATATATATGTATATATTACAGGTGCCCAGCCACAAGGGCGTCATGCTTAGGATTCTTTGGAAGGAACGTGTTGCAGATTAGGTGGGAGTTGTAGGCCTTTTGCTTAGACGACCTCATTATTGACTCCACTTTTAGTTCTGTTTTATCCAGTTGGGCATGTGTCGCCCTTTTTCCTTATTCAGTTGGTTTTGTCAGAGATTGTGATTCATTTACTTTTAGTATTTTACTTTGGGATTTGTTACTATCAGAATGTTTTTCCTTCGTAGCTTTAAAGTTGGAATTAGTTATTTGAATGCTTAAATTGCTTGGATGATCTTTTCCAGTCTAGTTATTTGTGTGACTCTTAAACTGTGAATTATGAAAGTTTTTTTTTTATAATTGGACTTAAATTAAAAATGGAAATAATGTTTTAAATGGTTTTGACACCTAGCTTAATTATTTAGGGTGTTTAAATTGAACAGTTATTTTGCGACAGTGATGCTAAGAATGAACCAACCGTTCAGCTTGGTTATAATTTAATAAATGACTGATCACCCGGTATTTAATTAGGCGGGGTGTTACAAATTGAAGACAAGTTAGTGATCGAATGTGACAATCGAAGATTTGAGATCGTCATTACAATCATCAAAAAAGGTATATGATGTTGATTTGTTATATTGTCATTATGTTCAGGGGTATTTTTAAAAGTGTTTGAAACAAAAATATCTTTTGAAAGTTTTTTGAAAATATAAAATGTCTTAGAAGGTAGCTCAATAGAACGAGGTACGGAATTTCGTTCGAACGAGGTTCTTAGACTCGTTTGATATCAGTTGTCCGAATGAAACTTCAAACGATCCAGTTTCCCTCTCGCTCTAGAATATCGTTTTTTCTCTCATTCGATGTCATTCAAAAGACTTTCCATCTGTCGTTCAAACGAGGTCAAGTTCGTTCGAACAAGCCTGTGAAAAATTATTTTTTATTTGGATTCAAACACAATCTTTTTAGTCTATCTCTTTCATATTTTTCTCCTTATTTAAGAGATATGGACTTACACTTCTTTGTAAGCCTTTTTATATATATTTTGTGATCAAACACTTTGGTTTCAAAATTCAAATCCCTTGCATGTTTTGTGATCAATTTATCAAACCTTGAAAAACATATCACATGTTCATATCCCTGTGAAGTTGATTCTTCACTCCTAAAGATAGGAAAGGAGTTTCCTAAGGCTGGTTGGTGGACACCGAGACAAGTAAAGCTTGATGTGGAGCGTTATTGAATATTCACCACTTTCAGTTATCAACAGGGAATGAGACATAAATGTGATACTTAGTGGAGTCTAAATCTATAAGTCTGGATGGGTCGTCTAAAATACCTTAGTTGTAAAAGTACTGAAAATTGGGTTTTTTCGAAAGGATTTTTTCCTCATATCCTGTGTTGTTCGTTATTTGATTCAATTTAGATTCAATATCTTGCATGTTTAGTTTCACCTAATTAATCAACATAAATTTGGACCGGATTGAATTTGGCTTGTTTGTAACTTAATCTATGATTTCTACATTTTACCATATAATCGGACCACTCTACACGTTTCTCAAATTAGTATCCAAAATTGTTTCTATAAGTTATCTTGATGACTCCTAATGGTTATATAGATAATTGGTACAATAGGCCACCTTTGTTTGATGGCACAAATTATGCTTACTGAAAAGCTCGAATGGGACCATCTCTAAATTCAATCAACGAGTCTGTTTGGCTTGTTTTTTAAAGGGGGAGATTCCTCCTACTATGACTAATGAAAATGTCATTACTCTTAATCCAGTCGCAATATGGACTGAAGATAATTTTAGATTGATTAATTTCAACTGTCGAGATTTTAATGTTATTTTTAGTACTGTCACACTCGAAGAATTTTGTCACATCATGACGTGTACCACATCTAAAGAAGCTTGGGATATCCTCCAACTCACACACGAGAGTACAAATATTGTTAAAGCTTCTAAGCTTCAAAACCTCACCACACAATTTGAGACGATGAGCATGCATGAATATGACACTTTTAACGACCATTGTTATCGTATATCTATTATTGTGAATTCCTATTTTAATTTTGGTGATCAAATTCTATAAGTGAGAGTTATTAAGAAAATTTTGAGGTCGATCCCATCTCGTTTTAATGCAAAAATTATCGTCCTTAACTCTTTGGGAATTCTAAACACAATTAGGCTAGAAGAGTTTGTAGGTGATGTCCAGACTTACGAATTAGACATGTTCCCCGAAACTCAAAAGAAAAAGGAAAAAGGAATAGCTTTAAATACTAAATCAAAAAAAGAGAAGTCTTGTGAGTCCAATTCTGAAATTAATCATGATGATTTTGTCCTGTTTGCAAAAAAATTTAAAAAGTTTCATAAATTCAAAAATCAAAATTCTTCCAAATTGGAAAATAAAAATTTTGAGAAAAATAAAAATTTCAAAACGGGTAAGAATTTTAATGATAAAGATAAGATCCAACAAATTTGAATCAAATAGGTGTTATGAGTGTGAGGGGAAAAGTCACAAAGAACATGAGTGTCTCACTAGTTTTAAGAGGCAGGTCAAAGGCAAAGACACCGATAATGCCACTCTAAGTGATATTGATGTTGAGTCGGTGGATCCCAGGGATAAATTACTGCATAGACGTAACTTCACCACGTTATTGGCTAGCCACATCAGCACTTCATGTACGTCTCACGTTGATGAGAACGTTTTTAAATTTGATAACCTCGATGATGAGTCGAATCATTTCAAAGAGTTTGACGGTGATGATTTGAGTGAGGGAGAACGTGGCCTCTAATACGCATACTCCAAACTTTACACTGAGTCATTAAAAATTAAAAACCAAAATAAAAATTCGATTCTTAGGATGTTGTATTTAGAGAAGGAGTTGAAAGTTTTCAGAGAGAGAGAGAGTGAGACCTAGGTTATAATCTCTTTAAGTGAGAAACTTTTGTCGATGGGTAAGGAAAAGAGCAACTGGACCAGCAAAGTGGCTAGTCTTACGAAAGATCTTCAAGCATCATTGGAGACTTGAGAGAAACATTAATTCCATTTTTCCAACTCGATAAAGATCTCGAATGTGCCCGGGAGGTCAAAGTCACCTTAAAGGACACATCCAAGAAAGTTAAAAAGATGTTCCTAGGTCCAACTTTAGATTTTAAAAAGAGGTGTGTGATAGGTTATGAGGGTGCATCCCCTTCCAATCCTGTGCCCGAACCAATTTTCAAGTTTGCATTAGATCCTTATGGGCCTCCACCTAACCCAGGAACAAGAACTCATCCTAGGTATTTTAACCAAGGTCGACCCCAAAAAATCTATGTTTGTACCCATTGTAAATGATGAGGTCACCTTAGGGAGTTTTGTTACAAATTAGGAAGAGCCTCTCACACACATTCTCTAACACATTGCCATAGCGACCTTGCTAATTTTTTTAGATCAAGTTGAGTTTCAAGTTAAGACTTCTAATTGTTTAATGGAGGAGTTTCAAAGGAATTCCACGCCTTTGGGAAACACCTTCAATACAAATGATTGAGTCAAGGACTTGTTTCCAGCTTAGAGTGTTTTGCGCATTACTACCATTTTCCCCTACAACTAGGTCGTATTCTTATGTTTATATTTTAAAAAATCCAAAAATATTCTCTTTTCTTATAGAAAAAGTTTCAAAATTTTCAATTTTTTTTATTTCATTGAACACTATATATTGACACACATCTAAGGTGTTTGAATCACCATTTTATTCCATCCATTCATGTGACTTAATCATAGTGTTATGAGACTTTATTTGTGTGCTTAATAATGCATGTTTAGCATTGCGTTGTTTAATATCGATTGCTTCTTTCATGTTAGAGTCATTATATCACCTTGATTGTACATATGCACGAACTTTTGAACATTGTACTTGCTTGTCATATGTTGAATATGATGTTCTCATATCAATCATTCTTAGTAACGAACCAAATGTACTAGGAACTAATTATGCATGTAAAAACCATTTTTTGGATTTATTTTATTGGGAAATTGATTGATATATGTTTAAGTAATGGAAAGGAGATACGAAAGAAGTTGTCTTCTTTGCGTTAAAAGTCACCGTTGACAAGATCCTAAAAGATTTATTCAGCATATAAAAACATAAGTGCTAAGGCCAATTTGTTTCATTTATGATTCATTAAAAATGAGCAATATTATTCCTTCAAAAATTTTGAGAGTTTAATGCTTAAAATGTGAGATTTTGAGGGTCCTATAAGTTATAAAGATCAATCGGTTTGTACAATAAAAGTCCTTCAAAAACATTAAATATTTTGGCATTACTAATTTGAGAAGCATTTGAATTCGAGACATTTTGTATGAGTTAAGCCAATTTCTCCTTGTTCAATATTTTACACCAAAGGTTGAATCGGGTTCTTTCTTTAGGAGTGTCTCTTTGATTTCATGCACCATCTCTGCATATGCCTATGTTGACTTTCCTATGCATTAAGTTCACACACATTCATTCCGTATTCATGATTCAGATATTTTCGTACTACTCCATGGTGTGCTTGTTTGTACTTATATGTATATTTTTTATATACTCAAAAATTTCAAAAATTCCATAAACAGTTTATTGGCTTGTTGAAATTTCATCGTATATACTTAATTGTCTATATTTTGGGATGATATTTCAATTGTGTATACTCGTGATGCTAGCTTTTCAGGTTTAGCTTCTAATCCCTTTGTCTATTATGGACAATAAAGGGGAGAACATATTGCGGGGGAGTTTTATTTTTTAAACTCTATGCATAATGGTATTTTCTTTGCTTCATCTGTATAGGTCTTTTTTTATTGATGATGTCATGGACTACACGATGAAGATTTTTAATTCAGACAATGTTGCAAATTTCTTTTACTTTTTAGGTTTGGGAGGGACATTAGTTGAACTCATCTTAGGTCGATTTGTGTTTTATACATGAATAACTAAAGGGGGGTTATAAGAGAAAAATTTATAATCTCTCATTGTGTTATAGTTTGACATAGCCCGTTTCACTTCTACATCATCATGTGCATTCTCAAGAGCTTCAAATGAAGAGAAGTTAGTGACTTAATGTGACAATCGAAGATCGAAGAGTTGTTATCGTTACTACAATCATCGAAGAAGGTATATGAGGTTGATTTTGTGTAATCATTATATTCAGGGGTATTTTTAACAGTGTTTAAAATAAAAATATTTTTCACAAGTTATTTAAATTAAGAAATATTTTTTAAGGTGACTCATTAGAACGAGGTACGGAGGGTCGTTCGAACGATGTTCTTACACTCATTTGATATCATCTGACCGAATGAAACTTCAAACGATCCAATTTTCTCGTCATTATGGAATGTCGTTCGATCTCTTATTCGATGCCATTCAAACGACTTTTCATATGTCATTTAAACGAGCCTCTGAAAATTTATTTTTTACTTTTTTCCAAACATAATTTTTTCAAGTCTATCTCTTGGAGATTTTTCTCCCTATTTAAGAGATACGAACTTGCACTTCCTTGCAAGCCTTTTTATGCATATTTTGTGATCAAACACTTTGAATGTTTTGTGATGAATTTATCAAACCTTGAAGAATACATGACATATTCATATCTATGTGGAGTTTATTCTTCACTGCTGAAGGTAGGAAAGGAGTTTCTTGAGGTAGATCGATGGATAACAAGGTAAGTGGGGCTTGTTGGGTCTTATTATTGGATTGGTACTGCTTTATGTTATCAACAAAGAAGGAGACATAATCACGATACTTAGTGAAGTCAAAGTATATAAGTCTGTTTGTGTCGTCTATAATACCTTTATTGCAACGATGCCGAAAAATAGTTTTTTTAAATGGATTTTTTCTCATATCGTGTATTGTTGGTTGTTTGATTCGATTGAGATTCAATATCTTGCATGTTTAGTTTCACCTAATTAATAAAGATAAAAATGGATTAATTGAATTTGTCTTGTTTTCGAACTAATCTTGGATTTTTATATTTGATCATATAACTGGACCACTCTACACGTTTTTCAAACAACCATGATGGAACTTAGCATTTCAAGTTAATTTTTATTTACTTTGAGCTTTAACTAACAAAAAAATGTTGAGTTAGTTTATTTTATTCGAGAAATATTCTTAATGAAAATTTTCATATATTTTTGGAATATTAGATTTTTTCGATTTTTCAAAAAAAAATTGATGTTTCAAATTTTTCGAATTCGGATTTTTTTTTTCAATTTCTCAAAAAATATGAATTGGCAGTAAATAATTTTCGAAAGAATGCAATTTTTTTTTCAAATTGGTCATTTATGATCTGATCCGACTGAAACACACCCCTAAGTCTGATGTTCTTCTTATTTACCTAAAGACTTAGATAAAAGTACGCATAAAATAATAAAATAGCAAAAGCAACATATATAGGATGAGAAAATAGCTAACCACTAAGAGTTGTTACAATATCCTTATTATTAGTATTATAAGTCTATTCTTATTTATTTAGAGTTTTAAATTCACTTATTCAAAATAGTGTTAAATTCACTGTTATATCTACTCTTATAAAGACTTAATTTAATTTCCATAAAAATGTGTTGGTACTATGTTTTTTTGGTAAAGTAATCGAGAGCAATTTTGATTTCTGCGTGTACAAGGCTTGTCATGTATAAAGAATTAAAAGAACATTATTTCAATGTATACATTCTCGTTCCCATCTCTCTTATTTCTATATAATTTTAGGTTAAGGTGGAAAACACCCCTATAAGTTTAATGTGTGCAAATGATTCCTGACTTCGTAAATAACCCCTTCAACTATGCGATTTTTTGTAAATAATCAATTTTAAGGAGCCTTTAGCAACCTTATAGAGAAACTCATGGGGTTGTACTAGAGGTGAACAATGGAACCTGTCAACCCGAGGAACTTAACCAAACCGTCATGTTTGGTTTGGTTTTTTGACACCATTAGGTAAGTTCTGGTTCCTAAACTTAAAAAATCGATCGTAATGGGTTGGTCATTGGTTTTATACCAAACCCATCCCAACCCAAATCGAGAACCAAATCGATGTGGAACAATATAAAACGAACATAAACCTAGCCTATATAGAATCGGTAGTGGTCGATCGACTACTCCCATAACCATAAACATAAGAGGTTTGTCTAACATGGATTTTTAAAATTTAAGCGGGTCATGGAAATCTGAGTTGGTTGGTTGTGTATTTTATACATTGAGTTACTTACTTGCACCCTTTAAATATTTTTAGATTTTGTTGTTTTGTTTATGTTGGTGAATTAACAAATTTTGTTTTTTTGTTATCAGTATTTGGAGATGTATAAAATGCCAATTGAGGAGCCGGGTGAGTTTTGGTTAGATATCGCGTCCGAGTTTTATTAGAAAGAGAAATGGGGTCAACATGTCCTCTTATCCAAATATTTATTTATTATACCCTCTAATCCTATAAAAAAAACCATTAGATCTTTAGAAATGTTATTTAATTTATCTATCATAACTATTTATAAGCAACTGATTTTTTTTTTATTATACATGTAACCTATTTATAAGTTGCAATGTTCTTCACAATGTTAAAATGTTCTTTACTGACTTTTTTTATATTTTGACTCTTAGATCTTTTATTTTGTAGTTTTCAATTACAGCTACACCCATCTAAATTATGTTGTTTTCTTTCATTCTTCTATGCAAACAAATAAAATTCCAATATGTCTCCACCTTCATACTAAAAAATTTGGTACCCTCCTCTCTTTGTCTGCAACCCTCTCGATCGAGCACCACTATCCAAAATAGGTATTTTTCCACTTTCAATTTAGGGTTTCCTTTGGGGGTATTTTTCTCTACTTGAATTTGTCTAATTTTAATCCAATTAAATGATTTATTTTATGTTTTATTTGGTTCACAGTATTTTTTGCAGCATTAATGGGGATTAAATAGTGTATCAAATTTGTTGCTCATACGGTAGGGTGAAGACAGAAGGGCAGTATATGAAATATTCTTACTATTTTTGAACCTTTATCAAGGATTATGTTGCATTTCCACTCTTTGTTAATATGAAAATTCATTGATATTAATACCATTCATAACTTCCAGTTGGTATGATTTGATGTTTATTGAGCACCCTCATTTCTGGCGTCTATATTTTGGACAATTCTGACCAAATGTGTGAAATATATACCACAATTTTCGTAGTATATATACAGTAAGTGTTGGTCTTCCTTCAGTTTTATTGAGTGTTTTTTTACTTTGCTCCAATCTATCTGACTACCATTATTTTGAAATGTATATTTATGTACTAACGCATTCATTAACCCTTTTTCTTTTGTCCATACTTGAAAGATAATGTGTTTAGGTTTGTGTTTAATATGACGTTACAGTATTTTTTAAAAGTATTTTTTTTAAATAACTTACGTAAAGTATTTTTTTAATTACATACATTATTTTTAACGATGTATACATAATTGTTTCATTGTTTTTTTAAATAAATTACTTAGTATATTTTTTCAAATAAAAAACAAATTTTAAAAATCATTTTAACGGTTTCATAAAAAAAGTTATTTTTTTAACAAAAATAAAAACGATTTTTATACTTTTTAAAAATGTTTTTAACTATCGATTTTTTTAATAAGAAACTAATTTTAAAGGTTTTTTATACATAAAAGAAATAGTTTAAGTTGTTTTTTAACTTTTGAACTAAAACTAAATGTTTAAAAATAATTGTTTTACCTTTTTTTTTAATTGTTTTAAGAAATTAAGAAACCGCTTAAAGTTAAAAAATGTTATAACTGTTTAATATAAAAAAAAATCAATTAATATAAAGAAAATATATGGCCTATTTATAGAGAGGCAATCGCAACCATCAAGTTCAATGCTAGGTGGATCATATGCAATGGTCAAAGAGTGAATTAATGGCTTAATAACTAGATTGGTGAAGATTCAGAAGGCATTGTTATGCAGGTTTCAAATAATTATGGTAGAAGTTTATTCCTCCAAGAGTATCCATGACATATTGGATTTTTTCATGAGAAAATGGGTGTTTTGGACTATTTTCAATCTAAATGTATTCAGTTGGTTTCTAGGTACATTCTATGCAAAAGAAATAATGAGTCTCTTAATCATATTTCAAATCATGTACGTAGAAATGCTTAAATTTGTATTCTTTTAGATCCATGAAATTTTATGAAAGTATTGTTATTTTCTTTTTTGTCGCGTATTCCTTTTATTCAACAATAGGATTACGTGCAAGTATTAGCTATTTTTATGCAAGGTATATGTATGATTTTTACAACAAAACGACTTATATATATATATATATATATTGTGTGTGTGTAATTATTACAAATAATAAACAACATTAGGAGAGGTTATTTTTGTCAAACATAAAATAAGGGTTTTAGCTATTTGGTCCTAAAACAAAGACCTCTCATCTCATGATCATTTCGCTCAGACTCAAAAAACCTTTGGCCATTATTATCTTCCCTTTTTTATCTCACAACCGTTCTCCTCTCTTCTTCGTCTCTCACTTTCGGCTCTGGTCACTAGTATCATATCCACAGTCAATTGTTATACAAGATAATATTCAAATCTTAGAAAATATGAAAATGATAATGTTCTGATAAATTATTGGCACTGTTGTTAATTATATGTATTTAAATTTCTAAAGATGCTAGCTAAAGTGTATCCTTAAAGATGTACAAAGTGGTGGTTGCAATAACATGTGCTTGTTAGTGTTTTATTTTTGTAAGTGGTATAATTAACCATTAGTAAACACACATAATTTTTTGTGTTAACTTAGTGATACATGTGTTTAAATTTTGTGATATGTTGGTGTAATATTTTACTACTTTAGGTTTACAAAATAAATAGAACTGTAGAGAAATCCGAAGCAACCCAAACAAAAACTAAATCAGAAACCGAACCGAACCAAATCGATCCATGTTTGGTTTGGTTTGGTTTGGTTCCATAACATCATTAGTTTGGGTATGGTTCTAATAATGTGGAACCGAGGTACATAGGTTCTGGTTTAGGTTTCGGTATGGAACCGAATCAAACCTACCCCCTAGGCTGTACAAAAGTGCATAGTTCATATACCACAAAATATTTGTTTATTTTCATTTAACCCAAAAGTCTACAAATTTAAGTTTTTAGTATTACAATTGTAATATTATTCATTATGGAAAACTCATAAGGGATTGAAAGTGTGAGAAAAGAATAATCTAATTGAACGAGTGTCTAACAAACTAATGAGTTCAATTTGAAAGCACATCTACATGCATCACTTTCAAGGTCTCATGTCTCCATGCACATTAGTAATTGATTTGTTAACTAGATCTTTATATTTATTCACAATATAATTACAAATTGTCTTTGATAATTATCCCTCTATGCCACCAACAATGAGTAATTGCTTTAGGTATCTCACAAAAGACTTGTTATTTTTGTGGAATTAAATATCTTTTTTGTTTCAGTCAATGCGCCTAATAAGTTTAAGCCATGATAGTTGTCATTTCAAATATAAAATCTTTGTCAATATAGTCATTTAAACTAATGAATTTGTTTGTTATTTTGTATACTAGCTTGCAACCTGTGTGATGCACGGGCATATTATATAGACAAGAAAATTACATATCCTAAGATTACTTGTTGGGGGAGTGTAAACTAAAAATTTGAAACTCATAGTAACAATCTTGACCTTATAATACTGAAGTTAAATTTTTAAAGGAATAGAATAAATAAAATCAATCCTACACTTTATGAATTAAGATGTATTTGTTTAAATGAACAAAGAGGTCAAGTATATAGAGAGATTCACACACATGTTGAAATCACATTGTACCTAAAATATATTTAAATTGCAATTATAAAAGTTCATAAACTAAATAACTTATATACTTAAAAGAAAACTAACATGGACTGATAAAACCAGGTATAAGACAACCATTTTGTTTAACATGTGGAGCAGACATGTATACAATAGTTATATATGTGAAAAAAATAAAGTAACAATAAATTTACAAAATCTTTAAATAAACCAAAATCTTAACCGATACCAGAACCTTTGTCATCATCTCGGCAACCATGTTTGAGCCACACACCTTTGTTGGGATTATTTTGTGTTTAACAATAGCTATGATTGGATCTTAGTTATTGGCGAGAAACCCAATTAGTGCCATGAGAGGGTTTTCCATCATCGCAATTTGTGAAAGCGCTTGTTCTACCTCAAATAAATAGCACATTACACGAAAATATTATTTTAGTGTTTTTATTGATCATATTTAAATTCATTTAAGGTATCCCAATCGAAATGATTGGATCTAGATTGTTAAATATGCATAAACTTAGGAGCTACATGGTGGCCTGCAGATGTTGATCGGAGTAGTCATGATTCTTATATTCCTTATAAATGTGATTATCACTGTGAGATAATTTTGATTATACAAATAAAAAATGGAAATGAGGTCTTATTTTGCCTCTATGAGAATGATGCTAATGAAATGGTGGAAGCTGTGTAGATAAAAAAAGATAAAAAGATGAATGTAAGTCATGGGGAGAGGAAATGGCATCCGAACATTGAAGGTTTGTAGTACTAAGTAGATAGTTATTTCACATAAAAGAGACATAGAGAGGACGAGTACTTATTTTTTGGACAGTTCGTAATAAATGAATAGAAGAGTGCATTGAATGAGAGAGAGAGGAGTAAGAGATACAATAACTTTTGAGTGGAAAAAGATGATGGGAAAACGGGTTACCACATGGATTGCCTAAATGGTATTACAAATTTATATAATAGATATAAATATATACTAGCATACACACATACGATGCACGAGCGTCTTATATATAATTTATTTACGAAATCTTTTATATTTTCTTTACTTAAATTTTGAAATGAATCACTATATATCAAACTCTAACCAAAGATATTTGAAAAGGACTTTATATTGAATTATTTAGATTGCATGTGATAAACTTGCACATCACACTATACTACTTAACAATCTCCTGGACTTCTAATTAATGGCCAAAGTGAACAACTTAATGTTTGAACATCCAAAATAGTTATCATTTTTTCAATTAATGAGGAATTAACATCATATTTTCTTAAAGCATTTCAAATTTTCACAGTATTGATTGAAGAGCTCACATGGATTCTACCGAAAAAAAACTTGCCAATTAGTAGTGAAATTGTGCTCTACCTAATAGAAATTCAATTTTTCATAAAAAAATTATAAATCCAAATAACCAACCAAAATAAGAAGTAAAAATTTTAAAAGGAAAACAAAATAAGTATGGTAAATACATGCATGGATAAAAACATGTATACAATAGTCATAAATATTATATGCATGAATGTTGTGGGATAAATTATTCATGCCATGTGGACCTATGATATTGGGACATATGTCCTCATAAGTATACCTCTCAGCGCCTCACTTATACTTAATCATACCCAGAACTACTTGATTGGCATACCGTCCGACCAACTTAAAAAGATGAACCATCAGGAAGAAGAAACTTCATTCATCTGGGAATTATCAAGAGACATTCCACATGTGCCTTAGAAGATTAATAGTCTCACTTTTTTATGTATGGGTGTAAATGCCTGGATATATAAAGGCATTTCGTCACTTGGTTTCTGGAACCATTATAAATATCTATTTCCCTTAGCTCAAGGGACAAGTCTATAGCATAGAAGCAAGACTTATGTAACCACCCTCAATAGTAATACCATAACATTGGACGTAGATTTTCCCTAAGCTGAACCACTTCAAAAATCTTTGTTATCCTTTATTATTTTCATTTACATCACTCAATTAATTATTTTTGGTTACAAAATTGGTACTTCCTAGCTGAGATAAAATCTCTACCAATTTTGGACATCAACAAAATGACACCGTCTTTGGGAAAATTACTATTGGTCATCGCTCTTTACCCATCCTATTAACTTCTTCACCTTAGAATTTTTCTAAAGGATGATAAATGTTCCTAAGAGTAGCATTGCAACTATAGACAATGCTCTAGATCCATCTTCTCCTCCTAGTATTGTTGAATTTTAAGGAATTTCTTGATATGAAATATCCAACATGCAAGAAAGATATTTGCAGAAATTAACTGAAAGAATGGCTTCCCTCAATCGATTTGTGTCCCGAGCTACTGATAAATGCATACCATTCTTCAAAGTACTTAGGAAAACCTTTTAATGGAATGAAAAATGCTAAGATGTTTTTCAGGAGTTGAAGAAGTACTTGGTATCTCCACCAGTGCTCTCCCGACCAATTCTGGGAGAGAAATTATATCTATATTTAGCTATATTGGAATCTACTGTTAGCTCGGCATTAGTCAGGTTGGAATACGAAGTTCAAAATAAACTGTATTACATTAGCAAAGCATTTAGAGGTGCCAATATTAAGTATCCTCGCCTGAAAAATCTATCTCTTACTCTTATTAAGGCTTCAAGGAGGATGAAGCCCTAATTTCAAGTGCACACCATTGTGGTTTACATAGGTTTACCACTATGCCCGACACTTCACAAAATCGAGAAATAAGGAAGATTGATGTCCTGGACAGTAGAACTGAGAGAATACGAAATCCTTTATGAGCCACGGACATCGCTGAAGGGACAAGACGTACTGAATTTTGTTATTGAATTCACATATCCAGAAGCAATCATAATCCCAAGTTTGCCTACCGAGAATACTTCCTTGGATAAAGATCCGCTCCAACGAAAATTGAAAAGATGATCAACTAACCTGAATCGTCAACTACCCAAGAGATCGCTCAAAGGTACAATGAGCAGAGCAAAAAATATTTCGACAAGGTGTATTATCCCAAGAGAGCTTCCATGATGATGTTCCAGTTTGGATATTGTGCATAGATGGATCTTCATGCACTACTAGTAGTGGATCAAGTCTTATCATCAATACTCCAAATGACATTGATGTGGATTATGCACTTCATTTTCAATTCTAAACCTTTAACAATGAAGCAGAGTATGAACCATTAATCACATGCTTGAAGTTAGCTTATTCATTGTGAGTTGAGAAAGTTATGGTACATAGTGATTCTCAGCTCATTGTTAACCAAGTGCTTTAAATATATGGATTCAAGGGATCTGTCCAAAACTATGGAAGTCATCTCCAAGTTTACTGCAGTTAAAATGGTCAGAATACCAAGGATAGAGAATGCTCGAGCATATGCACTTAATCGGCTGGCCTTAGTGACTAGCTCAGAATTCAAGAAAACTATCCATGTGAAGATTGTTGCAAACAGAAGTGTAGACTTGAAGGCTTTGGTCAATTTTATTGCGATGGATTTAGGACCCTTATGGATGGATCCTATCAAAAACTACATTGACAAAGGTATATTACCTGTTGATCCAAAAGAAGCCATGAAATTAAGGATCAAGGTAGCAAGTTATGTGTTAGAGCAAGGAGTCATATACAAAAGAGGATACACTATTTCATTACTTCATTGTCTTTACCCAACCGATATACTAAACTTGATCAGAGAGGTACATGAAGGTTCATGTGGGGATCATTCAGTCGACCGATCATCACTGCCATGGATAGCTATACAGGGATACTATTGGCCGATTATGAGAGCAGACTGAATTTCCTTTGAAAAGAAGTGTGATAATTATCAAAAGTTTGCTACAATTCACAGAAGATCGGGGGCTACCTTAACTCCCATTACTTTCCCTTGGCCTTTTGTTATTTGGGAAATTAATTTTGTCGGCTCATTGCCGAGAACCAAAGAAAGGTTTAAATACTTAGTAGTGGAAGTAGATTACTTCACAAAATGGGTGGAGGCTGAGTCGTTGGTTAAATTGCCTTATGAAAGAGTTTTTTAGTTCATTTGGAAACATATCATATGCAGGTATGGAATTTCATACGCCTTTATCACTAATCACGACACTCAGTTAGACAACGAGGAATTTGAAGAGTACTGCATTCAGCCCAAGATCCATAAGCTTCACTTTGCCCCTGGACACCCATAATGTAATTACTAAATAGAAGTTACCAATAAAATTATGCTCAATGGGTTGAAGAAAATGTTGGATGATGCTAAGGGAAATTAGATAAATAAGCTGCACAGTTTTCTTTGGGTATATAGAACTACGTCGAGAACAGCCACCGGTGAGACTACTTACATGCTTACCTTTGAAACTGAGGCAATGGTACCAGCTGAGATAGGTTTACCGACTCATAGGGTGTTAAACTTTGATTCCCCTAAAAGTGATATGATGAGGACATTAGATTTAAGACCTGATTGAAGAAGTCAGGGAGTATGTTGCACTTCGAATGACTGCTTACCAACAAAGAACTGCTAGATCCTATAATAGGAGGGTCAAGTCGACCAGTTTGAAATAAGGAAACTATGTCCTTAAGAAGGTCATCCAGAAGGAAAATGAGCTGGAAGCAAATTGTCATGGTCCTTATCGTATCTCGGTACTCGTCCGACCAGGAACTTATCGCCCAGAAATGATTGAAGCGGAAGAATTTAAGAATCTATGGAACGTCGACCACCTCAGAAAATATTATCAGTAATTATATTACGTATTTGATGTAATTGTTTCTTTTAGATTAATAAATTTATGATTCCCTACAAATTATGCTTAATTTTTGTGTTTCTTTTTTTAGAGTACGACGATGATACACATCCCACAACAAACCAACAAATTTTTTCACCTTCAAGCTTTTCTAACTGCAAATGTTTGTTAGAAAATTTTTAGACTTCATGTATGACTTCTTCTTTGATAAGTCACGAACAAGAAGTTATTAAAACTTCATGTATGACTTAAAGAAAAAAATAAGAAGTTTTACCCGACCAAGTTAAATTCAGGAAAAACCTGCATTCCTAATATAGTTGGTCGCCAATGGTAACTAATGCAAACTCTTATCCCTAAAAAACATTTTACCTAAGTGCATTAGTAGAACCTAAGGCTCTATAACTCAAGTTCATATCTTTTACCATACACTATTCAAGTTAGTTGGTTATATAGCCAATAAACTAATCAAAAAGTTTAATCGTGAATCAAAGGCTAAAGTACATAGACATGTATGCAAAAAATAGTCTTTTTATTCCATCAAACTTTCATAAAAGATAGATATACAATCAGAAATAGGATAGAAAAACAAATTTACTATATGGGACATTTTCCCTCGGTCTTACCCATCCTAACTGGAGGAAAATTAAAAGTATTGGGCAAAGTTGTGGTTCTAAAATCTCTCAACCTACTACGATCATTGCTGCTCGACTGATCTAAAAAGTGAGGGGGTGAATGTAATCAGCTTTACCATGAAGTGCATAATCCCCTAAGTATTTTTCCACTAAGCTCTGGGTAATGGCGTCCGTTTGAATCCACTCAGCATCAATCCTGAATGGAGCGTCACGATAATCCAACATGCTTGGATCATGCAAATTCTATAACTAATTTATGTCATCCACATTCAGAAATCCTAGCATGTTCAACTAGACCCATTTATATCATTCTCGGTGAGCTTGATCCAGGTGATCGTCCATATGAATTAAGGCCTCATCATAACCATTTATCCATACCGCTTTGGGTTGTTTGTGGAAGTGAAAAGTTAATTGGTCCACTTGGTCTTGGAGTTTTTTGATGATCTTTTCTTTATCTTATAACAACGCTTCTTGGTCGGCCAAGGTTTTCTTAGTTCTTTCTTCATCTTCAGTTGACCGAGCAACATCTACCTACCTAGAATACTAAGCGGATTTGGTCTTCTTCTTCTTCTTCTTCTTTAATTTTTCCAATTCTTCAACAATCTGGCATTCTCAAGCTCTAAGAAAGGGGCACCTTCACTCGGCTCAACCTCATCTGACTTTTTCAAGCTCTCTGACTCATTCTTTAAGTTTTTATTGTCTTTTTTAAGAAGAGTAGAAACTTCTCGAGCACTTTCCACCTCCTTGTCTAACAAAAAATCATTCTTCCTAAATGCAGACATGATCTCTTATAGTTTCTTATCAAAATCCCAACCTGCACTCAATGCCTCCTATTTGGCTTCATAGTCAGACTGCAGTAAAGCTCGAGGAAGATTATGATCATCCCGAAGATACTCAATCATCTCATAGTATGCTTTATTATTTACCTCAGTCCTATCAAAGAGACAATGTAGATGTACATTGTAATACCCTGTCCTAGAAAATAAGTATTTAATGATAATCAAAATATTATATTCAAAGAAAAAATTTGAGGAATAAATATATAAGGGGATTATGCCAAATGGCACGAAAAGTGGCGCATTACGAAAAGTAATTAAGGAGAAAAATTCTCAAGTCGCATGGTTCATTTGGATGCGTACTTAAGTTCTAATAATCCTAGTAAGTATGTTGGTTAAGTTTGAAGCAAAAATACTAAGGAATGATTGTAACACGGTCATGGTTAATAATGCAGTAATTTGGGCGTTACGCGATACGCATGATAGGCAACTTTGCCAATTTTTGTAGGAAGCATCGCGGTCCCAAATATCGAAATGACCACTTTTATGGAGTCCAAAAAATGCATATAAAAATATCATGGGGTCAAAAGTAAAAAAATAAATAAAAATTATTTTTTGTCATAAAAATAAAAGTGCTCTCAAAATTATGAAAATCTCCATATTGACTTAAAATTTAATTTTGAGCAACCTTATCTTATTCGACGTCTTCGAAAAAAATCATTTAGACCAATTTTAGGAGGATTTTCGTCAGCATGAGTCGCGGAGGACGTGAACTTGCACGAATTGTGTAGGACAATTAGTAAGTCAAAAAAATATTCCGACCATATATATAGACTCATAAAAATATAAGGAATATTATTATGTGAAGAAAAATCGAAAAAAAATATGTTTTGCGCGGAGATCCCGATTCTTGCGCCCCTTGTATAGGATAATCCGGGAGGGAAAACGACTATTGTAAATATGATTTTATTTGTCAAAAAATGCGAGGAATATGAATTTCAAGTTAAAAGTTTTGAGAAAAAAAAGAAAAAAATATATTTTTAGAGAGAGAAAGTGACGAAAATAAGCTTTTTGTGGGTGGTTTTGAGCATCTTTCAAATGGATTTTGGGGGTCACATATTATTTATTTGTGTTGTCCTTATTCAACTCATATTTCAAAGGTTGGGTAGAGTTTTACACACATTTGGACACTCCAACTTTTGGAAAATTGGTCAAGGATTCCCATTTGCTTCATATAGTTTATAAGAGAAAGAGAGAGAGAGAGAGAGAGGAGATCCATGTTTGTGCCTTCTTTAAGATATCTGATTTTCCACTTTCCTCTCCATCTCATGAGCTCTTGCAAAGTCAGAATAGTCCCCCAAATCGTAGCTCCCTTTTACTACCACTTTATCTCACTAGAAACTACATTAAAATAGCTTAAAAACAGCATTAAAGCTCCACACAAGGATGGGACAACTTGTAAAGGTTTTGAAGAAGGAGTTTTGGAGCTTGAAATGAGTCTTGGTCGGTTAAAAAGGAGATGCTCTTAGGTGTTGTTGGAGGATTTTGAAGAGAGTTTTCTTGAAGTGAATCTTTTGGAGGATTTCTTGAAGCTTCAATGGAGTACACTTGGAGCTTGCAATGAGGAGCTTTTGTGACTCCCTTTATGTCATCTTTGGAGGTGGGGGAGTCACCCATCTTCTCCACTACCACAACTATTTTTGGAGTCTTTGAGGTGAGATTTACTAACCTTGGTTTATGTTTATTGATGAGTAAAATTTCAATTAGTCATTTGCACATATTGGGCTTATTATATGTAGGATTTGTGAATAGTTTTATCCATGAGATAAATTAGTATGATTTTATGGGTAAATGGGTTTTCTAGTGAAAGGAATAATATACATTTTTATGGGAGATAAAAATGTAAGAAATAATTATTTGGGTAATTTTTCTAGTAAAACTGAAAATATACATTTTTATGGGAGATAAAAATATAAGAAATAATTATTTTTATAGTTTTTCTACTAAAATTTAAATGATAAAAATTTCTATGAAATAAAAATGTCAGAAGAATATTATTTGTTGAAATGAAGAAAGGAAAATTATTTCAAGGTCTGGAAGGGGAAAAATTGATGTTTTATGAAAATACATATTTTCTAGTAATGTTGATGAAAAATATTTTGCGAAATAAAATGTTTGCAAACAATGTAATTTTGTGAAAAAAATAATATTTCGTTGAAATTAAAATAATAAATAAATATTTTAAGGTTTCAAAATATTTGGTAATTTATGAAAATGGACACTTTTAGAAATATTGGTGTTAAAAATTTTATGAAATAAATTGTTTGGAAATGATGGTTTACTTTGGTAAATTTTTGAAGAAATGTATGCATAAACCATGTAATAGGATTTTTGGGTTTAAAATCAACCTCCTCGTGCATATAAACTTATAGTATTTTGATATTAAATATATAAACAGGTTTAGAGAAGGTTTTGTTGGAATTAAACAAGAAATAATAAAATTTAAAATTTTAGTCTTCAAAGTGTGTAATTGGGACTAAAAGGTATGATGAGAATAAGGTTAAAAGACTACATGTCAAGTTAAAGGAAACGGCAATCATCTTACAAAAAGTATTCATTAAGTGTTAATGGGTAAACGATTGTTAGTGAGTGTAACTTACTAATATTGTGAAATATTAACATTTATGAAATAAAAGGGGGTTTAAAGGTGTAAAAAAATATTTCCATTCAAGTAAAAGATTACTACCAAGTGTAAAGAGGTGTTAAAGGGCTAAAACACTTAAGAAGTTAGTGTGGGTGACTAAATTGTATTTTGGAAAAATTAACACTTGTGAAAATGGAGTAAAAGGTGATTTTAAAAATAAATGGGTAAAATGGTAATTTTACTTAAAGTGGAATATTTTTATGAAATAAAAATGTTGGAGAGGTTGTTACATAAATTGGTCCTAAATGAATATGATTTTTGAAATATAAATCAAGGTTAAAGTGCAAGGGACATGAAATAGTAAATTTTCAAAGTGTAACACAAGATGGGGAGGTAAAGTCCCGGATTTTGACTTCGGACGGGTAAAAGGGAAATTGGATTAATGTGAATATTATGAAAATGTTGAACACATTGGTAAGATAATGATACTGGAGGATGTCGGGTTAAATAATTAAGCAGGGCTATGCTCTCCCTTGGGTGAAAACCCCCAAAGCAATTGCAGTTTACTAGCACTCGGTGTCAGATGGTGAAATTTCGAGAAACCGTGGGTGTGCGTGTGTTGTGATGGGTGGGTGTGTTGACGGTGTCCTTAAATATAATGCTAGATGATGAATTGTATATTCACGAAAGAAACATAAATGAATGGTATTGATTCATTGAATTGCTAATACAAGAAAAACGTACCAAAGGTTTAATATTCACGTGGTAACATGGGATGGTTAAATAAAGTGACTTAATGATATTCAAGCCACCTAATGAGATTTGAATCATAATGGACACAAGTGTGTGTTATATGAGGTTTTGAAAGGAAAATGAGTATTTCTTCGTGTATTGAAAGAAAGCCTTAAGTACTGATTAATAACTCGGCGTGAGTTAATGAACGTTGATTAATAAAGGTCTGAAGGTAAATGGAAGTTTTTTCCTAATATTTGTAAATTGTTTAACTGGATGAGTTAACGGGAAGAATATGCTAGTTTTAAGCATAAGATATAAATGATTATTTTGTAAAGACAGGGGGGATAAACGACATTAAATAATATTTTCAAAATAAAACGGTTTAATACATTGGGACAACTTTTTTAAAAAGTATGTATGTAGATATATACATATTTTTGCATGCATGTTATTGTAGCGTGTGAGTATTCTTTCTGCTTTTCATTTTTATATTGCATTTGTATATGTTCCCACTAAGAATCTTGCTCACATCCCTCATTTTATTACGGCAGGTTCTGTGTTATTTTGTACTTTGAGAGCGTTATACAGGTAAAGTAACTATATGTATTTGTGATTAGTAGCTCTATTTACTTGGCCTTGGGGGCACTTTCCTTAGGACCTATCATGTAGTTGCTAAAAATTGGAATCATATTCTAACAAGAATAACAGTACATAATAGTAAAATTGGATTAGAAACATCATTTAAGTTGTTTCACTGCACTTCACAATTAACGCTCGAACCGAATTGGGTTGAGCCTTTATTAACTCTTAAATCGGCTTGGGCATTACATACATAAGTCTCTTTTAGCTGGTCGGATGCATCTCTGTTAAGAAAACCCTCCAATTCAGCCTCAGTTTTATTTTCATTACCATCTCCAAACAATCTATTTCTACATCTTAACAAGTCAATTTTAGCATAGATAATTGAATTTTTCCTAGCAGTAAACCGAAGAGCAACAGTATCAAAACAATAAGTCCAACCAAGTAGAATAAACAAGCATAGTTAAAGGTATACATTAGTAAGTTGACTAAAGAATTTCATTCATCACCAAAAAATAAAATGCGTTATAAGGGATTATTCTATTACAAAGCCAAAAAAGAAGAAGAAATAAAGGTAAACATCAAATGAAAAGAGACATAAGAAAGAGTCATCAGACTGAAAGAGATTTAAACCTTCTCGGTGTCGTTTGTTGTTTCCTCTTGGAGGATGGACTCATTAGTAGTTACAAGTTCCAGTGAGGATTCACTTATCCTCCTCTTTATCATCAATTTCCTTATTCATGTTGGGAGGTAAACCAAGATTATGCCTCATGAATCCATCTTTGAAAGAAAACTTCTTTCCATACTCAATCTGGATAGCAGCTAACGCAAATGCCTTATCTCAACCCCTATTTAAGGCATCTTCCTTGTCTTTTTTATATTAGGCCGTCATCTTCAGAAATTTCTTCTTTTTAGCAGTTATCTCCCCAGCCAAGCTAGTCACCTTGTCCTCGACAGCCTTCACTTTATCTTCGGCAGTCTTTATTTTGTCCTCTACCTTGGTCACTCTGTCCTCAAACTGCTTCAGTTTCTCTTGCTATATTTTTTTTCTCTCTCAAAAGCCTTCTCATAATCTTTCAAGGATTTCTTCAAGCCTTCAAAGCCCTTTTCCACATCAGCTGATGATGACCACAAATGGTCATCTCTAATCAACAACTGGTCATAAACGACCAAAAATTACAGAATAAGAGAACAACAACAAAGTTACTACCATGTATTATTAAAGGAAAATTGTGGAAAGCAGACATATGGTCAAGAACTTATCAAAACTCTGGCACCAATTAGTCTCCTAGCAATCCCTTTCTCGACAGATAGGGTCCAAAATTATGGAAAGAAAACATAGGCTCTAGATAAAGGGATTACTGTCGACCTATCTGTCGATAAAACTCTGGCACCAATTAGTCTCCTAGTAAGCCCAGGGTTTACTGCCACAGAGCCAAACTCAGTAGAAGCTTGGTCGGCATAGCTCTTTTGGACCAATTCTTATTGAACAACTGGTCCTCTCTTCAACGTCTTAAATTAAGGCTCTGTCGTTTTAGCCTCCTCAATATTAAGAACTAAAGGTCTCTTGTCAACAGCTGTGATCATTTTGGATGGAGGAGGAGACAACCCATTCAACAGGTGTGGAACCCTTCTTTTTTCCATCTCTATAGTAGGGAAAGTCTGAATAGCATTAATATCAAAAGATTCAAAAGAGGAGGATGTCCCTTTAAGTGTCAACTCCTTATCTGCTCCAAAATATTCAAAAAGCAGAAGAAGTGGAAACAGGTTCCTTATCTAAGGTGATTGGAGCTTGGGGAATGACTTCAATTGGTTGGGCTATAAAATATATAAAGGATCTTTTGTACTCCAAAAAGATAGAAGCTGATCTAGGGTGCTCCTCTCATATTCTTTGGTGAATTAACCACAAAAACTTCAATTCGTCAAGCTTCACCTCACTCTCCTTAAGACAATTTTTTTTACTTTCCTCTGGAAAAATAAAATAGAAGTGATTAGTCGGCATATCATTAAATAGTTATTAGGCAATGAAGAAATATAAAATTCAAGGTGTCAAACTGACCTATGCGACACCCTTCCTGGGGGCATTTGGGACGAGTGTATTTTACCCCCTCAAGAAGGGGGGCATACTACCAGTTCCTTACCATTACTCTGTAATCCCAATAATTTTTGTTTGAATCAAGAAGATTTATTACTAATGCCCTATTGACTTGCCTAGTCTTTAGACAATAGGTGTTATCACCTGTTGTTCCCCATTTGTAATAATACTTGAGCTCAAGAATCCCAATGTTGGTCCCATCAAGTTCGTCTCAACGATGGACTCCTTTTACTACCCTCTAAGTGTTAAGGGCTACTCTAACAGGACCATATTGAAATATTGAAAAAAATTCAAGGAACATGTGATTTGGAGAAAAATTTATTCCACACTTCACAATAAATAAAGTGGGTATCCGATGTCCCTCATCTAGTGATAATAAATCCACAGGACCTTCCACCAATTCTAAGGATACCCAATGTGGATTTTTTTTTCTTTCCCAAAAATCTGCTAAGGAATCCTCACCCACAATGTACACTATTCTTTAAATGAAATAAAAGAATGGGATATAAAAGAAATAAATCTCACAGAATTTGCTACTGAATAGTAAGGAAGGAACGACAAAGGAAAAGCTCAAAGAAATATAGATTGCTTAAGTGCGAAGGTTGGAGGTGAGGAGAAATGGGGTGAAAGTTTTATCCTTTTATAGCTTACCTCGAAGGTTGAAAAGTAATGATTAACTGAACCAACGATTGAACTCTTGACGTCTGCATGGTTCCCAAAGGTGCGAAAAGACAAGCGTACCTTTTAGCGATTTGCTATTGTTCAAATTATTCACAAAAATGTCACCACATGATAAACTAATGAAAAATTTACATGTCTAAGAGGCCGGCTGCTGACCACCGCCATATTGGAGTGCCGAGCAATTTTTTAGAACTAAAACTCCATCCTTTCAGGAAACATCAAGCATGGACCATTGGGGGCTATTGTTGTGGTACAGATTATTCCTGCTATGTGGACCTATGATATTGGGACACCAGTCCTCACAAGTATACCTCTCAATGCCTCACTTATACTTGATCGGCCCCAAAATTACTTAGTCGTCATATCGACCAACCAGATTAAGAAGACGAACTATCAGGAAGAAGAAAGATCATTCACCTAGGAATTATATAGAGACATTCCACACGTCCCTTAGAAGATGAATAGTCTTATTCATTATGTACGGGTGTAAATGCCTGTACATATAAAGGCATCCTATCCCTTAGTTTCCAGAACCATTATAAATATCTTATTTCCCTTAGCTCAAGGTACAAGTCTATAGCGTACAAGCAAGACTACCAAAAATTCTATGTAACCACCCTCAATATTAGTACCTTAACCGTGGACGTACGCTTTCTCTAAAACCATTTTAAAAATCTTTTTTATCCTTTATTATTTTCATTTAGATTACTCAACTAATTATCTGTGGGTACAAAATTGGTACTTCTTAGCTGAGATAAAATCTTTACCAATTTTAGACATCAACAATGAAAAAAATGATATAATAGTCAATTAAAGAAACTTGAGTAAACTTCATTTATGAAGAATAATTTTGGAGGAAATATTTACAGTTTGAAACATAGGCAACTTTAGTTTTGATATATTAATCTTCTTCTCACAAAAATATTGGATAAAAATTTTCAAATATATTTTTTTATGAACACATATATTAAATTCCCAAGTTAAACACCAAAATCAAAAGTACCCATCATAAAGCTACCACATATATTATTTCTTTGAACTAAAAAAATAAAGACAACTCATGTTGTACGTAGGCTTCTCAGTTGCTTCATGTCTATTTGGATAAGAGTCTCTCTATCTAGGATTGCTTGTGGATTGTATTGTATGTATACACCTTTAATAACTAAATTTTTTCTGCATATGTATTTCGCATCAGAGAAGTCAAAGCAACATGCCATAAAAAATAGTTTGGGAATCGTCAAACCAAGCGTATCCAATCGTCTATGGTACAACAAGAAATTTCTTCTCATTGGGGAATGAAAATTGACAAAAATCCTTATTATGCACCGTGGCCTAAACCGATTGCATAACAGAGCAATATCAGTCTTCATATAAATTTCAATCCAGGAAAGGAGAAAAATATCAAAGTCGAGAAAATAGAAGCCCTAAATCTAGATTTTTACATATTAATAAAAAAAAAATGTAGCCATATAAAACCACCTTCTTAACACCACACAATATTTTGGGTTCCGATGCAATATTTTTGGAAAAGAGGAAATAAAAAACTCTACACGTAATCCCTTAACAGATGTTATTATTTCTCAAAATGTTGTGTTCAGATCTGGGTGGAAGCTGATGAGATAACATAGTTGAAGAGGTATTTGAGAAAATGAGAAAATGATAAATTTTTAATAAGAGGGGAGTGAAACTTGAATATATCTCTCCTGTAATTTATGCCAGAACTAAGGCCTTGTTTGGGAGTTTTGAAAAGAAAAGAAAGGAAAGAAAAATTTTATTCAGAGAGAAAAGAAAAGAAGGGAAATTTAATATGAGAGAAAAGAAAGGAAGAGAAGAGAAACGGGTTTGGGAGAGAAAATAAAACAACTTTCTTTCTTGTCTTTGGGAGTTTGGAAGGAAACTAATTTTTTGAAGGGGAAGAAGGAACGATTCATTAAAAACTTTCCTTTCTCTTCGTTTCTTTCCGATTTGGAATGAAAGTTTTGGGAAGAAAGGAAAGGAAAGTTTTTTAAAAAACTTCCTTTCTTTTCTCTCCTTTTAAACTCCCAAACGAGAGAAAGTCACTTTCTTTCCTTCTTAAACTCTCAAACAAAGGAAAGGAAACACATTTTCCCTTCTTTTCCTTTCTTTTCTCTCCAAAATAGAACTCACAAACAAGGCCTAAAGAAAGAGCTCTCCACATGGAGCATTGTTCAGTTTTCTTTATAATGTAAAGTACTATTACACTAAATTTTTTACATAATCTTTGATATTGAGATAGACACAATATCACCATCTTTTGTCTTCTTTTTTCCCCTTCAACTCCAAATTGAAATCCTTTCACTCATAGTCTCTTTACTATTTTCTACATCCTGTTCAATTCTTCACAATGTATTACAACAGCAAATAATTACATGAACAAAGAGATAATTTAAAAAGACATTCCAGAAATTTTTAGAAAGGAATAAAGTGTTTTTTTAATAAAATTACAATCTTACCCCTCTCAAAAATTTCTCATAATTCATTGATTTGTCTATAAGGGTGGGAATTTTAGATCCATAATAATAATACAATTGACGCAATATGTTTTGTTCGTGTCAGTGATTTTGTTACATGACATTACATCGTGTCAAAATTATGAATCGTGTTTTACTTTGGTATTCGTATTTATACTCGTGTATATTGTGTTTAATTGGATATAAAAATTATTTATCGTGTTAAATGTAATATGTCGTGTGATTTAGTGTTTGTATCTGAATAGTGATTGTGATCTAAAAATACGAATTATCACCCATATTTGTCTACCTCGTGTACAATATATAATGGTAAATTGAAGGAGGGAAGAGTATTCCTAAGAAGTTAAGGATATGTAACTTCATGAAAATATGAGTAAAATAAAAATAAATCGCAATAGTTACAAGGATATGTATCTTATAATCCCTGAAAATCAATAATCAGTTGCCTCTCATGCCAGAATGTAAACTGGTTTTCTACACCCAAAAAAATAAATCATAAACCCCTTTAAATAGATGCATCTGATTTTAAGATTTTTTACAAATTCTAATTTTACGATTCTTTAGTAGTAGTAATGTTAAAAAAATCACTTTCTAAGTTCCATTTTAATAAATTATTTTCTGAGTCTGAGTTCATGTGAACACATATCAAATTCAGCAACGGAAAGAGTCGTAAAATAGTTCACAACAATGCCTTTACGAATGTACTTTTTGGTATTGACAAAATCACAGCGGGTTGGGTTGGAAAACATCATTAAATGTAAATGTTGATAGGATCTTCTATGATGATTGGTTGTGACATTGATGTTGCATCTCAGAGACACTACAGCACTTGAATCCTGAACCATCTGAATCATTGAAGCTTGTGAGAGCTGAGATAAGTTTGACACCACGCCTAATAAAATACCGGGTGATCAATCATATATCAAATTAAACAGGAATCTTATCTGATACATTCTTAGCATCACTGTCGAAAACTTTTTAAAAGTTACTAACCACCTAGTATTTAAAAGACATGGTGCCAAATTTTGTCTTCTTATTTAACATCTCTAACAACATGCGAAATAATATATAATTAACCATTCACTCAACCACTGAAACAATAATATTAAAAAGGAATAAATATAATCTTTGCTGAGACAACCACTGGCTACAAATAAAGTACTAAATATAAACCACAAGAGTAATAACTGAATACATCATCTAACTGAAATAAAATGAAACAACTCGGGTGACATACCCAAATGAAATACTAGCTGCATCCTACTCTGGAATGAAATGACTGAAGTGGCTAAGTCAAAGTCCTGCAACATCCATATGTGCCACAGCTGCGTAACCCTGGAATAGAACAATACTCGTGTCCCTGTGGCTGGACACCTAAAAGGCTTTGAAAATATTTTATAGCAAAGGTTAGAACCCAATTTTTTTTTGAAAATATTTAGCAGTTGAATTTAATTGCAGTAAATTAAAATGCATGAATGATCTTCATATTTAAGTTAGTGTCTCCCACTATCTTGAGGACGACCCCACCACTCCACTAATGTGCAAACCTAACGTACCTCTATATGACCCATCTAGCTATCTACCCCGCAACTAGTCTTGTAAAAAATATGTACATATTCTACTCTACTCACTACTCTATCCCGAGTGAGTTTAGTATACATTTTTATAAGTTATTAATCACACTAACTTATTTAAGTCATTTCTCATTTGATATCATATAACAATCTCTCAAGTTATATAATTATACATTTCACATCATGTATTCACCTGTATATAAATATGTACCATATATATGTATCATTCTATTACAACATTCACACACATGTCGTAGATATATGATTACCCACCCGAGTAGGCACTCATCGGGTATTCTCTAAATGTTGTTACAACCGAATAGGAAGCGGACATAGTTCCCACAAAAATGACCGTCCCATGCCAAAGACGACTCACGCCTAAAAGTAGACGCTATGAAATAGGAATTATACTCTCCCGGCATTCTATAGCCAGGGGATTCACCCACATCGTTCAATCTACTAAATAGCATTAGAATGGGTATGCTTTCTTATAAATATTATACACATAAATATTTATAAATCATATATATATACTATACATCACCGTATATACATATATATGAAATCCAGGCTACCCGTATACTATATTCGTAACACTAGCCTAGCCTTTCCCAGTCTACATACCGACTTGATATTTAAAAAATTTCACACGATTATTTATTTACTACTCAAGTTGTGTCACCCTCACTAAATTACACAGACTTTTGCCATTAACCCGAAATCTCATCATGTAGAACTTATGCCTCAATCCCACATATTACGATTAACACCCTTTTTATATTCGAAAATTCCTTAATTTATTATATATCCCTATAATAAATTAACTCGATCAAATCCATGCATAAACGCTCGTAAAACTAGTCCAAATTTTGCCCGAGTCCATATCCCAACTCGAAATTTAATTAACCATACCTTAATTAATTTATTAAGAGGGTGACACTCAACCAAAATGCTCGAACTCACTCCTTGGACCTGTATTCCAATTTCACCCGAAATTTCCATTTGAATTCGTTCATATCTTTTCGAGGGTTGTTCATCCTAAACACTCTAAATCCATACCCCGAATTCCTTCCCATAAAATTACAAGGTAGAAATAATGTTCTTTAATATTTTTTCGAGTCCTACACTCACCTACGGACATCCCTAAGTAATCCAAATTTGATTTTTCACAATGGATTACAGTTTCGGACACCCTTGAGTAATAAAATCATAACTAATTAAAAAAATCAGAAAAATACGAAACTAGCGGCCACGCGTTCGGAACGAAATAATCTATCTCCATGTTCAAAGCAATGGTCACTTGAACGAGATAACCATCTAGTTCGAATGAGATACAATCTCGTTTGAACGAGTTGTATTGTCGTTCAAACGAGACACCAGGTTGTTCAAATGAACCTGGTGTTCTCTCTCCTCCATCGTTGCCAAGAAAATCCATTTTCACCATTACAGTTTTAGACCTTCATTTCTGCACAGATTATACCCCTAAAACCTTCCTAGATTCATCCTAAATCCACCCATTTGATTTACTCAATCTAACTACATCATATACATAAATTGGGGAATCAAAATCCACATATTCTTATCATCTCTACAGATTTTCAAATCACAACATGCAATCCCCAAATTCCATTATAAAACTAACCCTAACATATTAATCAATTCACAGCTTCTATAATAAGAATAGGAAAAATTCAATTAATCAAATACAACTTAAACCACTTGCCTTAAGTTAGTAGAATCAAATCCTTTGATGAAGTTGATAGGTTAATTCAATTGTCTCCTGTCTTATTCTTGAATTGATCTCCAAAAATCTCCTCCTCAATTTAGTCTTCTAAAAATGAATTAAAGTTCCCCCACCCTTTCACAATTAGGGTTATTAACTCTAATCCCCTTTTGGGCTTATGGGCCTTCTAAAAACGTCCAAAACACTTATTTGGGAGCTCAAATGTGTCTAGAAAGGTCCCGAAACCCATAGTATACCCATAGACGCTCATTTCGAACTATTTCGATCCATCTGGACTCAACCGTGCACTCCAAATTACCATCCGAATTAATTTATAATATTCGCCAAATTTGACTTCAAAATGCGACACAAAAGTCCAAATAATTAATCTCAATGTGCCAAATTAATAAATTCCTCAAATTTAAAAATTTTCCCAAATCACGAATTTAATTCCTCACAATAAAATAAATTATTTTTCCCCCAAACGTAATTTAATTATTAGTCTTTGACTTTACGGGGTGTTCAATAAGTATCTTCTTGATATGCCAGAACATTCTATTTATTCTTATCAAATACCTTACCCTCAGATACACCAGTTGGGAAAGAATACTCATCACGTGCATTGACTTGAACTTGAATTAACTATTATAATTTAGGTGACTGGTCCATAACACATGAAAAGCATGAATCTAGATCACTTATAATTAGTTGGTCATTGGGATTTATTATGTGAGCTAAGTTAAAGGGCTTTGTATCCACATATAAATGGGCCATATATAATGGTCTTGATAAACAAAAGTTTATCCACCAGGTAATTAAGCATGTGATAAATTTTTCATTGTCACTATATATTAAGAATGGACCCAAAACTGGACTTTGCAAAGTCCCAACAATACATTGGTTTGTGCATGGGTTTATATGGGATCCACATAAAACACCACCCAATTTACTACTAACACCTCATTGGGTCTCTTACTTGGCTCCATATTCTAGAATACTTTACTTGTATCTACATGTTCATAATCGGGCCTAAATGGATGAACGGAGAAGTGTGCCCGAGTAGACTTGAGTATTAATCTTTAAATAATCGTATGAGCTGTTCTGAAACTAAACGACAATATGTTTAATAAAAATTATCATCAATCACTTAACCACTAAAGTTCATAATGCATTAAATTATTTCTTTTTATGTAAGGTAGACCAATTATGACTTTCTTATAATCGGTAACTTAAAATGTTAGCAAAGTTGTTTAAAAATTCTTCCAATCTTTATAATAATGGAATGTAAAAAAAAAAAGAAAAATTATACTTTTATCATAACAACACTATTTAACCTTGTACTTATTTCATAACCTAGAGCTAATTATCATTAACCCAACTTATTTATTGTCTTTATCCACATGAGGTGTCATATTCGATTTCTTGTTGAGAAAAAACCAAATTAAACCTGGTAATTTTGTGTTAGGCTAGAATGTTGTTAACAAGTGTGTCTTGAAAAAATTATCACTTTTAATTTGAAAAAACAATAATCTTAAAATATAAGTTAGAAACTCTACTTTTATAGGCAACTGCTATTCTCACGTATTCTCAATATTGATGTCTACTCAAATTAAACTTCAAAAAAAGAAAATCATGGTTAAGAAAATAAAATTGTGAAGTTTGCTCACATGTTCCTATATATAATGAACATGGGATACGATGATATTAGATGATGTTATGCCTGAAAAATTATGCCATGAAAACCTGATGAAACTCCTCCTTTGTCCCAGTAAATTAGGACCGGCCTTCATGTGAGTTTGAGACGGATTGGGTTTAATCCAAAATTAAAGCCCGAGTTATAATTCAGGTTCGCTTTGAGCCAAATTGGATTGCAAAAGAATACTACATGAAATGTGTTTTATATTTAAATAATATATTTAAATACATGTAGACAATGGTATTTTTGTATAACTTTTTAAGTTTAAATTTTTATGTAAGGGTTGTTGTGACACCTTGCAAAAATTCATAAATAGATTGATGAGGTCTAATATAAAAAGCACAGGAATAAAAAAAAATTGGTAACGTTCTCATCATAAAAAATAATCAAAACCAAATGAACAAAGACAAAATAATGAAATACGAAATTAACGAAAAATCAACTTTGGTACCAATCACTGTTAATAACAACATAAGCCATCTCTGAATATAAAATGTCCCCATACAAAAGTTCAACTCTTATTATAAGTATACATGTACAACCTGATTGAAAATAAAAGAGTACAATAAAAGAATGAGCTACACTTTCTTGACTCCTCCAATCTTAAGAGTAATAAATGACATGTCGTTAGAGATTCTCCTCCAACAAACCTGCATCAACAGGAATTACTGCAACAAGGACCTGTAAAAATAATTTTTAAAAGAACACGTAAACACCAACCCTATGTAAAATAGGATTATAATTGAATTTGGGCCATATTATGACTACACATTTTCCTCCTGTATTTTAATATATTTTAAATTATTAGTTTCCCAACCCAACAGCTTAAAATATCATGTGTTCTAAATCCCAAACCCATATATAGACCATATGACTAAAGTCATAAAACATAATTCTTTAATGTTTATCGTTAACTAAATAGGTTACTCTCTTTCAATAGGAATCATCCGTTAAATTAAGGTCTCGCGCCAAAGCTACGTTTTATATCACTAATGTAATGTACAAGTCCTTAGTATAATCTTTGCATAAATCCAAAATCATAAGCATGTAGGTAAATATCCTTACCATAAGGCATGTACATATGTAGGATGGTACAAAAACTCATACAATTATCACTATTACCATCGTACATAATCAGATAAGGTAAGAGGAAGACAATCTACACATCTAACATCCAAACCTAAATGTAATACTTCACTTTCACAAATAAATGGGCATCTCTCGCGTCCGAATATTAAGAAGTCTTATACTATTTGCTTTTGGAGATCACTCATATATACTAGGTATAGTCTTAGGTCATCCCAAATCTAAAACCTCATCACGTCAGGGATAAATCCCCACGTCTACCCATCATTCATAGAGCTTATGTGACACCCCGCCTAATTAAATATCGGGTGATCAGTCCTTTATTAAATCAAATCAAAATATCTAGTTGGTTCATTCTTAGCATCACTGTTGAAAAAAAATCTTATTAATTCACCTAACAGTTAATTAATCTAGGTGTCAAAACTTTTCCAAATTTTATTTTAATTAAAACCATACCATCATACCGAATAAAATAAGTAACATCCCAACACAACAGAATTAAATTCAAGAAGTATAAATGAAACTGGAATAAAATCTCCAGTTGAAATATCTCAATATCACCATCCAAACCAAAATTATAATAACAGTATCAATATAAAACCAGTACAATATCCGAAATGGATATAGAATTACTAGAATCTGGGGCGACATGCCCTAAATGAGACAAATACTATAAAGATAGGAATCACAGAAATGAAAGCATCTAATCCAAAGCTACATCTCCAGAAACTCGTCAAAATATCCATCCTCTAAGTCGGGCATCCCTGATGCTGGGCACCTGGTAATATAGATATAGTATAGAATAGAATATGCAAGTAAACGGGTCAGAGCCCGATTGTAAAATATTTTAAAAATATCAAGTGCTTAACAAGTGAAATTAAGTAGGTATTATGTACATGTTAGTTCTCGGGTCTCACAAGAGAATCTTACCTCTCATCTAGTATGCATGCTTAACATACCTTATTATTCCCCTAAACAAGGTTCTTAGTTATCATCCTAAATTTTCTCATTATCCCATATTTCTCACGCAATACTTTATTAAACATGTTCATTTCTCTTTAAGATAAACTAAACCTTTAAGTATTAAGTATTCACTTACTTAACTCAATTCAGATTGTATTATTCATTTTTATCTACTAATTCAAACAGTAGATCACATTATAGTGTATATATATATATATATATATATACTAATACGTCATGTCCCAGACACATCTGCGGTGCATGCATACTATGATATCATGTCCAGTTACATCTCTCGCTATAAAAAGGACTATTAGTTCAGCATCTCTCCCGAACCATAAATAACATAACACACATATTTAGAGGTGAGCTACTCCCTAGCCGAATGGGTGACGCATATACCTACGTTGCCATTCAACCGTCGAAACTATCATACTCACCGATAGAACGTGTCCATGGTCCTATGCTCAAGGTACGAATCTAAAATCCCCCCTAAGTGGACTCATCAGGATAAGTTTGACCATAATGAGAAACATCCACCCCGATAGCAAGTAGCGTAGGTTTGTCATACAAATAAAATATAGGTATTCACCCCACCTATAGAATATCAATAAGGTATTCACACAAACCATATGATAATTCCATACGTAGTATATTTTTCTCTTTAATATCCTATGTATTCATAGATAATGACTTTACTTATTACCATATATTTTTTGAGCTTTCTCACCACCTTTAAGTTAACCATTATTTCTCAAATAAATTTAGTAGGTACTGGTCTACACCCTACTGGTCCATGTCATCCCAAATCCCGAATTTTCACAATTTCATATTATCCTCAAATAGATTTATTCTTCGATAAACTCTTATTGCTTTTAATCCATTATTTTATTCTCGATGATTAATATACATATAAATAATTTTCGGGTCTCAATTACCACCCTACTGACCTTCATTAAATCCCATTACGCTATAATTAATTTACACTAAGCATTCTTGGAAGTGGGAAAATTTAATCAAGCCTTAAACAAAGTCAACATATGAATTCTGGGATAGTCTATCGATCGACAATCTGGAATCGATCGATTAATTTGGTCGATCGATCGACATTTAAGGTCGATCGATCGATCGATCCAACATGTATGAGCCTACTGTTTCTGCATATTTAGCCTACGGGTTTAACCAATTTTCATCCTCAAATTCTCTATATTAAAATTCCAAACTCCTTATAATTCATTCCAATTGATATAATAATACATATAAATGATTTCGAATCATTAAACAACTTAAAACATCAATAGATTTGGACTAAACATGTTATTTCTTCTAATTTCCAGAAAATTCGTCTTTTGTCATTTCTCCAAGAATAACATATAAAACTCAGATTTTCTTTATCAAATGATTCCAAATTCGTGTATTAACATATATAATTAGAAGGAGGTTTATTCTATATAATTCTCATATCAATAATTCCATTAACATCAGCATGGTTTATCTCTAAATCATGCAGTTTTCTCATAATTATATAACTATCCTAACATGGGCATTATACATGCTAATTTTGTACATATTACGTCACTTGCCTTTAAATTGAAGGTCTGAACCTTTGGGGATGTTATTCTACTGTGACACCCCGCCTAATTAAACATCGGGTGATCAGGCCTTTATTAAATTAAAACAGATTTCTCAAATGGTTCATTATTAGCATCACTGTCGAAAACTTTTTAATTACTAATCACCTAAGTAAAATTAGACCGGTGCCAAATTTTATCTTTCTTAAAAAAACAGGTAAATCAACCATTAGGAAAAATAGTAAAACAACCACTATGTAATAAAACGCAATCAACAAAGTATAAGTACAAAAGAATAATAGTAATACCGAATAGACCATCGGATAAAAATACGAACTATTAGAGAACAAGAACAAACCACTAATCTGAAACTAAACATCTGAGACTGATACCGGACCACAACTCCATACATAGAATAGTGTGAGATCCTGTACTAGATCTGAATGAGAGATATCGTCTAGTCAAAATCCTGTAAGCATCCACTGTGCTACTGCTTCGAGTCCCTGGAATGAAATCATCATACATGGCGTCCCTGTGGCTGGACACCTAAAAGGTTTTGAAAATATTTTATAGCAAGAGTTAGTACTCAAAACATTTTGAAAATATTTAGCAAGCGTTTATCACAATATAAAATGCGGTTATTGATTACACATGTTAGGTTCTCGTACACTCTCTTGAGTTTACTCACCCCTCATCTCTTGTGCACACCTAACGTTCTACACTTAGCCTACCTAGCCATATCTTCCAAGCTATCTAGGACTAAGTAATCATCTGAACTTATCTATACTTAAGTTCCATTACCGCCCATACAGTACAACCGTTTCACTAACATCTCGCGTATGTTAATTAATTCTCAGGTAACATTTCATCTATGTTATTTTTCAATACTGCTCATTTAGTTTCACTCCTAAAATTACTACAATTCTCACGATTGTTGACTCCCCACTTGTGTAATTAAGTTTCACTACTTGAATTACTACATATATTTTCTCTATCTATAGGTGCATTTCGTAATTATGTTTCACTACTTAACTTACCAGTTCAGTATGTATCTTTAAATACATAATATATATCAATCTACTAATACACAGAAGTAGAATATCATCAAGTATATATTTCACACACAATATATATACTAAATATCAGTCATTACTATTTTGCCCTTTTTATACACGTAAAGGACTCTTGGTTCGGAATGATTCATCGACCCCAAGGTAAGAATTGGATCGAAATGATACATCGACCCCAATTATTTATATACACAAATAAAGATCTCTTGGTTCAGAATGATTCATCGACCCCAAGTGAGAGTTGGTTCGGAATTATCCATCGACCCCAACTATTTTAAAAATATATATATACACATATTCTGGTTCGGGACTCTTCCATCGCGACACCAGTTCAAGGTTTGGTTTGGCATTTCTCATCGACACCAAACATATAATAACTTTATGTTAGTTCGGAATGTCTCATCGACCTTAACATAAAGATCACATAATTCAGTAGGTACACGCCCGACCTATTAATTATATACGTACGTAATATTTTAATCTCATATATTTACAGTACAACATTCGCTTTACGATTTATCTCATTAATCACATTTATTTGAGTACTCGCATAACTCTAAGGGTTCTAGTTACCCCTTACATATAATTTCAGTAGTTATTGCTTACCCTACTGGTCTATTACTTAAATTGAATTTACTTCGCCCCGTAACTCAATTTTCGAAGTCCCCGATACTCTACTAAATCGGATTATTCTCCTCGGTCCGTAATCCAAGCCCTACACCCAATGGCCTTATAGGACCTCAACAATATACCTATTGGTCTTATTCTCACTCCCATATAAGTATATTATAAACCCTAGGATACTCATTCATTCCCGAAAATCAACGAAGACTTAAACACGAAAAATTCGGGAAAAACAGCTTGCGTCGATCGATCGACTGCTGGGTTCGATCGATCGACATAGTCGATCGATTGATAGTTCGAGATCGATCGATCGATCGAACAGGGACAGACGAAGTTTGTCTTCTTCGTTAATCTTTTCCTCCATTAACAAATCTTCAAACTCAATTATAGTCCACCAAACTTCGACCCAATGATCCTAACATGTTTTCACATATACTAGGACAAATTCTACCGTGCCAAATACATCAAAACTCCAATTCCTTAAAAGAAAAAGTGAATTAAACCCAGAATTTCTTGAAGCCCTAGTTATGGTGTTCTTCCCATATTTTCATTCAAAATCTAGATTTTATTTCGAAAAATCATCAAGTCTAATCTGAATATTAATCCTCTACATAAGTTAAATCATTCTATATGCGATTCCTATCCCAACATGTATAAATATCATCATTCTCCTATCAAGATAGTGATTTAAACAAGACTATTCAAAAACCTACACATGGGTATTATAACTTTATAATTTTTGCAATAAACAACTTGACTTATGATTAGTAGGGTCTGATTTCTTGGTTGTTGTTGATGATTGAAGATCTTCATCCTTCAATCCTTTTTCCCCAATAAGTTAATAGTGAAAATCTCCTTTGAATCCTTCCCAATTCTTCCTTTTGCCTTGAGAACGGTTTCTCTCTTATCTCTAATGGCTATGGTGTGTTTTCATGGGTTTTCTAACCCTAACCCCTCTATCATACGGCTGATATAAAGCTCTCAATTTCGTAGGTATCCATACCCTCTCATGTTAAAAGACCAAAACGCCCCCGAACGGTCTCGGTTTAGTCCAAAATTACCCCGGGACTCAACTAGTACCCCCGGGTATACTATTTTGACTAATTTGACCCTTCCGAACTCATTTGTGACCTCTAAATTATTATTTGAGTCACTTAAAAATATTACTCATTCTCACCCCAACACAGTCTACACTCGTTAAGTAACTATTTACCACTCGCACTAAGTAAATATAATGAGGCAATATAAACTGGTATCTATCTTTCGATTAATATTCCAAAATTACAACTTTAAATAAAACTCTATAAATTACTACTCTTACGTAATTTAAATTAAGCCGTATTTTCTCATTTAATTCTCCAATTTAATTAAATAGAATATTTCGAATATTCAGAAATACGGGGTATTACATACTTCCCCCCTTGCAAAGGAATTTCGTCCTCGAAATTAGGATAAGGCTGGTATTAAGACTAAGGACCTTAAACCTCATTGCATCCTCTAATACCCAAAATCAAATCATATCATCCTAACGGTCCCCCCAAGTACATGTCTTTCTTCATTATAAACTCTTATTACATGTTACCCATGCCGCCTATATCATAATTAGGTCTCACTTAATTTACCTTCTTGATGTATAACTCTCTATATATAGCATCCATGTGTCTACTATCACTCATGAGTAGAATATTATAATGTATATATTTCGCACACAATATATACTATAAGGAAGTCGGTCCGGTAAAATCATCGGCCCCAATAATCCTATTATTTACATTAGTCCGGAAATCCCTCGACACCAAGGTAAATGTAACACATATGTTGGTTCAGACCTTCCGTCGATACCAATATTTATCATCGATTTTGGTTCGAAAACATCATTGACCCAAAATCGATCCCTCATGTATTGGTCCGGAACATCATCGACCCCAATACAGAATTTATGCACACTTATCATCGCACATAAGTAGAAAAAAATCAATAGGTATATATCTCACACATAACATACACTATAAACACTTATTTTATAATCACCAACCTTCTGTAACACTTTTGGGGTTATTGGCTCGGAATCCCTCCTCGATCACCAATAGTGATTGGTTATATTGCCTCGGAATCACACTTCGAGCACAATATAAGTATATATATCTCATCGCACATGAGTAGACAATTTGTGAGCCATATATTTCACACTTATTATATTCTAAAATGTCATACTCCAATAGAATGCACTCATATCACGCGTTAAGGACTAAAAGTTCGAAATGTCTCCTCGAACCACTACTCAAAGTACACATGTCCTCGAACCACCACTCAAAGTACACATATGTTCATAATAGGTATCCAAGAACCTAAACTTTATGTACAGATCATATAGGTACTCACACTACCTATAAATATGCTCATATAGGTATACATTTAACCTACGAATTGATCAGTGGACTTCTCCAAAATTCCACTATCGTAAGGGCGTATTATCCTCCTTTCTCACTAACATTGAGTCGTAGGCAACACAACATACTCAAAATATTACTTAATCTCTATTCCTCCCTGACCATCTCTCACAGGGTGGGATCTTAGGATTTTCTCCTGATTAACAATCATGTATAGCGGCACCGTGCACTCTCCCTTTTCAACTACATACTAATCAATCCCGGTCACCCCATTTCGCTACCCCAACGACATGTTGGCTTAATTATGATGTTCACAACCCATCAATAATTTATAAGTCTGTCTCCTCATTCCATCATTGGAAACATAGGTTCACTACCACATTCCGGTTGCTCATTTCGAGTCCATCTCGCTCTATTAACTAGAGGTGTGTCTGGAGACAATCTCACTATGTCTCTCCTCAACATCGCTTCCCACTTATCAACATTTTAGTAACGCGTAAGTCACTCCTAACATGCAGTTGATTAACACCTTGTATCACTTCTTCACAACAGTTAGGCCTCCCAATTCAAGAGATAACTTTTGAACGGCTTCCCACAGACTTTCATCCCATAGGGTGTGCTGGATCTCTCAGCACATATAATCTTGGATCATCGTCTATCTCCCATGACGTCCAACCCATTTCATTGATACGACTTATCTCCAAATTTCCCCACCGGCATACAAAATAATTTTACGCATCCCTCTATCTCGGATGTATAAGGAATCCAATTGATTAGGGCGCCCATACACCCTTTTCTCCGTGTACATTTGCAAAAACATTGCAAGCGTCGTACCCGTAACATGTTTTTCCTCAACTCTATCCTTGTGTACATGTCGTGACTACAATCTTGTGGGTATTCTCCATCCCCTATAGACAAAAATCAAATCCTTCCCCACAAAGTCCCACTTATCCCTTTGTGGGGATGTAAGCCTTTCGTTGTTCCTCCACAACGCTACCGGCTTCACTGATGCCCTAGAATCTATCAATGTCTCTTCTCCTGACGTGCATAAAAATTCAGTCGTATTCCCTTTCGCAACCGAACTTAAACAAGGGACTTCTCCCCATGTATTCTTACTGAGCATTATCGAAACAACACATAGTCGAGATGCCCAAATTCGATTCATCGATAATATGTGCAACCATACTCCAATATTTCTAAAGGATTCAAGTGGCACCGCGCTTATACTATCACTAAGGCCTTAGCACTAATTACAACGGCTAGCTCGATCTCTCCGCTCAGCGGTCATACTACATACGTTGACTCACATCATTTAGGTTCCCACACACCGAAATCAACTACTATGAGATGTTCATAATCTCCTAAGTCTCTCACATATTGATGAATAATGACAACTCAACCCTTTTTCAGGTGAGGCCTCGTCATATACCCCATTCACTCGAGGCTAAGACCCATATACTTCCATGTCCACAAATCTGGTGGTTCAGATGGTTTCCGGACATAACACGCTTGTCCTCTCCAAAATGCAAAACTTAACGGAGTTATTATTTCCTCAAATAACTACAAGCTAAAATAAAACGCGTGGCCCTACAACCACACTAGACATCTTTTCAAAAATTCCCTTACTCTAGGCCGCACCGACCGATTTGGGTATCCCTCCTCTCGGACTTGGTAGACTCGATTTTGAACACTATCATCCTGGTTCCCTTAGTTTTGCTGACCAAGAGGAAAGCACTATGGGACTTAACAACCCCAACTTAGAATCTAATCATTAAATCCCCTAGTGGGTTTCCACTTATGGCTTGCACCAGCCCCATTACATTCAGTCTTACTCTTTGACTAAATCCTTAAGCTCCCTTAGCTCCGCCCACCTAGGAGCATTTACCTCAACCTTGTAAGAAGTACCATATTTTCTTCATATACATAAGTCGTCCAAGAAGAGTTTTACCAAAATTGCGAATTACAACTCGAGAGTCCATTCTCTCAAGGGCTCTTTTTCCCTTATACCTATCTCATCGGTACAGGTTTACTTCAATGGATAAATTTCTCTCTCACGATTGGCCTCTACCAGGCTTTCACGTGAGGGGTTTAGATATTCCCATTCCGTTCGCTTCTGAATCATCATTGGAGAACTTTGTGGTTAAACTATATGTAAGGTTCCTCTATTTGTATACGGACCCTCGGTTCGGATGTAGTGACTGGTATCCTCGCCACGTTGCCTCAAAAATTTACTCAAATTTTTACTTCTGAATATTTCTACTCCATCCTTAATGCCAAAAGCTCTGGACATACTACTTCCATTGGTTAACATGCACAGTCGCCGTTTTATCACATTTTTACGGCTCGTTCTCATCAAAATTTGTTCAGACCTACTCCCACTATCACTGCATTGGGCGTCTAGATTAGCATCCCTCTTTGCCGTCACGATACTTGGAAAATGCGTGCTATGCCTCAACAACCCTTGCAGCATCTACTTCCATTACCCAGTAGGAGTGACCTCAACAACGATCATCTCTCTTATGATTCCCATATTTGAACACTCCAGGCTTCATGATGAGCTCCTCCCTCCTGTAATCCTTCCAACGCCAACGCTGGTTCTACCTCCCTGTTCGACGTACCATGCCCAGTCGAACTCGTATATATAAAAATACATTTACAAAATAGCAGGAGGACTTAAACTACGTACGTAGAGGAGTACAACAATCCTAAGATAGGTCTCTATATCAATCAAACGATACACTGAAAACGTAGTAAGTTGTACAGATCCTATGGACACTAGAACCTGATGCTCTGATACCATCTGTGACACCCCGCCTAATTAAACATTGGGTGATCAGGCCTTTATTAAATTAAAACAGGTTTCTCAAATGGTTCATTCTTAGCATCACTGTCGAAAACTTTTTAGTTACTAATCACCTAAGTAAAATTATACCGGTGACAAATTTTATCTTTCTTAAAACAGGTAAATCAACCATGCGGAAAAATAGTAAAACAACCACCATGTAATAAAACCCAATCAACAAAGTATAAGTACAAAAGAATAAGAGTAATACCGAATAGACCATCGTCTAAAAAACACCAACTACTAGAGAACAAGAATAAACCACTAATCTGAAACTAAACATCTGAGACTGATGCCGGACCACAACTCCATACGTAGAATAGTGTGAGATCCTGTACTTGATCTGAATGAGAGATATCGTCTAGTCAAAATCCTGTAAGCATCCACTATGCTACAGCTTCGAGTCCCTGGAATGAAATCATCATACATGGCGTCCCTGTGGCTGGACACCTAAAAGGTTTTGAAAATATTTTATAGCAAGAGTTAGTACTCAAAACATTTTGAAAATATTTAGCAAGCGTTTATCACAATATAAAATACGGTTATTGATTACACATGTTAGGTTCTCGTACACTTTCTTGAGTTTACTCACCCCTCATCTCTTGTGCACACCTAACGTTATACACTTAGCCTACCTATCCATATCTTCCAAGCTATCTAGGACTATGTAATCATCTGAACTTATCTATACTTAAGTTCCATAATCGCCCATACAGTACAACCGTTTCACTAACATCTCGCATATGTTAATTAATTCTCAGGTAACATTTCATCTATGTTATTTTTCAATACTGTTCATTTAGTTTCACTACTAAAATTACTACAATTCTCACAATTGTTGACTCCCCACTTGTGTAATTAAGTTTCACTACTTGAATTACTAAATAGATTTTCTCTATCTAAAGGTGCATTTCGTAATTAAGTTTCACTACTTAACTTACCAGTTCAGTATGTATCTTTAAATACATAAAATTTATCAATATACTAATACACAGAAGTAGAATATCATCAAGTATATATTTCACACACAATATATATACTAAATATCAGTCATTACTATTTTGCCCTTTTTATACACGTAAAGGACTCTTAGTTCGGAATGATTCATCGACCCCAAGGTAAGAATTGGTTCGGAATGATACATCGACCCCAATTATTTATATACACAAATAAAGATCTCTTGGTTCAGAATGATTCATCGACCCCAAGTGAGAGTTGGTTCAGAATTATCCATCGACCCCAACTATTTTAAAAATATATATATATACACATATTCTGGTTCAGGACTCTTCCATCGCGACACCAGTTCAAGGTTTGGTTTGGCATTTCTCATCGACACCAAACATATAATAATTTTATGTTAGTTCGGAATGTCTCATCGACCTTAACATAAAGATCACATAATTCAGTAGGTACACGCCCGACCTATTGATTATATACGTACGTAATATTTTAATCATTCTATATGCGATTCCTATCCCAACATGTATAAATATCATCATTCTCCTATCAAGATATTGATTTAAACAAGACTATTCAAAATCCTACACATGGGTATTATAACTTTATAATTTTTGCAATAAACAACTTGCCTTATGATCAATAGGGTCTGATTTCGTGGTTGTTGTTGATGATTGAAGATCTTCATCCTTCAATCCTTCTTCCCCAGTTGATAGTGAAAATCTCCTTTGAATCCTTCCCAATTCTTCCTTTTGCCTTGAGAACGGTTTCTCTCTTATCTCTAATGGCTATGGTGTGTTTTCATGGGTTTTCTAACCCTAACCCCTCTATCATATGGCTGATATAAAGCTCTCAATTTCGTAGGTCTCCATACCCTCTCATGTTAAAAGACCAAAACACCCCCGAACGGTCTCGGTTTAGTCCAAAATTACCTCGGGACTCAACTAGTACCCTCGGGTATACTATTTTGACTAATTTGACCCTTCCGGACTCATCTGTGACCTCTAAATTATTATTTGAGTCACTTAAAAATATTACTCGTTATCACCCCAACACAGTCTACACACGTTAAGTAACTATTTACCACTCGCACTAAGTAAATATAATGAGGCAATATAAACCGGTATCTATCTCTCGATTAATATTCCAAAATTACAACTTTAAATAAAACTCTATAAATTATTACTCTTACGTAATTTAAATTAAGTCGTATTTTCTCATTTTATTCTCCAATTTAATTAAATAGTATATTTGGAATATTCAGAAATACGGGGTATTACATCTACTGGTGGTCCTCTCCCTTTTTTCGGCCAACTTTCGATAGCGGTGATCGTGTAGGATGACCTTTGACTCTTGGCTTCCTAGGGTGTCTCTTCCTTTATTAGAAAATCCTTTCCTCTCCTCACAAACTTGTCATTTGATTTTTTATGAACGAATTTCATTTTGGAAAACTCTACACTTAAATAAGATGTCCTCAAATTTTTTAGGTACCGTTCACATCCCACGTAAAATGACTAAAAGACCCCTCTAGGGTGTCTATTATGCTCCAAAGTACTCCGAGACCCAAATCAAACACCCAAATAGACTTTTTTGACTATATTAACTCTTCCAGACACTTTGGTGCAGTCAAAATGACCATTTGTTTGATATAAAAATATTTTACTTTTAATTCCTTTAAATTTAGTCCCGACACGACTCACATGCACGTCCCGACTAAATTTTCGTAATTGTCGTATTTATCACTTGCGATAATTTTTATTAAATCATGTAAAGTCATATTCATATATTACTATTAATCACTAAGTAATATTCAACATAATATTTAAATGCAGATTAATTTTAAATATCTCATAATTAATCCAAATTAATCCTATTTTAAAATCATTAAAAATTACGGGGTATTACATACTTTCCCATAATAACAGAATTTTATCCCAAAATTCAAAAAAAGGCGAACCTGGTTAAAACAACTCCAGGTAGCGGTCGTGCATATCACCCTCGCACTCCCAAGTAGACTCCTCCATATTATGGTGTGCCCATTGAACACGCATAAGTGGAACTACTTTCGATCGCAAACATTTCTCCCTGCAGTCTAAGATCACCACTAGTCTTTTCTCGTAAGAACTATCTGGCTGCAAATCAACTTCCTTCAATGAAATATGAGTGTGAGCCAACTCATCTCGTAGATATCGCCTCAACGAAAAAACATGGAACACATCATGTATACGATGTAAGTGCTCCGGCAGCCCAAGTCTGTACGCTACTGGTCCAACCCTCTCAATAATAAGAAATGGTCCCACATATCTCGGTGCCAGTTTCACTTTCTTACCAAATCTCATGATTCCTTTCATAGGATACACTCACAATAACACTTGGTCCCCAACATTAAACTCCCGAATAACCGCTTGGCATCGGCATAGCTCTTCTGTCTATCTTGAGCTACCCGAATGCGACTCCTGAATCACTTCTAGCCCAAGTAACTTGTTGTCACCCACATCTAACCAACATGAGGGAGAATGACAAGGTCTACCACATAAAGCCTCAAATGGGATCATACCAATGGTAAACTGGTAGGAATTATTATATGCATATTCCACCGGTGGAAAGTACTGCTCCCAACTCCCTCCAAAATTCAAAATACACATACGTAACATACCCTCTAACATTTGGTTAGTATGTTCGACCTGCCCATCTGTTTGTGGGTGATAAGCCATACTCAATCTCACCTTGGTACCCATGGTCTCATAAAAACTCTCCTAAAATCTCGAGATAAAGATCTTCTCCCAATCAGACACAATATCTAGGGGTACCCCATGTAACCTCACTATCTCAACTATAAAGAGTTGTGCAATCTGCCCCGTCATAAAATAAGTCCAAACCGATAAGAAATGAGCTATCTTGGTTAAACTATCCACAATCACCCATATGGAATCGTGACCCCTCGAAGTAGTAGGCGACCCAGTAATAAAATCCAGAGAAATGCTCTCCCATTTCCACATTAGAATCTCTATCGACTGAAGCAACCTGGCTGGCTTCTGGTGATCCACCCTCACTAACTGATAGGTAGCACACTTAGAGACGAAATTAGCCATGTATCTTTTCATCCCACTCCACCAATACTATCGCCGAATATCTTTGTATATCTTATCCCCACCAGGATGTATCATAAACCGGGATACATGCGACTCTGACATCACTGCGTGGCATAATTCTTCCCCCTCTTGAACAATCAGTCTACCGTTAAAATGCAAGCCTCCCTCCGAACTCACTGAGTAAGACTCTACTCCTTCGGCCAAAAGTTGTCGAATTTTCTCCTAACAAAATGGATCCGCTGCCTGAGCATGTGCTACCCGCATCATAATCTGAGGAGTAGCGGTCTTAACTGACATAAATGACCTAGTAACGACATCCTTATGGCCCAATTCCTTCCATTTATCCTTTCACACCACGACTACTTCACCCTCAGGCCTATGACTCAATATGTTTGCTACCACGTTAGCCTTCCCTGGGTGATAATGTATCTCAAACTGATAATCTTCACCAATTCAAGCCACATGCGCTGTCTCATATTCAACTCTCTTGAGTGAAAAAAATACTATAATGACTTGTGATCTGTGAATAGGCAAAATTTTCACCCAACAAATAATGTCTCCATATTCGAAGGGAAAATACGAATGTTTCTAGATCCAAATCGTGGGTGGGGTTGTTCTTATCATGAGGCTTAAGCTTCCTAGAGGCATAATTTATATCCTGCTCTTCCTATTACAACACCCCACCAAGTCCCTATAACGATACATCAGTGTACACTAAGTACTCCACTCTTGGTCTGGGTAGTCCTAGTATGGGTTATGAAGTTAACTTCTCCTTCAGTTCATCAAACTCCAACTAACACGCATCATCCTAAACACACGGTACACCCTTATGAGTTAGATTGGTCATCGAACCCGCAATCTTCAAAAAGCCCCTGATAAACCGTCTATAGTAACTAGTTAGTCCCAAGAAACTGTAGACCCCTATCGGTGTCGTGGGTTGTCCCCACTCCCTCACCGCTGATACTTTGCTAGGATCCACTTCTATACCCCTTTCTGACACTATATGCCCTAGAAACTGCACCTCCCGGAGCCAAAACCCACACTTTTCATATTTTGCATACAACTAACCCTCATGTATTGTTTGTAAGACCCTTGGCAAATGCTCGACATGTTCCTCTTCGGTACGAGAATAAACCCGGATGTCATCTATGAAAATAATGACAAAATGATCCAAGAACTCTTTGAACACCCTATTAATTAAATCCATAAATACGACTGGCGCATTGGTTAACCCGAATGGCATAACCAGGAACTTATAAGATCCATATCTTGTCAGAAAATTAGTCTTCGACACATCCTGCTCCCTGATCCTCAGCCAGTGATACCCAAACCTTAAGTCGATATTTGAGAAGTACGTTGCTCCTCTCAACTAATCAAACAAGTCATTGATGCGGGGTAATGGATACTTAGTCTGGATCGTGAATTTATTAAGTTCCCTATAATCCACACATAATCGTAGGGATCCATCCTTCTTCTTTACAAATAGAACTGAGGTAACCCAAGGTGAGGTACTCCGACGGATGAAACCCTATCCTAGCAACTACTCAATATAATCTCTCAGCTCCTTAATCTCTGCAGGAGCCATACGGTAGGGGACATGGGCTATCGATCGAGTGCTCGGTGTCAAATTAATCACAAACTCAATCTCCCTACTCGGTGGTAACCCTGGTGTTGATGTTAAAAATTAGATTATATCTAATTATTTAATCACAGATAAAATAAATGAGACAAAGAAGTTTTAAAGTGGTTCAGCCTTATAAGAATGGCCTACGTCCACTGTTTCTGCTATTGATGACTGTTTGGGAATTCTCTATTACAAGTTCAATCAAGAAATTTTGGTCCCCTCACAATGAGGATTGTACAATGTATTTATAGCCCTGAGGCTATAATGTGAAGGGTAATACATTCAATGCTTTACATGTGAAAGGGTAATATATTAAATTCCCCTTAAGCGTATACATCTGAATGATAAGCATTTAATAAAAGTCAAACTGTTGGTCATCCTGCTATTAATGCTTTGTTCGAGGTGCAGCTCGGACCGCCTAAGCTGCTCGGTATTCAAGAGTTCCTCGGTACTCAAAAGTTCCTCATATATTTCTTGTTTCTCGAAGCTCCTCGGGGAAGCAATGTTCCTCATTGTAGTATGGTTGCTCGGAGCGTCTGAGTTCCTCGGAAGTGTTTGTTGTTGCCACGTAGATTGCCATGCGTCTTCATTCAATTGGGCCATGTTAACAGATTAAATTTGGTATCAACAGAAGCCCCCAATGTTTCATAGTTCGAAATTTGAGGAGTGTGGAACATTTTTTCTCAGAATATGGTAGTTTTAAATGGCCCTCCTGATTTTTAGGAGTGTTTCCTTTATATTTATTTTTCCTTCCAAATTCGTAGAATCAGGCTTTTTTGAATTTTTATAACCGCCTCGATCTCCGCGTACTTTCTGTCCTTCTAGCCGCCAGTATCGTAATCGTTTCTTTTTTAAATCATTACTTTTTCCTTTTCCCGAGGCAGAGTATTTAAGCGTCACAGACAATCCCATCGTCTTCTACTTTTTCAAATTTGTATCTTCGAATTTTCCATTGTCTTACTCTCTTGTGTGTTCATCCTTTCCATCGCTCGTTGTCAACAGACCCACTCTTTTTCTGTAAGATCTTCTTCCTTCTTTTTCATTTCCTTTATTCATCATGGTTTACCTTGTTGAATCTCTTGATAAATTTCATTCTGATTTTTCTATTCCTTCATGGGTTGTTCTGGAGGAACTTTCTAAACCTTCTGATTATTTCCGTTTGGCTGAGGGACATTGGTTACCCAGTCTCTTTTTTGCTGAGTGTGGATTTTCTTTTCCCCCAAACCCTCTATGCCTGGAATTCTGTCAATACTTTGACGTGGTTCCTGCACGAATAGCCCCCAACACATGGAGAATAGTTAATGGAGTTTATAGATTAAATCAAATACATGGAACTCGTATAGGAATTCCTGAAATCATGTTTTGTTATAGATGGGTGGTGGGCGATAATACTTTTTATTTAAAAACTAGGTTTCTAAATAGAGCTTTAGTGGTCAATCTCCCGGATGCCAATAGGGACTATTTTGAGCACGAGGTTGTTATAAAAAATTGGCAACATGCTCCTTTATGTGGAGATGAAGTTTATCAGGGTCCCAGATGCCCTCCCTATGGCAATGGGATAGGTTATTTTTATTTTATTTTACTTATTTTGAAATCATGCTTCTTCTGTGTTTGACAAAATGTGCCACTGATATTTTAATTTTGATTTATTTTCAGTTGATAACAAAAGAAAGTGTCCACAAGAAGCAGACGTTAATATAAGGCACTTAAAACTTATCTGGAGTTTGCATCAGACTGTTGCCGACGAGCACATTAGGTCAGCCTCGTATTTGCTTCAGTACAAGAGTTACACAACTTCTTTTACTGCTCGTCTAGTAATAAGTGAAGTAGAACCACTACCAGCTTCTACCAGTTCTTCACCTGAGTCACACGTTCCTTTAAGTGAAAGGATGAAGAAAAGAAGACCTCCTACCCTTTTTGAGAAACCTTCCTCTGGTGCTGGAGAGGCAAAAAGAAGTAAGATTGACGTCCCAGGAGAGGGGACGAAGAAAATTAATGCACCTTCCTCGGTTGCTCCTGTGAAGGTTGTCGAGAAGCCCAAAGTGGCCCCGAGCAAGGCTGCTGCTCCAGGGGAGGTGATTGTCATATCACCAACCAAGAGTTCTTACTTGGTCGAAGCTGTTCTTGTTCCTCCGAGGAGGCTGAAGAAGAGCTCCTCGGTCAATTTGGCTAACACCGTCTCTAAGCCCCCGACTAGTGGAGTTCCCACTTTTGTTCCCCCGAGCTCTGCCATGAGCTCGTGAAGACTTGGATCATTCCCGAGATCCAAGGCATTGAAGAAAACCTTTCTCGGGACATAGTTACCACATTGGCAGCTCGCCAAATTGCTTTCGTAAGTCCTATTATTTTGAACTTTTCGTCTTTCCATTGTTATATCTGTCTCTGACTTGCTTTCATTTACTTTTTTCAGTTGGTGAGCTGCTTTAACACAATTTTAAAGAATGATGAAGCTATTAAAGCTTCAAGCTCCTCGTCTGGTGTAGAGGAAGCTTTGATAGGTTTGGGGCAGTCTCTGAAAGAGTCTCGCTAGAAATATGCTGATGATAAGGCAACTTGGGAGAAGAAGCTTGACTCCACTGAGCAGGAAAAGGCTCGAGTTATTGAAGTCTCCAAGGGGTTGGAGAAAAATTTAAAGGACTTGGAAGAGAAAAATAAAGAGCTCGACAAGAAGCTCAAAGATGCTGGAGAGTTTGAGAATAAACTCAAGGTTGCTAAGGAAGAATTAATCCAACTTCGCGAAGTAAGTCGCCAGAAGCAAGAAGTTGAGAATAAACTGAAGACTGCTGAAAATCTTTTGTACAAGAAGCTTTCCTCGGAGAAGTTAAAGAGGAAAATGGCTGTGAAGAAGTCTTTCAGCGCCGACTGGGATAAGGGGTGGAACAAAGGCTTGGCTGCCATGATGTCTCAAGTAGAATATGGCAGCCTTAAATACTTTAGAGATGGGTGGGTCGCTGCTCTACAGGAGATAAAGGTGGATGAAAACTCTAAACTCTTTCAGCGACACATCCCTGGTCCCCCTCCAACTCCTGGAGATGAAGAAGAGAACAAAGCTTCCTCTGAAGAGTCTTCCATGGTGATGGAAGATCACCCCCCAGCTATCCAGCCTGCTAACGAGGAACTTCAGCAGCTCTCTACTTCCTCCGAGCAACCTCCAGCACTTCCCCATCTACTATCTGCTCCATCCGAGAAACTTACCTCCTCGTCCTAGCCTCCCGAGAAAGTTTTGGGAGATAAGGAAAAGGTGTAGAGTTGTTCGGACTTCTATCTATTTTATTTTTCTTTGACAAATGTAATCTTGAACCATGTAACTCTGAACCTTGTGATATAATGAAACTTGAACTTTTGTTTTTGCATACTGTTATCTCTTCTTCATGCTCTGTTTTGATTATTGATTACTGCTTTCTCTTCCTCTACTAGTTTCTGGCCAGGATGGAATTACTGTCTGCTCATGATACAAAGCTATTGTGGCAATGTAATGAATATTTTAAGGCTGGTCACACAGATCTGAGTGCAGCACAAATCGTCGACATCCTCAGCCAAGATGCTTCGGAACAAGCAATTGAGGCCTACCAATATTTGAAGTGTTTGCTTGATCGTGCGGTGGCCAATAATGTAGCTTATTATGATATGATTGAAGATCTCCAAGGCACCCTTTAACACCTTCAGCAACAATATAAGTAATCCACTGCCCTCTTGCACGAGGGGTACAAGAAGAAGTACCAGCAAATCGTTGCCGACAAGGGATACGAAAAGCGTTTTGCTGCTCACTACGTGCGAGAGAGAACTCTGAGGGCTGAGGTCGAAGAGTGTAGACAAATAGCTGAATTATTAGAGCAAGAGAATAACAATCTGCAAAGAGAGTTATCGCAGTTGAAGTTTGCAGCTTCCACTTCAAAAGCCTTGATCCCAGTGACTAATGAGGGATTCTAGTTCTTGTAGGTCGAGAACGCCAACTTGAGGGATGAGTTGGAAACCTTAAAAAAATTCATCCCTTATACATCTTCTCATGGACGAGCAAGAGCTCCTCAGGGACGAGCAAGAGCTACTCGGATTCCTGTTGAGGAACAGAGGACTCAATCTGCCTTAGAGAACCAGGCCTTCCAATTAATGGCGAAGAACCAGGTGTTGGATGAAATGTCAAAGAAGATCAGGGACATGGAAGATTTGCATTCTACGCAAAAGTCTGTCTTGGACAATAAAGAACTCTTCATCAAAAATCTCCACGAACAGCTAGAAAGATTGACATATCAATTCCATAAACAGCCTAGGGAGTTCTGGATGGCTGGGTGCAACGAGGCTCTCTACCACTTGGACGATCGTATCCAGAATGCCAATAATGAGGGCTACAAACAGGGCTGGTTGAATGCCTTAGGTGTGCTATAACTAGAACAGGGTCATTACCTATGGGATTACCATAATCCTGGGTTGCTCTACCTTCCAGTGCCACCATTCAAGCTCGACATGAGTTGGATCCCTGCTCGGGCCATCCCTCAGTGCTTAATTTCCAAGTATCTCGGCAACTACAATCTTAATTCTAATGTCGAGATATCTCATCCTGAGCACCTTCTAGATCGACCATCCGTGATAAATATCAGGATGTTAAAAGATCTTAACTTCATAAATTCTCCTCTTGCTTTAAATGATCCGCCTGCTGGCGAGGAACCTGTTTCAAAAGCAGAGGGGAAGAAACCAATAGAATAGGAATATTGATGTAATAAATTTGTATACATTTCATTCTCAATGTAATTTATTTTTGGATTTAATGAAAGACTTTCATTTTTGTTCGCAATCTCAATTGTCATTGTTTTGTAACACTTTACATTTGTGCATGTGTATCTGTTAAAAAGATAACAATATTGTATTATTTGTCGATCAACTTATTGTCGACTAGCTTGAATTTGTGGTAGTCATTTTAAAAAGTTACTAAGTTGTTCCTCGACCAACTTACTAAGTTGTTTCTCGACCAACTTACTAAGTTGTTTCTCGACCAACTTAGTAATAATTTTAAAAAGTCACGAGTATTAATAATTTTGCTTGATTATTTTCTCGTATTCATAAAATGTTTCCGACCAACCAAGGTCGATAAATTTTCCTTTTCGACTAACTACAGTTAGTGGGTTTTTATCCCCGACCAGCCATAGTTAGTGGATTTTTCCTCTAAGAGGAGCTTTGGCACTTTTTGGAATAATTTTACCTCCTGACCAACTTTAGTTGGTGTTTTCAAGAATATATTTACTTCCTAACCAACATAAGTTGTCATTTTTAGGAATACTTTTACTTCCCGAGGAACACATAGTTTTACTTCCCGTAGGAATACAAATTTTACTTCGTGGAGGAATACAAGTAGCTTTACTTCCCGGAGGAATACAAGTAGCTTTACTTCTTGGAGGAGTACAAGTTTTACTTCCCGGAGGAATACAAGTAGCTTTACTTCCTGGAGGAATACAAGTAGCTTTACTTCCCAGAGGAATACAAGTTTTACTTCTCGGAGGAATATAAGTTTTACTTCCTGGAGGAATACAAGTAGCTTTACTTCCTGGAGGAATACAAGTTTTACTTTTCGGAGGATACTTCCCGTAGGAATACATTTGTTTCTAGACCAACCTTAGTCCGATTTTTGCCGAGTAGTGTGTAGCACTAGTATTCTCCGAAAAACATTCAATAAAAGGAGAGAATATACATCACTGATAATACTTGCGCAGGTGCTCTGCGTTCCATGCATTCTTAAACTCCTCCCCCTCTAAAGTTGCTATTCGGTAAGTTCCTGGTCGAACAACTTCTGTAACTCGGTATGGTCCATGCCAGTTTGCCTCTAGTTTGTTTTGATTTTGAATCACTTTGTTTAGCACATAGTCTCCTTCTTTCAGGTCACACTTCTTCACCCTCTTATTGTAGAACAAAGCTGTTCGTTGTTGGTATGCAGCATTCCTGATGGCTGCTTCTTCTCTAACTTCCTCGAGCATGTCTAAATCCAATCTTCTCATTAAGTCGCTGATAGGGGAATTGAAATTCAGTACCCTGTGTGTTGGGAGGCCCAACTTGGCAGGTATAACACCTTCACTTCCAAACGCTAGCATATATGGAGATTCTCTAGTTGCTGTTCGGGGGGTAGTACGATAAGCCCATAGTACTGATTATAGCACGTTGATCCAATTTTCTTTCGCGTTACTTAGTCTTTTCTTCAAGCCATTTAGCAGCGTTTTGTTTGTCACTTCAGTTTGTCCATTGCTTTGAGGATGGCCTGGTGCTGAGTGGATCTTCAAAATGTTTGATTGATGACAATAGGCAGCGAACTCCTCGTTGTCAAATTGTGTTCCATGGTCTGTGATGAAAGCATGAGGAAGACCATATCGACAAATGATGTTCTTCCAAATAAATTGGTACACCTTGTCGTACGTCATATCAATGAGAGGCTCAGCTTCAACCCACTTAGTAAAATAATCCACTACGATGACGAGGTATTTGAATCTTCCTCTGGTAGTTGGTAGTGACCCGACCAAATCTATTCCCCACAAGGAAAATGGCCAAGGGGAAGTGATAGGTGTCAACAATGCTTGTGGAGTTCTTCGGATGGAGGAAAAGCGTTGGAACTTATCACATTTCTTGGCATAGGCTATACAATCAGCCCTTATCGTCAGCCAGTAATATCCCTGCATCATCATCCTTTGCAAAAGCGTCTGACCTGCTACATGTGCTCCACAGTTTCCTTCATGGATCTCTTTAATCAATTCTTTCACCTCGGAGAGATGTACACATCTTTGTTAACCTGCCATAATTCCTCGTCTATATAGAATACCATTAGTTAATACATACCGAGCAGCTTTAAACTTTAATTTCTTGGCTGTGAGCTTGTCAATTGGTAATTCTCCCTCCTCAATATATGCCCTGATGGGATCCATCCAAGATGGTCCTAAATCAATGGTGATAAAGTTCATCGTCAAATCTTCATTTATACTCTGACCAGCTAAAACTTCAATTGGGATTGTTCTTCGTAGCTCGGTACGAGTAGCTGATGCTAATCGATCTAGGGCATCTTCTCTTGCATTCTCCATTCTTGGTATTCTGACCAACTGAATAGCAGCAAATTCTGATACCAACTCCATCACCTTTGCATGGTACTTGATCATTAATTCTCCTTTAGCTGGATATATTCCCAACATTTGATTTACGATTAATTGAGAATCACTGAAAATAATAACCTGCTGCGCTTCCATAATTTTTGCCAAATTAAGACCTGCAATCATGGCCTCATACTCAGCCTCATTATTGGAAGCTTTGAATTGGAAACGTAGGGCGTATTCCATGTCGACCTCGTTCGGAGTGCTCAAAACTATCCCTACCCCACTGCTTGTTATGCAAGATGAGCCATCTACATATAGCCTCCATATAGGTAACTCGTCTTCAAACTTCTGATCTGACAGAGTTCCTCGATGAAATATTTGTTGCTTCCTTTCATCCTCCCCTGATATTTCTTGTTCTTCATCGATCATCTTTTCTTTCCCTTTTACCAACCTGAGTTGGTCTGAGCTCGAATTTGATAATCCTGTAACATCCACTTGCCCTTTTACCAACCTAAGTTAGTCTGAGCTTGTGTTTGATGATCCTGTAACATCCACAGGTTGATCAGTGAGCAATCTTTTCTCCTTGGTGGTATCAGGATAGGTGAACTCTGCTATAAAATCTGCTATAGCTTGCCCTTTTAGCGATGATCTAGGTTCATAAACTATATCATATTCACCAAGATCTATTGCCCAGTAAATCAATCTCCCTGATTTTTCTGGTTTATGAAGGGCTTGCCTCAATGGCATATCAGTATATACTACTATGGTATGAGCTTGAAAGTATGGCTTCATTCTTCTACTTGCCTCGATCAATGCTAATACTAACTTTTCCAGTTTTGGATATCTGATCTCTGCTCCTCGGAAGGCCTTACTCGTATAATAAATTGTTTTTTGTACTCCATTCTCCACTCTTATTAATGCCGAACTAACTGCATTCTCGGACACTGCCAGATACAAGTACAGTTTTTCTCCCATCACTAGCCTGGATAGCAATGGAGGTGCTCCCAATATTTCTTCAAATCTTGAAAAAGCCTTCTCACATTCATCATTCCACTCAAAAGTCTTTCGGAGTGTCTTGAAGAATGGGAGACATCGATCAGTTGCTCAGGATACAAATCTGTTGAGTGCTGTTACTCGTCCTGTAAGACTTTGCACCTCTTTCTTCATCGTTGGAGATCGCAGCCCTAATGAGCTTTGATCTTTTCAGGATTTTCCTCAATACCTCGTTGGTTGATAATGTATCCGAGAAACATGGCTTCTCTTACTTCGAATATGCACTTCGTCGGGTTTAGCTTCATTTGATATTTATCCAGTTGATCAAAGTCTGACTTAAGTCAACTAGATAATCGGCATCTTTCTTGATCTTTGTCAGTATATCGTCAACATAGACTTCCATATTGCAACTGATTTGTTCAGCAAAGACCTTGTTCATCAGCCGCTGATATGTCGCACCTGCATTTTTCAAACCAAAAGGCATAACATTATAACAATAAGTTCTCCTAGGGGTAATGAAAGAAGTACTCTCCCTCTCTTCAGGTTTCATTTTAATCTGATTGTAGCCTGAATAAGCATCCATGAAGCTCAGCAGCTCGTGTCCCGAGGCATCATCCACTAGTTGATCAATTCGGGGCAGCGAAAAGTGATCCTCTGGGCATGCTTTGTTGAGGTCGGTGAAGTCTACACACATCCTCCATTTGTTGTTCTTCTTCTTCACCATCACCACATTTTCTAACCAGTCTGGATATTTAACATCTTCAATAAAGAAAGATTTCTAGAGCTTCTCGACTTCCTCATGTATAGCTTGATTCTTCTCGGGGCTGAATACTCTTCTTCTCTGCTTCACATGCTTGATCTCCTTATTCACATTGAGTTCATGACATAAGAAAGTTGGGTCTATTCCGGGCATATCCTCATGACTCCACGCAAAATTTTTCTTTCTGCTTCTAAGGAAAGTTATTAATTTATGTTTTAGTGAGGCTTCTAACGATGAACCTACTTGAGTAGTTCGTTCAGGGTGCTCGTCGTCCAGAATGATGTTTTCAGTAGCTTCCACCACTTGACCCTTCACGAGTTGCGACTCATCTCTAGGATCCAATGTTTCAATTTCTGCCCCTTCTTCTACTTAATAATTAGTAGTCTTTTTCCTTGATTCCTCCAGTTCCTCTTGCTCGGCAGATGAATAATAGCATTCCCGAGCTACTTTCTGATCACCTTTAACGACTCCTACTCCAAATTTTATTGGAAATTTTAGGCATTGATGCACCGTAGATGGTACAACCTCGAACTTCTTCAATCCTACTCTTCCCATGATGATATTGTATGATGATTGAACATTCTTATCCATTACGAAAAAGCGTATTCTTTCTGTCCGATAAGAAGGCCACGTACCAATGAATATATCCAACTTAATCATCCCAAGTGGAAATACTTTCTCGCCAGCAAAATTGAGGAGGGGTCTATGATAAGGTTCCAATTGAGATAGCTTTAGATTTAAACTGTCGAAGAACGAGTTGAACATGATGTCTGTCGAGCTACCATTGTCTACCAGTACTCTTGAAATCATTACCTCATTCATCCTCATTTTGATCACCAATGGGTCATCATGAGGATATAAAACTCTTGCGAGGTCGTTTTTTGAGAAATCGATGACCAATTTCTCTTTGTTCACCTTTCTCGGGCGATCCTCGTTAGCTAAATTTATTCGCTGAATTACGAACAAGCTTGAGCCTCGCAGAGGTAAGCTTTTCTTTCTGCAGTAAGGTATCCTCCTCCTGCATCTCCACCTGTAATAACATTACAATCAAATGAACCAAAGCGTATTGAAAATACCTCACGTTCTAGCTGCCTTGGTTGGGAAGATCGGGGTCGTCTTCTGGATCAACTTCATGGTTTCTTTTCTTGTTATCCTCTGCTCGACGAGGAGATCTAGACCTTTCTCTTGCTCGATCGTTGTTTCTTCTTTCGCTTCCACGATTAACATACTTTGTCAGTTTTCCTCGTCTGATGAGTGTTTCAATCTCATTCTGAAGAGCTATGCAATTTTTGGTCATATGGCCATGATCTTTATGAAACTCGCAATACTTTGCTTTATTCCTCTGATCAGGGTCTGCCTTCATTTTCTCTGGCCAGTTTAATTCCTCGTTGTTCTTGATTTCTTTTAGAACATGGTTGATATCCTTCTTCAAAGGAGTATAATTATCGAATTTCTTCATTGCGTCCCACACCGACCTAGTTCTTGAATGTTTGTCATTACCATTGTTCTTATGCTCTTTCTTTTTAGCTTTATCACCTTCCACCTTGGTTTCTTTGGCATCCATATTCTTCTTCGCAGCCATAGCCTCCTCGGCATTCATAATCTTGGTCGCTTTTCCCATCAGATCTGACATGGTTCTAGGTGGATCTTTGGCAAAATTATAGTATAACTTGTTAGGCAGTAGTCCACTCATCAAGGCGGTAATCGCGGTCTTTTCCTCATAATCAATGACTTCGAGCTTCTCGTTATTAAAACGAGTTATATAATCTCTGGTACTTTCACCAGCTTTTTATCTAACACTTAACAAATGCGCTACTCGTTTAACAGGCTTTGCCCCAAAATAGAAATTCCCAATGAATAACTCGTCCAGTTGAAAGAAAGTTGAGATCTTACCCCGAGGAAGATTATTATACCATATTTGAGCAAATTCGGTAAGAGTTCCCGAGAATGCTCTACATCTCATCTCATCTGGAACATTATAGATGTCGGTCGCAGCTTGGTATTGTTCTATATGAAGGACAGGATCTGTCTTTCCATTATATTTGGGGGTCACAACAGGTGCTTTGAACTTTGATGGTGTTGGAAAATCTATAATGGCCTGGACAAAAGGTGTTCCTCGAACAAAAGTTCATTGTAGAGGGTTCTTGGCTTTAGCCATTTCCCCTAATCTATCCTCCAGCCTCTGGATAGAGCCTTTCCACACATCATTTTCTTCCTCGGGCATGTTGGTTCGAGCAACTGATCGCGTTGAAGTGGCTTCCTAGGATCTATCTTGACGAGCGGCTGGTCGCGAATGGGCAGATCCTTCCCTTAAATCTGATGGTCGTCGAAAACTTCTCGATGCGACTTTAGGAGGACTTCTACTCCTTTTAGGTCCTAATCGATCAAAAGGTGATACCCTGTTGATAAATGATGAGGATGAGATTGAATATGAACATAAACATTCACATCAAACATATAAGAGACAAAGATTTTTAAAGTGGTTTGGCTATAAGGAAAATCCTACGTCCACTGTTATTTTATTCCCAGGGGTTTACAATAGCACAATGTGGTAGAGAGAGAAAGGATATGTATCTTGTGTATGGTATTTCTTGGTTCTCTTGGATCTCTTTTTGGCTAAGGGAATACAAGTATTTATAGTGGTGGGAGATAAAGAGATTCATTGTATGTAGACATTTATACATTATGTCTACATTTAACGAATCTAATTGTTGAACTGCTTGGTATGCTATGTGTTGTCATCTACAGTATAAATGTACATTAATGCTCATTAAATGCATAGTCATCTTCATTAATGCACATTAAATGCATAGTTATCCTTTGATCTTCCTGGTTGGTATGCCGACCAACACTCCTCGGGTGCCGACCAACTCTCCTCGGATGCCGACTAACACTCCTCGGGTGCTGACCAACTCTCCTCGGATGCCGACCAATTCTCCTCGGGTGTCGAATATTGCCACGTAGGATGACATGTGTCCTTTTCAGATTGGTCCTCGTAGATGGAGAATTTTTGCGTTAACAGAAGCCCCCAATGCTCCATGCTTGATGGTTTACTTGAAAGGATGGAGTATTTATTCTGCAGTGTTGCTCGGTGCTCGTGAAATTCTTGATCTACCTTCTTGATTTGTTCAAGGTAAAGTGCATTATCTCCTGGACGACATATGATGCAGGCTGATCGATGGTTACTAATCTTTCTTTTGAGGAACTCCGTGTGCTATGTATCACCCCTGGGAATTTGGATACAGCCATGCTATAGTATGCAGCTTGTAGCTTGTCATAATCTTCAACTATGTTGATTGGTTTGCTAGCCGACCAACTGCCTCCTGTGCCGAGTAACTGAGTGCTAACTTCACGTGCTTTATTCTTCTGATTTATGATCCTCTGAATACTTTGTCGAGTAACATACTAGATTTTGAACCCAACTCTTTAATCTAATTAGTACCAATCTAGTGGTGGACTTCGAAACATTTTCACACAAATTCTCCTTCATTATTGGTCGAGAGAGTAGTAGCAAAAGATCTCAGTGTTGTAGATGCTGATTTTGACTTCTACCTCTGCTCGGGAACGAGCAAGAGGTTCTCGGGACGAGCAAGAGCTTCTCGGGTAACTGTCGAAGAACAGAGAACTAAATCTGCTTTGGAGAATCAAGCCTTCCAACTAATGGCAAAGAACCAGGCCTTGGCTGAGATGTCCGAGAAGATCATGAGTCTTGAAGAGAAACTTCCTGCTCGGGGATGAGCAAGAGCTTCACGGGGATGAGCAAGAGCTTCTCGGGGACGAGCAAGAGCTTCACGAGGACGAGAAAGAGCTTCTCGGGGACGAGCAAGAGCTGCTCGGACAGACCATCTGTGATGAACATCAGAATGCTGAAAGATTTTAACTTCATAAACTCCCCTTATGCTTTGGATGATCCTCCTGCTGGCGAGGAACCTGTTTCAAAAGAAAAGGGAAAGAAACCAATAGAGTAGGAATCTCAATGTAATAGTTAGTATACATTTTCATTCTCAATGTATTTTGTTTTTGATTTTAATGAAAGACTTTCATTTTTGTTCTCAATCTTAATTGCTATTGTCTTGTAAAATACTCTACATCTGTGCATATGTATAAGTTAAAAAGATAACAATATTGTGTTGTTCATCGACCAACTTAGTAATAAAAAAGTTACAAGTATTAGTAATGTTGCTCGATCACTTAATAATAAAGTAATGAGTATAAAAATGTTTAAAATTTTTCCAACCAACCAAGGTTATTAAATTGTGCTCGTCGACCAATTATAGTTAGGGAGAGTTTTTATCCCCGACTAACCATACTTGGTAAATTTTTGTCTTTTTCATAAAATTTGTCCGACCAACCAAGGTCGATAAATTCTCCTCATCGGCCAACTACAGTTAGTGGGTTTTTATCCCCGGCCAACCATACTTGGTATAGTTTGGAATATTTTTTCCTCGTCGACCAACTACGTTGATACAGTTTGGAATATTTTTTCCTCGTCGACTAACTACGTTGGTACAGTTTGGAATATTTCTTCCTCGTCGACCAACTACGTTGATGCAGTTTGGAATATTTTTTCCTCGTCGACCAACTACGTTGGTAAAGTTTGGAATATTTCTTCTTCGTCGACCAACTACGTTGATACAGTTTGGAATATTTTTTCCTCGTCGACCAACTTCATTGATACAGTTTGGAATATTTTTTCCTCGTCGACCAACTACGTTGATACAGTTTTTCAGGTGAGAGAAAATTATTTTTTATATTGATCCCTTCCTATTCGCTATTTGCAGAGATAAAAATATGGTGAATGATTAAAGTTATTACCAAATTTATATCAAAAATCAATCAATTTGACTTTATTGACATAAATGGAAGCTGGACCAAATTAAGTATATAGTTCATAAAAATGAATGCAAAGAGACTCAAACTTGAAGAGAGAAAATAGATCTGGGTCATGATTTCCATGAGAAAAGTTTTTATTGTCTTTAACCTTTTCCCATTCTTTTATTAAAAAATTGATGGGAATTTGAATAGACATCAAAGATCTTACAAAATTTATTTCAAAATCAACAATGAAAATGATCAAATCTTATCATCGTCGTATATATTGGTATATGTAATCATTTAAAATATTTATTCCATGATATAAAATAGAAACTTGAGAATCAAGCAAAAAGTTATGAAATCCACTATTTTTCAGATTTCTAAATAAGAATTAATCTAACAGTTATGATTTTGAAATCATGATATGCAATATTTTGCAAATAAAAATTGGACAATTAATTTATGTATATAAACATAAAAATCATGATTGAATCATATAGAAAAAAAACTTAGCTTTTGATGGAGAACAATGCTTATAACACGTTCCCACAGACGGCGCCAATCTGTTGAAGACAGAAAATGGCCACTGCCATTTTAGTGGCCTCAACAGCAGATAAATGATGAGGATGAGATTGAAGATGAACATAAACATTCACATCAAACGTATAAGAGACAAAGATTTTTAAAGTGGTTCGGCTATAAGGAAAAGCCTACGTCCACTGTTATTTTATTCCCAGGGGTTTACAATAGCACAATGTGGTAGAGAGAAAGGATATGTATCTTGTGTATGGTATTTCTTGGTTCTCTTGGATCTCTTTTTGGCTAAGGGAATACAAGTATTTATAGTGGTGGGAGATAAAGAGATTCATTGTATGTAGGCATTTATACATTATGTCTACATTTAACGAATCTAATTGTTGAACTGCTTGGTATGCTATGTGTTGTCATCTACAGTATAAATGTACATTAATGCTCATTAAATGCATAGTCATCTTCATTAATGCACATTAAATGCATAGTTATCCCTTGATCTTCCTAGTTGGTATGCCGACCAACACTCCTCGGGTGCCGATCAACTCTCCTCGGATACCGACTAACACTCCTCGGGTGCTGAACAACTCTCCTCGGATGCCGACCAACTCTCCTCGGGTATTGAATATTGCCACGTAGGATGACATGTGTCCTTTTATGATTGGTCCTTGTAGGTGGAGAATTTTTGCGTTAACACCCTGCTTAACCTCTCTAGCGCACTAGTCCTTTTTGGAGAGAGAGTGATGCGTTGTTTAGTATCTGTGGCCCGCACTGATGAAGTTCATCCAGGTTGATAAGAAAAATCTTCAGATTCCCTAGTACGATATGAATCAGTACGCCTAGTACGTAAAGAAGGTAAACGGGTATTTCTTTGAATACTTCACAGTCCTGAATGGGTAGGTGCATGACGTGACTAAAAATTTGTCTTAAAAGTGCGTTCACTCTAGGTTCAAGTGCAAACCTATCGCTCAAGTAATAACCCAGTAAGTTGGGATCGAATCCACAGGGAAAGAAAATGTCAACTAGTAATCAGGAAACTTATTAGATCTGAAAATGATTTCTTAAAATAAACAAAAAGATGATTAATGATTTTGGAAGATTTCTAGCGAAATAAAACTTTTCTTAACAAAAGCAACCTGGAAATTTTAATGAAAACAAACTAAAAATTGCAGGAAAATTTTTTAATCAAATGGGAGAAAACAGGGTAGAATACAATCCCTCAATCCTTAGAAAATTATCATAGAGAATACTAGATTTGTAAATTAAAATAATTGATTAGATCCAGCCTTTATAACTTCTAAGCATTACATATATGAGGTTCAAGCCCGCATCATATGAAATCAAAAATAGGTATAAAGCAGTGAATGATAAATTATACTAGCAAAGCTTTCTTAAACATCTCAAGTACCTAGGGCAAGAGAGATTAAAAGATTGACAGTTTTTGTATAATTTTCTTTCACGATTCAATCAATATTGTAATTTAACCTCTGTTTTCTACATAGATAATCTGCCTTGGATTGAGTTCATGTACCCCAACCCTTGGGAAATTTAGCTACTCATGATTGGATTGAAGAACAAATTCATACTCAGAATTATGGAACTGCAAGACATGGGAAATAAATCTGCAAATAATAAAGTAACAGAGAATAAAAGGATATTACTTGAATTCAGCAGCAGGGAAGTAATTGAAATTGAAATCCAGATAACTTCTCCTTAATCAGCAGTACAAACTAAGGTTCTTATGAAAGAAATTTAAACTTATGAATATTTCTCTCAGAAACTAACTCTCAAATTCTTTAGCTAATTTGTAATCTACCAACAACTAACAACATGCTACAATTCTCTCTCTACTTTCTTGGTTAGTCTATTATTTTTTCAAATGATATAGGGAACTAGCTTTTATAATACCAAGTATCGAAATTGATAGCCAATAATGCTTGTTGGTACGTTTTTCCAAGAGTTGCTATGCTTTAATTGAACAATTAATTGTCAGCATTTCACACTACCGGATCGGTTCGAATACACCGGATCGGTTCTTTTCTTTTTACCGGATCGGTCTGGGCCTAGTCGGACGGGTTCAAAGTTTTTTCTTTCATCGGTTCGTCATCAATCCGGGGGCTACTGGACTTTGTCAATTCGGATGGATCCGGATCGGTCCGAAATTCTTCTAGTTTGACTTTTTCCTTGAAACTTTGACTGACCATATCTTCTGATCTAGAACTCCAATTTGAATGTCATTTCTTCCTATGCTCTTGTGAACTCATGCTCTTAAACTTTAATTTTGACGTTGCTTCTGAATTTTGAATGGAATTTACACTTTTTCCCTTTTACATTTCTTTTAATTTTCTTCTCTTCTTTTATTGCATTCCATTCCTGAAATCTTTATCACAATTACACAAAAACTAGGGAATTTTGTTAGAAACTTACAATAGAATGATATGGACTAAAAATGATTCAATTACCTTGTTCGAGATATTAAAATTACTAACTTAAGGGGATAAATTCGGAAGAATTTACGCTTGGTCAAATCCCCCTAACTTAGGACTTTGCACGTCCCGGGCAATGTATCTGAATCCAAAACTCAACTCTTGAAAATTCCTTTATTAAACTAAAATTTTACTTTCGCAGGCACGCGATTGCAGTGAGCATATGCAACAAGCCTTTAAACCCCTAGGTTACCCTAGTAGGACGAGTTTTGTCTCGTGAGGGTTTGCAGTGAATACACCCACAAAATTCTTTATTGACTCAAATAAATATCAAAATACTTAAAAATTGTACAATTTAAACTTTTCGAAAAAACAATCACCATAAATTCACATTCAACTGTCTCAAACCATAGTGTGTGTGTGCAAAGCTAAAAATTAAACCTCAAATTTCCACCGATTGAGCATTACGTTACTTTCCGAAAATTCGTTTTGATTCAAACTCTTACGGATACACTCATAAACGAATCACTCGGATTGTGGCTATATTCTCTCGGTATGCATGATATAAAGAGTAAATATAATGGACACAAATTCATGCATACAAAATTGAAAAGAATGAAATATATGGTGAAAAGATCTCATCATCGGAGTACTGATATTAGGAAACGGGAACATCACCTCTAGTTCACACCATTTTAATCTCTTATATTATCTTTTCATGTCTTAGCTCTCCACGCGGTAACTAATTTCGCAATTTGGACTCGGTTAGGACTTTTCTTGGGTTTAAGGTATAAGTAAAAAAATGGGAATGGATGGAATGTTAGGAATTGGAAAATGTCCTTATGATGTCCATTAGTGCTTTTTCTAGCATTTGCTCTTTTCTTTTTTCTTTTTTTTCTTGCCCCTTTTTATTGCACATTTTGGACTTACTTGATGAATTTTCTCAATTTTCACAATTCCGGGTTATTTGGGGTTTTCAGGTTATCACACTAAAGGGAAAAATTTATTAGGCTCAAAGTGGGTTGCAAAGGAATAATTTTGTTTTTCACAACTTTTTATGGCTAATATTTTTGGGTTAAACAAACGAGGGCCTACTTCATTGTCCAAATTACTAATCACATTACCATATGCATCTCGAGATTAATTAAGTTTAGAGATATATTTAGCACGAATTTCGAGACAACATTTCATACATTTCCCATAACCGATCAAAATAAAGGATTGAGATCATCAACGACTTATTAAAACGCTGAAAAGAACTTTGAGTTAATCATCAACTCGGATTGATTTAAAAACTCATAAAAAATTGAAAGGCTCAAAATCTCACCGGGTTTGATTAATCTCCACACTTATTCGTAAAGTCGTCAATTTTCTTTCAATTTCCATCTTCGGTCAATTTTGGCTTAGTGCAATTGAGATTTAACAATTTGAGACTTTAAATAGAATAAAGGTGATATTTTTGAAAATTTTAAATTTAAACTTTTATTTATTTTGAAGAAAAATATTTTTGGCTTTTTCTAATTTTTTTCAATTTTTTTTATTAGGCGAAGTTTTATGAATACGCACCTGTCATCCCCCCTAACTTAATGATTTGCATTGTCCTCAATCAAAGGATAAGAGATAAAGAAGATAACAGAAAGAGTGCGAGAACTAAAACAAGCCAATAATAGACTAAAACTGTATATTACAAACTGTGACAACACTGTGGAAACAAATAAAAGAAAAAAAAACAAACAAAGGTAGAAAAATCCTAAAAGGGGAGAGGGCAGCCTAAGGGGCGGGTGGGTGATGGGAAGTACTGGGAGCAGTAGGATCATATGGATTATAATAGTACGGAGGAAGAGAGGCCTCAGGTCCCGCCTGGAGACGATACAAGTCGGCCTGCATACGCAGGACCAAACTCATGTCCCTCTCGTAGGAGGACACGTGTGCGTCAAAACGCGTTTCAAGAGAGAGAACGCGCTCAGTTAAGCCCGTACCAATCGGAACATAATCCGAATCATCCGTCTCATCATACTCTTCCTCTTCACCTTCCCCCATCTCAACATCCTCCTCTCCACTCTCTTCGTCACTCGAATCGCCACCGTGCCTTGCACGGACTAGCTGAATTTGCCGCTCACTTAGAGTGCGGGACTCTTGACCTAAAGGCTTAGGCAAGTTGATAAGATCTTGAGGTGGTGCAATCCTGGCATCCCGAAGCATGGATGTAATGAGTCGACCATAAGGAAGAGGAGTGCGGACCTTTTTATCATAAGCCACAAAAAGGATATCGGTGTAAAATGTCTGGGCCAAATTGATCACGGTTGCAGGGTCGAACAGATGATACATCATAGTGGCTTGGCGAGGCCTCATCGCCGAATCATTGGAGGTTTACAAGATATTGGCACAAACGATATGAAAGGTGAAGCGTGCCTTATCGGATAAGCGACCGACGGGAAAGGTCTCGGTATTCCAAACCGCACCGGGATGGATTCGCGAGATACAAACCTCCTTAGATAGAACGGGATCGGGACTCGAATAATCAAATTGGGCCGGAGTGATCGCACCAAAAGACTCTAACTTCTGTGCCACAAGGTCAAGTGATAATGGGATAGGGATGGAATCCACATAGGCTTGGGATTCAAATTCAGCGGTACGAATAAGAGATCCGTAAAACTGTCGCACTTCATTCTCCCAAACTGCCTCATAAGGCTCGTTGAAGAAACGGCACCAGCCCCGGGACAGGAAAAGGGCTGTGACAGAATCGGGCATTTGATCCCACAACACTTGACGTTCGATATGAATCTTTCGCGTAGGGCTGAAAAACTTACGGCACCAATTTGCTTCACGGAGGGAACGGTACTCTCCATGTCCATCGGGAAGGACTTCATTGGAGGTATACTTCTGAGGAGCATCCATGGATATGGAGGATAGAAACAGTAATGGAGAAGAGAAGGTAAGTGTAGGTGAAGGTGTGAAGAAAATGGGTAGGGTGATGGGTGTATTTATAGTGGGTGAGTAGGAGTTTGGAGGGAATGAAAGGGTGGATGAATTTGGATGAATTTTTGAAGGAAGTGAAGGGATTGGGGAAAGTGAAGAGGTGTAGATCGAAGAGGTGGATCTCGGGAAATGAATTCTGCAGACCATCGGACCGATCCGATTTTAGGACCGGATCGATCCGCCTTATCGGATCGGTTCTTTAATTCACCCGGACCGATCTGCCTAACCGGATCGGTTCTTTTAATATCACCCGGACCGATCTGGTCTGCTGATTTTCTAAATTCTTCCTCTCTTTTCTTCAAAAATGCTTCTATTCTCTCTTCCAAACATGAATTTTCCACTCCTCATACTTTATATTATCCTTAATGCTCATCGAAAACGAACTACCACTCACCCTTTGGATTCTCAACCCCGGGACTGACTCAAACCTAAGACTCCTAGTTCCTAAGACTCCTATGTACTAAAATCACCCCATACATGTCGGGGGTGCAACGACCTCACCTCTCTCTCCACAAATCACCCGATCCCTTCCACTGGGTACGATGCACTCCTCGTCTCTCCCGTCTTACCATCATACGTGAATAGCCGGAACAAAATGTGCCCGTGCCCATAGATAACCGGAAAAGGATCCGCTTGTTGCATAGCACGTGGATGGGTCTCTAAGTCGGACGAGATTTGAGTCGTATCTTCAAGTACCTCCGAAGACTCAAATGGTATGGGTAGAGGTTTGGGAAGGATAAATTCATCAATTCTATTTTTCCACTCGCTTTCGTCTAAATGACGAAATAAGGCCCAGAAAGATTGGACTTCATCATTGAGGCTTGCATCCACCGATCCGAACTCGCGCTCAAACTCTGCTAGGCTAAACTCCTCTAGATCTCTCTCTTGTAACCAAGTTTCAAACTCCTTCACCTCACACTCAAACTCAGTATGAGACCTCTTTTCCTCACCACTTTGCACTAAACACACTTCCAAAGCATCTCCTCCTATGATTTTCTCAATATTCTCATCCACTACCTCTTCAATAAGATCAACCTCAAGAATTTCATCCTCATCACCCATTTGGTTAGCGACATTGAAAATATTAGTCTCGAGAGTCATGTTTCCAAAAGTGAGTTGCATTTGGCCATTCCGTGTATTGATCAAAGCATTAACAGTAGCTAAGAATGGACGGCCCAATATTATTGGAATATGATTTCTCGTATGGGGTACAGGCTCAGTGTCCCAAATGACAAAATCAACCGGAAAGTAGAACGTGTCCACTTGAACTATCACGTCTTCTACGATCCCTCGAGGCACTTTCACTGTTCTATCCGCTAACTGTAGAGTGATTCGGGTAGGTTTTAAATCACCTAATTCAAGTTTCTTATAAATGGAGTATGGAAGGATATTGACACTTGCACGTAAATCAAGCAATGCTTTTTCCACTCTTCTCTCACCTATGACGCACGAAATGGTAGGTGCACCTGGATCTTTGAATTTAGGAGGAAGATCGTTAAGAAGAATCGAGCTCACATTTTGTGCCAAGAAAATATTTTTCTTTACCTTAAGCCGTCTTTTGACAGTCAAAAGATCTTTGATAACCTTAGCATATGCTGGAATTTGTTGAATAGCATCAAGGAATGGCAAATTCAATTTTACTTACTTCAACACATCCAACACCTCGGTACGTGAAGCTCCTTTTTTGGGTGGCTCTAAGCGTTGAGGAAATGGAGCAGCAATAGGCAACTTGACTTCAATTTCAGGTCGAACTTCCTTATCTTTCAATTCCTTTTCTAAGGAAGGTTCTTCATACTCGGGAATTTCAGATTCCTTAGAAATTTTGGGTTCAACTCCATCATCATTCATCTTTGGAAGCTTTGGTGATAGATCAATCACGCGGCCACTACGAAGAGTAGTAACAGCTTGACAATGTTCTTGCAACTCCGATGATGTGGAGCCAACCGTGGTTTGACCTTGAAGAGGAGGTCTTTGGCCTTGGGCTGGAAGTTTACCTTTCTCTTGAGTATTTGCCGCAGCTTGCAACCTAGAAATGCTAGTATGCATTTCATCAAACATTCGATCATATTTAGCATCTCTCTCTTTTTGGGATTGAATGAATTGATTGAAATTATCCTCAAGAGTTCTCCTAGGTGGAGCTACATACGGACCAGGAGGTGGTGCTTGCATAGAATTTTGCATTGGAGGAGCCACTTGCTGAAATTGAGGAGGTGGTGGTAGAGTCATTTGTGGATTATGAACGATCCCACCTTGAGGTTGTTGATTGGGCATAAATATTGTATATTTATCTCCCTAATTTCGGTACTTTTGTGAGCCCGAGTGATGTAACATATATGGATTTGATTCACTTTTATGCTACTAACCTTCGTGGCGAGTATTTCGTGTTTTGTGCTTCCCCTATTGGTTTTACAGGTTAATTATGCAAGCAGTGCAAAGGAGGAAGCAAGACAATGCTAGAAAAGCTAAGAAGGCAAGTTCAAGGGCAAATTGGTAATTTTGCAGCCAGATCCGGACGGATAAGTCAGCTGGAAAGTTGAAGAGCTCGGAACAATGAGAACACTGGAAGAAACGGCACCCAAATCCGAGCTACGGTTGAAAAGTTATGCTCAGTTGAAGTTGAAGAAAAATCCAAGAAAAGAAGAGAAAAGTCAGAAAAATTCTAAGTGTTGAACTCCAGGCTAGCACACATTCGTGAACCCCAACCTGAACCGATTCGGGGGGGCGAACCGGTTCGCAGGTACACCCGAACCGGTTTGGGGTACCTGATGCGCGAATTTTGTCTTTTATGTTGATTGGTTCCCAAGTCTCCTATTAGGTTTTAAACTCTCCAATATTGTAGGGAACGTAGGTCACAACTTAGGAGCAGCCATTAGGAGTAGTTTTACTCAGTTTTTGATAGATAAGAAGAAGGAGAAACATCTAGGAACATCAAGAGATTATATTGCTTCAAGATTTCACTGTTTCGGGTTTGATTTTCACGTTTTAATTCAAGATTCTTGTTATTGTTCTTACATGCGTATTTTCCGTAGTTGATTCAAATTATTGCTGCATTCATCATATATATTTACATGTTTAAATCTAGTTTTATCATGAATTCATACACATGCAACGTTATTCTTTCATGTGTTAGTCCATTTAACATATTCGGCTAGGTTTTAAAGGTTGGGATGCATGAACCCAACCTGATGTGTTAGTGCATGTGTAAAACGTTAATCCTATGAATTTAATGATTAATTTTGATCGTATCGTGTAATTTCATAATAATTGTGGATCTTTATATCTCGTTTGCCCTTGGGTACTCGTGATGATTTAGAGCACAATTTGAATGTAATTACCACGATACCGATTTACTCATCCTCAGATTAGGTATGACGCGGGCTTGAACCTCGTATACATAATTCTTGGGAGTACTAAATTCCAGGTTTGAATTAATCGAATAAATTTATGATTGACGTTGTCACTACAGTACACTAGCGTTGGGGATTGTATTCCCATCCTATTTTCTCATCATTTACGTTTAGCAATTTCAATTTAATTCTTCATTCGTCATTCAGATAATTTAGTTAGTTGCATATCTCATCATAATTTCATAATTGCATTTAGTTTAATCAATCCCAAAAACCAAAATCAAATCTTTTCATTTCTTTTTAGAGTCATCGTTAGGATTCCTCCGTCTTATCCCATCGTCATAACTCGGTTGTCCTTTTTCCCTGAGGAACGATACCCGACTTGTCGGATTATTACTTGAACGACAGGCTTGCACTTGAGCCTAGAGAGTACACACTTTAGAGACACATTCTGAGTCGTGTCAGTTGTCCATAATTAAATCCAGGATTCCTCCACGACTGATTATATGCATTCCCTTGTTGTGCATTATAATTTCCTCAAAAACCCCCTATTGCCTCAACCTGTTCAGTATACATTGCTTTGTATGCAGGAATGGTAGGACATCCTTTGGTAGAATGACCTGCATTACAGATGGCACACACTTTCTCCTTTCCAGTTTGTACGGATCCAGTCACATCTCTCAATCTCACTTCAAGCATATCTCTGAAACTCTTTTCTAATTGGTCAAATTTTCGATCCAACAAAGTGTCCTTGTCCAAGTGAAAAATACCGGACGCAACAGGCAAGTTGGACACTTGTCGATTTCTATTTTGACTATTGGGATCATAAGTATCCCATGCTTCGGTAGTTTCAGCTATATATTTCAAATGAGCTTCAGCATCGCTCGAATTTAACTCCCAAAAAGGTCTTTCACACATGGTTTGGACAAGTTGTTTCGATGCTAATGTAAGGCCTTGATGAAAAAATGAAATTAAGTGATTCTTTTCAAAATCGTGATGTGGGCACGCACTCACTAACTCCTGAAATCTCTCCCAACATTTATCAAAAGCCTCATTCTCATTTTGTCTAAAAGCTTGAATTTGGGCTTTAACAGAATTAGTTTTGTGTTGTGGGAAAAATTTTGATATAAACTTGTTTTGCATATCTCTCCAAGATAACACGGAATTTGGGGGTAGGGACCATAACCAAGTTTTAGCTTTATCCTTTAGGGAAAAAGGGAAGAGCTTCAACCGGACTACATCTTGTGGACAATATTGGTCTCCAAAAGTCTCACATGTATCTTCGAACTCTCGAATATGGAGATATGGTTTTTCAGAATCCATCCCATGAAATGTAGGAAGGATTTGGATCATGCCATTCCGAAAATGGAACTGACCGGCATTATACGGGAGTAAAATGCAACCAGGGGTAACAGTTCGCTCCGGAAATAACAAATCTTTCATAGGAAGATAGGGTATCTCATCCTCTCCAGCACCAACACCAACACTACCATGTTCCGACATATCGCTACCAAAAGGTTCAGAATTCTCACTCCGGGTTTGACTCAATGTACGACTAGTAATGGAATTATTAGGCGAAGAAGGTGGAACCCAAAAAGGAAAAGGCACAGAATTTTTAGAACTTGCTTCGGCTATAGGATTTTCTTGAACTTGGGTGGGGGATGAATTCAGCATAAGCACATAAGAGATGAAATGAATATTTTTTTTTTTTATAGAAATCACTTGTAGATACAAATAACTTTCTTGAAAATTTAACAATTTTTCATTCCCCGGCAACGGCGCCAAAAACTTGACGCGACTAAAAATTTGTCTTAAAAGTGCGTTCACTCTAGGTTCAAGTGCAAACCTATCGCTCAAGTAATAACCCGGTAAGTCGGGATCGAATCCACAGGGAAAGAAAATGTCAACTAGTAATCAGGAAACTTATTAGATCTGAAAATGATTTCTTAAAATAAACAAAAAGATGATTAATGATTTTGGAAGATTTCTAGCGAAATAAAACTTTTCTTAACAAAAGCAACCTGGAAATTTTAATCAAAATAGACTAAAAATTGCAGGAAAAACTTTTAATCAAATGGGAGAAAACAGGGTAGAATACAATCCCTCAATCCTTAGCAAATTATCATAGAGAATACTAGATTTGTAAATTAAAATAATTGATTAGATCCAGCCTTTATAACTTCTAAGCATTACATATATGAGGTTCAAGCCCACATCATATGAAATAAAAAATAGGTATAAAGCAGTGAATGATAAATTATACTAGCAAAGATTTCTTAAACATCTCAAGTACCTAGGGCAAGAGAGATTAAAAGATTGATAGTTTTTGTATAATTTTCTTTCACGATTCAATCAATATTGTAATTTAACCTCTGTTTTCTACATAGATAATCTGCCTTGGATTGAGTTCATGTACCCCAACCCTTGGGAAATTTAGCTACTCATGATTGGATTGAAGAACAAATTCATACTCAGAATTATGGAACTACAAGACATGGGAAATAAATCTGCAAATAATAAAGTAACAGAGAATAGAATGATATTACTTGAATTCAGCAGCAGGGAAGTAATTGAAATTTAAATCCAGATAACTTCTCCTTAATCAGCAGTACAAACTAAGGTTCTTATGAAAGAAATTTAAACTTATGAATATTTCTCTCAGAAACTAACTCTCAAATTCTTTAGCTAATTTGTAATCTACCAACAACTAACAACATGCTACAATTCTCTCTCTACTTTCTTGGTTCGGTCTATTATTTTTTCAAATGATATAGGGCACTAGCTTTTATAATACCAAGTATCGAAATTGATAGCCAATAATGCTTGTTGGTACGTTTTTCCAAGAGTTGCTCTGCTTTAATTGAACAATTAATTGTCAGCATTTCACACTACCGGATCGGTCCGAATACACCGGATCGGTTCTTTTCTTTTTACCGGATCGGTCTGGGCCTAGTCGGATGGGTCCGAAGTTTTTGCTTTCATCGGTTCGTCATCAATCCGGGGGCTACTGGACTTTGTCAATTCGGATGGATCAGGATCCAAACCAGATCGGTCCAAAATTCTTCTAGTTTGACTTTTTCCTTGAAACTTTGACTGACCATATCTTTTGATCTATAACTCCAATTTGAATGTCGTTTCTTCCTATGCTCTTGTGAACTCATGCTCTTCAACTTTAATTTTGACGTTGCTTCTGAATTCTGAATGGAATTTACACTTTTGCCCTTTTACATTTCTTCTAATTTTCTTCTCTTCTTTTATTGCATTCCATTCCTAAAATCTTTATCACAATTACACAAAAACTAGGGAATTTTGTTAGAAACGAACAATAGAATGATATGGACTAAAAATGATTCAATTACCTTGTTCGAGATATTAAAATTACTAACTTAAGGGGTTAAATTTGGAAGAATTTACGCTTGGTCAATGCACCGCCATGGAGGGTTTGTAGGAGTTGTCGCATCGTTTCTTGCATGACCGTCTGGCCCTGGGCCAGATTTGTCATTATTCCAGCCAGATCTGGAATATTAGGCGGAGCAGATGGATTTGGAGGGCTTCCAGCGTTTCGATTGCTGGGTTCTAGAATATCAACCATTTGATGAATTGTTTTTCATGAAAAACGATATTACCAGTCGTTTCCCACAGACGGCGCCAATCTGTTGTTGTAAATTATTAGATTATATCTAATTATTTAATCACAGATAAAATAAATGAGACAAATAAGTTTTAAAGTGGTTCATCCTTATAAGAATGGCCTACGTCCAATGTTTCCGCTATTGATGACTGTTTGGGAATTCTCGATTACAAGTTCAATCAAGAAATTTCGGTCCCCTCACAATAAGTATCGTACAATGTATTTGTAGCCCTGAGGCTGTAATGTGAAAGGGTAATACATTAAATTATGTACATGTGAAAGGGTAATATATTAAATGCCACTTAAGCGTATACATATGAATGATAAGCATGTAATGAACATTCAAACTATTGGTCATCCTGCTATTAATGCTTTGTTCGAGGTGCAGCTCGGACCGCCGAAGTTGCTCGGACCGCCTAAGCTTCTCGGTATTCAAGAGTTCCTCGGTACTAAAAAGTTCCTCGTAGAGTTCTTGTTCCTCGGAGCTCCTCGGGGAAGCAATGTTCCTCGTTGTAGTATGGTTCCTCAGAGCATCTGAGTTCCACGAAAGTGTTTATTGTTGCCACGTAGATTGCCACGCGTCTTCATTCAATTGGGCCATGTCAGCAGATTAAATTTGGTATCAACACCTGGTATGTCCTAAAATACATCTGCGAATTCCCTAACAATAGGAATCACATCAAGGGGAATCACAACTCCCATAGTCCTCCTCTATGAAATACAAATGAGTGGATGATCCCCCCTCGAGGCGAGGCATCACCACTAAAAACATCTCCTGACCTAGGATAGAAAATATAATGCTTCTACCAAATCAATTAATCGTGGCTCTATAAGCAACAAGCCAATACATCCCAATAAAAGAATCATATTCGAACATCTCTTAAACAAGCATATCAGCTGGTAAAGTCAGACTCCCAATCTCTATACTCACACTCTGACATATAAAGAAAATAGGCATCCCACTGCCCATCGGTGAGTCTAAATAAGTAATAGTACTACTGGCCGTGTCTAATAACCTCGTGGCCCATGCAAATCTAGTGGCTATGAAAGAATATGAAGCCCCTGTATCAAACAAAATATGCCCCATAGACCAAAAAATAGAAAACGTACCCTCAACTATGTGTGGTGGATGTTGAACTACTTCCTGTTGGATGTTGTGCACACGCCCATATTGTAGTGGAACTGCGGGAGCAATAGCTGGTAAGGCTGGAACCTGAGTCGGTGCTGGAAGGGTAGCTAGGAACATAGGCCTCTACGGCTCCTAATACGCACCCTGCTATTGGGGTATCTTGCCCTTATCTGGGAAATCCTACTTTATGTGGCCAATTTTACCACACGTGAAGCATCTACCTCTAAACTGTCCCCCATTTGGACCCTGTTGGCCACGGCCTTAATGGACATTTCCACCTTTCCCTTGGCCCTGATGGCCCTGTTAATTGTGCTACTGGCCCTGGTGGCCCTGTCTATTACCACCCTGCCCAAAGAGAACTCCTCCCTACCTCAGTCGTTTATCATAGTCCCCCTGCTTCGAGTTATGATCATTTTGCCTTTGTTGTCCCTAGGCTGGAGATGATCCACTACCACTATTTCCCTCAGTTCGGCCTTGCTGACTGGACTCAGACCCCCTCTTACTTCCCCTATGAAGACGGTGGTCCTGGTAATGAAGTAATGCCGCATTCAATACATCGGTATAAGTCTATAGGGAAGGATTGCCCAAAAGATACTGAAGAATCCTCCATGTAAGGCTGTCTTGGAACATCTGGATATTTTTCTCTTAGATGGGTACCTCATTTGACACCAAATTAGTCAGTATAGTAAACTCCTCTTCATACTCGACAACTAACTTCCCCTCCTGGGTGAGGTCCAAAAGTTTCCTCTACATTTCGATCTAAACAGCTAAAGGAAAGTATTTATGGTCAAATCGCACCTAGAAGTTCTGAATAACCATAGTATCCCTCTCATCTACTGTAGTAGTGAACTCCCACCACTGAAGAGCTACTCCAACCAGCTTAAATGTCTATAAGATCTATTTCTGAACCTCCATGCATTCATACATACACAAATGCCACTGGATGTCTTTCTTCCAATGGCTAGGAATCATGACATCGAAATCCCATTTGAATTCTAGTGGATGTGCCTTTTGGAAGGCATCCCCAATACACTCCCAAGCAGTGGGAAATGCTTGCACTGGTGCTGGTGGCACTTCTTGTGCTGGTGGCGATGCTTGCTGAACAACCTCTAAGGCAGCTGTAACAACCCTCGATTCTGGGAGGCTCATTTTATACTAATTTTACCGCATAAGGTAATTATATAAAATGTGGGGACTGGAGTAAATATTAATTTAATGAATTGAAAGTTAATATTTACTAGATTGATGCATATTTACCGCATGTGAAAGTAAATAACATCAGGTTGCATGTCTGTGGTGTCATGTATTTTAAATTGCCTTTTAGTTTAAATGATTTTGGAACTCGAAATAATTTATAAAATTTCCGGATGCCAGTTTAGAGGGTGTAGTTAGTCTCGGAAGGTGCGAGACAGTCAAAATAAGTGCCATATTGTATTTTTGTGTTTCGGGCACTTTTACCTGGTTTTAGCTTATATGCGTATTTGCGAGTCATTTTAATGTGGTATTAACCATTTAAGTTGGGAGAATTATGTTAAGCCACGATTTTTGGTCTTGCCCCTTATTTCATTCCCTCATTTTATGTCTTGAACATAGAGAGAAAGGAGAGAAAGAAAGAAGAAGAGAAACGGAGAAATGAGAGAGAGATTGAAGATGGAGGATTTGGGATTTGCTTCTTCTCCAAACAAATCTGAGATATCAACCCTAAGGCAAGTTTTCTACTTGCTAATATGTGATTTAAGATGCATAAATTGTATGATAGTTGTGTATTTACATTTATGGTTTAAATGTGGAAATTATGGGAATTAAGCCCTAATCTTAGTTTTGATGATGAAATTGTGGACTAAAATGGTTTTAAATCGTGTAGGATACACTTTGGGTAGATAAATATAGTTGGTTGTGTGTAAGATGGAAGAGATTTGGGGTTTGGAGAAATTAGGGTTCATAACCCTTCGTAGCCATTTTTGGCAAATTTGCAGGTCCGAATCGATTCGGCCCTTTGGGCGAATCGATTCGCTAAGGGAAATTTGCAGGTCTGCATAACCCGAATCGATTCGGGTTAAGGCCGAATCGATTCGGTCAATTGCAGAAGGTTGGTTTAGTTGTCCGAACCGATTCGCTTTTTGGGCGAATCGATTCGTTTTCCTGCTGTTTTTGAGTTAATTTTATAACTCAATTTCAATCCTTTTCTTTTAAAATAGGGACTAGGAACCTTCTTGAATGAAGTAAACTTAGAGTCCTCGAGTGTGAGATGAGTTAGATGTCTACCCTACATTAGGAATGGGTTATGTGGGTATTTTTCCGGGGTTAGGCCTATTAATGATAAGGCATTCTTTTCTTCTAGTTAATTATTATAAAACTAGGAGTTGTAGTGTTATGTTCGGGAGACCTTAGGAGCTTAATTAAGATATAGTAGTTTTGATGGTTTATATTACCACCCCAAAAGAATGTTGGGAGATTTTTAAAAGTTCGATTGAGCTATGTTAACCTTGGTGGTTCATAATAACGCCATAAAGGTGAGTTTGGAGAATAAATTGAAAGTCATTTCATTCCTTCGAAAGATGATAACCTTGGGGTTCTAAAATAACCTCCTAGAATGCTTGGAGATAATGAAGAGTTTATTTACTCCTTTGAGGTTGTAGTATTGATATAAGCTATCGTATGGCTCCGGATAATAAGTTCTATCTATTACTAGAAGTAAACATTAATGGTTTCGAATAAAATGAAACATATAAATGGAAGTGGTATTGATAGTAGTAAATGATAATTTACTTAATCATGAAACCGGTAAATAATGATTTACTTGATTTTGAAATGATAAATAAAATGTCTTAAACACACCTCTCTAAATGACATCATAAGGGAAGTCTGCGCGTGAGGTGAAGCCCCCTGGCTAATGAATGCAGGGTGTATATAGTCCTAGGCCATGGGAGCGCTTATTGTTGTATATTTTTCTGCGATGGGTAGGAGATTCTGGGTGTGGTCTTGACTACCCCGCAGGCTCATGGCCGCTTCCCGACGTCTTACGATATAGGTGCCCAGGTTGTCTAATGATAGGCCCTGGAAGATGATGGTCATTTAGGGGCGCGCACAGTGGGGAAACCCGGACGGGCGGTCTTAGAATTCGTTATATGTATATAAATATAACAGTTCATAATCAAGTGGGACTTGATGTATTCGATATGCCATATAGAGCATGATGGAGTGCCACAAAGAGCACATGTAAATGCCACAAGAGCATTTGAAAATGATTATTTTCCTGATAAGGAAAGGATTTTTACAAAAGGTAAAATTGAGATAAAATCTCCTTAAAGAGCAAAAGATTTTGATTATATATATATACTTCCTGCTAAGGAAAAGATATATGAAATAATTGGCACCTTTGGTGAAGTTTTTAGTTTAATGCTTCTTATTTTTATTCCTGCTTAGCTTATGTTTTAAATAGTATAGGTTGCTTCTTATTTCTCTTTCTTCACGATTTATTATACATAACTGTCATACTCTTTATTCATCTGGTAATCATATAGAATCGGGCCCTGACCTGGTTACATTTCTTGTTGCATATGCATCTTGTCTCCGCTCAGGTACTCCTCCGCATGGATGCCTGATTTGATTTCCTATTCCGATGTCCTTGGCGAGCCGTGATGTATTGCGGGTATTACGGGATACAATTGGTATAGACGTTTTCATATCTTTCATTCTAGTTAAGCTCAAGTCTTTTATGCGGGCAAAGAGCCCAAGCTTTTGTAATTGATTAATGTAATGTAATAAGTAACTTATTGTACTTGTGTATTATTGGTGTATCAGTTTAGTGACCGGTTACCTATTCGGTATTTTTATCGTATTCTTGTTGTATTATTTATATATGTCTTGGGGTTTCCCTTATCTTTCAGGAATTGGGTTGTTTGTTTTCATTTATTTACTTTCAAATCAAAATTTTTGGCAACCCGTTTTCTGAAATATTGGGTGGTTATCCTAGATACTCTATATTTTTGTTATGATGCTGAGAATGATTCCATCCATGATTCCGTTATATTGGAGTATTGGGCTGGCCACCCCTTATTTCGGATCACGGGGTGTCACAGATGGTATCAGAGCCTCAGGTTCTAGAGTCCTTAGGAATCTGTGTGGACGCCTTAAGTTTTCAGCGTTGCTCTTGATTTGATGTAAAGCCTTAGGATTAAGATCGTTGATTTCTCTTGTGAGATCTCGTTCTTCTACCATGACGTAGAATCTATAAAATCTTTTGCGTATTCGTGTGAGAGAAATAAGTCGATAGAAGAAGGGCGTTATGGGAAGGAGTGTGGAGAACTGTAAGTTGTGGTCGGGGAGGGGGACCTCTTTAGAGGTCGCTCCCTTTTTGTAGAACTTTCTTGTCTTGCTATTACGACTGCAAATTTCAGTTGATGTAGTTTCCCAAGTACCACTAGAAGTAAGAAGTGGTACTAAACTTGAGAATTCAGGCGATGTTATATTGAAGTGGAGAAGTGCCCTGTAGTAGAATGGAGAAAAATCCTTCACCCATAGAAGAAGTGTTGTGGTGATGAAAATGTGGTCACTATATTCGTGGGTGCCAGAAGTTTGACCCATAGAGAAGCCCGATGGATACTTGCAATGGCGAGTTTCTCTGGGATAACTGGACTGAGGAGAAGGTGGATTCCCGAATGTTCACAAGATGTTCGGTTAAAGACCAATGGCGAATAAGGGGTTGTACGGTTAGGGAGTCGAGACCATGCACCATGAAGTGATAGGCTCCAAAATAGGTGTAGTTAACACTTCTGATGGAGTGAGAATCGTGAAACCCCATTGGTGGACACCCACCTGGGGAAGTTTCATTAAACTGAGGAAGAGGAGGCCAAAAGCGTGTCCTCTTTTACAGAGAAAGTAAGAGGGACTGCATGGGCAATTATTGTCAGCCAGAGTCGGAATAACGGCTATGCTGTGGAGTGTAGAACCACTCATTTTAAACTTCGTTGAGTGGAGAGCAAGGGCAAGAGTAAAGTGCCTGGTTGGGGAGTTGGTGGAGATAATGTTGGTATGTGTAAGGCTCGAATATGGAGTCTGAGAACCATTAGTATTGACCCGGAGTGCTTGGCAAATTGTGGAGGGAATTCTACCTTATAGGTGGGTAGTGTATATTCCTTAGGATAAGATTTAGTAGTATTGTGTCTACGATAGACTCGGGTGTGTATATTGAGCTTGTAGTAGTATTTACGCTATTATAGAAGGGTAATTATATGACTTCCGTGGTATGGAAGTTCTATCTTTTCTTCACTCGTTATGAAGCGAGTGATGATATTTTTATGTATATGTGTCATATGTGTTACCTGGTCTAAGTGTTTTATTGCTTGTTTGCATTGTATGTGGGTGTTATGACTTATCTTCACGACCAACAAAGTTAAGCAGTAATGCATAGGAGGGGTTCCTTGTTTGGATTCCGCTTTTGCGGGACGCTCCACGCGTGAACCTTAACGACGTTGGGAGTGGAGAGATGCCATATTTTCTTTCTCTTATTTCATATATATAATGCTAAGGTAAAGTCTAGAAGTAGAATCTTATTAGTAGAATTGTAAATTAGAATTGTACCGATCCCGATCATGTGTCTTAGACCGTCACATCTTAATGACCGACAATGCGAGGTAGTAGTGTAACGGGAGGGTTCCTTGTCTGGATTTTGCTTCGGCGAGACGTCCCACGCATGAACCCGAGCGAATGTCGGAAGTTGAGTAAGATCTTGGGCACTAGGGATGTATTTGGTATTATATGCTTACGATTTAGGTAGGATATATATAGATAGACCTTAGGATTTTAAGATGTTAGACCTTGAGGGTAGGTGGTGTTAGTTTAGGAAAGCGATAGGGAGTTGACCACGAATAAGTTGTGGGTTAACTCTATAAGAGATTAGATCCCTTAGGGGCGAGATTATGGGGTCTCGAGAGGTTTGGTAGGTTCGGCCGAAGGAGATGAGGCATTTCTTAGAAATAATGTTACGTTGGTAACTTCATTTCCGGGGAGTTAATAAGGACGGGTGGATCCTCACTCCTGAGTCATGAATGTAAGCTCGAGAGTGAGTTTAATGAGTAAGTTTCTGCCAGGATTGGGGAGTAATAATAATGGAGCATAGACGTATTGTTTATGCGTCTCACAAGCTTAAACTTGTGGAAAGTAATATCCTGTGCTTGAATTTAGATTCATCGTGGTAGTGATCACCTTAAATAGATAAGGCACTACTTCCTGGGCAGGAAATTTGGTCCTTCTCGTAGGCAACAGGTTATTGCAATATGTTGTGGGAGGAATCGAGTTGGTGCTCGGAGTTCAGAAGAACTAGTGGTTGGATATTTTCTCATTCACTAAGGAAATGCGATTGGGCTAGTGGACGTGTCGAGTAGAGAACTCGTCAGAGATGATGGTAATGGCATGGAAGGCCAAGTAGAATGAGCATGAATAGGAAGACTCGGTAGTAAGAGCGTTTATGTCTGTGATTGACCATTTCACCTTCTCGTGTAAAGAGAGTAGTAGTGGAACGAAGAAGGGTATTCATAGACGTCTGCATGGAGCTACCGGCATCGAACTGGTCATGATCCCATTTGAGAAAATGGTTAATCGTTTGATCAGACTGTTGCATTCCCGGCCATTATGGACGGACTACTTGTAGAAGAGTATGCCCCGTTCTCGATGGAGGAATAATACATCCGTGGGGGGGGGGTGCCTATTATAATAGGGTGGACCGGGACTAGATATTCGTGTCGAAGGTTTGTCAAAAGTTTCCGCGAAGAAATGGGAACCGTATGGAAAAGGCGTATATCCTACCACCCTAAAGTGGATGGATGAAATGGAGGAAATTTACTTATGCCGAAAGGCATATTACGAACGTGCGCCTTAGTGTACATAGTAGATGGGGGCAGTAATGGTATGGATGGAGATTTTCGTGCAACCATTAGGTTTTGGAGTGGTCTTATGGACCAATTCCTAAGGCATGGTTTCGTGAGTGGCCTAACGCGGTCAGTTGAGTAATTCGTATACTCGTTGGATGGAACCAATGGGTAATATGTTCCTTAGACTTGGAGTGGTTTCGGAACATTTCTTTAGAGATTTGGCTTTTAAGCCATACGCCTTGATGAGATACGTCGAGGCGGGGGATAGCTGAGTAGCATTAGGGCTAAGCCACTTAGAGTTGGTACGAATGCCCCAAGGTGTGATGTAACATGATGCTAGAGATTCGGCTAATTTTGTCGAGTCGTGAGGACATCACCTTTCGCTGTAGGAAGATAGGATCCGTAGTTGGTGAGGAACGCTTTGTGCTATGCTAGAGCACAAATGATGTAGATTAAGATTGATAGGGTCGATCTTAGTCCGGGTCCATTTGGGGCGTTACAATAACGAGGAGTTTGTTTAGGATGGTAGAATCCTAGTTTAGAGTAGTATACCCTTATCAGATTTGGGTATGCCCGAATTTTGGGGGCAAAATTCCCTCTTAAGGGGGGGAGTATGTAACAACCCTCGATTCTGGGAGGCTCATTTTATACTAATTTTACCGCATAAGGTAATTATATAAAATGTGGGGACTGGAGTAAATATTAATTTAATGAATTGAAAGTTAATATTTACTAGATTGATGCATATTTACCGCATGTGAAAGTAAATAACATCAGGTTGCATGTCTGTGGTGTCATGTATTTTAAATGGCCTTTTAGTTTAAATGATTTTGGAACTCGAAATAATTTATAAAATTTCTGGATGCCAGTTTAGAGGGTGTAGTTAGTCTCGAAAGGTGCGAGATAGTCAAAATAAGTGCCATATTGTATTTTTGTGTTTCGGGCACTTTTACCTGGTTTTAGCTTATATGCGTATTTGCGAGTCATTTTAATGTGGTATTAACCATTTAAGTTGGGAGAATTATGTTAAGCCACGATTTTTGGTCTTGCCCCTTATTTCATTCCCTCATTTTATGTCTTGAACATAGAGAGAAAGGAGAGAAAGAAATAAGAAGAGAAATGGAGAAATGAGAGAGAGATTGAAGATGGAGGATTTGGGATTTGCTTCTTCTCCAAACAAATCTGAGATATCAACCCTAAGGCAAGTTTTCTACTTGCTAATATGTGATTTAAGATGCATAAATTGTATGATAGTTGTGTATTTACATTTATGGTTTAAATGTGGAAATTATGGGAATTAAGCCCTAATCTTAGTTTTGATGATGAAATTGTGGACTAAAATGGTTTTAAATCATGTAGGATACACTTTGGGTAGATAAATATTATTGATTGTGTGTAAGATGGAAGAGATTTGGGGTTTGGAGAAATTAGGGTTCATAACCCTTCGTAGCCATTTTTGGCAAATTTGCAGGTCCGAATCGATTCGGCCCTTTGGGCGAATCGATTCGCTAAGGGAAATTTGCAGGTCTGCATAACCCGAATCGATTCGGGTTAAGGCCGAATCGATTTGGTCAATTGCAGAAGGTTGGTTTAGTTGTCCGAACCGATTTGCTTTTTGGGCGAATCGATTCGCTAGGGCGAATCGATTCGGTCCTTGGGCGAATCGATTCGTTTTCCTGCTGTTTTTGAGTTAATTTTATAACTCAATTTCAATCCTTTTCTTTTAAAATAGGGACTAGGAACCTTCTTGAATGAAGTAAACTTAGAGTCCTCGAGTGTGAGATGAGTTAGATGTCTACCCTACATTAGGAATGGGTTATGTGGGGATTTTTCCGGGGTTAGGCCTATTAATGATAAGGCATTCTTTTCTTCTAGTTAATTATTATAAAACTAGGAGTTGTAGTGTTATGTTCGGGAGACCTTAGGAGCTTAATTAAGCTATAGTAGTTTTGATGGTTTATATTACCACCCCAAAAGAATGTTGGGAGATTTTTAAAAGTTCGATTGAGCTATGTTAACCTTGGTGGTTCATAATAACGCCATAAAGGTGAGTTTGGAGAATAAATTGAAAGTCATTTCATTCCTTCGAAAGATGATAACCTTGGGGTTCTAAAATAACCTCCTAGAATGCTTGGAGATAATGAAGAGTTTATTTACTCCTTTGAGGTTGCAGTATTGATATAAGCTATCGTATGGCTCCGGATAATAAGTTCTATCTATTACTAGAAGTAAACATTAATGGTCTCGAATAAAATGAAACATATAAATGGAAGTGGTATTGATAGTAGTAAATGATAATTTACTTAATCATGAAACAGGTAAATAATGATTTACTTGATTTTGAAATGATAAATAAAATGGCTTAAACACACCTCTCTAAATGACATCATAAGGGAAGTCCGCACGTGAGGTGAAGCCCCCTGGCTAATGAATGCAGGGTGGATATAGTCCTAGGCCATGGGAGCGCTTATTGTTGTATATTTTTCTGCGATGGGTAGGAGATTCCGGGTGTGGTCTTGACTACCCCGTAGGCTCATGGCCGCTTCCCGATGTCTTGCGATATAGGTGCCCAGGTTGTCTAATGATAGGCCCTGGAAGATGATGGTCATTTAGGAGCGCGCACAGTGGGGAAACCCGGACGGGCGGTCTTAGAATTCGTTATATGTATATAAATATAACAGTTCATAATCACGTGGGACTTGATGTATTCGATATGCCATATAGAGCAAGATGGAGTGCCACAAAGAGCACATGTAAATGCCACAAGAGCATTTGAAAATGATTATTTTCCTGATAAGGAAAGGATTTTTACAAAAGGTAAAATTGAGATAAAATCTCCTTAAAGAGCAAAAGATTTTGATTATATATATATACTTCCTGCTAAGGAAAAGATATATGAAATAATTGGCACCTTTGGTGAAGTTTTTAGTTTAATGCTTCTTATTTTTATTCCTGCTTAGCTTATGTTTTAAATAGTATAGGTTGCTTCTTATTTCTCTTTCTTCACGATTTATTATACATAACTGTCATACTCTTTATTCATCTGGTAATCATATAGAACCTGGCCCTGACCTGGTTACATTTCTTGTTGCATATGCATCTTGTCTCCGCTCAGGTACTCCTCCGCATGGATGCCTGATTTTATTTCCTATTCCGATGTCCTTGGCGAGCCGTGATGTATTGCGGGTATTACGGGATACAATTGGTATAGACGTTTTCATATCTTTCATTCTAGTTAAGCTCAAGTCTTTTATTCGGGCAAAAGAGCCCAAGCTTTTGTAATTGATTAATGTAATGTAATAAGTAACTTATTGTACTTGTGTATTATTGGTGTATCAGTTTAGTGACCGGTTACCTATTCGGTCTTTTTATCGTATTCTTGTTGTATTATTTATATATGTCTTGGGGTTTCCCTTATCTTTCAGGAATTGGGTTGTTTGTTTTCATTTATTTACTTTCAAATCAAAATTTTTGGCAACCCGTTTTCTGAAATATTGGGTGGTTATCCTAGATGCTCTATATTTTTGTTATGATGCTGAGAATGATTCCATCCATGATTCCGTTATATTGGAGTATTGGGCTGGCCACCCCTTATTTCGGATCACGGGGTGTCACAGCAGCATTAACGACTTGAGCAATAATGGCAGCAACCTCTACTGTGTTCATAGTACCATGGGTTGGAGCGGGCTATGGGGATGGATTTACCGCTCCGGGGGCTCGTCGTGCACATTGAGGAGGCATCTGAAATGAGGGAGAGATATTTTATTAGTATTTAAAATATCGTAAAAATAGCTAAAGTCGTATATGCGCAATTATGAATACAACAATCCTAATGATAGGGCACTGTATCAAAGGAAGCTAAGCAGAAACCATAGTAAACCGTACAGGTCCTACGGACACTAGAACCTGATTCTCTGATACCAACTGTGGCACCTTACCTAATAAAATACCGAGCGATCAGTCCTTTATTAAATTAAATCAGAATATCTAGTTGGTTCATTCTAAGCATCACTATCGAAAAACCATTTCTTATTAATTCACCTAATAATTAATTAAGTTAAGTGTCAAAACTTTTCTAAATTTTATTTTAATTAAAACCATACCACCATACTGTCTAAAATAAGTAACACCCCAACACATCTGAATTAAAATTCAAAAAGTATAAATGAAACTGGAATAAACTCTCCCGTTGAAATATCTCAATATCACCATCTAAACCAAAATGATAATAACAGTATCAATATAAAATCAGTACAATATCCTAAATGGAAATAGAACTACTAGAATCTTGGGCCACATGCCCTAAATGAGAAAAATACTATAAAGATAGGAATTAAGGAAATGAAAGCGTTTAATCCAAAGTTGCATCTCCAGAAATTCGTTAGAATATCCATCCTCTAAGACGGGCGTCCCTGATGCTGGGCACCTGGTAATATGGATATAGTAGAGAAGAAAATATGAAAGTAAATGGGTCAGAGGCCGATTGTAAAAGATTTTAAAAATAACAAGTGCTTAACAAGTTCAATTAAGAAGGTATTACGTATATGTTAGTTATCGGCTCTCACATGAGAATCTCACCTCTCATCTAGTGTGCACACCTAATGTACCTTATTATTGCCCTAAAAAAGGTTCTCAATTATCATCCTATCTACTAATCATTTCTCTTTAAGATGAAACAGGCCTTTAAGTATTAAGTATTCACTTACTTAACTCAATTCAGATTTTATTACTCATTTTGATCTACTAATTCACACAGTAGATCACCTCATAGTATATATATATATATATATATATATATATATAGAGAGAGAGAGAGAGAGAGGCAGGCTCCTGTGCACACTAAGTTTGCACATTAAGTTTTTAAAGTAGTAAAAAAAATATTTTTGAGTGCTGGCGCACACCAATTTTTTTTATGTGATATTTTAACATTTCAACGGACTCACATAAAAAAAATTAGCTCAAAAAAACTTTTTTTGCTATTTTTTAAAAATCGGTCAAACTTTCGCAGTTTTTAAAGGGCTTAAAAGCATAGAAAGTTTGACCGATTTTTTAAAACGAGCAAAAAAAGTTTTTTTGAGCTGATTTTTTTATATGGGTTCCTTGAAATGTTTAAATATCACACAAAAAAAATCAACCCAAAAATATTTTTTTTACTACTTTAAAAAGGTAATGTGCAAACTTAGTGTGCAAACTTAGTGTGCACAGGAGCCTGCCTCTCTCTCTCTCTCTCTCTCTCTCTCTCTCTCTCTCTCTCTATATATATATATATATATATATATATATATATATATATATATATATATATATATATATATATTCATCACACTATTATATATAGTAATACGGTCGCTTCCAGACACAGTTTCGGTACATGCATACTCTTCTATCATGTCCAGTTACATCTCTCGCTGTAAAAAGGACTATTGGTTCATAGTCTCTCTCGAACCATAAATAACATAACACACATATATGGAGGCGAGCATACTCCCCAGCCGAATGGGTCACAAACATATCTACATTCCCATTCAACCTTTGAAACTATCATACACATCGATAGAACGTGTCCAAGGTCCTATGCTCAAGGTACGAATCTAAAATTACTCCCAAGTGGGCTTATCGGGATAAGTTCGACCACAACGCAAAACCTCCACCCTTATGCCAGGCAGCGTAGGTATGTCATACAAATAAAATATAGGTGTTCACCCCACCTATATAATATCAGTAAGGTATTCACACAACCTATATGATAATTCCATACATAGTATATTTTTCTCTCTAATATCCTACGCATTCATATATTATGACTTTACTTATTAACATATATTTCCCAAGCTTTCTAACAACTCGTAAGTTAACCATTATTTCTCAAATAAATTTAGTAGGTAATGGTCTACACCCTACAAGTCCATGTCATCCCAAATCCCGAATTTTCACAATTTCATACTATCATCAAATAAATTTATTCTTCGATAAACTCTAATTGCTTTTAATCCATTATTCTATTCTCAAGGATTAATTCACATATAAGTAATTTTTGGGTCTCAATTACCACCCTACTGACCTTCTCGAAATCCCATTTTGCTATAATTAATTTACACGAAGCATTCTTGGAAGTGGGTAAATTTAATCAAGCCTTAAACAAAGTCAACATATGAATTCTGGGATAGTCGATCGATTGACAGTCTGGGATCGATCGAACGGGTAGGAGCCTACTGTTTCTGCATATTTGACCTACGGGTTTAACCAATTTTCATCCTCAAATCCTCTATATTAAAATCCCAAACTCCTTATAATTCATTCGACATGATATAACAATACATATAAATGATTTCCAATCATTAAACAACCTAAAACATCAATAGATTTGGATTAAACATGTTATTTCTCCTAATTTCCAAAAAATCCATCTTTTATCATTTCTCCAAGAATAACATATAAAACTCAGATTTTCTTTATCAAATGATTCCAAATTCGTGGATTAACATATATAATCAGAAGGAGGTTTATTCTGCAAAATTCTCATATCAATGATTCCATTAACATCGACATGGTTTATCTGTAAATCATGCAGTTTTCTCAGAATTATACAACTATCCTAAAATAGGTATTATACATGCTAATTTTGTATAGATTAAATCACTTGCCTTTAAATTGAAGGTCTGAATCTTTGGGGATGTTAGTCTACTGGTGGTCCTCTACCTTTTTTGGACAACTTTCGGCGGCGGTGATGGTGTAGGATGTCCTTTGACTCTTGGCTTCCTAAGGTGTCTCCTCCTTTCTTAGAAAATCCTTTCCTCTCCACACAGACTTGTCTTTTGATTTTTTATTAATGAATTTCACTTTGATAAACTCTACACTTATATAATATATCCTCAAATTTCGTAGGTATTGTTCACGTCCTATGTAAAATGATTAAAATACCCCTTCGGGGTATCTATTCCGCTCCAAAGTGCCCTCCCCAAGATCCAAATCAAACACCCAAGTAGACTTTTTTTCTATTTAAACTCTTCGGTACACTTTGGTGCCGTCAAAATGGCCATTTAGATGACATAAAAATATTTTACCTTTAATTCCTTTAAATTTAGTCCTGATACAACTCATGCGCATCTTGACTTAATTCCCATAATTGTTGTATTTATCACTCGAGATAATTTTTATTAAATCATGTAAAGTCATAATCATATATTACTTTTAATCACTAAGTAATATTCAATATGCATCACATATTACTTTACTCTCGAGTAATATTTAAATTTTGATTAATTTTAAATATCTCACAATTAATCCTAATTAATTCCATTTTAAAATCATTAAAAATTACGGGGTATTATAGCTAACCATACCCAAAACTATATGAAAGAAATTTGTCTGTGAATCCTCTAGGTTCCACAGATACCTAGATGTAGAACCCTTGGATAAAAAGACCATTGCGAATGGCAAACTCATCTAATCACTTCGTCATCATTGCAGTCCACGTCGCACGTTCCGTGTCGCATAATCCCTACCATAATACATTATCCATGATCATTTATAAATGATATGTTTTGCAGATAAAACACATAAGCAATTTCAACCCTCACTAGCAGGCAATAGTAAATACATGAATAACCCTTACTAGTGGGTTAAGGTAAATCTCATGCATAACCCTCATTAAAGGATTAAAGTAAACATACACGCATGCCTTAATAATGGCCTAAAAGAAGAACCTATACATATCCACCCTACTCTATCAAGCCACACTAGCATTGTTATATTAAAAGGTATAACACATCTTTAATCTTGTATTCATCACATAACACACAAATCCTAACACTCCGAAATTTCCCAACCTAATTGTAGTCTCACCCTACCTTATACCAAAACACGCACATCGGTTACATTCACCTTTAAATATCCATAGTCTAGTTTCCCAAGGCATTCCATCTAGGTAATCAGCTCATTCTGAATTTATATAAGACATCAAATGTACAAACCGCCCTACTCTAGGATTTTTTACCCCATTTCAAGGCTCCCCTAAAGGATAGCACCTTAATAGTATAACCCAACGACCCTTCTATCACCGGTCAATGAGTTTAGTCTCTAAGTTTCCCAAAAGTATCAATTTCACAATCCATTCAAATTTTGGATTTACAACTAATACGTTGTACCCAATTCACCCTTACAATTAACAGAGGTTAAAATGACCAATTAACCCATCCTACACTTAGGTTTTCAAGTTAAAGTCCTTATGAGTTCATTATCTTGTATAATTTATATCCAAATCTAAGCCCTGGTTGTCCCTGTTGTATCATAACTAATGATCACTTATATTAGTTTTTGTAAATTAGAAGAAAAATCCAGATTTGAATAGAATTCGGGTTAATAATACAATTTAAGCAATCTCAGCGGGTGAACCCATAATTTTAAAAACTTTATGAGCCTAAAAGTAATTTTTAAATGTTTATCAAAGCAATATAAAGTTTTTTCGGAAATTTGGTTGCATTCCGAGATAAAATGAGTGATATATGAATTTCGAAGGCTAAAATACAATAAGGGTAATTATGTAATTTTCTACACTTTTATGACCCTAAATTGAAATTAATTATTTTTATTTTGCATTTTTTAGCATGCCACAAGAGTTCGGATAACAAAGAGGCTGATATGCCAAAAAATTTAGGATATGTCACGACACGACACGGTCAACATAATTGTACGGGAAGATGTTAATAAATTCATTTGAGTGTCCTTGGTGTGGTGTCATAGCTTTTCGAAAACGTCTTTAAAAGAGTCACAACATTCTAGTTCGTGAGAATTCAAAATATTAAGTTTTGAAGGTGCAAAATCAATTTGAAAAATCGCATGTGAATAGTGATGAAAATAAATATAAAATAAAATCCCACTTGCATCTCACTCATCTCCCTTCCCCTGCCTAGCCTCCATCTCAGCTATTCCTCTTTTTTTTTCAAAATACTTTTTATTTATTTCTTTTGCCCACGCCTCCAACCATTCCATATATTTTATCATTTTTTGATTAAATTTAAAAATGCTTCAATCATTCCCCAACCATCCCTCACCAATTTAAATTACTATACTTTGCACCTTATAAAATGGTCATTGGGATCACAATGAGGTAGAATAAAATTTTGGACAGAAGAAAATTTTTAGTGAGGGAGAAGAAATTTTTAGAGTATATTTTAGGGTCACCAAAATTACTAAATCTCAGTATTTTTATTTTTGGTGCTTCTAAAGCTATTTGTGTGCAAGTTTGGTATGAAGATTTTTGTGTATTAACATTCAAATATTGGGACCCCAATTTCGTAAGTTCATTATTAATAATGAGAATTAGTATTTCATCTTGTAATTTTTATGTTTTAATTATGATGCTAGTTTAATTCAATTGCTAGGATGAGGTGAAATTTACCAAGATTAGTTAGTGTATGTTTTAGTGGTTAAATTTGCTTAAATTTTTTACTTATTCCAAGAAAACACTTTAAAATTTTGGTATTCATATAAAACGATATGAGAGTGTGTTTTAAACATTCAAAATTAATGGTTTTTATTCAGGTTCTTTGATTTTATATACTTACATTTGATGGATTTTCTTATTTTAAATTGTTTGATTATTAATGCTTATGTTTGACATATAATACTTAGGAGCGATACTTTTAAGGGAACTAATATTTTTGACATCTAAAATAGATATACACATATTTATTTAAACCTTCATGTTTTCATCATCCGAAATTATACGACGAGAGTCGGTACAATTTTGAGTTATAAAATGGAATTGTGAGTTAGACTAATTAATCATAATCTACTAAAAATGATAAACATATCCCAAAATATCTCCACACTTGTTACATAATTTGTGTTCACTTATTTATTATTATTTTATTTTGTTTTATCTCTACATTTATTTCTATACAAATAATGTTAGTTGAAAAGTCAATAATTTATAAGAATTCATAAAATCTTTGTGGTCTTGACTCGTACTTACACTCGCTACACTACAATAGCCCGTGTACTTGCGGTAATTTATAATTTGATTACAAGTTTTCGGCGTCATTGATTATTTTCAATTATTTCATGACTATTTTCGAAAATACAATCATTACCCCTACAAGTTTTTGGCATCATTGTCATAGATTTATCTCAACTTAAAGTTATTCACTTTTGGACTAGTTTTTCATTCGTGTTAACATAAAACTCATAAAAAATACAAAAACATTGAAAACCCAAAATTAGTAAAGGAACAACATTTTTTTTTCCTTAAAATTTTACTATTTCATTTTTTTTCTATGTAGTCCTTAAAAAATTACGAAATTAAAAAAAAGAATCAAAAATTACAAAAATACTTTTTTATACCATATTTTTTTCCTATATATATATATATATATATAATTTGTTTCATAAGCTTGGTTGTTGTGTGTTGGTTTTGTGTCAATTACACCCTTAGTACTTTGAATTGTGTTATTTTTACTTAAAAAAATTTTTGTCGCATTTTACATGCGGTCTAATTGTTTTTGTATTATTTTTCAGTAGAACACTCAAAAATTTTCAAAAAAAAGTTTACTAAAAAATAATAAATAAATATTGAATAGTAAACTCAATGGGTGATCCGTATATTATTATCTCGTCATCTTTTCCTGATTTATATATTAATCCTTTAAATGTGTGGCTTCAAAATACTAAAAATTCGATTGACTAAATATTTTGATTTGAGTCGGATGGGCTAGTAATAATTTTTAAAGAAATTAAAGAAGGCGTGGATGAGATTCCAACTACTTTAAAATTTTGGTATTCACTTAAAACGACACGAAAATGTGTCTTAAATCTTCAAATTAATTGTTATATTCAGATTCTTTGGTTTTATGTACTTACGTATGATGTATTATGCTTATATAATATTTTAATATCGAATGCTTATGTTTGACATTTAATGCTTAGGAATGATACCTTTAATGCAATAGGAATTTTTAGTATCTAAAAAGAGATATAAAAATATTAATTTAAAATTTCATATTTTCATCATCCAAAATTTACGCAGCGAGTATCGGTAGAATTTTTAGTTGTAAAGTAAAATTGCTAGTTAGACTAATTAATCATAATCTACTAAAAAATGGTAAACGAATCTGAAATCCTAGAAATATCTTCATACTTGTTCCATAATTTGTGTTCACTCATTTCTTATTTTTTTTTATCTCTACATTATATTTCTACACTAATATTGTCTAGTTGGAAAGTCAATAATTTATAAATATTGACCACATCTCTGTGGATTCAACCCGTACTTATACTTGCTACACTACAATAGCTCGCGCCCTTACGGTAATTTTATAATTTGACAGCAAGTCCTATACTTGAAATAATTGTAATTTAAGTCCATAATTTCACACTACCAAACTAATTCCCAAAACCAATTTTCAATACCTCAAAACATTTGGATCTAATTCTATTTTTTCAATATAAGAAAGATCAAGGCCAAATAAAACTAACCCAAGATTCAAAACCCAAAAATCCAACCATTTAACCAAAATCCCAAACTAGTCCATATTTCATACCATCGATCGATCGATGGCCCGTGACCCGTAGATCTTTCAACACTAAACCTCCAAAAAAATTATTTATTGCTAGATTTACCATCTTCAAACCCTAATTTTCTCTCTCAATACACCGTTAATGAACCATAAACCTTCATATAAGCAAACCACACTTTATAATCAAGTAGAACGTAATCCTAACATGAATTCTCAAATTTAAATCAAGATTTAAAGTACACACCCAAAATTTACTCAAGAAACCTAGGTATACCAATTTCTATAAAAAAAAACTAGTATTTTTATCAATTGATTCAATTAAATATAGGACTTTTAGATGATTTACACTATAAAACATATCCAAATCAGTGTTTACTAGTGTTAATCCAAGTTCATGAAGGAATCAACCAAAATAAGGGAGAAATCAACCTAATTACTATATAGGCTAATTTAATTATAAAAATTAATTATTTAATCATCTAAAATCAGATTTACAACATAATCTGATTCATATTTACAATGATTAGATATAATTTTGACATATATACAATTATAATAATATTCTATATAAACTTACCTTATGATTTGTGGAGAAAACCAAGCCAAATTTCACAATTTCTTCTCTTCCCTCCACGATCCTTCTCTCTAGAACCTCCTAGTGCTTTTCAAATGTATTTTGTAACAAATGAGATACTTAATAACCCTTTAAGCCCCTTAAAATCCGAAATTCGATTTGTGCCACAAATGGGCCTCAACTAAAAGATTTCAAAAATAATTACAAATGACTTAAAACATTGTTCGAGCCTTTTACTAACCTAATAGTCCTTTAAACCACCACTTTAAATTAAAAACGAACATTCTACGTGTCCAAAAAGCTAATTACCAAGTATACCCAACATAAATAACTAACAACGCAGTTATGTATTAATTACCAAGTACGAGTCCAAATATTAATTAATTTAATTAATTAGTCAATGTGTCTTAAATCCAATTTAAATAACAAACAAAAATATAAATAGCATCTCCAGTTTCAATAAGCTCAAGTAATTAATTTTTATTCAATTTAATAATCCACAAAAAATACAGGGTATTACATTCCTCCCCTTTAAATAAGGAATTCCATGCTCAAAATTCGAATTAATTATATTCCTAATAAAAAATCTAAGAACATCTCACCTGTATCATCCTCACACTATTATAAATGAATCTATCCACTAACACCTAATACACACCTATGTCTCTCTCATCAAAAATTTCAGTCGGTTATACTCCCAACCAAACTAATCTAACCGTTGAAACACCAACTTTTCACTGAAGGACTCCCTCTGACATGTCCCCGTAGAAACACATCTTACACACTGACGGTGATAAGGTGAGGTCAAATGGAACCATCCTCTCCCCACCTAAAACTTTTAAAATGAACTTCTTATTTGGTTTCATACCCCCGACAGGAACATGAACTCCACAACTCGCATGTCGAAGGTCACTAACAACAAATGACCTACCTCCTGAACCTATGAATCAAGCCTTTGCTCATCCTTCACTTCCCTTGCATTGTCTGGCTAAACTCCCCACTCTCAATTATGTACACACTATCCTCCAAGGGACATGAATGGCTTACTAAAATTAAAACTATAATTAACTTGGAATATCTAAGTCTCATAACCCCAAATAGTCCCTTGTCCTAACTAAGATATAAAGTGAAACGCCAAAGATTAACTTGGTCGATATAGCTCTCATAATCCCAAATGGTCCCTTGTCCTTCCTGATATGTAAAGTTAAATTCCAAACACATGTCTTTGTCCAAACCACCTCTCTTAGTTTAGGGGACCCCAGATAAAAAATTTCCCAAAAATGTGACCCTTTCTTGTCCTTAAATTGACAAAGGACCTATTCCCAATACTATTTGCGTAACCACTCACGGTAAACTTCAATGCTAGGGAATAAACCACCCCAAATGAAGATTGATGTGTAGAGGACACCATTACTACACCATTTCCTCTTCAACAAGGTATCGTCTCAAATCACAGTAAACTACCCCACCGTGCGGTAAAAAATACACTAATGTCATGCTCGCGCCATGTATTACTTGAAATCTGCCTTCGGGATGTTCTACTTTCGATTATACTACTAACGAAAACTCGCTCCTCTTTCACTTTCTAAGAGGAAACACTTCCTTAGTTTTTCTAACGGGATATTGATGCATAGCAACAAACATTTGTCTCGTACTAGACCTTATCATGCTCTTGGTGGTTCACACATCACTTAGTGAACCATACCTCTTTTAGGACCTTCCATATGGTGACGTCATCCCCAAATACTGAACCGACTCAAAAACTGTGGTGTTTGCTCCCATGACACCTCTACCATTCTTGGCGAAGTTAGTCCTATAAAATGGCCTCGCAGCGGATCCATTTCTAATGTCAATCTCTAAGACACAATCAAACCTTACATAGGTGATAACTCAATACACCCCTAAAATTAAAGAATATAAGAACATTGGACTGTAGGCGACACATATACAAAATCGAAATATCCTCTAATGACTGCCATCCATATATATATGAATGTGCCAGACCTTCTCTTGAGCCTAATCATACTTTTCTTAATCCTAATCATAACTACCCAAAGCAAAATTCGATCAAAAAATGGCATATGAAATCCCACCCCTAGTAGTCGGTATAATATTAAAACATATATATATATATATGCACACAAGATTATTATTTATACGATGATATCTCATCTAAAAGTCAACACAACGGCTAAAATCAAGACGACCAAATAAACTTCCACATCTCTATAATCATGACGTAAAGTATCCCCCTCTCGACTAGGGTAACCAAAAATACATAAATATCACAAGAAATATATATACCTCATAATCATTGTAAACACACACTACTTAATAAATAATGACAATGCCTCGATATCTAAGCCAAACTCATGCACGCCAGCCATAAGCATACCCATACCCATCCCCATAGGTACCCCAAAAAGATTTTTGCCACTCAGGAATCTAATAACTAGGTAGACTCAGTCTCCACGAGCATAATACCTTCCTCTAAAGGAACTATTGAAATGGAGGCCCATTAGCGACCCTGCTGACCTTAGTTCTTTGATAATTTTTGCTAAAATTTTCATCATTTCTCCTACTCTCATAGGTCATGGCTCCACTAGCCATAATTCCACTGGCCATACTAACCAAAATAGATTTCATTATCTACACTTGGAAACCTTTTTGAACTATCTCCCCTTATGCGGTTCTTTCTGCTGGTGAGGTCCTTTTCCTCGGGTTCACATTACACCATCTTTATTAATTGGGATCACTTTGGCGTCGATCTTCCCAATCTTGGGGGCTCTATCCCTATAATAGTTATAATGCTCGTATTGAAGTAGGAAGAAAACTTCAACCACACTAGCGTAAATAGTGACAAGAGATTTACCTAGTAACACCTATCAAACCTTTCATACAAGGTCTCTATCAACGCCAAAAAGTATTTCTCTCTCACTTGTAACTTACAACATGAATATCACTCTTCTCTCTTGTACTTTTTTTCTCCCGATGCGGAACGAAAATAATAGTCGAACTCCTCCTCACACTGGCTACCTCGTATCACATAGACAATATCTTAAAACCTTTTTCTTATGTCATTGCGGATAGAGAGTGGAAACATTTCCCCTCAAACCATATGCTAAGCACTTGCTAAATGTCTTCCGTAAACAAATCCTTAACTCTCGATTGAAGTCAACCTCATGTGTAGGATGTATCGCAATAGAAATTCAAATAAAGAACCCTCCTGATACACTTGGTCTATCCGAGTTATTCGTCAAGAAATAATGTCACGAAATCCCCTAAACAGATGTCATTATAGAGAATACAAACCCTAAATTGTAAAGATCTAGAGTGATCAAAGAACTCAATGCGAAAAACCAATGTTCGCACTAAAGATCCCTAGGACACTAGATCCTGGAATGCTCTGATACCAAATGTAACACCCCACAAAAATCCATAAATAGATTGATCAGGTATAATATGAAAATCACGGGAATAAAAAACTTTTGATAATATTATCAGCATAAGAAATAATAAAAATCGAATGAACAAAGATAAGATAATGAAATACCAAATAAAAAAAACCCAACTCGGATACCATTCACTACCAATACCAACATAAGCCATCTTTTAATATAAAATGTGTCCATACAAAAGTCCAACTCTTAATATAAGTATATATGTACAACTCGATTGAAAATAAAAGAGTACAATAAATAAGGAGTAAGAAATGGGATGTCGCTAGAGATGCTCCTCCAACGAACCCGTGTTTTTAGGAACTACCACAATAAGAACTTGTAAAAAAAAATTTAAAAGAAAACATAAACAACAAGCCTACGCAGAATATTATTATGATTAAATCTGGTCCACATTATAACTACACATTTTCCTCTCGTGTTTTAATATATTTTAATTTATTAGTTACCCAACCCAACAACATAAAATATAATGCGATTTTAATCCCGAATCCATATGTAACCCATGTGATTAACGTCTTACAACATAATTCTTTAATCTTTATAGTTAACTATACTAGGTTACTCTCTTTTAATAGGAATCATGTGTTGAAATTAAGGTCTCACACCAAAGATACGTTTTATGCCACTAATTTAATATGCAATTCAGTAGTATAACTGATACATAAATTCCAAGTCATAAGCATATATGTAAATATCCTTACCATAAGGCATATACATATTGAAGATAGTACAAAAACTCGTACAACTAACTCTAGTACCACCATACATAGTCACATATGGTGCGAGGAAGACAATATCTACATCTAATATCCATACCTAAAAGTAATCCTTCACTTTCATAAATAAATGGGCATCTCTCGTTCACTCATATGACGAAGGCCTACACTATTTGCCTTCAGGGATCACTCGCATGTACTAGGTATAGTCTTAGGCCATACCAAATCTAAAACCTTATTAGGACAATGGATATCTCAGTGCGTTTACCCATCATTCATATAGCCTACCACACCCAAGGCCATATGAAAGAAATATCTCCATGAACCCTCTCTGTTCCACGGATACCTAGACATAGGACCTTAGGATTAAAAGACCGTTGTGAATGGAAAACTCGTCTACTCACTAAGAAACATTGCAATCCGCATAAACACATGCCTGTCTCAGAGTCTCTCCTCTAGTATAGTATCCATGAGCATCAATAAATGGTATGTTTTTCACATAAAACGCATAATAAATTTCAACCCTCACTAAGAGGATATAGTAAATACATTCACAACCCTCAATAGCGGGTTAAGATAAGTCTCATACACAACCCTCACTAACGGATTAAAGTAAACATCCTCACATGCCCTCATTAACGAGCTAAAGGAAACACCTACACATATCGACCCTACTTTACCCGGAAAGACTAGCATTGCTATATAAAAGGGTATAACACATCTTTAACCTTATATTTATCCCATAACACACTAACCCTAACACTCTGAAATTCCCCAAAACTAGGTATAGTCTCACCTTACCTTATATCAAAACACACATATCTATTACGTTCACAATTAAATATCCATGGTCCAGTTTCCTAAGGCTTCCCATCAAGGTAATCAACCCATACTGAGTTTATATAAGACATCAAATGTACTAACTTCCCTACTCTAGGGTTTTTGACACCATTTCTAGGCTCCCGCAAAGGATAACACCCTACTAATACAACACAACAACCCTTCTATCACCACCCAATAAGTCCAATATCTAAGTTTCCCAAAAATCCCAACTTAACAATCCGTTCAAATTTTGAACTTACAGCTAATACATTATAACCATTTCGCCCTTACAACTAACCGAGGTTGAAATGACCAATTAGCACATCCCACTCTTAGGTTTGCAAGTTAAAGTCCTATACTTGAAACAATTCTAATTTTAAGTCCATGATTTCAAAATACCAAACTAATTCCAAAAACCAATTTTCAATACCTCAAAACATTTTAATCTAATTTTAGTCTTCGATATAAGAATGCTCAAGGCCAAGCAAAACTAACCCCAAGCTACAAAACCATAAAATCCATCCATTTAACTAAATGCCCGAACTAGGCCATATCTTATACCACCGATCGATCGGTGGCTTGGGACCGATCAATCGGTCAACACAAAACCTCCAAAAATTTTGTTTGTTACGGGATTCACCATCTTCAAACCCCATTTTTATCTTTCCAAACTCGATTAATGAACCATAAACCCTCATCTAAGCCCCTTACCAACATCAAATCAATAAAATCACATCATATAATCAATTAGAACCTATTTCTTACATCAAATCTCAAATCTACATGAAGATTCAAAGTAAATACCCAAAATTTACACAAGACCTCTAGGTATAACAATTTTCTAGCAAAACCCAGTATTTTCATGAATTGATTCGATTAACATAGGGATTTTAGATTATTTAACTATAAAATACATCCAAATCATTATTTATTAGTGTTAATCGAATTTCATGAAGGAATCAACCAAAATAAAGGAGAGATCAACCTAATTACTATCTAGGTCAATTTAATTACAAAAATTAATTATTTAATTATCAAAAATCAGATTTATAACATAATTTGGTTTAGATTTACAATGAATAGATATAATTTTAACACATATACAATCATAATTATATTTCATATAAACTTGCCTCGTGATTTGTGGAGAAAATCAAGCCAAATATCTCAATTTCTTCTCTTCTCTCCATGCTCCTTCTCTCTAGACCTTCCTACTTCTTTCAAAATGTATTTTGTGATAAATGAGATCCTTAAGAACCCTCAAATCGATTTAATCTCGAAATTAGGTTTGGGCCTCAAATGGACCTCACCTAAAAGAGCCTAAAAATAACTCCAAATGACTGAAACCCATGCTTGAGCCTTATCCTAACCCAATAGACCATTAAACCATCACTTTAAATTAAAAATGAACATTATACGCATTCCAAAATTCAATTATCAAATATAACTAAAATAAATTAATAACAACTCGGTTATTTAATAATTACCCAATATGAGTCCAAATATCTATTAATTTAATTGATCAATCATCGCATCTTAAATCCCATTTAAATAACACATAAAATATAAATAGTGACATTTTCGATCACAAGAAGCACGTGTAATTATTTTTTATTCAATTTAATAATTTACAGAAAATACGAGGCATTACAGTTGTCGACATTTTTTATTTATTTTGTTCTTTTAATATATTTAATATTTTATATTCATGATTTTTTTTTGTTTTCATTATCACAATAGCATTTAAAATATTCTACCGTTAAAATCAAGTTTGGGCATGCTCAAATTAGTCCCAAAGCTCATAATAAACTATGAGACTAGCTTGAGACATATGGGTTATTTATATGTCAAGCCAAGGTCCGCCTTGAGAATAAAAAAGTTCAATTTAGACTGAGACTGAACAATCATCATCCTACCTTGCTCGACTCGATTTATAGGCATGTTGATGTATGCGTTCCTTCATAAACAAACTTACCAAGTTGTCATTATTTATAAGGAGTTTTCCATTTTAGTCTTAGCCAACATAATTTTTTTTTATTCTAGTTCACTTATATATTTTTTTTTGGTGCTAAGGTCCCTGACCCCTTTATATATACTTTATAACTTAGGGTATACACAAACTTAACACGTGCATATTATAAAAATAGTTGCAATGGTCTGATTTAGAGGATGATCCCACACTACCCTGCAATTATAATGACTCGGTTCCTTTATGTGATCATAACCTTAAGCAACAGATGTAATATGTTTTTAATACATGCCAACAAACTAAGTTAGACAATAACAAGCCAAGGAACTCCAACTTCATTAGGATGAAATCAATAAGAAACCTGGATATGAGACTATTAAAAGATGTGAGAAAGAAGCTAAACATGAGATTGAAACTCAGACGTTGGTATCTTCCTTCCATGCCTTCAACATTTCCAAGTGATATGCTCCTTGAAGGTCGTTCCCTCATTATTCTGAAGGGTCCTTCCCAGTTCGGTCCATCTGATGGTCTTACGGAATTACCGAGGACTTTTCTTAGGACATAATCTCTTACCAAAAAACTCCTCAGATTGACTTTTTTGTTGTACTGCCTGGTCAGTTGCTGTTGGTAGGAAGCCAACTTCATCATGGCATGCTCTCTTTGTTTATCTGCTAAGTCAAGATCACTGCATAAGGTATCATAATTAAGGTCTTAGTCAACCAAGCCGATTCTCATTATGGGGAGACTTTCTCCTAGTGGAATGATATATTTCATCCCATAAGTGAGCACGGGTAGTGTTTCCCCAGTTGGTCTCCTAATGATTGTACGATAAGCCCATAGAACATGAGGGAGCTCATCTACCCAGGCACCCTTGGCTTTTTCTAACCAATTTTTTAGTCCATCGAACATGGTTTTATTGGAAGCCTCTACCTATCCATTGCTTTGAGGTATGCTACAAAATTGGTTCTTAATTCTATGTTCATCATAAAAACCTTTAAAGAAGATACTCCAAAATTGCATTCCATTATCAGTGATGATAGACATTGGTAACTCAAAGTTTGTGGAGGACCTTATTAATAAATACTGGAACCCCCCTTGGCATTTGAAGAACTTAGTTGCGAAGATCAGATCATATTTATCTACCTTAACATATTCTTTATCTCACTGCTATAGAGAGTCTAATATGGTTGCAAATGCATTGGCCAATTATGGTGCTCGAACTCAGTCTTTGAAGATCTTTCACAATTCTCGTGATCTTCCTTCTATTGCCCGAGGTGCTTATAGGCTGGATAAGATGGGTTGTAGTTACATTATATCTTCCTCTCAATTCCTTCAATAGGCTGTATACTTAGTGTAATGGGGATATTTATAAATCCCCATTTTTAATCTTTCTATGCTTTTCTAGTTTTCCTTTACCTGTAAGCCAATTGGAGAGGCTCTTTCTCCTTTTATAGGCTGGGGGTCTCATCCCTCTTTTTCTAAAAAAAAATAAATAAAAAATGATAGACCTTGGTACCCCAAAGCATGTCATGATGTTTATCCAGATGAACCTGGTCATATTGAAGTCGCGAATGTTCACCAGTGGTTCTTCTTCTAACTATTTAGTGAAATAATATGTGCCTACCAGCATATACCTTCGAGTTCCAAGGGCGGTATTTAGTGGTCCCATTATGTTTAGCCCCTAATGTGCAAACGACCATAGGCTTATTAGTGACTTCATGTCATTGGCGAGCTGATGGATCAGAGGAGAGTGCTTCCAACATTTTTCACACTTACGAATGTAAATGACTGCATCTTTTGCATATGAAGCCACCAGTAATCCTCCTTAATTCCTTGAAAGTTCAGAGATCTTCCTCCAGCATGACTCCCACAAATGCCATCATGAAGTTTGCTGAGTACTTTCTCGGTGTCATTTAGGTGGATTCACTGGAGATAAGGACCTGTGAATGACTTTTAATAGATCTTCCCTTCTAGGGAGAGATAAAATTTGACATCCTTGACCCTTACCTGATGGGCTGACCTCTTATCGTCGTGCAGTATATCACTTCGTAGATAATTAACGATGGGATCCATCCAACTGGGGACTTTTTTGTGAGGAGGACCTGCTCATCTATGAGTGTTTGGTCAATACTTGGCTGCGCAAGGAACTCTATCTCAAATATTTATCCTTAGGTCGGAGTCAATTTTCGAACTCAGAGCTGCTAAGGCGTCGATGTGACTATTCTACCACCGGGGGAACTGTTGAATGTCTACTTTATCAAATCCTGTCATAAGTCATCGTACCACAGCTAGGTAGGCTTCCATCCTATCATCTTTGGTATTAAATTCCCCGCTCACTTGCTTGGAAACTAGTTTAGAGTCATTGAATACGTGAAGCGCGTTTCCCCCAACAGTTGGGCTTTGCACAAGCCAACGAAGAGAGCTTCATACTCAACTTCATTATTGGATATCTCAAAGCCTAATCTGATTCCTTGTTCAATCACAATATCTTCTAAAGTTATTATAACTATCCCTACTCCTGCCCCCTTAGAATTAGTGGCTCATTTCACTTAAAGGGTCCAGTCCTTAGATTGTTCTTCCTTATTCCTTGATTGCTCCACTTTCATTTAGTCAATTGGCTGGTGTAATACCCCGTAATTTTATTGATTTTTATTTAAGGGATTAATTGAATTAAATGAGAATTAATTGGAAATTAATCCGGATATAGATACTAGCGAGATGTGAGTTGGTATTTGATTATGATGTTAAAATTGAATATTTCTGAGTATGTATGGTAATACATGAGTATTAAAAATATTTAAATTATCACGAGACAGAAATACGATAATTTGGGAAATTTAGTTGGGACGCGCGTGTTAGTCGCGTCAGGAATGAAATTATTTAAATTAAAAAAATGAATTATATTTTTATCTACCGAATGGTCATTTTGAGTGCGCCAACGTGTTTGAAAGGGACAAAATAGTCGGAAAACACTAGCCGGGGGTATAGTTTGGGTCCCAGAGCACTTTTAGGCCAAACCGGCAACCTATAAGGGTGTTTTAGTAATTTTAAAAATATGGGAATTAAAACCCACGAATTTTTTAGGTAAATTAAAGATAATTAAAAGACCCATTAATTCCATTATCAGCCAAAAACGGAGTGAGTGGGCTACGGGAGTTTAAGGGAGAGTTTGAAGAGGTTCCATAAGAAACCTCCAACCACCATCACCATCCTTGGGAGAATTTTGTAGAGAAAGGGGAAAATCAACCTTCATTCACCAACGACAATTCAAAAGGAAAAATCTAAGGCAAGTGTTTTGATGTCGTTATTTGCATTGAATATTTCCTCCATGTATACTGTAGAAAACTGTTTATGTCTTGGAAATTTTGATGAAAAACACCCAATGGATTATTGTGAAACTTGTGGTCTTGGGTAGAAATTTGCGGGTATAATGATAATGGACGAATTCAATATACAAAACATAACTTTTGATGATCTAAAAACGGATTAATAAGGAGTCTTTAATTGCATTTAAACTCTAGGTTCATGTTCATAGGGTTTGGAGTGAAAAATTGGGAATTTATGTAAATTGCATGTTGATTTGGAGTATTTGAACCCAAAAATATGTTAAGAAATGACCTAAGAGGATTTGGAGTGGTTTAGGGACATTAAAATGTTATTGGGATGACCTTAGGATGGAATTAGAGAAGTGAAGAATGAAGAAAAATGGATTTTGGGATTTCTGGGCGTAGTCTGCCATCTCGTTAGAAGACCTGCCCAGGTCGTTCGAACGACCTCGTTCGAATAAGATTCTAATGAGATGACCGTATGCCTTCTAACGAGTTGGTAGTTCGTTCGAAACCTTTTGTTCGAATGAGACTTCTAACGAGTTGACAGAATGGCCTTTTAGGCTTGATTTTTATTTCAAATGTCCCGTAGACTTAATATATGGAGTAATAACCTTCCCTTATTGACTAGTGGGTATAATTGTGAGATTGGAGTACGTTGAGGAGTAAGACTTAGATTCTTGTAGTAAACCGGACAACATTTGTGGATTAGGAAACGAGTAACTAATTATGACGTGAGAAGAGTTGACAACTTTAATGAATATGAGTCGGGGACTTGTTAACGTATAACATTAAATGATGGTATAAGAATGAGAAGTGTAACTCTATTAATATTCTGATATGTCTAAGATGTGCGAATGCTTAGTATATGTGGTTATCTTTGTATAACATACCTACCATACTTGCTATCATGGGAGGTCGGCATTCGATCAGGGCCATCTAATCTTTGTGTGCCTACGGGCGGATTTAGATTGGTACCTCGAGGACATAGGTTAGAGAAGAACTTATTGAGAAGTTAATAAGTCTGCTGATCATGGAAGCGTAGGTATGTGTGTGACCCATGTGATGTGAACTATGTTCTCTTCCATTATGTGTGATTGTTGTTAATTGAGAACGATTCCTGAGAGATTCGGAATGCGTGGTCCTTATGTACGTGATGTACCGGGATTGGATAGCAGAGTATGTGTGCACCGCAACTTAGCCTCGGGGTGCTAGTATTGTATATTTATGATGAGGATAATGTACTGTTAATTGAAATGTACTGTCATGTATAAATGTGAGTATAAATAATAGTAACATTTTTGTAAAGATAAAATGGTAATTTTCTAGTAAGTAGTATTACTAATATGGAAAACCGAGAAGAAATGTAAATAAACTCTCTGTTTAAATGAAGATGCCAGAATTAAATCGTGAATCATATTGTAATGTTAGATTTATATTGGACTAGTTAGATATGGGGACAAATAGAATAGGTACGGGTACGATAGGAGTGCACAATTAGTCGAGTGGTGAGGAACTCATGTGAGTGCACACACTAGCATGTACTTTATATTCACTGTTTAATGATATTAAACACTTGCTATATTTTAAACTGTTTTCACAATCGGACTCTGACCCGTTTGCTTCCAAATATATTTTCTTGTAAAAAACCTTTTAGGTGCCCAGTCACAAGGACACCAAGCATAGGAGTTCCATTCAGGTGACGTACTGTAGCTGTTGTGGAAGTTACATGACCTTGACAGTAGACACCTCCACTTCCAATCTTGACTCTATATTATCAGATTTTCTCATTTGTTGGGCATGTCGCCCCATTTCTCTTAGATATTTTATCTTACTCAGATTTTATTTCAGACTTTTGGGTTGTAATTAATTAATGATTCAAACTTTGTATTTGTCTATTTCAGTATTCAGATTGTTGTGAGGAGTATTCCTCCAGATTCATTATTGTTCCATGGTTATTCTATTGTGACTATGTTGTGGTGGTTATGTTAGCATTTCAAATCTAACTTATTGCATGTTAATCGAATTTAATTAAAATTGACAACTCACTTTTTAAATATTAGGTGGCTAGTAATTTTTAAAATGTTTTCGACAGTGATGCTATGAACTGAACCAACTTGACATTTTGTATTAATTTGAATAAATGAGTAACTACCCGGTATTTAATTAGTCGGGGTGTCACAAGTGGTATTAGAGCATCAGGTTCTAGTGTCCTTAGTATCCGTACGGCTTGTTATGTTTTCGCTGAGCTTTCTTTGATGTAGAGCCCTATATTTTAGGACTATTATATTCTTTTGTGTATGTTTTGCTCTTCAGATATTTTGAGATAATAGCTGTGAACTTAAAAGACTTTACTCTCATTTCAGATGCCTCCACGACGTGCACAATGAGTTCCCAGGGATGCTCAGCCCGAGCCACAACCTGCCCCAGTTTAGGGTACCATGAATACTGCAGAGGTGGAAGCCATTATAGCCCAAGCGACAAATGTCGCCCTAGCAATTGTGCAGCAGTCACAACCCCAGGCGCCGATAGTCACTCCAGTTCATGTTCATGCATTCTCGTCTGCTTGGGAATGCGTTCATGAACCTTTTCAGAAAGCACACCCTTCGGAGTTTGCAAGTAGCTCCGACGTTGTTGTGTCCAGTCAGTGGAAGAAGGAAATTCAAAGACACTTAAGGATGTACGAGTGCACGGATATTCAGAAGAAGATAATGGCTAATTTTAAGTTAGTAGGATCAGCATTGTAGTGGTGGGAGTCCATTACCACCGCGGAGGAGAGGGACTCCCTTTCTATTCAGGAGTTCTAGGTGCGGTTCGACCACAAATATTTTCCATCGGCTGTTCACACCGAAATAAGGAGTAAATTGATGAACCTCAAGAAGGAGGGAAATACCGTAGTTGAGTATGAGGCTGAGTTCACAAATATCTTGAACATCATTCCCGATGAGATTCCAACTGAGGAGAAGAAGATTCATAAGTTCATGGATGGATTGACTTGGAGGATCCGTCAGCACTTGTTGGGGAATCTCTCGTTGGACACTTATTTAGATGTGGTTAACGCAGCACTACTTCACTGTCAGGATCACCGCTTCCACATGTCTGAGAGTAAGAGATCAGGAGAGTCCAGCCATCAGGGCAGGACAGGGGGAAATGGTGCCAGCAGGGCATAATCCACTCAGGTTCAGCATAGGCAGGGAGATCAGGGTTCCTAATAGGGGGATTTTATGAGATTAAAATCTTGGGGTTTCAGGAATGGTCAGGGAGGTTTCAAACATAGCCATCAGGGCCAGAATGGTCAGCAGCAGCAGTTTCAATAGGGACAGCATGGTCAGGATAGGAATGGTAACGGCTATCAGGGTCGTGGGCAGTAGGGGCAGCTAGGGGGAAACTTCCCGAGGAAGTGCTTTGTTTGTGGAAAGATTGTCCACAAATGCCAGGATTATCCTGATAGGGGCAGGGCCCCACAGCAGCAGCAGTAGGGTGCTCAACACGAGCCACAGAGACCGATATTTCCTGTCGCCCTCCCAGCACCACCACAGATGGCAGCATTACCACCCATTCCAGCAGTCCCAGTCCAGCAGGGACAACTTCAGTATGGGAGAGTGTATCAACTCCAGCATGTTACCGTCCCACAGGATCCACCTGCTATTGAGGGTATGTTCTATATTCAGGGGACTATGGGGCGTATTTTATTTGATACGGGGGCCACACACAGTTTCATTTCCACGAGATTTTCATGCACTTTGGGGTTGTTAGACACTACAGAGAGCATGATCACTTGTGTAGATTCGCCTTTGAGTAGGGGTTCTGTGATTTCCCTTATTTATAGAGGTGTGGGTATAGAGGTCGGGAGGTTTACTTTACCCGCTGATATGTTAGTATTAGAGATGACTGAGTATGATGCGATTGTTAGTATGGATTGGCTAGTTGCGTACCGAGCCATGATTGATTATTTCAGTAGGAGTATTATATTTGCCATTCCCGGGCAGGAGATGTTTTTAGTGGCGATGACTCGCCCTGAGGGAGGATCGTCCACTCACTTGTACTATATAGAGGAGGAGACCTCTAAGGAAGTGGTGATACCACTTGATTCGATTCCTGTCATTGGAGAGTTTGCTGATGTATTCCAGGATATCCCTGGATTATCGCCTAGTAGAGAGATAGATTTTGTTATCGACTTGACGCCGGGCACTCGGCCAATTGCCCGTGCACCTTACCGTATGGCTCCAGCAGAGATGATAGAGCTAAGGTATCGGATAGAGAAATTATTGGGTCAGGGGTCTATCCGAAGGAGTACTTTGCCATGGGGTGCCCTTGTATTATTCGTAAAGAAGAGGGATGGATCATTAAGATTGTGTGTGGATTACCGGGGAGTTGAATAAAGTCACGATACGGAATAAGTATCCGTTACCCCGAATCGATGGATTATTCGACCAACTGAGAGGAGCTTCTTTCTTCTCAAAGATTGATTTGTGATCGGGATACCATCAGTTACGTATCAGGGAACAGGACGTCTCAAAGACTGATTTCTTAACGAGATATGGTTCCTACGAGTTTCGATTATGCCTTTTAGCTTGACCAACACTCCAGCCGTGTTTATGGACTTGATGAATAGGGTGTTCAAAGAGTTCCTAGACCAGTTTGTCATCGTCTTTATTGATGACATCCTAGTCTACTACCAGGCAGAAGAGGAGCACTCCGAGCATTTGAGACAGGTTTTGCAGACACTGCGTCAGAATGAGTTATATGCAAAATACGAGAAATATGGATTTTGGCTGAAGGAGGTTCAGTTTTTGGGGCATATCATTTCAAACCGAGGGATATCTGTTGATCCGAGGAAGGTATCCGCGGTGAGGGAGTGGGGACCGCCCATGAAACTGACTGAGATCCGTAGTTTCTTGGGCCTAGCAGGATAGTACAGGAGGTTTATTCGGGATTTCTCAAAGATAGCAGGTCCTTTGACACATCTGACTAGCAATGGTGTGCCATTCATCTAGAGCGATGCCTGTCAGTTGGCATTCGATGAGTTGAAGGACAAGTTGACCTCAGCGCCTGTGTTAGCATTGCCCAGACCGGGAGTTGAGTACCTAGTTTACACCGATGCGTCCTTACAAGGACTTGAAGGTGTGCTACAACAGGAGAGTCGGGCCATAGCTTATGCTTCCCGTAAGATTAAGCCTCACGAGAAGAATTACCTCACTCACGACTTGGAGTTAGCGATAGTCGTATTCGCTTTTTGGATTTGGAGACGCTATCTCTTGGGGGAGAAATTTTGGTTGTTCACAGACCACAAGTCTCTATAATACCTCTTCACATAGAAGGAACTGGATATGTGTCAACGTCAGTGGCTTGAGTTTATGAAGGATTATCAGTTTGATATCCAATATCACCCAGGGAAGGATAACGTGGTAGCAGACGCATTGAGCCGTAGGCCAATAGATGAGGTGGTCGAGGTGTGGAAAGCTAAGTGGAAGGAGTTGGGACACCAGGATGCAGTGGACCGATCATTCATGTCTCTGATGACTGTACACCTTAGATTGTTACGAGAGTGATAAAGGCCCAGGAAAATGACTCGTTCTGTCAAGAACAGATAGTTTGATTACTAGTAGAGGGATTCGAGTCCTATACCGTTAGTTCAGACGGGGGATTACGCTTTAATGGGAGACTGGTTGTTACGGAAGGAGAAGACTTGCGACACGAGGTGATGGCAGAGTCGCACAGTTCGTGGTACACCCTGGTGGGGATAAGATGTACAAAGATATGAGGCGACAGTACTGGTGGAGCGAGATGAAGAGAGATATCGCCGTGTTCGTTTCTAAATGCGCCACTTGTCAGCTAGTAAAGGTGGACCATAAAAAATCGACAAGACTTCTACAGCCGTTAGAGGTTCTGATGTGGATATGGGAGAGCATATCCATGGACTTTATCATGGGGTTACCTACGCCACAGAGGGGTCACGACTCCATATGGGTGGTTTTGGATAGGTTGACCAAAGTTGCTCTTTTTCTAACCGTGAGGACAGACTACACTACGGGACAGTATGCCCATATTTTTATTGCGTAGATAGTGAGACTTCATGGGATGCCTATAAATATCGTGTCTGACCGAGACAAGATATTTGTTTCACGATTTTTGGAAAGTGTCCAGGAGGCCATAGGTATGGAGTTGCGGTTGAGTACGGCTTATCACCCGCAAACTGATGGGCAAATAGAGCGTAAAAATCAGATGTTGGAGGACATGTTGCGTATGTGCATCCTAGACTTTGGAGGTGGTTAGGAGCAGTACCTTCCACTAGTGGAGTTTGCTTATAATAACTCCTACCAGTTCACAATTGGCATGGCTCCATTCGAGGCATTATATGGTAGACATTTTCGTTCCCCAGCATATTGGTTAGAGGTGGGGATAACAAACTCCTTGGGCCGGAAGTGATTCAGGACACTTCGGTAAGGATAGAGATGATACGGAGTCGTATTCGGATAGCTCAGGACCGGCAGAATAGCTATGTTGATGCCAAAAGGTTCTTCAGAGAAATTAAGGTGGGCGACCAGGTGTTACTTAGAGTATCTCCTATGAAGGGGATTATGCGTTTTGGGAAGAAGGGAAAACTGACACCAAGATATGTGGGGCCATTTGCTATCATCGAGCGTATTGGGCCTGTTGCGTATAGACTTGGGTTACCGGAGCACTTTCATAGGATTCATGATGTGTTCCATATTTCCTCGCTAAGGAAATATCTTAGGGACGATTTGGTCCATACTCATATTGCTTTAGAGGACATTGATCTTCGGCCCAATAGTTCCTACGAGGAGGGGCCGATTTCTATTTTGGACCATAGCGAGCGGAAACTGAGGTCAAAGATAGTACCATTAGTACGTGTTTAGTGGCGGCATCATAATGCCGAGGAGTCCAATTGGGAGCGCGAGGATGAGATGCGCGAGCGTTATCCAGAGTTATTTTTACCAGGTATTCTTTAGTTCCGAATTTCGGTATGAAATTTTGTTATTAGGGGGAAGTATGTAATACCCCATAATTTTATTGATTTTTATTTAAGGGATTAATTTAATTAAATGAGAATTAATTGGAAATTAATCCGGATATATATACTAGCGAGATGTGAGTTGGTATTTGATTATGATGTTAAAATTGAATATTTCTGAGTATGTATGGTAATACATGAGTATTAAAAATATTTAAATTGTCACGAGACAGAAATACGATAATTTGGGAACTTTAGTTGGGACGCGCGTGTTAGTCGCGTCAGGATTGAAATTATTTAAATTAAAAAAATGAATTATATTTTTATCAACTGAATGGTCATTTTGAGTGCGCCAACGTGTCTGGAAGGGTCGAATAGTCAGAAAACACTAGCCGGGGGTTTAGTTTGGGTCCCGGGGCACTTTTCGGTCAAACCGGTAACCTAGAAGGGTATTTTAGTAATTTTAAAAATATGGGAATTAAAACCCACGAATTTTTTGGGTAAATTAAAGATTATAAAAAGACCCATTAAGTCCATTATCAGCCAAAAGGGAGTGAGTGGGATACGGGAGTTTAAGGGAGAGTTTGAAGAGGTTCCATAAGAAACCTCCAACCACCATCACCATCCTTGGGAGATTTCTGTAGAGAAAGGGGAAAATCAACCTTCATTCACCAACATCAATTCAGAAGAACAAATTTAAGGCAAGTGTTTTTATGTCGTTATTTGCATTGAATATTTCCTCCATGTGTAGTGTAGAAAACTGTTTATGTCTTGGAAATTTTGATGAAGAACACCCAATGGATTATTGTGAAACTTGTGGTCTTGGGTAGGAATTTGCATGTAGAATGATAATGGATGAATTCAATATACAAAACATAACTTTTGATGATCTGAAAATGGATTAATAAGGAGTCTTTAATTGCATTTAAACTCTAGGTTCATGTTCATAGGGTTTGGAGTGAAAAATTGGGAATTTATGTAAATTGCATGTTAATTTGGAGTATTTGAGCTCAAAAATATGTTAATAAATGACCTAAGAGGATTTAGAGTGGTTTAGGGACATTAAAATGTTATTGGGATGACCTTAGAGTGGAATTAGAGAAGAGAAGAATGAAGAAAAATGGATTTTGGGATTTCTTGGCATAGTCTGCCATCTCGTTAGAAGACCTGCCCAGGTCGTTCGAACGACCTCGTTCGAACGAGATTCTAACGAGATGAAAATATCCCTTCTAACGAGTTTATAGTTCTTTCGAAGCCTTTCGTTCGAACGAACTCGTTTCGAACGAGTCTTCTAACGAGTTGACAGAATGGACTTTTAGGCCTGATTTTTATTTCAAATGTCCCGTAGACTTAATATATGAAGTAATAACCTTCCGTTATTGACTAGTGGGTATAATTGTGAGATTGGAGTACGTTGAGGAGTAAAACTTAGATTCTTGTAGTAAATCGGACAACATTTGTGGATTAGGAAACGAGTACCTAATTACGACGTGAGAAGAGTTGACAACTTTAATGAATATGAGTCGGGGACTTGTAAACGTATAACATTAAATGATGGTATAAGAATGAGAAGTATAACTCTATTAACATTCTGAGATGTCTAAGATGTGTGAATGCTTAGTATATGTGGTTATCTATGTATAACATACCTACCATACTTGCTATCATGGGAGGTCGGCGTTCGATCAGGGCCATCTAATCTTTGTGTGCCTACGGGGGGGTTTAGATTGGTACCTCGAGGACATAGGTCAGAGAAGGACTTATTGAGAAGTTAATAAGTCTGCTGATCATGGGAGCGTAGGTATGTGCGTGACCCATGTGATGTGAACTATGTTTGCCTCCATTATGTGTGATTGTTGTTAATTGAGAACGATTCCTGAGAGATTCAGAATGCGTGGTCCTTATGTACGTGATGTACTGGGATTGGATAGCAGAGTATGTGTGCACCGCAGATTAGCCTCGGGGTGCTAGTATTGTATATTTATGATGAGGATAATGTACTGCTAATTGAAATGTACTGTCATGTATAAATGTGAGCATAAACAATAGCAAGGTTTTTGTAAAGATAAAATGGTAATTTTCTAGTAAGTAGTATTACTAATATGGGAAACCGAGAAGAAATGTAAATAAACTCTCTGTTTAAATGAAGATGCCAGAATTAAATCGTGAATCGTATAGTAATGTTAGATTTATATTGGACTAGTTATATATGGGGACAACTAGAATAGCTACGGGTACGATAGGAGTGCACAATTAGTCGAGAGGTGAGGAACTCATGTGAGTGCACACACTAGCATGTACTTTATATTCACTGTTTAATGATATTAAACACTTGCTAAATTTTAAACTATTTTCACAAACGGGCTTTGACCCGTTTGCTTCCAATTATATTTTCTTGTAAAAAACCTTTTAGGTGCCCAGCCACAAGGACACTAAGCATTGTAGTTCAATTCAGGTGACTTACTGTAGTTGTTGAGGAAGTTACAGGACCTTGACAGTAGACGCCTCCACTTTCGATCTTGACTCTATATTATCATATTTTCTCATCTGTTGGGCATGTCGCCCCATTTCTCTTAGATATTTTATCTTACTCAGATTTTATTTCAGACTTTGGGTTGTAATTAATTAATGATTCAAACTTTGTATTTGGCTATTTCAGTATTCGGATTGTTGTGAGGAGTATTCCTCCAGATTTATTATTATTGCATGGTTATTCTATTTTGACTATGTTGTGGTGGTTATGTTAGCATTTCAAATCTAACTTATTGCATGTTAATCGGATTTAATTAAAATTGACAACTCACTTTTTAAATATTAGGTGGCTAGTAATTTTTAAAATGTTTTCGACAGTGATGCTATGAACTGAACCAACTTGACATTTTGTATTAATTAGAATAAAGGAGTATCTACCCGGTATTTAATTAGTCGGGGTGTCACAGCTGGTATTCAATAAATTCAATAATAAAGTCTACTAAGACTTGCCCCTTAATCGTCATTCTTTGTTAAAAGTTGATATCTAATCTCTAAAGCTTGATCGACCACTTTAAAAGTCATCTAGAGAGCTTAGCTTTCCCTAGAACAACTTTGAGGGGGTAGGAAGAGATTACGGTTATTGAATGGGCTTTAAAGTAATGCTTTATCTTCCTCGAGGTGACTACGAGTGCATAGGTGAGTTTCTGTGTGCTGACCTCCTTCCTTTTGACATACTAGGGCGAAACTTACAGCATGGTCTGATACTGCGAGGTAAAGGTACAGTGGGTATCCATCATTTATAATCACCAGCAGGGGTGGCTTGCTAAGGAAAGATTTGATCTTTTCCAAAGCTTGTGAACTGTCAGCATTCCATATGAGGCATTTATCCTTCTTTAATAGATGAAACAATGGTCGGTAGAGTTTCAAAGACTTGGAGATTAAGTGATTGAGTGTCATTATTATACCAATGAGATTTTCAACATCTTGTAACGTCTGAGGAGGCTAAACTCTAGTGATAACGTTGATATGATCTGGATTGGCCAAAATTCCTCTTTTACTGACTAGATGGCCTAATAACTTTCTTGATTGGACTCCGAATGAACACTTAATCGCGTTAAGTTTCATCTGATATTTCCTGAGGATCTCAAAGGCTTTGGCTAAGTCTGTGAGGTGGTCGCCCTTGTTCTTTCTTTTAACTAGCATATTGTCGATATAGACCTCCATCGCGTCTCCCATCTGTCTTTTGAACATCGTGGTGACGAGTCTTTTATAAGTTTCCCTTGCGTTATTTAAATTGAACGGCATAACCTTGTAGTAATACAACCCAATGGGGGTTATAAAAGATGTTTTATCCTGATCGGGTCCGAATAAAGGAATCTAATGGTAGCTAGAGTACACATCAAGGAAACTCATCCTTTCGTGCGTCGCTATAGCATCAACCAAGTGGTCTATTTTGGGAAGCGAGAAGTTGTCTTTGGGGCATGCTCTGCTGAGATCTGTGAAATCAATATAGACCCTCCAGCTGATGTTGCTCTTGCATACCACCACTGGGTTAGATAACCACTTGGGGAACTGATCTTCTATAATGGATCTTGCATCCAGTAGCTTCCCTACTTTGTTTCCTACCGCTTTAACCTTCTAGGGGCTATCCGATTAGCTTTTTGAGTGGTCAGTTTGAAGGCCGGATAGACGTGTAGGCGATGGCAGGCTACGTTGGGATCAATCCCTAGTAAATCATATGACTCCTAAGTGAAAATATCCAGATTGGTTTTAAGAAATTCAATCAACTCTTTCTTCTCTTGATCAGTGAGTGTGAATCCGATCAAAAATTTCCTCTCTGGCAAGTTGTCATCGACCCTAACTTCTTATAGGTTCTCAACGACCCTGTCGGCGGGATGGACTGTGGTCTCCTCCACCCCTGGTCAGCCATACCGTAATTACTATTTGGAGGGTACAACCCCCTCTTGGGCTTCCTCTTGAGTATCCTTAAACTCCTTCTTCTTTTCCTTCTCGGGGAGAATGGCTGCGATAAAGCACTTCTTGGCTATGGCCTGATCGCCATGGATTTCAACCACGCCTCGATCGGTAACACACTTCAGCTTCTGGTGGTAAGTGGATGGTACGACCTTTATAGCATGGAGTCAGCTTATGCCTAAAATGTCAACTACTAGGAACTCAATTAGTTTTAAGGTGTTTCCTGCCCTAATTGGCAGTACTATCTTTCCCATCAACATAGAGATCCTTCCTGAAAATCCGACCAATGGGACTGTATCTTCCTTGAGGTCGACGACGTTCAGTTTCAGCATGCGGAACAAATCCAGGTACATCACTTCTGATGAGCTCCCCTAGTCCACAAGCAGGTTGTCAACATCCCAATTACTTATTCTGAGTGTGATCACCAATGTGGGATTCTCACCCCAACCAAATCTTTCTTGGTGAAAATAATATGCTTGGTGTAGTCAATGTCCTCTCGTCACCGGCATTTACCAGCCTAGGTTTTGGCAGGGTCAATCTGAAATTCCTTTATGATGGCGGTAACCTTCTTCATCTCCATTCAAACAACATTTCCCTAGATTTTCTTAAGATCTTATGCCCCGTGGATTACCGCGAACTCTTGCCCTTTATCATCATCAAGGATGTGGTCTCGCTGCTGGTCTCCATTGTCAGTGACCTTATTCACTACACCAAAAAGGTTAAATTGTCACCTTTGATCTGACTAGCCTAGTCACGATCATTGAGCGTGATAAATTAATATGCATTTTTTGTGACGGCCATTGACCGTGACAAGTACAGTTGTCACGAACTTGTCACGGTCAATGATCGTGACAATTTTAACGAGTTGTCACGGTCAAAGACCTTGACAGATCCGTGACAAGTCTTATAATTAAAACTCTAGGCGCCACTTTTTTCCCACCATTTCCTTTCCCTCCATTTTCTCTCTCTAGCTCGAGCGATGGTTCTCTCTCTCTACTTTCAGGTCATTTTTTCCCTCGCTCTATCACTTTCCTTTGCGTATATGTGTGTGTGTGTGTGTCTAGGCATGTCTTCGTGTGTGGGTGGGTGGGTGTAGTGGTGGGGCGGGCGGGGGGGGGGGAGGTGGGTGTGGGTATGTGTCTACGTGTGTGTGTGTAGTGATGGGACAGGGGGTTTGGCAGAGGTAGGGAGTGGGAGGGGGAGAGTGATGTGGGTGTATAGGTGTATGGGGGGGGGGGGTGCTGGACTTAAATTAATTGGACATTATAAATATTGATTGGCTATTTTTAGTTTAGGGATTGCAATTGATTGGTATTATTCTTTGTTAATGTTGATTGGGTGGTGTTAGTTGGGATTGAAATTAATATGTATTGTTAATATTTCGTGAATCTTATTGTTTAGAGAATGAAATTAATTTGACATTATAAATATTGTTTGTGTATCGTCATGAGTTTTGAAATTGGTTAGAAATTGTTAATGTTGATTGGATATTATTATTTAAGGCTTGAAGCTAATTACGTTTGTATATATATCGCGAGGGACTTTAGTGTCTAAATAATATTTAGGGGGCAGTGTGTGTAGGGTGTGTGTGTGCAGGGTGTGGGTGTGGGGGTGGGGGGATGGGGGGCTGTGGTGGTGTGTGTGTGTGTGTATGTTTTATGAGAGTAAAGTTCATGTGTGTGTGTGTATGTTTTTCAATTATATAAATCATAATTGTTTCTTGATATTGAATTACTTTAATCATATTTATATTGATATTGAATTGGTTTGGATTGCATTGGTATTGATATGTTTATATTGAATTGAATTGAATTGAATTGAATTGAATTGAATTGAATTGAATTGAGTTGAGTTGAGTTGGATAAGGTGGATTAATTGCAACGTAGATATTTATATTAAATTATCTTAATAACTACCTTATCTAAATGAAAGGGTATCACGCGGGATGGGGGTCATTGTTTGGATTTCACTTCGGTTAGAAAATCCATGCACGAAGGTTAGTTATGGGCAGGAGTGACAACTTAAAACTTTAATATAATTAACATGCTTTTAATGTAGTACATGGTTATTTGGGGTGTTTTATTTGTGGAGAGGAGACTGAATATCTTCGTCTCGCCACTAGCTAAAAAAATGTATACCATTTCCATAGGAGGGATTTACCCCCTACTTATAATTTTATATTTGAAAAAGGTTCCAAATTGTTATCGGGCAGGGTTGAACATAGGCTACAGCTGAGAAAACTTTCAAGATCAGAAATTAAAAGTAAATCTTCAGATTGTGGCCCTAATATGCTAGGTAAGAATCCTAAATTTAAGAATGTCAAGCATAAGAAGACCCTAACTGGGAATGAAAATGAGGTAAGAAAGGCATAGTCTAGGAGGTCAATTTTATTTGACTTGACTTATTTGAAGAATAATCCGGTGTGCCATGTATTGGATGTGATGCACCCAGAGAAGAGGATCGTTGAACATATTGTGCGCACATGCCTTGGAGGGAATGATTCAAAGGATGGATAAAATGCACGAAAAGACCTTAAAGCATTGAAACTTAAGCCACAACTATGGTTGAAAGAAGATAGTAGGGGAAGGACAATAATTCTTCTGGTGTGTTTACTTTGACGAGTGAGGAAAGGAAGGTGCTTTTAGACACAATGTATAATTTGAAGGTTCCATCTAATTTTTCGTCCAACTTGCAAAGGATTGTGAACTATGCTACCCATGATTTACATAAGTTTAAGTCCCACGATTGACATGTGATCATGCATTTGGTTCTTCTATTGTTTACGCGCTGATTCTCCAAGCACAAGGATTTGCGGTGGGCTATTATTCAAATTAGTATTTTCTTCTAACTTTTATGTGAGAAGGTAGTCAATCAAGATCACATGGTGGCCGCAAAATTGGTGGTGAACGAATCAATTTATGTCTTAGAGAAGTACATTCCCCCATCTTTCTTTGACATAAATATTCACTTGTTGGTACACCTATGCGAGGAGGCACTTCTTTGAAGCCCAGTTAGATATTGGTGGATGTATCCGTTTGAAAGATTGATGAAAGTTTTCAAAGATTACATAAAGAATACATGATACATTAAAGGATCAATTGGAGTGGAATACATCACCGTGGAGTCATCAATCTACACTTGGGAATATATGTCCGGCTCGACCAGCGTGGATGACATTGATGAGTTCATCAATGATGGTGGTCATGTGATAGGAAAACGAGTGAAATTAATGAGTTTACAACATAAACAATTAGATCGTTATCTATTTGACACACATGAAGATGTCGAAGAATGGAAAAATAAAGTTTAAATTATTTTAACTTTTACATTATTTTAATTTATATATGATTAACATTATAATACGTTCGCCACGATCTATGCAGCGAAAAGCCGTTTGTATGTGCTTTTCAAAAGAGTTTTACTCAGAGTATATCAATAACAAGTCATGGTCAATTATCCTACATGCACCAAAGCATCTAAACAGTAGTGTGGATGATTTGGCTGCACCTACTTTATATCAATCCATTTTTTATGATAACCCGAATTCGAAACAATTTTTAGATTTGTAATAAGTATTCAAATTATTTGTAATGACCAGTGACTATATTATTCTAGTGATTTATTATTATCATACGACATTTTAATTCTTTCTATTCATTTTTACTTGATCATCATAATTAAGATTTTAATCAATTTAAGCATTAATTCAAAGTCCATGACCCGGGAGTGTGTGTGCCGGGGGGTAGTGTGCATGTGTGTAAATTAAATTTGGTATTGGTATGTATTGTTATTATCGAATTTGAGCATTAATTCAAAGTCCATATACATGTTTGTACTAATAATAACAATTTTTGTGGAAAATGACTTCATTCGGGCACGATAGCAGATGCGACGAGGGCTTCTCGGCTTGAAGGTCCCCAAAATGGGGCAAATTGGGGTCCGTCGTCGAGAATAAGACAACATTATTAGCTAGAGAGCTATAGTTGCTGAAGGCGATCGTTGGCCTGGGGTACACTAATTGGAGAGCCATGCATATTGACCTCAAGATGAACATCAGGGGGGCACTACAGGTAGTGTATTTATATTTATAGTTATAGTTATAAGAAACTAACACTTATTTTCTTTTTGGTTTGTATTTGTTTGACAGGAACAATTCGATCTGCCTCCACAACTCCGTGACTCCACGTTAGAACAATCGAGGGATCAATATAAGACGTGGAAGAAGAATTTATGGGTTTGGTTGGGAAGACCTGGGAGTCCATTCTGAGACTACGTGAAACCGTCCCCCCGAAGGAGCCGATCTCATTGGCACGGTGGAAAAAGTTTATCGACAATGAGATCTTTGAGCGAAAATTGGCATCTCGCCAATCATGGAGGGAAAATCGGCCAAAAAAATTGGACATGCACTACTCCGGGTGGACGTCTTATGCCGAGGTGGAGCACAGGATGGTAAGTCTTTATTTTTCTTTTCTTTCATTTTAGTTTTATGTTATTCTAATTTAGCATTACTTTGCGTTACTTACTAATTTTATATTATTTTATTTCAGGGAATGGTGAGTGGCCCTTGGGGTAGGCCACATAGGCTCGATGCCTATGTGTAAATTCAAACAAAAAAGTGCAAGGACAAGGAGGTGTCCCCGAGCGTCGCAACCTCCATTGTAAGTTATAAACGTTTAATTTTTTCTTTACTTAATTAACTAATCGTGTATGTTTTATCTTTTTAGGAAAAGCTTAAGGAAGGGCATAAGTTGCAGTCCGATGCCGATAAAGCATCTTTGGCTTCGGACACACTCAACTATGTACTCAGGTCGGATCGTAAGGGGAGGACTAGGGGGTGAGATCTTAGGTGGGGCAGTCTAGTATCATCGGAATGGAGACAAGCAACAGTGGGTTGGCACATATGGTGGATGACCATGACGAGAAGCTATCAAGGTTGGAGGCGACGGTCCTAGATATGTACGCCTTCATGAAGCGTCATTTGGGTAAGGGCAAGGGAAACAGAAAGAAGAATGATGTAAACGAGGACGCGGACGCCAATGTTTTATCACCGACACACACGAACTCAATGCCATATGATGATCCATTTCTCACCGTGACCCCCGTCGAGCGACCTATGTCAACAATAGGTTGGCCGAGCGTGTTTATACTTGACATATATTGTGGGGATCCGATAGCGATGGGGTTGAGGGATCCGAGATTCCTCCCGGGTATGCCAGTTCATGGACGTCCCTTCTAAGACATTGAGGCAATAATGTTCTTCACGCATGTGGTGGAGGGAAATGAGAACGCACCTTTGTGGTTGTGCGAACAATGCGATATTCATCATATTGAGGGGTGCCTCAATTCATGTCATATGGCCTTCCTTCCTCCTCCGACCTGCTCCTTCTTCATGACATTATTTCTATCTTTTTATTTGGATATTTGGATATTGGATTATATTTTTAGTACATGTTTGTTTGAATATATTTGCATTTCTATTTGATTTGGATATGGATTATATATGCCATGATTTAGTGTATTATTTTTATTTTATTTGGATATATGTTGTTTGGACATGTAAAATTTTGCTACAATAGGTACAAATATACTGTTGAGCAGTGGCAGTGGTCATACTTCCCAACAGTTTTTGGTCAAAGACCGTGATAAGTCCTTGATAAAGAAACTTGTCACGATCTTTGATCGTGATAATTTGTTTTCTCTGTCACAGGCTTGACATGTTCTTTGACCATGACAAAACTTGTCAAGGTCAAAGACCGTGACAGGACCGTGACAACCTTATGTTAGTTCATCTCCCTACGGACCAGAATCTTAATGTCTTCGTTCTGTCAATCGTTGCTCCTGTGGTGTCTCTCTGGATGGCCATGCTCTGAGCAACCATGCTCTGATCTTCTACGTTCAGCTCCTTCCTAGTCAAGCCTAGAGATCCTACCTCGGTTGTGAATGATACTCATGTGAGGACTAGGAGTCCTATCTCGACGCTTCCTAATGCCCCTTTGGAGATTTCTCTCCATTATTTCAAGTCGCCTTTGGAGGAGCGCATTCTCTTCTACCTGGAGGTGTGTAGCCTCCTCTTGTTTGCAAAGCCTGGCTTCGTAAGGGTCGACCAACCTAGATCTATGTAGATCTGGGTGGTCCTTGGCTTTCCTCATAAGGTTGCCTTTCCTGGTGAAACCTAAGGTTTGTATGCCGGCGAATCTCCGACCTGACCCATGGAGGAACTGGGTCTTCCTGCACATCGCCAACTTGAGGAATATTTCTATTATGGTGAGACATCACCTGCTTCCTGTTTGTGAAGATTTTTGCAGTAATAAAAATTGTTTTCCACAAACGGTGCCAATTGTGAGAACAAGAAATATCACAGTAAAAAAATCCACGAAATCAATCACACAAAACAAAAAGTAAATATCACACACAACAACAATATACGTGGTTCGACAAAATTGCCTACGTTCACGAAGAGGTTACTGTTTTATTATAGTGTCTCTCAATAGTTTTTATTACATCCCTTTGCCCCAGGTCAGGGTGTATAATTTATAGATGCATTAGAGAAGAGATTGAGTCCCATAAAGAACTCAATTAACACATGAATATATCAAGGAGTACCTGAATATCTTTTTCGAGATTATTGGTAACTGATTAAACTATATCCGTAAGTGTTCTAGTGTATCTAATATACTCGTGTGTAAATTAAATCATGATTTGGAACGGACATCACTTTGATCAATTCGGGGTGCTCGGCTACTTTCATGGGTCATGTAAAATGGTTGCCCATAATTATAAAATTCCACAGACAAATTATAAATTGTTTCAAAAAAATTACAAAACATTAGTGTTCACATTACAAAATTTGATGTATATATTAATAGAAAATCGAGTATACACTAGTGATGGTGTCTTTAACTTTCAAAAAAATTACCGAACAAAGAGGTATGACAACAATATCCATTATTTATATCACAAGACCCTTACGTGGAGACACAAAAAATTCCGAATTACTGTGAAATTATTTAAAAATTTCCAAATTTATATTTTATTTCAATGTCGACTTTACGAATCAAAAAAGGATTTATCAAAATAAAAATTGGAATTGACAATTTTTTTGCCTAAAGTAAAAATGAGCTGCTCAAAAGAAGATTTTTAGATCATATTCAACTAAAAATCATGCCTAACTATGGAAACCATTACATTTTGTACCCATGGAATCTAGCTTAACGTTAAAGACATAGCCACTGTATGGTTTGCGTCTAAATTATAGTATTTAATTCAACTCTAAGTTCTGTGATGCGCGGCTTCTCTCCTTAACCCCTCAAAATAAATAAATCAATCAATTAATTAAAAATATAAAATTAATCCTAAAGCTTGGGGTGATTTTTAATTTTAGACATGAAAAGTTGCAATGTTAACCCTAAAATTTGTAATTTGTGTAATTTTACACATCCGTTATGACACTTAACGTAATTGCTGAGTTGGCAATGTATATGGCAATCTAGGTGTCAAAAATTATCAATTTAACCAATAGTTTAGTGGCACCTCAATTAAAATGACACCTAAGAAATTAAAACCCATTAACATAAAAAAGAATAAGTTATTTTGGGTTTGACACCAATTAATTATTCATTATTTTGTCAAACCCCCATAGTTTTCACTTTTGGAGTTTGATCCCCATTTTGACGGATTTCGTTAGTTGACCGTTGACTCATTTTCATATCTACAATGTCTAATATGCCCCTATCTAATTCATTACATAGCAATCATGATTTATAAAAAAGAAACAGCATTTTTTTTAATTTCAAAACAAACTATAATGATAGTTTTAAAAAGCTACAAAGAAAAAATATATTTTGATAGTTTGGAAATACTTTTAAAAAAAACTTGTTTTCCAAAAAAACCTATTTTTAAAAAAAAACAATTTTAACAAATAAAAACTTTTTTTCGATATAAAAAATAACAGGTTTCTATAAATAAATAGTGGAAAAATTTGTTAAAACATATTTTTTAGTTTTCAAAAGTAAAAAAAAAAGGTTTAAAAAAGACTTTAAAAATAGTTTCTTATAAAAAATATTTTTTTTAAAGTTGAATTCTTTTTTATAAGTGTAAAAAACTTTCTTTTTATGAAAAAGAGTTTTTATATCTATTGAAAAAATCAGTTTCCTTATGAAACAGTTAAAAAAAAATTTAACTTTAAAACAATTTCTTTAAACAATTTTAAAAGCAGGTAAAAATAATTTTTAATGCTTTTTTTATATAAAAAAATTTGTGCCTAATTTATAAAAAACAGTTAAACAATTTTTATATTTATTGAGGAAACAATTTTTTTCTATAAAACTGTTAAAACATTTTTTTAACTTTGAAACATTTAAATAAATGTAAAAACTTGTTTTTTATTTTAGTTTTAAAAAACCTGTTTTGAAAAAATAAAAAAAATGTTATTAATATAAAAATCTGTACGTTTATAAAGAAACTGTTTAAAATACTTGTTTGAATAAAAACACAGTTTTGATTGTTTTAAAAACTGTTTTTTCATTTTCTTAAAACTTTTTTTATTTGTTGAAACAGTTTTTTCCCAATTTTTTGTAAAAAAGACAGTTTTTCGGAGGAAAAAAATAGTTTTTCAAAACTATCAAAGCAGTTTTATTTAAATAAAAAATATTTTTATTTTATTTATAAATATTTTTTAAAATAATAGATTGACGGAATGAGGATGTGGTATATTAAACATTTTATACATAAAAATGAGTTATTTAACGGTTAACTGACGAAATCCGTCAAAATAAGAGTGAAACCTCAAAAAATAAAAATTATAAAAGATTTAACTCAATGACAAATATTTTATGGTGCCAAGGCGAAAATAACCCCACAAAAAATGACGAACCCATCGCCATTCCCACATATTTACCACCACAAGGCCATCTCCGCACACCCAACTCACCCAACCTATAATCATAAGTAGCCTGTCAATTGAGCCGAGCAGGCCCGAAGCTCGCTTGCTAGGCCAGAGCGTTGCTTCTAGAGAGTCGTTGTAGAAGCACTCTTTAGGGTTAATTTTTTATTTTCCCAATAAATCTATAGTTATATATAAAACTGTAACATTAAACTTGGGACGGTATTTATCGCATTTAGAAGTTTTCACTTGTACACTTCATTAAGCTATTTATTAATTTTGCATTATCTAGATTAATATAAACACAAATGTACTTGGTCAATATATGCATTTAATTGATTAATGTATTAGAAGATTTATGTATATAAGTCTAAATGGAGTATGTTTATATTAAATATTAATATACATGTATTTGAGCAGATACATTTTAGAAATCTTATAAATACCCATATAATATTGATATTTGAAGTAAAGTTATAAAAAGTCAAAAATATTGTGTGAGTAATAAAAAAAATTATCTTCTCGTATTGAGTGTTATGTCTCAAATATTAAGTGTGTTAATGTATTTTATTGTCTCTCAGATTTTTCTTTATTTTTGACAGTCATATATTTGAATGAAGGAGTTTAGGAGGATTCTCAAGTTGAATATATACTTTACATATTTGAATGAAGGCTATAATGAAAATTCTTTTTTTTTTTGTCTGAACTTCTGAGGTATGATGATTTTAAATACTTTAGTAGATTTCTTAATTTTTACGTTTGTTTCACGCATTGGTAGTGCACTATCTCTACACTTATTAATTCTCAACTATAGATTCTATTATGTTGTGCTTATTAGGTTTGTTAAAGTATGTTTTGAATAAATTTATAACGTGATATATATTGTTTAAAATGTTTGATGTTACATATTAAGATTTTGTAATCTATTTGACGAGTTCATCTTGAATGTTTTAAGGTTATTTTATGTTGTTTTATATGTACTTTTAAACATAATAACATCTTTCACAACAATTTTTGTATATTAGTTTAATAAATTTAGGGTTATTTTACGTTGTTTTATATGTACTTTTAAACATAATAGCATTTTTCACAATAATTTTTATATATTAGTTTAATATTAATTTTTATCATTTAAAATAATATTAAGATATTCAGGAATATTATCCACCATCAAAATATCGTTCTACTATGTTAAATATATTTTCAACATGCATTAACTATATTCTCTTTCACAATATGAATCTCTAAAAAATATCTTTTTATGATCACGCAACCCGTGATCTGCAAGCTAATAAATAAATAATTCTATCAAGACCCTCATCCAAATATTGACACGTCAAATATGTGTTAATTTTAGTTTTAAATTAACTCTATGATTTGATCGGTGTTTTAAATAAATTCTATGACAAATTCCCAAATCATCTTTTTAAGTATCATTTTGCGAATATGAATTAGTATTACATTCTCAAATCATTCAATAAGGCATAATGATAAAGTGTTATACTCTATTATTTTATCATTATAGTATTTTCCTTAAAAAAAATGTATATTTTTAAGGATCCAATACCAAAAAGTTTTTTAAACATTTTGGTAATACACATTTAGTTCAAATTTTTTTATTTTGTACTAAAAAATCTATCAAATATCCATTTAAGTAACGTTCTCTTATTTTTAATGGTCCGTATCAACGACATAGAGAATGATTTTTTGGAGCAAAATAAAAAGGCTTGAAATAAACATGTATTAAAAAATATTTGAGAGAGTATTTTGTATATGTCCCATTTTTTAAACCGGACTTTTTACTTTTTGGATCCCCCAATTAAACTTACCCTTCTTTAGTTGGCCTGATATGCTTTTAACATCCCCACATTTCTCTCTCCAGTCATAGCTGATCTACCTGAGTTCAAATGTGTTGTTACCTGTTTTTTTTTTCTTACGCATATAACTGCTCTACACACGTAATTCTGTGTAGAGTCCAACCCATGAATTGTTTCTATGTAGAGTCTAAGGTGGCTTTGTTTTTTTAAGAAGTTTATAGTTTCTGTATATTACGCAGGTATATAATTTTTTACGAGGGATGTAAGTTTTTTAGTTTTACAGGTGATGGGAGGCGTTGACAGGGGTATTAATTGACTTGTAAATGTTTATTTTTAATAATTGAAAGGGTAATGTGAGGCTGTTGAAAGAAAGGGTGGGTCTAAACAAAGATACCAAAATAAAACACATTTTATTCTTGGTTCCATTAACCAACAACACAATATCAAATAAGAGGTGACAAAAACCTCGAAGATCCTAAAGGGACAAATACAAACAACTCACAAGATTTTCTTTGGCAAAATGGAAATGATTAATGCGTGGAAAGCATTGGAAATCAAATAAGATATATTATTAGGGCAAAAAGTGGAGGAGTCGTGGTATGTTTGAATTTTTGAGGTGAGTTAATTGAGATATCATATTGTTTGAATGAAACTTTTTACTTCAGAAAATCATTGAAGTTTGTCAACAGTAATACACAATCCTTTGACTGCCTATATAATGTCATAGAGAATTGTTGTTGTCAGTTTGATCTATTTGTGAAGCGTTTTATCATTTATGCTTATAAGCGCGTGAACGCAAGCATATATATATATATATATATATATATATATATATATATATATATATATATATATAAAATAATGCTCATGTGCGGACTAGTCCGCATTTGAAGAATGCGGACCGGACATGTGTCACCTAACGGTGCGCCGAGAAATTATCCCCTAAATTATAGGCACACTCTCTCTCTTTTCAGCGCTCACCGCCAGGTGACACATGTCCGGTCCGCATTCTTAAAATGCGGACTAGTTCGCACAAGAGCAGGACTGTATATATATATATATCATGCACGCGCATATCCTCTGTGCGAACCATTTTTTTTAAAATAGTAAAAAAAATAATTTTGGGGTGATTTTTTTTTATGATTTTAAACATTTCAATAGGACCATGAAAAAAAATGCAACTTAAAATGAATTGTTTTGCTATTTTAAAAAAATCGATCAAACTTTGTCAGTTTTTAAGCTGTTAAAAATTGACAAAGTTTGACCGATTTTTTTAAAATAGTAAAAAAATTCATTTTGAGTTGAATTTTTTTATGGTCCTACTGAAATGTTTAAAAATCATAAAATAAAATTAGCTCAAAATTATTATTTTTACTATTTTATCAAAAGTGATCCGCGCCAGCGGTATGCAAACTGAGGTATGCATGAGAACTTTTCTCTCTCTCTCTCTCTCTCTCTATCTCTCACAGAGAGAGTCTGAGAGAGAGAGAGAGAGAGAGAGAGAGATGATCTAGAACGGATTTCTTAAAGAACGCATTTTCTGTCATTCTTCGCACGTGGTCCCCTTCGTGGTCCCAAAGACTTTTTGTTACTTTATTTATATGGTCACCCTCTTGTCTTATATTAAAACATTGTTTTAAGACTATATATTTAAAAGATTTATAATTTAAACCCAAATTTGTATCAAGACTTTAAAAGCCTTAGAAACCCTCCAAATTCCGACCAAAATCCTAATTCTGGTATGGGAGTCATAAGACGTTCCTTTCAGACAGACCTGTAGTAAAAGATTTTAATGCCCTTGGAATTTATCCCTTGCATTTACAAAGATATTTTTGGAACCAACCCAGACTAGCAAACCATACCCATAACTTATTTAGACCCAAAAGGTTGCTTAACCTCTCACATAGACGGTTGTTCACATATTGAACACATCCCAGCCAAACACGCAGAAAGTAGACTAGTTACTGCAGGTACTATTAATAATATAATACATCAAAATAAGTGTACGCTCCTTATTTTCTGACAATTAATTAAAGACACTCAAACCCTAAAAATAAAGGTAAAAAATATCTCTAAAATAATACAAGAAATAGATAACCAAATCCCAATAGACCTAGTACAAGTTCTACAAGAAATAAATATTAAGACTAATCATATAGAAGTCCTTAATAAAGACATTTTAGAAATTAAGACTTTAATAAAAAATCAAGATAGTGAGTTAATTAAAATTATCAAAGAACAAGCTAAGCTGATTCGGAGATTGGACAATTATCTACCTAATGGAGATAGTTAGATCAGACTGAAATGAGGTACCTAGAGACATCTCCATTCAAACTTTAGCTGATTTTTACCAAAGAATTTTAGAAGAGATAAATGATGATAGATTTTATTATAAGATAAATGAAAATGAGATTACCAACGCTACTAAAGCAATTAGACTCATATTAGAAAGATTAAATTTAATCTCTACATCCATAGAAGCTACCCAAGACTATAACAATAACTTTGTTAAAGACTTACAATTAGATTTAAAAGCTAAGACAGAAGGATTAACCACCTTCTACACAGACTTTGCTAAATTTCAACAAAATTTATCAAATTATCTTAATAATATGGAAAGCCATAACCTATCCAAGTATTATTAATGAATGTAGACTAGACATGGCCCAAGTAGAAGAAAAATATGAATAAATTATAAAGGGAATTAAGTTTATATATAATAAACCCTCTCAAGCAGAATTAGACTCTCCGTTTATTTTAATTTGTTTAGATAAAATAGAAAAAACTTAGAAACTATAGAAGTTAGAATGGCACTCGAATATGTGCAAAAACAAGAAAAAGAAGATAAGGTAAAAGACTATATTAATAAGATCGCTAATTCTCTTGTTAATACTCTTGTAAAAAATAATGAAAATACTAACAAAAATGCAAGAAAAGAGAATAAGACATTTAATGAAGAAATCCTTAGGCAGATAAAAAAGACAAAAAGATTATTCAAACTCTTTAGAAAGGATTAAAAAAGACTTGAACAAAAATAGATAACCATCTATAAATTTAGAGAATCTCCTTATGTAGGAACTAAGGAAGGAAAGACAATAACTAGAAGAATCATAAATGATGGATTATATAGGACTAGTAAGATAGTTAGCTCTATCGCAAATATTGGACAGAGTAATTGTATGCTCTAAAAACTTAAGGATTCATCCTCCAATGTTAGAACATAGTGGAAGGAGAGAAATTTCACTAATCCTCTCCAATGTAAAGAATGGGGTAAAGTTGACTGGAAGATTATTGAAGATTTCATTCATAATGGACAAATTTCAGCCGTTAGATACATAGACTTGTTTAAAGACGGTGACACTCTTAAGACTCCTAATTATAACATGACTTATCATTGTAAAAATCATGTGTTTGATAAATCCTACACTGAGTTCAAGTTTTTGACTCGGAATGGCTTAGATCTAGAGAAACTGATGATAAGCACCCAAAACTGTACATTTTATACCCCGAATAGTCGTATTTTAGTTGCTATTTCTCGACAATATGGGTCTTATGTGCTTAAATGTTTATTATGCAGGTTGAATGTACGTTGCGGTATTCAAACGCCTATTTTAAGGCAATTGTGCATTCTATGGAGCTAATTACCAATCCCGTAACCTCACCCGAGCCTAAAACCTAGCATAAACCCTCTGTGTGTTTAGTTTGTGTCCTTTTTACTACTTTTTAGATTTTTAGTTTGAGTCATTTTAATTTTAGGATTTATTTTAGAATTTTTAGATTTTATTTTCTATTTTATTTTTATTAATATCATTTTACTTTATTTTGATTTTGATTAGTTTTTAGTTTAGTCTTATATTATTAAGATTAGTTTTAGTAGTTTATTTTTTTTTAGTTTATTAGATTTTATATTTTTAGGACTTTTGTTTTTATTAGATTTTTCATTTTTTATTTCTTTTGTTTTATTATTTTAATTTTTAATAGCTTAGGATTTTATTTTTAATTTCAATATTTTTATTATTTTTAGTTTGTTCTATTTTTTTTAGTTATATTTTATTTTATTTTTTTAGTTTTAGTTTTATTAATTTTTATTGAGTCTTTTTATTAATTTCAGGGGTCCAAATTAAACACACACACTCCACTTATCCTCACTTACACCAAACACTAACCAAACCCTCACCCTCACCCACCTTACCCTATACCCTCACACACCAAATACACCCACTCATCTTCAACCTCCAACTTCACACTCTCTCTCTCCTCAACTTCCAAACTCACCACTACCATAACCCACCTGCAAAACTCTCTCACCACCACTCATTTACCAAACACAAAGCTCACCATTACACCTCCTTCCACCCTACTCTTCTCCCCTCCTTGCGACCTAAACCCGTCGGCCCCCCCTTTCTCTCTCTTCCGATCGCAACCCCACCGCCGATCTCCAGCATCTCTCTCCACCTACCCATCTCCGGCGAACCCGCCACCCAGCCGAGACCCCGTCCCCCTCTCATTCCCTACCGCCGGCGTCGCAACCTTGACCACCAGCCCCTGCCCGGCGACTTTCATCCGCGCCCCTGCACCTACCATTCGCTGGCGGCATACCCTTGCCGGCGGTCGCGAGCCAACCCACCGGCGTCCAGAACCACGCCTACCGCCGGAGCCTCGTCTCTCTCTCCTCGATCTACCCTCCCAGCCCACCAACTCTACCTCCGGGTCCAACCTCAAACCCATGTCCAAAATGAAGACCCATTTTACCATTTAAACCCATTTGCAAAACCCATTTCCCATTTCTCACCAAGCCACGAACTTCACCTGCTAAATGTCTCAAACCAAAAACAAATAAAACTAACAAAATGTCCCCACATGTGCATTAAACCATTTAAACCCATTTTCCCATAATACCCCCCAACTAACCTTGTCTAACCAAACACCCAAAATACCCCTCAAATCAAATCTGAATTTATCCTCACCTCACACCCCCATGCACATGTGCTCTCACCATTCCCACATGCACACCCTTGCCAATTTCCATTTTTTACCCCTCATGCTCCATGCCTCCTATATATTGGGGATGAAGATCCATTTGCAAAGGATCTCAAATTAGTTTTAATCTAGGTGTGATAAAATTCTCCCCACCCCTCTATGTTGAGTATTTGCATTTTTAGCAAATACCTCAATATAGAGGTGTGTGTTGAAAATTATCTCTAGGATAAATTTCACCCCACCCATCTATTATGAATTTTTGCATTTTTAGCAATTATTCATAATAAATTGATGTAGTGAAATTTATCCCTTATGGGAGATAAATTCTAACCCATTCATTTATGTTGAGATTTTGCATTTTTAGCAATTATCTCAATATAAATTAATGATCTAGAATTTATTTCTTTGGGTGAATTCTAATGTACAATTTGATAATTTTAGGATTTGCATTTTTAGCAAATCTCTTTTATTATTTAATTGTCCATTATGAATTCATCCATTATCCTTTTTAGTTTTATTTTGTAAATTTTAGTTTAGATTCAATAAATACATGAGTGAGGGATTATGATTGAGAGATTTTGGATGTGTAATTGAGAGATTAATGATGAAATTGAAGATTCCATTCGAATTCAAGGCTTAAATGGGTTTGATCTATTCCTCTCTTTTACTTTTAGTTTAATCATCTCATGCTTTCAATTATGTATCTCATATTTTTGGATGATGATTATTGAGGGCTAATCTCCCATTTATGGGATGAAATTTTGAAGCCCTCATGAGTCCAATTTAGTTAGTTTACTTTTTAGCTCAATTTTATTTACCTAATTTTTATTAGCTTTTGCATCTTAATTAGTAGTTATAAAAATAGTATAGTTAGTTAGTTAAAATATTCCCTTGAAAAATTCATAAAAAAATAGAAAAAGTAAAAATAGAAAAAAATATAATAAAATGCAAATGAATCTATATATATGTCCTCTCCAATTTTGTGTTTCACCCTTAGATATGGATTGACTCCCTTACTTACCCTCTACACTAGTTTTGTTATAATTTTGTAGGTTGAAGGGAATTTTTGATAGAAAGAAGTTGCAACAACGACAAAATCTATAAGAAAAGTAATTTTTCTTTTTATCAACTGATAGGAAGCTCCAATTCCTAACCTTTGGACTCTTTCAAGTAAGAATACAATGATAGCATAGAACTCAAAATAATATAAACATATTATGTTGTTTAGTAGATAAAAGATGGAAAGATTTTGAGAAAAGCCTTATTAGGATAGCCCAACTAGAAATGTCAGACAATATAGGATTTAATGTCATTCCGACATTTACAGTAACCGTAGACACAACCAAACATTTTAAGTTAATATTATATGCTATTGGCTATAAAGACTGTATTATTCCATACGCTAATATAAATATGGAATTCCAAAGCTATGTGAAGTTCTCTCAATTTCCTTATGAAGGAATGCAATCGGGAATTCCTAGCGGTAGACTTAATGAAGAAATCTTAGTTAGAACCAATATTTCAGACTACAATCATACTTATAGTATTAAGAATACTGGACCTGTGAAAGAAAAAGCTAAGACCCTTTGACAATTGCCAGCATTTCAAGAAACTAAGAATATACAAAATAAATCTTTATTTATTAATCAAGACGATGTCACTGGAAATGTTACTATCCAGTTTGGCCCTCCTAAGATTATCAATAAGAATATCCAAACTGAAGAAGTTAGATCTAGGAATATGGGAGAAGCTATAATCAATGATCCTTCAGAAGGAGAATGTAGTAGTAAGACTAGTTCTAGTTTACTAAGACAAGCCTTGGTAATTAGACCTAGAAGATCATTTAAACAAAAAGACTTAGTTAAAGAAAAAGCTAGGATCCAAAACTTTGGCCATGAACCCTCAGAATTGGACATGAAGACATTTAAATATCACCTTAAGAAAAGTCATTATGTTAGATTTCAAGAAAGAGAAAGATTTAATATGATAGCTCAAGAGCATATATTAAAATTAAAATAATCTAAGAATACTACAGAATTTCTTAGAAACTTAAGACTAATAGAAGAAGGAGAAGAAAGACTAATGCTAGCTACACAAGTAGGTCCTACTAAATAAGAGATGGGAAGTAGTAGTAGGCTAGAAGACGCTCCTAGACTTTTTAGTAAACTAATAGGAATGAATATTCCTATATACTCTAGCACCTTAGTTAAGACTAAACCTGATTATATAAAAGACTTTCCAACTAGTGACAAGAGTTTTACTCCTGTTAAGACAATGGCAAGTCAAGCCATAAATTCAGTTGGGATATACCTTAACTTAGATAATGTCCAAGATAGGAAGAAGGCCTTAGACGAAAAGTGTAATCAGATGAACATGTGTTTCGCGTCTAATGAACAATGGGATGCAACTTTATGTCAGCAATACGCTGAGTAATCCATTAGAGGAATTGAAAAAGACTATTTAGATAGTTTAAGAAAGGCTAAATATGAAGACTCCTTAGCTAAGATTGAAAAAATAAAGGAAAACCAAGATAAAAGAACAATTGAAGAATATATTCAATTGTTCATGTCAGAATTCATTGGAGCTGGACATTTAGCTCATATCAATGAGCAAGATCTAGAAAAAACTAAGTTAGCCCTCCTTAGCATTTGCAAACTAGATAAGATCAATGAATATAGAAATAATTATGAGCAGCTATTTTACCAAATTAAAGAATTTATAGAGACCTTGAAAGATGAATATTTTATAAAGGTACCTGCCATAGGACAAATCCTAATTAATGAATATAAAAATTGGCCAGGAGTAGCTGGAGTTAAGAATAACTCCCTTGGTGAAAGAATCAATTTTGCCAAAGACTATATCATATCTAAGAGACGTGATATAACTCAAGGAAAGTTGATAGAAGAGACTTTCAAACAGATCATTCCAATCAAAGACGAAAGAGACATCGCTCCAATCCAATGGGGATGTGGAAGTGATTATAAGAAATTCAAAAATAAATTAGAATGGAAACATAGGAAGTTTAAGACTAGACCTTTAGGATTTCTGAAGAAATATAGATTTAGACCATCTACTACCTTTAGAGAAAGAAACTCTAAGACTAAGAAAAATATATTTAACCAAAGAAGATATTTTAAGAAGAACACTAGTAAGTATAAGAAGGTTCCTAATTATAGGAAAGAAAAAGATATAGCTCAATCTAAGATTGCCATCAAAGAATGTTGGACTTGCGGCAAAGAAGGACTCTTTGCTAAAGACTGCCCTAATAATAAAGATAAAGAATGTATTAAGATTATTAATACAATATTAGACTATACAGATCAAGAAGAATTAGATATCATATATGCTATAGAAATATCAGACATAATAGATGATGATAATACTACTATCTATAGTGCATATACAGATAGTGATTCGAAAGACTATAGTAGTGATACTTATGAATATGAAGACTCTCAGGATACTTTAGATTTATATATGATGCAAGCTAATCAAGACGATTTAGATAATGAATATATAGACTTCGAAGAAGCTTGGAATAATTGTAAATTGAGACCTTTTCTAAAGAAAAGATGGACAGTTAGTAATCTTGAGTTACTAACATATATACCTAGATGTTACTTTGATGAAAGACATTATTGCACATTTGAAATAAAATTTAGCAAGAAAGACTTTAGATGTGTACAATGCTTTGATACTATACAAACAGAATTATTTATGGTTTGTGTTAATTGTCAATTACACTACCATGAAAAATGTTGGAGAACTAGATTTAAAACAATTTATACTAACCATAATGACACTCATATAGGCTTAGATATTAAAACATACTATCAAGACATTGATAAAAATATAGCCAAAATATTACAAGAAAGTGAAGACTTAAAGAAAAAGGAATTTCCTATGATTTAGAAGGATACTGCTCTGATAGTAGTTCAGGAGACCTAATACCATTAGATTTTACAGATAAACCTCAGAAAGAAATATATATTTTAGAAAAAAATAATTTAGTAATTTTTACTAAACCACATGCTTGTTTTGTAGAATTGTTTATACAACACAAAGATTATCCTAAAAGACTTTCACCTTTTATAGACACATGATGCTCTCAGAGTATTTGTAAGGCTAATGCCTTCCCTGAAGATTATTTTGTAGAAAGTAATCAAGAAATCTATCGTAAGGTAGCTAATGTAGAACCATTTACCTTATATTTTCAGACTATACCTATTTATTTCAAATTGGGAAATCAGACCAACAAAACCGTTAATCATCGATTTTGGATAATGGATCCTCGTCCTAGTTTCACACGAAATATTATTTTAGGACAAGACTTTATTAGTAAAAATCATCCTTATACTCAGTATAACGATAATATATTAATTAGTAATAAAGAGGAATTTAATATTAAAGCACCTCTAATAGATCACAAGACAGCCTTTGACCTTATACAGGTCAAACTCAATTATAGACCCATAAAACATCAGAGTTCTTCGGCTGAGCATGGTGAACCTAGATCTACAACCCAACAAGAAGCACTAGAAATTACGAAACCCTTACAAAAAGAATGTAAGTGTCCAGACCAAAAGTGTTACAAGAAAATAGCGCTTGTACAACAAGACATTCTAGATCAAGCCCAGCACACCTTATTACAGGTTCAAGCTATATCCAAACAAAGAAAAATGGATATAGAGGTAGAAAAAAAAATATTAGGCAATTAGCAGAGCCTACTTTAGGAGAAAATCCCATCGCTAAGTGGGATAAATACCAAAGTTATTGTGAAATTATCCCTATGAACCCAGATGCCACTATTAATGGTGGAACCTATAAGAAAGGATATTCACAAGAAGACATGGAAGAATTTAAAAAAGGCATAGATGAAATGCTTAATCTAGTCATTATTAGAGAAAGTAAAAGTAGACATAATAGCCTTGCCTTCTACGTTCAAAATCAATCTGAAAGAAAAAGAGGAAAAAGACGTATGGTTATAGACTATAGACAACTAAATAAGAATTGTGAGTTTGATTATTATAAGATACCGGACAAAAATAATTTAATCAATTTGATTGAAGATGGAATTATATTTAATAAGTTTGATTACAAATCACGCTTCTGGCAAAATTAAGATTCATTCAGACAGTATTACTTGGACAACCTTTAGTGTGCCCCAAGAAAAATACGAATGGATAGTAATGCCATTTGGATACTTGAATGCTCCTCAAGTATTCCAAAGAAGAATGGATAATATATTTAGAACTTATTCAAAATTTTGTCTTATTTACATATATGACATTCTTGTAGCCAGTAAGGCTGAGATAGAGCATATAGACCATCTTAAAAAGATTATTTTAGAATTAGATAAACATGGTATTGTTATTTCCGAAAGGAAAATGCAATTATTTCAGACTGAAATAGATTTTGTGATAATGCGTATAAATAAAGTAAAAATATCCTTAGCAGAACACATATCTAAGAAGATTCTTGAATTTCCATACCAGCTTAAAGATAGAAAATAATTACAATCATTTTTAGGATTATGTAATTGTGCTGCAGATTTCATTAAAGACCTTGCTTCAAAGAGACAAAGTTTAACTGCCAAATTAAAAGGAACAGACAAGACTAATCCTTTTTGTTGGACTAAAGATGATTTTGAAGTTATAAGATAAATTAAAGAAGCAGTAAAAAATATTCCTTTACTTGAACTGCCCAACGCTGAAGACCAATTTATAGTAGAAACATACGCATCTGATAAATAATGGGGGGTAGTATACTTTGCCATTGGTCATTAGACTAAAAAGAAAAAACTTTGTAGATATAGTTCTGGAACCTTTACTGATCCAGAAACAAGATATACTGCCCATGAAAAAGAAGTTTTAGCTATAGTAAGGGCAATAGAAAAATATATTCTTTTTCTTAGACCTAAACGTTTTACTGTGTATACCGAATCTTTTTATGAAGTAAAATTCAGAGATTTAGACTTGTCCAAATCAAATACTAATAGACTTATTAGATGGCAGCAATTTCTTAATGGTTATGACTTATCTGTTATACATATTAAGGGAAGTAAAAATACCATTCTAGACATTATATCAAGAGAGACAATATTTACTAACACTAATATGATTTCATATTTTATGTTGCAAACAGAAGACTTAGCATGAGTTCCTCTGGAACGAATAGACTGAAAAAGAAGACGTTGCAAACTATCTTAGACACATAAGATCAAATGATGGTGTAATGCAAAGACAGACTCACATTCAAGACCCTCAAGAATGAACAATCCTAGAGAACTTTGATGATATCTTAGTTCCTCCTAGAAAATCTAGACATGAGATTGTTTCTCAAAATAAATTCATAGGGAATATGTATTTTCCTCAATATAGACCTGATCAAAGATATCCAGACTTGATAAAATTTAGACGAAAATTTTCAGATGATGAAAATACTCTTATAGACGCTATATGGTGGAACGTGAAGAATAGACAAGGGATAGAGTTCAAACAAAATTTGGTAGACATTGCCAGATTCATGAGGACTCAAAGACTTGCAATCACTCAACTCAGTGGTACTGTTATTTCTAGACCGCAGACTCAGACTTATTCTCAGACATTTGAAGAATCCTTCAAAACTAGACCTGCTGATAATTTTTATTATAAGAAAAAGACTTTTAAGACTAAAATTTTTATACCTTTTGGTCATAATAATCTTCCAATATCAGAAGACTATCAAAAAGACGTTAATAAAATTATTAAACATTTTAATACGTTATTATCCAAAATTAATGGAGATGCCTTAATGTTCAGAGATTTCTTCAAAGATGTTCTAAAAATTTATCTTTTTGGAAAGGCAGACATATCCCAAATCACCTTAGCAGACTATGGGATCATTGGAATCGTCCAGATAAAGACGGTTGAAGACTCTATTGCTCTTGGAAAAATAGTCCATGAGTATGTTAAAAAGGTAAAAGACTTCATTCCCCTATTTACCAAGATCTACCAAATTGCTCCAAGTCCTTGTAGAGGAATAAGAGTTGAGGGGTTTAGACTTGTTAGATTTTCCAATTATTCTTTTGAAGATGTTGATATTCTATCCGAAGACGAGACTCAATACTTAATTGTTAATAATTCTTTAATACCCCGTATTTTTTATGCTATATTAATTTGGGGATTTATTAAATTTAATGTGAATTAATTATTTAATATAAATTCAGAAATTAATTGTGTTATAATTATTAATGTGATGAGAGTTAGTAATTATGGAAAATTTGTTGAATATTACTAATGAGCAAAGTAATATATATTATTGGTTATATTAAATGTCACGAGTAAATAGAATGACAATTTTGGAAATTTGAGTCGGGACGTGCCCGAGTCGCGTCGGGACTAAATATTGATTAATAAAAGTGAATATATTATAAGTTGTTCGTATGGTCATTTTGAGTGCGCCAAAGTGTCCGTAAGGATTGACATAGTCAGAAAAGTGTACTCGGGGGTTTAGTTTGGGTCTCGGGGCATTTTTAGGCCTATTTAGCACCCCGGGAGGGCATTTTGGACATTTTACATTTTTAGGTAATTAAACCCACGAAATTTCAAGGGTTATATCAGATGTCTAAGGTTACCTTCTAGGTTTAAAACAACTCAAACTTTAGAACGGCCATAGGAGAGGGAAGGAGGAAGCTTTCCAAGCAATCCAAGGCCAAAAAGTCACCCGATTGCACCGCCACCACCACCAACGCGTAGATCACGCGACGAGGAATGCAACCACACCAAAATCGTCCACAAATCAAAATTCTGAAAATCCCAGGCAAATGTTTATCTTGCTTATTTTCGTTAATGCATCACTCATGTTAGTCTAGGGATAATTAGGATGAGTTTCATGGAAGAAAACCCAAGTTGGAGATAGGAAATCACATGTAGTAATGATTTGAATGATAATCTGGAAACCCCTTCACATATAGAGGATTAAACCACGAATTTATGATGTTTTAGAAGAATAAAATTCTGGAAAAGACTGATTAGAACCATGTTAAAGAGATTTCTAGGGTTCTTGAGATTTACATGAATTTTTTTCCTGTTAATCCATGGTTATTAATGGAAATTTGCATGCTTTATGTAGGGGATGTATGATATGGGTTTATACTCTTAGTAGTACAAATTTTTGGGCGATTGGGAATGAAAAAACTCGATTTGGATGAAGTTGTGTGTTAGAACCCGTAACTGGTTAACTGCAGAATTCGCCATACCTGCTTGATCGATCGATCGAGCCAAGAGCTTCGACCGATCGACCCCTTCTGGCTGACTCATATTTCCCTTTTTAAATTAGTTGAATTCAATTTAATGAGAAATAATCCTTGGACACCCTTATTAAAATGTTTTGGGAGATAAAGAAGACAGTAGGACTTATAAATAATTATGGGGCCTTTAATATAAGACGAGAGTTTTATTTTTGGGATAATTACATATAAGGGACGATGAAATTATGTATTAATGAGAGAGACGTGAAAAATGGTTACGTTGGAAATTAGATGAGTACCTACTGAATTCTATACTTGGGAGGATAGAGTCTATGAGTGTTACGTAATAAGTTGGAATGATCCCTCAAATTAAAGTAAGGAATGAACAGTTATACGTGATAACTAAATAATGAGAAATAATGACAGATGTCGTAATTATGGGATTAGAGATGTACCTAAATTGATATGGTAATAGTAGTATAGTTATATGATTGTGTTTATGCATATACTATCTATGTGTGAAAATCGTGCCCGCGCTACTTGCTATCCCTGAGGTTAGCACGCTGGGACAGTCTTATCTCTATGGGACCTTTATGGGGGATATTGACTCTTACCCTAAAAGATAGAAATCCTTGGTACAGGCTATCGAATCGATAGTTCAGACGGTCCTAAGAGACGTAGGGGCATGTGCTATCCTCTTAGAGACTTGGAATCTATGCTTCGCCTCAATATTGTTTGTGTATGTGATAATACAGTTCGAGAGTGATTCCGAACTTGTATTTCCCTTAGTACGAGTGGTACGGGGATTGGATAGCAGAGTATGCCCGCACCATAGGTTTTATGTGGGGTGCTGTTAGAATATATATATTATACGAGTATTTAATATATATATATATATATATATATATGAAATTCTGAAATTTGGAACTGCCTACTGTGATATGGTAAGTAAGACATGTATAATGACTCAAATTGGAAATACTTGTTTTGAAAAAGTATAATATGACACTGGGAAACTTTATTAATAAATAAAATTAAAATGAGAGCTTTGTTACTAAATGAAATTTTCCTTTTAAACAATTATATTGTTCAGTTTTAAATCTTACGAGTAACCTAAGATAAGTTAAACCATTGGGAAGTTTAGTGCGATATAAGATAAGATAATCCGTTGGGAAGGTTAGTGCGATAGGCGTGCACATTAGAAGAGAGGTGAGAATTTCTCAAGAGAGTGTCGCACTAATATGTTGTTGCATTGGCCTGTAAACATTTTAAATACTTGCTAAACAAATTTTAAATCATATACACTATCGGGCTCTGACCCGTTTCTATTTTCCTTTCTCTCTTGTATATATATATATTACAGGTGCCCAGCCACAGGGGCATCTTGCATAGGATCCTTTGGAAGGAACGCGCTGCGGCTTAGGTGGGAGTTGCAGGCCTCTTGCTTAGACGACTTCATTTATTTGACTCCACTCCTAGCATATTTATTCAGTTGGGCATGTGTCGCCCGTTTCCATTATCCTATTTTACTTTCAGTTTTAAATGTTGGTATTTAATTGTTGAATGTTTAAATTATTTGGATTTTATGTTCCATGATAATGGTGATGTGATTCTTTAATATTGAATTATTGTAAAGATTTAAATCTTGGTTTATAAAATAAAATTTGGAAAGTAATGTCTAAAAATGGTTTTGACACTTAGCTTAATTAATTAGGGTGTTTAAATTGGAAAAGTTATTTCTCGATAGTGATGCTAAGAATGAACCAACTGTTCACCTTGATTTAATTTAATAAAGGAGTGATCGCCCGGTATTTAATTAGGCGGGGTGTCACAGGTGGTATCAGAGCATCAGGTTCTAGTATCCTTAGGATCTGTACGGCTTATTTCGCTTTCAGCTTAACATTTTTGCTATAGAGCCCTAACATTAGGAATGTTGTATTCATCTTTATGCATTGGAAATTCGTGCTTCTGCGACTGGTTCATATGAATGTTAAACTTATTCTGATGTAATCTTAAAACTTTCAGATGGCCCGTCAGGAAGAACAAGCTAATACCATTAGGGAAGTTAATGAGCAAGGACAACACACGCCTCAGGTGTCTCCGAAAAGGGTACCAATCGCCGAATTTGCGGGCATTGTGGCAAAAGAAGTTACCACTGCAGTTTTACAGTACCACGAACGCAGCATACAGCCTAGAGGAGGCAAAAGATCTAGAGAGGTTAACCAAATGCATGTGACTAAAGTTGACAATTGTGCGAAGGCATTGAAATTTCGACAACAAACCACTCAAGACTGAGATAGTTCCAGGGATAACAAAATTTATGCAATGGGCCAAAAGAGTGAGGGCCAACAAGGTTGGGGTCAAACTAAAGTCACAAAGCGGTGTTTCAAATGTGGAAGGAACAGTCATAAACGTCAATCTTGTCTGAATCAGACTGGGGAGAAACTACAACCCGACCAGCAAGGAATTTCGAAACTCAGCTATAAATGTGTACAACCGAATCACAAGTGGAGGGATTATCCTCAACCTGACATCGTTTTTCCGTAAATTTCTTATCAAGGTCAACTAAACCAAGAAGAAAGCGAGACTAGACAACAACGTAGTAAAGTGAGACAGTTTCGAGGGAGGTGTTTTCGATATGGCAGGAATGGCCGTAGGTGTCAGGATTGCCCAGAGAGGAATAAAGCCCCAAGTTAGCAGGGCCAGCAAGGCCAACACCGATAACAGCAGGGTCAGAGGGAAAGTAACTTCAGAGGACGATGTTTTGTGTGCGACAAGCATGGCCATAAGCGTCAGGGTTGCCCAGAGGGTGATAGGGCCCCACAGCAGTGGAGTGCCCGTAATGAACCACAGAGGCCACTTTTTCCAGCCATCCTCCCAGCACCAGCTCAGGTACCAGCCCTACCATCCATTCCAGTAGCTCCGGTGCAGTACGGGCAGTTACAGTATGGACGTGTCTATAACGTCCACCAGGAAGCAGCTCCACAGGCACCACCCGCGATTGAGGCTATGTAACCTATCCATGGTACTATGAGTCGGGTTTTATTTGATACTGGGGTGACGCATTATTTTATAGCTACGCATTTGCGAAGGCCTTAGGGTTGTTAGCCACAGTAGAGAACACTGTGACGTGTGTAGACTCACCACTGGGGAGTGGGTCTCTTATTTTCTTCATATGCCGAGGAGTGGGGGTAGAGATTGGTAGCTTGGTATTACCTGCAGACATGTTAGTCTTAGATATGCATGAGCACGATGTTATTATCAGTATGGATTGGCTCGCAGCTTACAGAGCCATGATTGATTGTTTCGGTGGGAGTATTGTCTTTGCCATTTCGGGGCAACAAATGTTTGTAGTGGAGATGCCTCGCCCAAAGGGAGGCTCGACTGCTCATTTATATTATATAGATGAGGATACCTCTAAGGAGGTTGTGATTCCCTTAGACTCGATTCCAGTTGTTCGTGAGTATTTCGATGTATTTCAGGAAATACGAGGCCTACCCCCAGTCGAGAGATAGACTTTGTCATAGACTTATTACCAGATACTAGACCTATAGCATGCTCTCCATACCGTCTGGCTCCGACGGAGATGCGAGAGTTACGAGATCAGATAGGGCAGCTGTTAGGTCAAGGCTTCATTTGCAGGAGTACCTCACCTTGGGGCGCTCATGTCTTATTTGTGAAGAAGAGAGATGGTTCACTGAGGCTATGTGTGGACTACCGGGAGTTGAACAAGTCCACGATACGTAATAAGTATCCGTTGCCTCAAATCGATGATCTGTTCGACCAGTTGAGGGGAGCAACTTTCTTTTCGAAGATAGATCTGAGGTCGGGGTACCATCAGCTACGAATTAGGGAGCAGGATGTTTCAAAGACTGCTTTCTTGACGAGATACGGGTCCTATGAGTTCAGAGTGATGCCATTTGGCCTCACAAATGCTCCAGCCGTGTTTATGGACATAATGAACCGAGTGTTCAGAGAGTTCTTGGATCAGTTTGTTATCGTCTTCATAGATGACATTTTGATATATTCACACTCCGAGGAGGAGCATGCCTAGCACTTGAGACAGGTTCTTCAGACTCTACGAGAGCATCAGCTGTATGCTAAGTACGAGAAGTGTGGATTCTGGTTGCGAGAAGTACAGTTCTTGGGGCATGTTGTTTCTGAGCAGGGGATAGCAGTTGACTCGAGTAAAGTGTCAGCGGTGAGGGAGTGGGGACAGCCCACGACACTGACGGAAGTGTGAAGTTTCTTGGGGTTAGTCGGATATTACAGGAGATTCATTCGGGGATTCTCCAAAATAGCGGGTCCATTGACGAACCTAACTCGCAGAGGGGTTTCATATGTTTGGGATGATGCTTGTCAATTGGCTTTCGACGAGCTGAAAGATAAGCTTACTTCAACACCGGTCCTTGCTTTACCAAAGCCGGGTGTGGAGTACTTGGTTTATACTGATGCCTCTTTACGGGGACTTGGGAGAGTACTTCAGCAGGAGGAGAAGGCTATAGCTTTTGCCTCCCGCAAGCTTAAGCCGCATGAGAAGAATTACCCCACCCACGACCTGGAGTTAGCAGCGGTCATTTTTGCATTGAGGATATGGAGGCACTATTTATTGGGGGAGAAATTTCGCTTGTTCACAGACCACAAGTCACTGCAGTACCTGTTCACTCAGCAAGAGTTGAATATGCGTCAGCGCAGATGGTTAGAGTTTGTGAAGGACTATCAGTTTGACATACAGTACCATCTGAGGAATTCCAACGTAGTTGCTGATGCGTTGAGCCGTAGATTGGTAGACGAAGTAGCGGACGTCTGAAAAGTAAAGTGGAAGGAATTAGGCCACCAGGACGCAGTAGCCCATTCCTTCATATCTGTTATGACAGTGACACCCGAGATTGTTACGAGGGTGATATAGGCACAGACCGCAGACCCATTTTTCCAGAAGTAGATTGTACGACTCTTAGCTGAGGGTGCTGAGTCCTATTCTATTAGTTATGATGGGGGTTTGAGGTTTAATGGGAGATTGGTGGTTCCAGAAGGAGCAGAATTACGTCATGCAGTGATGACCCAGTCTCACGGGTCCCGATTTGCGGTGCATCCTGGAGGAGATAAGATGTACCAGGATATTAGGCGGTAATATTGGTGGAGTGGGATGAATAAGGACATTGCTGAGTTTATGTCCAAGTGTTCTACCTGCTAGCTGGTAAAGGTGGACCATCAGAAACCGTCAGGGTTACTTCAGCCATTGGAAGTACCCGGGTGGAAGTGGGAGAGTGTTTCCATGGATTTTATTACAGGGTTGCCTACATCACAGCGGGGCCACGACTCTATCTGGGTGATTGTAGACCGTTTGACCAAGGTGGCTCATTTTCTTCTGGTACGAACAAACTATACCACGGGTCAGTATGCTCAGTTGTTCATTGCTGAGATTGTCAGATTACATGGGGTGCCCCTGAATATTGTGTCAGATAGAGACAAGATTTTCGTGTCGCGTTTCTGGGAAATCTTTCAAGAGGCTATGGGTACTGAGTTGAGGTTGAGTTCAGCTTATCACATACAGACAGATGGACAGACAGAGCATACTAATCAGATGTTGTAGGATATGCTACGCATGTGTGTTCTTGATTTTGGAGGAGGTTGGGAGCCACATCTTCCACTGGTAGATTTTGCTTATAATAACTGTTATTAGTTCATGATAGGAATGGCCCCATTTGAGGCTTTGTATGGCAGGCCTTGTCGTTCCCCAACTTGTTGGCTCAAGGTGGGGGATAACAAGTTTCTAGGACCAGAGGTAATTCAGGAAACCTCCGCGAGGATTGAGATGATCAAGAGTCGTATTCGAGTAGTCCAGGACAGGCAGAAAAGCTACGCCGATGTGAAACGGTTCTTCCGGGAGTTTAATGTGGGGGACCAAGTGTTACTATGTGTATCTCCTATGAAAGGAGTGATAAGGTTCGAGAAGAAAGGGAAATTGGCCCCGAGGTACGTGGGATCATTTTCCATTATCGAGAGGATTGGGCCGGTAGCATACAGATTGGGACTGCCAGAGCATTTACATCGCATTCACGATGTATTCCACATCTCGTCGTTGAGAGGATATCTTCGGGATGATATGGCCCATACTCACATCGCGATAGATGAGATAGACTTACATCCTGACAGCTCTTACGAGGAGAGACCGGTGGCTATCCTAGACCATAGCGAGAGGAGATTGAGGTTGACGATAGTTCCACTTATACGGGTCCAGTGGGAGCATCATAATGTGGAGGAATCCACTTGGGAGCACGATGCAGATATGCGCGAGAGATACCCATATTTATTCTTACCAGGTATGCCTTATATTTCAAATTTTGGGATGAAATTCCGTTATTAGGGGGGAAGTATGTAATACCCGTATTTTTTATGCTATATTAATTTGGGGATTTATTAAATTTAATGTGAATTAATTATTTAATATAAATCCAGAAATTAATTGTATTATAATTATTAACGTGATGAGAGTTACTAATTATGGGAAATTTGTTGAATATTACTAATGAGCAAAGTAATATATATTATTGGTTATATTAAATGTCATGAGTGAATAGAATGACAATTTTGGAAATTTGAGTCGGGACGCGCCCGTGTCGCATCGGGACTAAATATTCATTAATAAAAGTGAATATATTATAAGTTGCTTTTATGGTTGTTTTGATTGCGCCAAAGTGTCCGGAAGGGTCGAGATAGTCAGAAAAGTGTACTCAGGGGTTTAGTTTGGGTCTCGGGGCATTTTTAGGCCTATTTAGCACCCCGGGAGGGCATTTTGGACATTTTACATTTTTGGGTAATTAAACCCACGAAATTTCAAGGGTTATATCAGATGTATAAGGTTACCTTCTAGGGTTAAAACAACTCAAACTTTAGAACGGCAATAGAAGAGGGAAGGAGGAAGCTTTCCAAGCAATCCAAGGCCAAAAAGTCACCCGATTGCACCGCCACCACCACCAACGCGTAGATCACGCGACGGGGAACGCAACCACACCAAAATCGTCAGCAAATCAGAATTCTGAAAATCCCAGGAAAGTGTTTATCTTGCTTATTTTCGTTAATGCATCACTCATGTTAGTCTAGGGATGATTAGGATGGGTTTCATGGAAGAAAACCCAAGTTGGAGATAGGAAATCGCATGTAGTAATGATTTGAATGATAATCTGGAAACCCCTTCACATGTAGAGGGTTAAACCACGAATTTATGATTTTTTAGAAGAAGAAAATTCTGGAAAAGACTGATTAGAACCATGTTAAAGAGATTTCTAGGGTTCTTGAGATTTACATGAATTTTATCCTGTTAATCTATGGTTATTAATGGAAATTTGCATGCTTTACGTAGGGGATGTATGATATGGGTTTATACTCTTAGTAGTACAATTTTTTGGGCGATTGGGAATGAAAAATCTGGATTTGAATGAAGTTGTGTGTTAGAACCCGTAATTGGTTAACTGCAGAATTCACCATACCTGCTTGATCGATCGATCGAGCCAAGAGCTTCGATCGATCGCGCCCCTGCCCTCGATCGAACCCCTTCTGGCAGATTCGTATTTCCCTTTTTAAATTAGTTGAATTCAATTTAATGAGAAATAATCCTTGGACACCCTTATTAAAATGTTTTGGGAGATAAAGAAGACCAGTAGGACTTATAAATAATTATGGGGCCTTTAATATAAGACGAGAGTTGTATTTTTGGGATAATTACATATAAGGGAGGATGAAATTATGTATTAAGGAGAGAGATGCGTAAAATGGTTACGTTGAAAATTAAATGAGTACCTACTGAATTCTATACTTGGGAGGATATAGTCCATGAGTGTTACGTAATAAGTTGGAATGATCCCTCAAATTAAAGTAAGGAATGAACGGTTATACGTGATAACTAAATAATGAGAAATAAGGACAGATGTCGTAATTATGGGATTAGACATGTACCTAAATTGATATGGTAATAGTAGTATAGTTATATGATTGTGTTTATGCATATACTATCTATGTGTGAAAATCGTGTCCGCGCTACTTGCTATCCCTGAGGTTACCGCACTGGGACAGTCTTATCTCGATGGGACCTTTATGGGGGATATTGACTCGTACCCTAGAAGATAGAAATCCTTGGTACAGGCTATCGAATCGATAGTTCAGACGGTCCTAAGAGACGTAGGGGCATGTTCTATCCTCTTAGAGACTTGGAATCTATGCTTCGCCTCAATATTGTTTTTGTATGTGATAATACTGTTTGAGAGTGATTCCAAACTTGTATTTCCCTTAGTACGAGTGGTACGGGGATTGGATAGTAGAGTATGCCCGCACCATAGTTTTTATGTGGGGTGCTGTTAGAATATATATATTATACGAGTATTTAATATATATATGAAATTCTGAAATTTGGAACTGCCTACTGTGATATGGTAAGTAAGACATGTATAATGACTCAAATTGGAAATACCTGTTTTGAAAAAGTGTAATATGACATTGGGAAACTTTATTAATAAATAAAGTTAAAATGAGAGCTTTGTTACTAAATGAAATTTTCCTTTTAAACAATTATATTGTTCAGTTTTAAATCTTACGAGTAACCTAAGATAAGTTAAACCATTGGGAAGTTTAGTGCGATATAAGATAAGATAATCCGTTGGGAAGGTTAGTGCGATAGGCGTGCACATTAGAAGAGAGGTGAGAATTTCTCAAGAGAGTGTCGCACTAATATGTTGTTGCATTGGCCTGTAAACATTTTAAATACTTGCTAAGCAAATTTTAAATCATATACACTATCGGGCTCTGACCCGTTTATATTTTCCTTTCTCTCTTATATATATATATATATATATATATATATTACAGGTGCCCAGCCAAAGGGGCGTCTTGCATAGGATCCTTTGAAAGGAACGCACTGCAGCTTAGGTGGGAGTTGCAGGCTTCTTACTTAGATGACTTCATTTATTTAGATCCACTCCTAGCATATTTATTCAGTTGGGCATGTGTCGCCCATTTCCATTATCCAATTGTTTTATTGGACATTGTGATTCATTTATTTCTAGTATTGTCACTTTGGGATTTATTATTGTGTGGATATTTTACTTTAAGTTTTAAATGTTGGGATTTAGTTGTTGAATGTTTAAATTATTTGGATTTTATGTTCCATGATAATGGTGGTGTGATTCTTTAATATTGAATTATTATAAAGATTTAAATCTTGGTTTATAAAATAAAATTTGGAAAGTAATGTCTAAAAATGGTTTTGACACTTAGCTTAATTAATTAGGGTGTTTAAATTGGAAAAGTTATTTCTCGACAGTGATGCTAAGAATGAACCAACTGTTCACCTTGATTTAATTTAATAAAGGAGTGATCGCCCGATATTTAATTAGACGGGGTGTCACAAATTCCAAGCTCTAGATTGCCCAAGCTACGGAGACGATAGAAATTATGGAACTGTTAACACGTGAAGACCGATGGTATACTACATACCATAAAGAAGACCTCATTATTCAGGCTGATGAGCCATTTCATGGAAGACTCAAGAAAGAATCTAAGGAAATGGTGGAGAATGCTTTTCCAACTAGCCTTAGATTGGTAGGCCTCATTGATGAGTTCTTCAATAATAATGCTCTACCAGACGGATACAAAGACGAAGCAGAAGAAGATGAAGATAGAACATAAAAGGGCCCCACCCTACACAATGAATTATTAAAGACCAAAGACTCAATTACTTAGACTGATGATTCCCTTGCATTATGAAGAAAGCTCATAGCTGTTCCATATAGGCCCTAGACAGCTTCTTTTCGTAAAGAAGAAAGAGATAACCACAAAGACATTAGGTTCGTAATTATCAAAAGATGCCACGACTGCTTTTGGAAAAGAAAAAACGTGAAGACTCAAAGATGCCAAAGCTGTGGACCTTTAATTATTGTATGTTTTCAATCGAATCACTTTTTATAACCAGTTACCAGTCATCTGTAAGCCTCCTTATGCTATAAAAGGAGTGGTAGGAAGTAGAGAAGGGGGAGGAAGATTATAAGTGATGGAGTGTGTGTAAGCTTAGAGTAATATGTACATGAGTGAGTAAACCTCTCATAGTTAGAGGAGAGGGGAGAGGGGAGAGTTGTAATTACTTATGCTATGCAATAAAAGTATTTTCTTTTTCACAAATCTCTTATGTTGAGTTGTTATTATTTTTCAAATTATCTCCAACTCTCTATCCATAGAGAACTATTATGTGGAACCTCTGGTGTAGCACACAAGGTGTTATACTGTTGAACCACCGCCAGGTATCGATTTGTCGTGAGCCATTAGCCAGGTGGGCGTTAGGCGTGGAGGCGTACAAGTATAAAACGGGTACAATGCCAAAATAGTGGATTGAGGTGCGACACATAAAGAGAGAGTTGCAGGAGGCCGAGACTAGAGAAGAATAGTATTAAGGCTGAAGAGATGAAGGAAAGAAGATAAAGATATTGCAGACTAGAAGGAAGGTATAACTCGAACCAAACCCTTAACTATTTTACATATTATTATTTTAAAAGAAACTTGCATGAGCCTACATATCACTATAGACTTTTTAGCCTTTGTTAATCAAATAAATTTAGACTTAACTAGAGAAATCCAAGATTGGACTCTTATAGACCCTAAAGATAAAGAACTTATAGAAACTTCTTTAACATACGCAGGTGGTACTTTCAAATATATAGACCAGGTTATTGAGTGGTTAGTACGTGAAGTACCTAGAATAGAAATAATTAGAACAAGGATCCGTGATCTCTTTAGACAAAAATTAAAAACTGAAGATTTTGTAGAAGAACTGTCAAGACCTGAAAAATATCAAGAATACTTGAAGACAGTATAGACGCATTAAAATATATTAGATGAAAAAGGCTAGCAGAAACCAAATCTATTTTAATTAGAGCCGGAGGAATCCTTCCTCCCCTTAAAAATGTAGAAACAGTTGCCTTTAGAGCATATCGTATATTTTTGTAATCATATGGTGATGATAATTTAGACGAATTTATAAATAGCGATATAATTGATATTATTAATCAGATATAGAAAGAAACTAGACTGATAAAACAACAATACCGTATAAGGTATTTAAGAATAGAATATTTTTCTTCAAAATCACTTGCAATTTATAGACTCCCTGAAGAAAATATTTATATAGATAATCCTCACTATTCCAAAACTCAGTACGATAGTGACGGAAGAAGTCGGATAAGTAGCAGCTCTGAAACTTCTCTTATACTCCCAGATTAATTTAGACATTAAAAATAAGCTTAAATACATTAGAAGTTATTAGGGTAAAAATTCCTATTCCCTAAAACCTAGTAAAAGACAAAGGAATATAGAAGACACCGTGGTCCCCCAAAGGTGGTCCTAAAAAGATAAAGCGGTCCCAAGAATGTGTGGACAATATTAATGCGTCATTTACATCAGTTAACTAAATCTGTCGGAGAACCGATCCGTGTGTATATATATATATATATATATATATATATATATATATATATATATATATATATATATGTGTGTGTGTGTGTGTGTGTGTGTGTGTGTGTGTGTGTGTGTGGTACTTACTAGGTTGTACCCGTGTCGATAGCACGTTGATAAATTTGATCCGAATTATTTTTAGTTATAGCACGCTCACTCCATGTATGGTATATTAAACTTTAAGTAAAGCCTAAAAATACTGATTAAACTAATAACTAAATTCATAAACTAATACCCTTTATTCAGTAGTGACAATTTAGTATGTTAAAAATCACATTTACTTAAAAAGTTACTTTGAAATTTTGAAAATACATTAGTTTTATTCAGAGAATACAATAAAAATCAATTACATGGCGTCAAGACATGTCCAGGGAGGGTTGATTTTGAGATTGATCTTTTAAGACATGTTTTATTTAGAAATAATAATATTTCAATTCAACATTAAACTGGAACACATATCTTATGTGTCGGTTTTTGGAAATGAATATAAACTTCAACCTTATGTTTGACCAATCACTAATTATTATAGTTAACACCAATATGTTCATCCTTTATGTTTAGGTTCAACCTTTATGAACATAAATAACATCACTTTATTCCAAACACTAAATACACTAAAAAAATCTTGACCTTAGGGTTCATTTGATAGAAAACTTGAAAAATGCAAATGATTACAGGGCATTTGATTCTATAGGGCAAACAATTCCAATGAAAATGAATATTTTTCACCATGTGTCCGTTTTGATAGAAGTTGGAAAATCATCAATTTTTCACATTTTCTATCAAACACAAAAGCTAAAAAAATAGATATAATTGTGAAAAAACTATTTAAGGTATATATATATATATAGTACTGCTCTTATGCGGATCAGTTCGCATTTTAAGAGTGCGTATAGGACATGTGTCACCGGGTGGTGAGGCCAGAAAAGAGAGAGTGCCTATAATTTAGCCAATAATTTATAGGCTCACCACCAAGTGTATATATATATATATATATATATATATGTATGCATGTATATGTATGATATATGTATGATATGTATGATATATGTAATATATACATATATATGTATATATTACATATATATATATTACATTATATATATATATATATACAGAGGCAGACTCCTGTGCACACTAAGTTTGCACATTACTGGCGCACACCAATTTTTTTAAAGCATTAAAAAAATATTTTTGAGTTGATTTTTTTTATGTGATATTTAAACATTTTAATGGACCCATGTAAAAAAATCCGCTCAAAAACATTTTTTGCTATTTTTAAAAAATCATTCAAACTTTCACAGCTTTTAAAGTGCTTAAAAGCAACGAAAGTTTGACCGATTTTTTAAAAATGACATAAAAAGTATTTTTGAGTTGATTTTTTTTACATGGATCCGTTGAAATGTTTAAATATCACACACATAAAAAAATCAACTAGAAAATATTTTTTTTACTATTTTGAAAAAATGATGTGCAAACTTAGTGTGCACATGAGCCTGGCTCTATATATACATATATGTATATATATACACACACACACACACTAGGGTATGCCCGTGCCTGAAGGCACGATGCTAATTTTCGAAAGTGTGCGTCGTTGATAAGACCATACGTCATGTTTAGTTTGCAACATATGAACATTTTTTAAATTAAACTATGGTACTGACCTATTAATTTTTTAAAAATGGGAATTTTTAAATTTTTTTTACATACACACATACACCGTGGTACGAACACATTAAGTAAAAAAATTTATAACACATAATTTATAACAACATCATAGCCATCAAATACTAATTTAAATAAATATTTTTTTTACAACAACTGTGTAAAAAAATAAAAAAAAGTTGGGCATCACTTCCTTTGTTTATAGGAATTTCCACCATGTTTAAGAAATAAAAACAACTCCAACAAAGTACTAATAGTCCTATTAACAACAATATCATTAATATTTATATCCCCCTTCCCATCCTACCCATCGACTACATTGTTGAAGATCTCTTCCACCTCAAAAAACTCTTCACGTGAAGCACTCTCTGTCTCATTCCCATCTTCACTTTCCATATATGCTTATCCCGTTTTTGGCCACTGATTCCTTAGTTATAGGCTGCACATTACAAAAATATCATTTTAGTCGAGCCATCATGGAGTATAGAATAAAACAACACCACTAAAATTTCAGCAAGTATGAGGGAGGTTATGAAAAAATGAATAGAAAATGAGTTATGGTAAATGAACCTCATGATGGGGTCGTCTCCCCCACTGCTCCTTCTGGTATCTTTTTTCCTCCCCATTGGGTCAGACTTTCTCTCTAGTTGTAGACACGGAACTTCCTTCTCCATGAGACTAAAAGATCCACTGCAATATCCCCATTCCATTCCTTTCTCTATCTCCGGTACCTCAAAAAGTACTTGCCTCGTGTCGCCCTCCATTGGGCCAGCATTGTATAATAAAAGAGAAATGTCCATATCACACACGAAAAAATAGAGGACAAACTTAGTTCAATCTCCACAATAGTGATTGGAGCAAAATGGAACAAATATTCACCATACAAAAAATGAACACACTAATTGCAAAAGAACACATACAATGTCTGCAAAATAATAATACCTCAAAAGAAGCTCCACGAAATTATATATGAAAACTTCATATCTGTAAATTTACAACAAATGGCTGACTTGCATTAATCATTAAAAAATTGAAACCCCAAAATGAAGAATGTAAGAACATCGAGGATAATAGAAGGCTACCTTAATGCCATGTTAACACACAGGGATGTGTTCATAAGCAACGACAAATATTCCCCCATAGAAAATCTCTTGAAAATAATGTCTTCATCAAAAAAGTAGACACATCATTTTCGGGCTTCATCCTAGCCTGCTTCACCTATACAAAATGAAGATGAGATAGTTATGTGATGCACTAAGTTGTCCCATATAAAATTTCAACCAAAGATTTACATTCGTCAAACTATAATTTTGCGTTGGTGGAATAGGTCGTATAGAAACCTGAAAGGAAAGGAAAAAGGATATAATATGACAACTTTTCCTCCTATACATATTATTGGGATAAATAACTAAGTTACACATCCAATTCCATGTTCCTAATTTGAAATGGTGACATAAATAAATGTGCAATTTAAAAAGTACCAAAGCAGTGAGACAAAATTGAATCTTACCAAAGTAGCAGAACTGGAGTGAGACAAAAGTCATCACTTAGTGTATGTCAGAATGCACTATTCAATAAGCTATTTAAGATACAGTACTGTTAATGCTGAGATGCACCATTCAGTGTATATAGTTGATGAACCATTCAATAATCTTAGTAATAGAACTGAACTGAATCTTACACCGACGCAGCACCTGTAATAGTTTAGTACTATAGTAAATTTTTATGTACTAATAAGAAATATAAGTCCACCATAGATTCAACCAAATTTAAAGGCAGTAGAACCAAATCAAATTAATCACGAGACATGCAATAGTTTAGTAAGGTAGTAAATTGACCAAAACAAACTATTAATAAGTGATGTTCCATGTTCAAAGAGTAATGAGTGAGAAATCAGTCCATGTATAATCACAACCTGAATTCTTAAACATAGCAAATATTAAGAAGCTTGGCAAAGGCATATTTGAGTCAACATTTTTTATACCAATAATCTATATAAACAATATATATACCACTAATCTATATAAAGATAGACCTGAGCAACATTTTTTTTATTTTATAAGTAAATGTATGGTATCTATTGTATACAAAACTATTATGTGTATACAAAAGTAATGTATACAAGACTGCTCAAATGTAAATAAACTGATGTATACAGACTTGCTTTAACTGATGTGTACATAACTGATGTATACAGAACTGTTCGGGGTGTTGCTCAAATTGATGTTCAGAGTGTTGCTCAAATTGATGTATACTGGTGTTGCTCAAACTGATGTATACAGAACTGTTCGGGTACCCCAACAGGTGCATAATCTCCAACACTTAAGCAACTTTACCCAATACGGAGAGCCCAATCAGAAAAGATCCGTTACCCCAACCCCTGTTAATAAAACTAAACAAAAAAATAACTCAAGAGACTTTAACTCCAACATCATAGACTAAACCCCAAAATCTCCAACACTTATGAAACTGGAGGTTCGTGCTCGTAAAAGGATTTATAGAGATTAAAATCATATAAAATAGATATGGGAATAAAGAAAGCAAGGGAAAGAGAGAGAGAGTCGTAGAACTAGTAATTTGTACGCTGGAATGACCAAATGAAAAACATATATGGGGGCTTACCGTAAGTCCATCATACAGATCATGAAATATGATGTCTAAAACATATATGGAGCTCGCGCATGTGATGTATAAAACATATATGGAGCTCGCGTACAAATGAGAGAGATATTACCGTAAGTCCATCATACAAATCATGAAATCTAAGAAATGTATGGAGATCACATTGGCAGAGAAGCTGGACAGGAGGAAGAGGAGGAGGCAGCACAAAGAGGAGGGGGAGGCAGCTGCCGCAGCGATGATGGATTGTAGGGACTCAGGGGAGGCTGATTTGAGAGGTATGTGGGAACTCATCAGATGAGTGAGAGAGAGAATGAGAGCCGGGTAGTTTTTGGGATGATTTGTTCCATTTGCCCGGTCAAAAAGTCTCTCCATATTATGTAGACTACTATTATATCCTTTATATTTGAATCAAAGTGAAATTTTATTAGAAGAAAAATGAGGGGGAAAATAAATTTTAAGGGGCAAAAAAGGTAATGAATAAAAAAATTTATTTCATGACATCATCAGCCAAACTTGTGACATACATAAGTTTTATACTTTATTATATAGATACATATAATGTATATATACATATGTATATGTATGTATATATATATGATATATGTAATATATACATATATACCATATCGTACACATAATATATATATATATATATATATATATATATATATATATATATATATATATATATATATATATATATAATATAATAATGTAATATATATGCAATATGTAATATGTGTATATATACGTATACATTACACATTATATTTACATTATATGTATATATTACATTATATATCTATATAATAAAGGAGGAGGGCTTTTTTTGTCTCCTCCAACTAACGGTTGAGATTATATCTCAAACGATTTGGTCTTTATCAACTAGTGGCTCAAATCGAATGTCTTTATCAATTGGTGATTGAGATCTAAGGGTGAAATTGAGAGCCACGAGTTAGTTAATTTATCTCACCTTTAAATAACAAACACATCTAAGCAAAATTATACGCCTGCGAGAAGGAAAACGCGTGGCTCTTGGAACATAAATTATAACTTTAATTTGAAAGTTGTTGAACTCGGCACCAGATTTAGAACTCTCAGGGTCTTGTCAAAGTGAGTTCTCATGGGCAATCAAATCTTACACTCACGGCTCAATAAAATGCCCAAGAAAAAAGTTCTCTACCTGACATCTATCTCTCTCTGTACTTTTATTTTCCCCTCATTTGCCCATTCCTCTTGAAATGACCAAGGTGAGTTATTTTCCCCTCATTTGTCCTACTGTATCTCTCTAAATCCAGACGCTATCTAGGGTTTTCTTCACCTGTGTTTCTCTCTCTAAACACAGATCTCTAAATGGATGAGATCCATCTCACCAAGCAACGGAGGCAGGAGATACCAAGCTTACGTTTATGGTTTTGGAAATTTTTTATGGGTTTTTAGTTATGCTCGATGAGTACGATATGTGTTTTTGATTCTCTTATGTTTCAGTTTGAGATCTCAGGTAGCTATGTTTTCAGATGAAAACCCATCTGCACCGAACTGCTCTGTCACTCACTATATTTCTCGATTTCCAGTCCATATATGTTCGATTTTCAGTCCATGCATGTTTATACATAATTTTCAATCCATATATGTTCGATCTTAAAACCTCTCCACGCCCAGGTATGTCAATGGCTTTTTATGGTCTAAGTTTTATGTTTTTTGTTCATTTCATAATGCTATAAACACTCATTCACCGATAGCACATGCCAATAGCTTTTTGTGGTCAAGTTTTATAGGAGCTGGGGGCATGTTGGGTTCAACATTTGAAAATTCCAGTTTTAGCAAAAATCAAGTTGAACTAGCTGTGAAGGACGAGAAACAAAACTTCTCATTCTTTTATAAAAATTTATGTTTTTCTCATTCTTTATCTCCTTATCCTTTTTGCCTTCATATTGTATCAGGTTTTGTCCAGATCACAACAATTTATTTTATACATTTTTTGACAACAGGTAAGAAAACAAATTAAAGTGGGTTGTTTTTTTTTTATTACAAGTGTTCTGATGGACCAAGACACGAATATTTGAAGTTTTTTCTCACACTAACTTCTAATGAAGTGTTTGTAATACCCCGTATTTTTATGCTATATTAATTTGGGGATTTATTAAAGTTAATGTGAATGAATTATTTAATGAAAATCCGGAAATTAATTATGTTATAATTATTAACGTGACGAGAGTTAGTAATTATGGGAAATTTGTTGAATATTACTAATGAGCAAAGTAATATATTATATTGGTTATATTGAATGTCATGAGTGATTTAAATGACAATTTCGGAAATTTAAGTCAGAACGTGCTCGTGTCGCGTCGGGACTAAATTTTGATAAATAAAAACGTGAAAATTTTATAAGTTTCCTGTATGGTCGTTTTGAGCGCGCCAACGCGTCCGGAAGGGTCGAGATCAAAAAAGTGTACCCGGGGGTGTAGTTTGGGTCTCGGGGCATTTTTAGGCCTAATTAGTACCCCGGGAGGGCATTTTAGTCATTTTACATAATTGGGTAATTAAACCCACGAAATTCAACAACCTATATCAGCCATTTAGGTTAACCATTTAGGGTTAGAATATTCAGAACCCTAGTACGGCCATTGGAGAAGAGAGGAGAAGGCTCTCAAGGCAATTCAAGGCCAAAAAGTCACCGGTTTGCACCGCCGCCACCACCAACGCGTAGATCGCGAGAAGGAGAACGCAACCACACCAAAATCAGCCGCAATCTAGACTTTCGAAAATCCCAGGCAAGTGTTTATCTTACGTAATTTCGTTGGTGCAATTTTCATATTAGTTAGGAATGATTAGAGATGAAAAATATGGAAGAAAACCCAATTTGTGATAGGAAAACCCATGTAGAATTGATTTATGTGGAAATTCTAGAAACCTTGCCATGTAGAGGGATGTAACCACGAAATTTTGATAATTATAAGAAAGAATTTCTGAAGAAAATTGGTTAGAAACATGTTTAAGAGAATTTTAGTGTTCTTGATAATTAATTAACTTTTGGGGCTGTTAATCCTTGATTAAATGATAGAAATACCCATGCCTTACGTTGGAAACATCTGATATATTGTTATAATGTTAGTAGTAGCATTCTGGGACGATTAGAACTTGAAAATATGGATTTGGTGTAAATTTGGAGATGAAACCCGTAACTGCAATTTTGCAGATTTCGCAGACCTGCTTGATCGATCGATCGAGCCCCAAACCTCGATTGATCGACCCCTCCTGGTAGACTCTTATTTCCCTTTGTAAATGATTTAAAAATCGAATTGTTGTGATATAATTCTTGGGAATTCTTAGTATAATGATTTGGGAGACATGGAGGACCAGTAGGGCGTATGAATAAATGTTGGGATCATTAATATTCGACGAGAATGGTATTTATGGGATATTTACTTTAGGGATAGTGAATTGATATATTAAAGGGTGAGGCGCGTAAGAGAGTTACGTTGAAACGTAATAACGACACCTACTGAATTTTCTACTTGGAAGAATAAAGTCCACGAGTGTCACGAAATAAGTGAGAAAACCCTTCGAGGTAAGGTTAGAGATGAAACCTTATACGTAATACTAATAATGTGAAATTAAGGATAAATGTTATAATTATGGGTGACGAGAGGAACCTATATTAATATAATGAAAGTGGTATATTTATATGATTGTGTGTACATATATTATATACATGTGAAAAACATACCGCGCTACTTGCTATCCTTGAGGTTACTACGTTGGGACAGTCTTATCTCTATGGGACCTTTATGGGGGATATTGACTTGTACCCTAGAAGATAGATATCCTTGGTACAGGCTATCGAATTAATAGTTCAGACGGTCCTAAGAGACGCGAGTATGTGCCATCCTCTTAGAGACTTGGAATTTATGCTTCGCCTCGATATTGTTTGTGTATGTGTTAATACAATTCGAGAGTGATTCCGAATTTGTATTCCCCTTGATATGAGTGGTATGGGGTTTGGATAGTAGAAGTATGCATGCACCATAGTTTTATGTCGGGTGCTGTTATTTTATATATATTATACGAGTAGTTAATATATATATATATATATATATATATGAGATTTGGAAATTTGAAACTGCCTACTGTGATTTTATAAGTAGGACGTGGTTGATGACTCAAATGGTAAATACTTGTTTTGTGAAAGTATAATATGACACTGGGAAACTGTATAAGTTAATAAAGCTAAAACGAGAGTTGTGCTACTAATTGGAAGTATTCTTTTTAAACAATGACATTGTTCGGTTTTGAAATCTTATGAGTAAGTTAAGATAAGCTAAATTATTGGGAAGGTTAGTATGATAAAATGATAAGATAAACCGTTGGGAAGGTTAGTACGATAGGCGTGCACATTAGAAGAGAGGTGAGAATTTCTCAAGAGAGTGTCGCTCTAATATGTCATTGCATTGACCTGTATCAATTTAAATACTTGCTAAACGTATTTTAAATCAAACACACTTTCGGGATCTGACCCGTTTCTCTCTCTCTCTCTCTCTCTCTCTCTCTCTCTCTCTCTCTCTCTCTCTCTCTCTCTCTCTCTCTCTTGTATATATATATGTATGTATTACAGGTGCCCAGCCACAGGGGCGTCTTGCTTAGGATCTCTTGGAAGGAACGCGCTGCAGCTTAGGTGGGAGTTGCAGGTCTCTGGATTAGACGACTTCGTTCATTTGGATCCACTCTTAGTATTTTCATTTAGTTGAGCATGTGTAGCTCTTTCCATTATTCCATTATTATTGGGACATTTGTATTTCAGTAATTCCAGTATTGTTACTATGGGTTTTATTCAGCTGATTGTGTTGCTTTATATTTCGCATGTTGACATTCGGTTGATGAATGTTTTAAATTAATTGGACTATGTTGCAGATATTTTATGTGGTGTGATTCTTACTTATTGAATGTTGTTAATAAAATAAATGATTTTCTTTAAATAAAATTTGGAAAGTATGTATGAAAATGGTTTTGACACTTAGCTTAATTATTTAGGGTGTTAAATTGGAAAAATTATTTTTATCGATAGTGATGCTGAGAATGAACCAACTGTTTACCTTGATTTAATTTAATAAAGGAGTGATCGCCCGGTATTTAATTAGGCGGGGTGTCACAGGTGGTATCAGAGCATCAGGTTCTAGTGTCCATAGGATCTGTACGGCTTATTTCGCTTTCAGCTTAACGTTGTTGCTATAGAGCCCTATTTTTAGGATTGTTGTATTCTTACTTTTACTTTTAAGTCTCCAGCTATTTGAGATTTGATAATAACTGTAGACTAATAAACTTGTTCACGTTTCAGATGCCTCCGAGACGTGCTCCGAAAGATAGGCGTGCCCAGGCCGAGTAGCCAGCAGCTCCGGCACCAGGCACAATGAATGCAAATGAAGTAGCCGCCATTGTTGCTCAGGCGGTAAATGTCGCGATAGCGGTGATTCAGCAGGCTCCACCCCAGGTTCAGGCAGTGGCGCCAGTACCAGCACAGATTCCATCTGCATGGGAGAGGGTTCGGGATGCTTTTTAGAAAGCGCATCCCCCTGAGTTCTCTGGTAGCTCCGATATTATCACAGTTAGCCAATGGAAGAAGGACATCCAGCGGAACCTCCGTATGTATGAGTGCACTGATGTGGAAAAGCAGTTATTAGCTTCCTTTAAGCTGATGGGAGCCGCATTGCAGTGGTGGGAGTCCACTACCACTTTGGAGGAGAGGGACACGATCCCTATTCAGTTGTTCTGGGAGCGGTTTGACCGCAAGTATTTTCCACCCGCCGTGCAGACTGAGATGAGGCGAAAACTACTGAATCTGAAGCAGGAGAACCTTACCGTAGCAGAGTTTGAGGAGTAATTCACGAGACTTCTCACCATTGTGCCAGATGAGGTACCTACTGAGAGTAAGAGGATTATGTTGTTTATCGACGGGTTAGCTTGGAGGATCCGTCATCACCTTATTGGGAATTTATCCCTGAGTACTTTCACTGATGTACTCAATGCCGCGTTGCTACATTGCCAGGATCACCGCTTCCATCTTTAGGGAAGCAAGAGAGCAGGAGAGTCCAGCCAGCAGGGCAGGGCCGGGGGTAATAGTGCCAGTGGGGCACCATCTCATGGACAGACTCGTCAGCACGAGCAGAGTTCCCATCAGGGGGACCCTACTAAGCGATTCCGTTCAGGTGATTCTAGGCAGGGATTCAAGAGTTTTAGGCAGGGCCATCAGGGCCAGCCTAATCAGCAGGGCCAACAGGGTCAACACCGACAGAAGGGACAGCAGCAGGGCCAACAGGGCCAGCAGCGTGCTAATCAGGGCCAACCGAGCCAGTGGCGTTGATGCAAGGGCCATCAGGGCCGTGGTCAGCAGGAACAGAGGGGAGGCAACTTCAAGGGCCGATGCTTTGGGTGTGGTAAGCACGGCCATAGGCGCCAGGATTATCCAGAGGGCGATAGGGCCCCACAGCAGCAGGGAGCCCGTAATGAGCCACAGAGACCACTTTTTCCACCTGCCCTCCCAGCTCCAGCCCAAGTGCCAGCCCTACCAGCCATTCCAGCAGCTCTAGTGCAGCAGGGGCAATTACAGTATGGACGTGTTTATAACGTCCACCAGGCAGCAGCTCCACAGGCACCACCCGCGGTTGAGGGTATGTTTCCTATCCATGGTAGTATGGGTCGGGTTTTGTTTGATACGGGGGCAACACATTGTTTTATAGCTACGCATTTTTCAAAGGCCTTAGGGTTATTAGCCACAGCAGAGAGCAAAGTGACGTGTGTGGACTCACCACTGGGGAGTGGGTCACTTATTTTCTTTATATGCCGGGGAGTGGGGGTAGAGATCGATAGTTTGGTATTACCTGCAGACATGTTAGTCTTAGACATGCACGAGCATGATGTGATTATTGGTATGGGTTGGCTCGCAGCTTATAGAGCCATGATTGATTGCTTCGGTGGGAGCATTGTTTTTGCCATTCCGGGGCAAGAGATGTTTGTAGTGGCGATGCCTCGCCCAGAGGGAGGTTCGACCGCTCATTTGTATTACATAGAGGAGGATACCTCTAAGGAGGTTGTGATTCCCTTAGATTCGATCCCAGTTGTCAGGGAGTATTCCGATGTGTTCCAGGAGATACCAGGCCTACCCCCCAGTTGAGAGATAGACTTTGTTATAGATTTATTGCCAGATACGAGACCTATAGCACGCGCACCGTACCGTATGGCTCCGGCAGAGATGCGAGAGCTACGAGATCAGATAAAGCAGCTGTTAGGTCAGGGCTTCATTCGCAGGAGTACCTCACCTTGGGGCGCTCCAGTTTTGTTTGTAAAGAAGAGAGATGGTTCACTGAGATTGTGTGTGGACTACCGGGAGCTGAACAAGGTCACGATACGGAATAAGTATACATTGCCTCGAATCGATGATCTGTTCTACCAGTTGAGGGAAGCAACTTTCTTTTCGAAGAAAGATCTGAGGTCGGGGTACCATCAGTTATGTATTAGAGAGCAGGATGTTTCAAAGTCTGCCTATTTGTCGAGATATGGGTCCCATGAGTTCAGGGTGATGCCGTTCGGACTCACTAATGCCCCAACCATTTTCATGGACTTGATGAACCGAGTATTCAGAGAGTTCTTGGATCAGTTTGTCATCGTCTTCATAGATGACATCTTGATATATTCACACTCCAAGGAGGAGCATGCCGAGCACTTGAGGCAGGTTCTTCAAACTCTACGAGAGCATCAGTTGTATGCTAAGTACGAGAAGTGTGGATTCTGGTTGCGAGATGTACAGTTCTTGGGGCATGTTGTTTCTGAGCAGGGAATAGCAGTTGACCCGAGTAAAGTGTCAGCAGTGAGGGACCGACGAAAGTGCGTAGTTTCTTAGTATTAGCTAGTTACTACAAGAGATTCATTAGGGGATTCTCCAAAATAGCGGGTCCATTGACGAATCTGACTCGCAAGGGGGTACCATATGTTTGGGATGACGCTTGTCAATTGGCTTTCGACAAGCTGAAAGACAAGCTTACTTCAGCGCCAGTCCTTGCGTTACCAAAGCCGGGTGTGGAGTACCTGGTCTACACCGATGCGTCCTTACCGGGACTTGGGGGAGTACTCCAGCAGGAAGAGAAGGCTATAACTTTTGCTTTCCGCAAGCTTAGGCCGCATGAGAAGAATTACCCCACCCATGAGCTGGAGTTAGCAGCGATCGTCTTTGCATTGAGGATATGGAGGCACTATTTGTTGGGAGAGAAATTCCGTTTGTTCACAGACCACAAGTCGTTGCAGTACCTGTTCACTCAGCGAGAGCTGAATATGCGTCAACGCAGATGGCTAGAGTTTGTGAAGGACTATCAGTTCGAAATACAGTATCACCCGGGGAAGGCCAACGTAGTTGCTGATGCGTTGAGCCGTAGATCGGTAGACGATGTAGCGGACGTCTAGAAAGCAAAGTGGAAGGAGTTGGGTCACCAGGATGCAGTAGCACGTTCTTTCATATCCGTGATGTCAGTCACACCCGAGATTGTTACCAGGGTGATACAGGTACAGACCACAGACCCGTTTTGCCAGGAGAAGATTGTGCGACTTCTAGCCGAGGGTGCTGAGTCCTATTCTGTTAGTTCTGGTGGAGGTTTGCGGTTTAATGGGAGATTAATAGTTCCAAAAGGAGCAGAATTACGTCATGCAGTGATGACTTATTCTCATGGGTCCCGATTTGCAGTACATCCGGGAGGCGATAAGATGTACCAAGATATGAGGAGGCAATACTGGTGGAGTGGAATGAAAAAGGACATTGCTGAGTTCATGTCCAAGTGTTCTACCTGCCAACTGGTAAAGGTGGACCATCAGAAACCGTCAGGATTGCTTCAACCATTGGAAGTACCCGCGTGGAAGTGGGAGAGTATTTCCATGGATTTTATTACAGGGTTGCCCACATCACAGCGGGGCCACGATTCTGGGTGATTGTAGACCGTTTGACCAAGGTGGCTTATTTTCTGCCGGTGCGGATAGATTATACCACGGGTCAGTATGCTCAGTTGTTCATCGCCGAGATTGTCAGATTACACGGGGTGCCCCTGAATATTGTGTCAGATAGGGACAAGATTTTGGTGTCACATTTTTGGGAAAGCTTTCAGGAGGCTATGGGTACTGAGTTGAGGTTGAGTTCAGCTTACCACCCACAGACAGATGGACAGACAGAGCATACTAATCAGATGTTAGAGGATATGCTACGCATGTGTGTTCTCGATTTTGGAGGAGGTTGGGAGCCACATATTCCACTGGTAGAGTTTGCCTATAATAACTCTTATCAGTTCACGATTGGCATGGCTCCATTTGAGTCTTTGTATGGCAGGCCTTGTCGTTCTCCAACTTGTTGGCTCAAAGTGGGGGATAACAAGTTGCTAGGACCAGAGGTGATTCAGGAGACCTCCGCGAGGATCGAGATGATCAGGAGTCGCATTCGGGTAGCCTAGGACAGGCAGAAGAGCTATGCCGATGCGAAACGGTTCTTTCGGTAGTTTAGTGTGGGGGACCAAGTGTTATTGCGTGTATCTCCTATGAAGGGAGTGATGAGGTTCGGGAAGAAGGGGAAGTTGGCTCCGAGGTACGTGGGACCATTTCCCATCATCGAGAGGATTGGGTCGGTTGCATACAGGTTGGCACTGCCAGAGTATTTACATCGCATCCACGATGTATTCCACATCTCATCGTTGAGATGATATCTTCGGGATGATATGGCCCATACTCACATTGCGATAGATGAGATCGACTTACAACCTGGTAGATCTTACGAGGAGAGACCGGTGGCTACCCTAGACTATAGTGAGAGGAGCTTGAGGTCGAAGATAGTTCCACTTGTGCGGGTCCAGTGGGAGCATCATAATGTGTAGGAATCCACTTGGGAGCGCGAGGCAAATATACGCGAGAGATATCCAGAGTTATTTTTACTAGGTATGCCTTATTTTCCGAATTTCGGGACGAAATTCCGTTATTAGGGGGGAAGTATGTAATACCCCGTATTTTTATGCTATATTAATTTGGGGATTTATTAAAGTTAATGTGAATGAATTATTTAATAAAAATCCGGAAATTAATTATGTTATAATTATTAACGTGACGAGAGTTAGTAATTATGGGAAATTTGTTGAATATTACTAATGAGCAAAGTAATATATTATACTGGTTATATTGAATGTCATGAGTGATTTAAATGGCAATTTCGGAAATTTAAGTCGGAACGTGCTCGTGTTGCGTATGGACTAAATTTTGATAAATAAAAAAGTGAAAATTTATAAGTTTCCCGTATGGTCATTTTGAGTGCTCCAACGCGTCCGGAAGGGTTGAGATAGTCAGAAAAGTGTACCCGGGGTGTAGTTTGGGTCTCGGGGAGTTTTTAGGCGTAATTAGTACCCCAGGAGGGCATTTTAGTCATTTTACATAATTGGGTAATTAAACCCACGAAATTCAGCAACCTATATCAGCCATTTAGGTTAACCATTTAGGGTTATAATATTTAGAACCCTAGTACGGCCATTGGAGAAGAGAGGAGAAGGCTCTCAAGGCAATTCAAGGCCAAAAAGTCACCGGTTTGTACCGCCGCCACCACCAACGCGTAGATCGTGAGAAGGGGAACGCAACCACACCAAAATCAGCCGCAATCCAGACTTTCGAAAATCCCAGGCAAGTGTTTATCTTGCGTATTTTCGTTGGTGCAATTTTCATATTAGTTAGGAATGATTAGAGATGAAAAATATGGAAGAAAACCAATTTGTGATAGGAAAACCCATGTAGAATTGATTTATGTGGAAATTCTAGAAACCTTGCCATGTTGAGGGATGTAACCACAAAATTTTGATAATTATAAGAAGGAATTTCTGAAGAAAATTGGTTAGAAACCTGTTTAAGAGAATTTTAGTGTTCTTGATAATTAATTAACTTTTGGGGCTGTTCATCCTTGATTAAATGATAGAAATACCCATGCCTTACATTGGAAACATCTGATATATTGTTATAATGTTAGTAGTAGCATTCTGGGACGATTGGAACTTGAAAATATGGATTTGGTGTAAATTTGGAGATGAAACCCGTAACTGCAATTCTGCAGATTTCGTTGACCTGCTTGATCGATCGATCGAGCCCAGAGCTTCGATCGATCGAAGGTTCGATCGATCGAGCCCCAAACCTCGATCGATCGACCCCTCCTGGTAGACTCTTCTTTCCCTTTGTAAATGATTTAAAAATCGAATTGTTGTGATATAATTCTTGGGCATTCTTAGTATAATGATTTGGGAGACATGGAGGACCAGTAGGGCGTATGAATAAATGTTGGGATCATTAATATTCGACGAGAATGGTATTAATGGGATATTTACTTTAGAGATAGTGAATTGATATATTAAAGGGTGAGGCGCGTAAGAGAGTTACGTTGAAACGTAATAACGACACCTACTGAATTTTCTACTTGGAAGAATAAAGTCCACGAGTGTCACGAAATAAGTGAGAAAACCCTTCGAGGTAAGGTTAGAGATGAAACCTTATACGTAATACTAATAATATGAAATTAAGGATAAATGTTGTAATTATGGGTGACGAGAGGAACCTATATTAATATGATGAAAGTGGTATATTTATATGATTGTGTGTACATATATTATATACATGTGAAAAACATACCGCGCTACTTGCTATCCTTGAGGTTACCGCGCTGGGATAGTCTTATCTCGATGGGACCTTTATGGGGGATATTGACTTGTACCCTAGAAGATAGATATCCTTGGTACAGGCTATCGAATTGATAGTTCAGACGGTCCTAAGAGACGCGAGTATGTGCCATCCTCTTAGAGACTTGGAATCTATGCTTCGCCTAGATATCGTTTGTGTATGTGTTAATACAATTCGAGAGTGATTCTGAATTTGTATTCCCCTTGATATGAGTGGTATGGGGTTTGGATAGTAGAAGTATGCACGCACCATAGTTTTATGTGGGGTGCTGTTATTTTATATATATTATACGAGTAGTTAATATATATATGAGATTTGGAAATTTGAAACTGCCTACTGTGATTTGATAAGTAGGACATGGTTGATGACTCAAATGGTAAATACTTGCTTTGTGAAAGTATAATATGACACTGGGAAACTGTATAAGCTAATAAATCTAAAACGAGAGTTGTGCTACTAATTGGAAGTATTCTTTTTAAACAATGACATTGTTCGGTTTTGAAATCTTATGAGTAAGTTAAGATAAGCTAAATTATTGGGAAGGTTAGTATGATAAAATGATAAGATAAACCGTTGGGAAGGTTAGTACGATAGGCGTGCACATTAGAAGAGAGGTGAGAATTTCTCAAGAGAGTGTCGCTCTAATATGTTATTGCATTGGCATGTATCAATTTAAATACTTGCTAAACGTATTTTAAATCAAACACACTTTCGGGCTCTGACCCGTTTTTTTCTCTCTCTCTCTCTCTCTCTTATATATATATATATATATATGTATGTATTATAGGTGCCCAACCACAGGGGCGTCTTGCTTAGGATCTCTTGGAAGGAACGCGCTGCAGCTTAGATGGGAGTTACAGGTCTCTGGATTAGACGACTTCGTTCATTCGGATCCACTCTTAGTATTTTCATTTAGTTGAGCATGTGTAGCTCTTTCCATTATTCCATTATTATTGGGACATTTGTATTTCAGTAATTCCAGTATTGTTACTATGGGTTTTATTCAGCTGATTGTGTTACTTTATATTTCGCATGTTGACATTCGGTTGACGAATGTTTTAAATTAATTGGACTATGTTGCAGATATTTAATGTGGTGTGATTCTTACTTATTGAATGTTGTTAATAAAATAAATGATTTTCTTTAAATAAAATTTGGAAAGTATGTATGAAAATGGTTTTGACACTTAGCTTAATTATTTAGGGTGTTAAATTGGAAAAATTATTTTTATCGACAGTGATGCTGAGAATGAACCAATTGTTTACCTTGATTTAATTTAATAAAGGAGTGATCGCACAATATTTAATTAGGCGGGGTGTCACAGTGTTCTGTTTTTATTTATGGTATGTAAATGGGTCTATCAGCTTGAAAGCCAAAGCAACCAACACAACCACCACACTAACTTCTGATTTTTCGGCGATGGGTTCCATTACCCCAACCTAAACGCTGATCAAGTCTTTTTATTTTTGTTTATTTTCTTGACTGAGATCGGTGTGAAGGATACGACTTCGTTTCGAAACTTGGGGTTTCGGAGCTTGGGGATTTGGATTTGTAGGTTTATTTTCTGAACCTGTTTGATGAAGTTCTAGATTTCCAGTTCTAGTTTAATTTCTGAACCCTATGAGGTTGTACTTTGTAGATATTTGTTTTCGTTTCATTTTCTTTAATTATATTTCAAGACCCAAACATAAAAAAAAATGTTTGGATGATACTAAGGTAAATGGAAGGCTCACCCTGCCTTCAGATATATCAGATATATTATAGATTAATAAACTGTGATTTTTTTTATCATTAACTTTTTATTATATTTTGCTGCCATGGAAGGCTCACCCTGCCTTAAGATATATTATAGATTTGATACAGATTAATCTTTTTTTTTCCGTGAACTTGCAACTCATTCCAAAAACACCGATGGAGTAATTGAAAATTGAAAATTTGTACTTGCTAAGTTTTTTCTACATTATTTTTTGTTATTGAAAGTTCATATTCTAATTGAATTTGAATCAATAGTAATCTTGAAATTTGTTATCATATCTATGCAATAACTGATATCTTTTAATGTTTCCAACAAAGAAAATTTATGTCTTCAAAATAATTCTTTTCTCTTAGAACTATTTACTAAAATATATCTCCCAATTTGAAAAGTTTAAACAATGGCTTAGTAAGTTTGCTAGCCTATTTTTCAAGACATAAATTTGAAATTTGAAATTTTAATTATCAATATTCAGAAATTTGAAATTTGGTAGCTTATTTTTTTTTTTGGTAAGTTTCAACATATTTTTTATGGAAGATTTGCTTACATGTACATATTATTTTAAAGTTACACGTATAAAAGGTTTTAAAAGTTTTTGAGAAAAATTATATTTTCATTGATTGCCATTTGGGGGTGGGTATTAGAATTGCATTGAATATGTTAATTTTTAAAAATGTTTGGACTGATAATATGTACTGACATCTATTAAACTTAAAAAGTTTACTTTTTTACTTGAGCCATTTCAATTAAAAGCTCCCCCCCAAAAAATCCTAAGGCTTGAAATGCTGTTGTGATGCTATTAACTGCTACAGCCTATAGGTGGATAAAAGTGAAGTCTAAAATGTCATAGTCTCCTATCAATCAATTCGGACACATCAAGTCAGCTAGGCATAATCTCTTTAAATATCTAATGGTTTAGAGCAACCCTTACGGACAACTCAAATTTACACTCAACTAAGTCAAAAAACACCCTATCAAAACTAACCAAATTGCTATGGGCAAGTGTAAATATGGGGTATGAACCAGTTAAAGGAATAAAAGCTGAAGAAAAGTGCAACCCTTTTGGCGGAACATGTTCCGCTTAAGGGTTCTCCAAAATTCCTTTTTCCTCCCTAAAGGTCTTATGTTATTATGTTTAGCCCCCACCCCACCCCCACAAAAAAAATAGTCTTTTCCATAAAAAAAATAGTCACTTTTATTACTTAATGTTTTATATATTTAGTTATGTTTTATTTATTTAAACGAACATGAATAGTGTTGTGGTAAAATAAACTTTGGGGGTAGAAATATAATTATTAACATTTGTAATATATCTTGGGCGGAACATGAAGTTCCGTTTAAGGCAATGTTTTTTTTCCATGTTAATTCAAGCGCGGAACGTCATTTTTCGCTTAAGGGATGGGTCCCACAAAAAATCAATTAGCGTACTGCTAAATTTGTTATTTTTTACGGTAGCAAAGTCTAAATATCCACTTTTACGATACCCACCGCATACTCAAATAACTCATAAATACACTTTTAGTATACCTATAAGGGTTTCTCTTAAAGAAGTAAACCTATAACAGTATTAACCTACTGTTCCAAACAAAAGCAAACAGGTATGCTATGGTGGAAAGCTTAAGATTATTGGGTTAAGTCAACTCGCACTAAGTGACGAAACCAAAATAGAATCCCAACATAGAATCCTATTCCGTCAAATCATAAACATGTGAGGTATACCTGGTAACTAACCAAACTAAGGTAACCAAACTGATATAGCGCATCTAATAGTTTATTTCGAAAATTTATTTAAACAATATGAGTTCATTTAAAAATTTTGAATATATTTTTAAACAAAAAAATTACGAATTTTATTTTAAAAATTATTTTCAACAAATATATTCTAATTTCACTTTTAAATAATATTTAGGCCAATAATAAAATAATATGTATCAATAAATGCATGAGTGCCTAATGTGTTAAGTGCACATGTGTAATGTGCATCACTTCGTGTTATACTTTTACTCGGACTCGGGCTTTGAGTGAGTCGAGGCATCTGGGTAAGTTGAGTAGCATTTTCAGTGTGTAATCGGCACGGCCCATCGTGACATGGAATGTTGCAAAACGTGTAGCTATAGAATGTTCCAAAAGGTGTGTAATGTTATTAAATAAGATGAAATTTAATCATTATATTTATGTATTTCTTAAAGTGTAAAATATCATACTTAGGCGTGTAATCGTGTCATAAAAAAAACATTCGGGAGCAAATTTCTCATCGTGCCATCGACACGGGTACACCCTAGTATATATACATATAGCGTGTTTATTACATTATATATATATATATATATATATATATATATATATATATATATATACACGTATATATTACACCATGCCGATGGCATGGTGATAAATTTAATTCTCACATGTGCAAGTCAATTTTATTTCAACATGATATATTCAAAATTGCTTACAAAAAATATAAATCCATAAACGAAGCGATTTTGAGAGATTTACCACCACCTTGTAAACTGCATAGGAAAGAAATATTGGTTTCAACTACATGAATATAAAAAATGACTTTCCATTCAGACACTAAATGTTAATATCCACGCACACTTAATTTTTTTTTAAATACGCCATATATAAGGTTCGCATTTAAAAAACACCTTTTAAGTAATAAAACCACGATACTCTAAAACTTGTTGTGCGGGGTATGTTCAACTATAATTTTGTAATGGTTTAATCATATTTTTTTTTATTAAATGACCGAGGTCTCGAATCCATGTACTCTCATAAAATCGATATTTGAGGAGATAAAAAACCTCCCACCTAAAACTATATTATTGATGGTAATGGCCACAACATTGGTTTTACACTAATTTCGTAAAACTCGTATAAGAACATAATAACAACTGTTGTTGCCACATTCATTCCAAAATTTGAAGGTTTTTTATGTGGAAAACGCTCCAGGGATTAAGCAACTTGTCAAGTCATTGTTATTTCTCTGTATTTAACGTTAAATCACATCATTTGAGAATGCAGAACAACCACCTCTCCTTCTCTCCTCATTTTATGCATCTGACTTTCTTCGCATACCCTCATTTTAAAAGACCTTTTAATACCCATGTGCTCTTGGTTTGTTTGTTTCTGAGTGAAACTAAAGAAGGAGAACAAAGTAAAGGAGAAAAGAAAAAATATATGCGAAACAGTGAAACAACAACGTACCTAGCTAGGTAGCTAGAAACAACTACATGGTGTAAGAACTCATTTTCAAATCTCCTTTTAAGAACTTACATGTCGCAACCTAGCTAGCTAAGAAACTCAAAATTTAAGCAAAAAACACCATCACATAAAAATAAAAATAAACAGAGAAAACATAAATCTATATTTTATAGCCATTTTCCTTGTGCTGTTATTTCTCTCTTCTATCATTAACAAAGGTAATAGATGATGTAAAAAACTCCATACTCATGTAACAAATGTAATATATGACGTAAAAAACTAACTTTCCCTCACTAATCAGTTACAATCCTTTCTCTCCCAATGAATCCAACGAACCCAACATAGTTATACAATGAACCCAGTTACACAGTTAACCATTCAAACATACAAAAATACACAAAAACCCAGATAGTGAAACACTCACATCCAACATTTAGAAAATCCCATATCTTTTTTTCCTACGACACTTGCTATCTACCATTGTATCTTCTATTTAAAAACAATGTCACAGACCACTGTGTAGTTACAACTAAGTTGGGAGTATGTAAATACTCATCACTCATGGCCAAGTGTCATGACTATTGCGTGCGTCTGAAAATAAAAATAAAGGCCAACACTTGTTCTCCTTTAGCACTTTCGAACAGTGAAAATGTGCTTAAAACTTAAGTGCATTTGTGTGGAGATTTAGGGAGAAAATCATTTGAAAATCTACATGATATCTGAACAAAAACAAAACCCTATTCATCACCTAAAAAAAACATTTAAAGACAAATCTCATATTTTCACGGTCTTTGAACACCCATTTCCATATGCCTCTCCCTCTCCTCCACTTGGAGCTTGAGAGAGATCCCTCGAGTAGTATTGTTCTATTTTTTAGTCTTTGTATGAACACGACCCATCGATGTCTCTCAGATTTTCTGTTGTAAGAGTGCAACGATCTTGAGCCTTGTGCTCTGTATACCTACCATAAATCAACAGATTAAATATAAAAAGAGTAGAATGGTATAGGTATGGGCATATCAGAATCAGAAATGATCAAGCTACAGAGTGAGCCAGACTTTATAGTTACGTGCATCCCTATTTTACTATTAATTAAATACAAACCTCTCAATGGAATGTAAAGTAAAGTGTGAGAGAGAGAGAGAGAACTGGATACCTTTGGAAAATATATAGGAGTGAGAGAGCTAAAATACCCTTTTGTGACTACAAAATGGAAGAGTTTGAGTGAGATAAAAAAAAGAAATAAACAAATGGAAATCTCAAAAGAAATACCCGTTTGCGGAGATTTACAGTTATACCATTAAAATGCCATTAACTTCCTTCTTTCAAAATATAGAACATTATAGTTCATGGAAACAAAGTTATGCACACAAAGAGAGATAGAGGATTGACTTGAGTTTATAGAGTTAATGGAAACGTTGAACCTCATCAGTTCCATCTTCGACAACAATACAATGTTTTCTAGGTTAAAACCACATATGTTTCTAAGTTAAAAACCCATGGTTTTAAATAACGGTATCGGGTAACGTAACGGTTGCGGTAGCGGTGTAACGGTATCGGGGGTATCAGACGTAATGTAATGGTAATCGGTTATCGCGAGCGTGATTTTTTTTCAACCATTCACAAATCCCATAAAACGGAATGATACCCTTATTTTGACTATATAATGTTGAATTTCACTAATATATGGGTTCATTATGTATAGTATTATAGCACATAAAAATATTTTATTACTTAATTAATTACTAAAAACACATTACTCAATAACAACGTATAACATACTTAAATATAACAATTAATTACAATAACAACATATAACACTAATTATAACATTGGCTATATATATTAAATAAAAAAGTTCTAAAATTTTTAATAAAATTTTGAATATTTTTCAATTAAAAAAAAAAGTTCTAAAATAATAATTTTGTTCCTTTATGTTTTTGACACATTTTTTTGGGATATATACCTGAACTATCTCACATCCGTCCGTTAAAAATAGGTGGTTTTATTTTATTCTTTATTTTAAACACTTAAAAGAAGCAAAACCCTATCTTCCAACTATCTCTCATTTTTTCATCCATTTCCTTTTTCTTTCTCTCACTAGACGGCAGCCCAGCCACACAAAACACCCAAATCTAAAACTCAAGACAACCCAACCTCAAATATCAAATACAACACCAAACCAAACTCACCTTCAAGATGATCTGATACGAGATAATGTCACAGTGACGCCGATGCCTGTTTTGTGTGCTCAACTCGTTGTCAACAAAGTCGTAAATGAATGGAGGGATGGGAAATTGATGGAGGGAGAGGAAGAAAGAATGAAAGGTGTAGAAGTGACTGGGTGTTCCTAAGTTCTTCTGAAAAGCTACTGTTTTTCCATCCATCTTTTTTTTTCGTTTTTCATACAAAAACAAGCTGTAACGGGGAGTAACAGAGAGTAACGGTGATACTGTTACATAACGGATTCGTAACGCGATACGTGTGTGAATTTCATTCATTCCGATATATCGATGTGTATCCGAAACGGCATGTCTGAATACCGTTACGTAACGGCCGATTCGTTACGTAACGACCGTTTTTTGAAACTATGTTAAAACCACATATGTTTATTAGACCAAACATATATGTGGTCTCTGACATCGGAATTAAAAAAAATGAAAATTTCAGACCACAACGTCAGAATGAAAAAAAATTCAAATCACATATTTTTCAATTGATCCTCCATTAATGAAACCTAGAAGAGGATGTCAACCTTGTTTATCCTTTTCCCTTTGATTTTGATCATCAACGCTTCGCTTATTGTTTCAAAACAGATCCTGAAATATGGAGTGTCTTAGTGGGTTAAAAAGGACTAAGAAAATAGATCTCGCAACTAAGAAGATGGTAGAGTTTGACGATGATTCGTGGATTTTGAAATCATAGATATAGTGAAAGTGAAGAGATAATTAGAGTTTGAGGAGGAAAAGTGAAGAGCGAGGTACAGTTCTATTCAAAATAAAGCTGGAATTTTCTTCTCGAGCCATGTGAGGCAGCTTTTTAGGCGTGGCGCTTTGAGGGTGTGTGTAATAGAGATTCAGGGATGAGACGCCTGACTCGAGGCTACGTACAAACTCTCATGTTAAATCCCAGTCGCGAGTTGATAAACACCAAATTCATCAACTTTTAATCCCAGCCATTAAGTAAGGGAGACAAAAACCCCTCCTCATTTATTTTATATACTAGGGTGTACCCATGCCGATGGCACGGTAATAATTTTGTTCCCATGTGTTTATAATTATAAAACACTCGCATTCCCATTTTTAGTATTATTCACTTTAAGAATGATTTAAAAATACTGACAAAATTCCATATTATTTAAAAACGATGTGACACACCTTTTGTAACACTATTTTCTATTTTTTTATGAAAACCAGGAGTGTCCAGAGCTGCATACACACACTTCGACTAATCCACATTCACAGTTCATGGCTTCCGTTGGCTTAGAATTATTTTGACAGTGCCAGGAATCGAACCGGGGACCAAACATAATTCACCCCCAAAACTGTCCCAGTGAAAACCTTATACCACTGAGCGAAGAGACTTTGTTTCTATATTTTCGAGCTACATGTTACTTAATACTACATGTCACGTGTGCCCGTGTTGATAGCACGTTGAAAATTATACTACCTTTGAAATTCATCCAAATATAAGTGATTTGAAATGTCAAAATAAATGTAACATAAGTCAATTTTTCTAAATATAGATATTTTCCCATAACTTCAGTTTGTCCCACAACATCGGTTTGTCTCACAGATATTTCAAGTGTGCTACTAAAAAAACTCACTATAATGCCTTTTTTTTTACTCTTTTACTTAATTTACTTAAAAAATCTCACATTATAGTGTATTGGAATAATGTTCTAATTGTAGAATTAAGTGAACTTAAATTCAAATATATAAAACCAACTCCGTCGTAGAGTTGGATGTAAATTTTTTAACAAATAATTTTTAATTAAATTGTACTTGATAGCATTTTTTAATAAAACCTTGGAATGACAAAATCATAACGAATATAGTTTGAATGGGGAATACATCATTGTGTGAGTAGAAAACTGTCATGGTGTGAATAGAAAAGTGTGGAGGGCACCATTTATCCATGAGCAACATATATAAGGACATAAATCATGTACAGATTAAAAATTCTTATATGTTTAGTAGAAAATATGTGTTACACGTATCTCATACATGTCATGTAATCATTTGGATTGTTCTTATAAAATTATTCAATAAATTTATATTAATACACTATTTTTCATGGACTAACGAAACTATATGCATGTCAAAATGGAAAATTATTTTAAATTAGCTAAATACCGAGTAAAAAAATTGCATTAATAAAAAAAATACCATGTTGAACTAAAAATTCTTTACAAAATTAATAGTGAACGAACTGAGCACAATATTTTTACTTATTAAAAAATTATACCAATTTGTTTATTATGATACTTTTTAAGCCCCCTTTCGTATTAATTTGTTTTTTGTAATGACTTTCCAAATAATATTTTACTCGTCGAGTACTCACATGATTATAGCGGTTTGAGCGTAGGGCATAACAGAGAAAAAAAATATCATTTTTACTTTTTCTTTGTACACACTTCCAAAATTAGTTGGCACCAATTTGAAACAAAATTTTGAAATGATGATGTTCAGTCTGGTATGGTCTTCAAGTCTATTTTTTCATAGGTGCAACTTTATTAGTTGCAGGCTATTTTTTCATAGTTGAAACTTGATTATTTGTCTGCGTTATCGAGGGAATTGTCTTTTTAATTATAGTTCTTTTCAAAGCATTTTTTTCGTTTCTTGCTTTTGCTCTCATTTATACTTGTTAACACAATACAAAGATGATGTCTCTCTCTCTCTCATCACTTCCATACGGCCAAACAATTCTCTCCATTCCTCCATTAAACATCCCAAGCTCCAAACCACCTTAAGCAACCAAACATCAAGCCGTAAACCACTACACTAATACCCGAATCCTTATTTATCTAATCAATTGACCCACCTCACGCCACCACCTTATCCGCTGGAAAGAAAACCCCACCCACCCACCCACCCACATGCTACCACGGTAGTCGGTGAAACAAACAACTCCAACCAACACACTCATCTACCAAGAAATATACATCCAAACACAGATCTGAAGAAAAAAATGGATCTGAAAAAAAAAACGTATCTGAGAAAATCATGAAACAAATAACATAAGTCAAGACCTCGTATCAAAGAATCCGATCAGAAGAAAATAGTAGAAGTCAAGACCCCATATCAAAGAGGTAATCGAATCAAAGAACCCATACCTGATTGGAACACGTATCAAAGACCTGATCGAAACTCGTATCAAAACCTGCAAAAAAAACAAAACCCAAAATATTGTCAATACAATGAAATAACCGTTCAGATCTGCTGATAACCCATATCTCCGAGTCAAAAACTAAACCCATTTCTTTGAGTAAAAAAAACTAACCCTTAAGATGAGCTCAAGGCAATCATGGTTTATGGGTTATTTGAGAGACCTGTAAAAAAACTAACCCGTATCAAGACCTGATGGACACCACAACAATCGTGTTTCTTACTAAAAAACAAAACCCCCAAAAAAAGTAGATACTCGTAGGGATAAGGCGACGGGCAGTGGCACCCGTAGAGAGGTTCCAGAGATGGAGTGGGTGAATTGGCCGTCGGAGGAGAGAGGACGACATCTTGGACGAACTGGGAGTGGTCGGTGAGGCAGTGACTGGTGATGTCGTATCTTTTGTTCCCTTTAGTGAGTGGAGAGAGAGAGAGAGAGAGAAAGGGTCTCTAATATATTTGATTGGGGAGTGCACTGTGTGTGTGAGGAGGTTATATGTACAGGTTTATGGGATAGGGTTCTAGCGTTCGTACATTTAGTAACCGCGCTACTCATACGTGCTGACTGTTAGGCCATATTGTATTTTTTCTCAATCAGTACATGGAATCGGTTTGAAGATAGGCGTTTAAGTGGATCGAGGCAGTGTCCACGTGCCATCATCTTAAATATTTACATACAAACTCTTGAATTAAATCTCAGCCATCAGTTGATAAAGAACAAATCAACCAAATTTAATCTCAGCCATCAGTTGGCCTAGACAAAAAAAGCCCATCTTATATATATAGATATTTATATATAGCCCATCTTATATATATATATATATATATATATATATATATATATATATATATATATATATATATATATATATATATATATATATATATATACTTATGGTCAACTGATCAGCGTCGTCATTCCAGAGGGCCTTTCTCTCTGTAATGACCTTAAGCTACAGAGGCAGCTTAAAAAGCAGAATCTTTTTGGAAAGAAAGAGTTAGGTGAGTTTTATGATCAGTTTGCTTACAATACTCATGATACTTCCACTCGTAAGGTCTCCAAGAAGAACAAGAAAGTTCCTAAAAAACCCTATAAACTTAAAAAGAAACATAATAATAAAAATGTTTTTAATAATCAAGGGGATAATTCAATAAGAAAATTTGTTAGAAAAGGAAAAACTAACAAATCTAATCCTAAATGTTTTAAATGTGATAAATATGGCCACTTTGCTAATAAATGCAAAATGAAAACTAAAATTAATAATCTTCAAATTGTTGACCATTTGAAGACTCAATTAAGTAAACTCTTGCTTAATTCCAGCTCCTCTGAAAAAAGAGAGGACTCCTCTGAGAGCAATGATAATCTTTATTATATCCAAAGCTCTAGTGACTCAGATATCCCTGAGAAAGGAGATTGTCAATGTAAACCCTTAACTGAGAGATGCAATCATTTCCAATCCATTCTACAAATGAATGGATTAAGTCTTAAAGTCCTTACCAGTCAGCAATAATCCATGATTGATGTCATCAATCAGGTTACTGACCCTGACATTAAGCTCAAATTAATTAAGTCATGTTATACTCAGGAGAGTATCCCTAATTCTTCAGATATCCTTTCTAAAAACCAACAGTACAACCTTAAGGAGGTACTTAATCGTTTAGGAAAAGGTGAAGAGTTTAATAAACCAGTTAATATTAATGACCTAAGACATGAAGCCAATAACCTTAAAAATGAGTTAAGACAACTTAGGGTTCAGCATAATAACATGCAAATGGAGATTAATAATCTCAAGGATGCTCCAAATAATTCTAATCCAGAAACCTCAAATCCTGAGGATATAGTGGATTATTTGGGTATTATTAACCGTGTACCTAGTCAGAAGTCGTACACAACTGTTAACTTGGTCATCAATAATGAATTCACTTTGTGTAACATCATTGTCCTTGTTGACAGAGGTGCTGATATGAATTGTATTCAAGAAGGAATTGTTCCTACTGAATACTTCGAGAAGACAACTCAATCCTTGTTTAATGCTAGTGGTGATAAAATGGGCAATAAATATAAATTAACTAAGGTTGCCATTTGTAACAATGGAATTTGTTTAGACAGTACCTTCTTGCTTATTAGCGATTTATCCCAACAGATAATTTTAGGTACTCCCTTTTTATCCTTGCTCATGCCCATTGAAAAAATTGATTCTAGTGGAATATATGCCACTATTCAAAACCAAAAAAATGTTTTTGAATTTATCACCCAACCTGAGATTAAGAAAATCAACTCTTTGACGAATAATATTATTTTCAAAGAAAACCATTTGAATTTTCTTAAAAAAGAAATCTCTTTTTTAACTATCAAGCAGAAGCTGGAATTACCTAATGTACTGCAAAAAAATAATGTTGTTAAAAAACAATTAATAACTGAAGTTTACAGTGATATCCCTAATACTTTTTGGGATAGGAAGAAAAATATTGTTTCTCGTCCTTATGAAACTGATTTTAATGAAAAATCCATCCCTACTAAGGCCAGATCCAGTCAAATGAAAATTGAGTTTCTTGACCTTTGTAAGAATGAGATTCAAGGTTTTTTAGATAAAAAGATTATAACTAAAAGTTATTCTCCTTAGAGTTGTACAACTTTTTATGTTAATAAGGCTGCTGAGAAGGAACGAGGTGTTCCTAGGCTTGTAATTAATTATAAGCCTCTTAACAATGTTTTGCAATGGATAAGATATCCAATCCCTAATAAAAAGTATTTACTTCACCGGCTTAACTCTGCCACTATCTTTTCCAAATTTGATTTAAAATATGGATATTGGCAGATCCAAATTGCCCCACAAGATCGGTATAAAACTGCTTTTGTGGTTCCATTTGGCCATTATCAATGGAATGTTTTGCCTTTTGGGCTCAAGAAGGCCCTCTCTGAATTTCAAAATATCATGAACGATATTTTTAATCCTTATTCTAATTTTTCTATTGTCTATATTGATGATATTGGTATCTTCTCATAATCGATTGATCAACACTTTAAACATCTAAATTTTTTTAAAGATGTTATTAAAACTAATGGATTAGTTGTCTCAGCCCCTAAAATGAAAATTTTTCAAACTAATATTAGATTTTTAGGGCATAACATCAGACAAGGGAAAATACTCCCTATTGATAGAAGTATTGAATTTGCTTCTAAATTCCCCGATGAGTTAAAGGAGAAAACTCAACTCCAAAGATTTCTTGATAGTCTCAATTATATTGGTGATTATTATAGAGATCTTGTACCAGACAGTGCAATCCTTTACACTAGGTTGAAAAAGAACCCTGCCCCTCGGACTTCAGAGCACACTACAGTTGTTAAGAAAATTTAATTGAAAGTCAAGCAATTACCTTGCCTAGCTTTAGCTAATCCTTCATTTTCAAAAATTATTGAAACTGACGCCTCGGATATAGGTTATGGTGGAATTTTAAAACAAATTAATTCTTTAACTAAAAAAGAAGAACTAGTTCGTTTTACATCTAGATCTTGGAAAGATGCCCAGAAAAATTACTCTACCATTAAAAAAGAAATTCTTTCGGTCGTCAAATGCATTACAAAATTTCAAGATGATTTGTTAAATCAAAATTTTTTACTACATATTGATTGCAGTGCTGTAAAATAGGTTTTGCAAAAAGATGTTGAAAATATTGTTTCAAAACAAATTTTTTCCAGATGGCAAGAAAATTTATCCTCATTTCATTTTGATATTAAACATATCAAAGGTGAAAACAATTCTCTTCCTCATTTTCTAACCAGGGAGTTTTTGCAGAATCAATGAGTTGTCCCTCTAGAGGGCGTGGAAGAGGTCGTGGGAAATCCCACCAAAGACCTAGAAAAGAGAAGATGATGATCAATGAAGATCAATATCCTCCGATGCAGGATTACTTGGAATTTCTTCGCCAGAGTGCGCAGAAAAGGGGAAAATTGAGTTCCCCTCCTAACCCTTTTAGCAAAAATAAATCTGTTAAAGAGGTCTTGGAAACCATTAAGCATGATTTCATTCCTAATTAGAGGACTTCGAAATTGATGATTATCCTCAATGAAGAGGACGAGAAGAAGATGTCTTCTCCTCAGGAAATTAAGTCCCTTTACCTCAATACACATTATTATGATGTGCAAGAAGGCAAATACCGGACGGTATACGAGACGATTCTCGAGGAAACTGAATATGTGGTGTTTAATCTTACTAACAAACACCAGAACAACTTCAAATCTCCTATTGCTTGTAACAATTCATTTTTGAAGAAGTTCATCTCTCCTCGAGAATGGGGAATTCATCCTTTGAAAGCAAGGAAATTTAGTTCCCAGACTGGAACTTATAATTATTAGGATTACGTCCAGGCTTGGACCAAAGCATTTTACTATCAAAATACTGAGCACAAACACACTTGTTTTTTTAAATTATTCCCTAATTCTTTCAAAGATAGTTACCCAGGATGGGTTATCAATTGGTGGGACAAATTCGGCTCAGGAATTGATATGTTCCCTGATGAAATTACAAAGGAAAACCTTTTTCTACCTTAGACTCAATTTCATCCAAAATTAAAAGGGAAAAATAAAATCCCAGTAGGACTCAATACCCTACTATTCTTTTACCGAAATCATCATTCATTGGCTCTCTAAATGGGATATTTAATGTAGAGTTAACGATCTTAATGTTCCTCTACTTGAAAGAATCTTTTATTATCCATGGTGTTGATCTGAATACCACTATCTCTATAATAAAAGAGAGTTTGAAAAACTACATGTCCATGATGGAAGGTTCACCCCTCCAGCCGAGAAGATGATGCCCGGAGCCAATCCAATCAAGGATTTGAAGTTTGCAATGAGAAAGCAATTCCCCAAAGCAACGGAGCAGGAGTACTGTAAAAGGTGATGGATTATACTCAAAGCCAATTCAGATTAGCTTTTGGTGCTCCCGGTGATAGAATTAAACCATTCTTTAATGGAGATTCTAACCCTATTCCACTTCCCTCTAATGACGATACATCCATGACTTCAGTTAAGAATGACAATCCCTTATTCTTTTTTGCCGGAGAATCCTAGAACCCAGAAGACAATGAGTTTATCGGAGATATGTTTGACACCAACATACCCACTGAGCCAACAATGGAGGCTTTCTTCAACTCACTGAGTTCAGCTTTTCCAATGCGAAGGTTGGACGGTACCTTTCCCAACTCGAATCCGACAGATGGCCTAGATGACTTGAGATAGTTGTCCCACAGCTGTCCCACCTATCCCCAACAAGATGCTAGACGACGCATGTAGACAAATCTGTCTCTATCTTAACAACTCGATGATTGTGTAAGGACCCACTAGTAGGACCTAATATCCTAATAGCCAACGCCTCGCGATAAATGGTAGGACCCATTGGCCCAGCAGCCGACGCTTCAAGACAAAAGACTTTGCCAGCCTCGAATATAGAGGGACCCAATGGTCATTGTCTTAGGAATTATTTATTCCTTTCTATGTTGTATAAATTGAGGACTTCTCTTCCTCATTTCTCACCTATTTCTTTTACTCTATCTCTCTCTCTCTAAATTTGTAATAAGTTTGTGGACTTTTCGGCCATATTCCGGTGGACTCTTATGAGTTTGTAAGTTTGTTTTAATTTCTGCCTGTAAAAATTTAGTTTATATTTGCAATAAAAGTTTGTTTTATTGTTATTTTTATATCGATCCTCTGTTTTATGGTATCAGAGCCATCATTGGCTAAAGTATGTGTTAATGTTTAGTAGTAATAATAATGGTTTGAAATTTATTTCGTAATAGTAAGTTACTATTCATCTGAATAGTAAATTATTGTTCACCGGTGTGAATAGTAATTTACTATTCATATTAAAAACATAATTTAAATGATAATAAAAAGGAGAAATAGAAATCTGATTTTGATATGGACTGGTATTTGTCGCGTAATGGGTTGTCGTGTGAGGCGTTGAGGCTTATTCCCGAGTAAATCGTTGACCACTGGGTGTTAGAAGTGATTTCTAATTCGTCTTATTATATTCTTTTAAATCTAAATTTTTGATTTGCATAATATTTTCCTGTCTCAGATCATACGGTTATTACTATTCTAAATATTAACACTTGTATGATGGATTTAAACACCATAGATACACACAATTCACAAGAGTTCGTGAAGAACTATTCCTTAATTGAATTTGATGTTCAAAAGGATTTGAACAGGTGGACTATTCCTAAAGTCCAACCTAAAACTATTTATAACACTAACTGATATAATTTTTATAGCAAGTACGCTATAAAGACTATGGAACAAACCATTAGTCTAAACGAGTAAGATAAGTCTATCGAGATATTTAAATGGGATGATCTTAAAGATCATATAAAAGATAAAAATTATCATTTTATTCATCTTGGTTTAATTCAAATTGCTTTTAAACCTTTGGCCCTTTTTGCTATGAACGCTTATTTGCAAGCTACTCTACGTGATGGTAGGTGTACTAATTTTAGACAATCTTTGATGGGAGATATTGAAACTAGTCTTTGTAATGGACCTATTTATTTTTATGTGTTTCCAAATATAACTTTTTCTTTATCTGATATGCACCTTTGTAAAGCTTTGAGTCTTAGAGTCCAAACCAAAGGTTATAATTTTCTTCCTGGATCGGAAACTATTAGGATAATCTATAGGATTTATTACAAGGTAATGAATACTATGTCTCCGAATATTAAACAATTTAGTCCTTTTGGTAAAACTATGTTAATTGACACACACCTCATAGATTCTAATGTTCACACACCTAAAACTATAAGTTGGGAAGAAATTGATTTCCCACACACTTAGGCTATAAAAAATGCGGTTCCTCCCCAACTTCGTCAAAATGAAGATATTCGGGATATCATTGAGGATAAAGATGGAGATGTTTTCTTAAATTTTAGGAAATTTAATAGGTGTTAATCTTCTATAGGTCATTCTTCTAGAGCCCCTTTTGTTACCTATCCTCCGTCTACTTCACGAAACTCTGTTTGTGAAGAAAACCCTAACCATCCATATCACGATGATATGAAGCTTCATGGTATCTTTACCAATGAACAAATACCCCATGGTATTTATGAGAAGAAGGACACTTCTCAGCGTAGAGAATCCCCTATGCCATTTGAAATGAACGTTAGACTCTAATCCCCTTTCTTTTTTATGGTTTTAACAGTTGATAGGAAATAAATTAATGCTGAATTTTATCTACCTGGCTATGCTAAATTCCATGCTTGGTATTTTCCTAAGTATAGTAGGACTGAGTTAGATAATTATAAAAACGAATTTTATAAATGGATTGAAGATAACCAACAGGTTACTTCTTTTGTGGTTTGGTTTCAATTGTTTTCAAAAGATAAGCATATTTTTGTTCTTGAGGATAAACAGATTCTTAAAACTAAGGATAAACATTTGAAAAATTGGAAAACTTCGAATAATTAGATTATATCTGTTGTTCACCCTCCTACTGAACCCATTTCCTTAGATGTTGGAATCACCATCCAAAGTGGTAGTTCACCTAGGTTAGAAGCCAATAAATGAAAAATGGAAACTAAAATTAATAATCTTCAAATTGATGATCACTTGAAGACGCAATGGAGCAAACTCTTGCTTAATTCTAGCTCCTCTGAAGATCTAGAGGACTCATCTTAGAACGCTGATGAGCTTTATTATATAAAAAGCTCTAATGACTCCGATATCTCCGAGAAAGGAGATTGTCAGTGTAAACCGTTAACTGAGAGATGCAATCATCTCCAATCCGTTCTTTAGATGTATGGATTAAGTCTTAATGTCCTTACCAGTCAGCAACAATCTATGATTGATGTCATCAATAAAGTTACTGACCCTGACATTAAGCTCAAATTAATTAAAACTTTCTATGCTCAGGAGAATGCTCCTAATTCTTGAGATATCCTTTCTCAAAACCAACAGTACAACCTTATGGAGGTACTTAATCGTTTAGGAAAAGGTGAAGAAATTAATAAACCCGCCAGCATTAATGACCTAAGGCATGAAGTCAATAGTCTTAAAAATAAGTTAAGACAACTTAGGGATCAACAGTGTAACATGCAAATTGAGATTAATATTCTCAAGAATGCTTCAAAGAATTCTAATCCAGAAACTTCAAATATTGAAGATTCGGTGGATTATTTGGGTGTTATCAATCGTGTACCTAGCCAGAAATGGTACACTACTGTCAACCTGGTTATCAACAATGAATTTACTTTGTGTAACATCATTGCCCTTGTTGATAGCGGTGCTGATATGAGTTGTATTCAAGAGGGAATTTTTCCCACTGAATACTTTAAGAAGACGGCTCAATCCTTATTTAGTGACAGTGGTGATAGCATGGGCATTAAATATAATTTAACTAAGGTTTCCATTTGTAATAATGGAATTTTTTTAGACAGTACCTTTTTCCTTATTAGCGATTTATCCCAACAGATAATTTTAGGTACTCCCTTTTTATCTTTGCTTATGCCAATTGATAAAATTGATTCTAGTGGAATTTATGCCACCATTCGAAGCAAAAAAATTATTTTTGAATTTATTACCCAACCTGAGATTAAGAAAATTAACTCTTTGAAAAATAATATTATTTTCAAAGAAAACCATTTAATTTTTCTTCAAAAAGAAATCTCTTTTTTAACCATTAAACATAAATTATTTTTACCTAATATACTGCACAAAAATTAGTGTTTTTAAAAACCAATTAATAACTGAAGTTTGCAGTGATATCCCTAATGCTTTTTAGGATAGAAAGAAACATATTGTTTCCCTTCCTTATGAAACTGGTTTCAACAAAAAATCCATCCCTACGAAGGCCAGACCCAGTCAAATGAAGACTAAATTTCTTGACCTTTGTAAGAATGAGATTTAAAGTCTGTTAGATAAAAATCTTATAACTAAAGTTTATTATCCTCGGAGTTGTATAGATTTTTATGTTAATAAAGCCGCTAAGAAGGAACGAGGTGTTCCTAGGCTTCTAATTAATTATAAACCTCTTAACAATGTTTTGTAAAGGATAAGATATCCAATCCCTAATAAAAAGGATTTACTTGATTGGCATAACTCTGGCACTATCTTTTCCAAATTTGATTTAAAATATGGATATTGGCAGATCCAAATTGCCCCACAAGATCGGTATAAATCTGCTTTTTTGGTTTCATTTATCCATTATCAGTGGAATGTTTTGCCCTTTGGTCTTAATTATGCCCCCTCTGAATTTCAAAATATCATGAACGATATTTTTAATCCTTATTCTGATTTTTCTATTGTCTATATTGATGATATTCTAATCTTTTTGCAATCGATTGATCAACACTTTAAACATTTAAATTTTTTTAAAGATGTTATTAACACTAATGGATTAGTCATCTCGACCACTAAAATGAAATTTTTTCAAACTAATATTATATTTTTTGGGCATAATATTGGAGAAGGGAAAATACTCCTTATTGATAGAAGTATTGAATTTGCTTCTAAATTCCCTGATGAGTTAAAGGAATAGTCTCAATTATATTGGTGATCATTAGAGAAATCTTTCGTAAGACAGTGCAATCCTTTACACTAGGTTGAAAAAGAACCATGCTCCTTGGACTTCGGAGCACACTAAAGCTATTCAGAAAATTAAACTGAAAGTTAAGAAATTACCTTGCCTAGCTTTAGCTAATCCTTCATTTTAAAAAATTATTGCAACTGACGCCTCAGATATAGGTTATGGTGGAATTTTAAAACAAATTAATTCGTCTAAAAAAGAAGAACTAGTTCGTTTTACTTCTGGATCTTGGAAAGATGCCCAGAAAAATTACTCTACCATTAAAAAAGAACTTCTTTCGGTAGTTAAATGCTGTACAAAATTTCAAGACGATTTGTTAAATCAAATTTTTTTACTACGTATTGATTGTAGTGCTGTAAAACAGGTTTTGCAAAAAGATGTTGAAAATATTGTTTCAAAATAGATTTTTGCCAGATGGCAAACAAATTTATCCTCGTTTGATTTTGATATTGAACATATCAAAGGTGAAAATAATTCTCTTCCTCATTTTCTAACCAAGGAGTTTTTACAGAATCAATGAGTGGCCCCTCTAGAGGGCGTGGACGAGGTCGTGGGCAATCCCACCAAAGACCTGGAAAAGAGAAGATGGTGATCAATGAAGATCAATATCCTCTGATGTAGGATTACTTGGAGTTTCTTCGCCAGAGTGCGCAGAACATAGGAAAATTGAGTTCCCTTCCTAACCCTTTTAGCAAAAAGAAATCATCTAAAGAGGTCTTGGAAACCATTAGGCATGATTTCATTCCTAACCAGAGGACTTTGGAATTGATGCTTATCCTCAATGAAGAGGATGAGAAGCAGATGTCTTCTCCCTGGGAAATTAAGTCTCTTTACCTTCATACACATAATTACGATGTGCAAGAAGGCAAATACCGGAAGGTATATGAGGCAATCCTCGAGCAAACTGAATCTGTGGTGTTTAATCATACGAATAAACACCAGAACAACTTCAAATCTCCTATTTCTTATAACAAAGCAGTTTTGAATAAGTTCATCTCTCCCCGAGAATGGGGAATTCATCCTTTGAAAGCGCAACAATTTAGTTCGCAAAATAGAACTTATAATTATTGGGATTACGTCCAGGCTTGGACTAAAGCATTTTACTATCAAAATTAACTCTTTGACAAAAAATATTATTTTCAAAGAAAACCATTTAAATTTTCTTCAAAAAGAAATCTCTTTTTTAACCATTAAACAGAAATTAGTTTTACCTAATGTACTGCAAAAAATTAATGTTGTTAAAAACCAATTAATAACTGAAGTTTGCAGTGATATCCCTAATGCTTTTTAGGATAGAAAGAAACATATTGTTTCCCTTCCTTATGAAACTGGTTTCAACAAAAAATCCATCCCTACGAAGGACAGACCCAGTCAAATGAAGACTGAATTTCTTGACCTTTGTTAGAAGGAGATTTAGAGTCTTTTAGATAAAAAGCTTATAACTAAAAGTTATTCTCCTTGGAGTTGTACAACTTTTTGTGTTAATAAGGCTAATGAGAAGGACCGAGGTGTTCCTCGACTTATAATTAATTGTAAGCCTCTTAACAATGTTTTGTAAAGGATAAGATATCCAATCCCTAATAAAAAGGATTTACTTGATCGGCTTACTATTCACATTAAAAACCTAATTTAAATGATAATAATAAGGAGAAATAGAAATCTGGTTTTGATATGAGCTGGTATTTGTCGCCTAATGGGTTGCCGTGTGAGGCGTTGAGGCTTATTCCCGAGTAAATCGTTGACCACTGGGTGTCATAAGTGATTTCTAATTCGGCTTACTATATTCTTTTTAATCTAGATTTTTGATTTGCATAATATTTTCCTATTTCAGATCATAGGGTTATTACTATTCTAAATATTAAAATTTGTATTATGGATTTAAATACCATCGATACACACACTTCACAAGAGTTAGTGAAGAACTCTTCTTTATTTCAAGTTGGGTAATAAATTTAAAAATAATTTTTTGGTTTTGAATGGTGGTATAAATTCCACTAGAATCTATTTTATCAATTGGTATAAGGAAAGATAAAAAGGGAGTACCTAAAATTAGCTGTTGGGATAAATCGCTAATAAGCAAGAAGGTACTGTATAAACAAATTCCTTTGTTACAAATGGCGACCTTAGTTAATTTATATTTAATTCCCATGCTATCACCACTGGCATTAAACAAGAATTGAGTTTATTCAATTTTGGTGGTACAACGATGTCTTCCTTGCTAGGGTCACTCAGAGAAGCGATGGCAATCATGAGCATTGGAAATCTAAGTTTATTGATGGTCTTCCTACTTTCTTTGCTGAGAAAATTAGAAAGAAGTTCAGAGAAGATAATGATAGTATCTCTATCCCCTATCATAAATATACTTATGCTCAACTGATCAGCGTCGTCATTCAAGAGAGCCTTTCTCTTTGTAATGACCTTAAGCTACAAAGGCAGCTTAAGAAGCATAATCTTTATGGAAAGAAATAGTTAGGTGAATTTTGTGATCAGTGTGCTTACAATACCCAAGAGACTTCTAAAATCTCTAAGAAGAACCAAAAAGTTCCTAAAAACCCTATTATAAATGTAAAAAGAAACATAATAATAATAATAATAATAATAATAATAATAATAATAATAACGAACATGGGGATAATTCTAAAAAGAAATTTGTTAGGAAAAGGAAAACTAACAAATCTAACCCTAAATGTTTCAAATGTGGTAAATATGGCCACTTTGCTAATAAATGAAAAATGGAAACTAAAATTAATAATCTTCAAATTAATGACCATTTGAAGACGCAATTAAGCAAACCCTTGCTTAATTCCAGCTCCTCTGAAGATCTAGAGAGCTCCTCTAGGAACGATGATGAGCTTTATTATATACAAAGCTCTAGTGGCTCAGATATCTCCGATAAATGAGATTGTCAGTGTAAACCTTTAACTAAGAGATCCAATCATCTCCAATCCGTTCTTCAGATGAATGGATTAAGTCTTAATGTCATTACCAGTCAGCGACAATCCATGATTGATGTCATCAATCAAGTTACTGACCCTGACATTAAGCTCAAATTAATTAAAACTTGTTATGCTTAGGAGAATGCTCCTAATTCTTTATATATCCTTTTTCAAAACCAACAGTACAGCCTTATGGAGGTATTTAACCATTTAGGAAAAGGTGAAGAAATTAATAAACCCTCCAGCATTAATGACCTAAGACATGAAGTCAATAAAAAATGCGGTTCCTCCCCAGCCACGTCAAAATGAAGATATTGGGGATATTATTGAGGATAAAGAAGGAGATGTTTTCTTAAATTTTAGGAAATTTAATAGGTGTCAATCTTCTAGAGGTTAGTCTTCTAGAGCCCCTTTTGTTACCTATCCCCCGTCTGCTTCACAAAACTCTGCTTATGAAGAAAACCCTAGGAACCATGCATATCACGATGATATGAACCTTCATGGTATCTTTACCAATGAAGAAATACCCCATGGTATTTATGAGAAGAAGGAAACTTCTCAGCGTAGAGAATCCCCTATGCCGTTTGAAATGAATGTCAGACTCTAAACACCCTCCCTTTTAATGGTTTTCATAATTAATAAGAAGGAAATTAACGCTGAATTTTATCTACCTGGTTATGCTAAATTCCGTGCTTGGTATTTTACCAAGTACAGCAGGGCTGAGTTAGATAATTATAAAAATGAATTTTATAAATGGATTAAAGATAACCAACAGGTTACTTCTTTTGTGGTTTGGTTTTAAATGTTTCCAAAAGAGAGGCATCTTTTTGTTCTTGAGGATAAACAGATTCTTAAAACCGAGGATAAACATTTGAAAAATTGGAAAACTTCGAATAATAAAATTATATCTGCTGTTCACCCTCATACTGAACCCCTTTCCTTAGACGTTGGAAGCACCAGCCAAAGTGGTAGTTCATCTAGGTTAGAAGCCAATGCCTTCAATTTTCTCCTGTTCCGCGCACTCTGGCAAAGAAACTCCAAGTAATCCTGCATCGGAGGATATTGATCTTCTTTGATCACCATCTCCTCTTTTCCAGGTCTTTGTTGGGATTACCCACGACCTCGGCCACGCCCTCTAGAGGGGCCACTCATTGATTCTGCAAAAACTCTCTGGTTAGAAAATGAGGAAGATAATTGTTTTCACCTTTGATATATTCAAAATCAAAATCAAACGAGGATAAATTTGCTTGCCATCTGGCAAAAATCTGTTTTGAAACAATATTTTCAACATATTTTTGCAAAACCTGTTTTTACAGCACTACAATCAATATGTAGTAAAAAAATTTGATTTAAGAAATCATCTTGAAATTTTGTAATGCATTTAACTACCGAAAGAAGTTCTTTTTCAATAGTAGAGTATTTTTTTTGGGCATCTTTCTAAGATCCAGAAGTAAAATGAACTAGTTCTTCTTTCATAGATTAATTAATTTGTTTTAAAATTCCACCATAAGATGTATTTGATGCGTTAGTTTCAACAATTTTTGAAAATGAAGGATTATCTAAAGATAGGCAAGGTAATTGCTTGACTTTCAGTTCAGCCGACGCATCAGGACAAAATACTTTGTTTGCCTCGAATATGGAGGGACCCAAGGTTCATTATCTTAGAAATTATTTATTACTTTTACGTTGTATAAATTGAGGACTTCTCTTACTCATTTCTCACCTTTTTCTTTACTCACTCTCTCTCTCTGTCTAAATTTGTAATAAGCTTGTGGACTTTCCGACCTTATTCGGGTGGACTCTTATTAAGTTTGTAAGTTTTTAAGTCTGTATTAATTTTCGTTTGTAATAAAAGTTTGTAATATATTTCAGTTATTACTCTGTTAACAGCGATCCTCTGTATATATATACTAGTGTATGCCCGTGCCTGAAGGCACGATGAAAATTTTCAAAATTCATAATCGCAAAACGAAGAAATTTTTTCAAATGACGTAATCGCAAAACAAAAAAAAATTTCAAAGTATGTAACTGTAAAGCGACAAAATTTTCATTCCCTGACAAAACAAATTGCAATTTAAAAAAAATGGCCATAAAGTACTTTATTTTTAGGACTATCCTGCAAAACAGTAATGTTAATAATTTCTCAAGTTCTTTTTGGTTTAAAAAAGACTGTGTTGTGCCACTTTTATTTTGATCATATTCGTTTTTTATTAAAAAAAATATTTTGTGGTGTTTCTCTTTTACTTGGATCGTGTTTGAGATATAACAAAATATTTCTTATCGTGCGGTGTCGTATCACTTTTATTTGGATAGTGTTCGTATTTCTTTAAAAAAAATTGTGATATGCCTCTTCTACTTAGGTCGTGTTCAAAATAGATAAAAAAATATATTATTTCATATCTATCATGTCACTATTATTTAAATCATGTTCGTGTTATGTTAAAAAAAAATGCATCGTGTTAATTGAATCATTGTAATTTTTTTTATAATGTTTTGTTAATATAAGATTTCATATCATTTCATGTCACATGAAAAAAATTAAAACACCGTATTATGCCTCATGAAAATAAAATTTCATAAAAAATATATTCTTTCAAATTCGTGTAACATAAAAAAATTCCATTAACAACACCAAATAATATTCATTAAAACAGATTTGAATTCTCGGGACTCATTATCTAAAAAGTAAAAAAGAACTTTTCAATATAAAACACCCATGGGGATAGTTTACCTATAATTTGAGAACTTGAAAATTTCAGCGGTGTAAGGTAAATTGGGATAAGTTGCCTATAATTTTTTTTCATTAAGGGAGGGGTGGGATATGGCCTTGATCGGTACCCCAAATCTACCCTTGTGTGTACAAAGGGCATAAACAAAAAATTTGCACTTTACTCTTTATTAGTGTACAAAGGGCATTTTAATACAATATAAAACACCCATGGGGAGGACTGGTGACAGCTAAGTCACAATCAACGACCACAATGAAGGCATAAAGTGAGAAAAACAAAGTAAACACGTGTACTTTTAAGACATGATTTTCAAACTCGGCTAAATTAGGACAGGACAACATAACTGTACTTTTGAAACTTTATATTTCCAAATACCTGATTCTAAAAACTATTATTTTAAAACTCTTAATGGAGAAAAAGTGAGAATGATATTTTTATATAACTGATAAAAGAAACCCAACACAGAGTACAAACCCAGCTTACATTTACATTTACTACAGTTTCAAAAAGTGTATCACTTCCACCCAGCTGACATGATTTTCAAAAAGCATGCTTGGGGTACGCTTGAAGATTTTAGAAATAATAGGTAGGTCTTCAGATAATATGTGGGTCTTTAGATAAGTCCTCAAAATGAAAATAAATTATAGCAAATAAATTATAAGAATATTACGAAAATAAACTGGGTTAGATGCTGTAACAGCACAACTGCTGAAAGAAACAAACCCGAAACAAAACAAAAAAAGGAAGGAAGGAAGGAAGAAAAAACTGCCACCGACACAAAAAAATCTTCCAAATAACATGATCTCGATGAGAGAGTGAGTTCTAAAGAGAGAACAACTAAAATAGAATAGAAGCAAAAATTACAGAGATGCAATATAAAACATTAAAACGCTGAATAGATTTTTTTTTTCATAAATCTATTTAAAATATACACTGAGATTGCCCAAACGTTGTCAGTATCTGCGGTGATGGATTCTACATCCATTGCTGCATTTTCCTTCAATCCCATTGAAGCCAACTCTATGATTCTCAATAAAGGGCCTAATCATCCTTCTTCAAAGACTTTTTTCTGACAAACGACGCCGGATCTGACATAACAGAACATAACATAAATCTCATGTCAAAAATAACATTGTTGATCAATAATATAAGAAAACATAAACAAAATTTCATGTTCAAAATTCCCAGAACAAAGATGTTGATGTTGTTTATAGCTGCAAATATTCTATAAGCAAAAAAAAAAAGAAAAAAAAGGAAATAACCCAAATATTCTGAATGAAGATGATGGGATTTTTCCCAGAACTCTCAACAAAACTCTTTGATGGAACTGTACCAAAAAATTCTAAAAAATTCCGAAACTTCATCTTGTTTGTTTCAGACCCCATCTAGACCCTTAGGCACCTGCTGATAATCTTCTCAAAGGCGGGGAGGCGGATGGAGGATAAGAGACGCGGGAGAAGGAAGAGGTGTACTGTTGGTTTCTTCAGTCTCGAATATGGAGTCAGCTTCGCAGTGGCGACGCGGTTGAGGTAGAACACATAATGAGAAGGATGGCTCATGAAGGTGGGCGGCCAAGGCAGTGGGAGATCGATTAGGATGGACATGGTGGTGTGAAAAATGTGTTCTCTTGAACTCATAAAATATGAGAGAGAAGGGTTTGCCCATGGATTTGAGAAATATATATAAAATTAATGGTTGTGTAAGAGGGATGGGAGATTGATGGGACGTGGGGAGAGGCTCAAGGAAATAAGATTTGTTGGGTATAGGAAATGGTGAGAGGCTCGAGGTTAGATTTGATAAAATCTTTAGTTGACCATCGTTTTTAGCCTTTATTATTATATATATATTAGACTTCATTTGACCGTCGTTTTTTGCCTTCATGACTTACATCTAAATCTCAAAAGTGACGTCATTAGGTAAGCTTATGACATATATAATTTTTATACTTTATTATATATATATATATATATATATATATATATATATATATATATATATATATATATATATATATATATATATGCCCGTTCCTGAAGGCACGACACAAGTTTTTGGAAGTGTACTCCATTGATTGGGCCATACATCGTATTTACATACATACATACAGACAACGTGTTTATGTACATACATACATACATCGTGATACGAATTTAATGTTAAAATAATGACAACAAAATAACGATCGTATTTAGTTCGCAACAGATAAACAATGTTTTTAATAACGTACGATACGAACTTATTAGTTTAAAAAAATTGGGCAATGTTTCCCTTGTTTTTGAGACAATCTAACCTCTTTAAGAACAAAAACAATAACTATACTATTATTGATGCTAAATTTGATAATTTAAATTTTTTTGTCAAAATTTCTTTTGTTCGTAAAACTATTCTCCCCTTTTGATAACAAAAATATCAGCGATACTATTATTAATGCAAAACCAAATATCTAGTACTTTTAAGTTGAAATTATTTTTTACATCACCAATGTGAACATTTTACAAAATTTGGGCATAATTTCTTCTATTTATAGGACTATCCACCACCCTGTTCAACAAATAAAAATATAACACAATAACCATTATCGATGTCATGTATAAAGTCGTCTATAATGTAAATCATATATGGAAATTGAAATTCTAATGTAAAATCAAAACTACATCGACAAACCATTACTCCAAACAATTAACCAATGATTGATTAGGATAAAATATATAACAATTACATAGCTCTGTTCGTATGTAGCAGCTATGTATCTAATTCGAATAGGCTGAATACTTAACATCAAATGCACCCTATGGATTGCTGATTGATAGTAGCATCCCCCATTTATCGATAGTACGTTTCCTTTAAAAAAAGAAAGCTAAATAAGACACAAAATGTATAAAATAAATAACTACCTCGTCAATTTGAAGATAAAACTATAACTAAATAAGTAACTGAATCTGAAATTAGTTTACTTGATGCAATCATTTGCAATCTCCATGAAAAAATCAGGCACATGGATCATGAACATTCAAACATAATTGATCAAGCTTAATTTGTTTAATTTTTTATCCAATATCAAATGAGATTACAATCCAGCTAAATGTAAATCTTTTTGTTTAGTTTTAGGTTGTTTAATTACAAACTTAGAGAACAAAGTAAACTAAATTAATGAGATTTAAAGCCTGATTAAACTTGATGTATTTATTTTATCAATTATCATACATAATGAGCTTACAATAGTTATTTTTTTCAATAAAGTAGAAATCACAATGGATGAGAAACAATAGAGTGGTCGTTTAAGGATGAAAATAAAGAAACCCACGCACACCCACACATATAATAGAGTGGCATACGTAGCTCCTAAACACACACACATATGCATACAACAAAATATGTCCATGGATAATGAAGTCACCTTTAATGCTAGGAAATTGAAGTTATCCAGCCTTGATATCAGGTCAAGTGCAGAAATTTATCATTCATGAAGAATATTGATGTTAAGAACAATATGAAAATTGAAATCGCTTGAAATCACACCCATGCACACAATAGATGGTGCATGAAATAAGTTATAATACACGTATAAAAATAGATTTGAAGCCCAAATAAAATGTAACTTACCTTATGAGTACTTATGAAACGATTTTGAGCTCCAAGTTAATAAGGATTAGCCCCACCAATTTTAAGCATTTGATAATGTCACAAATATAAAGATATTGGGAACCGATCTTATCAAACGATCGAGTGTATAGTAGAACTATAGTACCCTTCTATGATCATTGGAGTCCAAACTTAGATCGAAGTCAGATATAATTTTGGGCATTGACTCCTGGAATGCTGGTTTACATAGTCTATAGAGACTAAGGGCCGCCACACGAAACTCGATGATAGTTCATGCACGTGCTGATTTTGTTAAGTTTGCAACCAATTTAGGAGCATTCTTATCAACTATGGAAATGGTTTCTTGGTAGAAAATACCAAAGTAGCGAATATGCATCTTGAATCAGTAAACAAAGTAGTGATATTATTGGTTAAACTAAAAGAAACCCTATTTTGGTACATCAATATTTTAGGGACTTGATTTCTTACCAAATCCCTAAATTCAAATGCTCATAAATTGTTGCCTCATGTAAGTAGTCAAGACCAAGGAAAAAAGAACTCAAAAGTTTGGATGAAAATAAAATTAGTAATGAAATGAGGATTTCATCAAAAATAGAATTAACGAGTTGCTTAATTTTTAAGAACTTATCTCAACCAATACTTAACTAACCAAGCAACTTTAACAGCATAAGTTTTAATGTATCATCTTTGTATTCTAATAACATATACATTCTTAAAAATTAATAGTAAAAGCGGTGGTCGTAAAAATTATTAGAAGGTTACATAGCTGACACATACATATACTTATGTCTAATAACGTGTTTAATAATTTTGCTAAACATGTGATGGATGCTCAAGGGCATGATAAAATTTATAAATCCAAAATAAGACAAAAGTGTGAAAAGTTTACTCTGTCGTAAGCTTAACATCATAAGAGAGTAAAGATTGCTTATTCAACCCACACAAACTAAATTTAAAATAAGAACAAAAAAATGATATAAAACTTACTTGTTGGAGTTCACTTTCCTGTGAGATCTTCCTTGAAGTCACTGGATGATTGAAAGCATCTATACAATGTGACAAACATTAGCCACAAAACATACTTCAGCATAAAAGACTTCAACTTGTAAGAAATGAAAGTGCTTGTAGGGTAATACCTTACAAATCCCATATTTTCAATGTAATACCTTAAATGATATTTTCAATGTTAATTCCCTTTCTATTGATGCTAAAACTAACTCTATGATTTCCAAATTTCCCGATGAAGCTGGAATTTTCAAAGCCATATCTGATATGAATGAAGATGGAGCAGAAGGTCCTCATGAATTTGGGGGTTTCTTTTATAAAAAATATTGGTCTATGATAAAAGAGACTTTACTATGGTCATTAATTCATTCTTTGCAGTATCATAAATCCCAATTAGCTGGTTAAACACCATAATTTTTGTCATTCCAAATATCACCGATCCTACCTTATGTAATAATTTCTTACCAATTATTTTGTTCAACTTTTCCTCTAAAGTACAATCTAAAATCTTTAATTCTATATTGGTATTAATACTTCCATCCATTATATCTCATTCTCAAAGAGGATTTATAAAAGGAAGGTGAAATGGGAAAGTACATAGAAATGGTGGTGTAAACTGGTTTAAAGTACAATTGCAACCAAGTTGGAGAAGAATCGATGTACTTTGCAAACTAGAGTGTTATCCTTGCTACACATCACCATATTCATCCTCACGTTTTAGTTTGAGTACTTTGCAAACTGGTTTGTAGCTCAAGTTTAAAGTAAGTCGATGTACAAAAGGAAGATGAATCCATTACATTTTAGTTTAAAGTAAATAAAATGGGATTTTTTTTGCAAACGAGAGTGTTATCCTTTGATATTCATCCTCACGTTTGGGTGCTGCATATCAGACATCCACAAAGTCAGATTGTTGCAAAGAAGATGCATTATGAGAGTGATATCCTTGTATGAATCCTTTGAGAGCCAGTTGTCGCTCATAATCTTCTAGGCCAATAGCTAAAAATATCTAGAATTGTGCAACAACTAGTCCGTAGAGGGGTAGAGCTGATAATGAGTGGACAAAATCAGTATGTTTCTTAAAAAATAGAAATCAGAAAAAAATCAAATTGAACCACCGACTATATACTTCAAACCTACAATCTAACTCATTTGATGAAATTCTCACATGCGGTGTAGAGGTATTTCAAAAAAATTGAACCACTAACTATAATCGTGAGCCTACACCGACTACAACACATTTGGATCTCTCATAATTAGAGATGTACCATCAACCTAACATCAAATCATTAAAACAAAAAGGTCGAAATAATTGTTTCTCCTGGCATTGAATCTTTACTTGAGGTTGACTTATAGTGTCCTCCTTACAATTGAAAGGTCACTACACCAAAAACAGTAATTTGGCACACCCTGATATTAAAAATCTGGCACAGTTTAAAACTGTGCCAGATTTTGGCACGGTTTAATAGAAATTTGGCGCACTTTAAAACAGTGCCAAAATTTGTCACTGTTTTAAAGTGTGCCAAAATTGAGTACACTTACTAAAATATATAATACCCCCCAAAAAACATTACATTCCTCTCTCTCTCTTGTTCCCGCTAACGGTTCCCGCCCCAGTCACTCCCTCTTCACCTCTAGGTCCCTCTTCGCCCTGTTCACGGTTCCCGCCTTTAGCGTGGTTATTTTTTTCATGGGCTCAGTGTCTCTCTCTCTCGCCTCTAGGTTGGAGCTCACTCTCTCGCCTCTAGGTCGGCTGTAGGAGATTGGCGGCCATTCTCTCTCTAGGTCAGCAGTCAATCTATTTCTCTCGGTCGCCAATAATAATCTCTATCTCTACGGCCAACGCTCTCTCTCCGGCCCACTCTCTCTTTATCTGTTCACTGTATTGTTTTCTCGCTCCACTCATCCTAATCAGGTAATTGTTTAAATCATTTGTATTTTTTTTAACCTAAGTTAGGTATAAGATTTGATCCTAGAGTTTATGATATGTGTGATTTTATTCGTATTTTCTTTTTAGGGTTTTATATATACATTTTTAAATATTTATTGTCTTTTTAATGTGTGAGTTTTTGGTGCAAATTAAATATTGATAATGAAAAAAAAACAAATCATTGGTTTTTAGATGGACCTTGGAATCTTTTAGTGGTAAATTATGTTTTTATGTTCTTACCCTTTTAATTAAAATGCATATTTGATCTGATTCGTACAGGTTACGGAGTTTTAAGACAATTTAAGTGCTAAATATTCAATAATAATGTAAAAATAACAAATTGAAAAGTAGACACCCCACTAATTAAATGGATAAATGAGATTATGTGTTGAAAATTTAAGAAAAAACAAAAAAACTATTTAAATAGTAAGTAGACATTAATACTAGGCATTCAATAATGATGTTACACAGGTAGAAAACCCTTAGACCCGTTCAAGAGTTCTCACTATGATTGTGGTGAGAACTCTTGAATTGTCCCATTTGTTGACAGTTTGGAAATGCAAAAGTTTGTATTGTACATAATGTTTATGCATGTCCTATTTTGAAAAATTCGGTGGCCTCTCTTTATGTTCTTTGGGTGCATACTAGATTGATGTAGTGTTTTGTGTTTTCTTGGTTGAAAAAATTAAGTAACACATGAACACTCCCAATTTAAGTTGTGTACTTGAAGAACTGTAGGGACATGCTGGCAAAATTTTCTAGATAAGGACATGGCATGAAACATTACGAACAATAAAAAATATGCATTTTCGAATGGGATTTACCCTGTAGAGGAGGTGGAGGAAATATATAAGCTCAAATATATACATATTTCCACTTGAATAAACATAAATATATTTATAGTAAGCGTTTATATTATAATGTGTGTTCTTTAAACTTATCAGGATGTCGTCGGGAATCAACAAAGAGTGGATAAATGAGAAAAATATCGAGATCGATACATAGAGAGATGGGGTGTTACAGTTTCTACATTATGTGCGTAGAAATAGTTCGAATGCTACACATTCATGTCCCTGTAGACGTTGTCGAAATGGGAAAGGACATGTTGTTATATATGATATATTAGTTCATTTAATGACATATGGTATGGACATGAACTATACCTTATGGCATTTTCATGGTGAAACATCAGTTGTTGATCAAGTCCAACCACCACAGCAATCTGTGACACCGACAGAACACGTTGATGTGCACAACATTCCAATTTTGAATGATCTTGTGAATGATGCTTGTGAGATGTTTATAGGTGAAGCGAAACCTAGTGAACCTAATTGTGTAGGAAGTGATGAATCCCCCCAACTTCTGAGGTTCCCAATGATTCGCACACACATAAATACAAAGGCAAGAAGTATGATCATTTACATCAACTCGCACAGGAGCCATTGCACCCAACTACTAGTTCTTCGCGTCATACCATAATTTATGCTCTTATAAAGTTAAATGAATTGAAAACACAATTCAATTTATCGGATGGTGCTACAGGTGGAATTCTTAGATTGTTAAATGAACTACTTCCTGAAGAGAACAACTTGACAACTAGTTATACAGAAATGAAAAACACTGTTAGAGATCTCGGTATGGATTATGTTAAGTATGACGTATGCATTAACAATCGTATGATATTTTGGAAAGAGCATGAAAAATCTATTAGATGTATAAAATGTGGTTCTTTATGCTACAAGTTTACTTGTCTAGACTAGGACGGGGTAGAAATTCCTAATACTAATGGAAAAGAAAAGTACTCTAGGGTTCCTAAAAAGGTAATGCGACATTTCCCTCTAATCCCTAGGCTAAATCGGTTGTATACTATAAAATGGATAGCAAAGAAAATGACTTAGCACGCTCGTGCAAGCTCTTGTATGGAATTCTTGCGTCATCCCCGAGATTCAACAGAATGGGTAAATTCAAACATTATGTGGAGAGATTTTGCAAAAGATCCACGGAATATTCGACTTGCAATAGCAACTCATGATTTCATCCCGAATAACATGTTTGGCCTTAAGTATAGTTGTTGGCTAATGATGATTCAACCTCTCAACCCTCCTCCATCAATGTGTATGAAAAGTGAATTTTCGATGTTGTCTGTATTGATTCCCGAACCAAAATCACCATCAAGTAATATTGATGTCTTCCTCCAACCGTTAATCGATGAGTTAAAGATCTTATTATCTGGAGTTGAGGCTTGGGATGCGTACAAAAATGAGAAATTTCAGTTAAAAGACATGTTTATGTGGGGTATACATGATTTTCCAACTTATGGGATGTTAGCAGGTTGTTAAACTCAAGGTTACAATGGGTGCCCTATTTGTTCTACAAATGCACCTTCTGAATATCTTCCTAAGTTAACAAAATGTTGTTACCAATGATCTGGTATGTTCCTTCCGAAAGACCATCCTTACAGGTTTGACACGTCAAAGGAAACATTAATGGTAAAATAGAGGATGCTATGGATCCAAGAAAGTTAACAAGTGTAGAAGTTGAGAAGATAGTGTCACTTATCGCTCGAGAAGGTGTTCAAAGAGAGGGAGAGGGAGAGGGAGAGGGAGAAAAAAAGGGAAATGCAAAGGGGAAGGGGAAGGGGAAAGGGAAGGGGAAGGGGAAGGAGAAGGAGGATCATAATGGAAGACGATGATTATCCAAGTGAGGGTGACGATGAGAATCTAGCAGGTACCGAGGGTTATTCAAGGAGGTCAATTTTCTTTGACTTAGAGTACTGGAAGGATCATGATATTAGACATAATTTAGATGTTATGCATGTTGAAAAGAATGCCACAAAGACTCTTTTAGGTACAATACTCTTGATAAAAGGTTCATCAAATAAAGATACCGCCAAAGCCCGTGAATACTTAAAAGTTCATTTGAATCTTAAAAGGAAATTATGGATGAAAGATGTTGAAGGCAGTAATAAAAGGCTTATGCCAAAGGCACCTTTCGCATTAGGAAAGGAAGAGAAAGAAGCCTTTTTTCGTACACTAAAAACATTAAAGGTACCGATTGGATTTTCATCAAATTTCAGCAACAATGTTAACCTCGATCCACCTGGATTTACCAATCTCAAGTCCCACAATTATCACGTCATTATGCAATGGTTGCTTCCTGTGTTGCTTATGGATTCATTTCAGGATGATAAGCCTTTGTTTAAAGCTATACAGTGGATAAGCATATGCTTTAATATGTTGTGTGCCAAAGTGATATTTAGGGAACATCTTTTGAAGGATAAAAATGCATTGGTAGAGGCACTTTGTGTCTTTGAAATTTATTTTCCACCTGCCTTTTTTGTGGTGATGATCCACCTCATGCACCATTTAGTCGATGAAGCTTTGACAGCTGGAGCACCAAGATATCGGATGATGTGGTTGTTTGAGAGAGAAATGGGAAGATAAAAAAAAGTGGTCACGAAACAAGAGATACGTTGAAGGGAGCATTGTTAAAGCATATTTGTTACATGAAGCTTCTTTGTATGCCATGGAGTACATATCGAAAAGAGGTGAAGGAACTCATTAGAGGAATCTTGAGGATTTTCTTGATGATGAGTTTGAAGACTCGAAATGCCAATGACCACTGGGTAAAAGTAAAGAATTGATCTTAAATAATGTATAATATGAGCAAGTGCGAAGATGGGTTTTATCTCAATGCGACGGTGTTGATGAATGGAGAACTTACACATTTAGTTCTATGTTAAGTCTTATTAATTGATTGTAATGTGATATTTCTTAATTTTGAAACTAATTTCTTGTAGAAAATTTGTGGTAACTGAGACTCAATCGAGGCATAAAATTGATGATTTAATCCCTTGGCTAAGGAACGAGGAAAGTCTTTATTTATACATGTATTTTTTTATCAACCGTAATTATTTTTAATGAAACTTTAAAAAATTATCAATTCCTTACAGGCCTCAAGATTTAATGATATGAGAGTCTTTCCATATGCTGACGGTCCGCTCCATAGGGTTACCAGTTATGAGATATTTCAATGCAATGGGTACACCTTTTGTACTTCTGGACATGAAGAGAATCATAACTTTCAGAGTAGTGGTGTATCCACTAAGGCCTTTAATAAGAAGGGGATTATTATTAGACAAATACTCGATCTCAATTACATTGAGTTCGTACATACTGTCTTTTATTATGATTGGGTGGATGTTGATGATAAGAATACTTGCAAAGTTGAACCCACCTCAAAATTGGCGATGGTGAATCTTAGTAAGCTCCTGAGTAAAATGGCCATTCACGATGATCCGTTCATCCTTGTATCTCAAGCCAATCAAGTATTTTAGTGTCAAGATGTAAATATGAATGGGTGGTCATTTGTTTTACAGTGTCCCAAGAGACTGATGAAAGAAATAGATGCGATTGATATTGACCATACGATGTATGATTCCATTCTTGAGGAAAATGATAAATTGCTGGAGCTTTCGGACACTGATTTCTAGTGCAATGATTCAGTTCTAAACTTGTTTTTAAATATTCAATATTCTATTTATTCCATTTGTTGTTATTGTTGTAAAAATTTAATAGTTTATTGCTGTTTGAATATTTAATACAGGTATGGTTGCTTGAACTTGTAATTCTATGTTTACTGATGTTTGAGCATGTAATATACTGGTGTCTATTTGACCATGTAATATTCTTGTAAATGTTTATTCTGATTATTTTTGTGTCCAATAGTCACCTTTTTATAGATAAATGTCGCATATGGGTGATACTTCGCAACCGTCAATAAATGGGGAGACACCTATATTAACCTCCCCTTCTAAGGTTGCTTCGGGTGCTTCAAGAGTAGGTGGTGACTCTTTCACTAAGTGGTGAAGACTCATATACACTCTCAACTAGGTTGGGAGACTTAGCAAGGACACATGTTCCCATTTCTTATACGAGTTGGAAACAAGTGGATGTACAATATAAGAACTCAGTTTGGTCATCATTAATGGTATACTATTCCTTTATATTCCAAAGAATGTAAATTAAATTATGTGATTTTTAATTTTATTTCTTCATATATTGTAGAAAGAGTTCTTGGATGTGCGCGAAACTCAGAAGCAAATTTTACTCGATAACATCAAAGTGCCCGAGTATCCAGTTTGGGGTGGAAAACAAGCTCATTGCGAGAACTTGGAAGATGTTAGTAAAAATGGACTTATGTATCGGCTCGATGACCTTTATCCTCCCATTGGTGACACCGGCGACCTACGCCACCTTGCTTCGAAGTACTTACCTCTAAGGTACAAATCTGCAAAATCTCTACTTATATTCCTCATTTATGCTTCTATAATCCTGCTCCACTACCTACTGAATTGAGTTATGTTGTTTCTATTTATAGCATCAAGGGATTTCTTATTATTCCAATTTTAATATCATTTCATTATTACTAAATGAAACTGATCATGACCCCCCCACATATTGAATTAGTCTATTGAATTGAGTTATGTTATTCCTGATTTGTTTGGCACTCTTGCATTTATTTATCGTTATGCAATCAACTAGGAAGACCACTTAGTTAGTTATCATTATTGAGCGGGAAGAGCGGGAAGCGCGGGCAAGCTGTTATATATAACAGTTGTTATATATAACAACTCTGTTATATATAACAACTGTTATATACAGTAGGTGTTATATATAACAGCTGTTATATATAACAGCTCTGTTATATATAACAGTTGATATATATAACATGTGTTATATATAACACCTAGTATATATGACAGAGCTGTTATATATAACAACTTGCTCGCTTCCCGCTCAACTGTTATATATGAATCTCACTCGATAAATTCCCATTAAATAATATGTGGATAGAATCATTCCTAATACCTTACAAAGAAAACATGTAACATGACAAAAACTAATGATACCTTATTGTAATCAAAGATAGGTATCACAACAAACAGATAGTTTCGAACATATAATGGAAAAAGAAAACATCACGTTAACTTAATTAATAATTATTCAACATAACTTGAAACAGACAATATAGAAAGTCATGCGTAGATTAGGCTTGAAAACAAGCCGTTTGAGGGTGAAAACCCAAACCATCCCCCAAATGGCCCCGTAAGAGGCACGAACACCTCGCACAGGACCGATGTAACTCGTACGAACTGGCCATGAAGTCCCGGGTCTCCCGATTTGAGAATATGACAATAATTTCAAAATACGTTGATTAGGCTTGAAAACAAGCCGTTCGAGGATGAAAACTCAAACCAGCCCCCAAACGGCCCCGTAAGAGCACGAACACCTCGCACGGGACCAATGTAACTCGTACGAACTGACCGTGTAGTCCCGAATCTCTCGATTTGAGAATATGACTATAATTTCAAAATACATTGATTAGGCTTGAAAATAAGCTGTTCGAGGGTGAAAACCCAAACCAGCCCCCAAACGGCCCCGTAAGAGGCACGGACACCTCGCACGGGGCTAACGTAACTCGTAAAAATTGACTGCGTAGTTCCGAGTCTCCTGGTTTAAGAATATGATGATAATTTAAAAATAAGTTGACTAGGCTTGAAAATAAGCCGTTCGAGGGTGAAAACCCAAACCAGCACCCGTAAGAGGCATAAACACCTCATAGAGGATCAATGTAACTTGTACGAACTAATCGCAAAGTCCCGGGTCTCCTGGTTTGAGAATATGATGATAATTTCAAAATACATAGATTAGGCTTGAAAACAAGCCATTCGAGGGTGAAAACCAAACCAGTTCCCAAACGGCCCCGTAAGAGGCACGAACACCTCACACGGGAGCAATGTAACTTATATCAGTTAACCACGTAGTCCTGGGTCTCCCAATTTGAGAATATGATGATAATTTCAAAATACGTATATTAAGCTTGAAAACAAGTCGTTCAAGGGTGAAAACCCAAACCAGCTCCCAAACGGCCCCGTAAGATGCACGAACACCTCGCACGGGATCAATGTAAATCGTATGAACTGACTATGTAGTCTCAGGTCTCCCTGTTTGAGAATATGATGATAATTTCAAAATACATTGATTTGTCTTGAAAATAAGCCGTTCGAGGGTGAAAACCCAAACCAGCCCCCAAATGGCCCCGTAAGAGGCACGAACTCCTCGCACGGGACCAATGTAACTCGTACGAACTGAACGTTTAGTCCTGGGTCTCCCAGTTTGAGAATATGATGATAATTTTAAAACACGTAGATTAGGCTTGAAAACAAGCCGTTCGAGTGTGAAAACCCAAACCAACCCCCAAATGGCCCCGAAAGAGGTACGAACACCTCCCACGGGACCAATATAACTCGTATGAACTGACCGCATAGTCCCGAGTCTCTCAATTTGAGAATATGACAATAATTTAAAAATACATTGATTAGGCTTGAAAATAAGCCGTTCGAGGGTGAAAACCCAAACCAACCCCCAAACGGCCCCGTAAGAGGCACGAACACCTCGCACGGGATCAATGTAACTTGTACGAACTGACCGCGTAGTCTCGGGTCTCCCGATTTGAGAATATGACAATAATTTCAAAATATGTAGATTAGGCTTGAAAACAAGCCATTGGAGGGTGAAAACCCAAATCATCCCCCAAACGGCCCCTTAACAGGTACGAACACCTCGCACGGGACCAATGTAACTCATAAGAACTGTCCGCGTAGTCCTAGGTCTCCCAATTTGAGAATATGACAATAATTTCAAAATACGTTGATTAGGCTTAAAAACAAGTCGTTCAAGGGTGAAAACCCAAACCAGCCCCCAAACAGCCCCGTTAGAGGCACGAACACCTCACACGGGACCAATGTAACTCGTACGAATTGACCGTGTAGTCTTGAGTCTCTCGGTTGGAAAATATGGTGATAATTTCAAAATACGTAGATTAGGCTTGAAAGTAAGCCATTCGAGGCTGAACACCCAAACGAGCTCCTAAACGGCCCCGTAAGAGGTACGAACACCTCGCAAGGGACCAATGTAACTCGTATGAACTGACCGCGTAGTCCCAGGTCTCCCAGTTTGAGAATATGACGATAATTTCAAAATACGTAGATTAGGCTTGAAAATAAGTCGTTCGAGGGTGAAAACCCAAACCAACCCCCAAACGGCCCCGTAAGAGGCACGGACACCTCGCACGGGACTAATGTAACTCGTACGAATTGACTGCGTAGTCCTGGGTCTCCTGATTTGAGAATATGATGATAATTTAAAAATACGTTGATTAGGCTTGAAAATAAGTCGTTCGAGGGTGAAAACCCAAACCAGCACCCGTAAGAGGCACAAACACCTCATAGAGGATCAATGTAACTTGTACGAACTGATCGCGAAGTCTCGGGTCTCCTGGTTTGAGAATATGATGATAATTTCAAAATACATAGATTTGGCTTGAAAACAAGCCATTCGAGGGTGAAAACCCAAACCAGTCCCCAAACGGCCCAGTAAGAGGCACGAACACCTCGCACGGGAGCAATGTAACTTATATGAGTTGACCACGTAGTCCCGGGTCTCCCAATTTGAGAATATGATGATAATTTCAAAATACGTATATTAAGCTTGAAAACAAGTCGTTCGAGGGTGAAAACCCAAACCAGCCCCCAAACGGCCCCGTAAGAGGCACGAACACCTCACACGGGACCAATGTAACTCGTATTAACTGATCGCGTAGTCTCGGGTCTCCTGATTTGAGAATATGATGATAATTTCAAAATACATAGATTAGACTTCAAAATAAGCCGTTTGAGGGTGAAAACCCAAACCAACCCCTAAACGGCCCCGTAAGAGTCATGGACACCTCCCACGGGACCAATGTAACTCGTTTGAACTGATTAGGGAGTCATAAGTTGCGTAAGTTTTTCAATTTTAGAGTATAATAATAATTTCAACTCCTATATGTAATTTTTTAGCTTGAGTAAGATTTTTTTAAAATTAGTGGGTTACTAATATCTTCTCTTTTTTGTATCCTATTTTTTTTGCAAGATTACATTTTATCGTTGGCATTTATTCACATGGAACACACGTAGAACTCAATGGTTTACAACAAGGGGTTTATTCACGCTTCTATTTTTTTGTGTTATGGTCGTGCGTATTTTGTAAATTAATTGTTATATTTTGTGGTCGTGCGGGCTTTATGTTACGCAGGTTTTATATTAGGAGATTTTGGAATGTCCAGAAAATAGAGGAAACTCTGCCTAATTTTTTTTTATCTGTGAACTATTAAAGACTTGTAATATTTGGAAGTTTGTATGTACATTAGTTTATCAACAACGTGCAAGATTTTCAATTTGGGAATTTTCGTGTTTTCAAATAATTTTTTTTTCTTTTTATAAAAAATTTGGCACAGTTCAAAACCGTGCCAAAAGTGTATCAAATTTTGGCACGGTTTTGAACTGTGCCAAAAGTTTTTCAAACTGTGCTCAATCTGGCATAGTTCAAAACTGTGCCAAAAGTGTGCCAGAAATATCAAATTCTGACACGGTTTAAAATTGTGCCAGAAGTGTTACTGTTTGGCCAAATCTGACACACTTTTAAACCGTGCCAGAAAAAAATGGCCATTTTGGAACACCTGATTCTGGCACAGTTCAAAACCGTGCCAGATTTGATGTGGCACAGTTTTAAACCCTAGCAAATTCCTATTTTTTGGTGTAGTGGGTGTTCAAAACATTAAAAAATAAATCGAGGTTACAACGAAATGATAATGATCAGCACGTTTTGATAGAGAGTTGTCCATTAACCTCATCATCTATCAATAACAAAAGGTAGAGGAGAAACTTGTGCAACAGCTTCCTTTTGGATATCAAATTTCCATAGAAATAAAGATTTGGCAACCAAATTTCCATAATTGGATATCAACAAATCCTATCTGTATAGACTAAAATAGATATGCATCATTCACACATAGAATTACCAATGCATAAATTGCAAATAAATGATAAATAAACATATTAAATGATCAATGTGTTCACAATCATTACCCAGATGAAAAAAAGAATCAAATTTTGAAACTGAAGCATACGGTCACAATCACCACCTGATGTGTTCACTGATGACTTATTTCAGTTTCAACTAAAGAAGGATTCAGACCTCATGTGAGTAAAAACATTCAAACCATTATGATGAGGCCCAATTATCAACTACAACAAAGTGTTTACATAACCCCCCAAACTATATAAAAATGAAACTAAAAAGGTAAAAAAAAAAGCTCAGTACATTAAAAAAACTATAGTACTAACCACTCTGCAGATGTTCGCCATAGTCTTCAGCACTGCCACCGCCCTGGTTTCCATAGCCTGCATTATTCACGGAAGGTTGCACCCCCGACTGGATCCAATCACATTGGTAATTGCAAAACCAACTCCCTAGTTAGTAAGCAAAGCAGTTAGAGCATCCTCATGAACAATGGTCAAAACTGGAGGTGTAACTTCCGCATTAAACACCCCCGCAGGAGGTCCCGATGGTTCCATTAGGTGTCCAAGTCCGAACCCACCAGCACAAAATACTTTCCCTACTTGGAAGGGTAATGATTGTGGTGGTGTTGCTAATATTAAGGTTTAGTTGGCCTTGGTCCTTCAATAGCCCTCTTGCATGTGACGCTCAAAATTCTTGTGTGGCTCTTTCAGTGCTTTCTTTTCACTTATACACATAAAGGGCAAACCCTTTAGGTTTACCACTTTTTCTAACAAACTTGTAGTGGACCAAAGAGAGTTACTATATGCTTCTAAGTTTCCCACAGCTCCTACCACAAATTACCTATACATCAGTGACCAACCAACTGTCATAGAACAAAGTTATATTTCCACCTAAATTTAGACATGAAAACTTATGAAAGGTTATGCAAGTAACGAAGTACAAAGGTAATAAAAGTTTAGATAAATTTAGATTTCAATTAGGAATTTCCATGTTACTTGACATTCTACAGAAGTTTGACTTCAATAATATTCCATATAAAATTCCACATGTTCTAAAATAGAACTTCATCCATCAAACTTATAGCTTATGGAACAACCTACATGTAAGAATATATTCCTTGCACAGTTACAAACAACGTATGAATTATGAAAACCTCGAATAGATTAGAAATCTTCATGTGTGGAAAAATGACCACAGTTATCATTAACAATTATAAAAAACAAAAGTACAAAGTAAATTGGAGAATCAAGCATCAAGTGCTTGACTGTTGTAACTTGAATAATTTATGGTAGTAGACAGTTGCAGAAAGAACCTAATTTGGCCAACCGATTCACCCACCCAGGAATGGGTTTTCCAGTGAAGCGCATACAAACTTCATCATTATTTGGCTACAATTCTTGGAAACTAGATGACTCCGTCATATTTTACAGAAAATGGCCCATAAACAACCCAAATTCTGACCGAGACATGTTAGTGATATTTCTCTAATGTATTAAAGAAATAAGTGGATAGAGATTGCTTTGTGCTTTTTTTACACAAAATACACATAAAAGTGGAAGTAAATTCCACTTAAAATAACATAATTCAAGTGAAATTCGACCTCGATCATGTTTATACAAAGAGAACAACTAATCAGTCCCAAATCAAACCCAAAGATACTAACTAAAAACACATAAATCAGGGCCCAGAAAATATATTTGAGCAAAAAAAAAATGGGTTTTCCTACTAAGAAGAGAGTTTATCCAAAGAGTATAAACCTTGAACAACGGCCGTAGGTGGTGACCCATCAATGGTGTGTGATAAATGTAATACTCCGTGATTTTTGGGACTGATAATTTAATTATTTTGGGAGAAATAAATATTATTTTAATTGCAGAATAATTAATTTGGCAATTGAGGCCAAAATTTGAAAATGTTAGAAAGTATTTCGAATGACGATTTTGAGTGTGTAGTTGATCCCGAAAGGGTCGAGATAGTCGAAATGATTGTACTTGGGTCTTATTTGGGTTTCGAAATATTTTAAGTTCGTTGGGCTCAAATTAAAGTAATCGAGTCATTTAAAGTGTGTATTATCATTTAAAGTTGGGTATCTTGGACTAAAGGCTTAAAAGCCTACATGAGAAGCCATTCTCATTTGAGAGAAAGATAAAAGCCCTAGAGAGAGAGAGAGAAGAGGAAAGGAAGAAGATAAAGAGGAGAGAAACTTGGAGATTCAGGCCAATACCCGATTTCGAGGAAGATTCAACCACTACAACTTTGAGGCAAGTGATTAAACTTTCTAAATAATTTTTGTGCATCTTTTATTTCATGATTTGTGGATAAATTTATGAACTTCGAATTTAAAATGTCAAAACCTAGATTTTGGGTAAATCTTGCATTTGAGGTGTGTATATGGATTTTTGGGTATGTAATAAGATCGATTGGGTTATATAATGAGTTTTGATGTAGTATATATAATTGGGTTGAAGAGAAATGGTTGGAAGATGATAAAAACGAATTTTGAGAATATTTGGCTTTTGAGAAAAATTGCAATTTTTGTAGCTTCTGAATAGGCCGAATCGATTTGGCCCCCAACCAGAATCAATTTGGAATGTTCCAGCCTTCAATGTCTGAGTGACCGAATCGATTCGAACCAAAAGCCGAATTGATTTGTCCTAAGACAATTGCCCAGGTATTTTCGACCGAATCGATTCGTATTGGGGGGCGAATAGATTCGCTGGGACGAATCGAATCGGATTGGGCCCGAATCGATTCGAAAACACGGCAGTTTTGGGTGAGGTTTTTCTAAAGCGAGTTTCATCCCGTTTCATTTGGGTTTATCGATTGGGAAACTCTATATTACTTATGAGAAGTATGTTTTGGATACTTTTAGGGAGTTTCCCTTATGATAAATTATTGGGGTCATATTGACATATTCCGAGAAAATATCGATTGAAGATTATCGTACCGATTAGTGGGGAAGCCCACTATCATTGAGATTTCTATTTGGAGATAATTATGGGTTTAAAAGAGAGAGGTATGATGCACTTAGAGATGTTGAATTTTGAATTAAATCACAAATGGGATAACGTTAAAGGTTCATATGATCGATTGAAACATAAAATGGATTGGGAATAACGAATGTTGATCTATGTGCATACGAATATAGAGAATATCCTCAACGTTAATTGAATTGGGAGATTATTCATACAAATATAAGTGATGGATGAGTAAATTTCAAGTGAGGGATCGTATCGTGTATATAAAGTGGGAAACTGTGAGAGTTAGAAACGGTTTATATATCGAGAGTTAAATAAACTTATATAAATGAAATTATTTCATTTTCGCATACGAGCGTAAAAAGAGTATGTATACTTATATGGTGTGATATATATACCTTGTGTGATGGTATGCATTTATATGATGTGATAGTGTATATATATATGTGTGTGTGTGTGTGTGTGTGAGGCATACCCCCTCTATGCTATCATGGGAAGTTGCGCGATGTGGGTGAGGCCCCTGGCTTGAGGAGCAGGGAGCGTATAGTCCCCAGGTCATAGCGTCCATTATTATTATGTGATCTTTATTAGGGGTGAGACGTGGTGGGTATGTTTCGTCTCACTTCCGGGGAGGAACTATGACCACTTCCCATACCTTGTGATTTTGTTTTTACCAAGGCGGTGTGAGATTCCGACCGTTGGTACCCAGGATGATATGTGAGCGATTCCCTAGTAGATGATAGCATTGAGAAACTGCATCCTTTAGGTATAGCTCACTGGGATGGTTATTATACTTGTGTGTATAATATATTACTTGTATATGATTGTGAGATATCATATATCGGTATCTTGTGTAAAGAGATATAAAATTAATGATTGAATCTCATTCCGAAAGATTTTATCCAGACTTAAATTGTGATGAGTATATTAAAGTGAATATGATTCATACATATCTATATGAGTATATATATTACGTCGGGTACCGAGGGGATAATGGACCCCAACGACCAACATTGTCAAGGAGTAGTGTATCGTGGGGGGGGGGGGGGGGTTCCTTGTTTGGATTTTGCTTGCGAGGCGTCCCATGCACGAAACACAGTGCAATGTTGGGAGTGGGGAGAAGTTTAGTCTTTGGTAATCAGATTTATATTAGTATATCTGGACAATCGAGAGTGTCAAGGAGTATTGTATCAGGAGGGTTCCTTGTTTGGATTTCGCTTGCGAGACGTCCCACGCACGAAACACAGTGCATTATTGATAATTGGGAGAAGTTTAGTCCTTAACATTTTGATGCTAATAACTCATTTATGTCAATAGCTAGAATATGAGGAATTCTAGTAAGAGAATACGTATATGTATGATTATATGTTAAGTAAGTGACGCACATTTGGGGCTTATGGTGGTATTGGAAGTTGATGGTTAGGTTTTAGATGGCAGTTTAAATGAGTATAAGTTTTGGGTGTAGGTTAGATTATATTGTCCCTATATAGTGCTGGGCAGATATTTGAGGATCATGTGCATAGGTCTAGGTGCGCGTTTTAGTTGAGAGGTGAGTTGGATTTTTATGGGGAGTTTGACTCCATTTTAATCATGTTATAATGCATTTATAATTATTATTAATTTTAATGCACTTGCTATAATATTTTTACACCTCGGGCTCTGACCCGTTTATATTTTTCTCCTTGCTATATATATTGTATTATTTTTGGTATTCCTCCACAAGGACGCCATTGGTGTTTTCTATCCATAGTATTCGTGGAGTCATGGCAGAGGCGGACTGTTATGGGATTTTGATATAGCCATTTCCTATCTTTTGGGTATCTAGATTAGGATTCAGTTTGTATATCGGGTTCACACCCAAGAGTTGGAGTAGTAGCATTTTGTTTATATTTCTCTTCAGCATTGTTGTATTGTTTGTGACCCGACATCATATTCGGGTATTTTATTTTATGAACTTATGTTGTAATTTAGAATTACTTCTTATTATTATCATCGTGAGCATATGATATCATGTTCATAGTTATTATGTTGTTGAATGGTTATTTTTTTGTATGTTTGAAATTTTCTTGGCACCCGTTTTTTATAGTATTGGGTAGTTAGCTATGTTTATATTAGTATCGTCAGTTGATGATGAGAATGATCCACTTGAGATTCTTGATTAATTATAGTATAGGGTTGGCCACCCGTTATTATTTTGAGTGGGGTGTGACAGGTGGTTTCAGAGCATCAGGTTCTAGTGTGTTTAATACCTGTGTGGGTTCTCTACTTTCTCCCGTAAGCGTTCTTGATGTAGAGGCCTATTATTAGGACTGTTGTGTTTACACGTCTATATTTTCTTTTGGGATGTGAAATTTCTTGAACGCCGTTCTGATATAATTGTTCTTGTTTTATATGCCACCGAAGAGAGGTCGTCCAGGCAGGACAAATAAAGGGGCTGAGAATATTGAACCCCAACTGCCTTAAGGGACTATGACCATAGCGAAAGTTGTCAATATTGTGGCACAAGCAGTAACTGATGCCATTTCCGCGATGGCACATCAACCTGCAGTTCAAGCAGCCTAAGCCCACCCAGGGCTATCTATGTGGGAAAGAGTACGGGAAGATTTTAGGAAATGGCATCCTCTAGAGTTTTTATGGGGAGCTGATATGATGGCTGCAAGTCGTTGGAAGAATAGTATCTAAGGACATCTTCGAATGGTTGAATGTAGTGAGGTGCATAAACAATTTCTCACCACCTTTAAGTTAAAGGGAGCTGCTCTCCATTGGTAGGAATCAACCACCACATCGAAGCAGAGAGATGCATTGCCTATAACAGATTTTTGGGAACTTTTTAATCAAAAGTATTTTCCTTCTGTGATCCAGAAGGAAATGAGGATGAAGTTGATGGAAGTGTCTCAAGGTGATCGAATGGCGATCGAGTATGAGGAAGAATTTACTCGATTAGCGAATTAAGTGCCTGAAGAGGTAAATACAAAGGAGGAGTGTATAGCGAAGTTCATGGGAGGTTTAGATTGACGAATTCGGAAGCACTTATTAGGGAACCCAGCGTTATTGACTTTCAGAATGTGGCATTGTTGCAGTGTCAGGAATATCATCTTCGTCAGCAAGGAGGTAAGAACTTTGGAGATTCGGGTTCATCTAGTAAGTTTAGAGAAGAGAATGCTAGAGAAGCAAGATGGTATAAGCAGAATTATGGAGGGTCGTAACAGCATTTTGTTCCTCAAGATGGGTAAAGAGGATTTGCTGGTAGATGTTTCTTTTGAAAAGAATTAGGTCATAGGAAGAGAGATTGTCCTGAAAGAGGTAGAGGACCATGTTTTGAGTAAGTTTTGGATGTGAAACCCTTACAGTAGGTTCGAGGCCATTTTAGGCTGGGGGACTTTGAGTGGGAACCCATTGATGAAGAGATGACTACAGAGGTATGATGTAAATTATTTTCCCTTGTGATTAGGATTATGCTTTATGAGGCTTTAGGAATATCATATGTAGGATTGAAATGAGTGGTTAGTGCTATAACCCTATTATGTATGGAATTACCCGGAAGGGAGTATTGAGCAAGTAAGGCTCTTATATGGTTATCTTTTGGGAGAATATATTCTCTTGTGTTATGCTAGTAGGGAGCTTTGATTTTGTTTTGAACGTGGTAATTGTTGAAATGTGTTGAGTAGTAATGATAAAGCTATTGTTTTATAGTTGTGATGGACTTACATATTTGTTATATTCCAGTTATGGAAGAGCCTAGTGTATGGCAATATTTTATTATGATATAAGAGATTATCGTTATTAAAATGATTCAGAATTTAGTCGTTTATTATTGAGCGAGGGATTTAGCTCATAGTTATGCTAGTTTTGAGAACTATATGTTAGTAAGAGTATGATAATTAGTAGTACCTTGTGTCTTGGGCATAAGATATTTGATTTGGATGTCGAAAGACATAAACTGTTTTCAAAATAAAATTTTATATAGGCCTTCGCAATATAAAAAATGATTTCCAAATTTTTTTTTAAACTTAGGTCCCGATCTAACTGATCTCAATCCCCGACAGAGCTACATAGTAGTGTATTGGGAGAGTTCCTTGTTTGCATTTCGCTTGCGAGACCTCCTCCGCATGAAAGTAGCGAATGTCAGGAATTGAGAGGAGTTGAATCTTCGGACATTTCCTAAAATTTTATATAATTAGTATGCTCTTATAGATTAATTTTTTTCGAGTTATTGTACAATTTGAGGCTAAGTGAAGTCGATTTATGTTTATACGAGTAGAGCTCGAGTACAGGGTGTATGGGCGCCCTAGTTGGCAGATTTGGTTTTCTAAAATAAATGATTCGCCGTGAAAAGTGAGATGAATAGGAATAGAGGTCTTGAAGATAGGTGTGGTAGGAACAAGTTGAAGTTTGGTGTACATGGCTTAGCTTAATTTCGGGGGTGAAATTCTTGTAAGTGGGGAAGTCTATAATACCCCGCGATTTTTGGGACTGATAATTTAATTATTTTGGGAGAAATAAATATTATTTCAATTCAATAATAATTAATTTGGCAATTGAGGTCAAAATTTGAAGATGTTAGAAAGTATTTCGAATGACGATTCTGAGTGTCCGGTTGATCCCGGAAGGGTCGAGATAGTCGAAATGACTATACTTGGGTCTTATTTGCGTTCTGGAATATTTTAAGTTCGTTTGGCTCGAATTAGATAACCGAGTCATTTAAAGTGTGTATTATCATTTAAAGTTGGGTATCTTGGACTAAAGGCTTAAAAGCCTACGTGAGAAGCCATTCCCATTTGAGAGAAGGAGAAATGCCCTAGAGAGAGAGAGAGAGAGCGAGAGAGAGAGAATAGGAAAGAAAGAAGAGAAAGAGGAGAGAAGCTTGGTGATTCCGGCCAATACACGATTTTGAGGAAGATTAAACCTCTACAATTTTGAGTCAAGTGATTAAACTTGCTAAATAATTCTTATGCATCTTTTATTTCATGATTTGTGGATAAATTTATGAATTTTGGATTTAAAATGTCAAAACCTAGATTTTGGGTAAATCTTACATTTGAGGTGTGTATATGGATTTGAGGGTATATAATATGTCGGGTTGGGTTATATAGTGAGTTTTGATTTTTTATATATGTTTGGGTTGAAGAGAAATGGTTGGAAGATGATAAAAATGAATTTTGAGAATTTTTTGCTTTTGAGAAAAATTGCCATTTTCGTAGCTTCTAAACAAGCCGAATCGATTCGGACCCCAACCCGAATTGATTCGGAATGTTCCAGCCTTCAAGGTCTGAGTGATCAAATCGATTCGGACCCAAAGACGAATTGATTCGGCCTAAGACAGCTTCCCAGGTCTTTAGGACCGAATCGATTTGCATTGGGGGGTGAATCAATTCGCTGGGCCGAATTGATTCAGATTGGGCCCGAATCGATTCGAAAACAAGGCAGTTTTGGGTGAGGTTTTTCTAGAGCGAGTTTAGTCCCGTTTTGTTTGGGTTTATCCATTGGGAATCTCTATATTACTTATGAGAAGTATTTTTAGGAGACTTTTAGGGAGTTTCCCTTATGATAAATTATTGGGGTCATATTGACTTATTTCGAGAAAATATCGATTTGAGATTATCATACCGATTAGTGGGGAAGCCCACTATCATTGAGATTTCTATTTGGAGATAATTATGGGTTTATAACAGAGAGGTAGGATGCACTTAGCGATGTTGAATTTTGAATTAAATCACAAATGGGATAACATTAAAGTTTCATATGATCGATTGAACCATAAAATGGATTGGGAATAACGAATGTTGATCGATGTGCATATGTATATAGAGAATATCCTCAATGTTAATTGAATTGGGAGATTATTCATACAAATAGAAGTGATGGATGAGTAAATTTCAAGTGAGGGATCGTAGCATGTATATAAAGTGGGAAAGTGTGAGAGTTAGTAACGATTAGTATATCGAGAGTAAAATATACTTATATAAATGAAATTATTTCATTTTTGCATACGAGCATAAAAAGAGTATGTATACTTATATGGTGTGATATATATACCTTGTGTGATGGTATGCATTTATATATATATATATATATATATATATGTGTGTGTGTGTGTGTGTGTGTGTGTGTGTGTGAGGCATACCTCCTCTATGCTATCATGGGAAGTTGCACGAAGTGGGTGAGGCCCATGGCTTGAGGATCAGGGAGAGTATAGTCCCCAGGTCATCGCGTTCATTATTATTATGTGATTTTTATTAGGGGTAAGATGTGGTGGGTATGTTTTGTCTCACTTCCAGGGAGGAACAATGACCACTTCCCATACATTGTGATTTTATTTTTACCAAGCCGGTGTGAGATTCCAACCATTGGTACCCAGGATGATATGAGAGAGATTCCCTGGTAAATGATAGCATTGAGAAATCGCATCCTTGAGTTATAAGTCGCTGGGATAGTTATTATACTTGTGTATATAGTATATTATTTGTATATGATTGTGAGATATCATATATCTGTATCTAGTGTAAAGAGATACGAAATTAATGATTGAATCTCATTCCGAGAGATTTTATCCGGACTTAAATTGTGATGGGTATATTAAAGTGAATATAATTCGTACATATCTATATGAGTATATATATTACGTCGGGTACTGAGGGTATAATGGACCCCAATGACCAACATTGTCAAGGAGTAGTGTATCGGGGGGTTCCTTGTTTGGATTTTGCTTGCGAGACGTCCCAAGCACGAAACGCAGTGCAATGTTAGGAGTGGGGAGAAGTTTAGTCTTTAGTAATCAGATTTATATTAGTATATCTGGACAATCGACAATGTCAAGGAGTATTGTATCGGAAGGGTTCCTTATTTGGATTTTTCTTGCGAGACGTCCCACGCACGAAATGCAGTGCAGTATTGAGAATTGAGAGAAGTTTAGTCCTTATAATTTAGATGCTAATAACTCATTTATGTCAATAGCTAGCATCTGAGAATTTCTAGTAAGAGAATACGTACATGTATGATTATATGTTAAGTAAGTGACGCACATTTGTGGCTTATAGTGGTATTGGAAGTTGATGGTTAGGTTTTAGATTGTAGTTTAAATGAGTATAAGTTTTGGGTGTAGGTTAGATTATATTGCCCCTATATTGTGTTGGACAAATATTTGAGGATCATGTGCATACGTCTAGGTGCGCGTTTTAGTTGAGAGGTGAGTTGGATTTTTATAAGGTGTGCGACTCGACTTTAATCATGTTATAATGCATTTATAATTATTATGAATTTTAATGAACCTGTTATAATGTTTTTACACCTTGGGCTCTGACCCATTTATGTTTTTCTCCTTGCTATATATATTGTATTATTTTTGGTGTTCCTCCGCAAGGACGCCATTAGTGTTTTCTATCCAGAGTATTCGTGGAGTCGTGGCAGCGGTGGAATGTTATGGGATTTTGATGTAGCCGATTCCTATCTTTTGGGTATATAGATTAGGATTCAGTTTGTATATCGGGTTCACACCCTAGAGTTGGAGTAGTAGCATTTTGTTTATATTTCTCTTCAGCATTGTTGTATTGTCTGTGACCCGACATCATATTCGGGTATTTTATTTTGTGAACTTATGTTGTAATTTAGTGTTACTTCTTGTTATTATTATCGTGAGTATATGATATCATGTTCAGTAGTTATTATGTTGTTGAATGGTTATTGTTTTGTATGTTTGAAAATTTTTTGGCACCCGCTTTTTATAGTATTGGGTAGTTAGATATTTTATATTAGTATCGTCAGTTGATGCTGAAAATGATCCACTTGGGATTCCTGATTAATTATAGTATAGGGATGACCACCCGTTATTATTTTAATCGAGGTGTTATAATAAATTAAGGCTAGCAAAGACAAATCACCATCCAACATTCTAAAAACAAATATTACGCAGATTAATGAACCAAAATAGGATAAGCACACATAAAAAAGGAGGGCATTTCATAAACATATAAACCTTCAAGTGTGAGAGACCTTTAGAATCTTGAAATGTTTTATAACTCTGTTTCGTAATTCCATACAACCATAATCTGTGAGAGACTTGCGTTAAACAAATGAAAACACATAAGAACATAAATAATAGAACAAACATAATAGAACAAACATAATAGAACATCCAAAAACACATGTTTATTGGGTATTGTCTCTCTACATATAAACCATTGTAATAGAACATCCAATAAGTAGATTCTTCCATTGTTAAAGATACAAAGGTACTCGACTTGATCATATGCTTGAACCAAGCTATTTTTACCATCAGGAAGTGTTTGTACGTGTGAGTTTAAAATATAAGAACATCAACCTCGAAGCTAAGGCAAATCCCTGAAAAAATATACATAGACATTAGATATGAAGATAAAAAATAAAAGCACATGGGCATATACAAAATCACCTGTAATAAAACATCTACCGCCAACCGTAAATGTTATTGAACCAAGGTAAAAGTCAGATTTCTTAGAAAATAACAAACATATCAACTATGCACATGTGATAAGGGAAAATAATTAAGTTTCTTACTTTAAGCTATAAAACTAATAACAAATAACCGTCAACCATAAAAAATTTCATAAATACAAATTAAACAATTACTTTAGTCCCATAGATTAGGAATCCATATCAACATCCAAAAAGAAGGAGGAAAATCAGTAATACTTTTAGTGTAAAGATTAAAAAATAAATTATCACTGTCCTTAGAGTACTTGTACATTATAGCTGTTTTTTTTCGTAATTGAAGAGTAAAAATCCTTAAACGTTTCTTCAAACAGGTATCATGTAACTTACACCCATTGAACTTTCAACTAAGAGCTTAACAGTTAAAGTAGTTGACAGAAGCATCAAACGGAAGTGATGATTGCAATATAAAAGCCTTTTATTTTGTCTGTTTCTTTCTAAATACTCAAATCACTATTTTGTATAATTAACTTAGAAAAGTATAAAGTAAAAAACAAACTATAGTATCCTTATAAAATTAATCATCACTTGTCAAAGAATTAAAAACAAATTCATGAAAAAAATAATTCCTAGACGATTCCTAATACCATTATCGTGCAAGGGTATGCGGAGGGGGTAGGAGAGCTTGAAAAGGCAAGGTACATTCCACAGTGAGGAGCTCATTTCACCACCAAATAAAACTAAACCAAGGAAAATAAGACACGGACTTAATAATTACAATCCAACACATATAAAACAAAAATAACACTTAAAACAGGTTCAATGAGTAATACATATATACAGAGGCAAAGAAATAAGAAAAGAATAGGTAAAGAGGATCAGGAACCAACATCACAGTAATGAAGTGAAATGTCAATTGCTTTACCTGAGAAGCTTCTTAATAAGTACAAATATTAGATATAGCTTAATTCAAGAATATTGCTTTCCTGTAACCAAATTAATGAAATGTGTTAATATAAGCCCATAAAAACAATTCAAGCCCACTGTGAAGTTCAAATCCACCTATGATGTTAATTTAGCACACCAAAAAAATGAATAGTTCATTCTATAAACAATAAAATAAATTGGAGGAAACTCCAAAACATTTTGTACTTGTGAACATGAGTTTTAACCAATTTTCAAATGGGACCCAAACATGATTTCTACGAAGGGGGTTCTTATTATCAAACACAGTACAAAATCACAAATAAAGACCCATAAAACACAAAACACAAAATGCAATAAAATAACCCCCTAACCTAAAATATATAAATAGACACAAAATAACCCCTAAAATGACTTGAACAACTATGATATTTACAAAACTAAAATAACAACATAACAACGTGGCATTGCACAAAAGGAGATGACACGCATAATGCCATGTGACATTTCACATATTGAGCTATTACTTGTGATGTTCTTGGTTGTTTGAATATGTAATCAACATTACTTATGTTGAAAAATGATCAGTATCAAGTAGAAACCAATAGTTATTTAATTGATTTAGGCTCAAACTATCGTAAAAACTGGTATAAACTAAATCACATTTTACACAATTTTGTAGAGAAACACGTAGATGTTACCTGTAAACCCCCAACAAAAAAGTTAGAAGAAATTAGGTCACACATTATAAAAGAAAGTAGAAATAAAATCAAAATCGAACCAAAAAGAAATAAATTAAATCACCTTTTACACATATCTTTGTAGAGAAACACATAGATGTTACCTGTAAAACCCCAACAAAAAAATTGATACCAGTTTCTGAATCTGAAAAAAATGAAAAATCACACAAATCAAAATCCCTAAAACCATTTGAAACTTAAAATCACAACCAACCAAAATCAAAATCAAAACAAAAATCAAAACTTACCTAGGAAGATCGGAGGCGCGAAGAGAGAAAAAACCCCTAGCTTAGAGAAGAGTTTGTAGCTCAGGCGGGGGTCGGGGAGAAAAAAAGAACATTGCGGGTGTGGGGGGTGGAGTAAAAGGGGGAGAGGAGTAGGGGCGATGACCGAGGGTGTAGTGAATTAGTGAGAGGGAGAGAATGAGAGGTAGGTTTCTTGTGTTAGAGAGGGATTGTGTCGTGGGGGTAGGGTTTGGGGGATAAAGTGAAATTGGAAAATTGATCTCAACCCTTTAGTTTTGACACGTGGCTTCGATCTGACCCGTGAAGTGTCTTCCCATCTTATGAATAGTGAAAACACAATTTCTCCTTATTATATAGATATATATATTTTATAGCATATATATTTAGTATATATATATAAATATATTTGATAGTATATATATTTAGTATATATATATATATATATATATATATATATATATATATATATATATATATATATATATATATATATATATATATATATATATATATATATATATATATATGTATGAAATATAAAAATATATGGAATATATTAAATATATATTGGTTTTGAGTGGTTTGCCACCCAAAGGTGGCAAACAAACACCTGACCTCCCCAAAGAATTGGATTCCACCCAAAGGTGGAAAATTGTGCTTAAGGGGTGTTGTACCTGGAAAAAAAATTTCAAGACAAATTTAGGCTATCAAACGGTCTAAAAGCTGAAAATTTTCAAAATTTTCCAACTTTTCTGAACTTACCTTGGAATTTGGAGGCTATCAAATGGACCCTTAGAAAATTTAAAATTTTAACGAAAAAATCCAGTAAAAGAAAATACTGAAACATAAACACATCAATATCACCTGCATCCAAAACTCTTAATTGTCCATTAAAGATTAATAGGTATTTTCTGTAGTGATAACAGGTGGATGTTTATATATCTCATGTTTTATATTTTTTATATCATGTTTAGTCTCTTTCCTCTTTGAACCAATGTTTTCGATGAGGCTGTCGAGAAAAAAGTAGATGAAAGAGGAGGAAAATGCAGTGAAAACAATAAAAAAATATAAACCTGGTATCTTATCCACCGCATCAACAAAGTTCAAATCTAAAAAATGTAATGAATTACAGAGGAATCAGTAAACTAAAAGTATTCAACATTCATACCAACAACCCCAATTTTTGAGAGAGAGAACGAGAGTATTGGAATGCGTGCATTTATATGTGTGTGAAAGAGATGATACCGGTACATGTCTTTTAGAAAAAGCAACTGCAAAAGAAAAAAATGCATTATGCATAGTGGGCTCTAGGTAGATTGAGATGAGACCTATAACTCAGAATGACACAACACAACTGAGAAAACCCATATCTCTGCCCTTACCTAGCTGGTCCTAACTGTCCTTCTTCCTCTCCCTCACCTATCTGAGACCACATCCGAACACATTTATTAGTTGAATATACAAGAAAATAAATAACATTCATCATTAAAAATAATATTAAAATACCCATAAAACTCCAACACAGTTGTAGATACTTTTTGTACCTGTGAGGGTTTATGTGAGTGAGAGAGAGGTCTAGCCAGAAAAACCACCATTCATACCTGCTACAACCCATTCACCCAATGCCCCGGCGACCCACAACTTATCTAAACCAAGAAAATCCACGAAAAACCCATCTAACTCAACCCCTTTGAGTTCCTAAACTAGCCAAAATGGTACCCCCAACCCGGTTCCACCCATTTTCTAACCCGAACTCAAACTAACCTCTGCCCCTACCCAAACTCCTTCCAAACCCTAGCAATCTGAAGGCGGAGAGAGGGAGAGGTGGGATGGTGAGGTCGCACAAACATGGAATAAAATTTCCAACAAAGAAAAGAAAAAAAATTTAAAACAAACAACCAAGAGATGATTTTTACCTTAGTCGTGAAAGAGTTGATTTTTTTACCTTAACCAAGAGAAACCTTCCAACAAAGATGTAGAGCGGTTCATACGAAGCCTGTATTTGAAACCCCAAAAATCATCATTGAATCCTTTAATGATAAATGCAATCTTTTGGACCAGTAATTTTTTTATTATTATGTGGCGTGTTTAAACAGAAACGAAAATGAAAACGAAAATAACGGGTCTGAGAGAGAGGATTGAATGAACTTATACTGGGTTTGAGAGAGGGATGTTGAGTGAAGAACCAACATGATTAAGAAGCTCTTACATTCTTTAGTGAAGAATCTCTAAGAGCATCTCTACTGGTGATCATCAATGAAAGGTAAAGTTAGAGAACCAAAGTGGGGTTTACCTTTCTTTCAACACGGAGGTACACAATGGTGAAAGGCTGGAAATTGTAAAGTTAACTTCCTACGAAAAAATGTTGTTCGTAAGAACTCAAATACCTAATAAAATTGTTTATTTACATTTGATATTAACTTCCTACGAACATCAGAAGTTCGTAGGAATTAGTACGAACTTCAAAAGTTCGTAGGAACATTCGCAAATTCTGTTCACATTTTGTATATCTGCATAACCGCTACAAATTGTATTGGAGATTTTGTTGGGTAAACCTCACTACTGCAGTCACTTGAATTTGTAAAGATGCCCAATGTGGATGCCGTAATAATGAAAGTTGTAATCTCTCTCTCTTCTCTTGGTAATGTGAGAGAGTAGCTCAAAACTATGAGAAATGATATTCCCCCATATCTTAGGCTGCGTACTATAAGAACTCTAGATGTTTGAGATCCAATGCACACGCCAAATATTAGACTACAGATCGAGAGGCTTAAGAGATTGAGTAAGTGTTCCGCGTGGCATATTTAACATATAGATAGATAGATACAAAACCTGTTTGTATAGGTTTTGTATACAAAGCCTTATATATATATATATATACAGACTCCTATACACACCAAGTTCGCAAACGTACTGGCGCACATCTATTTTTTTAAATATTAAAAAAAAATGAGTTTACTTTTTTATGTGATGTTTAAATATTTCAAGGGACACAAAAAAAATCAGGTAAAAAAAACTTTTTTTGCTATTTTAAAAAAAGCGGTCAAACTTTCGTAAATTTTAAAGTGCTTTAAAAGCAACAAAATTTTAACCAATTTTTTTAAAATAGCAAAAAAAAAAAAATTGAGCTGATTTTTTTTATATAGATCCCTTGAAATGTTTAAATATCACACAAAAAAAATCAGCTCAAATTTTTTTTTCTATTTAAAAAACTTTTGTGTGCACAGGAACCTGTCTTTATTTTATATATATATATAAGCCAAGTTTGCACACTGATTTTTTGACATAGTAAACAAATTATTTTTTAGTTGAAGTTTTTTGTGTGGTATTTAAACATGTTAAAGGAATCAATATAAATGTTTAAATATCACATAAAAAAATTTAACTCAATTTTTTAAAAATATTTAAAAAAAAATAGGTTTGTACCAGCAAGTATGCAAACTTGGTGTGTACAAGAGTCTCTCTCTCTCTCTCTCTATATATATATATATATATATATATATATATATATTAGAGTGTACCCGTGCCGATGGCACGGTTGAGAAAATGATCCAAATATTTCCTCATAGTGATTACATCCAACCATGGTTGAAAAACCGTTATGGGAATTTCGCAATAGTGATTAGATTCAAAAGAAAGCACGATGCGATAACATGATACGAACTGCCACGAAATTATGTTAATGTGCTGACCCTTTACTAATTCCAAATTAAATCTACGCGAAACTGATAAAAGGAAATAGTTAAAAATCGTTTATAAGATAAAAACAGATTTAATGAAAAAACTTTTTTTAACAAATTAAAAATTGTTTATAAGAAACAAAAACAAGTTTTTTGCAATTTGTAGTAAAACAAAACAGTTTTTAACTAAATAAAAATAGTTTATAACAAAGAAACAATATCTTAAAAAATCACTTTTCAAACAATAAAATTATTTAAAAATAATATTTTTAGAAAAATAAAAATACTTTAGTGAAAAAAGAACAATTTTTAACAAAAATTTTAAAAACTGTTTTGTTTTGTTTAAAAATGTTTTTTTTAAAACAGTTTCTTTTGTTTTGAACTATTTATATTTTGTTAAAAATAGTTTTGTTTTCAAATTTTTTTTATTAGATATTTGATTTTGTCAAATTAATAAATCACAATTTAAATTAATAATAATGTCTTACTTTATTTTTTATGTGATAACATTAGCTCCATCATACACCACACGTTGATCACATCCACATACCTATTAGTCCACCGCTTGCAAATTATATGCACAAACCCATTCGTTCTTCCCAAATGTCTCGAGGAATAAACTGTTTCTGTTGGTTACTTTTTGCTAAAATTTCAATGTATAACTTATACATCTGTGTTTGGTTTCAATCATTTATCTTATGCATCTACCTAAATTACCTTTATTAGAAGGAATAGAAAAAAAATTAATCAAGTAATTTCTTTAATTATTAGCTTTTTATTTGAAAAAAAATATTTGTAATATTTGTATGTTCATGCAATATGGCTAAACAATTAAATTGTAAAAAATATTTATTAAATATTAAATTGTAATTTTATTCAGGTACATTTCCTAGGCACTACTTGCATTGACGAGTCTATACTTTTGTTTCCAAAGCATAATTTGTATTTTATTTGAATTTATACTTTAAAATCTAATTTTTAGAAATTAAAAAGTGCAATAATAATCTATATAGAAAAAACTTATGGCACACACACCTCATTAAAATAATTTTTAATATGTTGAGAAGGCAATTCTATTAAAGTGAGGAACTAACATGAAATTAACTCAATGGATATTATAAAAAAAACATTAATTGATATCTTAACTAAAGGTAAAACTAAATTGCTACTTGTATCCATGTTGGGTAATTGGTCAAGGAAATCAGGATTTTAAAATGGTACATAAATTCAAAATAATGTTGATTAGGTTTGACTAACGCTTTAGAACGGTATATCAAAATAATGTTGATTAGGCGTACAAATAAAAAAACATTAATTGATGACAATTCCGTGTAAGATATCTATTAATAGTCAGAGACTCGAATCTCTCTTTTTTTGATCTACTAATAGGAAATAAAATTTGTTAAATGTTTTGTTAACAAATATTACTAAAATATTTCATGAATACATAAGACATGTAGCTTGTCATATCAATCTCATAATATAGGTAGGCGGGTACCTATGTACCTATAGGAGAGTTTTAGACACAAACCAAAGTAAGGAAATATAATGGAAGGTTTGGGTAACCGGCCACCTATTGTCATACTTACCGTGCTAATTTTAGAGAAGTGTTTCTTTTTGTCAAATCATTTTTTTCTTTCCATGCGTATTTAACGTGTTGCCTATTTAACATGTTGCACACCATCTCATTATCCTTGTCATAGGCCTTACTACTGTAAAAGTTGTCCTTATTGCATTTAAAACTTTCTTGAGCCCAATAATATTTATCCTATCAGTATCTCAAAGTTACCAAACCCATTAACTATCACTACACCAAAATGGTCAAATTGTCACCTTTCAGCCGGCCACCCTTGTTACGGTCATTGACCGTGACAAAAAACACGCCATGACAAAAATGTTTGTCACGGACTAGTCACTGTTAATGACTGTGCCAATTCTTTGAATAATTGTCACAGTCAAGGACCTTGACACGACCGTGATAATATCCTCAGTAAAATAAGCCCTAGTCTTTTTTTCCCACCGAGTTTTGGTTCCCCCCCCCCTCTCTCTCTAAGCAATTTCAGCTCTCTCTCTCTCTCTCTCTAAGGTATGTTTTTTTCCTCTATTTCTCTTTTATTTCTATATGTGTGTGTATGTGTGTATATGTATGTGTGTATATGTGTGTGTATGTGTGTGTATATATGTGTGTGGTGAGGGAGGAGGGAAGGGGGTGGGGGGGTTGTGTGTGTACGTGTGTGTGTGTGTGTGTGTGTGTGTGCAGGTGTGGTGGGGGTGGGGTGAGGGGGGCAGGGGGTGTGGTGGTGGGAGGGGGGCAGGGGGTGTAGTGGTGGTGGTGGTGTGTGTGTGTGTGTGAAGGTGTGTGCGTGTGTGTGTGGCATGGGGAGGGGGGTGGGGTGGGGGTGATGGGTGTGTGTGTGTGTGTGTGTGTGTGTGTGTGTGTGTGTGTGGTGGGGCAATCTAAACAATTGTATAACTTTAATTAATAAATTGTATACCTTTAATTGTAATTTTAATTGTATAGTTTTAGATGAAAGTAAATTAATAATTAGTGCCCATTTCATATGAAAGTAGGATTGCCCCTCATTGTAAATTAGTAAATTAATAATTGCATACTTTAATTGTTAGTTTAATTGATGAAATGAATTAATTGAGTAGATGAATTAGAAGGAGTACGGGATACACATTTGTTGTTGACATTGCTGTTGGATTATTTTGTTTAGTAAATGTTGGGTTGGTTAGTTTCAAAAGTGGCCTGACCACTGGATTATTGTCCATAAAAAGGGTCAAGGCTTTGTCACGGTTATTAACCGTGACTAAACTTGTCACGGTCAGGGACCATGACATGACCGTGACAATTCTAACGAACTTGTCACGGTCAATGACCGTGACACGTCCGTGACAAAAAAAGTTATCTCGCCCCGAATTGTCACGGTCATTGACAACTTGTCAATGTCAATGACCGTGACAATTAGGCAGATTTGGTGTAGTGTATACAAATTCAAATTTAGAGAATCATAAAAAAAGTGATGTTTTTCATTCTCACGTGCTAAATCATCATAATTCTCTGGATTATCATTTATTACATTGATTAGTCATGATAAAACATAGAACCTGTAATATTTAAAGAGTCCATATATTTTCACTCCAAACCCACCTTCCCCCACTCCACTTTAATAAGAAAAGCCCTTAATACCCTCAAAAGCTAATGATTGAATCCAAAGTCCATCCAATTGAACAATCATCTGTAATTTTCTCTCTTATATCCATAAAAGAGAAAAACCCACCTTTTCATCTTCTTCTATTTGTTTAAAAAATTGTCTTTTTAATAAAATTGTATTTTTACAAAAAAAAAATGTATTTATAACTGCTTTTTTTTCAAAAAAAATAAAAATAAAATTACATTTGCAAAAACACTTAAAAAATCTCCATTTTTAATAAAACAATATTTGTAACTATCTTAATAAAATTGTATTATTTTTTTAAAAAAAGAAGACAATTAAAAAAAAACTCTACATTTTTTTCTTTTCATAAAAAACAGTTAAACAAAGTTCTTTTCTTAATTATAAAAATTAGTTGCATATATATATTACAATGAAAAGTTAATATAAAAATCAGTAGTTTAATTATAAAATAGTTTTTTAAAGATAAAACCAACATTCCATATATTTTAATAAAAAATAACATTCCTTTATATATATATATATATATGTATATATATATACTAATATATACATATATTATAGTGCATTAATGTCTTTAGGGGTAAGAGAAAAAAATAGTTTTTTTATTTTTATAAAAAACAGTTAATATACAACACTTTGAACATAAATTTCTAAAAAATTTATAAAAAAACACTCAAAAAAGTTAATATAAACACTCAGTTTATAAAACACTCAAAAAAGTTAATATAAAAAAACAGTATAAACACTCAAACATAAATTTCAAAAAAATTATTTATAATACGATTCATCAACTGCATCCTTGGAGAGTTGGCCTAAAAAATATTTGAATAGAATACATCCAACATTGAAAGTTGAAAAAATGAATAGAATACATAAAACATGGAAAGATGAATTAGTTGCTCTCCATGCACATTAAAAAAATTCCTTCATTTTGCATGCACACACCAAACCCATATGCATAGAACTCTATAACAAAACGTTAACAGATCTGTTATTAGGAACCCAGATTTGTGATGAGTAGTGAAGAAAAAAATACTACTAACATATAACCCAAAACAAAAAATACTCACAGCACGTTAACAAATCAGTTCATACCAGATCTGCTCCTTTCCTGATGTTCGTTCTAGATCTACTCGGAGATGGATGTTCCTCCAAATTAACAGATCTACTCAGAATAAGAACAGATATGTGAGATGAGGAAGGGAAATGAGAGAATGATGTGGGAGAAGACGCCGGCAGATCGGAGTAAACTGTTGGAAATAAGAGATACAAAAAAAAGGCAGGAAGTGTTAAGAGTTGAAACATAGAATAATAGAAAACAGAGAAGAAAAGCTACAGCTTTTTCAGTTTACAAAATGGACGAAAATTCTCTATAATTCTCATTATATCAAACTGATGATTACATCCTTTATTTATAACCTAAAACAATAACCATAAAGCCTATAAAGTAGCAACTAATCTCCTAAATAAAAGCAACTACTACAGACCAAGTCTTCTGTAACTTCTACTCCTATTTTCTAGTTGACAGTCAAAGAACAAATCAACATAATTCTGCTGACTAAACCAATCACGTTTTGCATCAATTCTTTCCACTTCCCGTTGATGCAAAAACTGAAACATTGAGTAAGGATCGAAACTTCACGAACTTCGGTTATGAGAGTGACTTTGCAAATCCATCCGTAACATGGTCATTTGTTGGACAGTACTTCACTATAATTTTTCTTTTTGCAACTACGTCTCTGATGAAGTGATGACGAAGCTCAATATGTTTCGCTCTTTTGTGAAAAACCGGATTCTTCGTTATTAAAATTGTAGCTTTGTTATCGCAATAAATCTCCGTCGGTGAAGTTTGAACTTTGTGCAAATCCTCCATAATTCTGCGCATCCAAATAACTTGACATGCTGTCGACGTTGCTGCTATGTACTCTACTTCACACGACGATAATTCAACAGTTGAGAGCCAAGATATATCTCCCAAACCTATACTAAAAACATAACCACTTGTACTCTTCCGATCATCCACAAATCCTGCCCAATCACTGTCAATAAAACCAACTAAATTAAACTCAGCACTTGATTTATACCAAATCCCATAGTTACTGGTTGCTCGGATATAGCGAAGAATTCGCTTAGCGGCTCCAAGATGAGGCATAGAAGGATTGTGCATGAATCTTGGTATTAAACTAACCGCATACATTATGTCCGGTCGAGAGTTTATGAGATACATCAATCCGCCAACCATACTTCAGAAAAATTTTTGATCGGCCTTGCATGTTCCATCTTCCAATGATAATTTTTCATTTGTATTCATAGGGGCAGGTGAAGTTTTGCAATTACTCATGTTAAATTTCTTCAGCAAATCCCTTGCATATTTTTCTTGGCATATGAAGATGCCTTCATTTGTTTATTGTACTTGAATCCTAAGAAAAAAAATGGAGGAGTCCCAAATTTGACATTTCAAACTCACCCATCATACACTCCTTAAATTACTGAATAAGAGTGTTAGACGAAGAAGTATATATAATATCATCTACGTAAACACATATAATTAGAATTTCTCCGGTACACGACACCTTAACATATAATGTCGGCTCACTATCAGTCCTATGAAAGCCATTTTGATGAAGGTATTTGTCAAGCCTGTTATACCATGCTCTCGGAGCTTGCTTGAGACCGTACAATTCTTTCTTGAGCTTGTACACTTTCTCTTCTTGGCCTTAGATAACAAACCCTTGTGGTTGTTCCACATACACCTCCTCTTCCATAAAACCATTTAGAAACATAGACTTAACATCAAACTGAAACACTGGCCATTTATATTGAGCAGCTATAGCCAAACCAATTCGAACGGTTTCAAATATTGCAATCAAAGAGAAGTTGTCAAAGAAATCAGTACCTTGTTATTTCACATACCCCTTGGCAATGAGCCTTGCTTTAAACTTTTGCACGGTTCCATCTGGATTGCATTTCACCTTGTAGACCCACTTAACTCCAATCACTTTCTTCTCGGGTGGCAAATCTAATAATTCCCACGTGCCATTATTTTCAATTTCTTTAATTTCCTCTTGCATAGATTACTTCCATTACTTTTTCCCTTGTACTTCTTCATAGTTGACAGGCTCTGCACTTAATAAAGCAAAAGTGCATGATTCATAAATCTTGACTAAAGATCGATACTTATGAGAAGGACTATTAGAACCTGGAGTGGAATCTGAATTGTCGCTACCCACAATTTCTGAATTGCTTGGAGTAGACCTTTCGGATGAGCCCGATGATGTTGAATCCCTTGGAGAAGACCTCCCAGATGAACTTGATGATGGACAATGATGAGGCGATACTTGATTCTCCGTTTCTTGTGTTGGCTCGACTACATCCTCAACAAATGGCACTTGTTGATTTTGTTCTCCTTCCCAATTCTAGAAGCTATTTTCATCGAATACAACATCTCGACGAATAATATGTTTTCCATTTTTTGGATTATACAACCGATAACCCTTGGTTTCATCGCTATACCCCACAAAGATGCATTTTTTGCTCTTTTTATCAAGCTCTGAACGATCACTAGAGTCAATTAAGGAATAAGCAACGCTACCAAAAATCTTTAAATGACTTACATTGGGTTTTTGATTCCACCAAGCTTCATAGGGAGTCATGTTTCGGACGGCCTTAGTTAGATATATGTTGAGAAGAAATACTGATGTAGCTACTTCTTCAGCCCAGAACTCATTGGGCAGCCTTGTATCATTTAGCATGCTTCTGGACATCTCCACCACCGTTCGGTTCTTTCTTTCAGCAACACCATTATGTTTTGGGGTTTTTCTCACTGTTAGCTTCCTTTGAATCCCATTTTTCTTGTAAAAATAGGTGAACTCGTCGGATAAGAACTCTCCCCCTCTATCAGTGCGAAGAACCTTTAGGACCTGCCCACTTTCCTTTTCTGCAAAGGCTTTGAACTCCTGAAACTTTTCATAAGCTTCTAATTTGTAAGAAAGGAAGTACACCCAACTCATACGAGTATAATCATCCTTAAAGAGTAAAAAATATCTACTCTTATTGAAGAATAATGCTCTTGTTGGACCACATATATTAGCATGGATAATTTTAAGGGACTTCTTAGCTCTCCAAGCTTTTCCAATTGGAAATGGTAACTTGTGTTGCTTCCCGTAAATGCAGCCTTCACATACATCATCAATGCAATGTATTGAGGGCAAACCAACCACCATCTGCTTCTGATTCAATAATTTCATCCCATTAAAATGCAAATGGCCATACCGTAAATGCCAAAGTTTGGAATCATTGTTAACGATAGTAACCAATGCACATTCATTCAAACATGAGAGATCAAGGGGAAACATCATGTTCTTAGTCATATGAATCTTAACAATAGGCTGATCAGATATGTTCATTTTTTTATTTCACAAACATCTTTTTCAAACAAAATAGAATATCCTTTTTAAACCATCTGACCCACATTTAACAAGTTATGAGCTAAATCAGGTGAATAGTAAACGTCACTAATTGAGTTTGTAATACCTGACTTAGTCACTGCTCCAATACTTCCTTTACCTTCAATATGGAGTGCCTTGTCATCACCAAGCCGAGCATTTGACTTCGTAAATTCATCAAAGTTGCGAAATAAAGTCTTATTTCCTATCATATGGTTACTACAACCACTATCTAGAAACCATATATCATTCATAATCCCTTTAGGTTCCATACATGTAAGAAATAAATTACCTTCCTCTTACTCCTTTTTAGCAAAGTTGGCTTGCTGTTGATCCTTGTTTGGGCAGTTTGGTGAAATATGACCATATTGCTTACACGAATAACACTGCTTGCCTTGATGATCTTGTCTTTGGTTGCCTCTACCACCATTTTGATGACCCCAACCAGTTCGATCGCGTCCTCTTCCTGGACCACGATAACCTCCTCATCCTCTTCCTGCATATCCAGAACCACCTTCACCAGATTTTTCTTTAGAAAGATCCACCTTTGATTGAAATGCTTATTCCACGTTCTTATTTTCTGCTCTGTTCACCCTATCTTCATGAGCTAAAAGAGATCCCATTAAGCCATTCATAGAATAGCAACTCATATACTTGTTGGATTCTTCAATAGCAGTAACTACGTGATCCTACTTAGTGGGAAGACTTCTTAAAATCTTTTCGATAACCTTTTGATCAGAAATACTTTCACCAAAGGTCTTCACATGATTTACTATAATCGAAACTCTAAAAATGATGTCTTGCACCGATTCATTACTTTTCATAAAGAGTGTTTCAAACTCTCTATGCAGCGTCTGAAGATTCACCATAGTTACTTTGCTATCCCCATGGAACTCTTGCTTCAGAATTACCTACGCATCCATCGATTTGGTGGCATTTGCAAGACGGGGAAAAATTTCTTCCGTCACAGCTTGTTACAAAACAAGCACAACCTTCGCATCCTTCTTGCGAAGTTCCCGTACATCTGCTGCTGTCTCTGCAAATCCAAACTCAATTAACTCCCACAAGTCTTGTGAGATGAAAAATGTCTTCATCTTAATGCTCCAGAATCCATAATTTTCTCCCCTGAAAATTGGCACTAAGGATTGAGATTGTGAAACATTAAGAGAGTTCATTACTGCTCTTTGAAGCTTTTTAATAAACACCTCAGTTGCACAAAGATCTCCTACTACAACAATTAATCTCCACACCAAAAAACACTACGCCCAAAAATTGGAACCAACCTTGGCTCTGATACCAAAAATTGTTGGAAATAAGAGATATAAAAAAAAGGCAGGAAGTGTTAAGAGTTGAAACAGAGAATAATAGAAAACAGAGAAGGAAAGCTACAGCTTTTTCAATTTACAAAATGGACGAAAATTTTCTGTAATTCTCATTATATCAAACTGATGATTATATCCTTTATTTATAACCTAAAACAATAACCATAAAGCCTATAAAGTAGCAACTAAGATCCTGAATAAAAGCAACTACTACAGACCAAGTCTTCTGTAACTTCTACTCCAATTTTCTAGTTGACAGTTAAAGAACAAATCAACATAATTCTATTGACTAAACCAATCACGTTTTGCATCAATTTTTTTCACATCATATACAGTTAAATATCACATAAAGTACGCTTGGACAAAGTTACCATTCATTTGGTTTTCAGAAACCAAATGAAAACCACAACCCGTTTCATTTGGTAACACACGCTTGAACAAAGTTACCATTCATTTGGTTTTTCAGAGTCTATGGAGGTCTATATATAACACAAAAGACAGAGTAATAAAAAATCACATAACTGGGTTTTGGTTCATACACTACGCTTGGACAAAATTACCATTCTCCTCTTAAAAACGGAGTTGAACACAAAACTCAGTTAACATACAGCTGAACACAAAACATTGAACACACTTGAATAAAAACACATACAGTTGAACATAAAACCTAGTTAACAAAATGTTACCTTGGAACTATTATGGGTTTTGGTTCATACAGTCGAACACCCTTGAATAAACGAACACGCTTGGACAAAACACACAAAACTCAGTTCGTAAATATCACATACAGTTAAATATCACATAGAGTAAACACACTTGAATAAAACACATACAGTTAGGAATACGCTTGAACAAAATGCTTGGAAAAAATACATGAATACACTTGAACAAAAATCACCGTAATACATGTCGGAGTGTTAAGGGCCAAACCAAACCAAAGTCTTCATCTCTCTCTCAAAACTATTCTGGTCCAAACTCTTCAGCTATCTCTCATAACTCTATTGTCCTCGAGATTGTGTGTAGAGTAAGATTGTGTAAAAATATGTAGAAAGTACATATAGAATGTACTTTAGCCACTCTAGTCATAGTGTAGCCATGATGTCACACAAATGGTTCACGGATCAATTTGGTTGATTGTAAACCATTGGATTCAATTCCTTCATATTTAATCTCAACCCTCAGTTGATAAACACCAAATTCATCAACTTTCGATCTCAACTACCAATTGGCCTAGACAAAAGTTCCTCCTTTATTATTTATATATATATATATATTAGATTTGACTTCTATATTTATTTTACTAATGAGTGCATAATCGACTAATAAAATAAACAGGGTATACGTTCCTTATGGATGTAAGACATATAACTATATTTTTGTAGATATAGTCCCTATTTTTTCACTGTTGATTTCATTTTTTAAAAAATAGCAATTTTAGCTTTATAATAGATATAGAGAATTTAGTTTGAATTACTATCATGGTTTTAGAACGATCAAGTTTTGTTTAATAAAGATGGCCCCTATTTCTTTTATCCCAAATAAAAAAAACTATTTAAGTTTAAATCTTAATAAAGTTTTAAGTCACTTAACTTTTCTTTAATAAAAATGGTACTTATTTTTTTTCATTAATAAAAAATTCTCCGTTTTTAAAATACCATTTTTATAAGTTGTTTCTTCTTTACAAATCTAGTTTCTATATTTTTTTTGTTTAAAATGAGGTCTTTTAATATATATATATATATATATATATATATACACACACACACACTATAGTCTTTTTAAACATTAGACCATGGATTTCGTCGGGCTTCTGGTAATTTGAGTCTAACCACCGGTGCTCTTTCATCAAAGAGCAAATTAAATTTGCACTGTTATTTTTTTGGTTTTTCAGTCATTTTTAATATATGATGTGCTTCATTTTTTTATTTTCATAAAAGAACATATTTATGCCACATACTCGGTTTTTTAGTATTATAGTGCAAAATAAGTTTGTTGTATTAAGAATGTAAATTTAATTTTGCATTGAAAGAAATGCAAATAGTATTTTGCTATCTAGTGACGATAAATAGTGGTTCGAAGGTATGACATCTAGAACATCAAAAATCAAGTTGAAAATATAATAATTTGTTGATGCAAAATTATTTTTTCCCTCCTATGAATGAGTGATGGTAGCTGACAGCTTTGGCTTTTTAGTGTTTGTGTCGTTGTTGTCAAGCCAAGACAATCAAAGGTATGAAATCTAGAATATCAAAAATCAAGTTGAAAATATAATAATTTGTTGATGCAAAATTATTTTTTCCCTCCCGTGAATGAGTGATGGTAGCTAATAGCTTTGGCTTTTTAGTGTTTGTGTCGTTGTTGTCAAGCCAAGATAATCAATAATTTCCTTCAATTACCTACACAAAAATATAACAAACTTGCATAGAGGTAAGTACGGATGTCAATCTTAATCTAAGGAGCGAAACAATTGAAAAGTAATGCAATTCATTTTTTATTTAATTTCTTTTTAGATTTTTTTACCTTTTCTTTTTTGTAGTATTATTTTTTAATATTAAAATAATTTTAAGGGTAAATGAAGACTAAACTAAAGGAAGAAATATACTAAACTAGGAGGAAAGTCTAATGAAATAACTAAAAAGTGTGATGAAAAATCATAAATAAAATCTAACACAAAAATAAGAGATAAAGTGAGGAAGTAAATGTGAGAACAATCAAGGAATGGGACTACACCACATATTTTATTTAATCTAATTAATTAATTAGTTCATTTTGAATATCCCATATTAGTGTAAAAATTGCAAGTCAACTCTCGTCACAAATGCAATTTAAACATTAACCTTTTAGAAAATTATGTTTAAACTCCACAACTCTAGAAAACAAATTTGTACTTCTTTTAATATATCACCCGCTAGGACCGATTCATCAAAATTCATATAAATCTTAGAAAATAAAATTTAGAGTAGAAATTCAAGGAATAAAACCACACTTGAGGAACCCCTATCTTTAGTTCGATTCTAAAATGGGTAGTATATCTTGAATTTCGATTTTCTCTCGAAAATCATTTACCCTCTCTTGAGGCGTAAATTAAAGCACGAGGGATCAAAAATAACATTTAAAGGAAATTTCAAACAAATAAACTACGCCTCAAAAATAAATCTATAAAAATTAAAATTCTATAAGAAAAACAAATATTTACAAAACTAAAAAAATAAAACAAAACAATATAAAGTCTAAAAAAAATAAAAGACTTAAAACAAAACAATACTAATAAACGTAACAAAATAAAAACTAAAAATCAAATAAAAATAAACTCACACCTAAGTGAAATAAAATAATATAAAATAAATAAAAATTGTCAACACACAAATAAATCCTAAAAATATATACAAGATTCTAAAAAAATATGAAATAAATTCTAAAAATTAAAAACGACTCAAATAAAAATCTAAAAAATTAACAAAATATAAAAATAAAATAAAGGGTGCAAACTAAACATACAAGGCATATGAACAGGTTAAGGTTCATGTTTGAGGATTGGTTAATAGGTACGGGGATTAGGTTTAGCTCATTTAACCACATCTCTGCCACATTTTGACTCGAAATAAAAATTTTAAAACAGTAAATGCAAGCGAGCCTACAAAATAGACAAATATGCACATAAGACCCATTTTATTGAGAATTACCAATTAGTAATCGTCTATTCGGGGTATTATTTGAACACTTTTTGGTGTTTGTCACACCACCCCCAAATAGAACATTATTTGTCCTCGAGCAAAATATAGAGAAAAAGAAAGATAAGAAATCAAAAGTGTATCACTTTCGTGGGCATTTGCGATTGCACTTAGCATCTGCAATAAGCCTTTAAACCTATACGTTGCCATACATGACGAGTTTTATCTCAAGAGGGGTTGCAGGGAATACCCACAAAATTCTTTAAATGCAAACGACAATCAATCTCTTATTAGATGTAGAATAATCGAACAATCCATCAAGAGATAAATATTTTGAGAAATGCAAGCTAGAAGTGTTTAAAAAGTTTATCTAAGTAAATACTCAAGACACATCTTTCCTAGAACTCAACGTGTGTGTGTGAATCGGTCAGAATGGGTCGAGTATCACAAGAGTAATTCTTAGATCGCCTTTTCAGAATCAGTGCTTCAACTTCAAAATCTCATGGATATATCTCTCTCAAACGAACTCACGAGATTTGGATAAGTGTATTGCTTTTGTGTGTGAGGAGGTGAGTAAATGTAAGCAACGTTAAACATCTCACACACAAATAAGAAAGAGAGAACATATTAGTAAAAAAAATGATCTCATGAAAGAATGCTAATCACTATAGTGAGAACGTCGAGTTATTCACCACGTTGACTTTCATTTGCCCGAACACCTAGGAAAAATATAGATGACTATGGGTGAGGGAGAAATGAAATGGGAAGGATATGATGATATGAAGTAGGATGGTGATATGATGGATGGATGTTAGAGAAGAGTATTATACTCTTGCAGAACAAATGACTTTATTTCACAAGAACTTGACTCGACTTTCTCTTTTTCTTTTCTTTTCTTTTCTCTTTTCTTTTTTTCTCACTTTAAAAAAAATCTTCTTTTTTTCTTTCTCTTTTATACTCTCAAAACTCTTCTCTTTTCAAAATGGTGGGTGGCAATGGTGGTATAAAAATAGGGATAGTAGATGGTGATGATATGAAAAATGAAAGGTATATGGATGTGGATGTATGGGTGAAAGACTAGTTATCGGGACAAATTTTAAGACACATGTTTCTTACAAATCGAAGGTGATGTCATTCGTAGTGATCAAGCCAAAAATTTAGTGAAGAATAATGAGATCATAAAACAATTAAGCGTGGAACCAAAGGAAGTTGAATCAACTTGTGACTCGAAGATTGCGTAAAACACTCTATAAGGGTGAAAGGCAAAAATCTCACAAGCTAAAGTCTCCACTGGTGATCCTTAAGGTTCTTTTGAGAATCGTAGTACTCTTCAACTCTAAACTGTAGTGACGTGATAAGTGCACAAATTTTGTTGAGTCTAGAAATTCATGGTGCAAAATGCCTTGGTATGTATTACATAGTATATTTAGAAAAATTATCCTCTAGCTTGATTCCTAGAATTGAAAGATGGATGATAGAAAATTCACGTCAATGAGTGAGATGAAAGAAACTGGACAGAAATTTTAAAAATCGAATTTTGCAATTTTTTCAAAAGAGGTACGATTTTGATAAAATTTCCAACCCCAAACAAAAAGGAACATCGTCCTTGATGTTAAGTAAAATGATTTTCAAAATTGAGAGCAGAAGGGAGGAAAGAGATTACCATAATCAACCTCTAATGAAGTGAACAGATGAATCTAAAAAGAAACCTGAATAAGTGATTAGAAAAAAATGTGTACAAGTCTATAAACACTATAAAGCATTGGGGTGAGACTCGTACTCAGAAACATCGGGCTTCCTCTTGGTAGAGCTAAGTTTAATGTCTTTAGCCAAACCAAAGGGAACTCACCCTAAGGATAAGAACTATGAAAGTATGAGTGAAAGAAAAATAAGGTGATGATAATCATCCCCAAGCAAGAATGAAGCATCAGTTGACGCGACTTAATATTTGTGTCAAAGGTGCGTACAATCTAGGCTCAAGTGCAAGCCTGTCGCTCAAGTAATAAACCCGGTAAGTCGGGATCGTATCCACAGGGATCGAGATTGCCAAATAGTAATAAGAAAAATAATTAAATCTTGAAATGATTTCGTAAAAGAAACGAAAAGATGATTAAAAATTGGGAAAATTTATATTAAAAAATTACTTAAGAAAAACAAACTGAAAAGTACAAAAGAAATTAGATCTGACAAATGGGAGAAAATAGGGTAGGGTACAATCCCTCAATCCTTAACAAATTACCATATAGAATACTAGAATTGTAAATTAAAATTATTGACTAGATCCGGTCTTTATACATTCTAACCATTACATATATGAGGGATCTAGCCCGCATCATATGAAATCAAATATAGATATAAAGCGGTGAATGAATCCAGTCTTTATATATTCTAAGCATTACGTATATGAGGTTCACGCCCGCACCATACGAAATCAAAGATAAATATAAAGCGGTGCTTTCACGATTCAATCAATATTTTAATTTAACCTCTATTTTCTACAAAAATAATTTTCCTTGGATTGAGTTCATGTACCCAAACCCTTGGGAATTTAGCTACTCATGATTTGGTTCAAGAATAAATTCACACACAAAATTATGGATCTACAAGACATGGGAAATAATTTGCAAATAATAAAAATAGAGAATGGAAAGATATTACTGGAATTCAGAAACAAAAATGGAATTGGAATCCAGAATTTCTTACAAACTAGGGTTCATGAAAACTCTTGAAGGAATAGAAAATTTGCTCTCAAAATCTAACCCTAAAATTCAATCTAGCACTTCTAACCTACTCCTAACCTAGCCTCTCTCTAGCAACTCCCCTTGAAAATGAGGTAGGGCTTGGTCTTTTATAGCACCAAGTTGCACGAATTTGGCATCAAATTTCGCTTGTGGCACAAGTTTTCCAAGAGTTGCACTGCATTAAATGCATAATTAATTACAGAAATCCGCACATCGAGACTCTTCATTATCGCGCAACTTCAAAACATCGTAACTTCTTCACTGTAGCTCGGATTGAGGTGCCGTTTTTTCCAGTATTCTTGTAATTTAGAACTCTTCAACTTTCTAGTTGGCCCCACCTCCGGAATAAGGCTGTAAAATTACGAAAATGCCCTTCAACTCTCCATTTCTTGGTTTCTTTCACTGTTTTGAGCTCTCCTTCGCACTAACTTGCGTGAAATACCTGTAAAACACATGAGAAATACACAAAACACGAAATACTTGCCAAAAAAGGTTAGTAGCATAAATAAGAGACAAATCCAAGCTAGATACACTGCACGGGATCATAAAAATACTGAAATTAAGGGGATAAATGTGAAGAATATGTGCCTAAACACACCCCCTAACTTAGAACTTTGCGCTTCCCGAGCAATGTATATGAATCCTAACCAAAATTCTACTCTTGAAAATTCCTTTATTAAAATAAAATTCCACTTTCACAGGCACGCGATTGCATTTAGCGTATGCAACAAGCCTTTAAACCTCTAGGTTACCCTAGTAGGACGAGTTTTGTCTCGTGAGGGTTTGCAGTGAATACACCCACAAAATTCTTTATTGACTCAAATAAATATCAAAATACTTAAAAATTGTACAATTTAAACTTTTCGAAAAAATAATCACCATCAACTCATATTCAACTGTTTCAAACCGTAGCGTGTGTGTGCAAAGCCATCAATTAAACCTCAAATTTCCACCGATTGAGCATTACGTTACTTTCCGAAAATTCGTTTTGATTCAAATTCTTACGGATGCACTCACAAACGAATCACTCGGATTGTGGTTATTTTCTCTCGGTATGCATGATATAAAGAGTAAATATAATGGACACAAATTCATGCATACAAAATTGAAAAGAAGGAAATTTATAGTGAAAAGATCTCATCATCGGAATACAGTTATTAGGAAATGGGAACATCACCTCTAATTCACACCATTTAATCTCTCATATTATCTTTTCATGTCTTAGCTCTCCATGCGGTAACCAATTTCGCCATTCGGACTCGGTTAGGACTTTCTTGGGTCATAAAGTGTAAAGGGTAAAAATGAGAATACATGGGCTATTCGGAATTGGAAAATTTCCTTATGATGTCCATAAGTGCTTTTTTTTTCGGGCATTTGCTTATTTTTCTCTTTTTTCTTTTCGTTTTCTTCTCTTTTTTTTTTTCTCTTTTTTCTCTTGCCCCTTTTTATTGCTCAATTTGGGCTTACTTGATAAATTTTCTCAATTTTCACAATTCCGGGCTATTTGGGTTTTTCGGATTATCAAACGAAAGGATAAATTATATTTGGCTCAAAGTGGGTTGCAAAGGGATAATTTTTCACATCTTTTTATGACTAATATTTTTGGGTAACAAATGATGGCCTACTTCATCGTCCAAATTGCTAATCACAATACCATATGCATCTCGAGATTAATTAAGTTTAGAGATATATTTAGCACGAATTTCGAGACAACATTTCACACATTTTCCATAACCGATCAAAACAAAGGATTGAGATCATCAACGACTTATTAAAACGCTGAAAATAACTTTGAGTTAATCATAAACTCGGATTGATTTACAAACTCATAAAAGGTGAAAGGCTCAAAATCTCACCGGGTTTGATCAATCTCCACACTTATTCGTTAAGTCGTCAATTTTCTTTCAATTTCCATCTTCGGTCAATTTTGGCTTAGTGCATTAGGAAATTTACAATTTGAGACTTTAAATAGAACAAAGGTGATATTTTTGAAAATTTTAAATTCTAATTTTTATTTATTTTGAACAAAAATTTTTTTGGTTTTTTTCAAAATTTTTCAATTTTTTTTTTAAAAACACACTTGGAACACACTTGGAAAGAACATGTGATCGAATCAATGAATCTAAACAATAAATGGGAACAATATCCCACACCCCCTAACTTAAATGTTGCATTGTCCTCAATGCAAATCAAGAACACAACATAAAGAGAGGAAAAGAAAGATATTACCCAAATGTAGTGATCCTCGATGAGTACGAGTCCATTGAATCTACAAAATAAGTTAGAACCAAGCATAGCAAAAAGAATAACAAAAACTCTAACTAATTACTCTAAATTATAAAAAAAATAAAAATAAAAAGCTAATTATGTACAACCTACGATTTGAACTTCTAGTAACTCATATAGTAGAAGTTGAAAAATTTGAGGGTCCACCCAAAATACAATTTAACTTTGAGGGATTAATGGTGTACCCTCATTAGGATGCATGCCTCCCGAAAAGTAAGAATTCTGTTTGAAAAACGGAAGGCATGTGAAAAGTTTAAAAAATGAACCATCACCAATTACAAAATTTAGGGGGATAATGAAGGATTTTGGTGCATAAGAGGACAAGTCCCATTGGGATCCAAGAAATATAGAATCACGTTCCAAAGATTTTTCAAGTAGTATGGGGAGAGGGGCACACAAAAAGGAAAAATCCATATTAGAAAACAATTTAAGCATAGAGTGCTTGTCCTCATAAACCGGAAAATGATCCTCTTGTTGCGTAGCACGTGTGTTGGTCTCTAAGTCGGACGATATTTGAGTCGTATCTTCAAGTACCTCTGAAGACTCAAATGGTATGGGTGAAGGTTTGGGAAGGAGGAATGCATCAATTCTATTTTTCCACTCGCTTTCGTCCAAATGACAAATTGAGGCCCAGAAAGATTGGACTTCATCAGAAAGGCTTGCATCCACCTGTCCAAACTCGCGCTCAAACTCTGCTAGGCTCAACTCCTCTAGCTCTCTCTCTTGCTTGGTGTCCTCAAAATTTTTTCCCTCAAAATTTTCAATTGGATCTGGTGGAGTGACACGTCTAAGTGTGTGGCCCGTAAGATGAAGCATCTCAAAATAACATTCCCATACAAGAAGCGGATCAACATCCTTAAGACATTCATCCAATTCTTGTGATGGATTTAATGGTTCGATAATAGTGGGGACACAAGGAGACAAATGATCCTCAACCTCAGTAGAATTTGCAATATTTATAATTGGTTGAGATTAGAAAGAACTTGGATCAATTTCAATGATTTCATTCTCAAGAGTATTAGGTGAAGCGCAAGTCTCGACCTTTTCTAAGTTGTCCAAATAATCATTCAACTCCTTGCAAGTTGCTATAATTTTCGACTCAAGAACAGCACGGTCATCAGATTGCTTTTTTAGATCAAGTAAGAGTTCTTCCAAAGTAGGCTTTCTTGGTTCTAGCACCTCGAATTCCTCATTTGGTTGAAAACTTACTTCATCTTCAAAACTATCGGAAAAAAAAATCCTCATTGGGTTCAAATGATGCATCTAACTCTTGCTCCCAATAACGATTTTTTTCGCGATATTCTTTTTCAAGTCTTTCTTCTTCAAGCAATTGATTTTGATAAATTTGGAGTTTCTCAGCACTAGGCTTGTATTTAATATAATCATCTTTAGTGATATTGATCCAATGGTCATAAGTCTTGAGTGCCTCCTCTTCCTCACTATTAGCATAACAATTAAAGCCATCAAAAGAGTTAAAATAAGACATTTCAAATTGGGAAATTCAAGAACGTGACACCCATTTTTTTTTCAATTTTTGTTATATATATATATATATATTCGAAATCACTTGTAGATAAAATAACTTTCTTAAAAATTTAACAATTTCAATCCCCGACAACGGCGCCAAAAACTTGACGCGACTTAATATTTGTGTCAAAAGTTCCTACAATCTAGGCTCAAGTGCAAGCCTGTCGCTCAAGTAATAAACCCGGTAAGTCGGGATCGTATCCACAGGGATCGAGATTGCCAAATAGTAATAAGAAAAATTATTAAATATTGAAATGATTTCGTAAAAGAAACGAAAAGATGATTAAAAATTGGGAAAATTTATATTAAAAAATTACTTAAGAAAAACAAACTGAAAAGTGCAAAAAAAATTAGATCTGACAAATGGGAGAAAATAGGGTAGGGTACAATCCCTCAATCCTTAACAAATTACCATATAAAATACTAGAATTGTAAATTAAAATTATTGACTAGATCCGGTCTTTATGCATTCTAAGCATTACATATATGAGGGATCTAGCCCGCATCATATGAAATCGAAGATAGATATAAAGATGTGAATGAATCCAGTCTTTATATATTCTAAGCATTACGTATATGAGGTTCAAGCCCGCACCATATGAAATCAAAGATAAATATAAAGCGGTGCTTTCACGATTCAATCAATATTTTAATTTAACCTCTATTTTCTACAAAAATAATTTTCCTTGGATTGAGTTCATGTACCCCAACCCTTGGGAATTTAGCTACTCATGATTTGGTTCAAGAATAAATTCACACACAAAAATATGGATCTACAAGACATGGGAAATAATTTGCAAATAATAAAAATAGAGAATGGAAAGATATTACTGGAATTCAGCAACAAAAATGGAATTGGAATCCAGAATTTCTTACAAACTAGGGTTCATGAAAACTCTTGAAGGAATAGAAAATTTGCTCTCAAAATCTAACCCTAAAATTCAATCTAGCACTTCTAACCTACTCCTAACCTAGCCTCTCTCTAGCAACTCCCCTTGAAAATGAGGTAGGACTTGGTCTTTTATAGCACCAAGTTGCACGAATTTGGCATCAAATTTCGCTTGTGGCACAAGTTTTCCAAGAGTTGCACTGCATTAAATGCATAATTAATTACAGAAATCCGCACATCGAGACTCTTCATTATCGCGCAACTTCAAAACATCGTAACTTCTTCACCGTAGCTCGGATTGAGGTGCCGTTTTTTCCAGTATTCTTGTAATTTAGAACTCTTAAACTTTCTAGTTGGCCCCACCTCCGGACTAAGGCTGTAAAATTACGAAAATGCCCTTCAACTCTCCATTTCTTGGTTTCTTTCACTGTTTTGAGCTCTCCTTCGCACTAACTTGCGTGAAATACCTGTAAAACACATGAGAAATACACGAAATACTTGCCAAAAAAGGTTAGTATCATAAATAAGAGACAAATCCAAGCTAGATACACTGCACGGGATCATAAAAATACTGAAATTAAGGGGATAAATGTGAAGAATATGTGCCTAAACATCAGTCTTGTTGGATAATGGCTAAAACAGTCAATTCACTTGTATGGCAAAGTGAATCACTCGATGCAGAGTATCAGTGGACCATGGGTTGGTGGGTATTAGGGTAAGGGTGATAAAGGCAAGGGTGAATAAGCATCGATCACGGGCCTTATTGAGCATAAAGGTGAGGGTAACAAGGGCCCTATATGCATGATGCTCTAATTGGATGGGGAGGCGAAAGGGTGCAAAAATAGTGATTGGGCATAAAAATAGCACGGTGGTTCTATAAATGAATGATAATAATGGTCAAGCTATGACACATTGATGAGCTGACGGGAATACAAATCACCACTACAGGGGAGTGGCGGGCATAAAGGAACAACCTCTGTGTCACAAGTGAGAGTGACACCACAAATACTCTTATGGATGGTGTAGGGTGGTTTCAAGTAAGGAACTAGATAAACATATGTGAACTGTTGTGGTATAAGTAATAGTCTCAAACTAGGTGTTGGGGTGGAAGGGACAATGCAGTGGCGGATTGGGGGGGGGGGGGGGGGGGCTGCTGCAAAAGTTCTCAAATTTTTTGTAACAGAAGTGAATTTCTAGTGAGAGTTTGAGCTTAGGTAAAAAAAACATGGGTTGTTGGCAGGTAGGCCCCAACTAAACTTTCAACTTTTGAAACTAAAAACAAAACGTGCTTGTAGAGTTTTATTCTAATTACACAAATGACAAAAGTGACTTTTTAATGGTTAGGTTAAAAAACAAACCAACCCAAATTCTTAACAGATAGCACCCAAATACATACAACAAAAGAAAGAGAAGAGAAATTTCGGAGAGATAGTGACGTCCAAGAAAAATACATCTTTGTGGAGGTATTTTTTTTTCTTTCCATTTTTCTTTCGATCGTTTTAACAAAAAGAAACAGTTAACAATAAAAAGTAAAAGATGATTTTTGTAAATGTTTAGTGTTTAAAAATTTAATAAACTAATTTGAAATAATATTATTAATAAAAGACAAATTTATTTAGTTTTTTTTACAGTTTTAATTTTGTTTGGAAACAAATATTTTTCTAATTAATAAATTGGTTAAATAAAATTTCTTATTATTTAATATATTAAATAATAAAGTGTATAATTATTATTTAATATATTAAATAATATCTTAATTTATTTTATGTGATAGATTGAAGAAACAATTTCAGTCATTCGATTTCAGTGCTCCATTCGCATCAAATTATCAAAGGTAAATTTGTCTCATTAAACTTTCATTTAGAGTTTATTCGATTAAATTTTTACTAAAAAAATCTTTACATGTTAGTAAAATTTTTGTTCTTCATGTATTATTTTTTTGACAATTCATTATGGTCAAGAGAACAACTATTGATGCATTTTTCAAGAAAAATGATGTTGCAAATTATTTGATTACATCTATCGAGAAAGAAATTGCTCGTGATTTTGAAGTTGATGACATTATAGATTACTTTTATGAAATTAAGGAACGTCGATCACAATTTGCGATGCCAAAAATTCCTATGTAGTTAGGGCCATTTTTTTAATTATCCGTATCAATGGTGTTTATGTCAATAAAGATCTACGTAATGAATTTTTGGGATTATTTATTCATGTGCTTCACTTATTCATATTTATATTTTGTTTACTTAATGCTTTGCCCCCCCCCCCCCCCCAACTATGAACTTCCTAGATCCGCCACTAGGACAATGAGAGGGATAAAGGGTGGGTTGGGTGGGACAAAAGGTGGGGGAAGATGATCCAACTCAAGAGTGGGAGACACACACTCCTCATGAGGCTCGGAGTGATCCTTAAGGGCACTTGTAGTGGGAAGTGTGGAAGTAAACGAGTGTGTGATCAAATTATCCACTCGTAAGTCACCATCTGAGGTGGTGGGAAAATCTAACAAGGAATCCAAATTCGATAGAGAAAAATGAACATTAATATAAGACTCAAAATGAGCCAAGAATGGTGAAACAAGATCCATATCTGGAGAGGTAGGAACCATATTGGATTCAATCTTAGGACAGGGGTGAGCACTCGTAGCTGGATCTAACCCATGAAGAATTGGTGCCTCTCAGATACACACAGTGGGATCAATTTGTGTAGACTCAGTCATTGTTTTAGATTCATTGGGAAAGGGAGTGTGAACCTCAATGGTGGGCTCTTGCGGATAAGGTAGTGTTTGATCAGTCTCACGATCTTCGAATAAGTCAACACAATTGTCAACGTGAAACCTGCACCACAGAGTGATCTCAACTTCGATATTCTCAGGGTGATTGGGCTGGTCAACTTAAAATCAGTGGCACAAGACGACTCATCATCGCTCCACGAGCGAACAACAATGGGCTGACTTGGGGTGGAATCCGACTCTCTCGCACACTCAAAATCATTGAGGCATTTTTCAAGCCATTGGAGAGTTTGATTTTGATATTGAGTGGCTTGCTCTTTCTCGAGGATGAACTTTTGCAAGAGTCTTTCGAGAGTGGACATGGATGGTGGTGTTGGTGTGATGGGCGGTGGCAGTGGTGGAGCTGGACACAACTCGCTATGAACATTAGGAAATGGAGAATATTCATATAAAGAATGGGGAGTGGGGCCAAGTGTATCGTACACCGGAGAAGCATTCCGTGAGAGACAGAAGGATGATAATATTTAGGTGCGTAGTAAGGGAACTGATTGGGATGGGGTGCACTTGATTGACATGACAATTGTTGGAACATGTAAGGATCCGCAATATAAGGTTGGGATTCTTATTGCGTGGAAGGGGGATCAGGCCTCCACGAATAGCTTGGATACTCACACGACTCGGGATTGGATATATTATGACAATTGGACGAGATGGATTCCAAAACTGTGTCATATGGATACACATGTTACATGGAGAGTTCGGATGGATGTGGAAAGTATGGACACTCATGGGGCAAGTGATTAGCTTGAAATCAGTATGTGCATGTAGAAGAATATGACACGTTGATACTCATAATTGGAGGCGATGAAATATGAGATGCGTGCATGGATGACACATGAGTATCAAGGGTGTGTGTGTGAGAGTTAAAGCAACTAAGTAAAGCGTGGATGTGCGACTCAGTCTCAACTTCAAGCATGTTTCTAGAAAATGGGAAATGGCCAAAGTATTCCCGTAAAGGATAGTCTTCGGCCATGATGAGAGAAATATTTTTTGGATTTTTAAATGTTTTTTCAAATGGAAAGAAAATAATTTTGGTTTTTTTTTTTGAAAATGAGGGAAAGAAAATATTTTTAGATTTTTATAAAAATAAAGGAAGAAAATATTTTTGGAAGAAAAGATGGGAAATATATTTGGACTCTTTGAATTTTGACGAACTCACTAAAATTGACTGTCGAAAAATTGAATTGAACACACATAAGTCAAGGATAAATCCGAACGAGCACATAGCCAATCTTTATCTTCAAAATTTAGTGAAAGTGTAGTCAAATTTTAATTAAGTCCACGAGCGATAAAAATCATAGAATTTACCTTTGTGATCGCCTTTGTAAAAATGTTCTCCTATTTGTATAACTAGTTAATTGATTTTAAATTTAATGATAGCTAGGGTAGCACATAAAGGATAAGCGAGTGAATAGGTTGATGAGATATCTTCTCGTGAATGATCGAGGGGAAGATCTTAATTGATTAATTCATCATACACATTCAAAAATAAATGAGAGAATAAAAATCAAATAATACCACGCAGTCACACACAATATTGACTCGCTAGCAGGAGATTAGCAAGTGTTTAGAAATGTATCACCCACGGTTTTGACATGCGTGGGGTGATGCACGATTTGAGTCGACCGGGGGGAGAACTCACCGATCTCAGTCGGCCCCAGGAGTCCTACAAAACCAAAGTAGAGAGGCTTCTTTTCCTCACCTTTGGACGCCCTCTCTCTACCTTGTCCGGTTTTTCTATCAAGCTTTTCTTCTTTTTATTACAAATTTAAATGAAAAAAATGGTGTCTCCAAGCACCGTAATACAAGCCAATAATACACTCCTACAACAAGCCTTCTAAGAAAATGAAAAATGGACAAAAAATAAGAAAAATAAATGATAAATGAACTACACTCCAAAATCTTCGCAAGTTCTTAAAGCTCCAAAGATAGGCAACTATGCCATTTGATAACTTTGGCTTTTTAATGTTTCTGTCGTTGTTGTCAAGCCAAGCTAATCAATAATTTCATTCATTTACCTACACAAAAATATAACAAACTTGAATAGATGTAAGTACGGATGTCAATCCTAATCTAAGGAGTGAAACAATTGAAAAGTAATTCAATTCATTTTTTTAAAAATTTATTTTAAGATTTTTTTACTTTTTGTATTTTTTACCTTTTTTTAGTATTAAAACAATTTTCAAGGGTGAATGAAGACTAAACTAAAGGAAGAAATATAATAAACTAGGAGGAAAGGTAAATGAAATAACTAAAAAGTGTGATAAAAAAATGATGAATAAAATCTAACACAGAAATAAGAGATAAAGTGAGAAAATAAATGTGAGAATAATCAAGGAATGAGACTACACCACATATTTAGTCAATCTAATTAATTAATTAGTTCATTTGAAATATACCAAATTGGTGTTGAAATTGCAAGTCAACTCTCATCACAATGCAATTTTAACATTAACCTTTTAGAAAATTAAGTTTAAACTCCCCAAAACTCTAGAAAATAGATTTATACTCCTTTTAACAAATCACCCGCTAGGACCGATTCATCAAAATTCATATAAATTTTAGAAAATAAAATTTAGAGTAGAAATTCAAGGAATAATACCACACTTGAGAAACCCCTATCTCTAGTTCGATTCTAAAATGGGTATTATATCTTGAATTTCGAATTTCTTACGAAAATCATTTACCCTCTCCCGATGCGTAAATTGAAGGGTGAAGGATCAAAATTAACATTCAAAGGGACTTTCAAATAAACAAACTAATTAATTAAAATAACATTAAATAAGGGTTCATCCCACCCCCTTGAAAGGGATTTTAGCCTAATATGGTGAATAAACACAATAATCAAAGCAATCAAAGGCATTAAAATAAAATAGAAGAGATGAGAGAACAAATCTTCAAACAAGTCTCCTTGATTTGTAAAATTGAACTTTAATTCTTCATTAAACTTGAGTATTATCCATCCAATTTGAGCATCCAAACAATTTGTTAATTCAATACATCATTCAATTGAATCTCTCAACAATTTTATTTTTCACTAATCTCTAAAAAAATAAAAAACTACACTAAAAAAACTAAACTAAAAAAATGTTTCTCTTTGAAGTCTCTAGAATTATCTTCCTCTTTTCTCTCTTTTTAAAATGGGTCTTAATATTCTTAAATAGTAGGCACAATGGAGCAAGGGGTAATTTGGGACATTGAGAAGGTGCATGAGGATGAAAGGTATGAGTGGGCGTAATGCGGAAAATATGCACACATGTGGATGGGTTTGTGATGTAAGGAGGTTGTTGGGGTGTTTTTGGAAAAGGGTAAAAGGCATTAAAACACATGTAAGTTTTTTTGGTTTATTTGGTTTAGGATATTTTAACAGGTAAAAACGATTTTGGACATGTGGGTTTAAATGGGAGATGGGTATTGGAATAAATTGGTATTTGGAACAAGTTCAAAGTTCAAATGGGATAAGTGAGACTTTGATTGCAAATGGGGTATTGGGTTTGGAGCATAAGATTGGAGCCAGGTATGGATGGGTTAATGGGTTTTTGATGTGGAGAACTGGGTCTGACCGATCTCGAGTATTTCAGGGAATGTCTGGCCGAAGTTTAATGGGTTTAGGCAATTGGGTTAAGGGTAAAGGTGGTAGGCTAGTTCCGTTTTCGGGTTGTGGATTTATGGTGTTTCGGGTTTGATCTAGAGTTGAGCAGGTCCGAAAATGGGTTCGTCGGCCTGATATGGGTTAACTTTGAGGTCGAATCATGGCGATGTTGACGCGGGTTAAGTTTGTGGGTTTTAAGGTGGGTTATGGATGATTATGGAGGAAAGAGAGAGAAGAGGTTAATGGGTTTTGTTGGGGGTGTTTAATGGATGGTAGGAGAGAGGAGGGAGAATATGGGTTATTTTGGTGGGGAAGATGAAGTGGGATTTATTGTGTGTGGGTGAGTTACTTGGGTGTACGAGTGTGTAAGATAGCGTGGGGTGTGTGTGTTAGTTTGTGACCCCCCAAAAAATAAACTGACTCAAAATTAAAGCTATAAAAATTAAAATTCTATAAGAAAAACAAATATTTACAAAACTATCAAATAAAACGAAACAATATAAAGTCTAAAAAAAATAAACTTCTAATTCTAAAAAAAAAATAAAAGACTTAAAATAAAGGGTTAATTACATCTAGGCCCCTTAAACTTTGCCACTATTTGCACTTTCCACCCCATTCTTTTAATTTTTTTTAATTTACACCCTAACTTTGAAAACGACTACAGTTTACCCCATGCAATCTAGCACTGTTAACTTTTGACAAACATCATTAGTCATGCGCGTGGCACATGACATTAAGCAAGGGCTTTTTTGTCCAAACCTAATTATTTTAAAAAAAATCTTTAAACAATAAAGAAACATTTAAAAATTTCAAAAATGCCAAAACCTATTTTAAAAATATAAAAAAAACTTGGAATAAATTCTAAAAATATGAATATATATTTAAAATTTTTGAAAATGCCAAAAAACATTTTAAAAATACAAAAATCCTTGGAATAAATTCATAAAATATGAATATATATTTAAAAATTCTGAAAATATGAAAACATATTTACAAAAATATAAAAAAAACCATGGAATAAATTTTGAAAATATGAATATATATTTAAAATTTTCAAAAATACAATAAATATTTAAAATATATATAATAAAAACTTGGAATAAATTTCTGAAAATATGAATACATATTTAAAATTTTAAAAAATAACAAAAAATATTTAAAAAATATAAAAAAACTTGGAATAAATTTTGAAAATAAAAAAAATATAAATTTAAAAAATCCAAAAATACCAAAAAGTATTTTAAAAATATAAAAAACCTTCGAATAAATTTTGAAAATATGAATATATATCTAAAACTTATTAAAATACCATATAAAATTTAAAATCTGTAAAGTTCTAAAAAGTAATTGGTGAAAATTTTATTTCCCACAAAAAAAGTTGTTTCAACCAATAAAAAATAATTTTCATATATATAAAAAATGACAAAAATATTAAACCATTTAAAAATATTGAATTTATTTTCCAAATTTTCCAACCAAACTTTTGAACATTTTAAAAGTCTAAAAATATTTATTTATTTTTTCTCCTAAAATATGGAATTAATACAATTTTATTTAAAATGTTTGAATTAAAGTGATAAACTTCTAAAAAATAGGGAATAATAGGGATTTTTTTTTAAAAAGTTTCAGTAAAAGTGAAAACCTTTTTCATATATGAAAAATGCTGAAAAAACTTTAAAAAAAATCTGAAATGATAGAAAAAATACATTTCAAAGTTAAAAAAAAAGTGAAAAATAGAAAAAATATTTTCAGAAAAAAAAAATTGTTCAACTTTGATAAAAAGAAAAACAACAACAAATCTAATCTCATCTCAAACTACCCCACCACTGCCAACCTCCATTCCGCCTGGTACCCCCGCCTAACCAACACCCCTCCAACCTAAAAACCGAATCTCACCTCAAACTAGGAAAAAAAAACAAATCTCAAACCAAAAAAGAAAGAAAAAGAAGATATGGCTTGGGTTTTTTTCAAGATCTAAACCAGATTTGTTAGATTTTTTATTCCATTCAGATTTCTTGGGCTTTGTTGATGGAGATGGTCATGGCAGAGGTGTGTGGTGGCTGAGGGTTCGGGGCAGAGGGGTGTCTGTGGCAGAGATGGTGGCATTGTGCAGGGTGTGGGGGGGGGGGGGGAGAGGTTCATGGGCGGAGATGGGGGTGGGGTGGGAAACAAGGTAATAGAGAGCGAAGAGAGGAAGACGTGTTTGGAGGTGAAAGAGAGAGAAGAAAGAGAAAGATAAAGATAAAGATAAAGAGAAAGATAAATATAGGGTTTTATGTTTTTTTAGTGGTCAAAAGACACCCCTTTAAAAAAACTCACATGCCATTCACGTGCGCATTTTTCGTCAAAAAAGTTGACGGTGTTAACGTTATGGCGCAATTTGAGATTTTTTAGAAAGTTCAGGGAGTTAAATGTCAAACACAAAAGTTTGGATGGTGAAGTGAAAAGAGGAGTAAAGTTTAAGGGGCCCAAGTGTAATTAATCCTAAAATAAAATAATACTAATAAACCTAATAAAATATTAATAAAATGAAACTGAAAAACAAAAACTAAAAATCAAATAAAAATGAACTCACACCTAAATAAAAAAAAATAGTCGACACACAAATAAATCCTAAAAATATATGCAAGACTCTAAACAAAATAAATAATCAATCTTAAAAATGAAAAACGACTCAAATAAAAATCTAAAAAATTAACAAAAAAAAATATAATAAAGTGTGCAAACTAAACACACAAGTCTTAGGAATGGGTTAAGGTTCGGGTTTGGGGACTGGTTAACAGGTCTGAGGATTATGTTTAGCTCATTTAACCACATATTTGCTGCATTTTGTCTCGAAATAAGGCTTTTGAAATCGCAAATGTAAGAAGGCCTACAAAATAGATAATTACATGCATAAAACCCATTTGTCGAGAATTAGTAATTAAAATTCGTCTATTTGGGGTATTATTTGAACACTTTTGGTTGCTTATCAGTAGCGGGAGTTTTGGTAACATGGGGTTCAGTGACATCCTTAGTCTAACGTGTACAAAAAAAGTAAATTTCATAAAATTTTAAAAATGAAACACCCCATTCTAAGGAAAAAACAAGGGCTAAATTTGTAAAGAAAAATAAAGCCTTAAATTGTTTTTTAGTAAAAAATTTAATTAAGGAAAAATAAATATGAAATATTTTTATAAAAGAAAAGTTGTTTGTCCTTTCGTGGAGTAGATTACGGGTGTAAGAAAGTGAAGGATATACTAAAATAATTGTATGTTAAGATGGTAAAAGGGAGTTTTTTGGTTACTGAATAGTTTTAGGGAGGAACTTTATAATAAAAATAATGTGTCCTATAAACATAATGAAAATGTTAACAAATCATTTTCATATATATACATTAAAATAAATCGACAAGGTTAGTGTTATCGTTTAAAATTGATTTCAAGGTTATGTCTTACCAAGTTGAGATCCAACCCTAGATAACAAATATTAAATAAGCAGTAAAATGCAGATGTGTAAAGTCAAAGGTGAGAATAATAAGAACTACAATTGGGATTACGTGGTTCAACCCTAAAATAGGGGACTGTATTCAAAGTGAAGTTGTTTGTGCTATGTTTTAGTTGTCTAGAAGTATAAGAATAATACAATACAATTTACGCAATCTCTGCTCACTCAGTGATTTGACAGTCTAAGTGTGTGAGTATCTCTCTGCCAGGGTCCAGATCCTAATGGGGCGTATCTCCTTATGTAGTATCTGAGTATGAGAGAAATGTATGTCAGTCCTAGAGTATGGAATTTTCACAAGTCCAACCCTTATAGGTTGGGCAAGAGCATCTTGTAAATGGGTGACAACTAAGATCTAAGATGGTTTAAAGGTTTGAGCACGAAGGAATGTTCCTGCACATGTTTGCTAATGATGATTCCACTCACATGGCACTCATTAACCTTTACTGCGTTATCACAATTGTATTCCATCAGTTAGCCTTGCTGGCAACGATCTCATTCATTCTGGCGGAAAACAAGCTGACCACATTTGCGCATGATTAATCTCTTATACTGAGATGAGATCATTCCTTGGTACATATGCTTGGACGGGGATGATGTCTTACTCTATTGAATAATTTTAACTATTCCTCTTCAGGTCATGAGATGCTCCACAAATATGGTATAACAAAAGCCCCCAAGATTTTGCTCATGACTGCAGATCTTAATCTTCAGGAGAAATGTTAAGTAAAAAAGTTAGTGAAGCTTTTACAAATAGTTCTGGGTTAGCATCTCTTAGTTCAGAGGTCAGCAGTTATTTTGCTCGGCTAATAGAGAAGAATGACTTGTAAGCTTCCTTGATGAAATTCCTAATTGACTTAAATGTGCCACATGTCGGCAATCCAGCGGAACTTCGACAGTTGTATTTGACACACGCAGTTTTACCCTTGTAAAAGAGAAGTGAACCATCTTTTGGTCTTTTAAAATTATATGTGTTCAAGCTTTCTAGATAAATATATATATATATATATATATATATATATATATATATATATATATATATATATATATATATATAGAGAGAGAGAGAGAGAGAGAGAGAGAGAGAGAGAGAGAGAGAGAGAGATAAATCGATCCTGAGGAATTACAAGTCATTTGGAGATTGTGCAACTCAGCTTCTGATTCGTTTATAATATCGGGTATTCTTTGTGTTTTCTTTCTCAAGTCTTCTATAACTATTGTTCTTTCATTTTGGTTTATGTGGAGTTGAGGGATTTTCTCTGAGGGATTTTTGTTTCTAGGGTTTTCCACTTCTAGGGTTAAGTGAGGGTGTAATGTATGGGTGAAGCTTTGAAAGTCTGAAGATGCATTAGTGATCTGAACAAGATTTTCTCCAGAGCTTTTGCTGAGAGTTTTTTAATTCCACAACAGGTCCTTACACCTGAGGATGATCCAGCAAACCCAAAATTTGATTCTTCTTCTTCGTCATCTCCTAAGTGTTGAATATAACATGCCGAAATATCATAACTCATAGAGGTTTGATAGTATAAACCATAAAGTTGGGGGGGGGGGGGGGGGGGGGGGATTATGCTGACACAAGCAACAACTTCATCTGATCATCTAAACTATGAAAATAGGGCATTAATGGCTAATCGTTGACCTACCGCCTCTCTTGTGGAGGTTCCTTTAATTGCTAATGAGGTGGACCTCAGAGATGTCTCTATAACCTCTTACTATCCTTCTAACTTTGATGCGAGATGGTACAAAAGTGACATTAGAGCATATGATCTGGATGACCTTAGGATTCTGTACTCCATGCCAAATGTTGTGATTATAGAATACTTGACCCATAAAAGAGGTCATATGATAAGATAAATGCCAATGAGGTTTGCTTTCCCCTTTGGGCATTCTAAGTTGGATTTCGTCTTCCCCTCCATCCCTCAATAAAATCCATATTAAAGGGGTATGGAGTGTCCTTTACCCAGCCTCCTCCAAATTAATATAGGTTTATAATTGGATCCATGGTTTACTAGAAGAAATATGGGGTTTTTCATATTAATGGGGATATATTCACGTTTTTATACGTCTTTAAGGATAATGTGAAATACCATGTGTAATACTATTTTCTCCTCATAAGTCCAACACTAAAATAATCCAAAACACCCAAAGTAGCAACCATAATTGAAAAATAAAATTCTTCTATATCGGTAGCGTATGGGAGTTCTTTCCCAATAACTAAAAAGAGGGATCACCACTCCCACGAACTGGTGCTCCCCAGACTTGATTGTTAAGAAAGCCCCGTCATTGGACAAAAGGCTGCTAAAGATGATTAGGCAAGTTTTCACTTCGGACTCATAGTACTTTAAGGAGGTATACTCTCCCAAGAAGTTTGGGGCCATGAAGAGCTATTTGAGCATCAATACGATTGATCTTGAGACTTATAGACCACCAAGTCCCGCTGATGATAATGAAAAAAGTTCAGAGGAGTGGGAGGAAGTTGAGGTGGAGGTCGACCAGGTTGAAGGGAATACGAAGAGGCCAATTATGAGATTGAAGAAGGTGATAAAATTTTTACAAGTCTTAGGTCGTCCTTCTTTTTATGTGTTTCTGTACTTCGTATCAACTTGATTATTAACTAGCTTTGTCCATATTTTTCATGAAGCTTCAACTTCAAATTCAAGATCATTTTTCATGGATCTAGCTAATGTTTATTGGGAGAAAATAAAGGAAATTTGAGATACATAACTCAAAGAATTAGCTTAGTGGGAAGCTACTAAAAAATCCAGAGAGGAGGCTCATATTAAATAAAGAAATGATTACATATGTCGGCTTATAAATGCTGAGGAAGTAAAATTGGCCGTTGAAGAGTACAAGAAGAAGAGGATTGTTGAAAAAGATAAAACTAAGGTATTTGAGGAGAGGAAAAACAGCCGAAAGATTCCTTTATACAATCCGTTTGTTAAAGATCTCGAATTTACTAAGATTATTGCCAAAGAAAAGATTTTCATTGATGGCTGACTTGCCTAGAGGTTGTATAAGGGGGAAACTTCTTTGTCTCCTTATGGTTTCATTGAGCCTTATGATATTGATCCTATGATGACCCAGGAAAAACATTATGAGGAAAAGAACTCTATCCTTCTAGATGATGCCAATACATCTGAAGCCTTAGGCTATGGGGGCTACACTTTGACTTTAATTTCATGAGGACTTTAGATGTGGATATTCCATGGAATATTTCTTCTTACAAGGCATTTGTTATGATTAAAGATTATTAGTTTTCATTATTGTCTTCTTAGATGATCTATTCGACTTTAGCTAATTTGTTTCATTTATTTTTTATACAGGGTAATATGGCCATAACAATTCTGAGGGAGAAAGCTCAATCTTCCATGAATTCTTATAATGAGATGAGGGAATCCAAAGAGAGGCTTGAAAGAAAAATAAAAATTCTTGAGGCTAACCTATCTAAGGCTCATGCCAAGCTTCAAATGATTGATGACTAACCAAGGTTGAATAACTCAGTAAAGCTGAAGAGGAAGTCTAGCAAATATAACAAGACCTTAAGACCATAAAAGATAAACTTAATGACTTAAAAGTTTAACTTGCTACTATCTTAGTCACTACTTCAATGGATGGAAAAGAGGTTGTCAAAGCCTTTAATACTTCTGAAGAATACATCATTAAAACCACCATGGACTTCCTCAAGGGCTATGACGAATTCAAAAAGAGGGTATCTAAACACTACCCTGATATTACTGAGATTATCATGCCTTGGGAAGGAGATGATGATGAGACGAAGTCCATAGAGGAGGAGGAAGAGGCCAGGTTGAGAGCTGAGGCAGGGTCATCGTCTGAGTATCATCTCTTAGTTTATGAGGATAAATAGGTAATAATCGAGGATAGCCACGTTGAAGTTGAGAAGCTTCCTACTGTTCGAAACATTGAGTTATCTCCAAAGGATACTATTGCTTAGCTTATCTACAAATTTAACTTTTTGTAGTTTATTTTTTGTAAACACTATTCTTATACCTATGTATGAACTATATATGAATGGGAAACTTTTCATTAGTTAGTATCAATGAAAAAAAATTATATTGTTCATAATGTACTTTTCATATTTTGTTTTCTAAGTATTTTTGCTCACGAATTTGCATGATTGGATCTAGTCAATTTTGCAGTTTGATCCATGTTTTTTTGGGTCTTTCCAGTATTTCTTAGCCTTTTTTCTATCTTGTCAGATCTTGTCGTCATAACCTAGGCTTACTAGGGCCCTAGAGATGAACTATTTAGTTGCCCAATTCAAAAACGTATGTTTACAAGCTTTTAGAACTCTCAAACACCCTTTTCCAAAGGTTTTGCGTAGTCAAAGATGTGCTTTGGTTAATTGGGTTGGCCTTAGACTACCTAAACTTGAGATTTTTATGTAGTCAAAGACGTGCTTTGTTCAATTAGGTTGGCCATAGCTGACTTGACCTTTAGTTTTTTACATAGTCAAAGACGTTCTTTGGTCAATTGGGTTGACCTTGGCCAACCCGACCTTAAGATTTTTATGTATTCAAAGAAGTTTTGGTTAATTGGGTTGGCCTTTGCCAACCTGGCCTTGACATTTTGGTATAGTTAAAGATGTACTTTGGTAATTTGGGTTAGCCTTAGCCAACCTGACCTTGACATTTTTATGTAGTCAAAGATGTGCTTTGGTCAATTAGGTTGACCTTGGGCATCTGACCTTGATATTTTTGTGCAATTAAAGATGTGCTTTGGTTAATTAGGTTGGCCTTAGTTAATATGAACTTAAGATTTTTTTGTAGTGAAAGACGTGCTTTGGACAATTGGATTGGCCTTAGTCGACCTGAGTTTTTAATGTAGTGAGTTCTGAACTCAAGATAACTTTGACTAGAGCCTCTTGCCTATCTCTTTGAACGAACTTTAAATAAAGATAAAAAGAATTTTCTAATCATGAAAATAAAATTGAGGTAATAGGTGTTCTCATTTTATGACTTATGTTCGTACATGCTTTGTATCTTCCCACTACGTTCATCTTTCTTAGTAACTAAAAAACTTCTTTGGTGATTATACCTCTTGAGGTGTTCAGAGTTCCAAGGGTTTTTGAACATCTCTCCTTCTAGAGTTTCAATCCGATAAGTACCAGGTAGTATGACATCAGCATGCAATACGAACCACACCAATTATCTTCTAACTTATTGGATTTTTGTGTAACCTTTTTCAAGACGTAGTCACCTTCTTTGAGGGTTCCTGTCTTGACCCTTTTGTCATAATTTTTTTTCGCGTTGTTAATAAGTTGTTTAAATGAGATTTGTTTCCTTCATGACATCATCTACCAAGTCTAGATCCAAATTTCTCAAAAAATCACTCTTTGAGGAATCAAAGTTGAGGAATCTATAACTTAGAAGGCCGACCTCAACTGGGACCATGGCCTCACTGCCAAAAGCTAACATATAGGGTGTTTCTTTTATTATTATTCACAGTGTTGTCCTGTATGCCCATTACACGTTTTGTACTTCATTTATTCAATTTCCTTCGGCTAAATCCAACCTTTTGTTTATTCTTTTAAGCAATTATCTATTCGTGACTTCTGTCTTCCCGTTGCATTGTAGATAAATTGGTGATGAGTGCAGCCTTTTAATTTTGGCCTTATTGCAAAAGCTTTGAAAATCCTCACTGTCAAACTAGGTTCCGTGATTGGCAATGAGGGATTGTGGAATCCCATATATGCATAACACATTTTCCATATAAAATGAAATACCATTGCATAGGTAATTTGTACAAGTGGTTCGACCTCCACCCATTTTGTAAAATAATCTACTGTTATCACCAGATAACTGAATATTATGCTTTATCTTTGGCAGTTGACAATCCATCCACAAATATTTTCCATAAAAGTAGCTCTTGTTCAAAGATTCCTTGTACCAGGGATCCAAATTTAAATAATAAATTTTAAAAATCACCTTTCCAGATGGTCTTGTTTTACTCGAATGAGGGCTTTACTAGTCTTTGGGCGAGGTCGATTGAAACTCCAATAGTTTTCTCGGCTGGTATTTTTTCCTCATAGATGAATTCTATAATAAAATCTGATAGGTATTGGCCTTTGATTATAGTCCTTGGCATATATAAGATATCATATTCACCCAGCTCTATTGCCCCTGCTATCAATCTATTAGACTTCTCAAGTTTGTGGATGGTTTGCTAAACTGAGAGATCAGTGTAGACCATTATAGAGTGGGATTGAAAATACTAACTCATCTTTATGGACACCACTATCAGAGCTATATCCAACTTCTGCATTCTATAATATCTTATTTCTGCATCGAAAAAAGGTTTGCTTATGTAGTATACTAATATTTGAACTCCTACATTAATTATGATCAGAGCCGAGATGATAGCTAATTTTGATACATCCAAATACAAGTATGGTTTTCCTCTAGGATTGGTCTTGATAGTAATGGGGTTGATCCTAAGTACTTTTTCATCTATAGGAAAGCATATTGGCATTCCTCAGTCCATTCAAAGGTGTTTTTAATCCTTTAAAGAATGGGAGGCACTTATAGGTTGCTTTGGATACGAATCTATTTAAGGCCACCACCCGACCTATTAAGATTAGAATTTCCTTCTTGATCTTGGGAGGATTCATATTTATCAACGCTTAGATCTTGCTAGGGTTGGCCTCTATGCCAATTTTATTAATATTAAAACTACAAAACTTTACAGCCTCGACTCCGAACACACACTTGGTTTGATTTAACGTCATTTGATATTTATCTAGCTCATCAAAGGTTTGTATAAGGTCTTGGATATGGTCATCTTCCTTCACGCTTTTTATCAGCATGTCGCCTACATAAACTTCCATATTCTTCCTCACATGCTTATCAAACACATTGTTCACCATCCCTTAATATGTGGCCCTTGCATTGTAATAGAAGGTACCTCAATGTGATGAATGACGTCTTCTCTTTATAATTTGTCTTCATTTTAACATGGTTATAACTAGTATAAGCATCTATAAGTCTCAATAATCCATGCCCAACTGTTGTGTTCGAAAATTGATCAATTCGAGGCAAAGGATAAAAATCCTTGGGATATTCTTTCTTTAAGTTTGTGAAGTTCACACTCATTCTCCATTTTTCATTCTACTTTGATACCATCATAGCATTTTCTAGACAATTGAGATACTTCACATCTTTAATAAAATTTACCTTCTTTAGCTTGCCCACTTTTTCTTGAATTGCCATGTTTTTCTCTTCAGAGAATACTCATCGCTTTTATTTTATTGTCTTTACTTCCTTTTTAAAGTTTAGCTCGTGACTAATAATGGTTGGAGCAATTCCAAACTATCTTTGTGGCTCTAAGAATTTTTTTTATTGCTCATAAGTCAGGCAGCTACTTCTTGAGGACGGGATCTAGGGATGAGAAGATCCGGGTTGTCCTTTCAGGATACTCACCTTCTAAAATTATTGAATCTACTTTCTCAATGTCTCCCTATGTTTCCAACTTAACTTCATCTCGAGGATCTAATGTCTCGATCTGATAAGTTAGAGTTAACTTCCTTATTTCTTCTTGGTTGATCTAGGTATAATATCATTCACGTACTTCCACCCGGATTCTCTTCACAACTCTCATGCCAAAATTGGTGGTGAATTTTAAATATTCATGAATAATTGTAGCAATAACCTAGAATTTATTTAAACCCACTCTTCAAAAAATAATGTTATAAGCCGATGAGACATTCTTGTCAAGGACGAAGAATATCATCATATTTGTTCTATGAGATGAACAAGTTTTAATAACAACCTCCATCTTAATTATCTCCAATGGGTATATCTTCTCACCTGAGAATCCTATGAGTGGATGATGATAGGCTTGCAATTTTCTTTCAGATAACTTCATCTTTGTGAAATAGCTATACAAAGTATATCCGCCAAACTTCCACTGTCTACTAGGATTCTCTTCACACTTCTTTCGTGGGATATTATGGTTGTTACCTATGGGTCATCACGATAACAGAACCCCCCCCCCCCCCCCCAGAGGTCATCTCTAGAAAACCCTATCATCAGTCGATCCTTAGAGACCTTATGAGGTCGAACGTTTACTGTAGTTAACATATTGACTTCTCCACTGCTGGTGCGAGATTTTGGCTCATTGAGGTATGCCTTTCTCTCAGCTGGTCCATCACTCCCACTTGCATCACCTCTTATTATAAAACTTCACCTTAGAGAAATCATGCACACTTCTTCTACTGGATCCTTGGGACTTGCAGAGAGGTCTAGATCTTCTTCATCGTTGTTTTACCAATCTCTTTTCTTCTTCTTATTTTCTACATGAGGTGATCTTGATCTTTTTCCCATCTTCCAATAATAATGAGCTGCCATTGGACTGCTATTTTCTCCACATATTTATTTAGCTTACCTCTTTTGACGAGGGCCTCAATTTTGTACTTTACTCTAGGAAATCTTTGGTTTCATGCCCATGGTCTTTATGGAACTTGAAAATTTTGTTTTGATCTCTTCTTCTAGTTGGAGTGTTCAACTTTTCCATCCACTTTAATTCACCATTTCCTCGGATCTCAATGAGCATATGGTGAAGTCCCATTATTAGGGGAGTATAATCATCGTACTTTTGATATGGCCTCTTGTCGTTCTTAGACTTGGTGTCCTCTTTGGACTTTTCCTTCCTCCCTAAACTGTTGCCTTTTTCTAATTTCTTACGGTTGAACTCTTTCAGAGCCGTTCCTTCTTTCGCATTTATGATATTTCCATCTTTGTCCGAGAGCTCAACCATATGGTTTGGTGGATCCTTGGCTAATGCCCAATACAACTTTTAAGGTAACAAACCACTCATAATTACTGTAATAACATCTTTATCGTCATAGCCATCTACTTCTTACCTTTTTGTATTAAATATGGTAATGTAATCCTTTGTCATTTCATCCTCATGTTGACGAATGCTAATAAGTGAGCTACCCTTTTACCAGGTTTTTCTCTAAAATAGAAATTATTAACAAAAAGATCAGATAATTTTTTAAAATTAGAGATCTTCCCTCTTGATAATACATTATACTGGATCCGAGCAGGACCTGTGTGAATGTTTATAAAAGGCTCTACAATGCATCTCATCAACCACTAAAAATATAGTGCAAGCTGCCTAGTACTGCTCGACGTGCAAAATTAGATTTTATTTTCCCTTATACATGGGAGTGATCACAGTTGGATTAACTTTTATAGGGGTGAGATAGCTAACTACGGAGGTCATAAATGGATATCCTTGCACAAATCCCCTTTGGAGTGGGTTTTGGTCTAGATGAGGTCACCCATGTAGTCTTTTATCCTTTGGATTGATCCCCTTTATGGTTGGGCTTCATGTGTCACTATGACATTATCTTCTCGATTGAAACTCTCGACTGAGATCTCTTCTTTTCGACCACTTGCTCGAACTTTTTTGATCCCCTGGCATTATATCTGGAGCCATTCTCCCACCTTTGATGCTGTCTCCTAAACTCTTCCCATCTTGCACTTTCTTTAGGGTGAGGATGTGCTCGCGCCCCTCTAATTCCTAGCCTATTAAAGATTAGTTCCATGCCGAGACTCATAAAGGCACTTGTGTTCAACCGAATACGTCTGATCATCATTATATCCAGTTGACCTCATGGTTGATGATTTACCTAGTTGGTAGGAGGATTGTTCATATTCTGACACATTATTCTGAGCAGATGTGCTCATATCAGCCCCAAATTTAGTCTTTTGGGAATTTCTATCCTTTTACCACGTTTCTCATGCCTCCTATCCCTGTATGGGGCAGGAAGGGCATTTCCCTACGCTTATCTGGGTTTCCTCCCACAAATGGAGTCGTTAGAATTGGTTCTCGCTGAATAGGTCAGTTTTGTGAGGCCAGAATATTTTTAGTGAGCTATTTCATACTTTCTTCCATAACCTCTTGGCTTTTAACCAGATCGGGCAAAAATATAGCGACATCTCCTATTCTAACAGGGGTTGAGGGTGGTGCACCTTATTTTTCCCCACTACCTTTTGGGTGTTCAGCCGTTTTCACAAGATTTATAGAAAAATTGAGTATAATGATAAAAATAGAGTATTATTGAAAACTTTTAAAATTAAAAGCGGAGAAACTATTTTCGACTAGAAATCTATGCATCTAGGTTCGAATTACACACAGTTAGGCAATGGAATAGTAAATAGAGATTTTAAAGTAGGAAATCAAACGAATCTTCCAATTTGATCAACGAGATGGCCGTGCATGAAATTTTATGAAAATTCTAGAATTTTTCCAATTAGAAATTAGAAAACAAATGAGAAACAGCTCGTGTTAGTCATTCACATAGACGACGCCATTACGTTATCATTTGAAATTGGCTTCAAGGTTTTATCTGAACAATTTGAGATCCAATCCAAGATAACTAATAATAAATAAGCAGTAAAATGCAGATGTGTAAAGACAGAGGTGGGGACAAGAAGAATTAAAATAGGAGTTATGTGGTTCAACCCTAAAATAGGGACCTACATCCACAAGGTAGATATTTGTACTATATTTCAGTTGACTGGAGGTCTGAGAACAATACAATCCACTCAATATCTTCTCATTTAGTGATTTGACAGTCTAAGTGTGTGGGTATCTCTTCGCAGGGATCCAGATTCCGATGGGGGATAGTTCCTTTTATAGTAAGTGAGTTTGAGAGAATGTATGCCAGGTGAAATAACGAGGTTTACACATGTCCTGCCCTTATATATTAGGAAATAGCATCGTATTAATGGGTTACACCAATATGTAAGATGGTTTAAAGGTTTTCCCATAAATGAATGTTCATGCACATGTTTATTGATGATGATACGACCCACATAACAATTGTTAGCCTTTAGAATGTTATCAAAGTTGTATTATGCCAGTTAGCCTTATTGGAAATGATCTCATCCATTCAACTAGAAAAGAAGCTGACCACATTACCTATGGTTGATCTGCTATCCTGAGCTGAGGTCATCCATTAGTGCATCTTCTCAGTCGGGGATAAACTCTTTATCTATTGAATGGTTTTACTTAGTTCTCATTAGGTCATGAGATGCTCCACAAATATGGTATAACATTCAATTTATTAGTCAAGGGTCTCACCCTTATGTAGGAGGTTGGTTTGATTCCCCCTCCCCTTAGTAGAAAAATAAAAAAAACAAAAACATTCTTGGTAGAAAATGTTCAACATAGTACTTGTAACACGGGGAAAAAGTGGATACATGTGATTATATTATTTTGCTTTCCCCTTTTTATGTTTTACTTTTCTAAATAAATTGTATGGGTATTATTATTAGTAGTATTTGTATTAGTATCATTAACCAAAGTTTTGGGCTGAATTGCAATTTTTTTATATTTTGGATAATGGTTAGTGAATGGGTCGGTGCATGGCATGGACTATATGAGTAAAATTTATTTAGTCCAATGGGTTGATCTCAAGGAAAGGGATGTAGGTTTGAGTTCGCTAAATATAGATTAATTTAAGGAAAAATATTAAAATAATATAGTTCAATTTTTATTTTATAGTTGTTAGAACCTTATTTGTATTGAATGGGGGAACGATTTATTTATGTCTTTTTTTTCTTGAAATGTTCCTAACTTTCTTCTAGCTTTGGTTATATTCTAAAAATCAATGTACCATATCTCATGAAATTTTGAGTATTTACCGTTAAGAAAGATAAACTAAATATTTTATTGAAATTAATATCTATATAGGTAATGTAATATTTATATGGAGAATGTCTCATATGTTTCCTTGTTTTGGCCTCTCTACAATAGGTTTTAAAATTACACTAGGATAAATTGAATAGAATTGTTATTATGGATTTCCAATTGTCCGGGCCAAAATATTCAAACTGAAACCCAAATAATTTTCAATGAAGGCTCAAAAAAGTCAAATCCAAACCTCTTAGAATGACTATCAACCCAAAGAACCAACTATAAAGTTATGAACTTAGAATATATTAGAAGATTGATATTTGTGCAATCCCATCACCATAACAATACTAATAGAATTAATTACATGGATTCATTGTAAAATAAAGGGACAAAGGGAATTTATAAGGAGTATAATATTTTCATTTCATTGATATGCCAATACTCAAGGGCTATCACCCCAATTTATAATACAAAGTACGACATCCCAAAAGAACACTTATTAATTGTGGAATACATGTGGACATCTACTAAATACATATTTTATAACACTCCCCCTTGGATGTACTCTATTACTACCATTCAATGATTTTTGCCTCATTAAAACCCTACGAAGAAAAATCCAGTGGAAAAAAAAAAGTGAAGGAAAAATATTACAGCGTCTGTAATAATTAAATCGGCGTTGGACGCGCTTATTGCTGTCACATTAAACCCTTTACTAAAAAACCTAATGGGAAAAAACATAATTAAAGAAAAAAAAGTACATCGCGCCATGTCCAAAATATCATGTTATTTGATTCTCCCCCTTATAAATTCTTCCCCATGATTGGATACTCTCCCTCACTGTGTCATTTCTGTTATGATTGAGGTGATGCATACCATTCTCATACACAAGCTTCTGGAATGTTGCTTTCAGCAATGAGTTGTTGAAAAGATCAAATATGCTGTTACTTCAATCTGATTTTTCTTTTGAAGATAGACTTTTGTACATAGAGATAAGCATGTGAATTTATCGAATCTATTTAACTTTAATAGCAGGAATTTTTGGAGTTCATATATATAGAAAAATGAAATGTGCTAGTTATATCCCCCTTAAATTAAGTTATTTGAATGTGAGCTATACATGCATAATTTCCTTCATATATAGAGGTAGTTATATGTGTTGCTAGGGGCAAGTCATAAGTGCTTTGATTGTTCCTTATAAGGATCATACATATAACCTACACCTACATAGCTAACTAGATGTGGATCACTAAATTTAAAATTATCACACTAATAATTTCACAAACGTATCACATACTTTTATTGATATTAGTCCCATTCTTTTAAATTCAATGGTAAGTGTTTCTTTCCAAGTGATTGATTGCAACTATTATGTTGGTTATCATGCATTGTGTTTTATATAGCAAAATACTACAAGCATGCTACTTCTGGGGCAAATCGATTAATGCAATAATAAGATACAAATATGGTACTTCTAGACCAAATTTAAATTTGTCATCCTCTTTAAGATGATATGTATATTTTAATATATAAATACCGGAGACCATGGGTATACAAAATGGTGTTCTCAATACATGCTAAAGAATTGAAATTTTTTTCAATCCATTTAACTGATGGATAGATGTTTAATTATTCTTGATTTGTAGGAGGGGACAATAACTAATTACCCCAAGGTCATTTATTTTTGAATTCCTTAATTGGGTGTTTTACATTTCAATTCGAATCTTCAAGAGAACATCCTTTTAAGGATATTTGTATAATGTCACATTGGCATAGATAATTATTTTCATACATTTTCTTAGACAAGTGTTTGCCAAGATAGTTGTACCTATATCCTTTTGGATTTCTTTAAGATGTACAATGAACGCCTTATTTGAATTCAGTATGTACTCCTTGGATTTGCTTTAGGAAAAGAAAATACTTCTAAGATTTTTATATGTATTATTTTTTTTTATCTAATTTGCATATAAATAACCAACTATAATATTCATGAGTCTCATATAAAATATATTTCAAAAACTGCTATGCTAGTTGGATTTCTAAAAAGCATTTATGGCCATAATAGGATAGTATGTTCTTATATATTCAATCTTCAATATCTTTAGGAAACCAAGTGCCATAGGCCCTGCATGTTTTAGTGATTTTTTACATTCTATTTCTTATAAACACCCATTCGTAACGTCGATGTTTTCCATCTTACGAGGTTTGTACTATAGGTCAAAATACATTATGTATATTAAGAGACTCGAATTGACATGATGGAATTTTCTCATTTTGATCAATATATTATTTGATGACATTCATTTATAGTACGTGGATTTGTATTATCATCGCCTTTTGATTTTTGTGTAGCTACAACATATATAATTGTATCATTGATGATCATCTTTGACGATTTAACTTTTATCTTGTATATGTATAAACATATAAATATCATTTAATACTAGGTACCTTTCCAACTTCAGGGGCTTTGCAGTCACTTCAGAGACTTATGTCGTTTCACAGACAATAACCTCTTTTTGGATTTGGAGAGATCAGATCTTTTGTTCTTAACCTCTTCTTGAGCGTTGTGTACAACCTTTTCTAGAGCATTATTTGGACATGATTTTATATAACCTCTACTACTAGGGAATCAAGTAGTTAAAACCTATAGGTTTGAGACGTTCATGTCATACAATAAATTTATTTTTCGTCGAATTTATTTTTGTCCTATTGGGACAATGATTGTGACGCGCATTAGCAATTAGGCCATATAACTGCATCTAATATTTAAATATTAATTTCACTTTATTTTTGTGTTGAACGATACATGGGATTAGATGTGATAAAGTGGAATTATTCCATAAAGATTCTTGTCATTATTTAGGAACGAATAATTTTTTAAGAATAATTTGTACTTCAGGTACGTTCTGTAACACCCCATTTTTTTAGCATTTTAATATTACACGTGTGCACGAAGTTTAATTAAAAATGATAAATAATAAGAATATAATAAATATTAATTAGTGAGAAAAGTATTAATATTTGTGTGAAAATATATTTACTAGTGTGATAAGTAAATAAAATCATGTCAAATGATATTACGTCATAAGTGAGTAAAAATCAACATGTTTAGAGGTATCTCATTCAAGACACGTGTGTGTGATATGTTGGATATGAGATGGGAAAATCATGTTAGGTGACTGGTACGGTGATTTCAAGTGCACCAATGATCCGTAATGGGTCGATATAGTCAGAATTAGGTAGCCGGAAGTAGTAATCGGATTCCAAAGACTTTTTAGACTGAATGGGATCCGTATAAGGGCGTTCAGGTCATTTTACACTTAGCAATTAGCCTAATTTTTGGATTATAATATATCTAGGGATGGTGGATGGAGTGGGCAGCCATTCCACCATTCCAAAAGACTTAGGATTGAGATAGAAGAGAAAAAGAGGGGAGAACTCAAGAGAAAGTGACGAAAATCATTTCGAGGAGAGAATTTGAGTAATTCCAGGCACTAAAGTCTTGTGCAAAGAAGATTCATAGAGGAAAATTAGAATCCCTATAATCTAAAGGCAAGTGTTTATCTTGCTTTGATGTTTTATGTTGTGTCAATAATTCATATTGATGACACTAGGAATGGTATCACCAAATCAATGTGAATATATGAGCTCAATCCAGTAGAACAATAGAGTATAAATAGATATGCAAATATAGAATGGGGTGAGGAAAAGAGGAGATGAGGCTCTATAAAAGTGGTTCAGCCTATCTAGGCTTACTCCACTGTGTGAGTGTGTGCAAAATCCACTAAGAAAGGGCTCTAATGGCTTTGGGATACATATCACTCACCTTTCTCTCTCTATGCTGCCATTTTAGCAGTTCGAATTAGAAGTCCTCTCTAAGGTAGGATAAGGTGAATATTTATATGGCTGAGGGTTGCCATGTGCACCCCAGGCATGAAATAAGCATTTACAAAATGGATTGGCCAATGCAATGCGGCCACCTATCATTTATGCATGTAAATCATGATTGAGAGATATTCTTCACACGCGAGGAAAATGTTTTTGCAACGGTTTTGTCTACGTGAGGTTTGTAACCCACGCACACCCTCCCACACGTGCTATATTCCACGCTCCCTGTCCGGTGTCTAATGTGCCCTGCTGTGATGAGGTGTTGACCTAGTCGAGTAAAAGACCAATGAGATACTGTTGGATCACATATTCGTAACCACCGAGTAGAGTCTTGGCTGACTTGCATCAGGTCGAGATGAGCATACGACCAACCATCTCATTTTTCTTGAGGGTGGATGATACGAGATAGTAGTCCCATTGCGATGGCATATGGTCTCGAACTTATTGAAGGGCGAGATCGAGACAGCTACTACAAGATTACATGAGAATGTGTGTTTCACAAGGCCTGCCTGGGCTGAGCCAGGACTGATCAGTGATGAGGTCATACATACCCTTAGTTTTCTGTGTATATTGGAGACTGAGGGGTAAAAATGTCAGTTTGTAACTAATGATAGGACATCTCTGAGCTTCCAAATGTTGACTGGCTGATGGTCTTGAGGATGTGATATTTGACACTTAATTTATAGTTTGTCAGACTTGAGGTGACACATGACTTAGTTCCCAGTGGGTAGCGTATCTTCCAAGCATAGATGACGACTAAAATTCCTAGGGCTTAGCGCGCTATTCCTCCATCTTTTTGGAACCAGGGTTTTCCAGAGCTCTTTCTCTCTATTGTTTGAGCATTTTTCGGCCATCCTTAGGGTTCTTCTTGGTGCTTTTGAATGAGAATCTCCTCCAACTACTCCATTTTCCTCTTCTTTCTTACCTTTTCCCTTGATTATTTAAATTTTAAGAATTTTTCCTCTCCCGACGATTGTTAAGTTCCTCTGGTGACTTTCTCGGCCGATTTTAAAGCTATCTAAGGACTGAGTGTGGTGGTTTTAGGGTTTAAGGTGTTTTTTGAAGGTTTTTCCCTTTACTTTCCTTGGATTTTCTGGCCCTTGTGACATCTTCGGCCTATCCCGTGCAATACCCCATATTTCTGCGTACTTGGAATTTAATTAATTAAGGAATTTAGTCATTTTCATTTTATTCTAAATTACAAGAGTGACGTAATTTAATTTATTAAAATAATAATGTGGTTATTAAATATTAATCAATAGAGAGAGATAATGATTAATATTATGTGTTACATTTACAAAGTGGATAGTAAATAATTTGTGGAAATTATTACGCGTCATAGTGAGTGATATTTGGCATAATTGGATTTATCTTAACCGGGAGTCACGTGTAGATTAAATTGAGGTCGAGATGGGACATTTATTTAGAGTGACTCAGATGATGATTTCGAGGTCAACGATGAATCCGAAAGTGTCAAAATAGTCAAAATAGTATACCTGGGGGTGTGGATTGGGCCCCGGGGCAATAATAGACTAAACTGATACCATACGAGGGCATTTTAGTCATTTAGTAACCAAGGGTTAATAGACCTACGAAATTCCAAAGACTTTATCAGTATATATATGGGAGAGGTGAGGTTTTAGAGGTTAGAAAACCAAGAGAGGACATTAGAGAAGAAGGATAAATCGTTTGTGAAGCCTAAGAGGGAGTTCTTGAGAAATTGGGGTGCTTTCTTACACCACAATAAATCATGGAGTGAGGATTGGAAGAGAAGGCACACAATCCATCATCTAAATCATGAAATTAGATCATCTAACACAAGGCAAGAGTTTATTTACAATTTCGTTTGAAGTTATAATGCCCATGTGCTTAGGGTTTCGAAATATATTGAATAAATTGATGTTCTTGGAAGAAAAGAATGATTAGAACTCATGTTTTGGGTAGGAATTGCATGTAGTATGATTCAACATCTCTAGAGGTTAAGAAATCAGAGAGTATGGGATAATCACCACGAAATAAATCTGGGTTTTATGTTAAATATGAATGAAGAACATAAAAATCCAGGATTTTTGATGAATTGGTGATTTGATCCATTCTTAAATAGAAATCGTAATGTTTTGATGATAAAATTTTGTTATAAATCATCCTAATTCATGTATATAATATTTGGTATAATTGGTTTTGAGTTTGGTGGAGAAGCATGTGAGTTATTATATTTAAAATGTAGAAAATTGTACTTGCATATAGGAAGAAGATGACCTGATTGATTCATAAAGGAGAATCGATTCGGCCCTAGGGCGAATCGATTCGTTTGCCCATATTTGCCTATTTTTCCCTTTTAAGACTAGAAAATCCAATAGTTTTGTTAAGAAAACTTTGGGGACTTTATTAAAAATATAATGAAGGGTCTATTATATTGCGGTAGGCTTATGATGAGATTTTGGCTTAGTCTTAATGAGAGGATTGAGGTGAGGATTTAATATACTTAAATTGGGGCGTAATTAATTCGAGAGAAGGATAATGCGTTACGGGGAATGTAAGTGAGTTTATGTTATGGACCATTAGTATATGAGGGAGAGAGCTACTGAATTTTAAGGAATGGGTAACTAGGCCCCCTAGAGTAGAGAGCAATACTCAGATTAATACGATAGTGAGAATAATCGTAACTTGATAGTATGGTGGGTATTCAAGAGGTAAATTTTAGGTTGTGTGTATACCTACTAATTTAATGTATATATAGGTTGTGTATATACCTATTATATGATTGGTGTTATATGTGAACATACCTACTCTTCCTGCTCTTATGGAGGTTCCAGTGCAGTGGGCGATCCCACCTTGCCGATTCCAGGGTGGTTCGAATTTGTGCCCCAGAACATAGAACTTAGGGTGGCTCACTATGTGAGGTTTATTAGTGAGACTTACAGGTCATTTGGGTATGTTAGGTGTGTGCGTAGGCCAAAGGCTTAGAACTATGTTCGCCTCCATTTCTTGCTATTTGATTTGTTGGGTTCGAGGAGACATGCCAAACCAGTAGTCCTTATTTTTGTACGAGAGGTACATGGACTGATGACAGAGTATGCCTCATTTCACGGTGGTCCTTTTGAGAGACACCATATATCTGAGACACCATACACACATACACACACGCACACACACACACAAACACACACTAGTGACATAAATATATATACTAGTTTGAATAATTCTACTTACGTCTGACAGTAGATAGTTTGGTAGTGTGTATCTAAATAATGAATTAAGTAATGAAACTTAGTTAAATTATTAAATGATAATAGATGGAAAAATTTATTTATGATATCAATGACATACAAGATATGTTAATTCAGATAGCGTACTGTATAGGAGTTACGGGGACTTATAGGGTCGATCGTCCAGATAGATACTTATATCTAGTTAGCTTGGGTAGTATGCCTTGGTGTGCTAAGTAGAAAACATTAGGCATGCACATTAGATGAGAGGTGAGGAAACTCAAGAGAGGGTATGTAAACCTAACATGTGTATCTAATAACTGTTTTTTAAATTGTGATAAGTACTTGCTAAATATTTTCAAAATGTTTTGGGTTCTAACCCTTACTATATATATTTTCCAAAACCTTTAGGTTTCCAACGACAAGGATGCCAAACTGATAATTGATCTATTCCTGGGACGATTAACTGCAACATTCACTACTCCATATCCTGTGAATGGTCACGCCCAGTTGGTCACGGCTCAAGTCTGCTATAAGATGGTCGCGAACTTGGGCCGTGACCATCTTAGTTTTTGGTGTGACCATATTCATTACCAAACTAAATAATGGATGCTCTGGATGAGGTCACGGATGAAATCCCTGACCACCATGGGTCACAAACTTAGGCCATGACCAGTGTGTGACCAATCCCCGAACGACCCTGTAAGTGGCACCAACTCCTCACACGAGACCAATGTAACTCGTAGGAACTGACCATGCGATCACGAGACTCCCGGTTTGATAATACATATTAATTTGCATATTTCTAGTCTTAGGCTTAAAAACATGGCGTTAGTGGGTGAAAACCCAAAACATCCCCTGAACGGCCCAATGAGTGGCACCAACACCTCGTACGGGACCAATGTAACTCATAGGAACTTACCGCGTGATCACGAGACTCCCTATTTAAGAATACGACAATAATTTTCATATTTATAGACTTAGGCATAAAAACATGGCGTTAGCGGGTGAAAACTAGAAATAGCCCCGAATGGCCCCGTGAGTGGCACCAACACCTCGCACGGCACCAATGTAACTCGTAGGAACTTACTGCGTGATCACAGGATTCCCTGTTTGAGAATACGATGATAATTTGCATATTTGTATACTTAGGCTTAAAATATGTCATTAGAAGGTAAAAACCCGACACAACCCCCGAACGGCCCGGTGATAGGTACTAACACCTCGCACGGAATCAATGTAAGTCGTAGGAACTGACCGCGTGATCACGGAACTCCAGATTTGAGAATAAGGCTATAATTTAAAAATATCTAGACTTAGGTATAAAAATGGCATTAGAGGGAGAAACCCGAAACAACCCCCGAATGGTCCCATGAGAGGCACCAACACCTCACACGGGACAATTATAACTTGTAGGGACTCTACACGAAGTAATGGTACTCCAGGTTTGAGAATACGATGATAATTTGAAAATATTTAGACTTAGGCTTAAGAGCTTGGCGTTAGAGGGTAAAAACCTGAAATAACCCCCACACAGACCCGTGAGAGGCATAAACACTTCGCACAAGACCAATGTAACTCCTAGGAACTGACCGCGCGATCACGCCACTCCCAGTTTGAGAATATGATGATAAATTTCATATTTATAGACTTAGGCTTAAAAACATGGCGTTAGTGGGTGAAAATCAGAAATAGCCCCCGAATGGCCCCGTGAGTGGCACTAACACATCGCAGGGACCAATGTAACTCATAGGAGTTGACAGCGCGATCATGGGAATCCTGATTTGAGAATACGATGATAATTTGCATATTTCTAGACTTAAGCTTAAAAACATGGCGTTAGTGGGTGAAAACCCGAAACAACTCCCGAACAGCCCCGTAAGTGGAACCAACACCTCACACGGGACCAATGTAACTCGTAGGAACTGATCGCGCGATCACGGGACTTCCGATTTTAGAATATGATGATATTTTCATATTTCTAGACTTAGGTTTAAAAACATGACATTAGTGGGTGAAAACCATAAATAGCCCTCGAACGGCCCCGTGAGTGGCACCAACACCTCGCACGAGACCAATGTAGATCGTAAGAACTTACCGCATGATCAAAGGACTCCCGGTTTGAGAATACGACGATAATTTAAAAATATCAAGACTTAAGCAAAACATGGAGTTTGTGGGTGAAAACCCGAAACAACCCCCGGACGGCCCTGTGAGTGATACAAACACCTCGCACGAGACCAATGTAACTCGTAGGAACTGATTGCGCGATCACGGTACTCCCGATTTGAGAATACGATGATAATTTGCATATTTCTAGACATAGGCTTAAAAACGTGGCGTTAATGGGTGAAAACCCAAAACAACCACCGAACAGTCCCGTGAGTGGCACCACCTCTTCGCACGAGACTAATGTAACTCGTAGGAACTAATCGCTCGTTCGCGGGACCCCGACTTGAGAATACGACGATAATTTGCATATTTCTAGACTTAGGCTTAAAAACATGACGTTAGTGGGTGAAAACCTGAAACAACCCCTGAACGGCCCCGTGAGTGTCACCAACACCTCGCACGGGACCAATGTAACTCGTAGGAACTTACCGCACGATCACAGGACTCCCAGTTTGAGAATACGATGATAATTTGCATAGTTTTAGACTTAGGCGTAAAAACATGGCGTTAGAAGGAAAAAACCCGACGCAGCCCCCAAACGTCCCCGTGAGTGGCACCAACTCCTCGTACGGGACCAATGCAACTTGTAGGAACTGATCGCGTGAGTACGATAATTTAAAAATATCAGGACTTAAGCAAAACATGGCTTTAGTGGGTTAAAACTCGAAACTGCCCTTGAACGACCGGTGAATGGAACCAACACCTCGCACGGGACCAATGTCACTCATAGGAACTGACCGCATGATCACGGGACTCCCAATTTAAGAATACGATGATAATGTGTATATTTATGGACTTAGGCTTAAAAACATGGCGTTAGTGGGTGAAAACCCGAAACAACCCCCAAACGGCCCCGTGAGTGGTACTAAATCCTTGCACGGGATCAATGTAACTTGTAGGAACTGACCGCACGATTACGGGACTCCCGATTTGAGGATATGACGATAATTTGTATATTTATGGACTTGGGCTTAAAAATAGGGCGTTAGTGGGTGAAAACGAAAAACAACCCCCAAACGGCCCTGTGAGTGGAACCAACACCTCGAACGGGACCAATGTAACTCGTAGGAACATACCGCATGATCACGGGACTCTCGGTTTGAGAATACGACGATAATTTTAAAATATCAGGACTTAAGCAAAATGTCGCGTCAGTGGGTGAAAATCCGAAACAGCCTCCGAACGGCCCTATGAGTGGCACTAACACCTCGAATGGGACCAATGTAACTCATAAAAACTGACCACGCAATCATGAGACTACCATTTTATGAATACAACGATAATGTTCATATTTCTAGACTTATCCTTAAAAACATGGTGTTAGTGGGTGAAAACCTGAAACTGCCCCCGAACGGCCCCGTGAGTGGCACCAACTCCTCGAATAGGACCAATGTATCTCGTAGGAACTTATCGCACGATCATGGGGCTCCTGATTTAAGAATACGATGATAATTTAAAAATATCAGGACTTAAGCAAAACATGGTGTTAGTGGGTGCAAACTCGAAATAACCCCCGAATGGCCCCGCGAGTGGTACCAACACCTCGCACGGGACCAATATAACTCGTAGGATCTGACCGCATGATCACAGGACTCCCAGTTTGAGAATATGATGATAATTTGCATTTTTCTAGACTTAGGCATAAAAATATGGCGTTGGTGGGTGGAAACCCGAAATAGCCCCCGAACGGCCCCGTGAGTGGCACCAACACCTCATACGTAACCAATGTAACTCGTAGAAACTTACCGCACGATCATGGGACTCTCGATTTCAGAATATGACGATATTTTAAAAATATTCGGACTTAAGTAAAACATGGTGTTTGTGGGTGAAAACTCGAAACAGCCCCCAAACGTCCCCGTGAGTGGTACCAACACCTCGTACGGGACCAATATAACTAGTAGGAACTGACCGCACGATCATGGGACTCCCGATTTGATAATAGGACAACAATTTACATATTTCTAGACTTAGGCATAAAAACATGGCGTTAGTGGGTGAAAACTCAAAACAACCCCTGAATGGCCCCGCTAGTGGCACCAATACCTTGTACGGGACCAATATAACTCGTCAGAACTTATCGCATGATTAGGGGACTCCCGGTTTGAGAATACGATGATAATTTTAAAATATCAAGACTTAAGCAAAACATAGTGTTAATGGGTGAAAACCCAAAACTGCCCCCGAGCGGACCTGTGAGTGGCTCCAACACCTTGCACGGGACTAATGTAACTTTAGAAACTGACCTCGTGATCACGGGGCTCCCGATTTGAGAATTCAACGATAATTTGCATATTTTTAAACTTAGGCTAAAAAGCATGGCGCTAGTGGGTGAAAACCCGAAACAACCCCCGTACGGCCCCGTGAATGGCACCAACTCCTCGTACGGGACTAATGTAGCTCATAGGAACTGACCGCGCGATCACGGAACTCCCGATTTGAGAATACAATGATAATTTGCATATTTCTAAAGTTAGGCTTAAAAACACGACATTAGTGGGTGAAAACCCAAAACAACCCTCGAATGGCCCTGTGAGTGGCACCAATACCTTGCAAGGGACCAATGTAACTCGTAGGAACTGACCGTGTGATCACAGGACTCTGCGGGACTCTCGGTTTGCGAATACGACTATAATTTGAAAATGTTTAAACTTAGGCTTAATAACTTGGCGCTGGAGGGGGAAACCCCGAAGCTGCCCCTTGAGTGGCACCGACGTCTCGCACGGGACCAATGTAACTTGTAGGAACTAATATGTTGATAATTATAACACATATATGCAATTTTTCATCTTGAATAAATTTTTTGTAAAACTAATTGGTTACTGATATCATTTTTTTATCCAATAATTTACAAGATAACATTGTATCGTTTGTTTTTTTGCACGTGGAACAAATGAAGGAAGCAATGGTTTACAACATGAAGATTGTTTATATAATGTTGTGGACATTCAGGGTTATGTTTTTTATGTGCTACAATCGTGTGGGATTTTATTGTTTTATTGATTAGTTTTATGGCCGTGCGTGCTTTTATAATTTGATTGTTAAATTTTATGGCGTGCGGGCTTTATACTAAGCAGGTTTTATATTTACAGGGTTTAGAATGTCCAGAAAATAAAAGAAACTCTGCCCAATTTTTTTTGGTCTGTGAATTGTTATGATGTATAATATTTTTAAGTTTGTATATATATTAGTTTATTAACAACGTTCCCGACTCCCAATTTTCGATTTTTTATTGTTTTGCCAATAATAAATATTTGTAATATCTCGTACGCATCCAACGTTACACGTAGCAACCGACCTGCAATCATAGGACCCCCAATTTTAGGATTGGACCAAAAAAATAAATTTTTTTAAAATTATAGTTAAATATGGTCATGGACACCATTTTTCTTTTTTTCGTCACGCATAAAAATGGTCGCGGCCAAAGTCCGCGACCATTTTTTTTCCTTTGTTTTCGTCGTGATGTGGGTCATGAACTTTGACTGCGACCAATTTTTGTCACGGTTGTGGGTCATGGACTTGGTCCGCGACCATTTTTTTCCCTTTTTTTTCGTTGCGGTGTGGGTCAAGGACTTTGGACGCGATCAATTTTTGTCACAGACTTAGGCCGCGACCATTTTTCCCCCGTCGTGGTATGGGTCACGGCCCAAGTCCACGACCATCTGCCGTGACCCCTCCGGGCCGTGACCATTTTTTGGTCACGGACTTGGGCAGCGACCCATGAAATTGGTGTCTCCCGAAATGGTCACGACCCAAGTCTGTGACCCACAGTCTTGACAGGGATTTTGGCCATGACCATTCGCCAGTTTTGGTGCAATGATTGTGGAGGCTTTCAGGAATTGATTAGACGCTTCCATCTTTCATTACAAAATGTAGGACTTCATTTCAATATCTCAATTGGGCATGTTTCTCCATTTAGAATTTATTTATTCAGTTATTACGTTCAGACTTATACTGGGATTTATTTACTATTTGTTGGACTTATTACTTGGATTTGGATTTTGTTGCCGATGGTTAATTCGACAAGACATTTATTCATTTATTTATTCCTTGTGATGGTTTATACTATATTAATTGTGTGAATGTTTTAATTTAGTTTTTCGCATATTATTATAAATTATTTAATGAATAATAATTTTTTTTGGCACTTACTTAATAAACTAATAGGTGGTTAGTAATTAATAAGGTTTTCGACAGTGATGCTGAGATTGAACCAAATTAAAAACCTCTTTTAATTCAATAAAGCACTGATCACCCTGTATTTAATTAGGCGGAGGGTCACATATGGTATCAGAGCATCAGGTTCTAGTGTCCATATGATCTGTACAACTTACTATGATTTTATCATATCGTTATTTTGATATAGATCCCTATTATTAGGACTTTTGCTTGATACAACAGGAATATTGCATTTTACACCCATTAACTTATGCATTTTTCTCTCCCTCGAGTACCGTCATTTCTATATTTATGCTTGTTAATCAGACAACCTCCATTTTATACGATAATACTTTATTTGAGGTATTATTGAGCATTTATAGGTGTTACGGTACCTAGTGTGAAGTTTTGTCACGTTCCAACAAAGTTTCATTGGAGCTCGCACGTTCAGGGGAATTTTGTAATTTCAGACTTTTGGATTTTTTCCTGAAGTATTCACGGAAGTTGTATCCCCTGGGTCAAGCTTTGCGTGGTCGCGAATGGTACTCGAATCGGAGTCCAAACGAAGAAAACACAGACCTTTAATCGGAGGAAGAATTAAAAGAAATAAATAACAATTTTATTATTTCCCCCCATATCCCTTATCTCTTTTACTAACAATTTCATAAATTGTTTTGTAGATTCGTTTGGACATGCGCTTATGGGACATTGCTCCAATTTTGGGTAATATCGTCCTTTTTCTCTCTTTGTGTTGTGTTCTTAATGCGCATTGAGGACAACCAACATTTAAGTTAGGGGGTGTAGGATATTCTTTCCATTTCACGTGTAGTCCATTGATTTACTCATTATGCCCGCATGTCCCATGTATTACCTCCCTTTTCATAGTGAATTCATTTGTTGAGTTTAATTCCTGGTGAGGATTGACTTATATGCATGCTTTAACACAAATCCGATTTATTTAAGTTTTTTGCCAAATCATACTATGCATGTGTTCTCCCCCCTCCCACTTTTAAAGTTTCAATTCTACGGGGTGAATTCAACCTGTTAATAACAGCGGAATTTAGCTTGAATTCATTCAATATGCTAATAGCATGTTTGAAATCTTTTTCGTTGTTGCTGATTTTGTCATATGTTGGGTTGGGCATATTTTGAGGAAACTATTTGATGTTTGTGGGTTTCATCCCTGAAAACCATCACGAGACGACACTCGTCCACTAGGGTAAACTTGGGTTTTAACGGCTTATTGCATACGCTAAATGAAATTGTTCGTCCGCGAAAGTGGATTTTATCGCTTTTGTATATATTTATAGTTTTGTGATGTTCTTATAGTTCTTCTTGCTTTGAACTTCATTTCTAGGGAAAAGAAATGTCTAAGTTAGGGTGTGTGATGTTCTTATATATTTCTAGTTTTGTGATGTTCTTATAGTTCTTCTTTCTTTGAACTTTATTTCTTGATTTGAACTTCGTAGAGGGGTCACGATTCCATTTGGGTGATAGTGGATCTGCTGACTAAGGTGGCTCATTTCTTGCCAGTTCACACCGACTTTGAGATGATGCACTATGTGTAGTTGTTCATAGTGGACATAGTTAAGCTAGGAGGGGTATCAGTTAACATTATATTTGATAGAGACAAGATCTTTGTGTCTCATTTCTGGTAGAGTTTTCAGAAGGCAATGGGCACTGACTTGCGAGTGAGTATCGCATACCAAACTCAGATAGACGAACAAATTGAGAGTGTAAATCAGATTCTATAGGACATGTTGAGGATGTGCATCCTAGATTTTGGGAGAGGATGGGAGCAGTACCTTCCATTAGTAAAGTTTGCGTACAACAACTCTTACCAATTCACCATCGGTATGGCACCATTTGAGGAACTTTATAGGATGCGTTGTCGTTCTCCCACTTATTGGTTAAAGGTCGGGATAAAAAGCTATTGGGACCAGATATGATACAGGAAAAGATTGCCAAGATGAAGCTAATTCAGGGACGTATTGGAATAGCTCAGAACAGGCAGAAGAATTATGCCCATTCACACCAAAGACTGTTTGAGTTCGAGGTCGGCAATTCGGTGTTGGTACGTTTGTCTCCCATGAGGAAGCTTATAAGGTTCAAAAAGAAGGGAAATCTAGCGCTGAGATATATGGGACCTTTCCCAATTAATGAGAGAGTGGTACAAGTGGCATATAAACTGGGTTTACCAGAGCATCTTTAGTGAATACACGACGTGTTCCACGTAGCATCATTGAATAAGTACAGGAAAAGCGAGAGAGCTTTAGGGCATGTTCCACTCGAGGGGATTGATTTTCAGCCAGATGTCTCGTATGAGGGAATTTGTGGAAATTATTATGCATCATAGCAAGTGATATTTGGCATAGTTGGACTTATCTCAACTAGGAGTCGCGTATAGAGTAAATTGAGGTCGAGATGGGACATTTGTTTAGAGTGACCTGAATGATAATTTTTGGGTCATAGATGAATTCAAAAGAGTCAAAATAGTCAAAATAGTATACCCGTGGGTGTGGATTGGGCCCCGGGGCAATTTTAGACTAAATCGACACCGTACGAGGGCATTTTAGTCTTTTGGTAACCAAAGATTAAGAGACCTACGAAATTCCAAAGAATTTATCATCATATAGAAGGGTGAGGATAGGTTTTAAAGGTTAAGAAACCAATAAAGGACATTATAGAAGAAGGAGAAGCCCTTTGTGAAGCCTAAGAGAGAGTTCTTGAGAAATTGGAGTGCGTTCTTGCACCACAATCAATCTTGGAGTGAAAATTTGGAAGAGAAGGCACACAATATATCATTTAAACCGCTAAATTAGATCATCTAATATAAGTCACTTGTTTCTTTATGATTTCTTTTGAAGTTATAATTCCCATGTGCTTAGGTTTTCGAAATATATTGAATCAATTGATGTTCTTGGAAGAAAAGAATGATTAGAACTCATGTTTTGGGCAGGAATTGCATATAGTATGGTTCAACATATATAGAGGATAATAAATTAGGGAGTATGGGATAATCACCATGAATTAAATTTGGTCTTAATGTTAAATATGAATGAAGAACATAGAAATCTAGGGTTTTTGATGAATAGGTGATTTAATCCGTTCTTGAATAGAAATCGTAATGTTTGGTGATAAAATTTCGTTTGAAATTATCCTATGGCATGTATAGAATGTTTGGGATAATTGGTTTTGAGTTTTGTGGAGAAGCATATGAGTTATGATAATTAAAATGGTAAAAAATTCACTTGCATAGAGGGAGAAGATGACCTACTACAAAACAAATCGATTCGACCCAAGGGAGAATCGATTCGGTTGCCCAGATTTGCCTATTTCCCCCTTTAAGCCTGGAAAATCCTATAGTTTTTTTCTAGAAAACTTTTGGGACTTTTTAAAAATATAATGAAGGATCTATTATTATGCAGTAGGCCTACAGTAAGATTTTGTCTTAGTCTTAATGAGAGGATTGAGGCGAGGATTTAGTATACTTAAATTGGGGCGTAATTAATTTGAGAGAGGGAGAATGAGTTACGGGGAATTTAAGTGAGTTTATGTTATGGGCCATTAGTATATGAGGGAGAGAGCTACTGAATTTTAAGGAATGGATAACTAGGGCCCCTAGAGTAGAGAGAAATACTCGGATTAATATGATAGTGAGAAAAATTGTAACTTGATAGTACAATGGGTATTCAAGAGATAAATACTATGTACCAAGTATGATAATTAGGTTGTGTGTATACCTACTAATTTAATGTATATATAGGTTTTGTCTATACCTATTATATGATTGGTGTTTTATGTGAACATACCTACTCTTCATGCTCTCATGGAGGTTCTAGTGCAGTGGGCAATCCCACCTTGCCGATTCCAGGGTGGTTCAGATTTGTGCCCCAGAACATACAACTTAGGGTGGCTCACTATGTGAGGTTTATTACTAAGACTTACAAGTCATTTGGGTACGTTAGGTACATGCTTAACCCAAAGGCTTAAAACTTTGTTCACCTCCATTGCTTGCTATTTGTTTTTTTGGGTTCAAGGAGACAAGCCGAACCAATAGTCCTTATTTTAGTACTAGAGGTACATGGACTGATAATAGAGTATGCCTACTTTCACGATGGTCCTTTCGAGAGACACCGTACTTATATATATATATATATATATATATATATATATATATATATTAGTGAGATAAATATATATACCAGTTTGAATAATTCTACTTACGTGTGATAGTAGACAGTTTGATAGTGTGTATCTAAATAATGAATTAAGTAGTGAACTTAATTAAATGATTAAGTGATAACAAATGGAAAAATGTTACTTATGATATCAATAACATACGAGATATATTAATTCACATAGCATGCTGTATGTGCGGGACAGAGACATATAGGGTTAATAGTCCATATAGAAACTTATATCTAGTTAGATTGGGTAGTATGGAAAGGAGGGATATGTAGAAAATGTTAGGCATGCACGTTAGATGAGAGGTGAGGAAACTCAAGAGAGGGTACGTAAACCAAACATGTGTATCTAATAATTGATTTTTAAATTTTGATAAATACTTGCTAAATGTTTTCAAAATATTTTGGGTTCTAACCCTTGCTATAAAGATTTTCCAAAACCTTTTAGGTGTCCATCCACACGGATGCCAGACTTGACGATTGATCTTTTCCTGGGATAATTAGCTTCAGTATTGTGCTTACAGGAATTGATTAGATGATTAAATATTTCCAATTGGGCATGTTTCCCCATTTAGACTTTATTTATTCAGTTATCCAATTCAGAATTATATTGGGATTTATTTACTATCTATTGGACTTATTAATTGGATTTGGATTTCGTAGCCGATGGTTTATTTAGCAAGACATTTATTCATTTATTTATTCCTTGTGATGGTTTATACTATATTAATTGTGTCAATGTTTTAATTTAGTTTTTTGCATATTATTATAAATTGTTTAATGAAAGATATAATTTTTTGGCATCGACTTAATAAACTAATAGGTGGTTAGTAATTAGTAAGGTTTTCGACAGTGATGCTGAGAATGAACCAAATCAGAAACCTCTTTTAATTCAATAAAGGACCGATCTCCCAGTTTTTAATTAGGCGGAGTCTCACACGCCAGTCATCTTCTCCGACGATTATTATTATTGTGTTCTTGAGCTGCTATTGGTGAAAACCATTCATCTTCGAAGTTTGATCTTTTGATCAACACATTCAACACCTTAAACTGTTTGCCCCTTTATTATTTTTGCCGTTCAAGTGGAGGGTCGTCCTTTGAATGTTCAGTAGATCGTATGAGCTTACTGATAAATTCCCAAACCTAGGGAGAGGATCTTTAGTGAGATCCGTCGATACGAGGACGGAGCTGAGGCTAGACACCAGGTCGAGGCATTTCCTTTACGCCTAGTCTATCCAATTCCTCTTGCTATTGTCTACCCTCCTATAGTTGAGAAGCGAGACGATCCTACAATGTCTTGTCCTCCTAAAGTCATGAGACGAGAGGATCATTGCACAAGTCATCCCCCAATGATTATTATTTGTAAGGATAAAGTGTAGACTCGTCTATAAGTGATGGCACTATCACTATCTCATCTTTTGAAGGTTATAGTCCTTTATCATCTAAATTCTCGGCCAGGGTTTTAGCTGAAGATGACTCTTTCACTCGTTCCTGACTCCCATACTACCGAGACTGGAGCCATGAACTCTAACAAGGTAGAGATTCTTCCTGAGGACTCTCGTACGACTGACAGTGCGAGCTCTCAGTCTGATGAGGCAGACTTGCACACTGATGAGTGAGCCCGTGAAAGGCCAAGAGTTATAATTGCATAACCCCTAATCTAAAAATCCATCCCCATCTCAGCCATGACCGAAGGGGAATTTGAGGATAGATTCCCAAGTGCTATTTCGACCTCCAGTGTCGTCAATTCAGGAGATGAGGCTGAGGAACCACTGCACACCACCTATGCTCAGTCGTTTCAAAGCTCTATAGTGAAGTTGACCTCTTATAGTGGCGGCATCAGTACATAATTAACTTTGATGTCACGATGAGAGCTCACGATGAGTTTCAGAGAGATTTTAACGGCTGACTAGGTAAGGTTGCAGTATATGAGTAGATGTTCAAGCTCGATTTTCGTCTTCTTATTCATCATGTTGTGCGTGCCATCCTTGTTAATCTATACTTAGCCCTTGCACAACTTTCTTCAAATTCTTAGATGATTATTTCTTGGTTTTATCTTGCTCTGGAAGTTTTGGCATGGTATCGAGCTTCTAGTTAGCATGTTTAAAGCATGCTATAATGTTTCCTGTATGAGAGCTCAGCGTGGATACTGCCACTTCGTGGCCAGAAAACTGACCAAGAAAGTGATATTTGTCAACCAGATGTCCAACCACAATTGGAAGACCAAATATTTCTTCGTATCTGGTGCATGGGAGTTTCCTCAGATTCATGTTTGTTCCTTCTTTAAGCCGAGGGTCCCCTAGAAATGGGGCAAGGTGTCCATTGATGCAAAGCTTGACCCCAAGTTGAGTCTAGGCGACCAAGAGAAGATCAATACTATCAGAGTCTAAGGTGAGGGGGGTCTTGTTAGATATGACAGATTTATGACCCCTAACATCTTGGTCAAGATGGGGCTGGATATCAGTCCTCTTACTGAAATATGTAAATTTATTTTTGATTTTTGATTGTAACCTCATATTTAATTGTAATGCCGTCTTTGACATTTCTGATGCTTAACTTTAAATTTTTACAGGTTGTCCAACTGGTGTCCGTGAAGCTCTCTGGAAGATGGTGGAACCCAACCTTCCAAATATGATGAACAAGTTTGGGAAGAAGCAATCAACCCTCAGCTTTCAGAAAAAGAAATCGACTGTGGGCAGCCCCAACCGAGCCAACGATACTAGGAAATGAAAGGAGCTAGTGGAAGACGCCGTCACCCACCGTCAATAAAAATAGGGCCGTCATGACAAAGGTATGGACATGGCGATCCCCATGTTGACCAACGATGCCCTCGCTACTTGACTTGCCCAATTAAAATTAAATGATACGTGCCTGATCGGGAGTTCTAAGAAATCTATTGACTCTTCTGCTTCGCAAATATATTATGTCGATAAGCTCTTTTTATGCCATATGAACTCCTTATTCCTTACTGAATTCGGCCTTCACAGGTACGTCCATGTATTTGCTCAAACTTTGACAGTTTTTAATTTTACAAGTGTTATCTCGTACTAACTTTATTCCTCACTACTTTTGCAATATATTATTGCCTTTTATCGCCTAGGAGACTGGGTTAAGAAGAAGCTTCCCTTAATTCAGAAGTGAAGAGATGCAGAGAAGACGGAGGAAGGTTTTAGGGAGGAGATTCAAAAGGCGACATCAGCTCTGTAGGAGAATGGATGAGAGATGGATAACCTGAAAGATGATCATGAGAAGACCTTAAAGGGGCTGGCCGACAGTAAGCAGGCCCAGATTGATGTTGCATCAAGGTAGTGTTGGAATAGTCTAGGTCATATGCCTTGATCGAGTTTAAAGAGTCTGATGAGTTTGGGGGCTACGCATTTAAGTACCTTAAACGAGATATAAAATCTGTTGGCCGATGGGCCTCCCTAAAACATGTTGCCTGAAGGACTCTAAACCCTCAAGATTTTAAAGGTTTTGACTTTAATGACCTCCTGATCGGGAATTCCTTGGATGAAGTTAAAAATAAGACAAAGAATCTTGATGCCAATCCTATGGAGGTGATCGAGAATTTCGATGACATGGACGAAGGTGGTGTTGACGGTGAAGGGGACGACACCCAGATCCTTGCACCAAATGTCTGCATTTCTTCCTCTAAAGCTCCTATCAAAGAGACCCAAACTTTATTCTTATTATGGGTAGCCGTATATGGCATTGTTATACCTTTTTGATATAACACTCAAAACAATTTTTGTTATTTTGTACTTCTATAATTTTATAACACTTATGTCTAAACACTTTCATTTCAACCTCAAATGATTTTAAATTGTGAGTGATACTTCTTGTGTTATTTACTTCAATCGTCTTTTCTTATTACTGAATGCTTTATATATTAGGCTCGTATCATCTGTTTGGAAAATTCTACTGATGTTTAACAAGTTACCATAATTTAATGGCTTAGAACTTGATCACCAAATGTCTGAATTTTGAACGACATGAATGAATATAACCAAATGGCTAAATTTGGAAAATTCCCTCGCACATCGTCTCGTCGTTAGATGAGATAAATATAACCAAATGGCTAAATTTTGAACTCATCAAAATTTATCATAAGTCCCCTCTCGTCGTTTTGAGAGTGTATGGATGAGAGGTACCTCATCCTATACTATCGTCTCGGTCGAGAGAGTTTTCATAAAGTTAATGATGTTTGCCACCAAGTTAATGATGTTGAATTAATCATAATTAAATGATTTTTTTAATTTGAATCCACCAAATTAATGGTGTTTTATCACAAGTTCCCTCTCATTATTTTGAGAGTGTATGGACGAGAGCTACCTCCTCCTACACTGTTATCTCGGCCGAGAGAGTTTTCAATAAGTTAATGATGTTTACCACAAAGTTAATGATGTTGAACTAGCCGTAATTGCATGATTTTTTTAATTTGAATCCACTAAATTAAGGGTGTTTTATCAGAAATCCCTTCTTATCGTTTTGAGAGTGTATGGACAAGAGCTACCTCATCTTATATTGTTATCTTGGTCGAGAGAGTTTTCACAAAATTAATGATGTTAAGGTATTATTCCTCCTTCTCGGTGTTATTGAGAATCCATGGACGAGGTTATCCCTATTTGGATTGTCATATCACTGAGAGCAAGGTAATGCTAATTCACCATAAGTGATGTTCCATATCTTAGGATATACAAAAACATACAATCTGAAATACTTATAGAATACGAATATGAGAGAACACTTCCATTTTTTCATTCACAATTGCACTTTTTTATAACTGCTCTTTTCGTACAATGATATAATGAAATGAAGAACTTATACAAAGTTCTACTGATAGTAGTTCTTTAGATGATCGTCATTTTAAGGATTGGAGAATGGATCTCCATCTAAATTCTAGAGTCGATACGTTCCATGGACCACCTCTTCTGTCACCCTGTAGGGACCATGCCAATTAGGATTAAGTTTGTTCAGCTTTTTCTAAGTTTTCTTCAAAACTAGGTCTCCTACTGATAATGGTCTGGCCTTCACTCGCTTGCTATAAAATCTGGTAGTTCTCTATTGATAGGCTTCTTGCCTAATTTATGTTTTTCTCTCATCTTTTCAATGTGTTCTAGATCCAACCTCCTCTTATTAGTATTTTCTTTTGGGTTATAGGTCTGAACCCTGTGGCTTGGCAAACCAATTTCTAAAGGAATTACTACCTCTGAGCCATAGGCAAACATGAAAGGGGTTTCTCCTGTCAAAGTTCTCTCTATCTTCCTATAGGCCCATAAGACAACATGAACTTCGTCGGTCTAAAGATATTTGGTGTCTTTTAACTTCTTATTTATCTAATCCAATATGGTCCGGTTGGTTACCTCTGGTTGACCATTTGCCTGAGGTCGGCCTGGAGTTGAGAAAAAATGTTTAATGCCGACCCTTTTATAGTAGGCTTCCAATGAATCAATTTTTAACTGATTTCCATTATCTGAGATAAGGGTATGAGGTAGACCGTATATGTAAATGGTGTTCCTTTAAATAAACTTCAAGGTCTTCGTCTCAGTGATTATGATCATGGACTCTTCCTAAACCCATTTTGAGAACTAGTCGATTGCCACTATATGGTATCTGTAGTTTCCAGTTACCCTAAGAAAAGGCCCACCAAATTGATTCCCCAAATAGTAAATGTCCAGGGAGAGGTGATAGAAGATAGAGGCTGGTGAGGGATGCTGGAAAACCTCTAACACTTGTCATATCTCATGACATAATTGGCCACATCCCTAGCCAAAGTTGGCCATCAATACGCCTGGGTGACCACCCTTTTTTCCAAAGTTCTCCCCCATATGGATGGAACAGGAAACTTAATGTATATCTCTCAAAATGTACTCCACCTCTGTCAGATGGACACATCAGAGCAGGGGGGGAAGAAATCCTTTTTTGTGCAAGACATTTCCAATGACTGAGAATTTAGCAGCTTTGTATCTCATCTTCTTTCTTTTTAAGTTGGAATCTGTTAGTTCACTATCTTTTATGTATCATATGAGAGGATCCATCCAAGATTCTCTAATCGAAATGCTTAAGAAAAACTCAACTGTAGTGCCTTCTTCTTTTTTAATGGTAGGCCGATGTAAAATCTCGAAAGGCACCGACCTTTTTATCTCAATTTTTGTTGATGATGACAATCTAGCCAATGCATATGCTCGACCATTGTCTAATCAAGGTATCCTTTTGATCTTTATCTCATCTATGTATTGTAGTATTGATTTTACCCTGGATAGATATTTGTCCATCCTTTTATCTTTAGCCTCATACTCTCCTAAGACTTGGTTCACAACCAGTTTGGAATCATTTTAATTAACAACTAACTTACATTAAGTTCTTTAGCGAGGGAAAGACCGACTTGAAGGGCCTCATAATCGGACTCATTATTTGATGCCTTTTACTTGAATCTCAAATCATATTCTATATCATTCCCATCTGGAGCTGACGCTATCAGGCCAGCTCCACTCCCTGCCTCACAGGAGGAACCATCAACAAACAAACTCCTCATAGTACCTTTTTCAAAAATTGTCCCTCTTCTAATGCTCCATTATTGAATACAAATATTTTTCTTTATTTTTGGCCACTAACTAGTCATACTTATCTCAGCCTCAGTCGGGGGAGGCATATCCTTTCTGGCTCATAATCTGGATTCATAATCTCTTCTACACTAGCCTTATCCCATGTGAAATTGGCTACAAATCAGCTAGGGCTTTCCCCTTTATGGTTGTTCTCAGCTGGTAGATAATGTCGAATTCTCCTACTCTATAGACCAGGCCATCAGTCTACCCAATTTCTCAAGTTTATGGATGACGTGTCAAAGAGGGGAGTTTGTTAAGATAACCATTGTATGTGATTGAAAGTAGGCCTTCATCTTTCCGGATGCATGAATGAGAGAATTAGCCTATTTCTCTATTTTTAGATATCTCTGCTCATCCCCTTGAAGAGTCTTTCTATTGAAATATATTGACTTTTGGACATCCTCATCGTCTCTCATAATTGCCGTGCAGATGGCCGACTCAGACATGGCCAGGTACAAATACAATTTTTCTCCTTGAGCAGGTTTTGACAACAAGAGTGAGGAGTCGAGGTATATCTTTAACTCCCGAAAGGCCTTCTCACACTCCTCACTCCACTCGAAGGCTTTCCTCGTCACCTTGAAGAAGGGTAGACACTTATCTATTGCCATGGCTATGAACCTATTAAGTGCTTCCACCCATCTAGTTAACCTCTGAATATCTTTTATGGTCTTAAGATTATTCATATCCATCAAAGATTTGATTTTTCTAGCTTAGCTTCTATTTCCCATTAATTGATAACAAAACTAAAAAACTTACCTACCTCGACAACGAAGACACACTTTGAGGGATTCAGTTTCATCCGATATTGTCCATCGTGTTGAAAGTGTGATTTAGGTCGTCCATATGAGTCTCTGCCTTGAGACTTTTTGTGAACATGTCATCCATGTATACCTCAACGGTTTTCCTTAGCTGACCCTCGAACATTTTCTTCACTAGCCTCTGTTATGTAGCCTCAGAGTTCTTGAGGTCGAAGGGGATTATCTTATAACAATACATTCCTTTGTCCATGATGAACGAGGTCTTCTCAGCATCAACCAGGTCTATGGATATTTAATTATAACCTTAGTAAGCATCCATAAAACTCATCAATTCATGCCTAACTATGGAATAGACTATTTGGTTTATTCTCGAAAGAGGGAAGCTGTCTTTGGGGAATGCCTGTTCAAGTATGAGAAATCAATACACATTATCCACTTGTCGCTGGCCTTCAGAACAATGACAACATTGACTAACCACTCTGGGTAGATAACCGCTCTAATGAAATTGAATTTTTCCTACTTCTTTAATCACACCGTACTTCTCCCTGGTGTTGACTCTTCGCCTTTGCCTGATTGGATTTTCCGCTCTTCCACATTGAGCTTATCGGAGAGGATCTTCAGATCATTTCCCGACATATTTTCGTGGCTCCAAGTAAATAAGCTATCTCTCTCCTTGAGCAGTTTAATTAACTCTCCTTTAATCTCTTTCTTTAGGGCTTTGCAGACTTGGATGATTTTTTCATGCTCTTCCTAATTGAAGATGACGAATTTTACCTCCTTGGCAACTTCATCCTTTTTGAGCTTTTTCTCATCTCTAGGGTCAAGAGTGTCTATATTGTCAGTGGTGGGTGGCCCTCTTTTGTGTCTCTCTCTCCTTCGCCGAATTGAAGTAGCATTCATGTGCCTCAACCTAGTCGCCTTGAAGTTCCCCTACTCCATAAGGAGTCCGAAAATTTATCATTTGGTGAAATTTTGAGGGAATGAACTAAAACTCCTTGAGGGCTACTCGTTCTATTATTATGTTATAGGTCGAGTAGACATTCTCGTGCATGAAAAATAAACTCATCTTCGTAGTGAGACATTTTGGCCAACTGTTCCCCATTCTGACATCTATTTCATAAATTCCCAGGGGTTGTACTCTCTCTCCACTAAAACTAATCATAGGTTGATGGTATGGGATAAGTGTTTTCTTCCTCAACCCTAGGACATTGTAACAATCCAATAACTTCACATCAGTCAAACTGCCACCATCGACCAATATCATTGGGACCTCATAACCCTGCACTTTGGTGGTGATCATTAGATTATCATCATTTGGGGCTAGGATCCCCCTGAAATACAACTTCCAAAATCCCACTATTAGAGTATTCATATCAAATTTTGTTCTCTTACCTTTCTTTGGCTCCATAGTTATCGAATGCACCTCTTTGGGTTTTGGAGGGAGATCTTTGGCTTCTGCCACATGAGCTTTCCTGTCAGCAATTTCTTTTTCCATCATTTGCAAGTCCTCTACAGATCATTTTCACCCCTAGAGAGATCATATTTATCTGACCATTAGGATCAGTTATCTTCGGTGGGAGGTCAGGGTCGGTCTCTTCATCATAGCCTGATGCATCATCATCCTCATTCACTGAATCATTAGGTTTACACCTGTCGTCTATTCTCTTACGGGTGTCCACTTGGACACCCCTCTTATCCACATACTTTCTTAACTTCCCTCACTTCAACATCTTTTCTATTTTATCTTTCAGTGCGAAGCATCTGTTAGTGGCATGACCATGGTCTTGGTGGAATTAACACCATTTAATTTTGTCCCTCTTATAAGGAGGGGCTTTTAACTTATTGGTCTACCTAAGAGATCACTTATTCTTTATCTCATTCATGTTTTGATCTGAGCTAACCATTAGTGGGTTGTAATCGGCAAACTTGTCATCCCCCCACCTCTTCTTACTCTCTTTACCCTTTGACTTTTAAAAATTATTTCCACTACTTTCTCCCTTCTCATCGTCTTGTTTGGCATCCATTGCCTTCTTCGCATTTATGACTTACCCGATCATAGCCAGGAGTTCAGCTATGGTTTTTGGAGGATCCTAGGCTAGCTTTTATAGGAGATTACCTTTTTGCAGTCCTCCCATCAGGGCAGTTATATAAATACTCTTTTCATAGTCTTAAACCTCTAATTTCTCCTTATTAATGTGGGCTATATACTCCCTCAAGGTTTCGTTCTTTCCTTGATTAACATACAATAGGTTGTGACACCCCGACCAATTAAATACCGGGTAGCTACTCCTTTATTCAAATTAATACAAAATGTCAAGTTGGTTCAGTTTATAGCATCACTGTCGAAAACATTTTAACAATTACTAGCCACCTGATATTTAAAAAGTGAGTTGTCAATTTTAATTAAATCCGATTAACATGCAATAAGTTAGATTATGAAATGCTAACATAACAACCACAACATAGTCACAATAGAATAACGATGTAATAAACTGAATCTGGAGGAATGCACCTCACAATAATCCGAATAATGAAATAAATAAATACGAAGCCTGAATCATTAATTTAATTACAACCCAAAATGTGAAATAAAAACTGAGTAAGTAAGATGTCTCTGAAAGGAAAGGGGCGACATGCCCTACAAATGAGTAAATTTGAAATAGAGCCAAGATAGAAAGTGGAGGCGTCTACTGTCGAGGTTCTGTAACTTCCACAGCAGCTACAACACGTCATTGGAATGGAACTCCTATGCTTGGCGTCCTTGTGGCTGGGCACCTAAAAGATTTTTACAAGAAAATAGATTTGGAAGCAAACGGGTCAGAGACCGATTCTGAAAACAGTTTAAAATATAGCAAGTGTTTAATATCATTAAACAGTGAATATAAAGTACATGATAGTGCGCGCACTCACATGAGTGCCTCACCTCTCAACTAATTGTGCACTCTTATAGTACTCGTACCCGTTCTAATTATTACCATATCTAACTAGTCCATTACACAATCTAACATTACTATACGATTCACAATTCAATTCCCGACATCTTAATTTAAACAGAGAGTTTTACTTTTCTTCTTGGTTCCCAAAATTAATAATACTAATCACTAGAGATTTTCCATTTTTAACTTCTACTACAATATTGTTATTATTCACACTTACATTTATACATGACAGTTCATTTCAATTAACAGTATATTATTCTTATCATAAATATAAAATACTGGCACCCCGAGACTAAGCTGCGGTGCGCAAATACTCTGCTATCCAATCCCGGTACATCACGTACATAAGGACCACGTATTCCGAATCTCTCAGGAATCATTCTCAAATAACAACAATCACACATAATGGAGGCGAACATAGTTCACATCACATGGGTCATGCACATACCTATGCTCCCATGATCAGCAGACTTATTAACTTCTCAATAAGTCCTTCTCTAACCTATGTTCTCGAGGTACCAATCTAAATCCCCCCGTAGGCACACAAAGATTAGATGGCCCTGATCGAACGCCGACCTCCCGTGATAGCAAGTATGGTAGGTATGTTATACACATATAACCACATATTCTAAGCATTCACACATCTGAGATATTTTATCTTAGTAATAGAGGTATATTTCTCAATTCTATACCATCATTAAATGTTACACGTTCACAAGTCCCCGAATATAATACATAAAAGTTATCAACCCTTCTCACGTCGTAAATTTTTAGGTACTTAATTCCTAACCCATAATTGTCACCCGGTTTACTACAAAATTCTATGTTTTACTCCTCGATGTACTCAAATCTTCCCAACTATACCCACTGGTCAACAAGGGAAGGTTAACACTCAATTAAACAAGTCTACTGGAGGTTCGAAATAAAATCAGGCCTAAAAGGCCATTCTGTCAACTCGTTAGAAATCTCGTTCGAATGAGGTCGTTAAAATGAGTTGCGTTTGAACGAATGGCTTTGAACGAACTGACAACTCGTTAGAAGGGGTACTGTCATCTCGTTAGAAGCTCGTTCGAACGACCTGGGCAGGTCTTCTAACGAGATGGCAGTAAATGCCCAGAAAATTCCCAACTCATTTTTCTTCTTTTTTCTCTTCTCTAAATTCATCCTAAGATCATCCCAATAGCATTTTAATGTTCTTAAAATACTCTAAGTCCTCTTAGGTCGCTTCTTAACATATTTTTGGTGTCAAATCCTCCAAATCAACATGTAATTATCATTAATCCCCAAAATTTACCCCAAACCCTATGAACATGAACCCAGAATTTTATTGTGCCTAATTACTCATCATAAATCCATTTTTAAATCATCAGAGTTAAGGTTTTGGATACTAAATTCGTCCATAATCTTTCTACATGCAATCCCTAACCCAACTTTATAGTTTCTATAACAATTTCAGTAGGTTTTCCTTAAAACTTTCAAGACAAAACAGTTCCTACAGTAAACATGGAAGAAATATTCATTGTACTTAAAAATATCAAATCACTTGCCTTAGATTAGTTCTTCAGATTGTTGTCGATGATTCAAGGTTGATTCTCTCCTCTTTTCAGTCACAAATCCTTTCCAATTTCTGGTGATGGGAATATGGTTTGGTATAGACCCTCTAGCCTCTCTTCTAACTTCCCTCAAAACCTCCGTAGCCCACTCTCTCACTTTTGGCTGATAATGGCCTTAGTGGCTCTTTTAATAATCTTTACTTTACCTCAAAATTTCGTAGATTTTAATCCCCTAATTTTTAAAATTACCAAAATACCCTTCTATGTTACCGATTTGGCCTTAAAATGCCCCGGAACCCAAACTAAACCCCCGGCTAGTATTTTCTGACTATTTCGACCCTTTTGGACACGTTAGCACACTCAAAATGACCATTCCGCTGATAAAAATATAAATTACTTTTTATTCTAATTAAATTAATTCCTGACACAACTGACATGCGCATCCCAACTTAATTTTCCAAATTGTCGTATTTCAGCCTCGCGCAACTTTAATATTTTCAATACTCATATATTACCATATATACTCGGAACTATTCAATTTTAACATCGTAATCAAATACCAACTCACATCTCGCTAGTATTTATATCCCGATTAATTCCCAATTAATTCTCATTTAATTCAATTAATTCCTTAAATAAAAATCAATAAAATTACGGGGTATTACATGCTTCCCTCCTAATAACAGAATTTTGTCCCGAAATTTGGAACTAGTGAATACCTGGTAAAAATAGCTCTGGATAACATTCGCGCATCTCATCCTCGCGCTCCCATGTGGACTCCTCGGCTTATGATGCCGCCACTGAACACGTACTAATGGTACTATCTTCGACCTCAGTTCCTCTCACTGTGGTCCATAATAGCAATCGGCCCCTCCTCGTAGGAACTATCGGGCTATAGATCTATGTCCTCTAACGCAATGTGAGTATGGGCCAAAAAGTCCCTAAGATATTTCCTTAGCGAGGAAATATGGAACACATCATGAATCCTATGCAAGTGCTCTGGTAACCCAAGTCTATACGGAACTGGCCCAATCCTCTCGATGATAGGAAATGGCCCCACGTATCTTGGTGCCAGTTTCCCCTTCTTCCCAAAACGCATGATCCCCTTCATAGGAGATACTCTGAGTAACAGCTGGTCCCCACCTTGAATTCTCTGAAGAACCTCTTGGCATCAGCATAACTCTTCTGTCGATCCTGAGCTACCCGAATGCGGCTGCGTATCATCTCTATCCTTGCCGAAGTGTCCTGAATCACTTTCGGCCCAAGGAGTTTGTTATCCCCCACCTCTAACCAATATGTTGGGGAACGACAAGGTCTACCATGCAATGCCTCAAATGGAGCCATGCCAATGGTGAACTGGTAGGAGTTATTATAACCAAACTCCACCAGTGGAAGGTACTGCTCCCAACCACCTCCAAAGTCTAGGATGCACATACGCAGCATGTCTTCCAACATTTTATTTGTATGTTCGGTTTGCCCATCTGTCTGCGGGTAATATGTCGTACACAGCCACAACTCTGTACCTATGGCCTCCTGGAAAATCTCCCAAAATCATGAAATAAATATCTTGTCTCGGTCAGACACGATATTTAGAGGCACCCCGTGAAGTCTCACTATCTCCGCAATGAAAATCTGGTCATACTATCTAGTAGTGTAGTCTGTCCTCACGGGTAGAAAATGAGTAACTTTGGTCAACCTATCCACAATTACCCATATGGAGTCGTGACCCCTCTGTGACGTAGGTAATCCCGTGATAAAGTCCATGGATATGCTCTCCCAAATTCACATCGGAACCTCTAACGACTGTAGAAGTCCTGCCGATTTCTGATGATCCCCTTTTACTAGATGACAAGTGGCACATTTAGAAACGAACACAACGATATCTCTCTTCATCCTGCTCCACCAGTACTGTCATCTCATGTCTTGGTACATCTTATCCCCACCAGGGTTTACCGCGAACCGTGAGCCGTGTGACTCTATCATTACCTCGTGTCGTAAGTCTTCCCCTTTCGGAATGACCAGTCTCCCATTGAAGCGTAATCCCCCGACTGAACTAACGGTATAGAACTCGGCTCCCTCTACTAGTAATCGAACTATCTGCTCCTGACAGAACGAGTCATTTTCCTGGGCCTTTATCACTCTCGTAATAATCTGAGGTGTAACCGTCATCACAAACATGAATGATTGGGCCACTGCATCCTGGTGTCCCAACTCCTTCCACTTAGCTTTCCACACCTCGGCCACCTCATCTACTGGCCTACGGTTCAACGCACCTGCTACCACATTAGCCTTCCCTGGGTGATATTGGATATCACACTGATAATCCTTCACAAACTCAAGCCACCGACGTTGACGCATATTCAGTTCCTTCTGTGTGAAGAGGTATTGTAGATACTTGTGGTCTGTGAACAATCGAAATTTCTCCACCAATAGATAGTGTCTCCAAATCCGAAGAGCAAATACGACTGCCGCTAACTCCAAGTCGTGGGGGGGGGGTAATTCTTCTCGTAAGGCTTAAGCTTACGGGAAGCATAAGCTATGACCTGACTCTCCTGTTGCAGCACACCTCCAAGTCCTTGTAAGGATTCATCGGTGTAGACTAGATACTCAACTCCCGATCTGGGCAATGCTAACACAGGCGCTGAGGTCAATTTGTCCTTTAACTCATCTAATGTCAACTGAGAGGCATCGCTCCAGATGAATGGCACACCTTTGCGAGTCAGATGTGTCAAAGGACCCGCTATCTTTAAGAAAACCCGAATAAACCTTCTGTATTATCCTTCTAGGCCCAAGAAACTACGGATCTCAGTCGGTGTCATGGGCTGTCCCCACTCCCTCACCACGAATACCTTCCCCGGATCAACAAATATTCCCCGGTCTGAAATGATATGCCCCAAAAACTGAACTTCCTTCAGCCAAAATCCACACTTTTCGTACTTTGCATAAAGCTCGTTCTGACGTAGTGTCTGCAAAACCTGCCTCAAATGATCGGCGTGCTCCTCTTCTGTCTGGGAGTAAACCAAGATGTGATCAATAAAGACGATGATGAACTGGTCTAGGAACTCTTTGAACACCCTATTCATCAAGTCCATAAATACGGTTGGAGCGTTGGTCAAGCCAAAAGGCATAACTCAAAACTCATAGGAACCATATCTCGTCAAGAAAGCAGCCTTCGAGACATCCTCTTCCCTGATACGCAACTGATGGTATCCCGATCGCATGTCAATCCTTGAGAAGAAGGAATCTCCTCTGAACTGGTCTAATAAGTCATCGATTCGGGGCAACGGATACTTATTCCATATCGTGACTTAATTCAACTCCCAGTAATCTACACACAACCTCAACGATCCATCCCTCTTCTTTACGAACAACACAGGGGCACCCCACGGCGAAGTACTCCTTCGGATAAACCCCTGACCCAACAACTGCTCTACCTGATCCCTTAGCTCTCTCATCTCTACTAGAGCCATACGGTAAGGAGCGCGGGTAATTGTCCGAGTTCCCGACGTCAAATCGATCATAAAATCTATCTCTCTACAAGGAGGTAGTCCAGGTATATCCTGAAATACATCAGCAAACTCCCTAACAACTGGAATCGAATCGAGTGGTAATACCACTTCCTTAGAGGTCTCCTCCTCTATATAGTACAAGTGAGCGGATGATCCTCCCTCAGGGCGAGGCATCTCCACTAAAAACATCTCCTGCCCGGTAATGGAAAAAATGATACTCCTACTGAAATAATCAATCATGGCTCGGTACGCAACTAGCCAATCCATACCAACAATCACATCGTACTCAGTCATCTCTAATACTAACATATCAGCAGGTAAAGTAAATCTCCCGATCTCTATACCCATACCTTTACAAATAAGGGAAATCACGAAACCCTTACTCAACGGTGAATCTACGCAAGTAATGGTGCTCTCTGCAGTGTCTAATAACCCCAAAGTGCGTGCGAATCTCGTGGCAATGAAATAGTGTGTGGCCCCCGTATCAAATAAAATACGCCCTATAGTCCCCTGAATAGAGAGCATACCCTCAATAGCAGGTAGATCCTGTGGGACTGCGACATGCTGGAGTTGATAAACTAGCCCATACTGAAGCTGTCCCTGCTGGATTGGGACTGCTGGGATGGGTGGCAAAGCTGGTATCTGTGGTGGTGCTGAGAGGGCAGCGGGAAACATAGGTCTCTGGGGTTCATGTCGAGCACCCTGCCGTTGCTGCTGTGGGGCCCTGCCCCTATCAGAACACTCCTGGCGCTTGTGGCCAATCTTGCCACAAATGAAACATTTCCCCGAAAAGTTCCCCCCTCTCTGACCATGCTGTCCACGGCCCTGGTGGCCGTTGCCATTCCTCCCCTGGTCGTGCTGGCCCTGATGAAACTGCTGCTGTTGGCCATGCTAGCCTTCCAGACCCTGTTGGCCCTGACGAAAACCTCCTTGACCATTTCTGAAACCCCCAGATCTGAACCTCTTAAAATCCCCCTGCTGGGAACCCTGATCTCCCTGCCTATGCTGACCCTGAGTAGATTGTGCCCTGCTGGCAGCATTTCCACCTATCCTGCCCTGCTGGCTGGACTCTCCTGATCGCTTACTCTCTAACATGTGGAAGCGGTGGTCTTGGCAGTGAAGCAGTGTTGCGTTAACCACATCAGAATAAGTGGCCAATGAGAGATTTCCCAACAAGTGCTGACGGATCCTCCAAGTCAACCCATCCATGAACTTTTGAATCTTTTTCTCCTTGGTTGAAATTTCACCAGGAACGATGTTCAAGAGATTAGTGAATTCGACCTCATACTCAGCCACGGTCTTTCCCTCCTGCTTGAGGTTCATTAACTTCCTCCTCATTTCAATGTGAACAGCTGATGGAAAATATTTGCAGTCGAACCGCACCCAAAACTCCAGAATAGAAAGGGCATATCTCTCCTCCGTGGTGGAAATGGACTCCCACCACTGCAATGCAGATCCTACTAGCTTAAAAGTAGCCATTATCTACTTCTGAACATCCGCGCACTCATACATCCTTCAGTTCCTTTGAATGTCCTTCTTCCACTGACTGGACACAAAAACGTCGGAGCTACCTGCAAACTCCAGAGGGTGTGCTTTCTAAAAAGCATCATGAACGCGTTACCAAGTAGATGGGAATGCATGACCCTGAACTGGTTCTACTACCGACGCTTGAGGCAGTGCCTGCTGTACAAATGCTAGGGCGACATTTACCGCTTGGGCTACAATAGCGACAACCTCTGTGACATTCAAGGAGCCCTGAACTGGTGCAGGCTGTGGTTCGGGCTGAGCATCCCTGGGAACTCGTTGTGCACGTCGTGGAGGCATCTGAAATGAGTGTAAAGTCTTATAAGTTCGCACTAATTATCTCAAAATAGATGAAGATCGAAACATACACAAAAGATTACAACAATCCTAAAATATGGGGATCTACATCAAAGAAAGCTCAACGGAAACATAACAAGCCGTACAGATCCTAAGGACACTAGAACCTGATTCTCTGATACCACCTGTGACACCCCGACCAATTAAATACCGGGTAGCTACTCCTTTATTCAAATTAATACAAAATGTCAAGTTGGTTCAGTTCATAGTATCACTGTCGAAAACATTTTAACAATTACTAGCCACCTAATATTTAAAAAGTGAGTTGTCAATTTTAATTAAATCTGATTAACATGCAATAAGTTAGATTATGAAATGCTAACATAACAACCACAACATAGTCACAACAAAATAACGATGTAATAAACTGAATCTGGAGGAATACACCTCACAATAATTCGAATACTGAAATAAACAAATACGAAGCCCAAATCATTAATTTAATTACAACCCAAAATGTGAAATAAAAACTGAGTAAGTAAGATGTGTCTGAAAGGGAAGGGGCGACATGCCCTACAGATGAGTAAATTTGATATAGAGGCAAGATAGAAAGTGGAGGCATCTACTGTCGAGGTCCTGTAACTTCCACAGCAGCTACATCACGTCATTGGAATGGAACTCCTATGCTTGGTGTCCTTGTGGCTGGGCACCTAAAAGATTTTTACAAGAAAATAGATTTGGACGCAAACGGGTCGGAGCCCAATTGTGAAAACAGTTTAAAATACATCAAGTGTTTAATATCATTAAACAGTGAATATAAAGTACATTATAGTGCTTGCACTCACATAAGTGCCTCACCTCTAACCTAATTGTGCACTCCTATCGTACTTGTACCCGTTCTAATTATTCCCATATCTAACTTGTCCATTACACAATCTAACATTACTATACGATTCACGATTCAATTCCCGATATCTTAATTTAAACAGAGAGTTTTACATTTCTTCTTAGTTTCCAAAATTAATAATACTAATCACTAGAGATTTTCCATTTTTAACTTCTACTACAATATTGTTATTATTCACACTTACATTTATACATGAAAGTTCATTTTAATTAACAGTATATTATTCTTATCATAAATATACAATACTGGCACCCCGAGACTAACCTGCGGTGCGCACATACTCTGCTATCCAATCCCGGTACATCACGTACATAAGGACCACACATTTCGAATCTCTCAGGAATCGTTCTCAAATAACAACAATCACACATAATGGAGGCGAACATAGTTCACATCACATGGGTCAAGCACATACCTATGTTCCCATGATCAACAGACTTATTAACTTCTCAATAAATCCTTCTCTAACCTATGTTCTCGAGGTACCAATCTAAATCCCCCCGTAGGCACACAAAGATTAGATGGCCCTGATCGAACGCCGACCTCCCGTGAAAGCAAGTATGGTAGGTATGTTATACACATATAACCACATATTATAAGCATTCACACATCTTAGATGTTTTATCTTAGTAATAGAGGTATATTTCTCAATTCTATTCCATCATTAAATGTTACACATTCACAAGTCCCCGAATATAATACATAAAAGTTATCAACCCTTCTCACGTCGAAAATTTTTAGGTACTTATTTCCTAACCCATAATTGTCATCCGGTTTACTACAAAATTCTATGTTTTACTCCTCGATGTACTCAAATATTCACAACTATACCCACTGGTCAACAAGGGAAGGTTAACACTCAATTAAACAAGTCTACTGGAAGTTCGAAATAAAATCAGGCCTAAAAGGCCATTCTGTCAACTCGTTAGCAATCTCATTCGAACGAGGTCGTTCAAACAAGTGTCGTTTTAACGAATGGCTTTGAACGAACTGCCAACTCGTTAGAAGGGGTACTGTCATCTCGTTTGAAGCTCGTTCGAACGACCTGGGCAGGTCATCTAACGAGATGACAGTAAACGCCCAGAAAATTCCCAACTCATTTTTATTCTTTTTTCTCTTCTCTAAATTCATCCTAAGATCATCCCAATAGCATTTTAATGTTCTTAAACTACTCTAAGTCCTCTTAGGTCGCTTTTTAACATATTTTTGGGGTCAAATCCTCCAAATCAACATGTAATTATCATTAATCCCCAAATTTTACCCCAAACCCTATGAACATGAACCCAGAATTTTATTGTGCCTAATTACTCATCATAAATCCATTTTTAAATCATCATAGTTAAGGTTTTGGATACTAAATTCGTCCATAATCATTCTACATGCAATCCCTAACCCAACTTTATAGTTTCTATAACAATTTCATTAGGTTTTCCTCAAAACTTTCAAGACAAGACAGTTCCTACAGTAAACATGGAAGAAATATTCAATGTACTTACAAATATCAAATTACTTGCCTTAGATTCGTTCTTTAGATTGTTGTCGTTGACTCAAGGTTGATTCTCTCCTCTTTTCGGTCACAAATCCTTTCCAATTTCTGGTGATGGGAAGATGGTTTGGTATAGACCCTCTAGCCTCTCTTCTAACTTCTCTCAAAACCTCCGTAGCCCACTCTCTCACTTTTGGCTGATAATGGCCTTAGTGTCTCTTTTAATAATCTTTAATTTACCTCAAAATTTCGTGGGTTTTAATCCCTTAATTTTTAAAATTACCAAAATACCCTTCTAGGTTGCCGGTTTGGCCTAAAAATGCCCCAGAACCCAAACTAAACCCCCAGCTAGTATTTTCTGACTATCTTGACCCTTCCGGACACGTTGGCGCACTCAAAATGACCATTCAGTTGATAAAAATGTAAATTAATTTTTAATCTAATTAAATTCATTCCTAACGCGACTGACACACGCGTCCCAACTTAATTTTCCAAATTATCGTATTTCATCCTCGCGACAACTTTAATATTTTCAATACTCATATATTACCATATATACTCGGAACTATTCAATTTTAACATCGTAATCAAATACCGACTCACATCTCGCTAGTATTTATATCCGGATTAATTCCTAATTAATTCTCATTTAATTCAATTAATCCCTTAAATAAAAATCAATAAAATTACGGGGTATTACATAGGTGTGTCATCTTCTTTTTGTGCTTCACCTAGAAGAAAAAGTTATGTATGAACCATTATGCCAACTACTTGAAATTTTTAATAGAGTTTTTAAGGAGAAAGGTGAACCACACATGAGCAGCACTTGTTAGTGTCCTAGAGAAAGCTCGACATATAATCTTGTTAGAGACTGAGTATATATCGGCAACAGAATAATACATTTCAACATGATGGATGGGGTTTGTGCTCCCATTGTATTTCGGTGTGACTACTAGCGGCTTGAACTTATTCGGGGTTGGATAATTTACTATCTTTACAACAAAAGGGGAGCCTTTAGTGTAGCCCATCTGAAAGGGGTATAGGCTCTTAAGTATATCCTCGATCTTATTCTCCAATCTTTATATGGAAACAGTTTAAGGCTTGTCGGTCGCAATTGCAATCTCTCTAGCATCAAGAACAACATTATCCCTGAACCCCTCTCTCTCGATTGAGTGAACCGAGGGCTCCCTACCAGCCATTACTTATGAGTTGTTGACCTTGTGTTGTTCCCCCTCTCGGCCTCATGAGGGTCTACGGTCCTCCCATCTATCGTTCCTCCTGGAACCAAAGATACTTCGAGATCTGGAGAGAAGATTTCTCAAGTCACCTCCTGGGCCCAACCTATTAAACGCCTACTCTCTACTTATCCTATCTAAGGCTGATGCCCCTGGTTGATAGTCTTGGCTTGGACATCGAATGTTTTCCCTACTCTGTTGAACTGAACGTAAGATGTTTCCAGAAATTCTATATGACTCCCAGCATTCCATATCGTCCTCTTCACACAATGGTCATCCTTGCATTCTTGACCCTGCCTCCCCTGATGTAGATGCTTGGGGTCAGCAACATCTTTCTCCCTCTACTATGATGGCACACCCTTTCTATGGGCTGAGGGTGGCCCCCCTGTCACCTAATGTGTGCCTTCCCTGGTGGTAAGAGTTATCATCACTGTCATGCTAGTGAGTATGGGTATAAATTTTTGACTGAAAGTAGCCAGCTGCTCCTCTATCTTGGCTTGACTAGCTGCTAATGATGCAACACTGTGGCGATGTCTGCCATCTCAGATTCTGGTAGTGCTTGACTAGAACTAGGACCTCCACCTGGTGGGAGATCTGATGCCCTTGAGTTCGAATGACTGAAAAGATCAAGAGGTGTACTGAAAGTGAGCTGGAGGGACTATAAGCAAGCTTGAAACTCAAACCAAAGCTCTTTCAGTGGTGGTTCAATCTCATCCTAGTGTAAGGTTGAACCACCATCAAAGAATCCGATGGGGAGTAGCTACAAATGAGAGGAAGAAGATCATAATCTGGTTCCCACAGACAACGACATATTGATGACACTAGAAATGGTATTGCCAAATTAATGTGAATATATGATCTCAATCCAGTATAACAATGGATTATAAACAGATATTCGAAATAAAATGATGTGATGGAAAGATGAGATGAGACTTTATATAAGTGGTTCAACCTATCTAGTCCAACTCTACTATGTGAGTGTGTGTGAAATCCACTAAGAAAGGTCTCTAATGGCCTTGGGATAAAGATCACTGAGTTTTCTCTCTCTATGCTGCCATTTTAGCAGAGTTTCAATAGGGTTTCAAATTAGAGGTCCTCTTCAAGGTAGGATAAGGTGAATATTTATATGGCTTGGGTGGTTCCATGCACACCCCAGGCATGCAATAGGGGTGTACAAATATGGAGTGGCCAATACAATGATGCCACCTGTCAGCTGTGCATGTAAATCATAATTGAGAGATATTCTTCACATATGAGGAAGATGTTGTTACAACAGTTTTGTCCACATGAGATTTGCATCCCATGCGTACTCTCCCACATATGATCTATTCCCCGTGCCCTATCATGTGTAAAATGTGCCATGCTGTGATGAGGTGTTGGTCTGGCTTAGTAAGAGACCACCAAGATACTGTTAGATCACATATTAGTAGCCACCGAGAAAAGTCTCGGCTGACTTACGTCGGGCCGAGATGAGAATTTAATCAGTTATCTTGATTTCTTTGAGGGTAGAAGAGACGATATAGTAGGTCCATTATGATGGCATGTGGTCTCAACCTGATTGAAGTACGAGACCGAGATAGCTGCTATAAGGTTCATTGAGAGGGTGCATTTCACAAGGTCGGCCTGGGCCGAGCCTGGATTGATTCGTGACAAATTTATACAATGATATATCATGATATATTCTCATATCTTGCTTTGATGTTTGATGTTGTGTCAATAATTCATAGAATAGTTGGTGTAGAAATATGCATTTTGGGGTGGGATTCCATGTAAAAATGGGATTTTTAGGAATGAAATTATAGAAGAATAATTTGATTCTAATCCCATAATAAATATGAGATATATTCATATTAAAATATGTGATCTTGAATGGGTATTGTGAGAATTGAAGGAATCTTAAAGTTGAATTAAGAAAGTAAATGAATCTTGTTAATTATATTGAATCCCATGAGTTAATATGTTATCAAATGAATTCAGACGTAAAAGCATGTATCATTATGATCAGAACTGATAGGAAGAGGGTATATTGGGTTTGGGTGAATAATGGTTTTCATATGAGGTGTAGGAAATTATGGAATTATGTTAAAGACGAACTAAGTCCTAGACCAGATTCGACAGGTGAACCTGTTCGAGTCAAGAGGGCGAATAGGTTTGGCCCTATTGTTTCGCCCACTTTGTTTGCTTGGGTTTTTTCGTTCACCGTTTACCATTCAAATTGATTTAAGGAGTTCAATAAGTGACTTAGGACTCCTGAAAAAAATGCGGGGGAGACTATATTTACCTCGGGATAGATGGGAATCAAATCAAAGTACGAACCCACATGCGTTTTAAAGTGAATAAAACTCGAGTTATTATTACTGAAATTGGTTTGGAATTTCATAGAAAGTTAAGCTACGGGCTGGAGTAGAATATATTAGCGGTCATAATTTTGATATTTATGAATTTATTAGAAGTTAGTGAACACTTGAATATTTGGGAGTTGAGGGTAGACTCGAGAATATTGGGCTAGTCCTACGAGTGATTTATGCACGTTTAGCAGGTTGTATATATATGTGCATAGTTGATGACCCACCCTAGCATGAACTAGAATGTGTTGGACTGATTCCCCACGTCATAGGACTATTTCATGACCACTGTATGTGAGTTTAGAGTCTAGTGGGGTAATGTGGTATGGTTATGACCCACATATGTATGTGTATTACCGCCTCCAATTATGTGTTTACGATTTGGGTTCAGTGATGAGATTTCGACCTGGTGGCCCAAGAGTGGTACGTGATGGACCTGGAGCGTGATAGCATGTAGGGAATGCATCAGCGAGGTCTCAGCTCTGGGGATGCGGTTATACATATATAGCGAGTGATATATATATGCATGTGTACGAGATGTGATATGTATATAAGAGTATTATATGTATATATGTGAATTAAACAAATGTGTGAACATTCACTACAAAAAAAATTGCTTTTTACTACGGTGCTCCAGCCGTCTCAAAAAGTCCTCTGGCTGTCTCAAAAGCTTTTTGTGACGCCTTTTGAGACGGAAAATGGGGGTAGTATTAGACCCCCGTTTTAAAAGCTTTTTGAGACGGCAGAAGCCGTCTCAAAAAGTTTTTTTGACACGAGAAATAAGCCGTCTCAAAAGGTCACTTCTTATAGGACCCTTTTAAGACGGCAAAAAAACCGTCTTTTAAAGTTATTTTTAGAGGCTCCAATAAATGTTCCACAAGAGTTTTTGAGACGATAACTTAGCCGTCTCAAAAAGTCCTCATTTATGGAATCCTTTTGTGACGGCAAAGAAGCCGTCTTTAATAATTTTTGCGCCAAAATTAAAATTTCGTCCATTCCATAATATGCTCAATATACTTTTAAGAAAAAACTCTTTAAAATAATATATAACATATTTGACATCCCATTTCAACAAACATAATCTTCCATTCAACTTAAATTATAGTCCATACAAAGATAAAATAGACAGTTTCAACATTGTGACCATCACACTAAATATCTATACAGAATTTCATTAGTCTCATTAGAACAAATCATCATCATCATCATCATCATCATCATCATCATCATCATCATCCTCTGGGACACTTGGGTCAACTATTGATCCATTTGCTCCTTGTCTCACCCACCTTATAGTTTCATCTTCATCCAAATTTTGCATGTTAAATGGCTCATCTCCATTGACCAATAATTCTTCTTCGGTCGTCGTGTACCTATCAAATCTATCTCTTGGTGACATATGAACAACAACGTGCCAATCTTGTTCTATAGGATCCTGCACGTAAAATACTTATTCTGCTTGAGATGTGAAGATGAAAGGTTCATCACTCTCTCAACCATCCTTATATTTCAAATGATTGAAGTTCACTAGCGTAAAGTTGAACTCATCCACTTTTGTGCCCATGCGATTTTCAACCCAATCACACTTGAATAACACAAACTTCATGCCATTAACATATTGAACTTTAATGATGTCTGTCAGCTCCCCGTAGTATGTAATATCGCATGCAGTAGGATTTTTATCTTTTCGACTTGAATAGCTCATTTGTTCGGCTTTTATAACAATGCCTCTACTTTGATTTTTTCTTCGCATATCAACTTTCTTCGTTCAAAATCGAAAATCGCCAATAATATAAGATTTGAATCTAACTGCATCTTTGAGGGGCCCTAAAGACAAGAATTTCATTTCATTGGATAGTTCAACGCCATCGGCTACCATTATACTCACCTATAGTATTTTAAAATAAATGTCAATAAACAAATATAATCTTTATTTATAATTCAAGTATTTGTTATGATTTTTTACTTACATGATCCTTAAACCATATGTGGAACTCTTTATTGCGAAGACGATTAACATGATGCTTTTGTGAATCGTGAGGGTAAATTGATGAAAGCTCTGCGAGATGTTTTCTAAAAAATACAAGCATAGTCATATATCTATTTCATACAAAACTCTAAACAAAGTTTTTATAAAATCCAACTAGGTGTAATGAAACTTACTGAATGAATGGTGTCACTGACTCTGTGTTGGTAAGAACATACCGATGAGCTTGCGTATACATTACTTGATCAACTTCAAATGAAACTTTTTTCCCAAGTGCACGACCATCCATATCCCCATTATCATCATTTCTAGATGGTCGGTTAGACTTGGTTTCCACACCAATGTACCGCGAGCAAAAAGTCATGCATTCCTCCAAAAGAATAGAGTTGGCGATCGAGGCCTCTGAATGAGCTCGATTACGAACGTATAGTTTTAATGTATGGAGATACCTTTCAATTGGATACATCCAACGGTAAAGGACACAACTAGCAATTAGGAGTTCATTGGGAAAATGTATAGGCAAGTGTTCCATCACATCAAAAAAACTCGACGGGAATATCTTCTCAAGGCTACAAAGTGTAAGAGCCATCCGAACTTCAAACTTTTCCAAATCAGCTGGGGTAATTTCACTTGAGCACAATATCATGTAGCAATTGCTTAATTCAATTAAGGCTTTGACAATATGCTTTGGCAATACCCTTCGCGCTGCTATAGGAAGTAATTTTTGCAATAAAATGTGATTATCATGGATTTTTAATCCTGAAATTTTCCTTTCTTTCATGTTCACGCACCGTGAAATGTTTGATGAGTAACCATCGGGAGTTTTAACATCCCGCAACACTTTCAAAAAAATGGCATTCTCCTTGTTACTCATCGTGAACTCTGTTGGGGGAATGTACTCTAAATTTAACCCCCGTGGTTGAGGATGTAACTCAGATCTAATATTCAATTTTTTGAGGTCTTTTCGAGACTTTAAATTGTCCTTTGTCTTACCTTTAGTACCCAACAGTGTATATAGGACATTATCACATACGTTCTTCTCAATATGCATGACATCGAGATTGTGGCGAGTAAGATTATCCTTCCAGTATGGAAAATAAAAAAAATACTTTTCTTCTTCCAAACCCATTGTAGGTTTCATCACTTTCTTTGTTTTCTTTTCTAGCGCCTCTCTTTCCCTCCTTCTTAAGACATCTTCCATCTTATATTCAGTTTCAATGTCAAGATCATTCAACTGTTGCAGCACTTGCAATCCCGAAAGTTTTAATGGGGCCGATCGTAATTCTACCCTCCCATTAAATGGTGTCTTCTGCCGAAGAAACCAATGGCGAGGGTCTAAGAATCGACGATGACCCCAATAATAGAACTTCTTACCATACTTTAATTGCATTGCCTAATGGTCTTCGTTACAATAAGGACAAGCAAATGTACCTTTTGTGATCCATCGTGATAACATGGCATGTGCAGGGAAATCATTAATAGTCCACATCAAAGATGCATGCAATTGAGAGAACTCCTTACTAGATGCATCGTAAGTGCGTACACAATCATTCCATAGCTCAATCAACTCATCAATCAATGGTTGTAAAAATACATCGATCTTATCTCCGAGTCAATTTGGTCCATCTATAAGTATAGACAAAATCAAATTAGGTTGCTTCATGCACAACCATGGAGATAAATTGTAAATAATGAGGATAACAGGCCATGTACTGTGCTTAATGCTCATATTACCAAACAGATTAAATCCATCAGAAGCTAACCCAAGTCTAACATTGCGACTGTCTCTCGCAAAATATGGGTTTTTTTCATCAAATGTTTTCCAAGCACGAGAGTCTGCTGGATGCCTCAAGACACCATCGTCAATCCATCCCTCGGCATGCCATTTCATTAGAGGAGCTGAATGGGATGACCAAAATAATTTCTGCAATCTAGGTTTTAAAGGAAAATACCTTACTTTCTTTAAGGCTTCCTTCGGGCCATGGACACCCACACTTGAATCATTATCTTTATATCGAGAAGATCCGTATATGTCACACTTTTCACGATTCTCAGCTTGATTTCGAAATTGCATACAGTTGTTTGGGCATGCATCACACGTCTCGTACTTGAATCCCAATTCCTTCGTTAGCTTTTTGGCTTGGTAGTAAGACTTCGGAATTCTAGAACTCGAAAATACCCTCCCCAAAAAACCCAACAACTTAGTGAAATAACAATTTGTCCATCCATTAAGTTGCTTCATGTGCAAGAGTTCAACAACAAATAGCAATTCTGTAACCCCCTCTGGACAATTTTCATACAAATCGCACTGCGCTTTCAAAAGTCTAGAATACTCTAGAACATTTTCATCCGATTCGAAGACTTCTTCGGTTCTACATTACTCATCATTACTCATATTGTCATTTGTGTGAGGAATACCCCTTCCCTCTTGAACCATTGTAACCATGGCATCTCGAGCATTCAATTCAACGGGTATATCATCAACAAGCATATCACCCCATAAAGAATTCATATTGCTTCCTACACCACCAAAAGTCTCTCCATGGAAAACCCAAACCTTATAAGTCTTGTCAAAACCATACATCTCAAGGTGATTTCTCACCATTTTTCGGGTGTGGTATACTCGATTTGCACATCTCTTACATGGGCAATAGATTTCTGTGGTCCCAATGTTCTTGTTTTCGTATGCATAGTTAAGAAATCCTTCAATCCCGTTAATGTATTCTTTTGAACACCGACTACGTAAATTAATCCAACTCTTATCCATGATACCTAAAAATGAAAAAAACAAATTATTCCCAACAATTTGATACATAAATTCAAAAAATTCAATAGCAAACTAATTTAAATATTGATAATAATATAACCCAACAATTCAACGCATCAATTTTAATATCTACATCATTAAAAAGTCACAATCAACATAGAAAGTCAAGAAAGGAAAGAATGTTACGCAATTAAAAATTCACACAATCAACATTTTAGTACTAGTGCACCAAATCTTAAGAAATGACAGCATCCAATGCAATTAAAAATTCACATAATCAACATTTTAGCATCTACATCATTAAACATTTATATGTAAAAAAAATCGACCAACATACCCATTTTCATCCTCGCTCGAACCACGACGTTCATCTTCTCCTTTGTATGGCACGTACACTTCATTGTCAACCAATTTTTTATTATTCGTTGATTTACTTTTCTTACTTTTAGCGCGATCCCGCATTGCTGAATATAATTTATGGACATCCAATTCTATCAATTTTTTTCTATTCTCTTCTGTTTTCTTCAACCTCTGCCTCTCATACTCCTTCAATGTTGTAAACATTTGCTGATAAAAGATATGTAATTAGATAATAAATGAGGCAAAGAGAGAATGACAAATTAAGTTTTCTTTTTAGATTTTTTAAAGATCGCGATATTACTTTATTGTGTGTACTAATTCTTTTGTAAACTAGAATTGTAACGAATACCACCTCATATGTTGGAGCTTGTGTCCCAATACTTAAGGTCTGTTTGATTGGCGTTGAGTTGTTTTCCATGGAAAATACTCCTTTTTTACTTTTGAGGTGCTTGATTTCATATGCATTCTATTAGAACACTACTTATAAATATAAAAAGTTATCAATTTCACGAAAAACAATTCTCACACACTACCTAAAGAACTGATTTCCATGGAAAACTTCAAAAGTAAGACCAAATCCTTCTTATCTTATCCACACATTTTCTTGCCTATATTAAAAATGAACTATTTCTCAACTATTTTCAACTTTGTAATCAAACACAACCTTAGTAATTTTTATGTTAAAGATTTAGCATTTGATATGGTATTAGATGTAACAAAAAAAAATAGGGCTTAGTCCCCTTTTTAAAAAGAAATTAGCTAGCGATCTCATCAGATTTTCATTTTGTTATTAGTCCTATGTGAAGATACATGGATTTCACTCCATTAAATTAGGGCATAAAAAATCAACAGCACAACCCACTAACTAATGCAGTTGTTAACAGTTATGGGATTTTTTACCGAAGAAAAAAAATAAAGGATGGGCTCCAAAAAGACATTGTCGAAACAGGACTAATGCCAAAATACCTAAAAAATATATGGTATTGGATAACATTGATAATTTTTTCAATGGTGATGCATTAATTTGGGCCATCACGTATATCACAAAATAAAATCATAATCAAATAATAAATCAAATTAATAGCATGAACTACTTGCAAATGCCACGAATTAATTAACACAAACAAACATATCAATAATTCCAACTAAAATTCACACAAACATCCCCACAAATATTTTCATAAATTAGTCTTAAAAATATACTACAACAACCAATTGACAATTCGGGTTTTCAATTGGCTCACCCTCAACCTCCTATCACCACTACAAATCAGCAAAAATAATCAAGAATTACACCCAACACGGATCTATATGTAACTCGAGTAGTAAAACAACGTATATAAAGCCATATACACACGGAAAAAATACATATACTGATGAAAAAAAACATATATAACTAGAGTAGTAAACAAACTAGCGGCATACCTAGGGCGTTTGTGATAGCTTGTGATTTGGACGACGAGGCTAGGGTTTGATAGCGGTGCGTAGCCAGCGATGAACTGGGCTTACCTAGGGCCGGTGTGTGCTCGGGTGAAGAAGAGAGAACAGCCGCCGTGTGGTTTTTTTTTAGTGTATTCTTTAGTGTCTTTTACATTCTTTTCACTTGGGATTAAAAAATCGGGAACCTCAAATGTGAGAAGGGGGAACCCAAATATTTTGTGGTTGTCTCATAAAGTATACTTTTTGAGACGGCTATTGATTTGCCGTCTTTTTAGCTACTATTTTATGAGACGGGGATCAAAAGTTGTCTTAAAAAGAATATTTTTTAAGACGGTTAATTTTACCCGTCTCAATAGGTTATTTTTAGAGACCAAAATTTTAACCGTCTTAAAAGGTTCCATAGTAAAAAGAAATTTTTTTTGTAGTGAAGTTATAACTAGTGTAAAGTTATGTGTAAGAGATTTTTTTTTGAAATTGTTCATAGCATAGGCCTTATATATCTTTAGGCTAGCTTTGCGAATCCCCTTAGAAATCGTCATGCGCCATCACGGCAAACCGACATCAACATTCAAGACTTCTCTACATCCCACAAAGGTATAAATAAACTTGTGTTTAAATTTATTCATGAAATTTATTTTTGGATGTTTTATTTTCTATAAATCAAAAACAAATTTTTTGTTTAAAATCGAGGAATTTTAATGTTTATTTTTTTTTCAAAATTTGCTTGCCTCGTTCAAATGAGAGGGCATTCTCGTTACAAAGAGATGGTTAAGCCGTTCGATATCTTTATCTGATGAGCGTCTAACGAGGGCATACTGTCATACTGACCAACATCATTTGAAGGTCATTTAAATCTTGTTCAAACGAGATGGAAAATTCATTCGAACGAGATCCATTTTCGTTAGAATGAAGTGCTATTCTCATTTGAACGAGCCTCCTTTTCGTTCGAACGAGTGATGCTTCCTCAAAACTTGTGTTTTCCTTATAAATACCTATTACATGTTTTTAGTTTTTCTAAGAATTTTTCCTGAACGATTTCTTCATACTCTTTGCAAAAGTTTCGAACCTTTTGAGTTTAAAAAACTCTTTTGATTCACAAATCATATCCTCGAAATATATTTGTGTGAATTAGTTTAAAACCTAGATAATTTTGTATCCTCTCATACACTACTCTTATGGAGAGATCATCTTCACTGCTAACCATTGTTATTATCGAGGGGATCATTGTTAAAGACAAAGCTTGATCGGTGGATACAGAGGGTGGAAGGCTGCATGTGGACTGCTCCTAACTCAGTACTAGTCTTTAGAGATTTATAAAGACTAGCGCTCTATACTTGCGACTTGTATCAAGTAGTATTGTAAGTTGACTGTCTTGTAATATTTTTAAAGTGATTAAATAAATGGCTTTTCTTATAAAGAATTATTCCTGAAACTTTTCCTTTGTTGATTGCATGATTTAATTTATCTATTTTATCACCTAGATGCGTGTCTCGGGGTAAAAAGATAAAATTTGGATTTGTGTTTGGTGGAAATCTAATTATATCAGTTACGCTATTAGACCTATAGTGAACTTTCAAATTGGTATCAGAGACATTTACACAAATTTACCGTGCAATTATTTTGTGCAAAATTTTCTGTGAAATCAATTTTTTTGAAAAATTATTGATCTTGAAAAATTTGAGTGCTAATGGATAACTTATATAATAGGATGCCCATCTTTGATAATACCAATTATTCTTATTGGAAAGCTAGTTTGAGGTCTTCCTTAAAAGCCATAGATGAGCAAGTCTAGTTAGTTTGTGAAATATGGCAAACTCTTCCCACGATCACTATTGACAATGTCACAAATCCAAACTCGTCTCTTTCTGGACGAATAATGAGTTTAAATGGGGTAACTTAAAACTCCCGCGTCCTTAGTGTTATTTTTGGAGCCGTCACCCCTGACCGTGTGTAACACCCCGACCCGGATTTATGAGTTACGAGTGAGTCAAACTGATCCGAATCGAGTCGTTAGGTGTGAAGTGCAATGAAATAACCTAAATAATGGTGCGAGTCCAGTTTTATTTTAATTAACATTTCACTAATTAGCATACGATTCAACTTCCAAAACAAAATACGTGAGGGACCCATGGGGAGAACCTCGAAGTCCAAGTAAACAGAGCTACTAATGTAATCATAAATAAAACATACTTACCTGTAAAATGCCCGCAAAATACGGAATCGTTCCTAACCTGCCGTAACAAAGTGGGGACTTGAGCTTATGCCTTGTGGGATTTAAACAACAGTATAAAAATGAATGAGAGAAAGGAATACCCATACTCTAAAACTACATGTATGCGAAAATATGAATATATCTACATACATATACCTTTGAAATTTACAATTGCCAATGCATTAACAGTTTTACTTTTGAAATCTTACTTATCTAGATTAATTACCTTAATCTACTATAAACTTTCTTCATTCATACTTAGCATTTTCACCTTGTTTAACACACCCAGTCCAAAACTTGAAACCATTACACTTTATTTTATTAAAACCATTTGTTTTCCGAAATTTACCATTTTATTCATTTGAACGTACCTTAGTATTTTCATTGAAATCACCATTTCAACACACGCAATCCCCGTGTTAGAAAATACTTATTTAAGATTCAAAAATCCTTTTTACAACATATTCCCTTGTTAAAGATGGCCTTAACCATTTAGGTTGCTTAACCACTCATTTATCCACTTCCTTTAACCCTTTTTCTTTACTCTATGGACATTAATAGATTTACGCATTTACTTGTCCATTTCACATTTACCAAAACATTTATTACGTTCATTCAGGTTAGGTTGTATTAACACATTCTACCACACAATCCATTTCATGCTATGTTCCATATTTCCTTTATCTTTTCTCGAAATCTTCCAATACTTCATACTTACATGGGCTTTACACCAACGGCTATGGGCACCATCTGCTCTGGACAGTGATTTAGGAATTTTCACCATAGGGCTCCAGACCCTTCTTTCTTTATCCCAGTGTCATCCGAGTTCCTTTCAATATGTTTTAATATTTTACAAATATCCACATTATCTCCTTTCCATTTTACTCAACCGAAGCAAAAACTCGGGACTTTACCATCCCAAATTGCGTTACACTTGAAAATTTCCCACTTCGTGTCCTTTATACTTTAATATTAATTGTTATTCCAAAAGTCATATTCATTTAGGGCCACCTTGAGTAACACCCTTACCAATATTTTTATTTGATAAAAATGTTCCACTTTATGTAGAATCACCATCTTACCCATTTGTTTCCAAAATTACTTTTTATCCCATTTCATAGTTGTTAATTTCACCTGAAAATACTATTAGGGTATGCACACCAACTTCTTAAGTGCTTTAACCCTTTAACACCTTTTTACACTTGGAATAATATCTCTACTTGATTGGAAACTCTTTTACACCTTTAATTTCATAAGTGTTAATATTTCATAACATTAATAGGTTGCACTCACTTACTATTCAATGTTAACCCGTTAACACTGAATTAGTTCTTTTTACCAATATTCATATTTCTTTACACCTTTTAGTCACAATTTCACACACTTTAAATTTTCAACTTTTCTCATTTCTTATTTGAACCAAAGAAAACCTTCTTTAAACTTCTTTATATATTCTATGCCGAAATACTATAAGTTTATATGCATGCGAAGATGAATTTTAAACCCAAAAATCCTTTTACATGGTTCAAACATATTCTTCACTAATTATTACCAAATAATTATTTGATGTCTGAATATTTTATTCCATAAAATACTTGACATCAATATTTCCACAAATGTCCATTTCTACCAAAATATATTATCTTTCAATATTCAAAAACCTTGAAATATTTACTTATTCTTCATTTTCCAAAAAAGATCATTTTTTTTAACAAAATAACAATTACTTACCAACATTTCATTCCATAAAAATGGTTTTCATTAAAATTACTAGGAAATACACCATTTTCATAAAACATTAACTTTCATTATTTTATAACCTTGAAATAATCATCCATTCATTATTTTAAAAAAATAACCTTTTTCTTAATATTTTTATTTCATAAAAATGTTTATTCTCAGATTTAATAAAAAATACACACTAATAATATTTTCTAGCCTTTTTATTTCATAAAAATGTCTATTCTCAGATTTACTAGAAAATACACAAAACTAATATTTTCTAGCATTTTTATTCCTTAAAAATGTCTATTCTCATATTTACTAGAAAATATACAAAACTAATATTTTCTATCATTTTTGTTTCATAAAAATGTCTATTCTCAGATATACTAAAAAATTACAAAACTAATATTTTCTAGAATTTTTGTTCCATAAAAATGTCTAATCTCAGATTTACTAGAAAATACACAAAACTAATATTTTCTAGCATTTTTATTTCATAAAAAATACCTAATTTCAGCTTACTAAGAACACATAATTTTTTTTATATTCCTACTCTTAATCTTACACAACAATAGTACAACAACATTATCAAATAGAGTCCCAAATGCAATAAGAGTAGGTTACCCATCTCAAATGACTCCAAATTGGTGGTGGTGGTGAAGTTGGGTGACTCCCCCACCTCCAAAGGTGGCCCTAAAGGGAGTCACAAAATCCCATCAATTAAACTCGATGAAAGCTACAAAACAAAACTCAACAACCCTTTTCAAAAACCCCAATAACACCTTCATCTTTTTTCTAGAAATAACCGTCTAACAACATCCCTCAAATTCACACCAAAACCCCTTATAACAACTTAATATTTCGTGGAATTATTTTCTTTAGCGTAAGGAACTAACTACTGGTGGTGTGAGTGTATATGGTTAAAACCCTTAATGGCCGAAGCTAGTGTACTGCTAAGAGGGATCTTTGAGATCTTTAATGGTGGATAAATGGGATGGTTCTACCTTCTCTCCCCACATATATTACACACATATATATATATATATATATATACCAAAAACCTAATGCATCTCCTATCTTCAATTAAATCCAACTATCAGGCTCCACGAGCTGATATCAAAATTGATCAAATGGTTGAGAGTTTGCCAACACAAATTGGCAGGTCTGACTTGCTTCAGACGTCGCCCCAATGATGTGCGACATCAATTTTCGTTCAAACGACATCTCTCATCGCTCGAACGACTCCGATTAATTCTTATTTCTTTTTATATCTCTAATTATTTTTCCACCTTTCTCCTATATAATTGAATTTTTCCCCACAATTCCTGATAATTGTGATTAGTTCATTCTCATAATAAATCCACATACAACTTCATTAATTTATCGGGGCGGGGCATTACACGAGTTCCACCGCATCATGATGTGTACCACATCAAAAGAGGCATGGGATACCCTCCAGCTCACACATGAGGGAACTAACGTTGTAAAAGCATTAAAGTTTCAAAATTTGACCACCCAATTTGAGACCATCACTATGTTAGAGTCCGAGTAATTTAATGATTTTTATTCTCATTTATCGGACTTCGTTAACACTAGTTTTAATTTGGATGAGAAATTTCCTGAGATGAGGGTCGTGAAAAATATTTTAATGTCACTCCCTTCCCGATTTAGTCTTAAGGTTACAGTTTTGAACTCTTTAGAGATTTTAGACACTCTTAGGTTAGAAGAACTTGTAGGATATCTTCAAACATACGAGATAGATATATTCCCTAAAATAATTAAACCAATGGAAGTAGGGACTACTTTGAAGACTCAAGCTAAGAAAAAGAAAAAAAAGGAGAGAGTTTGTGAGTCAGAATCTGAGGGGGATTTTGATGTTGATGACTTGGCCTTGTTTGCAAATTTTTTTAAAACAGTTCTCAAAATTTTAATAGAAAATTCTTCCAATAAAAATATTTTTGAGAAAAACAAAAATAAGAATGAGGTCAAGAGTAGGGGTGAGAAAGAGGAAGATATAAAGTGTTATTAGTGGGAAGGTAAATGGAACAAGGAACACGAGTGTACCACTCGACTAAAGAGAAAGGGTAAAGGGATTGCAAATAAAGTAACTCTTAGCGATAGTGAGATCGAGTCAATTGATTCAGGGGAGAATCACCACATGAAACATGCATTTCATTTTTATGTCTAGTCACGTGAGCACTAATAGGTTGTCAGGACACATCTCAACGTGAAAGTCTCGATAATGATTTAAGCACTTCAGATTAAAGTGAGTATAAGATTGTAAGTGACGGAGAAGGGGATCTCCAAAAAGAGTTTAGTGATCTTTATGCCGAGATATTGAAGAAAAAAAAGATTAATAAGAATTTTTCTCTTATTATCTTAGATTTGGAGAGAGAGGTGAAAATTTTGACGGTGTTTGAGGTGTCGGTGAGTCAACTCGAGAAGGTGAAGGCTTCTTCATGTGAGAAGTTGATCGCTTTAGGCTGGGAAAAGAAAAATTTGACCAACCCCGTGGCTAGTCTTACGAGAGATCTTTAGTCTTCATTAGAGACTCGTGAAAAACTTGATGCATGTGTATCCCAACTCGAGAGTGATCTCGAATGTGTCTGAGAGGTCAAGGTGAATTTAGAGGACACATTTAAGAAGGTTGGAAAGATTCTCCTCGGTCCCTCTTTAGGTAACGTTGATAGTCTAGGAATAAGTTATGACGGTGCGTCCATGTAACACCCCGCCCGCCCGGGGAGAGAGAACAGTGCGCTACTATCAGTAAAACTAAACTAATACACAATATAACAAGGTATAGAGCATCTAATTCCCACAATAAAACAAGAGAAACAACTAATCTCAATTTCTTCAAATAAATACCAAGTCTCTCGAAATAATTACAACAATCTAACTATCTCGAAAATAAATAAATCTCCAAATGCTCTATACATCAAAATAAATACAATCTTCACAACTTGTATTCTCCAATAATCTTCCCAAAATAATCCACGCTAAAATCCAATCTCCAAATCAAATCCAAAGCGCACAAAATCTGCGCTGACCTGCCACTAAAAGAAAATATGGGGAAGTTCACAATACGACAGGAAATATGCTCAACAAATATGTTAGCATTGAATAAAACGTCACAATACGAATACGAATATTCAAATCAAATACGAATCTCATAAGCAATTATATCACTATAATTTCTCAACAACACATTAACCGGGTCACCACGCCTCACCACCGTACCGCGCCTATGCATTTTTTTTAGCATATTCGAAAAAAGGAATATTGGCGGGTGCCCAACTTCCGTGCTAAATTAAAATCTTTATGATAACATGCTCAACACAAAAAATAACACCACATGAATCAAAATTAGATTCCAACAAATATTTTCAGATTCCAATGAATTTAGAAATTCAAATATGAGTCAATAATCACAAGAAAACAACGAGAATAATACTCGCGAGATTAAGGAGCATATTGTGTAAAACCCCATACCTCAAAATCATCACATAATTCAGCCTCAAAATCTAATCACACCATCACGTTCTTCTCGCGAAAATAATCAAATCTCGTTTTAGCCCAAACTCGAGAAAACACCAAATAACCCTTCTAATCTAAGGATGAAATCTTGAATAAGTTTGGGGCTATGGTTTGTATATGAAAGGGGGTAATTTTGGAGAGGTCTTCTGATTAAAAAGTTTGAGAAAAAAGTGAATTGAAAAGCCAAGCCACGAATTTATTGATATATAAAGGATTAAGAGTTTGATTAAGAAAAGAGTTCTAATGAGATATACACAGTAAAATTTTTATTCCGAACGATCGGGCCATTAGAATTGGATGAAATTTTACAAAGAATTAGCTGAAGACGAGAGGAAGCTACAGAAAAAAATTCAACTCGATCGGACTGTTCAATATTTTTAAATATATTTTTTTGTTATAGAGTTTTATGTTTTGAGGACTCTTAGAGAGTTTTATATTTTGAGGACTCTTCTATATAATAAAAATTCAATTGAAACTCCATTTTAATTCTAATTCCGAAACTGTTTGAAATTCTCATCTTTAAAAATAAAATCCAACATATTTGAGCAATAAAAATAATTTTACCAAAAACTTTATTTTCCTCTATATTTTGAAAATACCCCAAAATTATGCGGGTTGTTACAGTCCACTTCCCATGTTCCACCCGAGCCAGTTATCAAGTTTGTGTGAGATCCATATGGACCTCGAGCTAACCCACCTAGGAGAGCTCATTCTTGACCTTTTGAGAGAGATGTACCCAAGCCTGTGTATGTTCATTACCATTTCAAACAAAGAGGTCACCTTAGAGAGTTTTGTTTTAAGCTAGGGGGAGTGTCTCATAGGTATGTTCCCTGATTTTCTCCTACAAAAGTTCCCACATGCACTCCCACATATGTTACTCCGCATGATTCCAGACATTACTTAAGATATTTTGAGAGTTTTAGAGAGAAATTAGAGTATTTAGTCAAAACTTTATAAAATTTTATGGATGAATTTCATAGGATGTCAACTCCTTTTGAGAGTTCCTCAGGGCCTAATGATTGATGTTGAGACTTGTTTCTAGCATAGGATAATTTTCTTGTTTTTTAATGTATAAAAATGGATGAGGTCCAAATTTATAATCATAGATAAATAAATATAGACAAGCAAGACAAACACACAAGAGGCACATTTTTTAAAGTGGTTCAGCTGTAAAAAGCCTACATCCACTGTATATTATTTTAGATAGTTACAATAGCTCAGTATGGGGTGTGATTGCGCTTAATTGAATCAACACCTTTGAGATAAGGGATAACATGTATTTAAATTGGCTAGGAAACCAAGAGATGGAATGCCTTTATATTTCTAGGCAGTTACATCTATATACAATAAATGAGACTATAAAATTCAGTGATGTTCGCCATTCCATTCGGATAACCTTTGATATTCTTAATGGTTTATTTCCTGGAAGTTGGTCGGTATCCCATCCAACTAGGTGTGTCTGAAGCTGCCAAGTTAGCATAGTAGACCCATAAGAGGACAGGTGTCTAATTTCATTGGTCCACATGGGAGCGTAATTTTTACACACAACAGAAGTCCCAATGCTCCGTGCTTGATGATTGATCGAAAGTATGTAACATTTGTTCCAATAGTTGCTCGGCGTGATATATAAGCAAAGGTCGGTATCCCACCTACCAGGCTTGCAAATGTTTTTCACTAGTATTGTTGATAATGCCATTTTTGTAAATAATTTAAACTTTTTTGAACCGCTAAAGGGTACGTTATTCTTTTTTCATTTTGGGAAGTGTGGAGTCGACGGTAGTTCAAACGTTCATGCAGTTAATCATTCATCCCTATTCTTGAGGCAACCTATAAAAGTAAGGAACTTTCCCTCCATTTAACTTACCTCAAATCTTCTGCACTTTATATTTTCTCTTATTTTTCAAGCTTTTTTTCTCCGCTATTTGTTACTTGTTATCCACTGTCATTTTTCAATCTTTACTATTTCATTTCAATCTCTGTAAGATATCTTTCCCTTATTTTCTTTGATTTTCCTGTATTTCAGTCATGGTGTATATTGTAGAAGATAATTCCTAAGAGGAGTTTAGGGAAAATAGAATTCCTCATTGGGTAGGTTTAGAAATCGCTCATGGTCATAGTGACGTATATTCCTTTGCTGAGGGTCACTGGATTCTTACTCTGTTTATTGCAGAGTGTGGCATTACTTTTCCTCTAAACCCACTATTTCTTCAATTCTGTTAATACTTTGATGCCGTTCTAGTATGGATAGACCCCAACACCTGAATTGATGTTTTGCTACAAATGGGAAACTATTGGGGATAACACTTATTACTTGAAGACTAGGCAAGATAATAGGGCCTTAGTGATCAATCTTCCAGATTCCAATTAAAACTAGTGGGATTATGGTTATATTATCCAAATTTGAAATATTCCCCCTTCTTGCAAGGGTTGGGGGGGGGGGTAATATACACTGATCCCAGGTGTTTCCAGGAAGGGTGTGCCGTAACTCATAGTTTTATTTTTTAAATTTCTTCTTTTATTTATCATCTGTTAAAAGATTTGCCAATGAACTTTCTTATTTTACTTTTGGTGTAGAGGAAACTAAAAAGAAGTTCCTAAAATAAGGTGAGGTTAATATTGATGACCTCAAGTAAATTTGGGAAATTCATTAAAAGGCAGGAGAAGAACATACCCGAGCTGCCTCTGTGCTATTGGAGTACAAGACTACCATTACTTCGTTCGTTGCCGACCTACACTTGCCTTGCCTTAGTCTCTAATAAACTAGGACGAGGACCCTCTGCCCACTTCTTTTATTGAAGAGTCAATTGGAGCAGAGCGTGGCCAAGGAGGAACTTCTTTTTATTTTGAATCTCTTGACATCACCAATTTCCCCACTTCACAAACTACAGATATAGTGAAGAGAAAAATTTCCAACTTGCTATCTGGATCCAAATATCCTCCCCCTCCTTCCAAAAAGACCATTACCACTTATAAGAGGTCTTAGGCTAATGAGAAGAGATCTCAGGTACTTACTACTGAGGAGGCCCAAATTGAAGAACCTCAGTATATGTAGTTGAAGAAAGGTTTACCTAGCCATCAATAACCGATCGAAAACTCTTCTGAGTTAGACAAGTCTGCTGAGTTAGCGAAGAAGTCTGCTGTCGAGAAAGGCAGAATTGAGGATACCTCTGTGGAAATCAACCCTGGACTGTACATGGCCTTAATAAAGGTTGGTGCTCTGCCAGCAGATAGGTCCTAAGCCCGATTAACTCAGAGGGAAGCTCAGACTTTGGTCTTGGTAATTTCATAGCCCTTTTGTTGATCTTCAATAATGTTTAATTCTTTTCTTCTGAACTAATACAACTTAATCATTCATTTTCAGTTCATGTTAGACTTCAACTAAATGATGAAGAAAGAAGACCAGTTAAAGTCTTCTTCGACGGATGTGGAGGAAGCATTTATGGGTTTGTAGAAATCCTTAAAATCTTCTGGGGAGGCTTTAGAGAAAGAGAGGAAGTCTTGGCAATACAAGGTCAAAGCTGAATAAGATAAGGCCAAGGCTGTAGAAGACAAGGTCGAAGCTACAGAAGACCAATGAAAGACAACACATAATCAGCTAACCCAGGCTGAGCAAAAAGTTTCTAAAGCTGAGTGCATGGCAAAGGCTGCTGAAGATAAAACTTTTAGTCTGATTACTGATAATAGTGCTCTGAAGGCCAAAGGAAAAAAGGATAAATAAAAGTCTACAACTAAGATATGGGAGAAAGCCTGTACTGATACAACCATCTAAATAGAGTATGCCAAGAATCTGTCCTTTGAAGAAGGTTGGTCAGAGGCTTTGAAGGTGGCCGACACCTAGGCAGACTTTGAGTTATTTCAGATAGATGACCCAATAACTCCTCCTAATCTAGACGAAGAATTTGATGATGATGATGAGGGTTCTGGGGAATCCTCCATAGTGCTTATAGAAAAATCTAACCTTCATGCTGCTGACCAGGATAAGACCAAGGAAATGAGAAGGTTTAGCTCCTTTTAGCTAGTTTCTTTTTCCCTTTTTCCCTTATGTATTTTCCACTTCTTGTTCTTTTTCCTTTGTAACGTGATCAACTTTGTAACCTTGAATTATCAATGAAATGACATATTTGTTAGCTTCATTAATGTTTATACTAATTGTTTTTCTTGGTCACACCCATACACGTATATTTGTAAGCTTCTAGTTTGATAATAGGAAACTTGTAATAGTTTTCACTAAATCCAACCTATTGAGTTGATGCAAGAGTCTTCTTGAGCCTGGTTATTTATCTTTAATTGAAGAAGAACTAGTGGGGTTGCTCAGGCTAGAAGTGTCCGACCAAGTGAAAGACACCTATGTCCATCTTCATTGTCTACTATATAGAGACATAACTAACAATGCTAATTATTACAAGACGATCGAACAAATGCAAGAAGTCCACAAACTTTCTCTAGCCTTGCTCTATTCTGATTATGAGGCTAAGTATAAGGCCTTGAGTAAAGGTTAGGGATTTGATAAAAGTATTTAAGATATTACTTCTTCTCTGAATAAGAAGGATATGGTGTTAAACCAAGAAATTGAAAATGCGTGAGAAATTGCTGCACTTCTGAAGAAAGTAATTAATGTCTTAAGGACTGAATTGAAGAGTTTAAAGAAATCAACCCATATTGGGCTTGATCTTTCTTGGAAATAGAGAATACCAGGATGTTGGAGGAGTTAGAGAACTTAAAGAAGAAGAAATCTAAATCTATCTAGTCTTCCAGAAAAGTCATGGCCGTTTAGAAAACTATTGATGAAGAAAGAGCCAAGAAGGCCTTGGCCAACCAAGATGCACTACTCGAGGAGAAGGATAAGGCTTTTAAAAAACTCCAAGATAGGATGGATCAACTAATTTTCCACTTCCATAAGCAACCCAAGGCTGTTTGGATGGATGGGTATAATGAAGCCTTGACTTACATGGATCAACAGAGGAGCAAGCTAGGAATAAAGGATACAAATAGGGTTGGTTGAACTTTCTTGGTCCGTTGAATATCCCTAAAGGAACTGAACTATGGTATTGGTATGATCCAGGAATGTTGGATTATCCTGATTTTCCTTTCAAGATTTTGGTTAGTTGAATTCCTCCTGATGCCATTCCTCAGAATTTAATCAGAAAGTATATTGGAGACTATGTCCTGGAAGGAGGAGTTGAGTATGTTCGCCCCCAACATTTATTAGATCGGCCTAGCAGTAGCATATATACGAGACTAAGGGACTTTAGATCCACCAATATACCGAGCACCCTTGATGAGCCTTCTGCTAGGATGAGTAAAGATGACGTAAAGCGTCTAGTGGGATAAACTTTGTATTTCCTTTCATTTTTATTGTAACACCAAGAGGTTGGAATAAAATGGACTTATTTTTCAATAATCATGATTGTGTTATATTTCTATTTTTATTCAAGTTTGTGATTTGTTTTAATGAACTTGTCGACTAGATAACATGTCTTATGATTAGTTAATCAGCTTGCCGACTAAGTAATATTCTTTAATGATAAACAATTGATTCATGGTTGAATCTATTTCTAATGCCTTAGATTCGACTAATGGACTTAGATAAAACTCTAAGTAGTTTTGTTGGACTAAGTTGTTATATTGGTTATCAGTGGCAACCATGTTCTATAGGAATGTATAATTACTCATGTGTTTAACTTGGTCGGGTAACACTTCATGTGTTTGACTTTGAGTCATATATGAATTTTTACTAACTTCTTATTCTTGATTTGTCGAAGATGAAATCATACATGAAGTTCGAAAGAATAACTTTTCAAAAGTTGGAAAAGTTTGAATTAAATGTGAACTTTTTTTAAGTTGGAAAAGTTTGAACTAAAAATGAACTTTTTTGATGTTGGAAAAGTTTGATCTAAAAGTTAATTAATTTGCTTTAGTGGTAGCACCATATTTCGAAAATAAAATAAAAAAAGGAGGCATTGGTAGTAGGAAATTGTAATTTCATTGAACTGAATAATCGATTACATTAAAATAAAATTACTTATAATATTTGTAGAGGTGATCTTCGTTCCAGGGATTCTTAAATTCTTCACCTTATAATGTTTCCAAGAGATATATTCCTGGTCGGATAAATGTCGAGATACGGTATGGGCCATGCCAATTTGGATCCAACTTGATGCCCTTTTGGATAATCTTCTTGAGTACCAGATCTCTCTATTTAATATTGGTCAGCTTGACCTTCCGGTTATAGAACCTAGAAGTCCTTTGTCGATAAGCGACCATTATAATTGCATCATCCTTTCGAACTTTTTAACCATATTTAGGTCTAGTCACATCATTAGATCACTCTTAGGGGAATCAAAATTCAACACCCTATGAGTCGGCAAACCTATTTTAGTTGGTACCACTACCTCACTACCGAAAGCAAGAATGTACGAAGTCGCTCCTGTTGCTATTCTCGATGTATTCCTGTAAGCCCAAAGGACGCTATCTAGCTCATTGATCTAGTTCCCATTTGCATTATCCAATATTTTCTTCAAATCATTGAGAAAAGTTTTATTAATAATATCTGTCTGACCCTTGCATTATGGATGTCCAGGTGGTGATTAAAGTTTCTAAATCTTGGATCGGATGCAATATTCCTCAAACTCCTCATTATCAAACCGAGTAAAATGATAAGTGATGAAAGCATAAGTCATTCCATAACGACATGTGACCTTCTTCCAAATGAATTGAAATACTCTATGATAAGGCATATCAATCAAGGGCTCAGTTTCCACCCATTTAGTGAAGTAATCCACCGTGATTATGAAATACTTGCACCTTTCTTTGGTGGTTGGAAATTCTTAATAGCAAAGGGCCAAGGAAAGGTAATAAGATTTAGGGAAGCCCCTGGTATTTTGTGGATAGTAGAAAACATTTTGCACTTATCGCACTTCTTGGCAAAAGAAACACAATCCACCTTCATCCCCGGCCAACAGTAGCCTTGCATGGCTATCCTTTGTACGAAATATATTCTAGCTAAATGGGCACCACATGAGACTTCATGGACCTCTTTGATCATATCATTTACTTCAGTTGGATGAACACAGTGAAGTAAAGAGACAGTGTATCGTATTCTATATATAATACCCTTCTCCAAGACATAACTGGCTTCTTTGTATCTCAGATTCCTTCTGGTAGGATGTTAATATGCCTTTTTCAATGTAATCCTTAATCGATTCCATCTAAAAAGAACCCAGTACTATGTAAATTATACTGAGAACTTCCACATTAATACTTTTATTGGTGAGAATATCTACTAGAATGGTTCATCTGAGCTCCATTGGAGTGGCTGAGGCTAGCTGAGTAAGTGTGTCTGCTCAGGCATTATCCACTCTTAGAATTCAGACCATCTTGATTTAATGAAATGAAGAGATAACCTCTATATCCTTATTCATGTATCTTATCATTATTTCTCCTTTAAGTCCACATATATGAAGTAACTGGTGGACAATATGTTGGAAATCATTGTGTGCTATCACCTGCTCGGCACCTACTGATGAGGCTAATTTCAATCTTGTAATTAATGCTTTGTACTCGGCTTCATTGTTAGAGGCTTAAAATTGAAATCTCAATGCATATTACAAATTTAAATCATCTGGAGTGTTGATAATGAGTCCAGCCCCACTGCTAGTGGTGCATGAAGATCCTTCTATGAATAGTTTCCATACTGGGATGTTGTTATTAAAGTCTTGTTCTATTAGCACTCCATATTTGAATATCTTTTTGGTTTATTCATCCAGTAACCGAGATCATTCTTTAACATCCAATGATTCTAGTTGGTCGGCGACCATCTCAGATTACTTTTGAGTTGAGCTATCTTCTAGAGAAGTGTAACACCCCGACTAATTAAATATCGAGAAACTACTCCTTTATGAAATTAATACAGAATATCAAGTTGGTTCAGTCTTAGCATCACTGCCAAAAATATTTATTTTATTACCAGCCACCTAATATTTAAAAACAGGGATGCCAAATTTTAATAATTAAATTAATAATAACCAAGTAATTAAATTAACAACCATCAATCGCATAAACAATCTCATGTGAATAACTAACGAAATGAAATAAATTGAGTCTGGAGTAAACACTCCAATGATAATAATACCAGAGTAAATAAAATCCCGATACAATAGTCTAAATAAACCAGCAACTGAAATAATGAAAGTCTGTATCTATAATCTCTAGATAATAAAGGGCACCATGCCCTAACTGATATGAATGACCGTGAAGGAACAAAGGATAAATGTGGAGGCGTCTAATGTCGTGGTCCTGTAGCTTCCATAGCAGCTACAACACGTCATCAGAATGGAACACCTATGCTTGGCATCCTTGTGGCGGGGCACCTACAAATGTTTTTACAAAACAAAATAGATTTGGAGGAAAACGGGTCAGAGCTCGAGGTGAAAACTATTTAAAAATATAGTAAGTGTTTAAATTACAATTAAACAACAAATATTATAAACTTGTTAGTTTCTTACTCTCACATGAGTTCTCACATCTCAACTAATGTGCACGCCTAACGTATACCCTTAACCCATCCTAGTTATGCCGCTAACTAACTAGTCTGAACCACTCCTGCTTTTGCATTCTAACATAAGGTATCTACTCGTAACACCTAAACAAGTCATATTTATAACCCATATTCACATTCATTAAATTACTTATCTTAAGTGTTAATTAAATTCTCACATTATTACCCCATTCAATTATCTAAGTTATTCACATCCACTAAGCAACAGTGAGCCAGCCACAAGTACATATATAAATCACTCTCAGTATATATATATACATATAAGGCACCCCTAGGCTATGCTGCGGTGCATGCATACTCTGCTATTATATAAATGTACATCACGTACGCAAGGATCACGTGTTTCAAATCACTTAGAAACTGCCTCAATATAAATCACACATTGGAGGCGGACATAGCTCACATACCCACGGGTCATGCAAATACCTACGCTCCCATGGTTAGTTGACTTATCAACTCACAAATAAGTCATTCACAGCCTATGTCCTTAAGGTACCAATCTAAATCCCCACAAAAGCACACAAAGATAAGATGGCCCTTTTCTCGAAAACTAACATCTCGTGATAGCAAGTATGGTAGGTATGTCATACACATAATCATCCATATACGAAGTATTCACACAACTTAGGTAATCATAATTTTAGTATATGTATATTCCATCCCTATATCGTATGTCTCACACATATAATTATATCGTCGCGTTTATTCTACACAATATATTTTTAACCCGATAATTCGCAACGTATAGCTCCGAGTAAATATCCTATCCCAAAAGGGTTACTAGATTCTCCTCTAGTATCTAAGGTTTTCTCAGTATTTAAAGTTTCCCATTTTTAGTCTTTAGCCTCAAATTATAATTGGAGCAAAAGATATTCAGGTTATCACAACTCACAATCGTACCTCACTAATTGGATATTCGTAAGTCTACCAGTTAACCTCAATTAAATCTAATAATTTTCAATTCTTCAAATACAATCCTACTGGTCTTCCCTAAGTACCAATGTGATTAATCAATCATCACCAAAGGGTTCTAAAGATTGGAAGTTATTCAATTTTTAAAAGGAAAAATACTTCACTTTTCCTAGAGGGATCGATCGATCGAAGAAATGGATGGATGGATCGACACTCTTGGATCGATCGATCGATCAAGCAGTTATCAGCCGAGAATTGGTTTGATCGTTACGGGTTCTTGCAATTTTACACCCCAAATCCTTCATCACAACGTCCCAAACTCCCAAGAAAGTTTACTAATCATACTATTGACATATTGGCATAATCTTTAACGTATTAGAATCATTAAATTATCTTGGATCGTCAGTTTCTTGGATCAAAACACCCAATTGTCATAAAACCCCTTTTTCTTTTATTTCCTTCAAGATATTCATATTACTCAACATAAATTCAGAATTCTCTACACATGGATCATGGTTTCATAACTAGTATATGCCCAGAAGTTTATCAACATGAAGCCTACCCAAATTCAATGTTTAATTCTCTTGTTTCACAATTAAATTAACTTATTTATGATAAATCATCAAATCTAAACTATCGTGTAAAATATATGCTTTGAATCTTTGCAATATAAATCACTTGCCTCTGATCAGAAGTTCTGATCTGTTGATGATGGTATTGGTTGGTTCTCCCTCTCTTTCCGATCACAAATCCGACGATGGTGGCGGTGTGGTGTGGTTATGGCCATGGAAACCCTTGGAACTTCTCCTCTCTATTCACATTTCCCACTCTTTGGTTTTGACAAATAATGGCCCTAACATTGGCTGATTAATATTAGCTAATTTTCGTGGGCCGCTATTCATAAAAAGTAAAATGACTAAAATACCCTCCCGGGTTGCCAGTTAGGCCTAAAAATACTCCGGAACCCAAACTAAACCCCCGGCTAGTGTTTCCTGACTATTTCGACCCTTCCGGACAAGTTAGGGCACTTAAAATGATCATACGAATGACATAAAATAAAATACTTTTAACTTCATTAAATTGGGTCCTGACACGACTAACTCGCGCATCCTACTTAATTACCGAAATTGCCGTATTTTCAACTCACGATAATTTTAATAAATTCAATAATCACATATTACCATAATCACTCAGTAATATTCAACATTATCATCGTATTTAAGTGTTAACTCTCATCTCATTAGTTATTTAATTTCGAATTAATTTTCAATTAATTATTCAAAATTAATTTAATTAATTCCACAATTAAAAGAAATATCATTTAATTAATCTCATAATTAAAAGCCATAAAATTACGGGGTATTACATACTTCTCCCCTAATAACAGAATTTCATCCCGAAATTCATAAAATTAGGCATACCTCGAAAAATTAGATATCCTCCAGTACTCAAAACAAAATACAAACAAAGGCTCAATCACTACAGCCCTTGCTTCACAACAAGCTTGTTGAACACTCTTGACACTTTATCAGTTATAGGATTACACCTCAATAAATGCACCTCACATTGTGCTCTTACTAAACTGTAGGAACCCTAGGCAACTAGGGCGATGCGCAAAGACTTTATATGCGGAAGTAAACTTATTGTTGAGTAAACACCTTTAACCTACGAGTTTATATGAATGATGCAAAGGGTACCGAATTAAACTTTTACTTAATTTGATTAACTTTTATGAAAATGATTTTGATTTTCAAAGTTAATTATTAGTCCAAAACTAATTCAATTTTAGGCGAGTTTCTATTTAGTTAACCCTACTTATTCTTGTGAGGTGATAAACAAAAATGTACAGCACACAATATTTATTTTACGTCGCAAAAACCCTTCCCCGGGAAAAACGACGAAAATCTAGTAGGAGTTACCTAATCTACTTCCACTAAAACAATAAATCAACAGGAACGATTTACAAATAACAAACTTAATAAATAAAGAAGAAAGATCTAGCTATTACCCCACTCGACCAAGTCTCTAGTCTGGTTGCTTATTCTGTTCTCTCTTTAAACTATTCTTGCTTGTTTTTGTGTTCTTCACTTCTCAGCCTCCCCTCTAACTTCTTTAAGCGCAGGTTGGCTCAGTGCCTATTATTTATTTTCTAGTGAAGTGATAGTGTGTGATGCAACAGACTATATCACCTATATCTTTGCAAGTCTTATGTTATTCAAATCAAGTCATCTTGACTTTGAATACACTTTTGAAAAACTTTCTTTTCTCTTTCTTTAAATCTCGAACACTAGACTTGTTCAGATATTACACAAACATGTGTCTACGTGAATACAACGTGAGTGATTATATGTGAGTGATATGAGATGAAACAATTTCTGAATATCACTTAGACAATCAAATAATCATGTTCACAGAATAATGACTTCAAATATATTCTATAAATTCAGACAGTCAAATATTCCCAATCTTGTTTTTCAGAAAACAAATATTAGATTAAATAAGATTTTAATCTAAAATCTAATCAAGACTATTTTCACAAATATTTCAGATTAAATCAAAATAGTCTTAAACACACAAGCAAATAATATTCAGTCAAGATATTAAATCTTCCACAAATCAGATCTCAAAAATCTTAGGTTTAACTTTCTAAACCTCAAACAGTACAAATCTGAATATTAACAAATATTTTCTGAAAAATATGTTTTAAAACAAAACGTTTTAAAAACATACAAGATCTCACAAATATGTCACGAGCAGAATATTCACACAAAAAATTAATTTCGTGAATAGTGTGTGTTGTGTACAAATATTAGATCCAAAGACTGATCTAAATAATACACACAGAATGCAGAGAACTCACTTACAAAAATAATGTACTCTTGAAAATTCGTAAGTGCAGATTTACAAAGAGAGAAGGCCAATCTTCATTTTAGTTTTGACAGAAATCAATACTTGAAGATGACACAATAATAATTTGGTTTAATCTCTCTCTCTCTAAAATTTTTTGACAGAGTTTAACTACAAAAATTATTTTCTCAGCTCTATAAAAGTGATACACAATGGGTTCTATTTATAGAGTGAACAAGTGTGTGCAGATTGGTGTAAAATAGGTTCACATGGATTACCAAAGAAATACACACAACCGTAGATAAAATATAATCTGAGGGTTCACAAAGAAACACAAAGTGTTGTGTTAAAAATGTGACACGTGTTGTGCAAGATGTAACACACTAACAGAACAAGAAATAATTAGTTATATAAAACACAGTCATTTTAAAAGTTATCTTGAAGGCCAGCTGTGAAACATTGCGTACCAAGGACGCATCAAATATTACCGTTGAAACTTAAAGCGTTAGACTGTGTCGTTTTAGAGAATACCAGTTATGGTATACATAAAAACCGTGGGCTAAAAATAGTCCGACGTCGTCGTTTAAAAAAAATGAAACTCAGTTGATAAAAGGCTACACAAACATTTATGGCTAACAGTATGTATGAGACACGCAAACGGTTATGGCCACTAATAGGGCATGGGGAACACGCATAGCCAAAAGGTTTGGCTACCTCCTCCTAAGGCCTGACACGGTCAAATCAAGTGAAGACATATGAGGCACGAAAATCTATAAGCATTCATTAATAACAGCATACATACTAACATATATTAAGTATATATAAAAACACACGCATACACACGCCAACAGCTAAGGCTGTAGCAAATCTAACTGTTATGACATGGGATACAATCAGCTACTATCTATGACACAAATAAGTGTCAGCCTTGGGTCAAATCGGCATGGGCTAACCAAAAGCTTTTTAAAAGCTCATGATAACATAATATACCATACATATCATATAACATATATAATATATATAACTCATATATGCGGTCAAATATAGTATATAACATAAATGCATGCATACATATATAATATACTAATATACAATATACTAATATATACAAATCACATATAAACATAATATATATAAGACGTACGCATACTTTAACATATATATATATATATATAATAACACGCACATGCACAGTTAACATAAAATAACAAAATGTACTTTCAACTTCAAAAAAATATTTAGCAACTTTTATCAAAAAAAAATATTTAGTGTCAACTTATTTTCCAAGAAATATTTTTCTTATAAAAAATTTCAAATTAAAATTTTTGAACTCAAAAATAATTTTATTATGACGAAACAAAATATTATCATAAGATATGATAAACAATATGAAAATGCAACGTGGTGTCATGTCCTACGTGACTAAAATTCCTATGAGCCATAGAAAATGAGAATTACCTTTTTCTGAGACGGCAGATTGAATCGAGTGCTCATTTGATGTAGATGGACAAGGAGAGCTTGGAGTCGATATGGGGACACTCAATCCTAAATTACAAATATATTTTGTCAAAATTCAAGTCCAACTAGATGAAGTCCTATATAGCTAAAGCAAACCCTAGGTGTGCTCTATATAGGGACATCATAAACAACATCCGAATAAGAATAGCCTATACATTATTGGCCACATTATCTCAATATTATTGTGAGTTTGTACCTCACTTCGTATTAACTCCCGCATATATTTAAACACAAAAATCCATTCTGGGAGAAACCATAAAACATCTGACTACTCTTGTCCATTATTTGAATCTCTATTCCCGGCGTTGTAACTTTTACATAAGGGAAATCCACTTCATACGGTTGGTGGTTATGCCATTATAGTCATCGGAGTCTAACTTCTGACTGATCCCATAACTCTGATAATCCACTCACCTATAAGCATCTAGAGGTAAGATAGTAAGGTTCATTTACACAAAACGATTGTAATCACCTGGTCCACTATAAATCGGTATGGGTGCATTCACACAACTCTACTATTAGGTAATATCCTCTCCTTTTTACCATATTATACGTCACTTACGATCTATAGCCGTTGTGGAAATCAAATGATGGCAATGAGTCCAAATTTACTTTCATACAGTTCCACTAGTCGTCTATCACCTTGCGCCTATTCCTCCGGCTATAGGTGATACAAATTTATCAAAATGAAACTTTTCCCACTACTTCCTTATACCCCATATTGAAGGTGGGTTTCGGGGATCTCATCCTAGTTCAGAATAATACTGGGTAGGAACACATACCGGCGCAATCACTATTATAGTACAAACCACCCAAGGATATAATAATTTATTTCCTTCTTGACATCTCGTTCCACACATTCGAAGGAACTCTTTACTTATCTTTATTATTGAAACCCATCAAAGAAATTTACAAACTTGACCCTTCCGCTACTAGAATCGTTGGCTCGAAACCAAGTTTCTGGTTGATACCTTTACTCCAACCGATTTCTATCTATAAGTGGTGCTCGTGGGGGCTAGTAATTATGTCCCTCTCAACACCAACTTCCACTTATAACTCCTCCCATTAAGTGGTACTTAATAACCAGCTTCTTTCCTCGGTGTATACCAAAATTTTTGACCCATGCACTTTTCACCACGTTGTGCACATCTGGACTGTTTATACCTTATTGACATCCTCACTCTATTTACGCGTAAGCCACCCTCAAAATTCGATTGGGTGGCACTCCGCTCCAAATTGTCTATAATAGTTAATTATTTGTCTTCTCAAGGGATACCCCCTTTTTAAATGTCTTCCCACTGCCTTTCCACTAAGTTCAGACGTGCTACTCTGCTTGTACATGAGTATACTAATTATCATCTTCTCTTACGACGCTTAATCCATTTACCACTACTATTTTGTAATATCAGTCTCATAAGTATAAATCTCACCCATCTCTATGTCTCTTCTTCCGACGATTATCACATCAACAAACTAGGGTGTCTACACCCCTTATAACCCATGCATACGGGTTTAAACATCAAATACACTTCATATGTACTCCAAACTCTTTATTGACCTTCATTCGCAATGTAGCTATACCACTTGGGAATTGTCAATCACCTCCAAATTTGAAATCCTAATTCCTCCTTAACATCATTTCATCCTGCAACCTGTCTTAATAAAACAAAATTTTCAGTACTTCCTCACCACACAACTGGCTCTACTGGACTTATATTGTAATTTACCCTTTAACTTCCAGTTATAACTACATACTTCCCTAATGATTGAGGTACCCAAATCATGGATGAATGGTCAAACATCTCCTTACTACCAACCTTACGTTAAGTTTCATGCGTGGGATGTCTCGCAAAGCGAAATCCAAACAAGGAACCCCCCCGATACAGTACTGCCTAGCATTGTCGGTCATTGAAATCCGTGAGGCCCTCAGTCCATAACATATACCCCTATATTCCCATCTCTTAACAACAAGGTTACATCTCCTTTCACAATTACACTTAAACAAGGAACTTCTTTCGAAAGACACTCTCTATTAACATTGATGGTAATCACATTCCATACACATCATGCAACTATAATCGGGGTTCTCAAAATCATGTCCCCAGACATACAACTATGAGTATTAACTTCCACGTCCCTAAAGGGTGATATAATAATGCACTCTTCTTATTACCACATCCTGAGCGTTAATTATAATAACCAGCTAAATCTCCCCCTGAACAGTAAACCAAATACACTCTGAATCATGTCAATAAAATCCCTATACATACCGGGATCAAATATCTGAGACCATTATACCTTTAGAAGTCTCGATAATATATATGTACATATATACAAACATATAAATGCGAGCCTGGCCCTCTCGCTGATGGGGCCTTGCCATAACAAAACATTCTACACCAAGGTAGTAGCCCCGATAGACTTGCAGTATCCGCACACTATCGGTTTAAGCATATTATAAAACCATAATTAGGATAATATCCTACTCGTATAACACAACACTAAAATGAGAAATTTCATTAAGGTATATACCACTATCGATACATACATTCATCCTCCGCGGATAACACTAAAGGTAACCCCACTATACCATGGAAAAATATTTACATAAATAATAACATTGCCGAGATACTCACTAAACTCATATCTCATGCGAATATAGCAATAATAAAAAATGTAGTAACTCATTCCTGACACATACAAAACACATCATCATCTGAGGATATAACTCATATTTCTACCTTGCCAATTGCCCTGGCTGCTCAAATGGTTCCTGGACTTAACACATCTTTTCGTACCAAACCAAAAATTTCAATAAGTATTTCCCTTGCTAGGCACCATAACCTTATCCCTATACTTGCTTGGGGAAACATTTTTAACGCATGGGTTTCACTCCCCACAAAATACCCCTACACATACTCCACTTATCTCCGATCACACTGACTATGTTAGGGTTGTCCTTCTCTCGAACGTTGGTAGTCTCGACTCTGATGACTACCTTTGTTGTTCCCTTAGCTTTGATGGCCCTAATGAACACGATACTGGATTTGACAACTCTTACTGAAATCACCATCGCTCAGTAATAATTCAGATATCCGAATCATATAAATGGGTCTCCTGATTGGTCTCCTGTAATACCTCAAAATTTTAAATGACTTTTAAAATGGGTTATATTTTAAATTAATGGATTAATTAGATTTTATTATTAATTAATTCATTCGAGTTTTATCCAGATGGTGGATATTAAAATGGATGATTCTGAATATTACTTAAAGATATTTAGGTAATATATGAATGTGATGCCATTGATATGACTGTATGATATAAATTCGGTAATTTATATTTTTAGTCAGACGCGGTATGGGACGTGTCGGGACTAGTTTATTAAATTAAAAAGGAAATTTATTTTCTATCGACCTTATAGTCATTTTGACTGCGTTGTTGCGTCCGGAAGGTTCGAAATAGTCAGAAAAGTCTATTTGGATGTTAATTTTGAGTCTCGGGTCATTTGGAAATGAATAGATAACCCGAAAGGGCATTTTGGTCATTTTTCTAGGGGGATGAATAGTGATTTCGGATTTTGGCCTATTATAAGTATTGGTAGATTAAGTGTATGTGTGTTATTCATCTCCTCTACACAAAATAGAGAAGTCATCTTCCTAGAGAGAGTGAAAGAGTGCTTGGGAAGGGAAAAGCCTACTTGGGAAGGAGAAGAATAAGAACCAAGGTTCACCACCACCAACCACCACCGGAGTTTGACCGGAGAAGGGACAACCAACTGAGCTATACTACACCAAAGGATCAGACCTTCAGTAAAGGCAAGTGTTTGATAATGGCAATTTAAGTTCGTATATTGTCCACGTTAGAATAGTTATGAAAAGAGAAGATTATTCATGTTTGGAAGAAATAATGGAGTGATTAAATGGATTTCTAGAAACTGAAATCATATAGGAATTAAACTCATGTTGTAGGATGAAAATAATCATGAAATAATCATATATCTATGGAAGAAAAATCTGAAAACCATTGAAGTGTTCTTGAAGTTAATATGTTGATGATTTTCTGGAAAATGAGGAGATAAACATTCTTTTTAATCCAATCCCTTGATGATTCTAGGATGTTTAGAGTATTGGAAATCGTTCATATATGTTGATATATAATGTAGTAAAGATTATAAGTCATTTGGGATGTTTAGATGAAGGTTTAAATGATCATAAGTTGCTAAACCCGTAGTTGCAGAAAATGCTAAAAACCAGGCTGTGACCTGATGGATCGATCGATCGACCCCTGCCTTCGATCAATCGACCTCCCCCGAATATGTAAAGTTGTTTCTTTTTAAATGTTGATTCTTATCCCAAACCTTTTTTGGATCTTTGGTGATTATTATTTGGATATTATAGGACTTAGAAAATATCAGTAAACCCTTGATAAGATTTGAATTAATTTGATTTGGATTCAAGTGATTTAAATGATGAAAATTATATTGAATGGAATTTCGGTTGCTAGATTCATTTGCTAAATTCCAAATGGGGATGTATGAGGATTTAAGATAGGACCAGTAGGGATGATTTAATATAACACCTGGGTATCCTTATGTTTACAAGAGGGTTTAATCCAGAGTGAAAGAAGATGTGTTTATAAGATATTTGAAACTATCGATTTTAACCTTAAATTAAAAGGAGAACTAAACTCGTAGTAATTCGGGAGAAATGATGTTATGGACCAGTAGGATATTAGTGAATTCCTACTGAATATATGTTGAGGAAAAACCTATTTGAATCATGTGTTTTGAGTGAGGGTAGCCTTAGGGTTACAATTTGAACATCAAGGACTGAGTTTAAGCTCATTATTAATTGTGCAAGGACTAAGTGTAATACGAGCGCTTAGCAGTATGTCTCCTAGATAGAGATGGGAGTTTAGAACACATTTGGTTGAAAGAAGGTATGAGGTTATCCCGATCGCATAGTTGAAGTTGTCGGACCTCCTCGATCGGCAAAGTTAAGTAGTAGTGTATTGGAGGGGTTCCTTGTTTGGATTTCGCTTTGCGAGACGCTCCGCGCATGAACCTTAACGACATCAGGAGTGGAGAGATGTTATAGGATGCGAGGATAATTAAATTATGAAGTAAAGATATGATATTTTAATATGTGGAATTTAAAAGGGATATAATGCTACGTATGGGAAATATCTTAGGGTAGTGATATTACCTTATTGATATTATATTATAGGTATGATAATACCTATTGGATTGATTGATGATTTATGTGTATGACATACCTAGCTTACTTGCTATCGGTGGGAGGTTTGCACGTGAGGGCAGTCATATCCTGATGAATCCATGGGATCTTTGATTTGTCGCTCGAGAACATAGGTCTATGAAAGACTTATCGGGGAGTTGATAAGTCCGTTGACTGTGGGTACGTAGGTATGTGCATGACCCATGGATACGAGAACTATGTTCGTCTCCAATTTGTTTGTTGTTATTTGTGGTTCGTGGAATCTTACCGAACCTTTAGTCCCCTATTCGGCGACCAGCGATGATGGGACATGATAGCAGAGTAATGCATTGCACCGCAGCTGTGACTCGGGGTGCCGTATTATATATGAATATATATATATATAATGGATTAAATGATTGAATGGATATATATTGTGGTTAAATCTATCTACGGTGATAATTGTAGATAACGGTGAATAGAGAAAGATGATGGAATTAAGTTAATGAATGTTTTGAAAAGCTTAACTCATGTTAATGAGAAATGATTCATATTAACGAGTAATGATTCATGTTAATGAGAAACTAAAGGAGAAATGTAAATGAATAATAATGTGACGTATGGTATGGGACATACGGGGATTATGATATGGGAATGGAATTTATAATATGGAGACTAGAAAAGAGGAACCATTAACTAGGAGGTTAATAGGAAACGTTAAGTGTGCACTCTAGTTGAGAGGTGAGAATAACAAGTGAGAGTTGGATCTAACATGTACATAATAAATTCTTTATTGCACTTGTTAAATACTTGCTGTTTTAAAAATCATCTAAACATTCGGGCTCTGACCCGTTTCCTTGCATATTTTCTCTTCTATTGTATCTCTATATCAGGTGTCCAGCAACAGGGACGCCAACCATAGTTGATTGTGACGAGCTATGAAGCTATGGAGTTTTTCTTAGACGCCTATCATCTTTTTGATTCACAGTATTCTTAGTTAGGGCATGTCGCCCAAAGGATTTCAGTTATCAATTTCTGTCGAAGTCAAACACTATTGTATTCGGGACTTTTTAATACATTTAACATTGTTGGGATTATTGTAAAGGATTTATATATTATTTGGGAATGTTTATTCCAAATGCATTTAAATTATTTTGAGTTATTTATTGTGTTATCAGTGTTGTAGAATAAAATGTGTAGTGTTATTCTTAAACTAGAAATGGTTTTGTTGAAATTTAAATTTGGAAAGTTTTTTTTTAACACCAGCTTAATTGGGTATTGGGTGAGTTGTAAATGTTTTCGACAGTGATGCTAAGAATGAGCCAACTGTATATTCTGTTTTAATTTGGTATGGGACTGGCCACCCGATATTTAAATAGGCGGGGTGTTACAGGTGGTATCAGAGCATCAGGTTCTAGTGTCCTTTAGGATTTGTACGGCTTACTGTGTTTTCAGTTTAGCGTTCTTTGATGTAGAGCCCTATGAGTAGGATTATTGATTTTCTATTTACGCCTTCAAAGGTACGATGATTGCGGCCGAAGTTGCTGCAATTGTCGCTCAAGCAGTCAATGCAGCTTTAACGGCTGTTCAGCAGGCTCCAGCACCGGCACCGGTTGTGCCACCCGCGCAAGGGCAAGTGTTTCCTACTGCATGGGAACGAGCGAGGGATGCCTTTCCCAAAGCGCACCCACCTGAGTTTCAGGGAGGATCAGATGTTGTGACTGCTAGCCAATGGAAGAAAGATATCCAATGGCACTTGAGAATGATTGAATGCACTGAGGTTCAACGTCAAATACTAGCCACATTCAGGCTAGTAGGGGCAGCTTTGCAATGGTGGGAATCTACGACCACTATGAGGAGAGGGACATAATGACTATCCAAAACTTTTGGATACGGTTTGATGGGAAGTATTTTCCTTCCGCCATCCAGATAGAGATGAGGTGGAAGCTACTTGATTTGAAACAGGGAGAGAAAACTGTGGCGGAATATGAGGAAGAGTTTACGCGATTAACTAATTTGGTACCAGCTGAAGTACCTACTGAGGAGAGGAGAGTCCTAATGTTCACCGATGGGTTGAACTATAAAATTCGCCAACATTTATTGGGGAATCTTTCATTACGTATGTATGGCAGATGAGGGCCATTGGACGGATAGTGGAGATCGTACTTAGGAGGTTATGAAGTATGTTTGAGTATGATGACCGTAGTCAAGGTCACCCCTATTATGGAAAAATTGAGGAGAGTCATCAGTAGAAGTTCTTGAAATGCGTGAATTGTGTATGTTCCCTAACGAAGGAAATATATTGAAAGGCTTGGGTATATAGTGGAGTGTGGTTAACTAGAACTGAAAATTTGGGGTAAAATTTTTCTTGACTCATCGGAGCAAAGTTATAATATTGGGATTCAACAACCATCACCCGCAAATGAGGGTATGCTTCCTATCTAAGGAAGTATGAGGCGTATTGATTTTTGTAGTGATTGATATTGTGTGGACAAAAGGGTTGTTAAACTTAGCCTATGGCATCGTTATTTACGTAGACTCACTGAGGGGTGTGGGACACCTATATAATACTTGTTATCACGTGGGTTTGATTTTTATGGGATTACTTACCTTGGTCATGTCCGAGCGTGATGTGACTATCGGCATGCATTGACTTGTGGTATATGAGAGCATATGTCTGCATCTTGTCTTCTATAAGAGAGTAGATGCGTAGACTCTATTTGAAATCGATAAAAAAAACAAATTTTTGTTTTAAATCGATAAACCTGATATTTTTTTTATAAACCAAATTTTTATATTATTGACTAAGGACCTTAGGAGTTTCAATGACCGACTACTTTAGGAAGTAGTGTATCGGGGTGGTTCCTTATTTGGATTTCGCTTGCGAGACACCCCACGCATGAAACTAATAACCGTTGGGAGTCGAAATAAGTTAGGTCTTTGGGAAACGAGTTTATAACCTTTGCGAAACTTTTAATATGGAAAGCGGTACGAGAGGGTGTATGGGCGCCCTGGATGATTGGATTGTAGTATTTTTCATAATTATGAAAAAGGTAAGTAATTGAGACTTCATGATTTATTTGTTCACTACGAGAGGATCATTTTTCCCAAAGTTTGTCACGAGGACGGTATAGGGAAGATTAGGTAAATTCTAAATTTGATTCACTTGAAACTATATGGTGAGGCTTGGCGTATAACATCGATAGGAATTTTGTTAATGTACTGTATGGGCGGTACATCTTGGATTTATTGCGATGTGAGATTTATACTCGGAGTTGACCTTACCGGTATGACTTATATTCCTGAATTTTGGGATGAAATTCTGTTATAAGGGGGGAAGTATGTAATACCCCGTAATTTTAAATGACTTTTAAAATGGGTTATATTTTAAATTAATGGATTAATTAGATTTTATTATTAATTAATTCATTCGGGTTTTATCCAGACGGTGGATATTAAAATGGATGATTCTGAATATTACTTAAAGATATTTAGGTAATATATGAATGTGATGTCATTGATATAACTGTATGATATAAATTCGGTAATTTATATTTTTAGTCAGATGCAGTATGGGACGTGTCGGGACTAGTTAACTAAATTAAAAAGGAAATTTATTTTCTATCGACCTTATAGTCATTTCGACTGCGTTGTTGCGTCCGGAAGGTTCAAAATAGTCAGAAAAGACTATTTAGATGTTAATTTTGAGTCTCGGGTCATTTGGAAATGAATAAACAACCCGAAAGGGCATTTTGGTCATTTTTCTAGGGGGGATGAATAGTGATTTCGGATTTTGGCCTATTATAAGTATTGGTAGATTAAGTTTATGTGAGTTATTCATCTCCTCTACACAAAATAGAGAAGTCATCTTCCTAGAGAGAGTGAAAGAGTGCTTGGGAAGGGAAAAGCCTACTTGGGAAGGAGAAGAACAAGAACCAAGGTTCACCACCACCAACTACCACCGGAGTTTGACCGGAGAAGGGACAACCAACTGAGATATACTACACCAAAGGATCAGACCTTCAGTAAAGGCAAGTGTTTGATAATGGCAATTTAAGTTCGTATATTTTCCATGTTAGAATAGTTATGAAAAGAGAAGATTATTCATGTTTGGAAGAAATAATGGAGTGATTAAATGGATTTCTAGAAATTGAAATGATATAGGAATTAAACTCATGTTGTAGGATGAAAATAATCACAAAATAATCATATATCTATGGAAGAAAAATCTGAAAACCATTGAAGTGTTCTTGAAGTTAATATGTTGATGATTTTCTGGAAAATGAGGAGATAAACATGCTTTTTAATCCAATCCCTTGATGATTCTAGGATGTTTAGAGTATTGGAAATCGTTCATATATGTTGATATATCATGTAGTAAAGATTATAAGTCAGTTGGTATGTTTTGATGAAGGTTTAAATGATCATAAGTTGCTAAACCCGTAGTTGCAGAAAATGCAGAAAACCAGGCTGTGACCTGAGGAATCGATCGATCGACCCCTGCCTTCGATCGATCGACCTCCCCAGAATATGTAAAGTTGTTTCTTTTTAAATGTTGATTCTTATCCCAAACCTTTTGTGGATTTTTGGTGATTATTATTTGGATATTATGGGACTTAGAAAATATTAGTAAACCCTTGATAAGATTTGAATTAATTTGATTTGGATTCAAGTGATTTAAATGATGAAAATTATATTGAATGGAATTTCGGTTGCTAGATTCATTTGTTAAATTCCAAATGGGGATGTATGAGGATTTAATATAGGACCAGTAGGGATGATTTAATATAACACCTGGGATTCCTTAAGTTTACAAGAGGGTTTAATCCTGAGTGAAAGAAGATGTGTTTATAAGAGATTTGAAACTATCGATTTTAACCTTAAATTAAAAGGAGAACTAAACTCGTAGTAATTCGGGAGAAATGATGTTATGGACCAGTAGGATATTAGTGAATTCTTACTGAATATATGTTGAGGAAAAACCTATTTGAATCATGTGTTTTGAGTGAGGGTAGCCTTAGGGTTACAATTTGAACATCAAGGAGTGAGTTTAAGCTCATTATTGATTGTGCAAGGACTAAGTGTAATACGAGCTCTTAGCAGTATGGCTCCTGGATAGAGATGGGAGTTTAGAACACATTTGGTTGAAAGAAGGTATGAGGTTATCCCGATCGCATAGTTGAAGGTTTCGGACCTCCTCGATCGACAAAGTTAAGTAGTAGTGTATTGGAGGGGTTCCTTGTTTGGATTTTGCTTTGCGAGACGCTCCGCGCATGAACCTTAACGACGTCGGGAGTGGAGAGATGTTATAGGATACGAGGATAATTAAATTATGATGTAAAGATATGATATTTTAATATGTGGAATTTAAAAGGGATATAATGCTACGTATGGGAAATATCTTAGGGTAGTGATATTACCTTATTGATATTATATTATAGGTATGATAATACCTATTGGATTGATTGATGATTTATGTGTATGACATACCTAGCTTACTTGCTATCGGTGGGAGGTTTGCACGTGAGGGCAGTCATATCCTAATGAATCCATAGGATCTTTGATTTGTCGCTTGAGAACATAGGTCTATGAAAGACTTATCGGGGAGTTGATAAGTCCGCTAACTATGGGTACGTAGGTATGTGTGTGACCCATGGATACGAGAACTATGTTCACCTCCAATTTGTTTGTTTTTGTTTGTGGTTCGTGGAATCTTACCGAACCTTTAGTCCCCTATTCGGCGACCAGCGATGATGGGACATGATAGCAAAGTAATGCATTGCACCGCAGGTGTGACTTGGGGTTCCGTATTATATATGAATATATATATAATGGATTAAATGATTTAATGGATATATATTGTGGTTAAATCTATATACGGTGATAATTGTAGATAACGGTGAATAGAGAAAGATAATGGAATTAAGTTAATGAATGTTTATGCTTATAGAATTGAAAAGCTTAACTCATGTTAATGAGAAACGATTCATATTAATGAGTAATGATTCATGTTAATGAGAAACTAAAGGAGAAATGTAAATGAATAATAATGTGACGTATGGTATGGGACATACGGGGATTATGATATGGGAATGGAATTTATAATATGGAGACTAGAAAAGAGGAACCATTAACTAGGAGGTTAATAGGAAACGTTAAGTGTGCACTCTAGTTGAGAGGTGAGAATAACAAGTGAGAGTTGGATCTAACATGTACATAATAAATGCTTTATTGCACTTGTTAAATACTTGCTGTTTTAAAAATCATCTAAACATTCGGGCTCTGACCCGTTTCCTTGCATATTTTCTCTTCTATTGTATCTCTATATCAGGTGTCCAGCAACAGGGACGCCAACCATAGTTGATTGTGACGAGCTATGGAGCTATGGATTTTTGCTTAGACGCCTATCATCTTTTTGATTCACAGTATTCTTAGTTAAGGCATGTCGCCCAAAAGATTTCAGTTATCAATTTCTGTCGGAGTCAAACACTATTGTATTCGGGTCTTTTTAATACATTTAACATTATTGGGATTATTGTAAAGGATTTATATTATTTGGGAATGTTTATTCCAATTGCATTTAAATTTTTTTGAGTTATTTATTGTGTTATCAGTGTTGTAGAATAAAATGTGTAGTGTTATTCTTAAACTAGAAATGGTTTTGTTGAAATTTAAATTTGGAAAGTTTTTTTAACACCAGCTTAATTGGGTATTGGGTGAGTTGTAAATGTTTTCGACAGTGATGCTAAGAATGAGCCAACTGTATATTCTGTTTTAATTTGGTATGGGACTGGGCACCCGGTATTTAATTAGGCGGGGTGTTACATCTCCCCCCTGTGGTGCTTTACCAACACCGTTTCCCCCAGTCTCACTCTCTAACTAAATACTTCGATTCTTGTAGATTCCCACACAAGGGAGCGTTTACCTCCATATTAACCAAACGCGACATTGTTACCATCTTCATTGACCGTTCAAGTAGATATCCCAAGAAGTGATAACAATTCTTCTTGTAAGTTCATTTTCCCTTTAATATCCTCTTCTCTATTGCACCTACTTCATCTGGTGCAAGGTTCGCTAATTAATTAGACTTCTTTTCACAAAGTGTAAACAAGGTTCGCTATTTTTGTGAGTTCTAAACAACGTTCGCATCTTATCCTGAACATTTGATGAAGGAACTTATGGTCAAACCATACCTAAACGCCTTCTTTTAACAAAACATTCCACATCTAAGTGTGATGGTTGCCTCTCACCATTGTAACTCTGCTCTTATAAGACAAGAAAAATTTTACCCTAAATTTTCACTCCCGATTAGCCATACTCCGACATATGTCCAAGCCTTTGGATATTTTACCTCCATTGGCTAACACACGCCATTTTCAAAATTCTAGAATTTCCACCGTTGGTTCTCTTCAATATTTTGTCTGACTCTCTCCCAATCCAACCTTGCTTGGTGAGTCTAATTCGACTCCACTTTCTACTATAGAGGTACTATAATGTCATATGTTGTGTCCAAGCCACCTCTACTGTCTTGGTTTTTCGTACCATAATAGGGGTGACCTCAACTACGGTCATCATTCTTGAATATACCTTTTAACCTCAACTGAGCTTTGCCTCCTGCTGTGCGCCCAACTAGCATGGTATACTAAATTGTTCGGCACACGAACACACCCGAATGAAAATAAGATTCACTATCATATACATTATAGCAAGAGAACAAAATCTCCCTAAAGAAATAAATAATCCTAAACATAAGGCTCTACATAAAAGAAAGCTATGCTGGAAGCATAATAATCCGCGCAGATCCTAAAGGACACTAGAACCTGATGCTCTGATACCACCTTTAACAGACCTACTCCTTTATGAAATTAATATAGAATATCAAGTTGGTTCAGTCTTAGCATCACTGCCAAAAACATTTAATTTATTACTATCCACCTAATATTTAAAAAGAGAGACGCCAAATTTTAATAATTAAATTAACAATAACCAAGTAATTAAATTAACAACCATCAATCGCATAAACAATCTCATGTGAATAACCAACGAAATGAAATAAACTGAGTCTGGAGTAAAAACTGCAATGATAATAATACCAGAGTAAATAAAATCCCAATACAATAGTCTCAATAAACCAACATTTGAAATAATGAAAGTCTGTATCTACAATCTCTAGATAATAATGGGCACCATGACCTACCTGATATGAATGAACCTGAAGGAACAAAGGATAAATGTGGAGGCGTCTAATGCCGAGATCCTATAGCTTCCACAGCAGCTACAACACATCATCAGAATGGAACTCCTATGCTTGGCGGCCCTGTGGCTTGGCACCTAAACATATTTTTACAAATAAAAATAGAATTGAAGGAAAACGGGTCAGAGCCCGAGATGAAAATAGTTTAAAATTATAGCAAGTGTTTAAATTACAATTAAACAACAGATAATATAAAAATGTTAGTTGTGTACTATCACATGAGTTCTCACCTCTCAAATAATGTGCACGCCTAACGTATACCCTTAACCCATCCTAGTTATGCCGCTAACTAACTAGTCTGAACCACTCCTACTTTTGCATTCTAACATAAGGTATCAACTCATAACACCCAGACAAGTCATATTCATAACCCACATTCACATTCATTCAATTACTTATCTCAAGTGTTAATTAAATTCTCACATTCTTAGCCCATTCAAATATCTTAGTTATTCCAATCTACTAAGAAACAGTGAACCAGTCACAAGTACTCTGCTATCAAATACATATAAGGCACCCCTAGGCTATGTTGTGGTGCATGCATACTCTTCTATCAAATCCAGATACATCACGTACGCAAGGATCACATGTTCTGAATCATTAAGGAATTGTCTCAATATAAATCACACATATTGGAGGCAAACATAGTTCACATGCCCATGGGTCACTCACATATCTACAGTCTCATGCTCAGCTGACTTATCAACTCACAAATAAGTCATTCACAGTCCTATGTCCTTAAGGTACCAATCTAAATCACCCCGAAGGCACACAAAGATAAGATTTCCCTTTTCTTGAAAGCTAACCTCCCGTGATAGCAAGTATGGTAGGTATGTCATACACATAATCATTCATATACGAAGTATTCACACAACTTAGGTAATCATAATTTTAGTATATGTATATTCCAGCCCCATATAGTATGTCTCACACATATAATGATATCGTCACGTTTATTCTACACAATAGATTTTTAACGCGATAATTCACAACGTATAGCTCTGAGTACATATCCTATCCCAAAAGGGTTACTAGCTTCCCCGTTAGTATCTAAGGTTTTCTCAGTATTTAAAGTTTCCCACTTTTAGTCTTTAACCTCAAATTATAATTGGAGAAAAAGATATTCAATTTCTCACAACTCACAATCGTACCTCACTGATCAGATATTCGTAAGTCTACCACTTAACCTCAATTAAATCTAAAGATTTTTCGGGCTTCAAATGCCATCCTACTGGTCTTCCCTCAGTACCAATGTGCTTAATCAATCATCACTAAAGAGTTCTAAAGGTTGGAAGTTATTCAATTATTTAACTGAAAAATACTTCACTTCTCCTAGAGGGATCGATCGATCGAAGAAATGGATCTATCGATCAAGAAGTTATCAACCCAGAATTGGTTTGATAGTTACGGGTTCTTCCAATTTTACACCCCAAATCCTTCATCACAACATACCAAACTCATAAGAAAGTTTATTAATCATCCTATTAACATATTAGCATAATCTTTAACGTATTAGAATCATTAAATCATCATGTACCATCAGTTTCTTGGATCAAAACACCCAATTTTCATAAAAAAACTATTTCTTCTATTTCCTTAAAGATCTTCATATTAATCAACATAAATTCACAATTCCCTACGCATGGATCATGATTCATAACTATTATATGCTCAGAAGTTTATCTACAAGAAGCCTACCCAAATTTAATGTTTAATTCTCCAGTTTCACAATTAAATTCACTTATTTACGATAAATCATCAAATCTAAACTATCATGTAAAATATCAGATTTGAATCTTTGTAAGATAAATCACTTGCCTATGATTAGAAGTTCTGATCCGTTGATGACGGTATTGGTTGGTTGTCCCTCTCTTTCCGGTCACAAATCCGGTGATGGTGGAGGTGTGTGGTGTGTGGTGGTTATGGCCATGGAAACCCTCGGAACTTCTCCTCTCTATTCGTGTTGCTCGCTCTTTGGTTTTGACAAATAATGGCCCTAGTGGCCCTAAGGTTGGATGATAAACATAACCTAATTTTCGTGGGTCACTATTCATAAAAAAATAAAATGATTAAAATACCCTCCCAGGTTGCCGGTTAGGCCTAAAAATGCCCCGGGACCCAAACTAAACCCTCGACTAGTTTTTTCTGACTATTTCGACCCTTCCGGACACGTTGTCACACTCAAAATGATCATACGGATGACATAAAAATAAATTACTTTTAAATTTATTAAATTTGGTCTTGACATGGCTCACATGTGCGTCCCACTAAATTACCAAAATTGCCGTATTTTCAACTCACGATAATTTTAATAAATTCAATAATCACATATTACCATAATCACTCAGTAATATTCAACATTATCATCATATTTAAGTACTAACACTCGTCTCACTAGTTATTTAAATCCGAATTAATTTCCAATTAATTATCCCAAATTAATATAATTAATGCCACAATTAAAAGAAATATCATTTAATTAATCTCATAATTAAAAGCCATAAAATTACGGGGTATTACAAGAAGTTTTCTTGACAAGAAAATTTGAAATGCTTGGAACCTCTACATAAGTGAATTCTGCCACTGCTTGCCCTTTAAATGAGGTTCTTAGATCATAAAAAATCTCATGTTCTCAAAGCTCAACTACCCAAGACATTAGTCTTCCTGACTTTTCAAGTTTGTGAAAAGCTTGTCGTAGAGGTAAGTCAGTGTATACTATAATAGTATGTGCTTAGAAGTAAAGTCTCATCCTTCTAGAAGCTTTATTAAGAGTCAACACTAACTTCTCTAAGCGTGGATATCTGATTTCAACTTTATGTAATGCTTTCCTTATGTAGTATATTAGCTTTTGAACTCCTCCCTCTAGTTGAATCAAAGTCGAGCTAATAGAAGACTCTGAAACAACTACGTATAAATACAATTTTCACTAAAAATTGGTCGAGAGAGTAGTGGTGGAGTTCCCAATTACTTCTTCAAATCCAGAAAATCTTTCTCATATTCATCATTCCATTTAAAAGTCTTTTTAAGCACTTTATATAATGGGAGACATTTATCCGTGGCTCGAGAAATAAAATGATTCAGACCTGCCATTCTTCTAGTTAGTTTTTGCATATCCTTCTTGCTAGTTGGGAACTTCATTTCCAATAAAGCCTTTATTTTGTCGGGATTGGTTTCAATTTCCCCTTCACTCATAATTTACCCCAAGAGCATTCATTCATGCACTCCGAATATACCCTTGGTTAGGTTGAGCTTCATTTGATGTTTCTCCAACTGATAAAATGTTTGGGCTAAATTTTCAATATGATCGGCAGTAAACTTACTCTTGGTGATCATTTTATCTACATAGGCTTCCATGTTCTTGTCAATCTAGTATTCAAATACCTTATTTACCATTTTCTAATTTGTTGCTCTAGAATTTTTTAGCCCAAAGGGAATAACGTTTTAGCATTATGTTCATCAGCTGGTGATGAAGGATGTGCTCTCCTTATCTTTTGGCTTTATTTTAATTAGGTTATAACCAAAATAAGCATCCATGAAGCTAAATAAATCATGACCCGCAGTTTCATCTACCAATTGATCAATCATTGGTAAAGGAAAGTGATACTTTGGTCATGCTTTGTTCCTCCTGAATTGCCATATTCTTCTCTTGACTTAAAACTCTGCGCTTCTACTTGATCAACTTAGAGTCCTTGTAAATGTTGAGCTCACGAAAAATGAAGTTAGGATCAATCCCTCGCACATCCTCATGGCTCTAGGTAAACACAATTCTCCCATGTCTAAGGAATGTAATTAATTTCTATTTGGTTTTTCATCATCAAGCACAATAGTTTCTATCTCTTCCATAACCCATCCCTTCACCAAATATCCCTCCTCCCGAGGATCCAAAGTGTCAATATGATAAGTACTAATGCCCTTCTGTATTTCCTGTTAGTCAGCCGGAGTATAGTAGTATTCTCTAGCTTTTATCTGGTTTCCATTTACTATGCCTACTACATAATTTGTACGAAACTTCATTCATTAATGCACAACATATTGAATTGCCTATAATTTCTTCATTACCACTCTTCTGAGAATTATTTTGTAACCTAAAAGGACATTTTAATCTAGTAAAAAGAAGTGAATTCTTTCCTTTCTGCTTGCTGGGAAAGTGCCGACCAACACATCTAGATTAATTATTCCTAAGGGATATACCTTTTCTCATTAAAATCCTATGAGAGGCCTGTGATACAATTTTAGATTACTGTATCCTAGTCCTAGGTTACTGAAACATTTGTAGAACATGACATCTATAGAACTCCCATTATCGACCAATATTCTTGACACTCTACCATAGTGAACACTGCAAGTGATGACTAATGGATCATTATGAGGATAGAGCACTCCATTCAAATTATTTTTGGAGAAGAAAGTCACCAATCTATCCTTATTGACTTTGCTAGGCCAAGCATCATTGTTCTCGAACATGTCAATCTATCTTAGGAGGACATGATTTGGCCTATTTCGAAAATATTTTCTCTCGGCAAGTCCATTCGTTCCACCAGCATCTCCTCCATCAATGATGTGATAATGAAAGGAAATCATCCCTATCTCTACCTCAAGTTCATAAGGTTTCTTTGGAAAGTCATGATCATCCTCATAATTGTTATTTTATGCCATTTTTTCTTCATCATTTCCCCGAATAGGTGACTCAGATCTTCTTCTCGCATCTCGGCTACCATTCCATTCAACACACTTAGTTAATTTTCCTTATCGAATAAGATTTTCCACTTTTATAATTTAGGGCGATGCAACCATCAGTAGTGTGCCAATGATCTCTGTAAAAATAATAATACTTAGATTTATCTCTCCTGTTGGGAGGTGAGTTTAATTTTCCAGGCGAATTTAGGTCTTTACTGCCTCTGATTTCCTCTAATATAGGATGGACTCCCTTGGTGAGAGGAGTATATTCGTCGTACTCCCTGATCCTGTCAACCTTCTTACCCTTCTGAGATTATTTTATTAGATTTTTTTGGCTTTTAGTTTTCTCCTCTAAAATTTTCTTAGCAGCCATGGCCTCCTCTGCATTCATAATCTTCCTAGCTTTAGCCATCAATTCTATCATTATTTTTGGAGTATTATTTTCTAGCTTATAGTAAAGATCCTTGGTGAGTAATCCACTCATCAGTGATGCAATGTCTAACTTTTCATCATAATCTACCACCTCTAGCTCCTCATTATTGAAGCGCTCGATGTACTCCCGAGTAGTTTCTCAAGGTTTTTGACACCCGATCAAGAGATGAGTGACACACTTGATTGGTTTATCCTCAAAGAAAAAGTTATCAATAAATAGTTTTTCCAATTGATGGAAACTTGAAATTTTACCCCTAAAAAGATTGTTGAACCATATCTGGGTTGGACTTGTGATGGAACTGGAGAAAGCTCCGCACCTCATCTCATTAGGAAAAAAATAAATATCATCAGCAGCCTGATACTGTTCAATATGGAGCACTGGATCAGTCTTCCGATCATAGTTAGGAGTAACAATCGGTGGCTTGAATTTAGAAGGCACGGGGTACTCCACAATAGCCTGAATAAAAGGTGATCCCTTTATAAAACTTCTTTGGAAAGGATTCTTAGTTTTGGTCGTTTCTCTTAGCTGATCTTCTAAGTGTTGTATAGATCCTTTTTAGTAATGTTCCTCTATCTTAGATTGGGATGAAGTAGCTTCCATGGATTTACTATGCACATGTGTTGAACTCTTCTCCTGAGAAGTCTTCTCAGTGCGCACAGATCCACTCATGCTAGCCCTAGATCTTGCAGATCCTTCTTTGCGATCATGAGGACGATATTGCTCTTCGTGATGTCCTTTGGTTGCTCAGGGACCCAAACGATCAAAAGTATATTCCTACTCAGTTATTCCAACACACTCGATCGTTCGGTGGATAAAGACCGACCATTATAGTAATCCATTGATCGAAATGATGACATTGCTCCAGGATGGTACGACATATCATGAGAAGACCTAGAATAATGACTTATCTCATTACCAATTGGCAGAGGTATCATATCCCTCCTGAAGATTCATTGGTGGACTTATCGTGCAATGAACGAGTCAATTACCTAACTGACTCTTACATGGCTTCTTGACCCCTAGACAAGTTGAGTAAAATCCCCTGGAAATCGGTTACACTAGGGGTAGTAAATGGATCCAAAATACTACCTATTGCCGCATGGCTACTCTCAGTAACAATGTTCATTCTTTAGGGAATTTCCAAAATGAGCAAAAGAAGTAAAAAGGTAGAGAATAATGACAAGAAGTCATTTCCACAAGCGACGTCAATCTGTTGATGTCTAAAAAATTGATGAGGTTCAAATTTCTAATCACAATAAATAAATATAGACAAGCAATACAAATACACAAGAGGCATGATTTTTAAAGTGCTTCACCTTTAAAAATCCTACGTCCACTGTATATTATTTCATATGGTTACAATAACACAATATGGGGTGTTCTTGTGCTCAATTGAATCGTCCCCTTTGAGATAAGGGATAACATGTATTTATATTGGCTAGGAAACCAAGAGATGGAATGGCTTTACATTTCCAGGAAGTTACATCTAAATACAATAAATGAGACTCTTGAAATTCAGTGTTGTTCGCCTTTCCATCTGGATAACCTTTGATATTCCTAATAATTTATTTCATAGAAGTTGGTCGGCATTCCAACCGACTAGGTGTGTTTGAAGCCAACCAAGTTATTTGAGTAGCCCCATAAGAGGACAAGTGTCTAATTTTTGTTGGTACATGTGGGAGCGTAATTTTTACATACAACAATGTTCATATCTTACATGCCTATTGCTATATTGTTCTATCATTGTACTTATATATTTTATTTTTTATATTTTTTAAAAAATCCAAAAAGTGTTTTGTTTTTCTTGAAAATTTTTGAAAAATACAAAAATATTTTCTGTTTCTTTTTGAAGAAGGTGAAAAAGGCAAAAAATTTAGTTTGATAAATTTTTTGAAAAAAGCAAAAATAGTTTCATATTTTTTACACCATATATGGATCAATATTAAAGATGTCCGAGTCACCCATTCATTCCATATCCATGTGACTATTTTTTTGTGTTTTAAAATACGACATAATTTCATATATGTGTTTTATAATGTGTGGAGTTATTAAGACGTGATTTGATGATATCTTGCTACATGTTTGAATCCTTGTCACCTTTAATGCATGTGAGCGTGAAATCCTTCTCACCTTTAATGCACAAGTCGGCCATAGTGTTTTCATCTCAATTTTTCTTTAAAAACAGAGAAAATGTGATAAACAAGGTAATAAAAAGTTATGCATGTAAGAACTATTGCCCGGAATTAAAAAACAATCCCTTTTTCGATAAATTTGTTAAATTTTAAACAATGGAAAGGGGATACAAAAGACATGCTGACTTTGCGTGAAAACAAAAACTTGCAAGAAAAGAGCCAAAAATATTGACGTCACATAAAAACATAAGTGCCAGGCCATTTGCTTTGAACATTGATGCTTCACAATAAATGAGCATTAACTTCTTCAAAATTATTTTGATTACTATTGATGTATGTGAGATTTTGAGGGAGTTAAGTCGAAGATCAATGGGTTTTCACTTACTATAAAAATCTCGAAAAGCATTACATAGTTTTGGGCGCCATTGCCGTGAAAATTATTTATGATATTGGTTTGTTAATTTGGTTAAGTCACTTTCACATACTTCTTACACATGTGATATGATGTCTTATGTTGATTAGTCCATGGAACATGTCCACATCCCTACATTCTATTTCCATGATTCGGGTATTTTTGTGTTTCTCTATGGTGTGTTTTATTTGTTAAATTTTATTTTGAAAAACTTGAAAATTTTCAAAAATAGTTTGTGAAACATTTGAGATTATCATTACATGTTTGTCATTCATATATTTTTGTGATGATATCTTATTCTAATTTAAGATGCTTTAGTTTCAACTCCTTGCTTATTTTGGACAAAAAGGGGGACAACAAATTACTAGAAGATTTGATACATTTGATTTATGGGGGAGATAGTATTATGAGTTTTAGATTTTGTTTTCGATTTCAAACTCGAATCAAGGGAATATCATGAAGGGAAGAACAAGGAGAGTTTGAAGACAAAGAAACTTATGCCATTCCAATCTAGGATTGGTAAGGGTGTTAGATTTCTTGTGTCATTTATCGAGTTGTGTGGATGTAATCTGGATTTTGGATAGGTTTGTTTGTTTTTTACCTGAATAGCCATAGGGTGAGATTAAAAAATTATAGGAAGATTTTATGAGTTTGATTTATGGGGGATGCTGTATTATTAGTTTTGGATTTTGTTTTCTATTTCAATCTCGATGCATCATGGGGTATTATTGTTGTTTCATATCTGTAGGTTCCTTTGGCATTGCTTAAGAAGAATAAAAGATAAAGGGAAGATCAAGAAGGGAAGAACATGGAGAGTTTAAAGCCAAAGAAACTTATGCCATTCCATTCTAGGGTTGGGAATTGTGTTAGATTTCTCGTATCATTTATAGAGTTATGTTGATGTAATTTGGATTTTGGATAGTATAGTTTGTTTTAGTACCGTAATAAATAGGGGGAGATTTGTAAGAGAATTTTTTTTGATATTTCTCATAGCATGGGCCTTGTATTATTTTAGGCTAGTTCAGTGTATCTCGTTACAAACTGTCATGCACCGTCACGGCAAACCTACATCAACATTCAAGACTTCCTTACATCCCGCAAAGGAATAAATCAACTTGTGTGTAAATTTATTAATTAAATTTATTTTGGAATTTTTTATTTTCTGTAAATCTAAAGCATGATTTTTTTGTTTAAAATCAAGGCATTTTTTATGTTTAAAGTTTTTCACAATTCTCCTTCCTTGTTCAATCGAGAAGGCATTCTTGTTCGAACGAGATATCTAAGTAATTCGAAGTTCATTCGATATCTTTATCTTACTAGCATCTAACGAGGGCATACTTTCATATTGTTTGGCATCGTTTGAAGCCTGTTCAAACGAGATGGAAAATTCGTTCAAACGAGGTCCATTTTGATTGTAACAAACTACTATTCTCATTCGAATAAGCCTCATTTTCGTTCGATCGAGCGATGCCACCTCAAAATTTGTGTTCGCCTTTTAAATACCTATTTCATGTTTATTTTTTCTAAGAATTTTGCCAGAATAATTTCTTCATACTCTTTGTAAAAATTGTCAACCTTTTGAGTTTAGAAAACTCTTTTGATTCACAAAACTCATCCCAAAAATATATTTGTGTGAATCAGTTTAAACCTTCGATAGTTTTCTATCCTTTCATACTACTATTATGGAGGTATCATCTTCACTGCTGACCATTGTGATTCTCGAAGGGATCATTACTGAAGACAAAGTCTGATTGTTGGATACAGAGGTTGGAAGGCCGCGTGTGGACTGATCCTGATCGAGTAGTATTCTTTAGAGATTAGTGAAGACTAAAACGTTATACTTGTGGCTAGTATCAAGTGGTATTGTAACTCAACTATCTTGTAATATTTCTAAAGTGATGAAATAAAGGTCTTTGCCCATTAGGGATTTTTCCTTAAACATTGCCATTGTTGATTGCATTATTTACTTCATCTATTTTATTACCTAGATGCATGTCTTAGGGTAAAAAGATAAAATTTGGATTTGTATTTGGTGTACATCTAATTAGATAAATTATGCCATTAGACTTATAGCTCACTGCCATTATGTGAATCGGTTAATGATAAATTATAATTGAGAATCATAATATTATAGCTTAGGTGAAAGCTCATTAAGAAAGAAAGTAAAGTAAAATACACGTAGCATGATTTGGCTAGAAGTGTAGCTTGTGGGCTAATTTAGGTGATGGTACTAATTACGCAGAATATTTTAACTAGGGTGTTAAAACACATGCGTTAGTTGCGCACTATAGCCGAGGGCTGAGGATTATCTCATGTGAGTGTGATAGTAGTTTATATATGAACAATTATGCTGCATTTGCATCATTGCATTTTAAGTACTTGCGAAAAAAATTCAAATGGTTTTGGGCTCTAACTCGTATCAAAAATATTTTCAAAAACCTGTTAGGTGTCCAGCCACAGGGACGCCTAGTGTGATTATCATTCTGATTAGACGATGCTGCAGTATCTGTGGATGAATACGGGCCTCAAGTAGATGCATATCACCTTGCATTCTAGATAGGAATACATTCGGTTATTTATTCAAGGCATGTCGCCCATTATTGGACAGTGTTTGATTTATGCAAACTTTGCTTTATTTTAGTTGTATTATTGTGTTAAGATTTACTGAGGCTTTTTTGGTAATTTATTTATTTCACCTCTAAAAATTTATTTCATTTGTGTGGTGATTGTGTATTCAAATGATTTGCGATGGTTTGTTGTACAATAGAGAGTTTTATTAAATCAAGTTAATATGTTTTTAAAGTTTGACACCCGACTTAATAGGTTATTAGTAATTAATTTGATTTTCGACTTTGATGCTAATAATGAGCCAGTCTAAAATTTCTGTTTTATTTTAGTAGAGGGTTGGCCACCCATTATTTAAATAGGTGGGGTGTCACACGGTTTAACTTGCCTAATACAAGGAATATGGTCTCATCAAAGTAAAATTTTAGAAAAATATACGATAAACACTACATTTTCAAAGGTTCAATAGAGGGTGAATAAAAAAAATATCAAATATACACCTTTATGATAAAACGGTATAATATCACCTAATTGGACCATGGAGTGTCAGCCTCATGACAAAGTGCATATCTACAACAAAATGTTATATAGTATAACCCAACGAATAATGAAATGATTATTTTCTAGTACAAGCTTTTGGGTTCCTACATTAGAAGTAATGAAAAATTATTTTTCACTATTTATTAATATGATGCCCATCTATTCTAATGCCCACAAGACAAAAGAAAATTTATTCAGGAATTTCTTTCATATAAATCATCACGTATGATTGGGCGGGTACCATATAACAACACAACATAGGCTTTTTTTGGAGCCTTTAATAATTTTAGTAGGTTATACTATGGTTGAAACCTTAAATATAATGCATACTAGAAAAATTATGTTTTTTAAGAATAGTGTAGGGTGTTCATTATCTCCTAAACAAATTCCATTATATAATGACATTTCACAATTGTCAATTACAAAATTTGATATAAATTGTGAATTGGATGCGAGTCCAAAGATATAATGCACAACACTACAATAATTTATATTATGGTCAAGCGTTTGGTGACCAAACCTAAACAAATATAAGTATTTAAAAACTATATCTCTTATAAAATAATTAAAATATATTCAAAACATGAGTTGGATAATAAAAAATTCAGGTATTTTTCTAAAAAAATCATATAATGTTTAATAATCTCACTAGAATTTCGGATTTCAAGATAAAGACGAATATCGTTTCGTTTCGTTTATAAAAAGTCATCCAAAATATATATATCTAAAATAAAAACCATGCACTTTATTGGCCTTTTATCAATAATCATGTACTATAAGTTATTATGTAATCGTTATGATTTTCTAGTATATAACTAGGGCTATTAAAATAATTATGACCAATGTTTTATTAGAAATGTACTGTGGGGTTATTGGTTTAAAGTCAGGCACATGGACTTAATGGTTAGAAATTAGGGTTCTATTTATGTCATATATATATATGAATCTTCAGATTCATATAAACTATAAAATTAAAACCTAGGACTTCAAGTCCTAAATTAAAATAACTCATAAAAAGCCTGGTACGAATTATGTGAAATATAAAATTTCAAGTTTTATCATTTGTATGCGGTAACTTCTAGTTATACACAAATAGTTGATGTTTATTTTTAATATTGTGAATAGCCAAGGAAATTAAATTCTCTACCCATTTGTATTAAGACTCTAGGTTTGAATATGGATAAAAATGTTAGAGAATATTTCAAATTAATGTCAAATATATGAATCAATTTTGACAGATAATAATCCAACTTATTTGTTAAAGAATGAGGTTTTGTTTTCTTCACCTTCTCTACATATTTCCAAGACTCCAATGTATAGTAAATAATGGAAATGTGAAAAGAACTATAAAGTACCCTTAAAATGTAATTTAATACTTAAAAGAATCAAAGGTTAATAGATAAAGATTTAATGGTGAAACCATTAATAGGATAATTAAAGGAATTAAAAGATTATGTAAAAAGGTCTTTCATTTAATAAGAAAATTAAAAGATAAGAAATGAAAAAGGCATTCTTTAATATTTAATTTATATTAAGTTAATACTAAAAAATCTTAAGATCCAAATTATAAATAATTATATTGAGAACTTTCAAAATTCATATTGTACGAATAATCAAAACTTAAAGTTTTGATTTATGGCATATTTTATTGGAGCTTCAGGTACAAATATTTATAAATAACCTCAGAGCTTCAGGTCTCATATTTTATTTAATTAAGAAATAATAATCCCAATTAAAAATAGTAATTTGTGAACTTTTAGTCACAAGAATGATTATGTGTCTTCATATCACAAATAATGATAATAGGGGAATTTTTATTCTAAATCCTTTTTAATTAGGCAATCAAAACTTCAGGTTTGATTTTATTATATTTTCCTTTGACACTTTAGGTCCAAATAAATTAGGTGCTCTAGGTCCCAAAATTTCAACGGATTAAAGTTGAGTTTTCACATTTAAATAATTAGATTTGTAATTACAAATAATTAGGGCAACTTCATACCACATTATTATATATTTAGAGACTTTAAAGTCCCTGCCCAATTATATCCAATCTTTAAGTTTCATAAGGGAAAAAATTATTTCTAACTTTATTTTCAAAATATAAATAGTAATTGAGAACTTTTATCCCCAAATTAGAATAAATTTCAAGTCCCAAATTTCAATATTCAGAGAGCTTTAGCCCTCAATATTGTAAGATTTGGGAATTCTAGGAACCAAATAAAAAAGATATATGGCAACTTCATGCCCAAAAATAAAATAAATATTTGGGAACTCCTTGCCCTCAAAATGTATATAGTAATTGAAAACTTCAAGTACAAAATTTTAAATAGAAATTTCGAAACTTCAATTCCTAATTATGCAATTTTGGAACTTCTGGTCCTTAATTTTAATAAACAAAAATTGACATTTGATTATTCACATTTTAATCATTACATATCATGTGTCAATAAGGCAACTTATTATGTATTGCTTAATCTCCCAAAAATATGAACTGGATTAATATGTGCATGGTGCTATAAATTATTAACACTAAATTCCCTTGAAATTTATCATATTGAATGATGACTACTCAAATATCCTATAAAATACTCTTAAACCACGATCACGATAAGGATTTAATTGTATCACAAGAAATTCTTCTTATATTTATATCCTCGTAGTAAATAAGAATACCCCAAAAAATCTTATGTAAAAGAAGAGGAGGGATACTAAAGCATATATGCAATGTTAAGGTAGAAAAAGTTTTAGCCATAGTTTAAATTCTCAAGGAATCTGTATCCAAAATATATAAGTAAAGGACGCTATCAATTTGTTTTTCTTTTACTTTTTCAAAAAAAAAAAAACTCCATACCCATCAAACTCTAGTATATGATTTTTACCATTAAATCTATGGGTGTATATCAAGCAATACAAACTAATATCACACCTTACCTAAATATCATAACAAGTTGTAAAATAAATGGACAAATATAATTTAGAGGGAGTATAATATTTTTATTTTATTGGTACGTTAATACTCAAGGCGTCTCACCCCTATTTATAGTACAAAGTAATGCATCTCAAGTGGACATTCACTAGATACATATTTTATAACATGGTTTTCTATTTGACCTATTTTAATTGAAAATTATATTAGGAAATATAAACATCTAGTCTGATATGAGCGTAATTATTTGTATCTGATCCATATATTTTTAGCATGGAAAATTATATGTATCCCAAATATACCCCCCAAACTATCCCCCGAAGTTAAATAAGGGTTTGTATATTTGAGTTGGGCCACACATGGTATAAGCACTTAATGTACTTTGGAGATTTTTTGGGACTAGTAGACTTACTCTTTTAGAAATTTCTAGTCCTATATGCGATACTTGTCATTCTAAGTGGTGATGTAAAAAAATGGACTTAATCCAGTTTATAATCATAAATTAAATATAGAATTTGTAATGAGATAATTAAAAGAGATATACAAGGTTTTAATTTGGTTCGACTATGTAAGAAAGCCTACATCCACTGTTATGGTATTTGTGGGTACCCAGAATTAATACCGTGGGCCTAGACGAGTAGCCCAGTTCTGGCGGCCCAAAGTCTAGTCCCCCCACCTCTTATTTTGATTCAGTCTCTTCCCACGTTCCCCTGAAGGGAGGTTATAGGAAGGATGGAAGACGTGGGGGAACCCATCACCCCCTCTCACCTAAATGTACATGTATATATGAAACCCTAGGTCCGGGGAAAAAGGACAAGTTGTATTTTCTGTAACCACTCTCCGGAGTATATAGAAATAATATCGACTGCACCACCATGGACGTAGGCACATCTTTGCTGAACCACGTACATCTTTTGTTGTGTCATTGTTATTTTTCATTCCTTGTTCTTCCTTGGTAATTGCCTCTCTTGTAATTATTTGTGTTGCATAATAATTGTTACCACAATTGGCGCCGTCTGTGGGAAGCGTTCATCTTTCCCTAAGAAGAGCCCACACCAAGAAAGGAGTTTAAAATGTCTGGTCACAGCAGCAATGCCCCTCAGGCAGGGGATATTCAAGAACCACCTGCTCCTTGCAGGATTAGGTCTGAAGTTCAACGTTCAGATCAGAGGGATCGCTTGGAAAAGCCAGCCTCAGAAGAAAGCCAGGGACCAGCGAGGTCCACACAGATATCCAGATTGATTGATGCGTATGAGGCAAGGCATCACGAACAAAGGGAGTCTTCTCGTAAGTACGAGGCTGAGAATGCTCACCTGAAAAGAAGACTAGAAAGACTGGAGAGGGAGCTTCGTCCTGATAACAGGAGACGTTCATACCGCACTCCTAGCCCTCAGGCGAGCAAGTCTCGCAACCGAGGAAGGAGCCTAAGGCGAGGATCTCGAAAGGTCGAGGGAGACGAATTAGACGACGACCTCCGCGAGCAGCCTCGAAGAGCTCGACATTACCAGAGCCCTGCTCGCAATAACGAGAACATACGAGATCTAGTCCGCAGGGAAATGGACCAACATCCTGCACACCATGGTACCAGATCCACCAAAGAACTCGCAAGGCGAGCTCTCAAAACCCAGATGAAGTCACCCTTCACGAGGGAAATCGAAGAGGAAAAATTCCCCAAGAAATTTTCCATTCTAAGGTTCAAGATTTATGACGGTAAGACTGATCCCATCGATCATGTCAGGCAATACCGACATGCCATGACCCTCTGGAATCACCGGGATGCACTGATGTGCCGTATTTTCCCCTTGAGCTTGCATGACGTGGCACAAAAATGGTTTGAAAGACTCCCCCACCGGTCCATCAGAAGTTTCAAATCCCTGGTTGAATTCTTTACGGCCCGCTTCATTACTAGTAGCTCCCATCCCTAAAAGATGGATGCTTTGTTGATAATGAAGAAGACACCTCAGGAGACCCTCCGAGACTACGCGAAAAGGTACTGGGAGTTATTCAATGAGGTCGAGGACTTCTCAGAGCAAGTGGCGGTGGCCTCTTTCAAAATTGGGCTACCCAGTTCTTCCCTTCTCTACCAGTCCCAGACGAAGAAGGAAGCCATAACCATCGACGACCTAATGGCTCGCATCGAGAAGTATGCCAAGGTCGAAGACGTCACCCGCCTCAGTACAGGAGAAAACGTTCGAGCTAAACTCACTACCAAGGGAAGTGACAAATTTGAGAACCAAAAAAAAAGAGGAAAGAACGGGGGCAAAAATGGCTCCAAGAACTGAGGAAACAATGATGCGTAGAAAGCATTCCAGGCGGTCAACATCGTCTTCAAAGAACCAATTTTTAAAATTCTCACGAAGATCAAAGACGAGCCATTCATGAAATGGCCCAGAAAAATGGGAGGAGATCCCTAAAAGAGGAACAATGCGTTGAGATGCGCTTTTCACAAAGAGGGAGGACACAAGACTGAGTATTGCAAAGCTCTAAAGTATCACCTCAAGGAACTGGCCCAGTCCGAGAATTTAAACCAGTTTGTAGAGAAAAAGGCGGAGAAGGTAGCCGCCAATAGAGATGCAAAACCTGACAACGTGCTCGAAGATGATACCAGACACGAGTTCGCGATAATTCATAGCGCATCTGATGCCAAGAAGATCCAAGGAATTCAGCTTGAATGGAGATGAAGAAGCTTACAGTAGTAATGTAGGCTTTTCAGATCGATACAGCCAAGTCGCAGTTAGGAAAGCATCGACGAGCAGAGGACGTTAACTATAACAAGCATATTATTTTCACGGATGAAGATCTGGTGGGAGTAAGGACCCCACACGATGATGCCCTGATCATTACACTCAGGATAGCCAACTTTGACGTCGACAAGCTTCTCGTCGATCAAGGAAGCTCATCCGAAGTAATGTACCTCGACCTATTCAGGAAATTGAATTTAAGCGTTGCCAACCTAAAGGAAGCCACTATTCCTTTGGTTGGCTTCACTAGAAAAATGACCATGCCCCTGGGAAAGATTGTACTACCAGTGTGTGCTAGAAACGTCTCCAAGATAATCGAGTTTTTAGTAGTTGACATCGACTCACCATACCAGGGCATCCTCGACAGGGGATGGATTCATGCAATGAAGGCAGTTTCCTCAACCTACCATCAAAAACTCAAGTATGTAACCGAACGTGGAGTAATGGAAATCCACGGTGATCAGGCAATGCCGAGAAGGTGCTTCATAGCAGCCATCCGTCCAAAACCAGAGAAGAAGTCCGAGCAGCCCAACGAGAAAATTGAAGAAGGTCTGACACCTTCTAAATAGTAATTAAAGTATGGGAGACCTGGATGTGACAACCCGCAATCCGAGATAAGGGGTGGCCAGCCCGATACTCAAACGTAACAGGGATCATGGATGGATATCATTCTCAGAATCACAAATATAAACTGAGTATACGGGAAAACCACCCAATAAATCAGAAAACGGGTTGCCAGAAAGTGTAAAATTTTAAAAATGCGGTTATGAAAATTTAAACTAAACAACCCAATCTGACAAGCAAGTGGAATTCCAAAAGATAATATATAAAGTAACTAAAACGAATGTACACAAATGGACCGAATAAGCTGTCGGTCCACAGCTACGTAAGACAACGTACAACAATATAAATATCTTACATAGTACAACCATTAATCAAATACAAATGTTTGGGCCACACGCCCGAGGGACAAGACCCGATCATAACTAGAATAACAAGAATGAAAGAGTCTAATACAACATCCTATAATAACCCGCAAAATCTTACAGCTCGTCGAAAGTGCAGGGAACTTGGGAGAGTCAAGTCGGGCGTCCTTGCGGTGGAGCACCTGAGCGGATACAATAATATATATACAACAAGGAAGTAAACCGATCAGGGCCGGGTTCTATATGATTTCTAGAAGAATAAAAAGCATGATAGATATGAACAGCTATACATGAATGATGAGGATGTTAATATGACATGCTATCTACAATATAAGCAGGAATTTAAGGTAAAGCACTTTAAGTTAAAACCCTTCCTTATAAAATACAATTTCCATTTCCTTCAGACATTCCTTATTAGGAATAAAACCATATAATTGGTTAAATCAAGAAGTTATAAATTCTATTCATTAATTAAAACTTCCCCTTTTATCTTTCCATTCCTTATTAGGAATATCATTTACATCAAGTGCTCTATATGGCACATATATTATTCCCGTGCTCTTCCTGGCACATATTTATGCTCTTTATGGCATTTCATAAGCTCTTTGTGGCGTTTATCAACCATCAAGTCCAACTTGATGAAAATATAGTTATATACATATACATATAACGATATCTAAGACCGCCCGTCCGGGTTTCCCCACTGTGCGCGCCCCTAAATGACCATCATCTTCCAGGGCCTAACATAAGACAACCTGGGCACCTATCGCAATACGTCGGGAAGCGGCCATGAGCCTGCGGGATAGTCAAGACCACACCCGGAATCTCCTACCCATCGCAGAAAAATATAACAATAAGCGTTCCCATGGCCTAGGACTATATCCACCCTGCATTCATTAGCCAGGGGGCTTCACCTCACGAGCGAACTTCCCTTATGATGTCATTTAGAGTGGTGTGTAACAGTAAATTAACATTTACATTTTATTATCATATTCATTACCAAATCCATTTCCATTAATCATGAGATTAGTTCTTTTTATTTAAACGTAACATCATTAAACAACGGGGTTCATTCTAGTTGAACCTATCATCTTTAAACACCTATGGGTTCATTTTATGCGAACCTAATTCCCATCGAACATTATCATTTATTTTTCCTCGAATTACAATTTCAGGCTAGGTCTCCAAATGATCATTATGATCCTACAAATCTCCCAGGTTTATATAACTTCGATAAGCCCTTAAGTCTCCAAGTTAGGGCATTTAACTTCCAAACTTCTACAAGTTTGAATAAAAGAAGTAATGCCTTAACATCACTTGAAACCTCCCCGAAATAAACCCCAGATGAACCCATTTCTAATCCAGGGCAACGACCAAACTCCATAACTACTCTAGGACTCTAAGTTTACTTCTTTAAAGAAGTTTCCTAGGTCCTAATCCTAAAGAATAAGGAGGAAAATTTAAAAGAAAAAGACCCCCAAAATCTGCTGGAACCGAATCGATTCGCCCTAAGGGCCGAATTGATTCACCCCAGCGAATCGATTCGCTCCGAAAGCGAATCGGTTCGGACAACAAAAATTTGGTTTCTGCAAATGCCGAATCGATTCGGTCTTAATCCGAATCGATTCGGACAACAAGACCTGGGATTCTGCATCTATGCGAATCGATTCGCCCAAGGGGCCGAATCGATTCGCCCCTGCGAAAATGCCAAGAATGGCTATGGAGTCTTGAACTCCAAAATTATCCAACTCCAAAACCAAGCCCAACCGAAATCATTGGCTGCAATTTCTATATCCTAAATCCATCTATCTACCAACCTTAAACATCATTTATCATCCAAATCCATTTTTAGTGGTTAATACCCAAAAATCCAATCAAAACCCTAACAATTCTAAATCATAACAAATCCATAAATATCAAGACTAATTATTCTACTTAAATCATAAATTTGCAAGTAGATTACTTGCCTCAAGTGTAAGAATCTGATTTGATGAAGAAGGAAGCAACAATCCAAGCTCCAATCTCCAATCTCTCTCTTTCTCCAAAGCTTTCTTCCTCTCTCTCTTCCTCTCTAAGATAACAATTTGGGGCATAAAGGAATAGTAAGTCTTAGCAAGACTAAATCGGGCCATAAGTCTAAAATGCCCAACTCTAATAACTAATGCGCGATAAAATAATACGCGATATGACTATTTAAGCCAAAACCAGTCAAAAGTGCCCGAAATGCCAAAATACAATATGGCACTTATTTTGACTGTCTCACACCTACCGGGACTAACTACACTATCCAAATTATCATTTGGAGATTTTATAACTCATTTTACTTCCGATTTCATAATAAACCAAAATATCATTTTAAATCCTTATGACATTAAAAATTACCACATGAACATTTTATCTACTCACGGGGTAACTATGCAACATTTTTGTAAATATTGACCTTGACATAACAAATTAATATTTACTTAGCATCTATCAGATAATAACTAATTACTACACATGGTAATTAAGGATAAAATGGGCTATCAGAAGAGAGGGTTATTACATACTCCCCCCCTTAGGAGGGAATTTTGCCCCCAAAATTCGGATACACCTCGCAAGAAGAAGTGCGGATACTATTCCCGCAAGTCATCCTCGCGACCCTATGTCGATTTCTCGACACTAAGCTGACTATATAGAACTCATTCCCCAAGGTACTACCGGCGATACCAATGTAACTCTACGCTCTAAGATAGCAACCGACTACATCTAATAAGAACCGTCAAGTTGCACCTACCCCGAAAGGAATGTGCCTAAAGGCACCATCGTATCCTTCGTACTCCCTTGCATGAGAGACAAGGAACAAATTACAAACTTGCTACAAAATGTTTTAATAAAGCGAGCGAATAGTTTACCATACCCACCGCGACATTTCTAAGAAAGGTACAACATCATGCGGTGCAAGTTCTCCCTTTCTCCTAGAAATGCATAACGCCCTTCACCGGCGAGACTCACCTCAACACTTGGTCTAATGACCTCAAACTCCAGTCGCCTTCTTCTCGCATCGACTGATCTCTTTCGTCGATCTTGGTTATATGAGAGACTCATCATCTCGCACTTCTAACCAACAAGAGGGAGATCCAAAAGCCTACCATACAAGGCCTCTTCTACGACGCCGTCCTAACAGTGAATCGACACCCATTCTTATAGGCGAATTCAACAAGCGGAAAGCATTGTCCCCGACTACTCTTAAAGTTAAGCACGCATCTAGTGAGCATATGCCCCAACACATGGTTTATTCTATTGGTCTGGCCATCTGAAAAAAAATGACAAGAAGTGATTAACCATAATTCGATTCCCATAACTTCTTGGAAACTTGCCAAGAATGAGGAACAAAAGTTTTATTCTGGTCAGGACTGTAATCAAGGGCACCCCATGCAGTACAAGAACCTTACTATGCCCAGCCAATAATACTAGCGACGTACAACTTAGTACATTTCGTCATTTCCTTGATGCACCGAAACGTCAGAACCGCGTGATTTCTCCATATCTCCTTTACTGAAGTCCCTTTTGTTAGGGACAAAATTCTCTTACGGGGACGCACCCCACCATCAGTGTCAAAAGAGTAGAACTTATTTATGGTTTTAACCGCCCTTGCTTCCTCCTGCGACATCTTGTAATGAAATATTATTCGCACGAAAGACTAAATTCTACCCAGGAAGTAGCATTCTCTCTTCCTATACCGCGATCACCCCCAAGATGGACTTCAACTTAAATAGGGGATAATACTTCTTACAAGTTTAAACTTGTGAGGCGCATCAACAATAAGTCGATACTCCAGTATTATCACTCCCCATCGTGGCAGGGACTTGCTAATGGAATCTACCTTCGAGCTTAACCACCTGGCTTAGGGGTACGAGTTAATTCACCCTTTCGTTACCTCCGTAACACTCCACTATGAGAGGCCTCGTCTCCTTCTGCCTTAACCACCAACTTCTCGAAATCCTCCCACTTCACATAACATGAAACCAATCACTTGGTACGAGTTTACGCATGACGTAGTCATGATCAACTCCCAACAACCCTCCTAAACTTACGTCCCATACTAAAAGGCTCTATGTCTAGACAATCCTAAGGTCTATCTACCTATACCCTATCTAAGTCGTATACACCTAATGCTAAGTATATCCCTAGTGCCCAAGACCTTTCTCAACTTCCGACATTTGCTCAGTTTCGTGCGTGGAACATCTCGCCGAAGCGAAATCCAAACAAGGAACCCTCCCGTTACACTACTACCTCGCGTTGTCAGTCATCGAGGGGTACAGGTCTAAGACACATGTTCGGGACCGAAAAGATCCTACAGCTACACACTAACAATTTAATAACTAAAGAAAAATTTTAACGTTCACCCTTCGTGAAACCTTAGGGTTATATGCCCTAAAACATATATTCATCTCATTAAGTAGCCTTCTATAAAGGCATAGCCCGAAGTCTCAATTCGACTTCGTACTTCGGTCTCCCTCATATCCATCAGAGGAGAGAACTACATGCAGTGCGCCTATGTCGCACTATAATAGCCATTAATCACCCTTCTACGTGATTCTCGGCTAAACTTTCCAATCCCACTTCCGACAATAATTTAATAAAACAAAATAAAATAAAAGGAAAGAGTAGCATATCTTCACTCACAACATCGTTAAGTGTTCATGCGGCGGAGTGTCTCGCAAAGCGAAATCCAAACAAGGAACCCCTCCGACACATGCCTACTTAACTAGTTGATCATGGAGATCGAGCGTAATACACACAAGGTAAAATAAAGGAAAGGTAGTATATCCCCACTCCCAACGTCGTTAAGGTTCGCCCGTGGAGCGTCCCGCAGAAGCGGAATCCAAACAAGGAACCCCTCCTATACGCTACCACTCAACTTGTTGGTCGTGGAGATAAGGCATAGCAATTACATACCAATATCACATCATACTCGACCATGTTAAGGACGAGTAAATCAGCCTCAAGCATAATTTAATAAGAGAAATTCCTACATACATACCAACAAAAGAAATGAGTGAACCATTACCCATAGAACTCGGTACTAATGAAAATACTCTCAGCAGATATTATGAAATCTGTAATCTGAGAAAAGCTCGTAAAACAAATGAGCGCATAACACCCGCATCGAATAACATATAACTCACGTATCTCTGAGAAAAACTTACCCTCAATAACGGGTGGTGCCGACAGGGCTGGAGGAAACATAGCCTCCCGATCATGACAAACACATCCATACTGCAGTTGCCCCTGCTGCGGAGGAACAACCATAATAGGTACCAGAGGTGGAAACAGAACACATGGCTGCTGCGGAGCCCGAGGAAACTGACCCCCAATCATCTGAGGACACTCCTTCTTGATATGACCTGCCTCCCCACATTGGAAGCACCGTCCCTTCATGTCCTCCCGACCTCGACCCTCGTTATTCCTAAATTGGGAAATGCCTCGGTCCGGATGACCTCTACCTCCAGGGCCACCCCGATCTGCCTGATGCAAAGCACCTTGTCCGTGCCTATTATTGCCACTCGCAATAATCTCTCCAAGCTTCCCTACTTGCCTCATTTCAGTAGCTTTCTTGCTACCCTGCATATATAATCAATGCTCCTGGCAAAGGAGTAAGGCTGCATTCATAACCTCACCAAAAGTCTGGAAAGCTGGGTTACCCAATAAGTGTTTTCGAATTCTCCAGTTTAGACCTCCCATAAACTTCGAGATCTTCCTCTCTTCCGCAGTCACCTCATCTGGTATTAAACTTGCTAACCGGGTGAACTCCTCTTCATACTCCGCCACAGACCTCTCCCCTTGCTCTACATCTTGCAACTTCCTCTTCATCTCCCTCTGGACCGTGGGAGGAAAATACTGAAGATCAAACAAAGCCCAAAACTCAGTAATTGACATCGTGTCTCTTTGCTCTGGGGTGGTCATCGTCTCCCACCAGTGTAACGCAGATCCGACAAGCTTAAAAGTGGTAAGGACTTGTTTCTTATCCTCACTGCATTCTATCATTCGAAGGTGGCGTTGCATGTTTTTCTTCCATTGATCAGCTTTAACCGCATCCGTGCCTCCCTCGAATTCTGGGGGATTGCCCTTTAGAAAGGACTCCCGAACCCTTTCCCACGGAGTAAGTCCCGTAGGAGCTTGAACACCTGGAGCCCATGGCAATTGTTGGATCACTACGGTCATGGCGGCATGAACCGCTCCAGCCACTATGCTTGCTACATCCGCAACATTAACCGTCCCTTGTAGTGGCGGTGGAGGACCTACTTCCTTCTCTACGACCTTAACACGTCTCACCGAGCGACCTCTCTTAGGCGGCATCTGAGATGGAAGAACAATAGTATTAGAATACTAGTTAAAACAATCTATCTTACAGAAGATCGCAAACATAAGCAACAAGAAGTCCTAGCATTAGGCTCTACATCAAAGAACGCTACGGTAGAACGAGACGAGTCCACACAGATCCTAGTACTCTAGAACCTGATGCTCTGATACCATCTGTGACAACCCGCAGTCCGAGAGAAGGGGTGGCTAGCCCGATACTCAAACGTAACAGGGATCATGGATGGATATCATTCTCAGCATCACAAATATAAACTGAGTATACGGGAAAACCACCCAATAAATCAGAAAACGGGTTGCCAAAAAGTGTAAAATTTTAAAAATGCGGTTATGAAAATTTAAACTAAACAACCCAATCTGACAAGCAAGTGGAATTCCAAAAGATAATATATAAAGTAACGAAAACGAATGTACACAAATGGACCGAATAAGCTGTCGGTCCACAGCTACGTAAGACAACGTACAACAATATAAATATCTTACATAGTACAACCATTAATCAAATAAAAATGTTTGGGCCACACGCCCGAGGGACAAGACCCGATCATAACTAGAATAACAAGAATGAAAGAGTCTAATACAACATCCTGTAATAACCCGCAAAATCTTACAGCTCGTCGAAAGTGCAGGGAACTTGGGAGAGTCAAGTCGGGCGTCCTTGAATTGGAGCACCTGAGCGGATACAATAATATATATACAACAAGGAAGTAAACCGGTCAGGGCCGGGTTCTATATGATTTCTAGAAGAATAAAAAGCATGATAGATATGAACAGCTATACATGAATGATGAGGATGATAATATGACATGCTATCTACAATATAAGCAGGAATTTAAGGTAAAGCACTTTAAGTTAAAACCCTTCCTTATAAAATACAATTTCCATTTCCTTAAGACATTCCTTATTAGGAATAAAACCATATAATTGGTTAAATCAAGAAGTTATAAATTCTATTCATTAATTAAAACTTCCCATTTTATCTTTCCATTCCTTATTAGGAATATCATTTACATCAAGTGCTCTATATGGCACATATATTATTCCTGTGCTCTTCCTGACACATATTTATGCTCTTTATGGCATTTCATAAGCTCTTTGTGGCGTTTATCAACCATCAAGTCCAACTTGATGAAAATATAGTTATATACATATACATATAACGATATCTAAGACCGCCCGTCCGGGTTTCCCCACTGTGCGCGCCCCTAAATGACCATCATCTTCCAGGGCCTAACATAAGACAACCTGGGCACCTATCGCAATACGTCGGGAAGCGGCCATGAGCCCGTGGGATAGTCAAGACCACACCCGGAATCTCCTACCCATCGCAGAAAAATATAACAATAAGCGCTCCCATGGCCTAGGACTATATCCACCCTGCATTCATTAGCCAGGGGGCTTCACCTCACGAGCGAACTTCCCTTATGATGTCATTTAGAGTGGTGTGTAACAGTGAATTAACATTTACATTTTATTATCATATTCATTACCAAATCCATTTCCATTAATCATGAGATTAGTTCTTTTTATTTAAACCTAACATCATTAAACAACGGGGTTCATTCTAGTTGAACCTATCATCTTTAAACACCTATGGGTTCATTTTATGCGAACCTAATTCCCATCGAACATTATCATTTATTTTTCCTCGAATTACAATTTCAGGCTAGGTCTCCAAATGATCATTATGATCCTACAAATCTCCCAGGTTTATATAACTTCGATAAGCCCTTAAGTCTCCAAGTTAGGCCATTTAACTTCCAAACTTCTACAAGTTTGAATAAAAGAAGTAATGCCTTAACATCACTTGAAACCTCCCCGAAATAAACCCCAGATGAACCCATTTCTAATCCAGGGCAACGACCAAACTCCATAACTACTCTAGGACTCTAAGTTTACTTCTTTAAAGAAGTTTCCTAGGTCCTAATCCTAAAGAATAAGGAGGAAAATTTAAAAGAAAAAGACCCCCAAAATCTGCTGGAACCGAATCGATTCGCCCTAAGGGCCGAATCGATTCGCCCCAGCGAATCGATTCGCTCCGAAAGCGAATCGGTTCGGACAACAAAAATTTGGTTTCTGCAAATGCCGAATCGATTCGGTCTTAATCCAAATCGATTCGGACAACAAGACCTGGGATTCTGCATCTATGCGAATCGATTCGCCCAAGGGGCCGAATCGATTCGCCCCTGCGAAAATGCCAAGAATGGCTATGGAGTCTTGAACTCCAAAATTATCCAACTCCAAAACCAAGCGCAACCGAAATCATTGGCTGCAATTTCTACATCCTAAATCCATCTATCTACCAACCTTAAACATCATTTATCATCCAAATCCATTTTTAGTGGTTAATACCCAAAAATCCAATCAAAACCCTAACAATTCTAAATCATAACAAATCCATAAATATCAAGACTAATTATTCTACTTAAATCATAAATTTGCAAGTATATTACTTGCCTCAAGTGTAAGAATCTGATTTGATGAAGAAGGAAGCAGCAATCCAAGCTCCAATCTCCAATCTCTCTCTTTCTCCAAAGCTTTCTTCCTCTCTCTCTTCCTCTCTAAGATAACAATTTGGGGCATAAAGGAATAGTAAGTCTTAGCAAGACTAAATTGGGCCATAAGTCTAAAATGCCCAACTCTAATAACTAATGCGCGATAAAATAATACGCGATATCACTATTTAAGCCAAAACCAGTCAAAAGTGCCCGAAATGCCAAAATACAATATGGCACTTATTTTGACTGTCTCACACCTACCGGGACTAACTACACTATCCAAATTATCATTTGGAGATTTTATAACTCATTTTACTTCCGGTTTCATAATAAACCAAAATATAATTTTAAATCCTTATGACATTAAAAATTACCACATGAACATTTTATCTACTCACGGGGTAACTATGCAACATTTTTGTAAATATTGACCTTGACATAACAAATTAATATTTACTCAGCATCTATCAGATAATAACTAATTACTACACATGGTAATTAAGGATAAAATGGGCTATCGGAAGAGAGGGTTATTACACTGGAGTAGAGTAGACCAGGCTCTTCCCCTCTGAGAGGGTCGTCAAAAACCTGGTAGAGGTAATGGCTGGAGATGGTGACAGTAACAGAGTCTTCTTAATCGGATGATCTCTCACCGACCAAGAACAGAAGGAGTTGACAGCCTTGCTGAGGCGCAATGTAGATGTTTTCGTATGGGAACCATACGAACTGCCTGGAATCGATCCTAGTATGGTATGTCATCAGCTGCACGTCGACCCCACATTCAAGCCAATCACGCAGAAGGCACGGCGAACTGCACCCGAGAAGGCTAAAGCGGTTGAAAAAGAAGTGGAAAAACTGATTTATGCAGGATCCATACGGGAGGTACAATTCCCCAAATGGTTATCCAACCTAGTAGTTGTTTCGAAGAGCAATGGGAAGTGGAGAGTTTGCATCGACTTCACTGACCTCAACAAAGCATGCCCTAAAGATAGTTTCCCCCTCCCGAAGATAGACCAACTAGTAGAATCCACCGCAACTCACGAGCGAATGAGTTTCCTGGATGCATATTCAGGGTATCACCAAATCCCCTTATATTCCACAGACCAGGACAAAACAACGTTCATTACTACGGTTGGGTTATACTGTTACACAGTTATGCCCTTTGGGCTCAAGAATGCGGGGGCAACATACCAGCGGATGGTTACCAAGATGTTTAAGGATCAGATGGGAGACACCATGGTGGTCTACATCGATGACATGCTTGTTAAAAGCAAGAAGGGAGAATCACCTCTCAGACCTGTCAAAAACCTTCAAAATTCTCCGAAAATACCGAATGAAGCGTAATGCTAGAAAATGTTCTTTCAGTGTCCAGTCAGGAAAATTTCTTGGGTACTTGGTCAGTATGAGAGGTATAGAGGCTAATCCAGACCAGATCGATGCAATCAATAGGGTGCAACCCCCTCGCACAATCCGAGACGTACATAAGCTCACTGGTATGCTCGCTGCCATAAATCTCTTCATCTCCAAATCCTCTGAGAAGTGCAAGCCTTTTTTCCAGCTCCTAAAGGGTAACAAAACGATAGAGTGGAGCCCAGATTTCTCGCGAGCATTGGTCGAGCTCAAGTCCTACTTAAGCTCTCTACCACTGCTTGTCATACCACAGCGAACAGATTCTTTGTACCTGTACCTCTCTGTATCCAGTCACACCGTCAGCTCTGCGCTAATATGCAAGGTTGTAGGAATCCAGCACCCCATTTATTACGCGATCAAGGCCTTACTAGATGCCGAGCAAAGATACCTGCCATTGGATAAGCGCGCCTCTGCACTGGTAATAGCCTCGAGGAAGCTGAAGCATTATTTCAAAGCTCATACTATCATCGTCCTTACATCGCATCCCCTTAAGGCAGTCCTAAGGAAAGCGGATTTGTCAGGCAGACTGTCCCAATGGTCAGTCGAGCTCGATCGGTTTGACATCCAATTTCAATCGAGGACAGCTATCAAGGGTCAGATGCTTGTTGATTTCATAGCCAAATTCACGGGCGAAGGACCCTCCGACCAACCCCATCAAACAAGGCAAATGAAGAACCCAGAAAAAAAAGAAACCTGGAAACTGTTATTGATGGATCCTCCAATTCAAAGGGGGTAGGGGTAGGCATTGTCCTCATAACTCCAGAAAGCATAATCCTTGAACAAGGAATCAGGCTTGGATTTGCAGCCTCCAATAACGAAGAAGAATATGAAGCCCTAATAGCCGGCCTCGAAAAGGTGCATACTTTGGGAGCAAAACATTTACAGGTGTTCGGCGACTCCCAACAGGTCTCCAATCAGATAAGAGGAGATTACAATGCAAATAATGAAAGAATGGCAGCCTACCTCGCCTTAGTGAAAAAGATGATGTCAAACTTTGAAGAGATCAACGTCCAACAGTTTTCCAGGGGCAAAACAGTCATGTTGATGCCTTAGCAACCCTTAGTTTGGAAGTTGACTCCGACCTAAAAAGAATCATCCCCATCGATTTCCTCACTTGTCCGAGCATCGACAGCAATCCACCAAGCATAGAGAAGGTACTCCAGGCGGGGTCAGCACCAAGCTGGATGGACCCCTTAAGAAAATTTTTAAAGAATGGCACGCTCCCGGATAACAAGAGTACCGCCCACCAGATAAGAGTCAAAGCTTCTCGCTTTCACTTATCCCCAGAAGGCAACTTGTATAAGAAATCCTTCTCCGATCCCTACCTTCGACGCGTCCACTCAGGGGATGTCGAGCAAGTGCTACGCGAGCTTCACGACGGAATCTGTGGAATCCACACCGGAGGAAGATCTCTTGCCTTTCGAGCGATGAGGGAAGGCTATTGGTGGCGATATATGCAAAAGGACTCCGCATTATATGTCCGCAAATGCCTGAAATTTCATCTCCACTCTCCAATGTCCCACCAACCCACCAGCGACCTAAAGTCCCTATCCAGCCCATGGACCTTCGCCCAATGGGGAATGGACATCGTGGGACCACTGCCTACCGCTGCCGACAATCGCAAATATCTGTTGGTTGTGAGTGACTACTTCACCAAATGGATCGAGGTAGAACCCCTAGAAAACATCCGAGATACTGATCTGATAAGGTTCATATGAAGGAATATAATCACTCGGTTTGGAATCCCCAGAACCATCATCACCGATAATGGAACACAGTTCGAAAGTGGCTCCTTTCAGAACTTCTATAACGAACACGGGATTAGACACCACTTCAGTTCGGTGGCCTACCCTCAGAGCAATAGCCAAGCTGAGGCTTCTAACAAAACTGTTATCGATTGATTGAAGAAGCGATTGGAGCGAGCCAAAGGCGCATGGGTAAATGAACTACCTCACGTCCTATGGGCATATTGGACCACTCCTCGGCGAGCAACAGGAGGAACCCCATTTTCACTGACATATGGCATAGAGGCAGTCATCCCATTCAAAGCAGGTTTGCCGATAATGAGGTTCAACCTTGTCGACCAAGGCCATAATGATGTAACATTACTCGCTGAGCTCGACCTAGATGACGAGCACCGGGAGCTAGACCTAGTGAAACTAGTAAGCTACCAGCAACAGCTCGCGAGGCATTACAATAAATGGGTTAACCTGAGGGCATTCCGAATTGGGGACTATGTTCTAAGGAAAGTCCTGGGCAGCACCGTGAAACCATCAGACGGCAAGCTAGGTCCTAACTGGGAAGGACCCTTTAAAGTAACCAGAGACGACCTACAGGGCACCTATCACTTGGAAACGATGGAGGGCAGAGAAATACCACGAGCATGGAATGCAGTTAATCTCAAGAGATTCTATTTTTAGATCTTTCTATTGTATTTTTTTATTATACAAGTTCATTTCCCTTATTACTAATGAAAATTATTGAATTGGTTGCACTCTGATTAGTAACAGCTACATTTATCGCACATCTTTTCCAAGTAACAGGCACACTGATCACTATGCTATAGCAGGGGAATACCCCTCCTCAGGTTATCGTCATGAAACACGAAGAACCTCTTAGCATTACCCCTGGCAATACATGAAGCCCTACAGGGAATCCTTAGTCAATATGATCAAATTCTATACTGGTCATCAAACCTACTTCGGTTGAGTAAAATCCTGATCGGATGAAAATAACCAACACTAGATGTGTCCTCACCAACTGCCCCACTTAGGCCTAAGGGAGTGTGACGAAAGAACCTAAAAGGTAAAGTGGAGCACAATGGTATCTTGATATTATACTGGACTGGGGGGACACTTGCATGACAAAATAAAAAAGATTATAAAGCACCAAGAATATGAAAAGTATGATGCACACGTTTAGTCGGAAAAATTGCCCAAAACACAAGCTTTTCATTAATTCATCATACTTACAACAATAGTAATACATGTTTAGTCGGAGAGCTCGCCCAAAGCATTTACATTATCAAAAATACAAAAAAAAAATATAACCACTGGCAAAATCTCAATGGGGGGAAGCCTCTGAGCGAAATAATCAGCCACTCGAGCTCTTCGTCCGTCATCAGGAGCAGGAGCTAACTCTTCCACAACTTCATTCACATCCGACTCCAATAATTGCCGAGGAATAACATCGATGGGGATCCATCGATCATCCCTCCAGAAGGGTTTAGGCATCAGAGTAGAGGGAGACATCTCATGGCGATACCATAGCATTGAGTTCCTCGGGACTTGAAGCTCCTTCAAGGCACTCAGCCACCCCCTGATAAAAGAAAGCTCCTCGAATTCAGACAACCTTGTTGGAGCATCCGACCAGTCCTGATCATAAACGTCAGCCCATGCTCGCCGAGGACCTTTCTTGAACAAGTGCCGCAACCGAGTAACATCCTTTTGAATCCCAGCAGCAATTACATATGCTCGCAGAACATCACCACGGAGTTCTTCCATTTCCCTATCTCGAGGTTCTTCTGCATCCCTGCTTCTTCTCCTGGTGCCCCTACCAGCTCACGGAACGGATGGGCAAGTGGGACCTCGCGACATAGGAGGGGTAACATTATGACCAGCTCTAGTTCGCGATGATGAGGAGCCTTGTAATACTGCTGGAGCTGTGCTTGACGCGTGCTCCTTAAGTCGTGAGACCTCTCTCCTCAGAACCTCATTCTCTTACTGAAGCATCTCACCAACCTAGTTGATCTCGGAGGCATCAAGAAGCTTTTCTCTCAGCGTATTCACTTCTTCTTGCACCGAATCCCCAACCTTTTCCATCTCCTGGAGCCTATCCTTCAACTTGGCCACAAGTTCAGATTGCTCCTTATACTTCTGATTCCTAGACCGAAGGGATTTGCAAAGTCTAACAAAGGCCTGGAAAACCTCAGGACTCGCATTAGGACCAAGGGTCCTGCCCAGTTGAGAAGTAGCAGGAATGTAATCATCAATATCAATTGACTACAAATAATGAGAAGACAAGGGAGAGAAGAAAACATATCAGTGCACAGAAAAATAAAATCCTTTTTCATTAATGAAGGATGAAATTACATCGAACTGAAAAAAGAAAGTTTACAGACTGGAAAAGGCAAAAATATAAAGCAATCCCATTAGACAACTAATTAGCGACCTCAGGTGGCCCAGAGGTTGATGGCCCTTTCCCCTTATCGGCATCAACTGGAGCACTGCCCTCGGCAGGGGTGATCTCTGTCGCCTCAATAAGAGATACGTCAGCAGGGGTCGCCTGAGGAGAAGGATTAGAGCCTTCAATGACTGGGGCAGGGTCCTCATCTATGACTGGCCTTGGCCCTGGGCCGTGCTCATCAAAAAGGGGAGATACAACATCCACTCCAGCTTCTATGAGGGCCTTGTTCCAGCCCTTCTTGAAGTTTAGACGGCTAATATAGCCTATCTGAACTTCAGCATCCTCGTATGCTGTAGCCCAACTAGAATTGTAAGAGTCCTCCTTGGCAGTAACAGCCTCCGACTCCTTCCTCTTCAGCTCTTTAGAGAGCACCCTGTTCTCCTCAAAAACTGTAAGTTTGCTCGAGCAAACCAAATCATAGGCTTACCTCAGCTCCTTCAGATCCTGGACTGCAATATCCTTCTCCTTATTGGCAGTGGCAAGAACCAAGTCGGATGAAATCCCAGCAGCGCCAATGGCTTTAAAGTTGGCCTCGATCTCTTTACCCTTTAGCTTGAGGGCAGAGTTCTCTTGCTCCAGCTCACTATTTCTCTTCACCAGCTCATCGTGTGAACAATACAACACGGCGAAGTCAGTAACAAACTGCAGAAAAAAAAAGAATTAGAAGAGGGAAATAAAAGAATTTAGAAAAACGCAGGAGAGAAAGGAAAAAACCTTACAAATCAAGCCTCTAACTAGCCTGAAGGGCCAATTGCTCCGACCCTACTCCCCTTTGGCAATCAATCGGGAGGAAAACTCTCTCGAGCAGAGCCGGGGCTAGCTGGGGGGAAATTGCCACAGAGGCCCCCTCAGGCAGCGCGGACACCAGGACTAAGGCCTGCCCGGCCTTCGTTCTCGCCTCTGCCCTCCTTTTCTCCTCCTCCTTCTCACTCCCTTTCTTCTTCCTCTCATATGCCCTCTTCCTCTCCTCCATCTTCTTTTTCTCTTTTTCCTTTTTTCTCTCGCTCTCCCTCACCTACTCCTCTTCCTTCCTCTTTCTCTCCTGTTCTTAGGCAGAGGACCGGGAACCGGTAGCCACAGCTCCAGAATTAGATTTTTGCTTCTTTAACCTTTGTGCAAGAAGCACGTGGTCCTCATCATCATCATCCCTGATCAAGTTCTTCCTTGTAGGAACCATCTCCTCGCCCGAACTACTGGACGTGCTCGATGAATTTCTAGCCTCAGAGACCTCCCCACGATCAGAGGAACTGCTACTATCAGAGCTTCTCTCCTCCTCGTCTAATCGGATAAGATCTGCAACAGTCTCTTTGGAAGGATCAAACTCTGGGATGCTATCCACAGGCCTTGCTATGAAGTTGGAGCCAACGTTCTTGTACTCGAGCAGGAAGGCAGCAGACCTAGGATGCTCGACGTCACCCAAAGGCTCCCTGATATTCCAAGCCTTTATCAATTCCAAAAGACGAACCTCGCTAAGAGCAGGTTCCAAGTTCTTTAACCTCGCTGCAAAAGAAGAACTGAGAAGAATTAGAAGGATCACAAATCAACAAAAATTGAAGCAACAAGAGCAATGTCTACCTATGTATTCTTCCCCATAAAAGGGAACAGTGAACCTCTCAGATCTCAACCCCTTAAATTGGGGAGAAAACTGCCAGTTTCTGGCAAGGAAGCCTTCCTGCCAATAGTCGTTATGGGAATCAGGTAGGTTTACTACCAATACCCTGTCAGGACTCCTAGCTTTAAGATAGAGGACCCCAGAGCTAGTTCGAGAGAAGGAATATCAAAAACAGAGCTCGGCGAGTCCTAGCCTAGTACCATATAACTGATTGATTCTATGTACACCATTAACTATTTTCCACACATTGGGCGAACATTGTGCAGGAACAATATTGAAATAGCCAAAAAATGGAAAAATAAAAAATTAGGAGGAAAAGTGAGTCCCCCCTGGGAAAGAAACAAGACGTGGATCCAGTGGGCTTCATCTATATCTCTAACGTTTCTAGGAGGGGAGGCACAACACTCAATATCTACCCACTCAGGGATGTTGTAAAACTTCCTAAATTCAGAGATTGACCTATTTCCAATCTTCGCCATTGGAAAACCCTAGAAAAGCTACAAACTCAAAGAGAAAGAACAGAGGAAAAGTACAGAAAACTTATAAGATAGGAGATCAATTCGAACGATGAAGAAGCACGAAGGCAAACGACAAGAAAAGCAACGAGAATGGAGATTGAGGGAAGATGGTACGAAGTGCTATAACTCACAAGGAATGAGAAAGTGCTAGAAAAATTGGAACGACGATAGAAAAGTGACTAACCCAAGAAACCTTCAAGTTTTGCTAATCACAGTGCACAAGATACGAAGCGGGTGTCGCCAAAATCATCTTCACAGTTTCTGAAGAATTGCAAAAAAACCAATATGGCTAATCATTTAAATTTATTGAGCCCGTGAACATGGCCCAACAAACTTAGGGGCAATTATGGGTACCCAGAATTAATACCGTGGGCCTAGACGAGTAGCCCAATTCTAGGTGCCCAAAGTCTAGGCCCCCCACCTCTTATTTTGATTCAGTCTCTTCCCACGTTCCCCTGAAGGGAGGTTACAGGAAGGATGGAAGACATGGGGGAACCCATCACCCCCACTCACCTCAATGTACATATATAGATTAAACCCTAGGTCCAGGGCAAAAGGACAAGTTGTATTCTCTGTAACCACTCTCTAGAGTATATAGAAATAATATCGACTGCACCACCGGGACGTAGGCACATCTTTACTGAACCACGTACATCTTTTGTTGTGTGATTGTCATTTTTCATTCCCTGTTCTTCCTTGGTAATTGCGTCTCTTGTATTTATTTGTGTTGCATAATAATTGTTACCACAATATAAATTTCAGATATTACAGAAAGCCAGGTACTATTATCAATAAGAATATCCAAGAATTCATTCTATCTTGCCTCTGATGAAAGGAATACACTGTATTTATAGTGACCCAGAGATCAAGGATTGGAATGCCTTTATACATTTAAGCATTTACACCCATACATAATAAATGTGATGGTCGGTTATATGAACCACGTGCGATAAGACCATTGGTTGTACTTCCCATCTGGTGGCTTTTCATTTATATTGATGATCTGCATTCTCCACATTTGTCGACGTGCCTGCTGAGCAACTATTTGCTGACTAGGATTTATGCCACTTAAGAAGAAACTTGTCCACTTATGATTGGTCCACAAAGGTAGATAATTTTTGGTATCAATATAAGCCCCCAATACTTCATACTTGATGCTTTTGTTGAAAGGATGGAGTATATTTTCTTCAGTGTTGGCTCGCGTATGTCGAGATGTGGGACATGTAAAAAATTTCCATGTTTTGATTTTGCAATGGAATTTTTGTAAATAATCTGAAAATTAGCGAACCGCCAAAGGGTAAATTGGTATTTTTGTGTTATCAGAACTACAAAGCAATCAGAATGTTAATCGTCGAAGTAGGTAATCATTTTATGCACAATTTCCCATGCAGGCTATAAAAGGTGAGATTTTGCCAAATTTCCTTTAACAAACCTTTCCAAGCTTTCATACTGTACTTCTTATCCAAGTTATTTATTTCTAAGATATTTCTTTGCATTCTTCCTTCGCTTCGGTCTTCATTTTCTCTATAAGCTTTCTTTTTCCCATTTCATTTTTCTTTCTGTCTTTGTTTTACTATAGCAATGGCTTGTATCGTACATGGGGATTCCTTAGAGATATTTAGGCGAGAAAGGAATATTCTTGATTGGGTTGAATTAGATATGCCCATACCCTCTATTGAGGTGCTATCATTGCTCAAGGAACTCTAGATTCCTTCTATGTTCATTGCATAATGTGGCTTCACTTATCCTCCTAATTGGTTTTGTTTATAATTTTACTAATATTTTGATGTTGTCCCAACTAGGGTACCCCTAAATACTTGGAGAGTGGTCAATGGGATTAATAGGCTGAATTAGATACATGGAACCCATATTGGTATCCCAGAACTAATGTTTTATTACAAATGGGTTACCAGTGATTGTACATACTATTTGAAGACTAGATTTATCAATAGGGCCTTAGTTGTCAATTTTGTGAGACTTAAGTAAGGATTATTTTGATTATGGAGTCATTGTAAAAAATTAGCAAAACGCTCTTTTACAAACACGAGAAATGTATGATGGGCCCAGATGCCCCCAAGTGGGTCATGGCATATGTTGTTAGTTTTATTGTTGTACTCCTCTATTTTGTTTACCAATTGTTTGATAATATGCTAATTAATAATTTTTGGTCATGTTTCTATTTTTGCACAATTGAAAGTAAGAAGAAGTGTCCAAAATAAGAGGACGTCAATATACGTGAATTGAAGTTTATTTGGAGCATACATTAGTTAATTATTGAGGAAAACCCCGGAGATGCCTCTTATGAGCTGCGGTATAAGATCTCTACAACTTCGTTTATTGCTTAGGTCACTACTTTTACAGTTATGGACCCCATCAATCTTAAGGAAGAACCAATCTCTACTTCCTATGCTGAAAAGTCTACGGGTGCAGAAAAGGATTTGAGGACTTCTTCATCTTTTGAGTCTTTGGATGTTTTATCCATTCCATCTTCTCCACTTGCTTCCATAAGAAAGAGAAAAATCCCTGTGTTGATTACTAGAACCTTGTCTCCTCCTGCCATGAAAGTGGTTGGGAATGCTAAGAATCCAGAAAAAGTATCCAAGGTTTCTAAAATGGAGAAGGTTTCTAAAGTCATCACTCCTGAGGAAGTAAATATTGTTGTTCCTCACTTTATGAGGTTGGAGAAGGCTTGCTCAAGAAATAAGTGAAGAAAATCTTTACCGATCAGGAGTTGATCGAGAAAATTAAGGAAGACTTGACTGTTACCGAGTCATCCACCATTGTTATCCAACCTGGTGTTGCCAAAAAATTAATCAAGAATGGTGCTCACTCTGCTGATAGAGCAGGTCTTGTCCCTTTGTCAAGATTAAAATTGGCAGAAAATGTTTGCTAAAGTTTGGCAGTGGTAATATTTTTTCATTAATTTCCTCTTGATGTATTTTTCTCTTGATGCTCTTTCTAATCTAATGTTGTTCTTTGTGCAGTTTTTAGAAAACATTAATAAAATGCTTGAGAAGGAATGGTAGATTCATTTTTCTGGTGTACAAGTTGAATAGGCCCTTGAGGTTCTGAGGAAATCTGTTGAGGCTAGGAAATTATTAGAGTCCAAGCAGAAGACTTGGGATAAGGAGATGAATAAGGCTATTAATAGGGCCACTCTTTCTGAAGGAAAGTTGGTCACTAATGAGACTAGGTTAATAGCTGCTGAAGGAATGTTGGCACTACTGAAGTCAATTTATCTTCTGCTGAGAATAAGGCTAAGCTGGATGAGAAAAAATTGACTTAAAATCAAGGTCTCCTAATATCTAATAAGGAGAAAGCTGCTAGTCTATCCTCAGAAGGACAAAAATAAGAATCTTAAAGAGGACTCCTTCAACAAGGGCTGGGATAAAGTATTTCAATTGTCTTTCACTCAGATTGAGTTCGTGAGAAAAATGTCTTTCAAGGATGGCTGGTCGGAGTCCCTTAAGGAGGTTAGCACCCCAACATAATTTGAATTATTTATGAGGCATAATATAGGATATCCTCCTGACTTGGAGGAAGAGTTTGACTATGAGGAGAGATCTGTGAATCAACCTGTCAACCTGCTGGGTCTGCTTTAAAGACTGTTGATGAATGTGCCCCTCTTACTGACCAGCCTTTTGGAAGAAATATCTAGGACACAGATAAATTTTAACTCCTTTGTTCTTTTTCTTTTTCTGTTCATCTATTTTGTAACATGACCAATAATTTCAACAAGTTGTAACACCTTTTTTTGTTATAATTGAAATCATTTCATCTTTCCTACTATATGTGTTGTGCTTATCATATTTTTTTATTTCCTTGATTGGTTGAATAACTTCTCATATTATGTCTTAATTGTTCAGCAATCATACTTATTCTCTTACACTTATAATTTTTAGTTTGATGCTAGGAAGTAGGAAATAATTTATGTTGAATTTGAACTATTCAAGCGAAGAAGAACTCTTTTGGAAGATGGTTATGTTCCTTTGACTGAAGAAGGCTTGGTCGACTTTCTTGGACCTGAAGCATATACACAAGTGAAAGAGTTATACATTCATATCCACTGTTTACAGGATAGGTCTACGAGATGATTGAAGATCTGTAGGAAGATTAAAAAATTTCTTTGGCTTATCTTCACTTTGACTATGAAGTTGAATAAAAAGCTTTGACTGAAGGCTGGGACTTTGAGAAGAAGTTGGAAGAATATGCTTCCATGTATAGGAGGAAATAATTCTTACTGAACCAAGAAATATATGAAGCTAAGGAAACTGCAAAATTACTTGAGAAAGAAAACAACAAACTGAAAAATGAGTTAGATTCTTTGAAACATTCTTTTGCTAGTGGTGCTGATGAAGGGGAATCTTTCTTGGAGACTAAGAATACCAGACTTGTGGAGGAACTTGAAGCTTTAAAGAAATCCAAGCCTAGATAAAGTTCCAGACAACAAAAGATGAGATGACTAACTCTTGATGAGGAAAGAACTAAGAAAACATTAGCCGGCCAAGCTACACAACTCAAAGCTAAGAGTCAAGCTATTAATGATTTTTTTTAAAAACTGGAAGGTAAGGATAAGGATATTACCGACCAATCTGTGCACTTGAGGGTGAAGAGTGATGTTCTGAATAAACTTTGACATCAAGTTTAAAGATTAAGCTTTAAATTTCACAAATGACCCAAAGAGGTGTGGATGGAAGGCTACAACGAAGCTCTTGGACATGTTGATGATCACCTTGCCTAAATCCACCGCGAAGGTTATAAGTGCGGATGGACCAACTTCTTGACTTTGCTAAATCATGATAGTAGCAACGAACTATGGTACTACAATGATCCTAGTCATCTAGATTATGACAATACTCCTTTTAAGTTGGACATATCATGGATCTCTGCTGATGCTATTCCTCAGTACTTGATCATTAAATATTTGGGAGATTATGGTTTACATGATGTTCATGAGATAGTTTGTTCTCCTCATCTAATCAATGCACAGAGCAGGAGCAACAAGAGAATGCTAAGATATTTTAACTTTATTAATTCTCCTTATACTTTGGATGATCCTCCTACTGGAATGGAGAGAGCGCAACCTACTTAGCCAACTTCCAAAGCTCAAGGAAAACATCTTGTTGAATAGATTTTCTTTATTTTGTTATATGAATGTAATACAGTCAATATATGAATACAAATACATATTTTTATGTTGTTAACTCTTGGTTACTTAATCAATCAATCAACTTAGTTATTGTCTAATGACGAACTATTAAATTGTACTTGTAAGGCCATATATTCTACTAATGCACTTAGATTTATTGATCCGAGCTTAGCATTATTTCTCTATTGTGACAAAGTGTATGAGGAATATATGCTTATATTCCAATGATTAGGAATGTTTACATGTATTCTTACATTTAACTTAGTCGGGTAAAACTTGTTTGTAACTTTTTTAGTTGTATACGAAGTTTTACAGATTTCTTGTTCTTGACTTGTTAATGACGAAGTCATACATGAAGTAAATTGTTGTGGCCGACCAAGTATTCTCTAATTAACTTAGTTGGGTAACACTTCTTGTTGGTGACTTGTTAATGCAAAGTCATATATGAAGTAATGATTACTTATTTTTTATGACTTGTACGTATAGAGTCATACACGAAGTAATGATTACTTATTGTTCGTGACCTGTACATACGAAGTCATACATGAAGTTTAATATTGGGCAAACAACGATTGTGCCTTAAGTTGTTGGTGCATCTAGAATTCGATAAATTCAACCTAATTAAGTTTGTTCAGCTGATCAGTAGATCGGCATATATGTTCAACCAGATTAAGTATGTATGTACTGTTGATCGGCAAGAGCTGAAGACCAAGAGACATGTTTACTTATTGTTTCGGGGGGATATATATCGCCGTACTCTGAAAAAAATCAAAAAATTAAAGGGAATGAAATCAAAATTTTATTGAAACATGAATAATAGTTATATTGAGCATAAAATAATAGCAATAAAATTATTAAATCATTGATAATAATTTTGAAGGTGTTCGGTGTTCCAAGTGTTTTTGAATTCGTGGCCTTCCAAGGTCTCAAGTCGATAGGTTCTTAATCGAATGACCGTTGAGATGCGATATGAATAATGACAACTAGCCTCAATCTTCTTATTCTTATGAATTACCTTATTAAGGGCATAGTCACCTTCTTTAAAGTTGGTCATCTTGACCCTTTTATCATAGAAGCAAGCTATCCTATGTTCGTAAGCGGGATTTCTGATAGAAGCATCTTTTTTGTCTTCTTCCAATATATTTAAATCTAATCATCGCATCAAGTCACTGGTTGGAGAATCAAAATTCTGGACCCTATAAGTAGGTAGGTTTATCTTGGCTGGCACCATGGCTTTTGTCCCAAATGCAAGCATGTATGATATTTCTCTAGTTGTTGTTCTCGTTGTTGTTCGGTAGGCCCAAAGGACTGAATGCAATTCATGGATCCAGTTTCCTTTGGCAGCATCAAGCTTTTTCTTCAATCCATTGAGAAAAGTTCTACTTACGACTTTTATTTGACCATTTCTTTATGGATGGCCTAGTGCAAAATGGATTTTCTGGATTTTGGACTGGACACAATATGCTTTAAACTCATCGTTGTCAAATTGGGTTCCATGGTCTACAATAAAGGCATATGGCAACCCATATCTACATATGATGTTCTTCTAAATGAAATGATACACTTTTGCATATGGCATCTCAATCAACGACTCTGTTTCCACCCATTTTTTTAAGTAGTCAACAGCAATGACCAAATACTTGAACCTGCATTTGGTGGTCGGCAGTGGGCTGACTAAGTCAATTCCCCAAATAGCAAAGGGGCAAGGTGAAGTTGTTGGTGGTATAGCAATATTGTGTGCTTTGTGAATTGTGGAGAACTTTTAGCATTTGTCACACTTTTTTTACAAAGGCTTTATAATTTGCCCTCATAGTCGGCCAATAGTATCCCTGAGTGTTGACTCTTTAGAGCAAAGATCTATCAACTGAGTGATCTCCACATGAACCTTCATGCACCTTTTTGATCAACTCTTCCACCTCCATTGAATGAACACAACATAGAAAGGATATCATTAATCCCCTTCTACATAAAACCCATTTGTCCAACATATATGTGTCTGCTTTATATCAGAGATTTTTGTCCTTTTTAGGATCAGGTGGTAGGATTCCATCTTTAATATAGGGTTTGATTAGGTCCATACATGAAGGTCCCAAATCTATAGTAATAAAATTAACCATTAAGTCCTCATCAATGCTTTGGTTAGCCAAGATTTGTATTGGAATTATTCTACGAGTTCAATTATTGTTACTAACGCTAGTCGAGTAAGGGCATCAGCTCGAGCGTTTGATATTCTTGGGATCCTGTTCATTTGTACAATAAGAAACTTGTAATGACTTCTATGGATTTGTCAAGGTATCTGGTCATCAACTCTCCTTTGACTCTATATAAATGAAGCACTTGGCTGACCACTAACTATGAATCCCTGTCTGCCACTACTTGGTTGACCCTTAATGAATGGGCCAAATCTAATCCAACTATCAAAGCTTCATATTCTGTCTCGTCATTTGATGATTTGAATTAAAACCTAAGTGCATACTCAATATCAATATCATCAAGAGTATTGAGTATTATACATGCTCCACTTCTAGTCAATATTATCAGGAGTATTGAGTATTATACCTACTTCATTTCCAGTCAAACATGAAGATCCATTCACGTACAAGTTCCACAATAGGATATCACTATTGAAACTTGATGCAGATAGAACTCCATGGTGGAATATTTTATTATTCTCCTTCGCATATTTCTAAGCCATTTCCTGAGTTCTGGACGATTCAGGTTGATCGAATGTAACTTCAGCTTGCTTTTAAACTAAGCTCTCTTCCTTAGAAGTCTTCTCGACATGCAAGTGTTATTGGTCGAGAACCTCTTGATAGGTTAATTCAATAATAAAATCTGCTAAAGTTGGGCCTTTCAATGAAGACCTTGGTTCGTAGACAATATAATATTCTCCAAGTTCTACTGCCTTGTACATTAATCTTCCTGACTTTTTAGGCTTGTGGAGCGCTTGCCGAAGAGGTAGATCTGTATACACAACTATAGTGTGTGCTTGGAAATAGGGTTACATATGCCTTGAGGCTTTAATGAGTTCAAAGATCAAATTTTCCAAGCGTGGATACCTGATCTTGGCTCCCCTGAATGCTTTGCTGGTGTAGTAAAATAGTTTTTGGATCCCATTATCCAATCTAACCAAGGTCGAGCTAACTGTAGATTCATAAACAACCAGGTATAAGTACAATTTCTATCCCAAGACTAGTTCGGATATCAAAGGTGGTGATCCTAGGTAATTCATTAATTTTTGGAACACTTCTTCACATTTTTCATTCCACTCAAAAGTCTTTCTCAACACCTTGAAGAAAAGCAAGCATCTATTCATTGCTCGGGAAATAAATCTTTTTAAATCTCACACTTTACCCGTGAGCCTTTATACATCTTTATCTCAAATTGGTGAGTGAATTTCTATCAAATATTTTATTTTTGATGGATTAGATTCAATTCTTCTTTGAGTAAATATGAAGCCGAGAAACATTCGTTCCTGCACCCTAAACACACATTTGGTCGAATCCAACTTCATTTGATGCTTTTCCAGCTGGTCAAACGTCTAACTCAGATCGTTGATATGATCTGAGGACTTTTGCTTTGTTAAAATATCATTCATATAAACCTCCATATTATTGCCTATCTGCTCTTCAAATACCTTGTTCACCAACCTCTGGTATGTCGCTCCAGAGTTTTTGAGCCCAAAGGGCATTACATTGTAGCAGTAGGTTCAGTGGTTGGTGCTAAAAGCTATGATTTCTCTGTCTTATAGTTTCATCTTTATTTGGTTATACCTAAAATAACCATCCATGAAGGTCAAAACATCATGTGCTAATGTAGCATCCAATAATTGATCGATTCTAGGCAGGGCAAAGGGTCTTTTAGACAGGATTTATTTAGATCGGTAAAATCCACACACATCCTCCACTTATCATTTTTGTTTTTGACCATTACAACTGTTGCCCAGATATTAACTCAAGAGGGGGGGGTGAATTGAGTTTAACAAACTTTTTGGGGTTAATTTGATATTTCAGAAAATATTTTAATTTAAATCAATTAATATAAATATCAGAAGAAACAAATCTGCAAAGATTAACACTAAATTTTTCTAACAATTTTAACTAAATAAATTAGTCAAGATAAATCACAGGAATCAATACCCAAATAAATCTTTAAATAATTTTCGTATTTTGTGAAAATTAATTTTCTGGACACTATTTAATTATTACGAAAATAATAATTTCAGTCTTAAAAGATTTATTAATTTCGGTTAATTAATTAGCAAGTCTAATACTTGATAATGAAATTAAATATTGACACAAGCAAATAAATAAACTTAAATGCAGAAAATAAATGACACCGTGATTTTAACGTGGTTCGGCCAAAAATCCGGCCTACGTCCACGCGCCAGAGCCGCTTCCGTCTCTTTGCGCTTCAATACCGTGATCCACTAAGGCAGGATCAAACCTCCAACGTACAATCGAGCAGCTAAACCTTGCTACTTGTACAACCGAAGCTAAAGATCCAGCTTCAAACAGTTCTGAAAGTTTGAGTACAAAATTTGGAAGTTGAAACTCTCAAAAGTTACAATGTAAGACTGAGTTTCTTCTGGTTTAAGACTTCACAGAGATCTGAAAATTTGACACTGGATTTTTCTTGAATTCTTTGCAGTAAAGTAGTAATTCTTGTGCTTGTTCTCTTCTTCAAGTACAGCTAGAGCTTTTAATCAATAGAGATATGTTGCTGTCTTAGACTTTGAGTGAGCTAAAAAAAAAAAGATGATCTTCTTTCTATTTTTGTGTCTCTATATTTTTATGTCCCTTTTTTTGTGTGTGTCTTCAACAAGAACTGGTCTTCAATTTGTAGTTGTCAATAAATCAGATGACCGTTGGAGAGGAGAGTGAAATACGCTCTTCTAAAAAAAATAATTTGTATGCTGAAGGAGCATTAAATGCTCAAGAATGAATAGGAATCGATCTTCCATATCTCAGACTTTAATATCCTGTCTTAGAGAGAAGATGATAGACTAATAGAGAGAAAAAGAGGTTAGACAAATAGAAATATTCAGTGAACTAAATGAAGCAATATCAGTTCAGTAGCCAACACAGTTTCAATAAATGATATATAAAAATGTCAGTCTAAAGAAAAAGAAATTAAAACCCACGATTCTAAATACACTTTACAGATAGTGCCAGGCGTCAATCATGTAAATAAGTTAACTGTCCTAGACAATTGAGTTGGAAATGATTTGATGCAGTTCAATAAGCTTATGCCGAACAGGAGCAAACAGATGTTTGATCAAAGATCTAATAAAAATAATATATTAGAAAAGATATAAATTTGATATTATCTTTTCTCAAGACAGTCACTGTCGAAGCAGTGTTGGCGTGCATGATGTGGTCATCCAACAGGTACACAGATGGGATTATAAGTCAAGACAAGCTGTCGAGAACTGTCAGTAGTACACAGTATGTATATATTTGTATATACATATGTAATAGAACTAATATATATATATATAACAATTATCAACTAGAGAGAGAACTATAAAGCTGTCGGCACAAGTGATGTCGTGATGTTATGCAGCTGTCAGCTCTTGCTCGGGAGCAGGTATCGTGGTGTTATACACAAGCTGTCAGCACGGTTTGACATCAGAACTGATGGGACGAGAGTAGGCAAAAAAAAGTCTGACTAGGTGTGTTGTGAGTTCCCATACAAAGGAAGAGCATTTAAAATAAAGAACTCAAGTAGTATGGAGCAACACGTCAATAATTCTGGCAAGGACACATCGCCCACTGCAAGAGCCATATTGCCAAAGTTAAAAGAAAACGCAGAGGTCAATACTCGAACAGATATGAGACATGGCTGTGATGTGATCTGTCAAATCGGTAAGGGGTAGCATTGCTTCAACATATATATGTATATATATATAAGAGATCTTAAAGAACGATTCGGATGCAAAAAAAAATAACAGATTTTGTATAAAAAGAATTTTCTGGATAAAGAAAGAATTAGTAACAGCTTTCGAAAAAGAAAGAAAAAAACAAACAGAATATTTTTGTAAAAAAAATTTTTGGACAAAACAAATATGTAACAGCTAAGATGTGTATGTAAAAAAAAAACTTATATATATAAACATGGCAAATAATGATGCCTACGGCCAAAAGAACTTGTAACAGACATTTAGTTCTGAAAAAAATTGTTTCATAGCTTCTATTTAGCATAGAAGGTAATTCCGAAAATTATTTTAGAGATGCAACAGTTTTATTTTAACAAAAAATTTATTTTTGAAAGTGTTTGGCTTATAATTGATTAGTCACACCATATAAATTAAGTAACAAGATGTATGCATTGTGTGTCTAATGTGTCAAGAGTAAGAGTGCAATATTTGTGAATACTTTTACTCGAATATATAACTTAAAAAGAATAAAGTTTGGAATCATCAAAATCAATATATTAAGTTAAACTAAAATGTATATTAATTAAATTAATTTAATTATGGATAAAATACATTTTTGTTAACAATCTCCCCCTTTTTGATGATGACAAACAACTGAAAATTGCAAAGGAAATACATGAAGAAAATTTGCACTCTTCTCCCCCTGTTTGTCATAAACAAAAAGGAATAGGAATGGGTTATATAAAAATGAGATGCAAAGAAGATAATCTGTAGATTTTATTGATGCTAAAAGGAAATTACATTTTCAGATTATTTATCATATGACATACATCATTGGGATGTCCTTCAAGACTGATTTCTTTCCCATTATCTTTGACCGTAAATTCGATAGTATTTCCGGTGTAGGATTTGGTGGAAGATGATTCAGATTTTGTAGAAGTATTTGTTTGTGATGGAGTAGCCATATGAGGTGGTATGACAAAAGGCTAAGTAGGTGGACATACCCAAGGAGCAAATGGAGGAGAGAGAGCTATGGCGTTAAGAGCATCGGTGTAAGAAGAATATTTTTTGAATTTTGCATTTCTTACACTTTTGGTTTGAAGCTCACACTCTCCCCAATAGGTGTAGATCCCGGGTTGTTTGCCTACCCAGACAACATAGAAGGACTGCATTTTGAGTGTGTGAAGATAGAGTGAAAAGCAGTAACACACATATATATAGGAGATGATGGTTTGTCTACTAGTTGGTACAGTGTTTTGGAAAGATGTGAATACACTATTTATGTAAATAATGCAATATTTCAGAATAAACTATTCAATTATAATTCTAGATTATTTAAACGAGCCATACCGAGTTCGCGATAAATAAAAGTAAAACGATCTTCGGGTAGAGGTTTTGTGAAAATATCGGCTAATTGAAGATCCGTAGAAATAAATTCTAGTCTAACATCACCCTTTTGTACATGATCGCATAAAAAGTGATGTCTAATTTCAATATGTTTTGTTCTAGAATGTAGAATTGGATTTTTAGTTAGACAAATTGCACTCGTGTTGTCACAAAATATTGGAGTATCTTGAAAGGATATTTTAAAGTCTTCTAATTGTTGTTTCATATATAAAGTTTGAGCACAACTACTACCGGCGGCAATATATTCTGCCTCAGCCGTGGAAAGAGCTACAGAATTTTTCTTTTTACTAAACCACGAAACTAGTGAGTGTCCTAGGAAGTGACAAGTACCACTAGTGCTCTTTCTATCAACTTTACAACCCGCAAAATCCGCATCGGAATAACTTATGAGTTCAAACGATGTAGTTTTAGGATACCATAATCCTAAGTCTTTAGTACCATTTAAATATCTAAAAATACGTTTTACGGCACATAAATGAGATTCTTTAGGATTGGCCTGAAAACGGGCACATAAACATACACTAAACATAATGCCGGGTCTACTAGCGGTTAAATAGAGTAGACTACCAATCATGCCACGAAATAAAGTAGTATTAACAGATTTTTCTTTCTCATCTATATCCAACTTGATAGATGTGCTCATAGGTGTACCAAGTGATTTAGAATTCTCTAAACCATATTTTACTAAAAGATACTTAATATATTTGGATTGATTAATAAAAACACCATTTTTAGTTTGCTTAATTTGTAAGCCTAAAAAGAAATTTAACTCCCCCATCATACTCATTTCAAATTCTTTTTGCATAAATTCTGAAAATTCTTTACACAAATTTTCATTTGTGGATCCAAATATAATATCATCAACATAAATTTGTACAAGAAGCATACCATTGTTAAGAGTTTTTATAAATAAAGTAGAATCCATTTTTCCTCTTGCAAAATCATTTTCAAGCAAAAATCCACTCAATCTATCATACCAAGCCCTAGGGGCTTGTTTTAATCCATATAAAGCTTTATTTAGTTTATAAACATGATTTGGAAATATGTGATTTTCAAAACCGGGAGGTTGCTTAACATAAATATCTTCACTTATAAAACCGTTTAAGAAAGCACTTTTGACATCCATTTGAAATAATTTAAAGTCTTTATAACATGCATAAGCTAATAACATACGAATGGCTTCTAATCTAGATACGGGGGCATAAGTTTCATCATAATCAATACCTTCTTGTTGATTATAACCTTGTGCAACTAGTCTAGCTTTATTTCTTATAATTAATCCAGCATCATCCTTTTTATTTCTAAAAACCCATTTAGTTCCAATAATAGATTTATCTTTAGGTGTGGGTACAAGTGACCAAACATTATTACGTTCAAATTGTAACAATTCTTCTTGCATAGCTAATAACCAATATTCATCTTTTTCAGCTTCAATTATATCTTTTGGTTCAATTTGTGACACAAAAGCTAAATTATTGCAAACATGCTTTAAGGAAGATCTAGTAAGAATACCACTAGAAGGTTCACCTAAAATATTTTCAAAATGATGATTATTAACAAATTTCCAACTTTTAGGTAAGCTAGAATCATTATTCTCTTTATCTTTATTTGGAGTCTTTTCAACATTAATGGAATCATCAACACTAGAATTAACATTTTCATTTAATTTCAATTCATTAACAGATTTATTTAGATCTAAAACATCATCATCATCATTGTTTTTATGGGCAAAAGAATTAGATTCATCAAAAGATACATGAATTGATTCTTGAACTATTAAAGTCCTTTTATTAAAAACTCTATATGCTTTACTATGAAGTGAATACCCAAGAAAAATACCTTCATCCGATTTTGCATCAAATTTACCCAACTTATCTTTATCATTTAAAATAAAACATTTACATCCAAAGACTTTGAAATAACTAACATTTGGTCTTTTATTTTTCAGAATCTCATATGGAGTTTTATCTAAACCTTTTCTAACAATAGTTCTATTTATTATATAGCAAGATGTGTTAACGGCTTCCGCCCAAAAATATTCGGGTAAGTTATGTTCATTTAACATAGTTCAAGCCATTTCTTGTAAAGATCTATTCTTTCTTTCTACTACTCCATTTTGTTGGGGTGTCCTAGGAGCAGAAAAGTTATGTTCAAAACCATTTTCATCACAAAATAATTCGACATCTTTGTTATCAAATTCTCTTCCTCTATCACTTCTTATAAAGACAATATTGCAACCTTTTTCATTTTGAATTTTTCTACAAAACTTAGCAAAAATAGGGTGAGTATCACTTTTATGAGTAAGAAAGAAAACCCATGTAAAGCGAGAAAAATCATCAATAATAACAAGAGCATAATATTTTCCACCTAAACTAGAAACTCTATTAGGTCCGAATAAATCTAAGTGTAATAATTCTAAAGGTCTACTAGTTGAAATATCCCTTTTCTTTTTAAAAGAAGTTTTGATTTGTTTTCCAAATTGACATGCATTACAAATTTTATCTTTAATAAACTTAGTTTTGGGCAGCCCTCTAACTAGCTCATTTTTGGACAAAATATTAAGTTGTTCCATGTTGGAATGTCCTAACCTTCTATGCCATAACCAACAAGAATTATTTAGGGCAGCTAGACACTTAACATTTTGTTGGGATAATTTATCAAAATCAAGAGTATAAACATTTTCATATCTAGAAGAAACAAATAAAACATTATTATCCTTAGCATTTGTTATTAAACAAAAACCTTCTTTAAATGTAACATCATAACCTTTATCACATAATTGGCTAATACTAATTAAATTATGCTTAAGACCATCAACTAGAAGAACATTTTCAATGCAAGGGGAAAGATTCATACCTACTTTACCTATGCCGATGATTTTGCCTTTGGAGTTGTCTCCGAATGTTACTAGCCCTCCATCTTTGGCAACCAAGCTCGAAAACTTGCTTTTGTCACCCGTCATGTGTCTTGAACATCCGCTATCTAAGAACCACTTTGATTTGTGTGAACCCACTCTAAAACAAACCTACAATGGACATTTAAATAATTTTTCTTTCGGTACCCAAAATGTGTTGGGTCCATAGGGGTTAGCAAAAATAGGAGTTTCTTTAGGAATCCATGTGACTTTAGTAGAAAATCTATATTTGCAAGAATCTGAAAAATGGGTGTGTCTTCCACAATATGTATATAAAGAATTTCCCATATTTTTAGAATAATTTTCAAAACTTTTCTCATTTTCATTTTCATTATAACCAATTCCAGCCTTATCGTACATCCATCTTTGACTTCCGAGTAGCATATTTAAATTCTTCTTTCCTTTCACAAACTTTTCAAGACATGAAGTTAAATCCTTTACTTCAAGTCTTAATTTTTCATTTTCAGAAATAAGATAATAACTAGGTGAATCATTAACTTTAAGTTTTTCGATTTCTAATTTTAAAGACTTATTTTCAGATTTTATTAAATCTATATTTTCAGAGAGAGAATCATATTTATGTGATAAAGAAGAATGCATCTTTTTAAGATTAATATATTTAGTTTTAAGTTCATCAAAGTTATAATAGAGTTCATCAAAAGCATTTTGAAGTTCATCATGATCATTTGAAGTTCCATATTCACTATCAGAATTAAAATTAGATGATACCTCATCATCATTTGCCATAAGGCAAAGATTTGCAATTTCTTCATCACTTGAGTCTTCATCATTGCTACTTTCATCCGAGTCACTCCAAGTAGTAACTTTCATGGCCTTTTTGTGTTTCTCATTTCTTTTCTCTTTTCTGTCATTCTTTCCTTCTTTGGCTTTAGGACAGTTAGGTCTGATATGGCCTAACTCATTGCAGTTGTAACATCTTGGCTCAAACTTGGAGGAAGTTTTTCCATCATGTGCCCTCTTTGAAAAGAACTTCTTGAATTTTCCAGAATGACCCTTCTTTTTGGCAAGAAATCTTTTGAATTTTCTAGTGAGAAGTGCTATATCACCATCTTCATCATCATCAGCTTCATCACTATCTTCCTCTTCCTCAATGGATTTGAAAGCAATGGTTTTGCTTACTTTAGGCTTCTCATCTTCAGCTAGTACTTTAAGTTCCACTTCATGAGTGATTAAGGATCCTAGCAATTCATCGAGAGAAATGGGTCTTTCTCATATGGCTTCTTTAATTGCTAGCTTCTTGGTCATATAGGCAGATGGTAGTGACCTGAGTATCTTACTCACCAATTCCGAGTCAGTATAGGTTTTACCAAGAGATTTCAAACCATTAATAATATTTGTAAATCTTGTAAACATATCAGAAATAGTCTCATCTGTTTTCATTTTAAAAAGTTCATAGTTATGAACAAGCATGCTTATCTTATCCTCTTTTACTTGACTAGTTCCTTCATAAGTAATTTCTAATCTATCCCAAATTTCTTTTGCATTTTCACAACAACATATTTTGTTATATTCATTAACATCAAGAGAACAATGTAAAATATTCATTGCTTTGGCATTAACTTGTATTTTCTGAATATCAGCATCATTCCACTCATTTTCATTTTTAGGAACATTTTCATTATTAACAACTTTCATGGGAATATTAGGACCATTAATAATAACTCTCCAAACAGCATAATCATTTGATTGAACAAAATTTTTCATTCTATTTTTCCAATAGCTATAATTGTTTCCTGAAAATAGAGGAGGTCTGTTAATAGATTGTCCCTCACAAAGAGATGAAACATTAAAGTTTGCCATAAATCGTAAACTCTATAGATGTTTAAAGCAAAGATAATAAATTAGAGCGTGGCTCTGATACCAATTGTTGCCCAGATATTAACTCAAGAGGGGGGGTGAATTGAGTTTAGCAAACGTTTTGGGGTTAATTTGATATTTCAGAAAATATTTTAATTTAAATCAATTAATATAAATATCAGAAGAAACAAATCTGCAAAGATTAACACTAAATTTTTCTAACAATTTTAACTAAATAAATTAGTCAAGATAAATCACAGGAATCAATACCCAAATAAATCTTTAAATAATTTTCGTATTTTGTGAAAATTAATTTTCTGGACACTATTTAATTATTACGAAAATAATAATTTCAGTCTTAAAAGATTTATTAATTTCGGTTAATTAATTAGCAAGTCTAATACTTGATAATGAAATTAAATATTGACACAAGCAAATAAATAAACTTAAATGCAGAAAATAAATGACACCGTGATTTTAACGTGGTTCGGCCAAAAATCCGGCCTACGTCCACGCGCCAGAGCCGCTTCCGTCTCTTTGCGTTTCAATACCGTGATCCACTAAGGCAGGATCAAACCTCCAACGTACAATCGAGCAGCTAAACCTTGCTACTTGTACAACCGAAGCTAAAGATCCAGCTTCAAACAGTTCTGAAAGTTTGAGTACAAAATTTGGAAGTTGAAACTCTCAAAAGTTACAATGTAAGACTGAGTTTCTTCTGGTTTAAGACTTCACAGAGATCTGAAAATTTGACACTGGATTTTTCTTGAATTCTTTGCAGTAAAGTAGTAATTCTTGTGCTTGTTCTCTTCTTCAAGTACAGCTAGAGCTTTTAATCAATAGAGATATGTTGCTGTCTTAGACTTTGAGTGAGCTAAAAAAAAAAAGATGATCTTCTTTCTATTTTTGTGTCTCTATATTTTTATGTCCCTTTTTTTGTGTGTGTCTTCAACAAGAACTGGTCTTCAATTTGTAGTTGTCAATAAATCAGATGACCGTTGGAGAGGAGAGTGAAATACGCTCTTCTAAAAAAAATAATATGTATGCTGAAGGAGCATTAAATGCTCAAGAATGAATAGGAATCGATCTTCCATATCTCAGACTTTAATATCCTGTCTTAGAGAGAAGATGATAGACTAATAGAGAGAAAAAGAGGTTAGACAAATAGAAATATTCAGTGAACTAAATGAAGCAATATCAGTTCAGTAGCCAACACAGTTTCAATAAATGATATATAAAAATGTCAGTCTAAAGAAAAAGAAATTAAAACCCACGATTCTAAATACACTTTACAGATAGTGCCAGGCGTCAATCATGTAAATAAGTTAACTGTCCTAGACAATTGAGTTGGAACTGATTTGATACAGTTCAATAAGCTTATGCCGAACAGGAGCAAACAGATGTTTGATCAAAGATCTAATAAAAATAATATATTAGAAAAGATATAAATTTGATATTATCTTTTCTCAAGACAATCACTGTCGAAGCAGTGTTGGCGTGCATGATGTGGTCATCCAACAGGTACACAGATGGGATTATAAGTCAAGACAAGCTGTCGAGAACTGTCAGTAGTACACAGTATGTATATATTTGTATATACATATGTAATAGAACTAATATATATATATATATATAACAATTATCAACTAGAGAAAGAACTATAAAGCTGTCGGCACAAGTGATGTCGTGATGTTATGCAGCTGTCAGCTCTTGCTCGGGAGCAGGTACCGTGGTGTTATACACAAGCTGTCAGCACGGTTTGACATCAGGACTGATGGGACGAGAGTAGGCAAAAAAAAGTCTGACTGAGTGTGTTGTGAGTTCCAATACAAAGGAAGAGCATTTAAAATAAAGAACTCAAGTAGTATGGAGCAACACGCCAATAATTCTGGCAAGGACACATCGCCCACTGCAAGAGCCATATTGCCAAAGTTAAAAGAAAATGCAGAGGTCAATACTCGAACAGATATGAGACATGGCTGTGATGTGATCTGTCAAATCGGTAAGGGGTAGCATTGCTTCAACATATATATATATGTATATATATATATATATATAAGAGATCTTAAAGAACGATTCGGATACAAAAAAAAATAACAGATTTTGTATAAAAAGAATTTTCTGGATAAAGAAAGAATAAGTAACAACTTTCGAAAAAGAAAGAAAAAAACAGACAGAATATTTTTGTAAAAAAAATTTTTGGACAAAACAAATATGTAACAGCTAAGATGTGTATGTAAAAAAAAACTTATATATATAAACATGGCAAAATAATGATGCCTACGGCCAAAAGAACTTGTAACAGACATTTAGTTCTGAAAAATTGTTTCATAGCTTCTATTTAGCATAGAAGGTAATTCCGAAAATTATTTTAGAGATGCAACAGTTTTATTTTAACAAAAAATTTATTTTTGAAAGTGTTTGGCTTATAATTGATTAGTCACACCCTATAAATTAAGTAACAAGATGTATGCATTGTGTGTCTAATGTGTCAAGAGTAAGAGTGCAATATTTGTGAATACTTTTACTCGAATATATAACTTAAAAAGAATAAAGTTTGGAATCATCAAAATCAATATATTAAGTTAAACTAAAATGTATATTAATTAAATTAATTTAATTATGGATAAAATACATTTTTGTTAACAACAACATTGGCCAACTAGGCTGGATACTTAACATCTTTAATAAATTGGGCTTTTTGAAGTTTCTTCACCTCTTCCCGAATAGCTTGATTTTTCTCTGGACTGAAAATCCTACGTCTCTACTTGATCGGCTTGGCCTCCTTATTGATATTGACATCATGACAGAGGAAATTGGGATCAATCCCAGGAATATCCTCATGGCCCTAAGCAAATACATTTCTCCACTGCCTTAGGAACATAATCAATTCATGTTTAAGGATTAGAGACAGTGTTGAGCCGATCTGTATAGTCCTCTCTGGCTTGTCATCGTCCATAATAATGCTTTAAGTAGCTTCCACAATTGATTGCTTAACTAACTTTGTCTCATCTAGGGGATCTAAAGTTTCAACTTCATATTCATTATTGGTATGAGAGGTGTCTACCTAATAAGTGGTGGTATTTTTCTTCAACTCAATCAACTCTTCTTGCTCGGCGGATGAGTAGTAGCACTCTCTAGACAACTTTTGGTCACCTTTCACAACACCAACCCCAAAATGAGTTAAAACTTCAAGCATTAATGGATTGATGATGGTACAACTTCAAACTTCTTAAATCCTACCCGTTCGATGATCACATTACAGGCAGAGTGAATATTTTTATCCATCATAAAAAAGCGTATTTTATCACTACGACTTACTGGCTAGGTGCCAAACAACACTTCTAACTTGATTATGCCTAATGGGTAAAATTTTTCACATGAAAAGTCTATTAATGGTCTCTAATAAAGTTCCAGTTGGCTGAGTTTCAAGTCTAAGATTTCAAAGCACGGGTAAGACATTATATCAGCCAAACTCCCATTATAAATCAAAACCCTAACGAGGACGACATCCTGGATTTTGAACTTGATAGCCAATGGATCATCAAGGGGGTAAAGTACCCCAGAGAGGTCATTCTTAGAAAATCTAATTAGTAGTTTGTCGTTGTTGAACTTCATGGGCCTGATCATCTTAGTTCATATTGATTCTCTGGCTATAAGAACAGGTATGTGCCTCATTCAAGTAGGACCTCCTCTCAGTAGTTTGATCTCCTCCACCTGCATCGCCACCTATAATTACATGACAATTAAATAAGCCAAAACATATCATAGCTACCTCATGCTTTGGTTGCTTACACTTATTCGATAGGCCAGGATCATCTTCATAACCATTTATGGTTTCTCTTCTTCTCATCCATGTGCTTGCATGGAGAATTTGGCCTTCCCTTTCCTTCTCTCCCTTCTCACCGATTAATAAACTTTTTCAGTTTTCCTCGGTGAATAAGATATTCCACTTCATTCTTCAAAGATATATAGTTATCTATTGTATGGCCATGATACTTATAGAACTCACAATATTTAGATTTGTCCCTCCTATTAGGAGGTTCCCTCAATCTATTATAGTGTTTGATTTCCTCTAGGATATAGTGAATTCTAATAGTCAATGGAGTACAAGTTCCATACTTTTTTATCTTGTCATCTTTCTTTGGCTTCTGCTCCTTTTGGTCCTTATTCTATTTTACTGCCATTGCTTCCTTGGCATTCATGATTTTTCCTACCTTAGCCGTGAGTTCAGTCATGGTTTTAAGAAGATCTCTGGCCAGAGCATAATACAGTTTCTTGGGAAGTAATCCACTCATAAGTGCTGTAATGACTATTTTTCCTTCGTAGTCAAACACTTTTAATTTCTCTTTGTTAAAATGAGTGATAAACTTCCTGTTTGTTTCCCCCTACTTGTTGTTTTACACTCAAGAGATGAGGCACTCTTTTCACTAGCTTGTCCCCAAAATAGAAATTGCTAATAAATAACTCGGCAAGCTGGTTGAAGTTGGCAATTTATTCTCAGGGTGGGTTATTGTACCATATTTGGGGCTGAACCTGTAATGGTACTTGAAAATGCCCTACATCTTATTTCATCCAGGACTGAATAAATGTCAGATGCATCTTGATATTGCTCGATGTGTAAAATTGGATCAGTTTTACCATTATAGTTTAGGGTGACCATAGAGGTTTTAAACTTAGATGGAGTTGGGAAATTAACAATTGCCTTAATGATGGGAAATCCTTTGACAAAATTCCTCTATAAGGGATTCTTTGCTTTTTCTATTTCTCCCAACCAATCTTTCAATTGCTGGATTGACCTTTTCCATGATGGATTGCCTGCATCAATTTTGTGCGAAGTAGCTCGGCTGTCCCGACCATTTATTTGTGATGAGATCTCTTCCTTAGAAGTGTGCTCGTTATGTATAGATTATTGGATGATTGATCTTAACCTGGCCGAGACTTCATGACGGTTAACGCTCTGGGAGGGTTCATGTTTTCTCAGGGTCCCAAACAGTCAAAAGTAAAATCTCTGCTCAATCTTTCTAGGATGCTTGGACTTTCAGGAGATAAAGAATGTCCATTATAGAAATCTGTGGTTCTGATTGATGAACTCACTCTTAGAGGATAATTCTTATCATGAGATCATCTAGAATCTATATGTCGGCTATGTTAAGGAGGTGGAGGTGGTATTTATCTCCTTGGTGATGGAATTGCTTGCTGCCTGGATAGGGCTGTAGATTTGGCTTGTATTGACTATGCCAATTGTCTCATTATTTCCTATATAGCCTCTTGAACCCTAGCAATACTATCAAGAATCCCACTTAGGTTGGCTGCTGTAGGAGGAGTAGATGGAACGGTTGAGTTGCATTCATTCCTGACACTAGCTCTAGATCATTCATTTTTCCTTAAACAAGGATGTACGAGATTGAGAACGGTGCTTAGACACACATTCCCACAGATGGTGCTAATCTGCTGATGTCAAAAAATGGACTTGATATAATTTTATAATGACAAATAAAATAGATAATTTGAATGAGATAATTGAAAGAGAGACACAAGGTTTTAAAGTGGTTCGGCTATGTAAGAAAGCTTACGTCCATTGTTATGCTATTAATTTCAGAGATTATAGAAACCTAGGTACTCTTGTCAATAAGAATATCCCAGAATCCGTTATATATTCCCTTTGATGAAAGGAATACAATGTATTTATAGTGACCCGGAGATCAAGGGTTGGAATGCCTTTATAAATTTAGGTATTTACACCAGTACATAATGAATGTGATGGTTGCTTAGATGAACCATGTGCGACAAGACCTTTGGTTGTACTTACCGTGCAGTGGCTTTTGATTTATATTGATGGTCTGTATTCTCCACATTGGTCGGCATGCCTGCCGAGCAACTATCTGCTAACTAGGATTTATGCCATATATGGTGACACTTGTCCCCTTATGATTGGTCCACATAGGTGGATAATTGTTGTTATCAACACTAAGGATGGAAAAGAGTCTCGAGTAATAAAAAGGGTTCACTTAGAGATAACTACCCAAAGGTAATGATTATAGGACTTATTGGAAAATAAAATAAAAGCATGGGATCGCAGTTTAAAAACAAATTCTAAAATGATATTGAATCCCAAAAAACTAATATCATAATTGATTATTTTCTTTGGATATGAAATAATACACTCAAATTTTCTCATATTTTATTTTTTCAACATTTATTTTTCTCTTATGCTTGGGTAGTGCATGTGAAAAGTTTAAAACAAGAGAAAAAAAATGTGATATTCAAAATAATATAAAACACATATATAATACATTTCACAAAAAATACTATCCATAATTTAATAAATAATGAAATGTGAGAATCATAAATTTCACACACGAGATGATCAACCTATATATAAATATCAAACAATTGATTGTTATTCTAAGTATTTAAGAACAACATAAGTATAAAAAAATATAATAAATACATCAAACCAAGATAAATAATGCATAAAGATCAAAGATTCTCAATAAAGAACACAAAATCAATGTCAACGTCTAAAACTTTAGAGTCCAAAAAATAAAGGATACAAAAACGAAATAAGATCAAAAAAATAGGAAGATTTTGCTTGAATGACCATAAAGAATAAACTTAAACATCCAAGAGAGCTCTGGTGCTAAACTTAGTCATGTATGGCTGGAAGAAAGACCTAAAAAGGTTGTCAATAAAAAATGCGACACACAAAAAGACTTATTTTACGTACTCCAAAATGTAGACACAATAGATTATACCATCTACTATCATTAAGGTGATTATTATTAACTTATTATGCATTTAATAAACAAGGTAAAATGTTGTTATCATCTAAAAAAACTAAATAATATCAACATTATAAAACTACTCATCTTCAAAACCATAATCATAATCTCACACTCGAAGGTGCTAAAATATAAACAAATCTAACATATAAACAAATGAAATTGTCCCTTGTCATTTTTTGGTCTCAATTTTGAGACTTTGCTGTTTGCCCTATTTAGAGTCCTTAATTTTTTTTTTAATTTAAAAATATTTTTGAGTTATTTTTTTAATATTTGTGGTTAGAATTTTGTTATACCTTTATATTAATTTCTGGTATTAGAATACTAGTTGTTGATTTATTGTTTGTGTCTTTTGTTATTATTTTTTATTTTAGTTTGATCATTGGATTTAATTAAACAACTTAAAAAATTTGTTTAGTTTAATGATTAAACAAAAAAATTAAAGGCCGATTTTTTTGTTCACTTTTTAATGGTTACGATGATACCATTGTGTGTTTGTTCTCTTGATCCTTGTGAACATGGTTGGGCCAATGGGATTACTTTACTTTGGCTTCATGATTTGTAGTTGTTGCCAGCTATTTTTTTGTTGACCGTTTGATCCTTTGAGATTTTACGGTAGTGCCCCTCCTTGGTTGGTGTTACACTTTTATCCCTTGTCTATTATATGGTTTTCCTTTCCTACCCTTTAGTGGTGTGTTAATTTCATGGCTGCCAGGGTTGTCACAAGGATCTATGAATACAAAGAGGGGTCTTTGGTTTGTTTTTAGGGTTTTTGAAAATTAAAAACACATCTGACACTCTGCCCATTTATCTTCTCAACATTTTTTGATTTCACTCTCTTTTAGACCTCAAAATCCTTTTACAATCTGAATGAGACTTTGTGATAGTGTTAGAGAAATTTTTTATTTTCTTCCCATCCGTTATTTGAGTGGTTGAGTTTATGTGGGTTTGATGACCTGACTGCCTTGGGTTCAAAAGTTTTACTTTTGGAGCTTCTCTTTGTTTAAATCATATTGGTTTCGGAGCAGTAAGATTTTGAGGATCTGTGGCGGGTTTGTGCGTTATATTTGATCTAGTATTTGAAGAGCAACATGCTGGTTGGATCCTTATGTATTGGCTTGACTTATTACCTCTCGATTCGTTTCTACCTTTTCTCGTTTTGATCTTTTGCTGTGAGTTTCTTTTCTCCCACAATATATATATATATATATATATATATATATATATATATATATATATATATATATATATATAATTTTTCTTTGGTTTTGTGTGAGTTTGATGTGCTGGTGCTGAGTGCTTTGTATAAGCTCGTGTGTGCATGTTTATTTTGCTTCGGATCTGTGTGTGTTCTTAGTGTTAATCAGTGTGTGTGTGTTTTGTTATTTATTTGGTTTGGTTTAGATCTGATGTGAGTTTATTTGTTGTGGATTAACTTAGGGGTCATTTGTTTTTACCTCTTAAGTCTGAATCTGAACCATTCAGACTTAAGAGGTATCCAAAAGTGTTTGTTTTTTTAAATGATTAAGAGGTTAATGGTCATATTTGCCTGTTAATGATTAAGAGGTAGAGTTAGGTCTGAAGTCTGAATCTAAAGTCTGAATCAGTCTAAATACATTCATTCAGAAGTATATTCAGACGTAAAAACAAACACATTTTTCAGATTCAGATTTCAGACTTCAGATTCAGTCTTCAGATTTCAGATTCAGACTTCAGATTCAAAAAAAACAAACGCAACCTTAGTTTGTAACTCACCTAGTTAACTGAATTTGTAACTCATCTATTTTAACTTAACCTTTGGGTATCCTGATTTTGTTTAAGTGATTAAAAACTATTTTTTTTTCTCAAATCATATTATTTTGGGTGTGGTTTGGCTTGTGCAAAAACCACTTTTGAGAGTGTGTTTAAATCTGTACCTACCTCTTACTTAGTTACCGATTGGTATTCTTTTGTTAATTGAACAACTTGGTGTATGGTTGGTCTCGCTTTATATATAATTTTTTTTTGTGTGTTTTGATTAAAATAAACTTTTTAAATTAAAATTTTTGTGTTGTACAACTTCACGGGGTCTCGGGTTAGAGTGTGTTATTGTGTGTGTGTTGTAGTCACTATTACCCGGGTATTATAAGGTTGACTGATTTTCAGTCAAGTTAGGTTGTTTTAGACTAGGCTGGTTAATACGGGTGTGTATTTTCTTAGTTTACTTCATGATAAACTTGGAGGACTGTAATCCGTAACTTGTAATTGGTAATAGTGTACTTGGGTGTTTGAGTTGTCTTGGGACTAGGGACACGGGGTTTACCACCATGCTGGGTTCCTCGAGAACAAATACTGTGTCAATTTCAGCTCTGCTTCATCCCGTTCTAAATTATCTTATTTCAGCAGCAGCATCCCATATATGTTTTTACTTATGTGGGTGCTTACAATAGTTTTAATCAAGTTTTTAAATTAAATATAAAAGAGTTGGAGTTTTATTTATTAACTAAAACACGTTAGGGTGTTTTGGTTATTTTAGGTTATTTCAAGTTGTATCAAAGCTTCAAGGGTTACTTTTTGAAAAGTTTTCTTCCGCAAAGATCCTTAACTCCTTTTGAATTTTTTTTTAAATCAATTTTTATTATGGGTGACCATAATGGCTCTTCCGTATGTCCTCCCATGTTTGATGGCGACAACTTCACTTACTGAAAAGTAAGAATGGTTGCACATCTCCAACACTTGGGAGATGACGTATGGGATACGGTTGAAATTGGTTTTTCTGCTCCTACTAAACCTAGTGATGATGATGCTGAAAGTTTTGTTCCAAAACCCCTTTCAGAATGGTACAAAAAGGAAATATTATTCTCACAGTCTAATAATAAAGGCAAAAATGATGTTTTCCAAGCAATGGGTGTAACTGAATTTAAGAGAATTTTAGCCTGCACTACATCTAAAGAGGTTTGGACATTCTTATGACTACCCATGAAGGAGACTCTAGAATTAAAAGGGTTAAGTTCCAAATGCTAGTTAGGCTTTATGATTCTCTCTATATGAAATAAAATTAGAAATTTGATGATTTTTATTTAAGGTTGCAAGATGTTGTAAATCAATCTCATGCTAATGGTGTAACTTATGTCGTCTCTGAAATATGTGATAAAATCATTAGGTCTCTTCCTAAAAGTTTTAATATATTTGCTCACACTATAACTGATAATTTGGATAGTTATACCCCTCATCTCTTGTGTAGTAAACTTATAACTTTTGAATTTCAAAGCACACTATGAGATGAACAAAGGGGAAAAGTTCCTGCCCAAAGCACGCTGAATTTTAGTTTTAATGTGAATGATCTTGTGTTTTCTTCTTCCTTTCCAAATCTAGATAATTCTTCTATTACTCTAGAATCTTTGGACGAAGAAATTTATTTGTTTAATGATCATTTTAAAAAAAATTCTCGATTTTAGAAATGGTGTTGCTTCAAAGAAAAATCATCCAAGTGTTACTTATAGGCCTTTTGATAACCAAAATAAAAAGAAACCAAATGAATTTATTCATTCTACAAAAGATTTTAGTCATATTTAATGTAGGAAATGTAATAAATTTGGACACTATGCTAATAACTGTTTTCCCAAATCAAAAATGGATTTTTCTAATCAAGCCCATTTTTCTAAAGCTTGGGACGATATTTTGGATAGTGACAATAATGATGTAGATAAAAAATTTATGGCGTTTTCATCCCTTTGTGCTATTAAGTCTGATGACAGTTTTAATGACGTATCTGATGTTGATGAATCTGATTTGCATGTAGATCTCGTGAAATTATCTCATGTTGCTCCTACTCATACTCCCCTTAATGCCACCGCTTCCTTTTCACATATTGGTAGTACTGTTGATAATGTGGATGAGTCTGATGATGTTGATAATTCTCTCACTTTAGAAAGGTGCATGAGTAAATTTTTTGGAGGTGGTGTGAGTACTAATGTTGTTAATAACCCTATTGAGGACTGCACTGATTTAGTTCAAACTAACTTTAGGTTGATGACTAAAGATGATGTTTTAAACAAACAAATAAAGTCTACAACTGAAGAATCTGTTTTTCAAATAGATGAACTTCAACAAGATGTCTCACTTCTAGAGAAAATAATTGTTATGTTAACTGAACTTAATCACGATCTTGAGACTAAAAATAAAGAAATTTTGTTCAAATTTGATGAATCACAAAAGGAACTTGAGTTCACCTTGAAAAAATTGGATGGATTTTTGAATGCTGGTAATGCTGTGAAAACTATAAATAAAAATTTGAATTATGAGCAGTCCATAAAGGGATTAGGATTTGAGGGAGTAGAATTTGATGTTACCAATTTTGTCAACTCTAAGAAATAATTTCCAGATTCAAATGATATTAGGTTGTCTTATAAACATGCTGAAAATGAGGATTCTTCTACTTCTACTAAAATTGTGTTTTCATGTAATTTTTGTCACAAAACTGGACACATAGAAAAATTATGTTTTAAGAAATTAGGACATAATAAAACTGGATTAGGAAAATTTAAGCAAATTCAGAATGTTGCGAATTTTAAAACTGCTAAACCTGCTTTTCAGTGTAATTTTTGCTCTAAGTTTGGACATTTGGAGAAATTTTGTTATAAAAGGCTAAATTTAAATAGTAGTTTTGAAGTATAAAATCAGCACCATTATAACAGTTCCAAGTGTGTTGAAAGGAAAGTGTTTCATTGCAACTTTTGTTCAAGATTTGGACATTTAGAACAGTTTTGCTATTAGCGCTTGAATTTTAATAGAATGAATGGGAATGTTAGTTATATTAACCATCCTGTTAATGCTAAGAAGAATTTTAGACATGTTTACAAATGCAATTTCTGTTTGAAAATCGGCCATTTAGGACAATTATGTTATAAGCGCTTAAGCAAACAACGTACCAGAGTCAACTTTATGCCGAGGTTACCTTTTAAGTCCCAATTTTCAGTTAATCAATCAAAAGTCATTGCTGGTAATTACCATTTTAAATCTGGTGCTCCCTAAGTTACTAACAAATGGATTAAGAAAAAAAAACTAAGGGTGTCAAAATAATTTTAACACTTTCTCAACTTAATTTGAATTTAGTTTCCTCCCTTTGTCCCTTTGAGACAAACAGGAGGAGAATTTGAGACTCTTTGCGTCTTTGTTTTGTTTGGACTTTTAGTATATATGTTGTTAGGGGAGTTATATATTTGAATCGGATTCATAATGTTGTTAGTTGAGTTATGTATTTGAATATGACTCAAAATGTTGTTAGTTGAGTTATGTATTTTGTCTCAAAGTCGTGTTTGTCTCAAAATTGGCCAAAGGGGGAGATTGAAATTGTCCCTTGTCATTTTTTTGTCTCAATTTTGAGACTTTGCTGTTTGCCTTATTTAGAGTTCCTAATTTTTTTTTATAATTTAAAAATATTTTTGCGTTATTTTTTTATTATTTTTGGTTAGAAATTTTTTATACCTTTATATTAATTTTTGGTATTAAAATACTAGTTGTTGGTTTATTGTTTGTGTCTTTTGTTATTATTTTTTTATTTTAGTTTGATCATTGGATTTAATTAAACAAATTAAAATTTTAGTTTAGTTTAATTATTAAACAAAAAATTAGAAGGCCGATTTTTGTGTTCACTTTTTAATGGTTACGACGATACCATTGTATTTTTGTTCTCTTGATCCATGTGAACATGCTTGGGCCAATGGGTGTAATACCTGTAATTTTGATAACTTTTAAAAAGGAATTTATTTAGATTTAATTGAATAATATCAAAATTAATCCGGATTTAAATATTACATGAGAATATAGTAATATGTTATATATGTTGAATATTACTTAGTGAATCAAAGTAACATGAAATCATTATGACTTTACTTATGATTAATTTTAGAGGTTGTCACGAATAGTTAATGCGACAATTTCGGTGAATAAGTCAGTCGGTGTAAAAGTAGTGTCGGGACTGAATTTATATAAAATAAAAAGAGGAATATTGGTATGTCATACAAATGGTCATTTTGACTACGCCAAAGTGTTCTGAAGTGTTTTTATAGTAAAAAAAAGACTACTTGGACGTTTGTATAGGGTCTCGAGGCAATTTGGAGCCGAATAGTCACCCCGCAGGGGTAATATGGTCTTTTCACTTGGAAGGTGAATAGTGTACACGAATTTGGGAGGTTATTTATAAGTCTAAAAGGTTTAACTTGTTCATTCATTCTACAAACTTAGAGAGAAAGCAATTGAGAGAGAGTGAGGATTCCTCTGGAAGAAAAGGAAGAGTCTTTGTGGGAGAACCAAGAGCCAAAGGTCACCACCACCAACCACCACCGGCAGTTGACCGGAGAAGGGAAGAACCACCAGTGACATTCATCCCCAAAGGTTCATAACTTCATTTGAGGCAAGTGATTTAATATTTGCAATCGAGTTAGTATAATGTCCATATTAGGATAATTAGAAATGATGAGTAGTTAAATGTTTTGGGAGATAAACTAGTTGATGTTAATTCATTTCTGGAAAGTAGAGATATGTAGGATTAATCTCAAGTTGTTGGTAGATATGAATCCACGAAATAAACATCACATGTTGGAGAAATTCTTATAATTATAGGATTGTTCTTGAAATAATCACATATTTGATTTTTTCTGGAAAAATATGAGAAACATGCTTTAATCCAATCCCTTGATGACTATAGGTTGTTTAAATAAGTGGAAATCATTTACATATGTCACTATATCATGTGGTATGAATTATAAGAAATTTGGGACATTAGAATAGAGATTAGAATGATCAAAATTTATGAAACCCGTAAAACAAAAGTTGCAGAATCTGGGCTGATAACAGGGTGATCGATCGATCGACCCATGAATGTTGATCGATAGTATGATCGATCGATCGTTCCCTAACCATCGATCGATGGACCTCCCTAGAAAACATGAACTTGTTTCTTTTTAATTCTTGATTTAATCCCAAAACTTTTAGGAATTTTTGGTGATTATTATTTGAACATAATGGGACTTAGGGAAGGGCAGTAGGCCTAGGTAAGACCCGGATTAATATTATTATGTTTAGGATTTAAATTGGAGAGAATTATGTTAATTAATCGAATGAATAACGGTTGTTAAATTCACGTTTTTGGTTGTAATTCATTTACATGAAGATTAAGGATTGGACCAGTAGGGTGGGATCATTTGAATCACCTGGAAAATCTTAATTTCATATGTGAATAATCCTAAGTGGAAGAATATATGATTATGAGAGAATAAGTTTTATCGAATATAATTCTAATCAAAGAGGAGATTAATTCATAATAATTCAGGGAGTATGATGACATGGACCAGTAGGATATAAGTGAGTTTCTTACTGAACGTATATCAAGGAACACTTATTTAATCTTCGAGTAATGAGATAAGGCTCGGGAATAATAAATTAAGGAGTAAAGTCATAATATTGAATACGTAGGATTTGAGAGATAGATAATACTACGTATGGGAATTATCTTATGGTTGTGTGAATATCTTATTAATATTATAGGTGGATGTATACCTATATTATAGTTTATTATGTGTATGACATACCTACGCTACTTGCTATCGGGGTGGAGGTTTCGCGTTGTGGACGATCATATCCTGTGCACCCAATTTGGGAGGATTTTTATATTCGTACCCTGAGCATAGGACCTTGGAAACATTCTATCCACGATATGATAGTTCGACGATAGAATGGGAACATAGGTATGTGCGTGACCCATTTGACTGGGTAGTATGATTGCCTCCATCATATGTGTGTTATGTTATTTATGATTCAGGGAAGACACCGAACCATTTGTCCTTTGAATAATGAAAATTATAACTGGACATGATAGAAGAGTATGCCTGGACCACAGCTGTGAATGGGAGGTTCTATATTAGTATATATTATAAGTTGAACATATATATTATGATTTAATCTACTGTGTGAAGTTGTAGTTGATTGTGAATAAAAGAAACTGAATTTAATTAAGTAAAAGAATACGTAATCCTAATTTTTTGAGAGTAATATTCATACTAAAAGAGAAAAGAATATGGATAAGTATATTACGTATGGTATGGGACATATGGGGTTATTATATGGGATAGAATCATGTTGTGGAAAATAGTTAGAAGGAAACCTTAGTTATTACTCGAATACGTTAGATATGCAGTCTAGATGAGGTGTGAGAATATCAAGTGAGAGCCTGTAATCTAACATGTACATAATAAATGCTTTATCGCACTTGTTAAACACTTTCTATTTTAAAATCATTTACAATCTGGCTCTGACCCGTTTCCTTGCATATTTTCTTCTCTATTATATCTATATTAACAGTTGCCCAGCATCAGGGATGTGAAGCTTAGGGTATGGATGTTTGATCATGAGTTGCTATTCCTGGATATGCAGACTTGTTTAGACGATTCATTTCTTTGATTCTTATGTTTGAAGTATTTCTCTTATTTAGGGCATGTTGCCCAGGATTCTAACATTCCATTTACCATTCAGATATTGTATTGGGTTATGTTAGTACTTTCATTTTGGTTTATTGGCTTGATGTTGGATATTTTAAACTGGGAAGTTTTATCCAGTTGCATTTAATCTTGTTATGCATTATTCAGTTGTATTATGAGACTTCTATATGATTGTTCAATATTGTGGTAATGGTTTTAAACTGTTATAAATCATAGAAAATTTTTTTAACACTTAATTAAGTATTGGGTCAGTTATTTTAAAAAGAAAAATGTTTTTTGACAGTGATGCTGAGAATGAACCAATTGTATATTATGTTTAATTAATGAAGGAGTAGCTACCCGGTATTTAATTAGGCGGGGTGTTACAATGAGATTAATTTACTTTGGCTTCACGATTTATAGTTTTTGCCAGCTATTTTTTTTTACGTTTGGTTGTTTGAGATTTTACGGTAGTACCCCTCCTTGGTTGGTGTTACCCTTTTATCCCTTGTATATTATATGGTTTTCCTTTCCTACCCTTCTGTGTTGTGTTAATTTCTTGGCTGCCCAGGATGTCTCATGGATCTATAAATACAAATAGGGGTCTCTTGTTTATTTTTTAGGGTTTTTGAAAATTAAAAATGGATCCGACACTCTACCCATTTATCTTCTCAATTTTTTTTTTATTTCACTCTCTTTTAGACCTCTAAATCCTTTTACACTTTGAATGTGACTTTGTGATAGTGTTAGAGAAATTTTTTATTTTCTCTTCCTCCGTGATTGAGAGATTGAGTTTATGTGAGTTTGATGACCTGACTGCCTTGGGTTCAAAAGTTTTACTTTGGGGCTTCTCTTTGTTTAAATCGTATTGGTTTCAAAGCTGTAAGATTTTGAGGATCTGTGGTGGGTTTGTGTATTGTCTTGGATCTAGTATTTGAAGGGCAACACGCTAGTTGGATCCTTGTGTATTGGCTTGACTTCTTACCTCTCGATCCGTTTCTGCCTTTGCTCATTTTGAGCTTTAGTTGTGAGTATCTTTTCTCCTAATATCTTTATCTATATACATCTCTCTCTCTCTCTCTCTCTCTCTCTCTCTCTCTCTCTCTATCTATCTATCTATATATATATATATATATATATATATATATATATATATATATATATAAATTTTCTTTGGTTTTGTGTGAGTTTTATGTGCTGGTGCTGAGTGTTATGCATAAGCTCATGTCCGCGCGTTTATTTTGCTTCGAATCTATGTATGTTCTTAGTGTTAATGAGTGTGTGCGCGTGTTTTTTTTTTTTGTTTATTTGGTTTGGTCTAGATCTGGTGTGAGTTAATTTGTAACTCACCTAGTTAACTCAGTTTGTAACTAATCTATTTTATCTTAACCTGTGGGTATCCTGATTTTGTTTAAGTGATTAAAACATATTTTTTTCTAAAATCAGATTATTTTGGGTGTGGTTTGTCATGTGCAAAAACCAGTTTTGAGAGTGTGTTTAAATCTGTACCTACCTCTCACTTAGTCACTGATTGGTATGCTTTTGTTAATTAAACAACTTGGTGTGTGTTTGGTCTCACTTTATAAATAATTTTTTTTGTTTTGTTTTGACTAAAACAAACTTTAGAAATTAGAATTTGTGTGTTATAAAACTTCACGGGGTCTCGGGTTAGAGTGTGTTGTTATGCATGTGTTGTAGTCACTATTACGTAGGTATTATTGGGTTGACTGATTTTCAGTTAAGCTGGGTTGTTTTAGACTAGGCTGGTTAATACGGATGTGTATTTGCTTAGTTTAATTCGTGATAAACTTGTTGGACTGTAATCTGTAACTTGTAATTGGTAATAGTGGACTTGGGTGTGTGAGTTGTCCTGGGACTTGGGACACGGGGTTTACCACCACGGTGGGTTCCTCGAGAATAAATAATGTGTCAATTTCATCTTTGCCTCATTCCATTCTGAATTATCTTATTTCAGCAGCATCATCCCATATTTGTCTTTACTTGTGTGGGTGCTTAAAACTGTTTCAATCAAGTTTTTAAATTAAATATAAAAGAGTTCGAGTTTTATTTATTAACTAAAACACGTTAGGGTGTTTAGGTTATTTCAACAAATCCACATGTCACACCCCACATAGTCCGACAGATGGGGTGCCCAGCCACCTTCTTAGCATGAGATTAATATGAGACATAAGTAAAATCAATCCACAAGATAAATAATTGAATCAATTTCACCTGAAAATAACAATTGAACGATAAAAGATCCATCACATGCTAAAATTCTGAATAAAAGCCAATCTCCAATAATGATTAATTAAAATCTGAATAATCAAGTACTCTGAATAATCCAACTGAAATCATCTAAGATCTTTGGAACCGAATGGCCCAACAAAAACCCAAATGAAGTCTCATAATGAAATACGACTGAAAAGAAAGCCTAACTAAATAACGAAATAAAATGAATAAACTCCAGCTGCACCTCCAAATGATAAACTCTGATAATCCTATGGAGCTTCTCCATAACTTATCCTGAAAAAGTTAGTCAACGCACGAGGTCAGAGTCCTGAGCATGAATACACACTACTCCCCTCAAATAGGATCCTTGAATCCATATAGTAGCAATATAAGCAATAAATATCACAATAGAACATTGTAATTAAATGAGACTATTAAACTCGATAAATGTAAATCACTAACTACCCGCAGGGATCCGCATTTCAAAAGAACACACCAATATTATTTTAAATTCCTAAGTCCCACGGTTTTAGTCTCATTCAATTAACCCAACTTTTATTAATGTTCTCACTTTTTATTATGGCGGTCATCCTTCCCTGGGTGGTAATTTCCACCAAAGTGTCACACTTCCCATTGTCAATAGCCAGCCGAAGCCACCTAAACTGTCGATCCCCCGAAATATGATAAGGTTCCACACAGGACATCAAGTAAATGGCCCAAGATGACCTAGTTAAACTGTCGTTCCCTGACACATTATGTTGCCACCAATACTAATACCCATTTTTATCTTAGGCATTAATGCTCAAATTTCTCAATTTCACAATTTACCAAAACCCCCACCCTTATTATCGATGTGAGATCCTCACAATACCCCTTAGTCTCATACCAAAGGGTCCCCAAGTTATCAATACGTCCTACCCTATGTATATGATGAATTTCTAATTTAATCTGAACCTAGTCTCATGCCTAGGCTAGCATAACGACGATAAAATATCGAAAATAAGCCCACCCCAATATGATAAAAATCGCGAGAATCTACCCTCACTAGTCCCATACCTAGAAGGTGTAAATCATCAAAAGGCCTACCCACTAGCCCCATACCTAGAAGGCATCCTAAAATATAGGGAGAGAAAAAATACCCAACAACCCGTCGTTACAATGGAAATTTAATAATACCAACAAGTTACACAAACAAGAATAATTAATCAATGTTTAAAACTACGCATAATAGTTTAATTCAATTCAATTAAATCTTAATTTAATTATCACATCGTCATAAACACCCAATTAATCCCATTTAATTATTTTTTATCAAATACACCGAGATTTCATCGTTAATACATCATAATTCAAATTTCATTATCTCTACACAATTTACATGAGGCATACGTCCCCAAAATTCATTTAATTCAAAACCAAGGCTTTTCTACATAAAACCACAAATAAAACCCCAAAACCACTCATCAATCCTACGTGCCCAAGGGTTATGAATATTATTCATATTAAAAGATTTAATAAAAATAGTCCCATAATTATTGTCCACTTTCTCTAATTAAGTTACTAATTGATTTTAAGAACATATGCCATTAAGTGTTTAGGAGACACTTAAAATACAAAATACTAAAGGAAAAGAATAGAGTATTCATGCCTGAGATTGAGTTGGAAAAAAACTAGTAGCACTGTTGGATTCCTCTCAGAAAAGTAACAAAGAAGTGTTCTTGAACAAACTTAATTAATCCTTCCAAAACTTGTGATAAAAACTTGATTATGTTGGAGAGGAAAAGATTTTGGAAGAGCTCTCTCGAGAAAAACTTGGGAAAAAGTGATTATGAGAAGTCTCTCTACAGATTATTAGTCTTATAAACTAATTAGGAATCCTAATCCAATTCCTACTCTACAAAACAAATGACTGACTTGTGCCAAATCTAGGGTAGTCGATCGATCGATCGAGCTGGTCGGCAGACAAATCCCCCACAAAATTTTATAAGGCAAAAATAATTAAAAACTTTATTAAAACTCCATTTTAAATCAGATTTCAATTACACTTGAAGATTTATTCTTCTAAAATCATAACCAACATATTTATTTAATAAAGATCATTAAATTCAAAATTTTATTTTTCTTGAATATTCGAATCAATTAATTAAATTAATTAACAAAAACACGGAGTGTTACGCCACAATGGTAAAAAAGAACGAATCATGAATTACATGTACACATCCAATAATAATGTGAACATAACACCTTACCACAAGGTATCACATGTCATTATTGTAAACACATAGTCATGGATATGGACACCAAGCAACCAAGGTCCTAATTAGATCACTATGGTTGTGGAATATAAGTGACCACATATAACATAACCCATACATAGGGATATTCATAACCCATAAATGAACCACAAGTAAAAAAGTTTAACATTAACGGGTCACATTTTCATTCACATCATCTTGAATTTAAACCTAAAAGTGCAACACTAAAATATAACCTAAACTAGCCGAGGTAGTACAAGAGTTTCTTCTTAAAACCATGTATGAGATTTTGTTTTTTAATAAGAGAGTGTCAGTTTTATTTTATTTAGGAATTATAGCTAATTGGGTTTGACTTGATCACAGAAGATCAAAATTTTAGTTCTAGTTTAGTTGAATAGTTCACATCCTAGATATGGAGTTGACATCCTATGGGTAAAGTTGTGTGTACAATCTTAGTAGTTTATCTTGACTATAAAAATAGGTTTGATGGTTCACGAACTTGTCTAATAGTTCAAAAATAATTGTACTGGTAAATCAGGAATATATTAAATAAGAATATATGTGAGATTTAAGTCTAGGTGTTGAGTTGATTAGACTTACATAATCTCTCAAAGTTTGCTAATATTGCGATGATTCTTGATCCCGAACTTATGATGATTGTATTATTCAGATAATTATTGTTTTGAATGTTATGGGTGCAATTCAATTTATTGGGTCCAAATATTCGTAAGTTGGGCAGTCATTATATGGGTACGTCTATGATCCTATTTCAGTGGAATTCACATGGAGAGATATCAGGGATTGTGATACTCCTTGATAAACTTATAATTTTTTATTCTACGAGTATACCCTACATGTGGATTTCATAATCAGGTAAATATCAAATAAGTTATGTTTGAGATCAAGGAATAAAAAATATGTTGTTAAAAATCGATTAGTGATAAATTGAATTTCACCAAGAGGGTATAGTATGATTTACGTGGGGAATCATATTATGTGTTATCCAACTTTGAAAAAAATGCCTCTTTTTTCGAGTAATGTCGAGATAATTAAATTAGAGTGAAATTATAATTATTTAGTGGAATTAATTACTAAAGAGAAGAAAATATATCATGGGATGTGATATGAGATTTTTATATTTCTTTTTGGAAGCCAATTTAATTATTAGCCTTGGTTCCATATTGTAGTCCTTTTACAAAGTGGCAAGCCCAAACTCTTTGAAAACCCTAATTCACCCAAGATCACTTCACCTACCTATTTATGTGGGTCAAGGGAAGGGTTTAAGATGTGTGAGACATTCACAAGAGTTAGATAGGGAGAGAAAAAATACCAATCACATTTTTGTGAGGGAGTGAGGAAAGAGAAAATAATTCCTGTCATATTTCACCATGAGTTTATTTTCGAAAGTGCCCACACACTTGGCTTACTTTGGGTGGATCATATTCTAGAAGTTCTAAGGCCTAAATGTGAAATAAGGGAGACACCATCATCCCCTTCATCAAATGATTCTCCTATTGTGGATCACCTACAATATCCATAAATGTATTGTGATCCGAACTATATATATACATATATTCTTTATATCTAGTTATTTTTGCTTTCTTTCTGAAATGTGATCAATCGATTTTCTTAGTGAACCAAAGCTTTTATAATATCAATACCCATAAATTGGTATTAGATCCCCGATTATAGATTGATCATATTTTAGAAAGGTCCATATTGTCCACCAGTAAAACCCTTTGTTTGTATTCTAGAAAATATATGAATCTATATGTATCTTTTGTACTAACATGGTTTTGTGGGATTCATTTTAATCCTCCCATCATGGTAATATTTATTTGTTGTGAGAATAAATCCTACTATAGTTATCAATAGTTATTTGTCCTAGATTCGATTTGGTTGTAATAGTTAATTTATTTTAATTAATACAAAAAAATATGTATATAGAGAAGTTTATAAGGGGACGTAATAACATTTAATGTATGGAATCCTTTTTTTTGTTGCTCAAATGTGATTTAATTAGAAGGGGCAAACAGCCCAAGAGAATACAAAGATTGGACTAGGCCTAAAGCCTACAACAAAACTCAGCCAAAAGAAACAAACTCAACAAGAAACACTAGCCAAAATTTTGGCAACAAACCTGCCAAAAAGCACAAAGCCTCTAGGACTAAAACCCACCCCAAAAAACAAAACAAAATAAAGCTCCGGCCCAAAACCCAACCAACCCACAAAACATCACACAATCTAGAAACCTCTACACTTATCCTTGGCCGCTTGTAGAGCCAATTAATGTATGGAATCCTATATTGTAAGGGTGTTTTACCGTGGAGGAATAACCATGGATTTCAGTTGTAATATGCTTAAGTTTGGCGGGCCAATAATAGAGTTTTCAATGTTGCTGAAAGGGAAAAAATGGCATAGTTTTGACAAAGGGGAAAAAATTCTAAAATAAGAGAAGAGGAGCATACATGCAATAGCCGTGACCAAGATTTTGGATGTCCCAACCAAGACATTTTTATCCACAATCATGGTATTTGATGACAATCTGGTGAGTTTTTACTTCTCTCCTTTTCAAAATCATATTCGTGATGGATTCTTTTTAAGGAATTATTGACCCAAAAAGACTCTACTCAAGGGAGAAGTCTTGACCACGATGGAAAGGGAATTTGTTTCCTTTTTGATACATAACTACTCGTGTTTATGATTAGTTATATCTTTATCATCTCATATTTAATTTGTTGATAATTTTGTGAGGTGATTGTTAAATTAATTTAGGACCCACGATATGATGGACAATATGAATTATTTATGTGACGGGCCTAGATCACGATTTTTTAAAGAAATCTAAATTTTATTTATTCTTTTCTAAATTTAGTTAAATCATATAATAAAGTTGAGGTATAAATTAAATTTTGGTCTCTCAATTTTATATTAATTAGAAATATTTTTATTTTTGAAAATTAAAATAGTGAAACTCGGCAATCTAATTTATAAAAAAAATAAAAAAAATATCAGTGATTTAATTAAATTATTTAGAATAGAATAAATATTTTTTTATATGCCACCAATTTAAAAATATTATCTGGGAGAGCGGTTTTAACATAAATCTCATGGTCTCCATTGATATTTTTAGAATGTGATGAGGTTAATTCTAGTGTTAGCATCGAATTTCTTCTTGGGAATCAATTGACATCACTCTATGGTTAAAGTTGTGAAGTGATAGTTCTTAGAAATTAAATGTAAGTGGTTTCATCCCCCCCCCCCCCCCCCCCAACGGGAAAGTTCTACCACAGACACCACATTTTATGACCCCCTAAGTCTCTCCTTAGGTCCCTAGCACTTACCCATTTCATTATAAACCCTAAGTATTACTCTGAGTACCGATCTAGAGGCCATTAGGCGCTCCCGGGCCCCGTTTGGCTCCGGTCAACTCTATTGTTAGAGAGAAAGCTCTTTGAATATTAGGAGGGATTTGAATCCCCTTTCCAACGATTTGCCTCATGTGGGAATCGGCGTAACATTTCAGATGAACGAACTATTTTACTTTCGAAAATCAATTAAGAGGCCATCGGGAAATCCCGTGCCCCGATTTGATCCCAATGAACTTTGTCGTTAGATCGAAAGATCTTTGAATCTTCAAAGGGCACTGATACCCCCTTCCAACGATTTGTTCCGTGTGAAAAATGGAATAACCGTTCGGATGAACGATCAATTCTCCCTCAAACATTGATCCCGGGGCAATCGGGCGCTCTCAGGTTCTGTTTGACCAAGGTTAACCCTTCGTCTCGAATGATACTAAATGAATCTCCAAAGGAAACTGAATACCCTTTCTAATGGTCTATCCCGTGTACAATTCAGACCTACGGTATGGACAAATGATCCATTTTCTCCGAGAGATCATCTGGCTCTTCCAGGGCCAAGTTGACCTAGGTCAACTCTCTGAATCAAGAGAAACTCTTTGGAATGTTGAATTACATCTTGTAACCTTTCCAACAGTCTGTCTAGTGCACAATTCTGACTTACCATGCGGACGAACATTCCATTTCCATCCGGCAATCTCCTGTCCCAAGGACCGACGTGCACTTCCGAGCCATATTTAACCCAAAGTCAACTCCCGGACCCGGGAGAGGACTAAAGGACTCTTGAAGGTCTTTGAAGTAAATTTCTAACGGTATGACCATTGCGTAATTCAGATCAACTGATTACATTCTACGATCTTTTTTCCAGGAAAATCTGCAGGAGACTACCAATTGGCATGTCCAGATCCCTTCCTATCGGCAGTGTGTTTAGGGTCACCTGTCGATAGGTAGGATAAGGGAAGTGTCGATCGGTAACCCCCTGACCCTATCAAAGGATGGCATGACCTCACTACCAAGAAGACCAATACTAGAGATCCATTAGCATTAGTGATCTCGGCAACATTCTCTCAAAATCAACGAAGTTCCCCATGTGAAGTTCATTCAAGCTTACTTTCCCATCCTTTTCATACCCAATTTGGCAAAATCATTTTCTCTCTCATCCAACACTCATCTCACATTCAAAGGAGTTCATCCAAGATCAAAGATCAAAGACCAAGCTTCAAAGAAGGTCCAACTCCTTCCCTCTATTTAAATGCCCTGTTTTTGCATAAATTTCATTAGAATCATAATCTAGTTACTACTTTAGTTCTACATATTAATATCTACATTTTTATTAGTATATTGCACATACATTATTTTCTATTTTAAAAAAAAGAGGGTTATGCCCATAAAATTCTGAACGAAATTATCCATTATGGTTTTTCAAAACCCAAATCACATTTTCTACACAGGCACATCTATAATAAAATTCCATTAGGGTCTATGGGATAAACCCCACCCCTATGACACATTCAAACTTGGTGGACTTCGATGCCTTTATAGGCTACGTATGCATTTCAGATTAAAGCCCGAGACTCGAGTCTAGTTTTCCAATTTTCCAATTTTTTAACTTCTCAAATTCTAATTTTCTCAATTTTACAAATTCCCCAATTTTTCTAAAATCTCCCATTTCCACATTTATCATATTCTTGCATTACATAGTATTCTTGTTTGTGTTTCATCCAACACGTATTATCGTTTAATAATAACGATTAATATAGCAATACATGTGCAAATCGTATATATATATATATATATATATATATATTATTTTGGGAACATTCCTATGGATGACCTCACTCTCCCTTTCCCATGGTATGAGTTATTTCGATATCCATTATATATACACACGCACATACTTCATGGCGAAATAAAGGAAAACAATAACACTAGCCCAGGAGAGACAGAAAGGGCGGGATGGGTGCCTAACACCTTCCCATTCCCTAACTTAGCCCACGAACCTTCGATCTATTGGTTTTGTATGCATAAGTTTGTCCTTGATACCGCTCTCTTGAGGTGGAAATATGTTCCTTTTGCCTGTTCTCCATCTCTTTACATTTACCCCACATCGGCGACTGCTGAAGCTCCCCGAAAAAGGGTGAGAGACCGCTATCTTTCGACGGATCCTCCCCTCCCTTCCCCTCGAAGATTTCCCAGGATGACCACAGTGGAGACTCTGCTGGGGATAAGATTTTCATAATAGGGCTAGACTCTGATTACATAGGTGTTTTTGTTTTCTTGTGTGCGTATACCCCCATTTATATGTTCCCCTTTTCTCTCTTTATTTCTTGTACATACACACCTCATGCTTATGCCCCTACTCACACACTTGTCAAAATTCTCCATGTACTCTTCACACCACGTGCACCTAGGGTCGCATACACCAATTAGAATTCCTTGCTTAGGTGTCACTAATAAACACCTCCACTTGTATATATACATGATCACTTACCACTCATTTAAACATATCCAAGCTTAGTATTGATCTATTTCTTCTACATCATTCCCCTGCTTGGCATGATGCTCGTCAATAAAGATACTCTCTCCATAAGATACTATTAAAAAATCATGCATGATACAGGCAACATCACCAAAGGGAATCACTATTGACAAAATTTTATCCCATAACTGGGGGGTCACTTCGTGATGGGCGCTGGTCCGATAGGTGTCAGTTAGCCTAAGAGATATGACTCTCACCTTACATTAGCTAAGTACCTTGGATGTATATCGAACGGTTCCCCCACATCGTACCGCTTGACTAAAGTCATGACGAGAGGTATATCGTAGGGAACTCGTTCACGTACATCAAGCATATAAAATTCGCTCTCATACATACTGTCCCCATGAGGTATATAGTGAGACAATTCATGTACACATAGGTATATCAAATGGCTTGTCCACATGTACGGATTGCCCTCAAAAGCAAGACATACATTTTGGAAGTCATGCCAAAGGGAGAGCCCTTCCAATCAACCTAATAAACTTCATACCTGCATATAGGTGTCAAACCTAGGACACGCATATTTAGTTTGTCGGTTTCAACCCTAAACTCTACTGAAATTCCAGGTCAGCATGCCGCCCAAAATTTTACGCATTTTTTAAAAACGGGACCCTGCCCACGAGCTTGGTAACATGTCCAACTATAGTTTTTACATATTCTTCAAACCTAATTTTCTCCAGGCTCGGGTCCCACCTAACATTTCTCTTTTTGTATTTAGGTAAACCTAATAAGTGAGAACCTAATAAACATAATAATAATCATGTTGAGGCACATCTCGTGCTTTTCCTTCTTTCTTTTTCCAAAAAGTGTACAAATTTTTTCCTCTTTTAGCACAAATATAAAAAATATTTACTTCCCTTTACAAGGAAATAAAACATTTTGTCCTCATCTTTTCCAAAAAAATGTCAAAAATATTCTTTCCCCTTTTCCAAAAATAAATCCCAATTCTTTCTCCTTCTCAGGTCGATCGCAAACCCTTGGCCTTGTAGCCTATTGGTTTCAATCTTTAGTTGAACTTCCCTGAAGATCCGCCAGTCCCCTTACCTCCTCCGAGTCCTGGATCTATCCACTTTCTATGGAGAACACATATCACTTACCAAATGTTCAGCCAAATTTGTTAACATTTCTAGCTTAACTTACTGTCAAGATTGATAACCTTCAAATCGAGGTTCATGAGATGTAACAAAATCGGGTCCCTATTCTTGAAGAGCTCGAGGTCCTCTTCCCTTGTGCTATGGGTATGACTTCACCCGAGCCTATTTGGGTTCCCAAGGAATACCAATATGCTCCATGTGCTGCTCCTGCTAATGGGACACCGCCAACCCAGCTTCTTATGCCGAATCTTGCCCAGCTAGGGACTAACTTAGTCATGACCATTGATCCGAATGAGGAAGAAATAAAAAAGTCAAGGAAGACCTTAAGATGTTGATCAAGAAATTTGATCGAGCCAGACTCTCTGGAAATTACATGGACTACACCCACACGTCTCCATATCCTAAATCTAGGGTACCTGAAAGATTCAAGATGCCCAACATTGAGAAATTCGGGGGTAGTGGACCTCCAATTGTTCATATCCATAGTTATCACCAAGCCACTACTCTCCTAGGGGACTCTGAGGAAATAATGGCCCAAATGTTCCAAAAAATTGAAGGATAAGGCTCTCCATTGGTTTTTATCTCTCGAAGAGTCCAGAATCTGCAATTGGGAAGATGTTGCCCGCGAGATCATGTCACAATACAAGTACAACGAGGATATAGAGGTTACCTACCGTGATTTAGAGTTTATCAAGTAAAATCTTGAGGATATAGTCATTAACTTCATATTAGGTTGGAGAGAGAAAGTAGCCACCATGACTAATCGACCATCCGAAGAGGAGCAAGTTAGCATTATGAAGAAGAACTTATTACCCCATGTCTGAGAGATGATGGGAGGATAGTATTACACTCATTTACAAGCCCTACGAGAATCAAGAGTGGAAATAGAAGAAGGTATGGCCAAGAGAGAGGTCAAGCCAAAGAAAACATCTGGACAGTTCACTCCCAAAAATTTAACAAACCCTGCCAATACCGCAGTTTCCACCATCAACAATATCTCTCAGCCTGCCACTCCAAGGGAACCATAAAGTCACTCTAACCCAATTCGAAAGGAAAACACCGAGCTTGATGTTCCCCTCTCCAAAGTTTACTAGGAACTCTTGAGCCTAAATCTTATCAAGCCCTTGGACCCTCGTCCATTACCAAACCCACTTAATAGAAATTTCAAGCCAGATGCCCATTGTGACTTCCATCAAACCGCCGGCCATATCACCGACCAATGTTTTCACCTTTGAAATGTCATCCAAGGCTTTATTAATCGGAGGTATCATTACCCCACTAGCCAATCCTAAACTAAACACTACCCATAATCTCCTCCTGAATCATACAAATGTCATCTTCCTAGAAGAAAACCCGAAATTTTACCCATCTACCCACATCATACTAAGTAAATCACCAATCATACCCATATATGCTCCCACACCTCTCAAAACATTCCCATACTTTCTCTTACACCATACTAGCTTTGCCGATCAGGCCTTATCACTCCTCACCAGAGCACACTACACCGAAAGACCAAATTATCACTTTTAAGTCAGCGATCGTGACAAAAAAACACGTGTTTTTTTCAGGATCATTAATCAAAACAAGACCGTGACAAAGTCTTATCAGGTTCATAGACCGTGACAAGTACATTAGTCATGACTTGTCACGGTCTATGACCGTGACAATCTTATAAAGTTATCACGATCAAAGACCGTGACAGGTCCGTGACAAATTTGTCCGTAAAAAAAACCTCCCCTCTTTTTTTTCCCATCATTTTCTATTCCCCCCATTCTCTCTCTCTCTCTCTCTCTCTCTCTCTCTCTCTCTATCTATCTATCTATCTATCTATCTATCTATCTATCTAAGCGCCCGCTCTCTCTCTTTCTCTCTACGATTGAAGGTATTTTTTCTTCTCTCTTTCTCTTTCATTTGTATATGTGTGAGTATGTGTATGTATATGTGTTCGTGTGTGTGTGTGTGTGTATGTGTATGTGTGTGTGTGTGCATGTAAAGGGGTGTATGTGTGGTGGGCGAGAAGGGGAGGGGGGTGGTGGGGCGGGTGGTGGGTTTGTGTGTGCGCATTTATGTGTGTGGGTTTGTGTGTTTATTTGTAGTGGGGCAGGGGTGGTGGGGAAGTGGGGTCGGGGCAGGGGAAGGGGCAGGGTGGTGGTGGGGTCAGGTGGTGGTGGTGGGGAGTGGGGTGGTGGGTCAGGGGGTGTGGGGTGTGTATGCATTTTTTTATATATGTGTGTTGAAATTAATTGGTGTTTAGTTTAGGACTTAAAATTAATTATTCATGTTGATTTAGGATTTGAAACTAATGTTTAGTTTAGGACTTGAAATTAATTGTTAACGTTGATTAGACATTATAAATATTATTTATTTATTTTTATTTAGGTTTGAAATTGTAATTGTTGAATTAATTGAGTAGATGAATTAGATGGAGTACGGGATACACATTTATTGGTTTGTTGTTGCTGTTGGATTATATTGGACGGTTGTGGTTAGATATGGAAATTGGTTGCTAATTTTTTTTTCAAATACTTAATTTAATTCACACTAATAAATTCATAAATAATTATATTGTCTTAATTTCTTGAGTTGGTCAATTTTGGAAGTGGCACGACCACTGGATTATTGACAAAATAGGGGGAGGTGGAGTTTTCGACTTTTTTTTTTTAAAATTACTTTGTGTCACGACCCGTTCGAGAGTGGAACGACCATGGACTTATCATAATTAAATGAAACATACCTATAATTACACATAGTGCTAAAAGATACTAGCCTTCTATTTCTTATGCGTACGCATTCAATAGCCCTTAGACCCGTTCGAGAGTCCTTACCCCTATAACGAGATATTTTAAATTGTCCCGTTTGGATAGTTTGGGACTTGATAATTTATGTATAATAATATCCTTAGTGTCTTAAAGTCGTTACTTTTGGAGGAAGTTCTGCAGTTGTATCCTAATGTTCTCTGAGTACATACTAGATTGGCATGTGTGAGTGTTATTTTAATTGATCAATTGAAATAACACTCACACTTGGCAATCTATGTCGTGTACGTGGAGAACTATGGGGATATGCTGCCGAATTTTTCTCAAATTGTAACAATACGAATGATCTATTAAGTATATTACAGAAATATGCGGTCTTGAATGGGATAGGACCACTCACCCTTTAGAGGAGATGGAGGAAATATGAATTACTATTATAAATTGAAATTTAAAAATCGAATATAAATAAGACATAATTAATTGAAACATACTATAAATCTAAGTATGTTTATATTATTCCATGAATATATGATTCTTACCTTTAATAGGTGATTGTTTGTAGTAGCTGTGATGGGATATCCTAAATACAAAGAGTGGATGGGGGAGACAAATAGATTGGGGGATGTATTTCGCAGAGCTGCTAATGAATTTGTGAAATACGCAAAGAGATGTTATAATGATGAAGAGTTTTCGTGTCCATGTGCTAGGTGTAAGAATGGTAAGGTGTTTGAGTGGAAAATAGTTGAACTACATTTGTTAAGATTGGGTATGCAAGATAATTATCAATTTTGGAGTTTTCACGGTGAATTAAAAGTTCCTTTTGTCCTCGAACAACCTTCACAACAACCATCAACAAGTAGGATAGATGTAGCAGGGGACGACGTAGATCATAATATGTTAGAGGATTTAGTTGATGATGCGTACAGAGTTCATGAAGTGGAGGAGAATGAGGTCACTGATGATGTACAAAGTTTAGGTGCTCATAAAGATATCATGATAAACCTTGACGATGACTATCAAAGTTTAAAATTTAAGGTGACCCAACTGTTATACTCTGGTTGTGAGAAAGATGAAACAAATTTACATGCCATGGATGGTTTGCACAGTTCGAAGACGCAATACGGTTTGTCTGGAAATAGCATAACAGGAACTCTGAATTGGGTGAAGGGCATACTACCCAAGGAGAATACGCTTCCAAATAGTTATCTTGTTATGAAGAATAGTTTGAAAGGTTTGGGAATAAAGTATAAATAGATTCATGCTTATGTGTATGACTGCATACTATACCGAAAGGAGTGTGAAAATATCGATCGTTGTTCGGTATGCGATGAACCTAGATATGTCCGATCTACTAGCAAGGAAGGAACAAGATCAAAAGTCCCTCAAAAAGTGTTAAAATTTTACAACTAACCTAATTATTTAATCTATATTCTCAGCTCTGAAAGGCTGGTGATGCGAAATCAAGGCTTGCTCGTCTAGTCACTGGACCCTTGTTCATGGTACAAGAGTATAAAAAGTATCAATTCAATGGTTACGTATTCGGCGCAAGGGTGTATGAGAAAAATATAAATGTACAGAACTCGATCATTTCATATAAGGATCTTACTTTTTTTCGAGTGAGCGCAAAAGATAAAAACTTCGTTGAAGCTGAAATGACTTACTATGGTGTAATTTGAAATATATTTGAATTGGACTATGTAAGCTTCAAAGAGGTTGTATTTTACTGTGATTGGGTAAGAGTTGAGGATAAAAATTCTTGTAAAGTTGATCCTGGCACCAATTTGATCATGGTTGACTTGTCCGAGTTGAAGAGCAACGAACACATGAGCGATGAGCCATTTATTTGTGCATTTCAAAAGGTCAACCAAGTGTTTTACTTAGAGGATATCAACAACGAGCCGTGGTCAATCGTCCTACATGCGCCAAAGTGTCTAACCAGTAGTGTGGATGACTTGGCTTCTCCTACCGAATATCAATCCATTTTTTATGATAACCCGTATTTGAAACAATTTTTCAATTTGTAATAAGTATTTCAATGTAGAGCATGTACTAGTATTTTATTATTATCGAACATCAGTTTAATGATTTTAATTCATTTGTACTTGATCATTTTCAATCTTTTTAATTTTCTCTCTTTCCTTTATGTACATGTGTGTTAAACAATAATAAGTATTCCAATTTTCAGATTAATGCTTTTTATTCATTTGTACTTGATTACATTAGCGCATGTACTATTTAGACTTAATTTTTGCATGTCTTTTTATAATTCATTTTGAATTTGTACTAATAACAACATTTTTTTTATAGAAAATTTCTCCTTTAAGGATTAAGGAATGTATGATGATGATGATAATGATGATGTCTTCTGGCCTCGACGATAGCGGAGGTGATGAGGTCTCCTCGGCCTCTACGCTCCCCAAATGGGGAAAATTGGGAATGGAAGTCAAAGACAAGACGGGGATATTAGCTAGATCCCTAGAGCTGGTAAAGACGATTATCAGCTCAGGGTACAAAAGTTGAAGGGAGGTGCCAAATGATCTTAGGGGTAACTTGTCACCGTCAATTATCATGACAAGTTCATGACAATAAAAGTTATCACCCCCAAAATTGTCACGGTCATTGACCTTAACAAGCTGGACTTATCACGATCAATGACCGTGATAATCCGGAAGATTTTTTGTACTGCCATGTATCATTATCCGCACCCGTTCTAGAGGTAAAGATATGGAATTATCACAAATGTTGAACTAACTCTAAGAGTTTGGGCTGAAATTGCTCCCAGATGATCGTCGACTGTCATAGATTCAATATGTTGTTTTAGAAGAATGTAAATGGTCCCGTGAGTCCAACAATTGGATGGTACCGACCGATGAAGTCAATATAGATGATATGGTCCAGATCATGGTGGATTTATTCTGATAAGCAGGTGATATTTATAGCATTCCCAGGCTACTCGGTTCTTTGAAAGTAGACGGGAGCCTAGTCCCTTCACTTTCATATCCCCCTGCCGAATGGGAGGAATTATATGAAGAGGCCGTTGAAGTCATAGAATGTATCACCTTTCCACGAAAAAATAATATCGTTGCAACCGGGCGTGGAGATGAATTATATGATTCAAAGGAAGAGAAGAGTTTAAATAATACTAGTCCAGTAGTCAACATATGTGAGATGACATCATTTGAGGAGTTACTAGGAGAGATCAACAGGGTGGATGAACAACATGATATCGATGAAGAAACATGATTTATGTTTTTCCCTCCTTTTGTGAACCACATGACTGGATTAGGAAGACATTACCAAATCCCATGCGTACAACCATCAGTGAGCAATAAAGCGAAGGGTGTCGAGAATCTTCCTATGCCAAAAATGTCCCTCGAGGAAAGAAAGATCCTTGATCAGTTAAAGAAACCCCAAGCCAATATCACTTTATGGGGACTTTTTATGTCTTCCCAGCTGCACTGAAATGCCCTAGTCAAGCTACTCATAGGACCCACAGTTCCTCCCAACACCACTCCAGAAGAAGTAGTTAATCTAGTCGGATCCTCGACTTATACTAGAATGCTCTCTTTCTATAAAGAATAAATCCCCAAAATGGGACAAAATCACTACTATTATCTCAACATATATGTTGAAATGATGGGGAAAACTATCCCACTTTTTCTTGTCAATAATGGATTAACTCTTAATATTTTCCCATTGAGGACCCTCAATTGCTTGGGATTGAAAGTGGGAGGCCTTTCTCCAACCTTTGTCACTATACATGCCTGTGATAATACCACCCGATAGGTAATTTGATCTATAAAGATTGCTATAGGGGCTGACCCTATAAATCCTACCATTGAATTCCAAGTCATCGATATCCTAGCCTATTTTAATCTACTGCTCGGATGACCGTGGCTCTATAGCATAAAGGGGGTGTCTTCTTCCCTTCATTAGAAAATAAAATTCTTCATCAATGGGGCATGTCATCACCATCTTAAGCAACTAAGATAACACTGAGGATGCAAGCACTAGTAATCCAGTACTTAAAATACAACACGGGACAAATGATATAATTTTGTCAGGTTTTTGGGTGGAACCAATTCTAATCCCAGCAGGGGATGATTTCAAAGATAAGATTTGTCCAGAATATGACCCCCATTAAAACGTCAATGTAATCCAGATGTTCAAGAACATGCACTTCATGCCCGGACTGGGGCTAGGAAAAAGACAATAAGGGATACTTGAACCTATTGTGTTGAAAAATGCCTTTCCTCCCTGTGGCTTGGGCTATCAACCGTCAGAAGAAGAACTCAGAATGATCCGTTAGCCTCGACTGAAGAGGCTTTTAGAATGCACCAAAAATTTCTCAGGGGACTCCCTAAATAGGACATTCATCAGGGAGGGTGAATATTTCCCCTTTTGCGACTTCCCTTAACTTTGGTATAACCATGCAGATAAAAAGATTAAATTGGGAATGGAGATCTTCTTTCAAGACAACCACCCATGGGTCGAGAGTTACAAGTACCGTGTACAACTGCTCACTGGGGATACTGGATATTCATAGGGAGGTGAGTCTGAGGATTTATTCTATTTCTAGACACTAGGGCTAACACTCTGCATGATTCACTCAGGCGCTACATAGTCGTATCCATCCCATCTGATCAAATTTGCTGATGCACTTCTCCTTAATTGGCATGTTGTATTAGTGCCACCTACTAATATTAAACCTAACCCTAATTTTTATCCCATTTCCCTTTATTTAGTGGTTCCTCCTAACTTTAATGTAATCAAAACCTCCTTTGATGAGGTTCTTAATGCTGTTTTTCCCATCAATGAAATAAATGAAGATTTTGAGTATCTTGCTATGCCTTACATTAATTGTCTTGATTCTAATCAAACTCTTGATGATGATGATTTTGTAAATGAATAATTCTTAATTGATTTAAATAAGGTTAATAATAACCAACATAACTACGTTCAAGTTAATGAGGATGAAACTTTTGTTATTAATCTCAGTTCTAGTAGCCAACTGTGCGAGATTAGGATAGAGGCCACCCTTAATGAGCCTAGGCACATGAAAATCGAGGAGTTACTAAAGCAATTTATGGATGTCTTCGCATGGTCCTACGACAAAATTCCCAGTATCGACCCTGAGATATCTCAACACGAGATTTCAACTCTCCCTGAATGCAAACCGGTCAAACAAAAACTGTGAAAGCTCTGCACCGAAAGGTCACTCAAAGTTAAAGAAGAAGTAGTCAAACAACTAAATGTGGGCTTCTCTTTTTTTTTGTTATCGAATATCCCACATGGCTAGCCAATATCATACCCGTGACAAAGTCATGAGGAAAGGTTCGCATATGTGTCGACTACCAAGACTTGAACAAGGCCTCTCCAAAGGATGATTAGCCATTACTTAATATCGACATGATTGTGGATAATACGGCCAGTCACACTCTTAAGTCATTAATTGATGGTTTTATCATATATAACCATATCAAGATGCACCCTTATCACCAAGAGAAAACCACATTCATCACCCATTGGGGAACCTTTTTCTACACTATCATGCCATTTGGTCTAAAAAATATACGGGCTACCTACTAGAGGGCTGCCATAACCATTTTGCAGTATCTGATACACAGAGAAGTCGAGGTCTACGAAGACAATATGACTAGCAAGTCCAAGACTAGGGAGGGTATGATCTCGCTCTCCGAAAGTTCTTCGAGTGATTGCGATAGAGCCAGATGCGACTTAACCCATAAAAATGTGTCTTCAGAGTTACCAAAGGAAAACTCATGGGATTCATGGCTAGTGAAAAAGGTATAGAAGCAGATCCTGCTAAGTTGAAAGCTATAATCGAGATGCCACCACCCTGAACGTAAAAGGAAGTTTAGGGATTCCTCGATAAATTACAGTACGTCGTCCGGTTCATCAGCCAATTGACTTCCATCTGTGAACCCATCTTTAAACTCCTCTAAAAGGATTCAACCAAGGTATGGAACAAAGATTTCTAAGAAGCATTTGACTGAATCAAGCAATACCTAACCCAACCTCCGGTACTCATGCCACTGCAGCCTAGTCTTCCCTTACTCCTATACCTAACCATAATCGATACAGCAGATGGGGATTTACTAGCCAAATACCTTGAAAAAACCCACAAAGAGAGAGCCATCTCCTATGTGAGTCGTAAGTTGGTCGGTTACGAAGTTAACTACACCACCTTAGAGAAGCATGTGTTACTCTTATCTGGGTTACACAAAAGTTATGACACTACATGATCGCCTTTCCCATAAAACTTGTATCTCGAATTGATCCTATCAAGTACTTGCTCAAAAAACTTGCCCTGTCCAACCGAATGGAACATTAGTTAATGATCTTAGCTGAATTTGATATTACCTATGTCACGTAAAAAGCCATGAAAGGAAGATCCATCTCTGATTACCTCGTTGACTACCCCGTGGAAGAGGTCAATATCTGTATCTTTGAGTTCCCAGATGAGAATATCCTCTTTACCTCCTAAGAAGACGTTCGATGGAAAATGTTCTTCGATGGCGCTTCCAATAAGAAAGGGTATGGCATTGTAATACTCCTAATTGTTCCTAATGACTCTCACACTCCCATTTCCACCAAGATGGATTTTTCTTGCACCAATAACATGACTGAATATGAGGCATGAACGGTAGGCCTCAAGGGTTCCCTCAAGAAAGGAATTCGATACCTCGATGTCGATGGGGATTCAGCCCTGATCATCGGTCAAGTACTCAAAAAATGGAAAGTTAAGGATGATAAAATCTTACCCTTCCATTCCCACCTTGAATAACTAGCTTCCCAATTCCAAGAAATCACCTTCCACTACCTACCTCGAGCAAAGAATAACCTATTTGATGCCCTTTCCACCTTACCCTCCATGATTGACATTCCCGAATGAATAACCATGGCCCATTTCCTTGTCCAAAAGCACGATAAACCAACCCACTACTACCACATTGAGCTCATCATAGAGGAAGATCCCGAGATAACCAACTGCTGGTGCTATGATATTTGGCACCTCCTCGAGCATGGTAGGTATTCTCGATTTTTACTAAGAAAGACTGAGCAATCCTCTGCAAATTGGCTACCCAATGCATTATCTGCGATAAAGCACTATTCAATAGGAACTTTGATGGAACCCATTTGCACGACATCGCAGGGGCTAACATTGAAGAAATGATGCGAAAAATCCACAGTGGAGAATTCGGACCCCACATGAATAACCATATGCTCGCTAAAAAGATCATTCAATAAGGATACTATTGGACTACCACTGTTCAAGATTGCATAGCCTACATTTGAAGATGCCTAAAATGCCAGTAGTTTTCCAACCTACAACACTTATCCCCTAGAGAATTGTACATCATGACCTCTCCCTGGATGTTCTCCACATGGGGCATTGACATCATAGGGAAAGTTAAATCAAAATCATCCAAAGGGTATGAGTTCATCATAGTCGCCATTGACTACTTCACTAAATGGGTCAAAGGTGAGTCATACGCAGTCCTGAATGCTAAGAAATTGGAGAAATTGATAAGGAAAGACATTATTTACGAATATGGGGTCCCACACGAGCTGGTATCAGACAAAGGGTTACACTTTAAGGCCAAAGTTATAGAGGTAGTCGACGAGTATGGAATTCAGAGACATAGATCTTCTTCATACCGAACTCAAACCAACGGAGCAGTCAAAGCAGCTAATAAGAACCTTAAATCAATTATCAGTAAGATGACCGAGATTTTTCGAGATTGGTTGACATGATCCCTTACGCCCTCTGGGGATACCTCACTTCAGCCTGAACCTCTACTGGGGCTACCCCTTACTCACTAGTCTATGCCATGGAAGCAGTCCTACTCGTGGAATAAAAGATACCTTCACTATGCGTCATGCTTAAAAGCAAAGTTAACGAGGAAGACCGGAAGCAAAGCCATCTTGACGAGTTATCCCTCTTAGTCGAAAGGTGGTTGAAGGCTCTATATCACATACAAGGGTACCACAGCCGTATATCATGATCATTCAATAAGAGAGTCAAGGACTGTAGTGTCCGAGAAGGAGAATTAGACCTCAAAGAAATAGTAGGCCCCATATGGGACCCCAGAGGGAAATTCAAACCTAATTGGATGCAATACCCCTTACTTTGGTGTATTTATTTTTTATATTTAATTACCTAGTGCGTTTGTGATTTAATATAATTGAGAATTAAAATGAGAGTTTAACATGAATGTTAATTTCGGTAGAATAGTTAATATTTATTCGAATTATATGTTTTCTAGTGCGATAATGTAAATAAAATCATGTTGAATGCAATTACGTCGTATGTGTGTATTAGCGACGGGAATTAGTTATTTCTCAACAGGGGCATATTTAACTGAGTTATATGAGGTTGGGAGATAATTTTTATCTTTTAATCTCGGATGATAATTTGGAGTGCACGGTTGATCTCGAACGGGATGAGATTGTCAAAATGATTACCCTGGGGTTTTATTTGGGTTCCAAGGTCTTTTTGGCTATTTTGACTCGAATTGGGGTATACGGATAATTTTAAGTGTGTATTATCATTTAAAGCTAGGAGTAATTAAGATCAGGGTTATTAGGCTCATGAGAGTTTAAGCCAATCTCAAATTGAAAAAGAAGAAACCCCTAGAGAAAGGAAGCGAAAAAGAAGAGAAGGCTTGAGATTCTCCGATGAAATCTGCAACTTTAAAGATGATTCAGACTCTACATCCTAAGGAAAGTTATTAAACTCTATAAATGACCTGTGTGTGGGTGAATTATTTCATAATTTGTTGGTGCATTAGTTGATTTTAAGCATTTATGATTAAACCCTAGAATTTTTTATTAAATCTTGTATTTGGTGTGGTGTATAGGGATTTGTTGATGAAAATGGTTGGGATTCATAGATGGGTAAACTTAAGATGTTAGAAACCATGGTTTATTAGGAAGATAATGGAGTAGAGTTGGATTTTGGGTAAATCTTTCGTGGGTTATGCAAAAAGTGGGAGAACTTTGCAATTCTGCTGACCTGAATCAATTCGCTGCAAGGCAGAAGTATCAGGTCGTGGACCCGAATTGATTTGTCCTAGTGCAAATTGATTCGGCTCATGCAGAAGTATCAGGTCCCTTTGACCAAATCGATTCTCAGTTTGGCAAATCGATTCGCTATACAGGCAAATCGATTCAGCCTAGTGTGAATTGATTTAGGAATCTTGCTGTTTTAGAGTGGTTTTATAGAATTTTTTCTACTCCTTTCTAATTGGTTTTAGTGCTTATGAACCTTCTAATATGACGTGGTAAACACACGTATGAGATAAATCGTGGGTATATGATATGAGGTAATGTTGGGGATACACTAAGATGAGTGTGGAGGTATATTCAGACGTTTATTATGCAAATTTTGTTTAAGAATTCTCCTAGTGATATGAATTCTCTTAAGGATGAATACAGGACAATGAGAGAGAGGTCGTGTACCTTTAATGATGTTAAAATTGATGATAAATCATATGTGCGATTGATTATCAATGTTCAAGTGAGCGATTTAATAATAAAGTACATTGGGAATAATTCTGTGGATTATCGACTAGTGTAATGTGTGGTATATACATGTAGCCGGGATTGTTAAATATATACATTAGGATATGAGATGGTTTGTATATATGATGTGTATATATATCTATTGTGTGTACATACCCCTCTAGTGCTATCATGCGAAGTTGCATGATGTGGGTGAGGCCCCTGGCTTGAGGAACAGGGAGCGTATAGTGCCCAGGTTATAATGTCCATTTATTTATTGTGTGACATTTATCAGGGGTAAGACATCTTGGGTATGATTCGTCTTACTTCCAGTGAGGAACTATGATCGCTTCTCATATGTTGTGCTTTGGATTTGGGGTCGGTGTCAGATTCTGTCTCGGTTGCCCAGGTCGATGTGTGTTCTCCCTGGAAGATGATAGCATTGTAGAGACTGCATCCATTGAGTTAAAGCTCTGAGGTATACATATATTATGGGTGTTTTGTTTGTGTACTTAGTAGCGATGCTTTATCTTACATAATAGTGAGAGAAATATTATTCAGACTTAAAAATAGTGTCTAGTATGTCATGAAAATAAGTAGTGAAAGTTATTAAGTAATGAATTGTTATACAATCATTTAAGATAAGATTTAAATGACTACATTTTAGGTAAAATTGATTGGTGAATGGGGTAAATTGGTAGATTTGAGGTGGATTTATCCTTAGATAAGTTGGGCGGCTTGATTAAGATTAAAATGAATATGCTTAGGTGCGCACTATAGTTGATGGGTAATATTGAATCTCATGAGAGTGCAGAACCACTTTATATACTGAAATTGTGCATTCATAATTATTATGCATTTTAATTAACCTGCTAAAATGTTATCAAACCTCGAGCTCTCACCCGTTTATATCCTCTCTCTTGCTTTTATTTATTTGGTATGTAGGTGTCCCACCGTAAGGACACCAATTATGATTTTTCCATTCCAGTGTCTATAGAGATGTAACTTGTGCGGATTATTGCAGGACTTTTGTTGTAGCGGCTTATTATTTTTTGGATATCTAGTTAAGGATTCATATAGTAATTCGGGTGTTTACCCTAGGTTTTTAGTGTGTTATATATTATACATTTCAGATACTTGTTATTGTATAGAATGTTGTCCGACAGCTTATTCGGGAATATTATTTTGTTGTACATGTTGTATATTTAAGATCACTTTCTATTGTTTTATATAGTTTGATTGTTCTATTTATTTTGAAATAAATTGGCATCCGTTTATTTTAATTGAGGGTGGTTAGTTAATTTTGAGTTTTTTGTCAGTTCATGCTGAGAATGATCCACTTGAGATTCCTATTTTATCTTAGTATAGAGCTGGCCACCCGTTATTATTATAAGTTGGGTGTCACAGGTGGTATTAGAGCATCAAGTTCTAGAGTTATAAGATCGGTGAGGATTTTCTACATTATACCGTAGTATTTTTGAGATAGAGCACTACTATTAGGACTGTTGTGATTTTTACGTATTGACGATCTTCTGCTATGATAATTTCTTGAATAGTGGGCTATATAGTTTGTCCTTATTTCAGATGCCTCCAAAATGAGGTCGCCCGACCAAGGCCGAACAAAGGGGATGAGAATGTGGAACCCCATTTGCCTCAGGGGAGTATAACTGTAGCTGAAGTTGCCAATATTGTGGCACAAGTAGTTAATGCTTCCATGACCATTATGGAACAATAATTTCCTCAGGGACAATAACCTATAACTCCGATAGCTCAAACCCACACGGGGCCATCCACCTAGGAGAGAGTAAGAGAATCTTTTCATAAGGAACATCATCCATAATTATAGCGAGGATCTAATGTGATTATTGCAAGGTAATGGAAGAAGGATATTCAAAGTCATCTTCGAATGGTTGAATGCAGTGAGATTCATAAGAAAATACTTGCCACTTTTAAACTTGTGTGTGCGGATCTCCAGTGGTGGGAGTATGTTACTACCTCTGAGTAGAGAGATACAATGCCTATATTAGAATTATAGGTACGTTCTAATCATAAGTATTTTACTCTTGTAGTTCAGATTAAGATGACAATGAGATTGGTTGATGTATCTCAAGAAGACCAAACAATGGCTGAGTATGAAGAGGAATGTACCCGCCTAGAGAATTTTGTGTCGGATGAGGAAAAATCAGAGGAGAAGAGGATTTTAAAGTTTATAGGAGGTGTGAATTGGATAATTCATCAACATCTATTAGGGAACCCGACTTTGTTAAAATTTTCAGATGTAATCAATATTGCATTGTTACATTGTCAGGATCATCGTGTACATTTGAAGGGGAGAAATAATTTTATGGACTCGGGCCCATGGAGAAATTAGGGAGTAGATAATTCCAATGGGGCACAACATGCCCATCCACAGGGAAATTGGCAAAAGGAATGGGATCCTATTCAGGGGATTCAGTAAAGAGGCAGCGTTCAAAAGGCTTCAAATTTGATGGTGGTTGTTTTAGATAGAATTTTAAAGGGGCCCATCATAAGCAATAAAATAATGCTCCCCGGGACCAGGCAGGCCGAGGGAACAACGAAGGAGTCAAACTGGGTCGAGGTCGTTAAGTCCAGTGGCAAGGGCAACCTAGATTTAGGCAACAGGGCTACAGACCGAAAGATTTTGTAGGTCGGTGCTATCAGTGTAGGGAAGTGGGTCATAAGAAGTTAGAGTGCCCACAATCAAATAGAGTATAGGCACCGGGAGTTCAGTAGATTCAGTAGGTGCCTTTACCACCTCCAGCACTTGTACCAGTTGTTCATCCTCAACAGGGACAAATGTAATATGAACGAGTTTATAATGTCTAGAATGTGACATTACCACAGGGGATGTAACCTCCACCAGTAGTTACGGGTACGTTCATATTCAGGAGTGTATGGGTCGGGTGTTATTTAATACTAGACCATCCCATTCATTTATATCCGTTCATTTTGCACGAGCGGCGGGGTTATTAGAGTCTACAGATAACCTTTTGATGTGCGTAGATTCTCCTTTTATAAATGGGGATATTATTCACTCCATTTGTAGAGGGGTGGAGATAGATGTGGGAAGATTGTATTTCGCTGCTGATTTACTTGTGTTAGATATGGTTGGGTATGACGTTATGCTAGGTATGGATTGGTTGTCACAATATCGGGCTATGCTGGATTGTTTTGGGAGATCGATTGTATTTTCCATTCCAGTCCAAGAGATATTTTTAGTTTCCATGCCTCTTTCGAAAGGAGGTTTGAGTACTCATTTGTATTATAACTAGGAAGAGACTTCGCAGGAAGTGTTTGTTTCCTTAAATTCAATTTTGATGGACAGGCACCTTGCTGATATTTTCAGGTAATTCAAGGCTTACCTCCTAGTCATGAGATCGATTTTGTCATTGATCTAGCGCTCGAGACTAGGCCGATTGGGCAAGATCATTACCATATGGATCCTTTAGAGATGAGCGAGTTACGTGACCAAATCCAACAGCTTTTGGGGCAAGGTTTTATTCACCGAAGTACATCACCATGGAGATCCCCCTATGTTGTTTATAAAGAAGAGGGACGATTCTCTATGGTTATGTGTAGATTACTGAGAGAAGAATAAGGTGACGATCAGAAATAAATACCCATTACCTCGAATTGAATATTTATTTGATCAATTGAGAGGAGTTGCTTACTTCTCAAAAATAGATTTGCGTATGAGGTATGACCAGCATTGTATTAGAGATAAGGATGTCTCTAAAATTGCATTTTTGACCCGTTACGGATCCTATGAGTTTTTGGTTATGCCGTTTTTGTTAATCAATGCCCCTACAGTGGTCATGGATCTGATGAACAGGGTATTTCGGGATTTCTTGGACCAATTCATCTTTTTGTTAATTGATGATATCCTTATCTATTCTAGAACAGAGTACGAGCACGCGGAGCTTTTGCGATTGGTTTTGTAGACGTTAAGGGACCATAAACTATATGCCAAGTTCGAGAAAAATGGGTTTTGCTTGCGAGAAGTACAGTTTTTGGGTCATATAGTGTCAGAGTAGGGTATTTCTGTGGACCCTAGTAAAGGTACAGTGATGAGGGAGTGGGGTCAACCCATGACACTGACGAAGATCCATAGTTTCTTGGGGTTAAATGGTTATTATCGTCATTTTATTAAGGTCTTTTCAAAGATTGTTGGACCTGTGACGAATTTGACCTTGAAGGGGGTACAGTTTGTGTGGGATGATTCCTCCCAATTAGAATTTGATGAGCTGAAGGACAGATTGACGTAGGCGCCCTTTCTCGCGTTGCTTGAAGTGGGAGTGGAGCATTTTTTCTTTAGGCATGCATCTCCAGGGATTAGGGGGTGTACTTCAATAAGAGGAGAGGGCTATTGCTTATGCATCCCATAAGCTCAAGCCCCATGAACAGAATTATCCTACACATGTTATGGAGTTTGATGCAGTAGTCTTTGCATTAAGAATATGGAGGCATTTAGTCTTTTCACGGATCACAAGTCGCTGAAATATTTGTTTACCCAGAAAGATCTAAATGTGAGGCAACGTTGGTGATTGGAATTTGTAAAGTATTATCAATTTGATATCTGATAACATTAGGGGAAATCTAATGTAGTAGTTTACGCATTGATTCGTCGACCCACTTGGAAATTAGAGGAAGAATGGAAAGCCAAGTGGAAGGAACTTAACTAGGATGAGGTAGTGGCTAGAGCATAAATAGCGGTGTTGACAGTCACACATGAGATGGTGATACAGGTGGTGAAAGTTCAAGATGAATATAGGGATTTCCATTACAAGGTGCACAAATTATTGATAGAGGGCACAAAATCCTACTCTATCAGTTATGTGGGTGGATTATGTTTCAATGAGAGATAGGTAGTCCCGGATGATAGGGATTTGCGGCATGCTGTTATGTCAGAGTCTTACGGGTCAAAATTTATGGTCCATATACATGGAGACAAGATGTGATATACCCATAAGTACCCACAGCCAGGCCGAGGGTGCCCTGCAACAGGACGAGGCCATGACGACCCTCTAGGGGGGCCGACCTCTCAACATATATCAGTCGACCCCTCACCGGGCCCAGACGACTCTCCAAGGGGCCGACCCCTCATAAGACCCAGACGACCCTCCAAGGGGCCCCTTATTAGGCCCAAATGACCCACCAAGGGGCCGACTCCTCATTAGGCCCAAACGACCCTCCAAGGGGCCGACCCCTCATCAGGCCCAGACGACCCTCTAAGGGGCCGACCCCTCATCAGGCTCAGACGACCCTCCAAGGGGTAGACCCCTCACCAAACTTTGATGACACTCCGAGGGTACGACAGTACGAGGCCCAAATTGGGATAGACTCACTGTTGAAAGGAACTTTGCCCTCAGCCTCATATCATAGGCCGAGGGTGACATCATCACAGCGCGTGGCTTGGGAGATGCATGGAACAGTTTGTGTGAGTCTCACATGGTATGTGGAAGACCGTTATAACAAAATCACCCTCTCACGTGAGGGAATATTATGTCATCGTTTGGCATCTATAGGTGTCAACAGGAGATTGGGTAAATCATCATTCATATGCACCATGCATACTTGGGGGGAACACTACACCCCCAAGACCTATATATACTTATCACCGACAACCCTATAAGGGGATCGATCTAATTGTAACCCTAGAAAAAACTCTGCTTATACACACAGTAGAGAGAGAAAGGGAACTCATGTGCATTGTATCCAAGGCCATTAGTGCCCATACTTAGTGGACCATACACTCATAGTGGATGTAGGCCAAATTGGCTGAACCACTATACATCATTGTCTTACTCCTCTTATACTCATCTCCTTCTATATACTTATGCATATATATCTCCAGGGCTGCCATGGTTACTACTGTTTGAGCTCATTGCCACTTATCTGGTGGTGTTGAATCCCAGCATCATCAGTTTGGCACTGTCTGTGGGAACGAGAAGACATTTATTCCCTTATACAACTTGAATTCATTGGGCACTCTAGTGGTGAACCAATTCTCCCCCTGTGAGGAGGTGTTTCACCATTGAAAGAGACCCACTAAGGTTCTCAAGCTTGCCAGTCTTTTTTCTAGTTCATCTGTTCATAGCTCAAACACATGGCACTTGAGATGCCACCATAACCACTCCCTCCACCGGATAGTGGAGTGTGACCCAGCTCCAGCCAGCCACCACCTCAGTCTGAGATGGCTGATGTGGCGGAAGCCTTGAAGTCTCTAGCAGCAAGCCAGCAGATCATTCAGGAGCAGTTCACAGCTCTAAGCCAGAACATACTAAGACCACCAGGGGTCTCACCTGAGATGATTACTCTGGCAGCGACTCCAGGGCAGCATGAGGCCAGGGGACCACCCCAGGCACCACGCAAAGACCTGCCACCTCCTCAGTGGCGTAGGGATGTTGCTGACCCCTGGAGTCTACGCTTGGGGAGGCAAGGAAACCCTTACCCTGAGGAAAGGTATGATGATCTGGAATGGGAGGAGGCCCCCATAGAATGCTGGGAACCGTATGAGGTCTCCAACAATACTGCACGACCTCTATAGGAGAGCAGAGGGAAGAGTGGAGGCCAAAATCCTGATGATCTCCTAAGAGGCTCCGCTTTTGACCACCTGAGCAGGGGGTCAGCCTTTGAGAGGCTGGGCCCAATAAATGACCTGCATGAAAAATTGTCTAGAACAAGGAGTGCTGCGAGGTACAGAAGGGAGGCAGCAGATGGACGACCCCATGGAGGCCGACCCAAAGGACGGGACGACGACCAGGGGGAAGTAAAAAGCTGACACAGGCCTTCCATGGCATATCCCTCCATCCACCTCAAAGAGGCGGCAGGGGATAACATCGGCCAAGCTGACCCTACGAGGCCGTGGAATGACTCGATCCAGTGACTGGAGGATAAGATCGGTGATATACTGAAGAGCCGGGACCCTCTTCAGAAAGGATACTCCATAGGCTCACCCTTTGTGGCAAAGATAGTCAACTTCCCTATGCCATCAAAGTTCAAGCCACATACGATCACCCCAAGATATGATGGGAGTACCAACCCTGTCCACCATATTGAGATGTATCAATCAGTGGCAGACATATACTCTTTCTCAAATGAGATGAGGTGTAGTGCCTTCTCTGGTACTCTGACTGGGGCTGCACATGTCTAGTATATGCCTCTTCCAAAAAATTCCATTGAAAACTTCAAGCAGTTGGAAGACCGGTTCATCCACAACTTTTACTTCGGGGTGAGGCTACAGAAGAAGACCACACACCTGCTCTATGTTAAGCAGGGGCAGAATGAGACTCTAAGAGACTACGTAGCCAGATTCAATAAAGAAAAATTAGAGGTTGAAGACTATGAGGAGAGCATAGCCATGACCGCTCTCATTGGAGGACTCCAGAAGGGAAAGCTTCTATGGAAGCTTGCTGAAGACCCTCCGAGGACGATGGCTGAATTGCTATCGATAGTAGGGAAGGTGATGAATACCGAAGAGGCGATGTCTGCAAAATAAGAAGATGAAAAAGGAGGCACTAGTGGGGGTAAGTACCATAAAAAGAACAAAAAAGGGAAGAAGAGGTCTATGGATGACAAGTTCGCTGATTATACCCCTCTAACGGTCAGCTGTGAACATATCCTCAATGAGATAAAGAGTGATTGGTCCTTGAAGTGTCCTGAGAAGTTGAGGGCAACCCCCAACAAGAGGAACAAAAACCTGTGGTGTGAATTTCACCAAGACCATGGCCATGTAACAAACAAATTCTTCACTCTGAAAGATGAGATTTAAAAAATGTTAAAAGAAGGGAAACTGAGGAAGTATGTTGATAAGAATGCCTTCAAGAGGGGCCGAGGGGACGACCCCAAAAAAAAGCGAGGTGATGCATGCCGAGAAGACCCTCCAAAAAGAGGGGATGACCCTTTTGATGATGAGAACGACCCTGACCTCCCTCCAAAAGACGACCACGGCCCTATTAAGAGACTTAATATGATCTCTCTCAGCGTGGGAATGATCTTCGGAGGGCTGGCAGGAGAAGGGTCAGAGGTCGCAGATAGGAAGGCCCAAGTAGTTGAAGCCAAGGCAGTGATGAAGACAGTACACTCAACCTCTCTGGAGGTGAAATCAGAAAAAGGAAGATGGTCGATATGGATACTCTGATTGTGGGGTTATCAAGAATGGACTTCAAAGTCCTATTAGCCCCACATGATGACCCTCTCGTCATCACTACTAGGGTACATGGATGTGAAGTGCCTAGGATCTTGGTAGATGGGGGTATCTCTGCAGATGTGATGCTTTGGCCATGCTTCAAAGCCTTAGGTCTCAGCCGTGCTAGACTCGTCCCATACCATCACCCATTGATTGGGTTTAGTGGAGAAAAGGTTCATCCCCTTGGAGTGTATGAGGCCGGTGTTAGGATGGGGGACGAGTGGCCGAGATAGCTTACCAAGAAGGTCAGATTCTTTATGATGGATGAACATGTCTTTTGACTTACAATATTATACTGGGGCGGGTAGCCCTCAAGGGGTTCGAAGCTGTGCCATCTACGGTCCATCATATGATTATATTTCCAACCCCTTACGGGGTGGGGGAAGTTCAGGGAGACCAGATGACTGCACGAGAATGTTATTACAACTCCACAGAAGAAAGAGAGGCACACAAGAGGGAAACAACCACTTACAATATTGATACCCAAGACCCCAGGGATGAGACGAAGCTAAAGAAAGGAGAGGCCGCGAAAGAGGTAGAATCCATCATCCTCAATGAGGATGACCCGGAAAAAACCGTCCAAGTCGGTAAGTCTCTGAAGCCGAATATCAAGAAAGACCTCATTAAACTGTTGAGGAGAAGACAGAGCGTCTTTGCATGGAATCATGCAGATATGCCAGGGATCGACCCTGACATCATGTGCCATAAACTCAACATGGTAGAAGGTGCAAAGCCGGTAAAGCAGAAGATGAGAATTTACTCTAGAGAAAAGTATGAGGTTATAAGGGATGAGATCAAAAAATTAGAAGATGCTGAGTTTATCAGAGAGGTTATCTACCCTGAATGGTTGTCCAATACATTCATTGTCCCTAAGGCCAATGGGAAGTGGATAATGTGTGTGGACTTCAACGACCTCAATAAGCATTGTCCCAAAGACATCTTCCCTCTCCCCTGTATTGACCAGATGGTAGACGCTACCGCAGGCCATGAGCTCATGAGCTTCATGGATGCCTATTCAGGGTACAACCAGATCTTCATGGACCCTGAAGATTCAGAGAAAATAACCTTCATTACCAACAAGGGGACATACTGTTATAGGGTCATGCCCTTTGGACTAAAGAATGCATGGGCAATGTATCAACGCCTCGTAAATAAAATGTTTGAAGACCAAATTGGGAAGTCTATGGAGGTCTATGTAGATGACATGCTGACTAAGAGTTTGAAGGCATAGGATCATGTGGTTGACCTTGAGAGGACCTTTAACACGATGGACAAGTATTGGATGAAGCTCAACCCGCCCAAGTGTGTCTTCGGGGTTAAAGCAGGGAAATTCTTGGGGTTTATCGTGAATCAAAGAGGTATTGAGGCCAACCCTGAGAAAATAAAGTCCCTCCTAGAGATGAAGACCCCCAAGACCATTAAATACGTTCAGAGGCTCACGGGGTGAGTGGCTGCTTTAAATAGGTTTGTGTCTAGAGCCACAGACAAGTGTTTACCATTCTTCAAAATTCTCAAAAAGGCCTTCAAATGGAGTGAAGAGTGTGATGAGGCTTTCAAGGAGTTAAAGTCGTACCTAGGGTCTCCCTTGCTGTTATCCCGACCAGTACATGGCGAATAACTACATGTGTACTTAGCTGTCTCAGAATCGTCCATCAGCACAACCATTGTGAGTGATGAAGATGGGGTACAGAAGCCTGTGTACTTCAACAGTAGGGCACTCCAGGGGGTAGAGCAAAGATACCCAAGGATGTAGAAGTTAGCATATGCCTTGATCCATGCATCGAGAAAGATGAAGCCCTACTTCCAGTCCCATACAATGGTCATCCACACTGACTCTCCTCTTAGGCAGGTTTTGCACAAGCCAGAAAAGTCAGGGAGGTTAATGGCCTGGGCCATAGAGTTGGGGGAGTTTGACATTATGTATCAACCTAGGAAGGCCATCAAGGGGCAAGCATTGGCAAATTTTATGGATGAATTTACTTGGGAAGATGATGAAACTGAAGACGAGAGCCTCGAGAAGACAGATACCCTATCGGTAAGACTCACCGACACACCTGCAGATAAGGATGAAACAAGCACTACTAGAGAAAAAGTGGCCAAAAATGAAGAGGGAAGATATCTCTTTAGATAGGGGTCCCTCACCGAGGAATTTTTTCCAGAAGATACTGTGTGGAGCCTCTTCGTGGATGGGTCCTCCTGCGACAGCGAAATTGGAGCTGCACTTATAGTGTCGACACCCGATGGCACAGACATTGAGTACGCACTGAGGTTCAACTTTAAAGCCTCCAACAACGAGTCCGAATATGAGGCCCTGATAGCAGGGCTCTCCTTGGCCAAGTCCCTTAGTGTCGGCCACATTTTGGTCCATAGTGATTCAAGGCTAGTAGTGAATCAGATACTAGGAGCCTACCAGGCTAAGGATGAGAGGATGGCCAAGTACCTCGAGAAGGTGAGATCATTGCTGAAGAGCTTCAGAGAACTTGAAGTCGCAAGGTTATATTTACTTAGTTTAATTCGTAGAATACACACAAGCAATCCAATTTTAATATTAGCTATAAAGTGATATTCTCCAATTTCAATTTAAAAGCAGATTCACAAGTTTGCAAGAACAAATTTCAATTAATGCAATGGGATTGATAACTTGATTAATTAAGATAAAATTATTCCAATTTTATTCATTTTGTCCTAAGCATACATCTAGGTGATTCAATAAAGTAAAATGCAAAAATCCCAACCACAACACACCGATATACGAGGGAAACCCAAATGGGAAAAACCTCGGACGGCTGGGCCTAGACAAAATCCACTACAAAAATAGGTTTTACAAGAGACTCAAAAGACTTACAGACATTGACTCACTCATGACTTGCTTATGCCGTCCTCGACCTCTAAATTTGTAGTACGCGAAGCTCCAACGCGTTGCTCGACCCTCCTCGTGTCACGGTATCCACCGAAGCCCAAAACCACCGCCTCCTCAAAGCTTGAATGTAGAGATCCACCGCAAACTTGCTTGTTGAATGTCAAGTTGATTGAAGGAGTTTTGTTTCAAAAGATGATAAAAATGTTGGAGATGATTTTTACCAAAAAGAGGGAAGTTATAGAAAAAGCTCTCAAGAGAATAATGAACTTCCTTGACCTTTGAAACTGATTTTCGTCCATATAAAATAACCGAAAAAGTAGTGGACCAAAAGAGTTGTAGGAAAAAACTTCTTAAAAAAATAAGTTTAAAAATTCAGATCTGGCAGAACTCATTCGAACGAGGTCGTTCGAACGACTTGTCGTTCAAACGAGTTATCTAACGAGGTTCCAGTTTCGAATTAGATAGGTCGTTAGAAATCTCATTCGAACAAGATCGTTCAAACGACCTTTCTAAGGAACTTCTAACGAAGTTCTAGTATAGTCTGGGGAAAGTCGTTAGATCCAGGTCGTTCGAACGACCTGGATAAACTTCGAGCGAGATTTTATATTTTGCACAAATTTGTTCAAATTTATTTCAAAAATTTTTCTTTATGAAAATTACTTATTTACGAACATTTTCTTTATGAAATTTTCTTTATTAGACAAAATAATCCAACACATAAACTTTATTTTGGTCATATACCTTTGAAGGATAGCTAGCATGGCATGAATATTGATGACGCGTGAACTTTGGATGCGATGCTTGAATCTTTACGATGAATGATGCTTGATGCAGAATGACCCAAAATTGTTTTGTCCAACGGAATAGCCAATATAACAAATGACTCGATTGGAAATTTTTCCTTACAAATCTCCCCCTTTGGCTATTCCGGGACAAAACAGAATAATAAAAATAAATAAAAAGACACGTGATTTAGTGTTACTACCTACCTGTTTGACTCACTTTGTCCTTTATTGCGCACATGCACTTTGTTCGACTTTTGTGCCTGTCTATCACATCTTGGTTAAGTGTTTCCATCTCAATTATGTCTATACAACGAACCAAATGCTATAAAACTTGACAAAAAGTAGTGCATGTTATAAACCACTTGTGAGATTGTGTTATTTTATTTTGAAAAATGGGTAAGTGATATGAAAGGTAGTCATTTATCCATTGCGATTAAGCCACTGTTTAAATGGACCTAAAAAAGTGAGGAATTAAAAATTATTCGGGGTACTATGAGGGTTAAAAGGCAATAAAAAAATTGAAAGGCAATAAAAAAAATTATGCCAAAACATTGGCCAATAGTCTTTTTAGTTTCATCACCTCATAAGAAAAATAAAAATCATTATATTTTAACGAGGGAGTTTTAATGGAATTTAAAATGGTTTGCACATCCTTGAAAGTCATGAAAAATCATTACATAGTTTTTGACGTTATTGGTGTGGAAATCATTTATACTTTGATTTGTTGATATGATTAAGACGATGTCATCTAAATTCCACCAAATGACTGTTTTTTATGTTCGTTCATTAGGAGTACACTTATGCATCTTGCACACGTAATGATTGAGTCGATTTTCCTATCGAATTTGTTCACACCCATTCATTATGTATCCATGATTTGGTTGTCTTAGTGTAAATTCATGGTGTGTGATATTTGTAACATTATTTTTTGCATTTTTCTCTGAAAAATCTGAAAAATCAAAAATAGTTTGTTAGCCTTGGTTTATCGTGACACCCCGATTTGTTTTTATGAGATTTATTCTTTTCATTGTCTATTTCGGACAAATAAAAAGGGGGAGAACGAATTATGATTTTATGGGGCAGTTTAAGTATGGGGGAGATTTGATTATACTTTCATTTTTATGCTTATATCATTTCAAACTCGATACATCACGTGATTTTTGCTTTGTCTCATGTGTGTAAGTACAATTGAAGATCTTTGAATTGCACACCCTGATGAGAAAATCTTGGAGTTTTTAAAGGTTGATTGTTGAAGTATCGTTTGAAATTTTTTGAACACTTATCATTTTATCTTTCCCTGTTTTTTTTATGGGAGGGTAGATTTGTATAGGTCATTTTTGAGATAGATAATTCGAATATTTTTATTTTGTAGCGGCATAGACATAGGGGAAGATTTGTATGGACATTGTCCGTCAAAATTTGTATGTCATATATCACTATAAGTCGTCTAAGAATTGAGAAGATTACATCTACACAAGACAAATCCGAATTTCAAGAAGACTTCAACATTCAAGACCAACAAGGATGAATTTGGTAAAATGTGTTTATGTTCCATTTACATTTTACATTTAAAGTGGTGTTGGGATATTTTTGTGAAAGATAAAATATTTTTTTCTATTTATGAAAAATGAATTTTTTAAAATGTTTTCAAATGGTTTTAATTTTTTATCGTAAAAGTTATTTGGAGAAATGTTTCTAATCGCATGAACAGTTTTATGTTTTCAGGCTTCAAAAATATTTAAAAGACTGAAGCTTTCTGAGTTACGTGTATGTTATCATTCGAACGACATCGTACCTGGTTCAAACTAGATCAAATCTCACTCAAACTACGTCGTATCGTTCGAACGAGAGGTGTTTTGTTCTGACACATCACCGCCTTAAATTTTATTATAAATAGTGTGTCAGACTTCTCGATTTTTGTGTGGAGAAAAACTAGTTTTGATAGAATACATTTTTTATTTTATTCTCCAACATTGTGAGGGTTCATAACTTTTTTTTTACAATTCACAATCCCAATATCTTTTGTGTCAGTTGTTTTGGGAAACCCAAAACATAGTTAGCTTTTGTTCATACTTTGTGGGGAGATCTCTACAACTGAGAGCTACGTGCTATTGTGGAGTGAGTCCCTACGAAGTTTGTGACTGAGTGTCATTAAGGATCTTCTGTGTGTTGATTCTTTGCTGAAGATTGCGTGTCTGGACTGAGTGTCCTTGTGGTATAGCTGCGTGTGAACTATTATTGATTTCTAGTCGTTGCTTTAAAGGTTTGACGAAGACACTGTGTGTTGCACCTGTGGTTGATTATCAAGTTATTTGTAAGTCAATGGTCTTGTAAACTCGTCAAAGTTATAGAAATAAAAAGGTTTTGCTCTGAGGGTATTTTTCCTGAAATTTGTGTCACATACTTTATTTATAATGATTTGACAATTGCACGCGCGTAGCTATTTGAGTTGAAGGGCTGCATTGATTTGATTCATAAATTGACACTAATTAAATAAGTTTGTGACTGGAATTTGCGCAACTATTTAAATTAGTATCACACATAAGGTTTTACATATAAAACACAAATTCTCATTTATGTTGACTTTAGAGAACTTAATAGAGCTTACCCTAAAGATGAGTTCTCTCTAACTTCGAATGATAGGTTCATTGATTCAACGATTGGTCATGATATGTATAACATTATGGATGGCTCTGTAGGATTAAACCATATCAAGATGGACCCAAATGATGCGGAGAAGATAACATTCGAAACTCTTTTAGGAAACTTCATGTACAATGTAACGCCTTTTGGTCTGAAAAATGTGAGGGAAACTTATCAGATCATAATAATGGATATTTTTCATGATGTTTTCCATGAAATTATGTAATTTTATGTGGACGACCTTGTTATCAAATCAAATAAGGAGGGTTTCCATCTATCTAATTTGAGAAAAATTTTCAAGATATGTTGGAATTACAAGATAAAGATGAACACACTCAAGTGTAATTTTGGTGTAATTAGTGAGAAATTATTAAGTTTTGTGCTTGATTGGTAAGGAGTGCAGATGGACCAAAGAAACCAAAAATACAGTCTGGAGATGCATTTTCCAAAAATGCAAAAAGAGCTAAAAAATTCCTCAGGAAAGGTTCCTTACTTGAGGAGATTTATTTTAGGTTGGTCTGAGATAACCCACACGCTGATGGAGCTATTAGAAAAGGGCACAAAGTTCAAATTGGAGTAACCACACCAGGTTGATTTTCACAAGCTTAAAAAATCACATCTCTCCTCAAATGATGATTCCACCTAAGCCAAGAGCACCTTTGCTAGTTTATCAAACCTTAACTTCAATTTCCATCGATTATTTGTTAGAACATGATGCTGATGGACAAGAGATACCTACCCACTACTTGAGTAGGATTTTCCATGGCTTTGAGCAAGATATAAAAGAGTGGAGAGACATTGTTTGGCTTTAGTATTTATGGCTAAAAAGCTTAGATAGTATATATTGTCTTTCACACTAAATATAGTGACAAGATGTGATCCAATTAAGTTTTTTCTCGCATGAAATATCTTAGTTGGGAGAACAACAAGGTGTTTTCTCATTCTATTAGAATATGATATGAAGTGCGTGGTTCCTCCCAAAATCAAAATCCAAGCCTTGCAAATTTATTGGTTACTTTTCCTTCTAGATTGTTTGAACCCATTTATGAAGATATACTTGGTAACTATTTTCAATCCAACATCTGCGAGGCATACTTGGAGGAATAGTCCAAGGAGTTCAACAGGTTCATTAGATAAAGGCAAGGGATGAGCAAAGGTAATATTATCTAGAGGAAATAAGGAGATCTTTTTGTAATTTAAGTTATATTTTTCTTATTCAAATAATTACGCAGAATATGAAGCATTGATTCTAAGGTTACTTGAGGCCTTATGAAGAGGAATTCGTTCACTTTACATTAGGGGAGATTCCAACTTAGGGGTCAAATAAGTGAATGGTGAATAGATATTGAATCACCTCAAATTATTCCCTTATCGAACAATCATATCAAGGTCCATCGATCAGTTTTATGAAGTCAAAGTAGAGAGACCTCAAAGAACGATAAACATACATGATGATGCCTATACCATAATTGTACAAAAGATAGCCATGCAAGGTGAGTCAATAATCATGGTAATCCATCGAGGGACTTCTCCATTTTCTATGCTTCATCTTTTTCCTACAGATGATGCCTCAGATTATAAAAGAGAAATAATAAAGCAATTAGAAACAAAAGATTTTTTGATAAAGCTCACCGAACCGCCACAATTATAAATATCCTGGTGGTTGGTTGGCCAGATGTTTTAGCCCCAAAGACACTAAAAGATGGTTAAAGGAAAATCGTGAGAAACTTTATGATATCATTGAGATTTCTCTCTATAGAAGAATCCAAAGAGAGGGGTATTATTGGCCTATGATAAAACAATATGCAACAACAGAGTAATGAGATTGTACTAAATGTCAAATATTCTTTCAACCATTTAAGTGCAATTTCCAATAAGATGAACTGAACTGGAGGTGGACCTATATTGATTTTATCAAAGATGTAATTGTACTAACATAGAAAGAAGATTCCATATCACTTTGAAAAGCAGCTCCAAGGTTCTGCTTTCTAGAGGATAAGCTTTATCAACGAGGATATTTGAACAGCCCCATATGATGCATCACCACAGAAGTAGCATAAGAGGTTCTCTAACAAGTTCACAATATAGCTCATATCAGGGAAGACAAATTATATGATCCACTTATGACACTTGGATTTTACTAGCCAATGATGGATAAGGATTCAAGTGAGTATGTTCGAAAGTGAAATGCCTGTCAAGTACATGGCTATCTAATCCATGCTCCATCGGTCAATTTGCACTCATTGAGGACATCTTATCCTTTCTAAACCTGGGCATTTGACCTTGTGGGGCTAATTAAACCTCCATCTAGTGGCAAAATATGGATTCTCGTGGGAACTAAGTTCTTTACAAAGTGGGAAAAAGTAGTACCTTTGAAGAGGGGAATAATAGGAGTGGTGGAATAATTCATTAAAGAATATACCATCTGTCACAATTGTATTCCAAAGGTGATTCTATCAGATAATGGAACTCCATTCATTAATAAATAAGTGATAATGTTGACAGATAATTATTCAATTATTTACCAAACTTCAACGGTGGCTTACCCTAAAGGTAGTGGTCAAGCAGAAGCCACAAATAAAACTTTTGTCAACATTTTAGCCAAATGATGGAGGATTATCCTAGGGCATGGGTTGAAAAGTTTCCCATGTTTCTTTGGGCATATCAAATAACCAAGAGGAAGACAAAAGGTTACATATCTTTCTCGTTGGTTTATGGAGCTGAAGTAATTTTTCTAGTGGAGTTAGAAGTATAATCTGCCAGATATGCCTTGTGAAGTAACATGCTTCCTCAAAGAAGGCATATTCAACTAGTGGCATTGGATGAACAAAGAGATAATGCAAAGAATCATTTTAAGTTTACATGAAGAAGTTCTCCAAAGCTTATGAGAACCTCGTGAAATCAAGAAAGTTTGTTGAAGGAAATTTTGTGTTAAAGGTTGGTGTATGTCACATTAGAAGACTTCATTTGCCTAAATTTATAGCAAATTATGAAGGATAATATGTGGTTAAAGAAGCACATGACTGAGGTTATTGTTTTGATTTCAAAAATTAAAGATAATAGGTCATTCAAGGTTAATAAAAAGTTGTTGAAAATGTATCATGTTTGAAAAAGAAACTTGTAAATGTTTTATTTGTTATTTCTTGATGAAATGCGAAGAATCACATTAGTTTGTAATATGTGTGAATAAAATGTTATAGCAAGTAACTAAGTGTACACATGAGATTAAAAAGAAAATAATTTATTTTCATTCTAATTTCAGGTAATTACAATTAAAAAAATGGGACTACTGCCCAGAGATACAAAATAGTGAATTGATCCTAACAAAAATCCTAAGCTAGAAGCAGTGAGGAAGTAATACCCACCTAATATAGCTATATCTTGAGAAAATTTTGATAAATGCTCTGAGGAAGTATTCCCCAACTAAGATAGCTATCGTTGATGCTCAAACTTAGAAAAACTATTCATTTTAACCTCTTCCTTTTGTTTGAAGACGATTTCATGCTATCTTTTAGCAACAATCAAAGCCACCTATGTTCTATGTACCCTTTAATAACATTTTCCAAGTTAAGGGATGAGTTTTTTTAGTTTGCCTTGTTCGATTTTAAAATCCTTGATAACTTTGAGGTAGCTATAACGATAGGTTGTTAGCTGAAGGTATTTTAGATCTTCATCTTGTTGATCCACCAAGAAAAATCATATACATCCTTCCCCAAAGATTTCATATTGCCTACGAAGTGATTTAGTACATATATATCGAAGGTAGATGGTGAAATATTCTCAATCTCATCTACAGTGGTAGCAACCCCTTGGAGGTGATAAACCATTACCAAGTTGTAACATATCACATAGTCAGTAGTAAAAGTCTTAAGGTGAGATGTCAGAAGCCGATCAAGAGAAAAATTGTCATTGAATGATAGTGCGATTCTCAATCACCTACATATAGTACTAGGTTAATAACACGCATAGAAAAGGTGGCTCAAAACTAGACTCACTCTCCCCAGTTTACACGTTGACTATAGAACCTTGGTTAGCAGGGGACAAGTAAAAAGAAGGTGGAATAGCGAGATCCACCTCAACAAAAGGCATAACAAGACAAGTACTTGTTAGAGGACTACTCTCTATAACAGGATGCAAGAACACAAACCTTAGCACAATTGGTGTTATGCCACCAAGAAGATGTATATAAAATTTTGATAAAAACCTTAATAGTAAGACACTAAGTTGACTTACAAAGTGTAAATTATTTGATAAAAACCTTAGTATTAAGCTACTAAGTTGACTTACAAAGTGCAAATTGTGTTAGAGAAACCTTCGAGCTAAGCTATTAAGTCAACTTACAAAATGTAAATTTTTAGAAAAATCGAGTAGTAAGCTACTAAGTTGACTTACAAAGTGTAAATTGTGTTAGAGAAACATTAGTAATAAGATACTAAATTAACTTACAAAGTGTAAATTATGAGAAAAACCTTAGTAGTAAGATACTAAGCTGACTTACAAAGTGTAAATTTTTTTAGAGAGTTACCTCATCAACAGAAAGAGGAGGAACCACATCCTTGAAGGTTGAACTAATGCATTACCAGAAAAATCTTGAGGTTCCACTACTTCAATAGGTGTAACTAAATATGGATCAATATCAGCTGAGGGAGATGGTTACTCTCTATCTTCACTCTTAGTAGGCTGAAACACAACAAATCGAAGATGCTTATAAATTTTATGCTTAAAAACATGCAGAGAATAACATTTTGTTCTAAAAAGGAAATTAATTGAACAATCATCTAACGGATAAGAATAAGATTATCCGAAGGAAGTATAAATGTAGTAATTACATTCACTTACAAATATAACATTAAACTAAGAATTGATAATGCAACATACTCATATGATGTAATAATAACAACAAAGATGATCCTTTTGAAACTTACCTCAGCCGAATCAGTTTGAGGTACCACGGTCAAAAGCAACTCCCTCATAGTTAAAAGAATTGAATGAATGTAAGGATAAACAACTATACTTAGAGTCACTAGAAGGTCTTTGGTGAGAAAGAGACCTCCTAGAATATGTATGATCAGTCATTAGAGAATGGGTCATCGACGAAGGTGCAAAAAATGAATCTCTTATATCGGACTTAAGTTTTCTTTAAAGGGTGGGTTATCATCAATATCACATTGATACTCGAAGACAAAGGACCATCCTATGAATAAAGAACGAAGAAAATGTTATACAAGTAGTCAGTTCAGGTTAAAGATGACTCGGGAATAACATCACGAGTGGAAGAAACTTCTACAGCATCATCTAGTTTTTCGCCTAAAGTATGCTCAAAGGAACCTTGGGGGTAAGGAGTTGGTGTCATTATAATTCATTCCCAACATAATTTCTTCATCAAATGTTTCTTTCATTGAGGAGGCACATTAATTATGGTGATATCTTTTTAAATCACCTAAAACATCATCTGTGCTAATAAGAGTGGGATATATAAAAGGCAAAAGATCAACTACCTTTTAAAATTCTCAACAATAACAAGATTTTGGGGTTTAATGGCCTCCAGGGGTACAACAACCACCTCGGAGGAACTACAAGCTACTTTGGATTTCTAGGGAGCTTTGGATTTTATGGGACCTCCGAGCGCTTGAGCTTTCCTTTTTGCACCAATGAGCCCTATCTGTTGGAGTGCAGATTTATTTTTGGAAAAGGTAAAATCCCTAAACCAATAAGATGCATTTAAAAGGCCCACTTTGAGAAGAGCATTCTCGTATTTCTTCTAAATGTAAGTTATCCAAGCAGAGAAAACTTCACGTCAACCACCCAGTGCTTCAAACTTAATGTCGGAGTAGGGAAACCTCCCCTACTCTAACGAAATCTCAAAATACTATATGGGGGTCGGTTGCCCCCCTTAGATTAAGTCTTTGATTCATTAGCTATATGAAAAGGGTCATTAAACCCTTTTAAATTCATAGAGAAAATCCTACCTTCTTACCAAAACTTGTCTCCCTCTCCAAAGAGTGAAGCATGAAGATGGTGGTTAAAAATTGCGTCCTTCATTGACAGCTCAGACGATAGAGTAATGCCTAAAACCTTGATGGAATCATCTACGAATTTTCTTGATGAGGCCATTATTGTTAAAACAATAGTATAGGCAGAGAAAATGATGAGAAAATGTTAGAGAAAGTTATCAAAATAGGTTACCATCACCAAAGAGTGAATAAAAGATGAAGTTTTGTTGAAGAAAAGAAAAAAAAAGGACAGTTTTTAAAGTGTTACCTGCTTAAGGATTTAGAAGGTTTAAAGAAAGTAAAAAGAAAGGGGTTTCTAAAGACAAAACATTAACTTAATTTTATTGGTTAATAAAAATAGGTGACTGTTTGAATTTTGGGGTAAAAATGATGGTTACACAAGCTAAAGTCATAGAGATGATATTGAGGCTACATGTGAAAATGGGTGATGATAATGTCAGAGTTAATGATATTCACATTTAATGCAAAGATATACCAATATAAAGTTTTTCACGTGTAAAGTAAATATAGATAGAAATGGACACATGTATGAACAAAGCTCTTCAATTTTTGGTCTTTTAGCAGAAGGTTCTTCAGTTTGATTTTCATCACACAGAGGTTCCTCGATTGAAGATTCAAAATGGAAATGTTAGGAATAATGAGCAGTTAAGATTGGAATGTGATTTGTCTTACCTAGCCAAAGTGTCTTAAAGTCACAAAAAAATTTTGAATGAGGTGTTTGGTACATAAACTTCTTGTTTACATAACAACTTTCTCTATGAGGGGAAAATGTAGGAGGGGATTATTTATAGAATTCCTTACTCAGAGATAAATTACTTTAAGAATGTAAAAAGGGAGTTTATTTGATGTTACATAAAGGAGCTTAATCAAAACACTTAAAAGATCAAGTCTTCCATTCGGAATAAGCTCAAGGAAGAACAAAAGAATCTCAAGTTAAAGGTTACCAAAGAAACTACTCCCGAGAACAAAAAGGTAAAAAAAACTCCACACGATCAAGCACGATGTGAAAAAACTCACCCAATGGAGCATGTTGTGAGCAACCACAAACTTACACAATCAACGATGCTTATGGCATGTAAAATTCCATTTATGAAGAAAGCATAATCTGACATAAAGACACATTCATTTTGCATATAATCCATGGACATCATAATTTATCTAATGTCGTGGGTGGTGTGATCAACACATTTTATTATAATAATACTTTTCTCCATATTTTGAGATAACTTTATGCCACACTTAACTATTTTGTCCCCCGTTACATGACTAGTGGTGGTTTATAAGCATAAGCGTCCCACGAAATGGAGACTTACTATATATATCCATTGAAAAGGCACGACATATAAGATTAAAGTCAGACAGCAGTATTTAGAGAGAAGATATTTTTTTAAATAGACTTTAATAGACTTGAAGAGATTACAAGAGAGTTTCAAATACTATAAACACTTATAAAGGTAATGTTTTATCTGGATTTGAGCATTTTTAAACCTTAATTTCCATTTTAAGTGAAATGAAACTCTAGATCCAATGGGCATAGCCCAAGTTGGGTGAACCACGTTATTTATTATGTTCCTTCCAACTGATTTCCTCCTCTAAGAATATTTTTACTTCATTATTGAGTTTAATTATCATCACTCTTGAAAACCATATTTTCATATTACCATATGCAATGGTTACTCCTCAATTCTACTACAAACATCCAGGTGATAAGAGAAATTACCACTTCCTCATATTACCTAAAGAGAAGTGATATCTTATAAAATTAATTTAAGATAAAGAAAATAAATGGGAGTGTAGACACCACATTTTAGGACCCCCTAATTCTCTCCTTAGGTCCCTAAAACCTACCCATTTCACTATAAACCCTAAGTCGCACTCCGAGTACCGATCTAGAGGCAATCGGGCACTCCCAGACCCCGTTTGACTCCAGTCAACTCTATCGCCAGAGTAAAATTTCTTAGAATCTTTTAAGGTCTCTGAATACCCTTTCCAACAGTGAAACCCTTTCGCGAATTGGCATAACGGTTTGGACGAAGGGACCATTTTACTATTAAAAATAAATTTAGAGGTCACCAGGAGCTCCCAAGCCCCGATTTGACCCCAATCAACTTTATCATCAACGAAAGCTCTTTAAATCTTTAAAGGGCACCAAAACTAGTTTTGAATGGTCTACTCCATTCACGAAACGACATAACTGTTCGAACGAACAACCAGTTCTCCCTTAAAAATTGATTCGGAGGCCACCGGGCGCTCGCGGGATCCGTTTAATCAAGGTCAACCCTTTGGCTTGAATGAGACTGAATCAATCTTCGAAGGGAACTAAATACCATTTCTAAAGTTCTGCCTCGTGCGCAATTCGAACCTATGGTACGAACGAACGATCCATTTTACTCCGAGAGGTCACCAGGGGCTTCCGAGCCCCAGTTGACCAAGGTCAACTTTTCGAACCAATCAAAACTCTTTGGAATTTTACGTACATCTCCTAATATTTCCAACGGTCTGCCCCATGCATGATTCTGACTTACCATGAGGAGCCAAAAAAAAAATTTCATCCGGCGATCTCCCGTTCAAAAGACCGACGTGAGATTTCGAGCCACGTTTGACCCAAAGTTAACTCCCGGACCAGGGAGCGGCCCAAAGAACTCTTGAATGTCTCTGATATAATTTTCTAATGGTATAACTCATGCACTATTCAGATCAATGGATTATGTTCTATGATGTTTTTTCCAGGAAAAATCTGCACGAGATTCCTAATTGGCAGGTCCAGATCCCTCCCAATCGACAGTGTGTCTAGGGTCACTTGATGATAGGCAGGATAAGGGCAGTGTCGATCGACAATCCCCAGACGCTATAAAAGGAGTTCATGGCCTCATTACCATGGACTGTAACACCATAGATCCATCAACATCAGTGATCTCAACAACACTCTCTCAAAATCAGTGAAGTTCCCCATTTGAAGTTCAATTCAATCTTACATTCCCATCCTTTACATACCCAATTTGGCAAAATCATATTCTCTCCCATACATCACTCATCTCAAATTCAAGTGAGTTCATCCAATCAAGCTTCAAAGAAGGTCCAATTGTTTCCCTCTCTCTTTAAATTCCATGTTTTTGCATAAATTTTGTTAGATTCAGAGTCTAGTTCCTACTTTAGTTCATACACATTAATATCTACATTTTTATTAGTATATTTAACATACCTTATTTTTAAAACCCCCAAAACAAAGAAAAAGAAGGTTATGCCCATAAAAGTCCGAATGGAATTATTCATCACGATTTTTCAAAACCAAAAACACATTTTCTACACATCCACATCTATAATAAAATTCCATTTGGGACTATGGGATAAAACCCACCCCCATGCTGCATTCGAAGTATATGGACTTTGGTGCCTTTATAGGCTATGTAGGCATTTCGAATTATAGCTCGAGACTCGAGTCCAATTTTCCAATTTTTAAACTTCCCAAATTCTAATTTTCTCATTTTCCCAATTTCACAAATTTCCCAATTTTCCTAAAATCTCTCATTTCCACATTTATCATATTCTTGCATTACATAGTAGGCTTGTTCGCATTTCATCCAACACCTATTATCGTTTCAGAATAACGATTAAATATATATATATATATATATATATATTATTTTGGGAACATTCCTATGGATGACCTCACTCTACATTTCCCATGGTATAAGTTATATACACATGCACACACTTCAGAGAGAAATAAAGGAAAACAATAACACTAGCCCATGAGATACCGAAAGGGAGGGATGGGTACCTAAGACCTTCCCATTTCGTAACTTAGCCCCCAAACCTTCGATCTACTGGTTTCGTATGCGTCAGTTGTCCTTGATGCCACTCTCTTTAGGTGGAAACATGTTCTTTTGCCTACTTTGTGCAAAATAAGATGGGGAATCCATCTCTTTACATTTAACCCACGCCAATGATGCTCGAATCTCCCCGAAAAAGGGTGCGAGAGCGCTATCTTTTGAGGGATCCTCCACCCCCTTCACCTAGAAGATTTCTCGGGATGGCCATAGTGGTGTCTCCACTAGGGACTAGATTTTTCATAAGAGGGATAGACTCTGCTTACATGGATTTTTATGTTTTCTCATTTGCTTATACCCCCATTTGTATTTTCCCATTTTCTCTCCTTATTTCATGTACGTACACACCTCATGCTTATGCCACTACTCATACACTTGTAGAAATTCTCCATGTAGACTTCAAACCATGTGAACATAGGGTCACATATAACACTTAGAAATCCATGCTTAGGTGTCACTAACACACACCTCCACTTATATATATCTATGCTCACTTACACATATCACACACCACTTGTAGTTGATCCATGCTTAGGTTCACTACCACACACTAACTTGTAGATAGTCACACACTAGTCATTCTCACATATCCATGATTTTTATTGATTTATTTCTTGTACATCATTCCCCTACTTGGCGTGATGCTAATCAATAAAGATGCTCTCTCCATTAGATGATAATCAAGAATCAGCATGATTCTTGATTAGCATAATCAATCATGCATGATTCTTGATACAAAGGGCATTGATATTGACCAAATTTTATCCCATAACTAGGGGTCACTTCGTGATGAGCGCTGGTCCGGCAGGTCACAGTTATCCTAAGCTATATGACTCTCACCTTCCATTGGCCAACTACCTTCGACATATATCAAACGGTTCCCCCGCATCGTATCGCTTGACCGAAGTCATAATGGTAGGTATATCGTAGGGAACTCGTTTACATACGTCGAGTATATTGAATTATCTCTCACACATACTATCCCCACGAGGTATATAGTGAGATAATTCATGTACACTCAAGTATATCAAATGGCTTGTACACACATACCGATTGCCCTTAAAAGCAAGATGTATATTATGGAAGTCGTGCTAAAGTGGGGAACCCTTTCAATTAACCCAATAACTGCATACCTGCATATAGGTGTCAAACCTAGGACACACATATTATTTTTATCGGATTCAACCCGACATTCTGCCAAAATTCTGGGTTAGCTTGCTGCCCAAATTTTTGTGAAATTTTTAAAATGGGACCATGCCCATGAGCCAGGTAACAAGTCCAACCATAGTTTTTACATATTCTTCAGCCCTAATTTTTTCTAGGCTCGGGTCCCATCCGGTATTTCTCTTTTTGCATTTAGGTAAACCTAATAAGTGATAACCTAATAAACATAATAGTAATCATGTTGAGGCACGTCTCTCACTTTTCCTTCTTTCTTTTTCCAAAAAGTGTCCAAAAACATTGTTCCTCTTTTACCAAAAATACCAAAAATATTTCCTTCCTTTTACAAGAAAAAAAAAACATTTTTTCCTCATCTTTTCCACAAAATGCCAAAAATATTCTTTCCACTTTTCCCAAAATAAATCTAAATTCTTTCTCCTTCTCAGGTCGATCGTATACCCTTGGCCTGACTCCTTATTAGCTTCGATCTTTAGTAGAACTGCCTCGAAGCTCCGTCAGTAACCTTACTTCCTCTGAGTATGTGATTCATCAGCTTTCTATCGAGAACATAGATCAAATACCAAATGTGCAGCCCGTTTTGTTAACAGTTCTAGCTCAACTTACTGCCAAGATTGACAACCGTCAAATCGAAGTTCATAAGATGCAACGAAATCGGGCCTTTATTCTCGAAGAGCTCGAGGTCCCCTTCCCTTGCGATATGGTTTCGCCTGAACCTGAGCCTATTTGGGTTCCCGAGGAATACCAGCATGCTCCACATGATCCTCCTGCTAATGGGCCATCACCAACCCATATACCTATGCCTAACCTTACCCAGCTAGGGGCTAAATTATACGTGACCATTGATCCGAAGGAGGAAGAATTGAACAAATTCAAGGAAGACCTCAAGATGTTGATCGAGAAATTTTGACTAAGTTAGACCCTCTGGAAATTACATGGACTAGACCCACATATCTCCATATCCTAAAATGAGGTTACTAGAAAAGGTCAAGATGCCCAACATTGAGAAATTTGGCGGTAGTATACCTCCAATTGTTCATCTCCATAGTTATCACCGAGCCATGACTCTCCTAGAGGCCTCCGAGGAAATAATGGCCCAAATTTTCCAACAGACCTTAAAGGATAGAGATCTCCATTGGTTCTTATCTCTCGAAGAGTCCAGAATCCTAAGTTGGGAAGAACCAAATGGGCCACCAAAAATTCATAAATAGCCATCTCAAAATAAGGCGATGGAATGGAAAGTAAATCTAAACTACTAAAGCAGATAAAATAAATCTCTAGTTGTGCTCCAAAGATATCCAATACATCCTATGCATCTACTCCTGCAACTATACCTGAAATGTTAGTTAAAACAATGGGTCAGATCCCACTACATGAATACTACCTACCACATGAATACTAGTCACTCCTCTCAATTAGGGTCCGTAGACCCAGACAATAGCATCATACATGATAAATATCATTATAGAATATTTTAAATTAAACGTTATATAAATCAACATGCGAGTAAAAATAAATCTACTACCATCTTCCCACAACTAAGTCACCCTAATTGTTTAAGTCCCATTATTCCATTTCATCATCTAATTTATTAAAGTTATTAATTCAATTTCCACAATCTAACAAAATTAATTCAACGAATTTCATTTATGCGACACCAGTATAGTTAGTTCATTCCTTTACGAGTCCTGTACATATTGCATGTGTGCCCAACACTAAACACCACACACAATCCCCTCATTATAGACATTTTTCCCGTATTCTGTCAGCACTGCACATATTGGTGAGGTTCCATGCACGACATGTCACTATAGCCAGTTCACCCGAATTCTGTCAGACCTTCACATATTGGTGATGCCAACACACACCCATGTCGATATAGCCAGTTCACCTCTTATTGTTATTCCTACACATATTGGCGATGAACATCCATTTTTATACAAGTTTATTGTCTTAGGCATTAGCTGTCAATTTTCTCAAGTTATCATCTTTTTTATTACTGTCAACCTTTAATGGAGCATAAACCCTCAAACCACGCCTATTTCCATACCTAAAGGTTTCCAAAACACAAATATATCTTAACTTATCATTTAGGAATAATACCTACAAAAATCACTACCTAACCTTGCACCTAGGCTAACGATCCAATGGAAACAACATAAAAATTAGCCCCACCCTGGAGTCGTCCCTCCTTAAAAACCTACACTAACTAGTCCCATGCCTATAAAGTATTACCAATAACTAAAGCCTACCTACGAGTCCCATACCTAGTAATCAACCTAAATTATAGCATAGGTTGATATTCGTCCAACCAATCACAATAATTCCTCCAACTAATCACAAGATTGATATTCGTCAAAAATTATATCCGTTTAAGTGTAATTATAACACCTACTAAGTAATTTCTTCTTTTTCAACAGCTTACATATTTTCAATTTACATGCATATCATCCGGTCATACAACAATAGATTTATATTCTAAAAGTTAAACAGAAATAACATAATTTAATATTCAAATGATTTATTTTAACATGTGAACATCCATATAATCTAATGAAAACCCAGCCTCTAACCTAAACATACAAGGGTTTTGAGTCTTAATTCGTATTAAAGATTTGAATCAAAACTGTCCCAACTTTAAATTTCACTTTCCCCAATTAGTGTCTCCAATATATTTTAAGAAAACAATGATTATTAGTGTTTTGGCAACATTTAAAATGCATAATACCAAAGGGGAACAACTGAAGTATTAATTTCTATAAAGAAGTCATCATGAAAATTTGATTATACGGTTGCATTCCTCTCACCAAAATAATTAAGACGCGTTAAATGATCTTGAGAAAAGTTGATTTAGATCTTCAAAACTTAGGTTGAAAGCTGTGTTCAATGGGATTTAGGTTTCGTAGATCAGAGGAGATAATAATTTGCGTGGCTATAACTTTTTGAGAAGGGTTAAAAGACTTTTAAAAGGTCTGAACCCGTCCATTATATAAAGGATTTAAAGAAAGAGCCCTAATCAAATACATCACTAAAAAAACATTGCAAATGATCAGATCGTCAGAATTGGCTAAAATTATTATATGTTGTAGTTGATGGTGAGATGAAACTTCTTTAAAAAATGAAGCTCGATCGGACGGTCGAATTTTTTTTCCTCCTTACGCCAGACCGTCCCCCGATTTTTTTGTTATAAAAAGTCATAATTTCTAAATTTTAATACCGATTTAAATTCTACTTAAAACCTTATTTTTATATTAAAAACCAACATTTTTACGTACCAAAATTAAATAGATTCAAAAAAATTATTTTTCCTAAATTTTTAATTTGACAAATATTTTTACGGAAAAAAAAATACTGGGTGTTACACAATATACAATCGAAGGGCAGAAATGGGAGTATAACATTTTATATCTACGTGCACACACACACACACACACACACACACACACACACACATATATATATATATATATATATATATATATATATATATATGCATGAAACCATTTTTAGTCGAAAAACATTACTTATTCTGATTAATTCACCTTAATCTTATAAAGAACCCCTTCTTGCTTGACTTCACGTCCATTTCTTCATTTAACACACCCGGTTAAATACTTTTAGCAAATACCCTTTGTTTGAGAAAAGCATTTCTTTCACTGAAATTACCCCTAACTCGTACCAAATTTACATTAGTATTTCTTTTAAAATAATAATTCAACACACACAAGCGGTGTATTAGAAAATAATTATTTTTTCTTTGTAAGCCTTTCATAAACACACTACTGTAATAATTATGCGTTAAACCTCTTTAGGTTTCGTGCTTACCCATTTTACCTCTTCACTTGACCAATCCCTTTACTTCATGGACATTTACCAATTTTCTTACATTACTTATCCATGTTATCCTTTAACGGAACATTTATTAATTCACTCAAGCTAGTTTGTCTCTTTTTATATTCGCCACAACACATTTCTTAACATGTTCCACTTTTCATTTTCTTTTTTTTTGAATAATCCAAACATCTGCATCCTTTAATGGGTTGCACATTACAGGCTATGCTACCATATGCTTTGGCCAGTGATTTTGGGTCTTTCACTCTAGGGATCCGGGACCTCTCTGATCATTCATGGTGTCATCCGAGTCCATATTAATGCGTTTTACAAAATTTTAAATGTCCACATTATCATATTTTCATTTATCGGTCGAAGCCAAAACTCAGAGTGTCACCCGCAACTTGTGTTACACTTTAAAATCATCATTTCTTATCCTTTATACACTCGCATTAATTTTATCCCAAAAATTACTTTCATTTAGGACCATTCTCTTTAACACCTTTTCCAACATTTTTATTTCATAAAAATGTTCCACTTTACCCAAATTTACCGTTCTGCCCATTTGTTTCCAAACTTGTTATTTCCTCCATTTTCACAAGTGTCATTTCCCAAGAACATTGTTAAGTTACACACACGAACTTCTTAAATGTTTTTAACTCATTAACACTTATTTAACACTTTGGAGTGGCATACTTCTCAAGTTGCAAATCTCTTTGTTTCACCAGAACCGTTGAAGAATACTTTACAAGAAAAATACCATTTCCTTTACTAACACAAGTAGTCTTAAGACCATACTTATCACATCTTCAACACTTATTCACACACTTTAAGGGATGAAATTTTTATTTTCTTAATTCAAGTTAACACCCATTAAAATCTCTATTAAACTTACTTTCATGCTTATTATGGGGACCCATTTATTATGGTAATTGAAAATAGCCGAAGAAGCACGAGCCACTTAAGAGTCTACTCGAACCAAATCAAATGTTCGACCAACAAATGAGTATTTTATATATAGAAAAATACTTATGGATATACTCAAATCAACCACGAATATTCTTGGCAAAGTTATTCAGGTGGTTTATGATACATCCAACGTGATTATTGAGTTCCTTATGCGACCGAATCTATATGAAACAAGATTTATAAATTATACACCCTGACCTGGGGCAAAGGGATTGAAACTTGATATTTTCAGAGACACTTAATAATAATATGTAACCTCTCGGTGGACTAGGCAAGTTGTTAAACTATGTACATCGTTGTTGTGTGTGATTTATTTTACTTTTTGATCTTTGTGATTGTTTTTATGGATTCCTTTATTGTGATATTTTTTCACTCATAATTGGCAACTTTTGTGGGAAGCGAATTGTATTCCTATGAAAATATTCATTAACATAAAGCCCGTAATGTCTCACCACAGCAGCAACATCCCCCAAGCCAGCGATGCCTAAGAAGACCTAGTTCCTCCTACTGTCAGGTCTGAGATTCACTAGCATACACACACCATGTTCCACCAGGATTAGCATCCTTCCAACGAGAGACAAGGACCACTTAGTTTTATCCAAGTTATAGGTTGGTTAATGCATATGAATCCCGACTTCACAAATAAGAGGAGGTTGCGCGCCTCTAAGAAGAAGAGTATGCTCGCCTCCAAAGTCTCCTTGAAAGAGTGGAGAAATATCTCCATTGAGAAACCAGGAAGTTCCGTGGCAGGACTCCTAGTCGTTGGGTGAGTAATACTCACAGTTGAGGGAAGAGCTGTAGGAGAGACTAGGAAATAACTAAACATGACAGGTTAGGTCATAGTCGATCAGAACGTGGCCACCCAAAGAGACGCCATAAGAGTGGAGATCAATAAAATCATGAGTTCAGAACTCTGGTTCACAGAGAAATGGATCAACATCCTTCCCACCGCGTAGCCAGATCCACTAGAGAGCCAGCTATAAGGGTTCTTAACATGCAGATGAAATCCCCTTTCTTTAGGGGGATTGAAGAAGAGGAGCCCCCTAAGGATTTCACTATTTCTAGGTTTAAGATTTACGATTGTAAGACTGATCCCATCGATCCCGTCTGATAATACAGGCGGGCCATGACCCTGTGGAGACATAATGATGTATTAATGTGTCGACTCTTCCCCTCAAGCCTACATGAAGTAACGCATAAGTGGTTTGAAATGTTGTTACACAGGTCCATCCGGAGATTTAAGACTCTCATAGAACTTTTCACGGCTCGTTCCATAACCAACAACTCCCATCCTAAGAGGATGGATGCACTCCTTATGATGAAAAAGAAGCCATGGGAGAGACTTCAGGATTATGTCAAAAGGTACTGGAAAGTTTTCAATAATATCGAGGACTGTTCAGAGCAAGTTTTCGTAGCATCCTTTAAAATTGTCCTGCCAACCACTTCTTTGCTGCACCAGTCCCTCACCAAGAAGGAAGCCAACACCATCGATGACATGATGGCCAATATCAAGAAGTATGCCAAGGTGGAAGACATGGTTCATCCTAATGTAGGGAATAATGGTCGAGCAAAGGTTAATAAGGGAACAGAGAAGAATGATACCCAGAATAAGGGAAATAAGAATGGGGGAAATAATGACTCCAAGAATGGGAATAAGGATGAAGCCTCTAAATAATTCCAAGATATTAAAATAGTCTTTAAGGAACTCATTTACAAGATCCTCAGGAAAATCAAGGATGAGCCATTCATTAAATAACCAAAGAATATGGGCGATGACCCAACTAAAAGGAACAACGCGCTAAGATGCGCGTTCTATAAGTAGGGAGGTCACAAAACTGAGAATTCTAATGATATAAAGTAACACTTGAAAGATTTAGTTCAAGAAGGTCAACACAATGAGCATATCGAAAAGAAATCAAATAAAATCATAGCCAATGGCGACTAGAAGCCAGACAACATCCTCGATGATGATACATGACATGAGTTTGTATAAATCCATGCATGGGGCATCAGAACTTAAGAGGATAAAGGAGAATTTTATTCAAATGGAACTCGAGAAGGTGACTGCCGTAAGGGAAGATTTTCAAATTTACACCGCCAAAACCTAGGTAGGAAAGCGTCGACAACCAAAAGATGTCGACTACACCAAGCATATTTTGTCCACCGAAGAATATTTGGTTGGGGTAAGGACCCCACACCATAAAGAATTAGACAAGATAATTTTGGACCGGGGGAGTTCTTCCTAAGTCAAGTACCTGGAACTATTCCATAAACTAAAGTTGAATATCTCCAACCTCAAAGAAACCACTATTCTATTGGCCGTCTTTGTAAGAAGGATCACGATTCCACCGGGGAAAATAGTCCTACCGATCAGGGAAGGAAACATCTCAAAGATAATCGAGTTTTTATTAGTGGACATTGAGTCCCCATACCATTCTACTCTGGGCAGAGGTTGGATCCATGCTATGAAGGCTGTACCATCCACATACCACTAGAAATTAAAGTGCATTACTGATCAAGGCATGGTCAAAATCCGTGGCGACCAAGCCACCACTAAGAAGTGTTTTATTGCAGCTATTCACCTAAGAAAAGAAAAAAAAAAGAGATAAATCTCCGTAGGGAGCCCAAGAGGGGTTCATGCCCTTAAATAACAATTATGGTACGATCGACTAGAAATGGAGGAGACTAGGGTCCACCCCTCTAACAGGGTCATAGAATACCTGAAAGAAGTTGTAGCCGATGACCACTTGATCAAATGGAAGTTTCTAATTAGAGCCTCTATTATCGATCAAGAGAAAAAAAAGTTAGTCGCATTCTTAAAGAGCAATCTGGATGATTTTTCTTAGGAACCGTACGAGTTACCCGGGATCGATCAGAGTGTAGCCTTGCATTACCTACACTTCGAGTTACACTTCAAATCGATCACTCAAAAGGCTCTTCGAACAACCCTCAATAAGGCTAAGGCAGTGGAGAATGGAGTAGGGAAACTACTGGATGCAGGATCGATAAGGATGTCCAGTTCCCTAAATGGTTGTCTAACCCAGTAGTAGTACCTAAGAGCAATGTCAAATTGAGGTTCTATATCAATTTTACAGACCTCAATAGGTCATCCTCCAAGGAAAACTTCCCACTCCTAAAAATAAACTAGTTGGTCGATGCTACAACGACACACGAAAGGATGAACTTCATACATGCCTACTCTGTCTACCCTCAGATTCCTTTATTCGGGCCTGATAAGGATCAGACCTATTTTGTACCTGCCATAGGTTAATACTGTTAGAAGGTTATGCCATTTGTCTTTAAGAATTAAGGGAAACTTATCAAAGTTTGGTCACTAGGATGTTCAGCAAATAGATGGGAGAAATAATGGAGGTATACATAAATGATATGCTAGTTAAAAGCAAGAAAAAGCCCGAACACCTTACAGACATAGAAATAACCTTTGATATCCTCAGGAAACATCGAATGAATCTTAATGCAAGTAAGTGTTCATTCGGTGTCCAGTCCGGAAATTCCTAGGCATCTAGTCAATAAGAGGGGAATAGAGGATAATTTGTATCAGATCAATGCTATCACTCGAGTCCAGCCTCCTCAGACATTGATAGATGTTTAAAAGCTTACTGGAATGCTCGCGGTGCTCAATCGCTTCATCTTCAAGTCTTCAAAACGTTGTCGACCATTCTTTTAGCTTTTAAAAAATGGCAAAGGCCTCATACGAGATGATAAGCATTCACATGCCTTGGAAGAGATAATATCTTACCTCAGCAAGACACCCCTTTTGGTAATTCCAAATGATGGATACCCACTGTGTCCATCCCGGGTGGCATCGGGGGGAGAGAGATATCCCATCAGGAAGGTTGTGCCGCGGTCTGACACCCCTCTTTGAAAGGTTCTTTGGTCGTCGTTCGTGTAAGTGTAAATGTGAAGAGATAGATTCATCGGCCTATTTTGTACAAAAATAGGAAAAATAACATGTTGACACTTGGAGAGAGCGGCATCAAGGACTAATTGATGCATACGAAACCCATAGTTCGAAGGTTCGGGGGCTAAGTTATGGAATGGGAAGGTCTTAGGAACCCTTCCCCCCTATTGGTGTCTCATGGGATAGTGTTATTATTTTCCCTTATATCCCCGTGAAGTGTGTGAGTGTGTTTATATAATGGAGATCGAAATCATTCAACTCATACCATGGACAAGGTAGAGTGAGGTCATCCATAAGAAAGTTCCCAAAATAGCATATGTAGGAAGTATGATTTGTTCGTTCATCTCGATATTGATCGTTATTAGGAAAAAATAATACGTGTTAGATGAAACACAAACAAGCATAATAAATATATATATAAGTATGAAAATGGGAGATTTAAGAAAAATTTAGGAAATTGAGAAAATTGAAAATTTGGAAAATTGGACTCGAGTCTCGAATTTTAATCCGAGACGCCTACGTATCCAATAAAGGCATCAAAGTTCAAGTAGTTTGAATGTATCATAGGGTTGGGGTTTATCCCTTAGATTCGAACGAAATTTTATTATATGTGTATGTGTAGAAAATGTTTTTTAGGTTTTAGAAAAAGTGTGATGGACAATTCCGTTTGGAATTTATGAGTGTAACCATCTTTTATTTATTTTTGGGATTTTTGTAGAAAATAAAGATGTGCAATATACTAATAAAAGCTTATATATTAATGTGTATGAACTAAAGTAATTGCTAGATTATGAATCTAATGTTTATTATGCAAAAATAGGGAATTTAAAGAGATTGGAAAGGAGTTGGATCTTCTTTGAAGCTTGATATTTCATCTTGGATTAACTCCCTTAAGTGTTGATGAATGTTGATCGGAGAGAATTATATTTTCCCAATTCGGTATTAAAAGGATGGGAATGTAAGCTTGGATGGAACTTCACATAAGGGACTTCGTTGATTTCGAGGGAATGTTGTTGAGATCGTTGATACTGATGGATCTGTTCTTTTTCCTCTGGAGTGAGGTCATGGCCTTTATTTATAGGGTCAGGGATTAACGATTGGCCATCCCGAGGGGGTGACTATTGGCATGTGATCCCAGACACTGTGCCGGTAGGCAGAGATTTGGACTTGCCAATTAGCGGTCTCGTCCTGGAAAATGGTCATGGAACACAAACTGTTGATCCAAATCATGCACATGGCATACTGTTAGAAAGGTACTTAAGAGACCTTCAAGATTCCTTTGGACTGCTCCCCGGTTCTGGAGGTAAATTTTGGCCAAATATGGCTTGAAATCACATATCGGTCTTTTGGACGGGAGATCGTCGAACGCAAATGGATCGTTCGTCCTCATGGTAGTCATAATTGCACACAGGGTGGACCATTTCAAAGGCTAGGAGATGTTATTTTATATTCCAAAGAGTTTAGCTCAGTTCTAGTGGTTGACCTTGGTCAACGGGGGATCAAAAGTGCCCGAGGACCTCTCAGAGTAAAATGGACTGTTCATCCGTACCGTAGGTTAGAATCACGCATGGGGTGAACCATTGGAAAGGTTATTTAGTTCCCTTTAGAGATTCATTTACTATCATTCAAGCTAAATATTTGACTTTAGTTAAATAGAGCTTGGGAGCTCCCGGTGGCCTTTGGATCGATTTTTAGGGGAAAACTGATTGTCCGTCCGAACGGTTATGTTGTTTCGTGCACGGGGAAGACCATTGAAAAAGGGTTTTAGTGACATTCAAAGATTCAAAGATCTTTCGATCTGACGGTGAAGTTGATTGGGGTCAATTCGTGGCTCGGGAGTGCCGGGTTGCCCCTGAATTGATTTTTACTAGTAAAATGGTCCGTTCGTCTGAACCATTTTGCCGATCTGCACATGGGGCAGATCGTTGGAAAGGGTATTCAGATCCCTACAAATATTTAAGGATATTTTGCTCTGACGATAGAGTTGACTAGAGTTAAATAGGGCTCGGGGGCAGCTGATGGCCTCTAGATCGATACTCGGAGTGCGACCTAGGGTTTGTAGTGAGATGGGGAGGTTTTAAGGAACTAAAGGGATACTTAGGGTGTACTATAATGTCGTGTCTATAGAGACCATCGACGGGTGATCTTGAAATAAGTGATAGCCAAAGAATAGACACCACATGACAAAGGTAGGTTCTATGGACCTAAGGGATGAGGATGACCGATTTAGAGGGTCGAGGTCGATGCTGAGAACCTAAGGTGATGTTAAGGTGGAAGATTTTGAGGACCTAAAGGAGGTAAGGAGTAAGGAGGTGACCAATTTTGTGGGCCGAGGTTAGTTCTAAGGATCTAAATTATAGTGACCAATTTTGTGAGTCGAAGCCAATTCTGTGGGCTTAAAATAGGGGTGACCAATTTTGTGGGTCAAAGCCAATTTTGACGGATTATAAACAAGTGGAGAATTCTTTGGGTCAAAGTATATTCTGTGGGCTTATGACATGGGTGACCAATTCTGGGGGTCAAAGCATATTCTGAGGGCTTATCTGCGGGTCAAAGCCAATTCTGAGGGCTTATTTAGAAGCGACCAATTCTTAGGGTCGAAGCCAATTCCGTGGGCTTAAGATAGGGGTGACCAATTCTACGGGTCAAAGCCAATTCTATAGGCTTAAGATAGGGGTGACCAATTTTGTGATTCAAATCTAATTTTGCGAGCTAAGCGATCAATTATGAGGGTCAAAGCCAATTATGAGGGCTCATTTTTCCTTTGGGAAGTTTGGGGACTCCATTGGGAATGTGTGATCCTTCTCTGGGGATTTGGGGAGGCAATAGATTTAGTTTTCGTTGGTTAAGAGGTAATGATCCAAGGATTTTTACCTAGGTCATTTTTAGAATTTCGGAGCGTCCCCTGGAGACATTACTGGGGAGAACTGTTTTCTAGAATTCTTCTGGGGATGTAAAGAAATTTTTTTCTTGCTGAAAAGGTTCTAATATTAATCTGGTGATTTTAGAAAAAAAATCAGGATTTTTTAGTAATATTTTAGACTTTTTGTATGAAATTTTAATGGGGGTACCGACCGGCATAGATGGAGGGGTGCCAAATGGCAGTGGCACTGTCTTTTGAGGTGCCTCGATCAGTTGGAGAGACAGTGCCGATCGGTGGTGGCAGGGAGATGCTGATCGGCATGCCCCTTAGCTTCCCATAAAAAGGAGGCGAGTTCTCATTTTTCATAGTCTGACTTGCCTTCTTCTGCAAATCGTTCCGACATTCCAAAGTCAAGATATGGATGAGTTCTTAAGAAGCTCTACTCACATGGCATGGATTAATTTTGATGATTGGGTAGGGTTGGAGTGGAGGTCTAAGGTGCCCATTGCACTAGTTCTTCTATGTGAGCCCTCGCGTCATCATTTTTCTAGGGTGGTGAGCCCTGGAGACTATGTAAGTATTGAATGACCTTTGGTATAATTTTCCTTTTTTCTTGACAGTGGTGCTTTATTTGTTTAATTTGACAATGGTTTTGTTTATTTGATTGAAAGTATAACATCTCAATGTCGATGATACGTACCCGGGGGATGACAGGGCTTAAGGATGATTAGGATCACCTTCCATCTATGGTGCATTGGATAGTGTCATCAACCGGCTCTGGATGAGATGCCCCATTTCACTGTTGTTTTGTGTGCTCTGGGGGAGAGGTGGTGGGACACTACCCAAACCTTCCATTTTGGCTTCGGGGAGATGACAGTGACTCCCATTGATGTGAAGCAGTTGCTGGGGTTGGACTGTGATGTTTTGAAGATTGAGGTGGATAGGACGCTGAGGGTGACACCATAGGCGGTGACGACGACATTAGGTCATGTGGAGAGGGTGGTTTCTGGGAACTCTCTTCGTTTGTCACTGTTGAGGAAGTTGTTGTTGAGGAGGATGGTCGATGAGAGAGATGGGCAGTAGGTGTGTTAGATGGCATGCTTGTTCATTGTGTTGGTGTTGGGAGGTTTTCTGGTGGCGACGAGTGGCGATGTTGTGCACTTGTGGTTTTTGCTATTTTTACAAGTGTTTTCGAACATTCGCCTTTATGATTGGGGGAGCCTGACTTTGGCGACCCTTTATTATTCTCTTAATGCATTCAGACGGTGCTATAGGCAGTCTTTTACTGGAGGCACGTATTTTATGGAGGTATTTTTTATATTTCTCATTTTCCTTTATGTATACGCATTTTCCTTCATGCTTTTTGTTTTTTAATTGCTGGCCTTTGTCCTTTGCATACGTGGTTTTATGATGATTAGGTTAAACACCCAGTTGTTATCTTCAAAGATTGACATTGTTGGGGACTTCTGACGAATGTACTGGTGGCGGAGGTCCAACCGACAGTCAAAGAAGTTTCTCTCTGGAAGCGGTGCGTCAGGTCTTGAATGGCCTGACGGGCGAGCGGGTAAGCCCTCTGTTATCTTGAGATTGTCCTTTGCTTTGATGGGTTTTTATTGATATTGATATTTTTCTCTTGCTGGATATTTTCAAGTGACCTTTTTTCTTGGGGGACAACCGTTAAGTACACTAGGGTGACATGTGCAGATGCGGAGTCAACGGGCGTATGTGTTTAGCTACTCTTGGTACCTTGGGGAGAGGTTAGTTTGATAGATCATGGCGGACAAGGTTACGTGCAGTTGACAAAGCCCCTTATGTTCATTAGGCGAGTGCGGGAGATATCAGAGGATGCCCGAGTGGTGAAAATGATGGTTGAGCCTTATTCGCTGTATACTGACATGACTGTGATGTATGACTATATATGATGTTATACCTCTTCCTAGCATGGGTTCAAGTTCACAGGTGGGGTCCTCTCATAGTGCGGGCAGTGCGACGATGTCAGCAGCGATAACGACCTCAGAGGCTCCCTTTATATGGCTATTTTGCCTGGTTACAACATCCGATGAGCTGATGGAGGGTCGGTGAATTTACAACATCATTCCAATGCGATGGACCCGGAGGAGTTGGGCCTGACAGGGTAGGTCCTTTGACCTGAGGTACACTTTTTACCTCTTTGTCCTTTTATTTCTCGATTCATTTCTTCTTATTTCAGACTTGATTGATTTGATTTTTCAATTTTCTTTTGCAGCATATTCAAGTCTCCACTACTTGGCTGATGGATATTAGGGATTAGATATCTTCGGTGACTGCCCATATTCGTGAGGTGGTTCCGGGGCCTTCTTACTTGGTGCCATCTGCCTCGTTTGGGGAAGGGTCGAGCTCTGTAAGTAGTGGAACATCGTCTCGCCGCACGGGGAAAGGGGTGCGCCGCAAGGATGGGGGCTCTTAGAGAGAGAGAGAGAGAGAGAGAGAGAGAGAGGGAGAGAGAGAGAGGAAATTGGGTTCTGGATGAGTCCCGTTGTTTTTAGGCTTTTCCTGCAAGATATCAATGTAGTATATAAAATAATATATGCAAATAAAAATTATGTTTTTATTAATTTCTGCTTTAGTGATTTATGCACATGCTCTTTTTACTTTATTCCGGAGACCGTAAAAAGAATTTGAAAATTGATTTGAGAAGGATTTTATTTTAAAATGGTAAAAGCATGAGGAAATTCGGAATTCTCTTAAGAAATAAAAATTATTGGATTTTTTTTTTATTTTGATAAAAGAGAAAAAGGGGAATTTTTCCAAAATAGGGGGTTGCTGATGAGCATGACCCTTTTCCTATCTATCGGCATATCAGTCCAGTCCAATCAACACAAGGTTTTGATTGCACTTTCTTCAATTGCTTGGTACTTTGTGGGGCAAGTTTTACTCCGATTTTTACAGGGTTTCTTGTCATTTCTTGAGATTTTTCAAGTATAAATAGGGGTGTGAATGGGGCTTTTCTCCTCACACTTTCATTTACTTTATTTCTCTCATTCTTACTTGTTTACCATCTCTTTGTCTTATAAGATAGCTCTCCCTGGTAGCATTGAGTTCGCCAACTACCTCGAAGCCTTAGAATCAATGTGTTCTTATAATGTTGATTATGATGCTTTCCACATGCAACGAGTCTCTTTCTGGCGTAACCAGCCCATTGAGTGGAATATGCTGATGGAAGTCGTGGAATTTTAGTACCCCGAGGACCATGTCTTTCGCTTCAAGTTGGATGAAATTCGTCCTACCTACAAGGAATTTTTTGCCATGTTAGGGATAAATCCCAGCGTTCCTACGGCTTTTCCTGAGTTTTCCCATTCTCATAGGGAGTTGCTGGCTGGACTTCTCCATATCTTGCCTTCGATGGCCAGGCCGTTGGTTACGGGAGGAATGATTTCCCTTCTGGTGGTGCTGAGATTTATGCATTTGCAAGATGTGGACAATGTCGACTATGATCGGGCCATTATTCTGGGCTTTGTTTCAAAAGTATTATTGATGACTAAGGAAACGCTAGTGGACCCCCAACTTACAGCTATCATTTCTTGGATGTTGTACCATCGCAATCCTACGACGGTGATACTGGCGGAGACTTTGAATGGCCTGGATGCCTATCGGGAGGGTCGTTCTGACTTTCTAGGGGGTAGCCCTTTAATGCTATTCATGTGGCTATCATAGAGGTTCCGTATGGCGGTCCCACATGAGTATCCTTCGTCGGTGGTACCAAACTTCTTCTTACGCTATTTCATCAGTATAGGACTAGACATTGAGAGTAGGGGGACTGGTTAGTAGAGCATGGGGCTCGAGACTTGCGCTGGTTAGTGTCTTGGTGGGGGAAGCTGCTGAGCATTCTAGAGCTTAGGGATTACCAATATGTCCAGTTGGTTGGCCTGAGCCATACCTCTTTCTACTTCCCCTCATGACTGCTGTGCCAATTTGGTTGGGAGAAAATTGTGCCACCGCGAACACTAAACTTCTTTCCTGTGGAGAACCTGGCGGAGCGTATGCACATACAACTTGGTTCTCTATGGGACAATCTTCATCCGTTGACCCATCCTTATCAGTAGGCGAGTCTGGCATGTCTCCGGGGACTACATGAAGTAGGTGTGGAAGAAAGTAGTGGCAAATATATTAGCTGTGGAGACTGAGCAAATGTGGTTTTCCATATCTAACACCATAAATGGAGGCATTGTGGTTTTCCCAAATCTAGTCTGGGTTTATCTCTCTATGTAGCATATGCGATGCTCTATTCAGGCGGGGGAGGTTTGGGGACCCCACGATATCGGTGATGATGGAGTTGGTTCCTCGAGAAGCTGCGGGTAAGATTTGTGAACATTTTTGTATGTTATTTTTGTGGGAACAATTAGGGGGTGATTTTTAGGAGTAGTGGGGCTTGGTTTTATATTGGTTTAAGGAAAGTAGGAGTAGGCTTGATAATGGAAGCCGTTTGACTCCCCATGCTGATGTAATCGTACTGAAATTTTAAATAATAAAATAAAGGAGTTTTTTATCATCTAGTTGTGAACTTGATGGGTTTTGTATTTGAAATTATCTATACTGATCGCTAAGGCATACATAATCCTTTTCTCCATATATATATAAAATTGAACTATCGTTCTCAAGGATAAGAAAAATATCATTTTATGATAAAGAAGGGGGTTGTGCTCATGTAAATAGATGAGCTGCCAACGTACATCTGAGTAGAGTCGTAGCATTCCTAGATTTTGAACAAGGGGTAGAATATCTTGAGATAGTACTGGTTGACTGGATGCGCCATTTCTTCTCCATCCAGGTCAATGAGCACAACGGAGCTGCCCGACAGGATAGTTTTTATGATGTATGGCTGTTCCAATTGGGATTGAATTTCCCTCTGGGGTCCCAGATGGGCTCTACTATTTCTTTGAGGGATAAGTCCCCTTCTCAAACACCACAGTCCTTGACTCTCTTGTTGAATGATCGCGCTATACGACGATGGTACCCTTTTATGTGATACAGAGCATTCAGCCTTCTTTTCTTGAAATGGGACAGCTCGTCAAGATGATTTTGGTTTTAGTGTTCCTCACAGACAGCATGACATGTTGAGAAGTGATTTTTAGCTCCACAAGTAGGACTTCTTCCATGCCGCAGACTAGAGAGTAAGGGGTAGCCCCAATAGAGGTTCGAACTGAAGTGCGATAGCCCCAGAGGGCGCAAAGGATCCTGTCATCCCAATCTCGACTACTCTCGGTCATCTTACTAATAATGTCTTTGAGGTTCTTATTATCAACTTCGACTGCTCCATTGGTTTGAGGTATGTATGAAAAGATTTCTGTCTCTGAATTCCATACTCGTCGACTACCTTTGCAACTTCTTCCTCGAACTGTAACCCATTGTCTAATAAAATCTCGTGTGGGACCCCATATCGATAGATAATATTTTTCTTGATGAACTTGGCCACTTTCTTAGCATTCAAAACTGTGTATGACTCAACTTCGACCCATTTGGTAAAGTAGGCAATGGAGACTAGGATGAACTCATGCTCGTTGGATGCCTTCAGTGTAACCTTATCTATGATTCCAATGCCCCATATAGAAAACGGTTAGGGTGAAGTCATGTTGTACGATTCCCGTAGGGGCAAGTTCTGTAGGTTGGAAAACTATTAACATTTGAGGCATCTTCGAATGTAGGCTGTGTAATATTGAACTATAGTAATCTAGTAGTAACCTTATCGAATGACCTTTTTTGCGAGCATATGGTCGTTCATGTGGGGTCTTCACTCCCTGCTGTGGATTTTTTGCATAATTTCTTCAATGTCATCCCCTGCGATGTAGTGCAAATGGGTTCCATCGAAGTTTCTCTTAAACAGTGCTTTATCACAGACAATGTACTGGGCAACCATTATAGGGAGAGTTGCTCGGTCTTTCTTATCAGATCCTCGGGGATACCTACCATGTTTGAGGAGGCGCCAAATATCATAGTACCAGTAGTCGACTATCTCAAGATCTTCCTCCATGCCAATCTCAATGCGGTAGCATTGGGTTGGTTTCTCTTATTTTTGGATAAGGAAGGGGGCCATGGTTATTCCTTAGGGCATGTCAATCATGGAGGCTAATGTATCAAGGGTGTTGTCTAGGTTATTATTTGCTTGGGGCAGGTAGTGGAAGGTGATTTCTTGGAATTAGTAAGCTATCTCTTCTATGTGGTCATGGAAGGGTAAGATTTTATCATCCTTGACTTTTCATTTTCTAAGTACTTGACCGATGGTGAGGTATGAATTCCCATAGACATCGAGGTATTAAATTCATTTCTAGAGGGAAACTTTGAGGCCTACTGTGCATGCCTCGTATTCAGTCATGTTGTTGGTGTAAGGAAAATCCAATTTGATGGCAATGGTAGTGTGAGAGTCATCAGGGGTAGTCAAGAGGATTCCAATGTGATACCATTTTTTGTTGGTAGTGCCGTCAAAGAATATTTCCCATCAAAGGTCTTCTTGGGAGGCCCAAAGGATATTCTCATCAGGGAACTCAAAAATCGAGGCCTCGGCCTCTTCCATAGGGTAGTCAGTAAGGTAGTTAGAGATGTCTCTTCCTTTCGTGGATTTTTGTGTGACATAGGTAATATCGAATTCGGTTAGGAGCATCAACCAACGAGCCATTTGGCTGGATATGGCAGGCTTATAAAGTAGGTACTTAATGGGATCCATTCAGGATACAAGCTTGATGGGAAATACGAACATATAATGTCGCAACTTTTGGGTAACCCGGATAAGGGCGACACATGATTTATCTAAGGTGGTGTAGTTAACTTCGTAACTGGCCAACTTTCAACTGGCATAGTAGATGGATCTCTTTCCTTGTGGTTTTTTTAAGATATTGGGCTACCAAAGCACCAACGACAGTATCGATTACGGTTAGGTATAGGAGTAAGGGAAGATCAGGTTGTGATAGCATAAGCACCAAAGTTTGGGTTAGGTATTGCTTGATTTGGTCGAAGGCTTCTTGGAAAACTTCGTTCCACAATTTTGTTGAATCTTTTGGAAGGAGTTTGAATATCGGTTCACATATGGAAGTCCATAGGCCGATGAAACGGATAATGTACTGTAATTTCCCAAGGAAACCCCGGACTTCCTTTTCCATTCGAGGTGGTGGCATCTCAAGTAAGACTTTTATCTTGGCACGATCTGCTTCTATCCCTTTCTCACTAACCATCAATCCCAAGAGTTTTCCTTTAGTAATGCCAACGACACATTTCTGTGAGTTAAGCCGCATATGGTATTGTCGCAGTCATTCGAAGAACTTCCAGAGAGAGGGAACACACACTTACCTAGTATTGGACTTCATAACCATGTCATCTACACAAACCTCGACTTCCTTGTGTATCAGATTATTCAGAGTGGTTGTGGAAGCCCTCTGGTAGGTAGCCCCTGCATTTTTTTTAGACAAAATGGCCTGACAGTGTAGCAAAAGGTTACCGAAGGGGTAATGAATGTGGTTTTCTCTTAGTGATCAGGGTGAATCTTGATCTAATTATATACGAAAAACCCGTCAATGAATGACTTGAGAGCATGACTAGTCGTATTCTCCATAATCATGTCTATGTCGGGTAGTGGGTAATCATACTTTGGAGAGGCTTTGTTCAAGTCTCAATAGTCAACACACATGCGAACATTCCATCTTGATTTCGACATGGGTACGACATTGGCTAGCCATGTGGGATATTCTATAACACAAATGAAGCCCACGTTCAGTTGCTTAACTACTTTTTCTTTAACTTTGAGTGACCATTCGATTTAGAGCTTTCATAGTTTCTATTTAATCGATTTGCATTCCGGGAGAGTTAGAATCTCATGTTGTGCTATCTCAGGGTCAATGTTGGGCGTATCATCGTAGGACCATGCAAATATATCCACAAATTCTTTTGGTAGTTTTTCAAGTTGCACGCACTCATGCTCATTAAGGGTGGCCCCTATCCTAATCTTGGGCATTTGGCTACTAGAACCGAGATTAATAATGACAGTTTCATCTTCATTAACTTAAACGAACTTATGTTATTTGTTATTAACCTTATTTATATTAGTTAAGAATTGTTCATTTGCAAAACCATCATTATCAAGAGTTTGATTAGAATAAAGATAATTAATGTAAGGCACAACAAGATACTCAAAATCTTGGTTTATTTCATTAATAAGAAAAACAACATTGAGAACCTCATCAAAGGAGGTCTCGATTACATCAGAGTGGGGGGAAACAACTAAAGGGGAAGGGGGTAAACATCAGGGTTAGGTTGAATATTAGCAGGCGGCATAGGTTCAGCATGCCATTTGAGAAGAGGTGCATCAACATTTTTTATAAGGCATGATGGATTCGACGATATAGCCCCTTAGTGGATCATTCAGAGTGTCATCCTCAGTGTCTGTAAATTGAAATAATTCTCAGAGTCCCTACCCTTAGAATCCCTGGTATCAACTATAGTCTCTTCAGTGAGTGGTTTTACACGGTGTTGGGAACTCTCAGCCCACGGGTAGCTGTCTTGAAAGAAGATCTCCATTCATGGTTAAATTTTTTTATCTACATGGTCATACCAAGGTTCAGGGAAGTCACAGAAGGGGGAATCTTCACCCTCTCTAATGAACCTTCCATTTAGGGAATCTCCCAGGATAGTTCTGGTGCATTCTAACCTCCTCTTTAATCGAGGCTGACAGATCAATCTGAGTTCTTCTTCCGATGGCTGACAGCCCAGGCCACAGGGAGAAAAGGCCTCCTTCAAAACAATAGGTTCAATTATCCCTTACTGTCTTCGCCCTAGCCCTAGTCCGGGCATAAAGTGCATGTTCTTGAACATCTGGATTACATTAATGTTTCCATGAGGGTCATATTTCGGATGAACCCTATATTTGAAGTCATCCTCTACTGGGAGTAGGAGTGGTTCAACTTAGACTCCTGATAGAAGCATATCATTCACCCCATGTTGTATCTCAAGTATCGAATTACTGGTGCTTGCATTCTCAGTGTTGTCACTGTCTCCCAAGATAGTGATAAGTTATCCATTGGAGAACAAATTCAATTTCTGATGAAGGGAACAAGACACCCCTTTGATTCTATGGAGCCATAGTCGTCGGAGAAGTAGATTGAAATAGGCTGGGATATCAATGACTTGGAATTCAATAACAGGATTTATAGGTCCAACCCCTATTGCAATCTTGATAGATCCCATTACTTCTCGGTGTTTGTTGTCATAGGCACGCATGGCGACAGAGGTTAGAGCAAGGTTACTCACTTTCAATCCCAGATAATTGAGGGTCCTCAATGGGCAAACATTAAGAGCTAATACATTATCGATAAGAGAGAGTGGGATATTTTTCCTCATAACTTCGATAGAGATATTAAGGGCGTGATTGTGGTCAGGACCGATCTTGGGGTTCCTTCTTCAGAAAAGGAGAGCATTCAAGTAGAGGTCAAGGATCCTACTAGATTTATTTCTTCTTTTAGCATGGTTAAGGGAGGAACTATAGCTCCTATGAGTAGCTTGATTAGGGCATTTCGGTGCAGTTGGGAAGACATAAAAATCCCCCATAAAGTGATGTTGGCTTAGATTTTCTTTAACTGATTGAGGATCTTGGTTTCTTTGAGCGTAATTTCTGGCATAGGGAGATTATCGGCACCCTTTCCTTTATCGCTCACTGATGGTTATAGACTTGGAATTTGGTAGTGTCCTCCTGACCTGGTCATGTGATTTATAGAATAAGGGAATACATAAATCATGTTTCTTCATCGATATCGGGTTTTTTAGCCACCTTGTTGATTTCTTCTAGAAGCTGCTCAAATGATATTATCCTACATATGTCAGTTATCAAACAAGTCTTTTTTGAATCTTACTCTTCATCTGAATCTTCGAAATTAGCCCCCCATCTGGTGGAAATAATATTATCTTTCCATACAAAGTCAATTCACTCCACAACTTCCCCGGCCTGTAACGCCCCGACCCGGATTTAAAGGTTAAATAAGGATTAACCCGATCCGATTCGTACGTTAATAGTGAAGTGTAATGAAACATGCTAAATAATATTTCTAATCCATTTTTATTAGTATTTAACGTTACACTTATCAGCATGCTAGCCCAAATTACAATCACTACGTGATATGACCCAAGGGAAGTGCCCCCAAGTCCAAGTAAACAGAGCTAGTAATCATAAATGCAGATAGTTACTTACATGTATAACGCGCTCAAAGTACAGAATATCATATAACATGTCACAACAAAATAAGTGATGTGAGCCGAATGATCAGTGGGATCATATACAAATACAGTATAGAAACGAGCGGCAAAAAGAAGTACTTACACACTACACTACATGCATGTGAAAATATGTATATGTCTACATATATACCTTTAAAAAACACATATGCCAAATTATTTAATCGTTTTATGCCAAAAGCATCATTTAATACCATTTAACTTTCCTGACATTACAAAACTGTCATTTGCATTACCATGCTTAAGACTTGTACGTGTTTCCCATTAACACACATAGTTTAAACAAATGGCATTTGTTTGGAAAATATTCCTCTTACTTGCAAAAGCTTTACTATCCAATGTTCATTAACTCATGCTAGAGTTACTTAACCATTTCAGGACTTCCATTCAACACACGCACATGTTGTGTTTAGAAAAATACTCTTTTCCTTTGTAAACCTCATGTAACACACGCTTGTGTTTACCTTAATTTAAATATTCTTAGGTAGCTTAATTTCATTAAGCCACCTTATTAAACCATCCCATGTTGCCACATGAATTTTAAACATTTAATGTGTTATTATTGCATTAGTAAATCAATGAATTAGCGCCATTCATTTATGCCTCTTTCATGAACATTCGATTCATTACTTAGCATTATTTTTAGGATTTTCCAACAAACACTCACGGACTTCGGGGCCTCACACCATCGGTCTCCGCCACCATATACTATTGCAATTGGTTTGAGCTTTTTCACCCTGGGGACATCATAACCCTGCTTAATTATTTAACCCGACATCATCCATTATCATTATCTTGCCAATGTGTTCAACATTTTCATGATTTGTACTTTAATTTCCATTCTTTTTGGGCCGAAGCTAAAGACTTTGACTCAACTGTCCATTTTCCCATTATACTTGGAAAATCACTTCTTCTCTTTAAGTCCTTTATTTACACACGTGTTGATATTATACCAAAAATAATTCACATTTTAGGACTTAATTCAATTTCACCGTACTTGTATAAAAACATTCACTTACATTTTTATTTCATAAAAATGTTCCACTTTAGGTAAATTATCGATTCACCCTTTTTCTTCTCCAAAACTTGCAACCTTATTCTTTTTCAAGTGTTATTCACAAAAACACTCTTTTTGAGTTCCGTTCTCGACAAGTAGGCATTTTCGTCATTAAAACACTTTTTCTACTTCTCACTTTGTCAAAATTACACATTTTGCATTTTAGCCTCTTTAATATATATAAAATCATGCCTTTCACATATTAAAGTCCTCGCACTTGATTTTGTGAGTTTAACACTAAAACCCCATAATAACTAACATTTACACATTTGTTACTTTATAATTTCAAACTTGGTGCCACGCACTTTCATCATAATTGCATAAAATCCATACTTAGTCTTTTTATTTCAAACTTAGTCTCCTATATTCTCTTTATTTACATTTTTACCCAAAGTTCTCAAGAAAACTACACTTTTACCTATTTATGCTTTTAACCCCAAAACTTAGTTTAAAACAAACTAAATAGTACACTTTATAAATGAAAGTTTATTTGTGCACTTTATAATGATTTATCAACATAAAAATCACTATTTCAATCTAACGAAAAGGGTACACATGCGTCAAATGTTATTTTATCAAAGAAATCATTTGTTCACCTTAAAACTTGAAATTAAAACATTTTACTCCATAAAATGTTTGTGATTTGGGGCTCAAATTTATCTATTTTAAAAACACATTCAACCTCTTGTTGTAAGTAACCATTTTCATAGAAAATAATAAGCATGACACTAATAAGTCTCTTAGTACATTTAATCCTCATTTTATATACTCATCCATACACAAAATACCTATAGTGTAACCAATAAACCCATGGATTGATTTTAACAATTTTCTTACACATTTTACACCCAAATGGTGGAAAATACTATTCTGAAATTTTGTCAAATTCAAAACCCATTTAAATCACTTCTTTGACAACCCATTTGTTCGAGAAATCATAGAAACCCAACTAATGAACTCCATGGATGCAAATCAAAACAAATCCTACATATATTAAATCTAATATATGTAAATATCAATCTGAGGTTATGCTAAATAATAAACCTAAACCAAGGTTAAAGAATCCCACCTCTAATGCTTCCAAAATGGTATAGATGTTGTAGAAGATGGAAGATCCCCCACCTTCAAAGGTGGCCTAAAGGGGGTCTCTAAAATCCCATAAAAGCTTGTATCCAAGAATCCATTGTCCATCTAAAAGCTAGCTTTCTTCAACCTCCAAGAAGCCTCTTCAAACTCAATTTTCAGAATACCCAACAACCTTCAAGAATTTCATCTTCTACCTTGTACCATATGTATAAGGTTTATATATGGTGATGTATGGGGTTTGTAGGATTACTAATGGATGGTTCATCTCTGTAAATGGAGGTGTAATATGGTGGTTTTGGCTTTATCATTTCTGTCCAGAAAACATCCTCAGGAACTACAACTTAGATAATGAGAGAGAGAGAGAGGGTGGCTCGAAGAACGGGGAGAGGGTTTTTCATCCCTAGCACACACCCCACTAATGTTTATATACCACCAAGTGATGACCTAGCCCGAAATCATCTTGGTATGGAGTACATAATAAGTTCACAAGTGGAAAAATCAAGGGACTATAATCAAACAGCGCATCAAATAAGGCAGACTGTCTAAAGACCTGATCGATCGATCCTCATCGTCGATCGATCGAACCCTTCTCAAAAACTCTTATTTTTTCCAATTTGACCCCATAGCCTTGTTATACTTATTTTTAGTACACATAATTTATGTTCAAACCATTTTTACTCCTTATGATTATTTTTCTAAAAATCACGCAAGGTTGCACTTTTCAGTGTCGCGTACCGACTAAATTTCCGTTTATACTTCCTCACGACCGTAGGTCCTTCGTTTCTTATTTGAATCGCATTGTACTCTAACAATATATTGATTTTGTCCATTTGAATCTAAATGTCCCTCCATGCTGCCCATGCAACGTCAATTTTTCCTTTTTATTCACCTTGCGCAACTTGTCGTTTTACGTACAATTCTAGTTCAATCACTTATTTAATTGTTTCTCCAATTCCATTTCTGAATGAAATAATCCAATTATTATTTAACATCTATTTTCTAGGGCAGGGTATTACACGACCTCTTCGTATAATTACTCCCATTCGGCAGGGAAATTCATAATTGAAGGGACCAGGCGCCCTTATAATTAAAGCATCGAGTAGCTCGGATACACTACAAATATCACTAGTCTGTTGAAACAAATTTGTCATGATCTGGACCATGTCATCTAGACTGACTTCGTCAGTCGGCACCACCTAATTGTTTGACTCTTGGGCCAATTTTTGAGCTTATAAGAATAACCCACTGAATCTCTGACAGTCGATGGTCATCTAGGAGGGAATTTTACCCCAAACTCTAAGAGTTGGTTAAGCACTTCTGACAGTTCCTTATATTTACCTCCAGAACGGGTGCGGACAGCGATGCATACTCATGTGACAAGGGATAAGGCTTGATCGGTGAAGATGGTAGGGTGTAAGAGGAAATGTGGGCATGTTTGTAGAGGATTATGAGAGTATATGGATATGACTCATGATTTACCCAACATGATTTGGTGGATGGGTCAAATTCTGACTCTTCTTCTAGGAAGATGGAATTTGCATGATTCGGGAGTGGATTATAGGCAGTGTTTAGTTTGGGATTAGTTGGTGGTGTGATGAAACCCGGTCAATCAGGCCTTAGATTACATTTCGGAGATGGAAACAGTGGTCAGTGGTATGGCCAGAAGTTTGGTGAAAGTCACAATGGGCATCAGGTTTAAAGTTTTTTGGAAGTGGGTCCAATGGTTTGATCAGATTTCGTCTCAAGAGGGACTGGTAGACGTTGGATAGGGGATCGTGAAGCTCAGTGTATTCCTTTAGGATTGGGTTTGGGAGACTTTCTAGCACCCACGAAGCGACAGGCTGAGAGATGTTGTTGATAGTAGAGACTGTGGTACTAGCAAGTTTTTCAAACTTCCTAGGAGCAAACTGTCCAGATATTTTCCTTGATTCATCTTCTGTCTTGGCAGGACTTTTTTCGATCTCCACTCCTGCTTCTCAAAAGGCTCAAAAGTGAGGGTAATACTTTCCTCCCATTGTTTCTCGGACATGGGGTAGGAAGTTCTTATTTATGATGCTGACTTGTTCTTCTTCGGAAGGCTGATTGCTAATGGTAGATGTTTTCTCTCTCCACCTTACTATGAAGTTACTGACTAATTCCTCAGAGTTCTGCTTAAGTAGCTTTAGGTCATAATGGGTAACTTTTAGCTCTTTGTTATACTTGTACTATGATATGAACTCGTGGGAAATATCTTCCCAACCATGGATCCTGAATTCCTCGAGGGATAAGAACCAGCACAGAGCATTATGTCTGCTAGAAAATCTGGGACATTATTTCTTCAGAAGCCCCTAGGAGAGTCATGGCTTAATGATAGCTACGAAGATAAATGATCGGGGGTCCACTGCCTTCGAACTTCTCGATATTGGGCATCTTGATTTTTTTTGGTAACTTGGCTTTAAGATAGGGAGACGTGTGGATTTAGTCCATGTAGTTCCCAGATAGTCTCACTTGATCGAATTTCTTGGTTAACATGTTTAGGTCGTCCTTGACCTTGTTCAGTTCTTCCTCTTTTGGGTCAATTGTCATGAATAAATTAGCCCCTGACTGAGTAAGGTTTAGCATAGGCAAATGGGATGAAGGTGGCCCAGTAGCAGGAGGAGCATAGGCAGCATGCTGGTATTCCTCAGGAACCCAAATAGGATCGGGTGAAGTGAACCCATAGCACGAGCGAAGAGGACCTCAGGCTCTTTGGGGACCGGTACCCGATTTTTTTGCATCTCGTGAACCTCTGTATGAAGGTTGTCAATTTTGGGACTGAATTGAGCTATCCTACTGTATATTCAGCACTTGATTCATGTTCTCCATGGAAGGCGGGTCAATATTAAACTCGAAAGAAGTAAGGGGACTGATAAAACTTTGGGGCGATTCGACTAAATACCTAAGCCAATATAGAACTAGGCCAAGGGTATGCGATCGACTAGATAAGGAGAAAAATTAGAATTTTTTTTCAAAAAGGAAAAGAATGGGAATTTGTTACTTTTAGAAAAGGAGGAATATTTTTTTTTTGACATTTTTCAGACATGAAAAATGTTTTCTTGTTGTTTTATTTTTTTGGAGGTAAAGAAAATGCTTTCGATATTTTTGATAAAAGAGGAAAAATGTTTTGGACACTTTTGGAAAGAGAGAGGAAAAAATGAGAGACGGATCTCAACATAATTATTATGTTTATGAAGTTCTCACTTGTATTATGTTTACCTAGTTAAAAAAAAATGTCGGACGGTACCCGAGCCTGAAAAAATTGGGTTTGCAACTTATGCAAAAACTAGGGTTGGACTTGTTACTAGGCTCAAGAGAAGGTTCCCATTTCAAAAATTACAAGAAAATTTGGGCGGCATGCCGACCCGAAATTTTAGCAGAATTTCGGGTTGAAATCGACAATCTAATATGTGTGTCCAAGGCTTGACACCTATATGTGGGTATGTCGTTGTTAGGTTAATTGGAGGGTGTTCCCCCCTTTAGCATTACTTCCACGATATACCTCTTGCTTTTGAGGGTAATTGATACGTATATACCTGAGTGTACATGAATTGCCTCATTATATACCTCGTGGGGAAGGTACATTATATATACTCGGCATATGTGAACGAGTTATATGTGATATACCTCCTATCATGACTTCGGTCAAGCTGTACGATGCGGGGGAACCATTCGATATACGTCAAAGTTACTTGGCCAATGGAAGGAGAGAGTCATATCGCATAGGCTAACTACGACCTGCCGGACCAACGCCCATCATGAAGTGACTCCCCAATTATGGGACAAAATTTGCTCAATAGCAATGGTCTTTGGTGATGTTGTGTGTATCATGCATGATTCTTTGATTAGTATCTTATGTAAAGAGTATGTTTCTTGATCATACCCATCCAAGAATAAGGTACAAGTATAAATAGTAGAGCAGGTATAACAAGTGAGAGTGGGTGGTGTGTGATAAGTGTAAGTGAGCATGGATATATACAAGTTGAGGTGTGTGTTACTGACACCCAAGCATGGATTTCTACGTGGTGTATACAATATGTGGATATACATGAGCCTAGGTGCATGTGGTGTGAAGTGTACATGGAGAATTTCTACAAGTATGTGAACAGTGGCATAAGCATGAGGTACATATGTACAGGGAATAATGAAGGGAACATGAAAAATAAGGGGATATACAAGAAAATAAAACACCCATGCAAACAGAGTCTAGCCCTCTTAAAAATAGTCCCCAGCGGAGTCGCGACTGTGTCCATCCCGGGTGGCGTCGAGGGGAGAGATATCCCCTTGGGAAGGCTGCCCTGCGGTCTCGTACCCCTCTTTAAAAGGTACTTTGTTCGTCCTCGATGTGGGGGTAAATATGAAGAGATGGATTCGCCAGCATATTTTGCATAAAACATGCAAAAGAACATGTTACCACTTCGAGAGAGCAGCATCAAGGACAAACTGATGTATACGAAACCAATAGTTTGAAGGTTTGGGCTCTAAGTTACGGAATGGGAAGGTGTTAGGAACCCATCCCATCCGTTCGGTCTCTCATGGGCTAGTGTTATTATTTTCCTCTATATCCCCGTGAAGTGTGTGAGTGTGTTTATATAATGGAGATCGAAATCATTCAACTCATACTATGGACAAGGTCGAGTGAAATCATCCATAGGAATGTTCCCAAAATAGCATATGTATAAAGTGTGATTTTTGCGCTTATCATGATATTGATAGTTATTAGGAAACGGTAATATGTGTTGAATGAAACGCAAACAAGTATGATATATATAAATATGAAAATGGGAGACTTAAGAAAATTTTGGGAAATTGAGAAAATTGGAAAATTGGACTCGAGTCTCGGATTTTAATCCGAGATGCCTACGTAGCCTATAAATGCATCAAAGTCCACGTAGTTCTAATGTAGCATAGGGGTGGGGTTTATCCCATAGATTCGAATGGAATTTTATTATATGTGTATGTGTATAAAAAAATGGTTTTTTTAGGTTTTGGAAAAAGTGTGATGGATAATTATGTTCGGAATTTACGGGTGTAACCCTCTTTTATTTGTTTTTGGAATTTTTGTAGAAAATAAAGTATGTGCAATATACTAATAAAAGTGTAGATATTAATGTGTAGTAACTAAAGTAAGAACTAGATTATGAATCTAATGTTTATTATGCAAAACCAAGGAATTTAAAGAAAGAGGAAAGGAACTGGGCCTTCTTTGAAGCTTGATCTTTAATCTTGGATGAACTCCCTTAAGTGTTCATGAATGTTAACGAGAGAGAAGGATATTTTCCAAATGGGGTATGAAAAGGATCGGAATGTAAGCTTGGATGGAAGTTCACATGAGGGACTTTGCTGATTTCGAGGGATTGTTGCTGATATCACTGAAGCTGATGGATTTGTTCTACGTTCTCTGGAGTGAGGTCATGGCCTTTAGTTAGAGGGTCGGCGAGTGCCGATCGTCTTACCCCTGGGGGTGCCTATCGTCATGTGATCTGAGACACGCTGTCGATAGGCAGGCATCTAGACCTGCCAATTGGTAGTCTCGTGAAGATTTTCCTGGAAAAATGGTCATAGAACACAAACTGTTGATCTGAATTGCGTACAGGTCATACCGTTAGAAAGGTACTTCAGATACCTTCAAGATTCCTTTGGATCCCTCTCCAGTCCACTTTGGGTCAAATGTGGCTTAGAATCACATATCGGGCTTTTGGATGGGAGATCGTCGGATGAAAATAGATCGTTCATCCTCATGGTAAGTTATAATCATAGACGAGGTGGAGCATTAAAAAGGTTAATATATGTAATTTGACATTCCATTCCAAAGCTTGCTTAGGGAGGTTGAGTTTGGCAAACAAAGCTCGAAAGCATCCGGGAACCTCTCGGAGTAAAATGGATCATTCGTCCATACCGTAGGTCAGAATCGTGCATGGGGTAGACCATTGGAAAGGTTATTCAGTGCCCTTAGGATATTCATTTAGTCGCATTCGAGATGAAGAGTTGGCTTTGGTAAAAAGGAGCCCGGGAGCACCCGGTGGCCTCTGGATCGATTTTTGAGGGGGAAATGATCGTTCATCTGAACGGTTATGTTGTTTCATGCATAGGGTGGACCGTTGGAAAGGGGTTCCAGTGCCCTTCGAAGATTCAAATATATTTTTCTCTTAAGGTAAAGTTTATTGGGGTTAATTCGAGGCCCGGTGGCCCCCGAATCAATTTTTAGTCGGAAAATGGTCCGTTTGTCCGAACCGTTATGCCGATTCGCACATGGTGTAGACCATTGGGAAGGGTATTCAGAGCCCTGAAAATATTCAAAGGGTTTTTTCTCTGATGATAGAGTTGACCGAAGTCAAATGGGACTGGGGGCGCCTGATGTCCTCTAGATCGGTACTTGAAGTGTGACCTAGGATTTGCAGTGAGATAGGGAGGTGCTAGGGACCTAAGGGGAGACTTAGGGGGCCCTAGAATGTGGTGTCTACACCCACTATAACTTTACCTCATAGTATCAGATCATACTGTAAACTCCCCCTAGTTTGTGAAAAAGGAGGAGTACATCACCTGATTTACTACACCAGGAAGACACTCCTAGATGTTGAACAACCATACGTGCCTCTGGAAAATCTCTCCTACGCTCTGGTGGGTGGTTAAAGGAAGTTGAAGAATTAATTCTAAGCCCACTCCATAACTGTAATCACTTCTTACCCCTTAAACCCATTCTGTGAAAAGTCAACCTCTTCGTACGACTCTCAAAGTGGTTGATCGAACTCGAGAGATTTGATATCCACTTCCAAATTAGAACGGCGATCAAAGGATATGTCTTAACAGATTTTATTTATGTGTTTATAGGATATCAACCAATAATCTAATCGAATAATTAGCCGTTAACAACACGGGAAGCACAGTTTAAGGACTGGACCCTGTATATTGATGGAGCCTCTAATTCTAAGGGGATAAGAATCGGGATAATTCTCATCACCCTGAGGGCAATGTGATTGAGCCAGGAATTAGATTGGGATTTGAGGCCTCCAATAACGAAGCTGAGTACGAAGTATTAATCATCGATTTGTGAAAATCCAAACTACTGGGGGCAATATGCCTCCATATATATGGAGATTCCAAACTGGTTTCCAAGAAAAAAGTAGTAAGTTCAATGCTAAAGATGATCGAATGTCGGATTACCTCATCGTAGTAAGAGGTATCATTACAGACTTTGAAAAAGTGGAAATTCAGCAGTTTCGCAAGGGGCAGAATAGTCACGCTGATGCCTTAGCAGGTTTTAGTTAAACAATTGACTCTGACATAAGGAGAACTATCCAAATAGAGTTCCTCGTTCAACCAAGTATCGACCCGATGATCATAGTCGAGCAAGTTCTCCTCACAGAAAAATCCCTTAGTTGGATGGTATCTATAATTAACTATATGCGGAGCGACATACTGCCATACGATAAGAGGTTGAACCATCAAGTCGGGGTCAAAGCTACTCACTTTTACTTTTACCTTAGAGGAAATCTTTACAAAAAGTTTTTTATAGGCCCCTACCTCTAGTGTGTTCACTGATAAGACACCGTGCACATTCTCAGTGAGCTCCATGAAGTCATTTATGAGAGTCACGAACTTGGGAGATCGTTGGACTTTCAATCAATTAAAGAAGGATATTGGTGGACTCATATATAAAGGGACGTAGGTGCCTACGTTATCAAGTGAGAAAAGTATCAGAAGCACTCCCCTATGGTACACCAACCTGCTAGCAACCTAAAATCGCTGACCAGCCCATGGCCCTTCACTCAATGGGGATTAGATAAAGTGGGACCACTACCTACCGCATCTGGGAATATTAAGTACTTACTAGTCGACATGAACTACTTCACCAAATGGGTAGGGGTAGCACCACTTGCAAACATTTGAGATTCTGACCTGACACGATTTATCTGAAGGAACATTATAACACGCTTTAGGGTACCAAGGACTGTTATCATCGATAATGGTACACAATTTGAAAGTATATTCGTTCAAGGCTTTTGTGATGAGCATGGTAGCAAGCATCACTTAAGTTTCGAGGAGTATCCCCAAAGCAATGGGAAGGTAGGAGCTTCTAACAAAACCATTCTCGAAGGGCTAAGAAAATAATTGGAAAGCTCCAAGGGTGCCTGGGTTGATGAACTCCCTCACATTCGGTGGGATTATCATACCACCCCAGGAAACTAACTGGGGAAATATATTTTGCACTCGCTTATGGAATGGAAGCAATCATCCTTATGGAAGAAGGTCTCCCTACTATGAGAACTACTCTGATCGATTAAGGCTTCAAACACACTGATCTTGACCTAATAAATGAGCAACGAGAGTTGTCCTTGATCAAGATGGCCTCCTACCAATAACAACTGGCCAAGCAATAAAATAAAAGGGTCAACCCGAGGAAGTTTCTGATAGGGGAATGTATAAGGAAAGTCCTTGGAAGTTCCATAAAACCATCGGACGGAAAACTGGGACCAAATTAGGAAGAACCCTTTAGGGTAATCAGAGACGACCTTCGACGAACACTAAATTTGGAAACGCTGGAGGGAAGGGAGATACCAAGAGCATGGAATGCATCCAACCTCAAGAAGTTTTACTTTTAAATATTCTTTATCTTTACTAGCACATTTAGTTTAAGCAAATTTGTATTCTCACACATATGATCGCTCAGATATTATTCAATGAATAATGGCCCCATTGGCCCATTTACTTTCATATATGTTCATTGGTTGCCTAACACTTACTAGTGATATCTTATTAATGCGAACCATTTCCATGAGATATCTCCTTTGTGCATGGCTAAACTTTTGAGATTACGGTAAGTTATTCAACTTCTTTTCAAATCATAGAACTTAACATGTCAAGCAGGGTTTGTAATAATCACAGCAAGTTAGTAAACTCGTTTCAATTACTCCATCCCTCAGGTTCTTATTATAAACACAAGGGAACTCATGGTTTACCCCAATGACCATAAAGCCCTACAGGGGATCCCTAGGCAATGAACCCAAATTAGGTTGGTCACTAACTTTAGTTGGTCAAAAACATTCTTCTCTGGAGAATCACCCATTACCCAGGTACATTCTTATAATCGTCTTACTTAGGCCTAAGGGAGTGTGACGACACGATCTAAAAGGTGAAGTGGATGAAATGATATTACTAAGGCATATCGGATTGGAAGAACGTCTCAACACATAAAAGTGGAAGGGTAACACGTAAATATCATTTAGTTGGATGAGAAACCCAAAATGATTAAAATAGTATAAATCCTAAGTTGGTCAATAAGTATTCTTTGGTCAAAAAAGATATCAAATAACCAATGAGAAAACGATCTTTCAACAACACAAGAAACGGTTATTAACACGTGTTTAGTCAGCATATGCTCAAAGTATGGAATAAGTCTAATAAAGTTCTTTATCAAAATATATGGTTACAATTATATCAACAAACTAAAAAATGCTAAAGAACTAAGGTGGCCTAGGGGGCGAGTGAGATACTCTGTAACAAGCTTAGTCCGGCCATCATCTGGGTATGTTCTTCTACATATTCATCAAGATATTTCTCCAACAGTCGGATAGGAATGGCGTAAATTGAGATTTACCCATCATCCTTGGAGAAGTGGTGATGGCAATAGGCTGCATAGTCAGTTTGGTAGTTATCCCACAATTTGGGTTCCTTTGGATTCTTCACCTCCTTAAGGGCACTTAGCCATCCTTGAGTAATGGTGACCTCTTCAGCTTTTTTAATCCTCGCTAGGGCATCTGCCCAACCAGTGTTGTAACCTTCTCCCCGGACCTCTTGAGGTTATATCTTAAAAGACTATCTCAGTCTTTTAACATCCTCCTTCAGTATAGCCACGAATACTTTCAGACTAGCGATCTCTATTCTTAGAGCATCATTCTCAGACTGGAGGACTTTGGCCACCTGCCTGACCTCAGTATTCTCAAACAGTTCGGCCTGTAAGGAATTTATTTCCTCCTATATTGATGCACTAATCTCATCCATCTCTTGGACATCTTCTTTTACGTTGGCAATCACCACAGTCTTGTTCTTGTACTGCTCATTTCTTGCCTTTAGGGACTTGCAAATCTTTAAAAAGGCTTTGCGAGGCTTCAAGCTTATATTTAGTCCAAGGATCTTCCTTAGTTGAGAGTTAGGAGGAATATACCGATTTAAATCAATGGACTACAAATAATACATACCAAACCAGAAGCAAAGTATTAGCACATGAAAAGTCAAGGGAACACAGCAGAAAGGAAGAAAAATCCATTCTCATTCATTAAGAAAGGGTGGCCAGGGGTCCATACATTAAGTTCTCAAAAATAAGTTACAAACTGTCAAAAAATGGATTGTACATGGAAAAAAGAAAAAAAGTCCTAGTCTACGGGTCTTGCTCCTTCGCATGATTGCCATTAGAAATAGTCTTTCCCTTGTCAATCGTTTACTTCTCCTTGATAGCACCCTCACCTTGGCTGACCTCAATAGGGACAATCTCGATATGAACGACATCTTGATAGACACCATCCTGATCATCCTCTATAAAAGGATCAGGACTAGAAGAATAAAGGTTGAACAAATCAGATTCAGTAGGAGTCCCAGCGACCTTAAAACCCTGATCCCATCCTTTTTTGAGGGATACCTTGCACTCTTAGGCCAACTGTCGCTCAGCATAATCATAGGCTTTATAAAATCCCTCACGGTAGCTAACTTCTTTTTCCCAAGGAATCTCACCTTCCAATTTGATAGCCTTATTGGATAAGGCTTCATTGGCCTCCGTCAGCTTGTCCTTCTCAGTAATAACCACCTTCTGAGTCACCCCAGGAGCGTCATAATCCTTGGTCACTTTTGCCTTCTCACACTCCCACACTTAGCGAGCTTCAGTAAAGGCTTGCTTCTCAACATGTAAGGCATCTTTCAGCTCTTGCTCTCTCTCAGAGCTACCAGCATGGACGTCCATAAGAGTGGTAAAATAAAATTACAACTGCACACAGAAGAAAATAATAAAAAATCAATATAGTAACAGGGAGAGAAAAGAAAAAAACGATGGGAAATACTTACTAGGGCCATCCCCTGCGTAGTTTTGAGGGCGAACTAGGATGATCCCAACCTGGAAGAATGCTTGTGATGAGCGACGAGCACTGACCTCTTCAAAAGGTTAGGGTAAAGGGAAAGTGCGTCACCCACTCTATCCCCCTCAGGACTATATGACTATCTTCCTCTTGGCCTCCACTCTCTCTTCCTCTTTATTCCTTTCCTCTTGTTTTCTTCCCTCCTTCTCTCTCATCTTCTATTCTTATATTATTTTCTTTTCCTTGTTTTTCTCTTTCCTATTTTCCAACGGGCTAGAACAACTACCCCCAGGGGAACCATCTTCTTCTTCTTCTTCTTCTTCTTCTTCTTCTTCTTCTTCTTCTTCTTCTTCTTCTTCTTCTTCTTCTTCTTATTATTATTATTATTATTATTATTATTATTATTATTATTATTATTATTATTATTATTATCCCTCTCCTCCTTTTGAACTTTCCTCTTTGAGATTAATTGGCTCAGAAGGGCCAACCTCAGAAGCTCTCAAATCAAGAACCTCATCTATAAGATGAGAAATAAAGTTTGTTGATTAGGCATAAATTCTTTCAATTTATCCTTGCCATGGATAGTGTAATTTGTATTGATTTATGCTACTGATATCTTCCATCGAGTGCATCAAGTTTCGTGTATTTCTTGTACATTTTATAGGTATTTTACACTACTGAAGAAAAGGGAAAACTCAAACTCAAGAATGATACAAGAGATGAAAAGTTAAGGGAAATTAAATAATTTTTTCACCAAGAATTCGGATGAGGCACCAAAAGGGAAGTTGAAGATCTTGAGTCCGTGAGAAATTAGGAAGAAATGACATCCAAATCCGAGATCCAGTTACGAAGTTATGAAGCTTCAAAAGTGAGAAGAAATCAAGGAGAAAAAAGAAGAAAAATAGAAATGCACCAAACTAAACCGATGAAAGCAGGGCCGAACCGGTTCACCACACTGTCAAAACCAAATTGAAATGATGAAAAAGAAGTAGAACCGGTTCGGCAGGCTAGAAAAGTAGAACTAATTTGCCCAAAATATACAACCGGTTCGGCTGGACGAAATATGTATTTTTTATTTCTTAAAATTAGAGTTGTGCATGGTTCAAACTCTTAAAAGAACGTGATGTATTTAATTCTTTTTCATATCAGACATTAGGGAGTTAGTTTTTACATAGTTTAGAGATTTTTTTGAAGGCAAGAACCCTAAGCTTCATTTTCTTCAACAAGTGTTCATCATAAACATTAAATTTAACGGTTTTTTCTTCAATACAAGTATTGTTCCTTTATTACTTTCAATTCCTTTCCTCTTTTTAGTTGATGTTTATTATTTCCTTGTTAGATATCATTTTCTTCTGGTTAATCAAACTTTTAGCGTAAGAATATTTTCGTGCAACGTAGATTCTTTGGTTAATTATAGTTTTATCATGTCTAGCTAGAATTTTAAGGGTTAAGTTGCATGAACCCAACCCGATGTAGTTTGCATGGAAATAAAAGTAATACCCTGAATTAAAGAAATAATTAAATCGTGTTGATTAGTTGTTACAACTGTCGTAGGGCTTTTAACCTCGTTTGCCCTAGGTAACCAGGGTGTTTAAGAATGTGAAGCACGTGTCAACTATGTAGACACCTCTTTATTTCTCTTCTTAATTATGTATGATACGGGCTTGTACCCTCATATATGTAATGCTTGAAATTAATAGAGTATGGGTCTGATTAATTATTCAATTTATGATTTCTTTTATATTTATATCTGGTAAACATACTAGGGTTCTGGAGATTGTAATCCAACCTACCTTTCTCATTCATATTTTGTCAGTCACTTCTGTACACATAGTTTAATTAAGTAGTTTAACTTAAACTTCACTTAGTTAGTAGATCAAATTCAAAATCAATCATCTTTTCATTATTTTTCTGAGTCAGCTTAGGATTAGTCATTTTATCTATTGTCGTCACGAGAGATTGTCCTATTTACCTGAGGATTCGTCCTCGTTTTACCGGGTTTATTACTTACTCGAATGGAACTTGAGTCATAAGTAGCACGTACTAGAGACACATTTTGAGACGTGTCACTGGTTGTACTATTTTGTACTCCAACAGATAAGTTGCTGACCTGGGATGCTCGTCGTTAGGTAGCCTCTCGTTGATGGTCCCAGTCTTCAAAAGCTCATCAACATTGATCTCACTAATTTTAGAAATAAGATTCTTTGCACGAGAGGAAAAATGGAGGAAGAAAGTACAATTATCAGAAGACAAAAAAAAGAAAATCAAGACCAGATGGTACAATAATAAGATAAAAAGCAGCGACATATGCACTCATCTCCATAGTAAAAAAAATACTGGCTCCCTTTGCTTCTCGCCTGCGCGAGAAGGAAGATGTTGCCAAATTCTGGCTATAACACCTTGTCCCCATTAATCCTTGTACGATTCTAGAAGATTTACCACCAAGACTTGATTAGCCCTCCTAGTCTTTAAGTAAATAAGTCCATCACTTGTTCTCGACCACATGTAACAGTAAAATATTTCAGCAAGACCCAATTTTGTGTCATACATGGTATTAATTCTATGAACCCCATTCACTATTTTTCATACATAAGGGAAACATTGGGCAGGAACTACATCAAATTATCTAAATAATTTAAGAAAAATAGGGTTTGGGGGAAAAGTCAAACACCCCTGGGTTACCATAAGGGTATGAATCCAATGCCCCCTTCAATGTCACTCACATTTGTAGGTAAGGGGGCACAGTCGATTTCTACCCAATTAGGAATATTTTACTTCTTCCCAAGTTCTTATATTGATTTATTATCAAGCTTTGCCATGAACAGATAAGAACCCTAGCTATAGTTGCAGAAAAAATTGAAGAAGAGGAAAAACTAATAGGTGAGCTAACTTACAAGGATTGACAAAGCTCTGAGGAAAAAGAAGACACTGAGGAAGATGAACGTTGCAAATCTTAGAGATAAATGAAGAAGGTGTAATGAACTAAACTAACGTAAGGAACTGTATCTCTGGTTTAAAGCATGATAATAATGATCGCACATGATCTCCTGAACATTTTTTGGAAGTTTAAATGATCGATCGAACAATACCACCACCTTTCAGTCAAATGAATTACAATTGTGCCATGCTGTTTGGCTTATGATGAGCGTACCCCTACAAAGTTTACCGGAATTATAAAAATTCCATTATGATTTCAAGGAGGAAGAATTTCAAATTTCAAGGCCTCTAGTTTAGTTAAAAGTTATTGGCCCACACCTCACAAGATCCTAACAATTTTAGGGGCAATTGTGGGGATCCATTTATATGATCAATGACAGTAGACGAACAAGCCCAAGCCACTTAAGGGGTTGTCCGACCCAAATCAAATGTTTGACCAACAAATGTGTATTTAATATATAGAAAAATACTTATATATTTACTCAAATCAATGACCAATAATATCGACAAAGATATTCAGGTGGTTTATGATATATCCAACGGGATTATTGAGTTACTTATGGGACTCAACCTCTATGAAACGAGATTTATAAATTGTACACCTTGACGTGAGTCAAAGGGATTAAAACATGAGATTTTGAGAGACACTTAAGAAGAATAAGTTACCTCTCCGTGGAACTAGGCAAGTTGCCAAACCACGTACATTGTTGTTCTGTGTGTGATTTCTATTACGTTCTGCTCTCTATGATTACTTTATTGGATTCCTTTATTGTGATATTTTCTGTACTCACACTTATCATCAAAAAACTGCAAGTTTATATACATAGGAAGAAGGATTTTAAGTCCAAAGATCCAAAATAATGAGTTAAACACATGATTTATTGAAATTTCATAATGTTTGCAACAACATGCTTTTAAAGACTAAAGATATTTTTTGATCATTCAAACTTGAATAAATGTCTAATTCCGTAAAAATCCCAAATTTTACAAGAAAACATTAAAACATTTGTTTACAAAATATCTTTAACAAAATAAACATTTTATTCTACAAATTGTTAAAGACCAAGTTGTTTGAAATATATCTTTCACTCAACAATCTTGAAATTACTTTTTAACCCATTTACACAAAACCATGAGAAATACCCTCTTTAAACCATATAGGCATCCAACTCTTACAAACTTAACTGGAAAACAAATACTATGAAAATACGGAGTTTTAAGCTAAGAATAGAGTTTTCCCACCTCAAATAAGCTCCAAAATGTAAGGATGAATATAAAAGAAGATGTAAACCTCCCACCTCCTAAGGTGGACGTAAAAAGGTTGCCTAGCTCCACCAAGCTTGCCTCCAAGAGAGTCCCAACCAAAACACCCTTCAAACTCCATTAATCTTCAGCATTTCTTCTACAAAACCCCCCAACAATATCTTCAAAATTTGCAACTTTTCCTAATCATGGTGTAGATGGATTTAAAAGGATTAAATATGGAAGGACATGGTTAAACTATAGTTGTTTTGGGTGGCGGAATGATGGTGCTAGGTTGATGTCTGGTGGTTTATGGTGTAGGGGCTCTTAAGAGATAGATAGATAGATAGAGAGAGAGAGAGAGAGAGAGAGAGAGAGAGAGAGAGAGAGAGAGAGAGAGAGAGATAAAGAGAACAAATCTAACTGGGAATGCCCCAAATGAGACAAACTCACAGAGATAAAGAGAACAAATCTAACTGGGAATGCCCCAAATGAGACAAACTCACATTAAATACTTTCAAAACCCTAATAGTTAAATTCCCCAGATGCATCCACACTAAAACTTTTAACCCAAGGTCAATTAAGTCTTTTGTTCCACTTTTTGGCCCGAGTAATTGAGAGCTCGACACTTCATCCAATTCGACGACCCATATTGTGACAACAAATTAAAAAGGACAAAAATTTCAAGATCTTCTTCATTCATTTGAACAACCTTTACCCTCCTTCAAATAAGATCCTCTCTCGTTCGAACGAGACTTCTAATGAGGTACTAATGAGGCCAAAAATAAGAGTTAAATGGAACGTGAGAAGATCCTTGTTATAACAAGAAAGGCCCCCTCATTTGAATGACAAGGGACTTCATTTAGACATCGACTTCCAGCACGATTCTAGGGAATGTGGGAAATCATCTCTTTACCAAGTCCTTCGAAGTACGTTCGATGGCCCTTCGAGCAACAGGGTCACTTCGTTCGAACAACTTCAATTTTTCTTTATATAAAATTTAGGTCATAAAATCTTCGATTCATCAATAGCAAAAGCTACGAGGTCACCAAAACTGATTTAAGGTCCATCACACCAGGTCTAAATCCCAATTGGGCCCTACCAAGTTACCTAATCACACGGGTACGGTTAGAGTCATATGGAGCGTGTTACATTATTCCCTCCTTAGGAAATTTTATCTTTAAAATTATTAATCCATCAATAATACAAATTCCCAAGAATATCAATCCTTACTCTAAGTCAGACGAATCTTTCAAGGATAATTCATCTTAGTCCTCAATCACTAAAAAGTCATCTTAAACCTTTTCACAAGAGGTTTCCACCAAAGAACTCGACATGAAATTTATTCCCATGCTCACCATCAAGCTAGCCATAAAAATAACATAACAGTCCTCGAGTCTCCCCTTACTCAATGAGCACGCTCAATCAAATCATAAGACTTCTTTGCTAACACCCAAGTATATCGGCATATCTACTAGGCACACTCTCTAGGGATCGACACTCACCTTAAAGCAAACTCCTTGAAACTAATCACCTAATCCATCGTCATAATTTGTTTAAACCCTTGGCACTACCTATCATAAATATCCTCAAATTCTAGGGTCTTCCTGACCACATAACTCCCTTGGACTTGGTATTAATCTCATATCATAAGTCCCTCACATTATGGGGCGGGGGGACATGCCACTAAGTTCCTAATCATGCGTCTATCCAATACCTTACCATAGGGCCCTTATATGAACCTAGGGTCACTCTTTATTACTAGGAAACACTCGACTGGTAACACACTAATCCACTCACCGTGATAAAATATAAATTCTTACTATGTTTCCTCAAGTTCTAATGCTATACAATATCCTCAGAGCATCCTCCTCCTATTTATAACCAAAGACACTAACTTCCATGATGGACAATCATAAGGTCGACAATCCCAAGATGAATCGATACTATGAACAAACCATGTGTCTAAAAGAGAAACTATCGTACATAGAACTGTGTAATAACAAGGATACTTTAGATAATGGTGCACCCAGTTATCGAGATGCATTGACCATGCCATGTCCAATAGTATAATACTGGGCCAAACAACATCGTACCACAACATGGTATAAATCCTGGATACCACAACCATGGGAACACAATCCTTGAATATCAAAACTGAAAGGGACACAAAGAATGAACAATCGTTCTGAGAAAATCCCATCCACATAGAACGAACTATGGTGTACGAAAAGTGAACCTACACCACACACTTTAAAGTTTACGACTCCTCATAGACGTTCTCACTAGGTACTAACCTAGACACATTCCTTGGCTCAAGTTACCAATCGTTTGGGTACGTCTGGTACCTAGGAGAGAGGGTTATGGGGGAGATGAAGTGGCATCCAATTCTGGTTCTTTTAATTCAAAATTTTCTTACAAATTCATCGTTGACCATGGGAGCTTGGCATCTGCATGCTTGATGTAGCGACATTGCACCGGAAAAGAGACTAAAAAAGGAAAAAAGAGATGAATATATTGTTTGATTATCTTAATTTAGTGGATTTCTTAGAAAGAGTAGGAGAATGTGTGCTTTTTGGAAATTTTTGAACATATTTGGGTAAAAGATGGCCTCGGTGGCTTGGTTGAAAAAGGGCTTCCCTTTTTAAAGGATTTATTTGGGAAAAAGTAACAAAAAATAGTTTTTTGGATTTTCTTTTAATAGAGGATTGTCTTGGTGTCTTGGCAACTGGTCACTAGGGGAATGATCTTTTTCCTAGTTGTACTGTATTCCTTGCATTTGCAGGATTTTTTTTGTGCAAGCCATACCTGAGGTGTTACCCTTGGCTTAACTTCAAAGTTATTGCTAGTGACAGGGGAATTTATAGTGGACCCTCAGTTGGCTGTCATTACTGTGTGGATGTCATATCATCATAATCCTGCGATGGTGATACTGGTACAGACCCCGAATGGTCTAAATTCTTGGCGGGAAGGCTGTTCGAATTTTTAGAGAGGAAGCCCTATTATGTTGTTCATTGGTCTATTTGAGAGATTCCATTTGGTGGTCCCACCTAAATATCCCTTGGCAGTTATGTCGAATTTATTCACTTGTTATTTCATCAACTTTAGCCCAACTATAGATAAGTGGGTAAATTGGTTTATGGAGCACGGAGCTCGATGTCTTTGCTGGTCGGTGCCCTGGTGGGGGGAGTTACAACCTATTCTGGAATTGTGTGAATACCGGTATGTTCGGTTAGGTAGCATTTGGCATACCTCATTTTATTTCCCGTGCCATCTCATGCATCAAGTTGGATGGATGCAAATTGTTCCTTTCCTTACCCTAGATTTCTTTCTTGTAGAGGGTTTGGCTGAAGTCTTGCTCATGCGATTAGGCTCTATGTGGTAGAGTTATTGGCCATCAACCCATCCATCCTAATCTGTTGGTAGGTTTGGGCATTTTTTCATAGACTATATGAAATTTTTATAGAGGAGGGTAGTGTTTAAGATCTTGGGCGAGGAAACCAGGATTGGATGATTTCCCATGTTTGACACTATATAGGGGGTGTAGTGGTTTTCTCTAGGAGAGTCCGAGCTTATCATTCTATGGAGTGACTTAGGCATGCCATCCAGGTAGGGGATACTTGGGGGCCTTAAGATGATGATGGAGCTGGATCTTTAGGCAGTTGCGGATAGGGTCTTTTATGAAGCTGGTGATTATTTGTGAAGCTTCATGTGTTTGGTTATTTGTGCAAATAAATTTTGGGAAGGTTTGGTTAGTTTCTTTAGGAGTAGTTTGGTCTAAAATGTTTTAGCGTAGTTTGGTTGGCGGGGGTAGTTGTTTGACTCCATGCGCTGATATTTCTTGTAATTGTGCTAAATTTTCTCATGATGGAATAAAAAAGGATTTTAATTATATTTTTGTGCCTCTTCATGAGTTTTACATTTGAATTATATGTACCAATTGCTAAGGCATACATAATCCTTTTGTTCATGTAAATGATAAAATTAACCATTGTTCTCGAAGGTAAGAAAATAATAGCTTTTTGTCAAAAAGAAGGAGATCATGCCCATGTAAAGGGTATGAGGTGCCTACGTACCTCTAGGGATTTTGAAACTTTTTTGAGTTTCATTTTTGAAAGAAAAATTTTTTTTTAGACAATCAGGTCCCATGTAGTTCTAAGTAGAGGGAAATGAAGAATTTTTTTATATAATAGAAGGTAGATGAGAGGAGTCATAATGCGCTGAGATTTCATACTAGTGGTAGAATTTGTTTAGATGGTTCAGGTTGACTTGACGCACCATCTCTTCTCCATCAAGGTCAGAGAGTATAGTGTCACCACCGAACAGGATCTTTCTCATAATGTAGGGGTCACTCTAGTTTGGCTAGAATTTCCCTCTAGGTCCCAAACGGGTTTATTGGTTTCTTTTAGGGATAAATCTCCCTCTCGAACATCGTGTTCCTTAACTATCCTGTTGAATGGTCGTGTTATCCAGTGACAGTATCCCTCTATATGATATAGAGCATTGATTCTCCTTTCTTCTAAGAGTGATAACTTATCAAGTAAGCTCTGATGCCAATCCTCTTCGTTGACTTTACTTTCAAGCATGACCTGTAGTGAAGGCATTTCTAGTTCAAAGGTTAGGACGCCTTTCATTCCCTATACCAGAGAGTAAGGTCTAGCCCCAGTAGATTCTCGGACTGAAGTACGATAGCCCTAAAGGGCTTAAGGGATATGATCATCCCAATCTTAACAACTCTCGATCATCTTACTGATGATTTCTTTGAGGTTGTTATTGGAGGCTTCAACTACACCATTAGTTTTTGGTCGATAATGAGAAGATTTGTTTCTCTTAATCCCATACTCATCGACCAATTTGGCGTATTCTGCCTCAAAATGTAATCTGTTTAGCTGATACTAGCTCATGTCGAACCCCGTATTAGCAGATGATGTTCTTCGGGATGAATTTGGCTACCTTTTTAGCATTCAGTACTGTGTATGACTCGACAACTTGTACCATTGGAAACTTTGGGTGTGAAGTTCCCTATGATATCGATGCCCCACGTGTAGAATGGACAGTGAGAGGTTATGTTGTATAATTCTCATGGAGATAAGTGTTGGAGATTAGAAAACTGTTGGAATTTAAGGCATCTTCGAACATAAGCGGTGCAATCTTAAACCATGGTAGTCAAATAGTAACTCTATTGAATAATCTTCCTGGAGAGCATATGGCCATTCATGCGGGGTCCATATTTCTCGTTGTGGATCTTCTACATCATTTCTTCAATATCGGCCCCATATTTCAGTGCAAATGGGTTCCATCAAAGTCTCTCTTAAATAGTGCTTTATCGTAAATAATATATTGGACAACCAATTTTCTTAGGGTTGCTCGATCTTTCTTATTGGCATCCTGAGGGTACCTACCATACTTGAAGAGGTGCCAAATGTCGTAGTACCAGCACTCATCCATATTGGGTTCTTCTATGATGAGCTAAATGTGGTAGTAGTGGGTTGATTTAGCTTGCTTTTGAACTAGATAGGGGGCATCATTATTCTCTCGGGCATGTCGACCATAGAGGCCAAGGTAGTAAGGGCATCGACCAAGATGTTTCTTGCTCGAGGAAGGTAGTGGAAGGTTATATCTCAAAACTAGGAGTCTAGCTCTTCTAGGTGGGTGTGGAACACTAAGAGCATTTTGTAATACCCCATATTTTTATGGCATTTAATTATGGGATTAATTAGATTAAATTGGCATATATTAATTTAATATTAATCCGTATTTTTTTTAAATTGAATATTTACTAGCGTTACGAGAGTTAGTAATTATATGTTGAATATTACTAGATAAGTAAAGTAATATATGAGATATTGTCGCGACTGGATAACACAACAATTATAGAATTTACGTCGGGACGCGCTTGTGTCGTGTCGGGACTAAATTAACGGAATATAAAGTAATTAAATTATAAGTCGCTCATATGGTCATTTCGAGTGTGCCAACATGTCTAGAAGGGTCGAGATAATCATAAAAGTGTACCCGGGGGTTTATTTTGGGTCTCACGATGACTTTAGGCCTAATCGGCATCCCAGGAGGGTAATTTAGTCATTTTCCATTTTATGCCTTAATTAATGACAAAAATTGGGAATTAATATCAGATATTAGGAGCGTATTCTAGGGTTAACATTCTCAAAAGTTTAGAATGGCAGTGAGAGGAAGAAAGGAATAAGCTTTCCCAGAAGGCCAAGAACTAACTAATTTGCACCACCACCATCAAAGCGTAGATCAGAGCAAGGGGATCAAGCCTATACCAGTCTATTTTGTGAATCAGACCTATAATCTTAAGTCAAGTATATATCTTGCTGATTCCTAGTTAATATTTCACCCATGTCAGAATAGGATTGGTAAATACATGTTTTATTGAAGAATTATATGATTAGGAGATTTAAATCGCATGCTTTAGGAGGAATGCATGTAGTCTGGAACCCCTAACATATGTAGAGGATCACTCACGAATTTTTAATAATTTAAGAGAAATAAATCTGGAAAAAGATTGAGAATATTGGAATTTATGATAAAACTAGGGTTCTTGTTAATTCTACTGAAATTGTCCCTTTAAATCCATGCCTTTGATAAATTCTACATGTGTTACATAGGAAAGCATGTAGATAGGTTAATATAACCCTTGGTTTAGTTGTTTGGGAGTTTGGGACAAATTATTCATGACTTACAGGTTGAAAAATGATAAAAAAACGTAGGTTAAAATTGCAGAATCTGGGCAAGAACTTCTTGATCGATCAATCGACTCAAGAATGTCGATCGATCAATGGTTCGATCGATCGACCCCTCCTGGAAATTGAATATTTTTCCCCACTATTTTAATTCAATTAAAATACGTAGGAACCCTTGGATATAATTTGAAGATCATAGTGGGTCATGGGGAGGACCAATAGGGTCCATGTAGGTTCCGGTAAATGGAACTGTATACGAGATGTAACCGTGGGATAACGGGGGTATATAATTCAAAAGAAATTGTGCGTACGTTAAGTGAGGTATTGGGAGACTTAAGAAAGACTTATACCAGTATGTTAGTGAGGGTATACCTACTAAGTTTACATATAGTAAAGGAAGACACTTCGAGGGATGAGAAGTACTTATGAAATGGCGATAATTGAGAATAAAAAGAAATGGGTTAATTATGCGTAGGACTTCAGTGGTTTGTGCCATGTATGGTTAAAATATTATGATGGGTCGTGGGCGAACCTAATTGAAATATGTGTGTATATATATATGTGTGATGTATATATATCTGTGTATAATCATACCCGCGCTATTTCTATCATGGAGTTTGTCGCGCCGGGACAGTCTTATATCGATGGGACATTTATGGGGGATATTGACTCGTACCCTAGAACATAGGATTTCTTGGTACAAGCTATCTGAGAATGCTAGTTAGATGGTCCTAAGAGACTTGAGGGTATGTGCTAACCTCTTAGCGACTTGAAACTATGCTTCACCTCCACTATGTGTGTATTGTGTTAATACAGTTCGTAAGTGATTCTGAACTAGTATTTCCCTTTGTGCATGAGATACGGGGACTTGATAGTAGAGGATTCCAGCACCATAGATTTTATGTGGGTTGCCAATTAGTATATATATTGTATAAGTGATGAATATATATATATATATATATATATATATATATATATATATATATATATATATATATATGAATATACCTGGAATTCTTCTACTGTGTGTGTAAGTAGATAAAAATGGAATAAATGCTCCTAACTATAGTAAGTGCTTTAAACTCCACAGCAATATTGAGAAATACATAATTCACTTCAATAATCCTTGAGAATATGGTATCTTAAATAAATCATAGACATATGGTCCCACGAATCGAAATCTAGTAATGGGAGAATTGGGTTAGATTAGTACTTTGAGTTAACCTTATGATTCATTATAGTATTACATTAGATGTGCACACTAGTTGAGAGGTGAGGATATTCAGGTGAGTATTGAAGTACTAACATAGTCATCATATCGGTAGTTAGCATTTTAAATATTTGCTAAACTACTTTTAAAAGATATTTTGCACTCGGTCTCTGACCCGTTTCCTATTATCTCTTTTTCTCTTATATATATATATATATATATATATATATATATATATATATATATATATATGGACTATCGACATGCTGTAACTATAGTTGGAGTTACAAGTCCTTGCAGTAGACGACTTCTTCCTTGTCTTCTTAGACCTCTATTTGGTTATTTTAGATAGGGCATGTGTCGCCCCTTTCCAGTTTCCATTTAGTTCAGGGAGATTTTTACTCTTTTGTTTATTTCAGTATTTCGTTTCGTTGGGTTTGATTTACCTATGTCATTAACTTTAGGCATGGGATGTTTTATTGAGATTGATTATTATATATGGTTTATTTCACTTGGATGGATTGATATGGATTTCAGAGTTTGTGTTCATTAATTGTGTCATTTATATAGATTCATTAAAATGGAATTTTAATCAGTAAAGTTTAAATTGTTTTGACACTTAGCTTAATTATTTATAGGGTGATTAAAAATGGAAATTGTTTTCGATAGTGATGCTAAGAATGAACCAACCAGACGCTTTGATTTAATTTAGTAAAGTACTGATCACCGGGTATTTAATTAGACGGGGTGTCATAGGTGGTATCAGAGCAACAGGTTCCAGTGTTCTTATGATCTGTACGACTTATTGTGCTTCTAGTGTTGCTTTGTTCGATATAGAGCCCTATGTTTAGGATTGTTGATTTCTATGGTGAGATTTCGTTCTCCTGCTATAACGTATATATATTAGTGAATCTTATTTGCGTTCGAGCGTGTTTGAACAATGTAGAATGACAGGGGAGGGCCATTGGATGGACAACAAAAGGCAGGTCTTAGTTGATGTTGTAGAGTATATTTGAGGATGATGAACATAGTCGATGTCACTCATATTTTGGCACGAGAAGCCATGACTGTAAAGACTGCTAGGGCACATCTTATGATTTCCAACTGCTGCTACAGTCGAAAGTGGTGTCAAATTAGACTCACCCAACATGGTAAGACTGGGAGAGAGTCAAACGAATCATTGAGGAGAATCATCAGTGGAAGTTCTAGAAATGCTGGAATTATATATGTTAACCAACGAAGGAAAATATCCAAAGGCTTGTGCATATGGCAGAGTGTGGTTAACTGGATGTGAAAATTTGGGGTAAAATTTTCTTGACTCGTAGGAGAAAAATTATAATGCTGGGAGTCAACGACCACATTTATACGATTTGATCGCAAGTTTCTTCATCAGATGTTCAGGTTAAGATGTGAATGTTGTTCTGAACTCATCACAGAAAGTACGAATAGAGGTCGATGTGTGAAAATGAATTTAATTATTTAGCAAATCTTGTGCTGGATGAAGTAGATACAAATAGAGAAGAGGATTTCAAGTGGGAAATTGACTCATAAGCAAAGTTGACAACCTTTAAAGGGAATTCTGCTGGACAGTCGATCCATGTGGTGACAATGTCACGCATTGTCCGTAGAGGTGTTAACGCTTCTTTTTATTGGGAGCTAAAGGAATCAGAAGATTTAGTTGGGAAGTAAGACTGGATGAAACGCAGTTAGTGAAACACCGTAAGGGGGAGACCCATCAGGGTACCCATTTAAATGATTCAGGTAACTGAATCCTTACCAAGCGATGGTGAATTTAGTAAGGGTTGTCGAAGCTAGTAGTGTATTCCTTAGGGATAACAAAGCTAAGGGAACAATGGGGTTAGACATTAGGAATCGAGACTACCATAGTCCGACAGAATGATGACTCTAATATGGTCAGTATGACCGGTGATAAGTGGATTATGAGTAGAGGTATTTTGTGGAGAGTGAAATAACATGCATTAATTCTTCCCGAAGCAAGTAAAGGGACAAGAGTATGGTGCCTAGTAAGGGGTAAAGATTAAAGTAGTTTTTGTTTTGGTTCGAACAGGCGTGTTATGGTCGTAAACCATTTGAGCAGCCAGGGTGATTGGCAAGTTAGAAGTATGATTTTTATCCTTTGAGGATGAGGCATGTTTTATGTGACACGAGCGAGTCGCTATATTTTGATTATTGCTAAATTTGTACGTGATACAAGTTTAATGCATATATCAATAATATTATTATGTGAATGTTTTCCCAGGTATAACGAGATATCCTTTAGTGTTATCCGAGGAGGATGAATGGGTGTATTGTTAATGGCATGTACCTTATTGAGATTACTCGCTTTTGTGATGTGTTATACGAGCACGATATTATCTTGATTATGGTTTTATAGTAATAATTAGACCGATAGTGGGCAGATATCGCAAGTCTATCGGGGTTGCTACCGTAGTTAGGATGTTTTGTTCTAGCAAAGCCTCACTTATGAGAGGGTCGAGCTCGCATTTGTATCATATATTATAGAGACTCCGAAGGGTATAGCAGTATAAAAATATTTAATCTCGTGGTGTGTAGGGACTTTATTGTCATGATTCGGTATATAATGGATTTACTGTTGAGCGAAAAGATTTAACTCATTATCATGTTTAGTGATCAGGACTTGGTGATAGGAAGAGCGCATTGTTATATCGATCCTTTAGAGACATGAGATTTAAGATTTATATTCATATGTTTGGGGACAGGATCTCGAGAGTCCCGATTGTATGTGTAGGAGGTTTATGGAATGTGATTAACACCAATGCGGAGCGATAGTGTAATTGGCAAAAAGTTAGTTGCTTAAATGTAATTGCGAAAAAAAGCATGACTTTTATGTCGAGAGACGGGAATATAGGGGTACATGTTATGGACGTAGGACCTAACAGATTTCGATATCTAATAATGCTAGGTATTTCTGTTTGCGAGACATCCCACGCATGAATTTTAGTGTAAGGTTGGAAGTAGGGAGATATTTGGTCATTAGTCCATGAGTCGGTACCTCGGTCATCATAGAAGTATGTAGTTATAACTGTAAGTAGTTTAATTACGATATAAGGCCAGTGGAGACCGGTAATGAGATGAGGAGGCATTGAAAATTTTATCTTATCACCATGAGTTGAGGGGTGGAACGATGTTAAGGAGGATTTAAAAATTCAATTTTTAGGGTGATTGAGAGTACCCAAGTGTTGTAACCATATTGTGAATACAGGGGCAATAAAGAATTGAGTGTTACATGTGAATCATATGTGATGTTTATGCCAGTATACACGGTTTATAGGCTGTGTGGGTATCCTTGTTAGCTGAGGTCCGAATCGTCCGGGTTAAAGGATCGTGGGAATAGATGTGTGAAATATATGCCTGAGGGACTAATATAATGAAGTAGAAATATTAATGTGGATTAAGCATCGTGTGAGAAGGACGCTAATCCATAAATATGTGTGAAATCAAAATATCACACCCGAATTTGGTTGAAACGCTGTGGGAAACCATTTAAAAAGGGGTATTCCTTGAGAAGGGTAAAATTTAACTATTATGGAAAACACTCAGAACGGAGTTTTACTTAGTCGAATGTTGAGAGCGACTTGTGTGTAGGTAGAATGATGATGTTAGTAAGGTATAAAAAGTCCAAAAGCGTACATCGTGGAGAAAAGTGCACGGGTCGGAACTTTTGGTATACGCCATAGAAAGAAGGGGAGTGTTAAGTGTAACTTAATGTGAGACATTACAAGTGGAAGTCGATGTTGAGAGGGACATAGTGAGTAGTCTCCATGTGCACCACTCATAAATGGAAATCGGTTGGAGAAAGAGGGCTAAGCAGAGAATTTTTATAGCAAGCCGACAATCCCTTTAATGGAAGAGGGCAGTCGATTTGGTACATTTCTTGGATGGGTTCCAACCTCAAGTTAGGGTCACGAGTTCCTTCGACTATGTGGAACAAGTTGACCTAAAATAAAGTAATTGTTATTATTTTGCATGATTTACACTGTGAGATAGTGTGCCCCAATCTACCTTTGAAAAGAACGATCGCACCGTCACGTGGCCCTGCCCGACATTGTTCTGAACTAGGATGAGATTCTTGAATCCCACCTTCAATATGGGATTTCAGGTAGTAGTGGGGATAACATTTCGTTTGGGAGCATGTTGTATCACCTATACCGGGGGAGTAGGTGAAAGGTGATTAGCGACTAGTGGAGCTGTGTGAAAGTAATTTCGGATTCATTATGGTCATTTCATATCCGCAGATTATAGCTGGTTAGTAAAGTATATTACGGTACTTGGGAGAAGTTATTACCTAATGGTAGAGTAATGTGTAAACACTCATACCTAGTTATTATGGTCAAACTTCTTATTGAAGTTATGGTGTGGAAAAACCTTAACTATTCTCCCTTGAGTTGTTTAAAGGCGAGAGAATTATCATAATTTTGGATTGGTCGAGTTAGAATCCAATGACTAAATTGGATAAACCACATACTGTCTTAGGTAACCTTTTAACTATCGTAAGAGTTACGTCACCAGGAATTAAGATTTGAAGAACTGGTAAGAGTAGTCATATGTTCATATGGTTTCTCCCAGGCTGAGAGTTTTGTGTTTAGATAAATACGAGTAGTTGACACGTAGTGAGGTACGACCTCCCAATAATATTGATATAATGGGGGCCAATAATGTGTAGGCTTCTCTCATTCGAATGTCATCGATTAGAGGCATAATGTGAAGTGCCGTTATTGATATGTGACCTTATAATTGATAAAGTGTTGAGAAAGTTAAACAAGCTTGTCGTGAGGCAGGGGCTATATTGATTAAGCGCCTTACTCGAAAGTTAGTTTTACATACTAATAAATTATCTATAATTGTTTAACCAGGTATGCCTTATTTTACGAATTTCGGGACAAAATTCCGTTATTAGGGGGGAAGTATGTAATACCCCGTATTTTTATAGCATTTAATTATGGTATTAATTAGATTAAATTGGGATATATTAATTTAATATTAATTCGGATTTTTTTAAATTGAATATTTACTAGCGTGACGAGAGTTAGTAATTATATGTTGAATATTACTAGATGAGTAAAGTAATATATGAGATATTGTCGCGAGTGAATAACACGAAAATTATAGAATTTAAGTCGGGATGCGCTTGTGTCGTGTTGGGACTAAATTATTACAATATAAAGTAATTAAATTATAAGTCTATCGTATGGTCATTTCGAGTGTGCCAACATTTTCGAAAGGGTCGAGATATTCAGAAAAGTGTACCCGAGGGTTTAGTTTGGGTCTCGGGATGATTTTAGGCCTAACCGACATCCCGGGAGGGCAATTTAGACATTTTCCATTTTAGGCCTTAGTTAATGACGAAAATTGGGAATTAATATCAGATGTTAGGAGAGTCTTCTAGGGTTAACATTCTCAAAAGTTTAGAACGACAGTGAGAGGAAGAAAGGAAAAAGCTTTCCAAGAATACAAGGCCAAGAACTAAGCAATTTGCACTACCACCACCAAAGCGTAAATCGGAGAGAGGGGATCAAGCCTATACTAGTCCATTTCGTGGAATCAGACTTACAATCTTAAGGCATGTATCGATCTTACTGATTCCTTGGTAATATCTCACCCATGTTAGAATAGTATTTGTAAATACATGTTTTATTAAAGAATTATATGATTTAGGAGATTTAAATCGCATGTTTCAAAAGGAATGCATGTAGTCTGGAACCCCTGACATATGCAGAGGATCACCCACAAATTTATAATGATTTAAGAGAAAGAAATCTGGAAAATGATTGAGAATATTGGAATTTATGATAAAACTAGGGTTCTTGTTAATTCTATTAAAATTGCCCCTTTAAATCCATGCCTTTGATGAATTCGTACATTTGTTACGTAGGAAATCATGTAGATAGGTTGATATAACCCTTGGTTTAATTGTTTGGGATGAATTAAGCATGATTTAGAGGTTGAAAAGTGATAAAAACCCGTAGGTTAGAGTTGCAAAATCTGGGCAAGAACTGCTCGATCGATCGATCAACTCAAGAATGTCGATCGATCGATGGTTCGATCGATCGACCCCTTTTCATCGATCGATCAAACCCTCCTGGAAATTGAATATTTTTCCCCGCTAGGTTAATTCGATTAAAATTCATAGGAACAATTGGTTATAATTTGAAGATCATAATGGGTCATGGGGAGGACCAGTAGGGTCCATGTATGTTTCGATAAATGTAACTGTATACGAGATGTAACCATGGGATAACGGGGGTATATAATTTAAAAGAAATTGTGCGTACGTTAAGTGAGGTATTGGGAGACTTAAGAAAGATTTATACCAGTATGTTAGTGAGGGTATACCTATTGAGTTTCAATCTAGTAAAGGAAGACACCTCGAGGGATGAGAAGTACTTATGAAATGGCGACAATTGAGAATAAAAAAATGGTTAATTATACGTAGGACTTGGGTGATTTGTGCCACGTATGGTTAAAATATTACGATGGGTCGTGGGCGAACCTAATTGAAATATGTGAATATATATATATATATATATATATATATATATATATATATATATATATATATATATATATATATATATATATATATATATATATATATATATATATAAACCTAGTGCTTGTGTGTGTATATATATAATGAATATATATTTGTGTACAATCATATCAACGTTACTTGCTATCACGGAGGTTGCCGCACCGGGACAATCTTATCTCGATGGGACCTTTATGGGGGATATTGACTCGTACCCTAGAGCATAGGATACCTTGGTACAGGCTATCTGAGAATGATAGTCAGATAGTCCTAAGAGACATGAGGAAATGTGCTGACCACCTAGCGAATTGGAACTATGCTTCGCCTTCATTATGTGTGTATTGTGTTAATACGTATTGTGAGTGATTTCGAACTAGTATTTCCCGTTGTGCGTGAGATACAGGGACTTTATAGCAGAGGATGCCAGTACCATAGATTTTATGTGGGGTTCCAATTAGTATATATATTGTATGAGTGATTAATATATATATACATATGGTCCTGCGAATCAAAATCTAGTAATGAGCGAATGGGGTTGGATTAGTACTTTGAGTTAACCTTATGAATCATTATAGTCTTACATTAGACGTGCACACTAGTTGAGAGGTGAGGGTTCTCAAGTGAGTGTTAAAGTACTAACATGGTTGCCATATCAGCTAGTAAGCATTTTAAATATTTGCTAAACTACTTTTAAAAGTTGTTTTACACTCGGGCTCTGACCCGTTTCCTGTTATCTATTTTTCTCTTGTATATATATACATATATATATATATATATATATATATTACAGGCGGCCAACCACAGGGGCATCATGCTTAGACCTTTCGACTACCGACATGCTGCAGCTATCGTGAGAGTTGCAGGTCCTTAAAGTAGACGACTTCTTCCTTGTCTTCTTAGTCCTCTATTTGGTTATTTCAGATAGGGCATGTGTCACCCCTTTCCAGTTTCCATTTTGTAAAGGGAGATTTGTACTATTTTATTTATTTCAGTATTTCGTTTCGTTGGGTTTGATTTACTTATGTCATTGACTTTAGACTTGGGATGTTTTATTGGGATTGATTATTCTAGCTGGTTTATTTCACTTGGATGGATTGATATGGATTTCGAAGTTTTTGTTCATTAAATGGGTTGTTCATATAGATTCATAAAAATAGAATTTTAATCAGTAAAGTTTAAATTGTTTTGACACTTAGCTTAATTATTTATAGGGTGATTAAAAATGGAAATTATTTTCGACAGTGATGCTAAGAATGAACCAACCGGACACTTTGATTTAATTTAGTAAAGGACTGATCACCCGGTATTTAATTCGGCGGAGTGTCACATTTTTCCTGAATAACTTTCCATCTTCTAAGGACCTAGTTGATAATGAGGTAGAATCCTCGTAGACATCTAGGAACTTGATTCTTGTTTTAAGAGAGACTATAAGGCGTACGGTGCATGCCTCGTATTCGGTCATGTTATTGGTGCAGGAAAAATCTTGCTCGATGGTAATGGGAGTGCAGGAAAAATCTTGCTTGATGCAAAAATCTTTTTTTATTGGCAACGCCATCAAAGAACATTTTCCACCGGAGGTCTTCCTGAGAGTTGCAAAGGATGTCTTCATTTGGGAATTCGGAGATCCAAACTTCGGCTTCTTCCATGGGATAGTCATCAAGGTGGTCCGAGATGGCTCTTCCTTTCATGGCTTTCTGCGTGACATATAAAATATCAAACTCAGCCAGCAGCAATAAGCATCGGGCCATTCGGTTAGACTGTAAAGATTTCTTAAGCAGGTATTTGATAGGATCCATTTTGGATGCAAGTCTAATGAGAAAAGAAAGCATGCAATGCCATAATTTTTGGGTGAACCAGATAAGGGAAACATATGCTTTATCCAAGGCTGTGTAGTTGACTTTGTATTCGGCCAATTTTTTACTGGCATAGTAGATGGCACTTTTTTTGTGTGATTATTCAAGGTATTAGGCTAACAAAACCCCAGCTACGGTGTCTATTACGGTCAAGTATAGGAGAAGTCAGAAACCAGGCTGTGGTGGCATGAGTACCAAAGGTCAGGTAATATACTGCTTTATTCTGTCTAAGGTTTCTTGAGAAGCTTCATTTGAATCCCATCCAAATGAGTTTGAATATGGGTTCATAAATATAAGTTAACTCACTAGTGAACCAACTAATACACTATAATTTTCCTAAGAATCCTCAAATTTCCTTCTCCATTCAGGATGGTAACATTTCAAGTATGGCTTTTAGTTTGGTAGGATTTGCTTCAATCCTTTTCTCTTTAACCATGAATCCTAAAAAATTTCCTTTGGTAATGCCAAAAATGTAATTTTATTAGTTTAACCGCATCCAGTATCACCCCGAAGGGAGGGAGTGTGACCTTACCAATTATTAAACTTGATTATCATCCTATCCACATAGACCTCTTTGTGTATCAGATCATGCAAGATAGTTGTTATAGCCCTTTGGTAGGTATCCCTTGTGTTTTTTAGACTGAATGGCATAACTGTGTAAAAAAAGGTTCCCTAAGGGGTGATGGATGAGGTTTTTTAATGATCAGGGTGCATCTTGATCTAATTTCATCTGACAACCCCATCGTTGAACGATTTGAGAGCGTGACTAGCTATGTTGTCCATGATCGTGTCGATATTTGGCAAGGGGTAATTATCTTTCAGAGATGACTAGTTCAAATTTCGGTGGCCAATGCGCATGCGTACGTATTCTCCTGATTTTGACATGGGTATGATGTTGTCTAGACATGTGGGATATTCGATCACCCGGATGAATCCTACGTTCAACTGTTTGACCACCTCTTCTTTAACCTTGAGCAACCATTCGGTACGGCGCTTTCACAGTTTATATTTGACCATATTACATTTAGAGAGAGTTAGAATCTCGTGTTGAGCTATCTCAGGATCAATGTCGGGCATGTTATCGTAGGACCATACAAAGACGTCCATAAATTCTTTCAGTAGTTCTTTGAGTTGCGTGCACTCATGCTCGTTATGGGTAGACCCTATCCTAATCTCACACATTTATCTACTAGAATCGAGATTTATAACAATAGTCTCATCTTCATTAATTTGAACACGGTTATGTTATTTATTATTAACCTTATTAAGATGAGTTAAGAATTGTTCATTTGCAAAATTATCATCATCAAGAGTTATATTAAAATTAAGACAATTAATGTAAGGCATAATAACATACTCAAAAATCTTCATTTATTTTATTCTTGGGAGAAACAACGTTAGGAACCTCGTCTAAGAGGTCTCGATTACATTGTTATTAGAACAAGGAGGAATAACAAAAGATCAAGAAATAGGATAAACATTTGGGTTGACTTTCATTTTAATAGGTGGTACTGTATAATATTCCAGTTGAGGAGGGGTGCATCAGTTGCCTTGAGCAGGATGGATGGATCCGAAGATGTAACACATGAATGGATCATGTAGACTGCCAACCTCAGTGTATGCAGATCAAATGAATCCTCAGAATCACTTCCCTTAAAAACCTTAATAAAAGTTATAGTCTTCATAATGAGAGGTTGCACATGATGCTAGGAAATTTTAGCCCATGGGTAGCTGTATTGGAAGAAGATCTCCATCTCGGGCTTCATTTTCTTATCCATATGATCATACCAAGGTTCAGGAAAGACACAAAAGGGAAAATCTTCACCCTCTTTGATGAATCTTCAGTTCAAAAAATCCCTCAAAATAGTTTTAGTATTTTCTAATCTTCGCTTTAACCAGGGTTTTTTGAGAATTTTGAGTTCCTCTGATGTTGGTTGATAGCCCAGGACACATAGAGGAAAGGCCTTCTTCATTACTATGGATTCCAGTATCCTTTGTCGTCATAATGCCACACCTAGTTCGGGCCTGAAGTGTATATTATTGAACATCTATATCATGTTGACATTATCGTGAGAGTTGTGCTTTGGGCAGACTCTGTCTTTAAAATCATCCCCTGTTGGGATTATAAGTTCTTCGGTTCAAAAGACAGAAAGAAGCATACCATTCAACCCATGTTGTATCTCTAGTGTTGGGTTACTGATGCTCACATTCTCGATATTATTATTTTCACCTAAGATGGTGATAACTTTACATTTGGTGAAGAACTTTAGTTTCTGATGGAGAGAGAAGGATACCCCTTTGATGCTGGGAAGCCAAGGTCGACCAAGAAATAGGTTGAAATAAGCCAAAATGTCGATAACTTGGAATTATGTAACGGGATTTATAGGGCCATCCCCTATTATAGGCTTAATGGATCATATCACCTCTAGGTGAGTGTTGTTATAAGCATGTAATGCAACAGAAGTTGGAGCGAGGTTGCTTACTCTCAAACCCAAGTAGTTGAAGGTTCTTAAGGGGAAAATATTGAGTGTTGATCCATTGTCAACGAGTGAGAGCGGGATTGTCTTCCCTATTACCTCAACAGAGATGTTAAGGGAATAGTTATGATTATGACCAAACTTTAGTATTTTTTCTTCAGAGAAGGAAAGCATTCTAGTAGAGGTTAAGGACCCAACCAGGTTCACGTCTTCTTTGAAGTGCTGGAAGGAGGGATTGTGGGCCCAATAAGCAATTTTATCGAGCATTTTGGTATAGTTGGGAAGAAATAAAGAGTCCCCACAAGGTGATGTTGGCCTGAGTTTTCTTTAACTCATCGAGGATCTTACATTCATCGATGGTCATTTTCGGCATGGGGAGTTTTCAACAATATCGACAAGACCCGTTTCTTTATCTGTCGTTGCTGATGGAGGATTCAGACTCTCGTAGTGCCTCCCAAATCTTGTCATATGGTTCACATAAGAGGGGAATAATAAAATCTATGTTTCTTTATCTATCTCGGGTTGTTCAACCACTTTTTTGATCTCTCCTAGCAGATCTTCAAACGATATCATCCCATACACACTAATCATTGAGCCAACCTTTTCCTAGCTTAGCTCTTTACCTGAACTATCAAACTCGTTCCCCCCATCCGGTGACGATAATGACATCTTTCCATGAGAAATCAATGCATTCCATAACCTCAATGACTTATACATATAGATCCACCCACTCAACTAGGAGATGCAAAAGTGAAGAGATCAACTGCCCTTATAGCTTTAAGGCATCGAGGAACTCGGACATACTGCAAATTTTATTGGTCTATCGAAACAAGTCTATCATGATCTGAACTGCATCGTCCAAACTGACTTTTTCAACGGGTAAGACCCAATTATCTGACACTCAATCCCGCTTTCTAGCTTCCATGAATGGTGTGCTAAAATTCTAGCAGCTAGTGGTCATTTCAGAGGGCAACTTCAACCCAAATTCTAGGAGCTAGTTTAGTACTACAGGAAATTCCACATCATCCCCTATGTATTTGGTATAAAAGACAATGCATGCTCTTTAAATTAGTGATAGGTCTTGATTGGTAAAACAGGTACGGCGTAGGAGAAAATATGGGCAAACTTTAAGGGGTTTGGGTGAATATACGGGTAAAATGGGTGATTTACTAGGTACAATCTGGGTAGCTGGGTCTAATTTCGGTTCATTTTCTAGGAAGATGTAATTTGCATGATTTGGAAGTGTATTATGAGTAGTGTTTGGTTTAGGATTGCCTTATTGGACTATGACACTTTGGTCAATCAGAGCTTGGATTGCATTTCAAAAATAGATGCCCTGATCAGGGGTATTATTAGCATTTTGACAGAAATCGCAATGGGCATCAGGTTTGAAATTTTTTGGAAGTGGGTTTGGTAATGGATGAAAGTCTAATGGATTGATGAGATTTTATCTCAAAAGGGCTTGGTAGACTTTGGAGAGGGGATCATGAAGATCAGTGTAATCTTTTCTGCCTGGGTTGCCATAACTTTTTGGCACCCAAGAAGTAGTAGGGTGTGAGATATTATCGATGGCCGAGATTGTAGTAGGATTCTCAGATTTTCTTCGAGTAAGCTGTCCGGATACTTCCTTTGGATCATCTTCTGTCATGGCTAAACTTTTTTCAATCTCCATACCTTTTTCTCGAAGATCTAAAAAATGAGGGTAATATTATCCTCCCATAGTTGCTCGAACATGGGGTAAGAATTTTTTCTTCATAATATGAACTTTATTTTCTTCGAAAGGCCGATTGGTCATGGTGGTTGCTTTCTCCCTCCACCTTTTTATGAAATTACTAATAGTCTCTTCAGGATTCTACTTCAAAAGTTCTAAATCACGGCCTGTAACCTTGAACTCCTCGTTGTATTTGTACTATGACATGAATTTATGGGTAACATCCTCCTAACTGCAAATTTTAGATTCCTCGAGGGATAGGAACCAACAAAGAGCGTTGTCCTTCAAAGTCTATTAGAATATCTTGGCCATTATTTACTCAGAGGATCGTAGGATAGTCATGGTTTGGTGGTAACTTCGGAGATGAGCAATTATGGGTCCTTTACTCCCAACTTCTCAATGTTGGGTATTTTGAATTTTTTCGATAACCTTGATTTAGGGTAAGGAGACATATGGATGTAATCCATGTAGTTCCCAGAGAATCGAACCTAGTAAAACTTCTTGGTAAATAGTTTAAGGTCCTCCTTGACCTTGTTTAAATCTTGTTCCTTCGGATTGGTAGGTACTGGCAGGTTAGCCCTTGGCTGGTCAAGATTCGACATGGGGAGCTGAGTTGGTGGTCGCCCATTAACAGGAGGGGCACGTAGAGTGTGTTGATATTCTTTTAAGATATAAACAAGCTTATGTGTTGGTGGACCCATAGCATGGGGTAAGAGTACCTCGAGTTATATAGTAATAGAGACCTGATATCACTGCATCTCATGAACCTCGGTATGAAGGTTGTCGATCTTTACGATAAGTTGGACTAGAACCATCATCAAATCAGGCTGCACATTCGGTACTTGGTCGGAGTTCTCCATGGAGATTTGGTGAAGGTGGATTCCAGACTCGAAAGGGAGTAGAGGGAGAATTTACGTAGGTTTGAGGTGGTTAGATGGAAGACCGAAGCCAATAGGGAGACAAGCCAAGGGTCGAGTATACGATCGACCTAAGAAGGAAAATGATTCAAAAATATTTTTAAAAAGGAAACGGAAGAATATTTTATTGGAAAAGAAGAAAATGTTTTTAACATTTTTTTAGAAAGAGGAGGATAAATATTTTTTGGTATTTTGATAAAAGAGGAGGAAAAATGTTTTTGGTATTTTTGGTAAGAAAGGAGGAAAACTGAGAGAAGAGTCTCAGCATGATTACTATTATGTTTATGTTTTCACTTATATTAGGTTTACCTAAATGCAAAAGAAAATTTCGGACGGGATCTGAGCCTTGGAAAATTTGGGTTTAAAAAAATGTAAAACATGGTTTGACTTTTTGTCAGGCTCATGGACAGGGTCCCATTTTGGAAAACGACGAAATCGAGCAAAAAAATTGGACGGAATGCCGACCCGAATTTTTTATCGAGTTTCGATTAGTCTCCGACAAACGAAATATGAGTGCCCTAGGTTTGAAGCCTATTTAAGGGTATACAGTTGTTGGGTTAGTGGAAATGTTCCCACCTTTGGCATGACTTGCACGATACACGTCTTCCTTTTGAGGGCAATCGGTACATATGTACAAGCCATTTGATATACCAAAGTGTACATGAATTGCCTCACTATGTACCTCGTGGGGACAGTACATGTGAGAGAGAATTTGATATACTCGACATAGGTGAACAATTTCCCTTCAATATACCTCCCGTCGTGACTTTGGTCAAGTTGTACGATGCGGGGGAATCGTTCGATATGCGTCAAAGTTACTTGGACAATGGAAGGTGAGAGTCATATTACTTAGGCTAACTGCGATCTGTTGGACCAACACACGTCAAAAAGTGACCCTCCAGTATGGGACAATATTTTTCTCAGTAGGCATGCTCTTGGTGATGTGGTTGTAAAATGCATGATTTTTTATTAGTATATTATGGAGAGAGTATTTTATTCGGCATGAGTACTATACTGATAAAGAAGAATGTACAAGTATTATAAAAAGTAAATCGATCATGGAGTATATACTAAGAATGGATATGTTAGTGAATGATGTGTGAATATCTATAAGTGAGTGTGTGGTAATGAACCTAAGCATTGATCAACTACAAGTGGTGTGTGGTATGTGTGAGTGGCATGGATATATAGAAGTGTGATAAGTGGAGGTGTGTACTAGTGACACCTAAGCATGGATATTCAAAGTGGTGTGTACAACATCTGGACATAAGTGAACCTATGTACACGTGTAAGTAGTGTGAGGTGTACATGGAGATTATTTACATGTGTGTGAAGTGAAAAGTGAGTGAGAGGTGATATAAACATGAGGTAGTAATAGAGAAGAAATAAGGGAATATATAGGTTCGTGCATACGTAAACAACTAGAAAATGATAATACCCCTTAAAACAGAGTCTAGCCCTCTTATGTCAATCCCCAACAGAGTCACCATTGTGGCCATCCTGAGATATTCCTCCCTCTCTCTCCTCAGGGAGCTTTCGGGGGAGAAAATAGGGGGAGATAAATTTTACGACCCTCACTACATCGTGGGGTGCTTCAGCCGTCGTCGGTGTTGGGGTGATGTAACGAGATAGAGTCGTCAATCTATTTTTAACAAAACAGGCAAAAGGACATGTCACCGCCTCGAGAGAGTGGCATCAAAGACAAACTGATTCTTGCAAAACTAATAGTTCAGAGGTTCGGAGGCTAAGTTACACAACGAAAAGGTGTTAGGCACCCATCATGCCTTTTCGATCAGTCATGGGCCTATGTTACTATTTTTCTTAATTTCTTCGCGAAGTGTGTGCATCTATATATAAGTGGAGATCGAAATTTCTCGACTAGTATCATGGTAAATATGGAGCGAGGTCATCCACAGGAATGTTCCCAAAATAATAATTAGAAAATATGTTGTGTGTGCTTATCGAGATATTGATCGTTATAATGGAACGATAATATATGTTTAGATAAGACGCACAAGTATGAATTACAAGTACGATATATATGAATAATATATGGATAAAATAGGAAAAATTTAAAAATATGAAAATAGGACTCGAGTCCTGGGTTTTAGCTCGAGACGCCTACATAGCCTACAAATACATCAAAGTCCACGCAGTTCGCATGAGGCATAAGGGTGGATTTGTTCCCATAAATTCAAACGGGAGTTTATTATATGTGTGTGTGTGTAGAAAATATATTTTTAGTTTTGAGAAAATGTGATGAGGAATCGCGTCGAAATTTATAAGCATAACCCTCTTTTCCTTTGTTTTGTTTTTTTATAGAAAATAAATTATGTGCAATATAAATAATAGAAGGGTGAAATATTAATGTGTATGATATAAAGTAAAAGCTAAATTGTGAATTTATATAACTAATGCAAAAATGAAGAAATTTAAAGAGAGAAGGATGTTTAGACCTTCTTTAGAGACTTGAAGCTTGCCCTTGATCCTTGGTGAGCTTCCGTCAAAGTTGGGATGAATGTAGGACGAGAGATACGGAGATTTTTGAAAATTTGGGTATGAGAATGATGGGAATGAAAGGTGGAAAGGAATTTCACATAAGAAAACTTCGTTGATTGGAGAAGAATGTTGCTGAGATGACCGATATTGATGGATCTGGGGTGCCTTTCGAAGGGAGCTCATGCTCTTCTTATATAGGGTAGGGGGACTATCGATTGGCACGACCCTTATCCTACTTAGGCAAGTAACCCTAGCCATACTATCGATAGGTAGGGAAATGGACCTGCCAATTGGCAGTCTTATGTAGATTTTTTGGAAAAATGGTCGTAAAACGCAATTCTTAAGTCCAAATCATGCACGGGGCAGACTATTAAAAAGGTAATTCAGAGACTTTTGATAATCCTTTAGGCCTCTCTCGAGTTTGGGAGTTGACTTTGGGTCAAACATGGATCGAAAGGGCCCGTCGGTCCTTTAGATGGAAGATTGTCGGGCGACGATGGATCGTTCGTCCAAACTGTAAGTTCAAATCGTGCACGGGGCAGACGGTTGGAAAGATTATGCAAGGTACTTAAATTATAAATAGTTTTGCTCAGTTCGGGAAGTTGACTTTGATCAAATGGGGCTCAAAATTGCTCGGTGACCTTTCAGAGTAAAATGGATAGATCGTCCATACTGTAAGGTTTATTCATGCACGAGGTGGACTATTGGAAAGGGTATTCATTGTCCTTCGAAGATTCATTCAATCTTGTGCGAGATAAAGAGTTAACTTTGGTCCAACGAAGCTCGGGAGCGCCCGGTGGCATCTGGATCAATTTTTAGGGGAAACTGGATCGTTCGTCTGCACGGGGTAGACCGTTAGAAAGAGGATTCAAATCCCTTCTAATATTCATTAATCTTTCGCTTTGATGATGAATTTTATTGGGGTCAAATTAGGACCGGGTGGCCTCCAGATCGATTTTCGATAGAGAAATGGTTCGCCCATCCGAACCGTTATGTTGATTCATGCTCGGGGTGGGCCGTTGGAAAGGGTATTTAGATACCTTAAAGATTCATTGAGCTTTCACTCTAAAGATGGAGTTGACCAAAGTCAAACAGGACTTAGGAGCACCCGATGGCCTCTAGATCGGTACTCGTAGTATGACCTAAGGTTTGTAGTGAATTAGGGAGGTGTTAGGGACCTAATGAGAGCCTTAGGGGGTACTAGAATATGGTGTCTATAGAAACACTTGATCCCTTTATCTCCCTTACAATCTCTTAGTCTCTCCCTCTTAAATGTGGAAAACATTTCCCCTCCCACCGTCCCCTATTTCTAAAAGCATCCCTGGTGGGCGTAGTAGTAAAATAGAATTTTAAAAGTAAAATATACAATCTGAATTTGAAATGGTTTTAATGGGAGTAGTGTAAATTTAAATTACAAATCAACAAGCAAATGAAAAAGATAAAAAGAAAAAAATCTCACACAACACATGATATGTTGTGTTAGAAATAAATTTATTTTTCGAATGGCAGTTTATGTTTCGTGACAGCTTTGTAGATCTGAATATCTATGTCAAATTTGAAGGCCCGATATATTAAGAGAATGTATTTATTTTTTTTATAAATTACCTCATCTCTCTATTTGTTTTCAAACGTTTTAGTTATTGAAATCAAAGTTCATCCACATTACTAGGTTGTTCACCACTTGGACACGTAGATATTAACTGCATTGTAGTAATAAACATCAAAACATAAAGAAATCTTCACATAAATTATTCCCTCAAAGTATGAACCTTGATTTTCCATGCGAGTTTTTTTTTACCAGTTGATAAGTGGCCACATAGTTTGTTTTGGGAAGCATGAGTCATTTCCATGTAGGGTGGCAATATGTAGGAAAACATATTGTTTGATGAATTGCCTATGTCATTATTGAATTGCATTTTTACACAAATAGTTTTTTTTAGTTGTATAGTAGGATTCTGTAAGACATATACCAGGGATGAAAGGGCAACGATCACAAATTGTTTGATAAGTTGTCCTTGTGTTTTTTTTTTCTATCATATTTTTTTACCAAAAAAAACAACTGTTTGCATTACTTGTTTATTATGATGCCAGGATGATTGTTGTATACACATTAATAAAGCATTGAAGTCTATCCCATTAAGATCATATATAGAAACCATTTTGAATGGTGTCTTGAACTTGATACATAGGTTTTTATTACATGCTACACATATGAATTTATGTCAAGATGCTTTAATATTTATTCTACAATACAAGCTTCCTACTTCAATTAATCAACACTACTAATTGAATCTAGGTTGTTATTTTTTTCTCTTGAAGTTTGTAACTGTTTACACATATCTATGATCCACTTTCATTGTAGGTTATGATCACGTAATTGAGAAATGGTATAATGTGTAGAGGGTACCACGTGCAATTGTTCAACGAAAATAAGGATATGACACACATGCACCTTGAATAGTGGGACACATATGCATACTACATATTGGAAAACATGTGGGACACTATTCCATATGCATCGTGTCTTTATTTATGTTGAGCACAGACAGGTGGTGCCCTCTATGCATGGTACTATTTATCCACATAATATGTTAAAACATTAAAACTCTAGGATCTAATGTAACTACTTATTATTTATTTTATTATTTCAACTAATCATGTGAGAAAGTCACTACAATGTACTTTAAAGGAAGATCAACCAATTTGAACTCATTTTAGATTCATTGGAACCCGGAGTTTCTTGCTTATTTTTTCCCACAAGTAGTCATGCAAATTGGTGAAAGTTTAAGGATTAAAAAGTATTTTTGGGTTGGCATATACCTTTTGTTAAAAAGGCAATGCTATATATTATATCACTTGGAGAAAAAAAGGCGAAAGAAAAAAAATCATTTAACTCTAGGTGATGATAAAGACATCAAAAATGCTTTATTATATAAATAAATTATTTAAAAATTTGAGAAAGCGTAACAGTATGGAAAATGATCCATATATACATCTGGTCATGACTATAATTAATTTTACAAAATTCACTGATTTCATATTCACAAGTTAGACTTCTCTCAAAACTTCAATAATCAACATATTGATAAGTTATGATGCTGGGAATCAGCACCACCAGGTGAGGTGTTTGCAAGCTCAATATAGGTACAACAATGGCAACACAGCTATATAAAGAAGATAAGAATGAGGTGAGGATAAGAGGAATGACACCTGAATATAAGTGGTTCAGCCAATCTGGCCTACGTCCACTGAGTTTGTGAGTAATATCACTGAAAGAAGGCACTAATGGCCATTGATACAACCTCACAGGCTCTTTCTCTCTCTACTGTATGTATCTAGACAGCTTTAGCTAGGGGGTTTAATATCTGGATCTTTTTGCAAGGTAGGGGATGATCCCTTTATATAGTGCCTAGGGGGTGTAATGTACCCCCTATGCATGTAATGTGCATGTGTGTAGTTTCCTCACCAATGGGAGTGTGCCACCTGTCATGTACACATGTAGGTAATGATGATGAAATATTCTCACGCATCTGGAGAATAATCTTGTTATAACTGATTTGTGCCCAGGTGTCCTTATCCAAATGTCAACAGATGCTCGGCAGTCATGTTGGTGAATGGCCTCGGCCTAGGAGAGGCCGAGCTAAAAAGGTTGGACGTTCGCTCAATCCGCGGTCATGAGGAGTCTCGGCCTGATGTCAGCCGAGGTATACGCTGGGGTCGGCCTGAGCCGAAGTTGGTCATGTCGATGATTATTAGCCTCTGGTAACCTCGGCCGAAGCCGAGGTAGGATCCATGTTGAAGATGAACGTGTGGAGCCTCTTGTTGTCTCGGCCTACTGTTGACCGAGGTTGTTGTTCCTGGGTACTTGAGGTTGCTGTTGATATCTGCGACGTGTGAAGTGTCCTTGGGGAGGTGCATGTAGTAGTGTCGGCCTGGGCCGAGGTAGTCCTGGCCGCGGGGTGGTATCGTGGGCCCTTACCCCTCATTGGGCTTATCAATGTATCGGACATTATCTCGGCCGAGGTAGGTATCCCTGGCTGAGGTTATACTTGGGCATATCAATCACCCCCCAGCCCTTAGTCATTTGCGAGAGCAAGTGGCTGAGGGATTCTCACCTCCGAGGCCTGTTCATCCCTAGGCCAACGTCTGCGTGACACCTGTCCCAAGCTTTGGCATTCCCACTTGGTTTGCGTGCGCTGTCAGTTGCCCCTTGGGCTTCCCAAGGCAATGATGAGCTTTGGGAATCGTGCTTAAGTATTTAAGGGTTAAAAAACCTTTTTTCCTTCTTCTTCCTCATTTCTCTCCTTCGCACACTATTTTCTGCAACTCTCTCTCTCCGAAGCTTGCCCTCGTTCCAGTGCTTATTCTGCAGGGGAATACCTCGCTTCTTGCGCGACTTCTTCTATCTTATTCATCAACTCACCTTCAGGTATCCTCCCTCTCCATTTCCTTCACTTTTGGTACTTTTTAATTTGAATTTTCCGGTGAGCACTTGAGTTTTCCGATGAGCACTTGAGTTTTCCGGTGAGCTAGGTTTCCTGTAAAGATTCCTTGGTTTGATCCTTGTTCCCCTTAACTTTTCAAGCCAAATTCGTTTGTAGTTTTTAGGATTTTTCCTCAAGTTTAGGGTCTGCCAAAGCTTTGGGTCATCCCCTGATGCTCAGAACCCTGTACCAACTTCTTCAAGACTTCCCATCTCTTAGAGAAAAAACCGTAGAGAAAATTAGGCAAATGGAGAGAGCTCAGGAAGAAGCTCGTAGGTCACAGGAGTTCCCTGTCATACCTCTCTTTCCTCCACCTCTCAAGGTGGTATACCCTCGTCCACCTGAGAATTTCTATCAGACAGACGTCTCTGTCAATAACTTGCCGATGTCTGAGTCTGAGTCTTCCACCTCTAACCCAATGTCTGTGGACTCTTTCCAAGAGGCCATGTATTTTACTCCTCAGGCAGGTCAGGACCCTGACCAGGCCGAGGTCTCTAGCCGCGCCTCGTCTCAAAACGGCACGAGTACCTCAGGTTCTTCTTTCGAGGTTGAACTTGTTGAGCCAAGTGTGGCTGTGCCACCCATTCTAAACGCCATCCCCCTGTCGACCGTTACCGGGGCCGAGTTTTCTCAGAGCTTCCCTGGTCATCCGTCCACGTCTGCTCCAGCCGACGTTGAGCCTGACGACGATGAGGGTGCCGAGAGTGATGTTGACACATCTGAGGCGGCCGAGTATGAGAGCACAGTTACTGAGGTGGACCTATTGCACTTCAGGTACCTATACTCCATCAGTCCTTCTATCCATTTAAGAAGACCTCTGAGGGAGGAGAGGGCCTACCACGGCCAAGAGGGAGAGATCTGCTTGTACGAGTTGATGTTCAAGTTTGGTTTTCATCTTCCCTTTCACCCTGTCATCAGATCCATCCTTTCCTTCATTAACTTGGCCCCCTCACAGCTCTCTCCCAATGCTTGGAGAGTTATTATAGAGGCCATCATCTTATGGAGGGCGGTCCACCACTCTGACCTTCCCGTTCAGGTCTTTGCTGGTTATTACGTCCCCACCTCGGCCAAGAATCATCCGAGCTACTATCACTTCGTGGCTCGAAGGCCTGAGAAAAAGATGCTCTTGGTCACTCAGACCTCTAATCATAATTGGAAACCTCGGTACTTTTTTGCCTCAGGGCCGTGGGAATTTGGTTCTTCCATCCATGAGCCAAGAATACCCCTGAAATGGGGTAAAGTCACCATGTCTGCGAGGGCCGATCCTGGACTAAGTGTTCAAAATGGCAAAAAGGTGAAGGCCCTGCAAGACCAGGGGGCCCATGGGTTGTTTGTTAAGTTTGAGCATATGCTAACCCCCCAGTATCTCTCGGGGACGAGCTTGGGTGGAAGTTCCCTAGCTGACTTTGGTAAGGATTTTTCTTTTTATTCTAAGTGTATCCTCTTATCATACATACTTTATTTCTGAGTCTTATCTTTTCTCTTTTACAGAGAGACCCTCAGGCATTTCAGAAGAGTTGTGGGAGATGGCAGCCCCAAGCTTAGCTAGGCTTGTCAAGAAGACCGGTTTAAATGCTCCTCCACCTGCCCCCTCAATATCTAAGTCCAAGAAGAGGGCCCCTGAGGTCCATCCCCCTGAGGATCAGAGGCCGAGCTCCAGGCGAAGGCAGACTCCAGACGCTGCGATTCCCATCACAGCCGACACCTTAGCTGCTCGTCTGGATCAGCTGAAGCTTACCGAGAGCATGGTCGGCAACAGCAGGCAGGCCATGGACGCCCTTGCCAACATGATGACTGATGCAGACAAGCGCTTTTACAGGGCCATGGACACTCATATGCTGGTTGAGTTCGGCCTCCACAGAGCCGTACAGGTATGGCTCGTCCATTGTGTGTTACCTCTGAATTTACTGAATTTATTTCCCTCTTACCTCTTCACTGTCTGTGCAGAGTGTGACTGCCATGTACCAGTTATCTAACTGGGCCCTGAGGAAGTTGCCTCTGATCCAGAAGGGGCAGGAGGCTGAGCAGGTGGAGATCACTCTGAAGGCCGAGGTCGACCGTCTGAGGACAAAGTTACAAAATGCCGAGACCAAGGCCCAAAATTCTGAAAACAAGGCCCAAGGCCTAGAAAAGGACATCTCTGCACTCGTCCAGAGCCACACCAAGGCCCTGAAGGACAAAGATGATGCCCTGCAGAGGAAGGTTAATGCTGTCGTGAAGGCCTCTCTTACAGATGCCTCGGAGAAAATAATTGCTGATTACAAGGTCTCCGACGAGTTTGTAGGTTTTGGTCTTGAATACATTGAAAGGGGTATCAAGGCCACTACCAAATGGGCCGAGGTCAGGGAGGCCGAGGTTGGTACCATAAAGGCCTCAGACTTTGTGGGCCTCGGCCTTGCCGACGCCCAGTTTGCCCAGGCCTTGCAAGAGATAGAGGACGAGGCTACTGCCCCTGGTCAGACTGTTACTCTAGGAGGGACTGATCTAAAAGGGACTGACCCCGCAAATGAAGTGGCTGAGGTGACCAATGCTGAGCAGACCAATCCAGACGAGACATCAAATGTTCCTCCCTCAGATGCTTGACTTGGCCTTTGTTTCTCTGCTTTTTTGACTTGTAATCTTGCTTATAAATGTTATGTACCTCTGTTTTTTCTGAGACATTTAAATGTTATGTAATTTCTTCTACTGAATGCCAAGGTCTTCCTTCATCTTGATCTGTGAATGTATTTGAATGCTATGAACTCTCTGAAGTCATTACTTAATATGATGCCATAACCATTATTTAAGAGTCTGAGGTCCTCTAACTAAGGTGTCTGAGCTCAGACCTCGTCACCATCGAGTGATGTTATGAGGGTCTGAGGTCATCACCTGGGCCGAGGTATGCCTTATAATAAATCACCAAGTTATTGATGTTAAGGGTATGAGGCCCTCTAACTAAGGTGTCTGAGCTCAGACCTCGTCACCACCGAGTGATGTTATGAGGGTCTGAGGTCATCACCTGGGCCGAGGTAAGCCTCATAATAAATCACCAAATTAATGATGTTAAGGGTCTGAGGTTCTCTAACTAAGGTGTTTGAGCTCAGACCTCGTCACCACCGAGTGATGTTATGAGGGTCTGAGGTCATCACCTGGGCCGAGGTAAGCCTCACAATAAATCACCAAATTAATGATGTTAAGGGTCTGAGGTCCTCTAACTAAGGTGTCTGAGCTCAGACCTCGTCACCACCGAGTGATGTTATGAGGGTCTGAGGTCATCACCTGGGCCGAGGTAAGCCTCACAATAAATCACCAAATTAATGATGTTAAGGGTCTGAGGTCCTCTAACTCAGGTGTCTGAGCTCAAACCTCGTCACCACCGAGTGGCGTTATGAGGGTCTGAGGTCATCACCTGGGCCAAGGTATACCTCATAATAAATCACCAGATTAATGATGTTAAGGGTCTGAGGTCCTCTAACTAAGGTGTCTGAGCTCAGACCTCGTCACCACCGAGTGGTGTTATGAAGGTCTGAGGTCATCACCTGGGCCGAGGTATACCTCATAATAAATCACCAGATTAATGATGTTAAGGGTCTGAGGTCCTCTAACTAAGGTGTCTGAGCTCAGACCTCATCACCACCGAGTGATGTTATGAGGGTCTGAGGTCATCACCTGGGCCGAGGTAAGCCTCACAATAAATCACCAAATTAATGATGTTAAGGGTCTGAGGTCCTCTAACTAAGGTGTCTGAGCTCAGACCTCGTCACCACCGAGTGATGTTATGAGGGTATGAGGTCATCACCTGGGCCGAGGTAAGCCTCACAATAAATCACCAAATTAATGATGTTAAGGGTCTGAGGTCCTCTAACTCAGGTGTCTGAGCTCAAACCTCGTCACCACCGAGTGGTGTTATGAGGGTCTGAGGTCATCACCTGGGCCAAGGTATACCTCATAATAAATCACCAAATTAATGATGTTAAGGGTCTGAGGTCCTCTAACTAAGGTGTCTGAGCTCAGACCTCGTCACCACCGAGTGGTGTTATGAAGGTCTGAGGTCATCACCTGGGCCGAGGTATACCTCATAATAAATCACCAGATTAATGATGTTAAGAATTGAATAAGAATTTGTCATGGAAACTGATCTTTATTAACAATCTATTCTCAATAAGATGGTACATTTACAATTGACAAAATAGATGCAACATTATATGAAATATCTCTTTAGGTGGTCAGCATTCCACGGGTTGGTGAAGGGTTCTCCCTCTAGGTTCTCTAGCCTATACGTGCCAGGCACAACTTCTTCTGTTACTCTGTAGGGACCATGCCAGTTCGGGTGTAGCTTGTTTATTTTCTGTAGGGTTTTCTTAAGCACTACGTCTCCTACCGCAATGGGTCTTGTCTTCACCCTTTGATTGTAGAATTTTGTTGCCCTCTGCTGGTAGGCTGCTTTCCAGACCTCTACGTCTTCCCTTCTTTCTTCAATAAGGTCCAGGTCTAACATCCTCCTTTCCCCATTGCTGTCAGGATCATAGGTCTGAATCCGATGAGTTGGTAGGCCTATCTCCGTTGGTATGACGGCTTCTGAACCGTGTGCCAGCATGAATGGGGTTTCTCCCGTGGGTGTCCTCGTTGTGGTCCTGTAAGCCCATAGCACAGCGTAAACCTCTTCTATCCATATCCCCTTCGCGTCTTCTAACCTCTTCTTGATTCCATCCAAGATAGTCCTATTTGTGACCTCAGTCTGTCCATTAGCCTGAGGTCGACCAGGAGATGAGAAGAACTGTTTAATCCCCACACTTTGGCAATACTTCTCCAAGGAGGCGTTCTTGAACTGGGTCCCATTATCTGAGATGAGCGTGTTTGGGAGTCCATACCTACATATGATGTTCTTCCAGATGAACTGAAAGGTCTTCTGCTCCGTAATTGTTATCATGGGTTCGGCTTCTACCCATTTTGAAAAGTAGTCAATGGCAACTATCAAGAATCAATAGTTGTTGACTGCTCTTGGCAAAGGTCCTACTAAGTCAATTCCCCATACCGCGAACGGCCATGGAGAAGATATTGATGTCATAGGTTGATGGGGTTGGTGGGGGATAGTGGCGAACCTCTGGCATTTGTCGCACTTCTTCACATAGTCAGCAGCGTCCCTAGACAAGGTTGGCCACCAGTATCCTTGAGTGATGATCCTTTTGGATAAGGGTCTTCCCCCTATGTGGCTAGAGCAAGAGACCTCATGAACCTCTTGCAAGACCCGGGGTACCTCCATGGGATGCACACATCTGAGGAGGGGCAAGAGGAACCCCTTTTTATACAAGACATCACCTACCAATGAGAACTTGGCAGCTCTATACCTCAACTTTTTTCTTTCTAATCTGAACTCAGGTAGCTCCCCCTCTCTTAAGTATCTGACGAGAGGGTCGATCCAAGAGTCTCCTGGGTTCACATTGTGATAAGGGTTGCGTACCTCGTCCTCCTCTATGCTTGCCTTTCCCAGGACTTCAATTAGGATGGTTCTTCCCAAGTCTGTCTTCATTGCCGAGGCCAGTCTTACCAATGCGTCAGCGTGATTGTTGCTCAATCTCGGCACTCTCTTCAGTTTGGCCTCTTCAAAAAACTCTAGCAATCCTCGGGAGAAAGGTTGTTGCTCAACCTTGAGTCGCTATGCAGTAGGAGTTGCTTTACCCGCAGAGTTGTTGCCAATAGGAGACCTTATATCATGGCCTCATACTCAGACTCGTTATTTGAAGATTGGAAGTTGAATCTTAAGGCATATTCAATGTTGGCGCCATCTGGAGCTGAGAGTACTAGCCCCGCGCCGCTTCCACCGTCACAGGAGGATCCATCCACGAAGAGGCTCCACACGTCTTCGTCTGAAGAGAAGACCCCTTCTCTCATCACCCCTTTTTCGAAGAGGTATCGATCCTCTTCGTTTTCTTCTATTCTCCTCCGAGTCTTACCTGGGACTACCTTTTCTCGTCCCCGGAAGACGTACGGGTCTGTCTCTTCCGAATCTCGGGAGACACCTCGGCCTTTCTTTTCGCCGCCTTCCAAGCTCTTCTCTGACTCAGTCTTTTCCCAAGTGAACTTTGTGACAAAGTCAGCAAGGGCCTGCCCCTTAATGGTTGTCCTGGGTTGGTAAGTAAGATCATACTCTCCTAGTTCAATGGCCCAGGCCATCAATCTCTCGGACTTCTCAGGCTTGTGCAGGACCTGCCTTAGTGGGGAGTCCGTAAGGACTATCATAGAGTGAGCTTGAAAGTAGGGTTTCATTTTCCTTGAAGCATGGATAAGAGAATAAGCCAACTTCTCCATTCGGGGATTGTTTTGTTCAGACCCTTGTAGGGTCTTACTATTGAAGTACACAGGTCTCTGAACTCCACCTTCCTCTCGTATGATGGTCGTGCTAATAGCCGACTCAGAGACTGCTAGATACACAAACAACCTTTCTCCCGCAATGGGCCGGGACAGCAGCAAGGGAGACCCTAAGTAGGACTTGAGTTGATCAAAGGCTTTTTCACACTCTTCGTCCCACTGGAAGGCTTTCCTTAGAACCTTGAAGAAAGGAAGACACGTATCCGTTGCCCTGGAAACAAACCTGTTCAGGGCTGCCACTCTTCCAGTGAGTCTTTGGACATCCTTGATACTCCTAGGAGTCTTCATGTCGAGAATTGCCTTGATCTTCTCAGGATTTGCCTCAATCCCCCTTTGATTAACGATGAACCCCAGGAATTTCCCAGCTCCTACCCCGAAGACACATTTCGCCGGGTTGAGCTTCATTATGTACGAGTCCATGACATCAAAGGTCTTCTCAAGGTCTACCACGTGAGTACATGCCTTCAGACTCTTCGTTAGCATATCGTCCACATACACTTCCATGGTCTTACCTATCTGTTCGTCAAACATCCTATTGACGAGACGCTGATATGTTGCCCCCGCATTTTTCAGACCAAAGGGCATTACCTTGTAACAGTATGTCCCCTTATCAGTGATGAAGGCCGTCTTTTCAGAGTCTTCGACGTCCATGAAGATTTGGTTATAACCTGAATAAGCATCCATGAAGCTCATGAGCTCATGTCCTGCTGTTGCGTCCACCATCTGGTCTATCCTAGGTAGGGGATAGCTGTCCTTCGGGAAAGACCTATTCAGGTCTGTGAAATCTACACACATCCGCCACTTTCCATTGGCCTTAGGCACGATCACTGCATTGGAGAGCCACTCTGGATAGGTGACCTCTAGTATAAACTCGGCCTCTTCCAACTTTTTCACCTCTTCCAGAATGACCTCGTACTTCTCTCTGGAGTAAATTCTTCTCCTCTACTTGATTGGCCTGGCATCCCTGTCCACGTTGAGCTTGTGGGTCATGACCTCAGGGTCTATACCAGGCATGTCTGTGTGGCTCCAGGCGAAGACACTCTGCCTCTTCCTAAGAATGCTTACCATCCCTTCCTTGATCTTTGGTTCTAGGGCCTTGCCTACCTGGACAGTTTTTTCCGGCTCGTCCTCATTGAGGATGATGGATTCTACCTCTTTCGCGGCCTCGCCCTTCTTCAGCTTTGTTTCATCTCTCGGGCTAAGCGTGTCTATGCTGTAGGTGGCGGTTGCTCTCTTATGGGCCTCCCTCTCTTCAGCTAAGTTTAAGTAACACTCCCGTGCCGTGGTCTGATCCCCCTGCACTTCCCCTACCCCATAAGGAGTCGGGAATTTTAGCATTTGATGGACCGTTGATGGCACGGCTTCGAACTCCTTGAGGGTTACTCTTCCGATGATGAGGTTGTAGGCCCAGAAGACATTCTCGTCCATAACAAAAAAGTTTATCTTCTTAGTCAGCCTCTTAGGCCACTCATCTCCCATGCGTATATCCATTTCATACATGCCCAATGGGTGCACCTTCTCACCACTGAAGCCTATCAAGGGTGGTGGTAGGGCATTAGCCTTGATCTGCTAAGACCCAAGCTTTTGAAGCAAGGCCAGAACATCACATCTGCTGAGCTTCCCCCATCTATGAGGATTCCCCCATCTTCGGGGCCTTGCCATCCACGTACTTTCTTAGCTTCTCGGATTTCAGCATCTTTTCAATCTCATCCTTCAGAGCAAAGCATCTATCTGTGATATGGTCATGATCCTGATGGAACTCACACCAGAGGTTCTTATTCCTCTTATGTGGTGGGGCCTTCAATTTATCTGGCCACCTCAGAGCCCGGTCGGTCTTGATCTCATTAAGGATGTGCTCACAGCTCACAGTCAGAGGAGTGTAATGAGCGAACTTGTCATTTGCTGACCTCTTCTTCCCCTCTTTCTTACACTGGGATCTCCTAGTGCTGCCATGGTTCTCCTCCTCATATTTGGCGTCCATTGCCTCTTCCGCGTTCATCACTTTCCCGGCGGTGGACAACAGTTCTGCCATAGACTTGGGGGGGTCTTCCGCCAATTTCCACAATAACTTCCCCTTCTGGAGGCCTCCTATCAGGGCGGTCATGGCTATGCTCTCCTCGTAATCCTCTACCTCCAGCTTCTCCTTGTTAAATCTTGTTATATAGTCTCTTAGGCTTTCTCCCTTAGCCTGTTTGACATACAGGAGGTGGGTAGTCTTCTTCTGAGGTCTTACCCCAAAGCAGAAGTTGTGGATGAACTATTCTGCCAGGCCCTTGAAGTTTTCGATCGAGTTCTTCGGAAGAGAGGTGAACCAACTATGAGCTGCCCCTGTCAAGGTCCCTGAGAAGGCCCTACACTTCATCTCATCAGGGATCGAGTAAATATCTACCGCCGACTGATACATCTCAATGTGGTGCACTGGGTTAGTGCTTCCATCGTATTTAGGAGTCAATGTAGGAGGCTTGAACTTTGCGGGGGTTGGGAACCCCACTATCCTAGCTACAAACGGGGAGCCCTCTGAGTAGCCCCTCTGTAATGGGTCCCTGCTTTTTATGAGGTCCCCTATCTTCTCTTCTAGACGTTGGATTGAGTCATTCCAAGGTCTTCTCTCTTCGGTTGGGCCGAGGTTGTCCCCTGCCACCTCCCTACGATGGACAGAGGGTTCCCCAGCCACAACACGCTGACTATTGACCTCATCCTGCTCCCAAGCTCTTCTTTCCAAGGGTCGGCCTTGATCTGGCCTAGCCTGCCTATTCCCTCTTTGAGAGCCTGCCGCGCTTCTTGACCTAGATAGCCTCTGCCTCAGGTCATTGACTGGGCCCAGCCTCTCGAAGGCCGACCCTCTGCTCAACCTGTTAAAGGTTGATCCTCTCTGCTGGGCCTCATCTCTTCCTCGGCCGACACACCCTTGACTCTGCCTATCAAAGGCCGACCCTCTATGTTGGGCCTCATCTCTTCTTCGGCCGACACATCCCTGGCTCTGCCTAAGGGGTCGTACGGTGTTATCTGACACCTCATACGGCTCCCAACAGTCTTCCGGGGCCTCTTCAGCTTCTAGGTCATCATACCTGTCCTCTGGGCAAGGGTTTCCCTGCCTCCCCAGGTGCAAGCGCCTAGGGTCACCAACGTCCCTCCTCCGCTGGGGTGCAGGTTGGTCCTTCATAGGTGCCTGGGGCGGTCCCCTGGCATCAGGATGGGGTTGAACTGCCGCCGGAGTTATCATGTCCGGAGAGACTCCAGGTGGCCTCATCATCATAGTTTGGCTGAGCTGGACAAACTGCTCCTTCATGGCTTATTGCGTTGCAGCCAGAGATTTCAAGGCTGCTGCCACCTCCGCCATTTCGGACTGAGGAGGAGCCTGACTGGAACTGGCCCCTCCACCCACTGGTGGTGGAAGAGGCGGTGGCAAGTCTGGTGTCATGTGTTATCACTATAGAGCTTTGAGTAGCAGGTGAGCTTAATACCTCAAAGGACCTCTTTCAATGGTGAAGCAGCTCCACGCAAGAGGTGGTTTCTGGTTCACCACCAGAGTCTCCGGTGAGGCTAAGCAGAAAAAGAGGAAGAGATATCTTCTCGATTCCCACAGACGGCGCCAAAATGATGATGCTGGGAATCAGCACCACCAGGTGAGGTGTTTGCAAGCTCAATATAGGTACAACAATGGAAACACAGCTGTATAAAGAAGATAAGAATGAGGTGAGGATAAGAGGAATGGCACCTGAATATAAGTGGTTCAGCCAATCTGGCCTACGTCCACTGAGTGTGTGAGTAATATCACTGAAAGAAGGCACTAATGGCCATTGATACAACCTCACGGGCTCTTTCTCTCTCTACTGTATGTATCTAGACAGCTTTAGCTAGGGGGTTTAATATCTGGATCTTGTTGCAAGGTAGGGGATGATCCCTTTATATAGTGCCTAGGGGGTGTAATGTACCCCCTATGCATGTAATGTGCATGTGTGTAGTTTCCTCACCAATGGGAGTGTGCCACCTGTCATGGCCACATGTAGGTAATGATGATGAAATATTCTCACGCATCTGGAGAATAATCTTGTTATAACTGATTTGTGCCCAGGTGTCCTTATCCAAATGTCAACAGATGCTCGGCAGTCATGTTGGTGAATGGCCTCGGCCTAGGAGAGGCCGAGCTAAAAAGGTTGGACGTCCGCTCAATCCGCGGTCATGAGGAGTCTCGGCCTGATGTCAGCCGAGGTATACGGTGGGGTCGGCCTGAGCCGAGGTTGGTCATGCCGATGATTATTAGCCTCTGGTAACCTCGGCCTAAGCCGAGGTAGGATCCATGTTGAAGATGAACGTGTGGAGCCTCTTGTTGTCTCGACCTACTGTTGACCGAGGTTGCTGTTCCTGGGTACTTGAGGTTGCTGTTGATATCTGCGACGTGTGAAGTGTCCTTGGGGAGGTGCATGTAGTAGTGTCGGCCTGGGCCGAGGTAGTCCTGGCCGAGGGGTGGTATCATGGGCCCTTACCCCTCATTGGGCTTATCAATGTCTCGGCCATTATCTCGGTCGAGGTAGGTATCCCTGGCTGAGGTTATACTTGGGCATATCAATAAGTTATGAGTTATATACCAAAGTTTATATATAAATGCAAGAACACAATGTATATATTTCATCCCTCCCAAATTAAATGGTCAAGATCAACACTTTTTCATTATCATCGAATTTGGTTGATGATTATGTCCAAAAATAGAAATTAGACTATTAATTTGGGACGGCCCCCAAAAAATAGTGGACTCTTAATTCATAACGAATGGAGTATTTAATTTGTGTAGATAGGGATAACTTTCTTTGTTATTCTCATGTCAAGACTGTTGATTATTTTTTTAATGTTTCTAATATAATTATGCGATTCGTAAGTCCTAAACAATCTTGTCTATATTTAAAAAAATTATGATTTTTTTCAACACAATAAAACATATGCCTTCTAATATATAAATTATAAATTTAGTTTTTTGGGTATCGACAACTAGTGAGTTTTTTTTTTTTAGGACAGCTTCTGAATATTATTAGGCAAAAAGATAGTTTTCAAAATTCCTGCTTAGATCATCTCCAATGCGAATATGAATTAAATAAAGTGGAGTGCCACATTTGATATATACACAATCTGAATAAAAATACTTATACAATGCAAATGTGAATGGTGACTATAAATTATTATGCGGAACACTTTTTATTATGCAAATGTGAATGGTGAATAAAAATACTTATACAATGCAAATATTATGTGGAACACCTTTTATAGACATTGTGAGGGTTATAATTTTTAATATTGATTATCTATTTCTAAGATCGGATGCTAGAAAAAAAAACTTTAATTGATTGAACTTTAGAATTTTATGTGTAAATCATCACAAAAAAAAATTTAGTCATGTTAACCAAGTTATTTAAAGGTTTGTTCCACGTGCCAAGGAAATTTTGATGCCCGCAAAAGTTAGATAGGATTTATTTGTTTTCAAATTTTTATTTTTCGAATTTTTGTTTTGATCGGGAACTAGAAAATATAATTTTAAGATTATTTGATGAGAACACTTTAGTGTATGCTAATTTTTCAATTAGTAATCTAATTTTGGGGTGATATGGTATTTGAATAATTCCTAAAGATGGTGAATGTAATACCCCGTATTTTCATGGCTTTTAATTTGAGGATTTATTAAATTTAATTTGAGATGTTAATTTAATATTAATCTGGGAAATAAATTTTAAATATTTACTAGTGTGATAAGAGTTAGTAATTATTCGTAATTTTTTTAATATTACTAGATGAGCAAAGTAATACATAAGATTGATTTTATTAAAATAGTAACGAGTGAATAAAATGACAATTATGGAAATTTAAGTCGGGACGCACTTGTGTAGTGTCGGGGGTAAATTATTATTATAAAGTGAATAACTTATAAGTCGTCCATATGGTCCTTTCGAGTGCGCCAAAGTGTCCGTAAGGGTCGAGATAGTCAGAAAAGTGTACCCGGGAATTTAGTTTGGGTCTCGGAGTGTTTTTGGGCCTAATTGGCATCCTGGGAGGGTATTATAGACATTTTGTAGTTTTGGGTAATTAAACCCATGAATTTTCCTAAGATATATCAGCCATTAGGAGTTATCTTTTAGGGTTAATAAACACAGAACATAAGAATGACCATTAGAGAAGAAGGTAGAGAGCTTTCCAAGCAATCCAAGGCCAAGAACTCACTCGATTGCACCAAAACCACCAAAATGTAGATCGCACGACGAGGAACGCAACCATGTATTTTTCGTCAACAAATCAGACCCTTAAATACCAGGAAAGTATCTATCTTGCTTTGTTTTTAGTTAATGTTTCAACCATGTAAAATTAGGATAGATAAAAGCATGTTTCATGAAAGAATTTGATAACTTAGAGAATTCAAATCACATGTTTTAGAGGAAATAGATATATTCTAGACATCTCAATCATATGTAGAGGATTACCCACGAAATAGTATGGATTTCGAAGCATGAAATCTAGAAAATAATTTGAAGAATGGAAGTTTCATTGAAAAATTAGGGCTCTTGATAATTATGTTAATGTACCCCATTAATTCAATCCCTTTGATGAATTTGTACACGTTTCTCGTAGAAAATCATGTATACAGGTATATATGACTGGTAGTAATCTTGTTTGGGAGTTTGGGGATTATTAATGGCGTTTTGGAGTAAATTGGTGGATGAAACCCGTAGGTCGAAATTGTAGTTTCTGGGCAAGAACTACTTGATCGATCGATCGACAATCAACCAATCGACCCCTTTCCTCGATCGATCGATTCCTCCTGAAAAACTGCATATTTTTTCCCTTTTTGTTTAATCCAGTTAAAATTCATAGGAATCCTTGATTATTATTTATAGAGTATAATGGGTTATGAAGAGGACTAGTAGGGTCTAAGTAAACTCCGTTGAGTGAAATTTAATATGGGATGAAATTGTGGGTTAACGAGGAGTTAGTCACACATTGGAAATTGTGCATATGTTCACGAAAGAATTAAGAGACCCGTAAAAGACTTAGACCAGAAGGTTAGAGAGGGTGTACCTAATGAAATTATATTTAGTAAGAGAGAGTACTTTGAGAGATGAGAATTAAATATGAAATGTGTATAATTGAGAGTAAAAGAGATGAATCCATTCTGCGAGACAATTGGGTAAAATTATACTAAGTACGGTTTAAATATTACTATTTGGGTCATGTGCGAACCTAATATATATATATATATATATATATATAACCGAGTGCATGTGTATGTAAGTATGTATATATATATTATTATGTATCTATGTATAATCATACCTGAGCTACTTGCTATCACGGAGGTTTCCACGCCGGGACAGTCTTATCTCGATTGGACCTTTATAAGGGATATTAACTCGTACCCTAGAAGATAGTATCCTGGATACAGGTTATCTGAGAATGATATTCAGGTGGTCCTAAGAGACGTGAGGGTATGTGCTGACCTCTTAGTGACTTGGAACTATGCTTCGCCTCCATTTGTATGTGTATTGTGTTAATACAATTCGAGAGTGATGCCGAACTAGTATTTCCTTTAGTACGAGAGATACGAGGACTTGATAGCAGAGTATGGTAGCACCAAAGATTTGATGTGGGGTGTTGATAGTGTGTGTGTATATATATATATATGTGGAAACTTTCTACTGTGTGTATAATTAGTTAAGTAATGAATAAATGCTCCAGCTTTGTAATAAGTGTTCGTGAATTTTGTAACGGTATTGAGTGATTCTAAGTAACGTAAGAAAATGGGAGAGATTAATTTTCTAAAACTAAATATCATGGCTTTAGCAATTCTCGAGATACAACTTTATGGAAAAATAATTTAGATAGACTTATGAGTTTAGTAGTACGATAGGCGTGCACACTAGATGAGAGGTGAGAATTCTCAAGAGAGTGTCACATACTAACATGGTGGTCACATTAGCTGGTAAGAATTTTAAATACTTGCTAAACTATTTTTAAACTGTTTTACACTCGGGCTTTGACCCATTTTCTGTCATTTCTCTCTCTCTTGTATATATATATGTATGTATTACAGGTGCCCAGCCACAGTGGCGTCATGCATAGATTCTTTGTAATGGACACGCTGCAGCTTATGTGGGAGTTGCAGCCCCTTATTTTAGATGACCTCTTCATTGACTCAGTTCCTATTTTAGTTATTTATAGTAAAGGCATGTGTCGCCCGATTTCCTATTCCGTTTTGATTTGTCAGAGATATATGTTTATTTATATTTCTAGTATTCAGTTCTCTTTGAGAGTTAACAATTGTCATGATGATTGCATTTATGGTTCTTAAACTTGGTTTGGTTTGTCTAGATGGTTTAATTCTTGTGTGCTAATTGCCATCCTTAGCATTTATGCGATTTTTAAACTATTGTTTATTAAAAAGGTTTTCATATCGGAATTTAATAAAGTAAAAATAAGACTTTAATTTGTTTGGCACTTAGCTTAAATATTTAGGGTGTTTAAATTATAAATAATTGTTTTGCGATAGTGATGCTAAGAATGAACCAACCGTTCATCTTCGTTTTAATTTAATAAAGGACTAATCACCCGGTATTTAATTAGGTGGGGTGTCACGGTGAATATAAATTTCATAACAAAATCCAACGCAGAAGATAAAAAGTATTCAAAAAGAGTTTAATACCCTACATATTTTGGGAAATTAATTAGAATTTAGTATTGTCTCGATTTAATATTTATGTGCATTAATTAGGAGTGAAAATATTAATGGAATTTAGGTTCTTGGTGCGTATTTGGGCTATAGAGTCAATCTTGAACTTAAGTTGGATTTTTATGTTATAGACTCGAGATGAGTTTAGAGTGACCAAATAGTATTATAAATACGAGGAATTGGGTTCAGGGTGCTATTAACCTATTGGATAATTTTGGAGTTAATTAGGCTATATTTTAGGGACTTTTAGATGGTTTTTAAATTGGGCAAAGAATGATTAACGAGCTAATTCCAGGGTATCAATGTTATCAATATAACCATCTTGTATTGAGTGGTATTATTATCAATGCTCATTCTAGAAAACCCAGGTTGTCAAAACAACTATCATCCCTTTAGTGAGACTAAGATTGAATGGATTGTGACTATAATGTGATAACATGCCTTAAAGTAAGCATATGAAGCTCGAGGATAAAGATTAATGATGAGCAAGGATGAAGGAACTTGTAGGCTAAGCTTGAGGATGTGGGCACATAAAGATGAAGCACGGGACTAAAGGTGAGATCGAGGTTCAAGATGCATGTCAGTGAATCTTGGTAAGAGAACGCCTACATATAAATCTTAGGGTTGAAAATATAAGGAGGAAAAAGATTGAGATAAAAATGAACAAAGATAAATCTCGAGCTAAAGATGTATAGGGGTGAAGCTCAGGTTCAAAAGCTCAAGGCTCAACATGGAAGTTCGGAGCTTGGGATGTAAGCTTGAGGATTTAAAATGTAAATTTTGAGAAATATCTCAGATAAATGTAAATCTTGAAAAAATTAAGGATGTATTTATAGAAATCAAGAGGATAAAAGTTGATAATTTTGAAAATAATTAGGCTAAAATATTATTTTTAAAAATCTATGTGCTAGAGGATGATTTATGAGAATCTTGGAGATAAAATGGATTTTTGGATTGAACTACATTTAAAAAATGTTTTTTTGAAATTCCCATGGGGACAAGATGATATTTGGGGAATTCATTTGAACTAAGGAGGGGTTTTGAATCATGTGAGGAAAGTAGATAATATATTTGTCCTTGATAATGTTATTTGATAAAGGAAGGTGTAAAGAATTTATTCATTCTATAGAGGAGTCTAGAGAATCTATTATATTCGAAATGAAAATTTTTCCTAAGGAATTTATTCGATATAAGAAAAATTAGAGAATATGTTCGATTGAAAACGAGTTCTAGGGAATCTATTTGTCTAAGTGATTGGGGAATTTTTGGGTCTAAGAGTTGAAATTTTATTAGAGAATCTATTTGATCAAGGAAATAATATATAATATATTCAATGCATAGAGGATATTAGTAAATCAATGCGTCCTTGATAATTGGTGAATCTATTCGATCTAAGAAGTTAAATTCTCCTAAAGAATCTATTTTATTTAGGAAAGGGTAAACAATTTATCCAATTCAAAGAAATATCAGGCAATCTATTTGAAACTAGGTGATCGGTGAAGCATACTTAACAAATTATTTAGTTTATAATATTTTGTTTATCATGTTCAGTTTTAAGAACTACTTAGAGAATGTATGATTTGGGGTGAGTATGCCAAACACATAATTGAGACTTATCAAAGATATGTTTTACAATCGAAAATAGAGTCGATGCCTCAATTAATTTTTTTTTAATTTAAAATGCCAATTGAAAACAATAATTTAATTCTTAGAGCATAAGAATTGTTGATTGTTGAGTTTAGAGATGAAAATGGATATTCAAAAATGTTAATCCGTCTAGTATTCGAATATGAATTTTTTGGATATTTATCTAAATAAGTATCGTAAGGAGAGAATTCGGGTAGAATGTTTAAATATTCGGTAAATGGATATGGATAGTATATGTATTCGCCACAAATAGGCCGCATCCGAGATAGAGTATCCATAATTACAAATATACTTATCCGTGAAATATTTAAATTTTCATAATTATCTTTATATTTTTTATTTCTGAATGAAATGATCTACACCATTGATTTGATTCTATCATTGCCACTTTTTTTGTGTCCAACTAAACTGATCTCATTGAAAGTTGGGTTTACAAAATATAAAGAAAATAAAATCTCACGTAAAGGAGTTTGAGTTGTTAATGAATGTGAATTGTGAATTAGTATTTAGTTGTGGACTCCATCCCATTATCACTTCACAACATACATACCTTATAACATTACACTGATCTTTTCAAAGTTTTGACTCACTTCTTTTCTTTCGCACAATAAACCAAAATTTTCAAAGAACTATTGAGGAACATGTATACTAGGGTTATGATAAGGAGGAAATATTATTAATTAAGTGAGATATATTATAGTATAAATTATGTAAATGGATACATATATTATCATAATCCCGATAGTCCGAAAATAAACGGATAAGGTAGAGATAGTTACATATCTTATCCGTCAGGAAATGAACATGAATATTGATAATGGATATTATGATATCCACTCTGTATCAATTTGTTTCCCACCCTAGTCGAGTTAAACTATTAAAACTACGTAAACAAACTTCAAAAGTAAATTGACAATGACGTAAAGGTACAGTAAGTAAAACAAGTAATATGGACTAAAATTAAAGTATATTGAGAAGAGTGAGAGTAAAATAATCCCAACCTAAGCGCAGAGTAATGTAAATAAAATGAGCAAAGTAGATTTAAATTAAAAGTGAGTAAAGTTAATGAAAAAATGAAATCAAAGTGAACAACTTAATTAAAGTGCATAAAAATAGATATTAGTGCTGCAAAAGTAAATAAAAGAGATACGGTGTACCAAAAATTTAAAGAATAAGTCTTTAAGGGTGATATAAATGAAGTAAACAAGAAATAAAAAGTTAAAAGCAAGTAATATTTTAACTCATCATATCAGGCACTACACATTATATCCCCCGAACAAATTAGTGTCTGATATGATTAGTTTTATTAAATAAATGAAGTAAAATTAATATTTAGTTCAAATTAAAAGCGATTATAATTTTCTTTACGTGTAGTGCCTGATATGATGAGTTAGATTGACCTTTTCATCATACATAATGATCTTTGAAACAAATAACTTGTTCGGGGGATATAATGTTTCCATATTGATGGTGAATGAAGATGATAATATGTGACCCAATACTCTCTAACCAATATCCTTTGGAGTGCATGACAGGATGGGATTTAATCGCCCCTCGAAATATTTATTAATGAATTATCGAAGATTATAACTACCGATCTTCTTTGATGGAGTCCTAGTTTTGGCCGAACTATTATTGTTGCTAGATTTTGTTGGCTAAACGGGATCCGAACGTTCGCTAGCAGTATAATGAACTGATGTACCATCCATGTGAGGGAGATTAAATTACATCACAAGAAGACTTCTTAATCTGGAAGCATTGTCATTACAATTGTCACTATGGTGTATGGGTGATTGGATCCCTCTCTTCCTATAATGCTCAAGGTTGTGGGAACTAGAGCCCCGTCGCTTTGAATACTTAGTTAGATGCCTCCTCAATCGAGTTATGTCTTCATCAAGTGCATTCAACTATTTTTTATAAAGTTTGACTAGATCTTACTTTGCCTTCCTTGCAGTGGGCTCTGTAGGGGATTGTAACATTGTTGTCCAGGGCCAAACCTTTGCGGCGTGCGTCCCCTAAACCTCGTTTAACTAAGAGGAGGTGGGGAATTTTTGCAGCATCTTTTTCAAACGAGATACGAATTTTTTCTTGAGAACAGTAAGACTGGCGAACACTCATATTAAATAAGGGTCATTATTATCTAGTGGTGGGGATTCAATATATTTTCCCATATACGACGCGAAATTGTAGGGGATATGAATCCTATAGTAATTTCTAATTACCAATTTGGCCCTAAAATATAAATGCAATATTAAAACGATACACAATTTCATGTGGTTCAATATGGCAACTTGTCTACCTCTATGTGGAAGGGAAGGAAAAATTTTATTAATGGAAGAAGAAGAAGAAGAAGAAGAAGAAGAAGAAGAAGAAGAAGAAGAAGAAGAAGAAGAAGAAGAAGAAGAAGAAGACTTGGAATTCCGGGGTCGTTAGATCAAAGTCCAAGTTTTGGACACTGTGACACCCTGCCTAATTGAATATCGGGTGATCACTCCTTTATAAAATTAAACAAGAATATCCGGTTGGTTCAGATTATGCTTTACTGTCAAAAGTCATCAATTTTATTTAATAAAACTAACCACCTAATATTTAAAAAGGTTGATGACAAAATTTTATCTTGTTATTAACCACCATATTAAAAGGGAAATATTTAATAATCACCATACATCACAATAGCAAAAAGGAAAGAAGTAACTGGATTCAAATAAAGAACTGGAGTAAACACATCCAGTCAAAATCCCATTCAATAATCCAATAATATGAAATTAAAGTCTAATGATAGAATAAGACAACTCTAAATCTATGACTGTAAAATAGGAGGGGTGACATGTCCAACTGAAATAAATGACTGATAGATAATGAGAACTAGACTCAGAAATGTCTACTAGCAATATCCTGTAACTTCTACGTCAGCTACAACTCAGTAAATGAAGGGATTCTCCTAATTCTGGTGCCCTTGTGGTTGAGCACCTAAAATAATAAAATAAGAAAAGAGATTTGCAGAAAAACGGGTCAGAGCTCGAGTAGAAAATAATTTAAATCTAGTAAGTGCTTAAATTGATTAATTAGCACAATATTATTCATGTTAACTTATCTTACTCACTTGGGATGCTCACCTCTCATATAATGTGCACACCTAGCGAGCCTAACTACCCATATTAGTCTTGATACTCTGCCTGAATATATGCAGTCTAACCACTATGCTTGATAAAATATCTAAATAACTCGAAAACAATATATTTCCATTTTTCATAATAGGTTTAAAGATGTCTTAACTCATTCTCGTAGAATTCTTAATTCTCAACTGGTGACCCAATACGTATACACTTAAATATAGTAGTCAACATGAAACACAGAATAGGAACTCAGTGTACTTAGACAAAATCTCTCTATGTATACATACAAATATATATATATATATACAGAACCCATGGTTAAGAAACCCTGGTGCTAGGCATACTCGGCTATCTAGTCCCGTTGTAAACATTCGTGCATAAAGGGCAACATGTTCAATCTTTCCAGAACCAATAGAACATATAAACATATTGGAGGTGAACATATTCCCAAGTCAATGGGATATGCACATACCTACGTACCCATATGACCGTCACCACTATCGTTCTCACGGATAGCCCGTATCCATTCTCTATTGGTACGACTCAAAATCCCCCGAAGGCACAGAAGATATGATCGTCTATAACGCGCTAACGTCCGTTCGATAGCCAGTAGCTAGGTATGTCATACACATAATATTCCAAATAATAAGCATGCTCGTAAGTTATTTAACTTATTCGGCATTCACGCAACCCAATTACCATAATACGTAAGTAATATTAATGTCTCTACACTCCACGATATCCATTTATATATATCCTCTCTAGAACATACATTCTCTCCTAGGTTTCCATACAACTTCAATACCTCGAGTATCATTACACCTTTAATTCCTTATAACTTTGGATTTTAAGTCACCCATTACTCACGTTGTTTAATACACTCGCTTGGATAAACCTAGGATGGTTTTTAATTCGAACGGACCCTAAAAAATGATTTTGGAATCTCGTTAGAAGTCAAGGGATTCTCGTTCGAATGAGGTCGTTCGAACAAAGTTCCAACTTTGAACGAACTCACCAACTCGTTAAAATGGTCCTTGGAAAAGGATCGATCAAAGTTCGAACGACCTAGGCAGGTCTTCCAACGGGATTTCCAAACTGGCCCTGTTCTTCCCCAAACTCATTTTTCTCAAATTTTCATTCTTCAATCTCATTCCAAACTCAACCCAATCCTAATGTAATTGTTTCTAAACTATTATAAGTTACCATAGGGCACTTCCTAACACAAATTAGAGGTTAAATCCTTATGAAACCAAGGGAATCCAATAAATTACTCAATTCCTTATAAATCTCTTTGATATTAACCCAGAAATTTGAAATCCTTCACCCCCCCCCCCTAATTAATTTCGTGATTTCAACATTTAATTGCCAACATTGATAGTTCTAAGAGGAGAATTTCTTCTACAGGCCAACCTATATCCAATTCATGGGGTTTCTTTACAAATTAGTCAAATTAAACCCTAGTTTTCATTACAATAATTTCATGTCAGTTAATCTAAATTAACAGGAATAACATATGATAAAAGAGAAGCAAGATAAACACTTGCCTTGGAATGGATTTCTGATTCTCGGACTAAAATGGGTATATAGTTTATCCTCTCGCCTCGATCTACACTTTGGTGTAATTCTTGGTGGGAAACCTTGAGTTCTTGGCTTAGTTCTCCAATGGAATTCTTATTCTTCTTTGGTTCTCTCTCTCCCCTTCACGTAGGTTGAAACTGGCAGTAACCTCTAACCCACATAAAACCTTTATTTTAATTCCTAATTTTCGTCCATCAAAATTCCCAAAAATATCAAGTGACCTAAATACCCCTCTGGGGTGTCGTTTTGGGCTAAAATGCCCAGAACTCCTAATATAACACCCGATTAGTGTTTTCTAACTAATTCGACCTTTATGGACACACTGACGCACTCAAAATAGTCATCCGAGTTATATAAAAATAATTTACCTTTTTAACCCACAAATATATAATAGTGACGCGACTCATACGCGCGTCCCCAATAATTATATTTTAACTGTCATGTATCTCATCCCCGACCATATTATTATTTCCGAAATCATCTATTACGTTACTCACTACGTAATGCTGAACATAGTTATTATACAACATAATTTCAACATAATTATTTTCGATAACTACTAACTCTCGTCATGCTAGTAATTATTACCATAAATTCGGGTTAATTATAAAATAATTTTTCTCTCTTAAATTAATTAATCCCAATTTCCATAATTTCATAATAAATATAAATGCGTAAAAATATGGGGTATTACATAATTCCACCCTAATAACAAATTTTCATCCCGAAATTCAGAAATGAAAATATACTTGGCATGAATAACTCTGGATAACGTCCACTCACGTCATCCTCGCGCTCCCAGGTAGATTCCTCAACATTATGGTGCTGCCACTGAGCACGGACTAGTGGTACTATCTTCGACCTCAACTTTCTCTCTCTAAGGACATAAATTTTCAATTGAGTCCATGTATTGCTTTGACTTAATTCCGTGAACAAAACTGTGTTTGTAATATATCATAAGGAGATTTTAATTTGTCACAATCCCACTTGGTCTATGAAGTATTGAAGATATTGAAGACGTTGCAACAAAGCTTCAAAGAATTAATCATGTCGAAGTTTAATTGGTGCGAGTTTATTCGTCTTCAAAGTTAATTGCATTCCGAGATCACACAGGTATGAATGCGTATAATTAATGGTGCTCGGAATTGTTTTTATAAAAGATAAGGATGTAATTTTTTAAAGAAAATTGTTTTAAAAGTGTTTTAGAGTTTTACACTACGTTTTATTCTGAAAAGATCGAAATAGAGTTCGACTTATTTGGATTTCTTTTGGAAGAGACGTTTTAAACTAAAAGTCAAAAAGTCAAACTGACATGCGGCATCATTCAAATGACAAGCAATCTCTTCAAACGAGATGGATATGTCATGCAAACCACTTATCTATCTCATTCGAGTGACACATTTTTCGAGGCGGTGATTTTTTCGTATTTAAAGAGTGGTTTAGTCAGAGTTTACAACTGTGCATTATGGAAAAACTGTTTACGATTCCGAAACCTGTTTGTACATATTTTGTTAAGGTTTCAAAGCTTAAACACATCCTTAGAGTTTGTAAAGATCCGAGTTATAATTATTCTATGTTTATATGATCTTGCTTCACCCAAAAGGTTTGTTCTATACTTAAACATCATGGATTTGTGTTGAAGAAAAGAGAATGACTTCTTGTTCGACATCGTAGACGTATCAAAGCAATTCGGTTGACACCGAGACATACGTGGACGCATGTGTTGTGGACAGGTATCGTGGAAGATGGAATTTCTGTGTGGCCACTATTGAAGAGTGGTAGAAGATCAGATGGAGTGTTAAGACCCATGGGGATCGAGTCATTGAGTAAGTCTAATCTGTCTTTGTAAAACCTTTGTTTATAGTGATTGTCTGGCTTGGGCCGTCCGAGGTTGTTTTCCCGTTTTTGGATTTTTTTTCTCGTACATCCGGCGTTGTGAGTATTCTTTACTTTACTTTACTTGCTTTAATCACTAGATGCATGTTTAGGATTAATCAAGATAAAATTGGTTTAAAGTAAGAATTGGTTTTTCATAACTTGTTTTGGTGCTAATTAAAAGTTGGATAACTTTTTAGTGAAAATTGGTTTGATTTGAAACACACATAAGGACCACCCCTTTTACAAATTGGTATCAGAGATAGAAAACATAATTTATTTATTTTTTGATCCTGTGTATTTTCAAAGATGAATTTTGGAAATAACAAACTTTTCGAACTCCTATTTTTTATGGCACTAATTACACCTATTAGAAGATGAGAATGAAAAGTGCATTAAAATCTATTGATGAGCGTGTGTGGCTAGTAGTTGAGAAGGGTTGGACACCCCTGTCACTATTCTAGGTGACGTCACTAGTTTAAAGCCTATCGATTCATGGACCGAAACTGAACATAGACTTTCACAATATAATACTAAGGGTTGACACATTATTTCTTCACATGTCATAACAAAAGAATATAATAGAATTATGACTTGTGAAACATCAAAAGAGGCTTGGGATATTTTGGCACTCACTCACGAGGGAACTAGAACGGTTAGGGCGTCAAAACTTTAAAATCTCACTACACAGTTTGAGACCATTAGAATGCTAGAAAGTGAGACTTTTGATGAGTTTTATGCTAGGTTGTCCAATATTGTCAACTCGTCCTTTAACCCAGGTGAGAAAATTCCTGAAAACTGCGTCATTAAGAAAACCTTTAGGTTGTTGCCTAGTAGGTTTGATGCGAAAGTGACCATTTTAAACTCCTTGGCTAAGTTAGAGTTGATGAAACTAGAAGAAACCGTAGGTGACTTACAAACCTATGAAATCGACATGATTACCTCCAAGCAAGTGCCTAAGAAAGAAAATGGTATTGCTTTGAAAACCTGAAAGGAGGAAATTAAAGTTTCAAATTCCGATTCCGATTTTGAGGATGTAGCTTTGTTGGCAAAGAAATTTAAAAAAATTATTAAGTTTCAAAAGCAATTGAAAGATGCCAAGAAATTTGAAAAATTCAAGAACAACAAAGTTGATCCCACCTCTAAGGATAAGTTAGAGAAGCCTAAGAGAGATGAGTCAGATACGTGTTTTGGGTTTGAGGGGTACGGTCACAAAGTCAAGGAGTGTACCACTAGACTTAAGAAAGAGGGAAAGCAACACATTGCTTATAGTGCCACCTTAAGTGATAGTGATCCGGAAGAGGGAGAGAGTTCCCCCATTGATCGTAACTTTGTTGCGTTTATGGCATGTCATGTGAGCGACGAAGATTCTCATGTGAATGACACTTCCGAGGAGGTTTTGAGTGTATCCCATGTTAGTGAGGGTGAAGAGAGTGACGGGGAGGAGATAGATGTGAAAGAATTGCAAAATGCGTTTAATGTGGTTTATGCCGAAACAGTGAAAAGTGAAAAAGGCTAAATCAAAATTGCAAAATAAGTTGAATGAGCGTGCCACAAAAAATAATGATAGTTTGATTAAGGATCTTAGACCACGAGAGAAGAAGTTTAGGTAAAAACTAGAGTTTGTGGAGAAAGAGAGAGATAATCTTCGTGGTTTGATAGAGTCTTTGAAAAATGAGATTTTAGAGTTTGATGAGTCTAGGCGTTTGCTCGAGTGTAGGATTCATGAGTTCGAGGAGAGATTGAGAGACTCGTCTAGAGTTTAGTTTGATTTGAAGGTTAGGTCGAAGAAGTTAGATAAGATCTTAGGCACCGTCCAAATTAAGGGAGATAGGGGAGGTATAGGTTTTGATGAGAGAGTTGTTCCTATTCCCCCCCCCCCCCCCCCTCCCCGCGCACATGTGAGAAACACTAGGAAGGTTTGAAAAGGTCCACATATAGGTAATCATTACCACCATCGCTACACTTGCACGTTTTGTGGTAGGAAAGGTCACCTTAGGCGTTATTGTTACGACCTTAGACAAGCTCCAAGGAAGTTTAGGAATAAAGTTTCCCCTGTTCCCCAAACCCCCATGCACTGTTTTACACATACTTGGGTTAAGAAATCGAATTTAGTGGCTTTAGGAATAAAACTTCATAATTCTCGTTTGGATGCACTTGATTCTTCCCATGTTAAATCTAAAGGATAATAGTGTTGCCATCTTTTTCATATGCTAGTTTGCTTCATGATATATTCATTGTTAGTATTATGACTTTTGTATCATTTTGTATTATGGTTTTTCTCTTATTTGAGTCCTATTGCAAAAATACAAAAAGATTTTGTTTTTGAGAAAAATTTTCAAAAACCAAAAATATTTTGCTTTTATTTGAGTAAAAATATGTTTGAAAAGCCAAAAATATTTTAGGTTTTTATTTTTAAGTTTACATGTTTGATGTGGCATATTGGTGTGCTTGGACCCCCCCCCCCCTCCGCCACATCGTTTCATATCCATATGGCTGGGACATTTGGTCATTATTATCAATGCTTAGAATGATCTTAACCATTGTTTATACGGGGTTGTTTCGAAGTTGATATGCATTTTGACTCGACTTTGTATATATGTCATCAATGCACACATGCACGAGTTTATATGGATGTTTGACTTCTCTTGCATATTTGAATTTGGTGAGGCGTTATTATCATTATTGTCATCTATGCATAAGTAGAATTAAGGAGAAGTGTACATTTAAGAATCATTTACCGCGAGGATTTGAATTGGTACCTAATTGAAAAAATGATGAGTTATTGACGGGAAAGGGCTGCAAGAGTTCAAAATTAACTCATCGTGAAATCCACCATTTAAAAGATCCCAAAAGAAAAACAAATATTCTAAGAAAAAGGGCCAATAAGATTTTCTCTAAGTTGATAATGCTAGAAACCTCAAAGGAACTTGAAAAAGTATGTTTATGAGGGAGTTTGGTTCCAAAAAATTTAAACGGGTTTGCACAACTAATCCTAATGTTGAAACATTGGAATTTGATGCTTTTGTTTGTAGAATCGTCAGAATTTCTGGACTTGTGTGCATGTAGTATGTTTAGCTCATTAAGCTCACACTTTAATTGTCATATGGTATGAGAAAGTTTGATGATTTATTGCTATCAATTGAAGCTTCTTGATCGTTTCGATGTGTTGGAATTGTGACTCATTTGTTGTAGTTTCACGCACATACATTCCATGTCCATGTTTGAGCACATCGGTACTATGTTTGCATGTAACTCGCATTATTAGTTTTTATGCGTTTTTTCATTTTGTGTTAAAAACTTACTGTTTTAGCATTGTTTTGCTGCTGTCAGGCCCTTCCACTGATTTTTTTCTGCAAATTTTTTCACTGGGCAAAAATGTAAGATATTATGAGAAGCTGAGAAAGTATGGCATGTCGCGAGATCTCATTCGAATGACATATCCATGTTATGCGAATGCTCGTTGGAGCGACGTCCTCATCTCGTTTGAGCGACGTTCCTGGCTCGTTTGAACGACAACCTGGATTTTTTGCTTCGTATGAGTTTGTAGTCCACTGGTTAATTTTGGTGATATTTTTGTTACTGCTGGAAGCTTTTTGGACTGACTGGTTTATATGCAGGTTATATTGTCTCATATTGATCTTTTTCATATAGTCTGTTTATCACACCTGATTAGATTGCTATATTCTTTGTGTGATTCTTCGTTTACTAGATACATATTTGTCATCGATTGATCATATTTAGCTAGTTGTTTCATGATAGCGATTTCAAATCTCAAATTGGAATATTCCCATGCTAGATTCTTGATTGGTTAGTTTATCTTTTCACCGGATTGTCTATTCGAGATAAAAAGGGGGAGAGATGTATGTGATGTATGGGAAGATTTGAGCATGTTTTTTATTATATATTTTACAAATTGGTAGTTTAAATTTTGTATCATTTTATTGTTCAATTGTTTAACAAATGATTTTTCAGAGTTTATTCATATTGGTATCTATTGCAAAATGGGTATCATTTGGATATATATATATATATATATATATATATTGGTTTCATTTGTTCCTCCATACTTCACTGGGTATTTGTTTGTCTGTTTCATGTGTGTAGGTATGCTTCAGCGATTCGACATTTCAAGTCTACATCAAATTTAAACAGTTCATTCTTGTCGGTGCTTTATATACTAGTCCGTGTCCTGTAATTTTTTATTTTGGGTTTATGGGATGGGATTTAGGCGTTATACGGCTTGACGTCCCGGCTTAGGCATTTCACTGGTTTAGTTTTGTCCCGGAATAGTCAAAGGGGGAGATTTGTAAGTACATAAATTTCCAATTGAGTCCATGTCTTGTTTTGACTTAATTTCGTGAACAAAACTGTGTTTGTAATATATCATAGGGAGATTTTAGTTTGTCACGATCCCACTTGGTCTATGACGTATTGAAAAAATTGAAGACGTTGTGGTAAAGCTTTAAAGAATTAATCATGCCGAAGTTTAATTGGTGCAAGTTTATTCGTCTTCAAAGTTAATTGCATTCTGAGATCACACAGGTATGAATGTGTACAATTAATGGTGCTCGGAATTGTTTTTATAAAAGATAAGGATGTAATTTTATAAAGAAAAATGTTTTAATAGTGTTCTAGAGTTTTACACTACGTTTTATGCTGATAAGCTCGAAATAGAGTTTGACTTATTTGGATCTCTTTTGGAAGAGATGTTTTAAACTAAAAGTCAAAAAGTCAAACTGACACTCGGCGTTGTTCAAATGACAAGTAATCTAGTTCAAACAAGATGGATATGTCATGCGAATGACTTGTCTATCTCGTTCGAGTGACACATTTTTCGAGGCCGTGATGTTTTCGTATTTAAAGTGTGGTTTCAACAGAGTTCAAGTGCGCATTTCAAAAAAACTGTTTATGATCCAGAAAACTATTTGCACATGTTTTTTTAAGGTTTCAAAGCTTAAACACATCCTTAGAGTTTGCAAAGATCCGAGTTGTCATTATTATATGTTTATGTGATCTTGCTGCACCAAGAAGGTTTTTTCTATACTTGAACATCAGGGTTTTGCGATGAAGAAAAGAAAAGGACTTCTTGTTCGACATCGTAGATGTATCAAAGTCATTCAGTGGACACCGAGATATACGTGGACACATGTGTTGTGGACAGGTATCGTGGAAGACGAAATTTCTGCGTGGTCACTATTGAAGAACGGTAAAAGATCAGAAGGAGATTCAAGACCCGTGGGGATCGAGCCATTGAGTAAGGCTAATATGTCTTTATAAAACCTTTTTTCGTAGTGATTGTCTGGCCTAGGCCGTCCGGGGTTGTTTTCCCATTTTTGGGTTTTTTCCTCGTACATCCGGCGTTGTGAGTATTCTTTACTTTACTTTACTTGCTTTAATCACTAGATGCATGTTTAGAATTAATCAAGTTAAAATTGTTTTAAAGTAAGAATTGGTTTTTCACAACTTGGTTTGGTGCTAATTGAAAGTTGGATAACTTTTTGGTGAAAATTGGTTTGATTTGAAACACACATAAAGACCACCCCTTTTACACTCTCACTACGGTCTAGGATAGCGACTGACCCCTCCTCGTAGGAGCTATCAGGATGTAAGTCGATCTCCTCCAACGTAGTGTGAGTGTGAGCTAAATCATCTTGAAGAAATCTCCTTAGAGAAGAGATATGGAACACGGCATGGACCCTATGCAAGTTCTCCGGTAACCCAAGTCTATAAGCGACTGGCCCAATCCACTCAATAATAGGGGATGGCCCTAGATACCTAGGTGCCATCTTTCCTTTCTTACCAAAATGCATAACACCCTTCATAGGATACACTCAAAGTAACACCTGGTCCCTAAAATTGTATTCTTAAAAATATCTCTTGGCGTCGGCATAACTCTTCTACCGATCTTGAGCAACCCGAATACGGCTCCGTATCAACTCTATCCCCGCCGGAGTATCTTGAATAACCTCTAAGCCAAGTAATTTATTATCCCCTATATTTAATCAACATGATGGATAACAACAAGGTCTGCCGTATAGTGCCTCAAATGGAGCCACACCGATAGTAAACTGGTAGGAGTTGTTATAGGCTAAATCCACCAGTGGAAGATACTGCTCCCAGCCTCCGCCAAAATCAATGATGCACATACCCAACATGTCCTATAATATATGATTGGTCCTCTCGGTCTATCCATCCATTTGTGGGTGATAAGTTGTACTCTGTCGTAACTCCGTACCCATTGCCTTCTGAAAACTCTCCCAAAACTGAGAAACAAACACCATATCTCTTGACATTTTCCAACTTAACTTTTCAATCCTAGTTTATCTCTTAGAGAGAGTTTGAGAGAAAAAATTGTTTAGGAAAATGTTCATGTTTTGAGTGAGATTTTTAGAGAAAAATTTTCATCACTCTAGTGTTTACACCCAAATGAGTTTATTCCAAGTTCTTATATACTTATCAATTGCTTGGAGTTTGGCACCGGTTTTCTCTACACCGAATTGAAGAGAAGTTTTGGGTTTTGCTTACACCACCCACAAAGAAAGAATAAGTGTTTCTATGTTGTTTTACCCACACGGAGAAAGGCTCCATGCTCGGGTGAAGGTGACCATATAAAGTCCTATCGGTGGATTCCGAGACCGCGGTGGTGTTCCAAGGTTATTCGCTAGGAAGAGGTTTCTACAAGAAGAAGCATCGGGGCTTGAGAGGGATCGAGTCGTGTGTTGTAAGTCTATCTATCTTGTACTTGTAATTCCGTATCTAGTGTATTTGTGGCTAGGGCCGTCCGAGGTTGTTTCCCGTCTTGGGTTTTTCCTCGTACATCGCGGCGTAGTGTGATTGGTTTATTTTATCTTGCATAATTTATTTAGAACGCATGTGTAGGATAATTCAAGATAAAATTCGGTTTAAATTATCACACTCACTTTAATTGGCACTAAATTAATATTGGGTATAATGTTGTTTAATTCAAGTCATTTGCTAAAATTTGGTTTCACCTAATTTGCTAATATTGATAAATATGACTTAGGCAAACTCTAGGACTTGGATTGTATTAATCAGTTTAAGTGAATATATTAATTGTTTAATTTTATTGAACCATCACCTTACACTTCCGCATTTATCTAAAAAGGAAATAACTTTGATTTTAAGAAAATCAGAATCCGGGATTCCACGTTTACAAATTGGTATCAGAGCCAAAAACGATAAATTATTTCGTTAACGATTTTTTAAATAAATTTTTTTTGGCTAAAATGGATTTTCCCCATTTTCAAAATTTTCTATTTTGATGGTTCAAGCTACGCGTATTGGAGAGCGCGTATGAGATCGGCACTAAAATCTATCGACGAGAGAGTTTGGATGTCTGTTGTTAACGGGTGGTCCCCACCAACATATTTAGTTGAAAATGAACGTGTTATCAAACCTGCCGATAGATGGACTGAAAATGAGTTTAAACTTGCTAATTTCAATTCCTGTGGTTTAAATGCCTTGTTTAGCGCTGTCACACCGGATGAATTCCGACGTATTATGACGTGTGAAACCGCTAAAGAAGCTTGGGATATTTTACAACTAACTCATGAAGGAACTAGTGTCGTTAAAGCTTCGAAACTCCAAAACCTCACCACTCAATTTGAAACTATCAAAATGAATGAAAAAGAAACTTTTGATGAATTTTATGCTAGACTTTCTGATATTGTTAATTCATCATTTAACTTGGGAGAGAAAATACCTGACGACCGTGTAGTAAAGAAAATTTTAAGGTCCCTACCCGATAGATTTATTCCAAAGGTGACCATTTTAAATTCTTTACCCACTTTAGCCTCTACGAAATTAGAAGAGCTTGTAGGTGATTTACAAACCTATGAACTAGATATGTTTCCCTCTAAAACTGAAAAGAAAATCGAAAAGGGCGTTGCTTTAAAAACCCGAAAAGAGGTCAAACAAGTAGTAGAGAGCGATAGTGATAGTGACTCAGAAGACATGGCTTTATTTGCTCGCAAATTTAGAAAATTTCTCAAAATTAACAAAGATAAATTTAAAAATGATTTTAAGAAATTTGAATCTTCTAAGCATGACAAAAATGAGAAGATTTCTAAAGCGGAGAAGATGCCCAAAGCCGAAAAGATCCCTAAACCTTGTAATGACAATTTAGATAGGGACGAGTCTAATAAGTGTTTTGGTTGTGAAGGTTATGGCCATAGGGCTTATGAGTGCCCCACTAAACTAAGGAAAGAGGGTAAACGACCCACTGCTTATAATGCGACCCTTAGTGATAGTGATAAGGAAGAGAAGCCCGATTCCCCCACTAAGAAAAATTTTGTGGCTTTTATGGCTAGTCAAGTGAGTGATAGTGAGAACTCATCGATTGATGAAACGATATCACATGCCACTTCCAAGGTCATTATACATGATTCTCTTATTTTTGATGATAGTGAGAGTGGAGAAGAAAGAGAGAGTGAAAATGAAGAAGAGGTTAATGTGAGTGAACTTCAAAATGCTTTTCAAGAGCTTTATAAAGAATCTATTAAATTGAAAAGAGCTAATTTGAAGTTAGAAGCTAGTTTAAGAGAGAGTGTCAAGGTCGTTGATGAAAATGCTTTAATAGAAGACCTTAGGACACATGAGAGAACTCTTAAAGAGAAGCTAGAATATGTAGAAGGCGAAAGAGATAGCCTTAGGGGTTTAATGGAATCCTTGAAAAAGGAGATTCTTGCATTTGAAGAGAGAAACTTTTTATTAGAGTCTAACATTTTAGAATTGCAAAATAAATTAAAAGACTCTAGTAATGTCAAATTTGATTTGGAGTGTCGTTCGGAAAAACTAGATAAAATGTTAGGAACGGTCCAAATTAAAAATGACATTTGTGGTTTAGGCTTCAATACTTGTAATGAATCTACTCATAAAGCCAAGACCAATGTTTTAGGAGAATCTACTAGGAATGCATTTAAAGATAACTCCTTAGGTAAATCTTTTCGACATGTTTTTGCTTGTTCACATTGTGGTCGAAAAGGTCATCTTAGGAAATTTTGTTTTGATCTTAAACGAATTCCTAGAAAATCCCATTGTAAAGTAACCACGGTAGTTAACGTTCCAACATCCCAAGATAGTCATTCTTCATTAATTTGGGTTAGGAAATCCGACTTGGTTGCCTTGCAAAATAGGGTTTTTGATTCTCATTTACTTTCACATGCTTCCTCCCTTGCTAAATCTAAAGGATGAATGTGTTAGTCTTTTACATACTTTGGCGTTTGTACTTCATGCTATATTCACATGCTAAATGTATGCTTGTTTAGTCATTTTCTAGTCATTGCCCCATTTCATAACATATGCTAGAAATTATGACTTGTTTATCTTTTGGTATTATATTTTGTGTTTGAATTAATTTAAAAATATAAAAAGATTTTTGTTTATCATTTGTGTTTTATTTATTTCATTTAAGTTTAATGAAAAATACAAATGATTTTTGTTTATTCTTTTGAGTATATATCTTTATTTTTGGTTAAAAATGTCAAAAACTCCAAAAGATTTTATTTTGTGTGTATTTTAGTTTGACACACTTTATGTGGCATATATTTTTGTTTGAATCCCATCTTTTACGCTCCCACGTGGCTAGAACTTTTGGTTTAGATTTTCAATCCTTAAAATGTTCTTTACCATGTTTTATATGGAGTAGTTGGATTTTGTATTGTTTAAATGGATTCTATTTTTATATGCCTCTTTTCACACATGCACTAGCTCTTTTGAAATCTTAATGTCACATGTTATATTTGAGCTTTTTGAGGTGTTCTCCTACCAATCTAGTCATCTACATATCTATGACCTAGGAGGACTAGTGCATGTAAAAATCCGTTGCCTGTGAGATTTGTGTGAAAGATGAAAAACATGATAAATAAATGTGCACGGGGAAGGGCTCCGAAAGGATGAATTAAATCCTTTGCGATAGTAAGCCACCGTTTATTGGATCTAAAAGAAATACGTGATCCAAAGGCCTAAAAATAGAATATTTGGCATTAAAAAGAAAATAATTGCCAAGGCCTATGTTTGTTTGATATATTCATTCAAAAACAAAAGAATATATATGCTTATTGAGGGAGAATTGGATGGTATATCAACGGTTTGCACAATGTCCGTTTATCCTAGTTGTCTTTAATGTCATAACTCTATTTGGTTTGTAGAATCATCATCATGCTAGGCTTGTATGCATTGTGTATGTTTGTTCATTGAGTTCAATCTTCATATTGTCACATGAGGTTATATTTAAATGTGATAAAGTTTGTAATCAAATGAGAACTCCGTGAATGTTTATTAAGTGTTTGGGTATAACTTTAATTGTTGCTAGTTCACACCCCAACACTTACATTTCCATATGACACATTTTTGCCATACGAGTGTGCAAACCTATTGTATTTTTGTGTCATGTGTGTGTTTATATCTCTATATATGTGCGTGTGCATTTTTGATATATTTATAGTACATATATATATGATATTTGTTTTTCCTTTTCCTTGATGCTTTCATGTCTTATCACTTTAAGCTTCAACATGCTTTTATGTTTATTAGTTCTTTATCTTTTGCCTATTCCTGAACAAAAAGGGGGAGAAATGATAGGGGGAGAAATGGTATCTAATCCTATTATTATCGTATCTTAGTTTGGGGGAGATTTATCTTAGGGGGGGACGTCTTTCTAAGTAGGTCATGTGTTTGATAAAGGGGAGAATTAATTTAGGGGGAGTAATTAATTAAAATTGCTTTTAATATTTTGATATTCCCTATGCATTTGATGAGTTTGCTTAAGTGTGCAGGAATTATTCTAAAACGGCATCTTTCAATGGCAAAGCGTTTGATCCTTGGGTTGAGTCAAGTTTGGGTGGATTATGTTTTGAGTCTAGTAGAGCTTGACGGCTCTTTAGGATTTTTGTTTGGTTTTTGTCCCGGAATATCCAAAGGGGGAGATTTGTAAGGACACAGATTTCCAATTGAGTCCATATATAGTTTTGGCTCAATTCCGGATAAAAACATTTATTTATAGGATAGTATTTAATTGTAATATGCTCAAGCCTATGAAGTGTTTGTTGAAGACGTAGCGGCAAAGAGTATAAAGCTTCATCAATATGCCGGTTTGCATGCCTCGTTTCTACGTCATCAACCATAGTTCCATGCTCCCAAGGTATGAATGCAATTATATATATATATAGGAGCTTGGAACAAAGTTTATTGGGTGTTAGGTTTTATAAAAACTGCGTTTTGTTTTAAGAAAGAATTAATTAAAACTTTAAATAAATGTTTATAAAGTTTTCTGGGCTAAAAATAAATTTTTCAAACTTTCTGGTGGTTTGTTAGATATGTCGTTTGAACGAGTTTTTTCGTTCGAACCATATGTCGTTCGAATGAGTTTTGCCAATGAGTTCCCACTAGGACATACTGGTCCGTCGTTAGATATGTCGTTCAAACGAGATTATCATTCTAACGAGATATCCAACGAGATTCTAATGAGTTCAATCTGGAACGTCGTTAGAAGTCTCGTTCGAACGAGATTTCGTTCGAACGAAATGTCGTTCGAATGAGATGCCAGGCGGGAACAGTTATTGGCAGTTTTTTGGCAGTTTTGCACCCACTTCCCCACTTGGTTTTTAACCAACTTTTACAGACATTAATATGTGCGGGAATGACATTTTCCAACTTAACTTTTCAATCCTAGTTTATCTCTTAGAGAGAGTTTGAGAGAAAAAATTGTTTAGGAAAATGTTCATGTTTTGAGTGAGTTTTTTAGAGAAAAATTTTCATCACTCTAGTGTTTACACCCAAATGAGTTTATTCCAAGTTCTTATATACTTATCAATTGCTTGGAGTTTGGCACCGGTTTTCTCTACACCGAATTGAAGAGAAGTTTTGGGTTTTGCTTCCACCACCCACAAAGAAAGAAGAAGTGTTTCTATGTTGATTTACCCACACAAAGAAAGGCTCCATGCTCGGGTGACGGTGACCATATAAAGTCCTATCGGTAGATTCCGAGACCGCGGTGGTGTTCCAAGGTTATTCGCTAGGAAGAGGTTTCTACAAGAAGAAGCATCGGGGCTTGAGAGGGATCGAGTCGTGTGTTGTAAGTCTATCTGTCTTGTACTTATAATTCTGTATCTAGTGGATTTGTGGCTAGGGTCGTCCGAGGTTGTTTCCCGTCTTGGGTTTTTCCTCGTACATCGCGGCATAGTGTGATTGGTTTATTTTATCTTGCATAATTTATTTAGAACGCATGTGTAGGATAATTCAAGATAAAATTCGGTTTAAATTATCACACTCACTTTAATTGGGACTAAATTAATATTGGGTATAATGTTGTTTAATTCAAGTCATTTGCTAAAATTTGGTTTCGCCTAATTTGCTAATATTGATAAATATGACTTAGGCAAACTCTAGGACTTGGATTATATTAATCGGTTTAAGTGAATATATTAATTGTTTAATTTTATTGAACCATCACCTTACGCTTCCGCATTTATCTAAAAATTAAATAACTTTGATTTTAAGAAAATCAGAATCCGGGGTTCCACATTTACATCTCTGTCAGACACAATGTTGAGAGGCACCTCGTGAAGTCTCACTATCTCTGCTATGAATATTTGGGCATACTATCCCGTGTTGTAATCCATACGGACTGACAAAAAGTGGGCTACCTTTTTCAGTTGATCCACTATCACCCATATCGAATCGTGACCCCTCTACGATGTGGGTAGTCCCGTGATGAAGTCCATGGAAATTCTCTCCCATTTAAACATAGGAACCTTTAATGCCAATAGAAGTCCCATTGAGATCTGATGGTCCACCTTTACTAGATGACAAGTGGCACATTTCGAGACGAACTCGATAATATCCTTCTTCATCCCACTCCACCAGTACCGTCTCCACATATCCTGGTACATCTTATTCCCATCGAGATGTATCGCAAATCAAGAACCGTGTGACTCTGTCATCACTTCGTGTCTCAAGTCTTCTCCCTCAGGGATAACCAACCTTCCATTGAAACGTAGACCCCCATCTGGACCCACGATATAAGTCTCGGACCCCTTTGTTAGAAGTTGTACTATTTGACTCTGGCAGAACGGATCATCTGCCTGAACCTGTACTACTCTCATAATAATATGGGGGCGTAACTGTCATCACAGACATGAACGATCGAGCCACCGCATCCTAAAGTCCAAACTCCTTCCATTTCTCCTTCCACACTTCGTCCACCTCCCCTACCGGCCTACGACTCAATGCGTCTGCTACAATGTTAGACTTTCCTGAGTGGTATTGGATATCAAAATGATAATACTTAACAAACTAAAGCCACCGGCGCTGACGCATATGCGGCTCCTTATGTATGAAGAGGTATTGTAATGACTTATGATCTGTGAACAAGCAAAATTTTCCCCCAGGAGGTAATGTCTCCAAATCCGAAGTGCAAACACGACCGCCGCTAACTCTAAGTCGTGGGTGGGGTAATTCCTATCATGAGGCCTAAGCTTACGGGAGGCATAAGCTATATCTTGATCCTCCTGCTGAAGTACACCCCCAAGTCCTAATAAGGACGCATCGGTGTAGACTAGATAATCCACTCCCGATCTGGGCAATGCTAACACTGGTGTTGAGGTTAACTTGTCTTTTAACTCATCAAAGTCTAACTGGCAGGCGTCACTCTAGATAAACAGTACCCTTTGCGATTCAGGTGTGTCAACGGACCCTCTATCTTTAGAAACCCTCTAATGAACCTCTTGTAGTATCCGGGTAGGCCCAAGAAATTGCATATCTCGGTCGGTGTCATGGGATGTCCCCACTCCCTCTCCGCTGACACCTTCCCCGGATCCATGGATATCCCTCTGTGAGAGATGATATGTCCCAAAAACTAGAACTCCTTCAGCTGAAACCCACATTTATCGTATTTGGCGTACAACTCATGCTGATGCAGTGTCTATAAAACCTGCCTCAAGTGATCGGCATGCCTCTCCTCGATCTGCGAGTGAAACAAAATGTCATCTATGAAGAAGATGACGAACTGGTCTAGGAACTCTCTGAACACCCTATTCATCGAGGCCATAAACACGATTGGGACATTGGTTATCCCAAAAATCATAACCTTGAACTCATACGAATCATATCTTGTCAAGAAGGCAGTCTTTGACACATCCTGATCCTTGATACACAACTGATGGTATCCTGATCTCAAGTCAATCTTCGAGAAGAAGGCCTCTCCTCTCAACTTATCGATTCGAGGTAATGGATATTTGTTTCGTATTATGACTTTATTAAACTCACGGTAATCGACACATAACCTCAACAATCCATCCCTCTTCTTAACGAATAGTACAGGAGCACCCTACGGCGTAGTACACCTATGGATAAATCCCTACCCAAACAACTTCTCAATCTAGTCATGTAACTCCCTCATCTCTGCTGGAGCTATACGTTAAGGTGCGCGGGATATCGGCCGAGTGCCCGACACTAAATCAATGACTAAGTCTATCTCTATACTCGGTGGTAACCCCAGAATCTCCTGAAACACATCGGCAAACTCTCGAACAATAGGAATCAAGTTAAGTTGTACCACCACCCCCGTAGAGGTCTCCTCCTCTATATAGTATAAATGTGTGGACGATCCTCCCTCAGAGTGAGGAATCGCCACCAGGAACATCTCCTGACCGTGAATGGAAAAAACTATACTCCTACTAAAACAATTAATAATGGACCTATACCTGATAAGACAATCCATACTTACAATCGCGTCATACTCGGACATATCCAATACGAGCATGTCAGCGAGTAATATAAACCTCCCAATCTCTATATCCACTCCCCGATAAATAAAATAAATAATGAAAGCTCTACTCAATGGTGAATCCACACAAGTAACCGTACTCTCTATTGTATCAAATAGTCCCATAGTATGTGAAAACCCCATGGCAATAAAATAGTGTGTGTCCCCCGTGTCAAATAAAATGGGCCCCAAAGTCCCCTGGATAGAAAACATACCCTCAATCGTGGGTGGGTCCTGCGGGACTATGACCTGGTGAAGATTGTAGACTCATTCGTACTAAAGTTGCCCCTATTGAACTAGGACGACTGGAATAGGTGGTAGTGCTGGTATCTGTGGGGGTGCTAGGATAGCTGCGGGAAATAACGGTCTATGGGGATTCTGGTGAGTACCCTACTACTGCTGGCCTCTACCCTTCCGAGGGACGTCCTGATGCTTATGGCCAGTGTTTCCATAAGTGAAACATCTCCCTGGGAAGGTTCCTCTCCTCTTTCCCTGCTGTTCCTAGCCCTGATGGTCGTTACCACAACTCCCTTAGCCATGCTGACCCTACTGAACCTCCTGCTGGCCCTGATGGCCGTGCTAACCGAGTTGGCCATGTCTAAAGCCTCCCCACCCATATCTAAAACCTCCTGACCTGAACCTATTAGGATCCTCCTGTTGGGAACCCTGATCGTTGTGTCGATGCTGACCCTGAACTGTCTGTGCCCCACTGGCACCATTTTCCCCTGTCCTGCCCTGCTGGCTGGACTCTCTTACTCGTTTAGCCTCTGTCAAATAAAAAAGGTGATCCTAGCAGTGGAGTAGTGCTGCATTAATCGCGTACGAATAGGTGGCCAAAGAGAGATTGCCTATAAAATGCTGGAGGATCCTCCATATCAACCCATCCATAAAATGTTGAATCTTTTTATCCTCTGTCGGGATCTCATCTGATACAATATTCAGAAGATTGATAAACTCTGCCTCATATTCCGCTAAGATCTTTCCCTCCTGCTTCAAGTTCACTAACTTCCATCTCATCTTTGTCTGGACAGCCGATGGAAAATCCTTGCAATCGAACCGCACCCAAAAGTCTCGAATCATGAGTGTGTCTCTCTCCTTAGTGGTGGTAATAGACTCCCACCACTACAGTGTTGCTCCCAATAACTTGAACGTGGCCAGTATATGACTCTGCACCTCTGTGAACTCATGCATCCTCAAATGCCTCTCGATATCCTTCTTCTATTAGCTTGCTATTACCACATCAGAGCTCCCTATAAACTCCAAATGATACGCCTTCTGGAAGGCATCCCTAACACGTTCCTAAGAAGACGGGAAAGCCTGGGTCTGAATTGGAGCCACCACCGGTGCCTGAGGTGGTGCCTGCTGTACAACTGTCAATGCCGCATTTACCTCCTGAGCTACAATGGCGGCAACTTCAATGGCATTCATAATAACCTAAGCTAGTGTAGGCTAAGGATCTGGATGAGCATATCTGGGAACTCTCTGTGCACGTTTTGGAGGCATCTGAAAGGAGAGAAAAGTTTCACAAGTATATAGTTAATATCTCGAAATAGCTGAAGAACGTAAAATGCATAAAGAGTACAACAATCTTAAAATATAGGGATCTATATCGAAGGACGCTACGCGAAAACATAATAAGTCGTATAGATTCTAAGGATAATAGAACCTGATGCTCTGATACCACCTATAACACCTCGCTTAATTAAATACCGGGTAATCAGTCCTTTATAAAATTAAACCAGAATATCCGATTGGTTCAGATTATGCATTACTGCCGAAAGTCATCAATTTTATTTAAAAAAAACTAACCGTGTAATATTTAAGAAGGTTGATGTCAAAATTTTATATTGTTATTAGCCATCATATGAAAAGGGAAATATTTAATCATCACCATACAACACATTAGCTATAAGGAAATATCTAACTAAATTTAAATAAAGAACTGGAGTAAATACATCCAGTCAAAATCCCATACAATAATCCAATAACATGAAATCAAAGTCTAGTGATAGAATAAGACAACTCTAAATATCTGATTGTAAAATAGGAGGGAAGACATGTCCAATTGAAATAAATCTTTGATAGATAAGGAGAAATAGACTCAGAAGCGTCTACTAGCAATATCCTGTAACTTCCACATCAACTACAGCTCGGTAAATGAATGGAATCTCCTAAATCTGGTGCCCCTGTGGCTGAGCACCCAAATAATAAAACAAGAAAAGAGATTTGTTGACAAATGGGTCAGAGCCCGAGTAGAAAACAGTTTAAATCTAGCAAGTGCTTAAATTGATTAATTAGAACAATACTATTTATGTTAACTTAGCGTACTCACTTGGGATGCTCACCTCTCATCTAATGTGCACACCTAGCGAGCCTAACTACCTATATTAGTCTCGATACTCTGCCTGACTATACGTAGTCTAACCACTATGCCTGATAAAATATCTAAATAACCTAAAGCCAATATATTTGCATTATTTAAGAATAGGTTTAAATATGTCTTAACTCATTCTCATAGCATTATTAATTCTCAACTGGTGACCCAATACGTATACACTAAAATAAAGTAGCCAACATAAAACACAGAATAGGAACTCAGTGTACTTATACAAAATCTCTCTATGTATATATATATATATATATATATCAATACTGGACTTATGGTTAAGAAACCCTGGTGCTAGGCATACTCAGTTATCTAGTCCTGTTACAAACGCTCGTGCATAAAGGACAACAGGTTCAATCTCTTAAGAACCAATAAATATATACACATATTGGAGGCGAACATAGTCCCAGGCCGATGGGCTACGTACATACCTAACCATATGACCATCACCACTATCGTTCTCACAGATAGCCTGCACCTAGGTTCCATGCTCTAGTGGTACGACTCAAAATCCCCTGAAGGCACACACGATATGGTGGTCCACAACGCGCTAATCTCCGTTCGATAACTAGTATCTAGGTATGGCATACACATAATATTCCAAGTAATAATCATGCTCACAACTTATTTAACTTAATAGGCAGTCACGCAACCCAATTACTATAATACGTAAGTAATATTAACGTGTCTACTCTCCACGATATCCATTTATAGATCGCCTCTTTAAGACTTACATTCTCTCCTAGGTTTCCATACAAGTTCAATACCTCGAGTATCATTACATCTTTAATTCCCAAAAACTTTGGATTTTAATTCACCCGTTACGCACGTAGTTTAATTAATACACTCTCTTGGATAAACCTAGGATGGTTTTTAACTCGAACGGACCCTAAAAACCCATTCTAAAATTTCGTTAGAAGTCAAGGGATTCTCGTTCAAACGAAGTTCTAACTTCGAATGAACTCGACAACTCGTTATAAGGGTCGTTGGAAAAGGCACGTTCAAAGTTCGAACGACCTAAGCCGTTCTTCGAACCAGATTTTTGAACTGGCCCTATTCTTCCCCAAACTCGTTTTTCTTAAATTTTCATTCTTCAATATCATTCCAAACTCAACCCAATCCTTATGTAATTGTTTCTAAACTATTCTAAATTACCATAGGGCAGTTCCTAACATAAATTAGAGGTTAAAGCCTTATGAAACCAAGGGAATTCAGCAAATTACTCAATTTCTTATAAATCTCTCTTATATGAACCCAGAAATTTCAAATCCTTCACCCCCCCCCCCCCCCCAATTAATTTTGTGATTCCCACATTTAATTGCCAACATTAACAGTTCTAAGAGGGGAATTTCTTCTCCATGCCAACCTATCTCCAATTCATGGGGTTTCTATGCAAATTAGTCAAATTAAACCCTAGTTTTCATTACAATAATTTCATATCATTTAATCTAAATTGACAGGAATAAAATATGCTAAAAGAGGAGCAATATAAGCACTTTCCTTCGAATGGATTTTTGATTCCCAAACTAAAATGGGTATGTAGTTGATCCTCTCGTTGCGATCTACACTTTGCTGTAATTCTTGGTGGGAAACCTTGAGTTCTTGGCTTAGTTCTCTAATGGAGTTCTTCTTCCTCTTTGGTTCTCTCTCTCTCTTTCACATAGGTTGAAATTGGCAGTAACCTCTAACCCACGTACAACCTTTATTTTAATTCCTAATTTTCATCCATTTAAATTCCCAAAAATATCAAGAGACCTAAATACCCCTCTAGGGTGTCCTTTTGGGTTAAAATGCCCCGGAGTCCTAATATAACACCCGAGTAGTGTTTTTGGACTAATTCGACCCTTCTGAACACACTGGCACACCCAAAATAGTCATTCGAGTTCTATAAAAATAATTTATCTTTTTAACCCCTAAATATATAATAGTGACGCGACTCATAAGCGGGTCCCGAATAATTATATTTTAACTACCGTGTATCTCATCCTCGGCCATATTATTATTTCTGAAACCATCTATTACGTTACTCACTACGTAATGCTCAACATGATTTCAACATAATTATTTTTGATAACTTCCAACTCTAGTCACGCTAGTAATTATTACCATAAAGTCTGATTAATTATAAAATAAATTCTCTCTCTTAAATTAATTAATCCCAATTTCTATAATAAATAAATATGCGTAAAAATATGGGGTAGTACAGATACATGGGTGGGTTACTCGATGCTCCAACTCATTATACCCATTATTATTTATATATAGAAGTGTTCTAAAATTCTAGGTCTTCCTTATAGTGATCAGTTTTCAGAATCGACGTTATCTTTAAGGTAGTAGAATAGCAATAAATATGTATCCATCCAAATACAATCGCCATCTCCCTTGATCCTACCTTATCTTGTCCGTGATCCTCAACTGAAAACACCGTCTTAATATCACAGTTTCATGTGTGATGTCACCTGGCTTACCCGGCTCGTAGTCCCTTCAGTCTGTAACACCCCGCATATTTTGGCATTGGAAATGATAAGACCCTACTGCCAGACTATGCCATAAAGTCGGATTAATTATATATATATATATATATATATATATATATATATATATATATATAGAGAGAGAGAGAGAGAGAGAGCACATTCTAAGACCCCCTAAGCCCTTCCTTGGGTCCCTAGAACCTCTCATTCACTACAAACCCTAGGTCATACTCCAAGTATCGATCTAGAGGCCATCAGGCAATTTTGGTCCCTAGCACCTCCCATTAACGAGTTTGATGATATTTCAAACCTTTCAGCGCTGACATCTCGTTAGAAGCATTCATTTGAAGCATTGTTTGAATGAGATTAGCTAAATTCCTGCACTGTAATCTCGGTAGATGATTTTATTCGAAGTTGTTTGAATGAAATAATGCAGTCGTTCGAACAACCTGCGCTTTCGTTCAAACGATCGGCGTAGATTTTTTCTTTTAATTTATATCTTCCCAATATCTTTTGTGGTTATACATTTTGTCTTCCCTTCATATAAAAAAGGTTGAACTAGACCAGATATTCCAAGAAATCTTATTCAAAAAGAAAATGCCTTTTGAGTTCTCTTTTTATGATCAAACACCTCATATGATATTCCTCACCCTTGGGAATTATTAAAGATCTCTTTTACTAACATTAAGAAGGCTTATTGTGATACACTTTCGTAGAGTCTTTTCTCTATGACTGAATTTATGAAGCAAGGCTTCACTATTGAAGAAGGAAGAAGGATGAATCAGTGGATACCGAAGGTAGACTGCTACATGTGGATGACTCTGGAGCTAGATCATAGCTGCTTGAGTTTTTGGAGTTCTACGCGTCTAACTTAGTTTAGCTAAGTGTTTTATAAGTCGTCCTTATTCATAAACTTCAAATAGTGCTGAATAAAATGTTTTTCCCTGTAAATGGATTTTTCCTCATCTCGTGTGTTTTTGCATGTTTGGTCTAAAAATTACAAATCTATATTTGAACACAATTTGCATGAACACCATAATTAATTGAACATTGTAATTTGATTAAATTTTGAATTTGTGTGTTGGGGCATTTAATTAAATAAATTAATCCATTAGTTCATGTGCATTCTTAAATTGGTATTAGAGCATGTTACACCAAAATTTCATGTAATCCTTTTCGGTAATTTTTTTATATCAATTTCTTTTTGAAAAATTATTGATATTTAAAAGGCCGAAATTTAATGGATAATTTGTATAATCGAATGCCCATTTTCTATGGTTACAATTATGATTACTTGAGGGATATCATGAGTTCTACATTAAAATCAATTGATGAACGTGTTTGGTTACTTTGTGAAAGAGGGTGCACACCACCCACTGTTGATAATGTCATTGGCCCTAAACATGTCTCTCAATGGACAAAGGACAACTCTAAATGGAGAAATTTTAACTCAGACGGTTTAAGTGACATCTCGAGAGACGTCACCCTTGACGAGTTCCACCATATTATGACGTGCACCACTTCTAAAGAAGCTTAGGATACCCTCTAGCTCTCCCACAAAGGAACCAACGCTTTTAAAGCTACTAAGATGCAAAATTTCACCACACAATTTGAAACAATCACTATACTTAAATCTGAATCATTTGACGAGTTTTACGCAAGACTATCTGATATATTAAACTCGAGTTTCAATTTAGGTGAGAAAATTCTTGAAATGAGAGTTGTTAAAAAAAAATTTAAGATCCTTGTCAGCCCGTTTTATTGCTAAGGTCATCGCACTAAATTCTTTAGGGATACTATATACTCTTAGGTTAGAGAACTTATAGGGGATCTTTAAACATATGAGATTGATATGTTTTCTAAAACTATTAAACCAAAGGAAATAGGGATTGCTTTGAAAACATAGACTAAGAGAAAGAAGAAAGAAAAATTTTGTGAGTCCGAATCTGAATTTAATTCTGAGTTGGATGACTTAGCCCTTTTTGCAAAAAAAAATCAAAAAATTTCAAAAGAAAATTCTTCCAAAGAAAAGACTTTTGAGAAAAATATAAATAAGAATTAGGGCAAGAACACTTATGTGAAAGATGAGATAAGATTCTATGATTGTCGGGGAAAAGGGCACATATCTCATGAGTGTCTCACTGAACTTAAGAGAAAGGGAAAGAAAGTTGCGAATAAGGACACTCTTAGTGAGAGTGACATAAATTCGGTTGATTCAGGGGGAGAATCACCACATGAACTATGCATTACATTCATGTATAGTCACATTAGTACTTCTACTTTGTCCCTTGCCAGTGATAAAATTTCTAATGTGAGTGCCTCGATGATGGTTCGATTCATTCTGGAGATAGTGAGAGTGAGAGTGAGAATGAAAATTTGAGTAAGGGAGAAGGTGGACTCCAAAAATCCTTTAGTGATCTTTACACCGAGACTGTAAAAATGAAATGGTTAATAAAGATTTATCTCTTAAGGTGTTAGATTTAGAGAAGAAAGTGAATGTTTTGAAAAAAGTGTGAGGCGATGGTGAGTCAACTCGAGAAAATGAAAATTTATTTATGTGAGTAGTTGATTGTTTTAGGTAGGGAAAAGACCGACTTGACCAACACTATGGCTAGTCTTATGAGAGATCTTCAAACTTCATTGGAGACTCGTGAGAAACTTGAAGCCCGTATATCCCAACTCGAGATTGATCTCGAACATTCTCGGTAGGTCAAGGTAACTGTAGAGGACACATCTAAGAAGGTTGGAAAGATGATTCTCGATCCCGTGTTAGGTAATTTTGATAGGCAAGGAATAGGTTATGATGGTTCATCAACTTCTAAAGCCACATCCGAGCCAGTACCCGAGTTTATGATGCATACCAATGACCCTCAACCTAACCCATCTAGGCGACCTAACCCACCTAGGAGAGCTCATCCTAGACGTTTTGAGAAAGGTGGGTCCAATCCCATTTATGTTTGTACCCATTGTAAATAAATAGGTCACCTTAGAGAGTTTTGTTTTAAGCTAGGGAGAATTTCTCATATGCGTGTTCCCTAGTATGCTACCACATGATTTTCCACATATGTTCCTGCACGCACTCCCACACGTGTTACTCTGCATGCTCCCACACATGATCATAGAAATTTTGAGAGTTTTGAGAGAAAGTAGAGTATTTAGGTAAGACTATAAAATTTGATGGAGGAATATCATAGGATGTCATATCCTTTTGAGAACTCCTCTCGGACTAATGATTCAGGTTAAGACTTGTTTATAATATAAAATGATTATCATGCTTATATTTCTTATTCCTATGGCTAGATTGTATTATCATTGTGATATAATTATATCTAGATTTTTATTTTGGTATTTTTTTATAAATAAAAAAAGAGTTTTATTTTCCTAAAAAAAAATTAAAAATACAAAAAGATTTTCAATTTTTATGAAAAAGGTGAAAAAGGCAAAAAGATTTTATTTTTGATAAAAAATTTCAAAAAGATAAATAATTTTCGATTGTTTTAGTCACTATATATGGATGAACATTTAAGATGTCCGGATCACTCATTCATTCTATATGTCCACGTGACTTTTTTGTAGTGTTTTGACACATGACGTCATTTCTATAATGTGCTTAAGAATGTGTGAAAACATTACATTGATATTTTATGATTACTTTCTACATGTTGGACTCTTAGTCACCTTTAATGCAGACATTCACGAACTTGTTTGAACGTTGCACTTACTTGTCACTTGTCTAATAAGATGTTCTCATCTCAATTTTTCTTTATAATGATCCAAATGTAAAAAGAGATAAAGTTATGCATGCAAAAACCATTGCTCGGATTACATCTATTTTCAGAAAATATTATTCGATGTTAAGCAATGGAAAAGGTCTACAAAAGATAAAAATATTCTTTCCATGAAAAGCCACCATTTGCATAAAAGAGCCTAAAAAGATTAGAGGCATATAAAAACATAAGTGTCAGGCCATTTTTCACATTAACGCTTCGCTGCATATGAGCATTAATTTCTTTAAACATCATAGAGATCTTATCATCATGTATGTGATATTTTGAGGGAGTTAAAGTTGAAGAACAATGATTTTGCATACTAAAATATCGTGAAAAATATTACATAGTTTGGCGTCATTGGTGTAAGAATCAATTTTGTTCATGACTAGTTTATTAAGTTACGCCAGTTTCACTTGAGTTCACCAAATTTTCACCTAAGGTAGACTTTGATATCTTTCGTTAAAAGTGTCTCAAAACTTCGTGCACAGATGTTATGACTATATATGTTGATTAACCTATGGAAAATGTTCACACCCCTACATTCTGTTTTCACGGTTCAAATATTTTAGTCGTATTCAATGGTGTGTTGTATTTGTTCCTTTTATACTTTGTATTTACAAAAAATTGTAAAAATTTCAAAAATAGTTGGTTACGAAATGCCTTTGAGATTACCATCACTATTGCTTACTTAATGATACTTATGTTGATATATTACTTCTTGATGTGATGTCGATATTTCATGCTTAGTTTTGACTCATTTGTCTATTACGGACAAAAAGGGGGAGAATAAATTGCGCGGGAGTTTTTTTGTTTCTGTTTAAAACTCTATGCATCACAGTATCTTTGTTTATCTCATGTGTGTAAGACATTCCTTTTGGATGGTGATCATTTGGAACCACACAAGATGAAGACAATGTTTCCTAAAGGAAAGATTCAGTCTCATGATTGAATACTTACACATATTCTACGTTACATTTTCATTGATATTTTGGGAGGGTAGATTATTGTATTAAGTCATAGGATTCAATTTGGCTTAGGATGGTGTTTTGTACCGAAATAGTCAAATGGGGATATTTGTAAGGGCCAAATTTATGATTTCTCACATTTTTATTTATTTTAGTTTGGCATATCATGTTACACAAACATGTCACCTAAATACATATGCATCACTACTTCTCAGTAATTGAAGACTATGTTGAACATCATCAAAGAATTGAAGACTTGTTCATCTCAATAACTTGGAAGAACTATGCGTTTGGAGTGGAAAAAAGGTATTTATATTTTATGGGGTTTTGGAATATTTTTATGAGTTTTTTTAGAAAAAGAAACTAACCTTTTTAAGAAAAAGCGTCGCAGGAAATGACACCTCGATCGAATGAGACATCATGATCATTGGAACGATTTTGACAAGATTTCAAACCTTTCGTTGCTAACATCTCATTAGAAGAATTCCTTCGAAGCATTATTTGAATGAGATTGAATAGGTTCCTGCACTATAATCTCATTAGACGATTTTGTTAGAAGTCGTTCGAATGAAAAAAATGTAGTTATTCGAATGACCTGCCCTTTCGTTTGAATGACCAACGCAAATTTTATTTTTTAATTAATATCTTCCCAATATTTTTTTTGTTTATCCTTTTTATCTTCCCTTCATATAAAAATACTGAACGGGATCAAATATTCCAAGAATTCTTTTTCGAAAAGAAAAACACCTTTTGAGTTCTCGTTTCGTGATAAAACACCTCATATCATATTTCTCACCCCCAAGAATTATTTAATATCACTTTTACCAACATCAGGAAGGTTTCTTATAATACACTCTTGTAGAGACTTTTCTCTATTGCTGACTTTGTGAAACAAGGTTTCACTACTTAAACGAAGAAGGCAAAATCGGTGGATACCGGGGTAGATTGCTACTTGTGGACGACTCTAGAGATGGTTCGTATATGTTGGAGTTTTTAGAGTTCTAAGTGTCCAACTTAGTTTGGCTAAATATTTTATAAGTTATCTGTATTCATAAACTTCCAATAGTACTGAATAAATGGTTTTTCCCTCTAAAGGATCTTTCCTTATCTCCTGTGTTTTTGCATGTTTGGTATGAAAATTACAAATCTATATTTGAACACAATTTTCATGCACACCATAATTAATTGAAAAATAAAATTTGATTAAATTTTGAATTTGTGTGTTGTGGCATTTAATTAAATAAATTGATCCATTAGTTCTTGTGCGCTCTTATTATTAATCCAACCAATCATGTTATAAAGTCACTACAATTTACATTATAAGCGAATCAACTAATTTGAACTCATTTCATATTCACTAGAATCCGGAGTTTCTTCCTTATTTTTCCCCACAAGTAGTCATGTAAATTGGTAAAAGTCTAATGATTAAAAAGTCTTTTTGAGTTTACATCGATCTTGTGTTAAAAAAGTAATGTTGTATATTGTATCAATTAGAGAAAAAGAGGCAAAACGAAAAAACCATTTAACACTAGGTGATGATAAAGACATCAAAAATGATTTATCACATAAATAAATTATTTAATAATTTGATAAATCTTTATAATCTGGAGAATGATCTACATGTACACATGGTCGTGATTATAATTCAATAGCACCCATAAATCTTACAAAGCTCACCAATTTATATATCCACAAGTTAGACTTCGTTCAAAGGTTCAATAATTAACATATTGATAAGTTACAAGTTATATACCAAAGTTTATATATAAAAGGCAAGCACACAATTTATACATTTCATCTGTCCCAAGTTAAAAATCTCTATATGATTTTTGTATATATTAAGGATAGAGTCAATCAATAATTAAGATCAACACTTGTACGTTACCATTGAATTTGGTTAATGATTATGTTCAAAAATAAAAAGTGGATTATTAATTTGGGATGTCCCAAAATAAATAGTGGACTCATAATTCGGGACGGATGGATTATTTAATTTGTGTAGTTAGGGATAACTTTCTTTGTTATTCTTATGTTAAGATTGTTGATTATTTTGTTTAAGCTTTCTTATATAATTATGTGATTCATAAGTCCTAAACAATATAGTCTATATTTAAAAAAAAAATATGATTTTTCAATACAATAGAACATATACCTTATAATACATTAATTTATAAATTTAGTTTTTTAGGGAATCAGAAGCTAGTGAGTTTTTAATTTTTTTTAAAGGATAAGTGAGTATTATTATGGAGAAAGATAGTTTCCCCATCTCCAATGCTAATATGAATTGGAAGAAAGTGGAGTGGGAGATAGGATCTATAGACAATGTGAATAAAAATACTTATACAAAGTCAGCATTCACATTTGCATTGTACAAGTATTTTTATTCACATTGTCTATAGATCCTATGCGCCACTCCACTTTTTACCAATTCATATTAGCATTGGAGATGCAGTAGGACTCTTGAAAACTATCTTTCTTCATAGTAACACTCACTAGCTATCCTTTTAAAAAAAAAAGGGGGGGGGGGGGGTTGGGAAAATGTCCTCATAGTGTTCAGAGTGTATAAAAATAGGGCGCTCCGTATAATTTTATAAATTTAGTCTTTGTACTAAAAATATCATGAAAAATGTGAAAAATAGTACCGCTGGCGCGGACCAAAAAACTAAAGGTATTGTACCATATGGACTAAATTTATAAATGCCATTGTACCACAGGGACTAGATTTATAAACTTGAAAAATATTGTCCTAAAAATCCAAATATAGAAATGAACATGACATTTACCTTAATTCTCTAAAAAAAAAATCTCTCTAGCTCTTGATTCCCCTTTAAATGAAGAGGGTCTCTTACATATTGTGAAGAGTAAAAATAGCGAATTTTAACTCTCTCTCTCTCTCTCAATTTTGACTTTTTCACTCTCTCAACAACTTACCAAAGAAACCAATAATTTATATGTGCATTGGAGATAATTTTTTATATTGATTGTCTATAAAATATATTTTCATGCCACATACCATCCACGTTGTCTTATTACACAACCACAAAGGAACCCATTCACATTTGCTTTAGAGATGATGTTACTTCGCGAGAAACTCTTTAAAATATCAAAAGAAAATGTTAAAAATAGAAAACATCACCAAAGTTTCATTCAAGTTTCTCATATTTTCCTAAATACATATTATACATGGACCGTTTTTATATAGACTAAATGTTATTAATTCCACAGTAATTGCAGTAGTGGTTTGTCCATGTGGTTCAGCATTTCCCATTCATCTGCAACATTGATATACTTGTTATTATACGTGGATGATTATATTCTATTAAATAAAGAAACCATTAATGAGAGAGAGAGAGAGAGAGAGAGAGAGAGAGAGAGAGAGAGAAAAAGAGAGACCTGCGTTACACGTGGGAAGGTGGCGTTGGATGGGCATGGCAAAAGTGGTAACAATCAACATTTATGCATACCAGGCATGCTTTAGGGCTAGCACCAGGGCAACGAGTTTGGGCGCAGTAAGCCAAGCATTCTTCGCAAGTTAAAGTTAATTCCCCATGCACGCCAAGAATCGTTGTCATCACCATCAACCAACATCACAAAAACTGCCCTCATTACTTTAGCCTCCATATTTTGCCTAATCATTTCTCTTCTACACTTATTCTAATCACCCTAACTTTGTATCACATGAAGCAAAAACCCCATGGGGACTTATATATAGGTTAGATTTAAGTACAAACATGGTCATCTTTCGTACAAAATGTGGAAAGGATAACCATGAGATTATGGAAATCTATTTACGTGCATATTGTAATCCATTATCCACAAACAGTATTTTGAATAACAGATTATGGATATCTTACTGGATGCCAAAATCATCCATATAGAGATGCATGTAGCATTGATTTGTTTAGTATATTAATAAATTGCTTAGTGTGAATTGACTACTCATTTCTCCGAGTAGAACTCGCCTGTATTAGAATATATAAAATATAGGTTAAATTTAAGTACAAATGTGGTAATTTTCGTATAAAACGTGGAATTGATAACTAAAAGATTATGGAAATCTTGTTACGTGCATATTGTAATCCTCTATCCACAAATAATATTTTAAATACCAAATTATGTATATATTACTGGATGTCAACACCTTCCATATAGAGATACATGTAATATTAATTTGTTTAGTATATTAATAAATTGCCTACTATGAATGATCTACTCATTTCTCCAGTTCTACTCGTCCGTATTAGAATATATAAAATATAGGTTAGATTTAAGTACAAACATGGTAATCCTTTGTACAAAACCTGGACCTGATAATGATGATATTATGGAAATCTTACTTGCATATTTTAATCTGTCATCCACAAATAATATTTTGAATACCAAATTATGGATAACTTACTGGACGTAAACATATTCAATATAGAGATGCGTGTAATATTGATTTGTTTAGTATATTAATAAATTGCTTACTGTGAATGGACTACTCATTTCTCTAGTTCTACTCGTCCAAATTAGAATATATAAAATATAATTAGATTTCAGTACAAAAATTATAATTTTTTGTACAAAATGTGGAATCGATAACCATGAGATTATGGAAATCTTATTACGTGCATATTATAATCTGTTATCCACAAAAAATATTTTAAAGAGGAAATTATGGATATCTTATTGGATGTCAACATCTTCCATAAAGATGCATGTAATACTGATTTGTTTAGTATATTGATAAATTGCTTACTGTGAATTGGATACTCATTTCTCTAGTTCTATTCGTCCGTATCAGAATATATAAAATATTTTTTTTTTTGATAAATAAATGATTTCATTAGAATCATTCGCTAAGCGAGCGAACCCGGATACAGGGAGCGAACGCGAACCCATATATAAAATATAGGTTAGATCTAAGTACAAACATGGTTATCTTTTGTACAAAACGAGGAATTGATAATGTTTAGATTATGAAAATCTTACTTGCATGTTTTAATCTATTATCCACAAGGGCGGATTCAGCCCTAGGCAGACCAGGGCTGTAGCCCAGGGCAAATTTGAACATCAACTCATGTTTTATCAGTTATGCACTCCATACTATTAGCGGAGGCCACTCAATTACAGGCCAGATGGAGTTAGTATATGGCTAAAATACGATTTCTTTCTTATATCTTGTTTCTTATTTTTTTATGCCATCTATCTTGGGACTCTCTATAAACTATTATGGCATTGTGGTGTTCATTCTCTGTATGCTACTCACAAAACTAAGAAACAGAAATTGTCTCTCAATCAACTTGGTATGGCACTTTTAAACTTAGCAATATAAATAATAAATATCTATTTGTGTAAGAGTTATAAAACAATAAAGAAATTTATTATGCAGTATTTAAAAACATTTGATATACTTTGGAACAAAATTATATTATTAGCGAATAATTATATATATTTCTAATTTCACAAAGAAACCACAATATATTAAAAAAAAAATACAAATTATTTATCTAATAGTTATTTATATTACAATTAAAAAATCTTAAATATATAATACACAAGCATCAAGTGTGATTATAGTTCCAGTGTATAAAAATTTAGCATTGGTAATATTATCGATATCTGTTTGACGTGCATTCATTTTGACCGCTCTAAAACACTCTACCGGCGCCTAACAGAAGGCGAGAGGGGGGAGGTGCCTAATCCAAAAGTACATTAAGTTAAAAATATCAGCCCACCCTTTAAACGAATCCTGGCTCCGCCCTTGATTATCCACAAATAATATTTTGAGTACCAAATTATGGATATCTTACTGGACGTAAACATCTTCCATATAGAGATGCATGTAATATTGATTTGTTTAGTATATTAATAAATTGATTAGTGTGAATTGACTACTAATTTATCCAATTCTACTCGTTCATATTAGAATATATATAATATAGGTTAGCTTTAATTACAAACATTGTAATCTTTCGCACAAAGAGTGGAATTGATAACCATGAGATTATTGAAATCTTGTTACGAGCATATTGTAAATCGTTATCCACAAACAATATTTTGAATACCAAATTATGGATATCTTACTAGATATCAACATCTTCCATATAGAGATGCATGTAATATTAATTTGTTTAGTTTATTAATAAATTGCTTACTGTGAATAGACTACTCATTTCCCCAGTTCTACCGTCTCGTCTGTATTAGAATATATAAATAATATAAGTTGATTTTTTGAATAATGTGTTGAATTTAAAACCCGATAATATTATCTCTTATCCGTGTAAGACACCAACTTTTCTTTAATAAAAGTAGTACTTATTACTTTTAACCTTCTTAAAAGTGCTTTTTTACTTTTTTAAATACCAATTCTATCCTATGTTTTTTCAAATATATCTAATCACTTTTTTTATGTGCGCACAAATAAAACGAGGTGTTTTAAAAAAACATATTAATGATACTTTTTTTCATCAAGGTGCAAAATTAAATTTGCATATTATTATTATGGGCTGAATTTTTAATGTCGCAACAGTATTACAGTCGGACCACCATTTGACATCTTACAGTTGTTGTCAATTGTCATTCATTAGACTGTACATCAAGTTTGCCTTTAATATTGCAAAATTGAATTTGTAGATACCACAAACTAAATTTTGCACTGTAATATTGAAAATTTTACGTTTGCATTGTAATTAGAACTCATTATTTGTAAACAAGAAATATCATTCTAAATGCATTAACAAAACTGTAACCACCTAAAATTTGATATTGCAAAAATTACAAAGTTAACTGTTGGAAATCAATATTAAGTGTCGAAATTAATTCTTTAATTTCAATTATATTAAATTTTGGATTTTCCATTTATGTGGTCTTAATAAATGTCAGATAATTAATTAGGAATGTTATAAATAAAGATTTAAAAGATTGGATAAATTTTATCCGTTACTCACATGATGGTTAGTGGCATTAGTGGAGACTTGAAAAGAGTCCCACCTTAACTAGGATTTCGGCCATCTCTCCCTTATAAATAGAGACCTCAATACCATCTAGAGTCATCTCATAACACACTGTTTGTAAGGAGGAGGGAGAGAAAATATGAAATTTCCTTTATTCGTATTTTCTGACAAAAGTTCTGAGCACATAAGAAAGCAATTATGGGTTATTCAAGAAGAGATTCGGATGAAGCTCTAATAGGAGCATTCAAGTCACCTTATTCTAATTAATTGCAACGGACAAAGGTTAGTTTTGATCATAGTTATAAGTAACTTATGATTTTGTGATTGCATGAAGATTAAACATTATGGATTCATGACAAAACTATTTTAAACACGATATAATATTATGGTTTATATCCGATTTTATGATTAACAAAACAATCTTGGTTAATATATGGTATCAGAGCTTTCGGTTTATAATCTCATGATTTCCTTTAATGAAAATTTCCTTATAATAGTTCTGATCTTTGATCTTTTGTATCTGGAAGTCTGGATTTTTTCCTTTTCTGATAAATCTGAAAATCCAGAATTTTTTCTTTAGATGAATCTGGACATCTGGATTTTTTTTTTTTGAAAAATCTGAAAATCTAGAATTTTAAGCAATCTGGTAATCATACACTAATTTGGAATTAGCAATTCGAATTTTTATTATGTATGATATTAAGAACGAAAATGCTGTATACAGTACTTAATCTTATGATAATTGTCCCATTATTGTTCAACCCCTTTTTCGTGTTATTAGAACCCTAATATGCCGTTAGCATGATTTTTATTGTTTCAAGTTTATGTAAGCGTTATGGAAAACACTTTTGTTAATCATGATAAGAAAACGAATTTATTTTTAAGATTAATTAAGTGAAAACTGTGATTGACGCAAAAAAGATTTTCGGGAGAATTTTCTTTTTGGCGTACTGAATAGTGTTTTTCAAAATTTTTGGTGTCCGATTGACTTGAAACTTGGTGGGTTGACTGAAAATGGGCCAACAATCGAATTTCACCGCCTTTGGCTGTGATGTAATGTGTTTTTCGACAATCCGAGTCCATTAAGGCCCTCAAAACACCGTTTTTGCCATTTTAGGAAATAATCCCGGGGCTTATAACTCTTTACAGAAAATTGATATTAACGTTCCGCAAAGGATTTTAGTTTTCTGGCATGTTTTACTTCGATTCTATGGTGAAAACTCATTTTTGCCATTTTTGGCCAAATTCACGTGTTATGTGTTTACTATACTTGGGCAATTCTGTTTTTAAGGTAATTAAGTTTCTATTGGTATCTTGCTTATTACTTGTAGATTACGTATTATAGTTAATATTTAATGTGTGATTAACTATATTTAAGTTGGAACATATAAGCAATTCTTTATTTGAGTTAAGTCAAAGGCTAAACACAGGTTGAGACTGCATGTACGAATAATACACTTGCATTCATTAAATGTTTATTCTAATGTTAGTTAAAAATTGGATTGAGGCGTAACACATTCTAATATCTGAATTAAACAACATTAGAACTGGTTTTGTGAAAACAGAATAGTTGACATTAAGTCCATTAATCATAGTATTAAATATTTAGGCAACAAACACAGATGCCAAAATTATGGGACCATGATAAATGAATTATAGGATAGTATATCTTTACAGTTTGAACATTATGTGATGATTAACATAGATTCCGTGATATTCACATTGTAAACGAAATCTGCTAAAATGTTTAGTCAATAATTCAATATTCGACCCTTGAAATTTTTGTTGTGTGTAAAAATTTAATTTATGAACATTGTTATTAATTGCAGTTCCCCTTAACCTGTATTCGCAAGCTTAGTCCTATTCCAAATTTGATGGAATTAATTTTTTTGAATGGAATGAGCAAATTAAATTCAGCCTAGGGGTTCTTGACCTGGACATGGCAATTATGTTTGATGAACCTGCTGCTATTACTGATGTCAGTAGCGAGGATGAAATTGCTGTCCATGAAGCATGGTCTCGATCCAATAGGCTGGCCCTTATGTTTATGCGAATGTACGTTGCTACTAACACTATGACCTCCATACCTGAAACTACAAAAGCGAAAGAGTATTTGAACAACATTAAGGGACGCTTTCACACTACTGATAAATCCCTTGCTAGGAAAATGATGGCTGACCTGACCACTATGAGGTTCGATGGTACTCGAACCATGAATGAGCACATTATAGAGATGACCAATCTGACTGCTAGACTTAGAGTTTTGGGCATGGCAGTGGATGAGTCTTTTCTCGTCCAATTCGTCCTAAACTCCCTACCTCTTGAATATGGGCATTTCCAAATCAATTACAACACTATAAAAGATAAGTGAAATGTAAATGATCTACAAAGCATGTTGGTACAGGAGGAAGGAAGACTTAAGCAACAGAATGGCCATGTGACTAAGGGACAGATAGCAAATCTTACAGTCAAAGGAGATATTTTAAGAAGAAGTTCGACAAGGGAATTAAGAAAGGTCCTAGGTCGTCTCATCAAGCTGAACCATCAACTGCTGCTGTGAAGAAGGAAAAGAACGACAAATGTAACTTCCGTAAAAAGAAAGGACATTTCCAAAGGGATTGTCATAAACAAAAGGCCTGGTTCGGGAAAAAGGGTAAGCCATTTATATATGTTTGTTTCGAATCAAACCTTATTAACGCTCTTTCTAACACTTGGTGGATTGATTCTGGTTCTACGTGTCATGTTTCTAATTCGATGCAGGGCTTCACCTCGATCCGCAAAATAAATCCAAATGAGCATTTTCTCTACATGGGCAATAAAGTGAAGGCTAAAATAGAAGCTATTGGAGTCTTTCGCCTGATTTTAAGCACTGGATTTATTTTAGATTTGCAAGAAACTTTTTATGTTATCTCTAGAAATTTAATATATGTTTCCTAACATGCTTTTGACGGTTTTGCGATTGAATTTAAGTATAGTGGTTTTGGTTTCATTAAAAAATTCAATAATGCTGGTTCTGTATTTTTATTAGATGGTTTATATCAATTGAATCTTGAAAAGAATTTTTCTGAAATCCTTGATGTTGGTACGAAACGTACAATTAATGATGAAAAATCAGCTTACTTATGGCATAAAAGATTAGAGCCCATATCCAGGCTGAGAATTGAAAGGCTCATTAAAGATGGAATGCTCCATAACCTGGATTGGGCCAATTATGATGTATGTGTGGATTGTATTAAAGGAAAACAGGATAAACATACAAAGAAAGGAGCCACAAGAAGCACCCAGCTACTAGAAATAATACATACAGACATATGTGGACCTTTTGATATTCCATCCATTGGTGGAGAGAAATACTTCATCACCTTTATAGATGATTTTTCATGTTATTGCATTTTGTACATGTTGCATGATAAATCTTAGTCTGTGAATGTCATTGAAATATACATTAATGAGGTTGAGAGGCAACTAGGCAAAAAGGTAAAAATTATTAGGTCTGATAGAGGTGGTGAATATTACGGTAGATATGATGAGTCAGGGCAACGCCCTAGCCCATTTGCTAAACTCCTTGAAAAATTAGGTATTTGCGCCCAATACACAATGCCAGGATCACCTTGGCAGAATGGTGTAGCTGAAAGGCATAATCGTAACCTTATAGAAATGGTTAGAACTATGATAAGTAGGACCCAATTGCCTACATTTTTGTGGACACATGCATTAAAGACCACTGTATATATCTTAAATGGGGTTCCTAGTAAGTCAGTTTCAAAAACTCCATTTGAACTTTGGAAAGGATGGAAACCCGATTTAAGGTATTTACGTGTGTGGGGCTGCCCAGCGGAATCTAGAATCTATAACCCTCATGAAAAAGAAACTAGATCCTAGGACATTATCATGTCATTTCATCGGGTATCCAGAAAAGTTGAAGGGATATAGATTCTACTGTACTAATCATACAGCTAGAATCATAGAAACTGGAAATGCTAAATTCATTGAAGAAGGTGAAGTAAGTGGGAGTATGAAAGAAAGGTAGGTAATCATTCGAGAATTCAAGGTACAAATTTCTATACCCAGAGTTCATAACATACCTGTTATTCCTAATGTAGTTGTTGAACCGGTCATTGACCCAATCAATAACAATAAACAACAAGTGAATGATCAACCAACTGAATAACCACATAATGAGACTATAACCGATGAAACTTTTGAAGCACCATAGGAAGTTCCATTAAGAAGATCTCAAAGAGAAAGGAGATCGACAATTCCGGATGATTATGTGGTACACCTTCAAGAGACCTAATTTAACATAGGGATTATTAATGATCCAGTTTCAAAGCTGTAAACAGTGATGATTTCAATAAATGGATTAATGCCATGAATGAAGAAATAAAATCTATGAATGACAATAAAGTTTGGGAGTTGGTCTAATTTCCAGAAGGACAAAAACGAGTTGGGTGCAGGTGGATTTTTAAGAACAAACTTGACTTAAAAGGCAATATCGAACGACGTAAAGTTAGACTTGTTGCCAAAGATTTTAATCAATGAGAAGGCATTGATTATAGTGAGACATTCTCTCTAGTTTCAAAGAAGTACTCATTAAGAATCATATTAGCATTGGTGGCTCATTATGATTTGGAGTTGCACCAAATGGACGTAAAAATAGCTTTTCTAAATGGGAGTTTAGAAGAAGAAGTCTACATGGAACATCCACAAGGCTTCATAAAGGAAGGAAAAGAAAACGTGGTATGTATGTTAAAGAAGTTAATATATGGTATAAAGCAAGCTTCTCATCAATGGTACATTAAGTTCCACGATACCATTACATCCTTTGCGTTTAAGGAAAACACTGTTGATTGGTGTATATACCTAAAGATCAATGGGAGTAAGTTTATGCTTTTAGTACTATATGTTGATGACTTACTTATCACCAGCAGTGATCTTGGTTTATTAAGTGAAACTAAGAAGTACCTTTCTAAAAACTTTGAAATAAAAGATTTAGGCGAGGGATCGTTCGTGATCGGGATAGAAATATCTTGGGATAGATCATGAGGAACGTTGGGATTGTCTCAGAAAGCTTACATTAACAAAGTTTTAGAAAGATTTAGCATGCAAAGTTGCAATCCCATTAATGTTACACTTCAGAAAGGGGATAAGTTTAGCTTAAGTCAATGCCCTAGAAGTGATTTAGAAAGGGACAACATGAAAGGAATGCCTTATGATTTGCTCTCATAGGGAGCTTGTTGTATGCACAAGTCTGTACTAGGTCGGACATCAGTTTTGTCGTTGGGATGCTAGACATATATCAAAGCAATTTGGGGATTTACCATTGGAAAGCTGCAAAGAAAGTGTTGAGGTACCTGCAAGGGACTAAGGATTACATGCTCACATATCGAAAGACTAGTCACCTTGAGGTGATTGGTTATTCAGACTCATATTTTGGGGGATGCCTTGATAGTAGGAAAAGCACTTCGAGTTATGTCTTCCTTATGGATGGAGGAGCCATTTCATGGAAAAGTGCTAAGCAAAGCGTCATTGCATCGTCTACTATGGAGGATGAATACGTAGATTGCTTCAAAACTACAAATCATGGATTATGGCTGCAAAACTTTATTTCAGGACTTAGAATTGTGGGGTCAATATCTAAGCCGCTGAAGATTTATTGTGATAATGTTGCAGCAGTCTTCTTCTCGAAGAACGATAGGTATACTAAGGCAACTAAGCATATTAAGATGAAATACCTATCAGTGAAAGAAGAAGTTCAGAAATAAAGAGTGTCAATTGATCACATTAGTATGCGTGATAACATAACAGATCCTCTTACAAAAGGACTATCTCCGAAGACCTTTATGAAACATGTCAAAGAGATGGGTCTCGATTAGTTAGATTATGATTGCTATTTGGCTTAGTTGTTTGACTCTATTACTTGAATTCAATAAAAGTGTTTCAGATTTCTATTTATATCTTTTGTGAATGCATGCATATAATTATGAATTATTATTGACAAAAATAGTCCTTTTTCAAAAGGACATTATGAGTCCATTATGATACCAAATATTAAAGGCTTAGTTGAATGAAACATTGGTGTTGTGGTACATGGAAGGAACCATGCTCTTGAATAGAATGAAACCACCATGACTCGCATCCATGAATAATATGATTTAGCAAACTATATTTATCAATGATTGTGCACCTTATGATACCCAATCTAATTATACGAATTATTAAGACCAAGTGGGAGACTGTTGAAAATTAATATTAAGTGTCGAAACTAATTATTTAATTTCAATTATATTAAATTCCGAATTTCCCATTTATGTGGTCTTGATAAATGTCAGATAATTAATTAGTAATGTGATAAATAAAGATATTAAAAGATTGGGTAAATCTTATCCGTTAGTCACATGATGGTTAGTGGCATTAGTGGGAGACTTGAAAAGAGTCCCACCTTGACTAGGATTTGAGCCCTCTTCCCCTTATAAATAGATATCTCTACACTATCTAGAGTTATCTCATAACACACTGTTTGTAAGGAGGGAGAGAACATATGAAATTTCTTTTATTCGTATTTTCTCACAAAAGTTTTGGGCACATAAGAAAGAAATTATGGGCTTTTGAAGAAGATATTCAGAGAAAGCTTTAATAGGAGTATTCAAGTCACCTTATTCCAATTAATTACAATGGACAAAGGTTAGTTTTGATCATAGTTTTAAAGAACCTATGATTTTGTGATTGCATGAAGATTAAACATCCTTATTTTATTTGATACTTATATTTGTCCATTTAATATTAACTCCATTTAATAACTGTCCGAATGATCAAATAAAAGTGAACTGTATTTAATGTCAATAAATAATTGTAAAATATGCATGCCAACAATATGCTGCCTAAATGAGGACTTCATATATCACTTATTTTATTTGATACTTATATTTTTTATCACATGTAAATTGACTTTATACTATACAATAGACATTTTAAGGATATTTGCAAACAAAATTATCTACACTTTCAGTGTATTTTAAAAGTAGTTTTTGTTATTATAATATGAGATTTTTATGTACATATCCAACTATATATAATATAAGCATGGCATTCATAGACTATCCAACTATATAAAATTATAATCCACGTCATTCATATACTAATGTAGTTTGAGGCAACATCTATTCCCCTAATGATTGTTGCAATCTTAAGTTGGTTATTTATATTGTAAAACTTATTTGTTTTTGTGAAAGTTATTATTCTTGAGAGGTGTTTTGCATCGTGGATTCATTAATTGTAAATTGTTTACCCGAACTATTACTATTTTACTTCAAAAATAATATTATAGGTGTATCTCTAATTTTCACGAGTCTTAGAAATTAAAATCTAGATATTTTGGTCTCACAACTTTAATTTTTCACTCAATATAAGCTATACAATATTCTTGATAATAACTCTCTTAGATACCCAAAATAAATAAAAACAAAAAAAAAGGTTTTTTAACAATTAGTCACGTTTACTAAGTACGTAGTTCAATAGGCCCTATCGTCTTTTTTTTTCTCCAACAGGTCCTATGAAAAAAGATTTTTGGTCCACTAGGTCCTATTTGTAAACATATAATGAATATTCCTGATATGTATAAATCGGACCTATTGGGAAAAAAAACTTATGATAGGATCTATTAGGAAGTTTCTATTGTAAATAGGACCTATTTGTCAAGCTCCCCAAAAAAATTATAGCCCTTCCATGACGTTATTTATTATTTTCTTTATGCTAGGAGACGTGCATGGTGAGTATGAAGGAAATGAAGAAATGTTAAAATATTTATATTTTAAATTAATCTTTACAGAATTTTGGTTGGTATTTCAAGATAGTGAATGGGCATTTCTAGCACCAAAATTTTGAGAGACAACTTTTATAGCATAATTATTATATGTCCTATTTGTATGAAAGAAAATTTAACACGTTCTTATTTCACACTGCCCCTTTTTTTAATTAACAATTTAAAAAAAAATTAGGGTAATGTTCGTTAACTATTCCACTTGTTACAATATTTAGATTGTATATAATTGAGAACATAACTTCTCTGAGTAATTAAATACTTTCCATTTAGGTGTAGTGTCATTTCAAAAGTGGAGATTATATTAGGATGATCTGTAACATTGATTCGATGTGCTCAATAGCCGATATACCTAGTTCATAAGATCATCTATAATACCCCGTATTTTTATGACTATTAAATTGAAGTTATATTGACTTAACTGAAATTATGGGAATTATTATTCGGATAAAATAATTATAATTATCTTTAATTTGACATAATGATTAAACGAGTATGTTTAATTATATTGGAGTATTTAATTTATATATAATATTTTGTAAAGGTGATACAAATATTATGATTTTATGGTATGACGGTATATTGCGATAAATGAAGATATTCGCGAATAAATTTATAACTCGTTGATTTAATTAAGTCCTATTACGGATATACGTCTATGATAATGATGGAACATACAAATAAATGTACAAAATATTTATAGACTTTTATGTGATTAGAAGACTAAATTATGCATTTTAAGTGTTTAAAATTGGACCGATGGGTTGGGTAGGACATTGGGTAGAGTTTCGGGCCAAACCGGGTACGAATATGAACCTTTTTATGGGCCTTAAGTTGGGCCCTATAGATACCTATGAATTATGTTAATTAAAATGATATTTAAGTGTTTAGAAATTTGCATTAGGGTTCCATCTACCATTCCTATCCACCCCACCACTTTGGCAACGACACACTTTGGGAAAAAATAGGAGAAACCACCCAGGGAGAGGGAAGAAGGACATTTCTCTAAAAAATCAAGCAAGGATCCTCTTGCCATTCTTATTCAAAATGTTCTAGTATTATATTAATGTTGAATCCATGTATATAATAGGAATGAATCATGTTTTAGGGATGCATATCTAGTGAACCTGTGTTTTATACAATAATTGATGATAATCGTATGATCCATGTATAGATCCGTAATTTCCCATAGTAGGTATGAATTCATGTTGTTTAATCTGGAATTTTATTATAGGAATACTACAGTAGAATTCTTCTCTGAAATCTAGAAAATTTGTTGGAGTTTAAGATGAGATATCAAGACTTGTATGTTTGTAGTTTTTTGAAAAATCTTGAAGTTTAGCGATAATCTAAGGATGATTAGAAGGTTTAATCATGTTTAAATTGTTCCCATTTCATGTTAGAACTTATGTTCATATCATATTTGACGTTTTTGACTCATAAGGACGATCTTTGATACACTTGAAAATTTGTGGAAAAATCCCGTCATGATAAAATTGTAGATCTGGGCACACTTGGGTGTCCGAACTGGTTCGTCCCCCATTGAAAACCGATTCGATGTACCTGATTTTTCATGATAGGGAATTTTAGATGTTTCGTAATGATCACATGGGCACCGACCACGTAATTTTCCCATTTTTTTAATTAGTTATGATTTTTCCACGAAAGGGTGTGCGAGACCATTTTTATTCAAATGGGGCATAGAGACTTATTCCAAGGCATTAATGATATGGTTATGAACTTATATACGTTGTTAAACCAGGATGGGTTCGTGATATGGCGATAACTTAAAGTACAAGTTAACAATATAAACAAGATGATTTACGTGAAATTCTTGAATAAAGTTATTTTAAATAAATGCATTGAAAGGTCGAGATGTACTTAGATGATTGGATAATTTTAGTAGGGGAACATAGATGATAAGATCCTAAAAGATACAATGATAATTTTAGGATTAAGATGGGGTAAGTTTAAATAAAAGAATTACTTATTAGTGATGCGTCAAATGCATGGGAATATGATTAATGGTTCGCTCCCGCAAATTATTACCCAATAAAGATACTAAGTAGAAATGCATCCTAAGACTAGTGGGTTAAGTTTAAATGGTTAGCATCGGTTGTGATAGTAGTTGGGGTGAAACTACTTGTTCATATTAGGGGATTTCTTATATATGTACATATAACCCTTTTTTACTTTAGTCGACTCCTTATATATGTACAAATAAACCTTATTATAAGGGCAATATATTGAAATCATTAATTGTATTAGTATGGGTAGTTCAGGGATAACTACACTTGTATTTTTCTAGAGAAATAAATGATGAAGAAAGTGTGATTATTAATCCTAGGAGGCAAAATACATGACTTAACATTTAATTGGGATATAGTAGTAGGATAGAGACTTAATACGAGTTATGTAATAACTGACTAATATCTTATAGTTAAGCTCGAAAGCCTATATTTATATAGATGGAAAGTCCTTCGTTAAAAGTAGTTATAGAGTAACTGCTTATACATATTGGATAATAATATGTATTATTTTCCTTCGTGTGAACATACCTGAGTTCGTGGACCGTCCTATCGGTTGGGGTGTGCACGTTTGAGATCGGAGCACACGTCGGCACAGGTGGGCTAACGACCGTGACAAGTCCGTGACAAAGACTTATCACGGTCAATGACCGTGACACGACCGTGACAAGGACAGTTGTCACGGGCTTGTCATGGTCAATGACTGTGACAATCCTTATAATATTGTTACAGTCAAGGACCGTGACACATCCGTGACAAATGTTACAGCAAAAAACCCTTTCCCCTCCTTTTTTTCCCCACTGACTTCTTCCATCCTTTTCTATCTCTCTCTCTCTCCCTCTCTACATTGCTCTCTCTCTCTCTCTCTCTCTCTCTCTCTACTTTCAGGTTAGTTTCTCTCTCTTTCTCTCTCTCTCTCTCTCTTCCATTTATGTATATGTGTGCGTGTGTATATATATGTGCACGCGCGCGTGTGTGTGTGTGTGTGGCGGGCAGGGGTGGGGAGGGGGGTGGTGAAGGGTGGGGGAAGGGGGTGGGGGAGGGGCAGGGATGGGGGCTGTTTGTGTGTGGGTGTTTGGTATGTGTGCATGTGTGTGTGTGTGCGTGTGTGTGTGTGTGGTGGGGGAAGGGGGTGAGGCAGGGTGGGGGGAGGGGGAGGGATGGGTGGAGGGCTACGCTTGTGTGTGTGAATGTGCGCGGGTGTGTGTGTGTATGTGCGCGGGTGTCTATATGTCTGTGTAGTGTGCGTGTTTGTGCGTAATGTCCCTTGTAAATGAATTGATTGGTTATTAATTTTTTGAGAAAATTAATATATGATTGCCCCTCATTATAAATTAGTAAATTAATATATGATTAATTATGAAAGTAGGATTTCCCCTCATTGTAAATTAGTAAATTAATAATTGTACACTTTAATTGTTAGTTTAATTGATGAAAATAATTAATTGAGTAGATGAATTAAAAGGAGTACGGGATACACATTTGTTGTTAACATTGATGTTGGATTATAGTGGATCGATGTTGGGTTGGTTAATTTTAAATGTGGCATGACCACTAGATTATTGTCCATATGGGGGTAGGATTTTTCAACTTTTTTTTAAAATTACTTTGTATATCGAACAATATATATATAGTATGATAACTAAATGAAACATACTTGAAATTACATATAGTGCGCATAGATACTAGCCTTCTAGTTCTTATGTGTACGCATTCAATAGCCCTTATACCCGTCCGAGAGTCATTACCCTGTAATGAGATCTCTCGAATTGTCCCGTTTGGACAGTTTAGGACTGCATAATTTATGTAAAACATTCTTAGTGGCTTAAAGTTGTTACTTTTGGAGGAGGTTCTGCAGTCGTATCATAATGTTCTCTGGGTACATACTAGATTGACAAGTGTGACAGTTATTTCAATTGATCAATTGAAATAACACTCACACTTGCCAATTTACGTCGTGTACTTAGAGAACTATGGGGATATGCTACCGAATTTTTTTCAAATCGTAACAATGTGCATGAGTTGTAAAGTATATTACAGAAAAATGCGGTCTTGAATGGGATAGGACCACTCACCCTTTAGAGGTGATAGAGGAAATAGAAATTTCTATTATAAATTGAATTTGAATATAAATAAGACATAATTAAATGAAACATACTATAAATCTAAGTTTTGTTTATACTAATCCATGAATATACGCTTTGTACCTTTAATAGGTGATTAGTTGTGGTAGCTACGATGGGATATCCAAAATAAAAAGAGTGGATTGGTGAGACAAATAGAATGGGGGATGTGTTTCGCAGAGGTGCTAACGAATTTGTGAAATATGCAAAGAGATGTCATAATGATAAAGAGTTTCCATGTCCATGTGCTAGGTGTAAGAATGGTAAGGTGTTTAAGTGGAAAACAATTGAACTACATTTTTTAAGATCGGGTATGCAAGATAGTTATCGATTTTGGAGTTTTCACGGTGAATTGAAAGTTCCTTCTGTCCCCTACCAACCTTCACAACAACCTTCAACAAGTAGGATATATGTAGAAGGGAACGATGTAGATAATAATATGTTAGAGGATTTAGTTGACGATGCGTATGGAGTTTATGAAGCATAAGAGAATGAAGTTACTGATGATGTAGAAGGTTCAAGTTCTCGTGAAGATATCACGATAAAACTTGACGATGACTACCAAAGTTTAAAATTTATGGCGACCCAACCGTTATACTCTAGCTGTGAGAAAGATCAAACAACTTTACATGACATGGTTGGTTTGCACAGTTTGAAGACGCAATACGGTTTGTCTGGCAATAGCGTGACAAAAATTCCGAAATGGGTGAAAGGCTTATTACCCAAGGAGAATACACTTCCAAATATCTATCCTGTTATGAAGAACAATTTGAAAGGTTTGGGAATGAAGTATAAATCGATTCATGCTTGTGTGTATAACTACATACTATACCGAAAGGAGTATGAAAATCTTGATCGTTCTCCAGTATGCGATGAACCTACATATGTCCAATCTACTACTAAGGAAGACACAAGCTCAAAAGTGCCTCAAAAAGTATTGAAATATTTTCTCGTTGGGCCTAGATTAAAGTGATTTTACATAGTACCATGGATAGAGGAGGCAATGACATGGCATGCTAGGGAAGAAGTAGGGGGTAATATCATGTGTCATCCTATTGATTCTACTGCTTGGAGGAGGATGAATTATGAGTATCCAAATTTTACTCAAGAAGAACGCAACATTTGTTTGGCTATATCAACAGATGGTTTCAATCCATTTATAAATCTAAGCACCAATGAGAATGTATGGCCAGTGATCCTAGCCCCACTCAACCTCCCTCCTTCACACTGAATTTTCGATGATGGCTTTGTTGATACCTGGGCCAAAGGCACCAAGTGATAACATCGACGTCTAACTGGCTCCTTTGGTAGAAGAATTAAATGAGTTGTGGTAAGAGGGTGTGCAATCATTTGACTCTTTTAAAAAAGAAGAGTTTACGCTGAAAGCTATGTTGATGTGGGAAATTCATAAATTTTCAGCTTATGGGATATTATCCGATTGTGTAGTAGATGGTTATTTGGGGTGTCCTGTTTGTGGAGAGGAGACTGAATCTCTTCGTTTATCCTTTTATCTCAAAAAATGTATACCATTGTTATAGAAGGTTTTTACCCCCAGCTCATAGTTTCAGATTTGAGAAAGGTTCCAGTTTTTTATTGGGCGGGGTTGAACATAGGCTACCGCCGAGACAACTTTCGGGTTCAAAAATTAAAAGTAAATCTTCTGAATGTGGCCCTAATATGCCTAGTAATAATCCCAAATTTAAAAATGTCAAGCATAAGAAGACCCTAAGTGGGAATGAAATTGAGACAAGAAAGGCATGGCCTAGGAGGTCAATTTTATTTGACTTGCCTAATTAGAAGAATAATCCGGTGCACCATGTATTGGATGTGATTCATGCAGAGAAGAACTTCGCTGAACATATTGTGGGCACTTACCTTGGGGGGAGTCATTAAAAGGATGAAGAAAATGCACAAAAAGACCTTAAATCGTTGAAACTTAAGCCGCAACTATAGTTGAAAGAAGATAGTAGGGGAAGGGAAATAATACCCCATGGTGCATTTACTTTGACGAGTGGGGAAAAGAATGTGCTTTTAGACACAATATATAATTTGAAGGACCCATCTACTTTTTCGTCCAACTTTTAAAGGATTGTGAATTATGCTACTCATTATTTACATAAGTGTAAGTCCCACGATTGGCATGTGATCATGCAATTGGTTCTTCTATTGTTTAAGAATTGTTTCTCCAAGCACAAGGATTTGCAGAGGGATGTTATGAAAATTAGTATTACCTTCTCACTCTTGTGTGAGAAGGTAGTCAATCGATAACACATAGTGGTAAAAAAATTGGCGGTGACCGAAGCAATTTGTGTGTTGGAGAAGTACTTTCGCCCAGCATTCTTTCACATAAGTGTTCACTTGGTGGTAGACCTATGAGACGAGGAACTTCTTTGTGGTCCAGTTAGATATCGATGGATGTATCCATTTGAAAGATTAATGAAAGTTTTTAAAGATTAAGTCAAGAATACGCGATACATTGCATGATCAATTGCAGAGGAATACATCACCGTGGAGTCATCAATATATACTCGGAAATATATGCCTGACTCGACTAGCGTTGATAACACTGATGAGTTCGTCGATGATGGTGGTCATGTGATGAGAAAACGAGTGAAATTAACGAGTTTGCAACATGAACAAGTAGCTCGTTATCTATTTGACACACATGAAGATGTCAAAGAATGGAAAAAGTAAGTTTCGATCATTATAATGTTTAACACTATTTTAGATTATTTTATACATGATTAATTTTTTAATATGCAGAAAATATGAAGCCTGTGAGAACAATAAAAGACGAAAAATAATGGTACAATTAGGCAACAAATTTAGGTTGTGGTTGACACAAGAGGTAATTATAATGAAAATGGCCGCTATATAATGTTACATTACACTCAAATTTTACAACTAATATAATTAATTTATCTATATTCTCAGCTCTTAAAGACGGGTGATGCGACATCAAGGCTTGATCGTCTAGCCACTGGACCCTTGTTCGTGTCACAAGAGTACAAAAAGTACCGATTGAACGGTTACATTTTTTGCGCTAAAGTGTACGAGGAAAGTACAAATTTACATAACTCGGGCATTTCATACAAGGCTCTTACTTTCTATCGAGCGAGCGCAAAAGATAAAAACCTCGTTGAAGCTGAAATGACTTGCTATGGTGTAATCCGAAATATATTTGAATTGGATTATATAAGCATCAAAGAGGTTGTATTTTACTGTGACTGGGTAAGAGTTGAGGATAAAAATGATTCTAAAGTTGATCCTGTCACCAATTTGATCGTGCCTGACTTGTCCAAGTTGAAGAGCAATGACCACGTGAGCGATGAGCTGTTTGTTTGTGCATTTCAAAAGGTTAATAAAGTGTTTTACTCGGAGTATATCAACAACGAGCCGTGGTCAATTGTCCAACACGCACTAAAATGTCTAAATAGTAGTGTGGATGACTTGGCTGCTCCTACTGAATATCAATCCATTTTTTATGATAACCCAAATTTTAAACAATTTTTCAATTTGTAATAAAGATTCTAATTTGTACCGAAACATCCATTTTTAATGCTTTTAATAGATTTGCACTTTATCATTTTCACTCTTATGTAATGTGTGTGTGTGTGGGCAGTAGGGGTGGGGGTGGGGATGTTTCGAATTTTTAGTAATTGTACATATTATGAGCAAGATGCTGTTGTTTTGGAATTCAGAATTGAGGTGTTTGACAATAACAATTCATTTTCATTTGTAGTAATTGTACATATTTTCTTGTCTTCTTTTAATTCATTTTGATATGTACTAATAACATTTTTTTACAGCAAATGTCTCCTTCAGGTATTAAGGCGAGGATGGTGATGCTTGTAATGATGATGTCGTCTGGGCTCGGTGGTAGCAGAGGAGACGAGGGCTCCTCGGCCCATAGGCTCCCCAAATATGGAAAATTGGGGATGACCATCGAGAACAAGTCAGGGCTATTAGCAAGATCCCTCGAGCTGGTAAAGACGATCATTGACCCGGGGTACATTAGTTGAAAGGAGGTGCCATATGAGCTCAAGTTAGCGGTTTGGGTGGCACTACAGGTAATGTATTTATATTTATATTTATATTCATATGAATATTTCAATTTCAATTTCATTTTATATTTATATTTATATTTATTTTCAACTAACATTGTATTTGTTGGACAGGAACAATTCACCCTGGATCTAAAGCTACGGGATTCCGTCTTGGAGTAGTTGAGGGAGCAACATAAGACGTGGAAGAAAAATATGTAAACCCGATACTTTTGGTAGACACGAGAGTCCATTATCCAAAGGTGTGAATCCGTCCTGCCAAAGGAGCCGATCTCATTGGCACAATGGCAAAAGTTCGTTGACAATGAGATCAGGAAGAGAAAATTGGCATCTCGCCAATCGGGGACGGAAAATCGGGAAAAAAAGACGGACGTGCACTACTCCGTCCGGATGTCTTACGCCGAGGTGGAGCATAGGATGATGGTAAGATTTAATTTTTTTATAACTCTAGAAATATATTATTCTGCATTATTTTACTTTGCGGGGCCAATAATAATTTTACTTTATTTTATTTCAGGGGACAGGGAGTGGCCCTGGGGATAGGCCACATAGGCTCGATACTTATGTGGATCTTTGGACGAAGAAGGGGAAGGACAAGGAGGTGTCCCCGAGGATCGCGGCCATGATTTTAAGTAATCCGATAGTTTATTTTTGTTAATTACATTATAATTTTTTAATTTACTTATTTTACTAATCATGTGCTTTTTGTCATTTCAGGCAAAGCTTAAGGAAGTGCATGAGTCGCAGTCTGATGCCGATAAGGCATCTTTGTCCACAGACGCACTCAGCCAAGTGCTTGGCTTTGATCGCAAGGGGAGGACAAGGGGGTGAGCACACGGGTGGCCAAATCTAGGATCATCGGATTGGAGACGAGTGACACCGGGTTGGATCGAACGGTGGACTCGCATGATGCGAAGCTGTTCGATTTGGAGGCGACGGTCCAAGATATGTTCTCATTCATGAAGCGTTCGTTGGGCGGTGGAAAAAGCAAGGGGAAAGTGAAGGAGAAGGTGGTGGGAGAGGAGGAGGTTCGGGAGGACGAGGTGCAAGATGACGAGGATGTGGACCTCGCTGCTTCATCGCCGACACGTGCGGATTTTAATGATCCACTTCCCTATTTGGCTCCCTTCGACTGGCCGATGTCAACACTTGGTTGGCCAAGCGTGTTTATATTGGACATATTTGAAGGCCAACGGATAGGGCGGGGGTTGATGGACCCCAATATCGTCCAGGGTGGACTAGTTCACGGACGTGAGCTTCAAGACATCGAGTCCAAGGTGCTCGTCACGCATGTGATACCCGGGAAGGAGAACTCCCCATTGTGGTTGCGCGAATAATGCGACACGATGTATATCAATGGGTGTGTCAATTCATATATCGTGTGGCCTACTCACCTCCTTGGATTTAACCTTACCCAAGACATGTAGTGACATTATTTGAATTGAATTGTTTTTAAGTTGGTACATTTTAATTATATTTGGATTATATCGTGATTCATATTGTCTCTATTTTAAATGTATATTTGCATTCTCTCTATTTTATTTGGATATATGATGCTTGAAAAGCTAAAACGTTTCTATAACATGTATAAATATACTGTTGGACAGTGGCAGTGGCCAAACTGCCCATCAGATTTTTTTTCAATGCTGCCCAGAATTATCACGGTCATTGACCGTGACAAGTCTGTGATAATAATCCTTTGTCACAAACTTATCATGGTAAATGAAAATGGAAATTTTTTTAGCATTGGCACGGGCTTGTCACGGTCCTTGACCGTGACAAAAATTTTCGTGGTCAAGGCCCGTGACATGACCGTGACAATTCTTACGAACTTGTCACGATCAATGATTATGACAAGTCTGTAACAAAAAAATTTGTCTCGCCCAAAATTGTCATGGTCATTGACCTTGACAAGTTGAACTTCCCAAGGTCAATGACCGTGATAATTCGGCATATTTGGTGTAGTGTTATGCATAATGTTAGGTCATATTATAGGTTCTACATAGCAGCGCCACTTATGAGAGGTAGGTATAGATATTGGAATCCTTTCTCAATGATTGGTATGGACCGTGAATTGGTGTACTGCATAGGTACCACCCCACTTTTTTGTGTTTTATCGTTACCCCCATTGTGACGAGGGACTCCTCCAGGTATTACCTATAGAGCATGAATAGGACATCGAAGATAGATGTCTTCATGTATCGTACTTATATACGCGAACATATGTATTTATGTATATAAACATTATGGTGTTCCTTTTATGAGAATACGTTCTCATAGTCTATAGATGTAGACAATAGTTGATGATAACAGAGTCGAATTAACATAGCGATATGGATAATTGGTAATGAAAATAAGTTTTAATGGTATAATGCAGTAAACAATTATTAATGAGAACAATAATTAAGTAGTCTAAGAATGTAGACGGTAATTAAAGAGAATGAAACTTATACTCTAATGGTGTAGACAATAATTAGTATGAATCAAAAATCAAATAGTCTGACGAGATAGACTAAGGTTAAGGAACATTATATTACATAATAATGAGCACTGAAAATTTATATGGAACTTAGTGGGTAGCATTATGAAGTCAATTCGGGGGCTAGGATGTTAAGCATAAATACTCATTTGGAATCGATGCATAGTTAGATAGCTTTATCGTTACATGTAAGATTGGATATTGGAGTTCGTAACAGGTATTTATTTGAGGATGGGAGTAGGATTACTTATAAATGAGAGGCCAGATACTCACTACATGTGAGCGTCGATGGTGAGACGTGAAGTATGAGTTAGTTACATTTTTCATATTTATTGGTGAAGAATCCTTGCAACTTTAGGGCTCTGACCCAAAACAATATTATAAATGTTCCCCCCAGCTTTTCTCATAAACAGGGACACCAAGACTAATGATGGATAAGACTTGAAGTTTCTTTGGATGTATAGAAAATTCTGTTCCATTGATTCTAATTTATGTTGTAATTCTTCATTTGGTTATTTTATTCCATGTAGAAATTATACAAGCATAAGCCCGAGAGTTTATTTATATTAGTTTGTACTTATCCTTAAATTATGGACGTTGTATGATGATTTTGTTTTGCATTTATGTATTAATTCAATTTTGGATCAGATGTTTTTGTCTATTGTGGATATTGGTAACATATATGAGTAAATTATATTTTCTTCAGAGCTGAGAATGGAATAAATTATTGATAAGCCCCATCTTTGGTGTATTGTGTCTGGACAACCTTTACATGAGAAAATGGAAGTTGTTACAGTTGGTATCAGGTCACAGTTCTAGTGTCCTAAGGATTTGTGTTTGATCTCATTATGTTTTATGTTGCATCCTTCGATGTAGAGCCCTATGATTAGGAATAATTGTATTATTTGTGAGTGATTACTACTCGTTCGGGCAGGGGTAAGTTTTGGACAGAGAGCCATAGAGACCGTCATGTAGGTCATTTTCTAAAATTGCGAGAAATTCACACAATTTGGTGCCTAGTAATTGAAAGGGAGACATTTAGAGAAATTGAGGAATGTGATACTGCATGATAGAACACAAGTAGAGGTTAGTTCATTTAAACTGATAGGATCAGCATTACTGTAATAGAGGTCCGTCACCACGATGGAAGGGCAAGACCAATTAATTAGTGATTTTTATTTTGAGGGAAGTCTGAAGGGAAGTTTTACCACACATTTTCTTCTTGAAATATAAAAAAATTACAAATAAGGTAGAGAAGAGATTTAACTTTTTCAATGACGTGTTAGCATGGCAAGATATGTGGTAGCATTTGTTAAGGGACTCGACAATTAGAAGGGGTTCCAAATGAGTAGTATATGTAAAAGATATAAGAGTTTTAATAGTCAGAACAAGTAGGTCTCGTAATGCCAGGACCCACAGCGAGATGGGCATTGGGCTACAGATGAATTTATTTACAGATAAATAGACTACTTATAGTACCGGTGGTAGAGGATGTGTTTTTCCCTACTTAGGAGTATGTAGGATATGTTTTGTTATTGGGACTTGGTGTTCACTTGGGCTTTATTAGTGCATTAGAGAAGATTGACTTCGTACATTAGTTGACCGTTGGTGGGAGGGAGCATTGTTACTTTGGAGTGTAGATGTATAGAAATGTATATTGGGAGGCTTATGTTTATTTTAGGCCTATTTATTAGCTATGTCGGAGTGTGATATTTTTCCTGAGAATGGGTTAATAGTTACTTCAGGGCATACATTGATTTTATGGGGACTTTTATGAGTTATGGTCATGTATAGAAGACAAGACTGTTTAGAAACATTTATTCACCATAGTCGTGAGGGTTATAATGGGTAACTATTATGGTTGAGCCTAGTTTTGATACGATGGATTTTAATGGGAGCTTAGTTCGTTCAAGAACCTTAAAAAATTGGGTATGCTTAGGGAAGCAACATGTGGGTGTAATTTAAAACTTTTGATAACTTAAGGAGGTAGATGCGTCTGAGTAAACTCAAAATTAATGGAGTAAATCGGATTATGCTCAGGTTGGAGCAAGGGTCTTTTATGTTGGAAAAGCGTTTGTGAGATAATGTAATAATATGATTTGGAAAAGTATTTTTTTAGCAAGTATAGGAAACAAGGTAGAAGTAAGGCTAGTGATAGGTTCAATTATTTTTATTGTATATGATCATGTTTAATGTTTGTATAGTGATGTTGTTATTGAAGTGGTGATGTTAGACCTAATTAGAATAGGTAAGCCTTTGGAGACTTAGAGATGACTAAGTGATCTACAGATTAAATATGAATAGAGAATGTCTAACCTAGGTCCTAGTGATTGAAGTGTTGGGCATGGTAGGGTCGGTTGACTCTAAAGAGCTTGGTATAACTCTTGCGAAGGATAAGTGGTTTGTTTGGAAATTGGGAAATTTTGGAATTTTATGGTTAGCGTATTGGTTCATGTTTGGTTTTAGGCTAAATAGGCCTCGGTGATCGATGAATCTATGTAGTAGTGTATCAGGAGGGTTCCTTATTTTAATTTTGCTTACGAGATGTCCCACGTACGAAACTTAGCAAGTGTCAGGAATTGAGGTACCGTTGTATTTGAGACATTATGTTTAATAAGTGGTACATATGTAATAATTATATGCATCGAGCAGCGAAGATTATGAGTATGATCGATAGAGGATTAAGATATACTTATACCTCATATGTATACATGGTATTCACAGTTGGTTTATGGATATGGGTGTGCCAGTCATGTTTGATAATTGTGTATAGGTACTTGTGATTGTGATGTGTGTGTGTCTTGGTGATGGCACACTATTATAGGAACATGTGAGCCTTTCCATTTAATTTCATTGTATACGAGTATGAACTATAATAGTATTGACTCATGATAATTTTGTGGAGATGAATGAGGGGAATGGTACAGATTGGATATATATGTATAATTCATATTTGTTAATGGTATGTGTGTGTACATATAATGTGGAATATGTGGATTCCCCAGTAGTGTTATGACAGGAGGGGATGAGCCTTTCACTTATCTCATGGGATATGAGTATGGATTGATAGAGTATAAACTTAAGATACTAATACATATTAAAATGTGACTTCTTGCCTTTGCGAATTCCGAGGATGGAATTCCATTAGTAGGGGGAGAGCATTTAATACCCCGTATTTTATGAGTATTAAATTGAAGTTATATAGATTTTATTAAAATTGTGGGAATTATTATTCGGATAAAATAATGGTAATTATCTTTAATTTGGCTTAATGATTAAACGAGCATGTTTAATTATATTGGAGTATTTAATTTAAATATTATACATTGTAAAGGTGATACAAGTATTATGATTTTATGGTATGACGGTATATTGCAAATAATAAAGATAGTCGCGAATAAATTTATAACTCATTGATTTAATTAAGTCGTATTACGGATATACGTATATGATAATGTTAGAAAATAAAAATAAATGTATAAAGTATTTATAGACTTTTAATGTGATTAGAATATTTAATTATGCATTTTAAGTGTTTAAAATTGGACTTATGGGTTGGATAAGACCTTGGGTAGAGTTTTGGCACAAACCAGGTACGAATAGTAACCTTTTTATGGGCCTTAAGTCGGTCCCTATAGAGACCTACAAATTTAGGATAATTAAAATGATATTTAAGTCGTTAGAAATCCGAATTTGGGTTGCATCCACCATTCCTATCCACCCCACCACTTTAGCAATGAACAAATTGGGAAAAAAGAAGATAAACCATCCAGGGAGAAGGAAGAAGGATATTTCTCTACAAAATCAGGCAAGGATTCTCTTGCCATTCTTATTCAAAATGTTCTACTCTTGTATTAATGTTGAATCCATGTATAGAATAGGAATGAATCATATTTTAGGGCAGCATATCTAGAGAACCTTTGGTTTATACCAGAATTGATGATAATCATATGATCCATGTTTAGATCCGTAATTTCCCATAGTAGGTATGAATTTTGTTATTTAATTTGCAGTTTTATTGTAGGAATCATATGGAAGAACTCTTCTCTGAAATCTAGAAATTTTGTTGGAGTTTAAGAAGAGATATCAAAACTTGCATGTTTATAGTTTCTTGAAAAAACATGATGATTTGATGATAATATAAGGATGATTTAGAGGCTTAATCATGTTTAAATTGTTACCATTTCATTTTAGAACTCATGTGCATGTAATATTTGAGGTTTCTGAGTCATAAGGACGATCTTTGATACGCTTGAAAATTTCTGGAAAAATCCCGTCATGATAAAATTATAGATTTGGGCGCACTGGGGTGTCCGAACTGGTTCATCTCCCATTGAGAACCGGTTCAATGTACCTACTTGGTTAGGTCAGGGAATATTATATCTTTTGGTCATGATTTCATGGGCACCAACCTCGTATTTTTTGATTGTTTTTGAATTAGTTATGATATTTCTACGAAAGGGTGTGCGAGACCATTTTTATTCAAATGAGGGATAGATACTTATTCCAAAGCATTAATGATACGGTTATGAACTTATATACACAGTTAAACCGGGATGGGGTCCTGATATGGCAATAACTTGAAGTACAGGTTAACTATATGAACAAGATGATTTACATGGAATTCTTGAATTAAGCTATTTGAAATAAATATATTAAAAGGTCGAGATATACCTGTTGATTGGGTAATTTTAGTAGGGGAACATAGATGATAAGACCAAAAAAATATACGTTGATAATTTTATGATTAAGATGGGGTAAGTTTAAATAAAAGAATTACTTATTAGTGATGAGTCAAAATCATGAGAATATGATTAATGGTTAGCTCCTGCAAATTAATACCGTATAAGGATACTAAGAAGAAATTCATCCTAAGTTTAGTGGGTTAAGTTTAAAGGGTTAGCATTGGATGTGATAGTAGTTGGGATGAAACTACTTGTTCATATTAGGGGATTTCTTATATATGTACATATAACCTTTATTTACTTTAGTCGACTCCTTATATTTGTATATAGAAACCGTATTGTGAGGGAAATATGTTGAAATCATTAATTGTATTGGTAAGGGTAGTTTGGGGATAACTACATCTGTATATTAATAGAAAAAAAATGACAAAGTAAATGTGATTATAAAGGATAGGAGGCAAAATACGGGACTTAATATTTGATTAGGATAGAGACTTAATACGAGTTATGTAATAACTTACTAATATGTTATAATTAAGTTGAGAAGGATATATTTATATGGATGGAAATTCCTTGGTTAGAAGTAGTTATACTTTAAATGCTTATACATATTGGATAATAATATGTATTATTTTAATTGGTGGACATACCTGAGTTCGTGGACCGTCTATCGGTTGGGGTACGCTCGTTCGAGATCAGAGCACACGTCAGCACACATGGTCTCGACATAGTGTTAGGTTGTATTATAGGTACTACGTAGAAACGCCACTTATGAGAGGTATGTGTAGATGTTGGGATCCTTTGCCTCCGCTGGGTATGGGTTGTGAACTCGTGTACTGCGTTGGTACCCCCCCCCCCCCCACTTGCTTGTGTTTTGTTGTTACCCGCGTTGGGATGAGGGACTCCTTCGGGTATTATCGATAGAGCATGAACAGGATGCCGAAGATTGATGTCTTTGTGTGTCGTACTTATATATGAGAACATATGTATTTATCTATATAAACATTGTGGTGTGCCTTTTATGAGAATACATTCTCATAGTCTATAGATGTAGATGATAACAAAGTCGGATTAACATAGAGATGTGGATAATTGGTAACGAAAATAAGTTTTAATGGTCTAATGCGGTAGACAATTATTAATGAGAACAATAATTGGGTAGTCTAATATCGACTAAGGTTAAGGAGCATTATATTATATAAGAATACGCACTAAAAATTTATATGGAACTTAGTGGGTAGCATTATGAAGTTAATCCGGGGGCTGGGATGTTAAGCATAAATACTCACTTTTAGTTGATTCATAGCTATGTAGCTTATTATTACATGCCATATTGGATATTGGAGTTCATAACTGGTATTTGTTTGAGGATACGAGTAAGATTGCTTCTAGATGATAGGTGAGATACTCAATACATGTGAGCATCATTATTGAGACATGAATTTTGAGTTAGTTACATTTTGAATATTTATTGGTGAAGAATCCTTGAAAATTTAGGGCTCTGAACCAAAATTATAAATGTTTTCCCCCGACATTTATTCTAAATAGGGACAGCAGGACTCACGATGGATTAGACTTGCAGTTGCTCTGGATGTAGTGGATTATGTTCCATTGATTCTGGTATATATTTTACTTATTCATTTTGTTATTTTATTCCATGTAGAAATTGTATGGGCATAAGCCCTATAGTTTATTTATATCAGTTTGTACTTATCTTTACATTATGGATATTGTATGATGATTTAGTTTTGCATTTATATATTAATTCACTTTGGTTCAAATGTTTTTTATTGTGGATGTTGATAAAGGATATAAGCAACTTCTATTTTCTTCAGTGTTAAGAATGGTAGAAGTTGTTGATAAGCCCTATCATCGGCGTATTGTGTCTCTCCAACCTTTATGTGAGAAAATTGGAGTTGTTACATCATCTTTCATAATACGTATGTTTTCAAGAAAATCTTGCGTGTGAATATTGTGTTTACTTACACTTACTCCCGATCATGCCTAAGTCAAGTGATAAAGTCTATATCCACAAATTTAGTTCAGTGATTAGCTACTGAGTGAAATTGAAATAATATTTGAAAATTTTTTGTAAAGATTTTCCTCCTAAATGGAAATTACAAATTATTGCATATAACTTATATCAAACACAAACTCGATTAATTAAATGATAACTAGAAATCCTCATTGTACAATGATGTTGAAGTCATAGTTAAAATCAAACGTCATGTTAAACTTGTGTATTAAAACATTGAGAGGAAGGTATCCCTAAGGCCGGATGCTATAAAAACACTTTATTTGATTGAACTTGAGAATTTTGTGTGTAAATTCACTATAAATCACCATAAGACAAAAATCTAATCATGGTGACCGAATGATTTAAAGGTTAGTTCCACATGCTAAGGTCATTTCGATGCCCGTGAAAATTAGCTAGGATATATTTGTTTCCAAATTTGTGTTGTGATCGGGAACTAGAAAATATAATTTTAGGGATATTTGATGAGAGCACATTAGTGTGTGCCAATTTTTCAATTAATAATCTAATTATGAGGTGATGGGATTTTTGAATAATTCCTAAAGAGGGTGAAAAGAAAATATTAGAAGTTTAAAGTGGCCAAATAGTATTAGAAGTACGACAATCTGGATTCAAGGGCTTAAAAACCTATTGGGGTAATTTGGAATTAATTACCCTATGTTTTAGGGATTATTAGATGGTTTTTAAATGGACTAAGACTAATCAATGTTATTTTGAGGGTATTAATGTTGTCACAGAAAACAGCTTTTAGTGAGTGATATTAATATCGATTGATTATCAATGCTTATTCTAAAGTAGCCAGGTTATCGAAATAACTATCATCCCTTTAGTGAGACTAGGATTGAATAGATTATGACTATAATGAGATAGAATTCCTCAAGGTAAGATTTCATGAATTATAAAATATATTTTGAAGTGTTTTTAATCATGGGGATTAATGCATATGAAACTCGGGGATAAAGATTAATAATGAGCGGGGATGAAGGTACTTGTAGACGATGGTTGGGCATGTGGGCACTTGAAGATGAAGCTTGGGGCTAAAGGTGAACCTAGAGGCTAAAGACGGATGTTAATGAAGCTTGGGAAGAGAACGTGTAAATATAAAGATTAGGGTAGAGAATATAAGGAGGACAAAGATTGAGCTAAAAGTGAACAAAGATAAATCTTGAGCAGAAGATGCATATGGGTGAAACTTAGGGTCAAGAGCTCAAGGTTTAACATGGAACATCGGAGCTTAAGCTTGAGAGTTTAAAATGTAAATTTTGAGAAATCTCTCTGATAAAAGTGAATCTTGAAAAAAATAGGATGTATTTAGAGAAACCACGGGGCTGAAAGTTGTTTGTTTTGAAAATAATTAGGCAAAAATATTATTTTGAAAAATCTATATGCTAGAATATGGTTTTTGAGAACCTTGGGGATAAAATGGAATTTTGGATAGATCTAGGTTAAAAAATGTTATTAGGAAATCCCCATGGGGACAAGAAAATATTTGGGAAATTCATCTGATCTAAGAACAGGTTTTGAATTGTGTGAGGAAACTAGATAATATATTTGACCTAGGTGATTAGATAATTTATTTAATCCTAGGGGTGAAATTTTCCCATGTAATCTTATTTAATATAGGAAGGTGTAAAGAATTTATTCGGCCTAAAGAAGAGTCTAAGGAATCTATTATATTCGAAATGAAAAATATCTCGAAAGAATTTATTTGATATAAGAAAAATTACAGAATATGTTCGATCCATAAAGAATTCTAAGGAGTTTATTTGATCTAGGTGATTGATGAATTTATTGTCTAAGAGATGAAATTTTCTTAGAGAATCCATTTGATCTAGTGAATACCATAGAATTTATTCAATACATAAAGGATATTAGGATATTTATTCATCCTTGATAATTGGTGAATCTATTCGATTTAGGATGTAAAATTCTCCTAAAGAAACTTTTTGATTTAGAAAAGGGTAACTAATTTTATCTAGTTCAAATAGAAAATCGAGGAATCTATTCGAAACTAGGTCATCGATGAAGCATCCTTAAGAAACCACTTAGTTTATGATATTTTTTATCATGTTTAGTTTTTATAACTACTTAGAGCGTATAGAATTTGGTTATCAGTATGTCGAACACAGAATCGAGCCTTATCAAAGATATATTTTATAATTGAAAAATAAATTGGAAAATTATGTAACATTTAATTCCTCAATTAAAAAGATTTTTTCATTTAAAATTCCAATTGAAAATAATAATTTAATTCTTATATTATAAGAATTATGGAATTTTGAGTTTAGGGCTATAAATGCATATTCAAAATTTCATATCCGTTCGGTATTCGAATCCAAATTTTGTGGATATTTATCTGAATAAGTATTTGAATGAGCAAATTTGGGTAGCATGTTTAAATATCCGATAAAATGGATATGGATATGGATAGTATATGTATTCTCCATAGATAATTTGTATAGGGGGCAGAGTATCCATATTTGCAAATATCCTTATCCGTGGAATATTTAAATTTTCAAAATTTTATTCTTAATTGTCTTTATATTTTTTATTTCTCAATTAAACGATCTAGACCGTTGATTTGATAATATCATAGCCACTTATTAAATGTATAACTAAACTGATCTCATGGAATGTCGGGTCTATAAAATATGAAGAAAATAAATCTCCCATAATTTTAAAGGGGTTTTAGTTGTTAATGAATATGAATTGTGAATTAGTATTTAGCTTCGGATTCCATCCCATTATCACTTCACAACATATGTACCTTATCACATTACTTTGAGTTTTTTAAAGTTTATCTCCACCTCGAGAAATATCAACGAAGGCGAGATAACGTTTTTCTTTCTGAAAAACTATGAAAACCTACCTAATATCTTTAAAACATATAGTTCTTTTCTTTTGCACAATAAACCAAACTTTTCAAAGAACAATTTAGGAACAAGTATACAAGGGTTGTGATAAAGAGAAGATATTGTTAGATTAGTGGTATATGTTATATTATAAATTATTTAAATGGATAAATATATAACATAATCTTGAGAGTCTGGAAAGATACGAATAAGGATAGTTATATATCTTATCCAGGAGGATACATACACGAATATGGATTGTGAACTTTTTAATTGATACAGATAATGGATATTATTATATCCACTCTTTATCCACCTCTTCCCCACCCCTAGTTTAGTTAAACAATTAAACCAACATAAAAAAGATTTCAAAAGTAAATTAACAATGATGTAAAGGTATAACAAGTAAAACAAGTTACATGGACTAAAATTAAAGTAAAAGAGTGAGAATAAAATAACTATAAACTAAGTGCACAGTAATGTAAATAAAATGAGTAAAGTAGATAAAAAAAATGAGTTAAGTAAATGAAAAATTGAAATTAAATTCGAACTGATTAATTGAAATGCATAAAAATAGGCATTAGTGTTGGAAATGTAAATGAAAGCCATATGGCCTACCATATAAATTGATTAAAAAAGAAATTAAAGAAATAAAAAGAAAGTATGCGCCTAAAGGTACACATTCAATTAACTGATTTCTCAATTAATCAACAAGTAAAGAAAATTAAAATCCTTTTCATTTTGAACCAATTTTTAATGTTTCTATATAAAATTATTTATTCCAAATTTCATGCAGTTGATGATTAACAAGGAAAAAAGATCAAACCAATAACAAAAGCACAATAAGAGTTTATAGTGGAAACTATCATAGGAAAAATCACTATCGCCCCAGACCACAACTAGTCCAATTTTATGATAATAGGACTTAACAAGGACTCACATATATGACAACGATGAACGAGATGATGCCTCTCCATTGCGATATGCTCCTGTGCCTCTACTCGTACTAATAATAGTCTATCTACTCTCGAAATAGTTGCACAACCTCCAAGGCCTCAATAACTACTAATCTGAGTTGGGAAGGATTAGTAAAAATAGAATCCAATGTGCTGTTATCTCTAATGTAAACATTATTAGTGGATTCATAAACGTAGATTGTACTTTACTTTTATGGAGTTGACAGGCTATCACAAATTGAAGGACTCTAGACAAACCAAATTAAGGTTTTGAAAAATATGGGGTTCATAAATTGGAATACCCGCTTAAAGGTGTTTAAATAGTTTATTAGTGAAATAGATCAAAATAAACGTCATTTCCAAGACAAATATCCCCGTTTGAACTAGGGAGCCTTCATTCGAACGAGAGCTTTCGATTAAGGGGTTCTCGATCGATAAATTGTTTTTCTTAAGGGACATTTTTGGAAGAAAATGTGCCCTCGTTCAAAATAGACTTAGACGTAGAAATCCTCATTTGAAGTTTGATTTTGATTGAGATCAACTTCCTCAAAAAATAGGTTCTTGTTTGAATAACTCTTTAATCAAATATGACCTCATTCGATTGCGGTCACTCAAAATTGACCCTTGAAAAAAATATTAAAAAAATTTAAAACTGTTTTTCAAAGTTGTTTTTATTAAAGTCATATCAAGTCACTTACGATAAATAAATTACAACACAAGGATATAAAAAAAATTTGAACTTGGATTATCCTGACCAAATATATGTAATGAATTTGACCAATTTGGTTCGATAATATCCGTCAGAGTGCTTTGTCTATTTGTCTTCATTTGACGTAGCATTATAACTCAATAGACTTGATACAATGATAATGTGACTCAAAGGTTTAGTCTGAATCCAAAAATATATACTCCCCATGAATCATAAACTAATCCCTTTAAATATATACTCCCCATGAATCCTAAAATCTATTCCCATTTTTGTCTCACGTATAAAAAAGGATGAAATCAAAAAGTAACTATCACAAACCCATCAAATCAAGAAAATAAGATTAAACCTATAAAGCATGTGATCAATAAGTAAAGTGGCATATATGCATGGAAATATAAACATGGTAATGCATAAGTCAATATAAAACATCAATATCCATATCTCAACATGACCAGTGACATCATCAATATCATCTAAAACTAGAAAACATCAATAATAAGAATGTAAATAAAAAATTATAGATGATAGTATCCAACAAATAAATAAATACATATCCACAAAACAACCATAAACCATCAATAATTTATGAGATAATAATAAATATATCAAGATAAATCAAGTACGTCAATAATGACTTGATTGCAATAGGTTGTTTCTAGGAGAACTCCAACTATAATGATTAAGTTAAGTCTACAATAAGGTTACACTATTATCCAAAATTCTAGGAAACTAGAAAATGGAAAATAGGTCACACGAGATTGTTCTTATATCCTCTATTAACGAGATCACTAAATCCACAAAAATCACTTTGGGAGAGGGTTATTATTTTCAAAACAATACAAAATCATTTGTATTTTTCTAAAAAAAATTTAAAATAATTTTTTTTATTTTTCATAAAATATCAAACTAAAAATAAAAAAACAAAACCTATGAAAATACTATTGGGCGGATAAAAAGAGATAAGCATGACAAATGGAATCCTAACTTATAGGTGATATGGATAACTCACTCAGAAGGGTGAGGCGAATAAGAGTCATCACCCTCATTCATTACTATATACACCTCCTCATATTCCTATTTCTTTCTTTTTACCTTTATCACTAGGAATAGAATTGGCCATCTTTTTGAACTCTCCCGTAAGAAATTGGGATGTTCGAACCATCTACTCAACATATTCTTATAGTAGTAGAAATCTACATTCAAATGTGGAGTAACATACACACTTTTCACAAGTCAATGAAATTGATCTCTAAGGTGACCGTTCCTGCTCCAATGGGTGCAAAAGTACGGTTGTGGATTATTCACCTACTTCGGCTTGGGAGTCTAGGAGGAGGATAAGGAGATGTATTTTTTCTCCCTTTGACACCTGTGATCTCGTTCTTTATCTTAGACTCCTGAGGATTGAGACGGTGTAATAATCATCTTGTGTAACTTCTTGGAATTCACTTTAAGGTCAAATTTCACCTTTTTAGACTCAATAAAGTATTTATTAACCTTTTTGTATTGTACCTATAATACATCACATGCATGCAATGACTCAAGGAGAGCTATCTTCAAGATACCAATCTTTTCGTGCAAAAGCTCAATATGTTTCTCCCTATTTTCAATTTCATAATGAGAGTGTCTTATCTATTTTTGACATTAATCATTTTTTCTTCTATCTTCCTCAAATTACAGAGTTTACTCTCATAAAAACTAAGCATCTTAGTAATCTTATCATTCACCTTCTTTAATGATCGACTCAACTCAAAGAATTAATTGAACTTCACTTGAAGGTTTTCTAACATCGCATCGATAAAAGTTCTTTCTTCCACCATTTCACCTCCATTGGTATCAGTCTCAACACAATTATTCTCAACCATCTCTACATCAAGGGAGTTTTGAGGACCAACTATATCCTCGATAGAGGGGAAAGGGATGAATTTGCATTCAACTGGAGACTCATTATCTGAGTTAGTGTCACTATCACTAAGAGTGGACTTCATTGCCTTCTTCTTATTACTTATTCTTTTTAGCCTACTATGACACTCATTTTCCAAATTACCAAAACATTGGCATTCAAAGAACCTCCTAGATTTATCCCCCGATCTTCTCCTTGATACTTGCAATCTTGTCTACTAAAATACTTTTAGACCCTATTGGCTTTTCTATTCTCTCCCCCTTTATCATTAGTTGTAAACTTTTAAGGAATATATTTGAAAAATGTCTTGAATTTATTGTTCAAAATGGCGATCTCAATCTGAGATCGAGGGAGAATTTTTGTGCATTCAACGTGATGCCCTTATCTTTTGTAGGTAGTAGACATTTTCCTAACTCATAGGTTTGAATAAACCTTATGATCTGCTTTACCTTCATGTTATTTATAATTCCTATGACATTTCAAGGTGATATGTGGACAAGTAACCTAGGTGTTAATGACCTAATGATTTTCCTAACGACCCTAAAGTCCCGGATCTTCTCACCTGAATAAAAATAAGAGTTCACGATGTTGGATAGTTTTGCATAAAACTCACCAAAGGTCTCATTATCTAACATCTTCAACAACTCAAAATGTTTGGCAAGATTTTAGAGTTTTGAGACCCTAATTGTATCGATACCCTCATGGGTGAGCTGTAGATTGTTCCATGCCTCCTTGGATATAGTACACATAAATATCCAAAAGAATTCTTCTCCGGATCAACATAAAATGGTATTAATGCCCTTAGAGTTTTATTTCTCTAACCTGTTATCATCATTAGACTATGATTCCTCAGGGGTAGAGACAATGGTATAACCTAGTAAGGTTTCTAGACGTCTTTGCCACTTAACGTTAACCAACCCCTCCCATCTTGGGACTTAAGGAAAAATGGAAAATGCGCCTTCCATTAGAGTCGCTACTACCATAAAAAAGTAGGCGAATGTGTGACCGACTGTCCCTTCAAAAATATACCCCCTCATGCATGATAACGTGAGCTTTGATACCATATCGAAAATAAAGTATGTGCCTAAAGGCCCAAACTAGATTAATTAATTAATTTATTAATTAATAAACACATAAAGAAAAATAAAAGCCTATTTAATTTGAACCAAACTTTAATTTTATCATATAAAATTATTTATTTAGTCCAAATTTCATACAGTTGGTGATTAACGCCAGATGCAAATAAAACCAATCACAAAATCACACTAGGATTTTAGAGTGAAAACCCTCGCAGCTAAAACCACTGTCTCCCCAACCCATAACACGTTGTAACACCCTAAGAGGCTCTACTAAAATTAAAGTAAATTGCTTCCAATTTAAAAACTTTTTGGAAAACCATTAAACAGTGTCCAACGGCTAAGTTAAACATTTTCGAAAGCGTAAAACGAATAAATATATTCTTCTCATTAATCTCAAAAATATCCTTTACAATTCCTTTTACAATAAAAAGGTAAAAATATAACATTGTGTTGTCTACTCACCCATGCTAACCAAACCTGAAACATATCACATAAAGAATAAACAACCGTTACTTGTAGAGAAGCTGTAATGCATATATAAATTATAGGGTGTGAGTAGAAAGCTCAGTAGGCTCGTATAATTTCTCAAGGTGAACTACACATACTCATGAGTGCGGATATATAATGGTATGCATATGAACACCTAACTAGCATCCTAAGATAGTAATCACATCCTAGAATATCACCATGTATCACTAGAATCCTAAGTTCCCTATATAATAAAATATTTATCACACTTCCTTCTGTATGGTGTGTACTCTCGATCACCCTCTTGTCAATTATCCTCCCAACACCCCCATGGCCCAAAATAAATTCAATAAATATCGTAAGGCATGATAGGTTACTCCCCTAGTCATCCTCCCACGATGGCCTAACAACCCTGAATAAATACCTTAATAGCCCAAGTGGCGATGGCATGGCTCACGAGATAAAAGATATGAAAATAGCTTGAAAGCACACCCCATCCATTGGGTAGTTTGCCTAAGGGATGCGTACGCATCCTCTAATAATAATAATAATAATAATAATAATAATAATAATAATAATAATAATAATAATAATAATAATAATAATAATAATAATAATAATAATAATAATAATAATAATAATAATATGAATCTCATAATACAACGTCTTTATCATTCTTTCCACAAATGATGTATTATTATTGTACCCAATTTCTACAAGCCAGCATATGCATAAAATCATGTAATTACAAATTTCCCCAACTGTTCGACATAAAAAAAAACATATGATTATGTGTGAAATGAGAATGATATATATAAGTATGACATATAGAATGCAAGACATAACATTAATACGTGTATACAAATAAGGTTAATACATGTAGAACACAAACCAACCACATTAGAACGAACACCAACCTTATACAAATTGTGGCCATTCCAAGGGGGTATGGGAGGGCTTCCCTCTGGTGTTCGCGCAGGATTGAACACTTTCTCGGGGCGATCGATCATCGTCAATGTGGGTTAATGTGGAAATATAGAGACGCTAGCATATTTTTCACAAAATAGGCAAACGAATTTTTGTCGCCTCAAGAGAACGACATCAAGGAAAATACTGATGCTTGGGAAAGCAAGTAGTTAAAAGGTCCAGGGACTAAGTTACGAAATGGAAAGGTGTTAGGAACCCATCCCACCCTTTTGGTAACTCATGGGAATGTGTTAATCTTCTCATGTTAGACTCCCTAAAGTGTGTGCTTAGGTGCATAATATAGATGGAGAATGGAATCGTTCAACTCACGTCATGGAAAAGGAAGGAGTGAATTCATTCTTAGGAATGTTCACAAAAAAATAATGATTCAAAATATAATGTAAATGTTTGTTGAATCAAAAGTCGTTATGGAAGAACGAATCTATTTATTGGACAAGACACGATCATATGAAAATACCTCTTTTGGAATTTATAGATAAACCCATTTTTTCTTGTTTTTGGTTTTTTATGAAAGTACAATATATGAAAATACTACTAATAAAGGTTTGAGAATAATATATGTGATGTAATGAAATAAAGCGCTAAAGTAAAAATAAAATAACTAAGGCTAATATAAGAGAATTTAAAGATAAGGATGGAGAATTGGACCTCCTTATGTATACTTGAAGTGGATCTTAAGTATAGATACGTTGATCTTGCAATGAGGTGAAGGTGGTATGTGTAGATGGGGGGAACTTACTAAATGAAGTATGGAAAGGATGGAAGGAATGTGTGATATGGGCTTTTTGGGAAGGGAACAACTCTAAATTCGAGAGAAAGTTCTCTGAACTATTGAGAGCGGTGTTTTGGAGTGCCTTTTAAAGTGACATCATGGCCTCAATTTATAGGGAGAAAAGGGTGCCGATCGGCAGGGTCCTGGACCTGCCTATCGGCATAGAACCCCAAACACACTATCGATAGGCAGGGTACTGAGGGGTCCCATTCGGTAGTCTGGGATAATTGTTTCTAAAAAATGATCCTAAAATGAAAATTATAACTCAGAATTATGCACGGGGTGGACCGTTGGAAAGGGTATTCAGTTCCCTTTAATAATCCATTGAGACACTACCGGTCTCGAGAGTTGACCGAGGTCAAACACGGCTCGAAAGCACCCATTGGTCACTCAATAAGAAGTTTTTGGAGGAAAATGAATCATTCGCCTGAATCGCAGGGCTGATTCATGAATGGAATTAACTGTTTGAAGGGGTATTCAGATCCCTTCAAGATTTCATTCAACTTTATTCAGTTTAGAAAGTTAAACGTGGTTAAATAGGGCTAGAAAGAGACCAGTGACCTTTCAAAGTAAAATGAGTCGTACCGTAAGGTTGATTCATGCACAGAGTGGACCATTGGAAAGTGTATTCAGACCCCTTTAAATATTCATTTAACTTTACTCAATCTAGAGAGTTTATCGGGGGGAGCGCCTGTTGGCCTTTAGGTTAATTTTTGAGCTAAAACGGATCATTTATTTATACCTTATTGGCGATTCATGCACATGGTAGACCATTAAAAAGGGGTTTCATATCCCTTCAAAGATTTATTGAGCTTATGCTCAGACAAGAAAGTTTATCATAGTCAAATGGGGTCTGGGATTGCCTAATGGCATTCAGATCAGTTTTTGATAGTGAAATGGACCATTTGTCTAAAACTTAAGGCCGATTCATGAATGGGGTGGATTTTGGAAAGGGGATTCAAAGACCTTTGATGATCCATTGAGCTTACTCTCAGGTGAGAAAGATTACCAAAGTCAAACGGGGCCCGGGAGAACCCGATGACCTATAGATTAATACTCGGAGTATGACCTAAGGTTTGCGATGAACGAGTGAGTGCTAGGGACCTAAGGATATGATTAGGGGGTACTAGAATGGGATGTCTATAGAGATTACCTCGATGGGTTAGATTAGAATAGATGAAGGCCGTTAAATGATAGGAACCACATCAACATTGGGGAAGAGAATGTTAGGTAAATCATGAGGACATAGAGGATGAGGTTGAACAATTCGGAGGGTCGAGTTCAGTTCTGCAGACCTAGGGGGATGAAGATGATCTATGGAATGGGGAAAGGTTGTTTGAAGGACCTAAAAAGACAAGGATGACTGATTTAGTAGGTTGAGGATGTGTTAAGATTGATTCTAAGGGGATAGGGAGACAAATTCAGTGGGTAAAGGTCAATTCTTAGGATCTATGGAGACGGGGATGATCGATTTAGTGGGTTGATGCCAATTCTAAAGTTGTGATGGGGATGACCAATTCTAAGGGCCGAGGTCAATTGCGAGGACCTAAAGTTGTGACGACCAATTTTGAGGGCCGAGGTCAATTATGAGGACCTAAAGCTATGACGACCAATTCAGAGGGCCGAGGTAAGTTCTGAGGACCTAAATTTGGGACAACTAATTTTAAGGGTCGAGGTAAATTTTGAGGACCATAAGTTAGGGCGACCAATTTTGAGGGTCGAGGTTAATTTTGAGTACCTGAAGTTGTGACGACTAGTTCTGCGGATCGGCGTTAATTATGAGGACTTGAAGTTATGATGACCAATTTTGTAGGCTGATGTCAACTCTGACGACCTTGAGTTGTGAGGAGAAATTCGGAGGGTCGAGATAAGGAACATGAGTTTTAGCACGGGGAATGGCTCTCCTGTGGATATTTAGATTATTTAGGGGGTGCATGTGCCCTTATGGTTCCACTAGGGATTGTATTGTCTTGAAACTCTAGTGGGGGATGTTTAGTTTTGAGATTTCGATTGGAGAATTATAGTAGACTTGGATGGGGAACATAATTAGTTCTACTATGGAGTATGCTGAGGATAAGAGTGTAAGACTAATCCCACTATAAATTTTGAGAGTTTGTAAGGGGTTTATTGCTCTAAAAATGATTTTCTTGAGGCAAAATAATGTTCGAAATTTTTTGGTAATTTCTAGATTTTCCCAAAATCTTTTGGCATTTTTTGTACAAAATTTGAAAGGGACTGCCGATAGGCAGGCTTGAGGAGGTGCCAATCAGCAACGACACGGACTCCTAAGCTTCCTTGGGAAGATAAAAAGGAAATTATCGATCGATATGGGCTAAGGGTTGTCAATCGGTAGGCCCTTTAACCTTATATAAAAAGGAGGCTACCCCTCATCATTTTTCACACCTTTAAGTGTTTGAATCTTCTGCTTTATCTATCTAAAAACCATCATGTGTCCTTTTTACTTCAAGGCTTAAAATGGCTAGTTCTTTAAGTGAACTGTACAACAATGAGTGCTTGGCTAATGATGATTTGTCTGACCTGGAGTGGAGGTCTATGGTGCCCCTTTTATTAGGAAATGATAATGATTTTGATTTATTCAAGCCTGTAGTTGATGAGCGTATCCTGTTGTACGAGCCCGCATACCATCGTTCATCCAGGGTGAAGAACCCTAGTGGTTATGTAAGTACGGTAACTTTTGATATTCCAAATTATTTTTCTCTTTGTTCTTTGTGTTACTGAAGGATATTTCTACATTTTTCTTTCTTTTAGACTGACATAGATCCTACGAGCACTCGGTCTTGTGGGATGATTGGGTTGAATAAGGTTTGGGATAATCTCCATGCTATTGTGCACTGGATGGTATCGTACGTCGAGCTTCTCCTGTTGGTGCAAGCTTTGGATGAGAAATTGCATTCCATTGTGGTGTTATGTGATCTTGGGAGAGGTGGTGGGATACTACCCACACATTTCATATTCGATTCAGGAAGATAATTGTTACTCCCATAGACATCCAGCAGCTAACGGGGAAGGATTATAAGGGATTCCAAATAGTGGTGGATCGCACATTGAGGGTGATACCATAGGCGGTGCGGGAAGCACTGGGAGATGTGAGTAGAAACGTGTCGGGGGATTCCATCCAGATTTCTATTTTGAACGACACACTATTGAGGATGAAGGTGGGCGTGACTGACGAGCGACAGGGGAGATAGATGGCCTGTTATTTTATTTCTATTTTGCTTGGTGGTTTCTTAGTGGAGACGTTGTCCATTTTTTGTTCTTGCCCTATTTGAGGATGATTTTTGACATCCGGCTGTATGATTAGAGGAGCCTGACTTTGGCATCCCTTTATTCTTCTTTGGATGCTTTTATCCGGTGCTAATGGTAATCTTTTATGGGAGACACGTAGCTTCTGGATGCAATTTTATATTTATTTTCCTATTTACGCATTTCCTTGAATTCTTCTTTTATTCTTTTTTTCCAATTTATGTCTTTTATAGACATGGTTCTATGAGGTGATTGGGCACAATGCAGAGTTAATGGCCCTAAAGGATGAGGATAGGGTATTTCTACCTGATGTTATGGTGGTGAAAGTCCAAATGATGGTCAAATCAGTCCTTTTCTTTGGTAGACGTGCGACGGGTCTTGAACGCCCTGACGAGCGATCAGGTAATCTTTCATATTTTTTATTTTTTTGTGGAATCTTTATTTCTACCAATGGGGGTTAACTCCGAGGGATACTGAGGTGAAGGACATGAATACGCATATGCAACGATTGATTCTTCACGAGTTTAGGTAAGTTTAGTACATTGGAGAGAGGGTGGTGATGCAAATTGTGGAGGAGGAGGTGGTTGTCCCACCATCAGCGCCCTCTCTATATATGAGGCGGGTGAGGAATATGTCAGACGATGCCATGGTAGTAGCGATGATAGGAGAGCCCTATACATATTACAAGGATATGGTGGCGAGATATGATTATCAAGATTTTGTGACGAGCTGGTTGATGCCCTCTTGTATCGATGAAGTGGAGAACATGCCTCCACCCATTGCGAATTCGTGTAGGGGTACTGTTTCACCGGTGGGATCGACCAATAGCACATGCGGTGGTACATCGGTGGTGCCAGCGATGATTGATAAGACTCTGATTATTCAGGTTACTCCCCATTCTTACATTTTTTTACTGAGTAGAGGGGAGTCAGTGAGCGTACTGCACCCTCCTAATGCGTTGGTGTCTAGGTTGACGGGGCTTAAGGATGAGGCCCTTCAGCCTGAGGTATAATCTCTCTTTCTCTTTTCCATTTCCATTGATTCTTTCTTTCTCTTTACTAACTTATATGTCTTTTGTGGATCTTTTGCATGCAGTGTGTTCGAGTGCCGACCAACTGGCTAGGGAATATCAAAGACCAGATGACCTCCATATCTGATTATATAAAGAACTCAGCTCCTTCCTGATTTTTGTCGCTTTCCACCTCAGATGAGAGTTCTAGTTCTAGGAGTGGAGGATTCACTGTTCGTCACCGGGGAAAGCGTGTTCACCGCGGAGGTTGAGGGTTTGAGGGGAAGGTTAAGGGTTCGGGTGAAGTCCCGTTTATATTTTTTGTAACACCCCATGCTTTTATTAAGTATTTTTATTAATTAATTGGAATTTTTGAGAAAAATAATTTTTTGAATTTAATAATTTTTATTGCCTAAATATGTTGGTCATGATTTTAGAAGAACAAAACTTCAAGCGGAATTAAAATCGGAGTTAAAATGGATTTTGTATTGATTTTACAATTTTTGTTACTTACAATTTTTTTTGGGCGAAGGGCCAGATTTTAGGCATGATCGATCGATCGATGCCTGGTGGTAGATCGATCGATCCACCCAGAAAACGTGAGTAGCAAGCTGTTTTTAGAATTTGTGTAGGATTAGGACTCCTAATCACTATATAACCTTATTAATCCGTAGGGGGACTTCTCATAATCACTTTTTCTTCAGTTTTTCACCAGAGAACACTTCTAAATATTTTTCCTCTCAACCATAATCATCAACCTTCAACAAGATCAAGTTTTTGTCACAAGTTTTTGAAGGCTTAATTGGGGTTTAATCAAGATCGTTCAAGAACACTTCTTTGATAATTTTTCGAGAGGAATCCAGATTTCTAATCAGATTTTCAACACAATCTTTACAGGAATGAATACTCTATTCTTTTCCTTTAGTATTATGCGTTTTAAGTGTCGCCTAAACATTTAATTACATGTTTTCTTAAAAATAATTAGTAACTTAAATATAAAAAGTGGACACTAATTATGGGGATATTTTTTTATTAAATCTTTTAATCTTAATAATATTCATAACCCTTGGGTACGTAGGATTCATGAGTGATTTTGGGTTTTATTGGTGTAGGTTGCATGTCGGAAAACCCTAGCTTTAAAATAAATGATTTTTGGGTTTGTACAACTCATGTAATACATGTAGAGATAATAAAATTTGGTTTTTGAGGTATATATGATGAAAACTTGGTATATTTAATTTAAAATAATTAAATGAGATTATTTGGGTATTGTTAACGTTGTGATAATTTAATTAAAGGTTTAATTGAATTGGACTATCATGCGTAGTTTTATACGTTGATTAATTATTCTTATTAGTGTGACTTTTTGGTATTATTATATTGCCTTTGTGACGACGGGTTGTTGGGTAATTTTTCTCTCCCTATACTTTAGGATGCCTTCTAGGTATGGGACTAGCGGGTAGGCCTTTTATGATTTACGCCTTCTAGGTATGGGACTAGTGAGGGTAGATTATTGCGTTTTTATCATCTTGAGGGTGGGATGATTTTTATTACTTTATCGTCGTTACGGTAGTCTAAGTACGAGACTAAGTTAAGATTTATGTTAGAAAATCCTCCTATACATAGGTTAGGACGTATTGATAACTTGGGGACCCTTAGGTATGGGACTAAGGGGTATTTTGAGGATCTCGCATCAATAAAAGGGTGGGGTGATTATAAATTTAGAAAATGAGAATTAATGCCTAAGATAAAAACGAGTATTAAAATTTTTGGCGACATAATGTGTCGGGGCCGATAGTTTAAATGGGTCAGATGGCGATTTATGTCATGTCATGTGTGGAACCTTGTCATGTGTCGGGGCCGACAGTTTAAACGAGTCAGAGGGCGATTGACAAGAGGAAGTGTGACACTTTAATAAAAAGTGAGAACTATAATTAAAGCTAGTTAATTTAATTAAATTAATATTGTGGGACTTGGGGAATTTAAAATAATATTGGTGTGCCTTTATAAATGGGATTTCTGTGGGTAGTTAGTGATTTATAATTATCGTGTTTAATTATCCCATTTAATTTAAAATACTCTATTGTGATATTTATTGCGTATAATGCTACTGTCTGGATTCAAGGATCCTATTTGAGGGGAGTAGTGTGTATTCTTTCTCGAGGCTTTGGCTCTGATCCATGCGTTGACTAATATTTTTCAGGATTAGAATTGGAGAAGCTTCATAAGTTTATCAGAGCTATCATTTGGAGGTGCAGCTGTAGTTATTCATTTTATGGCATAGTTTAGTTAGACTTTCTTTTCCAGTCGTATTTAATTATGAGACTTCGTTTGAGTTTTATTGGGCCATTCGGTTCCAAAGTTGTTTAGAGGATTTATTTTGGGATTGTTTCAGATTTTATTTAATCGTTATTGGAGAATGGATTATTGGAGTTAGCATGTGATGGATCTTTTATCGCTTAGTTGTTTATGAGCATTTGAGTTTGATTCAATTATGTATCTTATGAACTGGTTTATTTATGTCTCATATCTGTCTCATGCTAAGAATGGTATTTATTTACTCACGCCCGACATAGTTTTGGTGGCGGACGACGTAAGAGTTAGGCAGGGTGTGACATCTTTTTTTTTTCTTTCTATCTTTGAAATGTAATCATGTGAAGAAAGAATATATATGAAAATATGCATTTCCTTTTGGTATTTTTCTTGATTTAGTGACCTATCCTATATGAACTTTTAATTTTCTGATGAGATTGTTTATTTTATGCAAAGATAGAGATAAGTATGGAAATGAAAATGAAAGGCAAAATGTTTATTTATTTAGAAGGGTGGAGTAAAAGTAATTAACTCAGGGAAAATATTTTGAGTAAGAATTTATTTTGATAATGAAAATGACTTTTCTTAGGAAAATATTTAAAAATAATGACCCGGGGATAGTTTTTCAAAATAAGGATTTTTTTCAAATTGATTTTGGTAAAAGAGGAAAGATGGAATTTTTTAAAATAAGGGGGGTGCCAATCGACATACCCCTTGACCTACCTATCGGCATGGGGGTCAAGTCAAATCACCCCTAGGCTTAGTTTTCACTTTTTTTCACCTTAGTGCACTTCTATAGGGTTGAGAATTAATCGGATTTCCAAAATTTTTATTTTTTGCCAAGAATTTTGAGTATAAAAGGAGGGGCATCGGGTGTGTTTTCTCCACTAACACCCACATTTCTTTTCTTTCTTCTCATTATATATTCCCCCAAATGGCTCTTCCCATGTAAGAATTATTTTCCTCGTATCTTGAAGGTTTAGAGGCCATATGCTTCTACAATATTGATTATGATACTTTCAACTTGAATCGGGTTTCTCTATGGCATAATCGAGCCATAGACTGTAACTTGCTAGAAGATACGGTACAATTCTAGTACCCCGAGGACCATGTCTTCCGTTTTGGCCTAGATTAGGCTTATCCTACCTACAAGGAATTCTCGACAATGTTGGGGTCAACGCAACGTTGCGACAGCTATGCCTATTTTTCTCGTTCTCCCCAGACATTTCTGACGGAGTTGCTCCATATTTCACATTTGATGGCTCGATCGTTGGTTACTGGAGGGACTATTTCTCTTCAGGCGGTTATGTATTCAGTGTGCCAAAGACGCTTTGAGGATGTTGGCTTTGTGAGAGATGTTTTTGTGCCCCTTACTGCGAGGATTTTACTGGTGATAGAGGACTTGACAGCTGATCCCCATGTGGCTACAATAATGACATTCATGTTTTACTGCCATAATCCTGCTACGGTGGTGCTAGCTAAGACCCAGAATAATATTGATGCTTGGAAATAGGGTTATTCCAACTTTCTGATGGGGATCCAGATAATTTTATTCATGTGACTTCCAGAGAGGTTTCGTCTGAAGGCCCCTTTGTAACACCCCGTGTTTTTATTATTTAATTTAATTAATTAATCGGAATATTCGAGAAAAAAATAAATTTTTGGATTCAATAATTTTTATTGGTTAATGTTGGTTATGATTTTATAAGAATAAAACTTTAAGCGGAATTGAAATCGGATTTAAAATGAAGTTTGTATGAGAGTTTTACGTTTAGCCTAAAAAAAAGGAAAAAATATTTGTCACGGTTATAGTCCGTGACTAATAAAAAAAATTGATTTTTAGTTAAATGGTATTAAATGAAGGAGAATGGTAAAAAAATACCTGTTCAATTGATCGACTACGCCAGAATTAAGGCGGTTCAGTGATTTTGTTTGTAGTGTTAGAGTGAGATTATGATTTCTAATTATAATATAAGACAATTAATCCGTAAGGGGACTTCTCATAATCACTTTTTCTCAAGTTTTTCACCAGAGAACACTTCCAAATAATTTTCCTCTCAACCATAATCATCAACCTCCAACACAATCAAGTTTTTTGTGACAAGTTTTGGGAGGCTTAATTGAGATTTAATCAAGTTGATTCAAGAACACTTCTTTGCAAATTTTTAAAGAGGAATCCAACCTTGCTACCAGTTTTTCTTCAACTTAATCTCAGGCATGAATACTCTATTCTTTTCCTTTAGTATTATGCATTTTAAGTGTCGCCTAAACACTTAATTACATGTTTTCTTAAAAATATTTAATAAATTAATTAGATAAAGTGGACACTAACTATGGGGTTATTTTTATAAAATCTTTTAATCTTAATAATATTCATAGCCCTTTGGGTACGTAGGATTCATGAGTGATTTTGGATTTTATTGGTGTAGGTTGCATGTAGAAAAAACCTAGTTTTAAAATATATGGATTTGGGGGCGTTTAACTCATGTAATTTGTATTGAAACAATGGAATTAGAATTATGGTGTTTTAAGTGATGAAATAGCGATATATGCAATTTAAATAATTAAATGAGATTAATTGAATGTTTATGATGAGGTGATAATTAAATGAAGATTCAATTAAATTGGACTATCATGCGTTATTTTATACGTTCATTAATTATGCTTGATTGTGTGACCTATTGGTATTATTATATTGCCTTTGTGAAGACGGGTTGTTGGGTAATTTTTGCTCTCCCTATATTTTAGGATGCCTTCTAGGTATGGGACTAGTGGTTAGGCCTTTTGATGATTTACGCCTTCTAGGTATGGGACTAGTGAGGGTAGATTATCACGTTTTTATCATCTTGGGGGTGGGCTGATTTTTGGTACTTTATCGTCGTTACGCTATCCTAGGCATGAGACTAGGTCAAAGTTTAGGTTAGAAATTCTTCCTATACATAGGTTAGGATGTAATAATAACTTGGGACCCTTAGTTATGGGACTAAGGGGAATTTTGAGGATCTCACATCGATTAAAAGGGTGGGGTGATTATAAATTTAGAAATTGAGAATTAATGCCAAAGATAAAAACGGGTATTAAAATTTGTGGTGACATAATGTGTCGGGGATGATAGTTTAAACGGGTCAGAGGGCGATTTATGTCGTGTCGGGTGTGGAACCTTGTCATGTGTTAGGGCCAACAGTTTAAGCAGGTTCACAGGGAGATTGACAAGGGGAAGTGTGACACTTAAATAAAAAGTGAGAATAATAATGAAAATTGGTTAATTTAATAAGTTAACATCGTGGGACTTGGGAATTCTGAAATCATATTGGTGTGCCTTTTAAATGGGGATCCCTACGGGTAGTTAGTAATTTATATTTATCACGTTTATTTATTCTGTTTAATTGAAAATATTACATTGTAATATTTATTGCGTATAATGCTACTATCTGGGTTCAAGGATCCTATTTGAAGGGAGTAGTGTGTATTCTTTCTCGGCACTTTGGCTCTGACCCATGAGTTGATTACTCTTTTTAGGATAGGATTTGGAGAAGCTTCATAGGATTATCGAAGTTATCATTTGAAGGTGTAGCTGAAGTTATTTATTTTTATGGCATAGTTTAGTTAGACTTTCCTTCCTAGTCGTATTTAATTATGAGACTTCATTGGAGTTTTATTGGGCCATTGGGTTCCAAAGTTGTTTAGAGGATTTTAATTGGATTATCCAGATCTTTATTATTCAGATCTTTATTTAATCAATTTTGGAGATTGGATTTATTCGGAGTTAGCATGTGATGGATCTTTTATCGCTTAGTTGTTTATGATCATTTGAGTTTGATTCAATTATTTATCTTATGGACTGATTTATTTATGTCTCATATTTGTCTCATGCTAAGAATGGTATTTATTTAGATCACGCCCGGTATAGTTCGGCGGCGATGGCTGGCCACCCCATCTGTTGGATTTTACGGGGTGTGACAGATGGTATCAGAGCCAGGTTTTAGGTCTCGTAGGTTATGAGTCCGTTTAGCTTCCGTGTTGTCGATCTTTGATTTCCTTTGTTGATTCGTATTTCTTAACGTAGAGGGTCTAGTATACGTGTTAGATGTTTTTCCTAGAGATGTGAAGCTTTGTGCTAAGAACGTCGTAGGCATTGAGTTTAGAATTAGTAAGCTTAATGTGTGGATTCGTAAAATGGATTTTGGAGACGATAATTATTTTGGAGAATTTAGTACAAATGTTAGGTATCATATGTATCGATTTTTGATGTTGAGATTTAATTTGAGGACGTTAGCATTTTGATGACTTTCGGATATAGAATCGAGCGTGAAATTTGTGAGAGCGTGTGGTACGCCGTTATTTTCATCGTTATGCGTATGCATATAGTCAATATATATATTATTTTAATGTTCATCGGGTAGGTGCGTGCAGGATGGGTGTATGGGCGCCCAATTATGGCATTCTACGGGAAGGCATATGTGAGCCTTATTTCCTATTGCGAGATTTACACGTTCATGATGATGCTATAAATAGCACCACCCTTCAAGGTGTTTGTAAGATCATATCAGTGATAACAATGGCAGCTTAAGTACATGATAAATATAAGAGATTGAGATGAGGAGAAGAGGATAAACACCCATATATAAGTGGTTCAGCCAATTAGGCCTACGTCCACTATGCAAATGAGTGAATATGATCACTAAAATAGGGCACTAATGGCCATGGATACAATCTCTCAAGATTTTCTCTCCACTGTATAATTTGACAGAGTTTTAGCTAGGGTTGTAATTTTTGGATCCCTTTACAAGGTAAGGGATGACCTCTATATATAGTGCTTGGGGGGTGTAATGTGCCCCTCAAGCATACAATGAGCATGTGCATGAGCATCGAGCCAATATGAGAGTGACACCTAGCTGATCTCAACTAAGTAATGATGACCTCAATATTCCCTCATGTGGAGGGAATAATTCGGTTATAACAGATTTGTCTACGTGCTCCAATTTATACACGAATGTGTAAAAGCTCGACTGCCTTCAGGTGATACCAACCTTGGCCTGGAAGAGTATAAGGTTGGTGAAGTCTGGAAACTGCCCAATCAGAGGTTATCCTCAATGATCTCGGCTTAGTAGGGAAGCCGAGGTAAGGCAGGTGAAGCTGTAATGTCGGCCTGGACCGAGGTTATGGTGGAATAGCAGGAACGTCGGTTGGTTCCCAACCGAGGCTAATTACGATGATTGTGCAGTCTCTGCTTCCTCGGCTTACACCCAGCCGAGGTTGCTGTATGATGTAGGCATGATGATTACTCCATCCGTCCTAATGGATTACCATCTCCATGGATCACGAAGACCTCATCTGTTGCCTGGATGTGAGGCAGCTAGTAATATCGGCCATGGTCGACCTTGCTTAGGACGACACCGTTGGTTGCCAACCTGGGGCCCTTCTAACCTTGGCCATCTCCCTGGCCGAGGTTGGTTTCTCTGAGCTGCTGGGTACATATAGGGCATATCAATCACCCCCTAGCCCTTAGTTACGTATGTGAACAGGTGATTAAGGGGTATGTATGTCCGAGGTTGGATTTCATTAAATGCCAATACTTTCTTAACAAGTGTTAGTTACTGAAGTGGATAGCGTTACTGACAAGTGTGATAATGTTTCTTGTCTTTTGGGCTCTCAAGGAAATGATGTGCTTTGGGATGCGTGCACTCACATTTAAGGGTTTAAACCCCATTTTTTTTCTTTCTTCCTCATTTCTCTCTTTCTCCCAATTTGGTTATCTTTACAACTCTCTCTCTCTCTATAAGAGCTTGGTTGCTGCATTTTAGGGGTTTCCTTATTTCCATTCCTCTTCTCCTTCATTTCGCAGTTCGACAGGTATTGTCTTTACCCTACTTTACCATTTTCAGCCATTAATTCTCGTTTCTTCATTTTCCGGTGGCCCTTGTTCTTGACTATTCTTGATTATTCTTGTCTAAACTCCCAGTTTGATCCTTAGTTAGGTTGAGTCAAGTTATTTGTTTTTAGCTTGAGTCTACAAGTGTAGGGTCATCCCCATATGTTCAGACCCCTTTATCAACTCTTAGAGGAATTCCCCTCTCTTAGGGAGAAGACCTTAGATAAAATTAGGCAAATAGAACGAGCCCAAGAGGAAGCTCATAGGGAAGAGGCATTCCCTCTCAGGCCTATATTTCCATCCCCTCCGAAGTTGATATACCCTGAGCCATCTGCGTCTGCAGAAGTCCCTGTAGAACCTGCTCCAATATCTGAGTCGTCGACCTCAGACCCTATGTCTGTGGATTATTTCCAAGAGGCCATAGACTATTCCGTCTAGATGTACTAGGCCCCTGACCAAGCCGAGGTCTCTAGACGTGCCTTATCTTACAAGAGTTCTAGCACCTCGCATTCTTCATCCGATGTCGAAATTATAGGACCTAGTGTAGCTGTTCCCCCAATCCTTAACGCTATTCCCCTATCGGCCGCTACAGGAGCTGAGTTTGCTCAGAGGTTCCCTGGTGGTGCTTCGCTCCCTCATACGCTCAAGACAACGTTGACTCGAATGAGGATGACGGTAGCGAAAGCGATGTTGACACCTCGGAGGCAGCCGAGATAGAGAGCACTGTCAACGAGATCGACCTTCTAGCCTTCAGACATCTGTACTATATAAGTCCATCCATAAAAACTAGGAGAACTCCTAGGGACGAGAGGGCCTTTAGCGGATGAGATGGTGAGATCTGCTTATACGAGCAGATGTTCAAGTTAGGATTTAGTCTTCCCATTTATTCAATAATCAGGGCTATATTGTCATACATTAACTTAGCTCCTTCCCAATTATCACCCAATGCCTCGAGGGTGATAATTGGAGCTATAGTCTTATGGAGGGCAGTCCATCATACAGAACTTCCCGTCTAGGTCTTCACAGGGTGCTACGTCCCTTTCTCTGCCAGGAATCATTTGAGTTACTACCATTTTTTAGCTCGAAAGTCAAATAAAAAGATGTTACAGGTTACCCAAACCTCGAACCACAATTGGAAACTATGCTACTTCTTCGCGTCAAGGCCATGGGAGTTTGGTACCTGTGCTCCCTCTTTATCCTTAGTGCCGAGAATGCCCCTAAGATGGGGAAAAGTGACAATGGCTGCTAGGGACGACCCTGGGCCAAGCCAAAATAACCTTCAGAAGGTCAAAGACCTTCAAGATCAGGGGGAACATGGTCTGCTGGTTAAGTACGAGCATTTGATGACCCCCTACTACCTCTTTGATACTGGCCTTGGGGAGAGTCTTCTGACCGAGCTCTGTAAGTTATTTTATTATTTCAACAAGTTATACCTTTGACTTTGTTATATCTCTAATTTTCTAACTCAGACCTTTTCGTTTATCGAGTGCCCAAAAGGAATTTCTGACGACTTCTGGGAGATTGCAGTCCCTAGTCTCACCAAACTTGTAAAGAAAATAGGTCTAACTGTGCCTCCTCATCCTCCTACAACTTCCAGGGTTGAGGCCTCCAAGAAGAGGAGATCTGCTGACCCTGCCCTTGAGGATCAGAGGCAGAAGAAAAAAACTCAAAAGGGGGATCGTGATATCCCCATCTCCTCTGAGGACGCATTAATTGCTTGTCTGGAGCAATTGAAGATTCACGATAGTCTTATCGGCTAGAGTCCAAAGGCCTTGGACTCTATCGGCTCAGTCATGACCGATTCTGACAAACGCTTCTACCGCTCTCTAGAGAGGCCTCTGTTCACCGAGTTTTCCCTCCATCGCTCTATCCAAGTAAGACCTTGGACTTTTACTTTTTCTGCTGAAAATATATCCAAGTGTAACATTAGCATTGAACTATACTAGATCTTCAACTGACATCTCTGCATATGTTCTACAGGGTCTCCTCACCATGCACCATTTTATTGATTGGACTCTGAGGAAACTTCCTCTGATTGAGAAGTGCAAATAGGCCGAAAAGACCAAGGCTCCTTTAAATTCTAAAGTGGAGCATCTGTGGCTAGCGTGAAGCGGCTGGAAAAGGAAATAGACAAGCTGAAGAAGGATCATGGCTTTGCCCTGAAGACTCAGGCTGACTCTCTTCAACACAAGGTTGATGTCACTATGAAGGCTGCCTTGGATGATGCCTCAAAGAAGATTTTGGAGGACTACAAGGTCTCTGACGAATTCATCAGCTTTAGCTTTGAATACCTCGAAAGGGGTGTTAAGGCCACTGGCAAATGGGCTACGATGAAGGAGAAAGAGTTAGGGATCCTGGAAGCTTCTGACTTTATTAGTCTGGGTTACGTCGATCCTCATTTCGCTCAGTCCTTATAAGAGTTCGAGGAGGAAGGAGGTGCCTCCCCTACCGAGACTGCTCCTTAAGAAGATACCAGGACTGAAGACGTTGGTCCCCAAGATGATGGGGTAAAAGTGACCAACCTCGGCCAGGGAGATGGGGGCGTGGCAACTAACCCTGAGACTGTAGACACTTGAATCCATTTTGTGAAGCTTTTGTAATTTTTAATTTTTGATTCAATCTGTAACCATTAATGACAAATTATGTTACCTTATGGCTTGTGATTCTCATCTTTATGCTATATCAACCTCTAAAGAGGGCTTTATTCTTTAGTTGTTGAATGTTCTTTGAATGGTTTTCTATGTCATGCAATATGTTTATGATAAGGCCTGAAGCCTCCATATAACGTTGTCTCCATATGCCCCATAAATAAAATATTCACCAGATTAATGATGTCTAAGGTCTGGGGTCATCAACTAAGATGTTAACCCCACAAAATATTCACGAAATTAATGATGTTTAAGGTCTGAGGTCATCCAAGTGTGATGTTCACCTCAGACATTATTACCAAATTAATGATGTTTGAGGTCTGAGGTCATCCAAGTGTGATGTTCACCTCAGACCATGTCACCAAATTAATGATGTTTATGGTCTGAGGTCATCAACTAAGATGTTACCCCCATGAAATATTCACCAAATTAATTATGTTCAAGGTCTGAGGTCATCCAAGTGTGATGTTCACCTCAAACCTTGTCACCAAATTATGATGTTTAAGGTCTGAGGACATCAGCTAAGATGTTACCTCCATGAGATTTTCACCAAATTAATGATGTTTAAGGTCTGAGGTCATCAACTAAGATGTTACCCCCATGAAATATTTACCAAATTAATAATGTTTAAGGTCCGAGGTCATCAACTAAGATGTTACCTCCGTGAGATATTCACCAAATTAATGATGTTTAAGGTCTGGGGTCATCAACTAACATGTTACCCCTATGAAATATTCACCAAATTAATTATGTTTAAGGTCTAAGGTCATCCAAGTGTGATGTTCACCTCAGACCTTGTCACCAGATTATGATGTTTAAGGTCTGAGGTCATTAACTAAGATGTTACCCCCATGAAATATTCACTAAATTAATGATGTTCAAGGTCTGAGGTCATCCAAGTGTGATGTTCACCTCAGACCTTGTCACTAAATTATGATGTTTAAGGTCTGAGGTCATCCAAGTGTGATGTTCACCTCAGACCTTGTCACTAAATTACGATGTTTAAGGTCTAAGGTCATCAATTAAGATGTTACCCCCATGAATTCTACCACTAGATCATAATGAACCAAGAATTGACACTAGAACTGATCTTCTCATTAATAATCTCTTCATAAGATGATACATTGTCATAGAAACTCTTAAAACATCATATCTAATACTATTTTAGATGATCAGCATTCCAAGGATTGGAGAAAGGTTCCCCCTCTAGGTTTTCCAATATGTAGGTCCCAGGTACAACTTCTTCGATCACATTGTAAGGGCCATGCCAATTTGGGTGAAGTTTGTTTGCTTTCTGCAATGTCTTCTTCAACACAAGATCTCCCACGGCTATGGGCCTTGATTTTACCCTTTGATTGTAGAACTTTATTGTTCTCTGTTGGTAAGCTGCTTGTCTGATCTATACGTGTTCCCTTCTTTCTTCAATTAGGTCTAAGTCAAGTCTCCTCTCCTCCCCATTCTTCTCAGGGTCATAGGTATGAACCCTGTGACTGGGGAGTCCTATCTCAGTTGGTATGACAGCTTTTGAGCCATGCGCTAACATAAATGGGGTTTCCCCCGTTGGTGTCCTAGCTGTTGTTCTATAGGCCCATAACACAACATAAACCTCTTCAATCCATCTCCCTTTAGCCTTTTCTAACCTCTTCTTGATCCCGTCGAGGATTGTCCTGTTTGTGACTTGGGTTTGACCGTTTACCTGAGGTCGGCTAGGAGAAGAGAAAATTTGCTTTATCCTAACTCTTTCACAATATTTTTCTAAGGAACAATTCTTGAACCGGGTGCCATTATCCGAGATGAGGGTGTTTGGGAGACCATGTTTGCATATAATGTTTTTCTAGATAAATTGGAAGTTCTTCTTCTCTATAATCGTGATCATCGGCTCGGCCTTTACCTATTTGGGGAAGTAGTCAATGGTAACTATAAAAAACCTGTAGTTGCCCGTCGCTCTCGGTAAGGACCCACCAAGTCGATTCCCCATACTGTGAACGGCCAAGGAGAATTTATTGACGTCATAGGCTGATGAGGTTGATGGGGGATAGTGGAGAATCTTTGGCATTTGTCACACCTCTTCACATAGGTTGCAACATCCTTAGCCAAGTTCGGCCACCAGTATCCCTGCGTTATTATCCTCTTGGCTAAAGTTCTTCCTCCTATGTGACTGGAGCAAGAACCCTCGTGCACCTCCTTTAAGACGCGCAGAACTTCTGTGGGATGGACACGTCTGAGGAGAGGTAATAGAAATCCTTTCTTATATAGGACGTCTCCTACTATTGAGAACTTTGCAGCTCTGTACCTTAGTTTTCTCCTCTTTAGCTTTGATTCTGATAGCTCTCCCTCTCTGATATATCTGATAAGGGGATCCATCCACGAGTCCCTTAAGTTCAAATTGAGGTAAGGGCTGCTAACCTCTTCTTCTTCAATGGTCGCCTTGGGCAGGATCTCGACTGGAACTGTCCTTCTGATGTTTGTCCTTGTTGCTGAAGCCAACCTTGCTAGTGCGTCTACGTGGTTGTTGTTTTATCGAGGTATTCTCTTCATCTTTACCTCTTCGAAACCTTATAATATCACTCTTACCCTCTTCAGGTATTTGACCATCCTTTCATCCTTGGCCTTATAAACCCCCAACAATAGGTTAACAACCAACCTTGAGTCACTGTGAAGCAGGAGTCGTCTTATCCTAAGGGTCTTTGCCAAGGAGAGGCTTGCTATCATGGCCTCATATTCTGAGTCGTTGTTTGATTCCTTGAAGTTAAACCTTAGGGTGTATTCAATGTTGGTACCATTCGGGGCTGAGAGTATCAGCCCCTCCCCGCTTCCACTTTCATAAGAAGACCCATCAACAAAGAGGTTCTAGATATTTTTATCTAATGAGAAGCCCCCTTTTAACGTGATTCCTTTCTTGAAGAGGTAACGATCTTCCTCATTCTCGGCTATTCTATTTTTGGCTCTATTTAATGCAATCTCTTTCGGGTGTTAGAAGACGTTGCTATTTGATACCTCTGCAGCCTCTAGGTTATTCTCAACCTCGGTCTCTTCCCATGTGAACTCATCGACAAAATATACAAGTGTCTTCCCTTTAATGGCCATTCTGGGTTGATAAGTAAGGTCATACTCCCCCAACTCAATGGCCCATGTCATCAATCTACTCGACTTCTTGAGTTTGTGGAGGCCCTATCTTAGTGGGGAGTCAATGAGGATGACCATAGAATGGGCCTGAAAGTAGGGCTTTATCTTCCTAGAAGCATGTATCAAGGCGTAGGCTAACTTTTCTATCCGAGGATAATTCTGTTCAGACCCTTGAAGGGCCTTACTGTTGAAGTATACAGGCCTTTGAACCCTAATGTCTTCCCGTACTATGGATGCACTTATAGCTGATTCAGAGACTGCTAGATAAACATGCAACTTCTCTCCTACTATGGGCCGAGATAAGAGCAAGGGAGACCCGAGGTAGGACTTGAGTTGGTTAAAAGCCTCATCACACTATTTGTCCCACTCGAAGGCCTTTCTAAGCACCTTAAAGAATGGAAGACACTTGTCCGTTGCTCTAGAAACAAATCTGTTGAGTGAAGCTACCCTTCCAGTGAGCCTCTGAACGTCTTTGATACTCCTTGGCATCTTTATGTCAAGCAAAGCCTTGATTTTCTCAGGGTTTGCCTCTATTCCTCTCTGATTGACAATGAATCAACGGAATTTCCCAGCTCCCACCCCGAATACACACTTCGATGGGTTGAGTTTCATTCCGTAGAAGTCCATGGTATCTAAGGTCCTTTCTAGGTCTGCCACATGAGTGCAGGCTTTTAGTCTCTTCATCAACATATCATCTACGTACACCTCCATAGTCTTACCTATTTGACTTTCAAATATCTTATTCATAAGACGTTGATACGCCGCCCCCGCATTTTTCAATCCGAAGGGCATAACCTTATAGCAATACGTTCCCTTATCAGTGATGAAGGCTGTCTTTTCTGAGTCTTCAGCATCTATGAAGATCATATTACAACCTGAATACGCATCCATATAGATCACGAGCTCATGCCCTACAGTGGCATCTACCATATGATTAATCCGAGGTAAGGTTAGCTATATTTTGGGCAAGACTTGTTCAGGTCGGTAAAGTTTACGACCATCCTCCATTTTCCATTGGCTTTGGGCACAATGACTGCGTTTGATAACCACTCCGGATATATAACTTCCCTTATAAACTCAGCCTCTTTTAACTTTCTGACTTCTTCCCGGATGACGTCGTACTTCTCCCTAGAGTAAACTTTTCATCTTTATTTGATTGGCTTAGCATCCTTAGTCACGTTGAGTTTATGGCACATAACCTCAGGGTCGATGCCAGGCATGTCCGCGTGGCTCCAAGCGAAGACACTCTGCCTCCTTTTCAAAAAACTTATCATCTCTTCCTTGATCTCCGCTTTTAAGGCTTTGCCGACCTGGACTGTTTTTTCCGGTTCGTCCTTATTGAGGACGATGGATTCTACCTCTTCCGCGGCCTCTCCTTTCTTCAACTTTGTTTCATCTCTAGGGTCAAGTGTATCAATGTTATACATGGTAGTTTCTCTCTTATGGGCCTCTCTCTCTTCGGTTGAGTTGAAGTAGCATTCTCGTGCTATGATCTGGTCTCCCTGCACTTCCCCTACCCCATAGGGGGTCAGGAATTTTAGCATTTGGTGGACCGTCGATGGCATGGCCTCGAACTCCTTAACAACTATTCTTCCTATGATGAGGTTATAGGCCTGGTCCATAACGAAAAAATTGATCTTTCGGGTTAGCCTCTTAGGCCACTCATCGCCCATTTGCACGTCCATCTCACACATGCCCAATGGATGGACCTTTTCACCGCTGAAGCCCATTAACGTATGATGATCGGGTACCATCCTAGCTCTGCTAAGGCCTAGGCTTTTGAAGCAGGGCCAGAACATCAAATTTGTTGAACTTCCTCCATCTACGAGGATTCTCTGTACCTCGCATCCATGCACCCTTGTTATGATTACTAAAGGGTCATCATGCGAAGCTAGGAGGCCTTTGAAGTCGAGTCGGGAGAACCGAACTATAAGATTGTTCATATCCACCTTCTTTCTCTTCTTCTTGGTTTCAGAAGACGTCAGGTTTACCAATTCTGTCTTGGGCACTGACTTGGACTCTGCCACATGAGCTTTTTGGTCCACCACTTCAGAACCACCCCTGCAAGTTCTACGCAAATGGTTTTAACACTAAAGGAAATCATTCCTACCCTCTTCACTAGGGCGTTGTCATCTTTTGGTGGGAGGTCTGGATCATCCTCATCATCACCCTCCGGGTCATTATCTCTTCTTGTTGGAGTATCATCACGACATCTATCATTTCTCTTCTTTCAGGGGTCATCTCTTCCACTTTTAAAAGCCCTGCCATCAACATACTTCCTCAACTTTCCTGATTTTAACATCTTCTCGATCTCATCTTTTAAGGCGAAGCACTTGTCTGTAATATGGCAATGGTCTTGGTGGAACTCACACCACAAGTTCTTGTTCCTCTTATGTGGAGGAGCCTTCATCTTCTCTGGCCATCTTAGAGACCAGTCATTATTGATCTCATTGAGGATGTGTTTGTAGCTTACAATTAGAGGGGTATAGTGTGCAAACTTATCATCAGCTGACCTCTTCTTTCTGTCCTTTTTTCTTTAGAACTTCCGGTTGCTATCGCCATTCTCATCCTTATATTTTGCAGCCATGGTCTCTTCAGCATTCATGACCCTGTCCACAGTTGCCAACAGTTCTGCCATGGACTTGGGAGGGTCTTCCGCAAGTTTACACAATAACTTCCCTTTTTGAAGACCTCCTATGATGGAGGTCATGGCTATATTCTATTCGTAGTCTTCAACCTCGAGTTTTTCTTTGTTGAATTTGGAAATGTAGCCCCTTAGGTTCTCGTTCCTGCCTTGCTTGACATACAACAGATGGGTAGTCTTCTTTTGAGGTCTTACCCTAAAACAGAAGTTGTGAATGAACCGTTCAGCCAAACCCTTAAAGTTCTCTATTGAGTTCTTTGGGAGAGAGGTAAATAAGATGTGTACATCTCCCATCAAAGTCCTGAAGAAGGCCCGACATTTCATCTCATCTGGTATTGAGTAAAGTCCACCGCAGATTGGTACATATCAATATGATGTACAGGGTTGGTGCTACCATCATACTTGGGAGACACCGTAGGTGGCTTGAACTTGGCAGGGGTAGGGAAGCTCACTATCTTAGCCATGAACGAAGAGCCTTCTGAGAAACCTCTTTGCAGTGGGCCCCGGCTTTTGATGATGTCTCTTAGCTTGTCCTTAAGACATTGGATGGAGTCATTCCATGGTCTTACAACATCACCCTGGTCGAGGTTGTCACTAGCCACCTCCAAGGGGTGGACTGAGGGTTCCCCGGCTGCAACACAATGTCAGCTGTTTGGTCGACCTTCATGGGGCCGACGTTGTCCCTCTTCCCTTTGTGATCCAGCTACACTTCTTAACCTGGATAACCTCTGTCGCAGGTTATTTACTGGGTCAAGCCTTTCAAAGGCCGACCCTCTACTTAATCGATCAAAAGCTGACCCTCTTTGCTGGGCTTCTTCACCTCTTCGGCCTCCACAACCTCAGCTCTACTGGATATGACGTACTGTATTATTTGAAACCTCATACGGATCCCAACAATCTTCTAGAGCATCTTCTACCTCCAAATCATCATACATATCCTCAGGTCAATGGTGTCCTTTCCTCCCCAGATGCAAGCGTATAGGGTCAGCAACATCCCTCCTCCGCTAAGGTGTAGGTTGGTCTTTCCTCGGTGCCTAGGGTGGTCCCCTGGCATCAGGATGAGGCTGAATAGCCACCGGAGTAATCATCTCCGTTGAGACCTCAGGTGGTCTCATCATGTTTTGACTGAGTTGCGCAAATTGCTCCTTCATTGCTTGTTGTGTTGCAGCCAAAGACCTCAAGGCTACTGCCACTTTCGCCATTTCGGACTGAGGCGGTACTTGGATGGAACTAGGCCCTCCAGCACCAGGCAGTGGAAGAGGTGGAAGTAATTCCAGTGTCATGTGTGTTAACTTAAAGAGCTTGTAGAGTAAATGAGCTTTGTACCTTAATGGACCTCTTTCAATGGTTAAACAGCTCCACACAAGGGGTGAGGCCTGGTTCACCACCAGAGTCTTCGGTGAGGTTAAGCAAAAAATGAGGAAGAGACAGCTTCTCGTTCCCACAAGCGGCGCCAAAATGATGATGCAGTAAATAACACCACCCTTCAAGGTGTTTGTAAGCTCATATTAGTGATAACAATGGCAGCATAAGTACATGCTAAATATAAGAGATTGAGATGAGGAGAAGAGGATAAACACCCATATATAAGTGGTTCAGCCAATCAGGCCTACGTCCACTGTGCAAGTGAGCGAATATGATCACTAAAATAGGGCACTAATGGAAATGGATACAATCTCTCAAGCTTTTCTCTCTCCACTATATAATTTGACAGAGTTTAATCTAGGGTTGTAATTTTTGGATCCCTTTACAAGTTGAGGATGACCTCTATATATAGTTCTTGGGGGGTGTAATGTGCCTCTCAAGCTTACAATAAGCATGTGCATGAGCATCGAGCCAATATGAGAGTGACACCTAACTGATCTCAACTAAGTTATGATGACCTCAATATTTCCTCATATGGAGGGAATAATTCAGTTATAACAGATTTGTCTACGTGCTCCAATTTATACACGAATGTGTAAAAGCTCGGCTGCCTTCGGGTGATACCAACCTTGGCCTGGAAGAGTATAAGGTTGGTGAAGTCTGGCAACTGCCCAAACAGATGTTATCCGTGATGATCTCGTCTTAGTAGGGAAGCCGAGGTAAGGCAGGTGAAGCTGTAATGTCGGCGTGGACCGAGGTTATGGTGGAATAGCAGGAATGTCGGCTGGTTCCCAACCGAGGCTAATTACGATGATTGTGCAATCTCTGCTTCCTCGGCTTACACCCAGCCGAGGTAGCTGTACGATGTAGGCATGATGATTACTCCAGCCGATCTGATGGATTACCATCTCCATGGATCACGAAGACCTCAGCTGTTGCCTGGATGTGAGGCAACTAGTAACGTCGGCCATGGTTGACCTTGCTTAGGAAGACACCGCTGGTCGCTAATCTGGGGCCCTTCTAACCTCAGCCATATCCCTGGCCGAGGTTGGTGTCTCTGAGCTGTTGGGTACATATAGGGCATATCAGTTCATGTGCATGCTTCGCCTAGTTTTGAGGGCGAAATTCTTTGGTAGTGGGGAAGTATCTGACACCCCATGTTTTTATTATTTAATTTAATTAATTAATCAGAATATTTGAGAAAAAAATAATTTTTTGGATTTAATAATTTTTATTTGGTTAAATATGTTGGTTATGATTTTAGAAGAATAAAACTTCAAGCGGAATCGAAATCGGAGTTAAAATGAAGTTTTTATGAGAGTTTTATGTTTAGCCTAAAAAGAAAGGAAAAAATATTTGTCACGGATTTAGTCCGTGTCTAATAAAAAATTGATTTTTATTTAAATGATATTAAAAGAAGTAGAACGGCAGTGTCCGCGTACCTGTTTGATCGATCGATCGACCTAGGGCGTCGATCGATCGACTATGCCAGATTTGAGGCAATTCGGTGATTTTATTTTTAGTGTTAGAGTGGGATTAGGATTTCTAATTAGTATATAAGACTATTAATCCGTAGGGGGACTTCTCATAATCATTTTTTCTCAAGTTTTTTACCAGAGAACACTTCCAAATAATTTTCCTCTCAACCATAATCATCAACCTCCAACACAATCAAGTTTTTTGTCACAAGTTTTGGGAGGCCTAATTGGGGTTTAATCAAGTTGATTCAAGAACACTTCTTTGCAAATTTTTCGAGAGGAATCCAACCGTGCTACCAGTTTTTCTTCAACTTAATCTCAGGCATGAATAATCTATTCTTTTCCTTTAGTATTATGCGTTTTAAGTGTCGCCTAAACACTTAATTACATATTTTCCTAAAAATAATTAATAAATTAATTAGAGAAAGTGGACACTAACTATGGGGCTATTTTTATAAAATCTTTTAATCTGAATAATATTCATAACCCTTTAGGTACGGAGGATTTACGAGTGATTTTTGGTTTTATTGGTGTAGGTTGCATGTAGAAAAACCCTAGTTTTAAAATAAATGGATTTGGGGGCGTATAACTCATGTAATTTGTATTGAAACAATGGAATAAGAATTATGATGCTTTAAGTGATGAAATAGCAGTATATGTAATTTAAATAATTAAATGAGATTAATTGGATGCTTATGACGAGATGATAATTAAATTAAGATATAATTAAATTGGACTATCATGCGTAGTTTTATATGTTAATTAATTATGCTTGTTTCTGTGACTTGTTGGTATTATTATATTGCCTTTGTGACGACGAGTTGTTGGGTAATTTTTGCTCTCCATATATTTTAGGATGCCTTCTAGGTATGGTACTAGTGGGTAGGCCTTTTGATGATTTACGTCTTCTAGGTATGGGACTAGTGATGCTAGATTATCGCGTTTTTCTTATCTTGGGGGTGGGATGATTTTTGGTACTTTATCATCGTTACGCTAGCCTAGGCATGAGACTAGGTCGAAGTTTAGGTTAGAAATTCTTCTTATACATAGGGTAGGATGTAATAATAACTTGGGGACCCTTAGTTATAGGACTAAGGAGAATTTTGAGGATCTCACATCGATTAAAAGGGTGGGGTGATTATGAATTGAGAAATTGAGAATTAATGCCTAAGATAAAAAAGGGTATTAAAATTTGTGGCGACATAATGTGTCGGGGCCGAAAGTTTAAACGGGTCAAAAGGAAATTTATGTCGTGTCGTACGTGGAACCTTGTCATGTGTCGGGATCGACAGTTTAAATGGGTCAGAGGGCGATTGACAAGGGAAAGTGTGACACTTAAATAAAAAATGAGAACAATAATAAAAATTGGTTATTTTAATAAATTAACATCGTGGGACTTGGGAATTTTAAAGTCATATTGGTGTGCCTTTTAAATGGGGGTCTCTACGGGTAGTTAGTAATTTATATTTATCGTGTTTAATTATTCCGTTTAATTTAAAATATTCTATTGTGATATTTATTGCGTATAATGATACTGTCTGGGTTCAAGGATCCTATTTGAGGGGAGTAGTGTGTATTCTTGCTCGGGGTTTTGGCTCTGACCCATGCGTTGATTAACCTTTTTCAAGATGAGATTTGGAGAAGATGCATAAGATTATCGAAGTTATCATTTGAAGGTGAAGCGGTAGTTATTTATTTTTATGGCATAGTTTAGTTAGACTTTCCTTTCTAGTCGTATTTAATTATGAGACTTCATTGGAGTTTAATTGGGTCATTCGGTTCGAAAGTTGTTTAGAGTATTTCTATTGGATTATTCAGATCTTTAATATTCAGATTTTATTTAATCATTTTTGGAGATTGGATTTATTCGTAGTTAGCATGTGATGGACCTTTTATCGCTTAGATGTTTATGATCGTTTGAGATTGATTTAATTATATATGTTATGGACTGATGTAATTGTGTCTCATATCTGTCTCATGCTAAGAATGGTGTTCATTTCGATCACGCCTGGCATAGTTCGGCGGCGATGGCTGGCCACCCTGTATGTAAAATTTTGCGGGGTGTGACACCCTTCTAAGTATTCATTGGCGACTATCCCTAATTATTTTGTTTTGCCTTTTTTCAGTTTTGGACCATTAATAAAGAACTGGGTCAACTATTTTTTTGAGCATGAAGCCGTGTGTCTTCATTGGTTGATGCCATGGTGGGGAGACATGTAACCTATTTTATAGCAAAAGAGTATTGGTATGTGGGGTTAGTTGGCCTTCGTCAGACTTCTTTTTATTTCCCCTCACGGCTTCCGTGCCAAGTCGCATGGGAACAAATTGTGCCTCATCGTATATCGAACTTCTTCCCGGTGGAGGACCTTATTGAATCATTGCGGATGATGTTGGGTTTTGTGTGGAAACACAGTTGGCCATCTACTCATCCATCAAAATCAGTAGGAGGGGCTAGGCATGTATCTAGGGATTACCTGAAGTGGTTGTGGAAGCAGGTAGCGGAGAAGATCATGCAGGAACAGACATCAAAGATGGCCCGTAAACTTCGACACCATAAAGGAATGTGTTTTGGTTTCGTCTAAACTTGTCAGGGCATATCGTTCCATAGAGGGCATACATAGTATTAACCAGGAGTGGGAGACTTGAGGAGACCTCCGAGGGCTGAGAATGATGAGGAAGCGAGGCCTTTGGGTAGTTAAAGTCAATGTATGTGAATCTTGGGTGATATTTTATGAAGCTAGTGTAATTTTTGTGAATCGGTGTTTTGTGTTTTCAGGGTTTGGAATAATTTTTATAAAGATAGTAAATATTAGATTTGTTTAAAGATGGCTTAGTCAGTGGAAGGGGGGTAGTCTGTTTAAATCTCTTCACTGATACTTCATGTAATGGATATGCATTCCTTAATTAGAAGTAAAAATGATTTTGATCATACTTTGTTGTCAGTCTTGATGAATTTTGCATTTGAATTGTCTAAACCAATTGGCAAGGCATAAATAATCCTTTTATTCATGTAAATGATAAGATGGACCGCCATTCTCGGAGGATAGAAAAGAATAGAATTTTTTAAGAACGGTATCTTGCCCTTGTATAGCGTATGGGCTGCCTACGTACCTCTTGGGGTGTCAAAAAAATTTCATGTATCTCATTTTGAAAAGAAAATATTTTTAAGAGGATCATGTCCCACGTAGTTCTGGGTAGGGGAAATGAAGAATTGGTTTTAGAATAGAAGGGGGATAAGAAGAGTCGTAGCGCGCCGAGATTTTGGACAAAGGGTAAAATTTGTTTAGATGGTCCGCGTTTATCAGATGCGCCATCTCTTCTTCATGAGCATAGGGGCGCCGCCTGACAGAATTTTTTTGACAATGTAAGGGCCTCTAATTTGATTCAAATTTCTCGACAGGTTCTATGATCCCTTAAAGTCAAGCTCTCCTTCCTGGATACCACGGTCCCACACTTTTCAATCGAATGATCATACTATCTGGTGATGATACCCCCAATATATGGTATAAAGACTTAAATCTCCTTTTATCTAAGAATGACTTTTTGTCAAAGAGGCTCTGATGCTAGTCTTCTTCGCTAACTTTCCTTTCAAGCATGATGCGTAGGGAATGTATTTCTAGCTCAATGAGTAGGATTTGTTCCATGTTATACACTAGAAAATAAGGGGTAGCCCTAATAGGCGTTCTGATTGAAGTGTGATAGCCCCAGAGGGTGTAAGGGATTCGATCAGCCCAATCTTTGTAACTCCCAGTCATCTTACTGATGATGATTTTAAGGATTTTTTGGCAGCTTCAATAACACCATTAGTTTGGAGTTGATAGAGAGAAGATTTGTGTCTCTGAATCCCATACTCGTCGACTAGTTCTGTGACATTTGTTTTGAAGTGGAGTCTATTATCTGATACTAACTCATAGAGAACTCTGCATCGACAGATGATGTTCTTTTTTATAAACTTATCCATTTTCTTGGCATTCAGCATTGCGTATGACTCGTCTTCGACCCATTTGCTGAAGTAATCTATGGTGTCCAGGATGAATTCATGACCGTTTAAAGCTTTGGGAGTAACCTTCCCTAGGATGTCAATACCCCAGGTGGATAAAGGACAGGGAGAGGTCATGTTATGTAGTTCTCGAGGAGGTAAGTGTTAGATATTGGCAAATTACTAGCATTTGAGGCATCTTCAAACATAGGTTGTGAAATATTGAACCATGATGGTCTAGTAGTATCCTTGATAGATGATCTTCTTAGCAGGAATATTACCGTTCATGTGGGGACAACATTCCCCGCTATGGATCTTCTTAATCATTTCTTCAACATCGGCCCCTAGTATGGAGTGCAAATGGGTTCCATCGAAGTTTATCTTGAAAAGAACTTTATCGTAGATGATATACTGGGCAGCTAATTTTGCAAAGGATCGGGTAGTTTTTCTTATCTTCATTTTAGGGATATCTACCATGTTTCAAGAGGCTCCAAATGGAATAGAACCATAACCCGTCCATATCAGAATCGTCCTCAGTGACGAGTTCAATGTGGTAGCAATGGGTGGGCATAGCTTGTTTCTGAACCAGGAAAGGAGCCATTGTTATTCCTTCTGGCATGTCGACCATGGAGGCCATGGTACCAATGGCTTCATTTAGATTGTTCTTTGTACGAGGCATGTAATGGAAGGTGACATATTTAAAGTTGGATGTTAATTCTTCTAGGTGGGCATGGAAGGGTAGTAACTTCTCTAAAAAAATTCAAGTTTAAGCCCCGGGGGTGGGGGAGGGGAAGCTGTGGACCAAGGGTCATAGATAACCTTTAGGGCCAGCACCTTTTAAGTTCTTAAGGATTTGTTTAAAGGGAGTATCCGTAGACGTCTAGGTACCAGATTACTTTCTTAAGGGTGATCTTACGGCCTTTAGTACATACCTCATACTCAGTCGTGGAAGTCTATTTTGATGGCAATGGGGTGTGAGAGTCATTAGGTGTGATCAGGAATATCCCAATACCGTATCCTTTCTTGTTGGAAGCTCCATCAAAGAACATTTTCATCTAAGGTCCTCTTGAGAGGTGTATAAAATATCTTTATCCGGGAATTCAAAGACCCACACATCGATCCCTTCCATGGGGTAATCAACAAGGTAGTCTAATATGGCTCTCCCTTTCATAGTTTTCTACGTGACATACACAATATCAAACTCATCTAGGAACATCAACCAATGGTCCATTTAGGTGGACAGAGCGGGATTTTATAGTAGGTACTTGATTGGGATTTATCCGGGACTAAGAAAAACATATTGTGCCATAAATTCTACGTGACCCAGACTAAGGTGACACGTGCTTTCTCTAAAGCAATGTAATTGAATTCGTACCCGACCAATTTTCAACTAGCGTATTAGATGGATATATCCTTATGAGATTCTTCAATGTATTGGTCTAGCAAAGACCTAACTACATTATCAATAATGGTTAAGTATATGAGGAGGGGGAAACCTGGATGTAGAGGCATGAGCATCAGAGGTAGGGTGAGGCATCGCTTGATTCAGTCAAAGGCTTCGTGGTAGGCCTCATTCTATACATTAGTTGAATCCTTTCAGAGAAGTTTTAAAATGGGTTTGCAGATAAAAGTCAATTATCTAATGAGCCAACTGATGTACTATAGTTTACCCAAGAATCCTCGAACTTCCTTTTTTGTGTATAGCGGTGGAATCTCAAATATGGCTTTCAATTTGGTAGGGTCTTCTTCGATTCCCTTGTCGCTGACTATAAACCCCAAGAGCTTTCCTTTCATGACGTAGAAAAGACATTTTTGTGGATTTAGCCTCATCTGGTCATTCAAAGAACTTTCAGAGGGCATGAAAATAACCTTCCCAAGTCTTAGATTTAATGACCATGTCATTTACGTAGACTTTGACCTCATTGTGAATAAGTTTATGCATGATGATTGTGGCAGCCCTTTGATAGGTAGCCCTGGCATTCTTGAGTCCAAATATCTTGACAGTATAGCAGAAACTCCTCAATGGGGTGATGAAGGCGGTTTTCTCATGATGGTTAGGGTGCATCGTAATCTGGTTATATACAGCGAATCCATCGACAAACTATTTGAGGGATTGGATAGCTATGTTGTCCATGATCATGTCGATATTGGGCAAAGGGAAATTTTCTTTTGGGGTTGCTTTATTCTAATCTCATTAGTCAACACACATGCAGATTTTCCTCCCATTTTTTTCATGGGAACGATGTTAACGAGCCATGTCGGATGTTCGACTATTCGAACGAAACCCACGTTCAATTGCTTGACCACTTCCTCTTTGACTTTGAGTGACCATTTGGTACGGAGTTTCCTTAACTTCTGTTTGAACGACTTGAATTATGGTAATGTTGGGATCTCACATTGAACTACTTTAGGGTCCATGTCAAGCATTCCATTATAGGACCATGCAAAGACATCCATGAATTCTTTCAGCCATTCTTTAAATTGTGCACGCTCATGCTTGTTAAGGATGGAACCTATGCTCATCTCACACAGGTGGATATTGGAATCAAGAATAATAAAAATAGTCTCATCATCATTAATTTTAACTCGATTATGTTGTTTTTATTCTCCTTATTAAGATCAGGTACGAATTGTTCATTTGCAAAATCATCATCATCAAAGGTTTGATTAGACTAAATATAATTATTGTAGGGGACAATAAGATACTCAAAATCCTTATTTATTTTATTTTTAGTAAAATAGCATTGAGAACCTCATCAAAATAGGTTTCAGTTAGATTGATATCAGGAAAAGGGAAAATAATAATAATAGGGGAACAAACTTGGATAGGGTAAACAATAGGGTTAGGTTGAATCTGAGTAGGTTGGACTGGTATGGAGTTAAATTTTATGAGAGGCATGCCAACATATTTGATTTGAGAAGATGGGTTCAATACTGTGATGTCTGAGGGGATCGTGCATAGACTTAGCCTTAGTGTCTGGAAGTCAAATGTGTCTTTGAAATCACTTTCCTTAGAGTCATTGGTAGTTATTATGGCTTTCTTGGTAAGAGGTTGCACTTCATGTTTGTAATCTTCGGCCTAAGAGTAATTGTCTTAAAAGAATATTTCCATCCATGGTTTCATTTTCTTGTCAACATGGTTGTTCCACGGTTCAGCGAATCCATAAAAGGGGAAGTCTTCACCCTCCTTGATAAATGTTTCATTCAAAGAGTCTCCTGAAACAGTCTTTTCATCTTTTAAGATTCCTTTCAGACTCAATCAATGGAGAATTTTGAGTTCATCCGGTGATGGTTAGTAGCCAAGGCCATATGGGTAAAGTCCTGCTTCAGGACTATGGGCTCTAGGATACCTTGTTGGCATTGCCCTAGCCCCATTCCAGGCATGGAGTGCATATTTTTGAAAACTTGAATCACATTGACGTTGCCATGAGGGTTATGTTTTCAATAGACCCGGTATTTGAAATGGTCTCATACTTGGATGGGAGGTGGATTAATTCTAAAATCAGAGAGGAGCATGTCATTCGTCCCAGATAGATTTCCAATACTGGATTGGTAGTGCTGGCATTGTCTGTATTGTCATTGTGGCCGTCCTGAGGAGGGTCCGAGGAGGGCTTCCACTCTTTTTTTGGCATGCGCGCGAGATTGCATCCTTTCTCAGGGCGCTCTACCTTCATCAATGTGGGGTAATATGTAAATATAGATTCGTCGATCTATTTTGTACAAAATAGGAAAAAGAAATATTATCAGCTCAAGAGAACAACATCAACGACATTATTAGTGTTGTCAAAACCAAGCAGTTCAAAGGTCCAGGGATTAAGTTATCGTATGGGAAGGTCTTAAAAACCCATCATATCCCTTCGATCTCTCATGGGAATGTGTTAATATTCTCTGATTAAACTCCGTGAAGTGTGTTCTCATCTACATAATATAAATGGAGAATGGAATTGCTCAACTCGAATCATGGAAAAGGACGGAGTCAGGTCATCCTTAGGATTGTTTCCCACAGAGTAATTCAAAAATATATTGTAAGTGTTTGTCGATTCACAAGTAGTTATAGAAGAATGAATGTGTACATTGGACAAGACACAAGCATGCAAGCATATAAAATCCATTAAGAATTATATAATACAAACGAGGTAACGAATGATGTATAATGGAGGAATCGAGTCAAGGGATTTACCCAAGATGCCTACATAGCCTAAGGGGAATCAAAGTCCATGTAGTTCGAAATTAACGTAAAGCGGGGTTTAACACATAAATCCAAACGGGAAATTTCTCGTATATGCGTGTGTAGAGATAAATGTGCTTCAAGTGTCAGGATGTGTAGTGATAATCCCTCTTTTGGAATTTATAGGTAAACACTCTTTTTCTTGTTTTGGGTTATTTTATGAAAATAAATTTTGTGCAAATACTAATAATAAAGGTTTGATATTAAGGTATGTGATGTAATGAAATAAAGCGCTAACGTATATATAAAAGAACTAATGAGAAAATAAGAGAATTTAAATATGAGGGTGGAGAATTGAGCCTCCGTATGAAGAGTTGAAGTGGATCTTGATTGTAGATGTGTTGATATCACAATGAGGTGATGGTAGTATGAGGATATGGGTGAGAATTTACTAAATGGAGTATGAAAATGATGGAAGGAATGCGGGAAATAGGCATTTAAAGAGGTGAACAACTCTGAATTCGAGATAATGTTCTCTGAATTGCTGAGAGGGTTGTCCTGGGGTGACTTTCAAAGCTAAGTCATGGGATCTATTTATAGGACCCGAGGAGTGCCAATCGGTAGGATCCTGGATGACCTATCATCATAGAACCCTAGACATACTATTGGCAAGCAACATCTTGTGGGTGCCATTCAACTGCCTGAGATTATTTTTTAGAAAAATGGTCATAAAATGCAATATGTAAGTCAAACTCCCAAATGGGGTGGTCCATTATAAAGTGGATTCATAGCCCTTTAAGAAACCATTAAGCCCCTAGCGGGTTCCGGACTTGACCAAGGTCAAACAAGGCTAAAAAATTCTCGTTGGTCACTAGACAAGAAGTTTTTAGAGGGAAATATATTGTTTGTCCAAATCATATGGCCGATTCGCTCACAGGACAGGCTGTTGGAAAGGATATTCAGTGACCTTCGAGATTTCATTCAGTTGCATTTGGTTCAGAGAGTTCACCAAGATCAAATAGGGTCCGAAAGTTCCTGGTGACCCTTTAGAGTGAAATGGGTCATTCGTCCGTACCGTAAGGCTAGTTCATGAATGGGGTGGACTGTTGTAAAGGGTATTCAAATCCCTTCAAACATTCATTGAGATTTGCTCAAGCTGAAGAGTTGATCGGGGTCAAAGGAGTCTTAGAAGAACTCAATAGCCTTTAGATCAGCTTTGGGGGTAAAATGGATCGTTCGTCCGTATCGTAGGGACGAATTTGTGCACGAGGTAGATCGTTAGAAAGGGGATTCAGATCCTTTTGAAAATTCATTGAGCTTTCTCTTAAGCGAGGAAGTTAATCGGAGTCAAACAGGGACCGGGAGCACTCAGTGGCCTCTAAATTGCTACCCAAAGTATGACCTAGGGTTTGTGGTGAACGGGTGAGTGCTAGGGACCTAAGGAGGTGATTAAGAGGGTCCTTGGATGGGGTTTCTGCATAGATCTCCTCAATAGTAGATTTTAAAACAAGTGAAGTTTGTCGAATGATAGACACCACATCGATGTTGGGGAAGAGGATCTTAGGTCAATTCTATGGATCTAGAGTATCAGGTTGACTGAGTCAGAGTGTCGAGGTCAGTTCAGAGGATCGAAGGAGATGAAGATGACCAATTCAGTAGGTCAAGGTCGATTCTGAGGACCAAAGGAGAATAGGATGACCGGTTTTGTGTGTCAAAGTAAATTCTTAGGACCTAGGGAGACGAGGATATCCGAATATGTGGGTCGAAGATGCATTAATATTGGTTTTAAGGGGCTAGGGAGACCAATTCAGTGGGTCAGGGATAATTCTGAGGACTTAAAGTGATGTTGAGGATGACCGACTCAGCAGGTCAAGGTCAATTCTGAGGACCAAAAGTTATAGCGACCAATTCTGAGGGTCGAGGTCAATAATGAGGACCTAAAGTTGTGACGACTAATTATAAGGGTCAAGGTCAATATTGAGGACCTAAAGTTATGATGATCAATTCTGAGGTCCGAGGTCAATGCTGAGGACCTAAAGTTGTGATGACCGATTTCGAGGGTCGAGGTCAATTATGAGGACCTTAAGTTTGGGATGACCAATTATACAGGTCGAGGTCAATTCTGAGGACCATAATTTTAGGATGACCAAGTATGTGGGTCGAGGTAAATTCTGAGGACCTTAAGTTGGAATGACTAATTTTGAGGGCCAGGGTCAATTCTCTAGACTTGGGACGACCAATTCTGGGAGTCGAGGTCAATTTTGAGGAACGTAAGTTTGGGATGAACAATTTTTTGGGTCGAGGTCAATTATGAGGACATTAAGTTGGGATGACCAATTCAGAAGGCCGAGATCAATTATGGGGACCAAAAGTTATAGCGACCAGTTCTGAGGTCCGAGGTCAATTCTAAGGGCCTTGAGTCATGAAGACCAATTCTGAGGGCCAAGGTCATTTTCTGAGGACCTTGAATTATAACGCATGGAATAGCTCTCCTAGGGAAATTTAGAGTACTTTAGGAGTGCAGGTGCACTTGGGGTTCCATTTGGGGATTATGTTATCTCAAAACTCCATTGTGATATGTTTAGTTTTGAGGTTCCAGTTGTGGAATTGTAGTAGACATGGATGCGGGCACATCATTGGTTCCACTGTGTAGTATGTGGAGGATAAGAGTGTATTATTAATCCAGATGGTGATTTTGAGAGTTTGTGTGACGCCCCGACTTAATTACATTAAAATCATCATTTTAATTATAGAGATAAATTCCCATTAAAAAATATTGTTCTTAAAATCTCTCAAATAGAGCACAAGATTTTTTTTTCTTTTCAAAGACATGGTTAGATGAAAACATAACTACCTTTACACATAACTTCAAAGTACCAAAAAAATTTACTCACATAAGTTTCTAAGTTTAATATTTACCCAAAAATCTTGTTGATATTGAACCCACATTATTTTTCCTCCACTTTCATGTTTAACGTCCTAACTTGTCAGTGAACTCCAAACGACAACACTATAGGAGTGTAAGAAATAAAATCTTTGTGAATGACCATATACATGCACATACTACGCATAAAGCCAATTTGAATAAACATTTTTATTTTCTAATGTTATAACCCAACGGTAATTGTGAAACTCTCGCAAGCCTGGATCAGGCACAGTCCAATTAACCCACCACAGTTAATAGGGACCACCACATCCCTTTATTATGCCCGAGTACACAAATTTTTAGGTTGGATTAATGGGACCTCCACATTCCATATGATCCACCACAGTCCTTAACATTAGATAAAGGACCCTCCACAGTCCATAACATTAGATAACTTCACATAAATTTTTTAATCATATGTATATGTTTCATAAGAGCCACATCACTCCATAAGCATTCCAACACATGTATTTAACTACACATTTTCATACGAAAATATAAACATTTATATTTCATAGGGAAGGTCACTCACCTTTACGTAGGTACTAAGATTAATACCCAAACTATTTCCTTGGTATGGTAGTATTGGCCACTTCCCCACATAACAATTCAGCATCATTAGTATTTAAATAAATAAATAACATTTAACCCCGTAATACATCACATCAATTGGTTAATCTGAAATAACTAAAAAAAGGAATAAAATATGACACTTCACATTTTTATAACACCCAATTCATTACGGTTCTAACACAATTTACAAAACTAAATTATGAATTCTTTACACAAAGTTATTCCCCTTTTATTACAACCTTTTCCAAATCATTTCTGTGGAAAAATAGTAACAAAAATTCAACTTCAACACAACCACTAAGCCAAACCAGAAGGTGTTTTATTATAATCTTTGAGAAACAAAACTAAGCCGGAATAGGCCATTAATGCAAAGCCTAACATGATTAAGCATGCATACTCTCCACCCAGGCATCAATCGTGGAAACATGTACTAAACATGTTTTTAACATATACACACATCATATATACGAATTTTCAAAATTAAAAATCTCTGTAAGAAGGTGATTCAAATCTAGGACTTTAAAGTTAACATTTACGATCCTAGCAAAAGTTCTCACGTTTGTTCTTAAACCATTCTTGTTTTAACAAAATTTGGCAATATGGGTATCATTCAAATATTTATCAAAATCAGAAACAAAAATATACAAAATGTAAAACTAATTCATGTGATCAAATTTAACAAAGAGGTAATAACCATATAAGATCTCCTCGATTTATGGTAAATTTTCAAAGAAAATTCTTCCTTAAACCTTCCTTTCTCTCTCTTTATGAAAAAACCTTCAAACCTCATCATTTCCCATGAGGAAGAAGGTTTATATAAGATTTTGGATCATCAAATACGTTCTAAGGGGTACAATATCAATTATCCTTGTGCTTACGTACGATTGGTGGGACAAAAGGTCCAATCAAACAATTCCACTATAACAATTTTGTCCCACATTGGTAAAATAATCATAACTCATTGTTACGGAACCTAATTTACTCCCACTTTGAGTCTATGCGTGGATAACTTATATATCTACAAATTTCATGTTTGTGTTTTTCCAAAATCATAAAACGTGTTTGTTTAATTTGGGCACGAACAAGAAAGTAGAAATTTACCTATAATCTCAAAACTTTCACATTTTGCGACCAAACATTGGCAATTTCGCACCAACACTCAAGTTTACTTTTACAAACATAATTATGCATTTAAAACATATAGTATGATACATTTAACCACATAACCAATCTTATCCTCTTAACATGTTATCATCGATCATAAGCTTAATTAGAATCTAATGCAAGCAACATATATATATATATATATATATATATATATATATATCACATGAGTATGCATCATAAAAACATGATAATTACAATGTTTAACACCCATCCCCAACTTATAAGTCATACTTATACATAATCATATAATTAACATTCCTAATCACGTTTTAGGACCTTATAATTCTACCTTTCTAATTAAAAAATCATCCTCGAAATTTGACTCATAAGAAACTTACCAAACGGATGACGATATTGCTTTTTCATGTTATCCTCTCCTTCCTAGGTGGCATACGCCACCTCCTGACTTCTCCACATTACCTGAACTAATGGAATGGTTTTATGACATAACACTTGCTAATTTCTATCTAAAATTTCAATGGGTTCTTCCACGTAGGTCAAGTTATCCCAAAGCTTTATTGGTTGTGAAATAAACACATGTGAAGGATCGAGCATATACTTACGTAACATTGATATATGAAAAACATCATGTTTACGAGACAATTCTGATGGTAATGTCAATTTATAAGCTATATATCTAACCCATTTTACTATTTCATAAGGCCCAGTGTACCTAGGACTTAATTTTCCTTTCTTCTCAAATTTCATAACCTCTCTCGAAGGAGAAACACGTAGGAATACTCGATCACGTTCCTCAAATTTCAATCATTTCCTTCGATTATCTACATAGATTTGATGTCTAGTTTACGTCTCCTTTATGAATAAGACTTATCTTCTCAGTAGACTACTACATAATTTATGTCCCAAGTAGTTTTCATTCTCCTACTTCAGTCCAACATATTGGTGTCCTGCGTTTCTCCCATACAAAGCTTCATAAAGATCCATCTCGATACTTGAATGATAACTATTATTATAAGCAAACTCTATTAGTGACAAGTGTTCATCCCAACTTCCTTTGAACTCGAATACACAAATTCGTAACATGTCTTCGCTATCTAGATTATTCTTTCTCACTTCCCATCAGTCTGAGGATGAAAAGATGTACAAAATATAAATTTAGTACCCAAAGCTTGTTATAAACTAGGACCAAAGTGAAAAGTAAACTTAATATCTCGATCAGAAATAATAGACAAAGGTTCAGCGTGTAATCTAATAATCTCATCCATATATATTTTGGCATATTTATCTGTGGAGTAATTAGTTTTAACAGGAAGAAAATGTGCAGACTTACTCAATCTATCAATGACAACCCAAATAGAATCAAACCCTCATGATGATTTTGGTAAACCTATAACGAAATTTGTGGTAACATGCTCCTATTTCCACCCAGGAATAGGTAACGACTGTAGTAAAACACTTGGCTTATGATGCTCCGCCTTCACCTGTTGGCAAGCTAGACAACTAGCAACAAAATCTACAATGTCGTGTTTCATTCCCGGCCACCAATAACATTGTTTCAAATCTCTATAAAGTTTTTCGCTTCCTCGATCCATAGCATATAAAGAACAATGGGATTCCTCCAAAATTATTCTCTGTAAATCAGGCACATTGGGTACACATAAACGGTTATTGTATATAACAATGTCATCATCACAAATAGAAAATTCATTTGCTTTACCCTTTTTTATATTATCTCTAACTTTCTCCAATTCTATATCTCCTTCCTATGGTTGTCTTATCCAGTCTATCAGTGTAGGTCTAACATTTAAACGTGATAGTATTCTACAAGAATCATTCAAAGTTAATTCCATCCCCGTTAAATCTAGTTCTCTCAGTGGGTCAAATCAAATGAAATAAATACACGATATTCTACCTATAGATTTTCTACTCAGAGCATCAGCAATAACACTAGCTTTACCCGGATGGTGATGTATTGTGTAGTCGTAATCCTTTATAAGTTCTATCCACCTTCTTTGCCTCAAGTTCAAGTTTTTCTGAGTAAACAAATATTTTAAACTTTGATCATGAGTGAAAATTTCACAACTAACACCATATAAGTAATGTCTCCAAATCTTTAGTGCAAAAACTACTGCGGCCAACTCAAGATTATGTATATGGTAGTTGCATTCATGTATCTTTAACTGTTATGAAGCAAAACCAATTACCTTTCCATGTTGTGGCCATCCCCGGGATATGTCCTCTCGGTAGAAGAGGATCCTTCTAGGTCCCGCGCGTCCCTCTCAGGAGCGCTTCGGTCGTCGTCGGTGGGTGAGGTGAAAAATGTAGAGATATAGAGTCGCCAGTCTATTTTTCTCAAAACAGATAAAAGAAAAGGGATCCATCTCGAAGGACGGCATTCAAAGACCTACTGATACATACGAAACCAAAATGATTCGAAAAGGGTCTGGAGGCTAAGTTACAAAATGGGAAGGTGTTAGGTACCCATTCCACCCTTATGGTCTCTTATGGGTTGTTGCTATTTTCCTTTATTTCCCCGTGATATGTTTGCATGTGTATACATAGTGGATATAGGAATCGTTGACTTGTATCATGGAAGAGATAAAGTGAGTCATCCATAGGAATGTTCCTAAAAGTAATATTAGAAAATAGGATTTACGCGATTATCCTAGCGTCGATCATTATAAGGGAATGATAACGCGTGTTGAATAATACACTACTAAGAACAAATATATATATATATATATATATATATATATATATATATGTAAATAAATATAATCTAAGAGAGTTAAGTTTAAAGAATATAGAAAAATACGAAAAAAGTGGAAAAAGGACTCGAGTCTCGGGTTTTATCCCGAGACGCCTACGTAGCCTATAGAGGCATCAAAGTCCACATAGTTCGTATGCAAAATGAGGGGTGGGATTTATCCCATAAATCCAACCGGGGACTTCTCTTGTATGTGTGTGGGTGTAAAAAGTGTTTTAGTTGTGAGAAGAGTGTGACAATTCCCATTTGGAATTTATGAGCAAATAATCTTTTTCTTATTTTTTGGATTTTATTTATATGAAAATAGGAGATGTGCAATAATAATAAATAAAAATTATATTAGGATATGTGAGATAAGAGAATAAAAGTGCTAAGTAATAAAACAAGTTAATGCGAATTTAGGGGAATTTAACGAGAGAGTTGAGAAAGTTGGACCTTCTTGAAGATCATAAGCTTGATCTTGGATGTTAGAGAGTAGCCCTTGAACTTAGGTGATGACGAAGGGTACTTAATTCACCAATTTTGATGAAGAAAATGATGAAAGGTGAAGGTTGGAAAGGGATTTTGATGTGGAAATCATGTTGACTTCGAGAGAGGTTTTTTGAGCTTGCTGAGACTGATGGATCCCTGATCTTCCTCCTCTTGGAATGAGGTTAGGCACTCCTTTTTATAGGCCTGGAGCATTTCTGATTAGCATAACCCTAGTCCTTCCATTAGACAGGTGTGTTTAGGCACACTGCCGATAGGCAAGGCTTGGAACCTGCCCTTTGGTAGTGTCTTTCAGGTTCCTTCGGAAAATCGATCATAGAGCACAAACCGTTGATCAAAATCATGCACGGGGTGAACCATTGAAAAGGTATTTTAGATAGATTCTAAGTCCTTTGGACTGCTCCCGAGTTTGGGAGTTGACTTTGGGTCAAATATGGCTCGGATGTGCTCATCGATCCTTTGGACGGGGAAACTTCAGACGCAAACGGATCGTTCGTCCATATGGTAAGTCATAATCGTGCACGGGGTGAACCGTTAGAAATATGAGGATATGTACTTTGACAATCCTTAGATTTTGACTCAGCTCGAGGAGTTGACTTTGGTCAACCAGGGCCTGGAAGCATTCCGTAACCTCCTGATCGAGTTTCGAGGAAAAATGGGTCGTTCGTTCACATGGTAAGTCAGAATCGTGCATGAGATGGACCGTTAGAAATGGGTTTCAGTTCCCTTCGAATATTCATTCACTCTTGGTCGAGCTGAAGAGTTTTACTTTTGGTCAAACGGATCCTGGGAGTGCTCGATGGCCTTTAGGTCAGTACCTGGGGTATGACTTGGGGTTTGCAAGGATGAAGGGAGGTGCTGGGGACCTTAGGAGAAGTTAGGGGGTATTAGAATTAGGTGTCTATAGAGCCCCTCGACGGGTGAGTTTGGAACAAATAAAAGCCATAAAATAGACACCACATGATGCCTTTGAAAGAGGATGCGTCATGGTCGATTCTGAGGACCTAAGGATGAGGATGACCGATTCTGTGGGTCGAAGCCAATTATGAGGGCTTGAAGATGAGGGCGACCGATTCTATGGGTCAAAACCAATTCAGAGGGCTTAAAGGGGCATACTGGGGATGGTCTCAAAGATTTAGGTCAATTCCAAGAACCTACAGTAATGATGAGGGTGACCAATTCGGCGGGCCGAAGCTAATTCTGAGGGCTTAGGTTGTGATGACAGATTCTGCGAGTTGAAGCCAATTCTGCGGGCTTAAGTTGGGATGATCGATTCTACGAGTCGAAGCCAATTCTGAGGGCTTAGGTTGTGATGACCGATTCTGCGGGCTTAAGTTGGGGATGAACAATTCTATGGGTCGAAGCCAATTCTGTGGGCTTAAGGGTGAGATGACCAATTATGTGAGTTGAAGCCAATTTTGCGGGCTTAAGTATGAGACGACCAATTCTGCGAGTCAAATCCAATTCTGTGGGCTTAAGGATCAGACGACCAATTCTGCGGGTCAAAGCCAATTCTGCAGACTTAAGGATGAGATGACCAATTCTGTGGGTCAAATCCAATTCTGCGAGGTTAAGGATGAGATGAACAATTCTGAGGGTCGAAGCCAATTCTGCAGGCTTAAGGATGAGATGACAAATTCTGCGGGTCGAAGCCAATTCTGTGGGCTTAAGGATGAGATGACCAATTCTGGGGGACGAAGCCAATTCTGCGGGTTTAAGGATGAGATGACTAATTCTGTGGGTCAAAGCCAATTCTGTGGGCTTAAGGATGAGATGACTAATTCTGCGGGTCGAAGCTAATTCTGCGGGCTTAAGGTGAGATGACCAATTCGATGGGTCGAAGCCAATTCTGCGGGCTTAAGGTGAGATGACCAGCCAATTCGGCGGGCTTAAGGATGAGATGACCAATTCTACGGGTCGAAGCCAATTCTGTGGGCTTAAGGTGAGATGAACAATTCTGCAGGTCAAAGCCAATTCTGCGGGCTTAGGGTGAGATGACCAATTCTGCAGGTCGAAGCCAATTCTACGGGCTTAAGGTGAGATAACCAATTTTGTGGGTCAAAGTCAATTCTGCGGGCTTAAGTTGAGAAGTTCTTGGGGAACTGTGTCGGGAAAATTACCTCGTGATTTTAATTTGAGCTGGGGAGACGATGGCTAGGGAAATCCTTGTGTCTTTTGGAGACTTTACCTGGGGAACAGCCAATCTGATACTGGGGAAGTGATTAGATGGTCCAAGGTTTGGACATATTTCTTGGGGAGATTTGATACCTTTGGCAAATAGGATATGATCCTGAAGTTTTGGATATTTTGGAGGTCCTCTGGGGACGTTGTCGGGGAGAGGTTCGCTTGTCTTTTGAGAGTTCCACTGGGGAAATAGGGGTTATGCTTGAGTAAGTGCAAACTTTTCTTGGTGAAAATGCTCTAAATCCTTTCCGAGATTTTTAGGAAATTTCTGAGGATTTTTTAGGGTTTTTGGGTATTTTCTAGGAATTTTTATATGAAAATTTAAGGGAGGTGCCGGTTGGCATGGTGTGGAGGGTGCCTTTCGACAGTGGCATGAACTTTTGGGCTACCTCGAGAAGGCAAAGGGTCAGTGTTGATCGGTAAGTGGGGGTCAATGCTGATCGGCATAACCCTTGGCATCCTATATAACGGGGGGAATTGCCTCATTTTTCACAGCTTCTTGCCTTCTCTCTTTCTATGATTTTCTTATGTGAATCATTCTAGCATTTCGATCTCTAAAAAATGGTCGCTTTTGTGAGCACTGTGGTACACCGGGTTAGCTATTGATGATTGGGCGAATGTGGAGTGGAGGGCTAGGGCGCCTCTTGCTTTGGGGAGTGAGAACTCTTTTGACGCGTTCGAGTCGATCGCGAATGAGCGGACCTTGTTGCGGGAGATGTCGCGTCATCGCTCTTTGAGGGTGGTGAACCCTGGAGGTTATGTAACTAATGACTTTTGGCATTCTCTTTTTTTTTCCTTTTTTCTTGAATTCTGATAAGGTTTTTCTCTTTTGGCAGTCTGATGTTTCTCTATCGAATATGCGTGCCCGTGGAATGACTGGGCTTAAGGATGTCTGGGAGCATCTTCCACCTGTGGTGCGCTGGGTGGTATCCTAAGCAGGCTTTGGGAGGTTGGCGTCTGTGCTGGATGAGACGCCTCGTTCAACGACAGTCTTATGTGCTTTGGGGGAGAGGTGGTGGGACACTCCCCACACCTTTTATTTTGGTTTTGGGGAGATGACTGTGACTCCCATAAATGTTAAGAAGCTGCTGGGTCTGGATTGCGATGGAGAGCAGATAGAGGTGGATCGCTCTTTACCGGTGAGGCCGGAGGCGGTGCGCTCGACGCTTGGTGATGTGGGGAGGATAGTGTCTGGGGACTCCATCTGTCTATCTCAGCTGAAGGATGTTTTATTGGGTAGAGTGATCGATGTAGAGGACGGGCTGCAGGTGAGGCAGATGGCCCGAATGTTCATTTTTCTAGTGTTGGAGGATTTTTGGTGGCGTCGAGCGATGACGCTGTCCAATTATGGTTTTTACCATATCTGAGTATGTTTTCGAACATCCCTCTCTATGACTGGGGGAGCCTGACTTTGGCTAACCTTTAGTTTTCTCTGGATACATTCAGCTGGAGCTGCCAGCAGTCTTTCTCTGGATCCACGTATCTTCTCGAGGTATTCTTTAATTTTCCCATTTTCCTTTCATGCATTCGCATTTTCCTTATGCGTCTTTTTTTTATTATGGATTTTTTTTTATCTTTGGCAGACATGGTTTTATGAGGTGATCGGGTGTAATACCTAGTTGATAGCTTTGAAGGACGAGACTTTTGGGGACTTTTGCTAGTTGTATCGGTGGTGCAAGGCCAATCGGCAGTCGAAGAGGTCTCTCTCTAGAGGCAGTGCGTCGGGTCTTGAATGGCCTGACCAGTGACAGGGTAAGACTTCTTTCTTCTTCAGTATAAGACCTTTGGGTGCTCTGATTTTGTATTTGACTTATATCTACTGGAGATTTTTCAGGTGACCTTTTACCCTTGGGGGACAAGCGTTCAGGGGGTTGAATGGAGTAAATACGCAGATGAGTCATTTTCTGGCGCATGAGTTTTGCCATACTTGGTATATTGGGGAGAGGGTGGTCCGACAGATTGTTGAGGGAGAGGTGGTGGTGCCACCTGTGATCCCCCTATGTCTATTAGGCGGGAGCGACTGCTACCAGGGGATGCGAGGATCACGGAAATGATTGGCGAGTCTTACCTACTATACACCGATACAGCTATTTCGTATGATTATATGGAGTTTGTGGTGAGCTGGCTGATGGTGCCCAGTATATATGATGCACTGCCCTTCCCTCCTAGAGGTTCGAGTCGGCAAGTGGGTTCCTCCCACAATGGTGGCGATCCTTCAACATCTGCGGATGCGGCGACTTCAAAGGTTCCCTTTGTGCGACTGCATATCCCTTCATATAATATTCGGCGGGCTAATGGAGGGATGGTGCCTATGATGTATCATCCTCATGCGATGGACTCGAAGGATTTGGGCTTGATAGAGGAGGTTCTTCACCCTGAGGTATATATTTTATGTTCTTCTCCTTTGGTTTCTTTTGATCTTTTCTGCTTGATACTGATTTTGCTTTTTCTTACAGCATGTTCGGCTATCCACCACTTGGCTAAGGGATATTAGGGATCGGATATCTTCGACGACTGCCCATATTCAGGATGCAGTTCCTGTTCCTTCTTGCTTGGTGTCGTCTGCCTCATCCGAGGAGGAGTCTGGTTCAGGTAGCGATGGTGCGTCATCTCACCGTCGGGGAAAGAGAGCACATCGTAGGGGTGGAAGCTCTTAGAAGGGAGAGGGGAAGGTTAGGTGAGAGAGAGTAAGATAATGTGGGTTTGGGCTGAGTCCCGTTTGTTTTTTTATTTTCTTTATTTTCCTGCAACATAATGTAATACAGAAACATATATCTATGCAATGCAATGGAATTTTTTATTATCTTTTGTTGATGATGAGTGAATGAATGCATGGACATGCGCTTTTTACTTTGCTTCTAAGATCGTAAAAGTAAATATTTTTTGGATTTTAAAGGAAAGTTTATTCAAAATGAGGATTTATATAAAGATGAAAAGGGGAGATTTTTGAAATTCTGTTGAGAATATCAATTCATTTTGAGTTTTCTGAATTTTGACAAAAGAGGAAAAAGGAAAATTTCCAAAAGTAGGGGGTTGTCGATCGACAATAACCTTGTCCTGCCTATCGATAAGTCAGTCCAGTTCCATCAATTAAAAGCTTTGATTAGTACCCTCATTAGACTTCAGTACCTTGTGTGGTAAGATTTCTTCAGATTTCTGCAGAGGTTATGTCTTTTGTGGGAGTTTTCAAGTATAAAAGAGGGGTAAGAGTGGAGTGTTTTCCTCAAACCTTCACATTCCTTCTTTTTTGTCCTTTGAGATGGCTCTCCCTGGTAGTTTTGAGTTTTCCAACTACCTCAAGACTTTTGAGGCAATGTACTCTTATAATGTCGACGGTGATGCTTACAACATGCGTCGAGTTTTTTATGGCGTAATTGGCCCATATAGTGGAACATGCTGATGGCGGCAGTAAAATTATGGTACCCTGAAGACCATGTATTCCGCTTTGTCTTAAAAGAAGTCTGTCTAACTTATGAGTAATTTTTTTCCATGTTGGGGATAAATCTTAGCGTTACTGCAGCTCTGCCTGAGTTTTCCCATTCTCCCCGGGAGTTGTTGGTCAGGTTTCTTTGTGTTTTGTCCTCGGCAACCAGATCACTGATGGCTGGAGCTATGATTTCTCTTCTAGCGGTGTTGCAGTTCAGGAATTTGTAGGAGATTGGTGATGCTGGATATATCGGATCTGTCGTTCTAGGCTTGGTTTCAAAATTATTGCTGGTGATTGGGGAGCTGCTGGTGGACCCATAACTTGCAGCTATTACCTCATGGATGTCCTACCATTGCAATCCCGCGACGATGATACTAGTAGAGACTTTGAATGGCTTAGATGCTTGTCGAGAAGGTCATTCTGACTTTTTAAGGGGTAGCCCTGTGATGCTGTTCATGTGCTTGTCTGAAAGATTCCGCCTGGTGACTCCTCCGGAATACCCTTTGTCAGTTGTGACCAATTTCTTTTCACGCTATTTCATCAGTGTTGGCCTAGATATTGAGCGCTGGGAGAACTAGTTCATGGAGCATGGAGCTCTAAATCTGTATTGGTTAGTACCTTGGTGGGGACAACTATTGCCTATTTTGGAACTGGGAGAATACCTATATGTCCGACTGGTTGGTCTCAGACAGATCTCTTTTTATTTCCCTTGGCGTCTTCCGCTTCAATTTGGCTGGGAGAAGATCATGCCACCTTGAACACTAGAGTTCTTTCTGGTAGAAGATTTGACAGACCGTCTGCGCATGCGTCTTGGCTCTTTGTGGGAGAGTCGACGTCCGTCGACCCGTTCCTCTCAGTCTGTTGGGAAAGTTTGGCACATCCTTGGTGATTATATGATGTTGTTGTGGAGGAGAGTAGTTGGAAAGATGTTGGAAGTGGAGACTAGACAAAAATGGCTGGCCTTATCTGATACCATGGAAGGCGGTGTGATTGTTTTTCCAAGGTTGGTTCGAGCTTATCGGTCCTTGGAGCATCTGCGGCACTCCATTCAGGCAGGGAAAGCTTGGGGACCCGAGGATGTAGATGACGATGATGGAGCGAGCTCCTCTGGTAGATGTGGGTAGGACTCTTAGAGAGTTTATTTTGTACTGGGAAATAAGTTTGGGAATTTATTTGGCTTTTTCAGGAAGGTAGGGGAAGGAAGTTATCCGTTCCTTATGTAATTGCACTGTAATTTCTTATTAGTGAAATAAACAAGTTTTTTATCATCTAGCTATGCCTTTTCATGAAATTTATATTTTGAATTATCTATACCGATCGCTAAGGCATGCACAATCCATATGTTCAAGCATATGTTAAAGTGAACTATCATTCTCGAAAATAAGAAAATAATAGTTTTTTATGAAAAAGAAGGGGACGTGCTCATATAAGATGTATGAGCTGCCTACGTACCTCTGGGGGCTTTAGAAAATTTAAATTTTTCTGAGAATGAGCTTTGTAGAGGATTAAGCCCACGTAGTTCCAGGTAGAGGGAAATGAAGATATATATTTTTTAGAATATAAGGGAGATGAGAAGAGTAGTAGCACGTCGAGATTTCGGACTAGGGGTAAAATTTCTTGAGATGGTCCAGGTTGACTGGACGAGCCATCTCTTCTCCATCTAAGTCGGTCAGAATGACTGCACCACCGAACAAGATCTTCTTAACAATGTATGGGCCGCTCTAATTGGGCATGAATTTCTCTCTAGGGTCCCAGATGGGCTCTACTATTTCTTTGAGGGCTAAATCCCCTTCTTGGACACCGCAGTCTTGAGGCATTTTTGGACATAGGCAGTGGAATCCTAGATCATGGTGGTCCAGTAGTAGCCTTGTCATATGATCTTCTTGGCAAGCATGTGATCGTTCATGTGGGGTCTACATTCCCCGCTGTGGATTCTCTGCATTACCTCTTCAATGTCATCCCCTGCAATGCAGTGTACATGGGTTCCATCGAAGTTTCTCTTAAATAGTGCTTTGTAGAAGATGATGTACGAGGCGGTAAGTGTTTGAAGGGTTACCCGATCTTTCTTATTGGAACCCTCGGGGTACTTACCGTGCTTAAGGAGGTGCCAGATATCATAATACTAACAATTGGCTAGCTCAGGATCTTCTTTGGTGATGAGCTCAATGTGGTAGCAATGGGTTGGTTTATCTTGCTTTTGGACCAGGAAGGGGCCATTTTAGGCATGTCGACCATGAAGGATAAGGTATCAAGGGCATCTTCTAGGTTATTCTTTCCTTGAGGTAGGTAGTGGAAGGTGATGTATCGAAATTAGGAGGCTAGTTCTTCTAGGTGGGCATGGAAGGGTTGGAGTTTCTTATCCTCGACCTTCCATTTTCTGAGCACTTGATTGATGATGAGGGCAGAATCCCCATAGACATCTAGGCATTGAATTCCTTTCTTGAGAGAAACTTTGAGGCCTACCGTACATGCCTCGTATTCAGTCATATTATTGGTGCAGGGGAAATCCAATTTAATGGTGATGGGAGTGTGGGAGTCATCTGGGGCGATCAAAAGTATCCCAATGCCATATCCCTTTTTGTTGGCAGTGCCATCGAAGAACATATGCCATCGACTTGAGAAGCATAGAAGATATTTTCATCTGGAAATTCGGAGATCCAATCATCAGCTTCTTCCATGTGATAATAAACAAGGTAGTCAGAGATGTCTCTTCCGTTTATGTCTTTCTGTGTGATGTACACAATATCAAACTCGGCTAAGAGCATCAACCATCGATCCATTCGACTGGATAAGGCGAGTTTCTCAAGCAGATACTTGATGGGGTCCATTCGGGATACAAGTTTAATGGGGAAGGCGAGCATGTAGTGTCGTAAGTTTTAAGTGACCCAAACAAGCGCGATGCATGCTTTTTCCAAAGCAGTATAGTCGACTTCAAACCCGGCCAATTTATGACTGGCATAATAGATGGCTATTTCTTTGCCGGAATCCTTAAGGTATTGGGATAGCAAAGCCCTAACTGTAGTGTCGGTTGTGGTTAGGTATATGAGCAAGGGGAGACTAGGATGTGGTGGCATGAGTATAGGAGGTTGAGTCAAGTATTATTTGATTCGATCGAAGGCTTCTTGGCAGGCCTCGTTTCAAACTTTGGTTGAATCCTTTCATAGGAGTTTGAAAATTGGTTCACAAATGGAGATGAGTTGGATGATGAACCGACTGATGTATTGCAATTTCCCAAGGAAACCTCAGACCTCTTTCTCTGTTCGAGGAGGTGGCATCTCAAGTATGGCTCTTATCTTGGCAGGATCTGCTTCTATCCCTTTTTCACTAACCATTAATCCCAAGAGTTTTCCTTTTGCAACGCCGAAAACACATTTTTATGGATTGAGTCTCATCTTATATCGTCGCAGTCATTCGAAGAACTTTCGAAGAGCGATAACATGACCTTCTCTAGTTTTGGGTTTGATAATCATATTATCCACATAGACTTAGAGTCCTTTGTGAATTAGATCATGTAGGATGGTTATGGCAGCCCTCTGGTAGGTAGCCCCAACATTCTTGAGACCAAATGGCATAATAATGTAGTAAAAGGTTCCCCATGGGGTGATGAATGCGGTTTTTTCTTGATGATCTGGGTGCATTTTTATTTTTTTTTATCCGGCAAACCCATCGACGAATGACTTGAGAGCATAACTAGTCGTGTTGTCCGCGATCATGTCGATATTGGGTAGTAGGTAATCATCCTTTAGAGAGGAATTGTCAAATCCCGATAGTCTACACACATCCGAACTTTCCCTCTTAATTTTGGTACAGACACTATGTTGTCTAGCCATGTGGGATATTCGATCACACGAATGAAGCCCACGTTAAGTTATTTGACCACCTCTTCTTTGACTTTGAGCGACCATTCGGTGCAGAGCTTTCTCAGCTTTTATTTACCCGGCTTTCCATCTGCAAGAGTGGGGATCTCATGCTGAGCAATTTCAGGATCAATGTCGGGCATATCATTATAGGACCATGCGAAGACATCCACAAATTCCTTCAATAATTCTTCGAGTTGTGCGCGCTCATGCTCATCGAGGGTAGCCCCTATCCTAATCTCACACAGTTTTCTACTAGAACCGAGGTTAACAATAACAGTCTATTCTTCATTAACTTGAATGCAGTTATGTTGTTTTTTATTAACCTTATTTAGATCAGTTAAGAATTGTTCATTTGTAAAATCATCATCATCAAAAGTTTGATTAGAATCTAAACAATTAATGTAAGGAACAACAAGATGCTCAAAATTTTCATTTATTTCATTGATAGGAAAAATAACATTGATAACCTTATTAAAGGAGGTCTCGATTACATTTGAGCAAGGATAGACAACAAAAGAAGAAATGTGGTAGGCAATGGGATTAGGTGGGATTTTAAAAGGTAGAACTCGCGCAGCATGCCAATTGAGGAGAGGTGTATCAGCAGCTTTAATCAGGTGGGATGGATCTAGTGATGTAGTGCTTGAATGAACCATGCAGAGTGTTAGCCCCAGTGTCTGTAAGTTGAAAAAGTGCTCGGAGTCACTTTCCTCAGTCTCTTCGGTATCTTTGATGAGAGATTGTACATGGCATTAGGAACTTTCGTCCCATGGGTAGCTGTCTTGGAAAAAGATATTCATTCTGGGTTTCATCTTTTTGTCTATATGGTCATACCATGGTTCTGGAAATCCGTAAAAGGGGAAGTCCTCAACATCCTTGATGAATCGTCAATTTAATAAGTCACATGAGATAGTGTGGATGTTGTCTAGTCTTCTCTTTGGTCGAGACTGGTGAATCGTTCCGAGCTCTTGTTCTGATGGTTGATACCCCAAACCACAAGGAGGGAAATCGTTCTTCAGTTCCATGGGATCAAGTATCCCTTACTATCTTTATCCTAGCCCCAGTGTGGGCACGAAGTGCATATTGCTGAACATCTGAATCACATTGACATTGCCATGAGGGTCGTATTCTGGACAAACCGTTTCTTTGAAATGGTCCCCTACCGGGAGTAGGAGTGGCTCAACTCAGAATACTGATAGGAACATATCATTTGACCCATGTCGTATCTGAAGGATTGGGTTGCTGGTACTTGTACCCTCGACATTTTCATCATCGCCCAAAATGGTGATGACTCGTCTGTCGGTGAAGAACTATAATTTCTAATGGAGTGAGGAAGACACGCCTTTGATACTATGGAGCCAAGGTCATCCGAGCAACATGTTGAAATAAGTTGGAATGTTATTAACTTATAATTCAACGACGGGGCTTATAGGGCCAGCCCCTATTACAAGTTTTATGGATCCCATCACTTCTCGACGAGTATTATCTTAGGCATGTACATCAAAAGAGGTTTGAGCGAGGTCACTTTCCATTAGTCCTAAGCATTTGAAGGTTCTTAATGGGCAGACACTCAAGGCAGATCCATTATCGATAAGAGAGTGGTACGATTTTCCCCATCACTTCGATTGACATGTTGAGTGCATTATTGTGGTTTGGACCAATCTTGGGATTTCTTCTTCAAAGAAGGATAGCATTCGGGTAGAGGTCAAGGATCCAACTAAATTTACTACTTCTTTTGGAGGGAGGAACTATGAATCCAGTGAGCAACTTGATCAAAGCATTTCTGTACAGTTGGGAAGATATGAAAAACCCACATAGAGTGATGTTAGCTTGATTTTTCTTTAGTTGATCGATTATCTTTCTCTCCTCGAGGGTCATTTCTAGCATAGGAAGGTTTTCAACGCCCTTCCCCTTGTCATTGACTGGTAGTGAGCTTGGGATCTTATAATACCTCTCTGATCTGGTCATATGATTTACTGAAGAAGGGAAGAATATGAACCCTATTTCTTCGTCGATCTTGGGTTGTTCTCCTACCTTGTTTAGTTCCCCAATGATCTCCTCAAATGATATCATCCCACACATGTCGGCTACCGGGCCAGTTTTCTGGAAGGCTTGTTCTTCATTCGAATCTTCTAATTCTTCCCTCCATTAGGTGGAAACAATTTTGTCTTTCCATGCAAAGTCAATGCATTCCACAACTTCAATGGATTCTTTATACAGGTCTTCCCATTATGTGGGGATATGTAAGGGTGAGGGGACCAGGTTCCCTTGCAATTTCAGAGTATCAAGTACCTTGGTCATACTGCAAATGTCGTTGGTTTGCCTGAATAATTATGCCATGATCTGGACGACATCATCGAAGCTGACTTCATCATTTGGTATCACCCAATTGTCTAACTCTCGGGCCCATTTTCGTGCTTCCAAGAATAACGTGTTGAACCTATGGTAATCAATGATCATCTATGAGGGCAATTTCTGCCCGAACTCTAGGACTTGGTTTAACACTTATGATAATTCCATACCTCCATTATCAGAACGGGTACGGATAGCGATGCATGCTCTAGTAAGGAGTGAAAGTGCCTGATCAGCGAGGCTAGCAGGGTGTAGGAGGAAATATGGGCAGGTTTGGAGAGGTTTGGGAGAGTGTATGGGTATGATTTGAGTTGAGGGATCAAATTCAGGATTCATTTCTAGGAAGATAGCATTGGTATGATTTGGTAGTGGGTTGTGAGTAGTGTTTGGATTAGGATTGGCTGGTGGGGTAATGGTACCCCGATTAATTAGACCTTGAATTACATTTTGAAGGTGGAAGCATTAGTCGATGGTATGACTAGTGGTTTGGTGAAAGGCGTAACGGGCATCTGCTTTGAAGTTTTTCGAAAGTGGATTGGGTAACGGACGGGGATCTAAGGGTTTGATGAGGTTTTGACTTAGCAAGGCTTGATAAACTTTAGAGAGGGGAGCATGGATCTTGGTGCATTCCTTTCGGACTAGGACAGGGAGGCTTTCTGGTGCCCACGAAGTGGTCGGTTGAGAGATGTTGTTGATGGTTGAGACTGCAGCACTGGCATGTTTGTCATATTTTCTTGGGATGAACTGTCCGGACACCTTCTTTGGTTCAACCTCTATTTTACCAAGACCTTCATCGATTTCTACTCCTGCTTCTCTAAGGGATCAAAAGTGGGGATAGTATTATCCTCCCATGGTTGCTCGGACATGGGGCAAGAAGGTCTTCTTCACTATGTTGACTTGTTCTTCCTCGGATGGCCGATTGGTCATAGTGGTTGCCTTCCCTTCATCGGGCTATGAAGTTGCTGACTAATTCCCTAGAGTTCTATTTGAGAATCTCTAAATAATGACGGGTGACCTCAAGCTCTTTGTTATATTTGTACTGCGACATGAATTAACAGGCTATATCCTCCTAACTACAGATTCTGGACTCCTTGAGAGATAAAAACCATCGGAGAGTGCTATCCTTCAGAGTTTGCTGAAAAAATTGGGCCATCACTTCTTCTGAAGCCCCTAGGACAGTCATGGAACGGTGATAACTGCGAAGGTGAACAATCGATGGTCCACTTCCTTCGAATTTCTTGATATTCGACATCTTGAACTTCTCGGGTAACCTTGCCGTAGGATAAGGAGACATGTGGGTGTAGTCTATGTACTTTTCGGAGATTCTGACTTGGTCAAACTTCTTTGTTAGCATCTTGAGATCTTCTTTGACCTTGTTCAACTCTTCTTCTTTCGGATCAATGATCGCAGGCAAGTTAGCCCCAGGCTGGGCAAGGTTTAGCATAAGAAGCTGGGCAGGCGGCGCCCCATTAACAAGAGGGGCACGTGGAGCGTGCTAATATTATTCAGGAACCCGGATAGGCTCGGGTGGACCATAGCGCAAAGGAATAGATCCTCGGGTTCTTGAGGAACAGGAACCTAGTTTCGTTGCATCTCTCAGACCTCAATCTGAAGGTTGTTAATCTTGGACACGAGCTGAGCTAAAACTGCCGTCAGATCTGGCTACACAATTGGTGCTTGATCTGTGTTCTCCATGGAAAGTGGATGGATACCGAACCTGGAAGAGGTAGTAGGGGAACGAACGGATCTCCGGGGTGACTTGACTGAAGACCGAAGCCAATATGGAGCCAGTCCAAGGGCGTGCGATCGACCTGAGAAGGAGTAAAATGAGATTTATTTTTGACAAAAAAATGATGAAAATATTGACATTTTTTCTTTTTGAGATTGGAAGACAAAATATTTTTGGATTTTTGGTAAAGAAAGGAGAGATATTTTTGGATTTTTGATAAAGAAAGGAGAAATGTTTTTGGATTTTTGATAAAGAAAGGAGAAATGTTTATGGAAGACGGGTTTCAGCATGATTATTATTATTATTTTGTTCTCACTTGAATTATATTCTCCTAAATGCAAAATGAAATGCCAGACGGGACCCGAGCCTGAAAAATTTGGGTTTGTAATATATGCAAAGCTACGGCTGGACTTGTAACCAGGCTCATGGGTAGGGTCCCATTTTAAAAATGCACAAAAATTTGGGCCACAGGTCGACCCGGAATTTTGGTAGAGTTTTGGGTAGAAACCAACAATATAATATGTGTGTCCTAGGCTTGACACCTATATATTGGTATTCAGTTGGTTGGGTGAATCAGAAAGGGTTCCCCCCTTTGGCGTGGCTTCCACGATGCACATCTTTCTTTTTTAGGGGAACTGGTACGTGTGGTTAATCCATTTGATATACCTGAGTGTACATGAATTGCCTCACTATATACCTCATGGGGACGGTACGTGTGAGAGAGAATTCTATATACTCGGCATACATGAACGAGTTCCCTGCGATATACCTCCCGTCATGACTTCGTTCAAGCGATACGATGTGGGGGAACCGTTCGATATATGTCGAAGGTACTTGGACAATGGAAAGTGAGAGTCATATTTCTTAGGCTAACTGAGCCTTGCCAGACCAGTTCCCATCACGAAGTGACCCTCCAGTTACGGGACAAAATTTGGTCAATAACAATGCACTTTGTTGATATCGTGTGAATCATGCATGATTCTCTTATTAGTATCTTATGATGAGAGTATATTTCTTGATCATGGCCGATAGGGAGCAAAGTATGAGTACCAATGGTATACTAAGTATGGGTGATGTATGCAACATGAGGATATATGTGATCCTAGGTGCACGTGGTGTGAAGTTTACATGGAGAATTTTCTACAAGTGTGTGAATAGAAGCATAAGCATGAGGTACACATGAATAGTAAAGGGGAAAATAGGGGGATATATAAAAAATTAAAAAACCCATGCAAATAGAGTCTAGTCCATAAAAAAAAAACTCCCCAGCGGAGTCGCCACTGTGGCCATCCCCGAGATATGTCCTCCCGGTGGGAGAGGATACCTCTAGGTCCCACGCGTCCCTCTCGGGAGCGCTTCAACCGATGACTGTTAATGAGGTGAAAAATGTAGAGAGATAGAGTTGTCAGTCTATTTTACTCAAAACAGACAAAAGAAAAGGGAGCCATTCCGAAGGACAGCATCCAAAGACATACTGATACATACGAAACCAAAATAATTCAAAAAGGGTCCGGAGGTTAAGTTACGAAATGGGAAGGTGTTAGGCACCCATTCTGCCCTTACGGTCTCTCATGAGTTGTTGTTGTTTTCCTTTATTTCCCCATGATATGTGTGCATGTGTATAAGTAGTGGAGATAGGAATCGTCGACTTGTATTATGGAAGAGATAAGGCGAGTCATCCATAGGAATGTTCCTAAAAGTAATATTAGAAAATAGGATTTATACGATTATCCTAGCATCGATCATTATAAGGGAATGATAAGGCATGTGGAATAATACACCACTAAGAACCAATATATATATATATATATATATATATATATATATATATATATATATATATAGAGAGAGAGAGAGAGAGAGGCAGGCTCCTGTGCACACTAAGTTTGCACACTAAGTTTGCACATTACCTTTTATATATAGTAAAAAAAAAATTTTGAGTTGATTTTTTTTGTGTGATATTTAAACATTTCAAGGAACCCATATAAAAAAAATCAGCTCAAAAAAGCTTTTTTTGCTATTTTTAAAAAATCGGTCAAACTTTCGCAGTTTTTAAGCCCTTTAAAAACTGCGAAAGTTTGACCGATTTTTTAAAAATAGCAAAAAAAGTTTTTTTTAGCTGATTTTTTTATGTGAGTCCGTTAAAATGTTTAAATATCACATAAAAAAATTGGTGTGCGCCAGCATTAAGTTTGCACACTTTTAAAAGGTAATGTGCAAACTTAGTGTGCACAGGAGCCTGCCTCTCTCTCTCTCTCTCTATATATATATATATAGAATCTAAGAGAGTTTAAGTTTAAAGAATATACAAAAATAGGAAAAAATGTGGAAAAAGGACTCGAGTCTTGGGTTTTTCTCCGAGCCGCCTACGTAGCCTATAGAGGCCTCAAAGTCCACGTAGTTCGTGTGAAAAATGAGGGGTGGGATTTATCCCATAAATCCAACCGGGCTCTTATATTGTATGTGTGCGTGTGTAAAAAAGTTTTTTAGTTGTGAGAAAAGTGTGAGAATTCCCGTTTGGAATTTATGAGAAAATCCCTTTTTCTTGTTTTTTGGGTTTTATTTATATGAAAACAAGAGCTGTGCAATAATACTAAATAAAAAGAATATTAGGATATGTGAGATAAGAAAATAAAAGTGCTAAGTAATAAAACAAGTTAATGCGAATTTGGGGGAATTTAAAGAGAAAGTTGAGAAAGTTGGACCTTGTTGAAGATCTTGAGCTTGATCTTGGATGTTGGAGAGCAGCCCTTGAACTTGGGTGATGATGGAGGGTACTTAATTCACCAAGTTTGATGAAGAAAGTGATGAAAGGTTAAGGTTGGAAAGAGATTTGGATGTTGAAGTCACACTGACTTAGAGAGGGGTTTTTTGAGCTTGCTGAGAGTGATGGAGCTCTGATCTTCCACCTTTTGGAATGAGGTTAGGGCCTAATTTTTATAGGCCTTGGGAATTTTTGATCGGCATAAACCTAGTCCTTACATTTGGCAGGTGTGTTTAGGCACACTGCAGATAGGCAGGGCTTGGAACCTCCTGTTTGGAAGTGTCTTTCTGGTTCCTTCGGAAAATCGATCGTAGAGCGCAAACCATTGATCCAAATTGTGCATGGGGTAAACCGTTGGAAATGTATTTCAGGTACCTTTGAAAGTACTTTGGACTACTTCGGGTTTGGGAGTTGACTTAGGGTCGAATATGGCTCGAAAGAGCTCATTAGTCCTTTAGACGGGAAACTTTGGACACAAACGTATTGTTTGATTGCACGGTAAGTCATAATCATGCACGAGGTGGACCGTTGGAAATATGAGCAGATGTACTTAGACATTCCAAAGAGTTTGACCTGGTTCGGGAGTTGACTTTGGTCAACTAGGGCCTGGAAGCCTTCGATGACCTCCTGATCGAGTTTCGAGGAAAAATGAGTCATTCGTCCACATGGTAAGTCAGAATCGAGCACGGTATAGACCGTTGGAAAGAGGTTTCAGTTCCCTTCGAATATTCATTAAGTCTTGGTCAAGATGGAGAGTTTGACTTTTGGTCAAATGGAGCCTAGGAGTGCCCGATGGCCTCTAGGTCAGTACCTGGGGTATGACTTGGGGTTTTCAAGGATGAAGGGAGGTGCTAGGGACCTTAGAAGAGGTTGGGGGTATTATAATGGGGTGTCTACACATGTTTCACTAACATACAATCGAGTCCTTGATACGAGGCATCATTATAAATAACTAAACCTTATGTACCCACTCTAATAGTCAATATTGGAACTGATGTCAACATACCCTTTAAATTTTCAAAGCTTTTCTCAAAGTCATCATACTATACAAAAATGTCTCCTTTTTGGTAAGCTTAGTCAATGGAAATGCAATAGAAAAAAACCCTGGTATAAATCTCCTGTAATATCCAGCCAATCCCAAAAAACTACGTACCTCTGTCAGACTAGTTTCCCTTTCGCCATTCATTACTATTTCCCCCTTCTTAGGATCAACACAAATGACATCAATAGAAATAACATGACCCAAAAATACTACTCCGTCTAGCCACAATCCACATTTAGTAAAATCAGCATATAACTGCTTCTCTTGCAAGGTCTGTAAAATAATATGCAGATGGTGTTCATGCTCCTCTCTGCTATAAGAATATATCAAAATATCATCAATTAAGACAATAACAAAAGAATCCAACTATGGGTGAAATATGCGATTAATCAAGTCAATGAATATGATCGGCGAATTTGTTAACCCAAGTGGCATAGCAAGAAATTTATAATGGTCATACCTGGAATGAAAAACAATTTCAGAAATGTTACAGTGTCTTACTTTCAACTAATGATCTGAACCTGAGATCAATCTTTGAAAATACTTTGGATCCTTCAAACTAATCAAATAAGTCATCAATGCGAGGTAGTGGATATTTATTACGGATTATCACCTTATTCAACTGACGATAATCGATGCGCAGTCTCATGGTTCCACCTTTCTTCTTCACAAACATTACTGGGGCTCCCCATGGTGATATACTAGGCCTTATAAATCCATGATATAACAAATGTTACAACTGTATATTTATATCTTTTAATTCTGCTGGTTCCATATGATATAGTGCAACAAATATCGGTGTGGTGCCTAGTACCAACTCAATTACAAATTCTACCTCACGGTCTGATGTTAAGCAGAAAGTTATTTTGGAAAGAGATATTCTAACTCATTAACTACTAGTATATATGATAGTTTTCCATCCTCTTGTCGTGTGTCCACCACATGATCAAGATAACCCTGACACCCTTTCCTTAGCAGTTTATATGATTTTGTAGAAGAAATTAAACATGTTGGAGTAACATTTTGATCCCCGATAAATTTAAACTCAGGTTCACCCGACAACCAAAACACTACTTACTTTCGAAAAATGTCTATACATACATGATATGAATCCAACCAATCCATTCCCAATATCACATCAAAGTCACGCGTAACGAGAGGTAATAAGTAAACTATCAACTATTTCTTACATATTCACACCACACACTCCCTACACACCCTATCAATGAAAACCACTCGCCCCACTAGAATAATAATAGCTAAACTAGAATCTAATTATGATAGTGGTTTATTAAAATGCAAAAAATAAAGAAAATACACAAAAGAACGTGTAGAACTAGGATCTATCAACACATAAGCATCTTTATCACAAATAGGAAGTGTACATGTCACTACATTCGGTGTATGTGTGCATCTTATCGCATCAGTGCAAACACTCTGCCTTGACCTTTTCTTTGAGATATACCTCCTCTACCTCCCCTGTGTAAATTCTATGTATAATTCTTAACTTCTACCATTACACTTCCAACTGATGTTGTGGCTCCCATCACTGGAAAATTCTTTCATAAGTGTCATGGTTGATGACAATGGAAACATAAAGGTGTCATCTCAACTGTTGTACACTCTTGATACATATGCCCTTGACCACCACACCTATAATAAAACATGGCCCTCAATCCCAACACAAATGAATTTTCAGACAGACTCATCCCAGTCCTTCCACCTTGATCTTGAAATCTTCCCGATTTATTTTTGCTATTTTTAAATCCTTGACCCTTGGGTACCCCTCATGCTACATTAGTTTTTATATCCACATACAATCTACTTTGAAATTGATCACATTAAATTTATTCTTCCCTCACCAAATCAGGTGTAAATCTAGATAAAGATATAAATAAAGTGTCATACTCAGTCACTGTTCGGTTCCCTTGTTTTAGCATGATAAATTCCTCCTCTTTCTCTTTCCTATAAAGCCTCGGGAAATATTTTTCAAATAAAACATTCACAAACCTCTCCCATGTAATTGGTGGACGATTTACTAGCACCACTCCCCAAATCATAGTAAGTAACCTCTTTGTAGCATCCCACCATAACTTTGCATCATCCTATAACCTAATGGTTTCTAACAAAACCTTTTGTTCATCTCACACTTCCATCACCTAGAATATTGCTTACATCTTTCTAATCCACCCATCTACCACTAATGGATCAGTAGTCCCGGTAAATGCTGGAGGATTTAACTTCATGAACCTCTCATGCAATTTATCTATATCTCCACCAGGTACTCCACTTCTCGCTTGTTCCACTAGTTATGTCACAGTACGTAATATTCTTCCCACATCATCAATAGGTTGTTGTTGCACCTCTGGTTCATCCACTATAATATGTCCATGTCGTTCCTGACAATTAGGAACATAGGATGACTCACCCTCCTCCCTTTCATGAAGCTCATATAGATCCCTCACTTACTGCAATAAAAATAACTTAATCAAAATACAATAGCACAAGTTTAACATTAATATAGTAAGTAAAAATCCTGATTGATAAAAAACTCACTTTCTATTGTCCACTGCCAATATAGACCCTCACACCCTGTTTAGAACATAATAACCATGCTCTGATACCAAGTTGTCGCCCCTCGACTTAATTTATAGAGATCAATTCTAATTAAACAATATTGTTCTTGAAATCTCTCAAAAATAACACAAGATTTTTTTTCTTTTCAAAGACATGTTTAGATGAAAACATAACTACCTTTACACATAACTTACAAGTACCAAAAAAATTTACTCACATAAGTTTCTTAGTTTAATATTTACCTAAAAATATTGTTGATATTCAACCCATGTTATTTATCCTCCACTCTCCCATTTAACGTCCTAACTTGGCAGTGAACTCCAAATGATAGGCATACCTGAAACATAACACTATAGGAGTGTAAGAAATAAAATCTTAGTGAATGACCATATACATGCACATATCACACATATAACCAATTTGAATAACCATTTTTATTTTCTAATGTTATAACCCAAGAGGAACTGTGAAACTCTTGCAAGCCTGGACCAACCACAGTTCAATTAACCAACCATAGTTAATAAGGACCACTACATCCCTTTATTAGGAAGGAGTACACAATGCTTTAGGTTGGATTAACGGGACCGCCACATACCGTAGGACTGACCACAATCCTTAACATTAGATAAAGGACCCTCCACAGTCCATAACATTTGATAACTTCGCTTAACATTTTTAATCATATGCATATGTTTCATAAAAACCTCATCACTCCATAAGCATTCCAACAGATGTATTTAATTACAAATTTCCATATGAAAATACAAACATTTATATTTCATAGGGCGGGTCACTCACCTTTAAGTAGGTACTAAGATTAATACCAAAACTATTTCCTTGGTATGGTAGTATTAGGCACTTCCCCATCTAACAATTTAGCATCATTAGTATTTGAATACACCAAATAACATTAAACCCCGTAATACATCACATCAATTGGCCAATCTGAAGTAACTAAAAAAGGAATTAAATATTATACTTCACATTTTTATGACACCCTACTCATTAGGGTTCTAACACAATTTACAGAACTAAATTATGAATTCTCTACGCAAAGTTATGCCCGTTTTATTACAACCTTTTTCCCAATCGTTTTTGCAAAAAAATAGCAAAAAAACTTCAACTTCAACACAACCACTAAACTAAGCCAGAAGGTATTTTATTCTAATCTTCGAGAAATACAACTAAGCTAGAATAGGGCATTAATGCAAAACGTAACATGATTAAGCATACATACTCTCCACCCTGGGCATCAATCGTGGAAACATATACTAAACATGTTTTTAACATATACACACATCATATACAAGAATTTTAAAATTTAAAAAGATCCGCAAAAAGTGATTCAAATTTAGAACTTTAAAGTTAACATTTATGATCCTAGGAAAAGTTCTCACGTATGTTCTTAAGCCATCCTTGTTTTAACACAATTTGGCAGTGTGGGTGTCATTCAAATATTTATCAAAATCAGAAACATAATCATACAAAGTGTAAAACTCATTCATGTGATCAACTTTAACAAATAGGTAATAACCTTATAAGATCTCCTCGATTTATGGTAAATGTTCAAAGAAAATTCTTCCTTAAACCTTCATTTCTCTCTCCTTAGGCAAAAATCTTCAAACCTCCTCATTTCCCATGAGGAAGAAGGTTTATATCAGATTTTGGATCATAAAATACGTTTTAATGGGTACAATATCAATTATCCTTGTGCTTACGTACGATTGGTGGGACAAAAGGTTCAATCAAACAATTCCACTAATAACAACTTTATCCCACATTGGTAAAATAATCATAACTCACCGTTACGGACCCTAATTTAATCCCCTTTGAGTTTACGCGTAGATAATTATATGTCTACAAATTTCATATTTATGTTTTTCAAAAATCATAAAACTAGTATGCCAAATTTGGGCTCGAACTGGAAAGTAGCAATTTACCAACAATCTCAAAACTTTCACATTTTGCGACCAAGCATTGCCAATTTTGCACCAACAACCCTAGTTTAATTTTATAAACATAATGATGAATTTAAAACATATTTCACGAAGAATTTAACCACTTAACCAATCATATCCTCTCAACATGTTATCATCGATCATAAGCTCAATTAGAATCTAATGCAAGCAACATATATATCACATGAGCATTCATCCCCAAAACATGATAATTAAAATGTTTAACACCCATCACAAACTTATAACTCATACTTATACTTAATCACATAATTAACATTCGTAATCACGATTTAGGACCTTAGAATTTGTAATGGGCTTGGAATTCCAAAAAATGATTTTTTAGGGGAAATAGATGTTCCATATTTTTTTCAGGATTTTTGGGAATTTTTCAGGCAATTTCTGGGTTTCCTAGAATTTTCTACAAAATTTGAAAAGGGATGCCTATAGGCAGGCTTGTGGGTTTCAATCGAAAAAGGCACGAACTTCTAGGCTTCCTTGGGAAGAGGAAAAGGAGGCTGCTAATCGGTATGCGCTGGGAACTGCCGATCGGCATGCCCTTTAAACTTCAATAAAGAGGGGCGACCCCTCTCTATTTTTCACACCTTTAAATATTTGAATCTTCTTTTTTTTATCTCTAAAAACCATTCCTAAGTCCTTTTTGCTTCAAGACTTCAAATGACTGGTTCTTCAAGCAAGGGGTACAAAAATGAGGGGCTAGTCATTGATGACTGGGCCATCCTAGAGTGGCAGTCTAGGGTGCCCCTTCCATTGGGCAATGAAAATTCATTTGATTTGTTCAATATTGTAGGTGATGAGCGTATCATGTTACACGGGCCAGCATATAATCGTTCATCTAGAGTGCAGAACCCTAGTGGCTATGTAAGTAAGGTGACCTTTGGTATTCTAATTTATTATGCTCTTTCTTCTTTATTCTAATTAAGGGTTTTCTTCTTCTTTTTTTGTAGACTGACATAGCTCCTTCAAGCATTCTGTCTCATGGAACAATGGCGCTGAAGGATATTTGTAAGTAGCTCCCTATTTTAGCACACTAAATGGTTTCATACACCGGTTTTGGCCATTTGGCATCAGCACCAAGTTCTACCACAGTGTTGTGTGCTCTGGGGGAGAGGTGATGGGACATTATACACACTTTTGACCTTGGATTTGGGTAGATGACTGTTATTCCCATAGATGTTTAGTAGATGATAGGGGGTGGATTGAGAGGGTTTCCATTTAGTGGTGGATCGCACATTGAGGTTGACATAGGAGGCGGTGTAGGCAGCGCTGGGGACATTGTTAGGATTGTGTCGGTGGATTCTATCCACATTTCTGTTTTGAGGGAGATGGTCCTGAGGAGGAGGATGGAGGATGTGACCGATGGGCATCATGTTAGACAAAAGATTTGTCCTTTTATTTTGGCTTTGTTGGGAGGCTTTTTGGTGGCGACGAGTGGCACCGTCGTCCATCTTTGGTTCTTGCTATAATTGAGGACGATTTTCAACGTCCAGATGTATGATTGGAGGAGCCTAACTTTGGCGTCCCTTTATTATTTTTTGGATGCTTTTATCCGGTTCCGTCAATAGACTTTTATGGGAGCCACATATATTCTGGGGGTAATGTTGGATTCTTTTTTCTTTTTATACATTTCCTTGCTTTCTTGTTTTATTCTTTTTGCTGATTCCTGTATTTTACAGAGGCGGTTAAATGAGGTGATTGGTCACAATGTGGGGTTGATGGCCCTGTAGGATGAGGATATAGGGGACTTTTGTCATATGTTACGATGGCAAAAGTCCAATCAACGGTCGAATAAGTCCTTACCTTTGGTTGATGCGCAGTGGGTCCTGAATGCCCTGATGAGGGACTAGGTTATCTTTTGTATTTTCCAAGTTCTTCTAAGAATATTTATTTCTTGAGTAGATATTTACTCTCTATTAGGGATTGCAGGTTACCTTTTACCCCTAGGATGTGACTCCGCAGGATACGTGAGTTACTGGCATAAGTGCGGAGATGCGACGGTAGATTACACACTAGTTCGGGTACGTCTAGTACCTGGGAGAGAGGGTGGTGAGGAAAATTATTAAAGAGGAGGTTGTGGTCCAACTATCGGTGCCCCTATGTATATGCAGCGGGTAAAATAGATGTTTGACAATCCCAAAGCAGCAGCGATGATAGGTGAGCCCTATACGCACTATACGAATATAGTAGTGAGATATGATTATTTGGACTTTATGACGAGTTGTTGATGCCTTCCTATATTTATGTTGTAAAGAACATGCCTACACCCACCATGGCTTCAGGTAGGGGTACCAGTGAGTTGGTGGGATCGGCTCACGATAGGTGGTGTCATGTCTGCGGTGACAATAACAGAGGAGGCTCTGATTATTCGGGTTACTCCCCTTCCTACGATTTTTGACTGAGGAGAAGGGAGTCACTGAACGTGCTTCAGGTTACTCCCCTTCCTACGATTTTTGACTGAGGAGAAGGGAGTCACTGAACGTGCTTCACCGTCCCAATGCATCGGTGTCTGGATTGATAGGGCTTATGGATGAGGCCCTCTGGCCAGAGGTATGTCCCTTTTCTTTATCTTTTCAATTGATTATTCTTTGATTATTCACTGGTTGATTTGTCTTTTGCTATTGTTCTTTTGCTTGCAGTATGTTCGGGTGTCGACTAACTGGCTGAGGGATATCAAGGACTGGATGGCCTCCATGTATGATTATATAAAAAAGTCAGCTCCTTCCTATTTTTTGCTACCTGCCACTTCAGATGAGGTCTTGGGTTTTGAGAGTGGAGGATCCACCGCTCGTCGCCGGGAAAAGTGCATCCACCACGGAGGTTGAGGGGTTGAGAGGGAAAATTTAGGGTTCAAGAGAAGTCCCATTTGTATTTTATTTATTTTTCTTTTCTATCTTTAAAATGTAATCAAGTGAAGGAAAATATGTATGAAAAATATGCATTTTCTTTTTGGTATTTTTCGTGATTTAGTGACTTATCCTATATGCGCTTTTAATTTTCTGATAAGACTGTATATTTTACGCCAAGATAACGAAAAGTACGAAAATGATAATGAAAGGGAAAATTTTTATTATTAGGAAACGGGAGTAAAATTAATTAACTCAGGGAAAAGATTATTGAGTAAGAATTTATTTGGGGAAGGCAAATTACTATCCCAGGAGAGAAAATGAGTAATTTAAAAGGAATGGCCAAAGGGAAATTTTCCAAAATAATGGAGGTGACGATCGTCATACCCCTTGACCTTCCTACCATCATGTGTTAAGTCAAATCATCCCTAGGCTTCGATTGCAGTTTCCTGCACAATAGTGTACTCCTGTAGGACTGAGAATTAATCGATTTTCGAGAGTTTTGTTGTTTGCCTAGGATTTTGCGTATAAAAGAAGGGGCATGGGATGTGCCTTATTTACCAATACCCACATTTCTCTTATTGATTCTCATTTCCTATTCTCCCAAATGGATCTTCCTATGTATACATAATTTTCCTCTTATTTTGATGGTTTGGAGGCCAAGTGCTTATATAAGATGGACTATGATGCTTTCAACCCGCGTCAGGTTTCTTTGTGGAATACTCAACCATAGACAAGAACTTGCTACCAGGGGCGATACGAGGACCATGTCTTCTTTTTTGGCCTAGACAAGGTCTGTCCTACCTACGAGGAATTCTTGGCAATATTAGGAGTCATCCCCAATGCGGCGGTAACTATGCTCGATCTTTCCCGTTTTCCATGAGCTTTTTTAGTAGAATCTCTCCATATTTATCATTCGACGATCCGACCGTTGGTTATTGGAGGGATTATTTCTTTTCAGGCGATTATGTATTCAATGCACCTGAGGGATTTTGAGGATGGTGGCTTTGCTGGAGTAGTCACCTTGGGCCTTACTACGAGGCTTTGTTAGTGACAGGGGACTTGATGGTGGATCCCCACGTGACTGCGATAATGGCATGGATGTCTTACCACTATAATCATACGGTAGTGGTGTTGGTTGAGACCCTGAATGGTCTGACTGATTAGTAAGATGGTCACTTATAGTTTCTGAGGGGAGCCCAGTAATGTTATTCATGTGTCTTGCAAAGAGGTTTCGTCTGGGGGCCCCTCCTGAGTATCCCTTACTGGGTGTCCCTAATTTCTTTATTCGACCTTTCTTCAGTTTTTGCCCATCGATATAGAACTGGGTTAACTGGTTAGTGTAGCATGGATATCGGTGTCTTCGTTGGTCAGTGACATAGTGGGGAGACTTACCGCCTATTTTGTAGCTTGAAGAGTATCAGTATGTGCAGTTGGTCGGCCTTCACCGAAGTTCCTTTTATGTCCCCTAGGGGCTTTTGCTCTAAGTTCGATGGTAAGAAATTATGCCCCCTCGTATAACGAACTTCTTCATGGTGGAGGACCTAATGAATCATTATGAATGATTTTGGGCTCCTTGTCGCATCGTCGTAGCCATTTACCCATCCATCATAGTTTGTGGTAGGGTCCTGGAATGTATCTAGGGGCAAACTTAAGTGGTTATGGAAGCAGGTAGCGAAGAAGATCATGGAGGAAGAGATTAGTCAAAGGTGGTTTATTTCCTTCGACACCATAGAGGAAGGGGTTGTTGTTTTGTCCAGGTTTGTTAGGGAATATCGCTCAATCGAACTCGTACAAAGTGCTTACCAAGAGTAGGAGACTTGGGGACCTCCGAGGGCCAAAAGTTATAACGAAGCGGGGTCGTCGGACAGTTGAAGGCAATGTTTGTGAAGCTTATGTGATTTTTTTGTGAAGCAAGGGTAATTTAGGTGTTTTGTGTTTTGGGGATTTATAATTATTTAGGTGTAGCTTGGCAAGGGTTATGATTGTTTAAAGATGGCTTAGTTAGTCTAAGGGGGTGGTTTGTTCAACTCCCTCCACTTATACTTCATGTAATAGTGTTGTATTCCTTAATTAGAATTAAAAATTTATTTTGATAATATTTTATTGTGCCTCTTGATGAGATTTGAATCTGAATTATCTATACCAATTAATAAGGCATACACAACCCTAATTTCATCTAAATGATATGATGGACCTCCATTCTCGGAGGTTAGAAAATAATAGCATTTTTTAGAAAAAAAAAAAGATCGGTCCCATGTATGGCGTGTGGGCTGCTTACGTACCTCTGGAGTTTTTGAATATTTTCATGAGTATCTTTTTGAAAGAAAATGTTTTTGAGAGGATCAAGTTCCACGTAGTTTTGGGTATGGGAAGTAAAGATCTTTTATAATAGAAGGGGGATGAGAAGAGTCATAGTGCATCGAAATTTTGGACTAAGGGTAAAATTTCTTGAGACGATCCTATTTGACGATACGTGTCATTTCTTCCCCATCAAGGTCTGTGAGAATAGTGGCGCTGCTTGACATGATTTTCTTTACAATGTAGGGGTCACTCCAATTCGGTTTGAATTTCCTTTTGGGGTCTCAAACGGGTTATATGATCTCCTTGAGGGTAAGGTCTCCTTACTTGACACCGCGATCCTTGACTTTTTGGTTGAATGATCGCACTATTCTGTGACGGTACCCCTATTTATGATATAGAGCCTTCAGCCTCTTTTCATCCAAGAGTGATAGTTCATCCAAGTAGTTCTGATGCCATTCTTCTTCGCTAACTTTGCTTTCAAGCATGACACGCAGGGAAGGAATTTCTAGCTCAATGGGTAGGACTGCTTACATGTCGTACATTACAGAATAAGGGGTAGCCCTAATAGGCATTTTGATATAAGTGCGATTTGCCCAGAGGGCATAAGGGGTCCTGTAGTTTTGAGGCTTTTGTTGGAAGCTTCTAAAACACCAATGGTTTGGGTCGGTAGGGAGAGGATATGTGTCTTTGAATCCCGTACTCTTCAACCAGTGCTAAAATCTTAGCTTTGAAATGGAGTCCATTATTTGATATTAACTCATAGGGAACTCCATATTGGTATATAATGTTCTTTTCCCATTTGTCAAGTAATTAATGGAGACCAAGATAAATTCATGACCGTCTGAAGCTTAAGGAGTAACCTTCCCTATGATATCAATGCCCCAGGTGGAGAAAGGCCATGGAGAGGTTATGTTGTGTAGTTCTCGAGGAAGTAAGTGTTGGATATTGGAAAATTATTGGCATTTCAGGCATCTTCGAATATAAGTTGTGCAATCTTGAACCATGGTGGTCTAATAGCATCCTTGAAGGATAACATTCTTCGCAAGCATATGACCGTTCATGTGGGGCCCATATTCCCCACTGTGAATCTCCTTCATTATTTTTTTGAAATCATCCCCTTCTATATAGTGCAAATGGGCTTAATCGAAGTTTCTCTTAAAAAGCTCTTTGTTGCAGATGATATTCTGGGCAACCAGTTTGTGAAGGGTCACATGATCTTTCTTTTCTACATCTTGGGGATATTCACCATGTTTGAGGAGGTGCCAAATGTCATAGTATTGTAATTCCATCATATTATAATAATATTCATCAGTGATGAGCTCAAAGTGGTGGTAGTGGGTGGACATAGCCTATTTTTTTAACTACGCAAGGGGCCATTATTATTTCCTCAGGCATGTCGACCATAGAGGCCATGGTAGTAAGGAAATCATCGAGGCTATTCTTTGAACAAGGAAGGTAATGGAAGGTAACATATTTGAACTAGGAGGCCAGGTCTTCTTGGTAGTTCTGGAAAGGTAGGACCTTCTCATCTTTGACTTTCCATTTTGTGAGGATTTGGACGACGATAAGGGCGGAGTCTTTGTATATGTCTAGGTGTTGGATGCCTTTCTTGAGGGTGATCTTGAGTCCTACATTGCATGCCTCATACTCAGTAAAGTTACTAGTGGAAGGGAAGTCTAGTTTGATGGAAGTGGGTGTGTGAGAGTCATCAGGGGCGATCAGGAGTATCCCAATGTCATATCCTTTCTTATTAGTATCTCCATTAAAGAACATTTTCCATCTAAGGTCCTCCTGAGATGTGTACAAATTATCTTCATCTGGGAATTTAGATACCCAAACATAGGGCCCTTTAATGGGTAATCAACAAGGTAGTCGGAGATGGCTCCCCCTATCATAACTTTCTTCATAATGTCCACAATATCAAACTCGCCTAGGAACATCAACCAATGGGTCATTTGGATGGAAAGAGCGGGTGTTTCTAGCAAGTACTTGGTGGGATCCATATGGGATACTGGTATGATGGGGAAAGCAAGCATGTAGTTTTGTAATGTCCTCCATAACAGTGAAGTTGACTTCGTACCCGACCAATTTTCGATTGGCATAATAGGTGTTTATTTCCTTATAAGATTATTCCATCTATTAGGATAGTAAAGCCTATTATGCAATATCTGCTATGGTCAAGTAGAGGAGGAGGGGGAGACCTTCGTTGTGGAGGCATTAGTATCAGAGGTCGAGTGAGGTATTATTTGATTCTGTCAAAGGCTTCTTGGTAGGACTCATTCCAGACTTTGGTTTAATTTTTGGAGAATTTTGAAAATGGATTCGTAGATAGAAGTCGGTTGGCTGATGAAACGTTGGTGCAATGTAGTTTATCTAGGAATCCTTGGACTTTCGGATCCATCCGTGGTGGTGGCATCTCAAGTATGGCTTTTAGTTTGGAAGGATATTATTCGATTCGATTATCATTGACCATGAATTCCAAGAGCTTTCCTTTTGTGACATCGAAAATGTACTTCTGTGGATTTATTCGCATCTGGTATTGCTGCAATCACTCAAAGAACTTTTGGAGGGTAAGAATACGAACATCCCTAGTATTCTACTTAATGATCATGCTATCTACCTAAACGTCAACCTCATTGTGAATAAGGTCATGTAGGATGGTAATGGTAGGCCTTTGGTAGGTAGCCCCGACATTCTCGAGTCCGAATGTCATGACAGTATAGCTGAAGGCTACCCATGGGGCAATGAAGGCATTTTTCTCCTGATGGTCAGGGTGCATCTTAATCTAATTATATCCAGCGAATCCATCGACAAAATACTTGAGAACATGGATCATGTCGATATTGGGCAATGGGTAATCGTCTTTTGGGGATGCTTTATTCAAATATTGATAGTCGATGCACATGCAGACTTTCCCTCCTGACATTGGCATGGGGATGAAGTTGGCGAGCCATTTAGGATATTCAACTATACGAATAAAACCCACATTCAGTACCTTGACCACTTTCTCTTTGACTTTGAGTGACCATTCGGTGCAGAGTTTCCTTAGATTCTGTTTGATTGGCTTGCATTTTGGAATGTTAGGATCTCATTTTGAGCTATTTTCTTGTCTATGTTGATCATGTCATTGTAGAACCATATGAAGACGTCCAAGATTTCCTTCAATAGTTCTTCAAATTGTGCATGCTCATGATCATTAAGGGTGGACCCTATCCTAATCTTGCAATGATGGCTACTAAAATCGAGATTAATAACAATAGTGTCATCATCATTAATTTGAACACAGTTATGTTATTTATTATTCTCCTTATTCAGATCAGTTAAGAATTGTTCGTTTACAAAATCATCATCATCAATGGTTTTATTACAATCAAGACAAATAATGTAAGGCACAACAAGATACTCAAAATCCTTGTTTATTTTATTTTTGGTAAAAACGACAGTGATAACCTCATCCAAAGAGGTCTCAGTTACATTGATATCAGTAAAAGGAAAAACAACATCAAGTGAAGAGACTAGGATAGGTTAAACAACACGATCAGGTTGAATCTGAGCGAGTTGGACTGGTATGACATTCGAATTGAGTAAAGGCATGTCAGCAAATTTGATTTGAGCAGACGAGGATGATGGAACTACATCTAAGTGGATCATTCAAAGACTCGGCCCTATTGTCTACTGGTTGAATGAGTCTTCAAAATCATTTTCCTTAGAATCCTCGGTAACTATCACAACTTTATCGGTGAGAGGTTGTACTTTATGTTTGTAGTTTTCAGGAGATTTCCTTCCATAGTTTAATCTTCTTATCAATATGGTCATACCACGATTTAGGGAAGCCACAAAAGGGGAAGTCTTCACCCTACTTGATAAATCTTCCATTCAAAGAGTCTCTTGAAACAGTCTTTTCATCTTCCAAGTTCTTTTCAGTCGTGGATAGCAGAGTGATTTGAGTTCCTCCTGTAAAGGGTGGTAACCCAAGACACATGGGTAAAAGGCCTTCTTCAGGCTTATGAGCTCAAGGATCCCTTGCGTGCTCACCCTAGCCCCATTTCGTGAATAAAGTTAATGTTTTTTAACATCTGAATCACATTAACATTTCCATGAGGGTTTTGTTTTGGACAGACTCGGTTTATAAAATTATCTCTTATTGGAAGGGGAAGTGGATCAACTCTAAAGCCAGAGAGGAGAATGTAATTTGTCCCATGCTGGATTTCCAATATTGGATTACAAGTGCTGGAATTTTTTGTACTATCGTCATCCCCAAAAATGGTGATAAGTTCACATTTGGCAAAGAGCTTTAGTTTCTCACAAAGAGAAGAAGATACTTCTCGGATGTTGTGGAGTAATGGGTGGCCAAGGAGTATATTTAAGTGTTGGAATTGAGCACCCCCAATTTTAAAATTTTTATAAAATCTTTCACTTTAAAAATCAATTTCCTTTTAAATGCGGAATAAATATGGTTCAACACAACAACTTAATTTTCCAAATTTGATTTTATTTTCTTTTCTTAAAAAGATCAAAAATTGAATGAAACACAAATTTTAATTTCAAATTAAAATTAAACCTAAATAAGTGAATCATGATGAACACACACATACACTTGAAATTCACTTAAACCAAGTTAATTTAACCCAAGTCCTAGAAATTTGCCTAACATTAATTAATTCAATTTGTAAATTAGGCCAAACCAAATTTTATCAAATTACATTATTTAGACTTAAATTAAGTTAAGTTAAACATGAACCAAATTAAACAAGAGAAGTGAATTAAACCATACTTTATCTTTTCATCCTAAGCATGCGTTCCAGGTGATTTGCAAGATAAAATAAATTCACAAACACTACGACGCGATGTACGAGGAAAACCCCACAACGGGAAAAGACCTCAGGCGGCCCTAGCCTTAAGTCCACTAAGTATGGTGTTTTTACAAGTACAAGACAAATGACTTACTCAACTCGACTCGACTCCCTTCAAGCCCCTGACGCGACTTCTTGTACCAACCTCCGCTTAGTTCGAGAATCTCAAAATCCACTGGAACCTTGGAATCCACAAATGAAGCTTTTGGACAACCGTCAACCCTCGCACAATGACTTTCGCCGTGTGAGTATGCCACAGCAAAATAACGAACTTCTTCTTTATGGGATGTAGAAGTAAACCCAAACTTCTCTTCTTTGAGATGTAGAGAAAAACCCGGTGCCAAACACTCCAAGCAAATATATATATATATAAATATATCTGTGTGTGTGTGTGTGTGTGTGTGTGTGTGTGGTACTTGGAATAAACTAAGATGGGTGTAAACAAAGGTGTTTAAGAATAATTTTCTTGAAAAACAAACACTCAAAACTTGAACCTTTTCATGGAGGAATTGAGCTCTCAAAACTCTCTATTAGAGATTGTAGAAGATGAAAAATTTATTTTAAAAAGGTTGGTTCCCACACTTAATAATTCTGTCAAACGTTAGTGGGAACAAAAGTAGTGGGAAGATGGAGAAAATTGCAAAAAAAAATTCCCACCGAAAATCTCGTTCGAACTAGATTTTCGTTCGAACGAAGTCTCGTTCGAATGACCTATCTAACGATGTTCCAGAGGTCCATTGGAAAAAGTCATTGGCAAACTCGTTCGAACGACATTCTCATTCAAACGAAAAACTTGTTCGAACAACAATATCGAACGAAATGACAGAATGGTCAAAATTCAATTTAAGCCTAAAAAATTTATTTTAAAGTTCTAAAATTAACCTTCTGAAAATACACTTCATTTTAAAATAAAATTACACCCAAAAAAATGTTCCAAGCTCCTATATATATATATATATATGTAATGCATTCATACCTTAGGAGAGATTGGAACTAAGTTGATGACGTGAAACGAGGCACATTTAAACCGGCAATGATGTTTGCTTGATAAGTAGGCTTCAACTTCAACATGTCATAGGCTTGAAGGATACACAAGAACACTATCCTATGACTTAAACATTTTTGTCCGGAATTGATCCAACACTACATTAAGACTCAATCGGAGACTTGTGTCCTTACAAATCTCCCCCTCTGGCTATTCGGGGACAAAAATAAAAACAAAATCCAAAAGGGTCGTCAAGATCTACTAGACTCAAAATATCCCACCCCTCAAGACCCAAGGATCAATGGATTTGCCGATTAAAGGTTGTCACTAAATAGAAGTCCTACACACTTAAGCAAACATTAAACGTATAGGGATTATCAAGAATATTAAATGCATGTAAAATAAATACTCCCCCTAAATTGATTCTTCCATTATCAATTATGACCAACCTAAGAAGGACATGACTCCCCCTAAGTTAAAGCCCAAAAACTAAGATACGATTATAATAGGATTAGATACTATTTCTCCCCCTATCATTCTCCCCTTTTTTGTTTAGGAATAGACAAAGGTGATAGAATTAATAAATCAAGAGGATGCATAAGGTGATAAGAGCATGAAAGCATAGGGGAAACAAATTCATAACTAATCCATACAAAAAAAAGGATACCAACTAAAGTGCAATAAAAATTATACCAATTTTGAATTAGAAGCATGGATGGACTAGCAAACAAGGCAAAGAAAAAAAAATTACCATATATATGTAGACATAATGAATATCACTAACACACACGCACATATATATATATATATATATATAGGTATAAACACCACACATGACACAAAATACATTAAGCTTTTCACACTCATGTGGCAAAAATGTGTCCAAATACATATGGTAAACGGAAGTGTAGGGGTGTGAATTAGTAACAATGAAATTTAGACCCAATCACTTAAAGCATGTTCACGGAGTTCTCATTTGATTTCAAACTTTATCACATTTGAATATAACCTCATTTGACAATATAGATTGAACTCAATGAACAAACATACACAATGTATACACGCCTAGAATTTTGATGATTCTACAAACCAATAGAGTCATGACATTGAAAGAACAACTAGGATAAATGGACATTGTGAAAACCGTTGATATACCATCCAAACTCCCTCAAAATAAGCATATTAATGTTTGAATGACTATATCAAACTAAACAAATAGGCCATGACAAGTATTTTCTTTTAATGCCATTATTATTTTAGGCCTTCGGGCCACGTATTTCTTTTAAGTCCAAGCAAACGGTGGCTTACTCGCAAAGAATGATATTTCCTTTCGGATCCCTTCCCCGTGCACATTTTTATATATTTTTTTACATCTCACACAAATCTCACGTGCAACGGATTTTAACATGAACTAGTACTCCTAGGTCACATAATCCGTAGATGACTAGATTGGTAGGAGAACACCTCACAAAGCTCACATATACATGTGAAGTTAAAATTTCAAATGAGCTCGTGCATGTGTGAATTGAGGCAGATAAAAATAGAATCCATTATAGCAACACAAAATCCAACTACTCCATGTAAGCATGGTAAAGAACATTTTAAGGATTGACAATCCTAACCAAAAGTTCTAGCCACATGGAAGCAAAAAAGAAGGGATTCAAACACAAGTATATGCCACATAAAGTGTGTCAAACTAAAATACACGTAATAAAAATGTTTTTGAGTTTTTGAATTTTTTAACCAAACAAACAAAAATATTTACTAAAAAAAACACAAAAATGATTTGAAGTTTTCAATAAGCCTAAATTACTCCCAAGATAAAACACAAATGATAAACAAAATATTTTTGTATTTTTCATTTAAAGCAAACAGAATAAATATAATACAAAAAACAAACAAGTCATAATTTCTAGCATGAGATATGAAATAAAACAATGACTAGACAATGACTAAACAACATACACCTAGCAATGATATATAATATGAAGCACAAAATGCTAGAGTATGCAAACAACTAACATATTCAAACTTTAGATTTAGCAAAGGAGGTATCGTGAGAAAGTAAATGAAAATAAAAATCCTATGTTGTAAAGCTACCAAGGCGGATCTCCTAACCCAAAGTAATGACGAATGACGATCTCGGGATATAGGAATCTTGGCTACCTCGGTTGCCTTACATAGGGATTTTCTAGGACTTCTTTTAAGATCAAAACAAAATTTCTTAAGATGACCTTTTCGACCATAATGTGACACCTAAAGACTTGGCAAAAATATTTACCTAAGGAATAATCTATAACATTGTTCCTAGAGGATTCTCCAAAAAATAGGTTTTGGCTTTACGAGTTGACTCATTATTAGTATCGAACCCTAAATCACATGTGTCATTTTTAATTTGGACCGTTCCTAATATTTTATCTAATTTCTCCTAACGACACTCCAAATCAAATTTGACTTTACTAGAGTCTTTTAGTTTATTTTCTAAATCTACAATGTTAGAATCTACTAAAACATTGCGCTCTTCAAACACGAGAAGCTCCTTTTTCAAGGATTCTATTAAACCTTTAAGACTATCTCTCTCGCCTTATACATATTCAAGCTTCTCACGAAGAGCTCTCTCACGTGTCCTAAGGTCTTCCACTAAAGCACTCTCATTAATGACCTCAACATGATCTTTCAAACTAGCTTGTAACTTTAAATTTTCTCTTTTCAATTTAATAGATTCTTCATATAATTTTTTAAATGCAAATTGAAGTTCACTCTCTTCAACCTCCTCATCACTTTCTCTCTCTCTTTCTTCTCCACTCTAACTACCATCATCTCTTTGGGATTCACAAACTATGGCCTTGGAAGTGTCATGTGTTAAAATTTTATCAATAAAGGAGTGCTCATTTTCACTCACATGACTTGCCATAAAATCCATAAAGTTGGGCTTAGTGGGGGAATCGGGTCCCTCTTCCTTATCACTTTCACTAAGGGTTGCATTGAAGGAACTTGATTGCTTAACCTCTCTCCTTAGTTTAGTGGGGGCACTCTCTCGCCCTATGGCCATAACCCTCACAACTGTAACACCTAGTAGACTCTTCCCTATTAAGATCATCTTTTTGAACATTAGGGATCTCATCGATTTTGTCATGCTTAGAGTTTTCGAAATTCTTAAAATCATTTTTATATTTGTTAAACTTGAGAAATTTCTTAGCAAACATAGTCATCTCCTCCTAGTCACTATCACTTTCGCTCTCTACTACTTGTTTTTCATCCTTTCGGGTTTCAAACCAATGCCCTTATCTACTTTTTTTTCAGTTTTGGAGGGAAACATGTCTAGTTCATAGGTTTATATATCACCTACGAGCTCTTCTAATTTCGTAGAGGCTAAAGCGAGTAAAGAATTTAACATGGTCACCTTAGGAATAAATCTATCGGGTAGGGACCTTAAAATTTTCTTTACAACTAGGTTGTTGGGTATTTTCTATCCCAAATTAAAAGATGAATTAACTATATCTAAAAGTCTAGCATAAAATTCATCAAATGTTTCTTTCATTTTGATGGTTTCAAATTGAGTGGTGAGGTTTTGGAGTTTAGAAGCTTTTATGACACTAGTTCCCTCATGAGTGATTTGCAAAATATCCCAATCTTCTTTAGCGGTTTCACACGTCACAATGCGTCGGAATTCATCCGGTGTGACCGCACTAAACAAGGCATTTAAACCTCGGGAATTAAATTTTTTTAAGTTTAAATTCATTCTCACTTCATCTATCTGTGGGGTTGGGAACACGCACATTTTCTACCAAATATGTAGGTGGGGACCACCCATTAACAATTGACAACCAAACCCTCTCATCGATAGACCAAAGTGTCGATTTCATACGTGCTTTTCAATATGCGTAGTTGGAACCATCGAAAACAGAAAATTTTAAAAATGGGAAAAATTTCATATTAGTCACAAAATATTTAAAAGGACCTTAACGCAATAAAGTAGCTCTCAGCCTCTAATACCACTTGTTAGAATGCAGGACCCCCAATTTTAAAATTTTTATAAAATCTTTCACTTCAAAAATCAATTTCCTTTTAGATGCGGAATAAATATGGTTCAACACAACAATTTAATTTTCCAAATTTTATTTGATTTTCTTTTCTTAAAAAGATGAAAAATTAAATTAAACACAAATTTTAATTTTAAATTAAAATTAAACCTAAATAAGTGAATTATGATGAACACACACACACACACTTGAAATTCACATAAACCAAATTAATTTAACCCAGGTCCTAGAAATTTGCCTAACATTAATTAATTCAATTTGCAAATTAGGCCAAACAAAATTTTATCAAATTACATTATTTAGACTTGAATTAAGTTAAGTTAAACATTACCCAAATATTAAACATGCACCAAATTAAACAAGAGCAGTGAATTAAATCATATTTTATCTTTTCATCCTAAGCATGCGTTCTAGGTGATTTGCAAGATAAAATAAATTCACAACCACTACGCCCCGATGTACAAGGAAAAACCCACAACGGGAAAAAACCTCGGGCGGCCCTAGCCTTAAGTCCACTAAGTATGGTGTTTTTAAAAGTACAAGGCAAATGACTTACTAAACTCGACTCGACTCGACTCCCTTCAAGCCCCTAGCGCATCTTCTTGTACCAACCTCCGCCTTGTCTTCAAGCCCCTGAGGCTTTATCTTGACAAGTAGGCCGCAATGTCTTCAACTTCAACTTGATATAGGCTTGAAGGATACACAAGAACAATATCCTATGACTCAAGCATTTTGTCCGAAATTGAGCCAACGCTACATTAAGACTCAATCGGAGACTTGTGTCCTTACATGAAGCATGCAGGTATGCTAATGACTTGGAACTCGGTGACAGGATTGATAGGGACAGTTGATAAGCACCCAAAAGTGTCTATTTTATACCCCGAGTAGAGGCATTTTAGTCACTCATTTTAATTAAAATTGGCCTTATGTCGTATTTTATTATTTTTCAGGTCAATCATCAGTCACAACATCAAATAATGATAAATCAAGTCAATTGCAACACAATAGCGATCAAAAGCATTAAATGAAGAAATTCAAAGAGACAGCAAAGTCTGAAGTCATATGCGAGCATGCTCTTATGAGTCCCGATGTCCCGAACCGTGTCCCAAAACCCTAACATAATCCTAAACCGAGATCAGTCTAGACCCCGAGCCTCGTGTGTTTCTAGTTTGCACTTTTATATTTTTCTTGATTTTTATTTTGAGTCATTTTATTTTTAGGATTTATTTTAGATTTATTTAGAATTTTCTAGGATTTATTTTCCATTCTTATGTTTCTTTATTCTAGTTTTGATTTTTATTAGTTTTTAATCTTTATTTTATTCTATTATTTTTCTTAGGATTAGTTCTTAGGAATTTATTTTATTTTTCTTTAGTTTTTAGTTTTAATTTATTTAGTTAGGATTTTAGTTTTTATAGAGTTTTATTTTTTATTTTTAATTCTTTTTATTTTTTTAGTCTCTTAGTAATAAATTAGAATTTAATTTTTAGACTTTAATTTTTTTATTTTAGGTCTAGTTTTTTTTTTAGGTAGTGTCATTTTTTAAGGGTTCAAATTAAACACACACAATACATTCACTTACACCCAATCTCCCTATACCCCCCACACCCAACTATCATACACCATCACCACACCAAACCCTACCCTACTCCATCTTCAACCTCTCACCGTCTCACTCTCTCTATACCACCATAACCAAACAACATCACATCAAATCCACCTCTCATCTCCTTACCACCACCATACCCATTACACCCACCAACCAAGACCCACCTACCCGAAACCGCGCCAAACCCGGCGGTACCCATCCCCCACTTCGGACCTAACCCCGACAAAAAAACCCGCAACACCCGGCAACCGGTGCCGACACAACAACTACCCACCCCAAATCCTTACTCACCAATCCTCTCCCCACAATTCTCTCTCCATAAAAATCCATAACCACACCACCTCAAAACCCACCAAGCTCCATTAATAAACAAGAACTCAAATCTTCTAATCAACCAAACACCGAACCAACTCCAAACGAGTTTAACCCGATTTACTGACCAACTCGTCGCAACAAACCAAATCGCAATAGAACCCCACCCCATGTCTGGCCCAACCAGCCGGCACCGGAACCAATTGCGTCGACCCATGATCCATCGACCTCAACAACCCACGACCTCCATTCTCTCTAACCTGAAGCCAAACCCGTCCAGCTTCATAGCTCTGAAGACATCAACCCACTTCCATAAAATTGGGATTAGAGGATTCATTATTCTTGGTCAAATCCAAATCCCTCAAATCTCTCAAAGAAAACAAAATCGTGGGACTCTAAAAAAAAAGGGATGGCAATTCACTTTAAAATAAGACTCTCACAACACAAAAGAGAACACATGACGAGGCAAGAGACGAGAGAGACAGAAAAAGAGAGAAACACTGTGTATATTATGTATATAGTAGGTACAAAAAATTCAGAAAAAACTCAAAAAATTAGTTTAGCATTAAAATAATTTTTAGGTTTAGTTTTTATTTTTTCTATGTAATCAAGTGCTGGAATTGTGAAAACATTGGGACACGCGTGCGTGAATGCGATTCAAGGAATCAATTCAAAGGGAGACTTTTTTTATTGTATTTCTTGCTCTACTCTTTAATTTGTTGTTCCATGTTTGTCACTGTTATTATATATTTCATTATGCTTGGGTTGTCACCCTGTTCAAGGGGTGGGATGCACTGCGTAGGATATTAATTTTAATTAATTAATTTCATTAATGCTATATTTATAGGAAAATTATTTTTTCACTGTCACCAATTAATTTATGTAACGAGAGTTAGTAAATTAATTTTACAAATTAATGTTTGAATTTGGGGATCTAACAAGAGGTAGTTTTTTTCTAAATCTAAATATTAATTCTGTGTTAAAAATTAGGAATTCATATTTTTTTGTTAAATTGATCCTAGTGGGTAATTTTGTTGGACACATTATAGTTCTTAATTTTTCATCGTGTGACATTTTTTAAATTAGTTTTCTGAAAAAGATGTTATTAAATTTATAATTGTAACGAAAGTTAGATTATCGATTTAATATTATCTCGAAATATTTCAAATTAATAAATTGAGAAATTAAAATAATTGATAATGCTGTGTAATCCCATCTCTGGACATTATCACATTTTTCACACTCGATTGCCCATTATTTTTCGTCATTTAGTAATTTCATAATTTTTAGCATTTAGTAGTTATTTTTTCCTTGAAAGCAGGATTGATACCCGCACTTACCGCGATACGAGTTGTTTTAGACAAGTTTTGTAGGTACTCAAGGGAATTTTGAGAGTGGCTTTTGAAGACAACGACACATACGTAAAAAGCCTGTTATCAACAGTCCCTGGTGTGAGTTTTATGGACCCCATTACTTCTCGATGGGTGTTGTCATAAGCATGTACGATGGTTGTAGTGGGAGTGAGATCGCTAACTTTTAGTCCTAAATAGTTGAAAGTTCTTAAAGGACAAATATTCAGAGAAGATCCATTTTCAACAAGTGAAAGTGGGATTGTCTTTCCCTAGGCTTCAACGGAGATGTTAAGGAAATAATTGTGATCAGGGATGAAATTTTCTATCTCTTCATTGAAAAAGGAGAGGAGTCTAGAAGAGGTCAATGACCCAACCATGTTTACGGCTTCCTTCGGAGAAGTGGAAGTATGTACTATGGGTTCGGTGAAGTGATTTATCAAAGCATCCCAGTACAACTGAGGGGATGTGAAAAGCCCCGATAAGGTGGTATTGTCTTGGGTCTTCTTGAGTTGGTCAAGGATTTTTCTCTCTTCATTGGTCATTTTTGGCATGCGAAGTTCTTTGGCAACTCCCTTTCCTTTATATGTTTCGGTTGCATGAGGAATCGGATCTTTGAATTGTCTCCCTTAATTGGTCATGCGATTCACTGAGTCAGGGAAGATCAAGAACCCCAAGGCTTCATCTACCTCAGGTAGAATGGAAACCTTATTAATTTCACCCAACAAATATTCGAAGGATATTATTCCACACAGGCTAGCTACTGGACTTACTTCTTCCTGATTGGGATCGTCATCTAAACTATCACAATCACCCCCCATTCGGTGGTGACTATTTCATCTTGACAAGATTAATCAATATATCTAACAACCTCGACAACATCCTCATAAAAATCCTCCCACTCAACGGGGAGGTGTAAGCGTGAAGGGCCCAATTGTCCCTAATGCTTCAAAGCAGTGAGTAACTCAGAAATGCTGCATATATTTTTTATTTGTCGAAACATGTCATCCATGGTCTATAACACATCATCTAGACTGACTTCTTCAATAGGTACCACCCATTCATTTTATTCTTGAGACCACTTTCAGGCTTTCATGAAGAAATAGAAGAATTTGGGACAATCAATAATCATCTCGATGGGCAATTTCAGCCAAAACTCTAATAATTGGTTTAACACAACTAGCAACTCCATGCCTCCCCTCATATCAGTGCGAAAGACGATGCAGTCCTTCGTAAAGAGTGACAAAGCTTGATCGGTGAATCAGGTAGGGTGTAAAAGGAAATATGGGAAACCTTGAGTGGTTTGAGTGAGATTATAGGAATAATGGGTGCTTTGATGTGAACGATATCAATAGATGGGTCAGATTCTAGGTCACTTTCTAAGAATATGGAATTTATATGTGCTAGAATTGAGTTATGAGTATTGTTGGGTTTAAGATTAGCTGGTGGGGAAATGATACATCGGTCAATTAGGCCTTGGATCAAATTTTAATGGGAGAAGCATTGGTCGGTGGTATGACTTGAAGTTTGGTGAAAATCACAACGAGAATCGAGTTTGAAGTTCTTAGGGAGTGGATTTGGTAATGGACGGGGTCCAAGGGTTTGATGAGGTTTCTGCTTAACATGGCCTAGTAGATTTTGGACAAGGGAGCATGGATCTCAGTGTACTCTTTCTTGGTAGGATTAGGTAAAATTTTGGGTGCTCAGGAGGTAGCACGTTGGGAAATTTTGTTGATGGTTGAGACTATAGCACTAGCAGGCTTCTCATACTTTCGGGGAGTGAATTGTTCGATCACTTTCTTTAGCTCATATTCGAATTTGGTAATGCTTTCTTTAATTTTTACTCCAGCTTCTCGAAGGGGTCGAAAATGTGGGTAATATTGTCCTCCCATGGATGCATGAATGTAAGGTAAGAAATTCTTCTTCAAAATACTGACTTGTTCTTCCTCGAAGGGTCTGTTGGCCATGGTAGCAGCTTTCTCTCTCCACCTTCCTATGTAGTTATTGACTGTTTTCCCAGGGTTTTTCTCAAGAAGCTCGAGATCTCATCGCGTAACCTCTAGATCCTCATTATACTTATATTCAGACATGAATTACTAGGACATTCTCCCAACTATGGCAACTAGATTTTTTGAGAGGCAATAAACCACCAGATGGAACTTTCTTTCAAGGCCTGTTGAAACATCTGGTCCATTATCTATTCAAAGGCACCAAGGAGGGTCGTGGATCGATGATAGATTCGAAGGTGAACGACTAGGGGTTCTCTTCCCTCGAACTTCTTGATGTTTGGCATCTTGGACTTCACTGGAAGTTTGGCTTTGGGATAGGTAGACATATACGTGTCGTCCATGTAGTTCACGTATATCTTAACTTGGTAGAACTTCTTCGATAGTAGTTTGAGGTCTTCCTTAACCTTGTTCAATTCCTCCTCTTTAGGATCCGCAAGTACTGGCAGGTTAACCCTAGTTGGGAAAAGTTTAGAATAATAGTTGAGTTGGCTGAGTCCCATGGACATGTAGAGCACACGGAGAATGCTAATACGCTTATGGGACCCAAGTAGGATCAGGATCTAGTTGACCTATATCAAGAGGAAAAAGAGCCTTGGGTTCTTAGAGAATTTGGATCGATGGTGCTTCATTTCATGGACCTTGGTTTGAAGGCTATCAATCTTGACACTAAGTTGGGCTAAGACGGTCATCAGATTGGGTTGCACATATGGTGCTTGGTCAGTGTTCTCCATAAAGACTCATGAAGGTAAATCCCAAACTCGAATGAGGTAGTAGAAGAAACGGTAGATCTTCGAGGAGGCTTGATGGAAGATCGAAGTTCATACGGATCCAGGCCAAAAATGGGTATGTGGTCGACCTGAAAGGGAAAACGGTTCTAATTTATTTTTAAATGAGGGAGAAACTATTTAGAATTTCAAAAGGAAGAGACAAAAATGTCGGCTTTCTTTGATATTTTTGACAAAGGAGAGGAATCTTACCATGGTTATTAGTAATGTTATTATTAGGTTCCCACTTGTATTAGGTTTTTGTAAATGAAAAAAAATGTCGGACAAGACTCGAGCCTAGGAAAATAGGGTTTAAAAATATTTAAGACATAATTTGACTTGTTTTCAGGCCCACGAACGGGGTCCTGTTTTGAAAAAAGTCAAAATAACACGAAAATTCGGACGGTATGTCGATAAGGAATTTCAGAAGAGGTTCGCATGGTAACTGACAAACTAAATCAGAGTGCCCTAGGTTTGACACCTATATTAGGTTTATTCATTTGTTGGGTTAGTGGAAGGGGTCCTCCTTTGGCATGACTTCCATGATATACCTATTGCGATAAGAGTAATAATTCATCGGTATGTCTGGACAAGCCATTTGTTATAACTGAGTCTACTTAAATTGACTCACTAACAATATGTGGGAGAGAGAACTCAATTTACCCTACATACATGAACGATTTCCCTGCTATATACCTCTCGTCGTGAGTTTCATAAAGTGGTACGATGCGGGGGGAACCATTCGATATATGTCGAAGGTATGTGGCCAATGGAAGTTGAGAGTCATATCTCTTAGTCTAACTATGAGCCACATGACCAACATCCATCACAAAGTAACCCCCCCCCCCCCCCCCCACACACACACACACATCATAAGTGATAAAATTTTGGTCAATATTGTCATGCTCTTGGTGATGTAGTGTGCAAAAATGCATAGTGCTAATTAGCATATTATGGAGAGAGAGTATTTTTATCAATTTTTATTGGAATGATGAGTAAGAAGAGTACTATACTAATGAGGGAGTGTATATAAGTATTATGAAAATGAAATTTAGAATGGATACTATACTATGCATGGATATATGTGAATGAGTAAGTGACATGGGAATATATACAAGTGAGTGTGTGTGGTAATAAGCCAATGCAGGGATCAACTATAATTTGTGTGTTATATGTGTAAGTGAGCATGGAGATATATATACAAGTGTGGGTGTGTTATAGTGAAGCCTAAGCATGGATATTCTAAGTGGTGTGTGAAGCCTGTGAGTAGAAAGTGAAGCTAAGTGTAAGTGTGTGAAGTGTACATGGAGAGTATATACAAGTTTGTGAATTGTATAAGTGAGTGAAAAGTGATATATACATGAGAGAGATATACACAAAAAGTAGATAGAGGAGAAAAGGGATCTTACAGGTAGGCGCATACGCACACATGTAGAAAAGATTAACACCCATATAGAAAATAGAGTCTAGTCCTCTTAAAATCCCCCAAACAAAGTTGCCACTATAGCCATCCCAAGGGCGGTCCGAGGAGGGATTCACCCTTTTTTTCGATGTGCGCGCGGGATTGTGCCCTTTCTCAGGGCGCTCGACCATCTTCGATGTGGGGTAATATGTAGAGATAGAGTCGTCAGCCTATTTTGCACAAAACGGGAAAAATAAATGTTGTCGCCTTGAGGCAATGGAATCAAGGACAATACTGATGCTTGCGAAACCAAGTAGTTCAAAGGTCTAGGGACTAAGTTACGGAATGAAAAAGTGTTAGGACCCTATCATGTCCTTTCGATCTCTCATGGGCATGTGTCAATCTTATCTTGTTAAACTCCGTGAAGTGTGTGCTCAGGTGCATAATATAAATGGAGAATAGAATCATTCAACTCGCATCATGGAAAATGACAGAGTGAGGTCATACTTCGGAGTGTTCCCGAAATAATAATTCAAAAATATAATATAAGTGTTTGTCGATTCACAAAGCGTTATAGGTGAACGAATATATACATTGGATAAGACACAAGAACGCAAGCATATAAAATCCGTTATATATATCTATATAATAAAGTAGAAAACTTATGTATGTCATAAGCTTAATTAATGATGTCATCTATATGAATGTTTTTGCACTACCTCTTTTGCCCTTGACAATTTTGAATTCCCCCTCTTTTTTCCTCATTAATTCATTCCCCCTCTTTCACTTTAATTCAAACACAAGGACATTTTGGTAAACACACACTAAAATGTACAATTTCTCTCTCACCGCACACTCCTATACACACGCCAAAATTCATTTCGGTCCCATGACACAAACCCTCCCATCTCTTTCGGCACTAACCCATCCCATACCCTCTTTTCTCCCCGCTCCGCCCCCTTGCCTTCTCTTTTCTCCCCGCTGCTAGCCTTTGGTAGGGTTTTTTTCTCTCTCTTTACATGGTGCGAGTTTTATAATTTTTTGGGTGCGATTTTGTAATTATGTTAATGCTTGATTTGTTAGGGATTGATTTGTGGGTTTTGTTCTAACCATCCAAGTATACTCTAATCATTATGTTATATTGTTCATTATTTTTCTGTAACGTTCTCTTTCAAATCGATTATGTAGAGGTTCGCATTATGCGTTTTGTCAATTTGTTCCAGATCTAATAACTATTTGTTATTTCATTTTGGGTATCTAATTTGTTTTTGTTTTTCTCCATTTTATGTTTTGCAGATCGAACCACATCAATATAAAATGTCACTCTTTAAAAATCAGGTAAAATATCCCCAGTTTTTACTTTGTTGAGACTTTGAAATCAATTTTTGTTCTTTGCATGGAATGTCCTTGGTGATTATTTAGATTTCTTTTGTTTGGATGATTTATTTGATCAATCAATGTTACGTTTTGCAGATGGAACACTATCAACATAGCAAATCGTATGTATTTATTTGATTTTGTTGGCTTAAGTATCTATTGTTTGGGTGATGCAACATTTGTCCAGTTTGGCATTATCTATTGAAGAGAATGTTGGTTTAGAGTGGAGAGTGAAAAGTTTATTTTTGTAGATGCCTCATTCTAGGATTCACAAAACTTTTTTATATTAGTTTTTATGATCTGGTATAGTTTGTTTATAGATTCCTCATTATGAGTTTAGGAATAGTAATCTCCAATTTCCTTTAGAATGAACCTTACTTCACATTGTTTTTATCCATTTCACAAGTATACTATTTCTTTGGGTTTGGGGGTTTTGATTTATGTGGTTTTAATTTAAAATAATTTTTTGTTGGGCGTAATTTATCGGTATATAATTCCAAGCTGACCTGATTATTCCTGAAAATCCCAAACAGGTATACTCCTTTTCTTTTTTATTTAGGTTTTTTAGGGTTTGTAGTTGACGATTTCATTTAGTAATGTATTTTGAAAAGATGTTATATGTACAAATTTTTCATGCTTAGTATTTTCGTTTGGGTTCATGTAGCGGATCCCAAATAATTGGGAAAAGGCTTTGTTGAGTTGAGTTGAGTATTTTCTTTTGGGTAAATGAGGTTATCCAAATATAGTTCTTCTATGATTTTGTTTACCATTTTATCCGTGAAGATGACATTTTATTCATATAACAGATTGTTGAAGTATTCTTGCCTATGTGAAGTCAGTATCTTTTGCATAGTTGATCATTGAAGTATTCCTGCGCTTATGCCTATGACTCTCAGGTGTTTGACACAACTCCTAAGTCAGTGTTTTTTGCCTAATTTGTTTTATTGGTTTATAGGGGTTGGATTGTGATTATTGATCCATGTCTTCTTTGCCTTAGATTAGTTTTATTTAGTGGTATTGGATAGTGTGAATGAAAAAAAAAATGATTTCACTGTTAGTTGTATTTAAGTTACTATTGTCTATGGGTATGTTATCAGTATGATTCAGTTGTCTAGAGTTAGTTTTTCACATTTAAATATTTTATGTGGTTTATTTTCAAGTGTTTGTCTCTTAGAAGTAAGTGATGTTGGTGTTTATGGGAAGGCTTTGTACCCTTAAGCTATATAATATATGATTTCTTTATTCGGATTCAATATACCGAGTGGGAAGAGAACATATCAACCGTTGGATGTTGTCCTTTAATTTGTTTTGTAGTTGGCTACCACTGGAAGATCATTATTTGATGGTTCATTAATTTTTGGGATTTATTATTTTTTTGTTCTCTGGTTCATAAGTAGATTAACAACATTTTGAGTGGGGGATTTGTTTTGGGTGAATTCATGGTGGGTATATCTACTATATTTCCAGTAAAAAACAATTGATGGGTTGCGTAATTAGAGGTTTGATTCTATGATGTGCTTTTTGGAGTTGTAAGAACTAGAGGTTGGATGCCATAAGTGTGAGTGCACCGTTAATAAGTATAATATCATGTCTTTGGCACGGCCATACCCTAGGGCTATTTTGTTATCTAACTTTGTATAAATCATTTCTACAACTAGAGGTTGGAAGTCGTGTAAGTGGTTGTCGTGGCGGCGGTTGTGGTATAGGCAAAGTGACAGGGATCCTAACTCGACTCCCTATCATACCCCTTCAAATTCATGCTCAACTAATCATATGAAGAATTAATTAACTCTCATTCTCATTTCCCTAAAACATGGGGTAATTTAATGATTTCTCCAATAGGTGTGTACACCATATATATTGGGGAGGGGAAGAGGAGGAGTTCTAGAGATAACTACCTTAGCCATATTGAGAATATTTTAGCATTCGTGTGATGTCATAAGTGATATCACTAGAGGATCGTCCCCTAATTATTGAAATCCCCTTGCTATCTATTATAATTCCCCTTTCTATCTATTATATCTAAAAAATCCCCTTGCTATCTATTATAATTCCACTAACTAATTATGGGAATAGATATTTTAATTCTATCAATAAAATAATAACAATATCTCTCAGTCTAAGTTCCAATCCTCCGTGTATACCTTAATTTTATTGTCATATTGTTGAAGACTCCGATGTATTTCCTTATGATTTGAGAAGAAATAATATAAGCTTTGTTAAGAAAGACAAAAATTGATCTTTTTTCTCGACTACTTATTGATTTAGCCTTTTGCAGGTTTTCTGCGCAAGAGTACGATAAATTTCGCATTTCGCCAATTAATGAAAGCTGCTGTAGGACTCGCAAAAAGTTGGAAAATTGGGCTCTTGAATCTTCTCTTCTAACGTGATATTTATTCTTTAGCACCTTTGATGCTCAAAGTTTTATCAGTTATTCCTGAAACTGTTCTAGTTCAAACATATGGACAGCTACTTCATAGGAATTCGACGCCTTCAAGTACTACTTTGATAGAAGATACTTTGATTGAAGAAGATTGGGTTGAATGTGAAAAAATGGTCACTTTTATTAGCATAATCCCTGAGAATCAAGAGAGCGGTATTCAGATCAGAACTAAGCCCATTGTCAAGAAGTCCTCGGGGAATGAAAATGTAAATGATGTGAAACAATATCATTTTTGAAAAATTTGAAGCTATCAGAACTTATCACATCAGTTTGAAAAAAGGCTTTACAAAAAAGTCGAATAAAGAGTAGCGTTTTTCTAATTAAGCATGAGTTCAACACCAACCCAAATTTGGATACTATTTTACTGGATCTTATGTGTGTACATGGACCATTGGTGGCGTGCTACTAATTCTTTTGGATACTATAGTGGAGTAGTTTCCAGTTGTTGAATACTCTGGGAATATATATGATAGGTTTATTATCATTGTTTCTGGTGAGCTTCATGATTTTATACATAGCAATGTTATTGGAATTTTCTCATTATTACAGAGTTTTTTGGGTTGAATTATTTTGGCTTCACTTCCTTATTTTCAAGGAGTTCATTGCTGACTTTTTCGACTAACTGTTGATGTCACACAACTGCATACTATAGACGTCAATGAGGGCATTCGAGCAGTCCTCATACAAGGAAACAAACCTATAGCCTTTCTCATCAAGGCATTGGGCCCTTGAAACTTAGAGGTTATATGGATTTTATAATTTTTATTAATTTATGCATTTGATATATTATTTCTATTCGACCTCGATCACTCTCTTGCAATCCCGACCATTTTGTTTGTGATTGTGATTTTGACTTTTATAATGATTTGTCACTTTTGATTATAGGTTTATGAATTAAGTAGAATCTTCATGGCTTGCATATGTTTCGTGTTCCATATCACTATGTTTTCTTTTGCATCTTTATGGCTTTCTTTGACAGTAAATCGAATATTTTGAATAATAATCTTCATTCATTTATGGTTTTTCTTGACACAAATACAAAATCACCACCCGTATTTTCTATCCAACACCCACAAAGGACACTAAAGTTAAATAGTTTTTAGTTCTTACTATTAGTTGAGGTATGCTTTTGTCCTGCTGAAATTTTGGCTGAAATTTTTCTATCCAACATGTGTTTCAAGTATAGATCTTTAATTATTTTTTTTAAAGAGGACCATAACTTAATTTGATATGAATGGACTTTGTGATGGTTTGAAATGAGAACAATTTGATATTTACAATCAATATTCTTTTCCTTGGATGAAAATGAGATTAGGACCAAGATTTTTATCCAGAATGTTAGAGATTAGGACCAAGTTTAGCACACAAGTATTTTGATTTTGTAGTTTTGGAGATATTTATTAAGACTTTTCAGGTTTGGCAGGGGTTTGGAAATATTGTTAGGAGCTCCAACAGCTCTTTCAATCGTTCTCTGTTAAAAATTAAAAAAGCCATCGACAACTTACACCTAAAGGATGCGGACGAAAAGTCATCTCCAAGATCGAAAACAAAAAAGCCTCCAATACATGAGTTGTGTCAAGAAAATTTGCATGATATTGTATTCTATGACGAGTGACTAAAGGATTTGTACGATAGTTGGTTACTCGAATATGAGGTATCATTTGCTAATGAGGGTGAGAAGAACCTGCATTTCATGGTTTTCAGGTACAACGTGTGTGTTGTGTCAATATATGCACATGATATGCTCTGTTCATTTATGGTTTTTTTTTACACAAGTACAAAATCACCACCCGTATTTTCTATCCAACACCCACAAGGCCACTAAAGTTAAATAATTTTTTAGTTCTTGCTATTAGTTGAGGTATGCTTTTGTCCTGCTGAAATTTTGGCTAAAATTTTCCTATCCAACATGTGTTTTAGGTATAGATCTTTAATTTTTTTTAACGACGGTCATAACTTAATTTGAACGACAGTTTTTTACTCGAATATGAGGTATCGTTTGCTAATGACGGTGAGAAGAACCTGGGTTTCATGGTTTTTAGGTACAATGTGTGTGTTATGTCAATATATGCACATGATCTACTCTGTTCAATTATATGTATGATTTGTATGTCTGATATGCACCTTTAGTATGATTTGTTGTGTTCAATTATTTGTAATTAGTGTTTTCCCCAAACCAATATAGCAATGGAAGTATATCAAATGCAGTCTACAACAAATACAGCAGTAGTGTTTCCCCCAAACTAGTATAGTGTAAAACACTTGACAAATAGTAGAGGTTTATCTAAGGGTCTTATGAAGTTCGTGAACTGTCATGTAAATTCTGTGGAAATCTCTGGCAATCCTATGTTTTTAGGCTACAAACGCAGGTATCATGTTATGTGTACATGAACTGTGACAAGTAGTGCAACTGATTTTATGTCGGAATGAAATGACAGTCTAACAGGCCTTTGACTACTAGAGATCTAAATGAATTCAAACTGAAATTTGTCTCCAAATGAGAAAATTGGAATTTATGTATATGAATTGCAATGAATGTTGTTTAATTTTGCAAATGTTTGGTTGGTATGATCTGTCAAATGTTCAGTAGGAAATTCCTTTGTTGAACTTTCTGATTGCAAATGATTCACTAGGAAATTTATTTGTCCAATGTTCAGCAGAGAGCATGTAAGAACCTACGACTGCATATATGACTCAAATCCTGTGTAGGGTCGGATTATTTCCATTTGGATTGGTCCCTCCTCATGAGTCCTCCTATGCTTAGACTTCCTAGGCACATCCAAACGACACCAATTCATCTGACATTCACCCTCTTCTAATGCCCGAAACCAAAAATGTGACAAGTAGGTATTTTCATTATGCTGGTAGATTAAGTAGCAAGTATTTAAACTTTTGTAGTGTCTACATTGGTGCTTTAAATAATATTTGTTTGTTTTTAATCATATTGTGCATTTATCCATCCCAATATTTGAACATTACATTTTTTGTAGTTTTTTAAAACTCTAATATTTATACTTTCATATTGAAAAGAATCGACCACGTTAACAGTTCTTCCATTTGGCAGGTTGTCAAGGACAAATAATAGAGTATTGAATCACTGCAATTAGGATGAGATCTTCATAAATGGTACCGATAACATTTCCCATAATATATGAATCATGGGTTGAGGAGTCGGGTCTTAACTTCGTACATATTATATGGGGGAATGGTGGAGAGAAACTTTGTAGGTTTCATGAATTTTCAATTTGTTGATTGTCTACATTGTTAGCAATTTAAACACTTGGAATACTTTATTGAAGTATTGACGTATTGGTGTTATTTACATATTTATTGATGTATGGCTTTTATTTCCACGAATTGAGTTGAACTATGATTTTATTTATACGATGTTTAAGACATATTATTATTATTGTTATTACGGACTATTAGTTTTGTTGGAGGTACATTTTTTTACTTCTTTAGCATGGTGGATAGTCTTATAAATAGAGGAAATTTTGCCCAATTTGTTTATAATTATTTGGCTTATATATAACAAAAATAATGAGAAATGCTCCATATGTAATATATTGATTTTATTAGATGCTCGCCTAGAATTATGTGAATTTAATTGTATGTGTTCAAAATGAAGTTGTGTAAGAAGTTTGGGTTTCATGCCAAGTGTTGGTAGGTTTAAGAGGACTATTTAGTGTAAAAGTTTAAGGAAAAATGAGTCTTGAATTTCATAACGTAATCACTCTTACCCAATATTCAGAACGTATTTATAATTGTGTCTTAATTATGGTCTAGAATTTGTCCTCTTAAGAATAATACATCACATTAGAGGCAAATTATGATAAACCGTTTTTTATATGAAAGCAATTAAATAGTATATAAAAATTGTTTTTTATATAAATAGTTAAAACGAATATGTATGAAAAACAGTTAAAATAGATTTTTATATATTTAAAAACAGTTAAAATAGTACTTTACCCCTTATTGTATTTTGGACGAAAGTGTCCCCATTCTTCCAAGAGTTGTGTCAAATATGTCATTATTAGTGGGGGTTAAGCTCAACTTTTTAAAGATCATTTTTTATAATTACACTTTGTTTAGTTGGGGAACGAAATTTTTTCCATTTTGTAATTACGTACTTTAAAAATTTTCGTCATTTTGCAATTACATATTATAGATAATTATCATCGTGCCTTCAGGCACGGGCATACCCTAGTGTATATATATATATATATATATATAAACAATGTAACAAATGATGTATAAGAGAGAACTCAAGTCTAGGGTCTTACCCAAGATGCTTATGTAGACCAAGGGGCATCAAAGTCCACGTAGTTTGAAAATAACATCGGGTGGGGTTTAATCCATAAATCTAAATGGGTGATTTATATTATATGTGTGTGTAGAGATAAACGTGCTTCAAGTGTGAGGATGTTTAGTGAGAATCCGTCTTTTGGAATTTATAGGTAAACCCCCTTTTTCTTATTTTTGGGTTTTTTATGAAAATAAATTACGTGCAAATTCTAATAATAAAGGTTTGAGATTAATGTATGTAATGTCATGAAATAAATCTCTATTAGGTAGAAATAAACCAACTAATGCTAAAATAAAAAAAAAATTAAAGACAAGGGTGGAGAATTGGACCTCCTTATGAAGACTTCAAGTGGATATTGATTGTAGATGCGCTGATCTCACAATGAGGTGGTGGGGGTATGAGGAGATGGGTGTGACTTTACTAAATGGAATATGAAAAGGATGGAAGAAATGTGGGAAATAAGTTTTCTAAAAGGGAAACAACTCTGAATTCGAGAGAATGTTCTCTGAATTGTTGAGAGGAATGTTCAAGGTTGCCTGTTAAAGTGAGATCATGGCCTCTATTTATAGGGCCAATGGAATTTTGATCGGAAGAGTCCTAAACCTGCCTATTGGCATAGAACCCCAGACAGACTGTTGATAGGCAGGGTCCTAGGTGTGCCATTCGACAGTCTGAGACAGATTTTTCAAAAAAACGGTTGTAAAATGAAAATTGTAAATCAGAATTATGCAAGGGGTTGACCATTGGAAAGGGGATTCAGAGACCTTTAAGAATCCACTGAGCCACTCATGGGCTCGGGAGTTTACCGATGTCAAATAGGGGCTGGAAGTGACCATTAGTCCCCAGACAAGTAGTTTTTAGAGGAAAACTGCTCGTCATCTAAACTGTAAGGTCAATTCGCACATGAGATGGGTCATTTGAAAGGTTATTCAGTCCACTTCAAGATTTCATTCAGTTCAGAGAGTTGGCCAAGGTTAAATGGGGCCTAGAAGCAGTTGGTGACCCGTCAGAGTAAAAGAGGTCGGAGACCGTTGGAAAGGTTATTTAGAGAATTTCAAAGATTCATGAACTTCACTCAAAATGGAGAGTTTATCGGGGGTCAAACGGGGCCCGAGAGTTCCTGGTAGCCTCTAGATTGGTTTTTTGTGGTAAAATGAATCATTTGTCCGTACTGTAGCACCAATTCGCGCACATTGTGGACCATTGAAAAGGGGATTCATAGCACTTTTAAGATTCATTAACCTTTTGTTCATATGAGGAAGTTAATTGGAGTCAAACGGGGCTCGAGAGTGCTCGGTGGCCTTTAGATCGACTTTTGATAGTAAAAGGGATTGTTCGTCCGAATCGTAAGATCGATTCTCTCACGGAGTGGACCGTTGGAAAGGTGATTCAGAGCCCTTCAAAAATTTATTGAGCTATCACTTAGGCAAGGAAGTTTACTGGAGTTAAATCGAGCTCGGGAGCCCCCGATGGCCTCTAGATCGATAATCGACGTATGACCTAGGGTTTATGGTGAAGGAGGTGCTTAGTTGTGTACTACGATGAGGTGTCTATAGTTTTCGTCCCCAAAAATAGTAATAAATATCATGTTAAATCCAAATATATTGATGTTTTAAGTTGTTTAATGATTGAAAATCATTTCTATGTATTGTTATATCATGTGTAATGAATTATAAGGAGTTTGGGATTTTAATATAAAGGATTTGAGGATGAAAATTATTCAAACCCATAGGACAAATATGCAGAAATAGAAGTCTCATTCCTGTTCGATCGATCGATCGATTGATCCAAGACTGTTGATTGATCGACTATCCCAGAATTCATATGTTGATTTTGTTTAAGGCTTGATTAAATTCCCCACTTCCAAGGATGCTTAGGGTAAATTAATTATAGCATAATGGGATTTAGGGAAGGTCAGAAGGGTGGTATCTAAATGTTCATTTTGACTGCACCAAAGTGTTCAGAAGATTTTAAATAGTCAAAAAAGTCTACTTGGGTGTTTGATTTGGGTCTCAGGGCACTTTGGAGCCGAATAGACACCCCGAAGGGGTATTTTAGTCATTTTACATGGGAGGTGAACAGTCCCAACGAAATTTAAAGTTATCTTATTTAAATGTAGAGTTTATCAAAGTGAGGTTTATTCGTCAAAAATTAAAACACAAGTCTGTGAGTATAGGAGAGGGTTTTCTAAGAAAGAAAGATCCACCCTAGGAAGCCAAAAGTCAAAAGCCATCCTACACCATCACCGCTACCATAAGTTGTCCGGAAAAGCGAGAGGACCACCAATAGAGAAACATCCCCAAAGGGTCGGACCTTCAATTTAAAGGCAAGTGATTTCATATGTACAAAATTAGCATGTATAATGCCCATGTTAGGATAATTATATAATTCTGAGAGAATTGCATGATTTAGAGATAAACCATGAAGATGTTAATGGAATCCTTCCTATGAGAAATATGTAGAACAAACCCTCTTCTGATTATATATTTTAATCCACGAATTTGGAATCATTTGACAAGAAAAATCTGAGTTTCGTATATTATTCTTGGAGAAACAATCAAAGATGATTTTTTTTGGAAATTGTGAGAAATATCATGTGGAATCTAAATATATTGATGTTTTAGGTTGTTTAATGGTTGGAAATCCTTTATATGTATTGTTATATCATGTGGAATGAATTATAAGGAGTTTGGGATTTTAATATAGAGGATTTGAGGATGAAAATTGTTTAAACCCGTAGGCCAAATATGCAGAAATGACAGTCTCATACTAGTTCGATCGATCGATCGACCTTGAATGTCAATCGATTGACAAGATCGATCGATCGATCCAAGACTGTCGATCGATCGTATATCCCAGAATTCATATGTTGATTTTGTTTAAGGCTTGATTAAATTCCCCACTTCCAAGGATGCTTAGTGTAAACTAATTGTAGCATAATGGGATTTAGGGAAGGTCAGTAGGGTGGTAATTGAGACCCGAAAAATATTTATATGTGAATTAATCCTTGAGAATAGAATAACTAATTAAAAGCAATTAGATTTTATCGAAGAATAAAAATATTTTACGATGATATGAATTTATGAAAATTCAGGATTTGAGATGACACAGACTAGTAGGGTGTAAACTATTACCTACTAAATTTATTTGAGAAATAATGGGTAACTTACGAGTGGTGAGAAATCTCGAGAAATATATGTTAATAAGTAAAGTCATAATCTATGAATACGTAGGATATTAGAGAGAAAAAAATGTCCTACGTATGGAATTATCATTTGGGTTATGTGAATACCTTATTGATATTATATAGGTGGAATGAATACCTATATTTTTATTTTTCTGACATACCTATGATTCTTGCTATCGGGGTGGAGGTTTCGCATTATGTTCGATCTTATCCTGATGAGCCCACTTGGGGGGATTTTAAATTCGTACCTTGATCATAGGACCTTGGACACGTTCTATCGGTGTGTATGATAGTTTCGATGGTTAAATGGGAGCGTAGGTATATGCGTGACCCATTTGGCTGGGGTGTATACTCGCCTCCAAATATGTGTGTTATGTTATTTATGGTTCGGGAGATGTTGAACCAATAGTCCTTTTTACAGTGAGAGATGTAACTTGACATGATGGAAGAGTATGCATGCACTGCAGCTGTGTCTGGGAGGTACCATATTAGTATATATAATAGTGTGATGAAAATGTGTATTATAATGTGATCTACTGTGTGATTTATTAAATACAAATGAATAATAAAATCTTAATTGAATTAAGTAAGTGAATACTTAATACTTAAAGGCCTAGTTCATCTTAAAGAGAAATGAACATGTTTAATTAGTATAAGTATTGGGTGGGAAATATGGGATAATGAGAAGAGATAGAATAATCATTAAGAACCTTATTTGGGGGAACAATAAGGTACGTTAGGTGAGCACACTAGATGAGGAGCGACATTCTCAAGTGAGAGCCGAGAACTAATTTGTAAACAATGCCTGCTTAATTGCACTTGTTAAGCACTTGCTATTTTTTTAAAATCTTTTACATTCAGGTTCTGACCCGTTCACTTGTATATCCTCTTCTTTACTATATCTATATTGCCAGGTGTCCAGCATTAGGGATGCCGACTTAGAGGATGGATATTTCGACGAGTTTCTGGAGATGCAGCTTTGGATTAGACGCTTTCATTTCCTTGATTCCTATCTTTATAGTATTTGGCTCATGGAGGGCCTATCGCCCAATATTCTAGTAGTTCCATTCCCATTTCAGATATTGTATTGGTTTTATATTGATACTGTTATCATCATTTTGTTTTAGATGGTGATATTGAGTTATTTCAATGGGAGAGTTTATTCCAGGTACATTTATACTTGTTGACTTTTAATTCAGTTGTCATGGGATGTAATTATTTTTATTTCACTATGGTGGTATGGATTTAATTAAAATAAAATTGCAATAGTTTTGACACTTCACTTAATTAATTATTAGGTGAATTAATAAGAAATTATTTTTCGACAGTGATGCTAAGAATCAACGAACTGGATATTCTGATTTAATTTAATAAAGGACTGATCACACGGTATTTAATTAGGCGGGGTGTCACAGGTGGTTTCAGAGCATCAGGTTCTAGTGTCCTTAGGATCTGTACGATTTACTATGCTTTCTGCTTAGCATCCTTTGATATAGAGCCATGTCATTAGGATTGTTGTATCCATAATTGAGCATTTATGACTTCAGCTATTTTTGTGATATTTTAAATGATGATAAAAATATCTCTCCTGCATTTCAGATGCCTCTTTGATGTGCACGACGGGCCACCAGAGCGGCACATCCATCCCCACAACCCGTTCTAGTCCAGGGTACTATGAATGCAGTAGAGGTTGCTTCAATTATTGTTCACACCGCTAATGCTGCCTTAGCTGTTGTTCAGTAAGTCCCGCCACCAACATAGGCAGTGCCACCAGAACCAGCGTACACATTTCCCACTTCTTGGGAGCATTTTAGGGATGCCTTCCCAAAGGCACATCCACCAGAATTCAAAGGGGGTTCCGATGTCATGACTGCTAGCAATTGGAAGAAAGACATCCAGCGGCATTTATGTATGTATGAATGCATGGAGGTTCAGAAATAGATCTTAGCGACATTTAAGATGGTTGGAGAAGTTATTCAGTTATGGGAGTCCACTACTATAGTAGAGGAGAGGTATACGATGGTTATTCAGGACTTCTGGGTGCGATTTGATCGCAAATACTTTCCTTCACTTGTTCAAACCAAAATAAGGAGGAAACTTTTGGACCTCACCCAAGAGGGGAATTCAGTTTTTGAGTATGAAGAGGAGTTTACTATGCCGACTAATTTGGTGCCAACTGAGGTACCCACCGAAGAGAAAAAGATCTAGATGTTCCGAGACGGCCTTACATGGAGGATTCGCCAGCATATTTTGGGCAATCCTTCTCTACAGACTTATACCGATGTGTTGAATATGGCATTACTTCATTGCCAGGACCACCGTCTTCATAAGGGAAGTAAGGGGAGGTCTGAGTCCAGTCAGAAAGGCTGAACTGGGGGAAGAAATGGTAGTGGATCATCTTCAGCCCAGACGAAACTGAGTAAAAATGATCAGAACTTGAAGCAAGGGGACTATACTAAACGACTGAGGTCGGTAGGAGTTCGCTTTGGGTAGGGTGGTAATAGACAGGGTCAACAGCATAATCAGTAGGGCCATCAGGGCCAGGGGAAAGGTGGAAATGGTCATCAGGGTCTTGGCCAGCAGGGTCCAAATGGGGGACAGTTTGGAGGTAAATGCTTCACGTGTGGTAAAATTGGCCACAGGAAGTAGGATTTCCTAGATAATGGAAAGATACCCCAGCAGCAGGGTGTGTATCAGGATCCGCAGTGGGCTATGTTTCTAGATACCCTTCCAGCACCAGCTCAGATTCCATCCTTACCAGCCATTTCTCTTGCATCTCAACCACAGCAGGGGAAGTTACGGTATGGGTGTGTATATAATGTCCAGTAGGCAGCAGTTCAGCAGCCACCACCCGCAGTTGAGGGTATGCTTTTTATTTCTAGGCCTATGGTACGTATTTTATTTGACATGGGGGCTTCACATTCTTTCATAGTCACTAGATTTGTATGGGCCACGACGTCGTTAGACACGTCCAGCAGTACTATTACTTATATAGACTCACCAATGGGTAGTGAGTTGCCTATTTTCTTTATATGTCAGAGTGTGAGTATAGAGATTGGGAGTTTGATTTTACCAGCTGATATGCTTGTGTTAGACATGTCCGAATATGATGCTATTATTGGGATGGATTGGCTTATTTCTTTTAGAGCCACGATTGATTGCTTTGGTAGAAGCATTATATTTTCTATCCCATGTCAGGAGATGTTTTTAATGGAGATGTTTCGTCCCGAAGGAGGATCGTCCACTCATTTGTATTATATAGAGGAGGAGACCTCTACGGGAGTTATAATTCCCCTTGATTTGATTCGTGTTGTTAGGGAATTCGCCGATGTATTTTAGGACATACCAGGGTTACCACCGAGTTTGGAGATTGAGTTTGTGATTGATTTGACACCGAGCACTCGACCGATATCTCGTGCCCCCTATCATATGGCTCCTGTAAAAATGAAGGAGCTGAGAGATCAGATTGAGCAGTTACTGGGACAGGGTTTCATCCGTCGAAGTACCTCACCCTAGGGTGCCCCAGTTCTATTTTTAAAAAACAAGGATGCATCCTTACGATTATGTGTGGATTATAGGGAACTTAATAGATTCATGATCCGGAATAAGTATCAATTACCCCACATCGATGACTTGTTTTATCAGTTGAGAGGAGCAGAGTACTTCTAAAAGATTGACTTGAGGTCCGAGTATCACCAGCTGAGGATCAGGGAGCAAGATGTGTCGAAGACTTCTTTTCTGACATAATATGGATCTAATGAGTTCCTGGTTATGCCATTCGGGTTAACCAATGCGTCGGCTGTATTTATGGACTTTATGAATAGGGTGTTCAAAGATTTCCTGGATCAGTTTGTCATTATTTTCATAGATGACATCCTGGTTTATTCTCGTACCAAAGAGGAACATCCCGAACATTTGCGAAGGCTCCTACAGACACTACATGAGCATCAGTTGTACGCCAAGTATGAAAAGTGTGGATTTTGGCTCCGAGAGGTGAAGTTTCTGGGGAATATAATGTCAAAAGGGGGTATAGCAGTGGATTCTAGCAAAGTATCTATGGTGAGGGAGTAGGGACAACCCATGACATCGACAGAGGTTTGCAGTTTCTTGGGACTAGTTGGTTACTACAGACGGTTTATTAGGGTATTTTCAAAGATTATGGATCCGATGACCAATCTAACTCACAAGGGTGTACCATTTTTTTGGGATGATGCGTGTCAATTGGGGTTTGATGAACTGAAGGATAAGTTAACTTCAGCACCCATACTAGCACTGCCCAAGACAGAAGTGGAGTACTTAGTGTACACTGACGCATCATTACATGGACTTGGTGAGGTGTTGCAACAGGAAGAGAAGGCTATAGCTTATGCCTCTAGGAAGCTTAACACTCATGAGAAGCACTACCCTACCCATGACTTGGAGATAGCAGTAAACGTATTTTCCCTTCAAATATGGGGGTAATATTTATTGGGTGAAAAATTTCGCTTATTCACAAATCACAAGCCATTACAGTATTTGTTCACTCGGATAGAGTTAAATATGCCACGACACAGGTGGCTTGAATTCTTGAAAGATTATCAGTTTGAGATACATTATCACCTAGGGAAGGCTAACGTGGTAGCAGACACATTGAGTCATAGGCCTGAGGGTGAACTAACCGTGGTGGGAAGGCTAAATGGAATGAACTAGGCAATTAAGATACCGTTGCTAGGTCATTTATATTAGTTATGATCATCATTCCTCATATTGTAATGCGAGTAGTATAGGCTTAGGCAGCGGATCCATTTTGTCAAGAGAAAATTCGATAACTTTGGCCAAGGGAGCAGAATCTTACTCAGTGAGCTCAGAGGGAGGCTTGTGCTTTAACAGTAGACTAATTGTTTCAGAGGGGGAAGAATTACGGTGCACAGTGATGTTAGAGTCGCATGGATCCTGATTTGTGATATGCCCAAAGTGTACGTGACAACTTAGAGGCACAAACCTCAGTCAGCATGGCGACCAAGGTAACAAGAGCTCAAGACTGAGGATCGGTGATCTCTTCCAGTATAAGGCCAGCTATAATCGACGTTACTAGTTATTAACTATTAGGCATCAGCTGAGGTCCTCATAACTCATTGGGTCAAATATACATCATGTCGTCTATAGCCGAATTCAAATCAACCTTATACACTAACCCCGGCTGGGCCTCAACCGAGGTCTATAGGGACTCACAGGTTCAGCCATCCTCCAACAGAAGTCTCGGCCCCATCTGACGTTACACTCAACGGCCGAGATCAGTAGTAATAGTTGAGGTAACCATCTGGAAGTCCTGAGGTCGGCCCAGGATGATATTATAACTCTTCTGACCTAACCTCAACCAACTTTCATGGCCCAGGACATCATGAATAACCTATGATGAGGCAGCAGTCAGACTTCACCAACCTCGTACTCTTCCAGGTCGAGGTTCCACCAGTCAGGAACATGGCCAAGCATTTGTAAGTGTATGCATGGATAGTAACACGTGGATAAAGTCAATTCTAACCGAATCAATCCCTTCACGCGAGGGAATATTTCATCATCATTCTCTACATGTAACAGTGACAGATGTCTTCATTGGATTGGATAGATTAATGCACACATGCTCATTGCATACGTGGGGGGTACATTACACCCGCCAAACACTATATATACTTGTCTTCTCCTACCTTAAGGGGGATCCAAAATTACAACCCTAGCTGAAACTCTGTCATTTTATATAGTAGAGAGAGAAAGCTTGAGTGATTGTATCCATGGCCATTAGTGCCTTCATTTAGTGATATTACTCACACACACTCACAGTGGACGTAGGCCAGATTGGCTAAACCACTTACATTCAAGTGTTCATCTTCTTCTCCTCATCTCCTTCTACATATACACATATATTCTCATGTTCTCCCATTTTCATCACCAATTCGAGCTTACAAACACCTTGAAGGGTGGTGCTATTTCTAGCATCATCATTTTGGCACCGTCTGTGGGAAGAGAATCTCTATCTTCCTTTTTTTTCACTTAACCTCACCGGAGACTCTGGTGGTGAACCATGCTTCACCCCTTACGTGGAGCTGCTTCACCATTGAAAGAGGTCCTTTAAGGTATTAAATGCATTTTATTCATAAGCTCTTCAGTTTGACACATGGCACCGGAGTTGCTACCACCTCCCCCACCATCTGGGGTTGGGGGACCTAGTTCCAGCCAGGCACTTCCCCAGTCCAAAATGGCTGAGGTGGCGACGACATTGAAGTCGTTGGCTGTAACGCAGCAAGTAATGAAGGAGCAGTTTGCTCAGCTCAGTTAAAATATGATGAGACCACCTGGGGTCTCACCGGAGATGATTACTCTGCCAGCTTCTCAACCCCATCCTGAAGCCAGGGGACCACCCCATACACCGCGAAAAGACCAACCTACTCCTCATCGAAGGAGGGAGGTTACTGACCCTAAGCGTTTACGCATGGGGAGGCAAGGACACCCTTGCCCAGAGGATAGGTATGATGACATGGATGCAGAAGATGCTCTGAAAGACTGTTGTGAGCCATATGAGGTTTTAAATAACATGGTACATCATGTCCAGCAAAGCAGAGGTTATGGGGATAGAAGATAAGGTGTCTCCCAACAGAGAGGATCATCATTTGATCACTTGAGCAAAGGGTCATCCTTTAAAAGGCTCGGCCCAATAAATGACCTGGGGCAGAGGTTATCTAGGTCAAGAAGTGCAACAGGGTCACAAAAGGGAGATGGGGAACATCGGCCTCATCATGGCCGATCTCATCATGGCCGACCACAACAAGGCTGAGACAGGGATCAAGAGGAGGTTAATATCCGACGTTGTGCGGCGGCTGGGGAACCCTCAGTTCACCCCTTGGAGGTGGCTGGGGATAACCTCGGTCAGGCTGACATTGTAAAGCCATGTAATGATTCCATTCAACGTCTTGAAGAGAAGGTAAGGGACCTCATCAAAAGCCGAGACCCAATGCAAAGAGGTTTCTTAGAGGGATCTCCATTCCTGGCTAGGATAGTGAGCTTCCCAACCCCTCCTAAGTTCAAATCACCTATGGTGTCTCCCAAGTATGATGGTAGTACCAACACGGTGCATCACATTGAGATGTACCAGTCTGCGGTGAACATTTATTCAATCCTATATAAGATGAAATGCTGAGCCTTCTCCGGGACTTGGACAGGAGCTTCACACATCTGGTTTACCTCTTTTCTAAAGAACTCAATTGAGAACTTTAAGGGCTTGGGTGAACGGTTCATTCATAATTTTTGTTTTGGGGTAAGACGTCAAAAGAAGACCACCCATTTGTTGTATGTCAATCAAGGTAAGAACGAGAGCCTAAGAGACTACATTGCTAGATTCAACAAAGAGAAATTGTAGGTTGAATATTATGAAGAGAATATAGCCATGACAACCCTCATTGGAGGACTCCAGAAGAGGAAGTTGCTATGGAGGGTTGCGAAAGACCCTCCTAAGTCTATGGAAGAGCTATTGGAAACTGCAGGAAAGGTCATGAATGCCTAAGAAGCTATGGCCGCGAAGTATGAGGATAGGAATGGAAGTGGCAGCGGGAAGTTCCAAAGAAAGAAGGACAGAAAAAAGAGGTCATCCAATGACAAGTTTGCATGCTATACTCATCTAACTGTGAGCTGCGAACACATCCTCAATGAGATCAAGAATAACAGGTCTCTGAGATGGCCGAAGAAGTTGAAGGCGCCTCTTCGTAAGAGGGACAAGAACTTATGGTGTGAGTTCCACCAAGACCACGACTATGTGATAGCTAAGTGCTTCGCCTTGAAGGATGAGATTGAGAAAATTTTAAAATCTATAAAGTTAAGAAAGTATGTCAATGGTAAGGATCCTAAGAGGGGAAGAGATGACCGTAAAAATAAGATAACTGACAGATGCCGAGATGACACCCTAGTGAGAAGAGACGAGGACTCCGATGGTGGTGACGAGGATGATCCAGACCTCCCATTAAAGGATGATAATGCCCCTATGAAGAGGATTGGAATTATCTCCTTCGATGTCAACACCATATGTGGAGGACTAGCAGGGGGTGGCTCCAAAGTAGACGACCGTAAAGCTCATGTAGAAGAGGCTAAGTTAGTGACCAAAGTAGAGGTTATAAATCTAGCGTCTTCAGAGGGAAAGAAAAAGAGGAAGAAGGTGGATATGGATACTCTTATAATTGGATTCTCCCGACTCGACTTCAAAGATATCCTAGCCCCGCATGATGACCCTTTGGTAATAACAACAAGAGTGCATGGATGTGAGGTACATAGAATCCTCGTAGATGGAGGAAGTTCAACGGACGTGATGTTCTGGCCCTATTTTAAGAGCCTAGGCCTTAGTAGAGCTAGGTTGGTACCTTATCATCATCCGTTAATAGGATTCAGCGGGGAGAAGGTCCATCTGTTGGGCATGTATGAGATGGATGTGCAAATGGGAAACGAGTGGCCTAAGAGGTTGACCCGGAAGATCAATTTTTTTTGTTATAGATGAAAATGTCTTCTCAGCCTACAATCTCATCATAGGAAGAGTAGACCTTCAGGAATTTGTGTCTGTGTCTTCGACGGTCCACCAAATTCTAAAATTCCTGACCCTCTATGGGGTAGGGGAAATACAGGGTGACCAGACTACGGCACGAGAATGTTACTTCAACTCAGCAGAAGAGAGAGAGGCCCATAAGAGGGCAATAACCACATATAACATTGATACACTTAATCCTAGGGATAAAACAAAGTTAAAGAAAGGAGAGGCCACAAAAGAGGTAGAATCCATCATCCTCAATGAGGATGAACTGAAAAAAACCATCCAAATCAGTAAGGCCTTAAAACCAGAGATCAAGGAAGAGCTGATAAGATTTTTGAAGAAGAGGCAGAGTGTCTTCGCTTGGAACCGTGCAGACATGTCTGGCATCGACCCGGGAGTTATGTGCCACAAACTTAACATTGCAAAAGATGTTAAGCCAATCAAATAAAGATAAGGAGTTTACTCTAAGGAAAATTATGATGTCATGAGGGAAGAGGTCAGAAATTTAAAAGAGGAAGAATTCATCAGGGAGGTCATATACCTAAGTGGTTATCAAACGTCGTCATTGTGCCTAAAGACAATGGAAAGTGGAGGATGTGCGTAGACTTTACCGACCTAAACAAGTCTTGCCCAAAAGACAGTTATCCCTTACCTCAAATTGATCAGATGGTAGATACCACGATGGGGCATAAACTTAAGAGCTTCATGGATGCGTATTCAGGCTATAATAAAATCTTCATGGATGTCTAAGACTCAGAGAAGACAACATTCATCACAGACAAGGGGACCTATTACTATAAGGTCATGCCCTTCGGCTTGAAAAATGCAAGGGACACATATCAACGTCTTGTAAATAAGATGTTTGAAGATCAAATTGGCAAGACCATGGAGGTGTATGTAGATGATATATTGACTAAGAGCTTAAAGGCCTGCACCTATGTGGTAGACTTGGAGAGAACTTTTAACACCATGGACTCATACAGGATGAAGCTCAATCCCTCCAAGTGTGTCTTCGAAGTAGGAGCTAGAAACTTTCTTGGATTCATCATCAACCTGAGGGGGATAGATTCCAACCCCGAAAAGATCAAGGATTTGCTTGATATGAAGACACCGAGAAGTATAAAAGACGTTCAGAGGCTCACCGGAAGAGTAAATGCACTCAACAGATTTATTTCCAGAGCCACGGACAAGTGTCTTCCATTTTTCAAGGTGCTTAGAAAGGCCTCCGAGTGAGACAAAGCCCACTAAGGCAAGTCCTCCATAACCCTGAGAAATCAGGAAGATTGATGACCTGGGCCATCGAGTTGGGAGAGTATGACCTTATTTATCAACCCAGGGTGTCCATTAAAGGGAAGGCACTCGCAGACATTATTACTAAATTCACATGGGAAGAGACTGACGTTGAGAGTAATCCAGAGATTACAGAGGGATCATACGGTGACGTCTTTCGAGACCTGGAAGAGGTTGTGTCTAGGAGGGCCAGAAATAGAATTGCTGAGAATGAGGAAGACCGGTACCTCGTTAAGAAAGAAACCCTGTCAGAGGGGAGCTTCTCTTCGAATGAAGATATTTGGAACCTCTATGTTGACGAGTCTTCTTGTGAGAGTGGAAGCGGTGCAGGGCTAATACTATCAACTCCGGATGGTACCGACATTGAATATGCGCTAAGGTTGAAATTTAAGGCATCAAACAACGAGTCAGAATATGAGGCCTTGATAGCAGGCCTCTTCTTAGCAAAAGCCCTTAGAGTTGGCCGACTCCTACTTCATAGTGACTCGAGGTTGGTTGTCAACCAAGTACTTGGAGTATATGAGGCTAAGGATGAAGGGATGACCAAATACCTAAACAGGGTAAGAATGATGCTAGAGGGCTTCGAAGAGGTGAAGGTGAAGAGAGTACCTAGATAAAAAAATAGTCATGCAGATGCACTAGCAAGGTTGGCTTCAGCGATAAGGACAGGCATCAGAAGGATAGTACGAGTCGAGATCCTGCTTAAATCGACCATTGAGGAAGAAGAGGTTGACAGGTCTTTCCTCGACCTGAATCTAGGAGCCTCATGGATGGACCCCCTCATCAGATATATCAGAGAGGGAGAGCTGCCGAAATTGAAGCTAGAGAGGAGGAAAATAAGGTACAGAGCTGTAAAGTTCTCAATAATAGGAGCTGTCCTATATAAGAAAGGATTTTTGTTACCTCTCCTCAGATGTGTCCATCCCACAGAGGTTCCCCGCATCTTACAAGATGTACACGAGGGTTTTTACTCCACTCACATAGGAGGAAGACCTTTGGCCAAGAGAATAATCACGCAAGGATACTGGTGGCTGAACTTAGCCAAAGATGCTGCAACCTACGTGAAGAGGTGTGACAAGTGCCAGAGATTCTCTACTATTCCTCATCAACCTCATCAACTTATGACATCGATCAATTACCCTTGGCCATTTACGGTATGGGGGATTGACTTGGTGGGACCATTGCCAAGGGCTGCGAATAATTATCGATGATCACGATTAAAAAGCAGAAGACCTTTCAGTTTATCTGGAAGAACATCATATGCAGGCATGGTCTTCCTCAGACCTTAATCTCAGACAACGGAACCCAGTTCAAGAATTCTTCCTTGGAGAAATACTGCGAGAGAGTCGGGATCAGGCAATTTTTCTCTTCTCTAAGTCGACCCCAAGCAAATGGTCAGACCGAAGTCACGAACCGAATAATCCTTGATGGGATTAAGAAGAGGCTGGAAAAGGCCAAGGGGAGATGGACGGAAGAGGTTTATGTAGTTTTATGTCCCTACAGAATAACGACAAGGACACTAACGTGGGAGACCCCATTTATGTTAGCACATGGCTCAGAAGCTGTCATACCTACAGAGGTAGGACTCCCCACTCACAAAGTTCAGACCTATGACCCCGAGAAGAATAGGGAAGAGATAAGAATGGACCTAGATTTGATTGAGGAAAGAAAGGAAGACGTTGAGATCAGATAGGCAGCCTACTAGCAGAGAACAACAAAGTTCTATAATCAAAGGGTGAAATTAAGACCCATAGCTGTAAGAGACCTAGTGCCGAAGAAGACGTTGCAGAAAGTAAACAAGCTTCACCTGAATTGGCATGGCCCTTATAAATGATCGAGGAGGTTAAACTCGGTACCTACCGGCTAGAAAATCTCAAAAGGGAACCTTTCTCCAATCCGGGGAATGCTGATCACCAGAAGAAGTAATACATATGATGATTGCAATTGTTTTTATGTAAATGTATCATGCCATGAAGAGAATATTAATGAGAAGAGCAATTCCTACGTCAATGCTTTGTTTGAATTGATTGTATGATGAATTTATGAGGGTAAAATCTTAGTTTAATGATCTCAGGCCTTAAACATCATAATTTAGTGATAAGGTCCGAGGTGAAATATCATATTTAGATAACCTCAAACCTTAAACATCATTAATTTGGTGAAAATTATGAGGGTAACATCTTAGTTTGATGACCTCAGACCTTAAACATCATAATTTGGTGATAAGGTCTGAGGTGAAACATCATATTTGGATGACCTCAGACCTTAAACATCTTTAATTTGGTGAAAATTATGAGGGTAACATCTTAGTTTGATGACCTTAGACCTTAAACATCATAATTTGGTGATAAGGGCTGAGGTGAAACATCATGTTTGATGACCTCAGACCTTAAACATCATATTTTTGGTGGAAACTTATGAGGGAAACATCATATTTGGATGACCTCAGACTTTAAACATCATTAATTTGGTGAAAATTATGAGGATAACATCTTAGTTTGATGACCTCGGACCTTAAAAATCATAATTTGGTGATAAGGTCTGAGGTGAAACATCATATTTGGATGACCTCGGACCTTAAACATCATTAATTTGGTGATAAGGTATGAGGTGAAACATCATGTTTGATGACCTTATACCTTAAACATCATGTTTTTGGTGTAAATTTCTGAGGTGAAACATCATATTTGGATGACCTCAGACCTTAAACATCATTAATTTGGTGAAAATTATGAGGGTAACATCTTAGTTTGATGACCTTAGACCTTAAACATCATAATTTGGTGATAAGGTCTGAGGTGAAACATCATATCTGGATGACCTCAGACCTTAATCATCATAATTTGTTGATAAGGTCTAAGGTGAAACATCATGTTTGATGACGTCAGACCTTAAACATCATATTTTTGGTGGAAACTTATGAGGTAAACATAATATTTGGATGACCTCAGACTTTAAACATCGCTAATTTGGTGAAAAGTATGAGGGTAACATCTTAGTTTGATGACCTCGGACCTTAAACATCATAATTTGGTGATAAGGTCTAAGGTGAAACATCATCTTTGATGACCTCAGACCTTAAACATCATATTTTTGGTGGAAACTTATGAGGGAAACATCATATTTGGATGACCTCGGACTTTAAACATCATTAATTTGGTGAAAATTATGAGGATAACATCTTAGTTTGATGACCTCGGACCTTAAACATCATAATTGGGTGATAAGGTCTGAGGTAAAACATCATATTTGGATAACCTCAGACCTTAAACATCATTAATTTGGTGTAAATTTCGAAGGTGAAACATCATATTTGAATGACCTCAGACCTTAAACATCATTAATTTGATGAAAATTATGACGGTAACACCTTATTTTGATGACCTTAGACCTTAAACATCATAATTTGGCGATAAGGTCTGAGGTGAAATATCATATTTGGATGACCTCGGACCTTGAACATCATATTTTTGGTGTAAATTTATGGGGGAAACATCATATTTGGATGACCTCAGACCTTAAACATCATTAATTTGGTGAAAATTATGAGGGTAACATCTTAGTTTGATGACCTCAGACCTTAAGCATCATAATTTGGTGATAAGGTCTGAGGTGAAACATCATATTTGGATGATCTCAGACCTTAAACATCATATTTTTGGTGTAAATTTATGGGGTAAACATCATATTTGGATGACCTCAGACCTTAAACATCATTAATTTGGTGAAAATTATGAGGGTAACATCTTGGTTTGATGACCTCAAACCTTAAACATCATAATTTGGTGACAAGGTCTAAGGTGAAATATCATATTTGGATGACCTTAGACCTTAAAATATCATAATTTGGTGATAAGGTCAGAGGTGAAGACATCATTATATTGAGGCTTCAGACCTTAGGATTCCATGTGTGTCATATAAAAACTATTCAAATAAGAATTTCATTAAAAGAAGAAAAATCCTCGGAGGAGGATGATATAGCATGAAGAAGTTAGAATTACAAATCAAATCGTGCAAGAGAATGTTATCAGAGGTTACAAACAGGTACAGATGAGAAATAAAAATTTCAAGTAATAAAGCTTCACAAATTATGGTCGAACTGTCTGCAGCCACAGAGTTGGTGACCTCGACCCCATCCTTTTGGCCGACATTGGTAACCTTGTCCACATCATCTTGAGGGTTGACATCATCAGTCTCTGTAGCTTCTAGTTGGGCAGTATCTGCAGGAGCAGCAGCTTCCTCCTGAACCTCTTATAAGGCCAGAGAAAACTGAGGGTTACCATAGCCAAGACCAATGAAATCCAGGATTATCAAGCTCCCTGACTCCTTTTATTTGATGGCCGCCCATTTACTAGTAGCTTTAACACCTCTTTCAAGGTATTCGAAGCCGGAGCTTAAAAATTCGTCAGAGACCTTGTAGTTGGACAAGGTCTTCTCAAAGGCATCTTCAAGGGTAGCTTTCACTACAGTATCAACCTTCTGTTGAAGAGTGTCATCCTTGGCCTTTAGGGCATAGGTGTGTTCTTTCTAGAGCTTTGTTATGTCCTTCTCCCGCTGCTTCACCTTATTCTCAGACCCCAGCAAGGCAGACTTCAGACGTTCCACTTCAGCATTTAGAGTGGCCTCCACCTTCTGGGCCTCTCTTCCCTTTTCAATCAGGGGAAGCTTCCTCAGGGTCCAGTTAACAAACTGGTGCATGGACAGGACACCCTGCAACATAAAGCCAGATGTATGAGATAAAGACTACCAAAGTCAAAGATGAGGTTACACTTATATAAAAAAAGCTAAAGTATCTACCTGAATGGACCTATGAAGGCAAAACTCGGCCAACAGAGGGGTATCCATAGAGCGTAGGAAATGCTTGTCAGCATCAGTCATCACAGAGACGATAGCATCCATCGCCTTCAAACCATGACCAATTAGGCTATCGCTGATCTTCAACTTCTCCAGACGAGCAACCAGTGCATCATCGGATGAGATGTGGATGGCGCGATCGCTCTTTTGGGCTTTGCTTTGCCTCTGATCCTCGGCGGTAGTGGTGGAGGATTTCTTATTCTTTGTAGCGTCGGCCTTAGAAGTGTCGATGTTCTTCTTTGGTTGGGGAGGAGGTGCATTGATCCCAGATTTCTTCACCAACTTGATCAGGCTTGGAGCAAACATCTCCTACAGGTCATCTGATATACCTTCGGGGCGTTCTGCAAAAGAATACGTCTGAGTTTAAAAATCAGAGATATTAAATATCAGAGCTACAACTTAGCAAAATAAACACTTACGAAGCTCGGCTAAGGGACTTCTCCTAAGCCCGTCTCAGAGAGGTAGTAGGGGGTCATCAGATGCTCGTACTTGACTAGTCGACCAAGCTCCCCCTGATCCTGAAGATCTTTGACCCTATTTAGGTTATCTTGGTTTAATCCAGAGTCCATTTTAGCAGCTAATGACAACTTTCCCCACCTCAGATGGGTCCTTGGCTCTAGTGATGAAGATGGGACATAGGTACCAAATTCCCATGCCCTAGAGATGAAGAAGTATCATGGTTTCCAATTATGATTTGAGGTTTGGGTAACCAGTAACATCTTCTTATCAGACTTCCTAGCTAGGAAATGGTAATAGCTCGGATAATTTCTAGCAGAGGATGGCACGTAGCACCCTGTGAAGACCCTGATAGAAAGGTCTGAGTGATGGACTTCCCTTCATAAGACGATGGCTCCGATCATCACCCTCCAAGCATTGGGGGTAATTGGGAAGGGTCCAGGTTAATATAGGATAATATGGCCCTAATTATTATATGGATGGGGAGATGAAATCCTAACTTAAACATTTGCTCATATACGCAGATTTCCCTATTTCGGCCACCAAAGGCCCTCTCATCCCTCAGAGGTCTCCTGAGTTTGATAGAAGGTCCTATGGAATAAAGGTGCCTAAAGGCTAAGAGGTCGAACTCATTAACAGTGCTCTCTATCTCGGCTGCCTCCGAGACATCAACGTCACTCTCATGACCATCGTCCTCGTCCCTAAAAACATCGGTCTGAGCAGGTGTAGGAACACCTCTGGGGAACCTCTGAGCAAACTCAGCCCCTGTGGCAGCCGATAGGAGAATAGCATTAATGATTGGGGGCACAGCTACACTTGAACCCACAACTTCAACATCAGAAGAGGTCCGTGAGGTGCTAGAACCGCTATGGGATGAGGCACGACATTCAACCTCGGCCTTATCAAGGGCCTAATCTTGCGTAATTGAGAAATCCATTACCTCTTAGAATGAATATACAGACATAGGGTCTGAGGGGGACGATTCAAACTTAAACATGGGTGAGGGATCAACCGTATCCTCTGAAGGCTCAGCAGTCTCAACTGGTTCAGGTTATTCCACCTTCGAGGTGGGAGAAAGATAGGTCGAAGGGCAAAGGCCTCAGCCCTACAAGATTCCTCTTGGGCTAGCTCTATGTGCCTGATCTTGGCAAAGGCCTTATCTCTAAGAGAAGGGAAATCCTCAATAAGTTTATAAAGAGGTCTGAGCATAGGAATACGACCTTACACTTGGACCCTAAATGAAAAATAAACAACTAGATGCAATCTAAGCTAAGGATCAAACCCTAGTTTTGATCAACCAAATTCAAGCCAATAACTAAGGTCACTGAAAAACTCAAAGTCCCACCAGAAAACTCATACGACCACCAAAAAATATCAACATTCGCCAAAAAAATGCAAGAAATAGAGAAATAAGGATAAAAATGGAAAGACGAGATGGAAATAGTACCTAAGGAAGCGTAAGATAAAGAAGAGGAGGATTAAAAACCAAGGAAAATCATAAAACTCAGCACGATGGACCTCTTAAAGAGAGAGGAGCACATGAAACTTAGGCGGGAAAAGTGAGAAGAAATGAGGATCGAAGAGAGAGAAAAGGGTTTAAATACCCAAACCATGATGGCACAAGTCCCAAGGCCCGTCATTGCCTTGGGATCCCAAAAGGAAATCATCATTTCACTTGTCAGGCATGCTATCCAATTCAGTAGTTGACACTTGTCAAATTAATGTTGGCATGCAAGGAAAAATAGCCTCGGAGTAGCATACCCCTCAGTCACCTATTTACATAGGTAACTAAGGGCTAGGGGTGATTGATATGCCCAAAGTGTACCTAACAGCTCAGAGGCACCCACCTCGACCAGTATGGAGACCGAGGTAATAAGAGCTCAAGACTAAGGATCAGTGATCTCGTCCAGTATAAGGTCGGCTACGGTTGACGTTATTAGCTATCCACTACTAGGCATCAGCCGAGGTCCTCGTAACTCATTGGGTAATATCCATCAGGTCATCCATAGCTGAAGTCACATCAACCCCAGTTGGACCTCATTCGAGGTCTACAGGGACTCACGAGTTCATCCACCCTCCAATAGCAGTCTCGGCCCCAGCCGGCGTTACAGTCAACGGCCAAGATTAATAGTAATACCTGAGGTAACCATCTGGAAGTCCTGAGTTCAGACCAGGCCGACATTACAAATCTTTCGACCTAACCTCATCCAGCTTTTATGGCCGAAGACATCATGAATAACCTATGATGAGGCAGTAGTCAAACTTCACCAACCTCGTACTCTTTCAGATCGAGGTTTCACTAGTCAGGAACATGGCCGAGCATTTGTAAGCGTATGAAAGGATAGGAACACGTGGATAAAGTCAGTTGTAATCGAATCAATCCCCTCACGTGAGGGAATATTTCATCATCATTCTCTATATGTGATAGTGACAGATGTCTTCATTAGATTGGCTAGATCAACACACACATGCTCATTGCATGCATGGGGGGTACATTACACCACCCAAACACTATATATACTTCTCTTCTCCTACCTTGAGGGGGATTCAAAATTACAACCCTAGTTGAAACTCTGTCATTTTACACAGTAGAAAGAGAAATCTTGAGAGATTATATCCATGGCCATTAGTGCCTTCATTCAGTGATATTACTCACACACACTCACAGTGGACGTAGGCCAGATTGGCTGAACCACTTACATTCAAGTGTTCGTCCTCTTCTCCTCATCTCCTTCTACATATACACATATATTCTCCTGTGCTTCCATTTCCATCACTAATTCGAGCTTACAAACACCTTGAAGGGTGGTCCTATTTCTAGCATCATAAATTTGTGATACATCCCGATGGGGATAAGATGTACCAAGATATGCGATGACAATATTGGTGGAGTGGATTGAAGAGAGACATTGCTGAATTCGTCTCAAAGTGTGCTACTTGTCAGTTAGTGAAGGTGGATCATCAGATACCAGACGGGGTTCTTCAGCCGCTCAAAATTCCAATGTGTAAATGGGAGAGCATTTCCATGGATTTTATTACTAGGTTCCCTACTACTCAGAGGGGTCACGATTTCATACGGGTGATTGTGTCTCATTTGACTGAGGTATCTCATTCCTTATCGGTTCAGACTGATTTTATGACGGGGTGGTATGCACAAATCTTTATTGTCGTGATAGTGAGATTACATGGGATACCACTAAACATTATGTTCGATCGGGACAAGATCTTCATTTCTAGATTTTGGGAGAGTTTTCATGAGGCCATGGGTACCGAAATGCGATTGAGTGCGACCTATCACCCATAGACAGATGGGCAGACCGAACGTACTAACCAGATTTTGGAGGATATGTTACACATGTGTATTATGGATTTTGGAGGGAGTTGGGAGGAGTACCTTCCCGTGGTGGAATTTGAATATAATAATTCCTACCAGTTTACCATTGGTATGGACCCATTTGAGGATTTATATGGTAGACCTTGTCGTTCTCCTGCGTGTTGGTTAGAGGAGGGGGAAACAAGTTACTTGGGCTGAAAGTGATTCAGGACACATCTTCCAGGATTGATATGATTAGGAGTCGCACTCGAGTAGCTCAGGACAGATAGAAGAGTTATGCCGATGCTAAACGATTCTTCAGGAAGTTTAATGTTGGAGACCAAGTGTTATTGCGAGTGTCTCCTATGAAAGGAATCATAAGATTCGAGAATAAAAGGAAATTGGCACCGAGATATGTGGGACCATTTCCTATTATTGAGAGGGTTAGGCCACTAGCGTACATAATTGGGTTACCGGAGCACCTACATGGTATACATGATGTGTTCCATGTTTCTTCGTTGAGGTGATATCTACGAGATGAGTTGGATCACAATCATATTGCAATGGAGGAAGTTTATATTCATCCAGATATTTATTACGAGGAGAGAACAGTGGCGATCTAAGATCGCTGTGACAAACGTTTGCGATCGAAAGTAGTTTCGCTTGTTCATGTTCAATGGGCACACCATAATGTCGAGGAGTCTACCTCGGAGCGCAAGGATGATATGCACAACAGCTACCCGGAGTTGTTTTTACCAAGTACGCCTTTTTTCAAATTTGAGAATAAAATTTCGTCATTAGGGGGGAAGTATGTAATACCCCGTAATTTTTAATGATTTTAAAATGGGATTAATTAGGATTAATTTTGAGATATTTAAAATTAATCTGGATTTAAATATTACTTAAGAGTAAAGTAATATGTGATGTGTGTTGAATATTACTTAGTGAATAAAAGTAATATATGATTATGACTTTACATGATTTAATAAAAATTATTGCAAGTGATGAATATGACAATTACGGGAATTAAGTCAGGATGCGCGTGTGAGTCATGGCAGGACTAAATTTAAAGGAATTAAAAGTAAAATATTTTTATGTCGTCCAAATGGTTGTTTTGACAACACCAAAGTGTCCGAAAGAGTTTAAATAGTAAAAAAAGTCTACTTAGGTGTTTCATTTGGGTCTCAAGGCACTTTGGAGCCAAATAGACACCGTAGAGGGATATTTTAGTCATTTTACATGGTAGGTGAACAGTACCTACGAAATTTGTATTTATCTTATCTAAAAGTAGAGATTATCTAAGTGAGGTTCATTTATCAAAAAACAAAAGACAAGTCTGTGAGTAGAGTAGAGGGTTTTCTAAGAAAGAAAGAGCCACCCTAGGAAGCCAAGAGTCAAAGGCCATCCTACACCATCACCGCCACCAGAAGTTGGCCAAAAAAGCGAGAGGACCACCAGTAGATAAACATCCCCAAATGTTCAAACCTTCAATTTAAAGGCAAGTGACTTAATATGTACAAAATTAGCATGTATAATGCCCATGTTAGGATAATTATATAATTATGAGAGAATTGCATGATTTAGAGATAACCATGATGATGTGAATGGAATCCTTGTTATGAGAAATATGTATAACAAACCCTCTTCTGATTATATATTTTAATCCACGAATTTGGAATCATTTGATAAGGAAAATCTGAGTTTCATATATTATTCTTGGAGAATCAATAAAATATGGATTTTATGGAAATTATGAGAAATCTCATGTTGAATCCAAATCTATTGATGTTTTAGGTTGGATAATAATTGTAAATCATTTATATTTATTGTTATATCATGTGGAGTGAATTATAAGGCGTTTGGGATTTTAATATAGAGGATTTGAGGATGACAATTATTTAAACCCATAGGCCAAATATGCATAAATAGCAAGCTCATACCTGTTTGATCGACCTTGAATCTCGATCGATCGACCAGATCGATCGATCGATCCAAGACTGTCTATCGATCAACTATCCCATAATTCATGTGTTGATTTTGTTTAAGGCTTGATTAAATTTCCCACTTACAAGGATTCTTAGTGTAATTAATTATAGCATAATAGGATTTAGGGAAGGTCAGTACGGTGGTAATTGAGACCCTAAGAATATTTATATGTGAATTAATCCTTGAGAATAGAATAATGGATTAAAATCAATTAGAGTTTATTGAAGAATAAATCTATTTGAGGATGCTATGAATTTGTGAAAATTCAGGATTTGGGATGACATAGACTAGTAGGGTATAGACCATTACCTACGAAAATTATTTGAGAAATGATGGTTAACTTAAGAGTGGTGAGAAAGCTCGGGAAATTTATGTTAATAAGTAAAGTCATAATCTATGAATACATAGGATATTAGAGAGAAAAAATATGCTACGTATGGAATTATCATGTGGGTAATGTGAATACCTTATTGATATTATATAGGTGGGGTGAATACCTATATTTTTATTTGTAATACATACCTATGCAACTTTCTATCGGGGTGGAGGTTTCGCGTTATGGCCGATCTTATCCTGATGAGCCCACTTGGGGGGATTTTTGATTCATACCATGATCATAGGACCTTGAACACATTCTATTGGTGTGCATGATAATTTCAACGGTTGAATGGGAGCGTAGGTATGTGCACAACCGATCCGGCTGGGGAGCATGCTAGCCTCTAAATAGGTGTGTTATGTTATTTATGGTTCGGGAGAGACGCTGAACTTATAGTCTTTTTTACAGTGAGAGATATAACTGGACATGATAGCAGAGGATGCATGCACCGCAGCTGTGTCTGGGAGTTGTCGTATTAGTATATATAATAGTGTGATGAAAATGTGTGCTATGATGTGATCTATTGTGTGATTTAGTAGATAAAAATCAATAATAAAATCTGAATTGAATTAAGTAAGTGAATACTTAATACTTAAAGGCCTAGTTCATCTTAAAGAGAAATGAACATGTTTAATTAATATAAGTATTGCATGGGAAATACAGGATAATGATAAGAGATAGAATAATCATTAAGAACCTTGTTCATAGGAATAATAAAGTACGTTAGGCGAGCACGCTAGATGTGGAGTGAGATTCTCAAGTGAGAGTCGAGAACTAACATGAGTAAACAATACCTGCTTAATTGTAATTGTTAAGCGCTTGCTATTTTTTCAAAATCTTTTACAATTGGGTTCTAACCCGTTTACTTGCATATTCTCTTCTCTACTATATCTATATTACCAGGTGCCCAGCATGAGGAACGCCCGACTTAGGGGATGGATATTTTGATGAGTTTCTGAATATTAAGCTTTGGATTAGACGCTTTCATTTCCTTGATTCCAATATTTGTAGTATTTGTCTCATGTAGGGAATGTGTCCCAAGATTCTAGTAGTTCCATTCCCATTTCGAATATTGTGCTGATTTTATAATTATATTGTTATTATCATTTTGTTTTGGATGGTGATATTGAGATATTTCAACTGGAGAGTTTATTCCAGATACATTTATACTTCTTGACTTTTAATTCAGTTATGATGGGATGTACATATTTTATTTCAATATGGTGATATGGATTTAATTAAAATAAAATTGAAAAAGTTTTGACACTTGGCTTAATTAATTATTAGGTGAATTAATAAGAAATTATTTTTTGACAGTGATGCTAAGAATGAACCAACTGGATATTCTTATTTAATTTAATAAAGGACTGATCACCCTCTATTTAGTTAGGCGGTGTGTCACACCCTAGTGTGAGGTTTATGGACCCTATTACTTCTCGTCGGGTATTGTCATAAGAACACACGACGACGATAGTGGGAGTGAGATCACTGACTTTAAGTCCCAAATAGTTGAAGGTTGTGAATGAACAGATATTAAGAGAAGATCTGTTGTCATTAAGTGAAAGTGGGATTATCTTTCCCAAGACTTCAATGGAGATGTTAAGGGCATAATTGTGATCAAGGCTGAACTTCAGTATCTCTTCTTTGAAAATGGGGGGGGGGGGGGGGGTGGAAGAGGTGAGGGACCCAACCATATTTACAACTTCTTCAGGATTTGTGGAAGGAGAGTTTGTGGGTTTTGTGAGGCTTTTTATCAAGACATTTAGGTGTAACTGAGAGGACATGAAAAATCCCCATAGTGTGACATTGCCTTGGGTCTTCTTGAACTGGTCAAGGACTTTGCTCTCTTTAATGGTCATTTATGACATGGGAAGTTCTTCGGCAACTCCCTTTCCCTTATCTATTTCGATTGCATGAGAAATAAAATCATTATACTATCTCCCAAACCTGGTCATGTGGTTCACTGAGGCAAAAAAAATAAGAACCTCATGGATTCATGTACCTCGGGCTGAATGGACACCTTATTGATTTCGCCTAAAAGATCTTTGAAGGATATTATTCCACACAAGCTATCTAGTGGAATGACTTCTTCCTAATTTGATTGATCATCTGAGCTGTCAAAATCATTCCTCCATTCTGTAGCGACTATGTATTATTGCCAAGAGTAATCGATACACTCGACGGCCTTAACGGTTACATCGTAAAAATCTTCCCACTTAGTGGGACAGTGCAGGAGTGAAGAGACCAATCGTCCCTAAAGCTTCAAAGTGTTGAGAAACTCATAACTGTTATAGATTTCATTTGTCTATCAAAATATATTGGCAATGGTATGTACCAAATTATCTAGACTGACTTCTTCAACAGGTACTACCCATTCATCTGATTATCGAGCCCACTTTCGAACTTCTATGAACAGGCCACTAAATTTTTGACAATCAAATTCATCTTGGTGGGCAATTTCATCCTAAACTCTAAGAGATAGTTCAACACAACTGATAACTCCATATCTCCCCCTTCAGATCGAGTTCAAACTCGTAAGGAGTGATAAATTTTGGTCGGTGAAGCATGTAGGGTGCGAGAGAAAAAATGGACAAACCTTAAGCGGTTTGGGTTAGACTATAGGGATGATGGGTGCTTTGTTGGGCACGATTTAAGTATATGGATCAAATTTTGGGTCACTTTCTAGAAAGATGGCATTTGTATGTGCTGAAAGTGGGTAATGTGTGCTATTGAGTTTAGGATTAGACAGTGGAGCGATGATACCCCGATAAATTTGGCCTTGGAACAAATTCTTAAGGTGGATGCATTGGTCGGTGGTACGACCTACGAATTGGTGGTAATCACAACGGGCATCGAGTTTGAAGTTTTTAGGGAGTGGATTTTATAATGGATGGGGGTCCAAAAATTTGATGAGACTTCGTCTTAATAGGTTTTGGTAGACTTTGGATAAGGGAGCATGGATCTCGGTGTACTCTTTCTTAGTAGGACTAGGGAAACTTTCGGGTGCCCAAGAGGTAGCAGGTTGGGAAATGTTATTGATGGTTGAGACTGTAGGACTAGCAGGCTTCTCATACTTTCTGGAAGTGAATTGTCCAGTCACTTTCTTTGGTTTAGATTCCACTTTTGTAATTTCTTCCTTAATTTCTACACCAGCCTCTCGAAGGACTCGAAAGTGTGGGTAATACTTTCCTCCCACGAATGCTAAAAAAAGAGTCAATAAGTTCTTCTTCACAATACTGATGTGTTGCTCCTTGGAGGGTCTGTTGGTCATAGTAGAATCTTTCTTTCTCCACCTTCCTATAAAGCTACTGACTGTTTCCCTAGGATTTTTCTTAAGAAGCTCTAGATATTGGTGCATAACCTCTAGCTCCTCATTATAGTTAAACTCAGACATGAATTCTCGGGCGACATCCTCCCAGCTACGGATCCTAGATTCATTGAGGGACGAAAACCATTGAAGGGTACTTTATTCCAGGATCTGTTGAAATATCTAGTCCATTATCTTTTTGGAGGCACTGAGAAGGGTCATGGCTCAGTGATAGCTTCGAAGGTGAACAATTGGGTGTCTTCTTCTCCTAAACTTCTCGATGCCTGGCATTTTGAACTTCTTTGGTAGTTTAGCTTTGGGATAAGGAGACATATGGGTGTAATTCATGTAGTTCCCAAAAATCTTTACTCATTTGAAATTCTTCGATAATAGTTTGAGGGATTTCATAACCTTGTTCAGCTCCTCCTCTTGGGGATCCATGGGTATTGGCATATTAACCCCTTGTTTGTCAAGGTTCAAAATAGGGAGTTGAGTAGGTGGCACCCTATTGATAGGTGGGGTACACAAAAGATGTTGGTACTCCTCTAGGACCCATATGGACTCGAGATCGATTGGACCCATAGGATGAGGAAAGAGAACCTCAGGTTCTTCGAGAATTTGGGCTCGATGCCACTACATTTCATGGACCTCATCTTGAAGGTTATCACTCTTGGACCTGATTTGGGCTAAGATAGCCATCTGATTAGGGTACACATTCGGTTCTTGATCACTGTTCTCCATGTAGAGATCATGGAGGTATATCCAAAATTTGGATGAAGTAGCAGAAAAGGAGGTGTAACTTCAAGGAGATTTGACAAAAGACCAAAGCTCATAGGAGGCTTGCCCAAAATTGGGTATGAGATTGACCTGAGAGGGAAAACAATTCGAATTTATTTTTAAAAAGGAGGGAGAAATTTTTTGATATTTTGGAATGAGGAGAAAATGTTTTTGGTATTTTTGTTTTTCGAAAAAGGAGGGAAAAAGGAAAGGAATCTCAATATGACTATTATTAGTGTTATTATTAGGTTTTCACTTGTATTAGGTTTGCCTAAATTCATAAGAAATATCGAATAGGACCCGAACTTGGGAAAATAGGGTTTGAAAATATGTAAGACATGGTTTAACTTGTTTCTAAGCTTATTAAAAGGGTCCTATTTTGAAAAAAAGGAAAAATTTCCCAAAAATTCCTGCGATATTCCAACCCGGAATTTCGACAGAGTTTCACATGGTAACCGGCAAACTACATATGAGTGACAGATTCCTATATGAGGTTTATGCACTTTTTGGGTTAGTGGAAGGGTTCCCCTTTTGGCATGACTTCGACGATATATCTCTTGTATATAAGGGCAATCATTCATCGGTGCGTGTGTACAAGCCATTTGATATACATGAATGTACATGAATTGCCTCACTATATACCTCGTTAGGATAATATGTATAAGTGAGAATTTGAGATAATCGATGTATGTGAATGAGTTCCATTCTATATACCTCCTCTCGTGAGTTCGGTCTAGCGGTACAATGCGGGGGGGGGGGGGGGTCGTTCAATATTTGTCGAAGGTATGAGGCCAATGGAAGGTGAGAGTAATATCACTTAGGCTAACTATGCCCCGCAGGACCATCGCCCATGATAAAGTGACCCCCAAGTACGTGACAAAATTTTGATTAATATTTCCATGCTCTTGGTGATGCGGTGTTCAAACATGCATGAGTCTTAATTAAAATATTATGGAGAGATATTTTTTTTTAATTTTTTATTTGCATGATGAGTAAATGTGTATAAGGGAGGACTCAAGACTAGGAATTTACCCAAGATGCCTATGTAGCCCAACAAGCATCAAAGTCCACATAGTTCAAAGATGACATAGGGTGGGGTTGAACCCTTAAATCCAAATGGGGGATTTATCTTATATGTGTGTGTAGAGATAAATGTGCTTCAAATGTGAGAATGTGTAGTGAGAATCCCTCCCTTGGAATTTATAGATAAACCTAATTTTTCTTGTTTTTGGTTTTTTATGAAAATACAATATGTGCAAATACTACTAATAAAGGTTTGAGATTAATACATGTGATGTAAGGAAATAAAGCGCTAAAGTATAAATAAAACAACTAATGCTAAAATAAGATAATTTAGAGATAAGGATGGAGAATTGGACCTCCTTATGAAGATCTTGCAATTAAGTGAAGGTGGTATGAGGAGATGGGGGAATTTACTAAATGAAGTACGAAAAGGATGGAAGGAATGTGGGAAACGAGATTTTTAGGAAGGGAACAACTCTGAATTCGAGAGGACATTCTCTGAATTTCTTAGAGTAATGTTCAGGGGTTCCCTTTAGAGTGAGATCATGGCCATTATTTATAGGATCAAGGGGGATCCGATCGACATGGCCCTGGACCGGACAATCGGCATAGAACCCCAGACACATGATCGATAGGCAGGGTACTGAGGGAGCCATTCGACAGTCTAGGATAGGTTTATTGGAAAATGGCCATAAAATGCAAACTGTAAGTCAGAATTGCACATGGTGTAGACTGTTACAAAGGATATTCAGAGTCCTTAACAAATCCAGGATCCATTCCTGGGTCCGGGATCTGGGCTCCAAAGCACCCATTGGTCACTAGGTTGGACATTTTTGGAGAAAAATGGATCGTTCATACAAACTTTAAGGTCGATTCGAGCATGATATGGACCATTGGAAAGGCTATACAGTCCCCTTTAAGATTTTATTCAGCTTCATTCGGTTCAGAGAGTTGATCAGGATCAAACGGGCCTAAAAGCGCCCGGTGACCCTTCAGAGTAAAATGGGTCGTTCTTCCGTATCGTAAGACTAATTAATGCATGGATATGACCATTGGAAATGGTATTTATATCCCTTCAAAGATCCATTGAGATTCACTCAAGCTGGAGAGTTGACCATGGTTAAATGGGGCTCGGGAGTTCCCAGTGGCCTCTAGAACAGTTTTTGAGGTAAAACGGATCGTTCGTACATACCTTAACACGGATTTACACGTGGGGAAAACCATTAGAAAGGGGTTTCAGATCCCTTCAAATATTCATTGAGCATCCTCTCAGATGAGAAAGTTTATCAAAGTAAAATGAGGCCCAGGAGCCCCCAATGGACTCCACATCAGTTTTCGATAGTGAAACAGAGCGTCCATCTGAACCGTAAGGCCAATTTGTGCATAGAGGACCGTTGGAAAGGGAATTCAGATCCCTTTGAATAATCATTGAGCTTTATCTTAGGAGAGAAAGTTGATCGGAGTCAAATGGGACCCGACAGCGTCTAATGACCTCTAAATTGGTACTCAGAGTATGACCTAGGGTTTGTGGTGAACGATTCAGTGCTAGGGACCTAAGGAGGTGATTATGGGGTCCTAGGATGGGGTGTTGAGACGAATAAAATCCACAAATGTATCATCTTTAAACTTTGAAATAATACATCCTTGGATTTTGGTCTTGAACCTATAATCTACTCAAAATTTTGATTTAATTTAATTTTGAATCGTCCCCGAATTCAAATTGTAAGGTATTCTAATGGAGGTTTAAAGATGAAAACTAATGGAGGTTTAGGGTTACAATTAAGGGATGAAGTCTAAATTTTATTTTATAGGTTGGATTGAGAAAAAATGTATAAGGGCGTGAAATAATTTGGCTAATAACTAATAGTGGTTGAAAAATCCGCTAGCTTTCTACCTCTTCTCTTCCTTTTTAATGATAATTAAATTCTATTATTAAAAATTCCGAATCAACAACACCTCTGCATAACTTTTCAACCAAAAACGTGACCAACTTTCTTCCAAATCCTTGCTTAACCAAATTATGAAAATACCCCTGGCCTTCCATCACAATTCCAAATTAGGATAAATTCAAGTAAAATGCCGAAAATTCCAATTAAATCCTGAAAAAATTACAATATTTTTTTAAATTAATAGCAGAAATACGAGGTATTACAACTATTAATGAACAGTATGATCGAGTGACTTAACGAGGACCCAAACACGACATCATATGCGATAACAATAATCTCCAAGATGCCTCGCTTTTGAGATCTGCTCCTTTACATGTTCCCGTACTAGCAATAGCCACTTCGGTCTAGGAAATAGTTGCACAACCTCCAAAACCTTGATATCCAGCAATATTAGTGGGAATAATTAGCCAACTCATAGTCCAACATGCTATCCTATTCAATTTAGAAGATTTTAGGGTATTCGTAAACCTATAGTCTATTGTACTTGCATGGAGTTAACAGACTCTCACAAGCAAAAGGACTCTAGCAAAACCAAATTAGGGTATTGAAAAAATTAGACTTCATCAATTGGAATACGAGTTCAAAGTTGTTTACATAGTTTATCCACAAAAGAGATCCAAATAAAAACGCTTTTCAAGACAAATTTCCTCATTTGAATAGGTGTCATTTATTTTAAGTTTTGGTTGTTCATATTTTGAGTTTTTTTTCATTTTTATTGAAACTTCAAATTTATTTTTTCTTGGAGAAGAGGATAAAGATGTCATCTAAATTTTAAATTGTGTATGTGTCTTTATTGGGTTTTCTTATATCGGTTATAAAAATAAAAAATCATTCTCATCATTCTCCTCTATATAAGGTTTTAAAAGTGCATTTTTTAGAATTACGCTTTTGCTATAATGATTTTCCAATTTATGGTTTTTCTATAGATATCAGTTTGATATGGTTTTATCCTATATTAGTGATGTTGTAAGGCTTAGTTATTACATTTAAGTTGTATGATATGTTTATATTCTCACTCTATACTTTCTTACAAATTATTTAAGATCAAACATTGTATATGGGACATTATTTTTAGGAATAGAATATTTTAAGCCCAATGATAAAATAATAATTCGCTACATAACTTTATACATAAGTTCAAATTAATCGAATGATGACACATAAATAACGATTGCATTTAGTAGAAGACTTGCTTACTGTGACCTTCGATAACTGTACTATTCAGGAAAGGGAATCTTTATCCTTTAACAAAGAACTAAAATCTCAACAGAAAAGTTCCCCTCATTAAAGAAATTATATCAAAGTTCTCATTTGGTTTATTAATTTTTGGATTCATTAGAATGTGAAGTGAAATTGTATATATGTCTAACTAGAAATACATGTTGTATTATATAACATGTCATTTGAACATTTTTATAGAAGAAGAATTATAAAGCCCCGGCCCAACTTTATGGGTTACCCGTGGTCAACCCAGTTTGACCCGAATGTTAGGTGTGAAGTTCAATGAGACAATATAAATAATGTTGCTAATCTTGTTTTATTTAATTAATATTTTACTTGTTTAACATGCAATTCCAATTCAAATCAAGCTACGTAAAGAACCCATGGGAACCGTCCCCGGAATCCAAGCATACAGAGCTACTAACATAAAATAAAAAGAATACTTACCTGTGTAATACTCTTAAAATACGGAAATGCACACAACCTGCCATAACAAAGAGGGGGGAATGAGCCAAATGCCTAGTGGGAAGATACAACAATTCAATATAGAATCGAATGGCAGAAAAGAGACTATAACATGTTATAGCTACATGCACATGCAACTATCTCGTATATACACGTATACATACTTTAATGCATGGGGCCATTTTTAATCCAAAAACATTACTTGATTTGATTAAGTCACCTTAATCTTATAAAATACGCCCTTTTACTTGACTTGGCATTTATTTTCTGATTTAACACACGCGATTAAATATTTTAATATAACACCCTTTGCTTAGGTACATGCTCCTCTTTTATTGTTTACTCACACCAAATTTACCTTAATATTTTCCTTAAAAATCACCTTTTAACACATGCATGCTCCATGTTAGAAAATACTTGTTTTCCATTTAAAACCCTTCGCAACCATACACATGTGTTAATTATGTCTTAGAACACCCTTAAGTTGCTTAATTACCCATTTAATCACTTCTATTTACCATCCTTTTATTTCATGGACATTAGCCAATTTCCCATATTATTTATCCACGTTAACTTTTAACCGGAATATTTATCCATTTCATTCAAATTAGGTTATCTTTACTTACATTCACCAGACAACCCATTTATTGACATGTTCTTCTTTTCTCATTATCTTTTCTCGAAATCCTCCAAATAACCGCGTACTTTAACGGGCACCACACCGCCAGCTATGATACCACATACAATGGCCAGTGTTTAGGGTCATTCATCCTAGGACTCCGAGCCCTTCTTAATTATTTTATGGTCTCATCTGAGTCCAAATTAATGTGATTTAACATTTATCAAATGTCCACATTAGTCCACTTTTACTAGTCAAAGGCAAAACTCAAGGATTTCCCAACCTTGTTTTACACTTTAACAATCACCGTTTCTTGTCCTTTAAAGACTTGCATGGATTTTATCCCAAAATATCTTTCATTTAGGACCATGTGTGTAACACCTTTTTCCAACATTTCTATTTCATAAAAATATTCCACTTTACATAAAGTTGCCATTTTACCCATTTATTTTCAAACTTGCATTTTTCTCCATTTTCACAAGTGTTATTTTTCCAAAAATATTATTAACACTCATTGCACACTTTGGAGTTAACACCCTTTTCATGTTGTAAATCTCTTTATTTCATTACTTTCTTTACTAAGAAAATCCATTGGCATTTTGAGGACTACTTTACAAGAAAACATAATTTTTTCTTTATTTTCACATGTAGTCTTGAAATACACACTTATCACAATTTCTACACTTTCTAACACACTTCAAAGCCTGAAATTTCTATTTTCATTATTTCATACTAAAAGCCAATAAAACCTTCATCAAATTACTAGAAGTTCATATACATAGGAAGAGGGATTTTAAGTCCAAAAATCCCACTAAATGGGTTTAATACATAGTTCACTCTATAAATTTCATAATATATTTGCAAAAACATGCCTTTCAAGGCCAAAGACAATTTTTTTCTTCAAAACTTGAATAAATGTATATCTTTATGAAAAAAATCCATTTTTACAAGAAAACTTGAATCATTTGTTCACAAAATATATCTTCAACTAGATGAATATCATTTCCAAATATTTTATTCCATAAAATGTTTAAGTACCAAGTTTTCTTAAAATATATCATTTTACTCAAAACCCTTGAAATCATTCGCAAACTATTTTATACAAATCTTGAGAAATAACCTTCTTAAATTATATATGCATTCTACTCTTACAAACTCTAACTACAAGACTAATACCATGGGAAATAGAGTTTTTAAGCTAAAGAGTAGAGTTTACCACCTCAATGAAGCTCCAAAAATGGTTGGATGAATGTAAAAGGAGGTGGAAACCCCCCACTTCCTAAGGTGGACTTAAAGAGGTTTCCTAACTCCAGTAAGATTTCTTCTTTAAAGATCCAAACACCCCCCTCCCCTTTTAGTTGTTTTCTTCTTCTTCTTCTCCAAAATCCCCAACATCATTTCCATGAAAACCCATATTTCTTAAATGAGTGCTGTATATGGATTTTATAAGCTTAAATATTGTGGTGGAGGGTTAGAATTTTGTAGTTTTGGGTGGAGGGATGGTGGTGCTAGGGTGGTGTATAGTGATTAGTGGATGAGGAGCTCTAAGAGCTAGAGAAAGAGGCAAAATCTGATTAGGGATGCCCCAAATGGCCCAAAATCCAATTTAAATACTCCCAAAACTCTAAGGGTTAAATCCCAAAACTCCCCTAAACTCAACCCTTTAATCCATTGGTCCATCAAGCCTTTAACGCATGTTTTGATCTGAGCCGCTCAGAGCTCGACAACTCATTTAATCCAATGATCTGCATCGCGACAGTACATTAAAATGTGCAAAAAAAATATATTTTAGTTCGACTGTTTGAACGAAGTTAGACCCCATTCGAACGAGAGTTCTAACGAGGTACTAGCAAGGATGAAATGTAGGCTCAAAAGAGTAAAGTGATACACTTCATTCAAATGGAAAACTACTCCTCATTCGAACGACAATGCACCTCAATTGAACGGGAACATTCCAACGAGATTCCAAAGAACGGTGGAAATAGAATAGATCCTAGTCGTTAGGAGGTCATTCGAACCTCATTAGAACGATAGGCATTTTCTCGTTAGAACCACGTGGCCACTCGTTCGTATGACAACCATATTTTTGAATAATAACTTTGATCCATACAAATATAGATTAATCACACCAAGGCCACTACATTACCCAAATTTGACGCAAGATCCATCTTACCAAGCCTAAAGTTTAAAGGGGCCATACCAAGTTACGAAATCACATGGGTATAATCGAAATCACGAGGACGGGTGCTACAAGAATTCATGTTGCACTTATAAGAAATAAAAAAATTGGTTGATTTGATTATTTTTCTATGTTGATCTCATTATTCTTAATTGTGTTTCAAAAATTTCGACAAGAATTTAGAAGTATCTGATTCCATTGATTTATTATCATTTGGGTCTAACCAATTTATATATTATATATTTATTTTCATGGAAGATCCATCATCTAATCTATTTTTTTATTTTAACTCATGCTATTTCATATGTAAAAATAAATGTATGAGTTAGTTGAAAGATTGGTGTCATTCGGATTAAAAAATGGCGCCTTCTATATTCGATTAAGATAATTTATATTTTTGCTTAAAATTTGGTTAAAGAATGGTTTTACTTCCCTCACACTCTTGAAACAATCTTTGGCATTTGGGATGTAAGAAAATCTCACTCAAGTGATAAATTCAATGTTTACAATTTTGTGTAGGTGTTTGATAAAAATGTTTTATCCTTTATAAATAATTTTTATAATGACTGGTGGAATTTAAGAAATTCTACGTGTTTTTTGGTTAGTAGACATTTTTTTATAACTTCTCTACATGAATGGTTTTATACAAAGATAAACATTTATATGTGTTAATATCACATTGTCGTGTAATTGAATAATTATATATGGATAGATATTCTTTTATTGAAAGGGGAAGAATGGGAAAAAGATAAAGTGTATTCCAAAATCCATTTCCTATATTGAATGCACTGGAAACCTAGTTGCACCGTGCTAAAAGTTAGATAGTTGTCGTTGGCACGACCATATACTAGTGGGGGGTGTAAATGAGAAAATACATTTGACGAAATTAATTTTCAAGAATAGATGTGTAATATTTAAAAATGACTTATTTTTCATATTGACTGGGAAAATGAAAATTAATATTTAATTCTCACAAGTGTTCAATAATTATAATACCTTGTATTTAACCAATAAATGACATCTTAATTGACTATTTTCATGAAGAACACAAAATCAAAAGTTAGATGGCCCAAAATTATCACGGTGTAATTTGACGACTATTGTAAAACTCAGGATATATTTATTTTGGATTTAATTCATATTTATTTGTATTATTTATTGGATTTTATATTGAACTAAGGGAAATGTATAATTGGATAAGTTGGAATTTGGGACGTAATTGAGATTTGGTCTTGTTAAGGTAAATTGCTGGATTATAATTGAAACCTTAGGGGTAATAATGACCTTTGAGGAACCTTGGTTTACAAGTTATGAGTGAATGATATTAAATTTATATAGTGAGATTTATTATTATGGTTTATTTAATTAATTTTGGTGTGAAGTTAATTTTAGGACTTGTTAGTGAGAAAATTACTCCCAAAATAATGAAAATAATTGTTCATGGGTTATGGACCATTTTGAATAGTTTTTAATGAATAAATTGATGTATTTGGACCCCATTTGAGGACCTTAATAGAGGGCCATTTGAGAAAACGGGATTACAATTTTAAAATCCTAATAAGTCATTGTCAGAATAAGTTATGTTATATTACAAGTCCTAGGGTTTGAGAGAAGGCTATAGGGGTATTGAGAGGTTAGATAATAACAGAAAACACAAAGAAGAATAAAGTGAAGAAAAAATCAACGATTCATTGGACGTAAAGGAAGAATAACGTAATAAAATAGGTGATAGAATTTCCAAGACAAAACTTGTCACTACCATACTTTTTTTACATGATAGATCTGTGAATCTAATTGCGAGATACACTAATTAGTTTTAGATTATATATTTAGAAACATGTGGTGGAAAGTTTTTTAGTTATTAAAATTCACACGATAATTTTACAATTTTTTCCCCAATAGTGTTCATGCTGGAAATTTCCTATGAATATATTGGATTATTTAGTGTTTGGGGTAGGGTTCGTCCTCCCGTTGACATTTAAATGTTTGGTCATGTTCACCGTTTTTGTATACATATATTCATGTTATGTGTTGCATTGTTATATGTCATATTCGTATATTGATAACATTTATTCTTCACATTCTGATATGCTTATGTGCATATAAAGTACATTTGGGATTTACTAGATGATTTCAAGATATATATGGGTTTACAATTTTGTATTTTTAATTTCTAGGAAATAATCTTTGACAAAATATAATTTTATAGATTTATCACACGTGTATATTCTTGGTGAATGCTAGATATCCCTTAGCAAAACAACCCCTTGAAAAGGGTGTACTATGTGGGTCATTCCTTTACCTTTTATCACGTAAGTCTCGTCATGGTCATATATGGGCTACTAAGCCATTGTGTATAATAATGAGAAATTACCATCGTGTATTATCTTTTTTTATGGTGACCATGATATTACGAAAGTATGATTGGTAATGGAAGAGACCATAGTCACACTGTGCTGGGGGACGTACGACGGAGATTTTGAACATGGGGTTTGGAAAGAGTAAATGTACACGTGGATACTCTAGATGTGATTACGATATTTGGGATTTAGTTGAAGTTCCTTGTGCCTATACTTGCTATATTGTTCACGCGCGATTATGTGTAGACATTATGGAGCATATATATGACTTATTGAACTTCCTGCTCACCCTCCCAATTTTATGTATATTTAAAACTTCTGTCAATACCAATTTTACAATTAACATTGATGTGGAAATTCAAATTATCAAAATGAGGGGATGTTTATATGGCTTTGTACTTTATTTTATTTTATTAACATGTTGTACAACTTTATTTTATTATAAGATATTTTCAAATTAATAAGAAAAGAGATTTTATTTATTCAAATTGTGTTATTTAGCTTTCGCAAATGTTTAATTTAGCCATGAGGGTTTAGAAAATGGTTTTAAAAGTTTAAAATTAGGTGTTTAAGTTTTTTTCCATTTTTATTAGTGCCTTAGGGTTTTCTCTGAGTGTGATAACTATATTTACGAAAGTGTCTTTAATACCACAAAAGGATTATGACACGATATGTTTTGCTAATGTAAATCTAGAAAAAAATTAATATATATATATAAATAGTGGATTACCCGTGCCTGAAGGCACAGGAAAAATTTAATTTTTTAGAACACAAATGTGTAAACAATTTAGAAAATTTAGGCTGAATTTCCTTTTTTTACAACACAAATGGCATAGTGATAATTTTATTTTCCTGCATAGTTTCCCGTGCCTGAAGGAACAAAGATAATTTTTCAAAGTATTAAGTCATTTAAAATTTAAGTCAAAAAGATTTTTTGTAAAATACAAATAATTATAAACAATTTTAAAAAAATAGGTTGAGTAGGACTATCCATAGGACTTTTCAACTTGTTTAAGAAAAAAAAATACTCTAGCAACAACAATACTAATGGAATGATGAAATGTGATTCATAGAACATAAAGAAATACCGATAAAGATCTCTTATTAATAGCACATCCATAAATTTAATATGGCATCTGACATTATGCGCAATAGCAAAAAAGTACAAAGATAAATACCTTAAATGTTAGTACAAAGTACAATTTATTTCTCGAGTGTTCTTGTATCTTTGACATTCTTAATATATGTGCTAAGTCAGTGCATCATGATCACGACAAACTTAAGTGTTATATAATCAGTAAACAACTTACAACTGACAAATATCTTAATTTTCTAATTGTAGATGAACAAAATATATCACCATCCATTGATTTCAAATATACTATTCCATTCATTTTATCAACACTGATATAGATGAAAATATAGCAAAGCTAATGAGAGATAATGTTCGGTTTCATCATTGAAGAAATAGAAATCTTTAACATTCTCTCTAATCGCCCTTATTAACTTGAATCTCTCTATAGACACCACATTCTAGTACCCCCTAAATCTATCCTTAGGCCCCTAGCACCTCCCCATTTCATTACGAACCCTAGATCATACTCCGAGTATCGATCTAGAGGCCATCGAGCGCTTTCGGGCCCCGTTTAACTTCGATCAACTCTATCGTTAGAGCGAAAGCTCAATGAATCTTTGAAGGGCATTGAATCCCCATTCCAAGGGTTTGCCCCATGCGCGAATCGGCCTTACGGTACGGACGAAGAATATCTTTATATAGCCGAATGCTGGTACTATGATATTTGGCGCCTCCTCAAGCACGGTATGTATCACCAATATTCTAACAAGAAAGACCCAACAACCCTCCGCAAACTGGCTACCCAGTTCATTGTCAGTGATAAAGCATTGTTTAAGAGAAACTTCAATGGAATGCATTTACACTGCATCACAGGGGATGACATTAAAGAGATGATGCAAAAATTCCAAAGTGGGGAGTGCGGACCCCACATGAATGGCCATATTCTTGCTAAGAATATTATTCAACGGGGTTACTATTGGACTACTATGGTTCGGGATTGCATCGTATATGTTCAAAGATGTCTTAAATGTCAGTAGTTTTCTAACCTCTAACACTTGCCTCCATGGGAGTTGTACAACATGACCTATCCCTGGTCCTTCTCTATATAAGGCATCGACGTCATAGGGAAAGTTACATCCAAGGCCTCCAATGGGCATGAATTCATCTTGGTTGCCATTGATTACTTCAAAAAATTAGTCGAAGCCGAGCATACGCAGTTCTAAATGAAAAGAAGGTGGACAATTCATTCGAAAGAATATCCTCTGTCGATATGGGGTGTCGCACGAGCTAGTGTCAGACAACGGGTTGCTTTTTGAAGCAAAAGTCACAAAATTAATTGATGAATATATGATTCAAAGACACAAATATTCTCCATACCGACCTCAAACCAATGGTGCAGGCGAAGCTGCCAATAAGAACCTTAAAGAAATCATCAGCAGGAGGATCGAGAGTTGCCGATATTGGGCCGATCGGATCTCATACGCCTTGGGGTCTACCGCACTCCAGTTTGAATATCTACTGGGGCTACCCCTTACTCTCTGATATACAAAATGGAAGCAATCCTACTCATGGAGCTAGAAATTCCTTAAGTACACGTCATGATTGAAAGCAAAGTCAGCGAGGAAGATTGGCATCAAAGTCGTCTTCACGATTTGTCACTCTTGGAGAAAGGAGACTGAAGGCTCTATATCACATACAAGGATACCATCACCTAATAACACATTCATTCAGCAAGAGAGTCAAGGACCGTGGTGTCCAAAAAAGGAATTTAGACCTTAAACAAATCATAGAACCCATCTGGGACCCTAGAGGGAAATTCAAGTCCAATTGGAGTGACCCCTACATTATAAAGAAGATCCTATTCGCTGGTCCCGCTATGCTCACCAACTTCTATGGGGAAGAGATGGCTCATCCAGTCACCCTGGAGCATCTCAAGAAATTTTACCCCTAGTCTGAAATCTCCACGCGCTACGACTTTTCTCATCTCCTTTCTATTCTAAAAAAAATCTTCATTTCCCTCTTCTCAGAACTACGTGGGGCCTGATCCTCTAAAAATATTTTTACTTTAAAAATGAAACTCTAAAAATTTTCAAAACCCCCAAATGTACGTAGGAAATTCATACGCTTTACATGAGCACACCCCCCCTTCTTTTTCACAAAATGTTATTCTTTTCTTATCCCCAAGAACGACAGTTTATTTTTATCAATTACATGAACAAAAGGATTATGTATACCTTAACGATTGGTATAGATAATTCAAATGCAAAAAGCCATCAAGAGGCTTAACAATATAATTGAAATTTTCTTTATTTTATTTCTTTACAATTACATAAGCATAGAGAGTCAAAACAACTTCCCTTTCCAACATAACCCTATTTTACTAAAACCAAACAAAAACAAGCCAATCTATTACTAATATAATCTTACCAAAGTTATTCCTACCAGATACATGACCAAACACCATACCAAAAACTTCACAAATAAATTCCCCGGGGATCCTACCCGCAGTTGCCAGAGGAACCGACCCCATCATCATCCACATCTTGGGGTCTCCAAACCTCCCCTGCCTGAATAAAATGTCGCAAACGCTCCATGAACGATAAGCCCAGACTAGCCTAGGGAACACAACAACACCTCCATCCATGGTGTCAGATATGGCAAACCACCTTTTCTCGATCTCCACAGCCAGCATCTTGGCAACTACTCTCCGCCATAAGCACTTCGTATAGTCCTTAAAAACATGCCAGACTCTACCAACAGACTAAGAAGGATAAGACGACAGTCGACGATTCTCCCACAGATAGCCCAGTTGCATACGCAGACATCAAACACAGGGAAAAAGTTTAGTGTCCGAGGTGGCACAATCTGCTTCCAGCCAAATTTGCACAAGAGCTGCCAGGGAAAGTAGAAAGAATTTTGTCAAAGGCCAACCAATCGAACATACTTGTATTCCCCTAGTTATAGAATGAGAAGCAATTCCCCCCACCCCCACCAAGGCACATACCAACATAAACCTCGAGCCTCGTGCTCCACAAACCAATTCTCCCAGCTCTCAATGTCCAAGCCCATTATAATAAATTAGCAAGAAAAGAAGTTTGGCATAGCTGCTAAAGGATATTCAGGAGATATCTCCATACTGAATCTCTACGACAACCACATGAATAGCATAGTGGGGCTACCCCTCAGGAAGTCAGAACGGCCTTCCTACCAGGCATCAAGACCATTCAGAGTCTCTACCAATATCACTACCACAGGATTACGACGGTACAACATCCATGAAGCAATGGTTACAAGTTGTGGGTCCACCAATAGTTCCCCAGTCACCAACAGTTTTTTTGAAATCAAGTGAAGAATAACGGCTCCAGCATAGCCCGCATCACCAACATCCTATAGATGCAAAAAATGTAGCACATTCGAAAGAGAGATCATTCCTCCTGTAACCAATGACCGAGCCGTCGAGGATGAGATATGGACAAGTCCTGCTAACAGCTCCTGAGGAGACCGAGAAAATTCAGGCATGGTCACTGCAAAACTGGGATTTATCTTCAACATTGTAGAGAACTCTTCGTACGTCGGATAGACTTCATCCAAACCAAAGTGAAAGACATGGTCTTTAGGGTACCAGAATCCTATCGCCGCCACCAGCATGTTCCATTCAATAAGTCGGTTGCACCGTAATTAAACTCGACGCATGTTGAAAGCATCATAGTCTACAATATATGATCACATAGCCTCTAAGTTTTCAAGGTAAAAGGTTAATTCAACACTTCTAGGTAGATCCATATTGTAAAATGATGAGACAAGAAGCAAGAAGAATGTAAAAGAGATGAAATGTGGAGGGGTGAAGAAAATAGTCCACCATTACCCCCTTTTTATACTTGGAAAACTTAGCCAAAGACAAAAATCCTGCACATCCCGAATGAGAACTTGCCCCACCAAGTACCAAGTAATTAAAGAAAGTGCAATCAAAGCCTTGGGTTGATTAAACTAGACTTACCTGTCGATGGGAAGGATAAGGGTCATGACGATCGGAAACCCTTTATTTTTGCAAAATTCCCTTTTTCCTTTTTTGTCAAAATAAAAAAAAACTTCAATAAAAATAATTTTTATTCCAAGGAATTCAGAATATCCTTCTCCCTATATTTTTAGTTATCCTACTTTAAAATAAATTTTCTCTCAAATCATTTCAAATCCTTTTTATGGTCTGAGTAGCAGAGTAAAAAGTGCATATGCATTAAGTCAGTAAAGCAAAAAATAACAAAATCCCATTTCATTTGGATATATATTGCTTTATTACACTTGTCTTGCACGAAATAACAAAAGTAACGGGACTCTGCCTGAACCCCCCATACCCTCTATCTCTCTCTTACCTTCACCTAGTTTTTCTCTCTCTTATTATCTCTTTCTCTCTCTCTCTCTCTCTCACTAAGAACCTCCATACCTATGGTGTGAGCACTTTGCCCTACGACGAGATGGCGAGCCTCCTCTCCCCGAACCAGACCCTTCCCTAAAAAAGGCAGATGGCACCAAGTAAGACATAACTGGGATCAACTCCCAAATATGAGTAGTCGCAGAAGATAACCAATCCTTAATTTCCCTTAACCAGTTGGTCGACGCCCGAATGTGCTGCAAGAAAAATAGAAAAGAACAAATCAGTCAGTCTGAGGTAAAGAAAGAAATAAAAAAATCAAAAGACAAAGAAATGAAAGGGATACTATTGGATGAAGAATGTCCTCCGGGTCCATCACAATCGGGCGATGCAGCATACGCACCGACCCTCTGTCTGATCTCCAAATGTTATAAGAAGGGAGAGTCAACTGCACAAAGGCAACCTATGATGTCGTCGTCACTGTCGATGTCAACGCACTACCTGCAATGTGGGCAGACCCCACTGGCTGACTCGAGCGTGTAGGGGGAAGAGGCATAACATCATATATGCTAGGTGGCATCAGCCAACTCGACACTAAATCCAAATAATCATAGGTCACCACCGTGTCGATATACGATGAATAAGGCTTGCCGACCATCGCCTCCACCCTCTCATCCTCTAACATCTCCCTCTCTAGCCTCATGTACATCGGAGGCCTCACATGTGGAACCATCACCTCTTCCTCAACCACCTATCGGACTAATGTCTCCCCTAAACACCAAGAGTAGCCGAACTCATGCGCCAGCAGATGTCGTAGCTACACATTTCCCCTGGTCACCCCCGTGTGCTGGATGGACATCCCCCGGAGATAGATGGACATCTACAAAATCCACAGTAGAATATCAATATCTAAAAAGATCATCAATGAAAATTTATCTCAAAGAAAATAAGATTTAATCGATCAATCGTCAGGCCATTCAAGACCTGACGCACTGCCCCTAAAGAGAGGGACCACCTCGACTGCTAGTTAGACTTCAACCACTGGTACATCCGGAATAAGACCCTAATAAACTCGTCCTTCAAAGTTATTAGTTGGGTGTTAAGCCCAATAGACTCATAAGACCACGTATTCAAAGGTCATGGAGTCGACAATCCGAAAAAAATAATCAAGGAATCAAGAATAAAATGTGTAAAGGAAAATGCGAATGCATAAAGGAAAATGCATAAAATAAAGAATACCTCTAAAAGATATGTGGCGCTAGTAAAGGTCTGTCAGTAGCACCGGTTAAATGCATCCAAAGAAAAATAATGGGTCGCCAGGGTCAGGCTCCCCCAGTCAAAAAGAGGGATATTCGAAAATACCTTCAAAACTGACAAAATCCACAAGTGGACGATATCGCCACTAAAAACCCTCCCAACAACAACAAAATAAATAAACGGGCCATCTATAGAACCTGCATCCCATCAGTCTCTTCAATCCATCGACTCAGTAAGAACTCCCTCAAAAGAGACAAGTTGATAGAGTCCCTAGAGACTATCCCCTCCAAATTACCCAATGTCGCCTCGACCGTCCCCAGCGTCACCCGTAAATTTCGATCCACCTCTATCTTGGGCCACTCATAATCCATATCAAGCAGCTGATGCACGTCAATGGGAGACACTATCATCCCCTCAAAACCAAAATGCATGGTGTGGGTGGTGTCCCACCACCTCTGCCCCAAAGCGTAAAGAACATCCATCGAACGAGGCGTCCCGTCCAGTGAAGATGCCAATCTACCAACACTAGATGATGACCCCACCCAATGTACCACTGGTGGAAGGTTCTCCCAGACATCCTTAAGCCCCATCATCCCTCGAGAACGCAGGTTTGATGTATAGATATCAATCTTCCAAAGCTAAAAGGAAAAACCCTTGTCAAAATTTAAGAAATAAGGAAATATCACCAAGAAAGATGAAACGAATACCAAAGGTCATCAACACTTACATAGAAATCAGCGTTCACCACCCTAAAGGATCAATGGCATTCCATCTCGTGCAAAATAGTCCGCTCATCTCCAACTGGCTCGAATGCGCCAAAATCATTCTCACTACCCAACGCAAGGGGCACCTTGGCCCGCCACTCCAAGTTCACCAAGTTGTCGACATTTAGACATGACGTGTAGACCTCGCTTCTTAAGAAATAAACCATTTCTTGATTTTACAATGCTAAAAAGGTTTGCAAAAAGAAATAGAGGAAGAGAGTAAGTCTGAAAGTTGTGAAAAATGAGGAAATTTCGCCCCCTGTTTATAGGAGGCTAAGGGGCATGCCGATCGGCATCTCCCAGAAATGTACCGATCAGCACTTTCCTTTAAAATTCTTGAGGTACCCCCAAAGATCGTGCCACTGCCGTTTGGCACCTCTTAAACCCTGCTGGTCAGTACCCTCCCTGAAATTTTGTACAAAAATTCCCAAAAATGCCAAAAATCTCCAGAAAAATTCTAAAATTACCACATGAATTTTGGAATCTTTTTCACCAAGAAAAGCATTTTTTACCACACTTACTTACACAGAGGAACACTTAATTCCCCAAAATAATTCCCAAAATCAATTGATATCTCTCAAGCAACATCTCCAAAGGCACCGCAAAAATAAAAAAATTCCCCAACATGGAAAACATCCAATCCTCGGATTTATTCCTCTTCCCCGGCGGAACCTAAAACTCAAAATCAAATACTTCCCCAAAATCCCCATTGGAATCACAAGATAATTTCCTCAGTGGAGTCTCCAAATTTCCCCAAGAAAACTACAACTGAAGCCCTCAGAATTGATCATCTCTACATTAAGCCCTCAGAATTGGCTTCGACTCGCAGAATTGGTCATCCCTACTTAAGCCCTTATAATTGTCTTCGACCCTTATAATTGCTCGCCTCTACCTAAAGCCCTCGGAATTGTCTTCGACCCTGAGATTTGGTCATCTCTACCTTAAGCCCTCAGAATTAGCTTCGACCCACAAAATTGGTCAACCCTAATTACTTCCTCGGAGTTGGCTTGTACCTCTAGAATTGGCCGCTACAACTGAAGCCCTCAAAATTGGCTTCAACTCCCAGAATTGGTCGTTCCCAACTTAAGGTCCTCAGAATTGACCTCGTCCCTCAGAACTGGCCATTTCTACTTAACCCCTCAAAATTGGTCGCCTCTACCTAAAGCCCTCTAAATTTTCTTTGACCTGCAGAATTGGTCACTCCCAATTTAAGCCCTCAGAATTGGTTTTGACCCACCGAATTGGTCGCCTCTATCTAAATCCCTCAAAATTGGATTCGTCCCTCCAAATTGGTCGCTCCCTACCTTAAGGTCCTCAAACTTGACCTCGGGTTCAGGTTTAGTCGCCCACTACTTAAGGTCCTTAGAATTAACCTCGGCCAGTAAAATTGGTCATCCCTATCATTTCCTTTGGTCCTCAGAATTGACTTTGACCCTCTGAATTGGTTATCTTTGTCTATTAGGTCTGTAGAATTGACCTCTTTCCCAAACATAATGTGGTGTCTATTAAGAGACTTTCACTTATTCCAAGCTCACCCATCGAGGGGCACTATAGACACCACATTTTAGGACCCCCTAAGTCTCTCTTTAAGCCCCTAGCACCTCCCCCATTTCATTATGAACCCTAGGTCATACTCCGAGTACGGATCTAGAGGCCATCGGGCACTCCCGGGCCTCGTTTGACACTGGTTAACTCTATTATCGGAGAAAAAGATCAATGAATCTTCAAAGGGAAATGAACTCATTCCAACGGTCCGCCCCGTGTGAGAACCTCCTAAGAGTTTGGACAAATGAACCATTTTACCATCGAAAATCGATCTAGAGGCCAGCGGGTACCCAGGCCCCAATTTGACCCCATTAAAATTCATCATAGGATTAAAAGAGGTTTAAATATTCTAAAGGCACTGAAACCCCTTTCCAATGATCCACCCCATGCATGAAACGGAATAACCGTTCGGACAAACAATCTGTTTTCCCTCCAAAATTGCATCGGAGGCCACCGGGCACTCCCAGGCTCTGTTTGACCAGGTCAACTTTTTAGCTCGAATGAGAATGAATGAATCTTTGAAGGTGACTTAATACCCTTTCCAAAGATCCATCCCTTAGGTGAATGAGCTTTACGGTACGGATGAACGAAACATTTTACACCAAAAGGTCACCGGGCACTTTCGGGCCCCGGTTGACCAAAGCCAACTTTCCAAATCAAGAGAAGCTCTTTGGAATGTCCAAGTACCTCACATAACCTTTTCAAAATTCTACCACGTGCGCGATTCTGACTTTCTGTTTGGACGAATGGTCCATTTTTGTTTGACGATCTCTCATCCATAGGTCCGACGAGCGCTATCGAGCCACCTTTGACCCAAAGTCAACTCTCGGATCCAAGAGTATCCCAAAGGACTCTTAAATGTATCTGAATTAACTTTCTAACGGAATGTCTGATCCACGATTTGGATCAACGGATTGCATTCTAAGACCATTTTTTCAAAAAAATCTGCACGAGCCTGTCGATCAGCAAGTCCATTTCCTTGCCTATCAGCAGTGTGCTAAGGGTCACCTGCCTATTGGAGGGGTTAGGACCACGCCGATCGGTACCCCCTTACCCTATAAATAGAGGGCATGAATTCACTCCCAAAACACACTGATTAAGGGTGAATGGTAGCGCATGTCAAGACGCTAATCGTTGTTTTCGATTCCCTTCCTCTATACAAAAACCTGAAATTATGACTACACTCCTTTAAGGGAGTATAGAGGCCAAGTCTGGGTATCAAAAATCCACAAAGATTAGTTACTAGAATTTAATGGAATTAATACTTCTAAAATAAAAGTGCAAAAGATAATTTGTTAACTAAAAACAAATAAAAGATAAACTAGGCATGAGTGTATTTAAACTAAATTAACAAAGAGAATAAAAACTATATGTTACGTCAAATATCCCTCACCCCGAGTTAATTAGTATAAAATGGTTACATGGGTTCCCAAATTATTAAGACTGCATCTCGTTTCGTCAATTAATCAAATCAAGATTTGTCACACCCCTAAATTTGCATATAAGACTAATAAGATTTTGGCGTCAACAAATACCCCAAAAATTACGCACGCAAGGTCGTAAATACGGAGCATACATGATATACCCCGTTAAATCTCCTTCGTGTAATAACTAGGACAACCCACTTGAAATAAACCCGTAAAACTCCATCACCAAAGCAAAGCAACCAAACCAAACCTAGCTGAGTTCAATCCGACACAACCTAATTTAAATTTGCCCCTAAGCATATTAAATGACATTAATTAATGCACCTAATTAATTAAGCAATAAAAACTAATTAAATTAACAACTAAAATTAACTAGACATGGAAATAAATGCAAAGCAAATAAATCTATGCCACAAAGCTTAAAATAGAGGAAGATAATAATGAATAGTATCCACTTACATAAATGGGTGTCAACCCATAAAAAAAATGGAGGAGTGGGGTTTATCCCCACAAAATCCCCAAATATTACTAACCCTAAGCTAAACTAACAGAGAGAGAGAGAGACAGAGAGAGAGAGAGAGAGAGAGAGAGAGAGAGAGAGAGAGACTAGATATTAATTGCTCTTTTACAAAAATAAACAAAGGTTGGTATTTATAATAAGTTGGGAAAAGGATAGAAAAGAAAAGGAAATAATAAAAGCAAAAGGGTTAAGTTGTAATTAAACAATAAAAGAAATAAAAAGAAGAAGTGGGCAACAGCAAGCCAAAATATCTCAAACAAAAATAAAGGACCGGTGGACCTGGGAGGCGAGGTCGGTCGATCGCTATAATAGGGGGGACACAATGGACAACATACAAAGAAAAAACACCAAACCGGTCGACCGCGTGGTGACATCCAGTCGACCGTTCCGCTCTGTTCAGCCCCAAATATTTCCCATGTCCCACAGCGGCAAACTAACAATTGGTGAGACCCATTCCCACAAATCGCAAGACCCACTTCCCACAAAAATCCACCATGGCCGAAACTAGCTACAACATCGCAAAACCCAAGCTCGAAATGGACAAAGCCATGATCCAAATTGAGTTCCACCATTGTTGTAAAGCCAAGAAAAACCCATGACCTCCATCTCCATTAATGGCCAAAACCATGAAAATGTCAAAATGGGTCCTCCAAAAACCCGAGCCAAATGACCGACAACTAGTTCTGTACACAACCCAAGCTTCAGTTTCAGATGAAAAGCTCGAATTTTGAATGAAACCAAAACCCGAGAAAAATCCCAGGACAAAGGAAAATCTCCCATGGAAGCTCCTGCAAAATGAAAGAGAAAAGGACATTGATGGAATTAAATAGATTTTTAATATATTAATAAAATAATAATAATAATAAATAAAGTCTTATATTTTTTCCCCGATTAAAGATCCGTGTTTCCTTCATTCGGACTCCGATTCGTGCACTGTTTGTAGCCACGCTAAGCTTATCTCGAGGGATACAACTTCCATGAATGCTTGGGGCAAAAATCCTTTAGTGTGAAATTACGAAAATGCCCCTGAACGTGCGAATCACGACAAAACTTTATCGAAACACGCTCAAACTTCATACTAAGCACCATAACATCTATAAAAGCTTAATAATACCTCAAATAACATGTTAGAATATAAAACAGAGGTTGTCTGATTACCGAGCATAATTATAGGCATTAAAGTACCCGAGGGGGCTAAAATGCCTAAGTTCGTGGGTATAAATGTGCAAGATTCGATACGAATCACACACCCTAACTTACACATCGCTAGTCCCTAGTAATGAAATTCAAAGCAAGAAGAACTATAATAAAACCACAAAACAAGAGATATATACAAAAGCGATAAAAAGATAAAAAATGATAAGGCCACTTTCGCGGGCGAACAATTTCATTTAGCGTATGCAATAAGTCATTAAATCCCTAGGTTACCCTAGTGGATGAGTGTCGTCTCGTGAGGGTTTTCATGGATGAAACCCACAAACATCATATGGTTTCCTCAAAATAATGCCCAATCACATGCGACACACCCAACAATAGCGAAAAAGATTTCATACACATTATTAGCAAAGTGCATGAATTCACATGGAAGTCTGTATTGTTAACAATATAGAATGAACATCATTTAATTGAAACCTTAAAATGTGGGAGGGGAGCGAGCACATGCAAAGTATGATTTGGTAAAAACATATATAAACCAAATAAAAATTAAAGCAAGCATATATTTAATCCTCACGGGCATTACACTCATCAAGTGAATTCACTCGAAACAGGAAGGTAACATATGGAACATGCGGGAATAAAGAGTAAATGTAAATGAAAATTAGGCCGCACACATGTCACATATGAAGAACACTATATAGAAAATAAAAAAATGTAATCTCAATGAAAGATACCGCTCATTAAAGGAGGAAAAATGTATTTTCACAGATTATCAAAACTATTTTGACTTTTAAATTAAACGCAGCCTAAGATCACATGGGACTTGTATAGGGTTGTAATGTAGGCTAAGCTAGGGTACGAAATGAAGGATATGTACATACGGATTCAAAGTGTTCGGAGATGAAAACTCGGGATAATGGGAAAGTGTGGGCAATTTAAAAAATTGGAAAATACAGTCAATAAAAGGCATTGAAAATAATAATGGGGAGAGTGAACAAAGCTTATTGAACACTGTACACAACATATACAAACTTCTCATATTTTTTTTCTTTTTTTCACTTTTTCTGTTGTTTTCTTGTTTCTCTTTTTCTTATCTTTTTCACTTCTTTCTTTTCTTTTCTCACTCTCGCATGCCTAAATTGCAACCACAAAACAACAACATCATTCAATCCCAAGTATCATTCCAAACAAAGGTATGGAAGGTGATATGTATTGTATATAACTCCAATTTGGAGTTGGTTATGGGATTTGGGTAAGGAAACGAAAGGTTATATTTAGGCTCAAAGGGGTTGACGAGGGAAAACATATAAGGTGAGGTCAAGACAAATATGGGTAACATAACAAAGATGGCCTATGATCATTTCATAAGGTTTACGAAATGCTCGAGTCAAAACAATCTTTGAAAATCATGCTCAAGTAATACATTTCAAGATTGAACGCAATTAATGAATGATCAAATGAAAGAATAGAGAGATTACTAACGACTATAACGTTTTCAAAGTGGAAAGAATAGTGTATAACACTCACACACGACGAAATGTACAAAGCTTACTCAGTGTAAGTATATACAATGCAACAAAATATTACCGAGTTATAAAAATCTTAAACCAAATCAATAGAACAAGAAAAGCGCATGTGCTCATGGGATTAAAGTTTAACTCATGAAGTTATTCATAATATCACTAATTAAGGACTAAATTCTAATAACTTCTAAAATCGAGAACATGCATCATTGAGTTCTCTATGGGATCGAACATTTATTAAAATTTATCATCGGAAACAAAGACAAAATGCCCAAAAAAGGAGAAAAAAAAAGAAAATATTTTTGAAAATTTTAAATTTTTCTAAGAAAATCATACTTGGAAATAACATGTAATCAAATCAAAGAAACTACTAATGAATGAATAGAATATCCCATGCCCCCAACTTAAAACCTGACATTGTCCTTAATGTAAATTAAGAACCAAGTGAAAGAGAGGAAAAGAGTGATATTACCCACAATGGAGCGATCTCCGGAAAGTACGAGTCCAAAGATTCTAGAAAACATGTTAGTACCAAAGCATAACAAAAAGAAAGAATAAATTTTTTAACTAATTACACTAGAATATAAGTAAGAATAAAGAAGAAAAATAAAGAAAATAACAACTAACTATTTACAACCTACAATTTTAACTTCTAACTAACTATACACTAGAAGTTGAAATTTTTGAGGGTCCACCCAAAATAGAATTTTGGTTTGAAATATCCACGGCAGACCCTCCCTCTCATGCATGCCTTTCGGAAAATAGGAATTTCGATTCAACAACGGAAGGCATGTGCAAGGCGTAAGAAATGAACCATCCCCATTTAAAATTTTGGTGGGAGGATGGGGGATTTTGATAAGACGAGTGATAAATACACATGGGGGTCCATGAAAAATTGAATCACCTCCTAAGTATTTTTCAATTGGAATGGGAGGTGGCGCACATGGAGGCAAAGATGCCTTCATAGAAGGCCACTCGAGCAAGTACTCCTCATCGGTGAAATGGTTTAACACTTTAAAGTTTAAAATCGAATCATCGGGTACTTGTGACGGTGTGATAACGGAGAATGAAAAGGCGGAGGAAAGAAATTCAAACTCAATAGATGAGTCATCATCGCTTGAAGATTGAGTTTCAAAAGAAATAAGATCATTTTCAATGAAATGTTCTTCTTTGGGGGCCAAAGAATAAATCGTTTCATTGCAAATGGATATTACATCCATTTCATCCTCACTTCCATGCTCTATTATGCAATGTGCAAAGTCAGCAATGGTTTGTTCCAAAGTAGGTACAAAAACCTCATTTGGTTCAAAACATTCCTTGACTTCAAAAGTCTTGGAAGAAAAATCGTCATCGGATTCAAATAATAAATCCAACTCATGCTCCAAACAAATATTTTCTTCCCGATAAAGATTTTCAACTTTCTCATTTTCAAGCATGCGCAAACCCTCACCAAATGTCATAGGCCGAGGCACGGATTCATGAAAATGATAACTTTGAAAATTATTGTCAGGACTATACTCAAAATCATTATTATAAGAATTTTGAAAACTATTAAAATTTATTTCAAAATTCCTATTATAAGGAATTAGAGGCCCAAAATCATTATCCTCCTCCTCAAAATACATTCACTCTAAAGCTTGACTTTTGTAATACTCGCCCAAAGTTATTTTTGAATTTGCAATTTTTTGGGACTCTAAGTATTGACCAAAAGTCATAGGAGTACGGGGATTTTGAGAATTATCATAATGATTACCTAAAGGATTGGAATAAGACATGCTTACCCCAAAGATGGCTCGAAGTGGCGAAATCCACAAACTGATGCGCGCGGGAAAAATTCAAGCGGTTCTTGGTGCGCAAATGTACAAGTCCAAAAAAAATGTTAGGCAAAAAATACAAATAAAAAAATACTACGAAATACTAAATCAAATATATTCTAAAACATCAAGTCCCCCGGCAATGGCGCCATTTTGATCAAGGGTGAAGGATAGCGCGTGTCAATACGTTAATCGTTGTTTTCGATTCACTTCCGCAATACAAAAAACTAAAATTATGACTACACTCTTTTAAGGGAGTATAGCGGCCAAGTCTAGGTAACGAAAATCCACAGAGACTAGTTACTAGAATTTAATGGATTTAATACTTCTAAAATAAAAGTGTAAAAGATAATTTGTTAACTAAAAAGAAATAAAAGATAAACTAGGCACGATGTATTTAAACTAAATTAAGAAAGAGAATAAAAACTATACGTTACGTCAAATATCCATCACCCCGAGTTAATTAGTATAAAATGGTTACATGGGTTCACGAATTATTAAGACCGCGTCTCGTTTCGTCAATTAATTAAATCAAGAGTTGTCACACCCCTAAATTTGCATAAAAGACTAATAAGATTTTGGCGTCAACTAATACCCTAAAAATTATGAACGCAAGGTCGTAAATATGGAGCATACATGATATACCCCGTTAAATCTCCTAGGCGTAATAACTAGGACAACCCACTCGAAATAAACCCGTAAAACTCCATCACCAAAGCAAAGCAACCAAATCAACCCTAGGTGAGTTCAATCCGACACAACCTAATTTAAATTAGCCACGAAGCATATTAAATGACATTAATTAAAGCACCTAATTAATTTAGCAACAACAACTAATTAAATTCACAACTAAAATTAACTAGACATGGAAATAAATGGAAAGCAAATAAATCTAGGGCACAAAGATTAAAATAGAGGAAAATGTCAATGAATAGTATCCACTTACATTAAATGGGTGTCAAACCATAAAGAAGAGGAGAGGGGTTTATCTCCACAAAATACCCAAATATTACAAACCCTAAACTAAACTAAGAGAGAGAGAGAGAAACTAGATATTATATGCTCTTTTACAAAAATAAACAAAGGTTAGTAATTATACTAAGTGGGTAAAAGGAAAGAAAAGAAAAGGAAATAATAAAAGAAAAAGGGTGGTTAAGTTGTAATTAAACAATAAAAGAAATATGAAAAAGAAGTGGGCAAAAGCAAGCCAAAATATCTCAAAAAAAATAAAGGACCGGTCGGTCGATCGCTACAACGGGGGGGGGGGGGGGGGGGGGGGGGGGCACACACTATACAGCACGCAAAGAAAAACCACCAAACCCGGTCAACCACGTGGCGGCATCCGATCAACATGTCCGCTCAGTTCAGCCCTAAAAAATTCCCATGTCGCACAAAAGCAAACCAACAATTGGTGAGACCCATTCCCATAAATCGCAAGACCCACTTCGTACAAAAATCCACCATGGCCCACACCAGCTACACATCGCAAAACCCAAGATCGAAATGGACAAAGTCATGATCCAAAATGAGTTCCACCATTGTTGCAAAGCCAAGAAAAACCCATGGCCTCCATCTCTCTTAATGGACAAAACCATGAAAATGTCAAAATGGGTACTCCAAAAACCCGAGCCAACTAACCTGCAACAAGTTCCGTACGCAACCCAAGCTTCAATTTCGGATGAAAAGCTTGAAATTAGAATGAAACCAAAACCAGAGCACAATCGTGGGATAAAAGAAAATCGTCCATGCAAGCTCCTGTAAAATGAAAGAGAAAAGGACATATATGGAATTAAATAGATTGTTAATATATTAATAAAATAATAATAAATAAAGTCTTATATTTTTTCCCCGATTAAAGGTCTGTATTTCCTTCGTTTGAACTCCAATTCACGCACTGTTCATGGCCACGCGAAGCTTGGCCCCGGCTACAACTTATGTGGATACTTTGGGAATAAATCCCGAAGTGTAAAATTACAAAAATGCCCGTGAACGTGCAAATCGTGGTGAAACTTCATCGAAACGTGCTCAAACTTCATACTAAGAACCATAACACCTATAAAAACTCAATAATACCTCAAATAACATGTTATCATATAAAACAGAGTTTTTATGATTACCAAGCATAATTATAGGCATTAATGTACCCAAGGGCGCTAAAATATCTATGTTCGAGGGTATAAATGTGCAAGATTCAATACGAATCACACACCTCAAGTCCATTAGCATCAATGATTTGAGAAACATTCTCTTGCAATCAACGAAGGTTCCTTGTGTGAAATTTCTTTCCATCTTACATTCCCATCCTTTTCATACCCAATTTAGAAAAATCCCATTCTCCCTCATCCAACATTCATCTCAACATTGAAAGGAGTTCATCCAAGAACAAGATCAAGCTTTAATTCTTCAAAGAAGGTCCAAAATCCTTCTCTCTCTTTTTAAATTTCTTGTTTTCGCATCAATTACATTAAATTCATAATCTAGTTTTTACTTTAGCTCATACACATTAACATCTCACCTTTTTATTAGTTATATTGCACACACTTTATTTTCTATAAAAATAAAATAAAACAAACAAAAAGAGGGTTACACCTATAAATCCCAACGAGATTATCCATCACACTTTTCCAAAACTAAACACATATTTTTACACAGACACACACATATAATAAAATCACGTTCGAATCTATAGGATAAACCCCACCTTTATGCCGCATGTGAACTACATGGACTTTGATGTCTTTATAGGTTACATAGGCGTTTTGGGTTAAAACTCGAGACTCGAGTCCAATTTTCTAATTTTCCAAATTTTCCAAATTCCTCATTTTTAGATTTATACATTATCTTAATACATATTATGTTTGTGATCCTTATTAGTGTTTTATCCAACATATATTATTGTTTCATCATAGAGATCAATATTTCGATAAATGCATAAATCATATTTTTTCTAAATGTTATTTTGGGAACATTCATGTTGATGACCTCACTCTATATTTTCCATGATATGAGTTGGGCAATTCCGATCTCCATTTACATCTATATACGCACACACACTTCACGGAGAAATAACATAAAACAATAACACAAGCCCATGAGAGACCAAAAAGGGCGGGATGGGTGCCTAACATTGACACACGCCAACCCAGTTACTTATAACTAAGTTTGAAAGTTAAAGTAAGTCAAATCATAATTACCTTAAGCAAACAATAAACACGAGTATCCTTTTCTAGTCACTAACATGAACCAATAAAACTAAAACTTTTGACAATTTTAAGGTAATCATGCTTATTTAAATTTACTGAAAAGATGAGTGGGGTTAAATTACCCCATTTACGTTTGACCAAAATCATGGTTTTATGTATCCCTTGCTAACCCCACCAACCACCTAGATTTGGCAGTGATATCACAATACCTGAAAAATATAAACATAGGAACCATGAACAAAAATAGCTCAGCAAATGCATCACTACTACACTATTGTATAAAATTAAATGCAATAAATCATATCCCTGTGATGATATATGCATACTTATCCGGCCCATTCAAAAAGAGTTACCAATTATATACTTATATGGCTAATTCATAAAGAATGACCAATTATATACTTATCCGGCTCATTCATAAAGAGTGGCCAATTATATACTTATTCGTCTCATTCATAAAGAATGATCAACTTTCCTATGTGCAATAGACAATTATCCCCCATTCCTGGTCGAGGAGTAACCCCTTGTCTTTAATGGATAAATATCCCCCATTCCGGGTCGGGGAGTAACCTCCCATTTCGATAAACCGAAATGAAAAAGTTCATGTTCAATATTATTCTGCATGAAGTGACCAAGGTGAGTGATATTCAGATCATATACATAACCATGTATAATACATGTTACGAGTGAATGATATTCAAATCGTATCCATAACCATGTGTAATACATCTTACCCATGAGTGATATTCAAATGATCTCCATAACCATGTATAATACATCTTTTTTCCAGTGAGTACACTCACCTTGGTCACTTCATGCGTTTTTCCCTTGCCTTTGCCTGGAACTTATTCAACTGGTTCTTATTCCCTTTCACATATAAATTCTTAAAATATTATTACCATCATAATGATATTAACAATCCAAACGATAACTCAAACTTAATCCAATTCATAAGCATCATATAATTCCATTCAAATCGTATATCATAAATAAAGTCCAATCTAACTTCATGGTAAGATATTTACTATACCTAAATCATAGGCCAAATATATTTTAATTTATTCTTAATAGTTTCATCCTTAACATATTGGGTTCCAAATCCAAAAGACTACATATCATTTCAAGTTTCCTAGAGCAAGATATGCACATTTCTTTGCTCCTCTATCGTTCAGTCAACTTCCAGGAATTTTCATAATTTTTCTGTATCATAACTTTCTATGATATTTCATCCAACATCAATAAACATATTTACAAATACAAAGTTAAAGTTTAAGATTTTTTACGGTTCATTTTCTATGTCAATCAAAACATCGAACACATGGTGTGCATACTTACACTTTTGGGGAAGATTTTATACCTGAACTTCAAACTATCACCAAATTTTCATTTCTTGGTATTTTCACATAATTTTTGGGTATGTTATACATATATGAGTCTATTTTCATATCCAAGTAGAATTATTCAATTCCAATTAATATAAAAAAACATATATAAGTTTGAATTCACAAGCTTTTTAATCGAAGCAATATACATGATTTACACGTTCAATTTTGCTTAAACTCGCATCTATCCATACATATACCTCAAAACACGGAAGTTTAGTCAAAAATGATTATTTATATCATTTAAATCAATAATTCCCAAAATATAATAAGATTTATGAGTAGAATTACCTTAGGGAATTTTACATTATTTCAATGGATTTTTCTCCTCTCTTTCTTCTTCCCGAACTTCCCGACTCTCTTTCCTCAAGATAAACTCTCCAAAATGAACCAAGTCTGATTTTATGAATAAAGGGGATTATTTTTAAGGTTTATAAGTCCGCATAAAGAACCTCCCCTTGGTCTAATCAAAATATAACACATAGCACTATGTAAGACAAAATATCATTTAAGGCTAAATGACCCCCTGTTCGTAAAAAGACAATATCTTCTCACTCGAATGTGCGTTGGTTGCACTGTTTGTTGTGTTACAAACCTAACTCACATATATAAAACTATATATTTTTTTACCTCAAGTCAATTGTTATATTATAATGATCAAAAGAAGTCTCCAACTTGAACATTCCTACCGAAAACTTCAAAAATTTGTGTTTGTAACTCATTCGATATCTCATGAGTTATGAAGGTAGGATTAGACTAAACATTATATACACCAATAAAAAATTATCCCCATCCCATAAGTTAAGAATTATTTAAATATAATTTATCTTAATTATATTCGGGTTGTCACAAACACCTTCCCATTCTGTAACTTAGCTCCCGAATCTTTGAACTACTGGTTTCGTAAGCATCAGTTTGGCTTTGTTGCCGCTCTCTCATGGAGGAGACATGTTCTTTTAACTGTTTTGTGAAAAATATGATGGTGAATCCATCTCTTTATATTCACCCTGCACGGACGATGGCCGAAGCATTCCTAGATCGGAGAGGGCACTAGACCTTTTCACCCCCACCCTTACCCCCCCCCCCCCCCCCCCCCACCGGGAGGAGTGAGGGGGAGATAAATTGTGATGGCCATAATCTCAATATAGCTTACTTATTCTCAAACAAATTCATTTAAATAAAATCAATTCAAAGAAAGATATAGTTAACCATTATTGTTATCACACATAATTTTGGAACCACTAACCCCGGTGTCCCGGCCACGATTGTATCTTTCATATTAGTTCCACCTGCATCTTTCATGAATTTATGAGTATCAGAAATTTGAAATCAAAGTACATATATATTATATGCGACAAAAAATAAGTCTAAACAACATATGAGTAAAAGAGGTAGTATACCAAAGAAAATGTTTTTTTATTTTAACACTCCACATGCCTTAATTAAGATTCAACAACATGACATGAGTTATCTGTGCAAAGGAAATTTATAAATCGATAGTGGCATAATTTTTTTATGTTCTTCATAATTTAATTTTCTCCACAAATCAGACTACACAATAGCCATTATACATTTTAAGTAAATGCACATATCTCACATCTCTAAAAGTTATTATCTTCATAGAATCGGTCTATAAACATAATTTTATTTCATTTATAATAATAACATCTTCTACTTGCTTTCTTCATCACATACATAAAATTTACTTGATTTATTCCTTCAATGAATCAATTGTTGTATGTCTATCCTCTTTAAGTTCATGAACCAAATCCAACTACCAAATAATATTAATTAGGTTGCTGAAAATGCATTATCCTTTCACTCGAGAAATTAAATGGTGATAATCTGGTAAAGAATGAAGCAAAGGAAAGCAAAGAATATGAAGACGAAAAGGTAATCAACAAAATAAAGAATTTACTGAGAAACAAAACCACGGTTTGGGTGCATGTTCGCAACATTCACGTCATCCCTAAAGCAAAAAACCCGCATTTTAGGCAAATATAATATCATGTTAATGACAATCCAGGTGTACCGGAAACGACTGAGTCGTCCTTGACAATAGATCATATAGATGCACCATGTTGTAAACATATAATTCTTGTTACCAATTAGGATAAAAACGCATAAAAAGACAAAACAAAAAGGTTGCTAATGTCCCTTTGAGGTAGAAACAAACCAAAATCGTGTGAAATCAAAACCCGTTTATCATGAATAGGGTGTATAATTCTTATTACCTATAGAAAACTCATGGACCATTCTTCATGAATAAATCCTCTACTTCCCATTGAAAAGGGTTATTAATGTCACTTTGAGGTAGAAAGAAACAAATATCCGTAGAAACTTAATAATAAATTTGGTGAAAGCATAATCAATACAAATAACAAATTAAAATTATTTTTAAAAAATTAATAAATGCTTAAATGTAGAATGGAGAAAGAAGAAACACACTGAAAAACTGAACCAATGGATTTGACTCAAAAAATTGAAAACAAAACAGGCACGTGATGTTGTAAACAAAATTTCAAAGCTTAATATGTAACAAAACCCATCTCTCTCTCTAAATTTGTGCATCATACTTGTGGCGATCAAACTTTTGTCCAAATCAACTAATAGGGAGCTTGGTTTCGATTCCGATTTTGTAAGAATCAATTTCATTACTATTCTGGGTACTAATGCCACTGTCATTGCTATTCTGGATGAAAATACTCAAATAAAATATGGCTGAATATACTCAAACCCATTAGATTTAATGTTTACATAAACATCTGCTTCATCAAAACCAACTTGATCTGAATCGTTTGAAAAACCTCCACCATTATCGATCGCACCTAAACAAAATAAGCCACGAAGCATGAATCTGAATCAAAATAAGCTAAAAATCATATATAAAAACGAAAACCAAACCAAGAACACCATATATGCCGCTATCAACAAATAAAAACGAAAATGTTGAGATGTGGAACCTTTGCTGGGAAATCATTGGCGATGATTTTTGTTTATATATCGTGATAATGGAATATTTCTTGATAGTGAAAACTTTGAGGAGTTATTCATGATTTTTTTTTATATATCGTGAGAGTGAAATATTGCTTGGGTATGTACTGAATGGAACGAATGAAAATCCTACCTTATGGGAAAAATTGTGTGAAATCAAAACCCTCCAAATGTGAAACCAAAGTTTAGGTCACCCCACCCCCCCATCCCCCACCCCCAAAAAAAAAAATTGTACCATATCTACCTGTTTTGGATTCTGTGTTGGTGGCAGGTGGGATGAAGGATGGCGTCGTCACCTTCAATGGAAAAGTGAGGAGTTATTATAGAAGATGATGGTTCTGAGATGGAGACGAATACAGCGATTGTGTAAGAGAAGGAGTGTGGAAGAAAATAGGGCAAATGTACTATGAGAAGACAGAGAATTCACTTTCAAATTAAAGTAAGAATCCTTATATTGAGCGGCACACTATCTTTCTTCTTCAAGGAGTCCAAAGATTTCAAATTAAACTTAACGGTAGGGAGAGAATGACAGTGTTAATGTTTAGTTATGACATGACAAAACTTATGACATGACATAATAAAAGACCTTTAGATAGTAAAAATTGAACAAATGTCGGCCCTTAATTTTTTGGAATAGTAAAACACCTTCCTCTCATATTATATAGATGTGAACTTATTATATATACATATATATATGAAGATTATATCTAGTTACCTTGTAACATCCCTTACTTCCCACGTGCAGTTCATCAAGCTGACACGCCGAATATAGGTTGTGTTATGCAATTTATATCATTCTCATTATCAATAATAAATAAAATGATTGTAAATAAAAACCGTCCACGACATAATAATAATGAAAAAAATAATAACCGAGATATAAAAAATTCTCCAAACTAATTGAAATCGTCACTATAAATAAACTCAATATTAACCAATAGTCTCAAACTTAAAAGTAAATGTCTTGGAATCACCTCGGCACATATGTAAAATCCGGAATCATAAATATTATAACGCCAACTATAATAAAATAACAAATCCTACTATAAGTATGAAGAAATAGATATCCAATTAATGCAAATCTCATTGCTCAATATTGTTGCTCTTATGTAATAATACCTAATGAAATTATTTTTATAGATTTGGGTAAAGGTATGAAAGTTACAAGAAAAATCTATATTGTTGAGAAACTAGGATTGACATTTAAAATGCAGAAAAAAATCAGCCCCAAGAATTTTGATTAATCTTGTATTGGAAAGAAAATAATAAGTAGGATTAAATACTAAACTTAGGGTTTCAAGAAACAATACCATAACGAATCTTTTTATGATTCGTATGAGGATATATAGGTTGAAGAATATGAAGTTCTTATTGGCCTTACAAGGTCTCCAAAAACCTTGATAGTTTGCTCAAAATATCTCGAATCGTTTAGTATGTGATCCGTCAAAAGTAAGTTTTGTGTGGGGGCACTCTTAAAGATGAAAACTTCTTGAAATTTAGAAAAATAACTTTTTCTCTCCTAATCCCTTTACAAAAATGTGAATAGTGTTTTTCCTCTCCCTCTCTAACCCTCCATAATAAAACAGTAACCTAAAACCTTAGCTTACAGTAATATAAATAAGGGTAAGTCATATGTAGTAGCTGAAATGGGCTTCCATAGAGTTTCGGGCCTATGACTTGGGTATTGGATTATACTAGTAACCCAAGACAAATAACTAAATTGGCTCCAAAATAAATACCCGGTAATCCCAATTACAATTATCGTGATTATTTTCAATCTTTATATAATCACAATTAATTTCACTAAATAATCACGACTGCACTCATATTTAATAGTCTCAAAATCACTCAGAATAAAGAAGTCTTATTTTCAAAGTTGATTATGGTACAAAACGGGATTCTCCACATTAAGTATTCGATACTCGCTTAGTCAAATCAATTTTGCCTCGAATCGATTTTAACCAACATCTAATTAATACCTCTATTCCCGGAGTTAAATTAATTTTTACTCCACCGGATTATAAAATAATCAACCAACCGGGTTTTACTAGTGGAAACAAAACATATAAGTTTATTAACGGGGTATCACAATCCAAGATATCTCCTGGATGCTGATTCGTCTGAATTATTTTCTCAAACCTACTCACACAATGATTGCCCAATCTGTGAAGATTGGGATGTAATAAAAATGAATCTCTCCCATTAAATTCAAAGAAAAAATTATGCAACCATTTGAATCCTCATAACTATCAGGACTAAGAATATATTCACAATTTGAAAATGGTGTGATATTACCTAAGTCTAATCAAGACATTCTTTAGACTTAAATCTCACATGTGATCATGTTCAATACATTCCTAAATGTACCGGTTATAATCATCTTTGAAACTATCTCACGAGTTCTCAAACCATCAGACAGGTTTGAAATTCTGTTACTAAAGCCGTTCATTAAAAATAAACTATTTAAGTAACTCCGAGCTGTCTTTTAAGGAAACTCTTTTCTGGAAAAAACAAAACTATTTGAATACTAAATGTGTTTAACAAAACAGTATGTACGAGATTTGACTAACAGGTTTATACAAGTTTAACAATTACAAACTATATAACAAACAAGAATGAGATGAGAAGATGTAGGAAGATTAACATGTTTATTAAACAGTTTTAAACAAGATTTTAAACCCAGCACAACCAAGAATGAGATGAGAAGATGTAGGAAGATTAAGTACAAGATTTTTACCTGGTAAAACCTCACTCAACTGAGGAAACATCCACGACTCCCTCTACGGAGTAAAACAAAAATCCACTATAAACAAATTTAACAGTTACAAACTATATAACAAACATGCATACAACTCAGACCTATATAAGTTTAGGAATGTACCCTATGGTGTCCTTATAACTTCTCTGCAGTTCTGATTGTTGATGTTGTCCTCTCAGTTTGTTAACTCCAATTTGTTCAAGCTCTTTACGTCGACTCTTTTTCCTCAAGATCTTATTACCAACACTTTTCGTGTTGTAGTGTGAAAGTGTTTGTGGAGGTGCTCTCTAACACATGCATGCACAAACTCACACTTATTAAGTACAAACAGTCCTAGCAAATTACATATAAGTCTATATGCTGTGATTTTTCTTTTTCTCTCTTCTCACAAAACTTTGAACCTGTTTGACCTTCAAATCAATCCCAGAATCCACGGATATCTTGCTTAGAAGACAGTCAAGATCTTAATCAATCTCAGAGTTTTGAAAAGATTTTTGAGATTGAAAACCTCCAAGTGTGATTCCAAACTAGGTCAAAGGTTTAGTTTTAAGAGAACTAGAAATAAAAAACATTTTTATTGATTTCAAAGTTAAAAACATTTACAGAAAATGAATTAACAAAATATTTCTCAATCTGAGAAACAAACATGCAAACTAAGTGTAATATATCATGAAAAACTCATATCTGAAAATTTCTATATACAAGAACAACAGATCTAAGAAAATAATTAAGCTGGAAACAAGATCTAAAGAAGAAGAGGTTACAACAACGAACCAACTCTCAAATCATCTTTTAAAACACTCAAACACTCAAGGTTGTGTTTTGTTAAGTATAGAGGTTTGAAGGTTTACTTTTGGTTTGAACTGTGTACACGATTTAGGGTTAGGGTTAGGGTTTCTAACTCTTTCTCTCTCTTTTTATTTCTCTTTTCTCTCTCTACTCTCTCTTTCTTTTCTCTCAAAGGATGAAATGGCAAAAAGTCTTCGAATGCTGAGAGTAGGAGCCTTTTTATAAGAGGCTGGGAAGGTTCGAGAAAAAGGATTGAAATTAAGGGACCAGATTTAGTCAAGTTCAATTGACTTAGATCCAAGGGCATACGATATGCGGTGATTAAAGCTCTCCTGATTGGTTCAAAGGGGATCACAGGTACTATGATGGAAGACATGCATATCATTGATAAGAACGATCCAAGGGACGAAAATGATGACTCGATTTGTCTCAGCAAGGAAACACACTTCTCACCAATCAGAAGCTAACACATGTTGGCATATGAGGCGAGATAAAACGCGCGTCTAAAGTAATTACAATGTAAACCCTGAAGTCTCTGCCGCTTTTGGTTTCTACCCAAACCAACTTTGAGACAATTAAACCAACAATCTAAAATAGAAGATTTACCCCATAACCTTTTAAAACCAAGTTTTATTAATAAAACCTTATTTTTAACATGTTTTAAAAAATCCCAAAAAATATTTAAAAACAATATTGGGGATTTAAACACACACAACATATGTACACACACTAATATTCAATATGACATGTAAATGATTCATTCTACTGTGTGTGAGTGTTGGTAATTAGGTCTAGGTCCCTTCAATCAAAGATGAAATAGAAATGCAAGCTCTGAGGTTCTTTGGATTCTAGGTTAGACATAATTTTGTCACAATTTCTATACTAGATGAACACTTATACAATATAGACTCAAGTGAGTCAAGAGTATAAGGTGCTTCAATCTCCCCCTTTGAAAATATGAGACAAAATCTCCTTTGAGTCAACTAGGACTCGTAGGGCGACAAAGGATAAGAAAAACCTATTCCTGTAAAGATTATATCTCCCCAAATCCTAGAAAACAAAAGTACATAACTCAACTATTTACAATTGAATACCCTATTACAACTGTTGAGTATGACTGTACAAAAACCTGCAATGAATCACTAAGATCAAGATGTTTAGCATATATAAAGAATCATTAGAGACACAAATTTCTCCCCTATTTTTTCTCAAATGGACAAAGGGAAAAAAAACAAAGAGATTAATCAGCACACACCATACCAATAGATTTACGCAAGGAAATGAATCTATTATAATCTAGAGGTTTGGTGAACATATCTGCGAGTTGCAAATTAGTAGGAAGATAATTGATTTCTAATTCCTTAGTTTCAACCAATTCGCGTATAAAATGATGTCTTATTTTAATGTGTTTTGTTCGCGAGTGTTGAACAGGGTTTTTAGAAATATTAATTGCACTTTGATTATCACAATAGAGATGCAAGTGGTTTTCTTGAATACCATAATCACTTAGCATTTGTTTAAGCCACAGTAATTGAGCACAACAACTGCCCGCGGCTATGTATTCAGATTCGGCTGTCGAGAGTGATGTGCAGTTTTGTTTCTTACTACTCCATCCTACCTAGTTATTACCTATATAATAACATGCTCCTGGTGTGCTTTTACTATCATTAGTACACCCAGCCCAGTTAGCATCAGTGTACCCAATTATAGTTCTTGGTGTGTCATTAGTGTACCAAAGTCCTAGATTCAGAGTGCCTTTTACATATTTAATGATACGTTTAACAGCATTCAAATGGCTCTCTTTAGGGTTATTTTGATAACGAGCACATACACACACAACATACGTAATATCAGGACACGAGGCAGTAAGATATAGTAAGGTTCCTATCATACTACGATATAGAGTAGGATCTACGGATTTTCCATTTTCATCTTTAGAAAGTTTTAACGTAGTACTCATGGGTGTTTTCGCATCTTTAGCACTCTCGAGGCCAAATTTATTTACTATCTCTAAAGCGTACTTCGATTGCGATACAAATAATCCTTCTGAATTTTTTTTGACTTGAAGGCCTAAGAAGAATTGTAACTCCCCCATAAGGGACATTTGAAATTCCTTATGCATAGTTTCAGAGAAGGATTTTACTTCCAAGGGAGAAGTTGATCCAAAGATAATATCGTCAACATAAACTTGAGCAATAATGATGTGTTTGTCAAAATGTTTGACAACAAGAGTTTGATCATTTCCACCCCTTTTGAAACCTTTATCTAAGAGGAAACTGGAAAGACTCTCATACCAAGCTCTAGGTTCTTGTTTAAGGCCATACAGAGCCTTTTTAAGACAAAATACATGATTTGGATATTGAGGGTCAATGAACCCTTTAGGTTGTTCTACATAGGTCTCTTCAGTCAATATTCCATTAAGGAATGAAGATTTAACATCCATTTGGTAAAGTGTAAAATGCATGTGGCAAGCTATAGCAAAGAGCAGACGAACAGATTCTAACCGAGTAACAGGAGCAAAGGTCTCTTTAAAATCTATTCCTTCAATTTGAGAGTATCCTTGAGAAACTAATCTAGCTTTATTTCTAATGATTATCCCACTTTCATCAGACTTATTTTTAAAAATCCAACGTGTGCCAATAACCTTTTTGTGATCAGGTCGAGGAACAAGATACCAAACATCATGAATGACAAATTGAATAAGTTCTTCCTGCATAGCAGAAATCCACTGCGAGTCATTCAATGGCTCATTTACATTCTTTGGTTCCACAAGGGAAACAAAACACGCATAATGTGCATAGTTTCTTAGTTGGGATCTTGTACGCACTGGTTAACTAGGGTTACCAACTACGTTATTTATGGGATGATCCTTAGAAACCCAGTTAGGTACTTCAGGTGTCTCAATTGGTAATGAATCATCTATTTCATGAGAGTTATTTTCTAAAATGTTTGTAGGCTCTTCCTCAAAAGTTGATTCACCAGTCTTACTCTCTACAGTATTGTCACTCACAATTACATTTATGGATTCCATTAAGGTTTTAGTGCGAGGATTATACACTCTATAGGCTCTACTGTTAGGTGAGTATCCAAAAAATATAGCTTTATCTCCCCTATTCTCAAATTTGGATAAGTGTTCCCTATCTTTGCATACATAACAAGTGCTACCAAAAGTTCTAAGGTACTTAAGATTGGGCTTTTTCTTGTACCAAACTTCGTAAGGGGTTTGTTTGGAATTCTTTCTAAGATAAACACTATTTATGACGTGATATGCAGTACGAATAGATTCTACCCAAAAGTATTTAGGTAAATTCTTAGCATGTAACATAACACGTGCCATCTCTTGAAGGGTACGATTCTTTCTTTCGGCAATTCCATTTTGTTGAGGAGTCTTAGGAGCACTGAATTCATGTTTGTAACCATTATAGTCACAGTATTCAATAATACCAGTGTCTTTGAATTCTCCACCTCTATCACTATGGATTCTATTTACTTGAGTGTCCTTTTCATTTTCAATCCGAAGAAGTATTTTTAAGAAAGTTTGAAAAGTGTCAGACTTTTGTTTTAAAAAGGCTACCCAAGTAAATCTGGTGAAGTCATCAACCATAACTAAAATATAGACTAACAGTTTGGGAGGGACCCATTAGGTCCATATGGATGAGCTCCAAGGGATTTGAGGTAAGAACATCATTAACTTTCTTATGAGGTGCCTTAACAATTTTACCTTCCTGACAAGAACCACAGACAATATTAGGAATGGGTTTGATTTTAGGAACTCCTCTAACTATTTCTTGAGAGGTCAGTCTATTAAGGTTATCGTAATTTATATGACCCATTCTGTTATGCCATATCTCGTTGTCATCTATTCTGGCAACATTACAGATTTCAGAATTGTTCATGACAGTATAACAATTGTCAGGAGTCCTGAATCCTGTAATTATGCATTCACCTTTTTCATTTAAAATTTTGCAATTGTTCTTTGAAAAGATAACAGTATGATCTGAGTCACAAAATTGCGATATACTAAGTAGATTAGCCTGGACACCTTTAACTAGAAGGACATTTTCAATAACAGGGAGTCCTTCATCGTGGAGAGTTCCTTTGCCTATAATTTAAGATGATACACCATCACCAAAAATAACTTTTCCACCAGCAAAGCTGGTTTTGTTCAAAAGTTTAGTATCATCCCCGGTCATGTGCTTAGAACATCCAGAGTCTAAATACCAACCAGATGATGTGTGTTCAGCTTTTAAAGCAGTAATAACTATGTTACACTTCATCTGAGGTAATATATCATCTTTTCTAACCCAAATAGCTCTAGTTTTCATTTTGCGCTTATTAGCTCTCAGCTGATAAAATCTGCAAGCATTAGATTTTTGTTGAAAAATGATTTGCACATGATTTTTAGTTTGATGAAAAACATGAGCATTTTGTTTAGGAAAGTGCTTAGGAATCCTTTTAAGAAATGTTCTTTTAGGTTTGGTCTTTCTCTTTCTATAATTAGAGTTATTATCTGGTTGTCTAGGAAGTATATAATTGTTGTGGCTACTTCTAGAATAGTTAAAGTTCTGATAGATATGAGGATTATAGATAGGTTTAACTAATCTCCTAGCATAGCAACCATCAAAATAATGACCGTATATGTCGCAGTAGGAGCAGTAAAGATTGCTCAAAATTGGGGTCTCCTTAGGAAAGTCTCTAAACAAAGGTTTTGAGAAGTTTTGAGGTTGAACTCTATTCCTAGGTGGGACAGTCTTGAATACAGACTCACTCTTCCTAATAAAGGGGCAGACGTATTTAGCCTTAGGTGAACTTTCATGTTTAGAGAAACTTGATTCCCCAATGTTAAAATTTTGATGTTTTGAGTCAAACTCAGTTTTTAGAGAATGAAAGTCTGGACAAGTTTCAATAGGTCTTTTACCCCCTGACACAAACTTGATAGTTTCAAAAGGTTTTGTTTGTGTCTTCAAATTGGGGCAAAATCCTATTCGAGTTCGATCATCGGAATTGGTTTTTAATTCAGCAACAAATTCATCAAAACAGTTTGAGTTGTTTTCAAATTTTGTAAATTTTTTAAAAACAGTTGCTGTCTTTTCTTTAGTTTGTTCCAATTCAAACAATGTCCCTTTGTACTTTTTCTCCAGAATTTCATTTGTTTCAGTCAAATTTCTGAGTTTTTCATCAAACATTTTAATTTCACTTTCATGAGTTAGACATTGGGTAGTATACTCTTCAGCATTCAGTTTAACCATTAGGCTTAGATCTTCTAACTTCTTAGTGAGATCTTTCACAATCTTTTCTAGTCTAGTGATTTTCTTGAGAGTTTTAGCATAGAGAGTGTGAATATCAGGGAGGTCTTCATTGTCCGAGTCACTAAGTGTAGTGTGTGAAGTGACCCCTAGGGCTTCATTCTTTGTACTCACACACCCATTGACATCGTCATTATCGCTTTCCCTTTAACTCACACACCCCGAGGAACAAATAGCAATATTCTCAGTAATCAAATCATCTAAACCAGTAACAACAGTATTCGAAACATCAGAAGTAGAATTACTATATTCATCTTCATTAACAAACACATGCATATCATCATTATAGATAATCTTGGCAAAGAAAGACATGCAAGGGTAAAAAAATCAGATGACTCAGGTTCCTCATTTTCAGATTCACTTGAATCATCCCATGTTTTGCAAATGTTGGCTCTAGTGTGTTTGTTTTGAGTGTTCAAGTTAACTCTACTGTCTTGCGCAATGTGTCCTAGTTTACCACATCTATAACATTCAGTCTTCTTAAGGTCTCTGTTAGGTCTAATGTGAGAGTCCTTGTGATTTTTGTCATGGCTTTTCTCATGAGGTCTGTGATTGAAAGGAGTTGGATAATTGGACTTGCCTTGTTTATTTGCCATGTTGTTTCTAAATTTAATGATTTTCTTAAACTGTTTTGACATTAAGTCAATCTGATTGTCCAAACTCTCTATATCGCATTCCTCATCAGAATAATCATTGGAAGTATTAAACTCAGGCTTAATCAATTTACAAGAGAAGCTTAGATTGGAACTAGTTTGTTTCCTATGGGACTGGGTTAATTGTTTCTTAAATTCCAGTTCCATTTCCACAGTTCTTAATTTACTACTGAGTAGTTCAGGAGTGAGATTGAAATCACACATTTCCTCAATAGCATATCTTTTGTTATCAAATTTCTGTGGTAATGATCTTAGAATTTTAGACACAATTTCTTGTCTGTCATATGTTATCCCATTAGCATGTAGCTTTGTCACAATATCAGTCAGGTTCATATAGAAATCATTAAATGACTCAGTCTCAGACATAATTAAAGAATTATACTGTTGTATGAGCATTTGAGTTTTAGCAGCCTTAACTCTAGTGTCACCTTCATGAGAAGTAACTAAAGTGTCACAAGCTTCCTTAGAAGTGGTACAGGATGAGATTCTTTTGAACTCATGTTCATTTATAGACATAAATATAGCATTCTTTCCTTTGTTATTACTGCGAGAAACTTGTTTCTCTTCTTGTGTGAACTCACTTAAAACTTTCTTAACCCTCTCATTACTTCCTTCAGTGGCTGGTTTTGTATGAAAAGTGTAACCATTTTCAACAATGTCCCAGACATCATCTCCCAGAGTTCCTTGAATGAAAGCAATCATCCTTACTTTCCAGTAAGCAAAATTGGTTCCATCAAAGATAGGAGGTCTGGTCAAGTTACCAAATCTTTCATTTTTCTCGTCCATATTTGATTTTCAGAAAACAATTTTAGAAACACAGGATCTCTTTAAAATAAGTTTACCAAGCTCTGATACCAATTGAAATTCTGTTACTAAAGCCATTTATTAAAAATAAACTATTTAAGTAACTCTGAGCTGTTTTTTTAGGAAACTCTTTTCTTGAAAAAACAAAACTATTTGAACACAAGATGTGTTTAACAAAACAGTATGTACGAGATCTATTCAAGATTTGAATAACAGGTTTATTAAACAGTTTTAAACAATCTTTTAAACCCAGCACAACCAAGAATGAGATGAGAAGATGTAGGAACATTAAGTACAAGATTTTTACGTGGTAAAACCTTACCCAACTGAGGAAACATCCACGACTCCATGTACGGAGTGAAACAAAAATCCACTATAAACAAATTTAACAGTTACAAACTATATAACAAACATGCATACAACTCAGACCTATATAAGTTTAGGAATGTACCCTCTGGTGTCCTTATAACTTCTTTGCAGTTCTGATTGTTGATGTTGTCCTCTCAGTTTGTTAACTCCAATTTGTTCAAGCTCTTTACATCGACTCTTTTTCCTCAAGATCTTATTACCAACACTTTTCGTGTTGTAGTGTGAAAGTGTTTGTGGAGGTGCTCTCTAACACATGCATGCACACACTCACACTTATTAAGTACAAACAGTCCTAGCAAATTACATATAAGTCTATATGCTGTGATTTTTCTTTTTCTCTCTTCTCACAAAACTTTGAACCTATTTGACCTTTAAATCAATCCCAGAATCCACGGATATCTTGCTTAGAAGACAGTCAAGATCTTAATCAATCTCAGAGTTTTGAAAAGATTTTTGATATTGAAAACCACCAAGTGTGATTCCAAACTAGGTCAAAGGTTTAGTTTTAAGAGAACTAGAAACAGAAAACATTTTTGTTGATTTCAAAGTTAAAAACATTTACAGAAAATGAATCAACAAAATATTTCTCAAGCTGAGAAACAAACATGCAAACTAAGTGTAATATATCATGAAAAACTCATATCTGAAAATTTCTATATACAAGAACAACAGATCTAAGAAAATGATTAAGTTGGAAACAAGATCAAAAGAAGAAGAGGTTACAGCAACGAACCAACTCTCAAATCATCTTTTAAAACACTCAAACACTCAAGGTTGTGTTTGGTAAAGTATAGAGGTTTGAAGGTTTACTTTTGGTTTGAACTGTGTACACGATTTAGGGTTAGGGTTAGGGTTTCTAACTCTTTCTCTCTCTTTTTATTTCTCTTTTCTCTCTCTACTCTCTCTTTCTTTTCTCTCAAAGGATGAAATGGAAAAAAGTCTTCGAATGCTGAGAGTAGGAGCCTTTTTATAAGAGGCTGGGAAGGTTCGAGAATAAGGATTGAAATCAAGGGACCAGATTTAGTCAAGTTCAATTGACTTAGATCCAAGGGCATACGATATGCGGAGATTAAAGCTCTCCTGATTGGTTCAAAGGGGATCACAGGTACTATGATGGAAGACATGCATATCATTGATAAGAACGATCCAAGGGATGAAAATGATGACTCGATTTGTCTCAGCAAGGAAACACACTTCTCACCAATCAGAAGCTAACACATGTTGGCATATGAGGCGAGATAAAACGCGCGTCTAAAGTAATTACAATGTAAACCCTGAAGTCTCTGCCGCTTTTGGTTTCTACCCAAACCAACTTTGAGACAATTAAACCAACATTCTAAAATAGAAGATTTACCCCATAACCTTTTAAAACCAAGTTTTATTAATAAAACCTTATTTTTAACATGTTTTAAAAAATCCCAAAAAATATTTAAAAACAATATTTCGAAATTAAACACACACAACATATGTACACACACTAATATTCAATATGACATGTAAATGATTCATTCTACTGTGTGTGAGTGTTGGTAATTAGGTCTAGGTCCCTTCAATCAAAGATGAAATAGAAATGCAAGCTCTGAGGTTCTTTGGATACTAGGTTAGACATAATTTTGTCACAATTTCCAAACTAGATGAACACTTATACAATATAGACTCAAGTGAGTCAAGAGTATAAGGTGCTTCAATCTCCCCCTTTGAAAATATGAGACAAAATCTCCTTTGAGTAAACTAGGACTCGTAGGGCGACAAAGGATAAGAAAAACCTATTCCTGTAAAGATTCTATCTCCCCAAATCCTAGAAAACAAAAGTACATAACTCAACTATTTACAATTGAATACCCTATTACAACTGTTGAGTATGACTGTACAAAAACCTGCAATGAATCACTAAGATCAAGCTGTTTAGCATATATAAAGAATCATTAGAGACTCAAATTTCTCCCCCATTTTTTCTCAAATGGACAAAGGGAAAAAAAAGAGATTAATAAGAACACACCATACCAATAGATTTACGAAAGGAAATGAATCTATTATAATCTAGAGGTTTGGTGAACATATCTGCGAGTTGCTAATCAGTAGAAAGATAATTGATTTCTAATTCCTTAGTTTCAACCAATTCGCGTATAAAATGATGTATTATTTTAATGTGTTTTGTTCGCGAGTGTTGAACAGTGTTTTTAGAAATATTAATTGCACTTTGATTATCACAATAGAGATGCAATTGGTTTTCTTGAATACCATAATCACTTAGCATTTGTTTAAGCCACAGTAATTGAGCACAACAGCTGCCTGCGGCTATGTATTCAGATTCGGCTGTCGAGAGTGATGTGCAGTTTTGTTTCTTACTACTCCATCCTACCAAGTTATTACCTATATAATAACATGCTCCTGATGTGCTTTTACTATCATTAGTACACCCAGCCCAGTTAGCATCAGTGTACCCAATTATAGTTATTGGTGTGTCATTAGTGTACCAAAGTCCTAGATTCAGAGTGCCTTTTACATATTTAATGATACGTTTAACAGCATTCAAATGGCTCTCTTTAGGGTTATTTTGATTACGAGCACATACACACACAGCATACGTAATATCAGGACACGAGGCAGTAAGATATAGTAAGGTTCCTATCATACTACGATATAGAGTAGGATCTACGGATTTTCCATTTTCATCTTTAGAAAGTTTTAACGTAGTACTCATGGGTGTTTTCGCATCTTTAGCACTCTCGAGGCCAAATTTATTTACTATCTCTAAAGCGTACTTCGATTGCGATACAAATAATCCTTCTGAATTTTTTTTGACTTGAAGGCCTAAGAAGAATTGTAACTCCCCCATAAGGGACATTTGAAATTCCTTATGCATAGTTTCAGAGAAGGATTTTACTTCCAAGGGAGAAGTTGATCCAAAGATAATATCGTCAACATAAACTTGAGCAATAATGATGTGTTTGTCAAAATGTTTGACAACAAGAGTTTGATCATTTCCACCTCTTTTGAAACCTTTATCTAAGAGGAAACTGGAAAGACTCTCATACCAAGCTCTAGGTGCTTGTTTAAGGCCATACAGAGCCTTTTTAAGACGAAATACATGATTTGGATATTGAGGGTCAATGAACCCTTTAGGTTGTTCTACATAGGTCTCTTCAGTCAATATTCCATTAAGGAATGAAGATTTAACATCCATTTGGTAAAGTGTAAAATGCATGTGGCAAGCTATAGCAAAGAGCAGACGAACAGATTCTAACCAAGAAACAGGAGCAAAGGTCTCTTTAAAATCTATTCCTTCAATTTGAGAGTATCCTTGAGAAACTAATCTAGCTTTATTTCTAATGATTATCCCACTTTCATCAGACTTATTTTTAAAAATCCAACGTGTGCCAATAACCTTTTTGTGATCAGGTCGAGGAACAAGATACCAAACATCATGAATGACAAATTGAAGAAGTTCTTCCTGCATAGCAGAAATCCACTGCGAGTCATTCAATGCCTCATTTACATTCTTTGGTTCCACAAGGGAAACAAAACATGCATAATGTGCATAGTTTCTTAGTTGGGATCTTGTACGCACTGGCTAACTACGGTTACCAACTACGTTATTTATGGGATGATCCTTAGAAACCCAGTTAGGTACTTCAGGTGTCTCAATTGGTAATGAATCATCTATTTCATGAGAGTTATTTTCTAAAATGTTTGTAGGCTCTTCCTCAATAGTTGATTCACCAGTCTTACTCTCTACAGTAGTGTCACTCACAATTACATTTATGGATTCCATTAAGGTTTTAGTGCGAGGATTATACACTCTATAGGCTCAACCGTTAGGTGATTATACACTCTATAGGCTCTACTCTCTACAGTAGTGTCACTCACAAGAATGAGATGAGAACATGTAGGAAGATTAACAGGTTTATTAAACAGTTTTAAACAAGCTTTTAAACCCAGCACAACCAAGAATGAGATGAGAAGATGTAGGCAGATTAAGTACAAGATTTTTACGTGGTAAAACCACACTCAACTGAGGAAACATCCACGACTCCCTCTACGGAGTAAAACAAAAATCCACTATAAACAAATTTAACAGTTACAAACTATATAACAAACATGCATACAACTCAGACATATATAAGTTTAGAAATGTACCCTCTGGTGTCCTTATAACTTCTCTGCAGTTCTGATTGTTGATGTTGTCCTCTCAGTTTGTTAACTCCAATTTGTTCAAGCTCTTTACATCGACTCTTTTTCCTCAAGATCTTATTACCAACACTTTTCGTGTTGTAGTGTGAAAGTGTTTGTGGAGGTGCTCTCTAACACATGCATGCACACACTCACACTTATTAAGTACAAACAGTCCTAGCAAATTACATATAAGTCTATATGCTGTGATTTTTCTTTTTCTCTCTTCTCACAAAACTTTGAACCTGTTTGACCTTTAAATCAATCCCAGAATCCACGGATATCTTGCTTAGAAGACAGTCAAGATCTTAATCAATCTCAGAGTTTTGAAAAGATTTTTGAGATTGAAAACCTCCAAGTGTGATTCCAAACTAGTTCAAAGGTTTAGTTTTAAGAGAACTAGAAATAGAAAACATTTTTGTTGATTTCAAAGTTAAAAACATTTACAGAAAATGAATCAACAAAATATTTCTCAAGTTGAGAAACAAACATGCAAACTAAGTGTAATATATCATGAAAAACTCAAATTTGAAAATTTCTATATACAAGAACAACAGATCTAAGAAAATGATTAATTTGGAAACAAGATCCAAAGAAGAAGAGGTTACAGCAACAAACCAACTCTCAAATCATCTTTTAAAACACTCAAACACTCAAGGTTGTGTTTGGTAAAGTATAGAGGTTTGGAGGTTTACTTTTGGTTTGAACTGTGTAGACGATTTCGGGTTAGAGTTAGGGTTTCTAACTCTTTCTCTCTCTTCTGGTTTCTCTCTTCTCTCTCTACTCTCTCTCTATTTTGTCTCAAAGGATGAAATGGCAAAAAGTCTTCGAATGCTGAGAATAGGAGCCTTTTTATAAGAGGCTGGGAAGGTTCGAGAATAAGGATTGAAATCAAGGGACCAGATTTAGTCAAGTTCAATTGACTTAGATCCATGGGCATACGATATGCGGTGATTAAAGCTCTCCTGATTTGTTCAAAGGGGATCACAGGGATTATGATGGAAGACATGCATATCGTTGATAAGAACGATCCAAGGGATGAAAATGATGACTCGATTTGTCTCAGCAAGGAAACACACTTCTCACCAATAAGAAGCTAACACATGTTGGCATATGAGGCGAGATAAAACGCGCGTTTAAAGTAATTACAATGTAAACCCTGAAGTCTCTGTCACTTTTGGTTTCAACCCAAACCAACTTTGAGACAATTAAACCAACATTCTAAAATAGCAGATTTACCCCATAACCTTTTAAAACCAAGTTTTATTAATAAAACCTTATTCTTAAAATGTTTTAAAAAATCCCAAAAAATATTTTAAAACAATATTGGGGATTTAAACACTAACAAAATATGTACACACACTAATATGCAATATGACATGTAAATGATTCATTCTACTGTAAGTGAGTGTTGTTAATTAGGTCTAGGTCCCTTCAATCAAAGATGAAATAGAAATGCAAGCTCTGAGGTTCTTTGGAATCTAGGTTAGACATAATTTTATCACAATTTCCAAACTAGATGAACACTTACACAATATAGACTCAAGTGAGTCAAGAGTATAAGGTGCTTCAAGGTTCCTATAGTTTGAGATAAACACTATGATTATACACGCAACCTTATCAATAGGATGTTAACTCTTTGTCTATGTTGTGAAATATTCAATTGTACTAGGACCGAAATTTTGATCTCCTTATTACACTTTACACCTCAATACGCAGTTATTTGATTCCACTTTATGGGGCATGAAAATTTTTCACGATCTTTTAGAAACGGTTCAAAGCTTCAAAGATTTGTGGGACAAACTCCATTATCCTAACAACGTATATGTGTGAGATTTTTTCAGATTTGATGGAGTTGAACAATCTTGAAACTATATCAAAATCATGAGATGTGGTGTGGTAAGGGATTCACTAATAGGAAGAAAGAGCTACCTTCGTTGGAAATAGCTACCCACCTTTTGTTTTATGGAAAATCCACCACATGTAAAAATAACTTTGAACAAAGCGATGTTTCAAAAAATTTCCATCCATCCAAAATTGAGTAACGTCGAGGATGTGAAACCAAAGTTTTTAACCAAATCGCTCATTGAGTAAGAAAAATGTGGTAGTTGAAAATATCTTTAATGGTGTTAGAAATTTTCACTTTTATTGAAGCTTTGAGTCACTTATTCTATCATTCGTTATTCTTAATTAAACTCGAGCTTGGTTTAAATATTTCAATGGTGTTATTTGTTTTGTTTTTTCACATATGAGATATGATTTTATGTTCTTAGTTGATAAATATCATCATGTTATTAGCCTTTGAGATAATATTTTCTTGATTATGAACACTTATCAGACATGCCGACCCCAAATAATATGGAAAAAGCTTTGTTGAGTTGAGTTGAGTTATCAGACATCTCATAACATTTCATAAGTAGGAAATCTTTATTTATATTTTTCCTTATCCAAATCAAGGTTTTGGAGTTTTTTCAATATGTATTGCATATCTATATGTGAATGACAAAATCCTTTTGATGAGTGTTAAAATCGTAAGTGATTTTTGACCCACAAGTACTCCCCTCTGAACCTCATATGGGTAAATAAAAGATAAGTGAAAAAGTGTGAGACGATGATATAAAGTGATTTGGACCTCAGATGAGTGTCCTACATCCACTGTCAAAGGTGTTTTACTTGTTTATTAGATTCTAAATGAGTTATTATAGTCTAAGAGACCTCTTGACCTTTGGGTAAGAGAATCTGAGGTATTGCATCCTTTTTCAATACTACGAAGGACCTTAGGAAGTAATTGATTGACTTCTCTAAGGATGCCCTAGTATTTATTTAGGTATAAACAAGATATATAAGTTATGTAAACACAAAAAATTATCCAAGTTGCAAATATAAACTCGCAATAGTGGGTTCTGATTATGAACAAAGAGTAAAACACTTGTGTATGCTTAGAACTCTTGATTTTCAATATGTTTTATTTCTTTAATGTTTATTTCATCTTCCATCATATTACTACTTATACAAAAACACCCATAAGGTAATGAGAGGGCTGGAGCAGCATGGTTATGGTATCTCTGAGGTCTTTTGGTGTCAGTAAAGTACTAGAGTGTTAGCCAAATTATTTGTAGATGGTGTCTGGTAATTGTTAGTAGAATTAAAGGTTAATGGGAGTATTCAATGTAAGTGGAGTTGGGTAGTGAAGGTATGTGAAATAGTAATTTTATTTTCACCTACCTGCCAGACTAGTTAGAAGAGACTTCTCAGAGGTCAAAGGGATCTTAAATGGTCATATAGTTGCTCTAAGTTGATCTTAAAATACCACATACTAATACAGCTTAGGGTTGAGGCTCAGCTTACCTTAGAAGGTCATTACCCTTCAGTCTGAGGACTGCTTTAAGGGTAAGTTATGATAAAACCTTGATGTTGTGGACTCTGAGCTTATTTAAGGAGATGTGTTGGAGTGATTGATCTTGCTAGGAGGAATAAGTCATGAATGAAGTCTGCTACAGTGCCAAGCTCACTTTTTAGAGTAGCAAAGCTCTTAGAAGACATGTGGTGGTATGTATGAGGTTTGGGGTGAACCGTAGGATCTTTGCTCTACCTTAGAGGCAGTTGAGGAGTTTGAGGATCTTGTAAATGCCAAGTTTGGAATAGGGTATCATAACCTTTTATAGATTGTGATACCTAGACTCTTATTTATTGACTTCATGTTCTCCTTTAACTCTCTTGTTTTTCTTTGCCTATTTCTTTCCTTTATCTACTTTCTTGACAAAAAATGTGGGGAAGTTATGAGGAAGAAATTTTTTAGTAAGGGGGAATCTAAAATCTAAATTTAGTTTATATTTTTCCATATTCTCTTCTTTTCATTTAAACTATCTTTCTCAAGGTTGATTAATAACAAAAAAGACGAATATTTTACCAAGATCACTTTTACAAAAATTACCTAGTTTCATACACTTTAGGTCATTTCTCCCAACAAGAGTATTATGATCTTTGGGTCTCTTTTAGGATTTAAATCATTTTTGAACTCTGAAGTTTGAAGAAGAAGGTTTGTGCAACATTATTGATGTGTGTCAAGCTGTAAGAGATGTTGAGAATTCTATTAACATATAGAGAACTTTATCTTGCTACGGAGTGGTGGAAAAAGTGTAAAGTTTGATTTAGAGAAGAACCATGGTTAGTCGTTATTCCCCTCTGTCAGTCATTACCAAGTTTTTAATGAGATTATTGCATTAGCCTAAGGGTTTTCCTGACATTCTATAAAATTTGAAAATAGATTGATCAGGTCTAATACAAAAATTACAGGAATAAAAAACATTTGGAAACATTCTTAGCATAATGAAACATATAAAAATCAACAAGTAATATAATGAGAGATAAAAAATCTTGAACAAAATAAAACCATCTCTGGTACCAATAACGGCTAATATTATAATCCAACTCTGGAATAAAAATGTATCTGATTCAATCTTTAACTCAAAAGAACAACTGAAATACAACCCAGAGCATGAACTAAACTAAATAACTACAAGGTATATAGGAGGGACATTACTCATTTCTTACACCTTAGTAATGTTGGATCGTGGCATTCTAGAGATACTTCTCTAATGAACATCCCAACTCAACGATAGCAATGGTGTACTAAGACCTCTAAAAACAAAATCAAGAATAACATAGAAAACAAGTTTATGAAGAATAAAATTATAACTGAATTTGGTCTACAATATAACTATGCATCTTCCTTTCTTCTTTTAGTGAATTTTAAGTTATTAGTTACCCAATATACCAACCTAAAATAACATGAGGTTCTAAATCAAAACCCATTTGTATTCCATGTGAATAAAGTCCATCTCTTAATTCCTTGTTCTTTACTATCACGACATTAGATTAACCTCTTTCATTATGAATCATCAATTGTATGGTAGTCTCAAACCTATGGTATGTCTCGATAAATAACTAAGGTGCAACTAAAATACTTTTATCTTAAGTCTATTAGTCCAGAGCTATCTCATGTCGCAATTTAATATATACCGCTAGTATAATAGTATACAATAATCCTGATTTATAAACATTTGAGTATGAGAAAGATAATCTCTACATATAACATTACACATAGGAACAACCACTATTATGTACAAATAAATGGGCTACTCACACACCTACACATAATGAAAGCCTATCCATATTGCCTTCGGGAATCACTCGTGCATACTAGGTATAATTATAGGTAATCCCACAATAGAACCTCAAAGAATAAATAAGGAATAATCACTATGATATTTTCGTCAATCGCATAGACTACAATACTTAATACTATACAATCACCGCCGGTTTCATATCTAATGACTAAAGATGACAACCCCTCTGTATTCTCCCCTCGGGACACGGGTAAGTAGGCAGTAGTGTCCCCCTCTAACGGGTTGAATTAACAACATTCACATACATACCCAATGTTATCGGGTCACATTTAGCATTACTATCATAAAAAGGTAAAACACATCTTAACCTTACATCTATCTCAAACAACATTAGCCCTAACTCCTAGGCTTCCCTGAATCTTAGTATAATCTCACCCTAACTTACACTAGAAACATACATAATAACTATGGTAAATCTCATATCACCCTAACCCGATCTCCCGAGGCTCCGCGTTGAGGTATCATCCCCACCTAACATATATAGGAACATCAAATACACTAACCACCCCATTACAGTATTTTTGATTCAATCCTAGTCTCCCCAAAATATACATGCCCTACTAAAATCTCACAATGACCCTAATAAAATCGAGCAAATAACTCAATTTTCTAAACTTCCTAAATCCTATGTAATAGTCCATCCTACTCTTGGATTTTACAAACTAAGACCTCAAATTTTATTTAACACCTACAAACCAACCGAGGTCAAAATATTCCACAAACTAAACAACTAATTACAAAACCTCAAAATATATATATTCACTTTCTTCTACAATTATAAGAATCTTTAAGGAAAATCCAACCTAGCACTATGACCCAAATTCCACCAATCCAATCAAACAACCCATTAGCCCCTCCTAGGCCAAACCTAGGGGGACTAATTGATCGATGGCCAGGTGTCGATCGATCGATCCTTCCTGTAGGCTAGCACTTCCCCTTGTTATAGGATTCAACTTATCCAAAGCCCATATTCTCTGTCTAAAACACCATTGATGACTTACCAAGCTTCATCCAAGATCCAATCAATATCCACACAAAAAAATCACTTCATATATATGATTTATACTTAATTATAACAACAATTACATAAGTTTTTATCAAGATTTAAAGGAAAATTTCATATTTAATAACAAGAACCCTGGTTTTATCAACTTCTTCAATTAGCTTATGATTCTCATGGAAGGATTCAATTAAAATTTGGATTTTAAAGGATTTATATCATAAAACAAGTCCGACACTTTTATAACAACTTCAACTTGAATTCATGAGGAAAATCATTCAATATTGGATGGAAATTGACATGATTAATATCTTAATTAGGTTAATAAAATTAACTATATAATGATCTAAATCGGATTATAAAATGATTATGTTTAGGTTTCAATGAATATATATAATCTAAAATAAAAGCTAGTATAATAAAATTCTAAATAAACTTGCCTCAATAAAACATGTGGAGAGAACTATGCCAATATCCTCCCAATTCCTCCTATTTTTTTACGCTAATTCTCTCTAGTCTCAAGATGCCTTCCAATTTATAATATGTGACTTAAGAGATCCCTAATGACTCACTAAAATTCTTTAATCCCGAAATTATACTTGGGCCCTAAGTTGGACTCGCCTAAAAGAGCCCAAAATAACCTCCAATTGACTTAAAGCATTACCCAAGCCCCATACCCACCCAATAGGCCTAAACCCCATTATTTTAAGATAAAAAGGGACACTATAAGTGTCCCAAAATATCAATAAAAAAATATATCAAAATAAGTACCTAACAACTCAGTAATTTAATAATCAACTCCTACAAATCCAAATATTAACTATTTAATTATTTATTAATTAATAGCGACCCCACATTGTAAGAAATTACTTCATGATCTTTGGAACCTGACACCAAGGGGATAATCCAAACGAGGAAACCCTTGATACCAAATACCTGACCGCTCTGTAGTCTTCCATAATGCTAAGTTACTTCCAAATATTTAAGCAATTAAATACAATATATTAAGTCTGATTTCAAATATTAATCAAATAACAAAAAAAAATGCAAATAGTGACATCTCATGTCACAATAAAAAAAACACGTAATTAATTTGTCACAAATTTTCACAATTATATGATGCATATAAAATATGGGGTACTACATTCCTCCCCCTTAAACGTGGAATTTTGTCCACAAAATTTAATTTTTTTATAGATCTACTCTATAGTCAAAGGATATCTCGTTCGTAGTGTCCTCACACTATTATACATGAATATAGTCCCTCTATAACCTAATACACATTAAAGTCTCTCTCGTTGTGATTTGCGTTTGGCTATTTCCCTACACCAAACTAGTTCATTCATTGAGATGCCATCTTGTCCCTCTTGAACTCTTTCGTTGGGTACCCATGGTAAACATCGTGCACAATCAGTGATTGGTTAAGGTTAAATGACACCAGACTTACCAATCCAAGACTTCTAAGAGGAACTTTATATTGGTTTTTGCTACTACTTATTAGAACCCAAACTTCACCATTACCCTAATTGAAGAGATCATTAACAATACCTGATCTCCCTCCTGCAGCTCCAAACCAAGCTTCTGCCCATCTTTAAATTCATTTGTCTGCTTCACTATCTTCACACATTCTACTATGAACATCTTGTCCTCCAAGGTGTTCCAGACACATCATATCACTAATAGATTACTAAATCATGGTTCTAATAAGTTTGGTCAATATAACTCAAATTACCTCAAATGGTCCCATGCCCTTCTTGGGGCCCCTGAACCTTATCAAAATCAATGATTCTAAACTCCCACTTCTCTACTTCCAATCATTTTTGGGATGTAAAGTGAATTACCAAATAGGTGCCTTGGGAAAAGACACCTCTCATACCTTAGGATCCTCTAGAAAAAATCTCCTTTAAAAAATATTACCTTCTCCTATAATTGAACGAAGAAAGGGACGTCCTCCCAATTACTATTTTCATTGCATCTCTTGATAAACTTCAATGCTTGGGTATGCACCACCCCTAACACAGATTTTGGTGTAATAAACACCACTACTAAACTACTCCCTCTTTAATAAGATGTCATCACCGATCATAATGACCTAAAGCTTCCTTCATGCAGTTAAAATATATTAATGACGTGTCCGTTCTATGTTTTGATCGAAAGCTTCCTTCAGGATATTCTCCAACTGATTTCACCACTGATGATAACTCGCTCATGTTTTAATCGTCAGGAGAAACCACTCTCCTTGACTATTCTTGCAGGTCATTGATATGTAATAACAAACACTTGTCCCATATATTGACCTTATCCTACTCCGAGTGATTTTATAGCTTCTTCATGGTAATGTCATCCTCGAATACACTACTAGATAAAAAATTATGGCATCGTCTCCCATAATACCTCTACTATCCCTAACGAAGACAACCCCATAAAATTCCTTCGTGGTTAGTCCAATGTTAGTGCCAACTCTATGGAAAAAACTAACATTATATGTAGTGGATGACTCGACACTTGGCAAAATAAAACTGGAAGAACCTCAGACTATCAGTGCACCTCTACGTAATTATAATACCCTCTAATGTACTAACATATACACATAAACAATTTTGTTGGACCTTTTTTCGACCCTAAGCATAATTAACTAAAGAAATCATGGCCCAAAGATAGAAACATAAAAGCCTACCCTCGATAGTCGATATAAACATAAAACATAGCTATACTAAACATCTGGCTAATAATATGATGATCTTTTATCTAAAAGTCAAAGAAGCGGTATAAAGGAACCCCTACCCCATTGGGGTATCCACATAAATATAAAGCTCAAAGATAGAATCTATAGACCTCATAATCATAGTAAACACATTAATAATAAATAACGGCAACTCCTCAATGTCTTAACAATACTCATGCCCGTGAGCCATAAACCTACCCGTAACCATTCCATGGTGGTAATTAGAAATACTGGTTTGCACTAAGGCATCTAATAACTAAGCGGCCTCGCTCGCCACAGGTGTAACACCTTCCTCTAATGTAACTATCAAATTGTTTTCCCTAACGACGAGGCTACTGACCTTGTCTCTTCGATTGATTTGGCAAAAATTATTCTTTTTGGTCCTTCTCCTATTGGCCGTGACCCCACTGGGCATAACTTCCTTGGATCCTCTTGGCATATCAACTCCAATTTCTTATTTTTGGACACCTATTGGGGATTGATCCCCCATTCAATTTCCTTATGGTGGTGAGGTCCTCCTTTACAAGGGTAATGCCACACCATCCCTACGTATGTGAGCCCACTTTAGTCTCGATCTTCGCAAGCTTAGGAAATCTAACCTTCAACTAGATATGACAGTTTTGTTGATATAGAAAGGTAACTTCCACCCCCTCAACTTAAGTGGTGAAGAGTGGGCTACCTAATAACACATGCTAACTCGTTCAAACAAGGTTTCAGTCAACGTAAAAAGTCTTTCCTGAACTTTAACTATTAATGCCAAAATCTTCCTTTGCTTACGTATCATTCTCTCCCAGTGTAGAAAGAGAATGATAGTTGAAATCCCCCACATACGGGCTATCACACGGTCACATAGAAGAGGTCTTAACATATTTACTTCTAATGAAATTACGAATGGTGAATGAAAACATCTTCCATATAACCAAATGTTAAGAACTAGGTAAAAGTCTCACGCTCAAAAGTTCTTAACTCCCGACCGGAGTTGACCTCATGTATGGAATGTCTCACAAAGGAAATACAAACAAGGAACTCTCTCAATACACTTTGTTTTATTTGAGTCGTTCATCTGAAACAGTGGAACTAAACCCCATAAATGATCTTCATTATAGAGAATACAAGTCTTAGATGATAAGGATCTAAAGAAATCAAAGGACAAAATGTGTAAAAGCAACGGACGCCCTCAAGACCCTGAAAACTGGAATGCTCTGACACTTACTATGACACCATGTAAAAATTCATAAATATCTTGATTAGGTCTAATAGAAAAATCATGGGAATAAAAAACATTTGGTAACATTCTTGACATAATGAAATACTTAAAACTCAATAAATAATATAATTGGAGATAACAAAATATGTTGAACGAAAGAAAACCATATCTTGTACCAATCACTCATAATATAATAATCCAACTTTGGAATACAAATGTATATCATATAATCTCTAACTCGGGAAGAATAACTGAAATACAACCCACTAAATGAACTAAAATAAATAACTATAAGGTGTAGAAGAGGAACGCTACGGAACTCCTACTGACGTAAACTAAACATCAATGGCTAAAAGATATACATCAACCCCTAAATTTTAGAGAGAGAATCGAAAGATGTCTTATATTTCAAGAAGGAAAAAGTCCCCTTCAAATGAAGACTACATGGGTACCTAACGGGAAAGTAGCTTAGGCTCCAAGCAATGATCTAAATACAAATATACCCCTATTAGCCTTTGATACTTCCTTCATTAAATACCAATGTTTTATTTACTAAAAGAAAATACAACCAAATAAAAAACTAAAAAATATCAAAAATGCCATGGAATCCTAAAAATACTAAAAATGGCCCAAAATCTTCGAATTCCTATCATTATCCCCGTCTTCGAAAAAGCATGTCCTTAAGCTGGAAAATTTTGGGGACTCTTGTGAAAATTCCAAAAAAAATTGCCAAAACTTGTGGGGGCCAAAATTTTATTTCTGAAATTTGAGGAAGTAGCCAACCTTTAATTCTCGTTTCAATATTCATCATCTTCCTCTTGCCTCTCATGTCAACCATATAAATAGCTTCCACCCGGGTCAAAAAACACTTTTTTGTTGCCAAACCCTAGTTCTTGAACTTCTTGGAGGGTTCCACCTAAGGCAGGGGTTAGATCAACTGGATTTTGGTGGTTCCAGGTAGCAGGTGGGTGTCGACATTGGATTTTAGGGTTTTCGATGGTTTCTGGATAAGATCTGGGTAGGGGAAGGGGGCTTCCAGCACTAGGGTTTGTCCCTACAGGATGTCGACCACTTCTAGGGAAAAAACCTAGTGATTCGGGGCTAATTTGGGTTACAAGGGGTTGCGGAGTGGTGTCGGGGTCAGAAAAACGGTAGTTGAGATGCAGTTTTGGGTTATAGTTGGTCGGACCGGGGGGGGGGCTCATTCGGGTGGTAGTGGTTAGGGTTTAGATATTTAAGGGCTAGGGTTTGCAGCGGGGGAGGGGTACATGGGTGAGGTCATATGCGGCTAGAGTTTTGCAACATAGAAAATTATTTCAAGAAAGCCTTGAATAGTTCTTGCTTCCTTCGAGCCACCTCTTCCATTCTTCGATCATTCATTTCCTCCATTCTTGCTAATTGATATTTCAATTCTTGATTACTATCTTTCAATTCTTGAATCTCTTTCACTTTAGGCTTGGATTTTCTTGGATCCATCGACAAACTAGAGTATAATTTTGATAATCTACACACACCAATACAAGCTAACATAAGAATACACCAATGTTTCGAGTGACGCCCGCTCTGATACTAATTTGACGCAAACTACACATCGATGGCTAAAAGAAATGCATCAAACCCAAACTTTTTGAGAGATAATCAAAAGATATCTTATATTTCAAGAAAATTCCCCTTCAAATAAACACTACATGGGTATTTAAACGGGGATGTAGCTTAGGCTCCAAGAAATGACTTAAATACAAATATACCCTTATTATCCTTTGCTACTTCCTTCCCTAAATACCAAGAAAATATTTACTAAAAGAAAATACAACCAAATAAAGAAACTAAAAAAATAACAAAAATGCAATGGAATCCTAAAAATACTAAAAATGGCCCAAAAGCTTGTAATTTCCATTGCAATTTTATGTAAACTACATGTCAATCGCTAAAAGAAATAAACCAAACCCTAAATTTTGGAGAGAGAATCAAAAGATGTCTTATATTTCAAGAATGAAAAAGTAAGTGAAAATGAGATTACATTGAGTATTTAAAGGGGGAAGTAGCTTAGGCTCCAAGCAATGACCTAAATACAAATATACCCTTATTATCCTTTGCTACTTCCTTCCCTAAATACCAAGAAACTATTTACTAAAAGAAAATATAACCAAATAAAGAAACTAAAAAATCACAAAAATGCCATGGAATCCTAAAAAGACTAAAAATGGCCCAAAACTTCTAATTCCCATCACCTACACCCTAGGAATGAGGGACGAGGGAATCTCTAGAGATACTGATCCAACAAAGATCCCAAGTCTACGAAAGCAATAACATCATAAGACGTGTAAAATTGTGATCAACAACAATGTAAACAAAAAGTTTGTGTAAAAGAAAATTATAACTTCGACACCCCATAAAATCTATAATAGATTGAGCAGGTCTACAATAAATAATCCATGAGCCTAAACAATTAAGCTCCATTCTAAGCCATGCACGAAATGAAAATAGTCTAAATAAAATATTCAACAAAATCACTAAAATACCCAACTAGTCTGATACCATCATACATGAAAACGAAATCCATACGGCCGAACCAATCTATGCATGCCTGTACTACCAAACACATAAAATATAATGTACTACCATATCCCAAACACTAAATCAACATCAAATGGAATAAAAAAGAATTGACATGCGAACCATTGACACCTACATCCTAGGAATCTATAATGGAGATGAGGTGATTATAATAGGAGCAGTCAAGATTGTGTTGGAACTGATGATCAAGGTCCTGAAATGTAAAAATTCACAACATTAACAACAAGTGTAGAAAGAATAAAAGTATAACTAAAATTACAATGCATCATTGATATGCATTTGCCTCTTTCATTATAGTATCTTTTAAGTTTATACCCATATCCCAAACAATCTTAAATGTCACAAGAAATGAACCTAATAACCTATTCCCATATGAACCCATCATTAAGTCTTACTCCACATAATGAATATAGTAATAGTTTCAAACTATCATTATGCTAAATAACCTCAAGTGTAGAAAGCAAGTACAATAAACTCATGTTTTAATATACAAATTAGTATGGTACCTTACACACATCACATAAGTAGGCACTCATAAAATCTCAGTAATAACGAAGGCCTACTCCTATACCCTCAGGATCACCAACTTGTATTAGGTATAGTCTTAGTTAGTTCTGAAACTAAAACCTCATCATGTTCAAAGGATAAATTATATGCCTACATATCACTGGTATAGTCTACCATACCCAAGAGTACATGATAAACTATCTTCATGAACCCTTTGGGGACACAGATACCTAGATATATGACAATAGGGTAAATATGACCAAGGTATAACTCTTTTACTCATCGTGGATACCGTGCAGTCCGCATCACACGTGCCTCATCGTAGATTTTCTCCTAATAAGATTGGTATGGGCACTCACACCTGGTATTCATCGCACATATAACATAAGATAAGAAATCCTATGCAAATAACAAAAATCTGATCTCAAATGTGAATCAATCAATTTATTACTTTTATAAGGTTTAGGCATCCAAATTATTTATCCTAAATTAGAATCCTATAATTCACCATATTAACATGTTTACAAGAGTCAATTTAGTCTAAATTCAAACCCTAAATCAACCCCAAAGCCGAAAATCCAATATAATAATCTATAAGCCAAAATGCCAAAATTTTGGCAGTGTCGATTGATCGACCAACCTTCGATCGATCGATCACTATAGATATGATTAGATGGCCCCACGTCAAGATTCATCATCTCGAAATCACCAATTCACATCCCAAACCTTCATAGATGATATAAAAACCTTCATCCAAGTTTCACATTACATTTAAACATCAAATCCATATATGATACATGATTGAATCATAGGCTTAACATCAAAACTCCAATCTAATACAAGATTTAAATAAAAACTCACTTTCATACTTACGAACTCTAGAATTTCAATATCTTTCGATTAGATTCATTTTCGTAAAGATTAAGGCATGTAAGGGTCTTTGAATGACTCATACAAATAAACAATCCCTAAAAATTGTTCAAACAACATCAAGTCAGATTTATGAAGAATTCAATCAAATTACTAAGAATTCAAACCAAATTACTAAATAAATTAACTAAATTATGAAATTAGTTAATAAAATCATGAAATTCATATTTTAATTATAATTAGGTTTAGATTAATATCAATTGGCATAATCTAAACCAATAAAAATCATACAATCATTCTAAATAAACTTGCCTCAATGATTTTGATGAAAACAAAGCCAAGATTATTCAATTATCTTTTCTCCGTTAAGCCTCCTTTTCTCTTTAAGCTTGTATAATTCACTGAATTGTGCTTTGTGGATAATGTGAATCCTAAGGTTTCATTAAGATTCTTAATTTTTGAAATTAGGATTGGGCCTAAAATGGGCTCCTAACTAAATGGTTCAAAATGGTCTATAATTGGTCTAAAACCCAACCTAGGTTTTATACTAACCCAATAGGCCTAAATTACACCATTTTTAGTCAAAAACTAACCTTGTAAAAGTACCCAAACAACATCAATTTTTAACCTCATAAATTATATCATGAGCTCAACACTATTATTAATTAAACCAATTAAAGTCCATAAATTAATTAATTATTAATTAACTTGGTGTAAGATGGCATTATAGTAAACTACTTCACACTCTTTGGAACCTGACAGTGAGGGGACAATTCAAACAAGGAAACCCTCGATACCGAACCCCGAACCATTCCATAGTCTTTCATAATATGTAGTCACGTTAAAAAAATTAGTTATTATATTACCATGTATTAATTCCAAATTTTGGATTTATATATAACACATATAATCATATAACTATTGAGATCACATGTCACGTAGGCATATTAGATAATTTCATAATTAATTTAACGCATAAAATACTAAGTATTACATCCCTCCCCCTTTAAACGAGGAATTTTATCCTCAAAATTCAAAATTTACCTTACTGTAATAACTACGGGTGTCCCTCCTGCATGATCTCCTCTCTCCCCTAAGTCGACTCATACTCACTATGATGTCCCCACTGGACTCTCAATAAGGTAATAACCTTCGATTGGAGGATCTGATATTTTTAGTCAATAATATGCGATGGCCTCTCCTCATAACTGGCATCCTTCTATATCTCAATCCCTTCATGATCGATATGTTGATATGCCTCCCAATCCTTAAGAAACTTCCTTAATGGAAGACGTTATGTACCCGCTAAAGATGATCGAGTAAATGAAAATAATAAGCCATCGGGACCACCCTATCTAGAAACATGAAGGGAACTGCGTATTAGGGAGCCAACTTCCCCTTCAATTAGAATCTAACCACTCCCTTCATTGGGGAGACCCTCAATAATACATAATTCCCCTCTTGAACTCTAATTTCCACTTCCTCTTATTTGTATAACTCTTTTAGCAATCTTGAGTTTCCTTCATCCTTGACCATGGTCATCCATACAACTCTACATATGGTGCCATCCTAATAGTCTGTTGGTGACTATTATTTTATGCAAACTCTACAAATGGTAATTGTATATCCCAACTTCCCTTAAGATGAAACACACACGCTCAAAGCATATCTTCCAAAATCTTATTCACCCACCCTGTTTGACCATCTAGCTCAGGGTGAAAGGTCATATCCATACTCAATCGCCTCCCCCCCCCCCCATCGCATACTTAAAACCTCTCCAAAAGTGAGAGATGAAAGTTCTACCCCTATCGAACATGATATCCAATGGAACCCCATGAAGTCGTACTATCCATTCCATAAACAACTTATCATACTGCTCTGTAATGTAATCCATCCCAATCGATGGGAAATGCAACACTTATGTCAGTTTGTTGATGATGGTCCAAATGGAATTGTGATTCCTCTGTGATCTTGGCAACCCCAATATAAAGTCCATAGAGATAATTTCTATTTCCACTTAGGCATCTCCAATGGTTGTAAATCCCCTACTGATTTTTGATATGCCACATTAATTAACTGAGAAATGGCACACTTTAATACATACTCTATAACATATCTCTTCATTACTTCCCACCAATATGAATGTCGCATATCCTGGTACATTTCATCCCTATCGAGATACACCATATACCGTGATCCATGAGCACCGACTCAAACTTTCTTCTGCACCTCTAGGTGCTCGATCACTACTAGAGGCCTCTGGAACCGTAACCCTCTATCTGATCCAATCAAAAAGGAAAGAACTCCACCAACTATGATTCCCTTTACCTTTTCCTAACAAAAAGAATACATTCCCTATGAGTGAAATACCCGTGATATGATCGTTGCCGTAACGATCACCACTTCCACAAAGGCATGCGATAAATTCATCTCTCTCAGTGTACTTCACCTTTATGCCCCATAATCTGAAAATCATCCCATTGTTATGCCCATAAAGTGGCATAAGTAATTGTCAGTATATGACTCAACACATTCGCTACCACCTTCGTTTTTCATGGGTGGTATTGGATTGAAAGTGGTAGTCCTTCATAATCACTAACCATGTCATTTGTCTCATGTTCAAATCTATGAATGAACAAATATTGGCGACTCTTATGATAAAAAAATATCGAGAGCTTCTCATTCAAGAAATACAAAAACCACTTCTTCTGAATAGTCCCAATATATGGACGAAAATAAAACTAGCTAACTCTTAGATCCACTTAACTCAGTCAATCTAACCCTATTGACCCGAATGGGTACCTAAATTCTTTGAAACCCTTGATCCTTAACGCAATAAATAATTCTAATCTCCAACTTTCATACCCTAAATAGTTCCTAAGATGTAAAGTGCGACACCCAACACGTACCTTATAAAAACTACCTCTCATAGTTTGGGATCTCTGACACCCCACATATTTTAACCCTGGGTGATCATTCCATTATTATATTAAAAAGGAATCATTAATGGTTTCATTCTTAGCACCACAGTTAAAAAACTTTTTAATTACTAATCACATATGTCAAAATTAAGCGTCAAATTTTATCTTTTATTGTGAAACATGCATAAATGAATAAAAACGAATTAAACCATTCACACATAAGTATAGTATGAACAATCACACGAAAGGTATATAAATAAATGAGACCGAATAAACCATCGATTTTCCAAGTACATAAACCCACCAGAATAAGTAAAACTAAAAATGAAATACATCCTGCTGCATAACTGAGTAAAAGAAATAGTGTGAAGGCAACATTCCCAAATGAGCTACTAAGGAACCTCCTATCTAGAATGAAAGAGCTGAAGCATCTAATAGAAATCTCCTACAAGCTTTAACACTACTATAGCTAAGCATATGTGGATAGGATCTTTAAGCTTGGCGTCCCTGTGGCTGGACACCTAAAAGGTTTCGAAAATATTATTGACACGGGTCAAAGCCCAAGTAAAAAAATTTCTTAAATATTCTGCAAAGTATTTAAATCACAATTGAAATCAATTATTCATTACATATGTAATATCCACGTACACTAACTTGAGATCCTCACCTCTCCTAATGTGCACGCCTAACGTATTCTACCTAACCAGTATTCCCTGCCCAATTAGATAAGGTATATAATTACTCTCGATAAGTCTAGTTCTTTTGTAGATCCCCGTACAACACGTTAATACGGTCTCAATAATACTTATTCCTACTTTATTATTTAGTCAATTATTTAAGTTTCACTACTTAAAGTATTTTATATATACATCATCTATCAATTCTACTGTCACATAAGTAGATATATCATACTGATATATATTCATCACACATATAATATATACACGACTATAGCATCTCCGAAATTGACCCTCGGGATGCTAAAATACTCTACTATTAAGTCCATGTACCTATTGTATTCAATCAAGGACTATTGGTTCGACATGTCTCCTCGAACCCAAAATAAATCAACACAATAATGGAGGTCAACATGGTTCTAATCCTTTGGGATACGCACATACCTAACGCACCCAAACGACACACCGGTCTCACAAATACACATCACATAGTGAGCCGCCCTATGTCTCATGCTTTGGGGCACAAATACAGAATTCACTAGAATTGTCAAGGTGGGATCGCCCTCTTGGCAAAAACCACCTGATAGCAGGCAGCGTAGGTATATTCACACACATAATCAAATCAAATCTATAGGTATTCACACAACCTATATACATATATTATTTGTAGGTATGCACCCAAACAAATTTTATCCACTCGTTTGTAGCATATATCACTTGTATATTAAATGTGCCGTTAATTTCCATTACAATTACAATTTATGTAATTTCAACTATCATTCACTACTCTAAGGGTCCTATTTATCCCTTATTTAGTATGTAGTTATTCCCATCATATACTACTGGTCGTAAACATAGAACCACTCATCAGTATGTGACTCGTCTCGAATTTCATATATTTATCAACTATGGACATTTTCTCAATTATCCCAAATCTTAACTCGTCTCATTTTATACAAATCTAACTCCCACCATAGAGGCCTACAGACATTTTCATATTCTCTCTATAATTTAAAAATATCCCAAAAGTTCCCTTACGAATTATCCATAATTTTCGGGCTTAAAAAGGAACAATTTTCAATTCTGGGTAAAATGGAATCGATTCGTCTAATGGCTGAATCAATTTGCCTTTCCGAATCGATTCGTCCTTGGGCCGAATTGATCCTCCCTTGGGCCGAATCGATTCGCCCTTGGGCTAAATCGATTCGAAATGTATTAGTCATCTTCTTCAGTTTTCTATTACTAATTTTTACACCATTTCACTCCTCAAACTTTGATACAACAATCTTAACCTCCCAATTAACATAACTAAACATCAAATATACATGTATGGATAATTTCTATTGTGAATCATATTTAAAATCAATAAAATTTCATCCAATATCGGATTAAAACTCCAATAATCATTAAAGCCTCCATTTTTGTTTTCTTCACATAAGTTCATCAAAATCCAGACTTATCCCATGATCTAAATCCCATAATTTCTTATTTCATTTTATTTGTACAATTGGATTCATTATACATGCAATCCTAATCCAAATTACAAGTTATATTCATCAAATCACAAGAATATCATCAACTATCCTTTATTCAATGGCCCTACTCTGCATGGGTATTATGACTCATAAAATTTACAAGATAAATACTTGCCTTGTATGGAAGTGATCTGATTTCGTACTCTCGATGATGATTTCCTTCTAATTCACCCTCCAAATGTGATGTTGATGCAAGAACAAGGTTGAACTCTCCAAGAATTCCCTCCTAAGCTCCAGAAATACTCTTCATCTTCTCTCTAATGGCTTCCAAGTGTTTTTTATTCCATTTCCCCTAGCCTCTCACAAATACAAGTATATATAACCTTTAGAAATTCCTAGCTCCCTTAACCTTAAGTTACCAAATGACCAAAATGCCCTCTAGGGTTATCGGTTTGGTCTAAAATTATCCCGGGACCAAAACTATACACCTAAGTATACTATTTTGACTATATTAACCCTTTTAGACTCAACCGTAACCTTGAAATCGTCATCCGAGTTACTCAAAAATAATTTCCTATCTCAACCTCATTTAGTCCACACATGACCCCCTGTTGAGATAAAATATTGTTACATCACTATCACTCGTTATGACGTCAAATACATCATTACTATTCACTTAGTGATTTTATTCGATAACATTAATCACTTCTCTCCAATTATTAATTTAATCAAAAAATAATATTTAGTTTCCCTTAAGTTATGCCGCGCATGTAATTTAGTTTAATCCAATTAATTGAATTTTAATTTCTAAAAAATTACGAGTTGTTACATACTCCCCTTCTTACAAGGGAATTTTGTCCTCGAAACTGGAATATACCTGCGATGAATAAATCTGGATACTGCTCATGCATGTCATCCTTTCGCTCCCATGTCAACTCATCCACAATGTATTACCCCCACAGAACTCTAACCAAGGGTACCACCTTTGACCGCAGTTTACGCTCACCATGATCAAGTACCACCACCAGTCTCTCCTCTTATGAGATATCGGACTACAAGTCGATCTCCTATAATGGAACATGCCAATACCCTCTCTCACTCCTTCGGCATCTCTTTAGCAAGGACAAGTGAAAGACGTCGTGAATCCGTTATAAGTGCTCTGGTAATCCCAGTCTATAAGGACTCACCCACTCTTTCAATGATAAAAAATGGTCCCGCTTATCTCGGCGCCAATTTTCCTTTCTTTTCGAATCTTATAACTCCTTTCTTAAGAGACACTCGAACCAACACCTGGTCGCTAACTTCAAGCTCAATGTGCCTCCTGTCTGCATTTTCATAACTCTTTTGCCTATCTATAGCTATTAGGATGCGCCCTCTAATCAACTCAATCTTAGTAGTAGTGTCCTGAATTATCTCTAGCCCCATTAACTTATTATCCCCCCTTATAACTAGAAAGAAGGTGAAGATAAGGCCGACTGTACAGTGCCTCAAATGGTTCCATGCCGATGGTGAATTGGTAGGAGTTATTATATGCAAACTCCACGAATGGAAGGTACTGCTCTCATCCTCCCCCAAAGTTAAGTATGCACATCCTTAGCATATCCTCAAGAATATAATTAACCCTCCATGTCTGCCTATCAGTCTTTGGGCGATACATTGTATTCAACCATAAATGCGTACCCATCGCCTCCTGAAAGCTCTACCAAAAATGGGACATAAATATCTTGTCTGAATCGAACACAATATTAATTGAAACCCTATGAAATCATACAATCTCAACTATAAACAACTGTGCATATTATTTTATCTCAAAATCCATGTAAACTGGAAGAAAATGAGCCACATTCGCCAACTGAACCACGATCACCCATATGGAGTCATGACCTCTTAGTGATAATGGTAACTCGGTAATAAAATACATGAAGATACTTTCCCATTTCCACACGGGAATCTATAGTGGCTGTAACATCCCTATTGGTCTCTGGTGGTCTGCCTTCACTAGGTGGCAAGTAGTACACGTCGAGACATAATCCATTATGTCCCATTTCATTCTCGACCACTAAGACTTTCTTCATATATCCTGGTACATCTTAGCCCCAATGTACCATAAATCAGGACCCGTGAGCCTCTAACATCTCTGTATGACTCAAATAATCACCCTTTAGGACCACAAGTCTCCCGTTAAAATGCAGGCCACCCAGTGAACTGATCGAGTACCCCTCTTCCCCATCATCTAATAACTAACGAACTCTATCCTGAAAACACTGGTCCTTTTCCTGTACTTTCACCACCCTCATTATAATCTCGGGTTTGATAGCTAATATATACATACAAGCCATAGAAATCTCTTCATCGTGGTGAAGCTCTCTTCACTTAGTTTTCCAAATCGCTTCAATCTCTCCCGCATGCCTTTGGCTTAATGTATCTGCCACCATATTATCCTTCCCTGTATGATACTGAATATCAAACTGGTAATCTTTCATAACTCAAACCACATCCTCTGTCTCATGTTCAGATCATTCTGCATGTATAGATACTGAAGCAATTTATGGTCTGTGAATAAGGTAACTAGCTCTCCCAACAGATAATTCCTCCTAATCCTCAAAGTAAAAACCATTACGACTAAATCAAACTCATGCATGGGGTAATTCTTATCATGGGGCTTAAGCTTGTAAGATGCATACACTATAGAATTTTTCTTGCTATAATACACCCCCAAGTCCTTACAAGGATGCATTAGTGCAAACGAAATACACCACTCCTCCCTTAGGTAGTGCCAGTATAGGTGCGGATGTTAATTTATCCTTTAGCTCATCAAAAGATAGTTGACAATGGTCGTCCCAAATAAACGGTACCCCTTTGCGAGTCAAATTTGTCAACAGACCCGCAAGCTTCGAGAAACCCTTAACGAACCTCCGATACTATCCAGCCAATCCCAAAAAATTATGAACCTCGATCAGTGTTGTGGGATGGCCCCACTCCCTCACCATCGATGCTTTACTCGAATCAATAGCGATACCCTTCTTAGACATAATGTGGACCAAAAATTACACCTCTTGAAGCCAAAACCCACATTTACTAAATCTTTCATACAAATAGTGTTATGTAATTTTCTGTAAAACCTTTCATAAATTCTCGACATGCTCATCCTCAGAATGAGAGTAAACCAAAATATCATCAATGAACACGATCACAAACTGGTCGAGAAACTCTTAAAAATCCAATTCATCAGATCCATTAACATTATTGGCGTATCGGTGGGTCCAAATGGCATCACCCTAAACTCATCGGACCCATATCATGTCAGAAAATAAGTCTTAGGAACGTCATCCTCCCTGACACGTAATTGATGATAGCTGGACCGTAAATCTATCTTATAGAAATAAGCTTCTCCACTTAGTTGGTTAAATAAATCATCGATACGGGGCGGTGGATACTTGATTTGGATCATGACCTTATTTAACTCTATGTATTCTATACACAACCCACGATACCCATCCTTCTTCTTGACGAACAACCCCATGCGCCCCATAGTGAAGTACTCCATCGAATAAAACCTTTCCCCAAGAGATGCTAAATTTGGTCCCTCAATTCCTATATCTCATATGGGGTCATGCGATAAGGCGCCTCAGTTATAGGTATCGTACCTGGTGCTAGGTCAATAACAAAATAAATTTCCTGGTTAGACGGTAACCCAAGTATATCCTGGGATACATCCTCGAACGCCCTCATGACTAGAATCGAGTCTAACGAAATGACTACCTCCTATGAGTTCTCACCTCGTTGTAATACATATGTGTGATTGACCCTACATCATGAAGAGGCATCGCCACTAAGAACATCTCATGTCCTAGAATAGAGAATATAATAGTCCTCCCAAAATAATACACCATTGCCCGATATCCAGCTAACCTATCCATCCCAAGATAATATCATCAACGGCTAAACACAGACTACCCACATCAATATCTATACCCCGACAAATCGGGTGTATAAGCGACCCACTACCCATCAGAAACTCCACACATAAAAGGACACTACCAGCTGTCTCCAATAGGCCAGCAGCTCGTTTAAATATAGTCGCTATGAAAGTGTGTAATATCCCCTAAAATAAAATTATATTCTTACCCCCATGAATAGGACACATACCTTCATAGAAATTATACGGTGACCATAGCATCACTACATACCAAACATTATAGGCGCATTCGTACTATAGTTTCTCCTTTTGTTGTGGGGCTAGTAGAGTTGGTATTGTAAGGGTTAAATGCGTCTGTTGCCACTGCTGAACTTCCTACTACGATACTCTACCCTACTAGGAGCAATCCTTTATTCAGTGACTCGCCTCCCCACAAATAAAACAACGACCAAGGAAGTTTTTCTTCTTTTGACCCTATTGGTCTAATTGAAGCTTATCCTTTGCCCGTTGTGGATAAAGTTGGCTTTTGTGTCCGCACTTTCCACATTTAAAAAATCTCCTTTTAAATTCTCCCTGCTTCTGTCCTTGTTGGCCCTGATGGCTTTGACCCTGCTGGCCATTTCCATTATTCTCTTGGTTATGATGGTCTCGAGTTCCCTGTCCTTATTTCTTAGGCATTACACTATTACTGTTTCTTCCTGACTCACATAACTGACTAGGTTCCCTTGATCTTTTGTTCTCTATCCACTCGAAATAATAATCTAGATAATGTGATAATGTGGCAGTATCTTCTTGTGCCATGATTTTGGCCACCTTTGTGGTTGAAATGCTTCCCTGTGGGGCTCTCTCCCCAGTGTTTGCTCTCAACTGACGCGTCCCCTTTTCGGCGTCTGAAATGAGATTCGAATTGTATGAGTTCACAGTCAATACAATTATAACGGCAGAAGAATGAAATTCACATGCTTAATTATAAATGCAACAATCCTAATAATAGGGCTTTAGGTTAAAGAACGCTATGCTAAAATTTTAGTAAGCCGTACAAATCTTATGGACACTAGAACCTGATGCTCTGATACTATCTGTAACACCCCACCTATTTTAACCCTAGGTGATCATTCCATTATTAAATTAAAAAGGAATCATTAATGGTTTCATTCTTAGCATCACTGTTGAATTTTTTTTTAATTACTAATCACATATGCCAAAATTAAGTTGGCGTCAAATTTTATCTTTTATTGTGAAACATGCATAAACGAATAAAATGAAATAAAACATTCACACATAAATATAGTCATAAAAATCACACGATAGATATATAAATAAATAAAACTAAATAAACCATCGATTTTCCAAGTACATAAACAAACCACAATAAGTAAAAGTACAATCGAAATACAGTCTGATGCATAACTGAATCAAAGAAATAGTCTAAAGGAAACACGCCTAAATGAACTGCTAAGGAAACTCCTATCTAGAATGAAATAGATGAAGTGTATAATAGAAATCTATTGCAGGCTTCCACACTATACCAGCTATGCGTCTCTGGATAGGATCTCCAAGCTTGGCGTCCTTATAGTTGGACACGTAAAAGGTTTTTGAAAATATTTTTGACACGGGTGAGAGCCCAAGTAAAACATTTTAAAAATATTTTGTAAGTATTTAAATCAGTTATTCATTACACATGTAATATTCGCGTACACACACTTGAGATCCTCACATCTCAACTAATGTGCACGCCTAACGTATTATACCTAACCAGTATTTCCTGCCCAACTAAATAAGGTATCTGACTACTCTCGATAATTCCAGTTCTCTCGTATATCCTCATACAACACGTTACTACGATATCAATAATATGTATTCCCATTTTATTATTGAGTCAATTATTTCAGTTTCACTACTTAAAATATTTCAGATATACATCATCTACCAATTCTACTGTGTCACATAAGTAGATATATCATACCGATATATATTCATCACACATATAATATATACACGACTATATCATCCCTGGAATGGCCCCTCGGGAAGCTTGCATACTCTACTATCAAGTCAATGTACCTCTCGTACTCAATCAAGGACTATTGGTTCGGCATGTCTCCTCGAACCCAAAATAAATTAACACAACAATGGAGGCGAACATGGTTCTAAGCATTTGGGATACGCACATAGCTAACATACCCACACGACACGCCGATTCCACTAATACAAGTCACGTAGTGAGCCGCCCAAAGTTACGTGCTCTGGGGCACAAATTCAGACCTTACTAGAATCGTCAAGGTGGGATCGCCCTCTGCACGAAAACCTCCTGATAGAAGGCATCATAGGTATCTTCACACATATAATCAAATCGTATCTATAGGTATTCACACAACCTATATACATATATTATTCAGTAGGTATGAACCCAACCCAATTTTAACCACTCGTAAGTCATACATATCACTTGTATATTCAACGTACCGTTAATTTCAACTATAATTCCAATTTATGTAATTTTGAGTATTGCTCACTACTCTAAGGGGCCTATTTATCCCTTATTTAACAAGTAGTTATTCCCATCGTATACTACTGGTCGTAAACATAGATTCACTCATCACTATGTGACTCATCTCGAATTTCATATATTTATCAATTATGGGCATTTTCTCAATTATCACAATTCTTAACTCGTCACATTTTATTTAAATCTAAGTCCCACCATAGAGACCTACTAACATTTTCATATTCCCTCTATATTTTAAAATATCCCAAAAGTTCCCTTGTGAATTATCCGTAATTTTCGGGCTTAAAAAGGAACAATTTTCAATTTCGTGTCAAACTTCTTCTTTAGTTTGCTGTTACGAATTTTTACACCATTTCACACTTCAAACTTTGATACCATAGTCTTAAACTCCCAATTAACATAACTAAACATCAAATATACATGTATGGATAATTTCTAACGTGAATCATGTATAAAATCCATAAAATTTCATCCAATATCCGATTAAAATTCGAATAATCATTAAACCCTCCATTGTTGTGTTCTTCACATAAGTTTATCAAAATCCAGATTTATCCCATAATTTCTGATTTCATTTTATTTGTACAATTGGATTCATTATACATACAATCCTAATCCAAATTATAAGTTATATTCATTAAATCACAAGAATATCATCCACTATCCATAATTCAATGGCCCTACTCTACATGGGTATTATGACTCATAAAATTTACAAGATAAATACTTGCCTTGTATGGGAGTGATCTGATTTCATATTCTTGATGATGATTTCCTTCTAATTCACCCTCCAAATGTGATGTTGATGCAAGAACAAGGTTGAACTCTTCAAGAATTCCCTCCTAAGCTCCAGGAATACTTTTACTCTTCTCTCTAATGGTCTCCAAGTGTTTTCTATTCCATTTCCCCTAGACTCTCACAAATACAAGTATATATAACCTTGAGAAATTCCTATATCCCTTAACCCTAAGTTACCAAATGACCAAAATGCCCTCTCGGGTTGTCGGTTTGGTCTAAAACTGTCCTGGGACCCAAACTATACACCTTGGTATACTATTTTGACTATTTAGAGCCTTCCGGACTCAAATGTAACCTCAAAATCATCATTCGAGTTACTCGCACACAGTTTCCTATCTCAACAATATTTAGTCCACACACGACACTCGGTTAAGATAAAATTTTATTACATCACTATCACTCGTTATGACGGCAAATACATAGTTACTATTCACTTAGTACGTTTATTTGATAAACATTAATCATTTCTCTCCGATTAATAATTTTATTAACACATAATATTTAATTTCCCTTAATTTACGTCACATGTAGAATTTAATTTAATGCAATTAATTAAATTTTAATTTGCCAAAAATTATGGGTTGTTACACAGTCCTCTAACAAAAATCTTCCTCAAAAAGGTAACCCTCTCATGTCATTGAATGGAGGAAGGAACCTCTTCCCAAATATTATTTGCACACCATCTCTCGGTGAATTTGAATGCTTGGGTCATAAACACTCTTAGCACAGACTTGGTTGTAATGGACATCGCTCCTACACCACTCCATCTTTTATAAGATGTTGTTGCCCGTCATAGCAACTTTTTGTGAGATCATATTTCACTCCATGATGAGGACATTCCTTGTTGTAAAAAAACTACCTCCGAGACATTCCCCTCCCATTTTTACCACTAACGATAACTTGCTCATGTTTCCATCGTCAGGAGTAAACACTCTGCTTAACTGTTCCAATCATGTCATTTATATGTAACAAAAAACACTCATCATGTATCTTTACGTCATTCTTCTTCCGTTGGTCCACATCTCTATTTAGTGACCCGTCACTATTTTGGAGCTTCCCTAATGTAACACCGTCCCTAAATACTTTACCGGTCATAAAATTGTGGATTTTTCTCCCACGAAACCTATACTATCCTTAACGAATTCAACCCCCTAAAATGTCATCATAGTTGATCCAAAGCTAGGAACAGCTCTATGGAAAAAACTAAGATCTTATGTAGATAATAATCTTAACACCCTTTAAAATAAAATTAAAAGATCTTTAGGCTATCGGAGTCATCTTTAAATAACCTTAATACCCTCTAATGTACACATATCAACATATAAACAAATATGCTAGGTTTTCTCGCGATCCTAAACTTAACCATGTAAAGTAATTCTTGGCCTAAACGGCACATAAAATCCTTCTCCCGATAACCGATATAAGCCTAGAGCATAGCTATGTCTTTTAGTGTATTTTAAGTTATTAGTTACCCAAACCAACAACCTAAAATAACATGTGATTTTAAAGCCAATCCCATATATAGTCCATTTGAAAGTCCATCTCTTAATTATTTATTCTTTACTATCATGATATTAGGTTAACATCTTTCATTATGACTAATATATTTTACGGTAGTCTCAAACCCATGGAACGTCTCAATAAATAATTAAGATACCATTAAAATTCTTATATTGCAAGTTTATCAATCCAAGTCTATCTCATGTTGCAATGTCATATACACCTCTAGTATAATAGGATACAAGAATCCCAAGTCATAAGCATTTAAGTATACATTTCTAGTATAGGTGTTATACATCACTAGTATAGAACATAAGCCATACAACTATCTCTAGCACCACAACACATAATCGCATATCATAGGAGAAACATAATTTATACGTCTAACATCCACACATAGGTATAAACCCAGGCATGTACAAATAAATGTACTACTGACAGCCTCGCACATAGTGAATCCATATATTTACTGCATTCGGGAATCACTCGCGCATACTAGGCATACTTATAGGTAATCCCACACCTATAACTGAAGCACACAATATATATGACTTACTTGAGTCTAATATATAGGAGCTTATCTAGTTTGGAAATAGAGACAAAATTTGTGTCATCCTTATGTTTACCCTAAGCCTCATTGCCTCTTCAAGATTCAAAAATGTCTACATCAACAAGAAGATGGTTCTACAGGTAGAAAACCAACACACAACACTCTAGGACTGCATATTTTAAGTTGCATTTTTCACATATTAGGAGTGTGTGTTAAAGATTGGATTAAAATGATTTCCTATAATTTTTGGGAATTTTTTAAACATTTAAAAACCTTTTTCTAAAAATAATTTTATGGTTTTTAAAATGTTTGGGGATGGTTTTATATATTCAAAAGTTCCTAAAATTTAGGTTGGGTAGAAACTGAAAGTGGCAGAGAATACCGGGGTAGTACTTGAGATTAATTAGAACTTCAAAACACGTGTTTGTGAGTTAATTTATGCCATACATTTGTTGCACTTAGAGCAGCAAGATTTGTTTTTGTTTACCCTCAAATACCTGAGATTCATTTATCATTGTTGGATCAATCCTTATCAATGATCTGCATGCGTTTAATCTTGATCCCAATACCATCTATTTGAACCAATCAATGCTTATTTAAGTGCGGTGCATTGACAGTCGTAATATTTGAATTCAAACTTTCAATCAAATCTCAGCCATTGATTTGAAACCTGCTTCCAGATCCTTCTATCGCTATTTTAAATATGAGACTTCGTTCATTCATTTACAATCTTTGTAAACCTTAGGGTTTGAGAGAAAAAAAGATAAAGAGAGAGAAGAGATAGAAAAATAAAACTCGAGAGAAAATAAAAAACCCAAACCAAACTCTGTCCATTTTATCTTAGAAAAACACCTTTGAGAGTTTAAGGGTTTCTAGTTCGTAGAGTTATCCATCCTCTTTGGTTTTAATCTCTTTTCCAACACCTTCACCCCAAAATCATAACTCGTTTCTAAATATTGAAACTTGTATATTTGATTTCTAAGTGATAAAGTCACATAGGTGTTAGATCTGATTTCTTTATTAAGAAATCATACTCTCCTATTGGATTCACTATTTATATGTTTTAATTTCGTTTATTTCTGTTTTACAAAACTAATTTGAGGGTTTCAGGGTTCATATCTAAGTTTTTCACTTTGAAAAACATGTAGATAAATAAAGATTCAAACAAATCCATTTCAAAGGTTTTCTATAACAAAGATCTAAAAATTAGTTATTCAAAAGAAAACCTAATTTAATATTGTAAAATCCTGCATATCATTCTTAAAAGAATCTTATAATTTATAAGACATTTGTTTGTGTGTGTGTGTGTGTGCGTGTGTGTTCATGCATGTGTTTAGGCACTATGCACATAAACACCTTCACACAACATCACTAAAATTGCGTGTTGGTTCAGAGATTTCAACTTCTGAGTTGACGTAAAGAAGCAGCTGAAGGAGACAAGCTACTAAACAAAGAGAAACCAAATCAGAGCCTCAACAGTTGGAGTTACCTAATGGAGCTGGTATAACTTAACTTATATTTAGGTCTGTATTGTGTGTTTAAGTTTCGTTGCTTTCTTATACCTTAAAACTTATTCTAGTGGATTTTTATTTTGAGGTGTAAAGACCTCCGTGGATGTTTCCCAGTTTATGTGGGGGTCATGTTTAAATTCTTATATACTGTGCATGTTTGCTAATTCTCTCATCCCTACTGCTATACTCATACTTTAACTAAAAAGTAGCTTTGGTTTTCAAAACTTGTTCACTTATATCTGATATAACTAGTTCATAACTTTTTCTAAACACATCTTGTGTTATTTAGTTTGTTTTCTAAAAAAAATTCTTCAAGAAATATTTTGTAACCTACTAGACTTATTTATCATGTGTTAACCAATTTAGTTAGGTATTTTCATTTGCTATTAGAGCAAGGCTTTTGATTTTCACAAAATATTTTTAGATCCTCTATTTTTGAAACTTTATTTCAAAACAAACATGGACGAGAAACATGAGAGATTAGGGAATCTGTCCAGGCCTCCCATCTTCCCTTAGTAGAAAGTAAGGATGATATACTTTATCCAAGGGTCCTTGGGAGATGAGCCTAGGATGATATTAAAATGTATACGTACATTCTACAAAACCTGTAGCAGAAGGTAGTAATGAAAGAGTTAAGAAACTTCTCAATGAGTTCACAAAGGAAGAAAAATTGTCTTCCTATAATAATAAAATGGAAAGAATTCAATTTTTTTGTCAATCATTGAAAATGAATTTATAAGAATATCTTTTTGTTTAACCTCTTAGGAAGCCTTGGACATGCTGGTCACTGCCCATGAAGGTGACACGCGTGTTAAGGATGCCAAGCCCCAAATGATTATATAGCAGTATAACACACTCATAATGACTGAGACTAAGACTTTCGATGACTTTTATATTAGGTCAACCGATACAATTGCCAAACTGCATGCTAATGGCATTATATATGATAGGAAAGAGATTGTATCTAAAATTCTAAGATCACTTCCACCAAAACGTAATAATAATAGATATGCAATTGAGGAGATGGATGGCCCAAATCTCATTCCAGAACTTCTCAATAGCAAACTCAGAACTATGGAAATGGAATTAGAGTTTAAGAAACAACTCTCCAATGGCCGAAAGAAAAATTCTATTACCAATCTTATTTTGTCCAAAAGAAATTTGAATAACCAAGTTTCCAGTCTATTATTAAAAATTTGAATAACTAGGGTTCCATTCTAAAGTGACCAAAATTTCTAATAATTGACCTCATGAGAAAAGGCATGGCAAACACCAGACTGGAAACAGCAATAGACCTAAAAATAATCTTAATGATGTGGAATGCTTTAGATGTGAAAAATTAGGTCACATGGCCAACAAGTGTATAGTTAATCTGAATAAGAAAAATAAAAACAATTAGGCCAATATTTGCAAGACCTGGGATGACACAAGCGACTCAGATAATGATGAGCCTAAATCATCTAACATGTTTGAACCTTGTATGTTTTCTAAGATTGTTTATACTGATGATAAGCCTACAAATGATAGAATGTCACATCCTATTAGGTTTCATGATGTTCTGCCTACTAGTTTATCTGCTTTATGGCTTGAGAATGATAATCATGTAGAATATGTTAGTAGTTTAAATGTCGTGTGTGTGAGTCAAAGGGAACGTGTTATTGACGAATTGAATGTGTGTGTGAGTCCTAAAAATGAAGCGTTAGGGGAAAATCCACACACTACACTTAGTGACTCCAATAACGACGACCTCCCAGAAATTCACACATTCTATACCAAAACTATTAAGAAGAGCACTAAGCTGGAAAAAATTGTCAAGGACCTTACTCAGAAAATAGAAGCCCTAAGTCTTATGGTAAAACAGAGTGTTGAGGACTACATCACTGAATGTCTAGATTATGAAAATAAAACTAGGTCTTTTCTTGATCAAATAAAAGAACTTGCATAGTCAAATGAGATTTTGGAAAAGAAATACAAAGCTACTGTTGATGTAAAAAACTAGATCGCTCTAATTTTTCAATCACAGATAAATAAATAAGACAAAGATTTTTAAAGTGGTTCGGCTAGGAATAAAGCCTACGTCCACTGTTATGTTATTGCTGAGTGTTTGTGGAATTCTTGATTACAAATTCTCTCAAGAAATTCCGGTCCCTTTGAATGAGGGAGATACAATGTATTTATAGCCCTGAGGCTTACATATGAAAGGGTGGTGCATTAAATGATATACATATGAAAGGTCCTTGAGGCTATCATCTGAAAGGGTGATACATTAAATGATATACATATGAAAGGGTAACTCATTTAATGTTCTTCAAGCGTGTGCGTCAAGATGATAAGCAGTCAATGAACAGTTTTGAACTGTTGGTTATCTGGCAATCAATGCTGTGGTCGAGATGCAGCTCGAACCGCCTTAGTTGCTCGTCGTTCAGGAGTTCATCGGAGCGCTGGAGTTCCTCGGAGTGTTGTAGTTCCTCGGGGTATCCTTGTTGCTCGGAGCGAACATGACTTGGTCGGGGGAAATAAACTTCCTCGTTGTTATTGTGCCATGTAGATTGACACGTGTCTTCTTATTATTGGTCCACGTCAGCAGATTAAATTTGGTATTAACAGAAGCCCCCAATGCTTCATGCTTGATGGATTACTTGAAAGGATGGAGTATTTATTCTGCAATGTTGCTCGGTGCTCGTGAAATTCTTGATCTACCTTCTTGATTTGTTCAACATAAAGTGCATTATCTCCTGGACGACATATGATGCAGGCTGATCGATGGTTGCTAATCTTTCTTTTGAGGAACTCTGTGTGCTATGTATCACCCCTGGGAATTTGGATGCAGCCATGCCATAGTATGCAGCTTGTAGCTTGTCATAATCTTCAAGTATGTTGATCGGTTTGCTAGCTGACCAACTGCCTCCTATGCCGAGCAACTGAATGCTAACTTTACTTGCTTGATTTTTCTGATTTAAGCTTATCTGAATACATATAGCTTTTGAACCCAACTCTTCAATCTGATTAGTACCAGGCTAGTGGTGGACTTCGAAACATTTTCTCATAAATTCTTCTTCATTATTCGTCGAGACAGTAGTAGCAAAAGATCTCAGTGCTGCAGATGATGATTTTGACTTCTACCTCTGCTCGGGGACGAACAAGAGCTTCTCGGGGACGAGCAAGAGATTCTCAGGGACGAGCAAGTGCTTCTCGGGAATGAGCTAATGCTTCTCGGATAGATCATCTGTGATGAATATCAGAATGTTGAAAAGGTCTTAACTTCATAAACTCCCCTTATATTTTAGATGATCCTCCTGCTGGCGAGGAACCTGTTTCAAAAGTAGAAGGAAAAGAAACCAATAGAATAGGAATCTCAATGTAATAGTTAGTATACATTTTCATTCTAAATGTATTTTGTTTTTTATTTTAATGAAAGACTTTCATTTTTGTTCGCAGTCTTAATTTCTATTGTCTTGTAAATATCGAACACTTTACATTTATGCATATGTATCTGTTAAAAAGATAATATTGTGTTGTTCATCAGTTTAAAAAGTTTACAAAGTATTAGTAACGTTGCTCGATCACTTAATAATAAAGTAATGAGTATAAAAATGTTCAAACTGTTTCCAACCAACCAAGGTGGATAAATAATGTTTATCGACCAACTACAGTTGATGGGTTTTTATCCCCGACCAGCCATACTTGGTTCAATTTCAAATATAAAAATGTGTCCGACCAACTAAGGTCAATAATTTGTCCTCGTCGGCCAACTACTGTTAGTGGGTTTTTATCCCCGACCAACTATACTTGGTGTATTTTGGAATATTTTGTTCTTCAAAGAACTTTTTGTAATAATCTTACCTCCCGACCAACATAAGTTGTAATGTGAGAGTATATTTTTATCTTACCAACCGTAATTGATCATGCTGGTGTACACCTCCTAACCAAAGGAGTAGTTTTTTGGCTCCTTAGAGCTTTTGGCTCCTTAGAGCGCCTCCTAACCAAAGGAGTATTTTTTGGCTCCTTAGAGATTTTGGCTCCTTAGAGCACTTTTTGGCTCCTTAGAGCTTTTGGCTCCTTAGAGCACTTTTGGCTCCTTAGAGCACTTTTTGGCTCCTTAGAGCTTTTGGCTCCTTAGAGCACTTTTGGCTCCTTAGAGCACTTTTTGGCTCCTTAGAGCACTTTTGGCTCCTTAAAGCACTTTTTGGCTCCTTAAAGCTTTTGGTCCATTAGCTCTGAGGATATCCTGGCGCTGAATGAACCTTCAAAATGTTTGACTGATGATAATAGGCAGCAAACTCCTCGTTTTTAAATTGTGTTCCATGGTCTGTGATGAAGGCATGAGGGAGACCATATCGACAGATGATGTTCTTCCAAACAAATTGGTACACCTTCCTTCTCGTATGTCATGTCAATAAGTGGCTCAGCTTCTATCCACTAAGTAAAATAATCTATTGCGATGACGAGGTATTTGAATCTTCCTCGAGTCGTCGGCAATGGTCCAACCAAATCAATCCCCACATGGAAAATGGCCAAGGATAAATGATGGGTGTCAACAATGTTTGTGAAGTTCTTCGGATGGAGGAAAAGCGTTGGTACTTGTCACATTTCTTGGCATAATCTATACAATCAGCTCTCATCGTAGGCCAGTAGTATCCCTGCGTCATCACCTTTTGCAAAAGTGTTCGACCTGCTACATGGGCTCCTCAGGACCCTTCATGGATCTCTTTAATCAATTCACCTCGGAGGGATGTACACATCTTTGCAAACCTGCCATAATTCCTCATCGAGCAGCTTTAAACTTCCATTTCTTGGCAACGAGCTTATCTTCCGAATACCATTATACCGAGCAGCTTTAAACTTCCATTTCTTGGCAGCGGGCTTATCTTCCGAATACCATTATACCGAGCAGCTTTAAACTTCCATTTCTTGGCAGCGAACTTATCCTCCGAATACCATTAATTAGTACATACCGAGAAGCTTTAAACTTCCATTTCTTGGCAGCGAACTTATCCTCCGAATACCATTAATTAGTACATACCGAGCAGCTTTAAACTTCCATTTCTTGGCAGCGAGCTTATCCTCCGGTAATTGTTCCTCCTTAATATATGCTCTGATAGGATCCATCCAAGATGTTCCTAAATCAAGGGTAATAATATTCATCGTCAGGTCTTCATCTATGCTCCGACTTTCTAATGCTTCAATTGGTATCGTTCTTCGCAGCTCGGTACGAGTAGCTGATGCTAATCGGGCCAAGGCGTATGCTCTCACATTCTCCATTCTTGATATTCTTACCAGTTGGACAGTAACAAACTCTGATACCAACTCCATCACCTTTGCTTGATACTTGATCATCAATTCTCCTTTGGTTGCATATATTCCCAACATTTGATTTACGATCAATTGAGAATCACTGAAGACAATAACCTGCTGTGCCTCCATAGTATTTGACAAATTAAGACCTGCTATCATGTCCTCATACTCAACCTCATTATTAGAAGCTTTGAATTAGAAACGTAGGGCGTATTCCCTGTCGACCTCATCTGGGCTGTTCAAAACGATCCCTGCCCCACAGCCTGTAGTGAAAGATGATCCATCTACATATAGCCTCCATATAGGCAACTTGTCTTCTAATTTCTGGTCTGACAGAGTTCCTCGGTGGAATACTTTTCGCTTTCTTTCATCATGTCCTTATACTTCTGAATACACCTCTTGAATTTCGATATACCTCCTGAACTTCAATATTCCTCCTGAACTTCAATATACCTCCTGAACTTCAATATACCTCCTGAACTTCAATATTCCTCCTGAACTTCAATATACCTCCTGAACTTCAATATACCTCCTGAACTTCAATATTCCTCCTGAGAAAGTGATTAGTCGGGGTTGAATTTGATGCTCGACTGCATGATGATATAAGAATGTGCCACCAAATGAACAAATATATCTGTAATAGAAGCCCCCAACTGTGGAATGTGAACTTTGAATGAGATTTATCGACCAATACCAACCGGAGTTGGATTTTATTTACCAACCGGAGTTGGATTTTGTCTACCAACCGGAGTTGGATTTTATCTACCAATCGGAGTTGGTGGTAATTGATAATGAATGATGAAGACTTCCTCGGAGCTGACCAACAGATTGTTGGGAATAAGATAATATAAATGCTGGATACCTCCTCGGCAATGACCAACAGATTGTTGGGAATAAGATAATATAAATGCAGGATACCTCCTCGGCGATGACCAACAGATTGTTGGGAATAAGATATAATATAAATGCAGGATACCTCCTCGGCGATGACCAACAGATTGTTGGGAATAAGATAATATAAATGCAGGATACCTCCTCGGCGATGACCAACAGATTGTTGGGAATAAAATATAATATAAATGCAGGATACCTCCTCGGCGATGACCAACAGATTGCTGGGAATAAGATATAATAAATTTCGGAGATATCCTTGGAGCTGAATAAGATATAATAAATGCTAGAGACATCCTTGCTGAAATGAGAATAGAATATGCATCCAAATAGATATAAAGAATAATTAAAAATAATAAAGTGCCTCGCCGATCCGTCGAGGTAGAATCATATAATGCCGAACAAGAATAAGATCTTTCAGAACATAAGAATATGGCCGAGAACGTTGTCAGGCCTGAATATAAATAAGAATTATCCGAACGAATGTTGTAATTCTCCTTAAAGCTGAATAAGTATCTTGTCGAGGCATAATTGCAGAATGCCGAATAAGAATAATATTTCCAGAACATAAGAATATGGTCGAGAACTTTGTTGGGCTTGCATATAAATAAGAATTACCCCGACCAACTATCCGTTGGGGGTGAAATATAATAAATGTTATAGTTCTCCTCAAAGCTGAATATGATAATAAGTATCTCGCCGAGCTCCATGTTGAGATGAATATAGAATATGAATCCCAATGGATATATAGAATCATTTGTGCTGGAGCAGATATCTGGGCCTGAATATAAATAAGAATTACCCCAACCAACTATCCGTTGGGGGTGAAATATAATAACTGTTGTAGCTTTTCCTCGGAGCCGAATATATAAAGAGAGAAGAAATTTTTCGAGCTCCATGCTGAGATAAATATAAAATATGAATCCGAACGGATATAGAATAATATGTGCTTCAGCATTCGTCGGCATTGAATCTTGTGCCTGTAAAAATTAATAATTTGCTCTACCATATGTGTAGGCTGAATTGATTAGTCATGAGAATAATTTACTCATCCAATCAATATATGATATGTATCAGCATAAAAATTTCAAAATATGAAATAATATGTTTTATGCCAAATGTGTGTGAGATGGACAAATTATTATCAAATATGCATCATAAATAAGACGTAAAGTTTTTTGTAAATTTATTTAATCTCCAACAACCAATCAGGTATTAGTTGCTGTTTAAAAATATTTTTGGGGTGATCATAAGTTAAAAAAGACTTAAGCCCCTTGCTTGTCCCCAAGCCGAACTCGTGTTTAAAGAAATATCAGGGGTGCTTAGCATTTTTTAATACCCCAAGATTCTACTGCTGCCGACAAACGACATGGATGTTGCCGACCAACATTTAAGGATATCTCAAATTATAGAATATATGGTTGGATGACCAGAATATCTCGAATCTTTAGATCAAAAAATAACATTCAATGTAAAATTTAAGCCTTAAGAATGTTAATTAAATGAATAAATATATAACCAACTAGATCGTGTGATTTCAACAAAGAAACTTTGTGATGTGATCAACGAGGGGCCAACATATCAAATTTGTGCCCAGAGTCTTGATATGGTCATGATTATTTTACTGATCCTCTTTTATAAGAGGTGGGTAATGATTTTTCAGTTGAGAGAAAATTATTTTTTATATTGATCCCTTCCTATTCCCAATTTGGAGAGATAAAAATATGGTGAATGATTAAAGTTATTACCAAATAAAAAATCAATCAATTTGACTTTATTGACATAGATGGAAGATGAACCAAATTAATTATATAGTTCATAAAAATGAATGCAAAGAGACTCAAACTTGAAGAGAGAGAATATATATAGGTCATGATTTCCATGAGAAGACTCTTCATTGTCTTTAACCTTTTCCCATTCTTTTATTAAAAATATGATGGGAATTTGAATAGACATCAAATATCTTACAAAATTTATTTCAAAATCAACAATGAAAATGATCAAATCTTATCATCGTCGTATATATTGGCATATGTAATCATTTAAAATATTTATTTCATGATATAAAATTAAAACTTGAGAATCAAGCAAAGAATTATGATTTATGAAATCTACTATTTTTCAGATTTCTAAATAAGAATTAATCTAACAGTTATGATTTAAAAATCATGATATGCAACATTTTGCAGATAAAAATTGGACAATTAATTTATGTATATAAACATAAAAATCATGATTGAATCAAAAGATTTATGTATAATATATAATTGATTATACATAGAGAAAATAAAAAACTTAGCTTTTGGTGGAGAACAACGCTTGTAACACGTTCCCACAGACGGCGCCAATCTGTTGATGTAAAAAACTAGATCGCTCTAATTTTTCAATCACAGATAAATAAATAAGACAAAGATTTTTAAAGTGGTTCGGCTAGGAATAAAGCCTACGTCCACTGTTATGTTATTGCTGAGTGTTTGTGGAATTCTTGATTACAAATTCTCTCAAGAAATTCCGGTCCCTTTGAATGAGGGAGATACAATGTATTTATAGCCCTGAGGCTTACATATGAAAGGGTGGTGCATTAAATGATATACATATGAAAGGTCCTTGAGGCTATCATCTGAAAGGGTGATACATTAAATGATATACATATGAAAGGGTAACTCATTTAATGTTCTTCGAGCGTGTGCGTCAAGATGATAAGCAGTCAATGAACAGTTTTGAACTGTTGGTTATCTGGAAATCAATGCTGTGGTCGAGATGCAGCTCGAACTACCTTAGTTGCTCGTCGTTCAGGAGTTCATCGGAGCGCTGGAGTTCCTCGGAGTGTTGTAGTTCCTCGGGGTATCCTTGTTGCTCGGAGCGAACATGACTTGGTCGGGGGAAATAAACTTCCTAATTGTTATTGTGCCATGTAGATTGACACGTGTCTTCTTATTATTGGTCCACATCAGCAGATTAAATTTGGTATCAACAGCTACTTTACTAGAATTAGAACAATCTAAAGAGAAAGTTTCAACAATCTTCAAAAAAAATTCTAAATTTGAAAGTAATGCTAATTGTTTTGAAGATTGTCTAGCTTCAAGTAAAACCAATTCTGATGATAAAACTAGCATAGGATTATAACAAAAAACCAAGGCACCTAACGAACCTATTCCTATTATGAAATTTGTGCCTCGAGGAATAAGACCTAATGACCTATGTCCAGATTTTCTAGAATTAAAAAATGAATTTGACAATAAACAGACAGAACCAGATATTGTTATGGGAAATAGTTCTAAGTATGATGTTGAACCAAAGACTAAGTATGTCTGACCCCCATAAGGCAAGGAGACTCCTTGTTTCAACCTGTTACAGTTACACATAGAGCGAAAGTCAAATAAATGGACAGGCCAATTTTTAAAGATTTTTAAAATCTTAAAAAACCATCTAGCCATCTATACTCTTCTTACTCTGACATTTATGGACACTGCATTGAAGAATTTTTTCAAAAAAGTATGTATAAACCCTTACTCAATTCACCTGTCTATAAAAATGTTAACTACTCTAGACAGAATAGAAATAACTACGTCCTTCCTAGGCAACTTGTTAAGAACTCTGACTATCGTAATAGGATGAAACGATCTAATACTAAAAGAAATTCCAATAAGAAGAGTCCTAGATACATGACTAGGCCAAATACTCAAAGATTTGACAAAATTCAAGTAAAATCACACAAATCTTTTCAAGAAAAATCTAATGCTCGAAAATTTTATAAAATTCAAGCAAATTCGTGTAAATATGTTAAAACAAGAGCAATTTGGGTTAAGAAAGATGATATAATGCCCCAAATGAAGAGTAACATTGTGATCACTTATTCTGGATGGTATTTAGACTCGAGTTATTCCAAACATATGATCGGGGATGATACTAAGCTAACGAACAAAATGACTTCTTAAGAGGAAAAGTTTTGTTTAGAGATGGAGTATCATCTCAGATCATAGGTAAGGGGACAATCTAAAAAAGGGACTACCTATTCTCGAAGACATCCTTTTAGTAAAAGGTCTTAAAGCTAACTTGCTAAGTATATCACAATTTTGTGACTCCAACCACATAGTCACCTTCTCAAAAATAAACTGTAAAATTTTAAATGAGAATGGAGACTACATCATTACAGGACTCGGAACTCTTGATAACTGTTACATAGTAAATCCAGGGAATGAGATTTGTAATATAGCTAGGATGGAAGATAATAAAATCTTCCATAATAGGTTGGGTCGCATAAATTACGACAACCTTGGAAAATTAAACTCCCAAGATATAGTTAGAGGTCTACCTAAAATAAAACCTATTTCAAACATAATTTGTGGGCACTATCAAGAAGGGAATATAGTTAAAGCTGCTCATAATAAAGTTAAAGATATTTTAATAACAAAACCTCGATATCTTAGCCACATGGATCTTATGGGTCCCTCTAGAACTGTAATCCTTTGTGGTAACAGTTATATTTTAGTTATGGTGGATGGCCAGGGGTTGATCGATCGATGCTTCCTATAGGTTGGCACTTCACCTTGTTATGGTATCTATCTTATCCAAAGCCTAAACTCTCTCTTTAAAACACCATTAATGACTTCCTAAGATTCATTCAAGCCCCAAGCAAAAACTAAATAACAAAACCACTTCATATATATGATTGAAACTTAATTCTAACAACAATTAAACAAGTTTCCATCAAGATTTAAAGAGAAATTTCAGATTTAATAACAAGAATCCTAGTTTATCAACTTCTTCAATTGGCTTTGGATTTTCATGGAAAGGTTCAATTAACATGGGGCTTTTAAAGGATTTACATCATAAAAATAAGTCCTACACTTTTATAACAATTTCAATTCAAACTCAGGAGGAAAATCAATCAATATTGGATGGAAATTTACATGATTAATATCTGGATTAGGTTAACTACGAAATTAACTATATAATTATCTAAATCAGATTATAAAATGATTAAGTTTAAATTTAAATTAATATATATAATCTAAGACAAAGGAAACTATAATCCAATTCGAAATAAACTTTCCTCAATCAAATTTGTGGAGAAAACTATGTCAAGATCTTCCTAATTCCTCATCTATTCTTAAAGTTACTTCTCTCTAGTCTCAAGGTGCCTCCCAAATTGAAATATGTGACTTAAGAAACCCTAATGACTCACTAAAACCCTTTAATCCTGAAATTATAATTGCGCGCTTGGTGGGCCTTACCTAAAAGAGCCCAAAATCACCCCTAATTGACTTAAAACATTGTTCAAGCCCCATACCAACCCAATAAAACTAAAACCCATCAAATTAATATTAAAACAGGCATTCTAATTATCTCAAAATTTGGATATAAATATGCCAAATCAGGTACTAACAACTAAGTAATTTAATAATTAACCGGCACAAGTCCAAATACCAATTATTTCATTATTTATTAATTAACCACAATCTAGCATTATAAAAACTACTTCACGATCATTAGAACCCGAAACTAAGGGGCTAATGCAAACAATTAAACCATCAATAAAAAATCCCTGATCATTCTATAGTCGCCCACAATACTATCCAACTTTAATGAAATACCGTATTTTAAGTCCAATTTCAAAGATGAATCAATTAACACAAAAAACTATAAATAGTGAAATCTCATTTCACATTAAACACTAGTTAATTTTTCACAAATAAATAATCCATATAAAAATATAGGGTATTATATTTTTCTCATTAGTGGATTTTTCTCCTCATACATCCGGTGTTATGTTTATATTTACTTTTTTGCATGTTTTATCACCCACATGCTCAAAATAAGATAAAAAAAAAATTGAATTGGTTGATAAAACTATAGCTCATATTATGGCATAGACTTTTAGGTATGCAAAAGTAATTTATGTTCGGTCTCATTTTTGTTACACAATATGAACTCTTAAAAAAAGCAAGGTGAGGAAAATATGGAACCTCTTGTTTGAAAGTCAAATAAGGAATCTTATTATGAGGATCTAGCTAGTATTTTATTATTTATTCCATAGCCCGTTGAACGTACAATAAATGAGATGTTCAGGTTCCTAGTAGGATAAGAATGAAACCCATAGATAAGAAACCTTCTCATAAGGTCACGATGGCAGGTATCTAATATTTCAATCTTTGGTAATATTCCCTTTATTTAGGTATTACCAAGCCAGTATCTTAAATTTCAAATTTTCTGCTCCCCTTTGCAACCTTAACTAAAACCACTATTGGGTTGAAGTATCCTTTGTCAACTGAGGGATTTATATCTACTCTAACTGCATCCCTAAGTCCTACGTCAATTGATGCTCCTATTTCAGAGTTAAGGTCAGCTTCAAATGCAACTATTGATGTGAATTTTATTCTAATTAATATGGATTCTCCTAACTCCACCCATTTCTCCACTACTAAGTCTTCTTGCACTCCCACCCCTATGGTAGAAGGGAAGAATAAATAGGACAACACTATTAAGACCACATCCTAATTATGCATGACTCCTTATCTCTCTGAAACTATTTTAGAGACACACGCTTCATCTTCAAATTAAATTCCCCCAAAAGATGAAGTTGTTCCACCAACTATGGCTATGACTAAGTTGATGTCCTTAGGGAACTTGATGTTTTTTAAGAAGAAATCCAGCAAATGATGTCTCAAGCCTCTGTTCGAGCATTCGATTAATCATCTTCTAATGTGGATTAACAACTATATTTTTTCCTCCAAACTCAACTAGTTTCCTCACGTTGGCACTTGGAAAACTCTCAAGCTTTGAAGTTGCTTCGAAGTTTTACTAGAGTGTCAGTTGAGTCCATGATATATTCTACTTTCTCGTTGGGTTGAAAAAAAAATTATGTGATACCCCTCCTAATTAAATACCAGGCGATCAATCCTTTATTAAATTAAAATCAAGGTGAACAGTTGGGTCATTCTTAGCATCATTGTCGCAAAATAATATCTCCAATTTAAAAACCCTAAATAATTAAGCTAAGTCTTATTTTCATTTTCAAAATTTCAACTTGAAAACCCTTTTAAATAATTAACAGTTTAATAATCACATAAGTTTTACGGATAGTAATCAACACAAAAGAATTTAACCATTCTGATAAACCAATACCAAGTTAAATAACTACAAATGAAATCATCCTAATAGAAATTAAATCCCAAAGAGTAAAAATACTAAAGATAAATGAACACAATCTCTGAAAAATTCAACTGAATAAGGAAACGGGCGACACATGCCCTAACTAATCAGAACTAGAATGAAAGTAGATTCAACATCGAGGTCGTCTAGGCAATGTCCTGCAACTCCCACATAAGCTGCAGCGCGTTCGGTCCAAAGAATCTACGCAAGACGCCCCTGTGGTTGGGCACCTGAAATATATACATATATATATATACAAGAGAAAAGAGATAACTAGAAACAGGTCAGAGCCCGAGTGTAAAATAGTTTAAAATTAGTTTAGCAAGTATTTAAATTGCTTACCGGCTAATGCAACAACCATGTTAGTATGTGACACTCTCTTGCGATTTCTCACCTCTCATATAGTGTTCACACCTACCGTACTAATAAATCTCATCAATTTCCCTATCTTATTCTCCATAAGGTTTTATCATGTGAAAAGTGAGGTTATGATATTTACTTTAGGAAATCATTCTCTTCAAGATTTCTTACGGTATTTAAAACAACTCATTACTGTTATAAAGTTCTCGAACACTTATAATAAAGTTGATGGATTTATTCAATACTTATCTACTTATACTCACAATAGAAAGTTTGCATATAAATATACGTATATATATTAGTCACACATATAATATATATACTAACGGCACCCCACATAAGATCTATGGTGCATACTCTGCTATCAAGTCCACGTATCACACATATTAAGAGAAATACTAGTTCGGAATCACTCTCGAACTGCATTAACATAAAAACACATACAAATGGAGGAGAAGCATAGTTACAAGTCAGTAAGATGTCAGCACATACTGTCACGTCTCTTAGGATCGTCTGACTATCAATCAGATAGCCTGTACCAAGGAATCCTATGTCCTAGGGTACGAGTCAATATCCCCCATAAAGGTCCAATCGAGATAGCCCGAGTATGATTTTTATACAGATATGTAATATATGCACAATCACACAGCCATATATATATATAAGTATCCACATTTCTAAATTAGGTGCGCTCACGACCCATGATCATAATTATCCGTTATTTACACATTTTACTCGTTTATTACGCACAACGAAATTTTCATTTTTATTCTCATTCATAATGCACTTCATACTCACTTCTCCTTTCTCGAAGTATTCTAAGTATAATTTCAGTAGGCATACGCTCACTTACGTTCTGGTCTAACTCCCTTACGAGTCTCGATCTTTTATTTAAATATCCGCATGATTTCTTATACACATGAATAATTCCTCGTTAACCCAAAACCTCATCCTACACTAAATATTACTCAACAGGGTCTACCTAGGCCCCACTGGTCTCCTCTATGTCCCATTGTATTACAACAACAACATTCAAGGGTTCCCATACATCTTAATTGGGTTAAACCAACGGATGAGAAATGTGCTAATTTCCAGGAGGGGCCGATCGATTGATCAGTGGGGGCCGATCGATCGATCAGTCGATCGATCGATCAAGCAGTTCTTGCCCAAAAATAGCCATTGAAACCTACGGGTTTCATAATCCAATTTCTCCAAAAATGTCATTAACAACTCCTAAATTCTCAGATATCATTACTACAAATTATATATACATATATGCAAGATTTCCTACGTGAAACACGTACAAATTCATCAACGGAGGGCCAATTCGTCTTAATTATCAAGAACCCTAATTTTCGCTAAACTTTCATTGATCTAATTATTTTCCAAGATTTCTCACTTCTAAATTGTTCCAATTCGTGGGTAATCCTCTACATGTGATTGAGATTTCCAGAATATATTTATTTCCTCTAAAACGTGTGATTTGATTCTCTAAATCCTTAAATTTTTCCATGACACATAGGTTTATCAATCCTAATCGAACATAGTGAAACATTAACTACAAGAAAATCAAGATATATACTTGCCTGGGAATTTAAGGTTCTGATTCGACGAATCTAATTGGTATAGCAATAATCCCCTTCTTTCGGTCTACGCTTTGGTGGTGGTGGGGTTGCAAGATTGGTCCTTGAACAATTGGAAGGCTTTTCCTTTCTTCTTCCTATGATCTTTTTCTCTTTTGGTTCTAAGAACCCTAACTTTCCTGGCATTGCATCTGATATAACCTCTATGATTTTCGTCATTATTAAAGGTCAAAAATAGAAAATTACTAAAATGCCCTCCCGGGTTACCGGTTAGGCCTAAAAACGTCCTGAGACCCAAACTAAACCCCCGGGTACACTTTTCTGACTACCTCGACCCTTCCGGACACATTGGCGCACTCAAAATGACCATATGGGTAACTTATAATTTATTCACTTTCTATAATAATAATTTAGTCATGACACGACACAGGCGCGTCCCGACTTAATTTCCATAATTGCCATTTTATTCACACATGACAATTTTAATAACATCAATATTATATATTACTATACTCATCTAGTAATATTCAACAAATTTCTAATAATTACTAACTCTTGTCACGCTAGTAAATATTTAAAAGAAAATTTCTGGATTAATATTGAATTAATTCCTCTCAATTAAATTTAATAAATCCCTAAATTTAAAAGCCATAAAAATACGGGGTATTACATACTTCCCCCCTAATAATGGAATTTCGTCCCAAAATTCAGAAAATAAGGCCTACCTGGCAAAACAATTCTGGATATCTTATCAGTATGCAACTATCTACATAGTAAGGAGTTTAATCACTATGGCCCCCCGCCTCACAGCAAGCTTGTTTAACACTCTCATTGGAGACACTTCACATTGTGCTCCTATCCGAAAACATTCGCATAAGTAACGCCTATACATTATTAATTCCCATTATTTCAATATCGTTGGGAGGCCGCACCTCACTACATGACAACTATTCGGGTTTATCTAAACACAAAACTCCCATTCTGAGAGAAAGCATACGAACATCTGACCACTCTTGTTCGTCTAAAACAGTTGTGTAATTCCACCATAGTCATCAGATTATTCTCGATTGATCCAAAATTCAGATTATCCGCTCACTTCTAAACATACAGAAGGAGGATAGTTAAGGTCCTTCCACACCAAAACCTCAATAAGTACCTCGTTCATGACAAATAGGTAAGATTTCTTCCATGGAGCTTTACCATACTATACTTCACTTACTAGTTATATCCGTTGTGGAAATGAAATGGTCACCAAGTTTCCAAAATTACCTTCACGCGGCTACACTAATCGTTAATCACCATGTGCCTACTCCTAGGCTATGGGTGATACCTCCTACTCAAAACGAAACGTTATCTCCGTTGTTTCCTAAAATCCCATATTGAAGGTGGGATTCACAAATCTCATCCCAATTCAGAAAATAATTCCGTGTAGGACCACGTACCAGCGCGATCCCTTACTTTCAAAGGAAGACTGGGGCATACTAGTTAATATTGTAAATCACCCCAAAGGAATATCAATCACTTCCTTCTTGGGCGACTTGTTCCACATGTTCGAATAAAGCCTTGATTTTTCCTTAAGGTTAGTAACTCATCAAAGAAAATTTACCGAATTTACTGGCATCCTCCATCTCAGGAATTATCGGTAGCCACAAAATTCTCTAGTTGATCCTCTTATTCCAACCGATTTCTACCTATGAGGATTCATGAAGAGACTACTCACTATGTCCCACTAAACATCGAATTTTCATTGAAATGTCTCACATTAAGTGACACTTAATACTCCCCTTCCTTCTTTGGTGTATACCGAAAGTTCCCTTGCATTTTTCTCCACGATGCGCACTTCTAGATTTTTTTTATACCATATTAACATTATCACTTTTTGTATGCGCAAGTCGCTCTCACGTTTGACTAATTACAACTCCTCTCCGAGTGTTCTCTATAAAACTAAATTCTACTCTTCTCAAGGAATATCCATTTTTAAATGGCTTCCCACAGCCTTCCAACTAAATTTGTGTGTGCTACTCTACTCGCACACGTATTTATGGATTATCGTTCTTCTTGTGATGCTTAATCCTCTCTACGACTTCCACCTCATTATATTAGCCCCATAAACATATATTTCACTCGACCATTCCCATGTCCCTTCAACTCGGATGATTTCAACCTCAGCTAACCAAGATGCTCACATTTTGTAACACCTCGACTGCATGGGAAGAGCGAGCGGAGCGCTATTCATTGATAAAACTAATTAAATTCTCAATGCAACAAAGTATAGAGTATCTAAGTGCCACAACAACAAAAGAGAAACTACTAATCTCCAATCTCTTCAAATAAGTACAACAATTCTCTCGAATAAATACAATTACTGAAACAAATCACTAATACTCTATACATCAAAATAAATACAAGCCTTCTCTATCGTTATGAGAAAAATTCTTCCCAGATAATCCACGCTAAAAATCATTCAAGTTCTTTATTTCCCTTGTGCTCAGAATGCGGTTACAACACTCGGGTATTCCCAATCACCCTAGAAGTTGAAATTTTAACTTCTCCTTATCATCGTTCCACCCCTCAATTAGTGGCGATAAAACAAAACTTTCAATTATTTCTTACCACACAACCGGCTCCACTGGCCTTAATTTATAATCCAACTTCCCATTTACAGATATAATTACCTGCTCCTACTATGACCGAGGTACCAAACTTATAGGCTAATGACCAAACATCTTTCTACTTCCAACCTTATGCTAAGTTTCATGCGTGGGATGTCTCGCAAAGCGAAATCCAAACAAGGACCCCCCCGATACACTACTACCTAGCATTGTTGATTATTGAAATCTGTTAGGCCCTCCGTCCATAACATGTACCCCTTTATTCCTTCTCTTGATAGAAAAGTTCCATCACCTCCCGTAATTACACCTACACAAAGAACATTTCTCCAATCCACTTTCATCCAATATTGGTGGTAATCACTATTCACAAACCTCGTACACATACAATCAGGACTCTCAAAATCTTGATCCCAAACATATGAGTCTAACTCTTAACTATCACATCTCTAAAGGGTAGATATATCAGTGTTCTCTACCTATCACCAAGTCCTGAGCGCTCCACATAATAATGAGTCAAATCTTTTCGCTCAACAGTAAACCCAGTATATACTGAATCATAACAACAAAGCCCCTACACACACCAGAATCGAATATCTCGAGCCCACTATCCCCTCCGAAGTCTCTAAAATAGCTAATATAAGTGCGAGTCCGACCCTCTCGCGGGTGAGGCCTCGCCAAAACAAAACATGCTGTAGTATGGAAACCACTCTGATAGCCTTGCAATTACTGTCTACTATCATATTAACCATTACTATAAAGTTATAACTAAGATAATATCATACTCGTATATCACACTACTAAAACGAGTAACCTCAATAAAGTATATAACAATATTAATACACATATTCATCCTCCGCGGATAGCACTAAGGATAATCCCGCTACACTAGGAAAAATATTCACATAATAATAATGTTTATAGTCATACACATAAACTCATCTCACATGCTAATCTAGCAATGAACAAAGAAGTAGTGACTAACTCGGGTCACATAAAACACGCCTCATTCGTCGAGGATAAAACTCATACTTCTACCTCGCCAATCGTGTTGACTGCACAGATGGTCTCCGAACGTGACACCCCTGTCTAAACTAAAACAAAACTACTTTAATCGTTGTCCCTTACTAGACACCATGCTCTTATCCCCTATACTCTCGTCGGGAAAAATATTTTAGCACATGTGATTTCACTCTCCACAAAATACCTCGATACTTAATCCACTTATCACCTGTCATACTAACCATATTAGGATTTTCCTTCTCTCGGACTTTGGTAGACTCAATTTCTGATGGCTACCCACTTCGTTCCCTTAGCCTTGTTGGCCCTAAAGAACCTGTTACTGACTACAATAGTCCTTACTGAATCTACCCTCGCTTGGTAAGAATTCAGCTATCCAAATCATTCAAATGGGTCCCTTGATGTATATCCACACCCCCTTCTGGTGATACACTACCACTGTTGTATCCAGGCTTATTCTTGACTAAATTCTTTGATTCTTTTAGCTTCCCACACAAAGAAGCATTATCATCTCCATTGATAAAGTACGACATTATCAACCTCTTAATCGACCATCCAGCAGAATTCCCTTTTTAAGTGTTATTAATTAATATTATTACGAGTCTATCTCCCACTTGGAGTTCTCTGCTCCATTTGTATCTACATCCTCCGATACAAGATTCGTTAATGATTCCGATTCATATTCACAAATGGACATGTGTCAGGTTCTCCTGTGATGTGTTCAAGACAACATTCACATCTTATTCTGAGCATCTAATAAAGGAACATGCAGTCAAAATGTACCTAAGATTCTACTATAGGCATAGCATTCCACTTCTAAAAGTAGTGGCTGACTCCCACTATGATAACTTTGTTCTTACAAGTCAAGAAAAATTTTCTCAAAATTTCCACTTTCAGTTAGCCACACTCCATCCTATGTCTAAACCTTCGGATACTTTACCTCCTCTGGCTAATACACGCGATTTTTGCATTTCTAAAATTCCCACTGACAGTTCTCTTTAATGTTTCATCTAACTTTTTCCCAGTTATACCACGTTTGGTGAGTTTACTGTTGCACCTCTTTCGACTATTGCAGCACATGGAAATCATAGGCTGTGCCCTAGCCATCTTTATAGTCTTAGCTTCTCGTGCCATAATAGGGGTGACCTAAACTTTGGTCATCATCCTCGAATATTCTTTACAACCTCAACTAAGCCCTTTCTCCTGATGTCTGCTTAACAGCCCTCGAAAGACATCCTTCATTGCTCGGCATCTGCACACACCCAAACACAATTAGAATTCACTAATATACATACGTTATAGCAGGAGAATGTAATCTCACCATAGAAATCAACAATCCTAAACTTAGGGCTCTATATCAAACAAAACAACGCTGGAAGCATAATAAGCCTCACAGATCCTAAAGGACACTAGAACCTGATGCTCGGATACCACCTGTAACACCCCGCCTAATTAAATACCGGGCGAGCAATCCTTTATTAAATTAAAATCAAGGTGAACAGTTGGTTCAATCTTGGCATCATTATCGCAAAATAATATTTCCAATTTAAAAACCCTAAATAATTATGCGTAAGTGTCAAAACAATTTAAAGTCTTATTTTCATTTTCAAAATTTCAACTTGAAAGCCCTTTTAAATAATTAATAGTTTAAGAATCACATAAGTGTTACGGATAGTAATCGACACAAAAGAATTTAACCATTCTGATAAACCAATACCAAGTTAAATAACTACAAATGAAATCATCTTGATAGAAATTAAATCCCAAAGAGTAAAAATACTAAAGATAAATGAACACAATCTCTGACAAATTCAACTGAATAAGGAAACGGGAGACACATGCCCTAACTAATTAGAACTAGAATGAGAGTAGATTCAACATCGAGGTCATCTAGGCATTGTCCTGCAACTCCCACATACGCTGCAGCACGACCGGTCCAAAGAATCTACGCAAGACGCCCCTGTGGCTGGGCACCTGAAATATACACACACACACACACATATATATATATATATATATATATATATATACAGGAGAAAAGAGATAACAGGAAACGGGTCAGAGCCCGAGTGTAAAACAGTTTAAAATTAGTTTAGAAAGTATTTAAAATGCTCACCGGCTAATGCAACAATCATGTTAGTATGCGACACTCTCTTGCGATTTCTCACCTATCATCTAGTGTGCACACCTACCGTACTAATAAATCTCATCAATTTCCCCATCTTATTCTCCGTAAGACTTTATCATGTGAAAAGAGAGGTTATGATATTTGAGAACGTGTGTGCTTGCGTTCAAATGAGCAAATTATATATTAAACCCTTTTACCCCAAAACAAACCCTAAAACATGCAACAGTATGTGATTGAATAAGATGATAATCTAAGCAAGAACATTCAAACACATGCAATTGAGGAAAAATCCCCTAAAGGGGCAAAACCATTTATTTTCACTATAATTTGTAAGAAAACGGCTTACAATCGGATTACAATGAAAATACAAGTGACTAAGAAATACCCTCAGGTATCGGATTCTGTAGTCGCGGCTGGAACTATCCCTTTCCAGTACGGCTGCAATGGAGAAGAGAAACGGATTATCCACAAGGGTTGAACAAGAGCAAAGTTTCGCTCCTGGGTTGCAAAGAGATTCACAAATGATTGGCAATTTGTGAGAATCAAAAAACCTAGAGTCTAGATGCTCAATAGGTGAAGACTTAGGGATTTCTGTACTCTGAAAATCGTGTGTTTAAGTCTTGAAAAAACCACTTCCCGTAGTGGGATTAAATAAGAAGGCTCGGGACTTAAAAAACTGAACATGATCTGTTTGAGTTTATCCCAGGCGGAACGGTCCGGGTCTGAGGCGGATCGGTCCGATTTGACCGGATCGGTTCTTTTATTCTGAGGCGGATCGATCTGTTGATGATCGGATCAGTTCACTTTCGGGCTTCATCGGTTTGCTTGCGGTCCGGGGTATATTGGCCTTCTGACAAACAAGCGGATCGGTCTGGGTCTTTTAGGCGGACCGGTCTGGTTAGCCGAATCGGTTCTTTTATTTCAGCGGATTGGTCCGGCTGTCAGACTATGATTCCTCTTCTTCTTTTGATATTCGGATCCGTTGAATCTTGAATTTCTTCAACGGTGTAACGGCGTGCGACATAATACATTGATAATGGACAAAAATGTCCTTACAAATCTCCCCCTATGTCTATGCCGGTACATACATAAAAACAAACATCCGAATTATCAAAACAACTAAAAATGCCTATACAAATCTACCCTTCCATGAACCCAAAACTGGAAAGATACAATTGAATAAGACTACATCGTTTGCTCTTCAATTCTGCAGGAATCTCAATGCTTTTCTCATCAGGGTGTGAAATCCAATGATAATTCATGTAGAACCTACACACATGAGACAAAGCAAAATACCAAGTGACATATCAAGTTTGAAATGAGATAAATAAACATATAAATTTTTGAGCAAACTCAAACTTTCAAATCTTTCAAAACTCCCCCATGAATAATAAGATAATTCATTCTCCCCCTTTTTATGATGTCCCCAAATAGACAAATGAGAGAAATAAATCAAATAAGTAAGTGCGGGGTGTCACTAGGATAAAATCACACCATGAATGAGCACAAATCAACCAAGTCAATGATAGCGTAAATGAAGTGGTGTGATCAAATTCGATAGGAAAATCAATGCATACAAACATAACATATGTGCACGATGAATATTGGATATTCCTAGCGAATGAACTCAAATGCTTCCTTTGGTGTAAAATAATGACAATATAAGATATTGACTCAATCAAATCAACAAATCAAAGCTCAAAGTGATTTTCACACTAATAACGTCCAAAACGATTTTATGCTTTTTTAGGACTTTCAAGGAAGTGCAAACCCGTTTAAAGATTCTCCAACCAAACTCCCTCAGATATAATTTTAAATAGAGGCATTCTAAATTCTCAAACTTTGGAGAATTATTGGTGAAACCTAAGTGGCCCATATATGGCATGAAGTGCTTTTTATTGCCTTTAAATTTTTTCGGGCTCCTTTAACCTCTTTGGACTTCGGATATTAAAATTCCTCCATTTTTTAGGTCTTTTTAACGGTGGCTTTTGCGCAAAGGATAGATGATTACCTTTCGCAGCCCATCCCCGTTATACAAAAACACACAGTCTCACCAAAACGGTTTTTACATGCATTCCAATCTTGTCAAGTTTTATCGCATATTGTACATTGTATAGACAGAATTGAGATGGAAACACTCAAGCCAATATGAGATAGACAAGTGCAATAATCACATATAGCCGTGCATGTGTGCAATAAAGGATATAGGAGTCAACCATGTAGGAAGATATCACTAATTACATCTCAAAGACTTCAACCAATGTAAAGCACATGGATGAAATGATGTAGCTTCTCAAATCTCTATCAAACAGTCACATGGATAAATGGAATGAAGTTGTGACTTGGCTATCTTAAATGCTCATCCATAAAAGAAGCAAAAACAATTTTTATTTTTTTTTTGGATTTTTCACAAATTTTATCGAAATAAAATCTTTTTGTGTTTTTCTTAAATTTTTTCTCAAAGGAAAATCTTTTTGTATTTTTTCAAAAATCAATATAAACAGCAAAAAGAATAAATACAAGTTGTACAACTAAGCAATGGTACATATAAACAGACTAGCAATAGGAAGCATATGATAAGAACATGAAGAAGCATCCTATTCTAGACATAGACCAACCCCTCAGTCAATTGTGAAAATCCCCAAAGACTTCCTAAGACTCTCAAATCTAAGGGCATCTAAAGGTTTCATGAAAATGTTGGCTAACTGACGTTCGGTGGGAACAAAACTCAGGGATACAGTGTTCTCCTCAACTAACTGACGAATAAAGTGCTCACGTATCCTGATGTGTTTTGTGCGCGAATGCTGGACGGGATTACGGGATATGTGTATCGCGCTCGTGTTATCACAAGAAATGATCATGGTGTCTTGTGAAATCCCATAATCCTCCAACATTTGCTTCATCCACAAGAGTTGTGTGCAACAACTCCCGGCGACTATGTACTCAGCCTCTGCAGTGGACAAGGAGATGGAATTTTGCTTCTTGCTCAGCCAGGAGACAAGAGCAAAACCAAAATAGAAACACCCACCAGAAGTGCTCCTACAACCATCTACATCCCCAGCCCAATCAGCTCCCGAATAGACGGACAAACGGTCATCGATATCAAAGGAATACCAAATACCGTATGATAGAGTCCCACTCACGTATTTAATAATACGTTTTAGAGCAAGTAAATGTGACTCTTTTGGGGACGCCTGATATCGCGCACAGACTCCAACACTAAAGGCGATGTCAGGACGACTGGCAGTCAAATAGAGAAGACTACCTATCATACTCCGATATAAGGTTTTCTCTACGTCCTTGACTGAAGTGTCCTTACTAAGCTTGGTAGTGGTACTCATAGCTGTACATGCATGCTTAGTGGAGTCTAAACCAAATTTCTTCACTAGGTCTCTAGCATACTTGGATTGGGAGATGAACATCCCATCCTCTAGCTGACGAACCTGGAGACCAAGGAAGAATGTAAGCTCACCAACCATGCTCACCTCAAACTCACTTTTCATCTCCTCCTCAAAGTGGTGAGCATGCTGGGAGCATGTGGATCCAAAGACTATGTCGTCCACATAAACCTGGGCAACCAAAATAGCACCGTCATCTCTCCTGACGAACAACGTCATATCTACTCCCCCTCTCTTGAAACCACAAGCTAAAAGATAGGAAGTAAGCCTCTCGTACCAAGCAGGGGGTGCTTGCTTCAAACCATACAAGGCTTTTCTAAGATAGTAGACGTGCTTTGGGTGCTGAGGGTCTTCAAACCCTTTTGGTTGTTCCACATAAACCTCCTCCTGTAGAATGCCATTCAGAAAGGCACTCTTGACATCCATCTGATATACCTTGAAGCGCAGATGACATGTGATGGTGAGCAGAAGATGGACGGACTCAAGCCTCGCAATAGGATCAAATGTCTCTCCAAAGTCTACACCCTCTATCTGTGTGTAGCCTTGAGCGACCAACCTAGCCTTATTTCTGATAATGGTACCATTTTCATCCATTTTATTCTTAAATATCCACTGGGTACCTATCACATTAGTCTCACTAGGTCGGGGGAAAAGTTCCCAGACATTGTTCTTTTTAAACTGAAGCAACTCATCCTGCATAGCAGATATCCAGTGTTCATCCTTGAGTGCTTCTTTATGGTTCTTAGGCTCGACTTTGGACGTGTAGAAAAGATGGCTAACAACGTTCTCTAGCTGAGCACGAGTCTTGACCCCTAAAGTGGGATCGCCAATAATGGCAGACGGGTCATGACTATTGCGAACCCAAGCAGGTGTGTCCCCTAACACAGGAGTAGGGTCCACAGAGTATGAGAGAGGAACAGGTAAATCACTGTCAGAACAATCCTCATCCTCACACTGAAGGTTAGGATCAATAATCGTCGAAGGTTCGTCATCTTGCACGGTGACGTTTATTGATTCCATAACCTTAGAGCTCTTCAGGTTAAAAACCCGGTATGCTCTGCTAGTCGATGAATATCCTAGAAATATTCCCTCGTCGCTTCGGGAGTCGAACTTTCCTAATTGCTCTCTATCCCGTAGGATGTAGCACTTACTCCCAAAAACACGGAAATATGCCAGGTTGGGCTTCTTGCCAGTCCACAACTCATAAGGAGTCTGAAGTGTGTGTGGACGCAAATAAATCCTATTCACCGTGTGGCATGCAGTAGACACTGCCTCTGCCCAAAATCTCCTAGAAACTTTACGACCTAGAAGCATAGATCTAGCCATCTCTTGGATTGTTCTATTCTTTCTCTCAACAATCCCATTTTGCTGAGGAGTTCTCACAGCAGAAAACTCATGTTTGATCCCGAGTCTATCACAGTAAAGGTCTACCTTTGCTTCTGTGAATTCAGTGCCATTGTCACTACGCATCCTGTTAATAGTGGCACCATGTTGATTTTGCAGGACACGGCACTTGGTCGTTAAAAATTCTACAGCATCAAATTTCTCTCTCAGAAAGCCTAAAATGGAGTACCTGGAGAAATCATCTACCATCACGAGGATGTACCTCTTACCACCTAGACTCTCAGTACGAGTGGGACCCATAAGATCCATGTGAATCAACTCAAGAACACGAGAGGTGGTAATGAAATGTAACTTCCTATAAGGACTACAAATTTGTTTTCCCAACTGACAGGGTCCACAAACGGTCGAAGTTGACTTTCCAAGAGATGGTAAGCCACATACTAGGTCCTTTTTAGCTAAACAATTAAGATCTCTAACGTTCATGTGACCTAGACGTTGGTGCCACAGATCCATAGGAGTGATCGTGGCGCTGTTGCAGACAAGTGAGGATGTGGGCTCAGTCCCATAGCAATTATCCTCGGTCCTCACCCCTTGTACTAATAGTTTACCGGCTTGATTATAGACTTTACACACGTCCCGGTCAAACTTTACTGCAAAGTCAGCGTCGCACAGCTGGCTAATGCTGAGAAGGTTTGCTTTCAAACCTTTGACGTACAAAACATTTTCTAGCTTAGGAAATCCAGGTAACTCGACAGTACCACGTCCTACAATGCTAGACTTGCTCCCATCTCCAAAGGTGACTCTTCCATCCTGATAGTCCTCAAGAGTCGTAAAAAATGAGGCATCACCTGTCATGTGTCTGGAGCACCCACTATCAAAATACCACTGTGAGGTATTATGAGCTTTGAGAGCAACATGAACAACGAAGGCCTTTTTATCTTTCTTAGATACCCAAATAGGTATGACCTTTTGTTTGCCTTTGTTGTTGTTGGTTTTAGCTGGAATGTGAGAAGCGTTCACTAACGGCAAAGACATCCGTCGGAATTCTTTCATTAAACTCTGAGTCGTGGCAGCTAAGAACTCAACTCGCTCTCTCAGACTAGAAAACTCATCAGTATGACGTGGTGGAGTAATAGTACGTCGTGTCCGACCCATGCTATAGCAAGACTCCCTAAGGTGGCCTTTTCTTTTGCAATAAGTACAAAAGAGTACAGTCAAAGGCGGACCTTAGTTTGCCTTTCTTGGTCGAACTCTCCTTCGAGGTTTTTGTCGGTGACCATAAGGAGTGGTAGTAAACTCAGGAACTGGTCCAGGTGAAATTTGGGACGTGGAGGCACCATCATATCCAATTCCTTGCCGATCACCAAAACCTAAAGTGGGGCCTAGGAGCATCTTTCCCATCCTCCCAGATCTGTCCTCGATTTGTACCTTGACTTCCCGTGCTTTCTCAAGATCATGAGTCAGCTGGGCAACAAGGGCTTCAAGTTTCTTCCGATTCTCCACGGAGGAATGGAGCTGACTCGTAAGACTAGCCACTTGTTTAGTCAAGTCCCCTCTCTCTTTCTCTAAAACACTCTCTCTCTCTCTGAACAGAATCTCTTTCTCGACACAGGCAGATTCTCTCTCTCTCAGGGCGGTGACGGTGGAGGACTCTCTTTCTCTCGCCTTTCTTAAATCTTCCTCTAAGTTGGTGATCTTAAGAACTAGCGTTTTGTTAAATTTTTTTGTTTTAAATGACTCAGAATATAACTCAGCGTAGGCGCGTTGAATATCACTCTTGCTCTCACTTGAGTCATCCTCCCCCTCACTCTCATCGATCTCACTGTCGAGGTGTCCCTGTGAAGCATCATCTTCATCGTCGTGAAGAGAACTATGAGTGCTCACTTGACTGGCCATGAATGCGGTGAAGTTACACTCATGCGGTGACTCATCTCCTGAATCCACCGTCTCAACCTCACTGTCGTCACTAAGGGTAGCATTAAGGATAGCTTTCCCTTTCTCTCTATTCAAACGATTGGTGCACTCAAAGGCTCTATGACCCCTACCATCGCACTCAAAGCATCTCTCACTTTCTTTCTTAGGATGATTTTTGGAGTCTTTTTCATTTTTCTTTTCAAACTTATTTTTCTCAAATTTCTTTTTATCTTTCAAATTGCCATTTTTCTTAAATTTGAGAATTCTCTTGAATTTTTTTGCAAAAAGAGCTAAATCATCTAGGTCAAATCACACTCAGAATCTGACGTGTCAGTCTCTCTCTTTCTAGACGACTCTACCCTTTTTCTAGCCGACCCCTCACTCCTTCTCTCTTGGGCTTTAAGTGCAATTCCTTTATCTTTAGATTTAGCAGTTTTAGGGAATATATCAATTTCATAAGTTTGCAAATCTCCTACAAGTTCTTCCAATTTTAGCGTATTTAAATTACCCATAGAATTTAGCACAGTGACTTTAGGGATAAAACGCTTAGGCAAAGAACGAAGAATCTTTTTAACAAATCTAGCATTAGGAATATGTTCGCCAAGATTAAAGCTAGTATTCACAATGTCAGAAAGTCTAGCATAAAATTCATCAAAGCATTTAGATTCATGCATGGTGATGGTTTCAAATTGAGTTGTCAAATTTTGCAACTTAGATTCTTTCACAGCATTAGTTCCTTCATGGGTGAGTTGTAAAACATCCCATACCTCTTTTGACGTGGTGCACGTCATTATACGTTTGAACTCATCAGGTGTGACAGACCCAGAAATAGCACTTAGACCCTTAGAATTAAAACATGACCATTTAAATTCTTTATCAGTCCAAGAAGTGTCAGGTTTCAAACTAATCACATTATCAACAGTCACGGAGGGAGGAGTCCACCCTCTTTCAACTAAGATCCAAACACGTTCATCAATGACTTTTAAAGCCGACCTCATTCGGGCTTTCCAATAAGCATAATTTGTCCCGTCAAAAATAGTCATTTTATTATATAACTTCTCCATTTGAACACGCACTTTTTCAAAAATCAATTTTTTCAGAAAATTGATATCTTAGTAAAATTTTGCGGAAAATAGGAATACGCAATAGATTAGCGTAACCTGCTCTGATACCAATTTGAGAATGTGTGTGCTTGCGTTCAAATGAGCAAATTATATATTAAACCCTTTTACCCCAAAACAAACCCTAAAACATGCAACAGTATGTGATTGAATAAGATGATAATCTGAGCAAGAACATTCAAACACATGCAATTGAGGAAAAATCCCCCAAAGGGGCAAAAACCATTTATTTTCACTATAATTTGTTAGAAAACGGCTTACAATCGGATTACAATGAAAATACAAGTGACTAAGAATTACCCTCAGGTATCGGATTCTGTAGTCGCGGCTGGAACTATCCCTTTCCAGTACGGCTGCAATGGAGAAGAGAAACGGATTCTCCACAAGGATTGAACAAGAGCAAAGTTTCTCTCCTGGGTTGCAAAGAGATTCACAAATGATTGGCAATTTGTGTGAATCAAAAAACCTAGAGTCTAGATGCTCAATAGGTGAAGACTTAGGGATTTCTGTACTCTGAAAATCGTGTGTTTAAGTCTTGAAAAAACCACTTCCCGTAGTGGGATTAAATAAGAAGGCTCGGGCCTTAAAAAACTGAACACGATCTGAACACGATCTGTTTGAGTTTATCCCAGGCAGATTGGTCCGGGTCTGAGGCGGATCGGTTCGATTTGACCGGATCGGTTCTTTTATTCTAAGGCGGATCGGTCCGTTGATGATCGGATCGGTTCGTTTTCGGGCTTCATCGGTTTGCTTGCGGTCCGGGGTATACTGGCCTTCTGACAAACAAGCGGATCGATCCGGGTCTTTTAGGCGGATCAGTCCGGTTAGCCAGATCGATTCTTTTATTTCAGGGGATCGGTCCGGCTGTCAGACTATGATTCCTCTTCTTCTTTTGATATTCGGATCCGTTGAATCTTGAATCTTGAATTTCTTCAACGGTGTAACGGCGTGCGACATAATACATTGATAATGGACAAAAATGTCCTTACAATATTTTCTTTAGGAAATCATTCTCTTCAAGATTTCTTACGGTATTTAAAACAGCTCATTATCGTTATAAAGTTCTCGAACACTTATAATAAAGTTGAAGCATTTATCTACTTATACACACAGTAGAAAGCTCCCATATAAATATACATATATATATTAGTCACACATATATCATATATACTAATGGCACCCCACATAAGATCTATGCTGCTGGCATACTCTGTTATCAAGTCCCCGTATCACACATATTAAGGTAAATACTACTTCGGAATCACTCTCGAACTGCATTAACATAAAAACACATACAAATGGAGGCGAAGCATAGTTCCAAGTCACTAAGAGGTCAGCACATACCCTCACGTCTCCTAGGACCCTCTGACTATCAATCAGATAGCTTGTACCAAGGAATCCTATGTCCTAGGGTACGAGTCAATATCCCCCATAAAGGTCCAATCGAGATAAGACCGTCCCAGCGCAGAAACCTCCATGATAGCAAGTAGCCCGAGTATGATTTTTATACAGATATGTAATATATGCACAATGACACAATCATATATATATAAGTATCCACATTTCTAAATTAGGTGAGCTCACGACCCATCATCACAATTATCCGTTATTAACACATTTTACTCGATTATTATGCATAATGGAATTATCATTTTTATTCTCATTTATAATGCACTTCATACTCACTTCTCCTTTCTCGAAGTATTCTAAGTATAATTTCAGTAGGCATACGCTCACTTACGTTATGGTCTAACTCCCTTACGAGTATCGATCTTTTATTTAAATATACGCATGATTTCTTATACACATGAATAATTCCTGGTTAACCCCAAATCTCATCCTACACTAAACATTACTCAACGGGGCCACCTAGGCCCTACTGGTCTCCTCTATGTCCCATTGTACTCGAACAACAATCAAGGCTTCCCATACATCTTAATCGGATTAAACCAACAGATGAGAAATATGCAGTTTTCCAGGATGGGTCGACCGATCGATCAGTGGGGGTAGATTGATCGATGCTCTTGGGTCGATCGATCGATCAAGCAGTTCTTTCCCAGAAAATAGCCATTGAAACCTATGGGTTTCATAATCCAATTTCTCCAAAAACGTCATTAACAACTCCCCAAATTCTCATATATCATTACTATAAGTTATATATACATATATGCAAGATTTCCTACGTGAAATATGTACAAATTCATCAACGAGATTGTATTACAGGTACAATTTATCTTAATTATCAAGAACCCAAATTTTTCGCTAAACTTTCACTGATTTAATTCTTTTCCCAGATTTCTCACTTCTAAATTGTTCCAATTTCGTGGGTAATCCTCTACATGTGATTGATATTTCCGAAATATATTTTTTTCCTCTAAAACATGTGATTTCATTCTCTAAACCCTTAAATTTTTCCATAACACATAGGTTTATCAATCCTAATCTAACATGAGTGATACATTATGTGACAACCCGGATATAATTATGATAAATTATATTTAAACCATGCTTATCTTATGTGATATGGATAATTTGTTATTAGTATATCTAATGCTAAGTGATTATGTTTAGTCTAATCCTACTTTCATAAATCGTGAGGTGAAAACTAGATAGTTGTATACATGTGAGTTAGGGTTGTAACACAACAAACGGTGCATCAAACGGATTTCTGAGTAAGAAGTTAGGCCGAATTTACGAACAAGGGGCAAATCTGTCCATTTCCTTTAAGTGGTAAATTGTCTTTTAGTAAACCATGTGGCTTATTTTGATTGGATGGAAAGGTGGCATGCCTTTTCCGACTTAAAACTCTTATTTTAACTTATTTCTTCACCAAATATAACCCTAGGTTCAGTTTTGAGAGATTTAAGCTTCAGGAAAGAGAAGTAGAAGTTAAGGAAGAAAGGGTTACAAACAAAAGCTAGGAAAACTATTCCAAGAAAATCCTTAAGGTGTTTCCAAGGTAAAATTATGTGTTGATATTGTTTTAATCTTCTATTATACATAGTTCAAAGTATATATATAGTGAAGTATTGATTAACACTCCATCCTCCTTTGCGATAATATGTATTGGTTCATATGTGAGATAAGTGGTGTTATAGGTCATATTGCTTTGTATTGAAACCCTTTGTGTTCAAACTAGCATATCTCTTTGAGGGATTACTGGAATTCCGAAATTCCAATTGGATATGAAAATAGACTCATATATTCATATCCTATCCGAAAAATAGAATTTAAATCCTTATGGTTAGTCCTTAGTGATGGTTACAAGTTGGTATATAGTTGTTGTTTGTATATTTCATTTCGATATTCCCTGAGTTTTGTCAAGCTTTTGAGATAGTAAATGAAGTCCAAATATTATGAAACTTTAATTATGTACTATTATGTATGTGTAATGAAAGTGTGTTGAAAATCATAGAAAGTTATGTTGTAGAAAAATTATGAAAATTCTTGGAAGTTGAAGGAACAATAGAGGACCTTGTAGGGAAGATTTCTTGTGTTATAAAGAAATGGTCATAACTTGCTCTAAGAGGCTTGAACAATTACACCATCACTTGTACTAGAAAGTATATTCATATATGTATTCATATTGATAAGGTTGGACACCTGTATTTATACAATTTAGGAATATGGCATGGTTAAGTATGGGGACAATAATTTGAGGCCATACTGGATACCCCATGAAAGAAGGTTTATATCTGCTCTTTCCCAAGGGTGTTTGAGTATGTATTTCATGTGTATATACGTTGAGAAGTATACTTTTATGTTTACTTGATTTTAGTTATAAATTCCTTACGAGGTATTTTCTATGGTTGAATGTCAATAACCTTATCAACATATATACCATTGTTTCGTCTTTACACATGTTTCATGCAATGTGACTTGAGTAGAATTATATTGTTTTGTATAGTGATTGAGAGTTACATAGATATATTAAGATAATACTTATGATTGAGATTCAGTACTGATTTAGTTGGATTAACAGGTGTAAGTTCAAATGAACAAAGTTCAGCCCCACCCGAGGGAAACATGAATACATAGTTGACAACCCAAGGTGAGTGTACTTACTGAGTTGATTATGGATATGATGTGTATGGATTATATATTGAGATGATATGGCTTATTAAATGTCATGAGATGTTGAGATGTTATGACTTATTAAAAGTCAAGAGATGTTGAGATGTTATGACTTTATAAAAGTCAAGGTATGTTGAATTGCTATGCAATTCAGGAGATGTTAGGTTATTAAAACCTATAGAGATGATTATTGCCTACGGGCAGGAGATGTGGGGTTTATTAACTCCGGATATGTTTATGCACTACACCAAAACTGGCGATTGGTCACGGCCAAAATCCCTGACCAAAGCTGTTGGTCGCGGACTTGGGCCGTGACCATTTCTGGCGTGACCATTTTCGTGGGTCGCGGCCCAAGTCCGTGACCAAAAAATGGTCATGGCCGAGAGGGGTCACGGCAGATGGTCGCGGACTTGGGCCGTGACCCATACCATGACGGGTCGCGGCCCTAATCAGTGACCCACAACCGTGACAAATTGGTCTCGACCAAAGTCCGCGACCCATGTCCGTGACAAAAAAAAAAAAATTTGGTCGCGACCCTCATCTGTGACCCACAATCGTGACAAATTGGTCGCGGCCAAAGTCCGCGACCCACTACCGTGAAAAATGGGTCGCGGCCAAAGTCCGCGACCCACAACCGTGACAAAAAAATGGTCGCGGACTTTGGCTGCGACCATTTTTATGCGCGACGAAAAAAATAAAAATGGTCATGGACAAAGTCCATGACCATATTTAACTATAATTTAAAAAATATATTTTTTTTTTGTCCAATCCTAAAATTGGGGGTCCTGTGAGTGCACCGTCGGTTGCTACGTGTAACGTTGGACGCGTACGAGGTGTTACAAATATTTATTATTGGCAAAAAAAAAAATCACATTGCGAATCGAGAACGTTGTTAGTAAACAAATAAATAAACAAACTTTTAAATATTACACGTCTTGATAATCACAGACCAAAAAAAAAATTGGGCAGAATTTCCTATATTTTCTTGACATTTCAAAACTTGTAAATGTAAAACCTGCTTATTATAAAGCCCGCACGACCATAAAATTCAACAATCAAATAATAAAAGCTCGCACGACAATAAAACTAAATAATAAAAGCCCGCACGGCTGTAACACAAAAAACAAAATCCTGAATGTCCATAACATATAAACAATCTTCATGCTGTAGACCATTGCCTCCTTCGTTTGTTCCACGTGCAAAAATCCTAAAAATGATAGGACACATAAAAAAAATATAAGAACCAAGTAGGTTTACAAAAAAATTAATCAAGCTGGAAAATTGCATATATGAGTTAAAATTATCAGTAACCAATATGCAAATTACCGTCGTATTATCAAACCGGGAGTCCCGCGGCTGCGGGGTCAGTTCCTACGAGTTACATTGGTCCCGTGGGAGGTGTTGGTGCCACCCACGGGGACGTTCGGAGGCTATTTTGAGTTCTCACCCTCTAACGCCATATTTTTAAGCCTAAGTCTACAAATATGCAAATTACCGTCGTACTCTCAAACCGGGAGCCCCGCGGCTGCGGGGTCAGTTCCTATGAGTTACTTTGGTCCCGTGGGAGGTGTTGGTGCCACCCACGGGGCTGTTCGGGGGCTGTTTCGAGTTTGCACCCTCTAACGCCATGTTTTTAAGCCTAAGTCTATAAATATGCAAATTATCATCGTATTCTCAAACCGGGAGTCCCGTGGCTGCGGGGTCAGTTCCTACGAGTTACATTGGTCCCGTGGTAGGTGTTGGTGCCACCCATGGGGCCGTTCGGCGGCTGTTTCGAGTTTTCACCCTCTAACGCCATGTTTTTAAGCCTAAGTCATGAAATGTGCAAATTACCGTCGTATTCTCAAACCGGGAGACCCGCGACTGCGGGGTCAGTTCCTACGAGTTACATTGGTCCCGTGGGAGGTGTTGGTGCCACCCACGGGGACGTTCGGGGGCTATTTCTAGTTCTGACCCTCTAACGCCATGTTTTTAAGCCTAAGTATAGAAATACGCAAATTACCGTCATATTATCAAACCGGGAGCCCCGCGACTGCGGGGTCGGTTCCTACGAGTTACATTGGTCCCGTAGGGGGGTGTTGGTGCCACCCACGGGGCCGTTCGGGGGCTGTTTCGAGTTTTCACCCCCTAATGCCATGTTTTTAAGCCTAAGTCTAGAAATATGCAAATTACCATCGTATTCTCAAACCGGGAGTCCCGCGGCTGCAGGGTCGGTCCCTACAAGTTACATTGGTCCCGTGGGAGGTGTTGGTGCCACCCACAGGGCCGTTAGAGGGCTGTTTCGAGTTTTCACCCTCTAATGCCATGTTTTTAAGCCTAAGTCAAGAAATATGCAAATTATCATCGTATTCTGAAATCGGGAGTCCCACGGTTGTGGGGTCAGTTCCTACGAGTTACATTGGTCCCGTGGGAGGTGTTGGTGCTACCCACGGGGCCGTTCGGGGGTTGTTTCGAGTTTTCACCCTCTAATGCAATGTTTTTAAGCCTAAGTCCAAAAATATGCAAATTATCGTCGTATTCTCAAACCGGGAGTCCCGCGGGTGCGGGGTCAGTTCCTACGAGATACATTGGTCCCGTGGGAGGTGTTGGTGCCACCCACGGGGCCGTTCGGGGGCTATTTCGAGTTTTCACACTCTAACGCCATGTTTTTAAACCTAGGTCAAGAAATATGCAAATTACCATCGTATTCTCAAACCGAGAGACCCGCGGTTGCGGGGTCAGTTCCAACGAGTTACATTGGTTCCGTGGGAGGTGTTGGTGCCACCCACGGGGACGTTTGGGGGCTATTTTTAGTTCTCACCCTCTAACGCCGTGTTTTTAAGCCTAAGTCTAGAAATATGCAAATTACCGTTGTATTCTCAAACTGGGAGCCCCGCAGAAGCGGAGTCAGTTCCTACGAGTTACATTGATCCCGTAGGGGGTGTTGGTGCCACCCACGGGGCCGTTCGGGGGTTGTTTTGAGTTTTCACCCCCTAACGCCATATTTTTAAGCCTAAGTCGAGAAATATGAAAATTACCGTCATATTCTCAAACCGGGAGACCCACGGCTACGGGGTCAGTTCCTATGAGTTAGATTGGTTCCGTGGGAGTTATTGGTGCCACCCACGGGGACGTTCGGGGGCTATTTCGAGTTCTCACCCTCTAACGCCGTGTTTTTAAGCCTAGGTCTAGAAATACACAAATTACAGTCGTATTCTCAAACCAGGAGCCCCGCGGCTGCGGGGTCAGTTCCTACGAGTTAATTAGTCCCGTGGGAGGTGTTGGTGCCACCCACGGGGACGTTCGGGGGATGTTTTGAGTTCTCACCCTCTAACGCATTATTTTTAAGCCTAAGTCTAGAAAGATGCAAATTATCTTTCTATTCTCAAACCGGGAGTCCTGCGGCTACGGGGTAAGTTCCTACGAGTTACATTGGTCCCGTGGGAGGTGTTGGTGCCACCCACGGGGACGTTCGGGGGTTGTTTCTAGTTCTAACCCTCTAACGCCATATTTTTAATACTAAGACTAAAAATACGTAAATTACCGTCGTATTCTCAAACCGGGAGCCCCGCGACTGCGGGGTCGGTTCCTACGAGTTACAGTGGTCCCGTGGGAGGTGCTGGTGCCACCCACGGGGCCGTTCGGAGGATGTTTAGAGTTTTGACCCTCTAATGCCATGTTTTTAAGTCTAAGTCAAGAAATATGCAAATTACCGTCGTACTCTCAAAACGGGAGACCCGCAGCTGTGGGGTCAGTTCCTAAGAGTTACATTGGTCCCGTGGGAGGTGTTGGTGCCACCGACGGGGCCGTTCGGGGGCTGTTTCGAGTTCTCACCCTCTAACGCCATGTTTTTAAGCCTAAGTCTAGAAATATGCAAATTACCGTCGTATTCTTGGACCGGGAGTCCCGTGGTTGGGGGGGTCAGTTCCTACGAGTTACATTGGTCCCGTAGGAGGTGTAGGTGCCACCCACGGGGACGTTCGGGGGTTGTTTCGAGTTCTCAACCTCTAAAGCCATGTTTTTAAGCCTAAGTCTAGAAATATGCAAATTACCGTTGTACTCTCAAACCGGGAGACCCGCGGCTGCGGGGTCAGTTCCTACGAGTTACATTGGTCCCGTGGGATGTGTTGGTGCCACCCACGGGTCCATTCGGGTGCTGTTTCGAGTTTTCACCCTCTAACGCCATGTTTTTAAGCCTAAGTCTAAAAATATGCAAATTACCTATCTATTCTCAAACCGGGAGTCCCGCAGCTGCGAGGTGAGTTCCTACAAGTTACATTGGTCCCGTGGGAGGTGTTAGAACCACCCACGGGGCCGTTCGGGGGTTGTTTCGAGTTCTCACCCTCTAACGCCATGTTTTTTAGCCTAAGTCTAGAAATATGAAAATTACCTTCGTATTCTCAAACCGGAAGTCTCGCGACTGCGAGGTCAGTTACCATGAGTTACATTGGTCCCGTGGGAGGTCTTGGTTCCGCCCACGGGGCCGTTCGGGGGATATTTTGAGTTCTCACCCTCAAACGCCATGTTTTTAAGCCTAAGTCTAGAAATATGCAAATTATCATCGTATTCTCAAACCGGGAGTCCCGCGGCTGCGGGTTCAGTACCTACGAGTTACATTGGTCCCGTGGGAGGTGTTGGTGCCGCCCGCGGGGCCGTTCGGGGGCTGTTTCGAGTTCTCAACCTCTAACGCCATGTTTTTAAGCCTAAGTCTAGAAATATACAAATTAACTTCGTATTCCCAAACCGGGAGTCCCGCGGCTGCGAGGTCAGTTCCTACGAGTTTCATTGGTCCCGTGGGAGGTGTTGGTGCCACCCACAGGTCCGTTCGGGGCTGTTTCGAGTTCTCACCCTCTAACGCCATGTTTTTAAGCCTAAGTCTAGAAATATGCAAATTACCTTCGTATTCCCAATCTGGGAGACCCGCGACTGCGGGGTCAGTTCCTACGAGTTACATTGGTCCCCTGGGAGGTGTTGGTTCCACCCACGGGGATGTTCGGGGGCTGTTTCGAGTTCTCACCCTCTAACGCCATGTTTTTAAGCCTAAGTCTAGAAATATACAAATCATCGTCGTACTCTCAAACCAGGAGACCCGCGGCTGTGGGGTCTGTTCCTACGAGTTAAATTGGTCCCGTGGGAGGTGTTGGTACCACCCACGGGGCCGTTCGGGGGTTGTTTCGAGTTCTCACCCTCTAACCCCATGTTTTTAAGCCTAAGTCTAAAAATATGCAAATTATCGTCGTATTCTCAAACCGGGAGTCCCGCGACTGCGGGTTCAGTTACTACGAGTTACATTGGTCCCGTGGGAGGTGTTGGTGCCACCCACGGGGCCGTTCAGGGGCTATTTCGAGTTTTCACCCTCTCACGCAATGTTTTTAAGCATAAGTCAAGAAATATGCAAATTATCGTCGTATTCTCAAACCGGGAGACCCGCAGCTGCAGGGTCAGTTCCTACGAGTTACATTGGTCCTGTGTTAGGTGTTGGTGCCACCCACGGGGACTTTCGGGGGCTGTTTCTAGTTCTCACCCTCTAACGCCATGTTTTCAAGCCCAAGTCTAGAAATACGCAAATTACCGTCGTATTCTCAAACCGGGAGTCAAGCGGCTGCGGGGTTAGTTCCTATGAGTTACATTGATCCGATGGGAGGTGTTGGTGCCACCCACGAGGCCGTTAGAGGGCTGTTTCGAGTTTTCACACTCTAAGGCCATGTTTTTAAACCTAACTCAAGAAATATGGAAATTATCGTCGTATTCTCAAACCGGAAGTCCCGCGGGTGTGGGGTCAGTTCCTACGAGTTACATTGGTCCTGTGGGAGGTGTTGGTGCCACCGACGGGGCCGTTCGGGTGCTATTTCGAGTTCTTACTCTCTAACACCATGTTTTTAATCCTATGTCTAGAAATATGCAAATTACCTTCGTATGCTCAAACCGGGAGTCCCGGGGCTGCAGGGTCAGTTCCTAGGAGTTACATTGGAACCATGGGAGTTGTTGGTTCCACCCACGGAGCCGTTCGATGGCTGTTTCGAGTTCTCACCGTCAAACGCCATGTTTTTAAGTCTAAGTCTAGAAATTTGCAAATTATCGTCGTATTCTCAAATCGAGAGTCCCGCAGCTGCGGGGTCAGTTCCTATGAGTTACATTGGTACCGTGGGAGGTATTGGTGCCGCCCACGAGATCGTTCGGGGGCTGTTTCCAGTTCTCAACCTCTAACGCCATGTTTTTAAGCCTAAGTCTATAAATATTCAAATTACCTTCGTTTTCCAAAACCGGGAGTCCCACGGCTGCGGGGTCAGCTCCTACGAGTTACATTGGTCCCGTGGGAGGTGTTGGTGCCACACACGGGGCCGTTCGGGGACTGTTTCGAGTTATCACCCTCTAACGCCAAGTTTTTAAGCCTAAGTATAGAAATACGCAAATTACCTTCGTATTCTCAAATCGGGAGTCCCGCGGCTGCGGGTTCAGTTCCTATGAGTTACATTGGTCCCGTGGGAGGTGTTGGTGCCACCCACGGAGACGTTCAGGGGGTGTTTCGAGCCCTCACCCTCTAACTCCATGTTTTGCTTAAGTATAGAAATATGAAAATTATGGTCATACTCTCAAACCAGGAGACCCGCGGCTGCGGGGTCAGTTCCTATGAGTTACATTAGTCCCATGGGAGGTGTTGGTGCCACCCACGGGGACGTTCAGGGGTTGTTTCGAGTTCTCACCCTCTAACGCCATGTTTTTAAGCCTAAGTCAAGAAATATGCAAATTATCGTCGTATTCTCAAATCGGGAGTCCCGCGGTAATGGGGTCAGTTCCTATGAGTTAAATTGGTCCCGTGGGAGGTGTTGGTGCCACCCATGAGGTAGTTCGGGGGCTGTTTCGAGTTCTCACCCTCTAACACCATGTTTTGCTTAAGTCTAGAAATATGCAAATTACCATGGTACTCTCAAACCGGGAGACCCGCGGCTGTGGGGTCAGTTCTTACGAGTTACATTGGTCCCGTGGGAGGTGTTGGTGCCACCCACAGGGCGGTTCGGGGACTGTTTTGAGTTCTCACCCTCTAACGCCATGTTTTAAAGCCTAAGTCTAGAAATATGCAAATTACCATCGTATTCTCAAACCGGGAGTCCCGCGGCTGCGGGGTCAGTTCCTACGAGTTACATTGGTCCCGTAGGAGGTGTTGGTTCCACCCACGGGGACGTTCGGGGGTTGTTTCGAGTTCTCACCCTCTAAAGACATGTTTTTAAGCCTAAGTCTAGAAATATGCAAATTATCGTCGTACTCTTAAACCGGGAGACCCGCGGCTGCGGGGTCAGTTCCTACGAGTTACATTGGTCCCGTGGGAGGTGTTGGTCCCACCCACGGGGCCTTTCGGGGGCTGTTTCTACTTCTCACCCTCTAAGGCCATGTTTTTAAGCCTAAGTCTAGAAATATGCAAATTACCGTTGTATTCTCAAATCGGGAGCCCCGTGGATGCGGATTCAGTTCCTACGAGTTACATTGATCCCGTAGGGGGTGTTGGTGCCACCTGCGGAGACGTTCAGGGGCTGTTTTCAGTTCTCACCCTCTAACGCCATGTTTTAAGCCTAAGTCTAGAAATATGCACATTATTGTCATATTCTCAAATCGGGAGCCCCGCGGCTGCTGGGTCAGTTCCTATGAGTTACATTGGTCCCGTAAGGGGTGTTGGTCCCACCCACGAGGCCGTTCGGGGGCTGCTTCGAGTTTTCACCCTCTAACACCATGTTTTTAAGCCTAAGTCTAGAAATATGCAAATTATAATCGTATTCTCAAATCGGGAGTCCCGCGGCTGCGGGGTCAGGTTCTACGAGTTACATTGGTCCCGTGGGAGGTGTTGGTGCCACCCACAGTGCCGTTTGAGGGCTGTTTCGAGTTTTTACCCTCTAATGCCATATTTTTAAGCCTAAGTCAAGAAATATGTAAATTATAATGGTATTCTCAAATCGGGAGTCCCGGGGCTGTGGGGTCAGTTCCTACGAGTTACATCAGTCCCGTGGGAGGTGTTGGTGCAACCCACGGGGCTGTTCGGAGGGTGTTTCGAGTTTTCACCCTCTAACACCATGTTTTTAAGCCTAAGTCTAGAAATATGCAAATTACCATCGTACTCTCAAACCGGGAGACCCGCGGATGTAGGGTCAGTTCCTACGAGTTACATTGGTCCCGTGGGAGGTGTTGGTGCCACCCACGGGGTCGTTCGGGGGCTATTTCGAGTTCTCACCCTCTAACGATATTTTTTTAAGCCTAAGTCTAGAAATATGTAAATTACCTTCGTATTCTAAAATCTGGGGACCCGCGGCTGCGGGGTCAGTTCCTACGAGTTACATTGGTCCCGTGGGAGCTATTGGTGCCACCCACGGGGACATTCGGGGGCTGTTTTGAGTTCTCACCCTCTAACGCCATGTTTTTAAGCCTAAGTCTAGAAATATGCAAATTACCTTCGTATTCTCAAATGGGGAGTCCCGCGGCTGCGGGGTCAGTTCCTACGAGTTACCATAGTCCCGTGGGAGGTGTTGGTGCCACCCACGGGGACGTTCGGGGGCTATTTCGAGATCTCACCCTCTAACGCCATGTTTTTAAGCCTAAGTCTAGAAATATGCAAATCAACATCGTATTCTCAAATCGGGAGTCCCGCGGCTACGGGGTCAGTTCCTACGAGTTACATTGGTCCTGTGGGAGGTGTTGGTGCCACCCACGGAGCCGTTCGGGGGCTATTTCGAGTTCTCACCCTCTAACGCCATGTTCTGCTTAAGTCTAGAAATATGCAATTTACCGTTGTACTCTCAAATCGGGAGACCCGCGGCTGTAGGGTCATTTCCTACGAGTTACATTGGTCCAGTGGGAGGTGTTGCTTCCACCCACGAGGCCGTTCGGGGGCTGTTTCGAGTTTTCACCCTCTAACGCCATGTTTTTAAGCCTAAATCAAGAAATATGCAAATTACCGTCGTATTCTCAAATCGGGAGACCCGCAGCTGCGGGGTCAGTTCCTACGAGTTACATTGGTTCCGTGGGAGGTGTTGGAGCCACGCACGAGGCCGTTCGAGGGCTATTTCAAGTTTTCACCCTCTAACGCCATATTTTTAAGCCTAAGTCTAGAAATATGCAAATTACCTCCGTATTCTCAAACCCGGAGTCCCACGGCTGCGGGCTTTGTTCCTACGAGTTACATTGGTCCCGTGGGAGGTGTTGGTGACACCCACGCGGCCGTTCGGGGGCTGTTTCGAGTTCTCAACCTTTAACGCCATGTTTTTAAGCCTAAGTCTACAAATATTCAAATTACCTTCGTGTTCCCAAACCGGGAGTCCCGCGGCTGCGGGGTCAGGTCCTACGCGTTTTATTGGTCCCGTGGGAGGTGTTGGTGCCACCCACGGGGACGTTCGGGGGCTGTTTGGAGTTCTCACCCTCTAACACTATGTTTTTTACCCTAAGTCTAGAAATATGCAAATTACCTTCGTATTCCCAAACCGGGAGCCCCGCGGCTGCGTGGTCAGTTCCTACGAGTTACATTGATCCCGTAGGGGGTATTGGTGCCATCCACAGGGACGTTGGAGGGCTATTTCGAGTTCTCACCCTCTAACGCCATGTTTTTAAGCCTAAGTCTAGAAATATGCAAATTATCATCGTATTCTCAAACTGGGAGTCCCGCGGCTGCGGGGTCAGTTCCTACGAGTTACATTGGTCCCGTGGGAGGTCTTAGTGCCACCCACGGGAACGTTCGGGGGCTGTTTCGAGTTTTCATCCTCTAACGCCATGTTTTTAAGCCTATTTCTAAAAATATGAAAATTATCATCATATTCTAAAACCGGGAGTCCCGCGGCTGCGGGGTCAGTTCCTACGTGTTACATTGGTCCCGTGGGAGGTGTTGGTGCCACCCACGGGGCCGTTCAGGGGCTGTTTCGAGTTCTCACCCTCTAACGCCATTTTTTAAGCCTAAGTCTAGAAATATGAAAATTATCTTTATATGCTCAAACCGGGAGACCCGCGGCTGCGGGGTCAGATCCTACGAGTTACAATTGTCCCGTGGGAGGTGTTGGTGCCACCCACAGGCACGTTCGGGGGCTGTATCTAGTTCTGACCCTCTAACACCATGTTTTAAAGACTAAGTCTAGAAATACACAAATTACCGTCGTATTCTCAAACCGGGAGCCCCGCGACTGCTGGGGCAGTTCCTACGAGTTACATTGGTCCCGTGGGAGGTGCTGGTGCCACCCACGGGGCTGTTTCAAGTTTTGACACTCTAACACCATGTTTTTAAGCCTAAGTCAAGAAATATGCAAATTACCGTCATACTCTCAAACTGGGAGACCCGCGGCTGTGGGGTCAGTTCCTATGAGTTTCATTGGTCCCGTGGGAGGTGTTGGTGCCACCGACGGGGCCGTTCGGGGGCTGTTTCGAGTTCTCACCCTGTTACGCCATGTTTTTAAGCCTAAGTCTAGAAATATGAAAATTACCGTCGTATTCTCAAATCGGGAGTCCCGCGGTTGGGGGGGTCAGTTCCTAGGAGTTACATTGCTCCCGTAGGAGGTGTTAGTGCCACCCACGGGGACGTTCGGGGGCTGTTTCGAGTTCTCACCCTCTAAAGCCATGTTTATAAGCCTAAGTCTAGAAATATGTAAATTACCGTCGTACTCTCAAACCGAGAGACTCGCGGCTGCGGGGTTAGTTCCTACGAGTTACATTTGTCCCGTGGGAGGTGTTGGTGCCACCCACGGGTCCATTCGTGTGCTATTTCGAGTTTTCACCTTCTAACGCCATGTTTTTAAGCCTAAGTCTAAAAATATGCAAATTACCTCCGTGTTCTCAAACCGGGAGTCCCGCGGCTATGAGGTGAGTTCCTACGAGTTACATTGGTCCCGTGGGAGGTGTTGGTGCCACCCACGGGGCCGTTCGGGGGCTGTTTCGAGTTCTCACCCTCTAACGCCTTTTTTTTAGCCTAAGTCTAGAAATATGCAAATTACCTTCGTATTCTCAAAACGGGAGTCCCGCGGCTACGAGGTCAGTTCCCAGGAGTTACATTGCTCCCGTGGGAGGTCTTGGTGCCACCCACGGGGCCGTTCGGGGGCTGTTTTGAGTTCTCACCCTCAAACGCCATGTTTTTAAGTCTAAGTCTAGAAATATGCAAATTATCATCGTATTCTAAAATCGGGAGTCCCGCGGCTACGGGGTCAGTACCTACGAGTTACATTGGTCCCGTGGGAGGTGTTGGTGCCGCCCACGGGGCCGTTCGGGGGATGTTTCAAGTTCTCAACCTCTAACGCCATGTTTTTCAACCTAAGTTTAGAAATATACAAATTACCTTCGTATTCCCAAACCGGGAGTCCCGCGGCTGCGGGGTCATTTCCTATGAGTTTCATTGGTCCTGTGGGAGGTGTTGGTGCCACCCACAGGTCCGTGCGGGGCTATTTTGAGTCCTCACCCTCTAACGCCATGTTTTTAAGCCTAAGTCTAGAAATATGCAAATTACCTTCATATTCCCAATCCGGGAGTCCCGCGGCTGCGGGGTCAGTTCCTACGAGTTACATTGGTCCCATGAGAGGTGTTGGTGCCACCCACGGGGACGTTCGGGGGTTGTTTCGAGTTCTCGCCCTCTAACGCCATGTTTTTAAACCAAAGTCTAGATATATACAAATTACCGTCGTGCATCTCAAACCCGGAGACCCGCGGCTGCGGGGTCAGTTCCTACGAGTTAAATTATTCCCGTGGGTGGTGTTGGTGCCACCCACGGGGCCGTTCGGGGGCTGTTTCGAGTTCTCACCCTCAAACGCCATGTTTTTAAGCCTAAGTCTAAAAATATTCAAATTATCGTCGTATTCTCAAAACGGGAGTCCCGCGACTGCGGGGTCAGTTACTACGAGTTATATTGGTCCCGTGGGAGGTGTTGGTGCCACCCACGGGGTCGTTCAGTGGATGTTTCGAGTTTTCACCCTCTCACGCCATGTTTTTAAGCATAGGTCAAGAAATATGCAAAATATCATCGTATTCTCAAACCGGGAGACCCGCAGCTACCGGGGCAGTTCCTACGAGTTACATTGGTCCTGTGGGAGGTGTTGGTGCCACCCCCGGGGACTTTCGGGGGCTGTTTCTAGTTCTCACCCTCTAACGCCATGTTTTTAAGCCTAAGTCTAGAAATACGCAAATTATCGTCGTATTCTCAAACCGGGAGTCCCGCGGCTGCGGGGTTAGTTCCTACGAGTTACATTGATCCCGTGGGAGGTGTTAGTGCCACCCACGGGACCGTTAGAGGGCTGTTTCGAGTTTTCACACTCTAAGGCTATGTTTTAAAACCTAAGTCAAGAAATATGGAAATTATCGTCGTATTGTCAAACTGAAAGTCCCACGGGTGGTGGGGTCAGTTCCTACGAGTTACATTGGTCCTGTGGGAGGTGTTGATGCCACCGACGGGGCCGTTCGGGTGCTATTTCGAGTTCTTACCCTCTAACGCCATGTTTTTAAGCCTATGTCTAGAAATAAGCAAATTACCTTCGTATGCTCAAACCGGGAGTCCCGCGGCTGCGGGGTCAGTTCCTAGGAGTTACATTGGACCCGTGGGAGGTGTTGGTTCCACCCACGGGGCCGGTCGATGGCTATTTCGAGTTCTCACCGTCAAACGCCATATTTTTAAGCCTAAGTCTAGAAATTTGAAAATTATCATCGTTTTCTCAAACCGGGAGTCCCACGAGATCGTTCGGGGGCAGTTTCCAGTTCTCAACCTCTAACGCCATGTTTTTAAGCCTAAGTCTATAAATATGCAAATTACCTTCGTATTCCCAAACCGGGAGTCCCACGGCTGCGGGGTCAGTTCCAACGAGTTACATTGGTCCCATGGGAGGTGTTGGTGCCACCGACGGGGACGTTCGGGGACTGTTCTGAGTTCTCACTTCGTAACGCCATGTTTTTAAGCCTAAGTCTAGAAATATGAAAACTAACTTCGTATTCTCAAATCGGGAGTCCCGCGGCTGCGAGTTCAGTTCCTACGAGTTACATTGGTCCCGTGGGAGGTGTTAGTGCCACCCACGGGGACGTTTAGGGGCTGTTTCGAGTTCTGACCCTCTAATGCCATGTTTTGCTTAAGTCTAAAAATATGAAAATTACGGTCTTACTCTCAAACCGGGAGGCCCGCGGCTGTGGGGTCAGTTCCTACGAGTTACATTAGTCCCGTGGGAGGTGCTGGTGCCACCCACGGGGACGTTCAGGGGCTGTTTCGAGTTCTCACCCTCTAAAGCCAAGTTTTTAAGCCTAAGTCAGGAAATATGCAAATTATCTTCCTATTCTTAAATCGGGAGTCCCGCGGCAGTGGGGTCAGTTCTTATGAGTTACATTGGTCCCGTGGGAGGTGTTGGTGCCACCCACGAGGCGGTTCGGGGGCTGTTTCGAGTTCTCACCCTCTAACGCCATGTTTTTAAGCCAAGTCTAGAAGTATGCAAATTACCATCGTATTCTCAAACCGGGAGTCCCGCGGCTGCGGGGTCAGTTCCTAGGAGTTACATTGGTCCCGTAGGTGGTGTTGGTGCCACCCACGGGGAAGTTCGGAGGCTGTTTCGAGTTCTCACCCTCTAAAGACATGTTTTGAAGCCTAAGTCTAGAAATATGCAAATTATCGTCGTACTCTCAAACCGGGAGACCCGCAGCTGCGGGCTCAGTTCCTACGAGTTACGTTGGTCCTGTGGGAGGTGTTGGTGCCACCCACGGGGACGTTCGGGGGTTGTTTCTAGTTCTCACCCTCTAACACCATATTTTTAAGCCTAAGTCTAGAAATATGCAAATAACAATTGTATTCTCAAACCGGGAGCCCCGCGGCTGTGGGGTCAGTTCCTACGAGTTACATTGGTCCCGTAGGGGGTGTTGGTGCCACCTACGGGGACGTTTCGAGGATGTTTCTAGTTCTCAACCTCTAACTCCATGTTTTTAAGCCTAAGTCTAGAAATATGAAAATTACCATCGTATTCTCAAACCGGGATTCCCGCGGCTGCGGGGTCAGATCCAACGAGTTACATTGGTCCCGTGGGAGGTGTTGGTGCCACCCATTGGGCCGTTTGAGGGCTGTTTCGAGTTTTCGCCCTCTAATGCCATATTTTTAAGCCTAAGTCAAGAAATATGCAAATTATCATCATATTCTCAAATCGGAAGTCCTGCGGCTGTGGGGTCAGTTCCGACGAGTTACATTGATCCCGTGGGAGGTGTTGGTGCCACCCACGGGGCCGTTCGAAGGCTATTTCGCGTTTTCCCCCTCTAACGCCATGTTTTTTAGCCTAAGTCTAGAAATATGCAAATTACCGTCGTACTCTCAAACCGGGAGACCCGCGGATGTCGGGTCAGTTCCTACGAGTTACATTGGTACCGTGGGAGGTGTTGGTACCACCCACGGGGCCGTTCGGGGGCTGTTTTGAGTTCTCACCCTCTAACGCCATTTTTCTAAGCCTAAGTCTAGAAATATGTAAATTACCTTCGTATTCTCAAACCGGGAGTCTCGCGGCTGCGGGGTCAGTTCCTACGAGTTACATTGGTCCCGTGGGGGCTGTTGGTGCCACCCACGGGGACATTCGGGGGCTGTTTTAAGTTCTCACCCTCTAACGCCATGTTTTTAAGCCTAAGTCTAAAAATATGCAAATTACCTTCGTATTCTCAAACGGGGAGTCCCGCGGCTGCGGGGTCAGTTCCTACGAGTTACCTTAGTCCCGTGGGAGGTGTTGGTGCCACCCATGGGGACGTTCGGGGGCTGTTTCGAGATCTCACCCTCTAACGCCATGTTTTTAAGCCTAAATCTAGAAATATTCAAATTAACGTCGTATTCTCAAATCGGGAGTCCCGCAGCTACGGGGTCAGTTCCTACGAGTTACATTGGTCCCTTGGGAGGTGTTGGTGCCACCCACGGGGCCATTCGGAGGCTATTTCGAGTTCTCATCCTCTAACGCCATGTTTTGCTTAAGTCTAGAAATATGCAAACTACCGTCGTACTCTCAAACCGGGAGACCCGCGGTTGTGGGGTCAGTTCCTATGAGTTACATTGGTCCCGTGGGAGGTGTTAGTGCCACCCAAGGGGCCGTTAAGGGGCTGTTTTGAGTTCTCACCCTCTAACGCCTAGTTTTTAAGCCTAAGTCTAGAAATATGCAAATTACCGTCGTATTCTCACATTGGGATGCACGCGGCTGCGGGGTCAGTTCCTACGAGTGACATTGGTCCCATAGGAGGTGTTGGTGCCACCCATGGGGACATTCGGGGGCTGTTTCGAGTTCTCACCCTCTAAATACATGTTTTTAAGCCTAAGTCTAGAAATATGCAAATTACCGTCGTACTCTCAAACCGGGAGACCCGCGGCTGCGGGATCAGTTCCTACGAGTTACATTGGTCCGATGGGAGGTGTTGGTGCCACCCACGGGGTCGTTCGGGGGTTGTTTCGATTTTTCACCCTCTAACGCCATGTTTTTAAGCCTATGTCTAAAAATATGCAAATTATCGTCGTATTTTCAAATCGGGAGTCCCGCGGCTGCGGGGTCAGTTCCTACGAGTTACTTTGGTCCCGTGGGAGGTGTTGGTGCCACCCATAGGGCCGATCGCGGGCAGTTTTGAGTTTTCACCCTCTAACACCATGTTTTAAAGCCTAAGTCAAGAAATATGCAAATTACCATCGTATTCTCAAATCGGGAGACCCAGGGCTACGGGGTCAGTTCCTACGAGTTACATTGGTTCCGTGGGAGGTGTTTGAGCCACGCACGGGGCCGTTCGAGGGCTATTTCGAGTTTTCACCCTCTAACGCCATATTTTTAAACCTAATTTAGAAATATGCAAATTACCTCCATATTCTCAAACCGGGAGTCCCACGGCTACGGGGTTTGTTCCTACGAGTTACATTGGTCCCGTGGGAGGTGTTGGTGACACCCACGTAGCCGTTCGGGGGCTGTTTCGAGTTCTCACCCTCTTACGCCAGGTTTTTAAGCCTAAGTCTAGAAACGTACAAATTACCTTCGTATTCTCAAACAGGGAGTCCCACGGACGCGAGGTCAGTTCCTAGGAGTTACATTGGTCCCGTGGAGATGTTGGTGCCCCCCACGGGGCCTTTCGGGGGATGTTTCGAGTTCTCACCCTCAAACGCCATGTTTTTAACCCTAAGTCTAGAAATATACAAATTATCATCGTATTCTCAAACCGAGAGTCCCGCGGCTGTGGGGTCAGTTCCTAGGAGTTATATTGGCCCCGTGGGAGGTGTTAGTGTGGCCCATGGGGCCGTTCGGGGGATGTTTCGAGTTCTCAACCTCTAACGCCATGTTTTTAAGCCTAAGTCTAGAAATATACAAATTACCTTCGTGTTCCCAAACCGGGAGTCCCGCGGCTGCGGTGTCAGTTCCTACGAGTTTTATTTGTCCCGTGGGAGGTGTTGGTGCCACCCACGGGGACGTTCGGGGGATGTTTCGAGTTCTCACCCTCTAACACCATGTTTTTAACCCTAAGTCTAGAAATATGAAAATTACCTTCGTATTCCCAAACCGGGAGTCCCGCGGCTGCGGGTTCAGTTCCTACGAGTTACATATGTCCCGTGGGAGGTGTTGGTGCCACCCACAGGTACGTTCGATGGCTGTTTCGAGTTCTCACCTTCTAACGCCATATTTTTAAGCCTAAGTCTAGAATTATGCAAATTATCATCGTATTCTCAAACTAGGAGTCCCGCGGCTGCGGGGTTAGTTCTTATGAGTTACATTGGTCCCGTGGGAGGTGTTGGTGCCACCCACGGGGCCATTCGGGGGCTGTTTTGAGTTTTCACCCACTAACGCTATGTTTTTAAGCCTAAGTCAAGAAATATGCAAATTACCGTCGTATTCTCAAACCGGGAGACCCACGACTGAGGGGTCAGTTCCTGCGAGTTACATTGGTTCCGTGGGAGGTGTTGGAGCCACGCAGGGGGCCGTTCGAGGGCTATTTTGAGTTTTCACCCTCTAACGCCATATTTTAAAGCCTAAGTCTAGAAATATGTAAATTACCTCCGTATTCTTAAATCAGGAGTCCCACGGCTGCGGGGTTTGTTCCTATGAGTTACATTGGTCCCGTGGGAGGTGTTGGTGACACCCGCGGAGATGTTCGGGGGCTGTTTCGAGTTCTCACCCTCTAACGCCATGTTTTAAGCCTAAGTCAAGAATTATGAAAATTACCATCGTAGTCTCAAACCGGGAGTTCCGCGGCTGCGGGGTCGATTCGTACGAGTTACATTGGTCCCATGGGAGGTGTTGGAGCCACGCACGGGGCCGTTCGAGGGCTATTTCGAGTTTTCACCCTCTAACGCCATATTTTTAAGCCTAAGTCTAGAAATATGCAAATTACCTCCGTATTCTCAAACCGGGAGTCCCACGACTGCGGGGTTTGTTCCTACGAGTTACATTGGTCCCGTGGGAGGTGTTGGTGACACCACGCGGCCGTTCGGGGGATGTTTCGAGTTCTCACCCTCTAACGCTAGGTTTTTAAGCCTAAGTCTAGAAACGTACAAATTGCCTTTGTATTCTCAATTAGGGAGTCCCGCGGCTGCGAGGTCTGTTCCTAGGAGTTACATTGGTCCCGTGGAGATGTTGGTGCCACCCACGGGGCCTTTCGGGGGATGTTTCGAGTTCTCACACTCAAACGCCATATTTTTAAGCCTAAGTCTAGAAATATACAAATTATCATCGTATTCTCAAACCGGGAGTCCCGCGGCTGTGGGGTCAGTTCCTACTAGTTACATTGGTCCTGTGGGAGGTGTTGGTGCCACCCACGGTGCCGTTTGGGGGCTGTTTCGAGTTTTCACACTCTAACGCCATGTTTTTAAGCCTAAGTCTATAAATATGTAAATTACCTTCGTATTCTCAAATTAGGAGAACCGCGGCTGCGGGGTCAGTTCCTACGAGTTACATTGGTCCCGTGGGAGGTGTTGGCGCCACCCACGGGGACATTCAAGGGCTGTTTCGACTTTTCACCCTCTAACGCCATGTTTTTAAGCCTAAGTCAAGAAATATGCAAATTACCGTCGTAGTCTCAAACTGGGAGTCCCGCGGCTGTGGGGTCAGTACCTACGAGTTACATTGGTCCCGTGGGAGGTGTTGGTGCAACCCACGGGGACGTTCGGGGGCTGTTTCTAACTTTCACCCTCTAACGCCATGTTTTTAAGCCCAAGTCTAAAAATTTACAAATTATCGTCGTATTCTCAAATCGGGAGTCCCACGGTTGCGGGGTCAGTTCCTACGAGTTACATTGGTCCCGTGAGAGGTGTTGGTGCCACCCACGGGACCGTTCGGGGGTTGTTTTGAGTTCTCACCCTCTAACGCCATGTTTTTAAACCTAAGTCTAAAAATATACAAATTACCTTCGTATTCTCAAACTGGGAGTCCCGCGGCTACGGGATCAGTTCCTACGAGTTACATTGGTCCCGTGGGAGGTGTTGGTGCCACCCACGGGGGACCGTTCGGGGGCTATTTTGAGTTTTCACCCTCTAACGCCATGTTTTTAAGTAATCGTATATAGGTTGATTTAGTGTAAATTTACACCTGCCTAGATTATAGTAATGAGAAGCGTCTAAATCAACTTGTATACGATTACTTATTACGTATTTCCTTTTCACCCTCGTTACTTATTATATATGTATATATAGAGAGATAGACAAATATATATATATATATATATATATATATATATATATATATATATATATAGAGAGAGAGAGAGAGAGAGAAATAGAGAGAGAGAGAGTGAGAGAGATTTACCGGAATGTGTGTAAAGAGAGAGATGGTAGTCGAAATATGTGAGAAAAAGGAAAGGAGTCGCCGCTGCTGCAACCAAAAGGGAAAAAATTATTAAAACTGATCTATCTAAACTCATAATAGAGGCGAATGGAAATTATCCAAGAAAATTAGCTCAAGAACCTTGTACATACACACTTTTGGGCCACCAGAAAAAGATGCAAAGACAAATGGGCATAGTCTAAACTTTAGCTCATTTGTATACAAATGAAAAACAGAGTTATTAGTAACCTTTAAAATCATCCAAACTTTCGCCCACAATCTACTTTAGTTTCAACAAATAAAAAAGGAAATAAGATTGTCAAAATGATTTCCGATATTGCATTATTGTTTACCTATTACTAAAAAAAATTATACCAAAGCTGCTCTGGTAGGGAGGGAGCAAAAACACGTGATGAAAACCTAAAAAAAAAACTTGAAATCATTTTCAACTCTCTATTTCTTTACGACTTTTCAGGATTTTAAACAATTACAAAATGGATTTTGTTAAAAAAAGGATATGAAAAAACCGTATGAGCTTGAGTATGAGGAAACTAACCTGAGTTCCTCAGATTTTTTGTTCTACCTAGATCCGTGAATCAAATCTTCACACAAACTTATGAAACTGAACTCAACATTACGCCTAAAAAAATTGGTGTGAAGCACCCGAAACTAGCCATTTGAGATTGAGGAGGATCTAAAAAAAACTAACATGCGGTGACCCATTCGTCTGAGATATGGAGAGGAAAGATATGGAAATACCACACCCCACCTTAGTGGCGGATCCATGGAGCCAAATCCAATAAAAAAAAATCAACGACACTAATAAATAATCAAGCATAGAAACCAATAAGCGATAAAACATAAATATTTAATTGGGGTTTAATTTAAGTTGTATCAGGATTTATGCTTAGACTAACGGTGGTCATGAATGAAAAATGATGTCGTGCTTTTCGTGGCCATGTGTATCACTTGTCATGAAGTGAAGGTCGAGCACCAGAAGCCAATAGGGTTGTTGCAACCCCTACATAAACACGACACAACTCGAACTCCGATACAACATGACATGGCTATTAACTAATTGGGTATTGGTTGAGTAAATATTAACACTAACCCGATTGAACATCACACGAAAAACCAGTATGACAAGGCACACCCTAAAATTGAATAATTATTGGTTGAGTAACTATATTTTCCCACAGTTTCTGATAGAAAATAAAAATTCCACGGTTTTTCAATTTTCATAACTTTGTTATCCAAACACACCCTAAAATTAATTGCTAATACGAAACAATAAAAAAGAACTAGAGCAGAGGGTAAAGCAAACTTACATTGGTGGTGCTCTTTGGACATGGAAAGCTCTAGCCCCGCAACCGCAGAAAAAACTAGAAACAAAAATTAAAGAAATTCCCATTCATTAACATCCCAAATTTCCACTTTCATAACCCCAAAAAACAAAAATTGTAAAAACCACCTCATGTACGTGAAATTTCATTAACACACCAAATTCAATGTAATAAAGTAATGAAATTTTGAAATTTTGAATATAAGAAACACCAAATTGGGTTTATACCTTGCCAACAGTATCTGAAATACGGTCAATACAAGGCTCGGGAAATGCAGTCCCGTCATCCCACGTCAACTCATCATTTACAGGAAGCTGAAACAAACCAGAAAATGAAAAAAAAATAGAGTTAGGGCTTTGTTTGTTTGTGATTTTGTGAGTAAAAAAATAGAGTGAGGGCTTACGGGTTTGTAGGGGACGATGTGTTTGCCGGCATGGAGGCCCATGCCGGAGAGGAGGCTGAGAGATGAGGAGATGGAGCGAGAAATGACGTTGCTCGTCCCCACGAAATCTCACCTGCTACCCACGAAATCTCCTTACTCCATACCAGCTCCTTACTCTATAACAAATATCGCACCTGCTACCCACGAAATCTCTATCTCTTCTATACCAGCGTTTGGGGAAGAAAGAAGTAAGATATTAGGGGGGAAATGAAAATATGAAGCGCAGTTTTTTTTTTAGGATTGACACTGGTCACGGCCAAGAGCCGTGACCCATCAACTGCGACCCATCAATGAAGCTAAGTTGTGTGGTCACCACCTATTGGTCACGGCCCATAGCCGTGACCCATGCTAATAAATGGTCACGACCTCTAGCCGTGACCCAATATATGTGTGTTTTGTGCTTCATCACGCCTATGGTCATGGACAAAGTTCGTGACCCATACGCGACCAAGCTTGGAGGGAATTTTGGCGCGAAGATGGTCACGGCGTGGCCACGGCCCAAGTCCATGACCCACAGTGGTCAGGTATTTGGGCCGTGACCACTTCCAGAGCATCCATGACTCAGTGTGGTAATGAATATGGTCACGCCAAAAAAATGATATGGTCACGGCCCAAGTCCGCGACCAGCTGGTCGCGGACTTGGGTCGTGACCCACTGGGCGTGACTATTCGCAGGATTTGGTGTAGTTATGGCCTAATTTGGCCCAGAGATGGATATATTTATATGTTGATATGTTAATATATTACTTTTACTATATAGATATGTAGTACATTCACTGAGTTTTTAAACTCATGGTTTTATATGTTTACATTTTCAGGTTTTGAAGTTGCCACTGCCAAGTCTAAGATGCTGAGTGAATCGTAATATTGTATCGTCAGTTTGTTTTGTACATTGTACTAGTTGTAATTAAGTTAAATGGTATGGGATTTTTGTTTAAATTATGTCTCCTTAAAACGATTGTATTTTTTTTTTTTGCATTTTAACTTTAAAGTTGTTTTAATGTGTATTACTAAATAAATAATTAAATAAATAAATAAGTGTGGTTTGTTAACTATTGAGTTAATTATGTCCTAATGGGGTTAGGGGGAGACAACTTGGTATCAGAGCTTTAGGTTTTTATATTCTGGGGTTAGAGAGTCTAGATATGGCAGTGGCAGAAATAGCGTTGTGTGGGTCAATTATATTAACTTGTGAGAAATACTAACCATTATGTTAGAAATAAATGTTGTATTCTTGTTTCTGCAATTGTGGTTTATGACAGATAGTAAGCTATGGAAGGATCAAATGTTCATGAGAGGGTGGATGAGGAGTCTTCAAATAAAGTAAACCAACAAAATCCAAATAATGTAGAGGGGGCTCCTGAATAACTTACAGATATACAGAAAATGGCTCGTGCCATGACTTTAATGGAAGAACAATAAAACATGTTTATGACGCAAATAGCAGAACAACAAGACAAGTACTTGGAGGAGAATACTTTGGCCAGAAGAGAAAGGGAAATACAACGAGAGGAGAAGAATACTCTATACGAGAAGTTTATCTAATTGAACCCCCCAACATTCTCAGGTTCTGTAGATCCTTTAGAAGTTGAGGCTTGGGTTAGAGACACAGAAACTATCTTCGGGGTGATCAATATACCTGGCGCGCAGAAGGTAATTTTGGCTACTTTCATGTTAAAGGGCGAAGCTAAATATTGGTGGGAGTCTTCCAAACATTTATTTCTTACTCCGGAGGAAGGCGAGGTAATTACTTGGGACTCCTTTATTAAAGTCTTACATGAAAAGTATTTTCCTAGCATGTATCGGAAGCAAAAAAAAAAGAGAATTTTTATCATTGACTCAGAGGACTATGTCGGTCAGGGAGTATGAAACTAAATTCATATCTTTGTCTCGATTTTCATTATGTTTCTTACACAATGAGGAGGATAAATGCACCCGATTTCAGGATGGGTTGAATTTGATTATCAAGTCTAGACTCACTGCACTTGAAATGGTAGATTATACTTCATTAGTTAACAAAGATATGATGGTTGAAGGAGATGTTAATGATGCAATAAAGAATTGGGAACAAAGGGGAAAGAGGAGTATATTTGATCCATCTCAGCAAAAGTAAGGCAATATAGAATAATCAAAACAAGGGAGTCATTGAGGGTCTGGAAATTTTGTTCAGAATAGGACACCAAGCAGTTTTAGGGGTGCAGGATCGATGGGCCAACATAATAGACAGTGGGAGAATGACAATGGGCGGTCTAAGCCTGTTACATGCTATTTTTGCAAAGCTGAAGGCCATATCAGTCCAGATTGTCCTAAGTTAAAGGGTGTAGAGTGTTATCACTGTCATCAAGTTGGTCATACCAAAAAGAATTGTCCTATGCTACTGGGAGGGATTCAATCAGCTACTACTAGTCGAGGCTCATCACCTGGAGGCACAGGTAGAGGAGGAGGTAGAGGATAGGCTAGTGGATCCAGGGCTCCAGGAAGGATATTTGCTATGACTTTACAGGATGCTCAGGCTACTCCAGAGGTGGTGACAGGTACATTTTCTGTCATGAACAAACATGCTTACGTGCATATTGATCCAAGTTCTACTCATTCATTTGTAGCACTGTCATTTACCGTGCATTTGGGTAGACCAAGTTCTTATCTAGATTGTGGTTTATATATTTCTACACCTATGAGGGATGTGATGTTAGTGGAGCTTGTGTATAAAAATTGTGTATTATATATGGGGGGGGAGGGAGTGGACCATTGATTTAATTCCACTAGATATTCGAGATTTTGATATTATCTTGGGTATGGACTAGTTATCTTCCTACCATGCATCGATTGACTATTTTCGTAAGGAGGTTACATTTAACATGCTAGGGGGGGGGGAAGAATTCAAATTTACTAGGGAAAGAAACGTGGTTCCAAACTGCCTTATTTCTACCCTTCGAGCGAGGAAATTGTTAAATAAGGGTTGTCAAGGCTTTTTAGCATATATTGTGGATACAAATAGTGAATTTCAAAAATTAGAAGATATCCCAGTAGTTAAGGATTTTGTAGATGTGTTCCCAGATGAATTACCAGGATTGCCACCTAGCAGAGAGGTAGAGTTTACTATCGATTTAGTGCCTGGTACAGCTCCAGATTTTATTTCTCCATATAGAATGGCACCTGTGGAACTAAAGGAGTTAAAGGTTCAACTGCAAGATTTGCTAGACAGAGGTTTTATTCGACCTAGTGTATCACCATGGGGTGCTCCGGTATTATTTGTGAAAAAGAAAGACGGCACCATGCGACTTTGCATTGATTATCGACAGTTGAACAAGGTAACTATTCGAAATAAATATCCATTGCCTCGTATTGATGATTTGTTTGATCAATTACAGGGTGCTAAAGTGTTTTTAAAAATTGATTTGAGATCGGGTTATCATCAATTAAGGGTGAGAGATTGTGACAGTTCTGAGACAGCTTTTCGTTCTCGCTATGGTCATTATGAATTTTTGGTAATGCCATTTGGGTTAACAAATGCTCCTGCAGTGTTTATAGATTTAATGAATTGGGTATTTCATCCTTTCATAGATTCATTTGTGATTGTCTTTATCGATGATGTTTCGATATACTCACCTAGCCAAGAGGAACATGAGAAGCATCTAAGAGTTGTATTGCAAGTTTTACGAGATAGTCAATTGCTTGCTAAGTTTAGCAAATGTGAGTTTTGGTTGAATCAGGTAGTATTTCTGGGGAATGTTGTTTCGGGAGATGGAATTTATGTTGACCCTAAAAAGGTAGAGGCAATTGTGCAATGGGAAAGGCCAAGAAATGTAACGTAGATACGGAGTTTCCTTGGATTGGCTGGATATTATAGAAGATTCATAAAGGGCTTTTCATCTATAGCCTTACCATTGACTAAATTAACCTGAAAGGAAGTGAAATTTTTGTGGAGTGATGAATGTCACCAAAGCTTTAAAAAGTTAAAAAAAAATAGGCTAGTATCAGCTCTAGTTCTCACTGTTCCATCCAGTGGAGAAGGTTTTGTGATTTATACTGACGCTTCAAATCAGGGTATGGGTTGTGTTTTCATGCAACATGGAAAGGTAATTTCTTATGCATCTAGACAGTTGAAGACGCATGAACGTAATTATCCAACACATGATTTAGAACTTGCGGTTATTGTTTTTGCCTTGAAATTATGGAGACATTATTTATATGGAGAGACATGTGAAATTTTCACTGACCATCAAAGTTTGAAGTACTTATTTACACAGAGAGACTTGAATTTGAGGCAGAGGCATTGGATAGAGCTGATTAAAGACTATGACTGTACCATTCATCATCATCCTGGTAAGGCCTATGTAGTAGCAGATGCTTTAAGTAAAAAATCATCAAGGATTCTAGGTTGCATACAGTATGCACATGTGGGAAATATCCTTGACTTGGCATCGATGGGTATTTAATTAAGTTTTTCAAAAAGGGGAGGCTTATTAGCACATGTCATAGTGAGACCTTTATTGGCAGAACGCATAAGAAAATTGCTTGTCAGTGATCCATTCATTAAGAAGAAGAAACAAGATGTCCTGGATGGTATAGAGAGTGAATTTACGATTAAGAATGATGAATCGTTATGTTATAAAAACACGATTTTTGTACCGAATGATCCACCCTTAAGAAAGATATATTAGAATAGGCACATAGTTATATTTACTCTATGCATCCGGGAGGTACCAAAATGTACAGAGATTTGAAAGAGTATTACTGGTGGAACAATATGAAACGAGAGATTGCAGAATTTGTAGCTAAATGTTTAGTATGTCAGCAAGTGAAAGAGGAGCATCAAAAGACGACAAGTATATTGCAATCATTGCCTATTCCGGAATGGAAGTGGGAGCATATAACGATAGATTTTGTTATAGGATTACCACGGTCACCAAAGCTGAATGATTCTATTTGGGTGATTGTAGACCGATTGACAAAGTCAACCCATTTTCTTCCAGTTAAGACCACCTACACTGTTGACAAGTATGCTCGTATGTACGTTGCTGAGATTATCCGTTTACATGGGGCACCAATCTCAATTGTATCAGATATAGATCAAACGTTCACTTCTAAGTTTTGGTCTCATTTACAGAATGCCATGGGCACATGTTTGAAGTTCAGCACTGCATTTCATCCACAAATCAATGGGCAATCTAAAAGGACGATTCAAATATTAGAAGACATGTTACGAGCTTGTGTATTTGATTTCAAGGGTAGTTGGGATGATCATTTTCCATTGATGGAATTCTCGTATAATAATAGTTATCAGTCCACCATTGGTATGGCTCCGTATGGAGCTTTATATGGGAGATGTAGAACGCCTTCGTGTTGGGATGAAGTAGGTGAAAGGAAACTTTTGGGTCCTAAACTGATAGATATGACAACAGAAAAGAATAAAATGATCCGGGAATGGATAAAGATAGCGCAAAGCAGGCAAAAATTTTATGCAGATAAAAGGAAGTATCCACTAGAATTTCAGAAGGGAGATTTTGTATTCCCATGTATTTCACTATGGAAAGGCATTATGAGATTTCGGAAGAAGGGGAAACTACGTCCAAGATGCATTGGACCATATGAGGTGTTGGAAAGAATTGGGAACTAGCATATAGACTAGCATTACCTCCAAATTTATCTCGTTTACATGATGTATTTCACATATCTATGCTTCGTAAGTATTTGGCAAATCCATCTCATCAGTTGAAAACTCAACCAATTGAACTGAAGGAAGACTTGTCGTACATCGAGGAACCTATTGAAATTATTGATCGCAAGAAGTAAGTATTGAGAAATAAAGTTATTCCCTTAGTTAAAATTATGTGGATGAGTCATGGTATTAAAGAAGCAACTTCGTAAACGGAGGATAGCATGAAGAAACAGTATCCCCATTTGTTTGGTAAGTGAACTTCATATTAAATTTCGGGGATCAAATTTTCTAAGGGGGGAGTTTGTGACATCCCGGATATAATTATGATAAATTATATTTAAATCATTCATATATTATGTGATACGGATAATTTTTTATTAGTATATCTAATTCTAAGTGATTATGTTTAGTCTAATCCAACTTTCATAAATCGTGAAATGTCGAGTTATGTACGAACACAAAGTTTTGTTATTTTCGATAGAAATATTCCTGTTTAAGACTGGTTTTTACCCTTATAACATTACAAATGACTTGAGGTATACATGTGAGTTAGGGTTGTAAAACAACAAACGGTTCATCAAACGGATGTCCAAGTAAGAAGCTAGGCCGAATTTACGAACAAGGGGCAAATCTGTCCATTTCCTTTAAGTGGTAAATTGTCTTTTAGTAAACCATGTGGCTTATTTTGATTGGATGGAAAGGAGGCATTCCTTTGCCGACTTAAAACTTCTCTTTTAACTTATTTCTTCACCAAATATAACCCTAGGTTCAGTTTTGAGAGATTTAAGCTTAAGGAAAGAGAAGTAGAAGTTTAAGGAAGAAAGGGTTACAAAGAAAAGCTAGGAAAACTATTCCAAGAAAATCCTTAAGGTGTTTCCAAGGTATAATTATGTGTTGGTATTGTTTTAATCTTCTATTATACATAGCTCAAAGTATATAAATAGTGAAGTGTTGATTAAAACTCCATCCTCCTTTGTGATAATATGTATTGGTTCATATGTGAGATAAGTGGTGTTATAGGTCATATTGCTTTGTATTGAAACCCTTTGTGTTCAAACTTTCATATCTCTTTGTGGGATTACTAGAATTCCGAAATTCCAATTGGATATGAAAATATACTCATATATTCATATCCTATCCGAAAATTAGAATTTAAATCCTTATGGTTAGTCCTTAGTGATGGTTACAAGTTGGTATATAGTTGTTGTTTGTATATTTTATTTTGATATTCCCTGAGTTTTGTTAATCTTTTGAGATAGTAAATGAAGTCCAAATATTATGAAACTTTAATTATGTACTATTATTTATGTGTAATGAAAGTGTGTTGAAAATCATAGAAATTTATATTGTAGAAAAATTATGAAAATTCTTGGAAGTTGAAGGAACAATAGAGGACCTTGTAGGGAAGATTTCTTGTGTTATAAATAAATGGTCATAACTTGCTCTAAGAGGCTTGAACAATTACACCATCACTTGTACTGGAAAGTATATTCATATATGTCTTCATATTGATAAGGTTGGACACCTGTATTTATACAATTTAGGAATATGGTATGGTTAAGTATGGGGGACAATAATTTGAGGCCATACTAGATACCCCATGAAAGAAGGTTTATATCTGCTCTTTCTCATGGGTGTTTGAGTTCATATTTCATGTGTATATACGTTGAGAAGTATACCTTTATGTTTACTTGATTTTAGTTATAAATTCCTTACGAGGTATTTTCTATGGTTGAATGTTCATAACCTTATTAACATATATACCATTGTTTCGTCTTTACACATGTTTCATGGAATGTGACTTGAGTAGAATTATATTGTTGTTGTATAGTAATTGAAAGTTACATAGATATATTAAGATAATACTTATGATTGAGATTCAGTACTGATTTAGTTGGATTAACAGGTGTAAGGTCAAATCAACCAAGTTCAGTCCCACCCGAGGGAAACATGAATACATAGTTGACAACCCAAGGTGAGTGTACTTACTGAGTTGAGTATGGATATGATGTGTATGTATTATATATTGAGATGATATGGCTTACTAAAAGTCATGAGATGTTGATATGCTATGACTTATTAAAAGTCAAAATATGTTGAGATGTTATGACTTTATAAAAGTCAAGTTATGTTGAATTGCTATGCGATTTAGGAGATGTTAGGTTATTAAAACCTATAGAGATGATTACTGCCTACGGGCAGGAGATGTGGGGTTTATTAACTCCGGATATGTTTATGGACTAATTTGGCCCAGAGATGGATATATTTATATGCTGAGATGTTAATATATTACTTTTACTATATAGAGATGTAGTACATTCACTGAGTTTTTAAACTCATGGTTTTATATGTTTACATTTTCAGGTTTTGAAGCTGCCACTGCCAAGTCTAGGATGTTGAGTGAATAGTAGTATTATCTCATCAGTTTGTTTTATACATTGTACTAGTTGTACATAAGTTAAATGGTATGGGAGTTTTGTTTAAATTATGTCTCTTTAAAACGATTGTATTTTTTTCGCATTTTAACTTTGAAGTTGTTTTAGTGTGTATTACTAAATAAATAAATAATAAGTGTGGTTTGTGAACTATTGAGTTAATTATATCCTAATGGGGTTAGGGGGTGACACATTAACTACAAGAAAAGTAAGATAGATACGTGCCTAGGAATTTAAGGTTCTGATTCGATGACTCTAATTGGTATAGAAGTAATCCTCTTCTTCCGATCTACGCTTTCGTGGTGGTGGGGTTACAAGATTGGTGGTTCTTGGCCTTAAACATTTGGAATGCTTTTCCCTTCTTCTTCCTATGGCCTTTTTCTCTTTTGGTTATAAGAAACCTAACTTCCCTGGCACTCCATCTGATATAACCTCTATTTTTTTTCGTCATTATTAAAGGCCAAAAATAGAAAATTACTAAAATGCCCTCCCCGGTTACCGGTTAGGCCTAAAAACGTCTCGAGATCCAAACTAAACCCCCGGGTATACTTTTCTGACTATCTCGACCCTTTTGGACACATTTGTGCACTCAAAATGACCATACAATAAACTTATAATTTATTCACTTTCTATAGTAATAATTTAGTCCTGACACGACATAGGAGTGTCCCAACTTAATTTCCATAATTGCCATTTTATTCCCACGTGACAATTTTAATAACATCAATCTTATATATTACTATACTCATTTAGTAATATTCAACAAATTTCTAATTATTACTAACTCTTGTCACGCTAGTAAATATTTAAAACAAATTTTTGGATTAATATTAAATTAATTCCTCTCAATTAAATTTAATAAATCCCTAAATTTAAAAGCCATAAAAATATGGGAAATTACAAATTATTCTAGCTTTTATCGTCTTGGTGGTATCAAATAAGATGTCCTAAAAGTGTTACCTACTAAAGTCTCTTCTCTTATAGTTTATCTTGAGATGATGACCCGGGTAAAGGCAGAAGATAATAACCTATCTTCAGACCATGCCCAATATTTTCAAAAAAATGGTTGAGGTTGCTAGTGTTCTAAGGATTTGAAAACCATTCAAGATAAGAGGGTTACTCATTTTGTAGAGAAAGAGCAGTTTGAAAAATAGTTGGCTCAGATCAATGCTGAGTTAGAAGCGAGTGCTATAGAGGATGTTGACTTCCAATCAGAGTTGAGCCAACTAGTAAGGGAAATACATCCATGTTTAAGGAAAAAATAATTCAAATAAATACCAAGAAAGTAATGTATCAAGGTTATTGGACAAGTTTTAGGTCTTTTGTAACCCAATACTATAACAGAATATGAATGCAAGAACAAATTTAGTATATTTTTATTCTTTTATTATCTTTATTCCCATATGGTTGGATAATAGTTTTTTAAGAATCAAGCATATGTTTTCCTCATGTGTATGTGATCATTCATGTTCCTCCAATAGTAGGATCCCCCTTTGAATGTTCTATATATTTTTAATGGTCCTTCCCATTTTGGGGACCACTTTTCATAGGTTGGAACTTTTATTCAAAATGTAATATGGTCATCCAAACTAAATCTCCTTCATTAAATATCCACTTTTTCACTTTCTTATTATAGATGTCGCTTATTTTCTTTTTGGACCAGTATGTTATTTATGTCTCTGACTTCATACTCCTCTCTATTTTCTAACATCATATGCATATCTTGGTCATAGCTTTCTATAGTTAGTTCATTTTAGGTTATCACTCTTTGTGAATTTAGAGTGATTTTAACTAGTAGGATGACATCATGCCCATAAGTCAAATCATGTGGAGTTACTCCAGTGTTTGGCCTTTTAGAAGTCCTGTATGGCCATAACTCTTTTGTAAATAAGTTATGCCAATCTCTTGTATTCCTTTTAATCACTTTTCTTGGATTATTTTTAATCACCTTTTTTGTAGACTCTTCCTGACCATTCGATTGAACATAATAAAGCAATGCCTTATTCAAAGTTATTTCCAACCTTGAAGTAAATTTCAACACCATTTCTATTTAAAAAAATGCTCGCATTGTATGAGGTTATAGTTATAGAATCCTAAACATATAGATAATGTCTTGCAATAAGTCTACTAATTCATTTTAGAATAGTGACTTTAATGCCTTAGCTTCCACCCATTTGATAAAATAATATGTAGCTACTAGTACAAAATTGTAAAGCTTTCAAGATGGAGGATATAATTTGATAATGACATCAATGCCCACTATCTAAGTAGAGAAGGTTTTACTACACATTAAAAATCAATACCACGCACATGCTTTAGAGGGACATGTTGCTGGAATTTTTTACATCCTTTGGCAAAGTCCATGAAATCTTTAAAAATGGAAGGCTAATAGCAACCATGTGTTTTTATTAACCATATTATTTTGGAACCAGCTTAATGAGCCCCACATATACCTTCATAAACTTTGGCAATGGTTGTTAAGCCTTCCTATTTGCTTAGGCACTATGATATCATTCCATAAGCACTTATTTTGAATAATTTTCCATCATAAATGACATAATTTACTGCCCTTAACCTGATAGCTCTATCAAACTTAATATTTGGGCCAGTTAGATATTAAATAAATTATTTTATCCAATCCTTGTGAACAACTATTTTTAATATTAACCAAAGTCCACCTGTTGTAAAGTAATGGAAAAAAGGCGAGTAATGTAACCTGACTTTAATTTGTCGTTGAAGCAGTCATCAGGCTTGAAACCAGAGGCCTTTTGAGCCATTTCATTAGCCTCTTCATTTAAAAATATCGGAACATAATTCAATATGACCTCATTAAATTTTTACAGTAAATTTAAAGCCACTTGGTTATACAAGTTAAAATCGTTATTAATACACATATATTCACTAGCTAAATGTATTGTGACCAACTAATAATCCCCATAGCTTTCAATCACATAAGCATTACAACTTCAAAGGATTTCTAGGCCCTTTATGACAACTTCGTATTCCAATTGATTATGGAACATGAGTTTTCTACCAATCTATACTCATGTTTAATTTTTATTTTCTCAGGGGATTCCATAATTACACATATTCATAACCTTATTTCAATCTTCGAACTGTTAAACCACAATTTCCAAGGACTTAAGGACATGTATTCTATCTTTTATTCACGTTTTGGATCATCCTCACATGGATGATCTGCCAAAAAATCAGCAGTGCCTGGCTTTTTATATCCTTTTGAGGTACAAAATATAGGCAAAACACAAATAGAGCTAACAACGATTTACTAATATTATTTTGCAAAATAGGCCTTGTGAGCATGTATTTAATCAAATTATACTTTGAAATGACATATACCTCTTTGGTTAATAAGTAATATCTTAATGTCATTTCTACGATATACAAAGTTAAGCATAGCTTTTCCATTACAGAGTATCTTCATTCACATCAATTAAGAAAATTACTTAAATAATACACAACCTACTCCCTGTGTTTCTCACATTCTTAGGCTAATGGAATTCCGAAAGAGGTGTCCAAAGCATAAACATAGAGCTTTAGTTGCCTATCATCTCTAGGAGGTGATAAGATCGACAGCTTAGCAAAATACTTCTTGAGCATTTAGAAATCAAGATCATACTCTTCCTTCCAATCCATCTCTTCTTGATCCCTCAGCTTTAAGAAAAAAAATATTCTTTTGTTTTTATTGCATCATTAGATATAAATCTATGAAGGAAATTAACTTGTCCCGAAAACATTTGTATTTATTTTTTATTTGGGGGGTTGTTGTGGCACCCCGCTTATTAAAATAAGATGTGGCCAGCAAATCAATCCAATAGAACAAGAATCTTAAATGGTCCATTCTCAGCATCACTGTCGCTTAAAAGATGATACGTGACAACCACCAAACATTTTAAAAATGTATGTCATAAGTTCAAGTAAAACGATGTTCCAAACAAATACTTAAGGTTTACAGAAAGTTAAATAGATATTTAACGATTAACAATATGATAGCACGTACAACATATAATCGAATAAGTTATCGGTTAACAATCTGATATAAAAGAGATCACATAAACTGTAACAGTAACTAGGTGAATTAAGACTGGGGCAACATGCTCGAATATATAAGACAGATCATAATCTAAGATGACCAAAATAATTTATGCGTCTAGTAAAAAAATACTACAACATCCGCAAGGTGATATAGCTCCTTTAACACTGGGAGCGAAGCTCAGAACGGGCGCCCTTGGGATGGGACACCTGTTTATAAGCAAATAACCATACAAGGATAGAGAAAAATGTAAATGGGTCAGGATCCTAGTTTGATATGATTACATGTGAATAAAACGCATGACAGTTATAGATGTAGGATTTCATAAATAGGTTAGAATTGTTATACATTCTATTCATAAGCTAAGTTACCTAATCATAAATGAAAGTAACCTACTACATACATCTTCCTTGTTTATAAATTTCACAATGATTTAACCTTACAAGACATTTACACATGAAGTACAATTACTATTAGAGTTAGTTCACAATTCTATTCATCCCTTTCAATTAAACCCAAATAAGGTTTTGATAGTTATACTCATACAACAACAATTCGAAGACCATCCTTCCGGGAGTTACTCCACCAGATGCGTTCCCTAAATGTTTATCATCTTCTACGGCCTATAACCAAGACCACCTGGGCACCCTAAATCGTACGCATGGGAAGAGGTCGTTTACCTTCGAGACCGAGGCGTAACCATTCCCGGAATTACTTCACTTTAAAAAAAATCAATCATAATGTACCCACCGATACAATGACCTAAGGATTTTTTCACCCCGGATACATTAGGTAGGGGTCTCACCTCATCCGCGTAACTTCCCTTATGATATCATTTAGAGGGGTATGTAGATATATGCTATAGTCACAATATATATATATATATATATATATATATATATATATATATATATATATATATATATATAATGTGATACCTGCTTAACTTCGAAAGCATACATGTAAAAAGGAACAATCACTATAAATTATAACCACTTCCTGATAGTCCATAACAATCAAAATAACATAATGTCACCTTGCTATCCTAAGGTATTAATCTCTTCATATTTGGTCATAACCATTTATAATACATTAATGAATAAGGTCCCTAAGCTTTAAACCCAAAATAAAAGGGGGTATAAAAATCCTAAACTTGGACTGAAAACAGAGTACCGGTTGACCGCCCCCTGACCCTCGATTGATCGTGTATTGGTATTTTGCCTTGAGAGCCAACCAGTAGGCTTTTTGCCTTTATTCCGATCAACCGACTTCCTAGCCACGGTCGACCGATCATACCAGATATTTCGGCCATCCCCCATTTTCTACAAAACCTAACCTCCAACTCTTCTCCTTTCCTTTTCTCATCAACCAACAACATTCATAAATCATCCATACGTGATAAGTAACTAGTATTAATCCCAAGAATCATATTTATATCATCAACCTAAAGATCTATACCATAAATCATCAAAAATCCCTAAATGGGTTAAACTCAAGAACCCTAACCCTAAATAGAAATTGTTCAACACAATCATACACATATGCAAGTTTAATAACTTGCCTTGTTGTTGGAGTCTCGAATTCTTCCCCTTTAGTGCGATTTCATGCTCAAATGGGCAATCTCTTCTCTTTCTCTTCTTTCTCTCAAGCTCTCACTTCTCTCTATACTTTCTAGGTTAAACACATAAACGAGCTATTAATGCTCTTGCAAGACTAAATACCGAAATATAACTCAAATACATTAAGTCCAACATTAAATGATACTACACACTTAAAATGACTCATAACTCCTATTTAAGTCATAAATAGCCGGAAAGTACCCCCGGAACCCAAAAACAACCTTAGCACTTATTTTGACTATCTCGACTCTTCCCGGACTAACCGTTCCCTCTAAAATGACATCCGGAATATGGTTCATTAATTTCTATTCCAACGTCATTGTAACTTCGTAAAAATGATCCACTTGGAATATAAACCATAATCGTTGCTTTAATGCACAACGACGCAACATATTCTCAATATTATACTATTTACATTCATGTAACGGTAAATATGCAATACTCACAAATATTAACTCTTAAATCACATAATTCAATATTTATTTCAATTTCTCATTTAGTTGAAATAATTAACCCATAAAGACAATGAATATAAAAATAAATGCTCAAAAGTAAGGAGTATTACATACTCCCCCTTACAAAGGAATTTTGTCCTCAAAATTAGACGTACCTGGTGAAAAAAGGTGTGGGTACTTCTCTCGGATATGATCTTGTCTTTCCCACGTTAATTCCTCGGCATTGTGGTGTCCCCATTGGACTCAGACCAAGGGCACCACTTTCGATCTTAATCTACGCTCTTCATGGTCTAAAATGGCAACCGGCTATTCCTCATATGAAATATCGGGTTATAACTCGATATCGTCCAATGGAAAATGCCAACGAGCTCTCTCACATATTTTATACTTCTTTAAAGACGAAACATGGAACACATCATGAATTTATTGTAGGTGTTCCGGCAAAACAAGTTGATATGCTACGGGGCCTACCTTTGCAATAATGGGAAAAGGGCGTACATGGCGTGGCTCCAGTTTCCCTTTCTTCCCGAATCGCATTACACCTTTCATCGGGGATACCCGCACTAAAACTTGGTCTGCCACTTCCAGTTCGACATGCCTCCGATTTGCATCGGCATAGCTTTTCTGGCGATCCTGCGCAATCCGTATGCGATTTCGAATGAGCTCAATCTTCGAAGAGGTGTCTTGGATCATTTCAGGTCCATTGAGCTTAGTGTCTCCTACTTCCAACCAACAAGCAGGTGAATGACGCGGTCGTCCATACAATGCCTTATACGGTGCCATACATATCATGAATTGGTATGAATTATTATACGCAAATTTGACCAACGAAAGGTATTGTTCCGATCCTCCTTTAAAATTAATTATGCACATGTGAAGCATATCCTCCAACATTTGGTTGACCCTCTCCGTTTGCCCATAGGTTTGCGGTTGGTATGGAGTAATCAATCACAATTCAGTCCCCAACGCCTCTTGAAAGATTCACTAAAACTCGGATACAAAAATTTTGTCTCGGCCTGAGACTATATTAATAGGAACCCCATGAAGTTTCATGATTTTCGTAATAAAGAGTTGTCCATAACGGGCCGTATTGTAATCCGTTCGTACCAATAGGAAGTGTGTTGGTTTAGTCAAACGATCGACAATTACCTAAATAGAATCATGACCTCTTTTCGACATCGGCAATCTCGTGATAAAATCCATTGAGATACTCTCCTATTTCCACACTGGTATTTCCAATGGTTGCAACAATCCAGTCGGCCGCTGTTCATCCACCTTCACTAATTGACAAGTGGCGCATTGAGAAACAAATTCAGAAATGTCCCTTTTCATTCCTGTCCACCAATACTGATGGGGCATGTCTTAGTACATTTTGTCCCCGCCTGGATGCACTATAAATATTGAACCATGGGATTCCGTCATGACACCAAGTCTCAATTCTCCTTTGTTCAGGACTATTAGCCTTCCATGGAAATGTAACCCACCCTCAGAATTAATAGAGAAGGACTCTGCTCCCTCGGTCAACAATTGACGTACCCGGTCTTGACAGTCTTTATCCCCTCCTTCCGCTTTTACTACTCGTATCACAATGGAAGGCGTAATGGTCAATACCGACATGCATGCTCTTGATACAGCATCAGCTTGGTCAAGTTCTTTCCACTTAGCTGTCTATATTTTTGCTAGTTTCCCCACGGGTCTTCGACTCAGCGCGTTAGCTACCACATTTGTCTTTCCTGGGTGGTAGTGAATATCGAATTGGTAGTCCTTTATGAATTCCAACCATCGACGTTATCGCATATTTAGATCTTTCTAAGAGAAAAAATATTGTAACGACTTGTGGTCTGTAAAAAGACTAAATCTCACACCCATAACGTAATGCCTCCATATTTTTAAGGCAAACATCACTGCGACAAGCTCTAAATCATGCATGGGATAATTCTTTTCATGGGGCTTAAGCTTGCGAGACGCGTATGCAATGGCCCTATGCTCCTACTATAGCACACCCCCAAGCTTTGTAGAGAAGCATCCGTGAAGACTAAATAGTCTACTCCTAATTTTGGCAAAGCGAGTACAAGAGCAGAGGCCCACTTGTCCTTTAGCTCTCCAAAAGCTAGTTGATATGAGTCATCCCAAATGAATCTCACTCCTTTCTGGATCAAGTTCGTTAAAAGGTGGGCAATTTTGTAAAAAACCTTAATGAAACGGCGATAATATCCCCCCAAACCGAGAAAGCTACGAATCCCAGTTGGCGTCGTGTGCTGACCCCATTCCCTCACCGCTGCCACTTTACTTGGGTCTACGAAAATACCCTCAACCATCATGATATGCCCCAAAAATTGAACTTCCTGCAACCAAAAGCCATATTTCTCGAACTTGGCATAAAGATAATGATCTCGTGGTGTCGGCAGGACCAATCACAAATATTCACCGTGATCAGCTTTAGTCCAAGAATAGACTAGAATGTCATCAATAAGCATGATCAGAAACTGGTCTAGAATGTCCCAAAATACTCGATTCATAAGGTCCATAAATACTGCGGGAACATTTGTTAACCCAAAGTGCATGACCAAAAACTCATAGGACCCATAGCTTGTCAAAAATGCGGTTTTTGACACGTCTTGCTCTCGGATTCTCAACTGGTGCTAACATGTCCTCAAATATATTTTAGAGAAGTACGATGCTCCTCTTAATTAATCAAACAAATCATCGATTCGAGGTAATGGGTATTTATTCCTGATGGTTACCTTATTCAGTTCACAGTAGTCAACACATAATCGGAGGGAACCATCTATCTTTCTTACGAATAGTACAAAGGCACCCCATGGCGACGTGCTACACCTAATGAACCCTTACCCCAACAGTTACTTAATTTGATCTCTTAACTCCCTCATTTCTAAAGGAGCCATACAGTATGGAGCCCATGCAATCGGTCTGGTTCCCGGTGCTAAGTTAATTACGAACTCAATCTCACGACTCAAACATAAGCCAGGGACCTCCTGAAAGATATCTTCAAATTCTCTAACAAGAGGAATCGAGTTTAATGAAATCACTAATTCTTGTAAAGTATCCTCCTCGATACAATACAACTGAGTGCTCAAGCCTCCCTCCGGAACAGGCATAACTACTAAAAACATTTCTTGCGCCGGAATGATGAAGACTATACTCCTTCCAAAATGGTTAACCATGGCTCGGTAATTTACCAACCAATCCATTCCCAAAATGACATCATACCCGACCATATCCATGACGAGTAAATCGTCCACAAAATGCAATCTACCATGATCTATTACCACCCATTTAGAAATAAAAAGTACAAGTGAACCATTCCCCATAGAATACTTTACACTAGTAAAAGTACTTTCGGCAGACTTAAACAATCCCATCGAAAGAGCAAATTGCCTAGTAATAAATGAGTGTGTGGCACCAGTGTCAAATAACAACCAACCCACAAACCCCGGTATGGTAAACTTACCCTCAATAGTTGGCGATGCTAATGGTGCTGGAGGGAACAAAGCATTGTGGATATTATACATACATACAAACTAAAGTTGTCCCTGTTGCAATGGGGCAGTTGGAATAGGCCCTGGAGGTTATTTATGCGCCTGTGGATTATGAGGGCCTCCCTCCACTTACCCCCTATTCAACTATGGACAACCTCTCGTCATATGACCTGTCTCACCACACTAAAAACAACGACCCTCAAAAATCTCCAGATGTCAGCCCTGATTATTTTTCCAAAACTGCACTTCACCTTTGCCCTACTGGCCTCGACCTCCACTATTCCCCCTGCCAGCTTGACCTTGCTGGCTCGACTGCTACTGTTGCTGAGCACCCCAACCGTGCCTAAAACCTCCATTAAATTGAAAATCCCTAAAGCGTTGCTTCTTAGCCAAGTCCCCCTATTGGAGGTCCTCTCTTTCTATTTATTCCCCGACTGCTATGGGGGGAGTAGTGCTTCTCCAGCACCATTCCCTCCTGGTTTAGTAGATTAAATAGAATCTCCTATCTTCTTACTCACCTTCAGATGAAGGCGGTGATCCTGGCAATGGAGTAAAGCCGCATTCTTCACATCGCCAAAAGTTTGCAAGGTCGGGTTCAACAACAGGTGCTGCCTTATCCTCCAATTCAAACCTCCGAAAAATTTAGAGATTCTCTTCTCTTCTGTACTCACCTCGTCCGGCACAAAATTCGCCAAAAGGGTAAATTCCTCTTCAAACTCCGCCACTGTTCGATCCCCTTGAGTAACATCTTGAAGCTTCCTCCTCATATCCTTCTGGACTGCTGGAGGAAAATATTTTCGTTCAAACAGAGTCCAGAACCCTTAGAAAGTCATATTATCCCTTTGTTCCGCATTTGTCATCGACTCCAACAATTGGAGAGTTGCTCCCACCAATTTAAAAGTGGCGAGAATCTATTTCCTCTCCTCACTACATTCCACCATTCGAAGATGGCGTTGAATATCTTTCCTCCATTGATTTTCCAAGATCACATCAACGCCACCATAAAATTCTGAAGGGTGACTTTTCTGGAAGGATTCTCTAACTATTTCCCACGCAGAATGTCCCGTATGGTCTTGAGCCACCGGTGCTGCAGGTTGTTGAGCTGGTGGAACTTGTTGTGCCATAGCAGTCATTGTAGCATTGACAGCCTGGGTAACAATATTAGCCACCTCCGTCGAATTATAGTGCCTTGCGGTGGTGGTGGGGGCTCTACATCATCTTCTACTAGATTGACCCATGCCGGGCGACCTCGTTTAGGCGGAATCTAAGATAAAAAAGCAATTGAATCAATATAGAGTTAAAATAATTTATCCTTACGGGAGAATCGTAAACACGTATAATCAATACAGTCCTAGTAATAGGGCTCTATATCAAAGAAAGCTACGGTAGAACATGATAAGTCCTCATAGATCCTAAGGAATCTAGAACCTGATGCTCTAATACTATTTGTGAATCCCCACTTATTAAAATAAGAGGTGTCCAGCCAATCAATCCAATAGAACAGGAATCTTAAATGGTCCATTCTCAGCATCATTGTCGCATAAAAGATAATACGTGATAATGACCAAACATTTTAAAAACAGATGTCATAAGTTCACATAAAAAGATGTTCCAAATAAATACTTAAGGTTTACAGAAAGGTTAATTGATATTTAACGATTAACAGTATGATAGCATGTACAACATATAACCGAATAAGTTGTCGGTTAATCGACTAATACAAAAGAGATCACATAAAGTGTAACATTAACTAGGTGAATTAAGACTCGGGCAACACCCCCGAATATAATAGACAGATCATAATCTAAGATGACCAAAACAATTGATGCGTCTAGTACAAAAATCCTACAATATTCGCAACGTGATGTATGTCCTTTAACACTAGAAGCGAAGGTCAGAACGGGCGCCCTTGCGACGAGACACCTGTATATAAGCAAATAACCATACAAGGATAGAGAAAAATGTGAATGGGTCAGGATCCTAGTTTGATATGATTACATGTGAATAAAATGCATGACAGTTATAGATGCAGGATTTCATAAATAGGTTAGAATTGTTATACATTCTATTCATAAGCTAAGCTACCTAATCATAAATGAGAGTAACCTAACTACATACATCTTCCTTGTTTATAAATTTCACAATGATTTAACCTTACAAGACATTTACACATGAAATACAATTACCATTAGAGTTAGTTCGCCATTATGTTCATCCCTTTCAATTAAACCCCGATAGGGTACTGATAGTTATACTCATACAACAACAATTCTAAGACCATCCTTCCAGGAATTACCCCACTGGATGTATTCCCTAAATGCTTATTATCTTCCAGGTCCTATAACCAAGACCACCTGGGCACCCTAAATCGTACGCATGGGAAGCGTCCATTTACCTTCGAGAGCGAGGTGTAACCATACCCGAAATTACTTCACTTCGAAAAAAAATAATCACAATGTACCCACCGGTACAATGGCCTGAGCATTGTACTCACTCCGTATACATTAGATAGGGGACTCACCTCATGCGCATAACTTCCCTTATGATAGCATTTAGAGGGGTATGTACATATATGCTATAGTCACAATATATATATATATATATATATATATATATAAACATAAAATGTGATACTACTTAACTTCGAAAGCATACATGAAAGAGGAACTATCAATATAAAGTATAAACACTTCCTGATAGTCCATAACAATAAAAATAACATAACGTCACCTTCATATCCTAAGGTATTAATCTCTTCAGATTAGGTCGTAACCATCTATAATACATTAATGAAGAAGGTACCTAAGATTTAAATCCAAAAGAAAATGGGGTATAAAAATCCTATACTTGGGCTAAAAATAGTGTACCGGTAGACCTGCCCCTGACCCCCGATCGATCGCGTATTGGGATTTTTCCTTGGGATCCAACTAGTAGGCTTTTTGCCTTTGGCCCGATCGATCGGCTTCCTGGCCGCGGTCGATCGATCATACTAGATATTTTTTCCATCCCCCATTTTTTACAAAACCTAAACTCCAACTCTTCTCCTCTCCTTTTCTCATCAACCAACAACATTCATAAATCATCCATACATGGTAACTAACTAGTATTAATCCCAAGAATCATAGTTATATCATCGACCTAAAGATATATACCATAAATCATCAAAAATATCTAAATGGGTTAAACTCAAGAAACCTAACCCTAAATACAAATTATTCAACACAATCACACACATATGCAAGTTTAATAACTTGCCTTGTTGTTGGAGTCTCGAATTCTTCCTCTTTAGTGTGATTCCAAGATCAGATGGGCAATCTTTTCTCCTAACATTCTTTCTCTCAAGCTCTCGCTTATCTCTACACTTTCTAGGTCAAACACATAAATGAGCTATTAATGCTCTTGCAAGACTAAATACCTAAATATAACTCAAATACATTAAGTCCAACAATAAATGCTACTACACACTTAAATGACTCGTAAATCCTATTTAAGTCATAAATAGCTGGAAAGTACCCCCGAAATACAAAAACAACCTTAGCATTTATTTTGAATATCTCGACCCTTCCGAACTAACCGTGCCCTCTAAATTGACATACGAGATATCATTCATTAATTCCTCTCCAACGTCATAGTAGCTTCCTAAAAATGATCCACTTGAAATATAAACCATAACCGTCGCTTTGATGCACAACGATGCAACAGATACTCAATATTACACTATTTACCTTCACGTAACGGTAAATATGCAATACTCATAAATATTAACTCTTAAATCACATAATTCAATATTTAATTCAATTTCTCATTTAGTTGAAATAATTAACCCATACGGACAATGAATATAAAAATAAATGCTCAAAAGTAAGGGGTATTACAGCTTTGCTTTCAATTATGTTTTTTCCCTTGTTCCAATCAAGTTGAATCCCCTTTTGGTATACCAAATATTCAGTAAATTCCCTGCAGAAACTCCAAAGGCACATTTCAAAGGATTTATCTTAAGTTGATAAAGTCTCATTCTTTCGAAGAAGTTTTATATGTGTGTTATACGATCAGTAATTTATTGATTAATGATTATATCATCAATACATTACTCCAAAATGGTGCCAAACATTTCATGGAAAATGGTAGATATTACCCTTTGATAAGTGGCTCTTGCATTCTTTAATCCAAATGGCATTTTGATCCATTTGAAGGTCCCCAAATTACTAGGGCACCTAAAAGCAGTCTTATACACATTTCTGTCGCTATGTATATTTGGTTGTGTCCAGAGTGGGCATTCATTATAGACATGATAGTGTGACCAACAAATCTATCAACTATAGGTCTACCACTAGCATTAGACATTTATCCTTTGGAGTGGATGCATTTAACTTTTTTAAGTCAATGCATACTTTAATTTTCCATTATTTATAATAATTGGCACAATATTAGAGATCCATTCAACATACATGGTGGTTCTAATAAAGCAAGACATCAACAACCTTTTAATTTCTTCTTTTATTTTTATTATGACTTCTGGAGTCATTTGGCATGGAAACTTCTTCATAGGTTTATATCCTTATTTGATTGCATATCTATGTTCAACTAATTTCTTGTCTAATCTGATTAACTCATCATACTCCAAAGAAAAATTATCCTTATACTGATGTAAAAGTTCTACAGCAATTGCATTTAAGTATTAACCAATTTTAAATTTCGTTTATTTCTTTTAGAAAGCATTGAGTATTGCATTATAATAACGTCATCACTATTATCTATCAATATTTTATTAATTAAAACTCCATTCACACAAGACTTTATAAAAAAAAGGCTTAATGTGATTGGTCACATATTTAGTAGGCTCTTTGAACTCATGTATGAGGTTTGAATTAGACACAATTAAATTAATGTTGTCTACCTCTGATCCATCATCTTCATCCATCTCTATCTTTGGGACCTATTGTCCCTCTCCATCTTTGCACCTCTATGGGAGGATCACTACCATTTTAATTGGCATTTTCTTTAGTAGAGATCCAAATTAGATGAATTGCAACTGAGCAAGCCCTTGAACAAGTCACATTGCACCTACAGACATTATTTCCTCTCTTTTTTCTTCACTAAAAGAGCTATTTGCAGACATCTTGTCCCCATCCACACTCATAGCATTTTTCAATTGTTTAATCTCATCGACCAACCTATCTGATTAATATTGACTCCCTTATTAGTTTGTATGGAATCTTGGATTCATCTTCAAAGATGATGATGTAGTGCCTTTAAATCCACTTGGACGCATAACTTTAGAGGCCTCTTATCAGGACCTATACTTCCTTTAAATTCTTCTCTATTGGGTGTGAGAGATCTTAATTTATGGCTCATTTTTCTTCGATTTCGATTACTGCAAAAGATGCCACATCCCAAGAGCTATATGTTGCAAATTTATCATATTTTTCCTCCTGGACATCTCATTGAATTACTGAGAAAACCTTAGGATACTGAGCCACGAACTAATCTGAAACTCCTTTCACCGTAGGAACCGATTTGGTAACCCTCATGGGTCCTGGGTCTCCTATATATTGGCATGATTACGCTTTATTACAGTTTGTATGATGTACAGGTAATTACTTGGTATCTTTATATATGTTCCACGATGATAAGGGATATTAAAAGCCTCATTTCTTATGGGAAAGTCCCTTAGAGATCATCTTGATTTTAAAACCCTTGAGTTTTGGCAGAGTAGCCATTATTTCCATTTTTCTTCAACTTTTGTTATTTATTTCCTTTTTAAGTAACAATTTCACTCATCTCAGCATATTTTTCCCCACGTCTAATATAATATTTTTCAATATTTGTATATTTAGATCAATAATTTTCTCAGGATCGAAGCCTTGAAGTCTTCCTTTGGTTTCATCTTAAATTCAACATGACCCTTATTTCTTGGTAACTATATGGATTACATATTGACTCTTATTTCTTTTACAATGGGAAATGGTTCTTCATAAACCTACATATTATCTCCTTCATTTCCAATAAATTTGATCTTTAGTTTTCTAATCAACTCTTGAACCCTGTCATAAAAAATGGAACAAGCATTAATTGAGTGGGAAAAGATATTATACCATTTGCAAAAATAAAAATCCTCATCATTTTTACTCCTAGAAGATAATCAATGATTTTTTCCTCTTTAGATAAGTCAAATGAGTATTTCTTAATTATCCCCTTTGATTTTTATGTATACGACTCTACTATTGTATTCTTACAAGGATTCACAAACTATGGATTCAGTCCCATTAATTTCATCACCTTCTATTTCTTGGTTTGGGTCCTTATAATATGTTTTGAATGAGGAAGTATTTCTTTCATGTTCCTCCTCAAACATAACTTTATATCTGCACACTATGGTAGTCATTTCAACCAAATCTCTTAATTCAGGTGCATCAAAATTCTTTTAAAGTCTAAACTCAAGCCCATTTTAAGCCAACATAATGAATTCAGATTTAGGTAAAACTATATTACACTTATTCCTAGATCTTTTAACTATTTTTATGAAGATAGTGGATTCCTCATATGGCTTCTAGCTTAGCCTATCCAAGTCAACCATAGACACTTCTAGTTCAGTTTCGAAGAATTGGGCGTAGTACATACCCTCCATTTTATGCCACCTTTGAACATAATTTGGTGGCAAACTTATGAACCCAAAAAAGGTCGCATTAGTGAGGGAACTAAAAAACAAATGTAGTTTGAGGTGTTCATTTGTTTCTATATCAATGCACTAACTAGTAAATCTTGCTACATGTTCTATGGTGGATTGGCTCCCATCTCCTGAAAAATGGGAGAAAATTGGGAACTTGAAACATTTAGTAAGTTCGATCCTTTTTACCCACTCAAGGTATGGTTTCCCATATATTGGAGTTTGCACCCCCTTAAACCATTGGTCCGTATATATGGTGTATGATATCCACAATTTCATTGCTCCCCACTCCCCTAGGTAGTTTCCTATTTGGTCGAGCAACCGCTTGGTTCTCCATTGCACTAGTTGTACAAACGAATGTGGGATTTATGGAGGAACAGTTGTGTTTGGAAAGGCATTAGTTGGGATGCCTGGGGAACTTGGTTATCCGACCTTTAGAATGGTTCATTACTAAACCTCCTATTGTTTACCAACCTCTCGGGTCCATATTAGAACATGGGATTAGTAATTAGTCCATAGTTCGAAGTCCTCAAAAAACCTAGATTAGGCTCGTTCAAGTATGTCTAGATCTCCCCACATATGGGATAGCCATTCTTGTCGTTGGATTGTTATACCCCATTTATTGGTAAGTTCTAGGTATCCTTATACCCTGTAATGTGTTGTTCATACCTAAACCAATAGTGTTTGTGGCTTCCCACTCTAAGGTTTGATCCAAAGTTGGTTTCACCATTATGGGGTCTATAATAAATAAGGTGGAAACTAGTGGCTTATGTGGTCATGTTTACACCAGAATGTGGTGCATAGTCTTGACCATTCGATAGCATTATAGTAGGAGGAAACAATCTACTAGTTATTGATGTGATCAATATACTAAAATTTTATGACACCCTACCTAATTAAATCCTGGTTGATCAGTCCTAAATAAAATTAAAATAGGTTTTTCAGTTGGTTCATTCTTAGCATCACGGTCGAAAACTTTTTAATTACTACTCACCTAAGTGAAATTAGACCGGTGCCAAATTTTATCTTTCATTAACCCAAACTAATTTCTCATGCAGAAATAAATTAAACATTCACAATATGCTATAATTCAAACCACCACACAATGTATAAAGAATAAAATCTTGACGAGGCAACATTCGGCTAAAAACCAAAACTGCTAAATAAAATCAACATAATCCAAAACTGAATAACTGAAATAATGTCAATGGATGACATGCCCCAATAGACAATACTAAAGAGGATATCCTACACTAGATCTGAATAAATGAGTCATCTATGCAAAGTCCTTCTTGCCTCCACAAAGCTGCAGCTACGAGTCCCTGGACTGAATCCTCAAGTCTATCGTCCCTATGGCTGGACACCTAAAAGGGTTTTGAAAATATTTTGATAGTAAGAGTTAGTACTCAAAAGATTTTTAAAATATTTAGCAAGTGACTATCACAATAAAATGAGTTATTGATTACACATGTTAAGATTTAGCGTACACTCTCTTGAGTAACCTGACCACTCATCTATCGTTCACGCCTAACGTCCCATACTTAGACCACCTAGCTATACCACCCAAGCCAACTGAACTGAAGTATTCGACTGAACTCACCTACGCGACAAAGTTCCCATACCGCCCACTTAGTATGTAATAGTAGCCATATCTCATGATTTATAAACTTAGATAATTGTTCACGCCTTGTTACCTTTAATCGAATTATAACTAAGTTTCCCTATGTAATTTTCTTTTAGATGTATTCACGACATCTCATTATCTACTAACTCGCATAAGTGGATTATTAATACAGTATACATTCCACACACAATGTATACTTATAAATTCATTCATTACTAATATGTCCTTTTAACACACATCAAAGAATCTTGGTTCGAATGGTCCGTCGACACTAAGTGAAAGGTTTGGTTCGGAATGTTACCTCGACCCCAAGTTCAATGCATGTAGTATTTCGAAATATCACCTCGACCCCACTAATGAAACTTTATACATGCATTGGTTCGGAACTCTTTCGTCAAGACCCCAACTAACTATTTCCATATATTAGTTCGGAGTCCTACCTCGACCCTAATATAGGAAATTATACTTTAGGTATTCTCTCCACCTAAGTATCTATATAATTCAGTAGGTATACATGCAACCTAACAATATTGCTCGTAAATAATATTTCCTCTCTAATATTCACCGTATTTATTAATTTATGATTTTTCTCACTATCGTATTTTAATTGAGTATTCACATAACTCTAAGGGCCCGAGTTACCCCTCTATTCATTTCAGTAGTTAATATATCTCAAACCTAATGGTATACTTCTTGGAATGACGTTTACTCTCTCTGAAACTCAAATCCCAAATTCCCGATACACTACTCGATCGATTTACCCTCGTCGGTCCATCACTTCAATTCTTGCACTCAATGATTCTAGTGGACCCCCACTATAAACCTACTGGTACTCTCTAATTCCCTACATAGGTATAAAATCATCACTAAGGTTCCCCTCAAGTGTTGGCTATCGAATAGGACTCAAGCAACAAAAGAACCCAAAATCAACCTGGGTCGATCGATCGACCTTGAGCATCGATCGATCGACATTCAAGGGTCAATCGATCGATCGACATTCAAGGGTCAATCGATCGATCGAGCAGTGAAAGACTCAGTTCTTCTTATTCTTTATGCATTTCCCACCATATTCAATTATATAACTCCCATGATAATCCACCAAACTCGTAACTAATGATACCTAACCATTCCTACATGTGCTAGGATGATTTCCAACGAATTAAACATTATAAATCCTTCAAATTTCCCCAGAATAATTTAAAACTTCTAATTATTCAAGAACCCTAGTATGACATGTTCTTCCTATGTCTTCAATCATCTACCCAGATTTTAATTCATTTTAATATTCATGATTCCTCTGATTTTCAATCCTCTACATATGTAAATCTAACTACATATGATTTCTACCCAAACAGGCAATTAATCAATTCTTTTTCTCCAAGAATGTTCATCAAAATCGATTATTCATAAATCCTACGCATGGATATTATAACTCAAAATAGTTTGCAAATAACCACTTTCCCATTGATTTGATTTCTAGTTTGCAAAAGGTATTGGGTTGCTTTATCCTCTAATCTTCCGTCCTCAATCACTTGTGGTGCAAGAACTCCTTGAAATCTCCTACAATTTTCCCTTTTTTCCTTGAGAATGATCTCTCTTCTCTCTCTCTAATGGCTTCCTTTTGTGTTATGAGGTTTCTAACCCTAACCCCACTTTTAATCAGCTGATAAAACACTCCAAAATTGGTAGGTCTCCTCAACCCCATATTCCAAAAGACTAGAATGCCCCCGTACGGTCCCAGTTTAGCCCAAAAAGGCCTAGCTACCTGACTAGTACCCCTAGGTATACTATCATCTGTGACCTCTAAATTATCATTTGAGTAACAAAAAAATATTTCCTATCTCATCCTCAATTTAGTCTACATGTGAAACCCCGGGTGAGATAAAAATCAAGTACATCCATATCACTCGATATGTCGTACAAATTAACTATCAATATTTACTATTCACACTTAGTAAATTCGAGTCATAATATTAATCAGTGTCTATCTCTCGATTAATATCTAATAATCACAATTATTATTTATTCACTTAATAATAATAATTATCAGTAAAACATATTAAATTACTATACTCTCGTAATTTAAATCGAAGCGTATTTTCTATTTAATTACTCCATCAATTAAATTCTAAGTACGCAAAAATACAGGGTATTACATATTTTTCATGGTATTACCAATATGGTCAAATAACAAGTTTAACTGATATATTAATTGATCTTGGGTGTTTGAGGATACACCTACAACATGATTTACACATGGATCTTCGGCCCTTAAAGCCGTTGTTACATTCAATTCTTGATTTTGAGTACATGGTATTAATTTTTTACCACTTTGAACAACTGTTTCATCTATAGTGGTGGTATTAGGGCTGTGTTTCGGCCGGATCGGATCGGAAAATGACCTTTCGGAAAAAATTCCAATTTTTTCGGAAATAAAATAATTGTTCCAATTTCCTATCCAATTTTTTCGGAAAATCAAAAAAGTTTCCGAATTCGGAAAAATCGGAAAATCGAAAAAAAATCGAAAAAATTCGGAAATTCAAAACATATAATAAAAATTCAGAAATTTTGGAATTTCGAAATTTCAAAAAAATTAATATAGGATTTTCGATTACTCGAAATTCTCATTTTAAAGAAATCGGAAAAAAGATTTAACCCAACATGTAAATATGTAAGGATTTAACCATTTTTTCATTTGTGTAGACTCTACAATTAACCCAAAATGTAAATAGGAATAGAAACATGTATAGAAACACGTATAAAACAGGTATAGAAACAACAAGTGTAAATCAGCAATTAATATTTGATCTCAGTATAAATCAGAAATTAATATTTTATCTCAATATAATACAGCTATAAAACAGGTATAGAAACATGTAATTAAACGGTCGTTACACAATATATAATCTTACAGATCCTATAAACATGTATAATCTTATAGAAACAAAAAACCATGTATAAACAGATCCTATAACAATCCTATAGAAACAAAAAACATGTATAATCTTACAGATCCTATAAACCGCTCGTTACACAATATAAAGTTTATCCCATAACGAGGATATGAAAGCTTACTGATCAAAAATTTATATTATAAACAGATCAGATCCTATAACAATCCTATCGTTACATATCCCATCCTATAACAATATAAACAGATCAGATCGTTACAGATCCGAACGTTACAGATAAAGGAAACAGATAAAAGGGCTTACTGATCCTTCGTTCGACTTGGATATGAAGAGATGCATTCTAATCGTTACAAATCTGTATCTGAGAAGCGTAGAAACCAGAGAGAGAGGTGAGTAGATGGACGAGAGTTGAAAGAGAGAGAGGGGACTCGATGGTATGCGCCGTATTGAGAGAGAGAGAGAGAGAGAGAGAGAGAGAGAGAGAGAGAGAGAGGAAAGATATGTCTAACCCTAAAACTAACAACATATATATATGGGTAAGGTAAAAAATAAGGGAAATGTAAATGTAAACATTCTTATTATATAAAATGGAAATCCAAGGTAAAAAATATATATAAAATATTTGGAATATTAATCGGAAAAAATATTCGGAAAATTAATCGGAAATTATATCGGAAAATCGGATCGGCTAAAATATCGGAAAATCGGATCGGAAAAATCGGAAAATTGTAATTTAAAACATAGTTCCAATTTCCTATCCAATTTAATTCGGAAAAATCGGAAATCGGAAAATCGGAAATCGGAAACCTTATATATGTTCCAAAATCGGAAAATATCGGATCGGACATCGGAAAAATCGGAATGTTCGGAAAAAAAGCACAGCCCTAGGTGGTATATTGACTCATTAAACTAATTTCACCAATATTTTATGTTCCTTCATTGCTTCCTCTTATCTTAGCCATGATAAACACCTATATAGCACTATGGTCCCATTGGGGTGCCAAAAATGTTCTTCGTTGTCTTGGTTTGTGTATGTGTATTTTAATGTCTGCGAGCGTCCCAGGAGAGGTTAAGATCTTATTAACTAGTAAATTATGTTAGCAAACAATAATCAGGCGATTGCATACCATTCATTACTTCAATTAAGAATAATTTTCAGTGAGTGCCAAATATGTTTATGTAACAACCAGCGTAATTTTTGGCTATTTTAATTAATTTCTAGAGAATGGAGGAAAATAAAGTTCTTGATAAAATTATTTTTATTGCTCAAATATGTTGGTTATTATTTTTAAATGCGAGAATTTCAAATGGTTTCGAAAACGGAGTTAAAACGGATTTTAAAATGATTGTTAATTTTTTTAACTCTTGGAGTCGTTTTGACTTCCAACTCTTCATTTCTTTGCCTTATTTAAAGGAGTCTTTTGGATTCCAACTCTTCATTTCTTTGCATTATAAAAGGAAGTCACGGGTAAACCTTTTTAACATACTTTTGGCACAAATTTTTGCAGCAAATATATTTTATATTCCTCTTCTTTTTATATACACATTGGCCCTTGAGATTTGTGAGTTCCAACCTTAGATTAGAGGTGTTCTTGGGGCTATTTTGTTGGAGGTTATTGGAGGATATTTTGTATATCTTTTGAGTTGATCTTGAGGATGTGATCGTTGGTTTCTTATCATGGTTTGAGGTATGGGGTTTTACATAATATGCTCCTTAAATCTCGCGAGTGTCATTCTCTTTGAATTCTTGTTTAATTGAACTCATATTTGAATTGATAAATTCATTGAAATCTGGAAAATAATTGTTGAAATTATTTTGATTCATGTGGTATCATTATATTGTTGATGATCACGTTGTCATGAGATTTTAATATGGCACGGATGTTGGGCACCCGCCAAAATTCCTGTTTCCCGGGCTATGGCTTGATAAAGCATATACGGATGTGGTCAGGCCTGGTGACCCGGTTGAAGTGTTGTTGAGAAATTATATTGATAAATGCTTTGAGATTCACATTTTGATTTGAATATTCGTACTCGTGTTGCTACGCTTTGTTCATCGTTAATATAATTGTTGATCATCTTTCCTGTCGTATTGTGTACTTCCCCGTATTTTCTTTTAGTGGCAGGTTAGCACGGATTTTGAGGTGCTATGGAGATTGATTTTAGCGATGATTGTTTGGAAAATATTTGTATTATTTTAATGTATAGAGCTTTGGAGATTTGTATTTTATTTTCAAGTTAGTATTTAATTCGAGAGACTTGTTGTAATTGAAGAGATTGAGATTAGTGGATTTATATTATTGTGGGTTTATTTAGATGCTCTATACCTTGTCACTTGTGGATTTGAATTTATTTTATCGCATTAGCGCTCCGTTCGCTCTCCCCGGGCGGGCGGGTGTTACAAATGGTATCAGAGCTTAGGTATACGGCAACCCTAGGGGCTTGGATTTTGGGTTCATTGCGTGGTTAGAAATTTTTGGAGATAGAAAATTTTAGTTGATATTCATGATAGGCATCTAGATTAGATGTGAGGAATTTATTTTTGGAGACAAGATTATTTTGGAGATTGTTGGCCTAATTTTGAGAGTTAGGCATTCGGCGAATTTCGAGGGCGAAATTCCATTGTTAGTGGGGAAGTGTAACAACCAGCGTAATTTTTGACTATTTTAATTAATTTCTAGAGAATGGAGGAAAATAAAGTTTTTGATAAAATTATTTTTATTGCTCAAATATGTTGGTTATTATTTTTAAATGCGATAATTTCAAACGGTTTCGAAAACGGAGTTAAAACGGATTTTAAAATGATTGTTAATTTTTTTAACTCTTGGAGTCGTTTTGACTTCCAACTCTTCATTTCTTTGCCTTATTTAAAGGAGTCTTTTGGATTCCAACTCTTCATTTCTTTGCATTATAAAAGGAAGTCACGGGTAAACCTTTTTAACATACTTTTGGCACAAATTTTGGCAGCAAATATATTTTATATTTCTCTTCTTTTTATATACACATTGGCCCTTGAGATTTGTGAGTTCCAACCTTAGATTAGAGGTGTTCTTGGGGCTATTTTGTTGGAGGTTATTGGAGGAGATTTTGTAGATCTTTTGAGTTGATCTTGAGGATGTGATCGTTGGTTTCTTATCATGGTTTGAGGTATGGGGTTTTACACCATATGCTCCTTAAATCTCGCGAGTGTCATTCTCTTTGAATTCTTGTTTAATTGAACTCATATTTGAATTGATAAATTCATTGAAATCTGGAAAATAATTGTTGAAATTATTTTGATTCATGTGGTATCATTATATTGTTGATGATCACGTTGTCATGAGATTTTAATATGGCACGGATGTTGGGCACCCGCCAAAATTCCTGTTTCCCGGGCTATGGCTTGATAAAGCATATACGGATGTGGTCAGGCCTGGTGACCCGGTTGAAGTGTTGTTGAGAAATTATATTGATAAATGCTTTGAGATTCACATTTTGATTTGAATATTCGTACTCATGTTGCTACGCTTTGTTCATCGTTAATATAATTGTTGATCATCTTTCCTGTCGTATTGTGTACTTCCCCGTATTTTCTTTTAGTGGCAGGTTAGCACGGATTTTGAGGTGCTATGGAGATTGATTTTAGCGATGATTGTTTGGAAAATATTTGTATTATTTTAATGTATAGAGCTTTGGAGATTTGTATTTTATTTTCAAGTTAGTATTTAATTCGAGAGACTTGTTGTAATTGAAGAGATTGAGATTAGTGGATTTATATTATTGTGGGTTTATTTAGATGCTCTATACCTTGTCACTTGTGGATTTGAATTTATTTTATCGCATTAGCGCTCCGTTCGCTCTCCCCGGGCGGGCGGGTGTTACAAATGGTATCAGAGCTTAGGTATACGGCAACCCTAGGGGCTTGGATTTTGAGTTCATTGCGTGGTTAGAAATTTTTGGAGATAGAAAATTTTAGTTGATATTCATGATATGCATCTAGATTAGATGTGAGGAATTTATTTTTGGAGACAAGATTATTTTGGAGATTGTTGGCCTAATTTTGAGAGTTAGGCATTCGGCGAATTTCGAGGGCGAAATTCCATTGTTAGTGGGGAAGTGTAACAACCAGCGTAATTTTTGGCTATTTTAATTAATTTCTAGAGAATGGAGGAAAATAAAGTTTTTGATAAAATTATTTTTATTGCTCAAATATGTTGGTTATTATTTTTAAATGCGATAATTTCAAACGGTTTCGAAAACGGAGTTAAAACGGATTTTAAAATGATTGTTAATTTTTTTAACTCTTGGAGTCGTTTTGACTTCCAACTCTTCATTTCTTTGCCTTATTTAAAGGAGTCTTTTGGATTCCAACTCTTCATTTCTTTGCATTATAAAAGGAAGTCACGGGTAAACCTTTTTAACATACTTTTGGCACAAATTTTGGCAGCAAATATATTTTATATTTCTCTTCTTTTTATATACACATTGGCCCTTGAGATTTGTGAGTTCCAACCTTAGATTAGAGGTGTTCTTGGGGCTATTTTGTTGGAGGTTATTGGAGGAGATTTTGTAGATCTTTTGAGTTGATCTTGAGGATGTGATCGTTGGTTTCTTATCATGGTTTGAGGTATGGGGTTTTACACCATATGCTCCTTAAATCTCGCGAGTGTCATTCTCTTTGAATTCTTGTTTAATTGAACTCATATTTGAATTGATAAATTCATTGAAATCTGGAAAATAATTGTTGAAATTATTTTGATTCATGTGGTATCATTATATTGTTGATGATCACGTTGTCATGAGATTTTAATATGGCACGGATGTTGGGCACCCGCCAAAATTCCTGTTTCCCGGGCTATGGGTTGATAAAGCATATACGGATGTGGTCAGGCCTGGTGACCCGGTTGAAGTGTTGTTGAGAAATTATATTGATAAATGCTTTGAGATTCACATTTTGATTTGAATATTCATACTCGTGTTGATACGCTTTGTTCATCGTTAATATAATTGTTGATCATCTTTCCTGTCGTATTGTGTACTTCCCCGTATTTTCTTTTAGTGGCAGGTTAGCACGGATTTTGAGGTGCTATGGAGATTGATTTTAGCGATGATTGTTTGGAAAATATTTGTATTATTTTAATGTATAGAGCTTTGGAGATTTGTATTTTATTTTCAAGTTAGTATTTAATTCGAGAGACTTGTTGTAATTGAAGAGATTGAGATTAGTGGATTTATATTATTGTGGGTTTATTTAGATGCTCTAAACCTTGTCACTTGTGGATTTGAATTTATTTTATCGCATTAGCGCTCCGTTCGCTCTCCTTGGGCGGGCGGGGTGTTAATGTTTATAAACTAACAAAACTAGAACTTAAAGAACAGTTATAAACAAGAGGAAGTAATGGTGGAAAAGTGGTTAGAAGCTATTAATTAAGTGAAGTAAAATAATTTAATGCTAAAGTAAACTGGAATTAAAGAAAGTGAAATATTTTACAATAAGGAATGTACAACAAGTCACACTAAAAAATGTAAATAAAGTTTAAGTATAAAGGCAAAAGAAATTTTTGTAAAATAGAAAGAGAAACATTAAAAAAAAATCTACCTTGCAATCTACTTCAAAGAAGATGAAATGTTAAATGATGCGAGAAAAACTGTAAATAAAGAAAGAAAGGAAAAGAATAGAAACGGAAAGGAAAAGTTGTAACGAGTAAAAGCAGTTATTTATTGAGGGAATCATGTTTTCTCTCATTATTGAGTTACTTATTTATAGAATCCTTTGCCATGCAACTATTGTAGTAACTGTTGGGTGGTTACCCATTTAAAAGTTCTCGCCTATGTGCACTTACAACCTTAAAATAGTTATTTAAGTGGTTACCCCACGTTCAAGGTCTTGACAAGTGCCAATCTCTTGTGTAACCATCCATATTAATTTGGCCTATGGTATTTCCCATCTATAATAATCAGTTTGCCTTTCCATGTAGCAATATTCTATTGGTTGGTAATAATATGGTGTAAACATATATCAATCCTATAATAATGTTAAGTTTGACCCCAAATATGAGTCCAATATTGAAAATTGTCACATAAATATATGTGGTTCAGTAGGTCATCCTGTTTACGTCCACGGGAAAGAGAAAGTAAAGTTTCATTATCTTTCAAAGAGAGAGGATCAGAATTGCCTGGAGTGTTAGGTTGCTAGCTTAGAGTTCAATTCATGGATATAATGAAGTGTAGTTATATGCCCTATAATATTATGGGCAAGCCTAATTATAGATAAAAATAGTCTTCAAGCCTGAGGGCTCTCTCATAGTGATCGACCAGTGTCTTTGGTTTTATTAGTAAAATAGTATAATCCCATTAAAATTGCATTTATATATACTCATTAATATCTTCCGTGATTCGTCAATAGTTGTCTAAATGACACATGCAGTGCCACATGGCATACCTGACTCAAAGTCCCTTTAATTGACCCCAGGATTGGGTAGGACAGTCTATGAACTTGGTCGGCCTAATTCTGTCTTTTTGAGTTGTAGACGTGTGATGTGGTTTTCTCATCAGTCGTTTATAAACATCCATGCATCCCACTTATGCTTTTTGGGAGCATAATTATTTTAATGGGGGCAGGTAACACCTATATTTATGGATTCTTGTACCATATATTTTCTTTTCCAAGAAATTATTACGCGTGAAGCACATGACCCAAGGGAATGAGAGTGAGGTTCTCTTTCTAAGAGATCCCTCACTTACATTGTCCTTTGGCAGTGAAGAGTATAAGGGGTCTGAAATGACCTTTTATACTTTGTTACTTAAATTTCAAAGGTATGATACCTCTTATGTCCTTTATCTTTCTATCTTTGAGTTGCAGATAAGACATTATTGTCTTCTTCTTTGTATTTTTTCTTTATTACTTCCTTTCGTAGCCATGTTTAAGAATTTGAGTAAGTATGAAGTGACCACGAAAAATGATTTTAATCATTTTATGATAAAAACCTCATATTCGATAGCTTCAAAATATGAATCCCACCAAACGATGAAGATATTTATGACATTAATAGAGAGGTCGCTTTTATGACAGTGGCCATAATAAAAGGGGGTTTGTTTATCCCATCACTCATTACTGGTGGAAGTACTCTCTTATATGAATTAGACGATTAGCTTCCACCAATTTTATGAAGTAATCTGTGGCGATCGTCAAGAACATCTTATTCCAATGCGCTACAGGAAGAAATCTTATAATATCCACGCCACCCTATTGAGAAAAAGGCCACGAATTTATAAGAGGTTTAAGGTCATCAGTCGGCTGCTTGATGATGGGAGAGAACTCTTGGAATTTAGCATAAATTCAGACAAACTGAATAGAGTCCTTCTACATGAAGGGCCACCAATACCCCTATAAGATAGTGATCTTCTACCTACATAATATCCACAACTACCTTCATAAATTTAGTTAAGGATTCCTTCCCTAATGTGGGCGCATTTGAACAAAGGTATCATAAAAGATCTTCAAAAGAGTTTCCCTTCAGAGTAAAGGAAAAACCTATTCGATTGGATTTTTACCTTATGGGCATCTTTGTCTTCCTAAGGAAGATCTCCACAATTTAGATAAGCAATCATGGGGTCCATCCAAGATGGAACTGACTCAATTTTCATAAACTCTAGTGTTGTTCTTAGTTCATCAATGCTCAGTCACTTGTTGTATTATATATCAATTGTTCTTTTTATATTTATGTCAACCACTGATGCCAATGTGGTTAAGGCGTCAACGAGACTTTTATAGTTCGTCACTAACTATTCTATTATCCCGATGGCTAAGAAAATGGCTTCATATTCCCCACTGACCTGATTGGCAATCAGAAGGGAATCATAGTGTATAACTGCGTCTAGTGCTCCCATGGCGATATCCCTTTATAGACTAATTATAATGGCCTCATACTTTTCCTCATTATTGGATCCCTTGAATCAAGATTAACTACCTATTCGATGAGGCAGCCTTGTGAGGTAATTAAAAAAATCCTTTCATTGGTTCCTCATTCATTGGATACTCCATTGATGAATAATCTATAACTATGTAGTTAATCTAATTGTTATAGGTTGAGAATCTCCATGAGTAAGCTAGGTTTTACAACTTCTTCCTCTCGACTTGTTGACAATTCGGTGATGAAGTTGACTAACACTTTCCACTTTATAATTATTCGAGGCTCATAAATAATTGTAAACTAAGCCAACTACAATAACCACTTGTTCATCTTATTGGATAGGTCTGCATTTTTAATACCTCATTAAGTGGAAAAGAGATTGGGATAATTATAGTGTGGGTGGGATGAAGCTTTCTTAAAGATATCACCAGTGTTAATGCTAACTTCTCAATGGGCATGTACCTTCTTTTGCAGTCTATAGGGGTATGAGTGACATAATAAATCGACAGTTGTTTTCTATCCTGAGGCCAGACTAATGCTACATTAGTGGAATATTGGGAAATAGCGAGGTACAAGTGGAACTTATCACCATTGTTTGACATTGATAAAAAATGAGGATAACCCAAGTACTTGATTACACTACACCAAATCCTGCGAATGGTGACGCCCAGTTGGTCACAGCCCAATTCTGCAACCAGTTGGTCACGAACTTGGGCCGTGACCAACTCAATTTTTGGCGTGACCATATTTATCACCACACTAAATCATGGATGCTCTAGAAGTGGTCACGGACCAAATCCCTAACCACTTTGGGTCACGGACTTGGGTCGTGACCAGGGTATGACAACTTGGGTGCCAAATTCGCGCCAAAATTCCCTCCGTACTGGTCATGGATGGGTCACGGACTTGTACCATGACCATAGGCATGACAAAGAACAAAACATACAGAAATGGAGCCACGACTGGGGGTCGTGACCATTTCTTGGTGTGGGTCACGGCTATGGGCCATAACCATACCTCACTGAAGTAGTGGTTCTGATGGAAGAAGGGTCGCACATGATGGGTCACTGCTCTAGGTCGTGACCAGGTTCAATCCAGCAACACCCTCACCTCATTTATTGGTAGCACATAGTGGGTTAAGGCTCTAGGCCGTGACTAGGTTCAAAACTTAAAACAAAACACCCGTTGTAATTTCATTTCTGTCGAACCATTTTGGTGCCTAAAGGCTGTGCGGTTTGTGCGATTTCATTGTTATTTGTCTAAAGGTAATGGTGTATGTATAGATTCATTTCGATTTCACTTCAATTTGTGAGATTTCGTCATCTCTAAAGGTAAGCCCTAATTTTTTTGTATGTATGTATAGATTTATGTTTGTATGTGTGTGTGTATGTATGTGCATGCACAGATTTATGTGTATATGTATGTTTATGTGTGTAACTATGAACAAATAATTTTTTATGTCAATAAATCCTAGATTGTATGTGTGTGTATGTATAGATTGTATGTGTGTGTATGTACAAATTTATGTAAAAAAAAAATATAAAGGTTTAGTAATCCCCAAATTGTATGTGTGTATGTATAGATTATGTCGATAAACCCTAGATTGTATGTGTGTGTATGTATAGATTATTCCAATAAACCCTAGATTGTATGTGTGTGTATTTTTTTGACAAAATATTATTCAAAACCCTAAACATTATATTTTTTGACAAAATATAATTAAATGGATTTTTAATGAGTAAAAAAATTTACATTCACCTTGTTGTGGGTTATATGCATGTCATCATATTATATTGGGGGTTATGTGCATACCATGATTTTTTTTTTGACATTGTATTGGGGGTTATACATGCGTCATTATTTTAGGATAATTCTAAGCTTACACACAAAATTGAACACGGCAATGCCTTTAATCTTGAATATGTTGCTCATTGATTTTAGGAAAAAGATGAAGTCAAAAGGTATTAGCAAATATGGCTATTAGTAAGTTTTCCATATTATTTTATAAATATAGAAAATATGCCTATTAGTAAGTTTCTTTGATGATCTTAATATTTTACAGGATCTCTTTCGGCAATGTGGTGCGATTTCCCATTTTTGTAGATTCTTTCTAGACAAAGCAGAGTAATTGACCTCCCTACCAAAGCAGCTTTGGTACAATTTTTTGAAACTAAAGTAGATTGTGTGTAAACGTTGAATGATTTTTAAGGTTACTATTGTGCTTACCTCAATTTGTGATTTATCATCGTGGGCCCAGATGAGTATCCCAATAAGTTATAGCCCAAAGTCTGGGGCCCCACCGTCTCAAATCACTCAGTTGCGACTTAGTCTATTCCTAAAATATCATAAGGATATATTCTAGGAATTGTGGATTGGGGTGGGGGAGTCCAACACCCCCACTCCCCGAAAACAAACTTGTATATAACAAACCCTAAGCCTGGGGCAAAACGCACTTATTGTATTTCCTGTAAAACACTCCCCGGAGTAAAGAGAAATAAGATTGAGAGCACCACTGTGGACGTAGTCATTCTTACTGAACCACATAAATATTGTGTCGTGTGATTGACGTTCTTTACCTTCTTTATTTGCTTTGGTGATTGCCTTTTCTTATTCATTTGTGTTGAACGTAATTGTCACCACAACTAATAACTCTTCTTTCATTTGTATACAAATGAGCCGAAGTTTAGACCATACCCAGTTGTCTTTGCATCTTTTTCTCGTGGACCAAAAGCGTGTATGTACAATGTTCTACGGGTAATTGTCTTGGATAACTTATATGAGAATGTGTTTAATGGTGAATTTAACTTTTCTTTCTCTTCTATTAAAAATTCAAATAGATCAATTTTAATACTGTTTTCTCTTTTGGTTGTAGATAATTGAGGGGAAATGTGAAAAATATTTCAATCTGGTATGCTTTATTCATCTTACATGTATGTGCGTTTTAGTAAAATTTCCAGTTTTCACCATACCTACCCCACAGATGCAATCTCCCTAAGGTTGGGTAGAAATTAATAATTGTGTTCCCAATTAACATACCAATGTTCTGGGTGGGGGAAGGGGGTGAATAACATACTAAAGGTAAAAAAAAAATTGTTTCCATTTTACGTGAGATATAAGGGACGATTGTTCATGGTGATTCGGTAAATAAATGGTAAAAGAACTATAATATTATTGACGTGTTGTGTTTATGTGGCAATTAATACTCGCACCAATCGTCTTATCATGTCTTGTCATCGTGTTATTCATGTTTTACTTTTATTTTTGTGATATTCATGTATTTACTTCTCCACTTTAAATATGAACCCCAAACGACCCCGTGAGAGGCACCGACACCTCGCACTGGACTAATGTAACTCGTAGGAACTTACCGCGTGATCACGGGACTCCCGGTTTGAGAATACGACAATAATTTGAAAATATCTAGACTTAGACTTAAAAACATGACTTTAGAAGGGGAAATCCCAAAACTACCCCCAAACACCGTCGTGGGATGATCTAGACACATGTACCTAGCAGTTAGGGTTGTCAGCTTCATATTAAATTGTATTTAAGCATTGTAACCTGATAATCTAGGCCCATGAGAGAACCTAGATGATTTTGTAAAGGTCCTATATTTTGTGAGTAATAAAAATATTGGCTTGGGGAGTTTTCCCTGTAAATACTTTGTTTCCTTACTAATTATGATTTTATGTATTATTGGTTGGATTGTTATTGGTTTTCTCGGTACCGACACCTCGCATGGGATCAATGTAACTCATAGGAATTGATCGCGTGGTCACGGGACACCCGATTTGAGAATACGACGATAATTTTAAAATATTTAGACTTAGACTTAAAAACTTGGCGTTAAAGAAAGAAACCCCAAAACAACCCCCAAATGGTCCCGTGAGAGGCACCGACACCTCGCACGGGACTAATGTAACTCGTAGAAACTGAGTGCATGGTCATGAGACTACCGATTTGAGAATACAACAATAATATGAAAATATCAAAACTTGGGCTTAAAAACATGACACTAAATGGGAAAACCCCGAAACAATCTCCAAACTGTCCGTGAGAGGCACCGACACCTCGCACAGGACTAGTGTAACTCGTCGGAACTGACCGCGTGTTCATGGAACTCCTGGTTCAAGAATACGATGCTAATTTAAAAATATCCAGACTTAGGCTTAAAAACTTAGCGTTAGAGGGCGAAAACCCGAAATAGCCCCTGAACGGCACCGTGAGAGGCATCGACACCTCGAATCAGGCCAATATAACTCGTAGGAACTGATCACGTGGTCACGGGAATAAAGGTTTAATAATACGATGATATTTTGAAAATATCAAGACTTAACGCTTAAAAACATAGAATTATAGGGGAAAACCCCGAAAGAGCCACCGAACGGCCTCGTGAGAGGCACTGACACCTCGCACGGGACCAATGTAACTCGTAGGAACTGACCGCATAATCACGGGACTCCCAGTTTGAAAATACGATGATAATTTTAAAATATCAATACTTACACTTAAAAACATGTCGTTAGAAGGGAAACCCTGAAAGAGCCCCCGAACGGACCCGTGAGAGGCATCGACACCTCGCACGGGACTAATGTAACTCGTAGGAACCGATCGTGTGGTCACGGGACTCCCGGTTTGAAAATACAATGATAATTATAAAATATCTAGACTTAGGCTTACAAACATAGAGTTAGATGGCGAAAACCCGAAAGAGCCACCGAATGGCCCCGTTAGAGGCACCAACACCTCGCATGGGACCAATGTAACTCGTAGGGACTGAACGCTCGATCACGGGACTCCCGGTTTAAGAATACGATGATAACTTTCAAATTTCTAGACTTTGGCTTAAAACATGGCATTATATACAGGATGATTGGGGATACCTCCCATGGCGGGTCCCACCCTGAAAAACATAAATCAACTACCACCTTACAATCATTTTCAATCACCCCATTATACAGACCACTGTCCTTGAAAATTTTAGAGTCTCTTCTTGTCGCAGGAGCTTCACAAACTCTAGCTAATTGCACTGTGCAACGTGTTGAGAAGACATCCAAAAAAGATCTTTTTTGGTCTCTTAAAATACCACCAATTTCTTCTTTGGTGAGGACGGGAGGAAGTCCCCATCGTAATTTACGTATGATGTAAACTTTTCCTTGATAGCTTACGCAATTCATCACAGCTTAACATACTCTTATCAATCACTTTCCTGAACAAAATTTTCTCTTATTGGATGATAAATTTATTCCGTGCATTCCAAATATGCCAAGCAATCTGGACCACTATACTAAGATGATCCACTGCTTGTCCAAATGATTATTCGTGATAGAGATTGTTTGAGATTAAATGCAAAGGGGATTGATATGTCACCTCACATTTTCCCCAATCAATTGCCCAAGCTCTCCAAACCTCTGCAGTCCAGTTGCACCTAATCACAACATGCTTTATAGATTCAATTTTCTCCTTTCATATCACACAAATTGGATTGTTAGCACATTTTCTTAGATAGATGGACTTTCCACTAAAAGGTTTTAATTTTTGGTAATATATAACAGTTTTATAAACTGATATATAACAGTTTAGATAACTGTTATATAACTGTTTATATAACTGTTATATAATAGTTGTATTAACTGTTATGCAACTTCTAATCCTTTAGAACTTGAGTAGATGGTAATGTTACAAATGTTGCAACCATTTTCCAAGTCAAATTATCTCAGTCTTGATGGATATGTGAGTTGCTCATTTTCTCACACTATCAAGTTTGTGTTCAATCTAAAGCTATATTTCTACTGTCCTTTTACAAGATAATACGCAACAAAGCCAATCAGTTTAATTTTTCAGGTATGGAAGGGAATATGACACCAATTCCACTCGAAACATTACTGTTGATCTGTTATGTGTTCAAGAATTCCATCGATTGACCCACTGCATTTGGCAATGAATGCACGACACAGGTTTCACCCTAAAGACATGCTTTTATAGTTGGGAAAAAGGCCTTAAATTCAGCGATGGAGGGCCAGTGATATTTAATTCAGACCTGATTTTATTCTGTGTACCATACTTATCTCCGTTCTTTTTTTAATAATCCTGAGTAAGCATCATTGCTTTCAGCATCTACCTAGCTGATTGAAATTGTCCCAAAATGTTTGCTATCTGGAAACGATTTCTTCCATAATTAGTATTGTTACTATTATAATTATCACCACTTAGTACAGGAAAGCACCATTATGTATATGGGCCGGACGTTTATGGGTTTAGAAATGAAAATACAAATGAAAATATGACGATAATTTGAAAATATGTATACTTAGGCTTTAAAACATGGCGTTAGAGGGGAAAACATTGAAATAGCCCCCCGAACGTCCCCGTGAGAGGCACCAACACCTCACACGGGACCAATATAACTTGTAGAAGTTAACCGCATAATCACGGGACTCCCAGTTTGATAATACAACGATAATTTGTAAATTTCAAGACTTAGGCTTAAAACATGGCATTTGAAGGCAAAAACACGACACAACCCACGAACGGCCCCGTGAGAGGCACCCACACCTCGCACGAGACTAATGTAACTCGTAGGAACAGACCGATCAATCATGGGACTCTCGGTTTGAGAATACGACTATAATTTGCAAATTTTTAGATTTAGGCTTAAAAACATGGCTTTAGAAGGCAAAATCCCAACACAACCCCCGAATGGCCCCGTGAGTGGCACGAACACTGTAACACCCCACCCGCCCGGGGAGAGCGAAAGGAGCGCTACTATCGATAAAACTAATCAAATTCACAAATAACAAGGTATAGAGAATCTAAAAATCCCATACCAAAAAAAGAGAACTACAAATCTCAAATCTCTTCAAATAAATACCAAGTCTCTCGAATTACATATAAGAACTAACTCGAAAATAAAATACAAATCTCCAATGCTCTATACATCAAAATAATATAATCTTCTCATCTTGTATTAAAAATCTTCCCAAAATATTCCTCGCTAAAAACAATCTCCATAGCGCCCCAAAATCCGCGCTAACCTGCCACTAAAAGAAAATATGGGGAAGTACACAATACGGCAGGAAGATGCTCAACAAATATTAGTGGTGAATAGAATGTAAGAATAGGAGTAAGAATATTCAAATCAAAAGTGAATATGATAAGACATTATAGCAATATAATTTCTCAACAACACATTAACCGGGACACCAGGCCTCACCACCGTACCGCGCCTATGCATTTTTTAGCATATCCGGAAAAAGGAATATTGGCGGGTGCCCAACCTTAGTGACATATTAAAATCTCATGACAACATTCTCAACACCAAATATAATACCACATGAATCGAAATTAGATTCCAACAAATATTTTCAGATTCCAATGAATTTAACAATTCAAGTGTGAGTTAATAATCACAAGAAAACAACGGGAATAACACTCGCGAGATTAAGGAGCATATTGTGTAAAACCCCATACCTCAAACCACCAAAATATACCAACAACAAATCTATCCGTAAGAGTCAGAATACACCATCAAAATCTTCTCCAAGAATCAACACCAAAACAACCCCCAAGAACACCTCAAAACCTAAGGTTTAATGCATAAATTAAAGGGTATTATTTGTGTATAAAAGAGAGGAAAAGAAACTATGTTTGCTGCCAATAAGTTGTAACAAAAAAGGTCACCCACGACCTTATTTTATAAGACAAAAACACAAGAGTTGTAAACAAACCAAACTCTTTAAAATGCTTGCTGCTCACGTTTTCTGGAGTGGTCGATCGATCGAACAGGTATGCCGCCACTTCCCTTCTCCTTCGTTTAATACCATTTAACTAAAAATCAAATTTTTAATTAGTCATAGACAAAATCCGTGACAAATGTTTTTCCCCTTTTTTTTTAAAAGATAAACTTAAAACTCTCATAAAAACTTCATTTTAAATCCGATTTCGATTCCGCTTGAAGTTTTATTCTTCTAAAAACATAACCAACATATTTAGCCAATAAAAATTATTAAACTCAAAAATTGATTTTTTCTCTTTATTTTTAAAATACCCCAAAAATTACAGGGGTTGTTACACTTGTATTAAAATAATACAATCTTCTCATCTTCTATTAAAAATCTTCCCAAAATAATCCTTGCTAAAAACAATCTCCATGGACCCAAAATCCGCGCTAACCTGCCACTAAAAGAAAATATGGGGAAGTACACAATACGGCAGGAAGATGCTCAACAAATATTAGCGGTGAATAAAATGTAAGAATAGGAGTATGAATATTCAAATCAAAAGCGAATATGATAAGCAACTATATCAATATAATTTCTCAAATACACATTAACTGGGCCACCAGGCCTCACCACCGTACCGCGCCTATCCATTTTTTAGCATATCCAGAAAAGGGAATATTGGCGGGTGTCCAACCTCAGTGCCATATTAAAATCTCATGACAACATTCTCAACGCCAAATATAATACCACATGAATCGAAATTAGATTCCAACAAATATTTTCAGATTCCAATGAATTTAACAATTCAAGTGTGAGTTAATAATCACAAGAAAACAACGGGAATAACACTCGCGAGATTAAGGAGCATATTGTGTAAAACCCCATACCTCAAACCACCAAAAGATACCAACAACAAATCTGCCCAGAAGAGTCAGAATACACCATCAAAATCTGCTCCAAGAATCATCAAAAACTCCTCCAAGAATCAACACCAAAACAGCCCCCAAGAACACCTCAAAACCTAAGGTTTAATGCATAAATTAAAGGGTGATGTTTGTGTATAAAAGAGAGGAAAAGAAAATAGGCTTGCAGCCAAAAAGTTGCACCCAAAAGGGTCACCCACGACCTTATTTTATAAGGCAAAAACACAAGAGTTGTAAACAAACCAAACTCTTTAAAATGCTTGTTGCTCACGTTTTTTGGAGGGGTCGATCGATCGACTCCCTAGGTCGATCGATCGATCGAACAGGTACACTTCCACTTCCCTTCTCCTTCATTTAATACCATTTAACAAAAAATTAAATTTTTTATTAGTCGCGGACTAAATCCGTGACAAATGTTTTTCCCTTCTTTTTTTAAGGCTAAACTTAAAACTCTCATAAAAACTTCATTTTAAATCCGATTTCGATTTCGCATGAAGTTTTATTCTTATAAATCAAAACCAGTATATTTAGCCCATAAAAATTATTAAATTCAAAAATTTATTTTTCCTCTTTATTTTGAAAATACCCCAAAAATTACACGGATTCTTACAAACACCTCGCACGGGACCAATGTAACTCGCAGGAACTGACCATGTGATCATGGGACTCCTGGTTTGAGAATACAATGATAATTTAAAAATATGCGGACTTAGGCTTAAAAACATGGCGTTAGAGGGAGAAAACCCAAAACATCCCCCGAACAGCGCCGTGAGAGACACCAACACCTCGCACGGGAATAATGTAACTCGTAGGAACAGACCGCTCAATCTTGGGACTCTCAGTTTGAGAATACGATGATAATGTGCAAATTTCTAGACTTGGGTTTTATAACATGGTGTTAAGGGAAAAAACATGAGACTGTTTTCGAAAGGCCTTGTGAGAGGTACAAACACCTCACATGGAACCAATATAACTTGTAAAAACTGACTGCACAATCACGGGACTCCTGATTTGAGAATACGATAATAATTTACAAATTTTTAGACTTACGCATAAAAACATGGCGTTAGAAGGCGACATCCCCAACAACCCCCGAACCACCCAGTGAGAAGCGCCAACACCTCGCACGGGACAAAATAACTTGTAAAAACTGACTGCATGATTACAAGACTCCCAATTTGAGAATACGGTGATAATTTGCCAATTTCCAGACTTAGACTTTAAACATGGCATTACAAGGCAAAAACACGAGATAGCCCCCGAACGACCATGTGAGAGGCACCAACACCTCCCATGGGACCAATGTAACTCGTAAGAATTGATTATGGGATCATGAGACTTCCGATTTGAGAATACGATGACAATTTGAAAATATCAAGACTTAGGCTTAAAACACATGGCGTTAGAGGGGGAAGACTCGAAACAGCCTCCGAATCACCCCGAGAAAGTCACCAACACCTCACACGAGGCCAATATAACTTGTAGAAACAGACCGAACTATCATGGGACTCTCGGTTTGAGAATACGATGATAATTTGCAAATTTCTCGACTCGGGGTGTTAAAAGGCAAAAATACGACACAGGCCTCGAACGGCCCCGTGTAGGGGTGCAACCGGTATGGGTTTTTACTGTACTGTATCATTTTGGTCCGAAAAAAATGGTTTTGGTTTCATATTATGAAATACCGAAAACCGATTTTACCGAAATCGAAAATACCGTCAAAATTTTGGTTGGTTTTGGTTTTTAGATACAAAAAACAGATTTATCGAATTTATCGTACCGATATCATACCAAAATTACCGTACCGAAATACCGTATCAAACTTTTTGTGCAGTGTCAAATAATTTTGGGTATCATACTACTTCTATTTATTTTATTTCTCATGAGTGAGTTTTTATATTCTCTTTGAATTTAAAATTACTTATTTGAGTATTTGGTTTAAGTGTTAAATAATCATGTTAATTAAACATATATTTTGTTTAATTAATCAAACATTTAACACAAAATGAATTAGGCAGCATTTTGTTAAAATAAAAAGAGCCGTTTGTTTTGTTGGCTATATTTCCGTTTTGTCCTTATTTCATTTGGCCTTTATATTGTGGTTTGTGTAGAGATATTTTTTTAGGGTTTACATTTCATTTTTTTTACCTCTTTCTCTCTCAAAAAGTGTGGCCGTCATTTTTGTTTGAGCTCTCTCTCTCATTTTTTTTTCTTCTTCAACCTTGGGTTGATTTTGAGAAATATTTTTTTGACGACTTTTATTTGAGAACACCATTTTTTTTTTAGATTTTTCTTTCGATTTGGTGTGGTTACTTCATTTTGAGATCGTACCGGTGACAATTTTTTTGGCGCCAGCTGTATTCGGATCTGAGTTCCCTTCATGTTTTCCAGTGATTTTTTTTCCTGACGAGTTGACTTTTTCGGTGAGTTGGCTTTTTTGACGAAGGTTTGTTTTTCCGGTGTTGGAGGTGTGGATGATTTTGACTTTCCAATGAACATTTTTTGAGGTAACAGCTCCCTCATTTTTTGAGGCTCATCATCTTGGCTCACTCTCCTCAGGCACCAGCTCCCTCATCTCGTCTCACTCTCCTCCGACTTTGACAAAAGTAAACCGGTTAATTTGGTCTCGTATCTGTTAAATCTATTGTTCTAAATGCTACAAATGCAAGAAATTGTACCTGTTGTGTATGTTTCTAATTGTTCCAAACAACTAGAAATGCTAGAAATTGTAATAGCTAGAAATGCAAGAAATTGTAACAGCTAGAAATGGGTATATCAAAATATATACCAGATTTACCGAATGCATAAATCGATTTGAAATTCTGGTATTTACTGGGAAGAACCCGAATTGAAACCGAAATTACCGAAACCAAAAATACCAAAAAATACCAAAAAAATTGAAAAACCGGTCGGTTTTGTTTTGGTTTTTGTTTGATGTACCGGTCGGTAAATTAGTACAGTACGATTTTACCATATAGAATGTGGTTTTGGTATTGGTAAGGGGTCGTTACCAACCATACCGTACCAGTTGCACCCCTAGCCTCGTGAGAGGCACCAACACCTCGCACAAGACCAATGTAACTCGTAGGAACTGATTTCCTGGTCACGGGACTCCCGATTTGAGAATATGATGATAATTTGAAAATATGTGGAATTAGTCTTAAAAACATGGCGTTAGAGGGAGAAAACACGAAACAACCCTCGAACGGCCCTGTAAGAGGGACCAATGCCTCGCACGGGACCAATGTAACTCGTAGGAACTGAATGCTCGATCACAGGACTCCTGGTTTGAGAATACGACTGTAATTTTAAAATATGAGGACTTAGGCTTAAAAATAAGGCGTTAGAGGGTGAAAACCCAAAACAACCCCCGAATGGCCCTATGAGAGGCACCAACACCTTGCATGGGACCAATGTAACTCGTGGGAACTGACCGCGCAGTCACGAGACTCCCAATTTGAGAATACGATGATAATTTGAAAATATAAAGACTTAGGTTTGCAAAATAACATTAGAGGGCGAAACCCCGAAACAGAACCCAAACAGTCCTGTAAGAGGCACCAACACCTCGCACGGGACCAATGTAACTTGTACAAATTGACCATGCAATCACGGGACTCTTCGTTCGAGAATATGATGATAATTTGAAAATATGAGGACTTAGGCTTAAAAATAAGGCATTAGGGGGCGAAACCCCAATACAGCACCCGAATGGTCCCGTGAGAGGCACCAACGCCTCGCACGAGATAAAGTAACTCGTAGGAATTGGCCGCACAGTCATGGGACTCTCAGTTTGAGAATACAATGATAATTTGAAAATATGAGGACTTAGGCTTGAAAATAAGGCGCTAGAGGGTGAAACCATGAAACAGTCCCCGAACGGCCCTGTGAGAGGCATCAACACCTTGCACGGGACTAATGTAACTCATAGGGACTGATCGCGCTATCACGAGACTCTCGGTTTGAGAATACGATGATAATTTGAAAATATCTAGACATGGGCTTAAAAACATGGCGTTAGAGGGCGAAAAACCGAAACATCCACCGAACAGACTCGTGAGGGACACCAACACCTCGCACGGGACTAATGTAACTCGAAGGAACTGATCGCACGATCATGGGACTTCTGGTTTGATTATATGATGATAATTTATAAATTTATAGACTTAGGCTTATAAACAAGGCGTTAGTGGATGAAAACCCGAAACAGTCCCCGAACGTCCCCGTGAGTGGCACCAACCCCTCGCATGGGATCAATATAACTCGTAGGAACTGACTGCGCAATCATGGAACTCTTGGTTTGAGAATACGACGATTATTTCAAAATATCAAGACTTAAGCAAAATATGGCATTAGTGGGTGAAAACTCGAAACCATCCCCAAACGGCCATTTGAGTGGCACCAACACCTCATACGGGACCAATGTAACTCGTAGAAACTAACCGCGCGATCACGGGACTCTTGGCTTGAGAATACAATGATAATTTCCATATTTTTACCCTTAGGCATAAAAACATTGCGTTAGTGGGTGAAAACCTAAAACAACCCCCGTACGGCCCCGTGAGTGGCACCAACACCTCGCACGAGACCAATGTAATTTGTAGGAACCTACCGCGCGATCACGGGACTCCCGGTTGGATATTACGACGATAATTTGTAAATTTCTAGACTTAGGCTTAAAAACATGGCGTTAGAAGGCAAAAACCCGACACATCCCCCGAACGGCCTCGTGAGTGGCACTAACACCTCGCACGGGACCAATGTAGCTCGTAAGAACTTACCGTGTGATCATGGGACTCTTGTTTTGAGAATATAATGATAATTGGAAAAAATGAGGACTTAGGCTTAAAAATAAGGCATTAGAGGACAAAAACCCGAAATAACCTCTGAACGGCCCCGTGAGAGACACCAACACCTCGCATGGGACTAATCTAACTTGTAGAAACTGAACACATAATCACAGGACTCCCAGTTTGAGAATAAGATGATAATTTGACAATATAAGGACTTAGGCTTAAAAATAAGGCGTTAGAGGGCGAAAACTTTAGACAACCCCCGAACGGTCCCGTGAGAGGCACAAACACCTCGCACGGGACCAATATAACTCGTAGGAACTGACCGTGCGATCACGAGACTCTCGGTTTGAGAATACATTGATAATTTTAAAATATCAGGACTTTGGCTTAAAAACATGGTGTTGGAGGGAGAAAACTTGAAACAACCCCCGAACGGCCCCGTGAGAGGCACCAACACATCGCACAGGACAAATTTAACTCGTAGGAACTGACCGCGCAATCACAAGACCCCCGGTTTGAGAATACAATGTGTAATACCCCATGACTTTGGGACTGAGAAATTAAATTTTTGGGAGAAATAAAATTTTATTTAAATTGGAGAATTTTAAATTTTGGAAATTGAGGCCTAAAAATTAAGGATGTTACAAAGTATTCCGGATGATGATTCTGAGTGAGCCATTGGCTCCGGATAGGTAGAGATAGTCAAAATTATTGTCCTTGGGATTTATTTCGGTTCTGAAGTATTTTTAAGTTAGTTTGACTCGAATTGGAGTAAACAAGTCATTTAAAGTGTGTATTATAAATTAAGTTGGGTGTTTTGAAAGATTAGGCTTATAAAGCCTTTGGGAGATTTAAAATCTAATTGGTGAGATTGAAAGAGAGAAAATCCCTAGAGAAAGAGAAGAAAGAGAAGAAAGAAAGAAAGAAAGAAAGAAAGAAAGAAAGAAGAAAGGAAGAAAGAGAGAGGAGAAAGCTTGGAGATTCCGGATAATCCACGGTCTCGGGGACGATTCAACCACTACCATTTTGAGGCAAGTGTTTAATCTTTCTAAATATTTCATTTGTGTATTTCATTTCATAATTTGTGGATAAAAGAAATGGATTTTTGGGTTATATGTGAAAACTTAGAATTTTGGGACTAAAACTTCAAGTTGATGTATATATATGAGATTGATGGCATTTAAATTGATGAGATGAGATGTGGGTTGGGTTTTGATGTGAGGTATTTGGTTGAGTTAAAGATTTGGGAGTTAGATGATGATATTTAGGTGTTTGGAGAGTTAGGGTTTTGATCAAAATGGAAAGAGGGCCATGATATCCGGTATGGCCGGTCGACCGCGATCGGGAGACTGGTCGATCGTCCCTCAAGGTAAGAGCCTACTGCATTCTTCGTAGGGTAAAATTTTGGACTCACGGTGGATCGGGGGTCTAGGACCGGTCGACCGGTCCTCTGTTTTTAGTTAAAATTTGGGATTTTCTTCTACCCATTTTCTTTTGGGTTTGATTCTTGGGGGGTCTTCTTAATGGACTTATTATGGAAGGTTATGATGTAATGTTAAGGGATTTGTGTCTTAGGATGATTAGGGGCATTCAGACCCATGTTAGAAATGGATTTTGAGAGTATGATGCATGTTTTAGTGTGGAAAGTATTGAGGGACTGAGTGATAGGTAGATTATCTTGAAGTGATGGTGGTGGGCAATCATGGAATAGTTATAAAATGTAGAGATAGTCCTTTTGTGTTTATGTGTGTCTTAATAATAGATATTCCGGGGTACAGTGCGGAATCTCATTGAGGATGGGAGTTCCATTGTGAGGTCAGAAGTGAGTTTGAATGACGTGATGTTTAGAACTCTTAAGAGAGTCGTGAGGGTATGGCATGAAATTATCGGTTAATAATTATTGGGGAACAATGAGAGGTAAAGGTCGCGTATCCTTAGTGAGGATAAATTCAAGGAATATATTGTGAATGTGTTAATGTTAAGGGTTCGTAAGGACAATTGAACCGTAGTCAAAATTGGGAGCTATTGGGTCATACTCTCAACTAGAATAGGTTGTTGTGATTCTAGTCGGGATAGTTCTTATATATCAGTGTGGGATTTATAATGGGGATTCTAATAAGTGATGGGATCATGGAATGAATTTAGGATTGAGCTTGAGGTTTGTAGACTATTAGTTAGGTGTATACCAATAGTCGAGATTCTTACTCGATATATCGATGTGATTTTGAATAAAGAGGGAATGTGTGGTGAATGTTACCTACGTTAAAATTTTGGGTGGATAATCTTAAAGTTGGATGTAATAGGAGACTATTCATATCATAGGGGTGATGGTTGAATATGCTTCAAGTAAGGGATCGTATTCATATAACAAAGATTAAGTCAATATGTTTGGAACGACGGTTAGTATATTGAGGATTATGTACATTATAGTCGACTTTATTAATTTTATACATACGGACGAGAGATGGTATGTATAAATGTATATTTACATAGATGTATAGATATGTTTATATGTGTTTAATTATGACGTGAATACCTATACCGTGCGTGATGGTTTGTATATATGATGTGATCATATGGATGCATATATATTGTGCGTGTGAATGATATATATACTTATGGTGTGAAGCATACCCGGCACATGCTATCATGGGAAGTTGTGCGAAGAGGGTGAGCATCCTGGCTTGAGGAGCAGGGTGTGGATATTCCCCATGTCATAGTCATCCCTTTTATTATTGTGTGATTTTATTTTAGGGGTGAGATGTCTTAGGTATGAGCCGTTCTCACTTGTCGGTAGGAACTATGATCGCTTCCCATGCATTGTGATTTGGTTTTGACCACGAAGTGGGTGACATTTAGTCCCACCGGTGGTCCCCAGGATGGTATGTGAGTGATGCCCTGGTAGATGATAGCATGGTGCAGTATTTTGGCATCCTATATCCGTTTATGTTATGTGTATTGCATAGTATACATTATGTGTGTTATGTATACGTGGTTATAGGAATAAATGGTTTCTTATATATATATATATGTATATTTGTATATCCTATAGGTGAAAAGAATACGAAGTTTCGATGATGTACATCTTGGGTGATTTTGGTGTACTAGTTCATTAGGGTCGAAGGATCTTACTTAGAGACAATTGCGGTTATATCGATCCAAGGAAATTAGTAGAGATTCTAATTATGTTCTTAGATAGCAATCTATATTTATAGTTGTTGTAGTAGTAGAATTTGTGTGAATGACATAATGGATCCCTACGATCAACATTGTCAAGGAGTAGTGTATCGGGGGGTTCCTTATTTGGATCTCGCTATGCGAGACTCCCCATGCACGAAACGCATTGCAATGTTGAAAGTGGAGAGAAGTTTTGTCCTTATTAAATTTTATGCATGTTATTTAGAGAATAAATTCTTATATTGAATCCTAATGTTAATGTGTAATGTATTAAGACTTATAACTGGTGTAAGTTAATAAATGGAATCACGAGAACATAGGAAGGCATATATGTGTATATATTTAAGTGGGAAGAATGGTAAGAATTCATGGTTTATATTAGGATGGCAGGTCATGTGGGTATTGTGTGCGTATGGTGAGGTAGGTTATCCTTAATTGGGTCAGGTAACTGAACTAGGGTTCCAGGACGCGATTAGGTGCGCGCAGTAAATGAGAGGTCAGCTTGGGGTTCCACGGGAGTGCGACTCCACTTTAATTATGAAATAGTGCATTTAGATTTATTATGCAAGGTTAACACACTTGCTAAACATTTTTACACCTCGGGCTCTAACCCGTTTATATTTCTCTTTTGCTACATATATATATATATATATATATATATATATATATATATATATATTGTATTACAGGTGTCCTACCGCATGGATACCGGATGCTCTTCTTTCCAGAGTCTTGGGTGTCGTAGCAATTGCGGACTGTGGCGGGATTTAGATTGTAGTCGCTTCCTACTTCTTTGAAAATCTAGGTAGGATTCATGTTGTATATCAGGTTTATACCCAAGGGACATTTGTAGTTGTTTATATTTCTTCTTTATGGTTATTGTACTGTCTGTGACTCGACAGCTTATTCGGGTATAGTTCCTTCTGTGTACTCATTTTATTTTAATTCTAGCACTTTCTTTTATCATGGTACTTGTGTGCATTCTACCTTTTCTAGTAGTTCTATAGTGTTGGTTTGTTGTCCGTTGCATGTTTTATTTATTTTTGGCATCCGCTTTTATAGTTTTGGGTAGTTAGCCTTATTTATTTTAGTATCGTCAGTAGATGCTGAGAATGATCCATCTGGGATTCCTGATTAAATGAAGTATAGGGTTGGCCACCCGTTATTATTTTAAGCGGGGTGTCATACAATGATAGGAATTGACCGTGCGATCATGAGACTCCCGATTTAAGAATACGATGATAATTTAAAAATATCAGGACTTAGGCTTAAAAACATGGCATTGGAAAGCGAAAACTCAAAAAAAATTAATGGCCCCGTGAGAGGCACCAACACCTCGCACGAAACAAATGTAACTCGTAGGAACCGACCATGCGATAATGGGACTCCCGATTTGATAATACAATGATAATTTGAAAATTTAAGGGCTTAAGCTTAAAAATAAGGCGTTAGAGGATGAAAACTCGAGACAACCCCCGAACGGCCCCGTCAGAGGTACCAACACCTCGCATGGGATAAATGTAACTCGTAGGAATTGACCATGTGATCATGGGACTCTAAGTTTGATAATTGGATGGTAATTTGAAAATATCAGGACATGGGCTTAAAAACATGGTGGTGGACGGTGAAAACCCGAAATAGCCCCCAAACGGCCTCGTGAGAGGCATCAACACCTCACAGGAGACCAACGTAACTCATAGGAACTAACCATGCAATCACAAGACTCTCGGTTTGAGAATACCATGATAGTTTGAAAATATTAGGGCTTAGGCTTGAAAATAAGGCGTTAGAGGGTGAAACCTCGAAAAAGCCCCCGAACGGCCCCGTGAGAGGTACGAACACCTAGCATAGGACCAATGTAACTCGTAGTAACTGATCGTACAGTCACAACACTCCCGATTTGAGAATATGATGCTAATTTGATAATATGAGGACTTAGGCTTAAAACATGGCCTGAGACGGCAAAAACTCGAAACAACCCGTGAACGGCCCTATGAGAGGCACCAACACCTTGCACGGGACCAATGTAACTTGTAAGAACTGATCGTGCAGTGATGAAACTCTCTATTTGATAATACGATGATAATTTGAGAATATATAGACTTAGGCATAAAAAATTGCATTAGAGGGCGAAACCCAAACACAGCCCCCGAACGTCCCTTTGCGAGGTACCAATACCTCGCACAGGACCAATGTAACTCGTAGGGACTGACCATGCAATCACAGGTCTCTCAATTTGAGAATACGATAATAATTTGAAAATATCTAGATGTATTCTTAAAAATATGGTGTTAGAGGGAAAAAACCCGAAATAGCCCCCGAACGAACCCATAAGGGGCACGAACACCTCGCATGGGACTAATGTAACTCGCAAGAACTGGCCGCGCGATCATGGGACTTCCGATTTGAGTATACGATGATAATTTGTAAATTTCTATACTTAGGCTTATAAACATGGCGTTAGTGGATTAAAACCCGAAATAGCCCCCGAACGGCCCCGTGAGAGACACCAACACCTCGTACGGGACCAATGTAACTCATAGGAACTGATCGTACGATCACGGGACCGCGGTTTGAATACACAAGGATAATTTGAAAATATCAGGACTTAGTCTTAAAAACATGGCGTTGGAGGGTGAAAACCTGAAACATCCTCCTAACGGCTCCATGAGAGGCACCAACACCTCGCAAGGGGCCAATGTAACTTGTAGGAACTAAACATGAGATCATGGGGCTTCGCACGATAATGGGACTCCAGGTTTGAGAATACAACTATAATTTGAAAATGTCTAAACTTAGGCTTAAAACATGGCGCTAGAGGGGGAACCCCGAAACAGCCCCGTGAGTGGCACTGACACCTCGCACGGGACCAATGTAACTCGTAGGAATTGATATGTTGATAATTATAACTCGTATATGCAATTTTTCAGCTTGAATAGATTTTTTGTAAAACTATTTGGTTACTGATATCATTTTTTTTATCCTATCATTTGCAGGATAACATTGCATCGTTTACTTTTTTCACGTGGAACAAATGAAAGAGGCAATGGTTTACAACATGAAGATTGTTTATATAATGTTGTGGACATTTAGGATTATGTTTTTTATTTGTTACAGTCGTGTGGGATTTTATTGTTTAGTTTTATGGTCGTGCGGGCTTTTATAATTTGATTGTTAAATTTTATGTCCATGAGGGCTTTATAATAAGTAAGTTATACATTTACAGGGTTTGGAATGTCCAGAAAATAGAGGAAACACTGCCAAATTTTTTTTTGTCTATGAATTACTAAGACGTATAATATTTTTAAGTTTGTATATATATTAGTTTATTAATAACGTTCCCGATTCATAATTTGTGGTTTTTTTATTGTTTTGAAAATAATAAATATTTGTAACACCTCGTACGCGTCCAACGTTACACGTAGCAACCGACCGTGCAGTCACAGGACCCCCAATTTTAGGATCGGACCAAAAAAAGAATTTTTTTTAAATTATAGTTAAATATGGTCATGGACTTTGTCCATGACCATTTTTATTTTTTTTGCCGCGCATAAAAATGGTCGCGGTCAAAGTCCATGACCCCCAGCTGTGACGAAAAATGGTCGCGGTCAATGTCCGCGACCATTTTTTTTATCACGGACTTTGACCACGACCATTGTTTGTCACGGTTGTGGGTCACGGACTTGGGCCGCGACCATTTTTTTCCTTTTTTTCGTCACGGTGTGGGTCATGGACTTTGACTGCGACCAATTTTATCACGATTGCGGGTCACGGACTTGGGTGGTGACCATTTTTTCATCGCGGTGCGGGTCACAAACTTTGGCCATGACTAATTTTGTCACGGTTGTGGATCACAGACGAAGGCCGCGACCATCTACCGTGACCATTTTTTGGTCACGGACTTGGTCCGCGACCCACGAAATTAGTCGCACTCGAAATGGTCATGGCCCAAGTCCGCGACACATAGTCTTGGTCAGGGATTTTGGCTGTGACCATTCGCCAGTTTTGGTGTAGTGTTATCTTCTCCCGTGCCTGATCGCATTCACGTGTTAAGATTTTAGTGTTGCATTCTCCAAGGCATGTAATAATGGAGGACATTTGTGAATGACTGTGATATGAACCGATTAAGGGTGGTTAATAACCCGATCAAGATTTGAACATCTTTGATATTAGTCGGCTTCTTTATATCTTAAAGTCCCTTGATATTATCTAGATTGTCTTCAATACCCCTTTGCATCACCAAGTATCTAATAAATTTTCTATAATTGACTCCAAAATCACACTTGGAGGCATTCGACTTCAAAATGTAGTCTTTCAGAATTTTGTAAGTGTCGGAAACATCTGTTATGTGGTTGGTCCTATATCTATTTTTTAGGAGGATATCGTTAATATAAATCGCCATGGTTTAGACGATCTACTTCTACAGCATCTTAGTTATAAGAAGACGATATGTTTTTCCTACATTCTTGAGGCCAAATGATATGACTTTGGAGCAGTAAAGTCCCAAAATTATGATGAAATAAGTATTCTCTTTATAAAAGATGAACAAGGGTATATGATGATATCCTGAGTTAGCATTAATAAAGCTCATGTGTTTATGTCCCAATATTGAATCAATAAGTTGATTGATCATGGGCAGAGGAAAACTATCCTTTTGTCAAGCTTTGTTTAGGTTTGTGAAGTCAACACAAACTATCAAATTTTTACCCTTTTTTCCAACCATGACTTTTTTGGAAATTTAATCTGGAAATTAAACTCCCTTGACGAAGTTGGAATGAAGTAAATTCTCAACTTCATCTACCACTACCTTAACTTTTTCAGGGGCTGACTTCCTTGACTTTTGTTTGATTGGATGACAAGCAGGATCCACATGCAGTTAGTGGTAAGCAACATCAAAATCGATCCATGAAATATCATAGGGATGCCAATCGAACACGTTTGCGTTCATCCTAAGGAATTTAATGAGGTTATTTAATTCCTCTTTTGATGATTCAAAACCAATCAGGAAGCTCTTGACTAGTTGGGATGAGTCTAGAGGAATAGTTTTGAATTCCTTCATTTCTTGGTCAGTGGAGGAAAGCCTAGTTTCTTTCACCCCCATTCAAGATCCTTTTCATTTCTATTTGATAAGGTCATTGTTTGAATCATCACGGTCTTGAATTTTCTTGGGCTAAACTTAATTTTCTTTAATGGAGGTGATGAAATAGCTTTGTGTGGTTTCTTGATCACCTCTAACCTTAATGATCCCCTGGTCAGTCACGAATTTGATCTTCTGATGGAGCGAGGAAGGTACAACTCTCTTGGTATAGATCCATAATCTTCCTTGGATGAAGTTGTAGAGTGAATCTAACTAAATCACATGGAATTCAATCTCATAATTAATAGGATCGACTTTGAATGGTAACTTGATTTTTCCTACTGGCATATCCGCGTTGCCAATAAATCTAATAAGAGGGATGACCTTTGTGTCCAAGTGTTGTACCTTGTACCCAATATTGTTGAGTAGATTAACATACATGATATTCAAAGAACTTCATTAATCGACCAGTATTCTCTTTACGTCGAAGTTTTCCACCCAAAGGTTAAGGACCAAGGCATACTTATGGGGTATATTAACACTGACTAGATCATAGGTGAAAATTATCGCTTAATGTAGGTTGATATCTTTATATTCTCACTTTATTAGAATTGGCTTTGATGCTTCCACCTACGAAACTTTATGTACACTAGTTGCAATCTTGACCCTTTTCGATGGTTTTTTACCTATTTATTAGGAAAGTTCATTAGAACCATGTATGGATATAATCATTCATAATGGTGGGAGGTCGTTGTAGCCCTTATTTTGTACTACATTACCTCGTGCTAAGTATTTCTTTTTTTCAACATTATATTTTTCCTTAAGGTGGATGACTTGGATGAGGTCTTCCAATTATCACTTGAATATCTTGCAATCGTATGTCTTATCTCCATGATCGTGTTGATAAGTAATAGAAAGATTAATGCCCCTATTGTTTGGATTATTGGCCATCTTGGATGGATTTTTGAAGCATGACTTTGGCTTTATCTAAGAAAGGAGTTTGTAAATTAGTTCCTTGAATAAGGTGTTTACCGTACGGTAAGGATTCTCATTGGCTTTCATCTTTAATCGTTCCTTAAAATTCTCTACTTCAACCCTTTTATTTGGAAGATGTTGGATGTTTTCTCCCTTAGATACTTCCTTTACGTCGTGTGTCTTAAGCTTCTTTGAAGGTTGTTTGGCTTGAGTATCTATATTGAGGATAGTGTCTTTAACATTGGCATATTTCTCGATGCAAGCCATAAGATCGTCCGTAGATGACATCGACTTCTTAGTAAGGGAATGATAGAGGTCGTTTGACCTGGCAAGATCAAAATTAATGGAATAAATATCCAATTGCCCATTGTAACTGTCAATCTCATTTAAAAGATACCAATATCATTGAGTGTACTTCCCGAGGGACTCCCCTTTCTTCGTCCTAAAGGAAATTAGGGAGTCACCTTCTTTCACTTCTTTTATTATTAATGATAAAGCGGGTCGTAAACTACTCGACCAACTCCCTAAAGGAAGAAATAGACCTATGGGTTATCTTTTCAAACCACACTAGACCAAGATCCCCTAAAGTGGAAGGGAATACACCACATATAAGCAAGTCTTGATGGTTCCATAAGGATATGGGTGATTTTTCATGTTTGATGTGATTTATTGCATCTATTTTTCCATCTTATATGATGATCTTGGTAACAAAGAACTTGTTTGGGGGGTTTTAATGAATCTATTTGAGTAGTGAAAGGATATGCTAATACGTCACCCAAATCTCTCCTAATAAGATCCTCTGGATTGCAAGACAAGTTGAGGTTCAGACGTCATTCTAATTCCTCTTGATAAATTCTCGTTAATCATCACCATCAACATTCTTCATAAAAGTCCTAGTCTTTTCTGAACTGTTACAATGACTGGTAACTAGCAGCTGAGTTGGTGATGTAATGTGGTTTTAGATTTTTTGGACAAAATCAGGATCAAATTGAGGGCGACTAGAATGCGTTGCTCATGGACTTCTAGATCTGGTGGATTTACCATTATGGCAATCCCAAGAGATTCGAGGAGATTGGACTCTTTATCTTTTGTGACATTCAAGGTTGTGGGAACTAGACTCATGTCATTCAGACTACTATGTCAGTTACATCTTCAACTGAGTAATTTTCTTATCTTGTTCATTTAATCGTTCCTCATAAATGTTGAAGGTTGCTACATTGTGTTCCTATCAGGGAGATCCTCAGAGGGAGTGATACGTCGATAGATAGAACTAGACCTCGAGGTGTACGTCCCGTATACCTCGCATCACTAGGAGGTAGAGGGTACCTAGTAGGAGTTTGTTACTTCTACATAATTAGAACTTATGATTGAACACGGTTCCCAGGATGGGAATGGTAAGACTGGGGGGTACTCATATCGAATGAGGGCTAGTATTATCTATAAGTGAGTATTCAACTAGTTTACCATAGACAATGCCAAGTTGTAACACCCCGTATTTTTTGGAATACTTAAATTACTTGTGTCACAATAATTTAATTAAACTAAAAAATAAATTGAAGTGAATAAATATGAATTTGGAGAAATGGATTAATATTCATGTGTTATTATATTTACTTGTTATTATTTTATATTACTTCATAAGTAGTTAAAAGCGACAGGTTGACAGGATCTTATTCGGGATGTGCGTATGGGGTCATGTTGGGAATAAGATTCCAAATTGATGATAGGTGACTCGAACGGTGATTTTGAGTGCATGGATGATCTGGGATGGGTCGAGATAGTTAGAATTAGGTACCATGGGATGGGTCCAGAGATTTTTTAAGTTGTGCGCGACCCGTACGGTAGTATTCGAATCATTTTAATGTTATTATTTTACCTAATTTTGGGATTAGGGGAAGATAAAGGGGTTTTAGATAAGGGAAGCATCAATATATCATTCTAACTCATTTTAGCTTGAAAGAGAGGCAAAAGGAGATGGGAAATTCAAGAGAAAATTCAAGAACTACATGCTAGGAGGAGATTAAATAATTCCAGGGCTTGGATCATTGCGGGTTGAGGATCTCAAAAAGAAAGATCTAATTTTTATAATTAGAGGAAAGTGTTTAAATTTATTTGACATTGTATGTTGTGTTTTAGTTCATATTATGATTGGTGAAAAATTAGTTTAACTTTTGGGTGGGATTTACCTCTCAAAATGGGTTTGGGGAAAGATTTCATGAAAATTAATTTGAGAAATACATTATATGAAATTTGAGATGAATCCTACATAAAGGTTAGAATTTTGATTTAAAATTTTGAATTGGAATAATGATGGGAATATATGTGATCCTAATTGATAAATATGGGAAAAGTGATATTTGATGGTAGAATTAAGATGTGAATTAATTCTAGGAAAATTTATGACGGATCACATGTTTATATGGTTATTGAATCAATTGATATGTGAAAACGTGTGTATTGAAGATAAGTAATGTTAGGGTTGATTCTAAGTGTAAGAAGATAAAATAGAGAGTCCAAAAAATGAAACTCAAAACAGGCTAAAACGAGAGGAATGAGAAGAGTCACTTTGGAGATTTTTGATCTTCTTGTTTAGTGCATTCAGCGGAGAGTTGAGAAAAACTCAAAACACATACCTAACTCAATATTTCATGTAGAATCCAAATTTGAAGTCGTATTAATGATTTGAATAATTTTTATATCTTATTTTGCTATATTTTTAAAGCATGCCTTAATTGTGGATTTTGACTCTCCTCAGCTGCCATGTCTTAACCAGTTTGTTTGTTTTGATGGATTTTGGTAATCGAGTTGATACCGAGATGGTTTAGGATGTCCGTAAAGGATTTTAGGACTTCTGGAAAAATACTTGAAATACAATAAATTTCCTTGGGATAGTTGGGACAAATTCGAGGTTAAATTTAGGGTGTTTAGGATGCTTAACACTCGGGAAAAAAAGTAATGAATTTGTCATAAAAAATTCGATAGACTTGGATAAAGGTTGGGTAGGAATGACTAATTGTCCAGGAGTATTATTATATGGGTGAATGAATTAAATAGGAGATTATTTATATATTCGAGAGTCGAGATTAGACTCGGAAATAATAGGCTAGTGCTACGAGTGACATGCACGGTGTTTTGGGTTTATATATATATATATATATATATATATATATATATATATATATATATATATATATATATATATATATATAGAGAGAGAGAGAGAGAGAGAGAGAGAGTCAGGCTCGAACATACCTTATTAAACATACCTATTTTTTAAAATAGTAAAACAATAATTTTGAGTTGATATTTTTTATATGGGTTCATGATATTCAATGTGCCCCTTAACAATATTCAGCTAAAAATAATGTGTTTTGTTATTTTTAAAAATAGGTAAAAAAAAACTGCAGTTTTAAAGGGTAAAAACTGTCAATTTTTTACCTATTTTTTAAAAATAATAAAAAATAATAATTTCAGTCGATTTTTTTATAAGGATACACTGAAATATCATAAACCCGTATAAAAAAATATCATCTCAAAATTGTTTTTTTTTTACTATTTTAAAAAATGGGTATGTTCATAGGTATGTTGATAGGAGGTATGTTGAAGAGTGTGACTCTATCTCTCTTTGTGTGTGTGTGTGTGTGTGTGTGTGTGTATATATATATATATATATATATATATATATATATATATATATAGAGAGAGAGAGAGAGAGACAGTGTATATATGTGTGATTATATATGTATGTATTATATATTTATAAGAAACATACCTATCCTAGCGGATATGCTATCGGTGGAGGTTACGAGCTGTGGGCGATCTCTCCTGACGAATCCGAGCAGGTACAGTATTGATCCCCTGGGCCATAGGTTTGTCGCATGATCACCCTATGTGTGAGTTTACAATCTGGTTATTGTATTTTGGTATGGTTACGCCCCACTGATGTATGACTATGACCTCCTCCCGGTTACGTTTATATTTTGGGTTCGATGGTGAGATTCTGACCCGGTTGCCCAAGTAGAGGTCTGTATTCCCTGGAGATGGATAGCATACTAGTGATTCGCATTCGTGAGGTATTTCTATGAGGATTGCGATTATACATATATAGTGAGTGATATATAGGTATGTATTTTTTTTAAGGAAGAGGGGAGGAACCCCCAGAAATTTTATTAAGAAAAAAAGAGAAATATCCTCTCTTGTGACTTATACAATTAATGAAGATGCATAAAGAAAACAATATGGGGATTTATAAATACCCCCATTACAAGAGCTAAAGCAATAAATTAATTTGGGGATTTATAGATATCCCCATTACAGTAGCAACTAACTACAAAATCCTAACTTTAAAATTCCTTACTGTTGGGAAATCCCACTTGTCCAAATTTATGAAGCCTTTAGCCATTCTAGGAAGCTCTTGAAATTTGCTGGAAAAAAATTTAGACCTTGATTTGACTCCATAATTAGCTAGGGAATCATCAACACTGTTTGTCTCTATATAGCTATGCATAAATTTAACACCCATCTCTTGAATTGTGGATTTTATATTAGAAATTATGTTAATGATGTTCCAAGGGATGTTCTTGTTATGAGCTAGAATTTCCACTAAACGAATTGAGTCTGATTCAACATCAATGTGGAGATAATTTTTTTGTTTGCATAAGAGGAGACCAGTGAGAATTTCCTTAGCTTCTACAATATTATTAGAGTTTATTCCTCCATAATCTGAAAATGCCCAAATCATATCCCCTGTGTTGTTTCTAAGAATGCCACCATGACCTGTTTGGTCTGGATTACCTTTAGAGGCAGCATCTGTATTCATTTTCCATCAATTTTGATTTGGTTTGTTCCACTTAAAAAAATAATTTGATTTTTCAATGACTGAATAGTTTTTATAGAAAATATTTGAGAAAGGTCAGAATGAGAATTTCCATCATTTAAGGGATTGGCAAATGCAATCTCTTTGGAAATTAGCATTACAACTCCTATTATGTTGGTAGATGACATTCTAATGTCTTCATAGATTGCCTTATTCCTGTGCTTCCAGATCTCCCATATGATACATAATGGAATAATTTTGATTATAAAGTCAATGATGAGATTAGAGTTTCCCCTAAGACACCATTCCATAAGCATATTATGAAATGATTTAAAAGAAAGATTAATGCCTATCAAGTTATCAAACTAGGACTAGACCTCCCTAGATATAGGTCCATTAATGAATAGATGGTTACAAGTAGCAGCACCTACAAATGGGAGTGATTTTGATACCAATTGATTGAAGATTATCTTCTAATGGAATAAAAATTTGAAGACATCTCCAAGTAAATATTGAAATTTTTCTAGGAATGTATTTATCCCAAATTCTTTTATATGAGAAGGAAGAAGATCTTGAGTATTTAATGATATTATATGCTGATTTAAAGCTAAATTTACCATCTAAAGAAGGCATCCATATTTTCTTTACATTAATATCAGTGATATACTGATCAATTTCATGAAGTTTTGCTTTGAAACTATTGAAGGAGATAGATATGTTACTTTAGGGATTAATTTTGTACTTACATCTCATGTACTCAGCCCATAGACTAGTTCCAACTATATAATTCCAGCACATTCTCCAACTAGATAATGTATCTATATCATGCATACTTCTACGATTTATGCCTCAATCTTAACATTTGAAACAAAGTTCCTTCCATTTACACCAATGGTATTTATTACAAAAATCCTTGTGATCTCCCCAAAAGAAGTTACTAAGTATTTTTTGAATTCTGTTTATGATAATTTGGGGGTTTCAGAGCAATAATATTATGAAGAGGAATAAAACTTAAAACAAATTTAATTAAAATAATTCTACCTACTTGATATAAGAATTTGGATTTACATCCTTCAATTTTAGATTTAATAGAAGCTATAAGTCTTTCAAAATATATTACTTTCTTCCTACCTTTGAAAAGAGGACACCCTTGATACTTTATAAGAGCATTTCCTTTTTCAAGACCAGTAACTTCCTGAATGATGTTAGTTCTAAAAGCAGTAGCTTTAGATTGGGTTATGAATTTACTTTTAGTTTTGTTGATGAGCTGACCTGAAGCTTCTTCATAATCAGAGAGGAATTTCATAAGCTTTTTAAGACTACTATTGGTTCCTTTAGTGAAGATGATGACATCATCTGCAAATGCTTGGTGACTAATCAAAGAGAAATTTCTCGGATGAGAAAAATTACCAAATTTTCCAGCTTTCATAAGGTTTATGAGACCTCTACTAAGGACTTCATCACTTAAAACAAAGAGACTTGGAAAAATTGGATCCCCTTGTCTCAACCCTCTAGAAGATTTTAAAAAAAAGTAGGTTGCCCATTCACTAATATAGAAAACAAATTAGAGGATATGATTCTCCAAATAATGTCAATAAATCCTTCACTAAATCCAAATTTCTAAAGCACTTTTATGATAAACCACCAAGAAACTCTATCTTAAGCCATAGTCATGTCTAATTTAATCACCACATTGTTTCCTTGGTTTTTCTGTCAATGAGATGCATCATTTCATGGCCTAAAAGGATCTTGTTAAGCATGTTTGTACTTTTAATGAAACCAGATTAATTTTGGGAAATTAATGTAGGCATGAGTGCTCCTAGTCTAGTTTGAATTATCTTGGATATAATTTTATTACTGAAGTTACATAGACTTATAGGTCTAAAATCTGTGTATTTGGTTGGGTTTTTTATTTTCAGAATTAGGCATATGTTTGTAGCTCCCCAACTTTTGGGAATGTCCCTTCCTAAGAAAAATGCATGAATAGATTCAATGAGATATTTCTTGATAATATTCCAACAATTAGTATAGAAATGCCCATTAAATCCATCAGGGTCTGCTAGACTATCATTATTTAGGTACTTAAGGGTTTCAAAGATCTCTTCCTCTTCAGGAATTCTGGTAATATCATTGTTCATATTAATATTAACAAACTTGGGAATATAATTGATCACATTATTATTGTCAATTGTACCTTCATCTGTTAAAGCATCTTTAAAGTGATTAACAAAGGCTTCATTAAGGTTAACTCATGCTTCCACCCAATCATCGTTATTATTTTTTATTTTGTGGATCACTAATTGTCTTTTAGAATTATTAACCACGACATGAATATATTTAGAATTCAAATCCCCCTCTTTGATCCATTTGATTCTGGATTTTTTACTCAAATACTGCTCTTCACATTTGATAGCTATATTGAGTTGAGCTTTAGTTTCTTCCATTTCCGATATGTTCTCTTGAGAAGGATTTTGTTGATAATTACCTTCTTTTATTAATAATTCATCTTCCCTATTAGTTACTTATTGGAAAATGTTTTTGAATGTTTTTTTATTAGTTACTTCTTGGAAAATGTTTTTCAATGTTTTTTTATTCCATGCTTTGAGATACTTTTTGAGAATTTTAAATTTCAGATAAAATTAATTAAGGCGGCTGTCACTAATTTCTTTATTCCTTGAATTTTGGGCATAATCTTTAAAGGATTTGTGGTTGGACCACATGTTTTAGAATTTAAAAGGTTTGATAATTGGATCTTTCATTTGGCAAAACGAAACCAATAGAGAGGAATGGTATAAATAGTTTTTATTAAGAATCTTCACAGTAGTGTAAGGGAAAGAAGCTACCCAATTTTGGTTTATCAAACCTCAATCCCTCTATCATAATCTCTTTTCTTATGCCATGTAAATGTGGTGCCTAGGTATCCCATATCTATAAGAGTTTCTCTTTGGATTCCATTATTAAATTCTTCTACACCAATGATGTTAATATTCCTACCTCCTTTTTTTCAGAACTATCATCAGTTGTATTAAATCCACCTATAGATATGTAAGGGTAATCTTGGCATTGGATAGAATTCGATTCAATATTGTTCCATAAATTTAACCTCTTTAATCTAATGCACTTAGCATAAACTAAGTCAATTAATATTTTGGGACGAAGACTAGGATGGATTAGTTTTATAAGAACATTTTGATCTCTATCAGATATAATGTTGAAAATAACTTCATATCTCCAAAACCACCATATTTTGTTGTTAGTGTTGGCCCCACAACCATCAAAAGTAATAATTATTCTAAGGTCATTTATTTTATACTAATCTATTTTACGTTCAAACGTAGCAATAAATAGGGGTATATGAGACTTACAAAGCAATGTGAGTCTTCTTTTTATTACTTCATCACCAACTCCTCTTGTATTCCATATAATTGTATTGATCATTTGAACTTTGGAAAGGAGGCTCTTGAGTTCTTCTTGACATTTGCTCTGGTCACCCTCTTGAACATTAGGTATAATATTTGGATACTCTTCTTAAAATCATCTTTCATGTTAAGATTTTTGGATTAGAAGCTTTAATTTATTACTAAGCTTGTTTCAATTCTTCTTCTTTTTTTCTAATTTTGTTCTAAATTTTTGTGAAAATGATTAACTACTCTAGATAGGGAGTTCCCCTAAAATTCTTCATTTCACTGTCCAATTGAAAAAGACAATCAAAATAGGATTCCTTCCTTCAATAGGTAATTTAGTTGCATCATGCGACGAGTCTAGGACTTCAATTATTCTTGTGCCCTAAAAAATGTCAAATATTTTGATTTCTTTATATTATCTTGTAGAATTTTTCTTTGAATTCCATTGTTGCCCTTTAAGATATTGTGTTTTTGACTTTACAAAGGCTCTTGATGATCTTCTTTAGTTCTTGGTGCTTGAATTTGCAGTTAACGTTCTCTTGCTCCCGGTTCTTGATTTGGAGTAATTATTATACTTTGTGGGTTTTCTTGATTATTCAAAATGGAAACCACCTCTAAACTAATTGCCAGTTTGCAGTGTTAGTTTTTGGTTTATCCATTTTCTTGGTTGTTGTGGAATCTTTTATCTGCTCATTGCTATTGAGAAGGCATTTTTCTTCATTATGACCAAGCTTGAAACATTTAACACAATAAGATGGAATTTTTTTCATATTCTATAGCTTGCCAAAAGTCATAGTCTTCACAACCTAGCCATACTCTATCATTTCTCTCTGATAATAAATTTAATTCCACACATACCCTTGCTACACTTGGTCTATTTATTCAGACTATTGATGCATTAAGTTTCAAAGGTTAACCAACTAATTGTGCAATAGAATATAGAGATTCTTTTGCAAAGAAGTTAATTGGGAGGATTTGGAATAAAATCCAAACTAGATACAAACTTTCTTTATCTAGTCAAAATTCTGGAGACCATTTAAAAGTTCTCATAGAAAATTTTCCTATGAACCATTGATCCTTCATCCACAATCGAAAGAAGTCTCCTTCGGTGAATAGTCTTATAAGAATCTGTTTCTGGTCAAGAATCCCAATATGGTATGTTTCCTTCAATCCAAAAGTTTCAAATTATTTTTTGATTATGTTTATACTTGGTGTGCCATGAGAGAATTTATATACCATTGAGAATTTGAATGGGTCTGCCAACTTCTTTATGTCATCTTTAGATAATAAAATTGTTGGTTCTCCTCTAAAATTTGATGGACAAGAAGAAGATGTTAGATCACTAACGAAATGTTTTGACCAAATTATCGTTGTAGGACCAAGAGATTTCATTCAGTTATCATGGTATTTAGTCAAGAATTGTTCTTTCAAACCCTAATGAGGGTTAAGGTTTGATAGATTTGGAAGACGGTGATTAGAGAGAGTTTGCTAGAGAGAGAGAGAGAGAGAGAGAGAGAGAGAGTTATTTTCCTTTTATAGGTATGTATACTATATGTGATATGAAAATATGTATATAAATATGAAGAAAAATATATTTGGGGATAAGAGACTAATGTGTGAACATTGAATTAATAACTAGTGAAGTTATGTGAAATGAATTGATAAGATTATAGATGAGATTTATAATAAATAAAAAGTAGCAAAAGCTTAATGTGAATTCCAAGTTAAATTAAAGTATACATGGGGCATAAGGCAGCGTATGGGATTAAGATGTGCAGTGATACTAGTCAGGTTGGGTAGCGTAACTAGGGTATCTAGACTACATGCATTAGGTGCACACGATAGATGAGGGGAAAAAGGTATCTTATGAGACTGTAACACCATTTTAAATATGAAAGATTGCAAGACATATTTATTCATGTATTTTAAACACTTGCAAAATATTTTCAAAAGGTTTTTGGCTCTGACCCATATCAAAATATGTTTAAAAACTTTGAGGTGTCCATCCACAGGGACGCCAAGCGTGATTATCATTTTCAGGTCATCGGAGTCATAGCAGCTGTGGAGTGTTGCAAATATTGGTTAGCCATTTTCTATCTTTGAGATTTTAGATAGGACTCAGTCAGTTATTATCCGGGCATGTCGCCCAATGTCAGTTTTTATTTGAGTTTTATTTTAATTCATCTTTATTGGTTATTATAGTGGATTCTAAATCGATAGTTTATTCGGTTAGTGGATTTTATTTTATTCCAGTATTCATATGTAATTAAGTGATTGTGTATTTACTTATTCATCTGGAATGGTGTATGGTGAATGGTTTTATTTATTATAATTTAATTAAAGTTTAAAATTGACACAAGGCTTGATTAAATAACAGGTGGTTAGTAATTAAATGGTTTTTTGACATTGATGCTAAGAATGAACCATTTGAGATTCTTGTTTTATTTTAGTAGAGAGTTGGCCAGTGGGGATGGCTACAGGTTGTGTATGGGGCGGATTTGTTAAAACCCAAATCCGCCCCGCGAAATAAAAAGTTAACCCGCCCCATCCCGTGACGGGTTTAATTTTTATGCCCCGAACCCGATTAAATATAAACTCTCTAATCCCATCCCTACCCTGCCCCACCCAATTTATATTATGCCGATCAAAAGCATGTCTCGCCCCGCGGGTTAAAACCTGCATTTTTTTCTTTTTCTTAAAGCTAATTTTGTTCTAAAACAAACAAAAAATAGAGAGTTTATAAGAACTAAAATGTCTCAACAAGTAACAAAGCCTCATCATCAACTTATAAGTCTCATAACTTTAACATCAACTTTTAAGTCCCGGAATAATTAAAATGTCTCAAATAACAAAATTAAAATGCCAAACTTACAAGTCTCACACAACATCAACTATTACAAAATAAATCTCAAGTAACATCAACTATTAGAAAATAAATCTCAAGAAACCTAAAACCATCAATTATTATAAAATAGAGTCTGCCACCTAGAACCATCGATTATTAAAAAATAGAGTCAGCAACCTTCATCAATGCCTCAAATGGAGCCTTCTTGTGTTTATTTGCAAAAACCTTAATAAAAAAATTGGTTGTGTCCATCGGATTTTTTCTTAATTACGACCCAAGAAAAGCAAAAAAAAATGAAGCAAATCAATTATAACTTTAATTTAGTTCAGAAATATTGACTAGAAAACAATGCAAAATCATGAAGAATATCCAATTGAAAAGGTAAATGGCATAACAGTATATAGCTTCTTTTGGATATATTATTTTCAACAGATTATGAGATCATGATCCTTATAAAATAATATATCAAATCAGGTCTTCTATTCTATGTAAAATAGATTATTTGACTTGAGGGATCTATGAATATGGAACGATTTTCAACTTACCAACACAACGAGCCGTGTGGAATTTTTGGAAAATTACAGCAAGACTCAAATCACCAATCTTGACTTCCCCTTGATGGCCAGTCTATAATCTATGATATCCCCTAAAAACATTTATAAAAAAATAATTGGCTTCTTAACAGTATGATTCAGATTTTTTTGAATAAAAACTAAAAACCCAAATCAATTGTAACCTTGATATCGGTATCCAAAACAAATATATAAGATGTATATATGAGCTAAATATTTAATAGATCTAAGTTATGATATCTAAGTTGTAAATCGGTATCCAAAATAGTTATGAGATCTAAGTTGTAACATTGAAATCAAAATATATATGAGCAGACGACCATTATGAGAAAGAGATCCGACCTTGGGACCTTCGATGGCCTCTGCAGACAGCTCCAGTGGAGTAAGGTAGGAGGGACACATATAGATGAAATTCAAAGAGGGTAAATGAAATTTAGGGTTTTAAGTTTATATATATATATATATATATATATATATACACACACACACACACACACACACACACACACAGAGAGAGGTGGTGGGAAGTGTTAAGGGTATATAAGTCAAGTTAAGTATTAAACGGGGCGGGTGGTGTATATTTTTACTAAACCCGAACCCGCCCAATTTAATAAATGGTTTTTTTCAAAAACCCAAACCCGCCCCTATTATTTTAAACGGGTTTTTAACCCTCCCCATTAGGGTCTGGTCGGGTCAATAACCATGTGGTTCGGGTGAAATTTCCATCCCTACTGACACCCATTATTTTAATAAGCAGGGTGTCACATATGGTATATGAGCATCAGGTTCTAGTTTCCTTAGCAACTGTGTGGGCTTATTACGTTTTCAGCGTTGCTTTTCTTTTATGTAGAGACCTATGCTTAGGAGTGTCGATTCCTATTGCAATTTACGTTTTCCTATTATTGCATATAATTTAAGTGAATCTTATATGAGTTCGGTTAGGTTGAGTATGCCGAACAGTAGAGGACGACTAGAGAAGTCCATTAGGAAGACCACATGAGGAGAGGCTCAGCCGGAACAGCAGACTATTCGGGGAACGATGATTATCGCGGAGTATGCCACTACTGTTGCTCAGGTAGTTAATGCTGCAAAGATCGTCATAGCGCAGCAGTTTCCCAAGTGCCACCACAGAGGATGATGGCCAGTGCAGTCACTATGGGAGAAACTCAGCGGGGCCATTTAGAAACGCTATACGTCTAAGTCTTCGGGAAATATGGAATGGAAGGGAAAAATGCAAGGCATTTGAGTATGGTGGAGTGTAGTGTCACTCAGAAACACATTTTGGCAATTTTTAGCTTGTAGGAGTAGCGTTGCAGTGGTGGGAGTCAGTCACCACATCCCAGAAAAGATATATTATAAATATTGAGAAATTTTGGGTGTATTGTCAAGGGAATTCTGATCGAGTGAATATGGATTCAGACAGGGAAACAACGTGTTCCACAGGGCCAGCAAAGCTAAAGGAAAAACTGGGGTAGCAATTAGGGTTGAGGCTACCAGGGCCAGAGAGTATGGCAACCCCGACATGGCCAGTGGGGCCAGAGACATGGGGACTATATAGGAAGGTGTTTATATGTGGAGAGTAGGACCACATGCATTGATCTTGTTCGCAGAGAGATAGGGGACAGGAGCAGGGTTCCCAGTAGGGCTCAATAGTTACAACAGTTTTTGGTTTATATTACACGTGAGTACTACAACAAGGTACCATTTGAACAACCAGTGCCATTGGAAATGGAAGGTACGATTTTATCCTTTAACAAATGGGGTAAGTTTTGCATGATATGAGTGCGACGCAGTATTTTGTTAGCACTAAATTCACATGTGAGATGGGTTTAGTGGATGTATCGTTATTATCACTACTCTATGTATAAATTTATCATTGAGTAGCGCGGATATCTTTGGTTCCATCTGCAAGGGAGCGGGTGCGGACATTGAGAGGATGTGTTTTAGTGGATTTGCTTGTATACGAGAGATATATTATGCGAGTATGATGTTATCCTGGGTATGGAATGGTTAGTGATGGTTTGAGTGATGGTGGACTATTACAGTAAGGCTATCATGCTCATTGTTCCAGGGAAAGATGTGTTAATTTTGTGATGTCTCACCTGAAAGAGAGTCGAGCCCGCATTTATAATATATTGAAGTGGAGACTTCGAAGAGTATAGTTATCTCGTATTATTCAATCCCAGTGCATAGGGACAGTACTGATGTGATTCAGGTTATATCGGGTTTATCGTCGAAGGGAGAGATTTAACTCATTGATTTAGCGATGGGGACTTAATGATAGTGCGATCACCATATTGTGTAACTACTTTATAGATGTGGGAGTTGGGGAATGGGCTTAAATGTATAGGGACATGATTTTAATTTTATGGTTATGTGCTTTTTGGATCAAAGGACCTCGATAATCGTTAATGATAAGCCATAAGGTATTGGGGAAATTCCTTAGTTAGATTTCAGTTACGTGACGTTCCATACATGAACCTTAATAAATGTCAGGAATTGGGAGACATTGTTGGATGCTAGAGGATTGGGTTTGAACGATGATCTTTGTACATGTGGAGAAAACATTTTGAGCTAAGAGCTATTCTACGATATAAGTCCATTGTGCTGTATGGGAAGCATTGGGAAAATTTCTACACCTCTAGTGGATAAGTGGGACAATCTTAAGGATAATTAAGTCATGATTAGTAGGGTAACTGAGAATAACCTTACGGTATAGCCATGTTATGCATACGGGGCCAAGTTTGAGATAAATATGTTACATATATGATGTTTGTGTAGATATGCATGCGATATATGGGGTATAGGCACCCTGGTTATCCGGGATAAGGGGAAGAGATAATACAAATGTGAGACGTATGCCTATAGGGCCGTTAGAAAGAGATTTAGAATAATATGATGGACTTAACTTTGGTTGAGGAAGGAGATAGTTCATATATATAGATACAGCAAGGAGAGTTATCACACTCGGGAAGGGGAGTAAGATTTACCCCTTGACGTGGGAGGTTGAGCATATGGATCACGGTGGAGTGAGACCTAAAAAAGTTGTCTTCATGTGCAGGACTCGTATATGGATACAAAATGGGTGGTCCAAGGCATTCATCCAGAATTTTGATGTTATTGGTGATTCCAATGATGGAATGGATAGGCAAACTAATGGATTTTAATGTTAAGTTACCAACATCACAGAATGGTTAGTATTTCCTTTGGGTTTATGGAATTGGTTGACCGAGATGTAGTAGTTATTACTAATTGTTGTGAGTTACACTATTTGGAAGTGTGACCAATATTGCATTAAAGGAAGGGATGAGCTAGCATAAGGTGTTGCCCAACATTGTTGTGGATTAGGATGAGATCCTTGAGTTATAACTCTAATAGGGATTAACAAGAGGCAATGGGTACGGTATTGCATTTTGAACAAGGTGTATCACCAGTAGACCAATAAGTAGAAGGGATGGGTGACTAAAATGTTGGAGGATATGCAAGGGATGCATATTCTAAATTTTTGGGTAATTGGGAGGAGTATTTACCATTGGTAGAATTGCATGTAATAACTCGTACTGAGCTATTATTGACGAGACACCTTTTGAGGCTTTGTGTGGGAAACCTTATCGTCCACCCTCTAGTTGGTTAGAGGTTGTGGAATAATAAGTTTAATGGGACGAACATGATTTAGATTCCATCAGCATGAATTGAGTTAATTGGAAATTTTCTAGTGTAGTTAAGGAAACGTCATAAGAGTTACGACACCTTAAACTGAATATTTTGAAGTTCGACATGACTGATAAGGTGTTATTGAGGGTTTCTCCCATAAAGGGAGTAATTCTGTTTGGAAAGTAAGGAAGTTGGCACCTAGGGAAGTGGGGCCTTTCCCCAGCATTAGGAAAATATAGCTAGTGGCGTATAGGCTCGTATTATTGGAGCAGTGTTATCGGTTCACAATGGTTTTGCATATCACCATCAAGATGAGACCTTAAGAAATATGGAATATATCAATATAAAATGATTTGAACAAACATGTTTCTAATCTTGGGTCGTAACAAGAAGGCCTTCAGTCAGAATGGTACCATCAGCGGGTCTATAAAGGAAGCACCATAATGTTATCATGATTTGATTTTTAGTATGTTCGGATGTCGTGCAGGTAAGTGTCCAAAGTTTTTGGTACTAGACATATACGAATTTTAGGGACTAAATTCCTTTTGAGGGGGGAAGTATGTAAAATCCTGTATTTTAGGGAATACTTAAATTACACGCATCACAGTAATTTAATTATATTGAAAATTAAATTGGAGTGAATAAATATCAATTAGTGAGAAATGGATTAATATTTATGTGCTATTATATTTACTTGTGTAATAAGTAAATGAAATTGCATTATTTCATATTACGTCATAAGTGGATAAAAATGATGAGTTGACAGGATCTTACTCAGGTTGTGCGTGTGGGGTCGTGTTAGGAATAAGATTTTAATTGATGATAAGTGACTCGAATGGTGATTTTGAGTGCACGGATGATCTGGGATGGGTCATGATAGTCAGAAATAGTTACTCAGGAGTTGTAATCAGGTTTTGGGGACTTTTTATGCTATACGGAACTCATACGACAGTATTTGGGTCATTTTAATGTTATTATTTAACTTAATTTTAGGATAAGTGGATGATAAAAGGGTTTTAGAGAAGGCATGAAGTTATATCTCATTCTAAATCATTTTATCTTGTGAGGGAGGCAAAAATCATACGGGGAATTCAAGAGAAAATTCAAGAACACCATGCTAGGAGGAGATTAAACAATTCTCGGGCTTGGATAATTACGGGTTGAGGATCTCAAAGAGAAAGATCAGAATTCTACAATTAGATACTTACTTTGATATTATATGTTGTGTTTAGTTCATATCATGGTTGGTGAAAAATTAATATGAACTTTTGGGTGGGACTTACCTGTCAAAATGGGTTTTTAGGAAAGATTTCATGAAAATTAATTTGAAAAATACATTATATGAAATATGAGATGAATCCTACATAAAAAATTATAATTTTTATTTAAAAATCTGAATTGGAATCATCATGGGAATATATGTGATCCTAATTGATAAATATGGGGAAATAGTGAATTTTGATGTTAGAATTAAGATGTGAATTAATTTAGAGAAAATTTATGTTGGATCGCATGTTTAGATGGTTATTGGATCAATTGATATGTGAAAACATGTATATTGATGATAAGTAATGTTAGGGTTGATTTTAAGTGTAATAAGAGTAAATAGATATTCCAAAAACTCAAAAGAGATAAAAATGAGAGGAATGCGAAGAGTCACTTTGGAGAGTTTTAGATCTTCTTTTTAAGTGCTTTCGAAAGAGATCTGAGAAAGACTCAAAACCCATACCTAACTCAAAATTTCATGTAGAATCCAAATCTGAAGTTGGATTTGTGATTTAGATAATGTTATACCTGATTTTTCGATGTTTTTAAAACACGCATACAATTGTAAATTTTGACTCTGCTCGGCTGCCATGTCTTGGCCAATTTGTTTATTTTAATTGATTTTGGTGATCAGGTTGATTATGTGATGGTTTAGGATGTTCGTAAACGAGTTTAAGACTTTTAAAAAATTACTTGAAATATAATAAATTACCTTTGGATGGTTGTGATAAATTCGAGTGAAATTTAGGTTGTCTAGCATGCTTAACACTCGGGAAAAATAAATAATGATCTTGTAATGAAAAGTTCGGATAGACTTAGATAAGGTCTAGTTGGGAATAGCTAATTATCCAGGAGTATTATTTATGGTTGAATGAATTAAACCAGAAACATACCTATCCTAACAGATAGGCTATCGATGGGGGTTGCGCACTGTGGGCAATCTCTCTTGGTTAATCCTAGCAGGTGTAATATCGCCCCCTGGGTCATAGGTATGTCGCATGACCACCCTGTATTTGAGTTTAGAGTCTAGTAGGGGTAATGTGGTATGGTTAAACCACACAGATGTGTGACTATGACTGCCTCCAAGTTTCATTTATGTTTTGGGTTCGGTGGTGAGATTCCGATGCGGTTACCCAAGTAGAGTTGTGTATTCCCTAGAGCTTGATAGCATGCTTGTGATTTGCATATGCGAGGTAATGCTTTGGGGATTACGGTTATACATATATAGTGGATTATATAAAGTTATGTATACTTTATGTGATATGAAAATACGTATTTAAATGTAAAGAAAAATATATACCGATATAAGACCCAATTATGTTAAATGAATTGATAAGTTTATAAATGAGATATCTAATGCATAAGCAGATGCGAAAGCTTAGTGTGAATTCCAAGTTAAATAAAAATATACATGGGTCATAAGGAAGCATATGGGATTAAGATGAGGAGTGATATTAGTTAGGCTGGGTAGCGTAACTAAGGTGTGTAATACCCCGTGTTTTCGTACTAAAATATTGTGACAGAAATAAATTTAATAATTCAGATTAATTTGGGGAATAAATTAAATCGAATGGATTGATATTTAAATGGGTAGGATTTAAATTAAAAACAAATATTTATTCGTAATTATATAATTACATAACTCAATTTAGCGTGATGAGTTCACTTGCGAAAATAAATGGTACGTTAATGAACTTAATGGTACGTGTAGTTTAAACATAATAAAACCGTCTATGTGGAATAAAAATAATTAAGAGAGGCTTTATGGTCTCGTTTAGGTGTTTTAGACTTTTAGAAATTGTCAGGGGGAATAGGTATATTAGTTAGGAGATTATTAGGTTAGTTTAATTTGGATTCGGGCCCATATGGGGTTCCAAAAATGGGATGTAAGGCTCAACTCGGGATTTAGGACTAATATAAGTTTAAGAGTAGGTTTAATAACTCGGGTTAATAACTCTCTACACATAATCAAAACATAAACCTAGCAGCCACACATCAAGGGAGGAGATAACAAAGGCCAAAAGGAGGGGAGGCAAAGGATTCTAGAGGAAATCATCAAACCATTATAATCAGGCAAGAATTCTCTTGCTTAAATTATAATGCCAAAATTACTTCTTAAATCATTGAAGTTTTCTTCCATGTAAATTTTGGATTTCATAGGAAATTGATGATAGAAAGATATGATTAAATCGCATGAGTATAGACAATACATATCTGAAATACGTTAGTTGAATCCAGAAATTAGGATAAGGTTAGGCCGATTTTAAATGATGGAAATCATGCATTAGAACCTTGATGAAATTAGAAAGATTTTTTCATATATAGAGGATTTTTATTCATGTTTATAAATCTAAAAAGTTTTGTAATTGAGACCCTTGTATAATGATAGAATATTATGGGATTTTGGTGAGAAAAATCTGATTTATGTAGGCTTGTTAATGGGTTAAATTCTGGGATTTAGGGAATTGAAATAAATGCCAATTTATATAAATAATTAACCTAAGATGATAAAATAAGTTCTAAAGACCTGCTTTAATGTTTATATAAATGCATAAACCATTGGGATAGGAGATGGGGAGGAAATAAAGATTTGTGTGTTAAAAAAACCTAGTAGATCTGATCTTCTTCCCAAATTCAAATCGATTCGACCTCTTAGGCGAATCGATTTATCCCCCTGTGAATCGATTCTGCTCTGGGCCCGAATCAATTTGGCCCTCGGAGGAGGTTGAGGTGGAGTCAGAATTTGATCTGAGAAACGAGGATTTTATTAAAAACACTTTTGTGACACAGATATTAATGAGGAACTATACTTAACTAAATGGTTAAATATTATTATAAAGAGGAAGAAATTAATAACTAGATGGTCAATTATAAAGGTGTTATTAATTATGGGTAATCATTTGGGATATCTCGGGTGATTATAGATCAATTACATATACATAGTATATGAGAATAATGTATACTTATATTTACCGTGTGAACATACCTATGTTCGTGGACGGTCCTATCAATTGGGGTTAAGTGCGTTCGGTACCGTAGCACTCATCGACACAGGTGGGCTAGACATTGTGTAGGTCACTATTTAGGTACTACGTTGCAGTGCCACTTACAAAATGTAAGTCTAGATTTTGGCATCCTTTGTCACCGTTGAGTATGGGTTGTGAACTGGTTTACTGCATAGGGACCACCTCACTTGTGTGTGCTTTGTATTGTCTCGTTAGATAAGGGATTCATTCGGACTTACCGATTGAGAACGAATGAGACACTACTGGTAGATGCCTTTAAGTGTCACATATATGTAAGGACGTATATATGTATGATTATACAAATTAAATGATATTAATCCAGTTGTCTAAGAATGTAGATAATAAATTACAAACCCAATACATTGTAATCTGCATAATAAATGTTTTTATCACTTTTATAAGTAATATGATTGGGATACTTTGGGGAAATGGTAATATAAACATAGATGATTATGATTCAATATGTTGGTTATTACTTAATGCATCTTATATTATATTGGCACAGTTAGTATTTATTATTTGGGATGTGTTCGGTTATACATGAAATACCACAATTAGATAAGGGGTGAGGTACTTGAGACAGGTGAGTGACGATGGAGGTTACTTACTTTAAATTAACTTTGTTTTTTCACTTTAAATTTGGTAAGTTAATTCTTGCACACTATAGGGCGCTGACCCAAAATTATAAATATTTTTAATTCGAGGTTTACTTAGGCAGGGATAGCGAGACCGAAGGAATATCAAACTTGTTGTCACGTATTTCTTCTCGAGGATCATCTTATTGAATCTAGCTTAGGTTTCTACTTCTTCCTGTCTTTACTTATTTTGGATTATTGTAAGGGCATAATCCCGGAGTCATTTTATTTATTAGTCGAGATAGTATTTGTTCATGTTGGTTTTATTTTTATTTTGTCAGACGTGGATGTTGGTTTTATTATTACTTCCTATTATTTAATTTAATCAAGTTTTAATTCAAATGTGGTTCATTATACGAATGTCGCCCAGTGTAAGTTCTTATTTGAGTTTTATTTAATTCAACTTTATTGGATTATTGTAGTGGTTTGTAAACCGATGGTTTATTCGATTAACGGATTTTATTTTATTGTAGTATTCAGATTTAATTATGTTATTATGCATTTAATTATTCATCTAGAATATTGTATGGTGAATGGCCTTATTTATGATAATTTAATTAAAGTTTAAAATTGACACAAGGCTTGATTAAATACTAGGTTGTTACTAATCAATCGGTTTTTTGACAGTGATGCTATAAATGAACCATTTGAGATTCCTATTTTATTTTAATAGAGGTCTGGCCACCCGTTATGTTAATAAGCGGGGTATCACATAAGTTTTAAGCAATATCAATCCTATAATAATTCTGAATTCCATTTTGACCCCAAATAGGAATACAATATTAAAAATTATTACGCAAATATGTGTGGTCCTACAGCTTATCCTGCCTACGTCCATAAGGAAAGGAGAACATAATTTCATTATCTTTTAGAAAAAGAGGAAGAAAGTGACTTAGAGTGATAGGGTTTATCCTTGAGAGTCTAAGCCATGGATATAATTAAGTGCAATTCGATGCCCTAGAATATTAGGGAAATGCCTATAAAACAAGAGTATGGGAGCCTAGGGGCTATCTCATTATGATCGATCGTTTTATTTGGTGTTATCCCTAAGATAGTTGGATTCCATTAGAACTAGATTTGGCCATATTTATTATTATTTACCTTGATTCGTCTCACGTTTCTCTATGATCTCCCAACGACTTGATCGCTACAGTTCTATAAATGCCACGTATCGTGCCACGTGGGATACCCGACTCATAGTCCCTTCAAAACTTAATAAGAAAAGATTTATATGTCATATATTTTGAAGATTTTAGTTAAAATTATTGTCAAATATCTTTTAATTCATTTCATTACTCAAGTCTTACTGTCATTTTATTGATTGCACATTAGTATTTTAATGTGCATGCTAGTTCTTGACATGAAATAGGTTCAATCATTTTGAATGGTTGAGTATTTTCTTAGCATTCATCCGAGTGTATTTTTCTATCTATATGCTTTTATTCAGGATATGTAATGTCATAATTGATCGATTTGAATAGTAATTTTGTAATCATTTAATTTCAGTGTTTTGTTATGGAATAGACAAATGGGTTTATCGTTAGACTATACGTATACACATGTGACTCTAAATTGATAGTTGTCTTAATTCGATTTTAATAAAAAAAAACAATTTGAGTCATAGGCTAGGTGTAACAACTCGTAATTTTATCTGGTGATTAATTAAATTCATTCGGAATTCATAAAGCTAGATTAAAAGACTCCTAATATAAGTATATATAAGTCTTGGGACATTTAGAAGAGTTCTAAAAACATAAAACTCTCTAGGATTCAACAATAGGGCCAAAATAAAAACCCCAATTCAGATAATTTGTCACGGCTTTAAATTGTGACTAACTATTTATCACGGTTCTGGAGCATGACTAACAGACGAACTGTTTTAGTTTATAGGATTTTAATGCCACTTAAATTCTCTAATCTTTCTCCACTTAAATTAATACAGGGTTAGAACTTTTCAAACATATTTTCACAACCTCTAAGAGCAGTAGACCCTTATAATTTTCATCTTCTTCTCCAACAACCCTAATCCCAAAGTTATCAAGTTTTAACTCAGGATTTGAAGGCTCTGTAAGAGGGTGGTTTAGATTAGATGGAGGCGTAACCCCTTTTGAGTATAGTAATGGTAAGTTAACCGATAACACTGTTGATTAATTATAAAACACGTAATCATAACCTAGTGAAGATGAACTCAGAAGTAACTCATCCAGAGGGAGAGAGAAGTAAGCACCCCAGATACACCCTGGTAGGCAGCCAAACACACCAACTCTCAAAGGTCTCTAATCGGATATTAAAAGATTCATAATAGATGACATTGGTGAATGAGTAAAAGCTCTGGTTTTGCAATAACTTCCTTCTCCCTTATGATAATATCTCTCTAGCCAAAAATCTCTATAAAAAAAAACTTTTCTTAGAAGTGGTTGAGGCCAATAAATAGCCCTCCCACCACTCCCGAGATACCCCGGTCCTCTTCAAATGTAAAATATATCCTTCATGCTTTATGTCCCAAACATTAAATGCTTGATGGACTAGTTAACTCCACGTCATAAGTATTAAATGCCAAGAAATGCCTTTTGCTTAACCACTATGCTTCAAGGGCAACAACTATCTGACAGCCTCAAATACCACAGTGGTTTACTCAAGTGCAGATTTGACATTACTTAGCTGGCTAGTGACATCCCCTAAAGTAGATGTGACATTAAGTAGAAGGCACAAGTGGTTCACAACTCAACGCCTGATGGGACTCAAGGCTGCTCTGCCCAAGGTTCCATGGTCAAAGTCCTTTGGTATTTTACCAGGTGTATCTAAGATGGCCAGGACAGGCCCCAATGCTGCCTCACTTCTCAATCCTCCGAACCAAGTCCCTCTGAAGTTCTCACGACGAGGTCATTCGATAAAGTATGAAACCTCTCCCAGACCCTGCCATGTCCGGTCTCTCGCAAGTACCATTCGACCTCATGCTAAGTGACATTACAATCGTTATAAATCATAGTCAATATAAATAAAAATATACAACAAGAATAAGTAAAGTAATAGGACAAAATGATGATCACTCTCGGCCAGCTACTTCGCTGGAAGATCCCCATGGGCTGTCGCGCTGAACTACCTCGCTTGAGCTGCATCATTTGAGCTTCATCGCTACCTTACTGAGTTACATCACTGAGCTGTATCGCTGCCTTAATCCCTTGAGTTTGTTGTATTAGCTAGGGAGATTATCTTTAATCTTGATATTATCTTCAAGCCCCCTACAGGTTCAATTAGTGTTTTCTCAACTTGGTGCAAGAGTCAATCTTTGTTAACTTTTTAAGAGGATCCCAACCATCTAATCAGATTTCCTAATCAACTAATCTCAATAATGGATTCACTTACTCTCTCTCTCTCTTTAGTATTATGCTCTTTAAGTGTCGCCTAAAACTTAAATCGTGTGTTTTTCATAAAATAAATTAGCAACCTAATTTGGAAAAGTGAAAACTAATTTGGGACGGTTTTCTTTAAAATATCAATTTGATTTAATACTTATAACCCTTATGCACTTAGGGTCGAGGTTGGACTTTGGGTAATATGGGTGTACGTTTGCAAGTAGAAACAATAGAAATTGTATTTTATATAAAAACGAGGCATGGCCAATCACATAGAATTATGTATGTGTGCTATAAGTGAATATTGTTTGGGTGCGCCATAAATTCGCATGATGATTGAAATTTTAATTGGAAAATAAAATTACTGCATTAATTACGACGACGAATAGAGCGAATTTAAATGATGATTGCATGAAATTGGATAATTGTTAAATAAAATAAATTGTGACGATGGATTGAATATAATAAATTGTGACGGTGGATTGAATAATCTAAATTGAGATTAATAGTATTTTACTTTTAAAAAAATACATTGTGACGTTGGATTGAATAAATTAAATAGAGGATTAATTGTGATTACGTGAAATTTGTTAATTGTTGAATATTGGACCATATGGCGTATTGTTTCGATTATAACTATCATCGTTGGGACGACAGAATTTTGGGTAGATGCTCTCACCTTATTTTTGGGAATACTTACTAGTTATGGGACTAGTAGGTATGCTTAACATATTCTAGGTATGGGACTAGTTAGTGTAGAATTGTACGAATTAGAGATTTCGGGGTGGGGCTGATTTTTGGTGTCATTTTGTTGTTTTGGTTAATCTAAGTGCGAGATTAGGAAGAGATTAATTTTAAAAATTCATCCTACGAAATAGGATAGGACACGGTTGTGTTTTGGAGACCTCTAGGTATGGGACTAGGGGTAGGCTTGAGGTTTATTCTCTATAATAAGATGGGGCTAAAATAAAATAAAGAGAAATTGAAATGAGGAGAAAATAAGAAATTTAGAATTAATGCCTAAGATAATAAACGGGTATTAAAATGAATTGGCGTCATTAATAAGTGCGGGACTGACAGTTAAACATGTTAGCTGGCTATTGTGACATGTGGGCATGTGACGGCATAATAACTGCAGGGCTGTAGTTAAACGGCCTAGCTGGCTATTATGACGTGTCGTGCATGGAACCTCAGAAATAAGTGCAGGGTCGACACAATACGGCTTGGCTAGCTATTGTGGGGGGAATTGCATGTGGTGTAAAACTTGAGACGGGCCCAAATAAGTGCAGGACATATAGTAGGGTCGGTTGGCTAAGACGGTACCGCAATAATAATAATAATGTGATAAATCAGTTTGAATGAAGAAACTTTAAGCGAGAGTCCCACAACTGATATTAATGATGAATATATATGATCGGTTTAAGTGAATTATATTATATGGATAGCTTTTGATAAAATCAAATAGTTTGACTTGGACTTTAGGTTTTACTTAGATGTGGCAGTAATTTATTTTACTCGCACGTTAATAATTATTGTGTTAATTTAAAATATTCTATCGTGATATTTATTATGTATGATGCTATTGTGTGAGTTTATAGACCCTAATTGGGGAGCGAATCTTGGATTCATGTGGTGGGCTCTGACCCCCTGCGTTAACTAACATTTCAGGTTGAGCTTTGGATTAGTTGCATATGGATTATTGGAGATATTTTGGGGGTGCAGTTAGAGACTCTTTTATTTAGATGCTTTAGTAGTTAGATTCTTCTCTTCCATTGTATTTTATTATGAGACTCTAGTTATGGATTTGGTGGGCCACTCGGCTCCTCAGTTGTTCACAATTTTTAGTCAGATATTCATTGTTGAACCTTGTATTCGGGGTTATATTATTTGACATTGGGTTTATTTATTAAAGATTAGCATGGTGATGAATTTTATTTATCTCATGGATGGTTAATATTATTGGATCGTTTTTAAATTATTATCTTGTGGAATGAAATTTGTATGCCTCATATCTGTCACATGCTAAGAATGATTACTTATTTAGTTAGCACCCGACATGGTTTAGCGATGGAGGCTATCCACACCGTCCGTCGGATTGGGCGGGGTGTTACACTAGGCCCATTGCAAAATCCATTATATGGAATTTCACAAAACCTCTAAAAGTATTTATGACCATCATCACTGAAAGTTAACTCTAGTGAAGCTTGACTTTGCGACAATAAATCGCTCGTAAACTTGTCATTGAAGTATGTCAGATTCCTAATTTGAAGATATTTAGTTACTATATTCCCACGCAAAATGTATAGATTTGATTCTAAACCACTTTTTCAGTAATATCTTATTGATAAATTGGATAGTGTTTTGCTAGTTAATTTTGGGTGTACCTAGTTGTCCGCATGAACTTGTCATTCAAGATTTATAGGCTATTCAGGTTGCAACTTGTTTCCCTTAACAAGAGATGTTAAATATTTTTAAGAACTTGTTTTTTAGAGAGAACTATATTTTAAATAGTATTTTTTTTTAATTTTTTTCAACTCTTTGTATTTTTTATATATCTTTTTTCATTTGGAGTTTAAATTTATTTGAAGCTTGATTACTTCTTACCAAGAAAAAAAAAATGTTTTCTAACTTTATTTCTTGAGGGATTTTAATTTTTTTATATCCAAAAATTACTTTTTAAGTTTATTTAAATACTAATAACTTAATACACATTCACAAACCTTTAGTACTCTCACATCTTAGGCTATTAGAAATATACTTTGTGGATTCTCTTGGTTCCGATTTTAATTGGAGAAAAATTATGCTTCAATTATAAAGGAGGTTTTGTTTGGGTTAGGAAGATATTGGTTGCGGTTAGAAACCTGTGGCGATTATGAAGCAGGTCCAGTTGTTAGCGCATCCCCAAGTCGAGAGATATGGTGGGGAACATCATTAGTGAAAGTTGTATAAAATTGAGTGCAAGACGTAGTCGTACAATAGTTCATTTATCGTTTGCTCCACCTGTAGTTTTCCTCGTTGTGGTTTGTTTCCCTTCTTATTTGTGTTTTGTGATTGTTAGTATTTTTCTGCATTGTGTTTCATCACTCTACTCTAAGAGGATATAATTAAATTTGAATCATTTTGATAAAATTTATCTCATAGACATATGATCGTTTATTTTCCCATAAATTTAAGTAAAATATTTTTAAATCTAAACCTCATTTTTTTTAATTAGGAAGTTAATTTAAGCCGTCATTTTCTCGAGATTTTTCCTAGCCCAATAAGATACAGACTCTCTCTAAGATTGAAAGGGATATGAAAAATGCATGGTTAAGTATCATAAAAGTAAAATTAAATGAAAAGAAACTCAATTCGATTGTTCAATATCTTTTTCATGAACTGTAATGTTAAAATAAAAAATGAGAGTTTGAGAAAGTATTTTAGTGAACAACTTAATGAAAAATATTAGTGTCACGGTAGTACATATGACCCATAATATTGAAATATTTATTAAAAGAGTCAATGAAGGATAATCATTCGTAATCCTAGCCACACTAAACCATTAATAGTCTTATTTATAAGTCACCGTGAATGTATCAATTAAAGATATAATGTCCATTTTATTTTGACTTTATATAAAGAGAGTACATGTGTAAGGTAGAGACATAGAGTGTAACATAGTGGTAAAGACTAAAGATTATAGTTTTCTTCATTGTGGTTTCCATAAACGAATGACTAGTTTAAATGAATTTAAATCAATGGTACTATCAATCAATTACACACACACACACACACACACATATATACGAATCCAATATTTTATCCAGTGGTGGCATAATCAATAACAATTTTTTAAGCTTTTAGGGTGGAATATCCTAAGTAAAAATTTTGGTGGTTATTTTTAAGGTTTATAAAAAAATAATCACTTAAATATTTAGAAGTAAAAATTTTCATTCAAGTTTAACTTTTAATAGGGCCCTAGTTTTGCGAAGCTGAGACTGTAAGCAGAGATGGTGAGTAAGAAAGTAATTTTTAACTTTTATAAAGGATTCAAAATGATGAATTAACATGACACGAACTGGCATGAAATTGACCTAAAAGTGACATGGCATATCATGTTCATGTTGTGTCGTGTCAGAACTTTATAACAAAATATTGTGTCGTGTTTATGTCTCCGTAGTTATTATCGTATTGGGTTAAAACACACCCCAGAAATATGAATTACCACACAACTTTTAGGTTACTTGAGTTAGAATTTTTTTACTTAAATATATATATTATTTGACTATTTGATTTTACTACATTTAAATAATGGAATTTTTGTTCGATACCTTTTTCGTGAAGGTTTCGTTAGAGGTAACAGTCAAATAAATAAAGTAATAAAGGAAAAAAACTCATAAATAGAAAATAACAAAACGTTAAAAAACAAGAATAATTTTTTCTAACAAAATCTCTAACCCTCATCCTCAAACCCCTCCGCTACCTTCATCCTTACCCCACCCCACACCCCACCCACCCCCATCACCAAGGAACACCACTTGCCCTTAACCATCTCGAACCACCTCTCTCTCTCTCTCTCTCTATATATATATATATATATATATATATATATATATATATATATATATATATATATATATATACATGTCTGTGTGTGTGTGTGTGTGTGTGTGTGTGTGTGTGTGTGTGTGTGCATGGATGTGGTGTATTATACTCATCAAATCAGTCTAAGAACAAGCTTTGTAAGGGGGGTTATTTTTGTAAAAAATAATTCATTTGGGTCAATCAGTTTGAGATTATTAATTTGGGCTCATTCAAAACAAGTTTAAGATATGAATTTAGCTTGAAACCTTGGTAGAGAGAGGGTGAGAGATAGTGAGGGTAGTTTTGGGGAGTATGGGGAGCTAGGGATTGTGGTGGAGCTTTTTTTTTCAATTTTTAATTATTTTTACTTTTATTTCTTTTCTATTTATCACGTTTTTCCTTTCTTTTCCTGTTTTTATAATAAATATATTTTTTCAAGGGTAATGTGTAAGACACATGACTATTATCAGTAACGGACCCTTAACGCAAAAAGTAACAAACCCAAACTCAATTAGTAAAAGGTACTAAAGTCAAAACGAGTCAATCATGCAAGTATTTAAGTCAAGAAACCCCACAAAATTTATATGCTCGAAATTATTACATCAACCGCCTTAAAGTTATTAATAGTTTCAATATACTATCAATTTTTTGGGTATGGCTAAATGCACTCCAGATAAGTACTCTAGCTTTTCAAAATCATATATAATGACTTTCTATAATGATATTTTGTGGCATTTTTCGATCATTTATGACACTTTTGAGGTGTGAGAGTACCTATTTTGTATGAATTTAAGAATATTAATTTTTTTATAGTATATATGTAATTTTATTGAAGTTGAGTGCGTTGGATGAATTGGGTGTTTAACCCAATTAATGTTTTGACCAAATCAGATTTTGATAAACTTTTAGCCTTAATTAATATGGGATCAGTAACATAAAAATTTCAATTCAAGCTATTTTCACGTTCTTCTTGACTTGGTGAACAATGTGGTATAAATATTTGATCAAAATGAATAAGAAATGGATAAGAAATTTGGCTTCAAAGTACCCATTTATCTCATGAACTACCTTAGTTTAGTTGGTGTAGAAAGTTTGTCCTATATAAAAAAATTACAAAAAAAAATGGGTGTAGTATATATAGTCATAAGTAGGCTCAAAGGTTTGGATGCCCTTGGGGTATCCCAAACCTTTGAAGGTAATAAGACTTACAGCATGCATGGTTTGGAATTTGGCCCAAAAGTCCACACGTGCACGCCGTTGCCCGCCCTTTGTTAGGTCCAACCAGAGTCGGGGGTCCTTAGGTCTTTCTTGAGATAATATTATCTATTTTTCACAAAATTTATTTCGTATTTGGGCTGAAATTGTTTCAATACGTCATGATTTTAATTATTTAAACCAACACTAAAAATGTCACCGCCGTAGCTAAACTTAAAATGTCAAAATTTGTCACTAAAAAATGTTGTCGCTTTAATTAATTTTAAAACGTTAGTGTATCTGGAGCGCTGGTTATAATGAATTAAATTTGGGCCATTGATTATGTTTATTCACAAACAAACGTGATCTTTCAGAAAAGGCACTTTAGGACCTATAAATAAGAAACTTGCCCCTCATTTTAAGTTATTTCAATAATATTTTCCTTTAGTTCTTCTTGTCCTCCTTCTTCCTTATTATGAATTTACGAAAATATAAAATGTTATTTTATCTCACAACTCTGAATCTTTCGTGGTTTCTACATGAAATTATACCCATGGTTGATGATACAAAAACGGATAAGACAAATTTGGCCCCCATAGAAGCATGGAAACATTGTGACTTCTGGTGAAAAAAATATATCATTAACGAATTGGACAACACGTTATACAACGTGTATAGTCCATTAAAATCTTCAAGAAAAATTTATAGAAAATGTATAGCTCAGTAAAAACTATAAGAGAACTGTAAAAAAAAGGTTCCTCAAGAACACATGACCGATGTCGAGAACCTATCCGATGATTTTTTTACATAGACCCATCAACAGTTATCCCTTAGGTTAATATGGTGATGGTGGGTTGATACTAGTGATACACTCCAAATTTGCTCGAAAAAGAATATGTTTACTACCTACTAACCAATTGAAAATGAAGAATAACTATTCATGGATAATTCTTCCACTTATAAAGTTGAAGGGAATGAAAGGTTGTGTTGAACATGAATTCATGAAAGTAACTCACTCCTAATGATGTGTTATGTGTACCGTACATTCGAAAAACATTATTGTCTCGGGATTCATACTAAGCAAGAAATGGTTGAAACTTATGTTTCATTCCGATAAGTTTGTGCTTGATAAAGATGGCACGTGTGTGGAAAATGGTTATTTACTTGATGGGATGTTCAAAATGAATGTCATGATTGTTGTACCAAATATTATATTAGTAATAAGAAGATAAGATCTCCTACTTATATGTTTGAGTCTATAAATACATAGCATGGTAGACTAGGGCATGTTAACTACAAAGCATTAAGTAAATTAGTTCAACTAGAATCAATTCCAAAATTTAACATTGACAAAAATCATAAATGTGAAACATGTGAGTTAAACGAACTAAAACACCCTTTCATTAAATTGAAAGAAATACCGAACTTCTAGAATTAATTCATATCGATATATGTAACTTAAAATTTATGCAAACTAAAGGAGATAAAAGTATTTTATTACTTTCGTGGACCATTGCACTAGAGATTGCTATGTTTACTTAATAAGGAACATATATAAGGTAATTGAAATGTTATAACATTACAATAATGAAGTTGAGAATCAACCTAGGAAGAAGATTAAGGCTATAAGAATTTATATATGTGGTGAATATGAATCACCATTTAAGGAATTTTGTTTAAAAAATGATATCATACAACAAAATACCTCTCCTTATTCACCTCAATCTAATGGTGTTTCTGAAAGAAAAAATTGAACCTTAAAGGAAATGAAGAATGTTCTATTGATAAGTTCCGAACTATCTCAAAACATCCGAGGGAAGCCTTATTTTTTGCTAATTATATTCTCAAAAAACTAATTCATAAGAAATCAAAGAAGATCCCCTATGAAATGTGAAAATGTCGAATATCTTCATATAAATATTTAAAAGTGTGGGGATGTTTCATAAAAGTAATTGTTCTCGACCCCAAACAAGTTAAGATAGATCCTAAAGTCATTAATTTTGATTTAACCCGATATACTAATAATAGTGGTGCATATCAGTTTCTTGTGGATAAATTTGATATTCTTGACCTTCATGTCAATACAATTATGGAATCTATAATCGTATCATTTTTTAAGAATATTTTTCCTTCCAAAATTGTACAAGAAATAAGTCCTCATAAAATAACACATGATACCATGGATAGTGATCCTCAAAGGTCAATTAAACCACGAGACTACTAAAAAGGATAATAGGGAAGAACCTGGACAAAGTGAAAGGGTCAAAATGCCAAAATGTTTTGGTCTAGATTTCCTAACATACGTGTTAGTAAGCAAACCTTGAAGTAATTAAGAGGTATTATCCACTCCAGAAGCTTCATATTATAAGGAAGCGATCAATTATGAAATTGAATCCATTATACAAAATCATATAAGGGGATTGGTGGATCCTCCACATGAAATCGTAAAATTAGGATGCAAAGGTGTATTCAAAAAGGAAATGAAGTTTGATGATTCGATTGACAAATAAAAGGATGGTTTGGACATGACAAGCATAGATCAATGGATGTTCCCGTATGGAAGAGTGATTTAGTTAGTAGTAACACAAGGGGTGGAGGTAGGCCTAAATTGACTTGGTGGAATTTTATAAAAAAGGACATGTTATCATGTGGTTTAACCGAAGATACTGCGCTGGACATGATGGAATGGAAAAATAGAATTCATGTAGACAATCCCAAATAATTGGGAAAAGGTTTCGTTGAGTTGAGTTGAGTTGTTACAAAAGGCTACAAGAATTATATAAATGTCTATGTTAATTGCAATAGTTACGATACACAATTTGGAAATACCTCAAATTGATGTTAATGGCTTTCTTAAATGGTGAATTAGATGAAGAAATATATATGGAACAACTGAAAGGTTTCATTAGTCTCGTTAACGAAAAGAAAGTATGAAATCTTGATAAATCACTTAATGGCTTGGATCAAGCACCAAAGTATTGGAATGGAAGTTTTGATAATATGATGAAGTCAAATGATTTCAAAATAAATGAGTGAGATAAATGTGTTTATGTCAAAATAACTAAAAAGGGATATGCCATCGTATGTTTATATGTGGATGGTATGCTGGTACTAACAATGATGTCATTACCTATACTAAACATATGTTAAATAATATATTTTAAATGAAAGGTTTAGGAATGGCATATGTCACTCTACGAATCAAAATCACTAGAACATGAAATGGACTCATTTTGTCTCAATCTCACTATGTTGATAAAATTCCTGAAAAACGTCATAAATACGACACAAGTTCAGGGAGAATACCTGTCAATCAAATTCTTCATATCACAATTAATAAAGGTGAACTCACATCTCAACTAGAATACTCTCATTTAATAATCACCTTAATGTATCTCAGAAACTGCAATGGACCTGATATATCATACTTAGTGAGTAAGCTAAGTCGATAAACAAGTAATCCTGGAGAAGACTAAGGTAAGGCCTTAGTAAGGGTACTCGAATATCTAAGGTACTCTTTAAAGGATGGATTTCACTATGTAAGATATTCAGTTGAACTTGAAGGGTATCATGACTAAAAATGGAAATTTGACTGCAACTATAAGGACAATATTTCCAATTGAGTCCACTTGTATGTATTTGACTTATTCCTGGAACAAAACTTGTTTGAGTCATAGATAGATTTTTATATTGTCATGATCTCCACAAAGTCTATGACATGTTTGTGTGTAAGATGTAGCGGCCAAGCTTTAAAGATATATCTTGCAGAGTTTTATTAGTGCATGTTTCACGTCTTCAGTCAATTTCATTTCGAGATACACTCATGTATGAACGTATTATGTTTGTAGGACTCGAAAAATGTTTTAAAGGATGGAAATTTATTTATAAATGTTTTAAAATGTTTAAAATGATTTTAAAAGATTTTAACTTCGTTTTTATAAGATAATTACTATTTAGAATCGTGTGATTTCTCACCTTGGGTTTCGAGACATCAAACGACATGTGATGTCGTTCGAACAAAATCTCTCAGTCATTAGAACGACATACACATCTCATTCGAACGACCTTCTGACTTAATTTTATTATTTAAGGCAGTGATTGCTCAGAATTTCGATAATTGTGCAGAATCATATTAAAAAAAAGAACCCATACATTTTTTACATAAGTTTTCTAAGGTTTTCAAAGTTAAAACCATACTTATAGTTTAAAAGATTCGGTCTTTCATATACTATTGCTATAGAGGGCTTGTTTGCACCATCTGGGTTTGTTCATCACTTTAAACACTATTCGTTGCGTTTTGCATTGAAGAAGATGAGGAGTCTGTGTTTTGAATCGTAGACGATTGCCAAAGCTACATCGATTGACACCGAGGCATTTGTGGATGCTTTTGTTGTGGATGAGTATTGTAGAAGGATTTCTGTGTGGGCACTGTGGAGGAGCGATTAAAAAGAAGAAGAGCGTCAAGGCTTGTGGGGATTAAGTCATTGTGTAAGTCTGTATGTCTTCCTTTTGTAAAACCGTATCATAGTGATTGTCTGGCTTGGGTCGTTCGAGATTTTTTTCCTTAGTTGTTTCCTCGTATATCCAGCGTTGTGAACATTACTTTATTTTACTTATTTTAATCATCTAGATGCATGTTTAGGATTAAACAAGATAAAATTGGAATTAACTAAAATTGGAATTAACTAAAATTGGTTCAAAAACTTGGTGCGTGTTAAAATTGGAAAAAGAATTTTTGAAATAAAAGTGGTCTTGACATCCGTAAAGCACATTTGAAATAATAAGGGGCAATTGAATCGGTATCAGATCTAGAAACACTTCTTAATTGTGTAGATCCTTATTTTGTGATTATTTTTTATCACTCTTATTTTTTTTTTGTTCTCTCGATGGATTCTCAAAGTTTTGACGAATTATGTCTTTTGAATTTGAAGTTTGCAAAACGAATTGAAATTTTTGAAGAAGAAAATTCTCGTTTTAAACATACGATTGAATATTTGCAAATGTTTCAAACTCAAAGAGATATCATTCGTGACAATTTTGCAGCTTTGTAAGATAATTTTAAATCTTTAATTTTGTCCAAGGAAGAGCGTGGGAATAGAATCCTTGCTTTAGAAAAAGAGTTAGAGGACCTTAAAAATTCTTGGTTTTGTTCCATTGATGAAAATAGTTTGATTAATGATTTTGGGCACATGAGAAGACTCTTAGGAATAGGTTTGCTCGCATTGAGGGGGAGAACAATAACCTATAGGGGTAATTGAAAATTTAAATAAGGAGTCCCAAAAAATTGAGGAGTCCAATTTTTTACTTGAGTACAAAATTTTAAAGTTGAAAAATTATTTAAGTGATTCAAATAGTGATGGTAGTGGCTTATCTTATTCTAGTGCTTCGAATGTCAAAGTAAAAACCATTGATTGTTTTATAACGTCAACCACATCTGAGGGTGTTAGAAAAGGTTAATCTAAAAGTCCCTTTCCTCGTCAAGTTTTCACATGTTCGCATTGTGGTAGGAAAGGTCACCTTAGGACTTTTTTCTATGATCTTATACAAGACCCTAGGAAGTTTAAACGTAGTGTCTCGTCTGTTAACAAAACCCGTTTTGCTAGGTATATACACGTTTGGGTTAGGAAATGGATTTTCAAGATGCTAAATGCTTCGTTGGTTTATTCTCATATGGGTGCACTTGAGTCTTCCCATGCTAAATCTAAAGGATGATTGTGTTGCCATGTTTGTCATACGCTAGTCTTTACATCATGATATATATCTTGTTAGTGTTATGACATGTATATCTCTTTGTATTATATTTTTCTTTTATTTGAGTCTTATTTGAAAAATCCAAAAAGATTTTTGGTTTATATATTTCTGAGAAAATACAAAAAGATTTTTCTTTTGGCTCAAAAATATTTTTGAAAAACACAAAGATTTTTATTTTTTGTGTCGTGAGTTTTCATGTTTGATGTGGAATATTAGTGTGCTTGGACCTCATCATTTTATTATCCATATGTCTATGACATTTGGTCATAATTATAGATGCTTAGAATGATTTTATCCATTGATTAATGGGGTTGTTTCAAAGTTGATTTGCATTTGGATTTGACTTTGTATATATGCCATCACTGCACACATGCACAAGTTTATACGAGTGTTTAACTTCTCTTGCATTTCTGAATTTAGAGAGACGTTCTATCTAAATTTTGTCATCTATGCGTAATAAGACTTAGGAGGAGGTGTGCTTGTAAGAACCATTTACCGTGAGGATTTAGATTGCTTATATGAAAAAATAATGAATGTTCATAGGAAAGGGATGCGAGAGAATAATACTCTCGTTATGAAAAGCCACCGTTTAAAAGTGACCAAGAAAAAATTAAGGCAATTAAAAGAATTATATGCCAAAATGGGGCCAATAGGATTTCTCTAAGTTCAGAAAAATAGAAAGTTCAAAATATCTCGAAAAAGAAAATTTGAATATATGAGGGTGTTTGGATGGAAAAATAAAACAGGTTTTCACCATGAATCCTAATGTTGAAAAATCATTTCATAATGCTATTGTTTGTAGAATAGTCAAAATTCCGAATTTGTGTGCATGTTGTTCATTTTGTTCATTAAGCTCACTATATTAATTGTCACATATGGCTAAAACTAAGTTTGATGACATTGAGCTATCAATTAGAGCTTCTTGATCATTTTAATGTGTTCGTATTGTGACTCATTTGGTGCAGTCCATGCCCATTCATTCCATATCCATGTTTCAGCACATTGATACTATGTTAACATGAAACTCAAATTGTTTTTCTTTTTTTTATTTTTTCTGGTTTGAGTATGTTTTGCTACTGTTTCGTATCTCCAGTATCTATTTTGAGCTAATTTCTTCACTAGGCAAAACTTTGCCACTTTTAGAGCTGGAATACAAAATTTTTTGAAGTCGTTTGAACGACTTCTAGACTTCGTTCGAACGACATGTCCAAGTCGTTCAAGTTTTCTTCTCGAGATAAGTTTTTCAAGGCATCAATTTTGTCAGATATGGTCGCGAGAAAGGTCGTGCGAAGGTCATTAGAAGGATTTCATCACGTGACAGGCTACTAGATTGCACTGCTTGAGGTCGTTTGATGCATGTTTCTAATGACATGCAATGTCGTTCAAACAACAAGGCATTGTCGTTCGAACAACCTAAAGGGGATTTTTTAAGGATTCTCCTGTTTCATTTTTAAGATGATATCTTACTATTTTGGTACTAATAGGTTGTTTACATGAAGTTGATATTGATTATTCATGATTTTTTCATATGCCGCATAGATCGTTAGTCACATCTTTGCTTAGACTGATGATTCATTTTATGTGACTATTTGTTAGTTACAATTTGGTATCTTCTGATTATTATTATGTGTCTTTGCATGTGTTATCCAGATATGTTTCTTTGATTATTTCATTCCAGATATTTGATGATTAGTTTATCTTTTGACATATTATGTATTCGAGACAAAAAAGGAGAGAGATGTATACGATGTAGGGGGAGTAGTTCGATTGATATTGAGCACATATTTTTTTTAATTTGCACAAATTAGTATTGATCATACATGTTTAACAAATGATTTGGTTTACATATTGATATTTTATATCATTTGTTCCTACATACTTAACGGGGTATTTTTCTATTTCATGTGTGTAGGTATTTTTCAGCAATGCGAGATTTCGAGACTACATCACATTCAGACAGCTCATGCTTGTCGGACCTGCATATACTAGTCCTTGTCCTATATTTTTTATTTTGTGGTTTATGGGATGGGATTTAGGTGTTATACGGCTTGACGGACCGACTTAGGCATTTCACGGTTTTGGTTTTATCCCGGAATAGTAAAAGGGGGAGATTTGTAAGGACAAAATTTTCAATTGAGTCCATTTGTATGTAGTTGACTTATTCGTGGAACAAAACTTGTTTGAGTCATAGATAGATTTTTATATTGTCACGATCTCCACAAATTCTATGACGTGTTTGTGTTGAAGACATAGCGGCTAAGCTTCAAAGATAGATCTTGTCGAGTTTTATTGGTGCGCGTTTCACATCTTCAGTCAATTTCATTTCGAGATACACTCAGGTATGAACATATTAAGTTTATAGGACTCAAAAAATGTTTTAAAGGCTGGAAATTTATTTATAAATGTTTTAAATAATTTTAAAAGGTTTTATCTTCATTTTTCTGAGATAATTACTATTTAAAAACGTGTGATTTCTCACCTTGGGTTTCGAAACATCAAACAACATGTGATGTCGTTTGAAAGAAATCTCTCAGTCATTAGAACGACATACACATCTCGTTCGAATGACCTGCCAACTTAATTTTATTATTTAAGGAAGTGTTTGCTCAAAATTTCGATAATTGTGCAGAACCATATTCCAGAAAAGAACCCATACATTTTCTGCATAAGTTTTCTAAGGTTTTCAGAGTTAAAAACCATCATTATAGTTTAAAAGATCTGATCCTTCATTTACTATTCCTATAGAGGGCTTGTTTGCACCATCTGAGTTTGTTCATCACTTTAAACACTATTGGTTGGGTTTTATGATGAAGTAGATGAGGAGTCTGAGTTTTGAATCGTAGACGATTGCCAAAGCTACATTGGTTGACACCAAGGTATTTGTGGATGCGTTTGTTGTGGTTGAGTATTGTCGAAGAATTTTTGTGTGGGCACTGTGGAGGAGCGATTAAAAAGAAGAAGAGCGTCAAAGCTTGTGGGGATTAAGTCGTTGTGTAAGTCTGTCAGTCTTCCTTTTGTAAAATCATATCATAGTGATTGTTTGGCTTGGGTCGTCTGAGGTTTTTTCCCTTAGTGGTTTCCTCGTACATCCGGCGTTGTGAACATTACTTTCTTTTACTTGCTTTAATCATCTAGATGCATGTTTAGGATTAAACAAGATAAAATTGGACTTAATTAAAATTGGTTCACAAACTTGTTGCGTGTTAAAATTGGAAAAAGAATTTTTGAAATAAAAGTGGTTTTGACATCCGTAAAGAACATTTGCAATAAAAAGGGGCCTATGAATTGGTATCAGAACTAGAAACACTTCTTCATTGTGTAGATCCTTGTTTTGTGATTATTTTTTTATCACTCTTGTTTTTTTTTGTTCTCTAGATGGATTCTCAAAGTTTTGACGAATTAAATCTTTTGAATTTGAAGTTTGCAAAACGAATTGAAATTCTTGAAGAAGAAAATTCTCGTTTTAAACATATGATTGAATATTTGCAAATGTTTCAAACTCAAAGAGATATCATTCGTGAAAGGTTTGCAGCTTTGTAAGATAATTTCAAATCTTTAATTTTGCCCAAGGAAGAGAGTGGGAATAGAATACTTGCTTTAGAAAAAGAGTTAGAGGACCTTAAAATTCTTGGTTTTCTGCCATTGATGAAAATAGTTTGATTAATGATTTTGGGCACATGAGAAGACTCTTAGGGATAGGTTTGCTCGCATTAAGGGGGAGCACAATAACCTTTAGGGGTAATTGAAAATTTAAAGAAGGAGTCCCTAAAAATTGAGGAGTCTAATTCTTTACTTAAGTCCAAAATTTTAAGGTTTAAAAATTATTTAAGTGATTCAAGTAGTGATGGTAGTGGCTTATCTTCTTTTAGTGCTTCGAATGTCAAAGCAAAAACCATTGATTTTTTTAGAACGCCAACCACTTTCGAGGCTGTTAGAAATGGTCAACCTAAAAGTCTCTTTCCTCGTTAAGTTTTCACATGTTTGCATTGTGGTAGGAAAGGTCACCTTAAGAGATTTTTCTGTGATCTTATACAAGACCCTAGGAAGTTTAAACGTAGTGTCCCGTCTGTTACCAAAACCCGTTTTGTTAGGTATATACACGTTTGGGTTAGGAAATGGATTTTCGAGATGCTAAATTCTTCGTTGGTTTATTCTCATATGGGTGCACTTGACTCTTCCCATGTTAAATCTAAAGGATGATTGTGTTGTCATGTTTGTCGTATGCAAGTCTTTGCATAATGATATATATCTTGCTAGTGTTATGACATGTGTATCTCTTTGTATTATAGTTTTCATTTATTAGAGTCTTATTTGAAAAATACGAAAAGATTCTTGGTTTATATATTTTTGAGAAAATAAAAAAAGATTTTATTTTTGGGTCAAAAATATTTTTGAAAAACACAAAGATTTTTATTTTTTGGGTCATGAGTTTTCATGTTTGATTTGGCATATTTGTGTGTTTGGACCCCATCATTTTTTTATCTATATGGCTAGGACATTTGGTCATAATTATAGATGCTTATAATGATTTTATCCATTGATTAATGGGGTTGTTTTGAAGTTGATTTGCATTTGGATTTGACTTTGTATATATACCGCCATTGCACACATGCACGAGTTTATACGAGTGTTTAACTTCTCATGCGTATTTGAGTTTAATGAGACGCTCTTATCTAAATTTTATCATCTATGCGTAATAAGACTTAGGAGGAGGTGTGCATGTAAGAACCATTTACCGTGAGGATTTTGATTGCTTATATGAAAAAATAATGAGTGTTCACGGGAAAGGGATGCGAGAGAATAATACTCTCGTCATGAAAGCCACCGTTAAAAAAAGACCAAGATAAAATTAAGGCAATAAAAAGAATTATATGCCAAAATAGGGCCAATAGGATTTTCTAAGTTCAGAAAAATAGAAACTTCAAAATATATATAAAAAGAAAATTTGAATATATGAGGGTGTTTGGATGGAAAAATAAAACGGGTTTTGTACCACGAATTCTAATGTTGAAAAATCGTGTCATAATGCTATTGTTTGTACAATCGTCAAAATTCCGAATTTGTGTGCATGTTGTTCGTTTAGTTCATTAAGCCCACGATATTAATTTTACATATGGCTAAAACTAGGTTTGATGACATTGAGATATCAATTAGAGCTTCTTGACCATTTCGATGTGTTTATATTCTGACTCATTTGTTGTAGTTAACGCCCATTCAATCCATATCCATGTTTGAGCACATTGATACTATGTTACCATGAAACTCAAATTGTTTTTCTTTTTTTATTTTTTCTGTTTTGAGTATGTTTTGCTACTGTTTTGTATCTCCAGTATCTATTTTGAGCAAATTTCTTCATTAGGCAAAACTTTGCCATTTTTAGAGCTGGAATACAAAATTTTTTGAAGTTGTTCGAATGATTTCTGAACTTCGTTCGAACGACATGTCCAGGTCGTTTGAGTTTTCTTCTCGAGACAAGTTTTTCAAGGCATCAATTTTGTCAGATATGGTGACGAGAAAGGTCGTGTGAAGGTCATTAGAAGGATTTCATCACGTGACAGGCTACTGGATTGCACTGCTTGAGGTCGTTTGATGAATGTTTCTAATGACATGCACTATCGTTCAAACAACAGGGCATTGTCGTTCGAACGACCTAAAGGGGATTTTTTGAGAATTCTCCTGTTTCATACCTGCTTTATTTTTAAGATGATATCTTACTGTTTTGGTACTTATGGGTTGTTTACATGCAGTTGATATTGATTATTCATGGTTTTTTCGTATACTGCATAGATCCTTAATCACATATTTGTTTAGACTAATGATTCATTTTATGTGACTATTTCTTAGCTACGATTTGGTATCTTCTGATTATTATTATGTGGCTTTCCATGTGTTATCCAAATATGTTTCTTTTATTATTTCATTCTAAATATTTGATGATTAGTTTATCGTTTTCACATATTGTGTATTCGAGACAAAAAGCGATGTGATGTAGGGGAGTAGTTCGATTTATATTGAGCACATAATTTTTTTTAATTTTCACAAACTAGTGTTGATCATACATGTTTAACAAATGATTTGGTTTACATATTGGTATTTTTATATCATTTGTTCCTACATACTTCACTGGGTATTTTTTTGTTTCATGTGTGTAGGTATTCTTCAGCATTGAAAGATTTTGAAACTACATCACATTCAGAAAGCTCATGCTTGTCAAACCTGCATATACTAGTCCTTGTCCTATATTTTTTATTTTGGGGTTTATGGGATGGGATTTAGGTGTCATACGGCTTAACGGATCGACTTAGGCATTTCACTATTTTGGTTTTATCCCGAAATAGTAAAAGGGAGAGATTTGTAAGGACAAAATTTTCAATTGAGTCCATTTGTATGTATTTTACTTATTCCTGGAACAAAACTTGCTTGAGTCATAAATAGATTTTTATATATATTCACGATCTCCACAAAGTCTATGACGTGTTTGTGCTGAAGACGTAGCCACCAAGCTTCAAAGATAGATCTTGTCGAGTTTTATTAGTTCACGTTTCACGTCTTCAGTCAATTTCATTTCGAGATACACTCAGGTATGAATGTATTATGTTTCTGGGACTCGAAAATTATTTTAAAGGATGGAAATTTGTTTATAAATGTTTTAAAATGTTTAGAATGATTTTAATAGGTTTTATCTTCATTTTTCTGAGATAATTACTTTTTAGGGTCGTGTGATTTCTCACCTTAGGTTTTGAGATATCAAATGACATGTTATGTAATTCGAATGACATCTCTCAGTCGTTAGAACAATATACACATCTCATTCGAACGACCTGCAGACTTAATTTTATTATTTAAGGCAGTGTTTGCTCAGAATTTTGATTTGTGCCGAACCATATTCCAGAAAAGAACTCAAACATTTTCTGCATAATTTTTCTAAGGTTTTCAATGTTAAAAACCATCCTTAGTGTTTAAAAGATCCAATCTTTCATATACTATTGCTATAGAGATCTTGTTTGCACCATTTGGGTTTTTTCATCACTTTGAACATTGTTCGTTGTGTTTTGCGGTGAGGAAGAGGAGGGGTTCGTGTTCCGAATCGTAGACGGTTGCCAAAGCTACATCGGTGGACACCGAGGCAATTGTGGACGCGTTTGCAGTGGATGAGTACCATAGAAGGATTTCTGCGTATAATTAATTAATTTTTTTCAATGTATCTAGAGCATCGATTATAATTAACTAAACTTGGGCCATTAGTTATGTATGTTCATGAATAGATATAACCTTTTGGAATAGGCAATTTAGGACCTATAAATAAGAGTCTTTTCCTCATTTTAGTTATTCCAAAAATCCTTTCCTTTAATGCTTCTTCTTCCTTTTTACAATCACAAAGTGTGTCACCGTTTTTTATTCGTGGGTTGAGCACATTATAATGCTTTTTGCACTTTACGGTAGACCATTTCATCCTGAGAGACATTTTCCAATTGTTGTAAGCACCGTATTGGGCGAATTATGTCAAAAGGAGAACGTTCAATACTCGACTCGGTCATCTTCTACAAACGTAAGTGATTATAATAACAAGTTCTTTTCGTAATACGCGTTTATAATTATATGTATTATTTGGGTTTATAATAATAAGGAGATCATGTGCAAATAATTTCATCAAAAAATTCATCCAGAAAGTGGATGAGGTGATCATTATTAGTTTCAATAACCCATAAAGCACATATCTATCAATTTACATTTCATCCACTTTTCGATTGAATTTTTTTATGAAATTAAATGTAAATGATCTTCTCATTGTTGATTTCATCTCCACCAACTTTTGTTAAAAAAATTATTTTTTAGCATTTTAAATAGTTGGTGCCTTATTTATATAGATTCATGAAATTAATTGTAAATGATCTTCTCATTGTTGATTTCATCTCCATCAACTTTTGTTGAAAAAATTATTTTTTATCATTTTAAATAATTGGTGCCATTTTTATATAGATCTTATGTATGCGTGTGTTCATGTGTGCGTATATTGTGGGGACCAATTTATTATGGTCAATGAGAGTAGCCGAACAATCCCAATCCGCTTAAGGGGCTGCCGGGCCCAAATCAAATGTTTGACCAGCAGATGAGTATTTAATATACAATGAAAGACATACGGATATATTTAAATCAACCACCCATAACCTCAGCATGATATATCCAATGTGATTACTGAGTTCCTGATGCGACTCGACCTCTATGAAATAATGTATAAATTGTACACCCTGACTCGGGGCAAAAGGATTGAAACCAGAATTTTTTATATACACTTAATAAACAGTAACCTATCCGTGGACGTAGGAAAGTTGCCGAACCACGTACATCGTTGTTGTGTGTGTGATTTTTTACTTTCTTCTCTTTATGATTATTTTTGTGAATTTCTTTATTGCGATATTTTCTGCACTCGCAATTGGTGTACTGTTCTAAAAAAACCGCCTAGGCTTAAGGCTTGGGAGAAATGCCTCGCCTTAAGCTTTTTACGCCTTATTCTTGGTAAAACCCTTAAGGAGCACATTTTTCTAAAAACAACAATGCTTCAGTGAAATGATATCGCCTTTTAAAGAATTATTTTACAAACCGGACCATCATCTCATCGAAAATAATCAAATAGTATTTTAATTTACAAATATTCAAACATATTTTTATGATATGTACAATTTTAGTATTTTAATAGCCTTGTTATGGTTAAAAAATACTAAAATATACTAAGAATGCCTAAACGACCTTTTTACGCCTAAGGCCCGCCTAAGCTTCTAAGGCTTAGGGCTTGGCCTCCACGCCTCGATCATGCCCCGCGTTTTTTAGAACCTTGGCGCCATCTGTGGAAAGTGATTTCTATTTCCATGAAAACACTCATCAACAGAAAGCCCAGAATGTCTCACCACAGTAGTAACCTTCCCCAAGTTGACGATGTGCAAGAGAACCCTGTTCCTCATAGGGTTAGGTTTGAAATTCACCAGCATACGAACCCCACCTTCCACTAGGATAGGAAGCCTTTCGAGGAAGCCAAGGACCACCTAGGTCTACCTAGATTTATAGGTTAGTCAATGCATACAAAGCCCGACTACATGAACAATAGGAGGATACTCGCCTCCAAGAAGACTAGAATGCTCGCCTACAAAGGCACTTTGAAAGAGTGGAGAGAGATCTCCACAGAGAAACCTGGAAGTGCCATGATAAGACTCCTAGTCCTCAGGTGAGTAATACTAGCAGCTGAGGGAGGAGCTCTAAGCACGACCAGGAAAGAACTAAACGTGACAAATCAAGGCATAGTCGATCACAGTGTGGCCATCCAGATAAACACCACAGGAGTAACGATCGACAAAACCATGTGATCAGAACTCTAGTTTACAGACAAATGGATCAATATCCATCCCGCTGTGGAGCCAGATCCACTAGAAAGTTAGTTAGAAGGGCTCCTGACACTCAGATGAAATCCCTTTTCTTGAGGGATATTGAAGAAGGGGAGCCCCTAAAAACAATTCATTATTTTGAGGTACAATATTTTCAATGGGAAGATTGATCCCATCGACCACGTTCGATAATATAGTCAGGATATAAACTTATGGAGCCATAATGACGCATTAATGTGCCTAATCTTCCCTTTTAGCCTACATGACGTAGCCCAGAAGTGGTTTGAAAGGTTGCCACATAGGTCCATCAGGAGCTTTAAGGCTCTGGTAGAACTTTTCCTAGCTCGTTTCATAACCATTAACGATCTCAGGGCTCGCATTGAGAAATATGCTAAGGTGGAAGATATGGTTCACTCTAATACAGGGGACAACGGTTGAGCGAAAGGGAACAAGGGAACAGAGAAAGTCGATACTCAGAAGAAGGGAAATAAGAACGGGGGAAAGAATAGCTTCAAATATGGGAACAAGGCTGACCCTCCAAAGTGTTCCAAGTTTTTAACACAGTCTTTAAGGAACCCATTTACAAGATCCTCGGCAAAATCAAAGATGGTCCATTCATCAAATGGCACAAGAAGATGGGTGGTGACCCAATTAAAATTGAATAATTCCCTTAAATACACATTCCATAAGAAGGGCGGTAACAGAACTGATAATTATAAAGCTCTAAAGTCACACTAGGAGGAGTGGGTTCAAGTAGGTCACCTCAATAAGTATATCGAGAAGAAAATAGATAAATTCGCAGCCAATGGTGATCAGAAGCCAGACAGCGTCCTCGACGATGATACATGACATGAGTTCACAGTAATCCATGGGGCATCAGACCTTAAGTTGATCCAGGGGAATTCTGTTCGAATGGAACTCAAGAAAGTAACTGTCGTGATGGAAGCGTCTCAAATTGACCCCGCTAAAACCCAGATAGGAAAGTGTCAGCGACCAGAAGACGTCAACTGTACCGATCATATCGTGTTCACCGAAGAAGATTTGGTCGGGGTAAGACCCCACATTATGAAGCGTTGGTGATCACACTCAGGGTAGCTAATTAGGACGCGGACAAGATACTTTTGGGCGAGGGTAATTCTTTCGAAGTGATGTACCTAGAACTATTCCATAAACTGAAGCTCAATATCACCGACCTTAATGAGGCCACTGTTTCATTGGTCGACTTTGCGGGCAGGATCATGATGCCGCTGGGTAAGAAAATCCTACCAGTCAAGGAAGGAAACATCTCAAAGCTAATTGAGTTTTTAGTGGTGGACATCGAGTTCCCATACCTTGCTATTTTATGCAGAGGTTGGCTCTATTCCATGAAGGTCATACCATCCACCTACCATCAAAAGCTGAAGTGCATTACCGATCGAGGCGTGGTCAAAATCCATGGAAACCAGACTACATCCAGGAAGTGTTCTATTTAAGCTATCCACCTGAAGAAATAAAATAAGGGGATAGATAATGCTTAAAAGGGATCCCAAGAGGGGGTTATGCCCTCCAAATAGCAACTACGGTATAACTGACTAGGGGTGGAGGAGACCAGGGTCCACCCCATCGATAAGGTCGGTAAAAACCTGGAAGAAGTTGTAGCCGATGACAACTTGATCGAAAGGAAATTTCTAATCAAAGTTTCTATCATCGATTAAGAAAAAAAGAGTTAGTTGCATTTCTCAAAAGTAATCTAGACGTTTTTGCTTGGGAACCATACGAGTTACTAAGGATCGATCCCAGTGTATCCTTCTATCGCCTATACATCAATCCAACCTTCAAATCGGTCACTCAAAAGGCTTACCGAATAGACCTTGAGAATGCTAAGGCAGTGGAGAAGTAGCAATGCTACATGATGCAGGATCCATCAGGGAGGTTCAATTCCATAAATGGTTGTCTATCCCAGTAGTAGTACCCAAAAATAATGGCAAGTGGAGGGTCTATATCAATTTTACTGACCTTAACAAGGCATGCCCCAAGGATAGCTTCCCTCTCTCAAAAATAGACCAGTTGGTCGACACTATAGGATCACACGAAAGGATGAGCTTCCTAGATGCCTACTCTGGCTACCATCAAATTCCTTTATTCGGGCCCGACCAGGATAAGACCTATTTTACAATCCCCATCGGGTTATACTATTACGAGGTTACGTCGTTTGGCCTCAAGAATGCAGGGGAAACTTATCAAAGGTTAGTAACCAGGATGTTCAGAAAATAGATGGGAGAAACAATGGAGGTATACATTGACGATATGCGTGTTACAAACAAGAACAAGTCTAACCACCTTATAGACTTAGCGACAACCTCTGAGATCCTAAGAAAGTATCAGATGAAGCTTAATGCGAGTAAGTATTTACTCCACGTCCAGTCAGGAAAATTCTTAGGCTACCTAGTCAGTAAAAGGGGAATTAAGGCCAATCCGGACCAGATCGATGCTATCAATAGAGTCCATCCTCCTCAAGCATTGAGAGATGTTCAAAAGCTTACTAGAACGCCCGCGACAGTCAATTGCTTCATCTCCAAGTCTTTAAAATGCTACCGACCATTCTTTTAGCTTCTAAAAAAGGATAAAGGCCTCATGGGATGAAGACTATTCACAAGCTCTAAAAGAGATCAAATCTTACCTCAGCAAGCCACCCCTTCTGGTAATCGTAAATGATGGAGACCCACTGTACCTTTACTTGGCATTATCAGACCATGCTGGAAGCTTTGCCCTACTGTGTGAAAAAGAAGGAGGATAACACCTTACTATTCTAACAAGACACGCCTGACGTTGAACAACTGTACCTACCTCTGGAGAAGCTCGCCTAAGGTTTGGTGGTTGCCTCAAGGAAGTTGAAGCATTTATTCGAAGCTCACTCCATAATTATAATCACTTCTTACCTTCTAAGGCCATTCTGCGAAAAGTCGACCTCTCTGGATGATTCTCAAAGTGGGCGATCGAACTCGACATATTCGATATCCACTTCCATCCTAGAACGGTGATCAAGGGATAGGTCTTAGTAGATTTTATTGTCGAGTTTATAGGAGATCAGCTAATAATCCAACTGGATAATGAGAAGTTAACAACATAAGAAGCACAGTCCAAGTACTGGTCCTTATATATTGATGGACCCTATAATTACAAGGGGTAGGAGTAGGGATTATTTTCATCACCCCCAAGGCACTGTGATTTAGAAAGGAATCATATTGGGATTTGAGGCCTCTAACAACGAAGGTGAGTACGAATCATTGATCGTCGGTCTACAAAAAGCCAAACTACTGGGGGCAAAGCACCTCTACATATTCGGTGATTGTAAACTGGTCCCCAAGTAGGTAAGCGAGGACTTTAATGCCAAAGATTATCGAATGTCATCCTACCTCGTCTTAGTAAGAGTACTCATGATAAACTTTGAAAAAGTGGAAATTCAACTGTTCCTCAGGGGGCACAACAGTCACGTTGATGCCTTAGCAGCCCTTAGTTCAGCAATCGACTCCAACATAAGAAGGACTGTCAAAATAGAGTTCCTTGCACAACCTAGTATCGACCAGATGGTCATATCCGAGTAATTCCTCCTCACAAATAAGGCCCCGATTTGGATGGATCCCATCATTAATTATCTACAGAGTGACATACTTCCAAATGACAAGAGGTCGGCCCATCAAGTTAGGGTTAAGGCTGCTCGTTTCTACCTCAACCCTGAGGGGAAGATTTATAAGAAGTCATTTATGAGCCCCTACCTCCAATGCATTCGCCCATAGGACATCGAGCAAGTTCTTAGTGAGATCTATGAAGGCATTTATGGGAGTCATGAAGGTGGGCGATCATTGGTCTTATGAGCGATTAAGGAATAATACTAGTGCCTTCATATGCAAAGGATTCAAATGCCTACATTCGTAAGTTTGAAAAGTATCAGAAGCACTCCTCCATGCTCCACCAGCCTGCTAGCGACCTAAAATCCCAGACCAGCCCATGGCCCTCCACTCAATAGGGATTAGATTTACTAGTACCACTACCTATCTCATCTGAGAATCGTAAGTACTTGATGGTCGGTACGGACTACTTCACCAAATAGGTAGAGGAGGAACCACTAGTAAACATTCAAGATTTTGATATGACAAGATTCATCTGGAGGAACATTATAACATGTTTTTGGGTACCAAGGACTGTTGTTAGCGATAATGGTACGCAATTTAAAAGTAGCTTATTTTAATGCTTTTGCAATGAGCATGGTATCAAGCACCACCTCAGTTATGTAGCGTACCCCAAAGCTTTGGGCAGGCAAAAGCTTTTAATAAAACCATGCTCGACGGGCTAAGAAAATGACTAAAAAGGACCAAGGGTGCGTGGGTCGATGAACTCCCTCATATTTTGTGCGCTTATCGTACCACCCCCAGAAACCAACTGGGAAAACACCATTTTCACTCGCTTACAGAATGAAAGATATCATCCCTCTAGAAGAAGGTATCCCTACTATGAGAGCCCCTCTGGTCTACTAAGGCCTCAAAGATGATGCACTACGCACTGAGCTTGACTTAGCAGACGAGTGAAGAGATCTTACCTTAATCAAGTTAGCCTATTACCAATAGCAACTGGCCAAACAATACAATAAAAGGGTCAACCCAAGGAAGTATCTAATACGGAACTATGTCCTGAGGAAAGTCCTCGACAGATCCATTAAACCATCGGATGACAAACTAGAACCAAATTGGGAAGGACCCTTCAGAGTAATCAGAGACGACCTTCAAGGAGAATATCACTTGGAAACACTGGAGGGAAGGGAGATACTAAGAGCATAAAACGTAGTCAATCTCAAGAAGTTCTACTTTTAGATCTTCCTTATTTTTTGTTAGGGCATTTAGTTTAAGAAAAGTTTCATTTTCAAACTTGTGTTGCCCAGTACACGATATTTAATGAATAAAGGTCGAATGGCCCCTCCATTATTATGTTTTGCATTAGCTAGTTAACTTATCTTGATTACATCTCATGAATTTGCACCTTTTCCAATGATAACTCCTTAACGCATATCTAAATGCCTGACGAACAGAGTTTTCAGTAATTATGACAAGTCAAGAATAAGCACTTCAAATTACTACCACCCTCAGGTCCTTGCTGCAAATAAAAAAGGCCTTATGAAGTTGCTTGGTAATAGTAAAAGCCCTATAGGGGTTCCTTAGGTAATAAAGCCAACTCAGGTTGGTTGCCAACTTTAGTTGGTCGAGAAAATCCTACTCGGGCAGATTGCCCATTAGCCAGGTACTTTCTTATCATCATCTTACTTAGGCCTAAGGGAGTGTGATGACATGACCTAAAAGGTAAAGTGGATGGCATGATATTACTAAGGCATATCAGATTGGGAGAATGTCTCAACACATAAAGTAGAAGTCTAACACTTAAATATCATTTAGTCGGATGAGAAACCCAAAATGATTAAAATACTATAAAGCCTAAGTTGGTCAATCAGTATTAATTGGTCTGTAAAGATATTAAGTAACCAACGAGCAAAATCCCTTTCAATAACACAAGCAACAATTATTAACATGTGTTTAATCAGCATATGCTTAAAACATGGGATAAGATTAATAAAATTCTTTATTGAAATATATGGTTATAATTACATCAAAAAACCAAAAAAAATGTAAAAGACCTAAAGTGGCCCAGGACGGCGAGCAAGATACTCTGTAACAAGCGTGGGAAAGTTCTTCTACATCTTGATCGAGGCCTTGCTCCAACGGTTGGATAGGAATGGTGTTAGCTGGGATCCACTCATCATCCTTAGAGAAGGGGTTATGGCGATAGGCTGCACACTCAATTTGGTATTTATACCACAGTTTGGATTCCTTAGGAGTCTTCACCTCTTTGAGGGCACTTAGCCATCCTCAAGTAAAGGCAACATTTTTAGCCTCCTTAAGCCTTACTAGGGAATTTGCCCAACCAGCACTGTAACCTTCTCCCCAGACCTCTCAAGGTCCCATATTAAATGAATATCTCAGCCTTACAACATCCTCCTTCAGTACAACCACGAATTCTTTGAAATTAGCGACCTATGTTCTCAGAGCATCATTCTCAAACTGAAGGATTTCTCCCACTTGCCTGACCTCAGCATTCCCTAGGAGTTTTGCCTTTAAGGAATTTATTTCCTCCTAAGGCACCAATCTCCTTTATCTTTTGGACATAATCTTTTATCTTGGCGATCACCTTGGTCTGGTTATTGTATTGCTCATTTCTTGGCCTTGGGGACTTACAAATCTTTGCAAAGTCTTTGATAGCTTTCAAGATGATATTTGGTTCAAGTATTTTCCCTGGTTGAGAGTTAGGAGGAATGTATGGATTTAAATCTACTAACTACAAATAATACACACCAGACCATAAGCAAAGTATTAACACATAAAAAGTCAATGATATGTATGTAGGAAAAAGAAAGAAAATTCCATTCTCATTCATTAGAAAAGTGTGGGCAGGGGACCATACATTAAGTCCTGAAAAATAGTTACAAACTATTAAGTGGAGGATCGTACAAGGAAAAAGATAAAGCCCTAGTCCACGAGCCTTGATCCTTTACCTGATCGCTATCACAAATAGCTATTCCTTTATCAATGACCTTCTTGTCCTTACCAGTACCATCGTCTACGCCAACCTCGAGAGGAATAATCTTGGTATGACCAATAGCTTGGTCGCCATACTATTCATCCTCCTCAAAAGGATCAGGACTAGGAGAATGAAGGTTGAAGAGATCAGATTCAGTAGGAGTACCAATGGCCTTCAAACCCTGATCCCATCCCTTTTCGAAGGATACCCTGAACTCATAGACTAATTACCGCTCAACATCATTATAGGCTTTATAAAAGCCCTCGCGGTAGGTCACATATTTTTCCTGAGAACACTCAACCTCCATCTTGATAACCTTATTATATAAGTATTCATTGGCCTCTGCCAGCTTGGCCTTCTCAGTAATCACCACCTTTTAAGTCACCCCAAGTGCATCACAAGCCTTGGTCATTTTCTCCTTCTCACGCTCCTATGCTTAGCGAGCTTTAGTAAAGGCTTATTTCTTGGCCTACAAAACATCTTTCAGCTCTAAGTCTTTCCTAGAGCTACCAGCATGGACGTCCAAAAGGGTGGTAAAATTAGATTGTAACTGTACATGAAAGAAAAGAATAGTGAATCAGTACAGTAACAGGTAAATAAAAGAAAAATAAATGATGGGAAAGACTTACCAGGGCCATCCCCTGCACAATTTTGAGGGCGAGCTGGGAAGATCCCAACCTGTAAGAATACTCACAATCAGTGGCGAGCACTGCCCTCTTCAATAGGTCAGGGGCAAGGGAAGGTGCATCACCCACTCTAGCCCCCTCAAGGCTTGGGAAATAACGGACCCCTGAGGACTGTAGGATTAACTTCCTCTTGACCTCCCCTTTTTCTTCCTCTTTCCTCTTGTCCTCTTATTTTCTCCTATCCTTTTCTCTTTTTCCACTCTTTTCTTCTCCTTCTCTTTCTCTTTCCCCTTAGCCGATGGGCTAGAACCACTGACCCTAGGGGAATCAGTTGTTGGTGTCTTTACATATTGGATCTGATTAAATAAGGTAGTTTTGTCATCATCGTCAAGAAGCCTCAATTTCATCCTCTTTATCAAAGGATCCATTTCTTCCTCTTCCTCTTCTTATTCTTCTTCTTCTTCTTCTTTTTCTCCCTCTACCTCTTCACTTTCTTCCTCTTTTTCCTCTCCTCCTTCTGAACTTTCCTCTTCTATAACAATTAGCCCAGAAGAGACAACCTCAGGAGCTCTCAAATTTGAAACCTCATCTATAGGATGAGTAATAAAGCTGGTTGTAGTATTTTTTTACTCCAACAAATAAGTTGTCGACCTGAGATTCTTGCCATTAGGTAGACTCTTTCTTTGATGTTACAAGCCTTCAGAATCTCATCAATATTGATCTCGCTAATGTCAGTCTTAAGATTATTTGTACGAGCTAAAAAATGGAGGAAGAAAGGACAATTATCAGAAGACAAAAAGAAGAAGAAAATGCTCATCAAATGATACAACAACAAGATAAAAACTAGCGACCTATATGCTTCTCTCTATAGTCTAAAATTATTGGGCCCCTTTGCCTCTCGCCCGAGTGAGCAGGAGAACATTGCCAATTTCTGGCAATAATACCTTAACCCCGGTAATACTTGTGCGAGTCTGGAAGATTTACCACCAGGACTCGATCATCCCTCCTGGGCTTTAAGTAAATAAGGCCATCACTTATTCTCGACCATACGTAACAGTAAAATATTTTGACAAGACCCAATCTTGTGTCATACTTGGTATTAATTCTATGAACCCCATTCACTATTTTTCATACATTAGGGGCACATTAGGCAAGTACTGTGTCAAAGTATCTAAAGAATCTAAGGAACAGAGGGTTTAGGGGAAAAGTTAAACCCCCCTGGGTTATCATAAGGGTATGAATCCATTGCCCCCATTCAATGTCACGCACATTTCTAGGTAAGGGGGCACAGTCAAATTTTACCCAATCAGGAATATTATACTTTTTCCTAAATTCTTCTATTGATTTATCTCTAGCTATAGTTGCAGGAAAATGTGAAGAAGAGGAAAACAGAGAAGATGAGATGAACTTACAAAGATTGAGGCAGCTCTGAGGAAAAAGAAGACATTGAGGAAAATGAGCATTGCAAAGCTTAGAGAGCAAGAAAAAAGTTGCACTGAACTGAACTGGTGCAAAGGATTGTATCTCTAGTTTGAAGCCCAATAACAATAATTACACAGAATCTCCCAAATGATTTTTGGCAATTTAAATGCCCGGTCAGACAACAGAACCCCCGCTCAGTCAAATGAATTACAAGTATGACACGGTGTTTGCTCATGACGACCATACCCCCCACAGTTCACCAGGTCTATAAAAACGCCATTCCGATTGAAAGAATAAAAAGTTTCAAGTTACAAGGCCTCTAGTTTAGTTAAAAGTTATTGTTCCACACCTCACAAAAGCCCAAAATTTTTAGGGGCTACTGTGGGGACCATTTATTATGGTCAATGAGAGTAGCCGAACAAGCCCAAACCGCTTAAGAGGATGCCCGGCCCAAATCAAATGTTTGACTAGCATATAAATATTTAATACACAATGAAAAACTTACGGATATATTCAAATCAACCACCAATAATCTCGGCAGATATATTAAGGCATTTCAAGATATATCCAGCGTAATTATTGAGTTCCTGATGCGAATCAACCTCTATGAAAGAACAGTTAGAAACAACACTTGAGCCTTATTGTGATATTTGTGGGTTTCTTTATTTTCAAAAAGGATTAAAACCTAAATTTTCAAGATACACTTAATAAACAGTAACCTCTCCGTGGACGTAGGCAAGTTGCCTAATCGCGTACATCGTTGTTGTGTGTGATTTTTTACTTTCTGCTCTTTGTAATTGTTTTCGTGGATTTCTTTGTTGTGATATTTTCTACACTCACACACACACACACATATATATATATACACACTAGGGTATGCCCGTGCCTGAAGGCACGACGATAATTTTTCAAAATATAAAACGTGGTTAAATCATAAAAGTTTTGTATTATAGTATCAATCATGGTCAATTTTGCTGACGACACGACAAATACTTCCAAAGTATTGAATTAACTAAATTATTTTTGTAAAGTAGTTAATATTATAATAAAAAAATGTATGCAATTTTAAAAATTTGGGCAAAAGTTGCTTTGTTTATAGGAATATTCACTTACTTTAAGGACCAAAAAATAACCCAACTACACTACTAAAAGTCCATCCGAGACATAATAAAAACAAAATCGCAGATTAAACATATTTCTCACATCATATAAATAAATCCCAATAAGTAGAAAACATATCCCTATAAGTAAAAAACACATAATGTATTTGAGACTAAAACATTCACCTAATAAATTGTAACATTTTTCATTATTCTCATACTTCTTGAGAGATTAATAATTTTAGTAGATAGATCCACACAACTGAATTCCAAATTTACAGAACACATTTTTTCAAATCCAAGATTCTTATCGCCATTATGACTATATACACTGCGCAACAGTTGATCTATGCAATATAACAAACATAGTTTGAATAACAACTCCATCTAACTACATTTAACAATGAAAATGAATTCTCAAAATCATTTAATGATGCTCCCTTCGACTGATGATCTTCGTGATGTAATAGTCATGACAACATGAAGCTAGTAACTGAAAATATACCATAGAACTAATAAGTAAGAACACAAAACTACAACATATTATAGTTGAAACTAAAGGCATGGAGATACTTTTCTTTAAGTATTGACACATGCATAATGTAATTCAAAAGATTTTTTATATAGCATAAATTATTATAAACAATTTAAAACATTTAAACATAGTTTAATCTATTTATAAGTCTTTCGACCATATTTAAGAAGTAAAAAACATCAACATAAATGATTTAGATGTATTAGAAACAACACTTAAAATGACAAACTAACAGTTAGAAACAACACTTAACTTTTCTAAAATAACATAAGTTATGTATTGGTAATACTTCCAGTCGTTATGAAATTAAATTCTAAAATGTCACATGTGCAGACTTCTTCCTCAATTGTCTTCAACCTCACTGTGATATCCCCATCATTCTTTATCTCACCTATAAACAAACACAATCTAAATAAGAAAACCGAAATCGAAACTATGAAGTAAAATTAAGGCCGACATTAGTTATCATTTTTGTTGTGTCCCTGTATGTGAACTAAGACTGCTACTGTGTAAAATATAAAAAAAACATCAATGTGAATCATAAACCAAATAAGTGATTTAATCTTAAATTTGGGATTTAACTAAATGCGGGACACTGAGATGGTCTAAAAAAGAATAAATTACAAATTTCTATTTAGTATAGAAATTAAACAACTATTTGTGTTATGACTACAAAAATTATGCAGACATAAGTAGTTAAACAAAAAAAAAGCTTCCTCATTGGCAATCAAATGAGGACCATCTTAGTGTTTTTTTATGTTGCTATAACTTTGGGAGGAGCTGCATTAGGTTGTAGATTATGAGATTGCTGATTATATATTCCACAAGAACACTACAAAAGATATACATATCCCAGCAACTAAACACTCCAGAAAAACACAGTATAAGCAATTAATTTTTAACTTATTTATATTATACCTCTAATACTATAAGAAATTGCCCTATAAGTAAAAAAAGATCAAATATTCTCTGTATATACCAATCTGACCCAGAATCCATATGGTAAAGAGAAGAATAAATTTTTAACCCCAAATCTTGTTAAAACCTAACAGGAGCCTCAATATTACAGCTCCCAACACAACCATAAAACAATCGAAGTCCCCAAACTTGAATATATGTAAAATATTTTTTTTATACTGAGATTGAGAGAGACGCCTGATAAGCACCCGAAATTGTATATTTTATGCACCGAATAGATGCATTTTAGTCACTCATTTTAATTAAAATTGGCCTTATGTCCGTATTTTTATCATTTTGCAGGTCAATACGCAGTTGCGGTACAAATACTGCTAAATCCAGTCAACTGCGACAAAGTAGAGGTAAGAAGAGTACATAAAAGAAATCAAAAAGATCGCGAAGTCAGAAGTCCCATTTGAGCTTGCGCCGAAGAGTTTCGATGTCCCGAATGTTGTCCCCGAACCAAACTGTAGCCCTACCCTAGCCCAGACCTGGCCTAAATGAACCTGAGCATTGTGTGTGTTGAGTTTGTATTTTTATAAATTTTTAGATTTTTATTTTAAGTCATTTCTATTTATAGGAATTATTTTAGATTTATTTAGATTTTTCTAAGTTTTAATTTCTATTTTTTATATTTATTGCTTTTTTATTAGTGTGTTTTATTTCGATTTTGATTGTTATTAGTTTTTAATCTTTTGTCTTTGTTTTATTATATTAGGATAAGTTTTCTTTAAGGATTTATTTATTTATTTTATTATTAGTTTTTTTTAGGACTTTAGTTTTTGGATTTTTAATTTTTATTTCTTTTTTATTTTATTTAGAGTCTTTTTAGTTTAATAGGTACTATTATTTTCTTTTTAGTTTGATTTTTTTTAGGATTTTACATTTTAATTTTAATTTTTTATTTTTTTTAGTTTAGATAATTTTAATTTTTACTTCCTTTTTTTAAGATACAAACACACTCGCACACTAACTTATCATAAACACACTCATACACCCACTTATCCTCACTCTCACCCTTTTTCCCATACACCTTCACAAACCCAATTAACCACACCTTCATCTTCCCCACCAAAACCCACTATATCTCTCTCCTCTTTCCACCATTTTCAACCCAACACTAATAACCTTTCTCTCTCAAACCTACACCACAAAACCCCTACTCCCTCTCCGAAACCCAAACCCGAAACCCACAACCAACTGCTACTAAACCCGAGCTCCGGCGAACTCCTCGTACCTCTCCAAGCCGACGACCTGCTGCCATAGCAGGCCAGCTTCTACCCCGATCCGGTGAGCTCAAACCCGGAGCTGTCGGAACCCACTTCAACCCACAATGCTCATACCCGGAGCCTTACCCATTACAACCCGAGAAAATAAAAACCCGACTCAACCCATTACCCCCAACCCTTGCCAAACCCATCTCCAAATCTTCCATAACTTGGACATCAAACCTCCTAATTTTGAACTCGTAAGACCTGTAAACTACCCCATGAAATTAGGAGCCACAAACCCACTTCAAACGAAACCCCCGTACGTGCATATCCAATTTACATCCTTGGACTTAGCCAAAAAAAATCCCACCAATATCTCATCTTCCAATCCAATTCGTGGACTATAAAAAAAAGGGGCGACTCAGACGGATAAAGAAAAAAAAGACTCGCACAGAGAAGGCACTACAGAGAGAGACAGTGTATATTATGTACATATTAGGAGCATGAAAAAAAATTCAAAAAAATTAGTTTAGTTTAGAATAATTTTTTGGTTTCTTTTTAGTCTTCTTGGAGTAATCAACTGCTGAATATTATGAAGAAGATTGGAGGAATGTCGAGAAGCGTTTCTAGTATATGATTCGACAGAAAAAATTACATACTGTATTTCTTCTTCTTGTTTCATTTTATAATATTCTTGACATTCATTTGATTATTGTGTTATGTTATGATATAAGAATGTTAGGCTAAACACCTCGTTCAAGGGGTGGGATGCATTGTGTAGGATATTATATTAATTAATTAAATTCAGTAATTGTTATAATTATAGAAAAAATATTTTTTAACTGTCACTAATTAATTTATGTAACGAGAGTTAGTAAATTAATTGTACAAATTAATATTTAAATTTAGTAATCGAACGAGAGATATATTTTTTCGAAATTTGAATATTAATGTTGTGATGAAATTTGAGAATTCATACTGTTTTTATTAAATTGATCCTAGATGGTAATTTTGTTGAAAATAGTATAGTTCTTAATTTTTCATCGTGTGACATTTTTAAAATAGTTTTCTCAAAAATATATTATTCAATTTATAATTTTAACGTGAGTTAGATTATCGATTTAATATTATCTCAAAATATTTCAAATTAATAAATTGAGAAATTAAAATAATTGATAATACGGTGTAATCCCATCTCTTGACTTTCTCACATTTATCACACTCGGTTGCACATTATTTTTCATTATTTAGTCATTTCATAGTTTTAGAATTTAATAGTTAATTTTTCCCTTGAAATTATTTTTTTTTTAAAGATTTTAATAATAAAATTTGAATTGCAAGTTTTCACAATAATTGTTTCACCCGTGAAAGTTGGACTGATACCCGTACTTACCGCAATATGAGTTGTTTTAAACAAGTTTGTAGGTACTCAAGAGAATTTTGAGAATGGATTTTGAAGGCAACGATCCTACGCAAAAAAGCTCTTATCAACGCCACTTTGTGTGTAGACATCATAAAACACTATCGAAAGAAATCAAAAATAACAAAACATGAAATACTGAAATCAAAGGAAAATACATTAAAACTGTTAGAATGCAGGACCCCCAATTTTAAAATTTTTATAAAATCTTTCACTTTAAAAATCAATTTCCTTTTAGATGCAGAATAAAGATGGTTTAACACAACAATTTAATTTTCCAAATTTTATTTGATTTTCTATTCTTAAAAAGATGAAAAATTAAATTAAATACAAATTTTAATTTCAAATTAAAATTAAAATTAAACCTAAATAAGTGAAATATGATGAACACAGACATACACTTGAAATTCACTCAAACCAAATTAATTTAACCTAAGTCCTAGGAATTTGCCTAACATTAATTAATTCAATTTGCAAATTAGGACAAACCAAATTTTATCAAATTACATTATGGAGACTTAAATTAAGTTAAGTTAAACATTACCCAAATATTAAACATGCACCAAATTAATCAAGAGAAGTGAATTAAACCATATTTTATCTTTTCATCCTAAGCATGCATTCTAGGTGATTTGCAAGATAAAATAAATTCACAACTACTATGCCGCGATGTACGAGGCAAAACCCACAACGAGAAAAAACATCGGACAACCCTAGCCTAAAGTCCACTAAGTATGGTGTTTTTATAAGTACAAGACAAATGACTTACTCAACTTGACTCGACTCCCTTCAAGCCCCTGACGCGTCTTCTTGTACCAACCTTCGCTTAGTCGACAATCCCGAAATCCACCGAAACCTTGGAATCCACCAATGAATCTTTTGGACAATTGTCAACCCTCGCACAATGCCTTTCACCATGTGAGAATGCCGCAGCAAAACAACGAACTTCTTCTTTATGGGATGTAGAAGTAAACCCAAAACTTAAAGAACAAACACTCAAAACTTGAGCCTTTTCATGAAGGAATTGAGCTCTCAAAACTCTCTCTTAGAGATTATAAAAGATTAAAAAGTTATTTTGAAAAGGTTGGTTCCCGCACTTAATAATTCTGGCAAAAGGTAGTGGGAACAAAAGTAGTGAGAAGATGGAGAAAACTGCCAAAAAACTTCCTCGTCAGAAATCTCGTTCGAACGACCTATCTTACGATGTTCCAGAGGTCAATTGGGAAAAGTAGTTGGTAGCTCGTTCGAACGATATTCTCATTCGACCGAAAAACTCGTTCAAAGACAATATCTAACGAAGTGAAAGAATGGTCAAAATTCGATTTAAGCCCAAAAACTTTATTTTAAAGTTCTAAAATTAACCTTTTGAAAATAAACTTCATTTCAAAATAAAATTACACCCAAAAACTTTCCAAGTTCCTATATATATATATATATGTAATGCATTCATACCTTAGGAGAGATAGGAACAAAGTTGATGGGGCGAAACGAGGCACATGTAAACCGACAATGATGTTCTCTTGATAAGTTAGCCGCAACGTCTTCAACTTCAACATGTCATAGGCTTGAAGGATACACAAGAACACTATCTTACGACTCAAACATTTTTGTCCGGAATTGAGCCAACACTACATTAAGACTCAATCAGAGACTTGTGTCCTTATAAATCTCCCCCTTTGGCTATTCCGGTACAAAAACCAAACAAAATCCTAAAGGGTCGTCAAGCTCTACTGGACTCAAAATATCCCACCCCTTAAGACCTAAGGATCAATGGCTTTGCCGATTAAAGGTTGTCGCTAAATAGAAGTCATGCACACTTAAGAAAACATTAAACGCATAGGGAATATCAAGAATATTAAATGCATGTAAAATAAATACTCCTCCTAAATTAATTCTTCCTTTATCAATTATGATCAACCTAAGAAGGTCGCGAGTCCGCCTAAGTTAAAGCCCAAAAACTAAGATACGATTATAATAGGATTAGATACCATTTCTCCCCCTATCATTTTCCCCCTTTTTGTTCAGGAATAGATAAAGGTGATAGAATTAATAAAGCAAGAGGATGCATAAGGTGATAAGAGCATGAAAGCATACGGGCAACAAATTCATAACTAATCCATACAAAAAAAAAGGATACCAACTAAAATGCAATAAAAATGATACCAATTTTGAATTAGAAGCATGGATGGACTAGCAAGCAAGGCAAAGAAAAAAATTACCATATAAATGTAGACATAATGAATATCACTAACGTACACACACATATATATAAGTATAAACACCACACATGACACAAAGTACATTAAGGTTTTCACACTCGTTTGGCAAAAATGTGTCCAAATACATATGGCAAATGGAAGTGTAGGGGTGTGAAGCAATAACAATTAAATTTAGACTCAATCACTTAAAACATGTTCACGGAGTTCTCATTTGATTGCAAACTTTATCACATTTGAATATAACCTCATGTGACAATATATATTGAACTCAATGAACATACACAATGCATACAAGCCTAGAATTTTGATGATTCTACAAATCAATAGAGTCATGGCTTTGAAAGCACAACTAGGATAAACGAACATTGTGCACGCCGTGTATATACCATCCAAACTCCCTCAAAATAAGCATATTAATTTTTGAATGATTATATCAAACTAAACAAATAGGCCATGGCAAGTATTTTCTTTTAATGCCATTATTCTTTTAGGCCTTTGGACCACGTATTTCTTTTAGGTCCATGCAAATGATGGCATACTCGCAAAGGATGATATTTCCTTTCGGATCCCTTCCCCGTGCACATTTATATATATCTTTTTTATATCTCACACAAATCTCACCTGCAACGGATTTTAACACGCACTAGTCCTCCTAGGTCACATAATCCGTAGATGACTAGATTGGTAGGAGAACACCTCACAAAGCTCTAATATACATGTGAAGTTAAAAATTTCAAGTGAGCTCGTGCATGTGTGAATTGACGCATATAAAAATAGAATCCATTATAACAACACAAAATCCAACTACTCCGTGTAAGCATGGTAAAGAACATTTTAAGGATTAACAATCTTAACCAAAAGTTCTAGCCACATGGAAGCGAAAAAGAAGGGATGCAAACACAAGTATATGACACATAAAGTGTGTCAAACGAAAATACATACAATAACAATCTTTTTGAGTTTTTGAATTTTTTAACCAAACAAATAAAAATATTTACTTAAAAAAATACAAAAATCATTTGAAGTTTTCATTAAGCCTAAATTACTCCTAAGATAAAACACAAATGATAAACAAAATCTTTTTGTATTCTTTATTTAAAACAAACAAAATAAATATAATACAAAAGATAAACAAGTCATAATTTCTAGCGTGAGATATGAAATAAATCAATGACTAGACAATGACTAAAAATTCATACACCTAGCAATGATATATAATATGAAGCACAAAAAGCTAGAGTATGCAAACAACTAACACATTCAACCTTTAGATTTAGCAAAGGAGGTATCGTGTGAAAGTAAATGAGAATAAAAAATCCTATGTTGTAATAAAGCTACCAAGTCGGATCTCCTAACCCAAACTAATAATGAATGACGATCTCGGGATATAGGAATCTTGGCTACCTCGGTTGCCTTACGTAGGGATTTTCTAGGACCTCTTTTAAGATCAAAACAAAATTTCTTAAGATGACCTTTTCGACCACAATGTGAGCACCTAAAGACTTGGCGAAAATATTTACCTAAGGAATGATCTATAACATTGTTCCTAGAGGATTCTCCTAAAACATAAGTTTTGGTTTTATGAGTTGACTCATTACTAGTATTGAAGCCTAAACCACATGTGTCATTTTTAATTTAGACCATTCCTAATGTTTTATCTAATTTCTCCGAACGACACTCCAAATCAAATTTGACTTTACTAGAGTCTTTTAGTTTATTTTCTAAATCTACAATGTGAGACTCTAATAAAACATTGCTCTCTTCAAACGCGAGAAGCTATTTTTTCAAGGATTCCATTAAACCTTTAAGCATATCTCTCTCGCCTTCTACATATTCAAGCTTCTCACGAAGAGCTCTCTCACGTGTCCTAAGGTCTTCCACTAAAGCACTCCCATTAATGAGCTCAACACGCTCTTTCAAACTAGCTTCTAACTTCAAATGGGCTCTTTTTAATTTAATAGATTCTTCATATAATTTTTGAAATGCAAATTGAAGTTCACTCTCTTTAACCTCCTCATCACTTTCTCTCACTCTTTCTTCTCCACTCTCACTACCATCATCTCTTTGGGATTCACAAATTATGGCCTTGGAAGTGTCATGTGTTAAAATTTCATCAATAAAGGAGTGCTCACTTTCACTCACATGACTTGCCATAAAAGCCATAAAGTTGGGCTTACTGGAGGAATCGGGTCCCTTTTCCTTATCACTATCACTAAGGGTTGCATTGTAGGAACTTGGTTGCTTACCCTCTCTCCTTAGTTTAGTGGGGAAATCTCTCGCCCTATGGCTATAACCCTCACAACCGTAACACCTATTAGACTCGTCCCTATTAAGATCATCTTTTTGAACTTTAGGGATCTTATCGGTTTTGTCATGCTTAGAGTTTTGGAAATTCTTTAAATCATTTTATATTTGTTAAACTTGAGAAATTTTTGAAATTTCTTAGCAAACATAGCCATCTCCCCCGAGTCACTATCACTTTCGCTCTCTACTACTTGTTTTTCCTCCTTTCGGGCTTTCAAGGCAACGCCCTTATCTATTTTCTTTTCAATTTTGGAGGGAAACATGTCTAGTTCATAGGTTTGTAAATCACCTACGAGCTCTTCTAATTTCGTAGATGCTAAAGTGGGTAAAGAATTTAACACCGTCGCCTTAGGAATAAATCTATCGGGTAAGGACCTTAAAATTTTCTTTACTACTCGGTCGTCAGGTATTTTCTCTCCCAAATTAAAAGATGAATTAACTATATCAAAAAGTCTAGCATAAAATTCATCAAATGTTTATTTTTCATTCATTTTTATGGTTTCAAATTGAGTGATGAGGTTTTGGAGTTTAGAAGCTTTGACGACACTAGTTCCCTCGTGAGTGAGTTGTAAAATATCTCAAGGTTCTTTAGCGGTTTCACACGTTATAATGCGTCGAAATTCATCTAGTGTGACCGTCCTAAACAAGGCATTTAAACCTCGGAAATTAAAATTTGCAAGTTTAAATTCATTCTCACTCCATCTATCTGTGGGTTTGGGAACACGCTCATTTTCTACCAAATATGTAGGTGGGGACCATCCGTTAACAACTAACAACCAAACCCTCTCACCGACAGACCTAAGTGCCAATTTCATCCGCGCTTTCCAATACGCGTAGTTGGAACCAACGAAAATAGGAAATTTTGAAAATGGGAAAAATTTCATTTTTATCCAAAAGTATTTAAAAATACCTTAACGCAATAATTTAGCGCTCCCGCTCTGATAGCACTTGTTGGAATGCAGGACCCCCAATTTTAAAAATTTTATAAATCTTTCACTTTAAAAATCAATTTCCTTTTAGATGCGGAATAAAGATGGTTCAACACAACAATTTAATTTTCCAAATTTTATTTGATTTTCTTTTCTTAAAAAGATGAAAAATTAAATTAAACAAAAATTTTAATTTCAAATTAAAATTAAAATTAAACCTAAATAAGTGAATTATGATGAACACACACATACACTTGAAATTCACTTAACCCAAATTAATTTAACCCAAGTCCTAGAAATTTGCCTAATATTAATCAATTCAATTTGCAAATTAGGCCAAACCAAATTTTATCAAATTACATTATTTAGACTTGAATTAAGTGAAGTTAAACATTACCCAAATATTAAACATGCACTAAATTAATCAAGAGAAGTGAATTAAATCATATTTTATCTTTTCATCCTAAGCATTCATTCTAGGTGATTTGCAAGATAAAATAAATTCACAACCACTACGCCGCAATGTATGAGGAAAAATCCACAACGGGAAAAAACCTCAGACGGCCCTAGCCTAAAGTCCACTAAGTATGGTGTTTTTACAAGTACAAGACAGATGACTTACTCAACTCGACTCGACTCCCTTCAAGCCCCTGACGCATTTTCTTGTACCAACCTCCACTTAGTCGACAATCTCGAAATCCACCGGATCCTTGGAATCCACCAATGAAGCTTTTGGACAACCGTCAACCCTCGCAAAATGCCTTTCACCGTGTGAGTATGCCGCAGCAAAATAACTAACTTCTTCTTTATGGGATGTAGTAGTAAACCCAAACTTCTCTTCTTTGAGATGTAGAGAAAAACTCGGTGCCAAACACTCCAAGCAAATATATATATATATATATATATATATGTGTGTGTGTGTGTGTGTGTGTGTGTGTGTGTGTGTGTGTGTGTGTGTGTGTGTGGTACTTGGAATAAACTAAGATGGGTGTAAACAAATGTGTTTAAGAAAAATTTTCTTAAAAAATAAACCCTCAAAACTTGAACCTTTTTCATGGAGGAATTGAGCTCTCAAAACTCTCTCTTAGAGATCGTAGAAGGTGAAAAAGTTATTTTGAAAAGGTTGGTTCCCGCACTTAATAATTCTGGCAAAAGGTAGTGGGAACAAAAGTAGTGGGAAGATGGAGAAAACTACCAAAAACTGCCAAAAAACTTCCCCGTCGGAAATCTCGTTCGAACAACCCATCTAACGATGTTCCATAGGTCAATTGGGAAAAGTCGTTGGCAAGCTCGTTCGAACGACATTTTCATTCGAACGAAAAACTCGTTCGAAGACAATATCGAAGGAAGTGATAGAATGATCAAAATTCGATTTAAGCCCAAAAACTTTATTTTAAAGTTCTAAAATTAACTTTCTAAAAATAAACTTCATTTTAAAATAAAATTACACCCAAAAAAACTTTCTGTAATACCCCGTATTTTTGTAATATTTATTTATGGGATTAATTGAATTAAATGGGTATTAATTGAGAATTAATTCGGATAAAATACTAACGAGATGTGAGTTGGTATTTGATTATAATGGGTATTATTTGATTATAATGAATATTAAATATATTGAATTTGTCATGAAATTGAAATACGGCAATTTGGAAATTTTGTTAGGACGCGTGTGACAGTCGCGTCAGGAATATAATTATTTTAATTAAAAAGCGGATTTTATTTTTATCAACCGTATGGTCATTTTGAGTGAGCCAACGCGTCCGGAAGGGTCGAAATAGTCAGAAAACACTAGCCGGGAGTTTAATTTGGGTCCCGGGGCATTTTTGGGCCACACCAGCAACTTAAAAAGGTATTTTGGTAATTTTGAAATTTTAGGATTATTAACCAACGAATTTTGGGAATTAAATATTAGGATATTAATGACCCACTAAGCCATTACCAGTAATTAACTGATTAGAGGGCAATGGGAGTTAGAGGAGGAAGTTAGAAAAGTTCCCAAAGAGAAAACCTTAACCTCCGTCTTCAACCTTCAACCTTGGGAGAGAAAGAGATAGGGCAACCTTCAACATTCAACACCAAATTCAGAGAACAATCCGAGGCAAGTGGTTTAATTTCGTTAATTTCAAGCGAATGCTTCCTCCATGATTAGAAAATTGATATATTTGCATTGTGTTGGGAGATTTATAAAAACCCATGAAATTGGAGTTATAAATTCATATTTGATATAGGCTTGCATGTAGATTTGTTATTGGGTGATTGGACTAAAAGAAATACTACTTTTTATGTTATAAAAACGGATTTATTTATGGAAATTGAAGACTTTAAATTTCTAGGGTTCATGTTCATAAGGTTTGGGAAAAATTGGGGAGTTATGATAATTAGATGATGTTTAGGAAGATTTGGCTCTATATAAATGTTAAGTTATGACCTACGAATGTTTAGTGTGGATTAGAAACCTTAAAATACTATTGCGACGATTTTTATATGGGATTAGAGGTGAAGAAAATAGAGAAAAACGAGATAGGAAAATTCTGGGCTCGAAACTGGCATCTCGTTAGAAGACCTGCCCAGGTCGTTCGAACTAGCTCGTTCGAACGAGCTTCTAACGAGGTGACAGTTTGACTTCTAACGAGTTGGATGTTCGTTCGATGCCTTTCGTTCGAACGATATCTCATTAGATGCCCACTTTGTTCGAACGAACTCTCGTTCGAACGAGACTTCTAACGAGTTGACAGATTGGCCTTTTTGGCCTGATTTGATTTCTGATGTCCCGTAACCTAGTTTAATTGTAGAGATAACATTCCCTTGATGACTAATTGATATAGTTGGGATATTTGGGATATATTAAGGAGTAAAACATAGAAGTGTGATTTGAACCAAATGAAAATTATGGATTAGAACGTGAGTGACTAATTACGATGTGAGAATAATTGACGATTTAAATGTTAGTATTAACCGGGGATATGTGAATTTCGTAACATTATAAGTTGGTATCAGAATGAGAAGTATACCATTAATAAATTATGGTAATTACTAGGATGTGTGCATGCTTAGTATATGTATAGGATTTTATGTGTATGACATACCTACCATACTTGCTATCACGGGAGGTTTACGTTCGCATAGGGCTATCTAATCTTTGTGTGCCCGGATTTAGATTGGTACCTCGAGATCATAGGTCAGAGAAGGACTTATTGGGAAGTTAAAAAGACTGTTGATCGTGGGAGAGTAGGTATGTGCGTGACCCATGTGATGTGACTGTGTTCGCCTCCATTGTTTGTGATTGTCGTTATCTGAGAACGATTCCTGAGAGATTCGAAATGCGTGATCCTTATGTACGTGATGTACCGGGATGGATAGCAGAGTATGTGAGCACCGCAGCTTAGTCTCGGGTGCTTGTATTATATATTCATGACGTGAATAATATACGCTTAAATAATGAGAACTTTCATGTTGGTATTGTGAGTATAATAATGGTAACGCTTTGAGAAAATAAAAAGGGATAACCTGTAGTGAATTGTATTGCTAATAATTGAGAATTCGAGTTTATGTAAAACCTCTATTTAATTGATAACGTTAGAATGTATAATGGGAATCGAGTAGAAAGGGGTAGAACTTATGACGGTTTAGTTAGATATGAATGTCACTTAGATGGGTACGGTACGTTAGGAGTGCACAATTAGTCGAGAGGTGAGGATTTCATGTGAGTGCACGTCCTAACATGTATTTTGCATTCATTGTTTTAATGTTATTAAAACACTTGCTATTTTTAAAATACTCTCCACTTTCGGGCTCTGACCCGTTTGCTTTCAAATCTATTTTTGTAAAAACCTTTTAGGTGCCCAGCCACAAGGACACCATGCATAGGATTTCCATTCAGGTGACGAGCTGTAGCTGTTGTGGAAGTTACAGGGCCTTGCTAGTAGACGCTTATTTTGTCTTGACTTTTCATCATTTGTAGGGAATGTCACCCATTTCTATTAGAGACATTTCTTATTTCAGTTATTCAGATCTTTGGCATGTAATTAATTCAGGATTCACTGTTTTATTTATTTTAGTTGTGGGATTGTTGTGAGGAGTTTTCCTCCGGACTTACTATTATTTGTTGGTTACCTTATTGAGACTCTATGATGTATGGTTATGTTACTCTTTCATTGTTCTTTCAATGCATGTTAATCAGACTTATTTTAAAATTTGACATCTTACTTTTTAAATACTAGGTGTTTAGTAATTATTAAAAATGTTTTCGACAGTGATGCTATTAACTGAACCAACTTAGCATTTTGTATTAATTTAATAAAGGAGTAGCTACCCGGTATTTAATTAGTCGGGGTGTCACAGGTGGTATCATAGCATCAGGTTCTAGTGTCCTTTAGGATCTGTACGGCTTGTTATGTTTCCGCTGAGCTTTCTTTGATGTATAGCCCTATATTTTAGGACTGCTATATTCTTTTATGTATGCTTCGCTCTTCAGCTATTTTGGGTTTCTAACTGCGAACTTATAGACCTTACTCTTATTTCAGATGCCTCCACAACGTGCACCACGGGTTCCTAGGGATGCACAGACAGAGCCCCAGTCAGCACCAGTACAGGGAACCATGAATGCCGCTGAGGTTACAGCCATTGTAGCCCAAGTGGTAAATGCCGCTCTAGCCGTTGTATAGAAGGCACCACCCCAGGCGCCAGTAGCCGCACCAGTTCAGGCACATGCATTCCCGTCTGCTTGGGAACGCGTTCGTGATGATTTTCAGAAAGCACACCCACCGGAGTTCGCAGGTAGCTCCGATTTTGTGGTTTCAAGTCAGTGGAGGAAAGACATTCGGAGGCACTTGAGGATGTATGAGTGCACCGATGTTCAGAAGCAGGTACTAGCTACTTTCAAGCTAGTGGGATCTACACTGCAGTGGTGGGAGTCTATTACCACCGGGGAGGAGAGAGATACTCTCACGATACAGGAGTTTCGGGTGCGGTTCGACCGCAAGTATTTTCCGTCAGCCATTCACACGCAAATGAGGAGGAAGTTAATGAATCTCAGGAAGGAGGGTAAGACTGTGGCCGAGTATGAGGCCGAATTCACAAATCTACTGAATATTGTTCCGGATGAAATACCGACAGAAGAGAAGAAGATCCAGAAGTTTACCGATGGATTGACATGGAGGATCCGTCAGCATTTATTGGAGAACCTCTCGTTGGCCACTTATTCTGACGTGGTTAACGCTGCACTGTTACACTGCCATGATCACCACTTTCACATGGCTGAGAGCAAGAGATCAGGAGAGTCTAGCCATCAGGGCAGGACTAGGGGAAATGGTGCCAGTGGGGCACAATCTACTCAGGGGCAGAGGCAGGGTGACCAGGGTTCCCAGCAGGGGGATCATAAGAGGTTCAGATCGGGGAATTTCAGGCACGGACAGGGAGGTTTTAGGCAGGGCCATCAGGGTTCGAACGGCCATCAGGGCCAGCAGGGTCAGAACGGCCAACAACAGTTTCAGCAGGGCCAGCAGGGCCATGGGAGGAATGGACACGGCCACCAGGACCGAGGGCAGCAGGGACATCGGGGGGGAAACTTCCCGGGGAAGTGTTACGTTTGTGGCAAGACTGGCCATAAACTCCAGGATTGTCCTGATAGGGGCAGGGCCCCGCAGTAGCAGCAGCAGGGTGCCCGATAGGAGCCGCAGATGCCTATGTTTCCCGCCGCCCTCCCAACACACCACAGATGGCAGCATTACCACCCATTCCAGCGGTCCCAGTTCAGCAGGGACAGCTGCAGTATGGGAGAGTATATCAGCTTCAACAGGCCGCAGCCCCACAGGATCCACCGGCCATTTAGGGTATGTTCTCTATTCAGGGAACTATGGGGCGTATTTTATTTGACACGGGGATACACACTGTTTCATTGCTATGAGAATTGCACGCACCATTGGGTTATTAGACACCGCCGAGAGTACGATTACTTGTGTAGATTCGCCATTGAGTAGAGGTTCTGTGATTTCCCTTGTATGTAGAGGCGTGGGTATAGAGATCGGGAGGTTTACTTTACCCGCGGATATGTTAGTATTAGAGATGATCGAGTATGATGCCATTATTGGTATGGATTGGTTAGTTGCGTACCGAGTCATGATTTATTGTTTTAGTAGGAGTATTATCTTTGCCATTCCCGGGCAGGAGATGTTTTTGGTGGCGATGCCTCGTCCTGAGGGAGGATCGTCCACTCACTTGTACTATATAGAGGAGGAGACCTCTAAGGAAGTGGTGATACCACTTGATTCGATTATAGTTGTTCGAGAGTTTGCCGATGTATTTCAGGATATACCTGGATTACCTCCGAGTAGAGATATAGATTTTGTGGTCGACTTGACACCGGACACTAGGCCTATTGCCCGCGCACCTTACCGTATGGCTCCAGCTGAGATGAGAGAGTTACGGGATCAGATTGAGCGGTTGTTGGGTCGGGGATTTATTCGGAGGAGTACCTCACCATGGGGTGCCCCTGTGTTGTTCGTTAAGAAGAGGGATGGATCGTTGAGGTTGTGTGTGGATTACCGGGAGTTGAATAAGGTCACGATACGGAATAAGTATCCGTTGCCCCGAATCGATGACTTATTCGACCAGCTGAGAGGAGCTTCTTTCTTCTCAAAGATTGATTTGCGATCAGGATACCATCAGTTGCGTATCAGGGAAGAGGACGTCTCTAAGATTGCTTTCTTAACCAGATATGGTTCCTATGAGTTTCGGGTTATGCCTTTTGGTTTGACCAATGCTCCAGCCGTGTTTATGGACTTGATGAATAGGGTGTTCATAGAGTTCCTAGATCAGTTCGTCATTGTCTCCATTGATGATATTCTGGTTTACTCCCAGACAGAGGAGGAGCACACCGAGCATTTGAGGCAAGTTTTGTAGACGCTACGTCAGAACGAGATGTATGCAAAATATGAGAAGTGCGGGTTTTGGCTGTAGGAGGTTCAGTTTTTGGGGCATATTATTTCTGACAGGGGGATATCTGTTGATCCAGGGAAGGTATCCGCGGTGAGGGAGTGGGGACAGCCCACGCCACCGACTGATATCCGTAGTTTCTTGGGCCTAGCAGGATACTACAGGAGGTTTACTCGGGGATTCTCAAAGATAGCGGGTCCTTTGACACATCTGACTCGTAAGGGTGTGCCATTCATCTAGAGTGATGCCTGTCAGTTGGCATTCGATGAGTTAAAGGATAAGTTGACCTCAGCACCTGTGTTAGCATTGTCGAGACCGAGAGTTGAGTATGTAGTTTACACCGATGCGTCCTTACAAGGACTTGGAGGTGTATTGCAGCAGGAGAGTCAGGCCATAGCTTATGCTTCCCGTAAGCTTAAGCCTCGCGTGAACAATTACCCCACTCATGATTTGGAGTTAGTGGCAGCTGTATTTGCCCTTCGGATTTGGAGACATTACCTGTTGGGGGAGAAGTTTCGATTGTTCACGGACCACAAGTCCCTACAGTACCTATTCACACAGAAGGAGTTGAATATGCGGCAAAGGAGGTGGCTTGAGTTTGTGAAGGACTATCAGTTTGATATCCAATATCACCTGGGGAAGGATAACGTGGTGGCAGTCGCGTTGAGCCGTAGGCCAGTATATGAGGTGGCAGGGGTGTGGAAGGCAAAGTGGAAGGAGTTGGGACACCAGGATGCAGTGGCCCTATCGTTCATGTCTGTGATGACTGTTACACCGTAGATTGTCATGAAGGTGGTAAAGGCACAGGAAAATGACTCGTTCTGTCAGGAGCAGATAGTTCGATTACTAGCAGAGGGAGCCGAGTCCTATACCGTTAGTTCAAACAGGGGATTACGCTTCAATGGGAGACAGGTAGTTCCGGAAGGGGAGGAATTGTGACACGAGGTGATGGAAGAGTCGCACGGCTCACGGTTCGCGGTACATCCCAGTGGGGACAAAATGTACCAAGACATGAGACGACAGTATTGGTGGAGCGGGATGAAGAAGGATATTGCCGTGTTTATTTCTAAATGCCCCACTTGTCAACTGGTAAAAGTGGATCATCAGAGACCGGCAGGACTTCTACAACCATTAGAGGTCCCGATGTGGATATGGGAGAGCATATCCATGGACTTTATCACGGGGTTGCCTACGTCACAGAGAGGTCACGACTCCATTTGGGTAATTGTGGACAGGTTGACCAAAGTCGCTCATTTTCTACCCGTAAGGACAGACTACACTACGGGACAGTATGCCCAGCTCTTTATTATAGAAATAGTGAGACTTCACGGTGTGCCCCTAAATATCGTGTTTGACCGAGATAAGATATTTATTTCGCGATTTTGGGAGAGTTTTCAGGAGGCTATGGGCACGGAGTTTCGGTTGAGTACGGCATATCACCCGCAGACCGATGGGCAAACTGAGCGTACAAACCAGATGTTGGAGGACATGTTGCGTATGTGCATCATTGATTTTGGGGGTGGATGGGAGCAGTATCTTCCACTCGTGGAGTTTGCTTACAACAACTCCTACCAGTTCACCATTGGCATGGCCCCATTTGAGGCGTTGTACGGTAGACCTTGTCGTTCCCCAGCATGTTGGTTGGAGGTGGGGGACAACAAACTACTTGGCCCGGAAGTGATTCAGGATACTTCGGCAAGGATAGAATTGATACGGAGTCGCATTCGGGTAGCTCAAGATCGGCAGAAGAGCTATGCTGATGCGAAGAGGTTCTTCAGGGAGTTCCATGTGGGGGACCAGGTTTTACTCAGAGTATCTCCTATGAAGGGGATTATTCGATTTGGGAAGAAGGGGAAGTTGGCACCGAGATACGTCGGACCATTTCCTATCATCGAGCGGATTGGGTCTGTTGCGTATAGACTTGGACTACCGGAGCATTTACATAGGATTCATGATGTGTTTCATATTTCCTTGCTAAGGAAATATCTTAGAGATGATTTGGCTCATTCTCACATTGCTTTGGAGGACATCAATATCCAGCCCGATAACTCCTACGAGGAGGGGCCGATTGCTATTTTGGACCGAAGTGAGCGAAAACTGCGGTCAAAGATAGTTCCGTTAGTACGTGTTCAGTGGCGGCATCATAATGCCGAGGAGTCCACATGGGAGCGCGAGGATGAGATGCGCGAACGTTATTCAGAGTTATTTTTACCAGGTACTTTTTAGTTCCGAATTTCGGGACGAAATTCTGTTATTAGGGGGGGAGTATGTAATACCCCGTATTTTTGTGATATTTATTTATGGGATTAATTGAATTAAATGGGTATTAATTAAAAATTAATCTGGATAAAATACTAACGAGATGTGAGTTGGTATTTGATTATAATGGGTATTATTTGATTATAATGAATATTGAAAATATTGAATTTGTCGTGAAATTGAAATACAGCAATTTGGAAATTTTGTTAGGACGCATGTGACAGTCGCGTCAGGAATATAATTATTTTAATTAAAAAGCGTATTTTATTTTTATCAACTGTATGGTCATTTTGAGTGCGCCAACGCGTCCGGAAGGGTCGAAATAGTCAGAAAACACTAGCCGGAGGTTTAATTTGGGTCCCGGGGCATTTTTGGGCCACACCGGCAACTTAAAAGGGTATTTTGGTAATTTTGAAATTTTAGGATTATTAACCAACGAATTTTGGGAATTAAATATTAGGATATTAATGACCCACTAAGCCATTACCAGCAATTAACTGATTAGAGGGCAACGGGAGTTAGAGGAGGAAGTTAGAAAAGTTCCCAAAGAGAAAACCTTAACCTCCATCTTCAACCTTCAACCTTCAACCTTGGGAGAGAAAGAGATGGGGCAACCTTCAACATTCAACACCAAATTCAGAGAACAATCCGAGGCAAGTGGTTTAATTTCATTAATTTCAAGAGAATGCTTCCTCCATGATTAGAAAATTGATATATTTGCATTGTGTTGGGAGATTTATAAAAACCCATGAAATTGGAGTTATAAATTCAGATTTGATATAGGCTTGCATGTAGATTTGTTATTGGGTGATTGGACTAAAATAAATACTACTTTTTATGTTATAAAAACGGATTTATTTATGGAAATTGAAGACTTTAAATTTCTAGGGTTCATGTTCATAAGGTTTGGGAAAAATTGGGGAGTTATGATAATTAGATGATGTTTAGGAAGATTTGGCCCTATATAAATGTTAAGTTATGACCTATGAATGTTTAGTGTGGATCAGAAACCTTAAAATACTGTTGGGACGATTTTTATATGGGATTAGAGGTGAAGAAAATAGAGAAAAACAAGATAGGAAAATTCTGGGCTCGAAACTGGCATCTCGTTAGAAGACCTGCCCAGGTCATTCGAACGAGCTTCTAACGAGGTGACAGTTTGACTTCTAATGAGTTGGATGTTCGTTCGATGCCTTTCGTTCGAACGAGATCTCGTTAGATGCCCACTTCGTTCGAACGAACGACCTCGTTCGAACGAGACTTCTAACGAGTTGACAGATTGGCCTGATTTGATTTATGATGTCCCGTAACCTAGTTTAATTGTAGAGATAACATTCCCTTGATGACTAATTGATATAGTTGGGATATTTGGGATATATTAAGGAGTAAAACATAGAAGTGTGATTTGAACCAAATGAAAATTGTGGATTAGAACGTGAGTGACTAATTACGATGTGAGAATAATTGACGATTTAAATGTTAGTATTAACCGGGGATATGTGAATTTCGTAACATTATAAGTTGGTATCAGAATGAGAAGTATACCATTAATAAATTATGGTAATTACTAGGATGTGTGCATCCTTAGTATATGTATATGATTTTATGTGTATGACATACCTACCATACTTGCTATCACGGGAGGTTTACGTTCGCTTAGGGCCATCTAATCTTTGTGTGCCCGGATTTAGATTGGTACCTTGAGAACATAGGTCAGAGAAGGACTTATTGGGAAGTTAATAAGACTACTGATCGTGGGAGCGTAGGTATGTGCGTGACCCATGTGATGTGACTGTGTTCGCCTCCATTGTTTATGATTGTTGTTATCTGAGAACGATTCCTGAGAGATTCGAAATGCGTGATCCTTATGTACGTGATGTACCGGGATGGATAGCAGAGTATGTGAGCACCGCAGCTTAGTCTCGGGTGCTTGTATTGTATATTCATGACGTGAATAATATACGCTTAAATAATGAGAACTTTCATGTTGGTATTGTGAGTATAATAATGGTAACGCTTTGAGAAAATAAGAAGGGATAACCTGTAGTGAATTGTATTGCTAATAATTGAGAATTCGAATTTAAGTAAAACCTCTATTTAATTGATAACGTTAGAATGTATAATGGGAATCGAGTAGAAAGGGGTAGAACTTATGACGGTTTAGTTAGATATGAATGTCACTTAGATGGGTACGGTACGTTAGGAGTGCACAATTAGTCGAGAGGTGAGGATTTCATGTGAGTGCACGTCCTAACATGTATTTTGCATTCATTGTTTTAATGTTATTAAAACACTTGCTATTTTTAAAATACTCTCCACTTTCGGGCTCTGACCCGTTTGCTTTCAAATCTATTTTTGTAAAAACCTTTTAGGTGCCCAGCCACAAGGACACCATGCATAGGATTTCCATTCAGGTGACGAGCTGTAGCTGTTGTGGAAGTTACAGGGCCTTGCTAGTAGACGCTTCTTTTGTCTTGAATTTTCATCATTTGTAGGGAATGTCACCCATTTCTATTAGAGACATTTCTTATTTCAGTTATTCAGATCTTTGGCATGTAATTAATTCAGGATTCACTGTTTTATTTATTTCAGTTGTGGGATTGTTGTGAGGAGTTTTCCTCCGGACTTACTATTATTTGTTGGTTACCTTATTGAGACTCTATGGTGTATGGTTATGTTACTCTTTCATTGTTCTTTCAATGCATGTTAATCAGACTTATTTTAAAATTTGACATCTTACTTTTTAAATACTAGGTGGTTAGTAATTATTAAAAATGTTTTCGACAGTGATGCTATTAACTGAACCAACTTGGCATTTTGTATTAATTTAATAAAGGAGTAGCTACCCGGTATTTAATTAGTCGGGGTGTCACACTTTCCAACCTCCTATATATATATATATATATATATATATATATATATATATATATATATATATATATGTATATATGTATGTAATGCATTTATACCTTAGGAGAGATTGGAACAAAGTTGATGACGTGAAACGAGGCACATGTAAACCGGCATTGATGTTCTCTTGATAAGTAGGTCGCAGCGTCTTCAAATTCAACATGTCATAGGCTTGAAGGATACACAAGAACACTATCCTATGACTCAAACGTTTTTGTCCGGAATTGAGCCAACACTACATTAAGACTCAATCGGAGACTTGTGTCCTTACAAAAACACATAGATATTTTGATTTGAGTAACTTTTCCACTTGATGAGTTTGGGAAATGGAAAGCAAATAGAATCAAAGAGACTAAATATACTAAATTTTGGCCCTCTTAAGACTTACATCCATTTTCCTCCTCTTAAGTGGATAAATGTTATTAGTTGCTTGTGTGGGTTTAGTATTCCAAATTGGCTCATTCAAACTTGTTTTGTTTTCACCATCCAAAATGAATCCTTACATCATATTAAGGAAATAAGGTCCAATTTAATGATTTATATAACAACATATCAATAGTTATAAAGAATGAAGTTGTGCATTTTTTTCTCTAAAGAATCAACAACAGCAGCATGTCAAGGAAATAACAGCAACATTTTTTCTCACCTAGGGCCTAAACAGGTGTAAAAATCAGCTCCATTGGAGCCCAACCTACATAAATGAACTCGTAAAAATAGGTCTTGCAAGTCGTGGAGATGCTCTTAGATATAGATAATACATATGATAATAGTAACTCTGTACCTATACTAATGTATACATGTAATAAAAACCTCAACAAATTACTCACATTCGTTCCGCATTAGGCCCATATTTAGCAAATTAAACCATTATTTCCCTGCCATCGTCTGCATACTTGTACTGAATAAATGAAAAACCCCTCGAATCTCTAGTCCTGTATATATAAAATTTACACGTGTATGCATTTTAGAGTATAGAAGCTGGTATAAAAAAGACCTTTGGTCTTTGGGGATGAAAACATCAATAACCTTCCCATACTTTGGAAATGGAGGACAACAGTAAGACAAATGAATAAACATTTACCTGAAAGATCAGTAATGTAATTTTGCTAGATCCACTGTTGCATCCACCTCATAATGGGTTTGGGAAGGGAGACCTTATACCATTGAAGATGACCAAGAGTCGTTCAGACTGCAATATCGATCCAAATATGAATTTCGACACCCATCACAGGTGTAATGCTGGGATTGTTGAAGATTATGTAATACTGAGATGACCAAGAGTCGTTAAGCCTTGCCCAGCTCGTTATACAGACTTCACACCCCATCAAGATCAAAGACCCGCAAACTTTTGAATGTCATTTGGAATTGCACAAACTTTTGAATTTAACACAATCCCATTTGGAAATAGTTACTATAGGGTTGAAGTTGTCATCCATTATAAGGGTCCCCGGTGAGAAATTATCCGAATGAGGCCCCAAAAATAATTGAGGTAGCCCTGCCTATATACTCATATTGATCGTGCCCTAAAGAGTATAAAACCTCACCTACATATCTTCTTTTTTGTAGAACGTGCACATTTGGATTGTAATAAAATTACAAATGGTCATTGTAATTTTCAACGGTAAGCTCTATCATTAACACATAATTCAAACCTGTCACGGTGTTCTTAAATGAAAAAGGATCTCATTCACATATTTGAAAGCATTGTAAGGATCTCAAGCATGTCAAATTACTATTAATGAAGATCAATAGGGAAAATTGTAAAAATCTATTAAAAATTCACCAAAGCAAATTTCACAAACTAACGGCCATCTCTTGAATATAATAACACATTTTTTAGATGCTTTTAGTGTCTACAAACATAACTATTAATAATGCATCAGATGGAAAAAATGTGAAATGGGACTCGAGCGCATAAAAGTGAGGCAATGGGTTTTAATACCTTGCAAGCTAGGGCCCATGTTGTCACGAATGGTGACTACATTGTTGCAACACATAATCAATATATGAACAATCAGATTTATAGTATTATATCAACATGTCATTACATTCAGATATATAACAAATTGTATCAAACTGTACATAATCTCCGACAACATACTATCATATACTTGAATTGGAACAAACTCATTATCATGCTTAGAAGCATTGAATCAACATGAATTCCATATACTTTAATTGGAACAAACTCGTTAGCAAGCTTGATGAGAAATTATATGTTGCAAGATAATGTAGAGCATTAAAGGCTGAGCCGCCATCACTAAAATTTATAGGGAATTTAGCACCTAAACATCAGCACCTATAACCACAGGAATATCATCGGACACCTATAACCCTAGCACCTAAACCTCATCACACTGAAGAACCACTATATATACTTCTCTTTTGTTATTAATAGTCATAAACTGTGTACTCAGTGAATATATACTTCTTTTTAAAGATATAAAAAATGTTACAAAGTTTAAGATCATATCAATTATTTCGTAACAGAGTACTCAGTGAATATCAGGTATACCTGAGATGTGTTGAATACCACAAATCCGAACCCCACAACAAATTAGAGAGCCACATTGTTAACTTGGAAAGAAGGAAAATGGAACATGGTTAGATCTGAAAAATAAAACCAAAAGTAAACATGGTTATAGATTCGCAAAATGAAACCAAAAAATTATTCTACTGTAACAAAAAATACCTAAAACCCTAATTCAAATATCAATTCCAATATACATATCACATATCCATGTTAACTATCTGACTTCTCTTATATACGACATATCCATGTGTATAAACAGTCATGGTCAATAAATTTTTAAATTTTAATAAAAAGCAAATGGTGACCATAATAATCATTTTGATTCTTCATACTACTTTTATGTCTAATACTTGTAAAATTCAAAAACTAAGAAGAAAATGCATAAAAACAAATACATTTACTCAAATAATTTTTATATATATCTAAATAGTAACACATAAGATAAATGGATGTAATATTGAAGAATAAACCATTATTAAAATTGTAAGAAAAACTCGTTCAGCTATCAAATTTTACAGAATAGATTTAATTATAAAAACAAAGAAAGCAAAATAATTAAAATTTAAATGGTTCACTCAAATAGAATATACCCCAGAGTGTGAGAGATGGGATAGAGTATAGCTGTGAAAAAAAACTAAGGGCCCGTTTGGAATTGGATTGCCAAACGAACCCTAAATTATTAAATGTAACACATAAACATGTTAATGGAGAGATGGAAAACAAAGAAAAAGTGGTTATAAGAAATTAGCCCACAAATTGAACCTAAAGATGGTTAGATCTGCAAATTGTAGACTCAAATTAGTTGTCAGATCCAAAATATAAATGAAAGTGCCTAAAAATCTTACTTGGTCATTTTATCAACCACACAACATACAACATGTAACAAAATAAATAATCGATAGAATAAATTGTTAGGGCTAAAAAACAAATTTAAAAAAGGGAAAGAAAACCATTGTTTGTTCAAAAGAAAACCATTATACCTCTTCTTCATACATATAAGACTCATCATCTGAGGAACTTGTTTCCACTTTGTTAGTGTTTTTCTGAGCCTTGGTCTCACTTTTGAGTTTCTCAACACCGTGGTTTACGGCAAACAAACACACAAGTATACTGTCAACAAACTAACAAATAAAAAAATTAATTAATGAAACAACAGTAAACAACAAACCACAAAAAAAATAGATCCCAAAATATGTCATAGTGTGATAAGAGGGGAGAAAACATGAAAGAGAAACGAAAAAATTGACAGATATTACATATAGAGTGTAACAAATCGCATCCTAAAAATTCAGGGTGGTAGGCGGATGAGTGGTAGAGGGCGGCAGACTGGTGAGGGGGGGGAGGTAATGAGGGGAGGGATGACTGAGGGAGAAGTATAGAATGAGGGAGTGAGGAAAGCGATTAAGGTAGGGTTTGTCTTTGGGGTTCACGCATGTTGTTCCTTGCCAAGAGTAAAGTGAGGGAGAAAAAGAAGACGGGTAGGGGGAAACGGAGGAGTAAAGTGGGAGAATGGGTGAAAATCCTATTTTACCCTTGTTTTTGAATTTTAAAGAGAATGGGGAATCAAATTAGGGTATCAACAGAGGAGGAATCCAAAATTTTCAAGGGCAAAAGAGGTATTGTCAGAAAAAATCATATAGATGACATCATCTTTTGATCTTATGACATACATAAGTTTTGTAATATATATATATATATATATATGAGAGACAGAGACAGAGAGAGAGAGAGTTAGGCTCTCCAACATACATCATTAAACATACCTAGCAACATACCTATTTTTTTTAAATAGTAAAAAACATAATTTTGAGTTAATATTTTTTATATTGGTTCATGATATTTCAACGTACCCCTGTAAAAATATTCAGATTAAAATAATATGTTTTTATATTTTTTTTAAAATAGGTAAAAAAAATGACAGTTTTAAAGGGTAAAAACTGACAGCTTTTTGACCTATTTTTTAAAAATAACAAAAATCATTATTTTCAATTGACTTTTTATAGGGGTACATTGAAATATCATAAAACCATAAAAAAAATATCATCTCAAAATTATTTTTTTTACTATTTAAAAAAAAGGGTATGTTATTAGGTATGTTGCTAGGAGGTGTGTTGGAAACTCTCTCTCTCTCTCTCTATATATATATATATATATATATATATATATATATATATATATATAATGCTCTTGTGCAGACCGGACATATGTCACCTAATGGTGCACCTAGAAATTATTACCTAAATTATAGGCACACTCTCTCTCTATTCTGGGCTCACCGTTAGGTGACACATGTCCGATCCGCATTCTTAAAATGCGGACTAGTTCGCACAAGAGCAGGACTGTATATATATATATATATATATATATATATATATATATATATATATACAGTCCTGCTCTTGTGCGGACTAGTCCGCATTTTAAGAATGCGGATCGGACATGTGTCACCTAACGGTGCGCTTAGAAATTATCGCCTAAACTATAGGCACGCTCTCTCTCTTTTTTGGGTTCACCGCCAGGTGACACATGTCCGGTGCGCACTCTTAAAATGCGGACTAGTCCGCACAAGAGCAGGACTGTATATATATATACAGACGGGATCCTATACACACTAAATTTGCACATTATTTTTTTGAAATAGTAAAAAAGAATTGAGTTGATTTTTTGTATGATATTTAAACATTTCAAGGGACCCATAACAAAAAAACAGTTCAAATTTTTTTTTTCTATTTTTAAAAAATCGGTCAAACTTTCACTGCTTTTAAGCACTTTAAAAGCTGCAAAAGTTTGACCGATTTTTTAAAAATAGCAAATATTTTTTTATATGGGTCCGTTGAAATGTTTAAATATCACATAAAAAAAATCAACTAAAAAATATTTTTTAAATATCTTACCATCACGTGTGCAAACCTAGGGTGCACAGAAGTCTGCCTCTCTCTCTCTCTCTCTCTCTCTCTCTCTCTCTCTCTCTGTATATATATATCTATATATATAGGATCAGGTGCGAACTTCCCGTGCGGACTTTGTCCTTATCCCGAAAGTGGTCCCCTCGTGGTCCCAAAGACTTTTGTTATTTACTCTAGATGGTCCTCCTCTTGTCTTATACTAAAATCTTAGTTTAAGACTATATAATTAAAAGATTTATAATTTAGACCCAAAATTGGTATCAAGACCTTAAAGATTTTAGAACCTCACCAAATTCCGACCAAAACCCAAATTCTGGTATCAGAGCCATAAGACGTTCCTTTTAGACTAAAAAAACTTTAATGCCCTTGGGATTAATTCCTCGCATTTACTAAGATATTTTTGGATCCAACCCAGACTACCAACCTATACCCATAACTGATTTAGACTCAGAAGGTTGTTTAACCACACACATAGACGGTTGTTCACACATTGAACATATCCCAGCCAAATACAAATTACTGCTAGTGCTATTAATAGTATAATAGACCAAAATAAGTGTATACTGCTTATATTAAGACAATTAATAAAAGACACTCAAACCTTAGAAACAGAGATAAAAAAATATCTCTAAAAGATTATTAGACATAGATAATCAAATCCCAATAGACTTAGTTCATGTTTTACAAGAAATAAATATTAAGACTAATCATATAGAAGTCCTTAACAAAGACCTTTTAGAAACTAAAACTTTAATTAAAAATCAAGACAGTGAGTTAATTAAACTTACCAAAGAACAAGCTAAGCTTATCCCTAGACTAGATAATTATCTTCCTAATGGAGATAGTTAGATCAAACTGGAATGAGGTACCAAAAGACCTCTCCATTCAGACTTTATCCAAATTTTATCAAAGAATTTTAGAAAAGATAAATGATGATAGATTTTATTATAAGATAAATGAAAATGAGATTTCCAACGCTGCTAAGGCAACTAGACTTATATTATAAAGATTGAATTTAATTTCTACATCCATAGCAGCTACCCAAGACTATAACAGTAGATTTGTTAAAGACTTGCATTTAGACTTAAAAGCTAAGACAGAAGGATTAACCACCTTCTATACCGACTTTGTTAAATTCCAACAAAATTTAGCAAATTATCTTAATAATATGGAAAGCCATAACCTATCCAAAATGGATAGTATTATTAATGAACTTAGACTAGACATGGCCAAAGTAGAAGAAAAATACGAAGAAATTATAAGCGGAATTAAGGCCGTATATAATAAACCTTCTCAGGCAGAAATAGACTCTCCTTTTATTCTAACTAGGTTAGATAAAATTGAAAGGACTGTAGAAGCCATAGAAGTTAGAACTATGCAACAACTAGAAAAAGATAATGAAGTAAAAGACTATATCACTATCGTTGGTAAAACCATCGTTAATTCTCTAGCTAGACATAGTGAAGAAACTTCTGAAAAGACTAGAAAAGAGAATAAGAATTTTAAAGAAGAAATCCTTAATCAGATAAAAAGACAAAAAGATTATTCAGACTTCTTAGAAAGAATTGAAAAAAGACTTGAACAAAAACAGGTAACCACCTGTAAGTTTAAAGAATCCCCTCCTATAGAAACTAGAGAAAGAAATGCCATAGGTAGACGAATCATAAATGATGGATCAGATAAGACTAATAAGATAGCCAGTTCTATCCCAAATATTGGATAGAGTAATCATATGCTCCAAAAACTTAAGGATTCATCCTCCAATGTTAGGACATGGTGGAAAGAAATAAATTTCACCAATCCCCTCCAATGGAAAGAATGGGGTGAAGTTGACTGGAAGATTGTTGAAGATTCCATTCATAATGGAAAACTTCCAGCCGTTAGATACATAGACTTGTTTAAAGAAGGTGCCACTCCTAAGACCCCCAATTATAACATGACCTACCATTGTAGAAATCATGTGTTAGACAAATCCTATACTGAGCTCCAAGTTTTTGACTCAGAATGGCTTAGATCTAGAGGAACTGATAGGAAGTTCCGATTCTTAACCTTTGGACTCTTTCAAGCAAGAATCCAGGGATTACATAGACCTCAAAATAACATTAACATATTATGTTGTTTAGTAGACAAAAGATGGAAGGACTTTGAGAAAATCCTTATTGGGATAGCCCAATTAGAAATGTTAGACAACATAGGATACTTTAATGTCATTCTGGCATTTACAGTAACCGTAGACACAGCTAAACATTTTAATTTAATCTTATATGCTAGCGGCTATGAAGACTATATTATCCCAGACGCTAATATAAATATAGAATTTCAAAGCTATGTGAAGTTCTCCCAATTTCCTTATGAAGGAATGCAATCGGGAATTCCTAGCGGTAGACTTAATGAAGAAATTTAGTTAGAACCAATGTTTCAGACTATAATCATACTTACAGTATTAGGAATACTGGACCTATAAAAGAGAAAGCTAAGACCCTCTAGCAATTGCTAGAATTTCAAGAAACTAAGACTATACAAAATAAACCCTTGTTTATTAATCAAGACGACGTCACTGAAAATGTTACCATCCAGTTTGGTCCCCCTAAGATTGTCAATAAGAATATCTAAACCGAAGAAATTAGATTTAGGAATATGGGAGAAGCCATAATCAATGATCCTTCAGAAGGAGAATGTAGTAGTAAGACTAGTGCTAGTTTACTTAGACAAGCTCCGATAATTAGACCTAGAATATCATTCGAACAAAAAGACTTAGTTAAAGAAAAAGATAGGATCCAAAACTTTGGACATGAACCCTCAGAATTGGATATAAAGACATTTAAAGATACACTTAAGAAAATTCACTCTGTTAGATTTCAAGAAAGAGAAAGATTTAATATGATAGCCCAAGACCGCATATTAAAATTAAAAGAATCTAAGAATACAAAAGAACTTCTTAGAAACCTAAGACTAATAGAAGAATGGGAACAAAGATTAATGCCATCTACACAAGTAGAACCTAGCAAACAAGAGATAGAAAGTAGTAGAAGGCTAGAAGATGCTCCTAGACTTTTTAGTAAACCAATAGGAATATATATTCCTATATACTCAAGCACCGTAGTAAAGACTAAACCCGATTATATAAAAGACTTCCCAACTAGTGACAAGAGTTTTACTCCTGTTAAGACTATGGCAAGCCAATCCATAAATACAGTAGGTATATACCTTAACTTAGATAATGTTCAAGATAGGAATAAAGATTTAGATGAATGGCGTAACCAGATAAACATGTGTTTTGCATCTAATGAACAATGGGATGCAAGTTCATGTAAACAATACGTTGAGCAATCCATTCGTGGTATTGCAAAAGACTATTTAGATAGTTTAAGAAAGGCTACAGATGAAGACTCCTTATCTAAGGTTGAGAAGATGAAAGAAACCTCAGAAGAAAGATCAATTGAAGAATATATTCAATTGTTCACATCGGAAGTCATTGGAGCTGGACATCTAGCTCAGATCAATGAACAAGACCTAGCAAAAACTAAGTTATCCCTCCTTAGCATTTGCAAATTAGATAAGATAAATGAATATAGCAATAATTACGAACAGTTATATTACCAAATTAAAGAATTTGGAGAAACCTTAAAAGACGAATACTTTAGAAAGATACCAGCCATAAGACAATTCCTAATTAATGAATATAGGAATTGGCCAGGTGTAGCTGGAGTTAAGAACAAATCCCTTGGTGAAAGAATCAATTTCGCCAAAGATTATATCATATCTAAGAGACGTGATATAACCCAAGGAAAATTGATAGAAGAAACTTTCAAGCAGATCCCTCCAATCAAAGACGAAAGAGACATCGCTCCAATCCAATGGGGGTGTGGAGGTGAATCTAAGAAATTCAAAAAGAAATTAGAATGGAAACATAGGAAGTTTAAGACTAGACCTTTAGGATTACCAAAGAAGTATAAATTTAGGCAATCTACTACCTTTAGGGAAAAGAATCATAAGACTAAGAAAAATAGATTTAACCAAAGAAGATACTTTAAGAAGAATACTAGTAAGCATAAGAAGGTTCCTAATTATAGGAAAGAAAAAGATATAGCTCAATCTAAGACTGCCACCAAAGAATGTTGGACTTGCGATAAAGAAGGACACTTTGCTAAAGACTGCCCTAATAAGAAAGATAAAGAAAGTATTAAGATTATTAATACAATATTAGACTATGCAGATCAAGAAGAATTAGATATCCTATACACTATAGAAATATCAGACATAGAAGACGATGATAATACTAGTATCTATAGTGCATATACAGATAGTGACTCGGAAGACTATAATAGTGATACGGATGAGTATGAAGACTCTCAGGATACTCTAGACTTATATATGATGCAGACTAATCAAGACGATTTAGATAATGAATATATAGACTTTGAAGAAGCTTGGTATAAATGTATATTAAGCCCCTTTTTAAAGAAAAGATGGATAGTTAGTAATCCTGAGTTACTAACCTATATACCTAGATGTTACTTTGATGAAAGACATTATTGCACATTTGAAATGAAATGTTGCAAAAAAGACTTTATATGCGTAAAATGCTTTGAGACTATAGAAACAGAATTATTTATGGTTTGTATTGTTTGTCAATTACACTACCATGAAGACTGTTGGAGAACTAGATTTAGAGCAGTTTATACTAGCCAGTATGACGCTCAAATAGACTTAGACATTAAAACATATTATCAAGATATTGATAGAAATATAGCCAAAAGATTGTAAGAAAATGAAGACTTCAAAGGAAAGGGAATTTCCTATGATTTAGAATACCATTCTGATAGTAGTTCAGAAGACCAAATACCTTTAGATTTTGTAGATAAACCTCAGAAAGGAATATCTATTTTAGAAAAGAACAATTTAGGAATTTCTACTAAACCACATGCTTGTTTTGTAGAATTATTTGTTCAACATAAAGACTATCCTAAAAGACTTTCAGCTTTTATAGATGCAGGGTGCTCTCAGAGTATTTGCAAGGCTAATGCCTTCCCTGAAGACTATTTTCTAGAAAGTACTCAAGAAATCTATGGTAAAGTGGCTAATGGAGATCCATTTACCTTATTTTTCCAGACTATTCCTATTTATTTTAAAGTAGGAAATCAGACCAACAAAACCGTTAATCATCGGTTTTGGATAATGGATCCTCGTCTTAGTTTCATGGGAAACATTATTTTAGGACAAGACTTTATTAGTAAATATCATCCTTATACTCAGTATAACGATAAGATATTAATTAGCGATCAAGATGAATTTAATATTAAAGCCCCTCTAATAGATCATAAGACTGCCTTTGACCTTATGCAGGTCAAGCCTAATTACAGACCTATAAAACATCAGAGTTCTTCAGCTGAGCATGGTGGACCTAGACCTATAACCCAACAAGAAGCCCTAGAAATTACTAAACCCTTATGAAAAAAGTGTAAGTGTCCAGACCAAAAGCGTTATAAGTAAATAGCGCTTATACAACAAGACATTTTAGATCAAGCCCAGCAGACCTTATTACAGATTCAAGCCATATCCAAACAGAAGAAATGGATATAGAAGTAGAAAAGGAAAATATTAGGCAACTAAATGAGCCTACTTTAGGAGAAAATCCCATCGCTAAGTGGGATAAAGACCAGAGTTATTGTTAAATCATCCTTATTAACCCAGACACCACTATTAATGGTGGAACCTATAAGAAAGGATACTCACAAGAAGATAGGGAAGAATTCAAGAAAGACATAGATGAAATGCTTAAGTTAGGAATTATTAGAGAAAGTAAAAGTAGACATAATAGCTTATCCTTCTGTGTTCAAAATGAATCTGAACGTAAAAGAGGGAAAAAGACGTATGGTTAGACAAATAAATAAGAATTGTGAATTTGATTCTTATAAGATACCAGACAAGAATAATTTGATCAATTTAATTGAAGATAGAATTATATTCAGTAAGTTTGATTGCAAATCAGGCTTCTGGCAAATAAAAATTCATCCAAACAGTATTACTTGGACAGCCTTTAGTGTGCCCCAAGGAAAATACGAATGGCTAGTAATGCCATTTGGATACTTGAATGCTCCTCAAGTTTTCCAAAGAATAATGGATAATATATTTAGACCTTATTCAGAATTTTGTCTTGTTTATATAGATGATATTCTTGTAGCCAGTAAGACCGAGATAGAGCATGTATACCATCTTAAAAAGATTATTTTAGAATTAGACAAACATGGTATTGTTATTTCCGAAAGGAAAATGCAATTATTTCATACTGAAATAGACTTTGTGGGAATGCATATTAATAAAGGAAAATTATCCTTAGCAGAACACATAACTAAAAAGATTCTTGAGTTTTCAGATCAACTCAAAGATAGAAAACAATTATAATAATTTTTAGGATTGCTTAATTGTGTTGCAGACTTTATTAAAGACCTTGCTTCAAAAAGACAAAGCTTAACATCCAAATTAAAAGGAACAGACAAAACCAATCCCTTTTATTGGACTAAAGATGATTTTGAAGTCATAAGACAAATTAAAGATGCAGTCAAGAATATTTCTTTACTTCAACTGCCTAATGCAGAAGACCGGTTTATAGTAGAAACAGATGCCTCTAATAAACAATGGGGAGCAGTATACTTTGCCATTGATCATCAGACAAAAAAGAAGAAACTTTGTAGACATAGTTCCGGAACCTTTACACTCCCAGAAACTAGATGCACTGCCCATGAAAAAGAAGCTTTAGCCATAGTAAGGGCAATAGAAAAATATATGTTGTTTCTTAGACCTAAACATTTTACTATTTATACTGACTCTTCTTATGCAGTAAAATTCAGAGACTTAGATTTGTCCAAATCAAGGACTAATAGACTAATTAGATGGCAACAATTGCTTAATGGTTATGACTTCTCTGTTATACATATTAAGGGAAGTAAAAATACCATTCCAGACATTATATCAAGAGAGCCAATGTTTGCTAACACTAATATGATTTCATGTTTTATGTTGCAAACAGAAGACCTAGAAGACACGAGTTCCTCTGGAACAAATAGACTAAATAAGGAAGACGTTGCAGACTATCTTAGATGCGTAAGACCAAATGCTGGTATAACGCAAAGACCGACTCATATTCAAGACTCTCAAGAAAGACCAATCCTAGAGAACTTTGATGATATCTTAGTTCCTCCTGGAAAATCTAGACAAGAGATTATTTCTCAAAATAGACTCATTAGGAAAATGTATTTTCCTCAATATAGACCTGACCAAACATATCCAGACTTAATCAAATTCAGACGAGAATTTTTGGAAGATGAAAATACTCTCATTGACGCTATATGGTGGAACGTCAAGAATAGACTTTGGATCGAGTTCAAATAAAATTTGGTAGCTATTGCCAGATTCATGAGAACTCAAAGACTTGCAGTTACCCAGCTCAGTGGTACTGCTGTGCCTAGACCTCAGATTCAGACTTATGCTCAGACTCTTGGAGAATCCTCCAAAACTAGACCTACTGATTTCTGTTATCAGAAAAAGATGTTTAAGACTAAGATTGTTATACCATTTGCTCATAATAATCTTTCATTAACTGAAGACTTTAAAAAAGAATCTAATAACATTATTGATCATTTTAATATGTTATTATCAGAATTAAATGGAGATGCCTTAATGATTAAAGGTTTCTTCAAAGACGTTCCAAAAATATATCTTTTTGGAAAATCAGAAATGGCTCATATAACTCTTGCAGACCACGGGTTCATTGGACTCGTTCAGATAAAAGACATTGAAGACTCTGTTGTTCTTGGAAAAATAGTCCATGAATATATTAAGAAGGTTGAAGACTTCCTTCCTCTATTTTCTAGAATCTATCAGATTGCTCCAAGTTTCAGTAGAGGAATGAGAGTTGAAGGATTTAGACTTGTTAGATTTTCTAGTTATATATTTGAAGACGTTGAGATTTTATCAGAAGACGAGACTAAAGAATTAATCGTTGATAAGTCCAAGCTCCATATTGCTCAAGCCATGGAGACCATAGAAGTTATGGAGTTATTGACAGGAGAAGACAGGTGGTACACTACCTACCACAAAGAAGACCTGATAATCCAAGCTGATGAGCCATTCAATGAAAGGCTCAAGAAAGAATCCAAAGAAATGGTAGAGATAGCTTTGCCAGCTAGCCTTAGAACTGTAGGTCTCATTGATGAGTTTTTCAACAATGTCCTACCAAACCAAGACAAGGAAGAAGAAGACACAGATGAGACAAAGATGGGTCCCTCGTTAGTAGAATAACTATTAAAGACTGAAGATGCTTTGCACTAGACCCCTGCATTATTACAAGAAGACAAAAAGACTCCATGATACAGCTCAGACCTGCCCCATATGGACCACCAGACTGATAAAGACTTTGTTTGATGCTCTTGCATTATTACAAAATGACGAGACTCATGATGAAGACTTGTCACGCTTCATCAGCTGGCCTTTCTTTTCAAAAAGAAAAAGGTACCCAAATTATCAAAAGACGTTTGAAACTTGTAGACCCGGCTGATAAGATTCTGAAGACAATGTTGCTTTAATAATTATATGCTATCAATCGGATTGCTTTTGTTAACCGGTTACGAGTCATTTTGTAGTGCCCTTGATTTATAAAAAGGAGCGTCCATTTGTGTTTTAGATATAAGGAGTTAGAGAGTGGGAGATTGTGAGACTTTTAGAGAGAGTATGCTGGTAGAGAGTAATATGTATATGAGTGAGTAAACCTCTCATAGTTAGGGGAGAGGGGAGAGTTGTATTTACTTATACAATGCAATAAAAGTATTTTCTTTTCCAGAAATCTCTTATGCTAAGTTGTTATTATTTTCCAAATTGTCTCCAACTTTCTGTTCATAGAGGACTATTGTGTGGAACCTCTGGTGTAGCACACAAGGTGTTATACTGGTGAACCACCGTCAGGTGCCGATTAGCCCTGAGCCGTTAGCCAGGTGGGCATTAGGCGTGAAGGCGTACAGGCAGGAAACGGGTCAACCGCCAAAGTAGTGGATTGAGGTGCGACACATAAAGAGAGAGTTGTAGGAGGTCGAGACCGGAGAAGAATAGTAACAAGGCTGAAGAGACAAATAGAAGAAGATAAAGATATTGCAGACCAGAAGGAAGGTATTATCTCGAACCAAACCCTTAACTATTTTACATATTATTGTTTTAAGAAGAATCTTATATGAGCTTACAAATCACTAAAGATTTTTTAGAATTTCTTAATCAAACAAGTTTAGACTTAACTAGAGAAATTCAAGACTGGACTCTTACAGACCCTAAAGATAAAGAACTTATAGAATCTGCTTTAGTATATGCGGGTGGTACTTTTAAATACATAGACCAGACCATTGAGTGGTTAGGAAGAGAAGTACCTAGAATACAAATAATTAGAACAGGGATCCGAGATCTCTTTAGACAAAAACTAAAAACTGAAGATTTTGCAGAAGAACTATCAAGACCTGGAAAATATCAAGAATACACTAGGATACTTGAAGATAGTATAGACGTATTAAAATTTATTAGACGAAAAAGGTTAGCTGAAGCAAAGGCTACTTTAATTAGAGCCGGAGGAATCCGCCCTCTCCTTAAAAACGTAGAGACAGCTGCCCCTAGAACATACCGTAGATTTTTGTCATCTTATGGTGATAATAATTTAGACGAATTTATAGATAATGATATAATTGATATTGTTAATCAAATATATAAAGAAACTAGACAGATAAATCCACGATACCGTATAAGGTATTTAAGACTAGAATATTTTCCATCAAAACCTCTTTCAGTTTCTAGACTCCCTGAAGAAATTATTTATATAGATAATCCTCGCTATTCAGAACTCCAGTACGATAGTGACGGAAGAAGCTTGAGAAGTAGCAGTAGCCCTAAAACTTCCACACTTAGACTTCCAGATTAATTAAGCGTTAAAATAAGCTTAAAAGACCTTAGAAATCATTGGGGTAAAAATTGATATTCCCTAAAACTTAGAAGAAGTTAAAAGACATCGCGGTCCCAAAAGGTGGTCCTAAAAAGACAAAACGGTCCCTAGATAATTCTTGGACGGTAGCGGTCTGTAAACTCGGTCCGTAAACTAGGTCCGTATACGATCCGGCCTATATATATATATATATATATATATATATATATATATATATATATGACACTATTCCATAAGTTGACAACTTAATCAGGGGCTAGGATTAAACCAACAATGCAAGAATCCAATGGTTCAAATTAAAATACTCCTTTTACCATTTTTAACCTTTAATTTTTGGTTTCCCCCTCTTTTAATACACACTACTTTTTTCCCCATTTATTCAAAATTCAAAAACAAGGGTAAAAAGGTAATATACCCATTTTCATGTCACTTTTTAACTCTTACCATCCCTACCTACTATAACGCTCTTACCCCGATGACTTCTCTTTATCTCCCACTCTCTCTCTCTGAGCAAACTAAAGAAAACCCATATGTTTTCCTTTTTCTTCATTTCGATCAGCTTGAATAAGCAACTTCCACTCATGCATTTTTTCAGGAAATGGGTTCATCACGACCAATTTCCTCTCAGGGATTTTGTCTTTCAACTAGTTTTGGTTTGAACATTTTCAGATGAGGTATTTAGTTTTTCCCCCTTTTTGAAGACTTTTTTTTTGTTTTTCCATTTCTAACCTTATTTTTTTCCGTAGATTCATAACACAAAATCGCTCATGAAAGGTTTAATAACTAAACCTTTGATCTTGGATATGTTTTACTTTCTTTAAAGTGTAAATGTCTGAGATGTATTTTGTTTTTTGTAACTGCTATTGCCCTATTCAGTTTTAAAGCTCTATCTCATTTTCACAGGTAGAATATCTCCGTCTCACAGAAGTCTCTCTCTTATTTTATCACAGGTAATCTCACATCTCATCACTAGCTACACATAGGTATAATCTGGGTTATAGGAAGAGTCTCTTCAAAATCAGGTTCTGTATTAAAAATAGGGATATCACTTATGTATTAAAAATAGGTTTAAAGCTCTTATATATTCCAAAACCCCTCATTTTTGCTCTTCAAAAACCCGAGGTATGTCATTTTTACTTTTGCTCTTCAAAACCCCAGGATATTTGAAACTTAAGTTGTATATATATTTATGAAATGAAACTTAGCTCAAATCATTGATATTCAAAGAATAGGTTTTGGGAATCTTATGTTGTGATTTTAATTTTGGGTCGTTGAAAATGGAGTTTGAACTAATGCCCAATCTCATTTTTGCAGGTACAACCTTAAATGTTGGGGTATAATTTTCAATTTTCACTTTTTTATGGTATTGGGTAACATTCCTTTTTTAACACACTTGAATATATTAGTACCCATGTTTATGTTCACTAGGCATTTTGGGTATTGAGAAATCAAAGCAAAATAGAGAGAACAGAGAGCTAGCTGGATTTTATTATTTTTAACGCACTTGAATGAGTAAATAGAGTTTTAATAATTCCAGTAGAGTTTTAAAAATAATTTTAAAAGGTCCTAATTATAATACCTGATATTCTGGAGAGTTTGATTTTTTTGCTGATATGTAGGAGTTTGAAAAAAAAATTGTGTCCAGGTCAAGGTGGAGGGAGGGAGAGGTCTTACTGTTTTTTTTTTGTATTGGTGATATCTGTGTTGAATTTAAATTTAGGTGATGATAGATTTTGTGTTAAGTGTTGTGAATAAGACAATGTTTTATAATAAATACTTCGGAGAGGTACATCAAGTAGATTCCTCCAAGTAATTTAGCTCTTATGCATATTCTTTATACTCTTTATATGTTTTTTTTCACTTTTCATTAGTTGTACCCCTTAACGCAACGTAAGCATTATCCAAATAAAAGTGACACAGCGCCATAAGAAATGAAATAATATTTTTTTATATATCTCGAACACGACTCAAGTGAAAACGACCCAACACAAGTTTTTTTTACGAAAAATGAACCCGATCAAAATAAAAATGACTCGACTTGAAATATATATTTTGTACATATCTCGAACACGACCCAAATAAGAAAACATCACAAAATATTTTTTTTAAAACAAAAAACGAACATTACTCAAGTAAAAGACACATCACAAACACAACCCGAGTAAAAATGACACATCACAAAAAAAATTAATCAAAAACGAATTCGATATGAAATATTTATTTTTTTACCAATCACGAACATTACCCAAGTAAAAGTGTGCGCACAATGTTTTTTAACAATAAATGAATCGGAATTCCTGTACATATTATTCATTAAGTTTTGATTGAGATTTTGATTATTCTAATGTGTATATTTCTTTTGACATGTACATTTTATTTTTTTCCTACTTAGGTTGGTTCATTTTAAATCATTTTTTTTAGAGACCACTTTTTGTATAGTTACATTTGTTTTGTATGGTTACAATTGCTTAGTTGCAATACCCCCCTAATTCGTGGGTATAAAGAAATGAAAGCGGATAGAGAAACACATGATAGATATGATACACTGTATTTGTCCATTTGCTTTGTCTGTCCATTTTTATGGCCCAAAGCCAAACAATTGTTGTACCATCATATGTATATGATTTAAACAAAATATATAAAATATATATATATATATATATGTATGGTAAGTGGGGCCTAAAACTTTATCAAAGTTTCTATTTTAAAGATAATATTGGATTAACGGTATAAAATAATGTACAAAACACTACTTAACTACCCAAAGTTGTAAAGATACTCGGCCCAAGTTGGTTAAATGACCTAAAGTGCATACAACAGAATTGTTAAATATTAAAAGAGTAATGCTAGACTTACCGAACTCTCTTTACCCAAACCAAACCGAACTCTCTACAACAATTGTTAAAATCACTTTTGGGTAATAATTTTTATGTTTTTTTTCAAAATCAGTTTTATATCTTTCTTTTGATAGTTTTTTTTTAATAAAATCAGTTTTATTAAAAAGCTGTTTGCTTAAAATGTGTATTTTTTTATATAAAAAAGAGCTTTTATAAAAATAAAAGGAACACATAGATGACTAAATTAAAATAACATGAAGATAATTTTTTTTTTTTTTTTTTGTTAAAATCAGCTTTAACACTTTTTTTTGGATATTTTTTTTGATAAAATATGTTTTATGTCCTCTCTAATGTGTTTGTTTTAAATCTGTTTTTTTTATATAAAAAAGTGTTTATATAAAAAAAAGAAACACAAACATGACTAAATTAAAATAACACGAACATAATTAAATTAAATTATGTTACATAAGGCACGATACATTGTTTTTTATCACATACGACATAATTAAGACGCGACATCGCATAAGAGAATATTGGGAGGGGGGAGGAGCATTGACGCGTACCAAAAATAAGAGAATATTCGTCGACTATGATAGGCTAAGCTGACATGGCGTGTCATGATTGGTTAGTGCCGTTGGTACGGACCTACATCCATAAGACACTAACCAATTGCGATATGCCACGTCAGTGTGTCATCTTTTTTATGTACGAAAAAATGGGACTACAAAGGGAAAAAAATTAATAGAGAATAATTAGGATAAAAAATAACCTAAAAACATTTTTTTATATACAAAAAATTGGGGAAAAAAAGATCTCGGAGGAAAAACAGGAAAAAATAACCAAAAAATAGGTCTATTTTTTTAAAAGAACTTTAATTTTTTTTAAATAATTGTACAATTTTTTTTTAAAAAAGAACTAATTTTTTATATTGATAAAAATTAGATCTTTTTAAAACAAATTGTACAATTATGTAGGCATAAACTTCTAATGTATTGTTGTGGAAAAGAGAGATGATGCATTGTTTTGGAAAGTAAATCAACCGCCAGGATTATGTTGGGTATGGAATCGATAGGGATGATTTGGGAAGTGTATCTTTATTCATACTAAAAAGCAATTCATTATGAGAGGTAGTTTTTCGGTAGAAACATATCCCGAGGAGCACGCCTAAACAACTTTTCGATAACGATAAAAGTACTCGACGAGGGATACGACATTGTTTATACACGTGGAAAGGACTAGGACAATTTTTTTTTTAATAAAACACTGTTGTATAAATTATTTAAATAATTTTGAAATATACATAAATAAATATTAATATTTATAAATAAATATTTTATTTATTTATTAAAGAAGTTTTTTACAAAAATAATCTGTTACGGCTTTCAAGAATACGTCTTTTATATTAAAAAAAATTCCACATTTTATTTAAAGTTGTTTAATAAAAAAAATTAACTTTATTCTCTAATATATATAAACAAAACACTAGAAAATAGTTAAAATAGTTTTTTAGAAAACATTGAATTTAATAACTAAAAAAAACTATTTTTGTAAAATATTTTATTATTCCAAACAATTTTAATATTTCGAAACAATTTTTGTAAAATACATATTTCTAAGTACTAATGTTTGTTTATGTGGATACCCGAAATTTAGAACTATGGGCCTGGACTAGTAGCCCAGTCCTGGCGGCCCAAAGTCCAGGCCCCTCATCTTTTATAACTGATCCGGTCTCCCCCCACGATCCCATGAAGGGAAGTTATGGGGGAAATGGAAAACATGGAGGAACCCATCACCTCCACTCATCTACATGCACATATATATATTAAACCCTAGGTCCGGAGCAAAAAGGACAAGTTGTATTCTCTGTAATCACTCTCCGGAGTATATAGAAATAATATCGACTACACCACCGTGGACGTAGGCACATCTTGGCCGAACCACGTACATCCTTTGTTGTGTGATTGGCATCTTGTATTCCTTGTCCTCTTCTTGATAATCTTCCTCTTATATTTATTTGTGTTGCATAATAATTGCATCCACAATTGGCGCCGTCTGTGGGAAACGTTTGTCTTTCCCTGAGAAGAGCCCACATCAAGAAAGGAGTTTAAGATGTCTGGTCACAGCAGCAATGCCCCCAAAGCAGGAGATATTTAAGAGCCACCTGCTCCTCGCAGGATTAGGTCTGAAGTCCGACGTTCAGATCAGAGAGCTCGCTTGGAAAGACCAGCCTCAGAAAAAAGTCATGGACCAGCGAGGTCCACGCAGATATCCAGGTTGATTGATGCGTACGAGGTAAGGATCCACGAGCAGAGGGAGTCTTCTCGCAGATACGAGGCTGAGAATGCTCGCTTGAAAAGAAGACTGGAAAGACTAGAAAGGGAGCTTCGCCCTGATAACCGGAGACGCCCATATCACATCCTAACCCTCAGGCGATCAAGTCTCGCAGCCGAGGAAGGAGCCCTAAGCGAGAATCTCAAAGGGACGAAGGAGACGAATCAGACGACGACCTCCGCGAACAGCTGCGAAGAGCTCGCCGCCACCAGAGCCCTGCTCGCAGCGACGAGCACATACGAAACATGGTCCGCAGGGAGATGGACCATCATCCCGCTCACCACGGAACAAGATCAACTAGAGAGCTCGCGAGGCGAGCTCTCAAAACCCAGATGAAGTCACCTTTCACAAGAGAAATCGAAGAGGAGGAAGCTCCCAAGAAATTTGCCATTCCAAGGTTCAAGATTTACGATAGAAAGACTGATCCCATCGATCACGTCAGGCAATACCGACAGGCCATGACCCTCTGGAGTCATCGGGATGCCCTGATGTGCCGTATTTTCCCCTTGAGCCTTCATGATGTAGCACAGAAGTGGTTCGAAAGGCTCCCCCACCGGTAGATCAAGAATTTCAAATCCCTAACCGAACTCTTTACGGCCCGATTCATTACCAGTAGCTCCCATCCCAAAAGGATGGATATTCTACTGACAATGAAGAAAACGCCTCAAGAGACCCTCCGAGAATACGCGAATAGGTACTGGGAGTTATTCAATGAGATCGAGGACTGCGCGGAGGAGGTGGCAGTGGCATCCTTCAAAATTGGGCTCCCTGGTTCTTCCCTCCTCTACCAATCCCTGACGAAGAAGGAAGCTATGACTATTGACGACCTTATGGCCCGAATCGAGAAATACGCAAAGGTGGAAGATGTCACCCGCTCTAATACAGTAGAAAATGGTCGAGCTAAGCTCACTACCGGGGTAGGTGAGAAAAATGAGAACCAGAGGAAAAGAGGAAAGAACGGAGGCAAAAATGGCTCCAAGAATGGAGGGAACCAGGACGCGTCGAAAGCATTCCAGGAAGTCAACACCGTCTTCAAAGAACCAATTTACAAGGTTCTCGCGAAGATCAAGGATGAGCCATTCATCAAGTGGCCCAGGAAGATGGGGGGAGATCCCTCGAAGAGGAACAATGCGTTGAGATGCGCTTTTCGCAAAGAGGGAGGGCACAAGACCGAGTACTGCAAAGCTCTTAAGTCTCACCTCAAAGAATTGGCCCAGTCCGGGCATTTAAACGACTTTGTGAAGAAAAGGGTAGAGAAAGTGGCTGCCAACAGAGAGATGAAACCCGACAATGTGCTGGAGGATGATGCTGGACATGAGTTCGCCGTAATTCATGGAGTATCTGACGTCAAGCAGATACAAGGGAACTCAGCTCGAATGGAGATGAAAAAGCTTACAGTGGTAATGCAGGCTTTTCAAATCGATCCAGCAAAGTCACAGTCAGGAAAGCGTCGACGAGCAGAGGACGTCAACTATAACAAGCATATTGTTTTCACAGATGAAGATTTGATGGGAGTAAGGACCCCACATCATGATGCCCTGGTCATTACACTCAGGATAGCCAACTTTGACATCGACAATCTGCTCGTCGATCAAGGAAGCTCATCCGAAGTAATGTACCTCGACCTATTCAGGAAATTGAAGTTGAGCGTCGCCGACCTAAAGGAAGCTACTGTTCCTTTGGTCGGCTTCGCTGGGAAAATGACCATGCCCCTAGGCAAGATAGTGCTGCCAGTTCGTGCTGGGAATGTCTCTAAGATGATTGAGTTTTTGGTAGTTGACATCGAATCACCGTACCAGACCATCCTTAGCAGAGGATGGCTTCATACAATGAAGGCGGTCTCCTCGACCTACCATCAGAAGCTCAAGTATGTAACCGAACGAGGAGTAATGGAGATCCACGGCGACCAAGCGATGGCGAGGAAGTGCTTCATAGCAGTCATCCGACCAAATCCAGAGAAGAAGGCCGGTCAACCCAGCGAGAAAGTTGAAGAGGGCGTGATACCTTCCAAATAGTAACTAAAGTATGAAAGACCAGGAGTAGAGGAGACCAGGCTCCTCCCCTTCGAGCATGTAATCGAGGACCTGGTAGAAGTTATAGCCGAAGTTGGTGACAGTAACAGAGTCTTCTTGATTGGAGCATCTCTCACCGATCAAGAACAGAAGGAGTTGACGACCTTGCTGAGACACAATGTAGATGTTTTCGCATGGGAACCATACGAGATGCCTGGCATTGATCCTGATATGGTCTGTCATCAGCTGCACGTCGACCCCACATTCAAGCCAGTCACGCAGAAGGCACGAAGAACTGCACCCGAGAAGGCTAAAGCGGTCGAAAAACTACTGGATGCAGGATCCATACGGGAAGTACAATTCCCCAGTGGTTGTCCAACCCAGTAGTAGTTCCGAAGAACAATGGGAAGTGGAGAGTTTTCATCGACTTCACTGACCTCAACAAAGCATGCCCTAAGGATAGTTTCCCCCTCCCAAAGATAGACCAACTAGTAGACGCCACTGCAGCTCACGAGCGAATGAGTTTCCTGGACGCATACTCATGATATCACCAGATCGCCTTGTATGCCCCAGACCAGGACAAAACGACATTTATCACGACGGTTGGGTTGTATTGCTACAAGGTCATGCCATTTGGGCTCAAGAATGCAGGGGCAACCTACCAACGGCTGGTCACAAAAATGTTCAAGGATCAAATGGGAGACACAATGGAGGTCTACATCGATGACATGCTCATTAAGAGAAAGAAGAAGGAAAATCACCTCTCAGATCTATCAAAGACCTTCGAAATCCTCAGGAAGTACCGAATGAAGCTTAATGCGAGCAAGTGTTCCTTCGGTGTCCAGTCAGGAAAATTTCTTGGATACTTGGTCAGTAAGAGAGGCATAGAAGCTAATTCAGACCAGATCGATGCAATCAACAGGGTACAACCCCCTCGAACAGTCTGGGACGTGCAGAAGCTTACTGGAATGCTCGATGCCTTAAATCGCTTCATTTCCAAATCCTCCGAGAAGTGCAAGCCTTTTTTCCAGCTTCTAAAAGGGAGTAAACCAATAAAATGGAGCCCGGACTGCTCGCGAGCTTTGGACGAGCTCAAGTCTTACTTAAGCTCTCCACCGCTGCTTGTCATACCACAGCAAATGGATTCTTTGTACCTGTACCTCTCGGTATCCAGTCACACTGCCAGCTCGGCGTTAATATGCGAGGTCGCAGGAATCCAACACCCCGTCTACTATGCGAGCAAGACCTTATTAGACGTCGAGCAAAGGTACCTGCCATTGGAGAAGCTCGCCTTTGCACTAGTGATAGCCTCGAGGAAACTGAAGCATTATTTCGAAGCTCATACTATCATTGTCCTTACATCGCACCCCTTTAAGGCGGTCCTAAGGAAAGCGGATTTATCGGGCAGATTGTCTAAGTGGTCAGTCGAGCTCGGCCAGTTCGACATCCAATTTCAACCAAGGACCATTATCAAGGGTCAGATCCTCGCTGATTTTATAGCCGAATTCACTGGCGAAGAACTCCCCGATCAACCTCAACCAACAAAGCAAAAAGAGGACCCAGCAACAGTGGAAACCTGGAAACTATTCGTTGATGGAGCCTCCAACTCAAAGGGGGCAGGCGTAGGCATCGTTCTCATCACCCCAGAAAACACCATCCTTGAGCAAGGAATCAGGCTTGAATTTGCAGCCTCCAATAACGAAGCAGAGTACGAAACCCTAGTAGCCGGTCTCCAAAAGGCGCAAACTCTGGGAGCAAAACGTTTACAGGTGTTCGGCAATTCTCAACTAGTCTCCAATCAGATAAGTGGATATTACAACGTGAAGGATGAAAGAATGGCAGCCTACCTCGCCCTAGTGAGGAAACTAATGACGAGCTTTGAGGAGATCAACATCCAACAGTTTCCCAGAGGGCAAAACAGTCATGCCGACGCCTTAGCAGCCCTAAGCTCGGCAGTTGATTCTAGCCTTAAAAGGGTCATTCCCATCGATTTCCTCATTTGTCCAAGCATTAACCACAACAGCAAGCTGCCAAACGTGGAAAACATACTCCAGATGGGATCATCCCCCAGCTAGATGGACCCCTTAAGAGACTATTTAAAGGAGGGCACGCTCCCCGAGGATAAGAAAACCGCCCACCAGATAAGAGTCAAAGCTGCTCGCTTTCACTTATCCACAGGAGGCGACTTGTATAAGAAGTCCTTCTCTGGTCCCTACCTTAGATGCGTCCAGCCAGGCGATGTCGAGCAAGTGATGCGCGAGCTTCACGAAGGAATCTGTGGAAGTCATGTCGGAGGAAGGTCTCTAGCCTTTCGAGCAATGAAGGAAGGCTATTGGTGGCCATATATGCAAAAGGACTCCGCAGTATATGTCCGCAAATGCTCGAAATGCCAATTTCACGCTCCAATGGTCCACCAACCAGCCAGCGACCTAAAATCCCTGACCAGCCTGTGGCCCTTCGCCCAATGGGGGATGGACATCGTGGGACCACTACCCACTGCTGCCGGCAATCGCAAATACCTGTTGGTTGCAACTGACTACTTCACCAAATGGATCGAAGCAGAACCATTGACAAACATCCGAGATGCTGACATGATAAGATTCATATGGAGGAATATAATCACTCGATTCGAAATCCCCAGAACCATCATCACTGATAATGGGACACAATTCGAGAGTGGCACCTTTCAGGACTTCTGTAATGAACACGGGATCAGGCACAACTTTAGTTCGGTGGCCTACCCTTAGAGCAATGGGCAAGCAGAATCTTCCAAAAAAACTGTGATCGATGGATTGAAGAAGCGACTAGAGCGAGCCAATGGCGCAGGGGCAACCGAGCTACCCCATGTCCTATGGGAATACCGAACAACTCCTCGGCGAGCAATAGGAGAAACCCCATTTTCGCTAACATGTGGCATGGAAGCAGTCATTCTGCTAGAAGCAGGCTTGCTAACAATGAGATCTGACCTTATCGACCAAGGCCAGAATGATGGGGCATTGCTCGCTGAACTCGACCTCGCCGATGAGCGTAGAGAACTGGCCCTGGTGAAGCTTGCGAGCTATCAATAATAACTCGCAAAGCATTACCACAAAAGGGTTAACCCGAGAAGATTCCAAGTTGGGGACTATGTTCTAAGGAAAGTCCTAGGCAACACAGTAAGGTCATCAGACGGCAAGCTAGGCCCAAACTGGGAAGGACCCTTTAAAGTAACTAGGTACGACCTGCAAGGTGCATATCATTTGGAAACGATGGAGGGCAGAGAGATACCACGAGCATGGAATGCATCTAATCTCAAGAAATTCTATTTTTAGATTCTCAAGGAATTCTATTGTTGAATATTTTTCTTGTATTTGTTATGTGAAAGGAACCGTTCATTCCCCTTATTACTAATGAAATCAGTAACTGCAATTTATCACGCATCTTTTTCCAAATCACAGGCATGATGGTCGATATAGCAGGGGGATACCCCTCCTCAGGTCATCGTCATGAAACACGAGAGACCTCTTAGCATTGACACTGGCAATATATAAAGCCCTACAGAGGATTTTTAGGCAATGCGACCAGATTTTATACTGGCCATCAAACCTACTTTGGTTGAGCAAAATCCTGATCGGATGAAGACATCCAATACCAGGTGTGTCCTAGACAATTGCCCTACTTAGGCCTAAGGGAGTGTGACGACACAACCTAAAAGGTAAAATGGGGCACAATGGTATTTTGGTATTATACTGGACTGGGGGGACACTTGCATGGCAAAATAAAAAGAATTATGAATCAGCAAGAACATAAAAAGATTGGATGAACACGTTTAGTCGGCAAAATTGCCCAAAACACGAACTTTTAATTAATCTCTTATATTTACAACAGTGATAATACATGTTTAGTCGGCAGAGCTCGCCCAAAGCATTTACATTATAAAAAAAAAAGACAAAAGAATAACAACTTGTTATATTTACAACAACGATAATACACGTTTAGTCGGCGAAGCTCGCCCAAAGCGTTTACATTATCAAAAGAAAAACAACTTGCAAAACAATTCAAGAAGGTGGAAGCCTCCGAACAAGATAGTCTGCCACTCTAGCTCTTCATCCATTATTAGGAGCAGGGACCAGCTCTTCCACAACCTCATCTACGTGCAACTCTAATAGTTGTCGAGGAATAGCATCAATGGGGATCCATCTATCATCCCTCCTGAATGGATTGGGCATCAGAGTGGAGGGGGACATCTCGTGACGATACCATAACATCGAGTTCCTCGGGACCTGAAGCTCTTTCAAGGCACTCAACCACCCTCTGATGAAAGAAAGTTCCTCAAACTCGGATAGTCTTGTGGGAGCATCTAGCCAGCCTTGATCATAATCGTCAGCCCACGCTTGTCGAGGACCCCTCTTGAATAAATGCCGCAATCGAGTAACGTCCCTTTGAAGGCCAGCAGCAGTTACATATGCTCAACGGACATCATCACAGAGCTCTTCCATCTCCTTATCCCGCTGTTCTTCTGCTTCCCTGTTCCTGCCCCTGGTAATCCTACCAGCTCGCGGGAGGGGAGGACGAGTGGAACCTCACGGCATAGGAGGAGTATGTCCAGCTCGCGAAGATGAGGAGCCTTGAAGAACCGCTGAAACAGTGCTCGGCGCATGCTCTCTAAGTTGCAGGACTTCCCTCCTCAGGTTTTCATTCTCCTGCTGCAGGGATTCCCCAACTTGATTTATCTCGGTGGCCTCCAGCAACCTAGCTCTCAGTACATTGACTTCCTCTTGTACAGAGGCACCAATGCCTTCCATATCCTGGAGCCTGTCCTTCAGCCTAGCCACTAGCTCGGACTGCTCCTTATACTTTTGATTCCTTGACCTAAGAGACTTGCAAAGCCTAACAAAGGTCTGACGAACCTGAGGACTGGCATTGGGACCAAGAGTCCTGCCCAATTGAGATGTGGCAGGAATATACTCTTCTAAATCAGTCAACTACAAGACATAAAAGGGCAAGGAAAAGAAAAATCAATCAATGCATTGGAAAAAGAAGCCTTTTTATTTCATTAATAAAGGTCAAGTACATCGAGCAGAAAATGGAAAAATTACAAGCAGAAGTACAAAAATAATCCTAAGAGAGGATTAACTAGCAACCTCAGGCTGCCCAGAGGTGGCTGGCTGCTTCCCCTTGTCAGGAGCAACAGAGGCATCCCCCTTTACAGGGATGCCCTCATTCGCCTGGGCAGGACTAGCATTGGTAGGAGTTGTCTGAGAGGTAAGATCAACACCCTCGATGGCTGGGGCAGGGGCTTCTTCGTCCACGCTTGGCCTTGAACCCGGGCCATGCTCGTCGAACAGAGGAGACTCATCATCAACACTAGCAGCTAGGAGGGCCTTGTTCCAGCCCTTCTTGAAGTTCAAACGGCTGATATAGCCTATCTGAACTTCGGCGTCTTCATAAGCAGCAGTCCACCCGGAGTTGTATGAATCCTCCTTGATGGTGGCTACCTGGGACTCCTTCTCCTTCGGCTGCTCGGTCAGAGCCTTGTTCTCCTCCACAACACCCAGCTTGCTCGAGTAGACTAAATCATAGGCCTGCCTCAGCACACTCAGCTCCTTAACCGCCGCATCCCTCTCTTGGTTTGAATTGATAAGGTCCAGATCAGAGGAAGCTCGGGTGGCATCAGCAGCCTTTAAATCAGCCTCCAGCTGAGAACCCCTGACTTCCAGAGTGGACTTCTGTTTCTCCAGCTCGCCATTCATTCTTACTAACTCGTCGCGAGAACGGTAGAGCACGGCGAAGTCAGTCACAAACTGCCAAAAATAAAGAAGAAATCAAGAAGGAGAAACAATTAAAACTTGTTAAGTAATTGAAAAAGGGAGAGAACCTTACCAAGGCTAGTCTCTGGCTAGCTTGAAGGGCTAATTGATTAGACCCCAGCGCCCTCTGGCGATCTACAGGAAGAACTGCCCTCTCGAGCAGCGCAGTGTAATACCCCGTATTTTCATGGCTTTTAAATTTAAGGATTTATTAAATTTAATTGAGGTAAATTAATTTAATTTTAATCCGGAATGTTGTTTTAAATATTTACTAGCGCGACGAGAGTTAGTAATTATTGGAAATTTGTTATTTGTTGAATGTTACTGGATGAGTATAGTAATATATGAGACTTATTTTTATAATATTATCACGTGTGAATAAAATGACAATTATGAAAATTTAAGTCGGGACGCGCCTGTGTCGTGTCGGGACTAAATGTTGATTTATAAAAAGTGAATAAATTATAAGTTGCTCGTATGGTCATTTTGAGTGCGCCAAAGTGTCCGGAAGGGTCGCGATAGTCAGAAAAGTGTACCTGGGGGTTTAGTTTGGGTCTAGGGGCGTTTTTAGGCCTAATTAGTACCCCGGGAGGGCGTTTTGGACATTTCGCAATTATGAGTAATTAAACCTACGAATTTTATAGGGTTATATCAGATGGAAAGTGTCATTTTTTAGGGTTAACACAATGAAATACTAATGACGGCCATTGGAGAGGAAGAGGAGAAGCTCTCCAAGGAGTTCTAGGCCAAGAACACCTCCGATTGCATCGCCGTCACCACCAACGCGTAGATCGCGCGACGAGGAACACAACCACACCAAAATCGTTCGCAAATCATAAATGAGATTTTCTAGGCAAGTATCTATCTTGCTTTTATCAAGTTAATGCATCCTTTTATATTAGTCTTAGGTTGATTGGATTAGTATTCTTGAAGAAAAACATAAATTGGAGACACAAATTGCATGTTATAATGTTAGAGATCATATTTCTGAAAACCCATTTCACATATAGAGGATGAGCCATGAAATTCCATGATATTAGAGGTATAAAATCTGGAAAAAGAATGAAAGAGATTAAGTTAAAGTAAAGATTAGGGTTCATAAGAATTATGTAGAATTTGCCCCATTTTAACCCATGATTCTTGAGGAAAATTCGCATGTGTTACGTAGAAAATTGTTTAAATGGGTATACAACACTTATAGCATAATTGATTGGGAGTTTGGGACTGTAACATGATGATTTGGAGGAGTTTGGGGTGAGAATCCCGTAACTGGGTTGGCTGCAGAATTTGCATAACTGCTTGATCGATCGATCGAGCTCAGAGCATCGATCGATCGAAGGTTCGATCGATCGACCCCTTTCATCGATCGATCGACCCTCCTGGGAAAACTGCATTTTTGCTCGTGTTAGCTTAATTCGATTTTATGCGTAGTAAACCTTGGTTAGGGTTGCTAGAATATAATGGAACATAAAGAGGACCAGTAGGGTCAAGAGAAATCCCATAAAGTGGAACTTTAATGTGAATGAAAATAAAGGGTAATCGGGGAGACTTTCAGACTTAAGAAATCATACGTGTGGTGATTAAATAATCGGAACATCTATTAAGTTGGATTAGAAGGCAAGAGAGGGCCCACTGAAATTGCACTTAGATAAAGGAAATACTTCGAGAGATGAGAAGTGACTTAAAAAATGACTTAATTACGAGAATAAAGAAGAATGAGGCCGTTATACGATATAATTGAGTAAAACGTGTAATAACGAATAATGATAATTTTGGGTCGTGAGAGTACCTAATTTAATAATGTGGATGTGAATACATATTTATATATGACGGTGTGATTGTGCATATATATTATTTCTGTGTAAAAATCGTACTCGCGCTACTTGCTATCCCTGAGGTTACCGCGCTGGGACAGTCTTATCTCGATGTGACCTTTATGGGGAATATTGACTCGTACCCTAGAAGATAAACATCCTTGGTACAGGCTATCGAATCGATAGTTCAGATGGTCCTAAGAGGCGTGAGGGTATGTACTGACCTCTTAGAGACTTGGAATCTATGCTTCGCCTCAATGTTGTTTGTGTTTGTGTTAATACAGTTCGAGAGTGATTCCGAACTAGTATTTCCCTTAGTTTGTGTGATACGGGGACTTGATAGCAGAGTATGCCAGCACCATAGATTTTATGTGGGGTGCCGTTAGTATATATATAATTTATGAGTGAATGGTATATATATACTTATATATGGAAGTCTAGCACCATAGATTTTATGTGGGTGTTGTTGGTATATGTATATATATTATTCAAGAAACAAATATATATATACGTGTAACTATATGAGAACTTTCTACTGAGTAAAATAGTAGTTAAGTAAAGTATGAAATTCATCAACTTCACTATAATTATTCAGAAACATTATAACAATACGGAATTTTTCTAAATAACGTAAGAAATCTTGAAGAGTTAGATTTTCTAAATGTGAATATCACAACCTTAATTCCACGTGTTAAAACTTATGGAGAATAAGTTAGAGAGAGAGATGGGGTTCATTAGTACGATAGATGTGCACACTAGATGAGAGGTGAGAATTCTCAAGAGAGTGTCGCATACTAATATGACTGTTGCATTAGCCTGTAGCATTTTAAATACTTGCTAAACTATTTTCAAACTGCTTTACATTCGGGCTCTGACCCGTTTGTTGTCACCTCTTCTCTCTTGTGTATATATATATATATATATATGTATTACAGGTGCCCAGCCACAGGGGCGTCTTACTTGGAATTCTTGGGATGGAACGCGCTGTAGATTTTGTGGGAGTTGCAGGCCATTGATTAGACGACCTCATTATTGACTCTACTCCTAGTTCAGTTTTATCCAACAGTGGCATGTGTCGCCCTCTTTCTATTATTTAGTTGGTATTGTCAGAGATTGTAAATTTTTACTTTCAGTATCCTTATTTCGGGATTTATTACTGTCAGGATGTTTTCCTTTAGTGTTGTAAATGTTGGGATTTATTATTGATGATTAAATTCTTGAATGCTAATTTCTATTCTCATTCTTAATGTGTGACTCTTAAAAATGTAAATGGTTAAAGGTTTTATAATTGGATTTAATAGAATGGAAATAAGGTTTTAAATGGTTTGACACTTAGCTTAATTATTTAGGGTGTTTAATTGGAAAAAGATTTTCATTAACGACAGTGATGCTGAGAATGAACCAACTGTTCAACTTGATTTTAATTTAATAAAGGAGTGATCGCCCGGTATTTAATTAGGCGGGGTGTCACACGCAGGAGCCAGCTGAGGAGAAGTGGCAACCTAGGCCCCCTCGGGCAAAGCAGACACCGGGACCAAGGCTTGCCCAGCCTTCGTCCTCGACTCCATCCTCCTCCTCTCTTCCTCTCCATCCTCTTCCTTTCCTCCACCCTCTTCTTTTCCTCCACCTTCTTTCTCTCCCTCTCTCTCACCTGCTCTTCCTCTCTCCTCTTCCTCTCTTGCTCCTGAGTGGAAGACCGAGAACCAGTAGCTACGGCCCCAGAAGAAGACTTTTATTTCTTTGACCTCTGTGCAAGAAGCACATGGTCCTCATCATCATCGTCTCTAATCAGGTTCTTCCTTGGAGGCATCTCTTCGCCTGAATTGCTGGAAGTGCTCGACGATCCTCGAGCTTCAGAATCCTCTTCAGAAGAACTGCTACTGTCAGAGCTCCCCCCACCCAAATTACTCGCAGCTCCTGCAGGCTCACTCTCAGAGCTGCTCTCCTCTTCGTCCAACGGGATAGGCTCAGCAGTAGTCTCTCCGAAAGAATCAAACTCTAGAACACTATCCATAGGCCGTGCTATGAAGCTGGAGCCTTCGTTCTTGTACTCGAGCAAAAAGGCAGCAGACCTGGGATGCTCGCCGTCACCCAGAGGCTCCCTGATATTCCAAGCTTTCACCAACTCCGAGATACAAACCTCACTGAGAGCAGGCTCCAAATTCTTTGTCCTCGCTGTGGGAGAAAAAGAAAAGAGAGGTTAGAAAATTCACAAGTCAGCAAAGGTTGAAACAACAGTACAATGTCTACCTATATATTCTTCCCCGTAAAAAGGGACGGTGAACCTCTCAGACCTCGACCCTTCAAACTGGGGAGGGAACTGCCAATTCCTAACAAGGAAACCCTCTTGCCAGTAGTCCTTATGGGAATCAGGTAGGTTTACTACCAATACCCTATCAGGACTCCTAGCTTTAAGGTATAAGACACCTGAGCTAGTTCGAGAGAAGGAATAACAGAAACAGATCTCGGCAAGTCCTAACCTAGTACCATACAACTGGTTTATTCTATGGACGCCATTTACTATCTTCCACACATTGGGCGAGCACTGTGCGGGAACGATATTGAAATAACCAAAAAAATGCAGAAATAGATCATTAGGGGGAAAAGTAAGTCCCCTCTGGGAGAGCAACAAAACATGGATCCAGTGGGCATCCTCTATATCCCTAACGTTCCTAGGAGGGGAGGTACAACATTCAATATCTACCCACTCAGGAATATTGTAGAACTTCCTGAACTCAGAGATTGACCTATTTTCAATCTTCGCCATTGAAAAACTCAAGAAATTCTACAAACCAAAGAGAAAGTGCAAAGAAAGGGCACGGGAAACTTACAAAACAGAAGATCGGTTCGAGTGATGAAGAAGCACGAGCTCAAGACGACTAAGAAGCAATGGGAATGGGGATTCAGAGAAGAAGGTACGAGGCGCTAGAGTTCTCAGAAGAAGGAAGAGTACTAGAAAGGCTGAAACGACGGAAGAAAAAGTGGCTATCCCAACAAGCCTTCAATTTTAATCATAGCGCACAGATAGCGAAGCAAGTGCCGCCAAAGCAACTTCACAGTTTTCGAAGAATCACAAATCAGCCATAATGGCTGATCATTTAAATCCATTGGACCCATAAACGTGGCCCAACAAATTTAGGGACAATTGTGGATACCCGAAATTTAGAACTATGGGCCTGGACGAGTAGCCCAATCCTGGCGGCCCAAAGTCTAGGCCCCTCATCTTTTATAATTGATCCGGTCTCCCCCCACGATCCCATGAAGGGAAGTTATGGGGGAAATGGAAAACATGGAGGAACCCATCACCTCCACTCATCTACATGCACATGTATATATTAACCCCTAGGTCCGGGGCAAAAGGACAAGTTGTATTCTCTGTAATCACTCTCCGGAGTATATAGAAATAATATCGACTGCACCACCGTGGACGTAGGCACATCTTGGCTGAACCACGTACATCCTTTGTTGTGTGATTGGCATCTTGTATTCCTTGTCCTCTTCTTGATAATCTTTCTCTCATATTTATTTGTGTTGCATAATAATTGCATCCACAGTTTACATATATTTTATGCATAAAAATACAATTTTTAGAAAATAAATAAATATTTTATTTATTTATTAAAGAAGTTTTTTACAAAAACAATTTGTTATGGTTCTTAAGAATAGGTCTTTTATATTAAAAAAAATCTACATTTTATTTAAAGTTGTTTACTAAAAAAAATTAACATTATTCTCTAATAGATATAAATAAAACACTAGAAAATAGTTGAAATAGTTTTTTAGAAAACATTGAATTTAATAACTAAAAAAACTATTTTTGTAAAATATTTTATTATTCCAAATAATTTTTAATATTTCAAAACATTTTTTGTAAAATACATATTTGTAACTACTAATGGTACTAATGTTTGTTTACATATATTTTATGCATAAAAATACAATTTTTAGAAAATAGTAGTTAAATAAAATGTACGATATTTTTGTCGTTTTGCGATTACCTATTTTAAAATTTTTTGTCGTTTCATGATTATGTAGTTTGAAAATTTTCGTCGTACCTAAAAGAGTTAAGTTACATGTAACAGTTATGCACTTACATATATTGGGGAACGATGTTTTTGTCGTTTTGCGATTACATACTTTAAAAAATTTTATCGTTTCACAATAATGTAGTTTGATATTTTTTTGCCGTGCCTTCAGGCACGGGCATTTCGCTAGTATATATATATGTATATATATATATATATATATATATATATATATATATATATACGGTACTGCTCTTGTGTGGATCAGTTCGCATTTTAAGAGTACGGATCGGACACGTGTCATCTGGCGGTGAGCCCAGAAAAAAGAGAGAGTGGACCTATAATTTAGTGTATAATTTTTAGACTCACCTTCAGGTGATACATGTCCAGTTCGCACTCTTAAAATACGTATGCAAAAAAATAATATTATATATATATATATATATATACTTGCCATTGAATACATATGTATATGCTTTTAAGAAATGAAAATCTTAAGCGCTATATACTAAAGAATCAATCATAAAACAATTGTAAGCAGTAATAATGAACTTTCGTCAACTTTTGATTCCGTCAAATGTGTGCGGATTGTAATAAAACTACAAATAAAACATGCACAAAACTAGAATTCGCTTTGTCACACGCACATGCGAAACAAAAGTTTCTCCCTACTTTAGTCCACCTCGCGTGTCACGCGAGCTTCTTGTTACTGGCGGCTATACCACCTGCTACTTGAGGGAACAATTACCAAACACCTGTTCAAGGTCTACTAGATTGTAGTTAAAACAATTTACACTAGTGTTAACACATCACAAGTATTTTTAATTTTCTCAGAGTTGTTATTTTTCTGAAATTTTGATTAACGGTATCCGCCTCAGTCAAAGTATCAAACCAGGATTAGTCATCAAGCAAGAATTATTTATGCGGACAGATTGTTTTATTATTTTTACTTACTTATAAGCAGGGCGGTCTTGAGATCTGTTAATGAATCGAATTTTATCCGAATTCGAATTCAAATCGGATCCATTTAAGCGAATATGGATCATGCCTAAAATTCGATTATCTGATTACCCGTTTATTAAATGGAGCGGATTTGGATTCATATACTCCGATCCGTTAATAATCCGATCCGATTAATATTTTTAATATATATATATATATATATATATATATATATATATATATATATATATACAAATTATATATAATATATGTTTAATTAATATATATTGTATTTAATAATATTTTAAATATATATTATAATAGTTCTTTGTTTCATTATCTGTTTTTTGGAACATTTGCAAAATAAATTTATGAAATACGAGTTGAAAATAAAAATGTTGCAAATCAAGTTTAACATAAACGGATAATCGGATCCGATCCGATCCGAATCCGTTTAACATAAGCGGATATGAATTTGGATTTACCTGATCCGATCCGATTAATAAATGGATCAAATCCGTATCCGTTTAACATAAATGGATATGGATTTGGATTTAGATTTGCCTGATCCGGTCTGAATCCGATCCGTTTACAGGCCTAATTGGGAGTGCCCTGTGCGAAAATCAGCATAGCGCCCTTCCAAAAAATGGGTCTACTTTTTTTTGTAATTGAATCATTCTTTGTAGAATTTTTTTTGGGGTAGATAAAAAATAAGTTGGTTGAGATTTTTTAGTTAATTGAATCATTCTTTGTAGAGATTTTTTTGGATAATTATAAAATGGACCTTTAAAAAATTAAATTATTTTAAAAATTAACATTTATAATATACATAAAATATTTTTAAGCCCCTAAAATATACATATATAGATGCTTGTCCAAAAATGGACGCTGTGCCATTACCCATTTAACATATGTCCAGGGCCGGTCATGCTTATAAGAAATTAAAAACATTGGTAGAATCATTTACAAGATTCTATGCGTCACGAGAATACATTTTACTGGCATTCACGTATGTTTAAATGATATCATAAAATTTTTGTAAACTTGAGTTATGTGAAAAGATTACAAAGTTTAGGTAGAATTTTACTTGATGATTGGGTTTCGACAAATGATATCATTCCTCTAGGAGCAGCATTGACGTGATTATGCATTGTATAACTGATGTCCGTTTAGGCCCACTGCAATATTTCAAGAAGCAAGCTGCTATTTTTTTTTTAACTTCAAAAGGCAAACTTTTAAATATTAATTTGTTTGGTATCATTAATTCAATAGAATGTGTTGCACATGGCGGACAAAAGTTTGGCACATAGGATAAAGTAGGGGTGACAATTCGAATCAACGGATCGTGTTTCCGGCCGACATGAAATGACGCGACAAGATTTTTTCGGATACGAACACGATACGACATGACATGACTTCGTGTTTTTTTAGTTGACACGAACACGACCCGAATAAAAAAAACAAGGCACGACACGACACGAATATAAAAAATTCTTAAATTTCACGCCTAAAAAATACGATAACACGACATGACACGACACAACTCATATTTAAGACACGAACACAACACGACATGATTTCGTGTAAAAAAAACACGACACGAAACATCGTGTCAATTTCGAATCAATTTCGTATCGTTCCGTATAATTTTTTCGTGTCGTTTCTAAAATTATCACCCCTAGAATAAAGTATCATTGAATTTTTAACCACTTGGGGATTGCATTATATTTGTTCACGTGTATTTTTTAAAAAAAGTTGTTTTTGTGTATTGAGGTTTAGTAAACTAGTAATTTCATGAGGTGCCAATTTTTTAATTGGATTGTGATGCGATTTCATATTATGTTAATTTTAATTTGTGTCATATTCATGTTAAGAAGAAAAATATGATGTTACTTATTGCGTTTTAGTTGGGTAGTGTTTGTATTAGATAAAAAAAATATATTTTCATATTGTCTCCGTGTTAGATAAAAAAAATCGCGTTGAATTTTAATTGATTCGTGTTCGTGTTATGTAAAAAAAAATACAATTTTATGTCGTGTCATATTTTAATTTTTGGGTAATTTACATTTAGGTCCCTTGGTAATAATTTTTAAATATTTAAGGACAATTTACAATTAGGTCCACTTATTATGCCACTAGCGTGGACTTGTACAAGAAGAAAATTAGTGGACCTAAGTGTTTAAAATTTATCAAAATTCCTTTAGCGTTTAAAATTTGTTTGTGAGGGACCTAAGAGTACTTTCCCCTTTATTTATTTTTCACTAAGTAGGTAAAAAAATCGTCTCGCATCGTATTTTAATCGGGTTGTGTTCATTTAAGGTAAAAAAAATCGATTTTCATATCACGTCGTGTTTTATTGGGATCATGTTCATATTAGTTGAAAAAAAATTGTGTCGTGTCATATCATATTTTAATTGGGTTGTGTTTGTCGTAGGTAAAAAAATACAATTTTATGCTTGTCGTGTTATTGTTTAGCCGTCTCCAAGACATTTTGCAAAATACTTCCCCCCAAATGCTCCAATGGTATTTTTCATACCTCCTCCTTTCAAAATTTGTTGACCCTCTTTATGGAGGGTTAACATGACCTTAAATTGTGATTGACTAAATGGTATAGATAAAAGCATTTCACCTAGGTACTAATGCACTCCAAAAAGTGTTATCGAAATTTCAAAATTGTCACAAAAGAACATTAAAACGTATCACTATATAAATGAAAAAACGCGGTTGGATCCCCGGTGATTAATTTAATTTTCTCAATTAAAATCAAAGTTAATTTCCTTTTATGTAAATCGATGCGGAAGCGAATATAAGTGATGGTTCAACAAATAAACAAGGCCGAGTTTTAATATCTTCAAAACTAATTAAAACATAATTCAAGTCCTAGAATTTGCCTAAGTCATCATTAACAATTATTCAAAGTTAGGCGAAACCAATTTTAGCAAGTGACTTGAATAAATCAATTTTACCCAATATTTAATTTAAGTCCCAAATTAAATGAGTGTGAGAATTAAACCTAATTTTATCTTGAAATTATCCTAAGCATGGATTCTAAATTATTGTGCAAGATAAAATAAACAAAGTCACACTACACCGCGATGTACGAGGAAAAACCCACTAACGGGAAAAAATCTCGGGACGGCCCTAGCCTCAAATCCACTAAAAACGGTATTACAAAATACAAGACAAAAGACTTACTTCCTAAACTCGAACCCTCTCAAGCCGTGATGCTCCTTCTTGTATCAACCTTCAATTAGCGGATAACCAACGGAGCTCCACCGTGGTCTCGGAATACACCGATGGGACTTTATATGGTCACCGTCACCCAAGCATGGAGCCTTTCTCCTTTTGGGTAGAATCTCAACAAAAGTCTTCTTTGTGATGGGGTGTAGAAGCAAACCCGAAACGTCTCTTGAATTCGGTAGAGAAAACCGGTGCCAAAAACTCCAAGCAATTGATATAAATATAGAAACTTGGATAAACGATTATTGGGTGTAAACTAGAGTGTGTATGAATTTTTCATTAAAAATTGACACTCAAAACTTGAACATTTTCCTAAAGTAATTTTGCTCTCAAATTCTCTTTTGGAGATAAACAAATGTTGGAAAAGTTGTCTTGGAAAATGTGTTTCCCGCACATAATAAAGTATGAAAAAAGGTTGGTTGAAAACCAAGTGGAAGAGTGGGGAAAAACTGCAAAAAACTGCCAAATAACTGTTCCCGCTGGAAGTTCGTTCGAACGAATGTGATTCTCGTTCGAACGAGACTTCTAACGAGTGACCAGCCTGGGCTCGTTAGAGGTTCGTTAGATACCTCTTTAGAACGAGCATTCATTCGAACGACATATCGAACGACAGTCCAGTTAGGGTCGTTGGCAAAACTCGTTCGAACGAACCTGGTTCGAACGACAAAACTCGTTCGAACGAACCTGGTTCGAACGACAAAACTCGTTCGAACGAAATCTGGTTCGAACGAAAAAACTCGTTCGAACGACACTTCTAACGAACGACCAGAAAGATTGAAAAATTCGATTTTGGCCCAGAAACTTTTATATACTTATATTAAAGTTCTAATTGATTCTTTCTGAAAAATAAAATGCAGTTTTTATTTCACCTAACACCCAATACAAATTGTTCCAAGCTCCTATATACATATAATTACATTCATACCTTGGGAGCATGGAACCTTAGTTGATGACGTAGAAACGAGGCACGCAAACCGGCATTTTGATGAAGCTTTAAATTCTTTGCCGCTACGTCTTCAACATACACTTCATAGGCTTGAGAATATTACAATAAATACTATCCTATGAAAAAAATGTTTTTGTCCGGAATTGAGCCAAAACTATATATGGACTCAATTGGAAATTTGTGTCCTTACAAATCTCCCCCTTTGGCTATTCCGGGACAAAAACCAAACAAAAATCCTAAAGGGCCGTCAAGCTCTACTAGACTCAAAACATAACCCGCCCAATCTTGACTCAACCCAAGGATCAAAACGCTTTGCCATAGAAAGATGCCGCTTTAGAATACATCATGCACACTTAAGCAAACTCATCAAATGCATAGGGAATATCAAAATATTAAATGCAATTAATTAATTACTCCCCCTAAATTAATTCTCCCTTAAAACACATGACCTACTTAGAAAGACGTCTCCCCCTAAGATAAATCTCCCTCAAACGAAGATACGATAATAATAGGATTAGATACCATTTCTCCCCCTATCATCATTCTCCCCCTTTTTGTTCGGGAATAGGCAAAGGATAAAGAACTAATAAACAGCATGTGAAAGCTTAAAGTGATAAGACATGAAAGCATATGGTCAATTAAAGCAAGGTAAAGACAAACAAATATCATATATATATATATATATATACTATAAATATACCAATAAGTACGTGCATATATAGATAGATATAAACACACACATGACACAAAATACAATAAGTTTGCACACTCGTATGGCAAAAATGTGTCATATGAAAACGAAAGTGTAGGGGTGTGAACTAGCAACAATTAAATTCAGACCCAAACACTTAAGAAACGTTCACGGAGTTCTCATTTGATTGCAAACTTCATCACAGTTAAATATAACCTCATGTGACAATATAAAGATTGAACTCAATGAACAAACATACGCAATGCATACAAGCCTAGCATGATGATGATTCTACAAACCAAATAGAGTCATGACATTAAAGACAACTAGGATAAACGGACATTGTGCAAACCGTTGATATACCATCCAATTCTCCCTCAATGAGCATATATATTCTTTTGTTTTTGAATGAATATATCATACAAACATAGGCCTTGGCAATTGCTTTTTGTTTAATGCCAAATATTCTGTTTTTTTTTTTGCCTTTGGATCATGTATTTCTTTATGATCCAATCAACGGTGGCTTACTATCGCAAAGGATTTTATTCATCCTTTCGGAGCCCTTCCCCGTGCATATATTAATTTATCATATTTTCAGTTTTCACACAAATCTCACATGCAACGGATTTTGACATGCACTAGTCCTCCTAGGTCATAGATATGTAGATGACTAGATTGATAGGAGAACACCTCAAAAAGCTCAAATATAACATGTGACATTAAGATTTCAAAAGAGCTCGTGCATGTGTGAATAGAGGCATATGAAAATAGAATCCATTTAATCAATACAAAATCCAACTACTCCATATAAAATATGGTAAAGAACATTTTAAGGATTGAAAATCTAAACCAAAAGTTCTAGCCACATGGAAGCGTAAACGATAGGATTCAAACACAAATATATGCCACATAAAGTGTGTCAAACAAAAATACACACACAACAAAATCTTTTTGAGTTTTTAACATTTTTAATCAAAAATAAATATTTACTCAAAAGAATAAACAAAAATCATTTGTATTTTTCATTAAGCTTAAATGAAATATATAAAACACAAATGATAAACAAAAAATCTTTTTATATTATGCAGTCAATTCAAACACAAAATAGAATACAAAAAGATAAACAAGTCATAGTTTCTAGCATATGAAATGAAATAGGCAATGACTAGAAAATGACTAAACAAGCATACATTTAGCATATGAATATGGCATGAAGTACAAAAGCTAAAGTATGCAAACACTAACACATTCATCCTTTAGATTTAGCAAGGGAGGAAGGATGTGAAAGTAAATGAGAATCAAAATCCCTATTTTGTAAGGCAACCAAGTCGGATTTCCTAACCCAAATTAATGAAGAATTACTATCTTGGGGTGTAGAAACATTAACTATCGTGGTTACTTTACTATGGGATTTTCTAGGAATTCGTTTAAGATCTAAACAAAATTGCCTAAGATGACCTTTTCGACCACAATGTGTACAAGTAAGAACATGTCGAAAAGATTTATCTAAGGAGTGATCATTAAATGCATTCCTAGAAGATTCTCCTAAAACATTGGTTTTGACTTTAGGGTTAAAATCATTACAAGAATTGAAGCCTAAACCAAAAGTGTCATTTTTAATTTGGACCGTTCCTAACATTTTATCTAGTTTTTCCGAACGACACTCCAAATCAAATTTGACGTTACTAGAATCTTTTAATTTATTTTCCAATTCTAAAATTTTAGATTCTAGTAAAACATTTTGCTCTTCAAAAGCAAGAAGCTCCTTTTTCAAGGATTCCATTAAACCCCTAAGGCTATCTCTCTCGCCTTCTACATAGTTAAGCTTCTCTTGAAGAGTCCTCTCATGTGTCCTAAGGTCTTCTATTAAGGCACTTTCATCAATGACCTTGACACTCTCTCTTAAACTCGCTTCTAACTTCAAATTTGCTCTTTTCAATTTAATAGATTCTTTATATAATTCATGAAAAGCATTTTGAAGTTCACTCACATCAACCTCTTCTTCATTTTCACTCTCACTTTCTTCTTCACTCTCACTATCATCAAAAATAAGAGAATCATGTACAATGACCTTGGAAGTGGCATGTGCTATAATTTCATCATTCGATGAGTTCTCATTATCACTCACATGTCTAGCCATAAAAGCCACAAATTTTTTCTTAGTTGGGGAATCGGGCTTTTCTTCCTTATCACTATCACTAAGGGTTGCATTATATGAAATAGGTCGCTTACCATCTTTCCTTAGTTTAGTGGGGCACTCATAAGCCCTATGGCCATAACCTTCACAACCAAAACATTTATTAGACTCGTCCCTATCAATATTTTCATTACTAGGTTTAGGGATCTTATCGGCTTTAGAAATCTTCTCGTTTTTATCATGTTTAGAAGATTCAAATTTCTTAAAATCATTTTTAACTTTATCTTTGTTAAATTTAAGAAATTTTCTAAATTTACGAGCAAACAAAGCCATGTCTTCCGAGTCACTATCACTATCGCTCTCTACTACTTGTTTGACCTCTTTTCGGGCTTTTAAAGCAACGCCCTTTTCAATTTTCTTTTCAGTTTTAGAGGAAAACATATCTAGTTCATAGGTTTGTAAATCACCTACAAGCTCTTCTAATTTCGTAGAGGCTAAAGTGGGTAAAGAATTTAAAACGGTCACCTTTGGAATAAATCTATCGGGTAGGGACCTCAGAATTTTCTTTACAACACGGTCGTCAGGTATTTTCTCTCCCAAGTTAAAGGATGAATTAACAATATCAGAAAGTCTAGCATAAAATTTATCAAAAGTTTCTTTTTCATCCATTTTGATAGTTTCAAATTGAGTGGTGAGGTTTTGGAGTTTAGAAGCTTTAACGACACTCGTTCCTTCATGAGTTAATTGTAAAATATCCCAAGCTTCTTTAGCGGTTTCACACGTCATAATACGTTGGAATTCATCCGGTGCGACAGCGCTAAACAAGGCATTTAAACCTCGGGAATTAAAGTTTGCTAGCTTAAACTCATTTTCAGTCCATCTATCAACGGGTTTGGGAACATGTTCATTTTCAATTAAATGTGTCGGTGGGGTCCAACCGTTAACAACAGACATCCAAACACGTTCATCGATAGATTTAAGTGCCGATTTCATTCGCGCTTTCCAATACGCGTAGTTTGAACCATCAAAAATAGGAAATTTTGAAAATGGGGAAAAATCCATTTTAGCCAAAAATTAAAGGATCGTAACGAAGTAATTTATCGTTTTTGGCTCTGATACCAATTTGAAAAAACGCGGTTGGATCCCCGGTGATTAATTTAATTTTCTCAATTAAAATCAAAGTTAATTTCCTTTTATGTAAATCGATGCGGAAGCGAATATAAGTGATGGTTCAACAAATAAACAAGGCCGAGTTTTAATATCTTCAAAACTAATTAAAACATAATTCAAGTCCTAGAATTTGCCTAAGTCATCATTAACAATTATTCAAAGTTAGGCGAAACCAATTTTAGCAAGTGACTTGAATAAACCAATTTTACCCAATATTTAATTTAAGTCCCAAATTAAATGAGTGTGAGAATTAAACCCAATTTTATCTTGAAATTATCCTAAGCATGGATTCTAAATTATTGTGCAAGATAAAATAAACAAAGTCACACTACACCGCGATGTACGAGGAAAAACCCACTAACGGGAAAAAACCTCGGGACGGCCCTAGCCTCAAATCCACTAAAAACGGTATTACAAAATACAAGACAAAAGACTTACTTCCTAAACTCGAACCCTCTCAAGCCGTGATGCTCCTTCTTGTATCAACCTCCAATTAGCGGATAACCAACGGAGCTCCACCGTGGTCTCGGAATACACCGATGGGACTTTATATGGTCACCGTCACCCAAGCATGGAGCCTTTCTCCTTTTGGGTAGAATCTCAACAAAAGTCTTCTTTGTGATGGGGTGTAGAAGCAAACCCGAAACGTCTCTTGAATTCGGTAGAGAAAACCGATGCCAAAAACTCCAAGCAATTGATATAAATATAGAAACTTGGATAAACGATTATTGGGTGTAAACTAGAGTGTGTATGAATTTTTCATCAAAAATTGACACTCAAAACTTGAACATTTTCCTAAAGTAATTTTGCTCTCAAACTCTCTTTTGGAGATAAACAAATGTTGGAAAAGTTGTCTTGGAAAATGTGTTTCCCGCACATAATAAAGTATGAAAAAAGGTTGGTTGAAAACCAAGTGGAAGAGTGGGGAAAAACTGCAAAAAACTGCCAAATAACTGTTCCCGCTGGAAGTTCGTTCGAACGAATGTGATTCTCGTTCGAACGAGACTTCTAACGAGTGACCAGCCTGGGCTCGTTAGAGGTTCGTTAGATACCTCGTTAGAACGAGCATTCGTTCGAACGACATATCGAACGACATATCGAACGACAGTCCAGTTAGGGTCGTTGGCAAAACTCGTTCGAACGAAACTGGTTCGAACGACAAAACTCGTTCGAACGAAAAAACTCGTTCGAACGACACTTCTAACGAACGACCAGAAAGATTGAAAAATTCGATTTTGGCCCAGAAACTTTTATATACTTATATTAAAGTTCTAATTGATTCTTTCTGAAAAATAAAATGCAGTTTTTATTTCACCTAACACCTAATACAAATTGTTCCAAGCTCCTATATACATATAATTACATTCATACCTTGGGAGCATGGAACCTTAGTTGATGACGTAGAAACGAGGCACGCAAACCGGCATTTTGATGAAGCTTTAAATTCTTTGTCGTTACGTCTTCAGCATACACTTCATAGGCTTGAGAATATTACAATAAATACTATCCTATGAAAAAAATATTTTTGTCCGGAATTGAGCCAAAACTATATATGGACTCAATTGGAAATTTGTATCCTTACAATAAATCATTTTGGAGTACTAGTACTCATTGGAATGCATTTAGTCATACCCTTAGTTAAAATATGAACAACTCATTAAAAATTGTAAAATCTATTATTAAGTCATTTAAATGTTAGAGTTAGGGTTTGCTGAGTGGGGAGAAGATATGTACTTGGTAATAAGATTTGAAATATTGAAGTTTTTAAATTAAGGTATTTTTGTCTGAAAAGGTTGCTATGCGTATATCTAATTTTGAATTTGCAAGAGTGTTATTACAAAAATAAGAATTATGTCAAAGAGATTATGAAAGTGGGGTTATGTTAAATTGCACATTAAGAAGTATGGGTTAAGTCAAAAAAATCCTAAAATGAATTATACAATGTGTCCAATCAATTATATTGTGGCGGGGAAAATGATTTTTTTTTCGGAGGAAAAATTTAAATACAAATACAAGTTTGGATTCTTTTCAAAGAATTGGAAATACTTAAGGTGGAGAAGAAGACAAGTGTTTATGGACAATTTGTGTTTTAAATTTAAAGGTAATTTGTTCCAAATAGTATATATGGGCCATCCGATTTTAAATAAAGTATTTATTAATAGAAAATAAGATTTCCAATGTTAAAAAAATCAGGATTATAGGTGTAAATTTATTAGAGTAATTATAGTATATACTTAAAATTGTCATCACAACACAACGTTGACATTTATCGCTCTCATACTTTGACACGTGTACAATTCATTAAGTGATTTATTAATTTTGTATTGTCTAGATTATTGTAGACACATATATATTTGATCAATACATGCATTTAGTTGGTTCATGTATTAGGAGGTTCATGTCTAGAAGTCTAAATGAGATATGTTTATATTAAATATAATATATGCATGTATATGGGTATATGCATTTTAGAGATCCTATAAATATGCATATAATGTTGACATTTGAAGTGAAGTCATAAAAGTAAAAAATATTGTGTGAGTAGTAAAGAAAAATTCTCTCCTCATATTAAGTGTTATTTATCAAATATTGAGTGTGTTAGTGTATTTTATTATCTCTTAAATATTTTATTTTTTTTATTTTTGACAGTCATGTATTTGGATGAAGGGTTTTAAATGCTTTAGTAGGTTTCTTAATTTGTATGTTTGCTTTACGCATTAGTAGTGTACTATATTTACACTTACAATTTTTCTAGATATAGATACTAATATTTTGCGATTATTAGGTTTGTTAAAGTATATTTTGTATAAATTTATATCATGGCATATATTATATAAAATGTTTAATGCTACATATTAAGATTTTACAATCTATGATATGCCGAAGTGTAACGTCGTCCTTAACTGGGACTTGCTCAGCCAAGGCCGACCTCATAAACACACTTTCTACAGGATGCAACGCCAGCAGTCTTGGCCTCGCCTATCCTCTTGGGCCAAGACCTTTCAACCACTTATTCGCTTAGCAAGCCACGCCTCGTCTGTCATTCCAGACAGTCGAGACTCATCAACAATGCAACTGACCGCACACAAGCTCATTTCGGCTGGGCATCCGAAAAATCGAGACCATACTTCAGCACTCTCCAGCAGTTGGTCAAGGAGAACATTAGAGGCCACATACACGACCTGACCGAGACCTCCCACTACAACACCCCACCACATGTGACATAAGACTTCAGCATGGCCAATCCACATGGGCAGGCAGTTATTACTGAATCACAAGTGCAAGTGGAAGAATATTTGCATCATCACTACTTACACATTCTAAAGGACAAGTGTCAAGATCCTATTTGTGGCTCCATCAAGGACATTCACCTTGCATGCTTGGGGGTGCATTGTGCACTCCAAGTACTATTTAAACCCATCTTCTTCCCCAGAAGAAAGGATCCAGAATTACAAACCCTAGTCCAATCTTTGCTCCTTTCACAGTAGAGAGATAAATATTGAGAATTGTAATACTAAGTCCATTAATGCCTATTCATATAGTGAAATTCACACTTATCTGCACAGTGAAGTAGGCTAATGGCTGAACCACTGATATGCTAGTGTTTATTCCTCTTCTCCTCATCTTCTTCTTCATATTTACTTTGTCGTGCTGTTATATACATCTCCATTGCTATGTGTGTTTGAGTTTGAGCCGGTGATACAAATACAAATGGTGACTTTTTAGGAGCATCAATCTATTTGATGAGTTCACCTTGAGTGTTTTAAGGGTATTTTACGTTTTCAACGCACTTTTAAGCATAACAATTTTTAAATATTGACTTTATATTAATTTTCATTTATATAAAATAATATTAAAATATTCAAACATATTATTCAATATTAATATATCATTTTATTAGATTAAATAAAATTTAAATATGTCTTAATTATATTTTTCTTTTTTATGTGAGTCTTCAAAAATTATATTTTTAGAACCACGCAAGATTGAGTTAAAAAAGGCCCAAAAATAGAGGGCAAGAAAAGGGTTAATAGTAGATCCATTGTAGTTTAACAAAACGTCTTAATACATTATTGGATCATATTTTAATAATATAGAATGAGATGGCTACTATTTTAGTCAATCAACTCACAACTATGAAGAGAAGGGTGTTTGTGTTTGTGTGAGGCCAAAACCTGTCCTTTGCAACTGCCCAAAGGGTCACAATCTCCCAAGCAACTTCTATAAACCCTTCATCTCTCGATCGTCTCTCAACTATCTTTGGTCTGATCATGGCTCATATAGCGCTCTCACAGGTCAGCTTTCTTCAAATATAACACCCACTTATCGATTCGCATTATTTTTTTTTTATTAAAATTCGATTTTGCATGCAGGGTTCTGTGGCAATCCCTCTTAACAAAGATTTCTCCTTTCAGAGATCTGTGTTTAAGGTACTTTATTTATCTTCTCAAAACTCAATGGGTTTGATCTATTTTTTATTTTTATTTTTTGATATTTTGGTTGTGTTAGTTGTTTCGAATTATTTGATTAGTGTTTTTTTATGTTACTTTTGTTTTTTCTGTTGTAGGGGCCCAATTTTTTTTTTTTTTTTCCAGTTCAATTAAGTTCATTCAAGTTTCTAGTTGATTAGTGTGATGGGATAAAGTTTGTGATAATGTGTAAATAAATGGGCTGTGTATTGTTTAATATTTTTGTTTGATTTACTTTTGATTGAAGATATTTGAGAATTGTAGGTGGGAACTAGAACCAAATTTTAATGGGTTCAATTGCAGAAAATAATTGGATCTAACTAAACTTGATTGAATGATTAGGTATGTCATGGTGCATAGGATCGTATTATATCTGCAGCTGGGTTTCTTGCTTGAACGTTAACCCCCTTTTTTATCTTTGTATAGTTAATGGTCAGTTTTATGGCATTAAATGACTCAATTTGACCGGACTAAATAGCCAAAATATTCCTATCCTACCTTCATTAAAATGCTAGAGCCTGGCTCTGCTTGCCAATTAAGTAAATCCAAAATCTCTCTCAAGCGCGCACACCCACATCTTTTAGTTTTCAAAACTCTGGTTGTATGCATATATGAAATGAATAAGGTCTAATTTTATTTTATTTTGGTTTTGCTGAACTAAATTTAGGGGTTTTGGTTTTTAGTTTTTTTTTTCAAATGCTTTTGAGCATTGTTATCAAAATCGTCCGATTATTCGATTCAGGGGCATATCGATTCGAATCAGAGGTAGAATCGTAAATGGTTAAAGAATCGGCCGATCTGAGTTTGAATCGCACGATTCGGTGTGAATCGGGAATCATTTCCTTAAACGATTCACTAATACGAAGCCAACAAAACAAAACAAAAAACTATTCGACCAAACAAACTGCCATTACGAAACCCTATTACAAAACCCAAACCATTACGAAGCCATAACGAAGCCCCGTTCTTGCAACCAACGCCCCATTTTTCCTACCGAAGCCATTACAAAGCCAACCAAACTTATTTTTGCTGGAAATCGAAGGCCGAATTATGTTCTCGCAAAACCGAAGCCCTGTTTGGTGCTGCAAATCTGTTCTTGCAACCTGTTACTGCAAATCGAAGGCCAAAGGTATGTTTTTTTTTTTTTTTAATAAAACCTTTCTATTTTTCTTATAAAAACTTTGAAGGTATACGAAGGCTGTTACTAATTTCTTTAAAGGCTGTTACTAATTTTGTTACTAGTACTTTGTTACTAATTTGTTCAAAGGCTGTTGCTAATTTTGTTACTAGTACTTTGTTACTAATTTGTTTAAAGGCTATTACTAATTTGTTACTAATTTAAATGCTGTTACTAATTTTGTTGTTACTAATTTAAAGGCTGTTACTAATTTTGTTGTTAATAATTTAAAGGCTGTTACTAATTTAAAACAACTAACTTTGAAGGTATATTAGTAATCCTTCTATTTTTTTGTTGTTTAAATTTAATATGAGGGCTCTTTTACATTAATATTGTTTTAAATTAATATGAAGGCTCTTTTAAATTAATATTGTTTTATACATATTCTTAGTATTTGTTTTATTGTTTTAAATTAATATGTTTTACCTTTACTGTTTTAAATTAATATTGTTGTAATATTGTAGTATTTGTTTTACTGTTTTAAATTAATATGTTTTACTGTTTTATAGATATTCTTTTGTATTTGTTTAATTTGTGTTAAACTGTGGTTTATGTAAATTTGTGTTAAATTAATATAAAGGCTGTTTTAAATTATTGTTTGAGTTGTTTAGTAAATAAATTGATATTGATTTATGATATATTTTTGTTTTTTAGATTTTTAAGCTTAAAACGAATGAGAACACGTGCTACAGTTAATTTTTGTGATATATTTTGGTATATTATCACATACTACGATTAGTTTTTTATGATATTATGCTTAATTACCAATTCTATAGTGTTAAATCCCATTTGCGTATGTTTTACAACATTTTTATCATTCGACTCCGATTCGAATCACGATTCGCGATTTGACAACTATGCTTTTTAGGGCTCATTTGGTTCGAGGCTTGGAAAGGGGGATGAGAATGCTTGATTCCAGGAATCCTGAATTCTTTTCCATTATTTGGTTCAATAGGAATTCTCTTTATTTAAAATTACTTCACTATATTAGGAATAACTACCATTTAACTAAAATACTCTTCTACTTGAGTGTGTGTGTGTGCGACTATGTGATGCGCGCGCGTGTGTGTGTGCGCGTGCATGTGAGTGTATGTGTGTTTGGGTGTGTATATGTGTGTGTATATGAGTGCAAGTTTGAGTGTGCGAGAGAGTGTGTGTATGTGTGCGTGTGTGTGCGTGAGGGGAATTCTAAATTTTAGGAAGTCTAAATTCCCTTTCCAAACGTTGAACCAAACAAGCCCTTAGGGTTTATTAATGATTGTTTTGCAGCCCTTACGGAGGCTTTTGATCACTTAGTTCCACATTTTCATAATGATCAACTGTCTTTTTAACTTTCACAAAGAATTCCTTTTACAATTTACCATAGACATTGATGCTTTATGGCTTTATTCTCAGTTTAAAATGCTTAGGATCTCTCTCTCTCTCTCTCTCTCTCTCTCTCTGAGATCAAGTTTTGTTATAGTTTTCACATTTTTGTAGCATTGGTTATCATGCAATTTTTGTATCCTCGAGGGATGAGTACTAGTTTTCTAGTATATAAGATGTGCATAAATGTACATATTTTATTCATAATTGATGTGTCTGTAATGTTGGCCTTCTGAATTTAATGTCGTCTGCGTGTACTTAGTTGAACCTAACTAAAAATTTCCCATGTCTTGAGAGCTGAATCATTTTGATTACTCTTCCAGATATGGGTACTGTTTCTTGTTGCAATATGTGAAGCTAGTGACTGAAACGGAGTCATGGTTCATGCTGTTAATCATCTCTGCACTCTCGCAGTTACTTACACGTATAAATCAACATACATGTAGATAAATGTAGTGTGTATTATCAATGCAATATCCACCCTTTATTTGATGCAGTTCTAGTTTGATTAACTTGCCTGCTATCAATGTTAATTAAAAATGTCAATAAAAATTTTAAGACCTTTTCTTAATTATTTTCTGGATGTAGCCACTGATTATTGTTTGTCGCCTATGTAATTCACCTCATTAATGAAATATACTTGTTGCAGACGCATATTGTAAGCTTTCGTGAGAAACCATGGCTGTCTGTCATACCTTTGGACTTGAAAACCTCAAATGCAAAGACAAGAAATCAATCCATAGTTTGTATGTCAGTGCAACAAGCCAGCAAACAAAAGGTTGTCGTTTCACCTTTATCACTCGAAGACGCGAAAGAGCCTCCACTGAACATATACAAGCCCAAGGAGCCATATACAGCAACCATTGTCTCCGTCGAAAGGGTGGTTGGTCCAAACGCTCCGGGAGAGACTTGTCATATCGTAATTGATCATGATGCCAATGTGCCCTACTGGGAAGGACAGAGTTATGGTGTGATTCCTCCTGTAAGTCATAAATTCTATATTTTGTGCTTTTCCTTTTGTAAATTTAAGATTTGTTTTGTCAGCATGTTAGTGTAGTGTTGTGCTCACGTATGTTGCCCATGTTTCAGATACATGTGCTTTACCTTAACCCTCTTATTTTATTGGATTCTTGCTTCCTTTTATCACAGGGTGAAAACCCAAAAAAACCGGGGGCTCCCCAGAATGTTCGTCTTTACTCAATTGCGTCCACAAGGTATGGTGACTCTTTTGATGGCAAGACTGCCAGTTTGTGTGTTCGACGTGCTGTCTATTATGATCCCGAGACAGGAAAAGAAGACCCTTTAAAGAATGGCGTATGCAGCAATTTCCTATGCAACTCGAAACCTGGAGACAAGATTAAGATAACTGGTAAGACCCTAACCAATTCTGTTAGAGTTGACACAAGTCTACCCTTTTTAGAATTGTTGAAAATTTGCATAGGCCTGCTGTTTGATGATGATGTCCTCACTGGTTCAACTATTTGTATTTACTAATTACGAATTTGGTTCACTACTTATCCAATATGAAATTTCATAATGAAGACGTAATTAGTGTCGATTGGCATGCAAAAGAATGTGTTGTTCACCAAGTCAACTATGTTAATAGGGTTCTTTTGTTGGATATAAGCACCTATCTTACTAATTCAGAGAGGATGCTCAGATGAGAAAACTAGAGAAATGCATGTTAGTGATTCTGTGATTTGATATTGATGCTCACTAACTAAAAATGAGTAAAGTAGAATTTTTCGTGGTTTGTGTTTGTGACTTTGGAAGATAATGTAATTATGCTTAGTGTTAATTTATTTATGTTATGTAATGTATATATAGTAGCTAGAGGTTATATTTTAGCTTTGGGGTTTGCTTATGTAACGGCGTTTGTTGTATTGGAATAGCAAGATTTTCTGCTGTGGAGTCCTGGTCTTTGCTGATTTGTTTTGCAGCAGTTCCAATGTCTTGCTGTTTTCACATATCTTGATGCATCGTTGGTCCTCCCCCTCTTGGACATATTATGAAACATTAATATCTCTTCAGTCTGATTTTAACAACATATTGGTAAAGCTTATGAAAATGAAAATTTTCTTCAACAGCTATTCTGTCATGGCTCTTTCTTCTATTCTTCTTCCTCTATTCATTTCTTCTTCTCCTTCTCTAATTCTTCTATCATTTTCCTTCTTTCCCTATTTGTATTCTTCCTAAATTCCCACCATCACTTGCCGTCGATCAAATGTACAACTAACTTTCGTTTGTTGCTCCATCTCTGGCACATCTCATTGTTGTTAAATTTCTTGTGGCTACAGTTCGGATAATTTTATTGAGCTGATTTTGCTGGTTTTGCTTAGTATTTAATGGTAATGGTAATTGACATTAAGAGTGTAATTATTTTTATATGTAGATAATTATATCAAAATATTTTTGCAGGTCCTTCTGGAAAGATTATGCTTTTGCCGGAAGATGACCCAAATGCTACCCACATTATGATCGGTACAGGTACTGGTGTGGCTCCATTCAGAGGCTACCTGCGCCGCATGTTCATGGAATCTGTCCCCAAATTTAAATTCAGTGGTCTCGCCTGGCTGTTCCTCGGGGTGGCCAACACTGACAGCCTTTTATACGATGACGAGTTCACCAAATATCTTCATGACTACCCGGGTAATTTTCGATACGACCGTGCTCTCAGCCGAGAACAAAAGAACAAGAGTGGTGGCAAGATGTACGTTCAGGATAAGATCGAGGAATACAGCGATGAGGTCTTCAAACTATTAGACGGTGGGGCCCACATCTATTTCTGCGGGCTTAAGGGGATGATGCCTGGGATCCAGGACACACTGAAGAGGGTTGCGGAGCAGAGGGGGGAGAGCTGGGAAGAGAAGCTCTCACAGCTCAAAAAGAACAAACAATGGCATGTTGAAGTCTATTGATAGTATTGCATGCTAATAAAAAGGTGTTGTATTTATTTGTCATTGATCTCTTGAGAAATTTGATTAGCATTGGGATATTCGCTTGAATTATCAGTTAACAAGGAGGACAATTGTACTCCTTTTTCAATACCAGTTAAGAACCTCCTACTAATTTCTTCTATTTAATTTGAGTAGTAGGTGACTTTGCTTGCATTTTTTTAGGGTGCTTTTGATTGGAAAGAGTTGTTTGCTTGAACTTGGACTTTTTAATCGAGTCAAACAAATTTTAAACGATCAGGTCCATATAAATACTTTTTTCAGTAATTTCATTCATTTTTGTTATCTTTCACCTAATTAGTGATTGATAGTTTTTTCAATAAGTTAGGCGCTTCTCTTTCTTCTTTTCACTTCTGTTTAACCTAGATTTATCTTTGCATTAATTCGATAATTTGTTAGTTTATACTTGTTATCAAGAAATGTTTTGCTTGTCGATTAATTACTAATCAATAAGTGTATGTATTTGGTTTCGATCTAATCAAATTATTGTAATTGTGTAATTTATGTGCTAAAATAACTCGAATATTGAATGAATGATTTGATGGTGTGTTTTGATAATTTTTTTTTTAATTTTATATGATTATATTTTGAGTTTGTTTTGATGTTTAAACATAAAAAAAATCATAACATTGTGTTTTGATTTTCTAAGAGGTTGTGTATGTATATGTTTTGATTGTGTGTTCGTGTGTGTTCATGTGTCTTCATGTGTGTGTGTTCATGTGTAGTGTACTTTGTGTATATACAGGTTGTGCATTTATATACCTCACGTAGTTTGATATAAAGTATACGTGAATTATCATTTTGTGTTTTAGCTTTAATTTGACATAATGCTAATTGTGCATTTCCTTTGTTACTTTTGACTCATGACTTAATAGACTTTCCATATGTTAAGTTGGACGTGTTTGTGGTTTCGCACCAATGACATTGACCAATCTTGACCTTTAACAAAAGTACAGTCATCTGTATATAGCTCACAACAAAATTGCAGTAGACTACACGCAATTTGATATAAACTACACGTGGATTTTTTTTTTATAATTCTCATTTTGTTTTTTGAGTTTAATTTGGCATAATGTTAATGTCATTTACTCTGTTACTTTGTTTCATGATTTAATAGAGTAGTCATGTCTTAGTTGGGTTCGCGCCAACGACATTAATTAATCTTGAGCTTTAGCAAAAATATTTTTCTGTTTTAATTTAATGCAAGTCATTATGAAAAGTTGTAGGATTGTCCGGTGTTGTTATTTGGATAATATGGCCTGCATTAAAATATTTGAAGACAATTAATTAGATTTCATATGCAATGAGGTGTGTAGGAGGTTTATGGATTTGAAAATTGAATCTTTCTCATTGAAGTACTGCTTTGGAGATGAAAGTCAGTTCATGTTGGATTGTGAGAAAGATGTTCGTTGTATGCTACGGTTTCAAGTGATGGTCAAAGCTGATTTTATTTGAATATGTCTTTGATTCACTAGCTTTGGCCACTAATACAGTTCACGGACGGGTTGAATGCACGTATAGAATTAGTGAACGGGTTGATCGCACTTATACAAGTTGCGAGAGGGTTGAATGCAATGGTACAAGTAGAAAAATGGTAGACTATATATCATCAACCATTGCGATTGATATTAATAGTGGAGTTGAAAATTTTGTTTATATTGGAGGTGTGGCGTCGAGTACGTCAAAAGTTTCTCTCTTCAATGATTGAAAGACATATATTAGTCATGAAGAACAATATTTTGAAGGAAGTGTGGTTGCGTTTCGGGAAAAGTTGCGAAAATATGTTGTTGAGGTTAGTTTCAAGTGTATATATATACAGTCAGGCTCTAATGCGGACGTAACTTGCGGATTTAACTTGTGGACGGATTTTTGTGTATTTTTTAAAAATAGCAAAAAGTTAAATTTCGACTTAATTTTTTTTTCCTGTGGTATTTAAACATTTTAGGGGATCCATGTAAAAAAAAATCAACTCAAAATGAATTGTTTTACTATTTTAAAAAAATCGGTCAAACATATGTTAGTTTTAAAGAGCTTTAAAAACTGACATATGTTTGATCGATTTTTTAAAAATTGAAAAACAGTTCATTTTGAGTTGATTTTTTTATAGAGGTTCCCTGAAATGTTTAAATACTATAAAAAAGCATCAAGTTGAAAAAAGTTTTTTTCTATTTTTAAAAAATACGAAAAAATCCGTCCGCAAGTTAAATCCACAAGTTAAGTCCGCATTAGAGTCAGCCTGTATATATATATATATATATATATATATATATATATATATATATATATATATATATATATATATATATATATTGAAGAATGATAAAACTCGGGTAACAACAGAGTGTTCTAAAAGGAGTACTGAGAATTGCATGTGGTGAGTTCATGCTTCATTATCGACAATATATGGTTACTTTTATATAAGAAGTCTGAAAAATGAGCATACTTGTACGGGTGTTTATCGTAGTCCGCTAAGCAAAATGATGGACTCTAAGTTGGTTTCGATATTGCTTGTTGATGAGCTAAGGGATAAACCTTTGTTGAGACCAATTGATGTAGTTAGAGATATGAAAAAGAACTACGATGTTGATATAAGTTATCATTATGCATGGCGTGGGAAAGAGATAGTTGTTGCTAAGTTGCATGGTGATGAGAAGGTTTCCAATGCATTGACCAATAATTATGGGGAACTTTTATTGCAGTATAATCCAGGATCGCATTGCATTCTTGATGTTGAACCGGAGAGAAAATTATTAAGAGAATTTTTGTCATGCTTACAGAATCCATTGATGGATTTCAGTATTGCATGCCTACTTTGTTTCTTAATGGTGCCTTTTTGAAGAGCCGCTACCGTGGAACGATTTTGTCAGCAACTGCAAGGAATGAGAACAATTGTAAATGTGAAGTATTCAAGTTTACTTTACAATATTATGCCTTTACTTTGGTATTCTTTGTATGTTCTTTGGACAGAATAGAAAGTACATGCATAACATTACAAAGTACACGTGAAGATGTGCGTGTACTTTGAGTTATGTGTTGCTATTTGCATAGAATTCCAAAGTACACGCATAAGATTAAAAAGTACACGTGAATCTATGTTTCGTGTTACGTATACTTTATTATGTTATGCGTGTACTTTGGGATTCCTTGTTTGTTCTGGGGAAACATTGCAAAGTACACACACATCATTACAAAGTACACACGAACTTCTGTTTACATTTTACATGTACTTTGTAATGTTATGCGTGTACTTTGGGATTATTTGTTTGTTATGGGCAAATGATATATATATATATATAAGAGGAGGGTGTTTTACTGTTCCAAAATATCAACGGTTGAGATCAAAGTTTTTGGAGCGATCTAAGGGTCTCAGATTATGACATGTCACCATTTATAGCCTTTTAACCATTGTGACATGACAAATGAAAGAGTACCCCTTGAACCCTCAAACCTTTCCCCGACGCCCTCATTCTCTCCACGAAACCCTACACTGTAAAAACCCTCTCTTGAGCTCCAAGGCTACCGCCCTCTGCCTCCAAGGTTGCCTCCATCTCACCCTCCTTCAAGGTTGCCGCCCTCTCTCCCTCTTACACATGCACAAATAACCACATATCCGAAGTTTTGTTTTGAACATTCGATTAGTTTTTTAGTTATAAACAAATATGAAAATATGATTTGGGATTTTACAATGTAGGGTTGGAGATAAAGATTTGGGGTTTTGCGATTTGGGGTTGATAAAGATTTGGGGTTATTATTTTCTTTTCTTTATAAAATATTTGCTAATTTATCCAAAATTTTCCATTTTGTAAGCATAGAATGTTCTATAGAAACGGAGGCCATTGCAAGCATATTGGTGTATTTGGTTATGCCTTCACAGTGAGAGTTCGATTTGGTCACAAGCTTGAGGTGAGCATATTAAAGATTTGGGGTTTTGCGATTTGGGGTTGATAAAGATTTGGGGTTTTAAGATTTGGGGTTATTATTTTCTTTTCTTTCTAATATATTTGCTAATTTATCCAAATGTTTTCATTTTGTAAGATTAAAATGTCCCATGGAAATGGAGGCTATTGCAAGCATATTGGTGTATTTGGTTATGCCTACACAGTGAGAGTTTGATTCGATCCGAAACTTGAGGTGAGCATATTGTGCTCTCTTCTCTCCATATTTATCTTTTGTCATTTTTGTTTCAGTATTGATTCAGAAGTTATGATATTTTCCTCTGATGGTGTTTGGTATATTGATAGGTAATATCAGCTTAAACTTTGTAGCTTTATTCTTTTTATAGAAAAATTGTACAGTAATGGTGTTTGGTATATTGATAGGTGAGTATATTATTTGTTTTGTTGCTGAGAAGGAGTTCAATGTAAAGAAGTCAATAAGAAGGCCTAAAATGCGTCTTGAATTTTTTCTTTTAGATTGTTAATAAATGGCGTTGAGCATACTCATCATTGTGTACGTATACATACTCATCATTGTTAATTCTAACTATGCAGCTATGTTTTTTTGTATTATGTTTTACGCTATATTTGTAGTGTGTTACAGTATTTTTCATGGATGATTAAGCAAATTGTACTTCATCTGCTTCTGTTATCAGCTAGAAACAAAATCCGTTGAAACATATTCTTATTCACCTTTAATTTATGTTACAGATTTGGTGATGCAGGATACAAATTTCGTTAAAATATGGTCTATAATTGACCAAATTTCCCATTGTAGACTTGGTCCATGTTATGTATTTTAGGCAATGTTATACATTCATGTTTCTTTTTAATTTATAGTATTCATGTCGACTATTCATGTTGCAGGTCTTGGAAAAAATGGTCGACGGACTCACGATTATCTAAGATATGTATTGAAAGGTACTAAAATTGATTTTATGTTAGTTTCGTGAACATGTATGTTGTTGTTTTGGCTCCCTGTTGTGTACTCTGGGAGTCTCATATGCTTTACCCCTAAAGTCCTACGTCATTCATAATAACGTAGTCTAGCTCTGAGTTTTGCTATGTTTCATGTTTTATAGTTAAATGTACTAACGTCTATTGAGCTTTCCATGATTTCGATAAGGCATCTGAACAAAAATTGCTCAGATCATTCGCCTCTCTTAGTCTCTATAAAAAGAAATTCAACAACTTGCCCATAGCCTTTTAAATTCCAAAATGTGTTGCTGTCATGCTGATTTTCTTAACATGGTTCAAAATTCTTGGAACACAACTTATATCTTCAATTTGGCTCGAACCAACGTATATCTTCTATCATGCTGATATGTACTTCTGTCATGCTGATTTTCAATTTGATTTTCCTAATATGTGCTGCAATCATGCGGATCTTCATGTCTAGTACCTGTAATACCCTGTATTTTTATGGCTTTTAAGTTTGGGAATTTATTAAATTTAAATCGAGTTATTTATTTAATATTAATCCACAAATTATTTTAAATATTTACTATTGTGATGAGAGTTAGTAATTATTGATAATTTGTTGAATATTACTTAAGGGGTAAAGTAATATGTATAATCGAATTTATTAAAATTATCACGAGTGTATAATTTGACAATTGTGGAAATTAAATCAGGACGCGCCTGTGTCATGTCGGGATTAAATTATTATTATTAAAAGCGATTAAATTATAAGTCACCCGTATGGTCATTTCGAGTGTGCCAATGTGTCCGGAAGGGTCGAGATAGCCAAAATAATGTACCCGGGGGTTTAGTTTGGGTCTCGGGGCATTTTTAAACCTAATTGGCATCCCGGGAAGGTATTATAAACATTTTATATTTTTGGGTAATTAAACCCACGAATTTACTAAGGATATATCAGCCTTTAGGGGTTGTCTTTTAGGGTTATCAAACACAAAATCAAAGAACGGCCATTAGAGAAGAAGGGGGAGAGCTTTCCAAGCAATCCAAGGCCAAGAACTCATCCGTTTGCACCGCCACCACCACCAAATCGTAGATCGCGCGACGAGGAACTTAACCATACCTTTTTGATATACCCGTTTATATCCTCGGCCTGGCTGATGATAACCTCCAAACGGACGACCCTACGAGGGGCCGACCCCTCCAACGGGCTCCATACGACCCCTCAGAGGGGCCGACCCTTCGCCAGACTCCAGCCGGCCCTACGAGGGGCCGACCCTTCACCACTCTCCAGACGACCCATCGAGGGTACGACAGTACGAGGCCAGAATTGGCCCAGACTCACTGCCGGAGGGAACTTTGCCCTCGACCTCGGCCCATAGGCCGAGGGTGACGTCATCACCAGCCCGTGGTTTGGGAGACGCGTGGAATAGTGCGCGTGAGGCTCACATGGCACATGGGAGACCGTTATAACCGAATCACACCCTCACGTGAGGGAATATTATGTCATCATTTGGCATCTACAGGTGTCCACAGGGGATTGGCTAGATCATGATTCACATGCACCATGCATACTTGGGGGGTACACTACACCCCCCAAGACCTATATATACTTGTCACCTATAACCCTACAAGGGATCGATCAATTCATTATAACCCTTGCTAAAACTCTGCTTGTACACACAGTAGAGAGAGAGAGAGAGGCTTATGTGCATTGTATCCAAGGCCATTAATGCCCATACTTAGTGGATCACACACTCACAGTGGATGTAGGCCGAATTGGCTGAACCACTATACATCAGTCTTATTTCCTCTTATACTCATCCCCTTCTACACACTTATACACTCATACATCTCTATGGATGCCATGGTTGCTACTGTTTGAGCTCATTATCACTTATCCGGTGGTGCTAAATCTTAGCATCATCAGTTTGGCGCCGTCTGTGGGAAACGAGAAGACATCTCTTCCTTTGTACAGCTTGACCTCACTGGGCACTCTGGTGGTGAACCAACGCTCCCCCTGAGAGGATGTGTTTCACCATTGAAAGAGACCCACTAAGGTTCCCAAGCTCACCAGTCTTTTCTTCAGTTCAACTTTTCATAGCTCAAGCACATGGCACCTGAGATGCCACCACCACCACTTCCCCCGCCGGATGATGGGGGAAGACCCTGTTCCAGTCAGTCGCCGCCTCAGTCTGAGATGGCTGATGTGGCGGCAGCCTTAAAGTCTCTGGCAGCAAGCCAGCAGATGATGCAAGAGCAGTTCACAACTCTAAGCCAGAACATACTAAGAGCACCAGGGGTTTCACCTGAGATGATTACTCCGGTCGTAGCTCCAGGGCATCATGAGGCCAAGGGACCACCCCAGGCACCACGCAAAGACCTGCCACCCCCTCAGCGGCGTAGGGATGTTGCTGACCCCCGGCGTCTACGCCTGGGGAGGCAAGAAAACCCTTGCCCTGAGGATAGGTATGGAGATCTGGAGGGGGAGGAGGCTCCTATAGAGTGCTGGGAACCTTACGAGGTCTCCAACAATACTGTACGACCCCTCCAGGACAGTAGGGGAAAGTGCGAGAGACCAAACCCTGATGATCGCCCAAGAGGCTCTGCTTTTGATCGCTTGAGCAGGGGGTCGGCCTTTGAGAGGCTAGGCCCAGTAAATGACCTGCGGGAACAGTTGTCCAGGCCAAGAAGTGTTGCGAGATCCAGGAGGGAGGCAGCAGATGGCCGACCCCGAGGACTAGATGACGGCCAAAGGGAAGTGAACAGCCGACACAGGCCTGCTGCAGCAGAACCCTCCGTCCACCTCAGAGAGGCAGCAGGGGACAACATCGGCCAGGCCGACCCTGTGAGGCCCTGGAATGACTCAATCCAGCGGTTAGAGGATAAGATCGGTGATATATTGAAGAGCCGAGACCCTCTTCAGAGGGGATACACCATAGGCTCACCCTTTGTGGCAAAGATAGTCAACTTCTCCACGCCGTCAAAGTTCAAGCCACCAGTGGTCACCCCAAGGTATGACGGGAGCAACAACCCCGTCCACCACGTGGAGATGTATCAGTCAGCGGCAAACATATACTCTATCTCAGATGAGATGAGGTGTTGTGCCTTCTCTGGTACCTTGACAGGGGCTGCGCATGTCTGGTACACGTCTCTTCCAAAAAATTCCATTGAAAACTTTAAGCAGTTGGCAGACCTGTTCATCCATAACTTCTGCTTTGGGGTGAGGCCACAGAAGAAGACCAACCACCTACTCTATGTTAAGTAGGGGAAGAGTGAGAGTCTGAGGGACTACATAGCTAGATACAATAAGGAGAAACTGGAGGTGGAAGACTATGAGGATAGCATAGCTATGACAACCCTGATTGGAGGACTCCAAAAGGGGAAGCTGTTATGGAAGCTTGCTAAAGACCCTCCGAGGACGATGGCTGAACTGTTATCGACAGCAGGAAAGGTGATGAACGCCGAAGAGGCGATGGCTGCAAAATATGAAGACGAAAGAGGAGGTGCAAGTGGGAGTAAATACCCTAAGAAGAACAAAGAGGGGAATAAGAGGTCCACGGATGACAAGTTCGCTGGGTACACCCCTCTGAAGGTCAGCTTTAAACATATTCTCAATGAGATAAAGAGTGACCGGTCGCTGAAGTGGCCTGAGAAGCTGAGGGTAGCCCCAGGCAAGAGGAATAAGAACCTGTGGTGTGAATTTCACCTAGACCACGTCCACGTAACATACAAATGCTTTGATCTGAAAGATGAGATTGAGAAGATGCTGAAGGAAGGGAAGCTCAGAAAGTACGTCGACAAAGGAGCCTTCAAGAGGGGCCGAGGGGACGACCCCAGAAAGAAGCGAGGCGATGCATGTAGGGAAGGTCCTCAAAAAAGAGGGGACGACCCTTCTGATGATGAGGACGACCCTGACCTCCCGCCGAGAGACGACCACGGCCCTATCAAGAGGCTTAATATGATCTCGCTCAGAGTGGGAATGATCTCCGGGGGTCTTGCGGGAGGAGGGTCTGAGGTCGCCGGCAGGAAGGCCCATGTGGCTGAGGCCAAGGCAGTAACGAAGATGGTACACGCAACCTCCCTGGAGGTCAAGTCGGAAAAGAGGAAGAAGGTTGATATGGACACACTGATAGTAGGGTTTTCAAGAATGGACTTCAAAGGCCTCTTAACCCCACATGATGACCCTCTCGTCATCACTACCAGGGTGCACGGATGCGAGGTGCCGAGAATCTTGGTAGATGGGGGTAGCTCTGCAGACGTGATGTTTTGGCCATGCTTCAAAGCCTTGGGTCTCAGCCGTTCTAGACTCGTCCCCTACCATCATCCATTGATTAGGTTCAGTGGCGAAAAGGTTCATCCCCTTGGGGTATATGAGGCCGATGTGAGGATGGGGGACGAGTGGCTGAGATGGCTCACCAAGAAGGTCAGTTTATTTGTGATGGATGAGCAGATGTTTTCGGCCTACAACATCATACTGGGGCGTGTGGCCCTCAAGGGGTTTGAAGCTGTGCCTTCTACGGTCCATCAGATGATCAAATTTCCTACCCCTTACGGGGTGGGGGAAGTTCAGGGAGACCAGACGACAGTGCGAGAATGTTACTACAACTCCGCTGAAGAAAGGGAGGCACGCAAGAGGGTTACAACCACTTATAATATTGATACCCTAGACCCCAGAGATGAAACGAAGCTGAAGAAAGAAGAGGCTGCGGAAGAGGTAAAATCCATCATCCTCGATGAGGATGACACGGAAAAAACCGTCCAAGTTGGCAAGTCTCTGAAGCCCAACATCAAGGAAGACCTCATTAAACTGTTGAGGAGAAGGCGAAGCGTCTTCGCCTGGAGTCATGTAGATTTGCCAGGGATTGACCCTGAAATCATGTGCCACAAGCTCAATGTGGTAGAGGGAGTGAAGCCGGTGAAGCAGAAGAGGAGAATTTACTCCAGAGAAAAATATGAGGTCATCAGGGACGAGGTCAAAAAATTAGAAGACGCTGAATTTATCAGAGAGGTCATCTACCCTGAATGGCTGTCCAATGCAGTTATTGTCCCAAAGGCCAACGGCAAGTGGAGAATGTGCGTGGACTTCACAGACCTCAACAAGCATTGTCCCAAAGACAGCTTCCCTCTCCCCCGCATCGACCAGATGGTAGACGCTACCGCAGGCCATGAGCTCATGAGCTTCATGGATGCCTACTCAGGGTATAACCAGATTTTCATGAACCCTGAAGACTCGGAGAGGACCGCCTTCATCACTGACAAGGGGACATACTGTTACAGGGTCATGCCCTTTGGCCTCAAAAATGCGAGGGCAACGTACTAGCGCCTCGTAAATAAAATGTTTGAAGACCAAATTGGGAAGTCTATGGAGGTCTACGTAGATGACATGCTGACTAAGAGTCTGAAGGCAGAGGATCATGTAGCAGACCTGGAGAGGACCTTTAATACGATGGACAAATACCAGATGAAGCTTAATCCGGCCAAGTGCGTCTTCGGGGTCGGAGCAGGGAAGTTCTTGGGGTTCATTGTCAACCAAAGAGGCATCGAGGCCAATCCTGAGAAGATAAAGGCCCTTATTGAAATGAAGACCCCCAAGTCTATTAAAGACGTTCAGAGGCTCACAGGGAGAGTTGCTGCCTTGAAAAGGTTCGTGTCTAGGGCCACAGATAAATGCTTGCCATTCTTCAAGACCCTTAGGAGGGCCTTCGAATGGAGTGAAGAGTGCGATGAGGCTTTCAGGGACCTAAAGTCATACTTGGGGTCTCCCTTGCTGCTGTCACGACCCGTGCAAGGTGAACGACTTTATGTGTACCTCGTCGTCTCAGAGTCGGCCATCAGTGCAGCTATTATGAGAGACGAAGACGGGATACAGAAGCCCGTGTATTTTAACAGCAAGGCACTCCAGGGGGCAGAGCAAAGATACCCGAGGATGGAGAAGTTGGCCTACGCCTTGATCCATGCCTCAAGGAAGATGAAGCCGTACTTCCAGTCCCATACAATAGTCATCCTCACCGACTCTCCTCTTAGGCAGGTCTTACACAAGCCAGAAAAATCAGGCAGGTTGATGGCCTGGGCCATAGAGCTGGGGGAGTTTGACATTGTGTATCAACCTAGGACGGCCATTAAGGGGCAGGGATTGGCAGACTTCGTGGCTGAGTTCACTTGGGAAGATGATGAGGCCGAGGGTGAGACCCTCGGGAAGACGAATACAGAAGACAGACCCGCTGACACACCCGCAGATAGGGCTGAGACAAGCACTGCTAGAAGGAAAGCGACTGAAAATGAAGAGGGAAGATACATCTTTAGACAGTGGTCCCTCTCTGAGGGAAATTTTTCAGAGGGAAAGACTCTGTGGAGCCTCTTCGTTGACGGGTCCTCCTGTGACAGAGGAAGTGGTGCTGGACTGATACTATCAGCACCCGATGGCACAGACGTTGAATACGCCCTGAGGTTCAACTTCAAAGCCTCCAACAATGAGGCTGAATATTAGGCCTTAGTAGCAGGCCTCTCCTTGGCCAAGTCTCTTAATGTCGGACAGATTTTGGTCCATAGTGATTCAAGGCTAGTAGTGAATTAGATACTAGGAGCCTACGAGGCTAAGGACGAGAGAATGGCTAGGTACCTTGATAAGGTGAGGTCATTACTGAAGGGCTTCAGAGAAGTGAAATTAAGGAGGGTACCTAGGCTCGACAATGGCCGTGCTGATGCCCTTGCTAGGTTGGCCTCGGCAACAAGAACATATATCAGGAGGACGGTCCCAGTAGAAATTTTGCTTCGGCCAACTATTGAAGACGCCGAGGGAACACTTAGCAATTGCCTAAATATTTCTCAAGAAGCTTCGTGGATGGACCCCCTGATCAGATACATTAAAGAGGGTGAGATGCCAGAAGCAAGGCAAGAAAGGAAGAAGCTGAGGTACAGGGCTACAAAATTCACTGTCATTGGAGACACCTTGTACAAAAAGGGGCTTTTGCTCCCCTTACTTAGGTGTGTGCATCCCTCAGAAGTCCCTTCCATTTTGCAAGATGTGCACGAAGGATCGTGCTCAAGCCACATCGGGGGCAGATCCTTAGCGAAGAGGGTGATCACCCAGGGGTACTGGTGGCCGACCTTGGGGAAAGACGCAACGACATATGTAAAAAATTGTGACAAATGTCAAAGATTTGCCACCATCCCTCACCAGCCCCATCAGCCTCTTACTTCCATTGCATCCCCATGGACATTTGCAGTATGGGGAATTGATCTAGTAGGACCCTTGCCTAGGGCCATCAATAACTATCGATTCCTCATCGTAGCCATTGACTATTTTTCAAAATGGGTGGAAGCGGAGCCGATGGTGACGATCACCGAGCAGAAGACCTTACAGTTCATCTGGAAAAATATTATATGCAGATATGGTCTCCCCAGCACCCTCATCTCGGATAACGGGACTCAGTTCAAGAATGCCTCTCTACAGAAGTACTGTGAGAGGGTAAGTATCAAATAATTTTTCTCCACCCCTGGCCGACCTCAGGCCAATGGGCAAATATAAGTTACAAACAGGACAATCCTAGATGGAATCAAAAAGAGGTTTGAGGAGGCAAAAGGAAGATGGGTCGAGGAGTTATATGCCGTGCTGTGGGCATACAGGATGACGATGAGGACTTCTATCGGGGAGACCCCATTCATGCTAGCTTATGGCTCAGAAGACGTCATCCCCATCGAAATTGAGTTTCCTACTCATAGGGTCCAAATGTACGACCCCCAGGGAAATGCAGAAGAGAGACGACTCGACTTGGACCTGATTGAGGAAAGGGGGGAGGACGCTGAGATAAGACAGGCCGCCTACCAATAGAGGATCGCAAGGTTCTACAATCAGAGGGTGAAACAGAGGCCTATCGCAGTGGGGGACTTGGTCCTCAAGAAGACTTGGCAAAAGCCCAACAAGCTTCATCCTAATTGGCATGACCCATATAAGGTCATCGATGAAGTCGTCCCTGGAACCTACAGACTAGAAAACCTAGAGGGGGAACCTTTTTCCAACCCCTGGAATGCAGATCATTTGAAGAAACACTATCAGTAGTGTTGTAAGGTCTTGAAAGACCATAATTGTAATGAGAGTTGCTCCAACAGAACACTTTGAAAATTAATGAGAAATATCAGTGTTTCCCCTCATCCTGTGGTTATCAGTTCTAGCACGCATGGAAACATCTACAGAGAACCACCCTCGGCTATAATGGGGACCAGTGGAGGGGACGACCCCATCACTGTCCTCAAGAAAGACGAGGGCAAACTCTGTTAAAAACCATTAAATTGGTAAGTTGATCCCTCGCCTATAATGGGGACCAGTAAAGGGGACGACCCCACCACTGTCCTCAAGAAAGACGAGGGAAGACTTTGTTAAAAACCATTAAATTGGTAAGTTGATCCCTCGCCTATAATGGGGACCAGTGAAGGGGACGACCCCATCACTGTCCTCAAGAAAAACGAGGGAAAACTTTGTTAAAAACCATTAAATTGGTGAGTTGATCCCTCGGCTATGATGGGGACCAGCGGAGGGGACGACCCCACCACTGTCCTCAAGAAAGACGAGGGAAGACTTAAAAAGCATCAAATTGGCAAGTTGATCCCTCCGCTATAATGGGGACCAGTGGAGGGGACGACCCCACCACTGTCCTAAAAAAAGGCGAGGGAAGACTATTAAAAACCATTAAATTGGTGAGTTAATCCCTCGACTATGATGGGGACCAGTGAAGGGGACGACCCCACCACTGTCCTCAAGAAAGACGAGGGAAGACTTTGTTAAAAACTATTAAATTGGTAAGTTGATCCCTCGCCTATAATGGGGACCAGTGGAGGGGACGACCCCATCACTGTCCTCAAGAAAGACGAGGGAAAACTTTGTTAAAAACCATTAAATTTGTGAGTTGATCCCTCGGCTATAATAGGGCCCAGTGGAGGGGACGACCCCATCACTGTCCTCAAGAAAGACGAGGGAAAACTTTGTTAAAAACCATTAAATTGGTGAGTTGATCCCTCGGCTATAATGGGGACCAGTGGAGGGGACGACCCCACCACTGTCCTCAAGAAAGACGAGGGAAGACTTGAAAACCATTAAATTGGTGAGCTGATCCCTCGGATATAATGAGGACCAGTGGAGGGAACGACCCCACCACTGTCCTCAAGAAAGACGAGGGAAAACTTTTATTAAAAACCAGTTTGGTAATTTGACTCCTCGGCTATAATGAGGGCCAACGAAGGGGATCACCCCTTGTTCACCCTCAAGAAAGACGAGGGAGAGGGTAGTGGCATTAACAAAGATTCACAGCACAACCATACAAATACAAAAGGCAGAAACATGGAAGACAGTAAAGGAGACCAGATGGTATTAATGAAGGTGTTATACAAAATATTTAAGTGTTTTACAAAAGAGAGCACAAAAATGATAAATACATTATGAGGGTATGGGCTACAGACAGCCACCCTAAGGGAAAATATCGGAGGGCAGAGCCTCAACATCAACCAAAGGGGTCTCTTCAACAACCATAACCGGCTGATCCTCAGATGTGCCGACCCCCTCAACCTGCACTTAGGATTCAACATAAGTCAGAGCCTCGGCAATCATAGGGTCGTCCAGTCTGACAGCTTCAATAGAAGGACGGACCGAGGACACGACGTCGCCAAACCTGAGGACGACCCATCGGCAGGCAGTCCTGATTCCTCTTTCCAAATATTCAAGGCCGAAGCCCTGAAACTCGTCAGAAACCTTGTAAGCCTCAACAACATCGACCTCGACTTTCATGATGGATGCTTCAAGGTCAGCTTTGTACTTGGCCTACATGTTGGTCAAGGCCTCGTCCTTTTCCTTGAGAAGCGAGTCCCTGGCCTTAATGTCCTCGTCGTGCTTCCTTGTCAGCTCGTCCAGGATCCTTGCATGCTCAGTCCTGGTACTTTCCAACTCAGCCCTCGCAGTATCGAGCTCCGACTGAAGATCTGCCTCATATTGGATAGCCCTATCGGCTTCATGGAACTTTGCTTGGTTCTCAGCCATCCATTTTGTTGCCGAGGTAAAGGCACACACAGACTGCACAAGGAAATCAAACACATGTCAAGAGGTCAAGGATACAGTTGGTGAAAGAATGAAATTAAAAGAAGTGGTTCAAGACCAATACCTGGGCAAGGCCGTTCAGACCATAGTCGTACACTTTCGCAGGAGGCATTTTGGACAGGAACTCGTAGTCAGAGGCCGAGGGTACAGAGAACATTGAGGCCTTGGCTGCCCTCAAGTTTTCTATGAGTGATGAGGGATCGGCCCTCAGATGTGCCAGGTTCTGAGACCAGAAGGCCCCCATGCTGGATGAAGAGGTCGTCCCCTCAGAGGCTTCGACCCTGGCCCTCGTCCGAGCGTCTGGCCGAGGGTCAACAGGGGCCTCAGGCTCCTTTCTTTTATGGCTGTCAGCGGTCGGCTCCACCACTGTCGGCCCAGCGGCCCTCGTCTTCCTCGGAGCCTGCTGAGGCTCCTTCCCTTTCTTCTTGCTCAGACCAGACAGCAGGCTCGGAGCAGTCATTTCCCAAAGTTGGTCTGATATACCTACGGGGTGACCTGATAAGAGGACGACACGTCAGAAAAATGCAGAGAAAAAAAGGAAACACTACAAAATTAAGTAAAGAATTGAGAATGTTCAGTATAACTCACATAGTTCAGTCAGAGGGCCGACCCTCAGACCAGCTTCTTTGAGGAACCGAGGGGTCATCAGGTCTTCAAATTTTGGAAGTTCACCCTCTCTCCCTCGTCCTCTCAGATAATAAACGATGTCCTTCTCCTCCAGACTAAGTCCAGGGTCTGACCTGGCCTTCATGGAGGGGTTAAACCATTTCCTGGGGACCCTCGGACAATCGGCGGTGGGCTCCCACTCCCCAGAGATAAAGAAGAATCTCTTTTTCCAATCATGGTTGGAAGTTTGTGACACATGGAGGAGTTTATTCTCAGACCTCCTGGCCCTCAGATGATAATATCCAGGCTGTTTGGACGAAGAGGTGATGTTGTAGCAGCCCAAAAATAGGTCAGCCGAGGGCTCGTCGGTGAAGGCACTCTTCCACAAAGAGATGTAGCCCAGGATCATCCTCCAAGAATTGGGAGGAAGTTGAGAGGGGGTAACTCCAAGGGCAGACAGGATATCTATGATGGAAGGATGCAGAGGGAATCTGACTCCGACCTTGAACATTTGTTCATAAACTGCAACCTTTCCCTCCTCACAATCAAAAACCCTCTCAGAATCAGAGGAAACCCTCATAGTTATGCTGGGGGGCACTCCATAGGCATGCCTCCATATCAGGAGGTCGCGATCCCTAACAGAGGAGATAAAAGACGAGGCGTGAGAGGTATCAACCTCGTCATCTGTATCATCGCCCTCGTCCTCAACCCCCTCTCCCTCAGTCTCGCCATCTGCCCGGTGACCATGGGGAAAGGCCACCTGGAAGGCATTGGGAGACAGGGTTGTCACAGGGACAGCCTCGGAGGGGACCATAACCTCAGCCTCTCGTCCTGGGCTTAGGTCAGATGTCTCTCTCCTACCAGAAGTTCCAGCGCCAGTTGGCGACGACGCTCTCTCGTCCATCTCACTTGAATGACACTCGGTTGGACGATGGGACGACCCACAAGACTCAGACGGTTCAAACGGTTTTATTGTGGCAAGAGGAATGGGAAAGATGGGTCGTACCCAATTAGGGTTGGCCCCTCGTCTCTTCTCTTCCTCTTCCTCTACTCGTCTGATCTCTGCAAAGAGCATCTCTCTCAAGGATGGGAATTCAGACGCTAAACTATAAAGCTTCCTAAGCATTAAAAGGGAAGACCCTACACTTGGAGAAATTTGGGGAACCTAACTACAGACAAGTTTGCAGTTGACCAAATTGGACTTTTGAATTAAAAAGGGAATTGATGGTTTTCACTTAAGAACACTCAAGAACATTCGAGAAACAGTTGCCGGAGAAGACACCGGAAAAAGCTATGGGACAACTCAAAGAAAATGCAGCCCTACGAGCCTAAAAAGCAAACAGAAATGAAGGAAAAAGAGAGCGCTAAAAGATTACCTGATGAAGAAAGAGCAAGAACGTTGCTAATCTTGAAGGATTGAAGGCTGCAGAAATGGCGATGGAAACTGGTAAAAGGCTAGAGAGAGAGAGCTTGGGCTCGAAGAAGAAGAAGAATAGAGAGAATTCAAAAATCCATTAAATACCTTAGTAATGAGTGGGTCCATTGACCAAGGCAGGACACAACCCACGAGGAAGGCATCATTAGGGCACAAAGCCCCAAGATAAGTGTGCAGCCGCCATGCCTTGGAAACTGGAACAGCAATGAGTATCTGCCCAGGTGTCACTCACCTAACTGATCATACATGCATCTCATTTAAAACACTATCCCTCAGCCATCTCAACAGCACCTATGGCTAAGGGCTGGGGGGTGATTGATATACCCGTTTATATCCTCGGCCTGGCTAATGATAACCTCCAAACGGACGACCCTACGAGGAGCCGACCCCTCCAACGGGCTCCATACGAACCCTCAGAGGGGCCGACCCTTCGCCAGACTCCATCCGACCCTACGAGGGGCCGACCCTTCACCACTCTCCAGACGACCCGCCGAGGGTACGACAGTACGAGGCCAGAATTGGCCCAGACTCATTTCCGGAGGTAACTTTGCCCTCGGCCTCGGCCCATAGGCCGAGGGTGACGTCATCACCAGCGCGTGGTTTGGGAGATGCGTGGAACAGTGCGCGTGAGGCTCACATGGCACATGGGAGACCGTTATAACCGAATCACACCCTCACGTGAGGGAATATTATGTCATCATTTGGCATCTACAGGTGTCCACAGGGGATTGGCTAGATCATGATTCACATGCACCATGCATACTTGGGGGGTACACTACACCCCCAAGACCTATATATACTTGTCACCTATAACCCTACAAGGGATCGATCAATTCATTGTAACCCTAGCTAAAACTCTGCTTGTACACACAGTAGAGAGAGAGAGGGGCTTATGTGCATTGTATCCAAGACCATTAGTGCCCATACTTAGTGGATCACACACTCACAGTGGATGTAGGCCGAATTGGCTGAACCACTATACATCAGTCTTATTTCCTCTTATACTCATCCCCTTCTACACACTTATACACTCATACATCTCTATGGCTGCCATGGCTGCTACTGTTTGAGCACATTATCACTTATCCGGTGGTGCTAAATCTTAGCATCATCACTTTTCATCCACAAAATCATAACCTTAAATTCCATATAAGTATCTATCTTTATTTGTTTTTAGTTAATGTTTCAATCATGTTAGTCTAGGGATGTTAAGAACATGTTTCATGGAAGAACTTGATACCTTAGTGTGACAACCCGAAAATAATTATGATAAATTATGCTTAAATCATGATTAGCTTATGTGATATGGATAATATGTTATTAGTATATATAATGTTGAGTCATTATATTTAGTCTAACCCTAGAATCATAAAGCGTGAAAAATGAATTAGTTATGAATGTGAAATTTTGATATTTTTAGTAAGAATATTCATGTTGGAGGCAAGTTTTGACTATTACAATATAATAACCGACTTGAGGTATAAACTAGATATTTGTAGATATATGATTTAGGTTTGTAACACAACAGACGGTTCATCGAACGGACATCCGAGTGGGAAGATATTATCTTTTTACGAACATGGGGTAAAGTAGTCATTTAGCCTTAAATGATATTTTGTTTTATATGATGCCACATGTTATATTTTGATTGGACCAAGGGGGGTGACCACATGCCGACTTATAACCCTTAAATTAAGATCTTCCTGAAGCATATTTCAGCCATGGAAGAGTTTTAACCTAAGTAAAGAGAGTTTTGAAGTTTAGGAAGAAACTGTGAGGAGAAATTGAAGAAAAATTCATAGAAAATTACATAAAATCCCCTAAGGTAATTCCATCCATAAATCTTGTTTGATTTTTTTGTATTGATGATTTAAATGATATATATAATCATTTGTTTACTGAAATTCCATGTCTTGATGTGTACTCATGGATAGATGCATGTTTAAGCAAACTTGAATATGTAAACCCTTGAAATTTCTTTGTTTAGAAACCTTGTGTATTCAAACTATCATATATTTTTGTATGCTTATTGAAATTAATTTATTCAAATTGGAGCTTAAAATAGACTCATATGTGTGACATATCCGAAAATCATGTGAAAATACCAATAAATGAATCTTGGGTGATGGTTTGAAGTTCGGATATGAAATCTACCCCAAAAGAGTAAATATGCATACCATGTGTTTGATATTTTTCTTGACATAGCAAATGAACTCTGAAAATTATGAAATTTTAACCTCTTATTGTTCAATATGTTTTATGAAATTGGGTGAAATATCATAGAAAGTTATGATGTATAAAAATTATGAAAATTCTTGGAAGATGAGTGAACAATAGATGAGCCTATAGGGCATATTTGCTATGCGGTAAAGAAATGGGCATATCTTGCTCTAGGAAACTTAGAATGATGTGTCGTCTGTTGTGTTGGAAACATAATATGATAAGTATTGGATTAAAAATATTAATTAAAGTTGGTTTGGACTGTAATTTGAATATGTTAGATATCATTATCGAGTCTAGATGGGACTTCATTTATGATGAATGATTTGAATTGAATCATATGATGCTTATGAATTGAGTCATGTTGAAGTTGTTCTTTGAATTGTTAATATTCTTATGATGATAATAATATTGTAAGAATGATAGGAATAGAAGAAGAACCGACTGAACAAGAGCCGGATAAAGGCAAGGGAAAAGCCAGTTAAACTGTCATGGTGAGTGTACTTATGATTGTCTCATATATGCAGATATATGAATATAGCTCTAAGAGCAGGATTTGTTTTGGTCTTATGATTCAGGATTGGTTTGAATACTTCGGTATTAAGGATTTGTTTGGATATTCAAATATCCAGGATTTGTTTGGGTCTTATGATCCAGGATTAGAATTGGACAAAGATCCAATGATTTGATTTGTCTTATGACAAGGATTTGTTAGAACTCATGTTCCAGGATTTGTTATTGCCAATGGGAAGGATTGTTCAGATTTTATATCCACATATTTGATATAGAATTGTTATTTAATTGTAGGAAAGGAGTATCTCACTAAGCTTAATGCTTACGATTTATATTTTAACAATTTCAGGCTTGTATGCTGCCAACTAGGATACCATATGACCGATAACTTTGAGAGTTGCACCATTGCAAAGAGACGAGGTTTAAATATGGGGATTTTATTATTGTCACGCTGAAGATTTTAATATACTCACACATTGTATATATTGCGTTAGTATTGATTGAGTTGGTGATTGTGAAATTTTATCATAGTTAATCATAGTATTGTATGTCCTCTTAATTATGACTCTGATATTGATTTCATTATGGCATAATAATAATATTATGTTCATTATGCACAGCATGCAGAAAAATATTGATAAATGAAGTATATTTTCCAATGGGCTCAAGATTATGATCCAATTATTCTAATAACAAATGATTAGTATCGATATTGGGTTTGGGGTGTGACAATTAGTGGTATAAGAGCGTGGTTATTAATTCTGGATACGTGTGACGATTAGATGGCAGTATTGAGTTGATTTTATATTTATGAATTGTTTATGTACTAACCAATAATTTAGTATCATAAACTGTTTATATTGGTTGTTAGAACTTTGTTGTATTACAGATAATTCCACATGGAACCTGGGAATGGACAACATAGAGAAGAGGGAGTGGCTTCTCGTACAGAGAATACTGAAGTAGAGCAAAGTGTTGCTGGAAGGGCTAGAGAGCAAGAGTAGCCTACAGAGATTCAGATAATGGCATAGGCAATGATGATGATGGAAGAGAAACAAGAACGAAATATGGCACAAATGGCAGAACAACAGGCTAGATATCTAGAATCAAAGACTGTGGCTAGGATTGAGAAAGAGGCAAGGAAGGAAACGAAAGATTTCATGCATGAGAAGTTTTTGAAGTTGAATCCTCCAGAATATTCAGGGTCAGTTGAACCTACAGAAGCTGAGATGTGGGTCAGGGATCTAGAAACTATCTTTGCAGTTATGAAGGTTCCAGAAAACCAGAAAGTGAATCTAGCTGTGTTTAAGCTGAAAGGAGAGGCCAAATATTGGTGGGAAGCCAATAACCATTTGGTGCCCATGATGGAAGGTATTGATGTTATTACTTAGGCTGAATTTATTAAAGCTTTGTATCTTAAGTATTTTCCTAAGGTTTATAGGAGGGAGAAGCTAAGGGAATTTATAAATCTGACCCGAGGGAAAATGTCTGTGAGGGAGTGTGAGGCTAAATTTACTGCTTTGTCTAGATTTGCTACTAAATATGTGGAGAATGAAGAAGATAAATGTAGTAAGTTTTAAGATGGATTGATTTGGCCTATTCAGAATAGAGTGGCCACTTATGAGTTAGAAGATTATGCTTCTCTGGTAAACAAAGCCACGATAGCAGAATGGCAAATAAACCAAGGGGTGGCGAGTAGAGAAAGTTTTAAGAAAAGTAGGTTTGACGCATTTTAGTCAGGGAGAGGTGAGGCCCCAATAGGAGGTGTTACATGTTTCTTTTGTAAAGAGGAAGGGCATTATAAATCTGAGTCTCCTAAGCTTAAGGGATTAGAATGCTACCATTGCCATCAAGTGGGGCATATTATGAAGAATTATCCGCAGTTGGCAGAGACTCTAGCAGCACATAGTGAAGTAGTAAGCATAATGTTATCTGCGGGCAGTGCAGTGAAAAGTATGAGCAGAGGACAAGCTAGTAGTTCCAGGCCAAGTGAATAAGTTTTTTCAATGAAAGAAGCTCAGATTACTCCAGATGTAGTGACAGGTACACTTTCTGTTACTGATAGAAGTGCTTATGTTTTGATTGATCCTGGTTCCACACATTATTTTGGGTTATATGCTTTTGTTGTATACCTGAATAGACCATGTACTCGTTTAGATGTGGGGTTGGGTATTTATATGCCTATGGGGGATATGATTGTAGCCGAGTATGTTTTCGTGATTGTGTCTTGACTGTGGGGGCTAGAGATACAGTTATAGATCTACGTCCATTAGATATTTATGATTTTGATATAATTCTGGGAATGGATTGGTTATCTAAATATCATGCATCTATGGATTGTTTCTGTAAGGAAGTTATTTTTAATATGCCTAGTGAGTCTGAATTTAAATTTGTGGGGGAAAGGAAAATTGTTCCTAGTTGTATCATTTCTTCTATTCAGACGAGGAAATTATTGAGTAAGGGTTGTGAGGGTTTTATTGCATATGTTCTTGACACTAGGAAGGGGGATTTACAATTAGTCGATGTTCCTATTGTACGGGATTTTACTGAAGTGTTTCCTAGTGAGTTGCCAGGGTTACCTCCAGAAAGAGAAGTTGAATTTAGTATTGAATTAGCACCGGGGACAACCCCTATTTCTATGGCACCGTATAGAATGGCACCTGCTGAGTTGAAAGAACTCAAGATTCAGTTGCAGGATTTACTTGATAGGGGGTTCATACAACCTAGTGTATCTCCATGGGGTGCACCAGTTTTATTTGTGAAGAAGAAAGATGATACCATGCATTTGTGTATTGATTATAGACAACTGAATAAAGCTACAATTAAGAACAAATACCCTTCAACTCGTATAGATGGTTTATTTGATCAGTTACAGGGTGCTAAAGTGTTTTCAAAAATAGACTTGCGATCGGGTTATCATCAGTTGAGGGTCAAGGAAAGTGATATTTCTAAAACTTCTTTTCATACTCGGTATGGTCATTTTGAATTTCTGGTGATGCCTTTTGGGGTAACTAATGCTCCAGCTGTATATATGGATCTTATGAATCGGGTACTTCATCCTTTTGTTAATTCATTTGTGATAGTTTTTACTGATGATATTCTGATTTATTCACGGGATATGGTTGAACATGAAAAGCATCTCATAACTATTTTGAATCTGTTGAAAGATAAGAAGTTTTATGCTAAGTTTAGCAAGTGTGAATTTTGGCTATCACAAGTTGTATTTTTAGGCCATGTTATTTCTGGAAATGGCATATGTGTTGATCCTAAAAAGGTAGAAGCTATTGTAAAATGGGATAGGCCCAATAACGTGACTGAGGTGAGGAGTTTTCTGGGTTTAGCTGGGTATTATAGAATGTTTATTAAGGGACTTTCTTCAATTGCCTTGCCAATGACTAAACTAACCCGGAAAGATGTTAAGTTTGAATGGAATTTTGATTGCGAAAATAATTTTGATGAATTGAAAAAGAGGTTGGTAACTGCACCTGTTCTTACTATTCCACATGGTGGAGATGGTTTTGTTATTTATATCGATGCTTCACACCAGGGGTTGGGTTGGGTTGTGTTTTTATGCAACATGGTAAAGTTATTGCTTATGCTTCTAGGCAGCCGCGTACACATGAACGTAATTATCCTACACATGATTTGGAACTTGCTGATATTGTCTTTTCTTTGAAATTATGGCGTCATTATCTATATGGTGAGGTATGTGAAATTTTTACTGACCATCAAAGCCTTAAGTATTTATTTACTCAGAAGGAGTTGAATTTGAGGCAGAGGCGGTGGATGGAGTTAATTAAAGATTATGATTGTACAATTCACTACCACCCAGGGAAGGCAAATGTAGTTGTAGATGCTCTGAGTAGAAAGGCTTCGGGCAGGTTATCTTGTATTCGGTGTGCTAGAGTTGCCCACATCATGGAATTACGATTGATGGGAGTAAAATTAAAGCTAGCAGATGGGGACATGTTCTTTGCTCATGTAAGCATGAGACCTTTGTTAGCTACCCGTATTCGTGATTTGCAAAGTCAAGATCATTTTCTTGAGAAGAAACGACAAGATGTCCGAGATGGTAAGTCTGAAGACTTTTGTATTGTGAATGATGGAACTTTATCGTATAAGCAGTGGTTATGTGTGCCTAATGTGTGTGGATTGAAAAATGAAATTTTAGATGAGGCTCCTAATTCCATTTATACTATGCATCCTAGTAGTACTAAAATGTATAGGGATTTAAAGGAGCATTATTGGTGGAATAATATGAAGAAAGAAATAGCTGATTTTATTGCTAGGTGCCTTATATGTCTGCAAGTGAAAGTGGAGCATCAGAAACCTACTGGTCTACTTCAGCCATTGCCTATACCGGAATGGAAATGGGATCACGTAACGATGGATTTTGTAGTTGGACTTCCTCGATCTAAGAAGGGGTAAGATTCAATTTGGGTAGTGGTGGACAGATTGACCAAGTCCGCTCATTTTCTAGCAGTCAAGACTACGTATACAGTTGATAGGTATGATAGATTGTATGTTAATGAGATTATTCGATTGCATGGAGCACCAGTATCTATTGTTTCAGATAGGGACCTACTTTTACATCCAAATTTTGGGATAGCTTGCAGTATGCTATGGGTACTAACTTGAAGTTTAGTACGGCTTTTCATCCTCAGACAGATGGGCAGTCTGAAAGGACAATACAGATTTTGGAAGATATGCTTAGAGCTTGTGTGCTTGATTTTAAAGGAAATTGGGATGAATATTTGCCTTTGATAGAATTTGCATATAACAATAGTTTTCAATCTACTATTGGTATGGAACCATATGAAGCGTTGTATGGTAGACGGTGTCGTACACCCGTATGCTGGGGTGAAGTTGGTGAAAGGAAGATAGAGGGTCCAAAGTTGATTGAAGTCACCACTGAAAAAGTGAAGATTATTCAAGATAGAATGAGAATGGCTCAAAGCAGACATAAAAGTTATGCGGATAAGCAACGAAAAGATTTAGAATTTCAGAAGGGGGATTATGTGTTTCTTCGAATATCACCATGGAAAGGAGTTATGAGGTTTTGAAAGAAAGGTAAATTAAGTCCACGCTACATTGGACCTTATGAAATTCTTGAGAAAGTCGGGATGGTTGCCTACAAGTTAGCGTTACCACAGGAGATAGCACGATTACATGATGTTTTCCATGTTTAGGAAGTATGGAGCGGATCCTTCACATGTAATAGTGGAACAACCTATTGCGTTGAAAGAAGATTTGAGCTATGTGGAAGAACCACTTGCAATCGTCGATAGGAAAGAACAAATATTGAGATCAAAAGTGATCCCTCTTGTGAAGGTTATGTGGAGAAGGAATTCCATGGAATAAGATACATGGGAGAGTGAGGATAGCATGAAGATGCGTTATCCATATTTGTTTGATTCGGACAACCAAGGTATGTCAATTTCGGGGACGAAATTTCCTAACAGGGGGAGAATTGTGACAACCCAAAATTAATTATGATAAATTATGTTTAAATAATGATTATCTTATGTGATATGGATAATATGTTATTAGTATATATAATTTTAAGTCATTATATTTAGTCTAACCCTAGCTTCATAAAGAATGAAAAACGAGTTAGTTATAAATGTGAACTTTTGATGTTTTCGGTAAGAATGTTCATGTTGGAGGCAAGTTTTGACTATTACAATATAATAACTGACTTGAGGTATAAACTAGATATTTGTATATATATGACTCAGGTTTGTAACACAATAAACGGTTCATCGAACGGACATCCGAGTGGGAAGATATTGTCTTTTTACGAACATGGGGTAAAGTAGTCATTTAGCCTTAAATGATATTTTGTTTTATATGATGCCACATGTTATATTTTGATTGGACGAAGGGGTGGTGACCTTATGCCAACTTATAACCCTTGAATTAAGCTCTTCCTTCAGCATATTTCAGCCATGGAAGAGTTTTAACCTAAGTAAAGAGAGTTTTGAAGTTTAGGAAGAAAGTGTGAGGAGAAATTGAAGAAAAATTCATAGAAAATTACATAAAAGCCCTTAAGATAATTCCATACATAAATCTTGTTTGATTTTTTTTATATTGCTGATTTAAATGATATAAATAATCATTTGTTTACTGAAATTCCATGTCTTGATGTGTACTCATGGATAGATGCATGTTTAAGCAAACTTGAATATGTAAACCCTTGAAATTTCTTTGTTTAGAAACCTTGTGTATTCAAACTATCATATCTTTTTGTATACTTATTGAAATTGATTTATTCCAATTGGAGCTTAAAATAGACTCATATATGTGTGACATATCCGAAAATCATGTGCAAATACCAAGAAATGAATCTTGGGTGATGGTTTGAAGTTCGGATATGAAATCTACCCTAAAAGAGTAAATATGCATACCATGTGTTTGATGTTTTCCTTGACATAGAAAATGAACTCTGAAAATTATGAAATTTTAAACTTCTATTGTTAAATATTTTTTCTGTAATTGGGTGAAATATCATAAAAATTTATGATGTATAAAAATTAGGAAAATTCTTGGAAGATGACTGAACAATAGATGAGCCTATAGGGCGGATTTGCTATGTGGTAAAGAAATGGGCATATCTTGCTCTAGGAAACTTAGAATGATGTGTCGTCTGTTGTGTTGGAAACATAATATGATAAGTATTGGATTAACAAGAAGAATTAAAGTTGGTTTGGAATGTAATTTGAATATGTTAGATATCATTACCGAGTCTAGATGGGACTTCATTTATGATGAATGATTTGAATTGAATCATATGATGCTTATGAATTGAGTCATGTTGAAGTTGTTCTTTGAATTGTTAATATTCTTATGATGATACTAATATTGTAAGAATGATAGGAATAGAAGAAGAACCGGCTGAACAAGAACCGGATAAAGGCAGGGGGAAAGACAGTTAAACTATCATGGTGAGTGTACTTATGATTGTCTCATATATGCAGATATATGAATATAGCCCTAAGAGAAGGATTTGTTTGGGTCTTATGATCCAGAATTGGTTTGAGTACTTTGGTATTCAGGATTTGTTTGGATATTCAAATATCCAGGATTTATTTGGGTCTTATGATCCAGGATTGGAATTGGACAAAGATCCAATGATTTGATTTGTCTTATGACAAGGATTTGTTGGAACTCATGTTCTAGGATTTGTTATTGCCAATGGGCAGAATTATTTGGATCTTATGATCCAGGATTTGTTATTACCAATGGGCAGGATTGTTCGGATTTTATATCCATATATTCGATATAGAATTGTTATTTCATTGTAGGAAAGGAGCACCTCACTAAGCTTAATGCTTACGGTTTATATTTTAATAATTTCAGGTTTGTATGCTGCCAGCTAGGATACCATATGATCGGTAACTTTGAGAGTTGCACCATTGGAAAGAGTCGGGGTTTAAATTATCATTGTCACATTGAAGATTTTAATATACTCACACATTGTATATATTGCGTTAGTATGGATTGAGTTGATGATTGTGAAATTTTATCATAGTTAATTATGGTATTGTATGTACGCTTAATTATGACTCTGATATTGATTTCATTATGGCATAATAATAATAATAATATGTTCATTATGCACAGCATGCAGAAAAATATTGATAAATGAAGTATATTTTCCAATGGGCTCAATATTATGATCCAATTATTCTAATAACAAATGATTAGTATCGATATTGGGTTTGGGGTGTGACAATTAGAGACTTAAAATCACATGTTGTAGAGGAAGTAGATATATTCTGGACATCTCAATCACATGTAGAGGATTAACCACGAATTTGTATGGATTTAGAAGCAAGAAATCTGGACAAAAATTTGAAGAATGGAAATTAAAAGAAAATTTAGGGTTCTTGAAGATTATGTACACTTTACCCCATTAATTCGTTATCGCTGATGAATTTTGACATATTTCATGTAAGAAATCATGTAGTTAGGTATATAGTACCAGTAGTATTATTTTTTGGGAGATTGTGGATCTTTAATGGAGATTTGGTTGAGGTTGGAGAGGCAAACCCATAACTTGACAACGACAGAATTCATCATAACTGCTTGATCGATCGATCGATCAAGAACATCGATCGATCAATGGTCGATCGATCGACCCCATTCCTCGATCGATCGATCCCACCTGGAAAACTGCGTATTTTTCTTCTTTTTGTTTAATTCGATAAAAATGCGTATGAACCCTTGATTATTATTGTTAGATCATATTGGGTTATAAAGAAGACCAGTAGGGTCTAGGTAGACTCCGTTGAGTGAAATTTAATTTAGGAAGAAATTTTGGGTTAAAGGGGAGTTATTCACACACAAGAAATCATGCGTACATTTCATAAAAGACCGAGACTCGTAGGGGAGTTAGACTAGAAGGTAAGTGCGAGTATACCTACTGAAATTATAGTTAGGGAGGTAGAATACTTCTAGAGATGAGAAGTAAGTATGAAGCAAATTATATATGAGAATAAAAGTGACGAATCCGTTATGTGAGATAATCGAGTAAAATGTGCTAAGAACGGATGATTATAATTATGGGTCGTGGGCGCACCTAATTTAGAAAATGTGAAATATTTATATACATGACTCTGTGATTGTACAGATATTATGTATCTGTGTAAAAATCATACCCGAGCTACTTTCTATCACGAAGGTTTTCGCGCCGGGACAGTCTTATCTCGATTGGGCCTTTATGGGGGATAACGACTTGTACCCTAGAAGATAGTATGCTTGATACAGGCTATTTGAGTGATGGTCAGATGGTCCTAAGAGACGTGAGGGTATGTTATGACCTCTTAGTGACTTGGAACTATACTTCGCCTCCAATTGTATGTGTTTTGTGTTAATACAGTTCGAGAGTGATTTCGAACTAGTATTTCCCTTAGTAGGAGTGATACGGGGACTTGATAGCAGAGTATGACAACACCATAGACTTTATGTGGGGTACCGATAGTATATATATTATTTGAGTGACTAATATATGTGTACTTAAATATGGGAACTTTCTACTGTGCATAAGAGTAGTTAAGTAATGAATAAATATTCCAACTTTATTGTAAGTGTTTGGGAATTTTGGTCACAATACTAAGTATTCTAAGTAATATAAAATATATGAGAGAGTTTAATTTTCAGAAATTAATTATCTTAGTATTAGTATTTTCTTAGGATTAACCGTATGGGAGAGTTAAGTTAAAATAAACTTATGAGGTTAATAGTGTGGTAGGCGTGCACACTAGATGAGAGGTGAGAATTGTTACATTAGTCGGTAAGCATTTTAAATACTTGCTAAACTATTCTTAAACTGTTTTACACTCGGGCTCTGACCCGTTTCCTATAATTTCTTTTCTCTTGTATATATATATGTATATATTACATGTACCCAACCACAGGGGCGCCATGCTTAGATTCTTTGGACCGAACGTGCTGCAACTTATGTGGGAGTTGAAGGACCTTGATTTAGATGACCTCTTTGTTGATTCTACTCTTATTTTAGTTCCGCTTAGTTAGGTCATGTGTCGCCCGTTTCTTTATTCAGTTCAGGATTTATCAAAGATTTATGTTCTTTTATTTTCAGTATTCGGTATTCTTTGGGATTTAATTCTTGTCAGAATGATTCATTTGTAGTTTTTAAACTTGGTATTGGTTTATCAGAATGGTTAAATTCTTGTGTGTTAATTGCCATCCATAACATTTATGCGATTATTAACTGTTGATTATTAAAAAGGTTTTCATATTGGAATTTAATAAATGGAAATAAGGTTTAAATTGTTTTCACACTTAGCTTAATTATTTAGGATGTTTAAACTGTAAATTTTATTTTGTGACAGTGATGCTAAGAATGAGCCAACTGTTCACTTTGATTTTAATTTAATAAGGGACTGATCACCCGGTGTTTAATTAGGCGGGGTGTCACAGTACCCAACTTATATTTGTTCCCATTGGCTTGAACCATAGCAGCGACATTGGAAATGGGGATTTCGAAATATCTTCAATGCAATTACAAGACCGGGGTGCTTTGAAAGAAGGTTATATTGAATACATAAGTACATTATGTGAGTTTTTTTTAATTTTAGTTGTATAAACTTATGAAACTATATATATAATTTGAATAATGGTTATATAAAACTATTTTTTATAAAGTACATTATATACATGAGCGTGAGGTCTTGATCGAATGCCAACTCTTTTCATTCGATAACATTGAGATACCAGTAGGCCTGAAGCACTTCATCTTATTTTAGCTTTTCTTTATCATGGCATCTCTCCAGAAAATAATTTTTAGACCCATTTTTAATTTATTACCATAATAAAAATATCCAGAACTATTTCCCCAATTCCAGACTAAATTATGTCTGTGATCAGATAAATTATGAAGATCAACTTCTTGAGGCGTCTATAATGGTGTGGAAGGAATGTTCATAGCATATTTGTTTATACATGCATCAAGTGTCTTACTGTACACTTTTAGTTATATTTGAATGCATGATGTCCAATGAATTGCCTTTTCGACATTTGCGACTTGGAGCCATGTTTTTATAAAATCTATTTTACTTAATTATATGCGATAATTGGTCTAAAATGAGACTATAAGGTGTTTCGTTGTGTCATGCCTAAATTTTTTTATGTGTTGTGACACATGCAAGGTGTTAAATATCCACCCGTTGTATGCTTTATATGGCCGAAATTTATCACATCTGATAGACGTACTGAGTGAGCTTCGGGACTGAGATAGACGTACAACACAAAGTGTATGCTTTATTTGGCAGAATTTATGACACCCGTTGCATTGTATTTTTTGTCCAGTGTTATTAGATCAAAAGTTTCTTAATTTATTTTGATAAAATAAGGGGTTCGATTATGCAGGTTCTCTATTGTGGAGAAGTTTCTTGAAAGTGGACAGAAGACCTCAATGGTTGAATGAATTTTCAATAAGTTTGCTGATTTGATTTATTCCGTACTCTTAATATTTTGTGGTATTGATTGTTGTATTTTTACCAAATGAGGATATCTTGGAGGGAGGGTTCATTGAGTCAGATATTTAAGATGGATGAGTTTGATTGTTGCCGATATTTGTCAGATGAAGAAAATGAACACTTGGAAAAATCACCTCTAACTCAAAAGTTCGATGTTGATGTATAAGATGATGATTGTTTAAAATTAAATAATGGTTTGGGGTCTCCCGAGTTTCTTGAGCATGAGCTTATAGTTGACGTGAGAGAAAAAAGTAAGTTATTTGACCTAATTCTTTAGAAGAGTCCATAAGCACTGATGGAGGTGGCCTAATTGCTTTCGGGGACTCAGTTGTTTAAACTTTAAAGTAAGTATGTCTACCTTGAGTTAAAAATAGTTTTACTCAGTGTTACTAAATTCTTCTCTTTGAGGAACAAATTCTACTATTTATTCTGGAGTATAGTTGACCATACTTTTCGAAGTTTAGTTGGCCATACAAATTCTGCAGTATAGTTGTCCATACAATTTATTCTGCAGTATAGTTAGTGATACAAATTCTACTAATAATTTTATTCTGAAGTTTAGTTGGCCATACTTTCCTTTTCATTTGAGTTGTCTTTGTAATATGGTAATCTTCATGTTATTTAATATGTTAATCTTCCATATTGGTAACCATAGTACTTTTTGTTCGTATTTCAAGAAATAGTGGCTGCCAGGAATTTTGTTGATCATGAAAGAGTGACAACAAACATTTCATTTTTGCTTTGTGGATCATCAAATAATGACAATAAATGTTTCATTTATGGATCATCATACAGTGACAATCAAATACTGACGTAAGATTTTTGATTACCTTATTACCTTTTCAATTTTGTCACATTATAGTATTCATGCTCAATGAATGTCATCTAAATTGGTTGTATTTATATAAATTTGTTAGTTTATGGCAAACACTTGGGATGTTAATTAGTAATCTTGGATATTCCTAAACTTTAATTTGGGATTACGTATATGTTCTCAACTAACTCCTTCTCTTTATCAATATGATATAACTATTGTTATTGATTTTAAATCAAACTAAAGTTAGAGTTTTATGTTCTTAAATTGTGGATTTCAAACTATGATTATCGATTAGGTTACGTTTTTTCTTAAGTCCTTCGCACCAAATGGCATTGGTGATCTCACAGTCACTCTCAAGGATGTAAGCATAAGCATTCAAGATGCAACGCTTTATCTGAGAATGAACGATGATGATGCTACAAACTATGTGTTGCCCCAGGATTGGAGTGTGGACCCCGCTACTCGAATGCTTACCTTGAATGAATGAGCAAAAGTTAAATCTTACCAAATTGTAGCATTTCACATGGTAAAAATATCATAATATGTCCAGTTGAATCATCTTTAACAAGGTAAATGCATTAAACTAAATGGTATCTCCCTCCCTATGTCAGACATCTATCTCAATCTCTATTTTTATTCAATTATAACTATATAAATATAAAGTCTTTTTCGCATCTGTTATGTTCAAATTTGAAGCGTTTTATCATCTAATAATGTTTCTTCTCCTACAAAATTAGTTTAATGCATTCTTTAAATTCATACGTGGTATAAGAATTTAGCGCGGAGAAAAAAATCAGAATTATTCATTTTATTTAGGCTTCTAGATGTATTCTTCCTTTTTTTTATAGATGTCTTTTATATAGGTTGTGTTAAGAAGTTACAATGCAATTTGGGATTTAAAATTTCTATATAGGTTATACATTGAAGGTAGAAACTACTGAAGGCAGAATCTGAATTTGGTATGTAAAATCTTTTTGTGTAATGCAACCAAAATTTATTGAAGGCATAATCTACTAAAGAAGGAGATCATTTGCTAAGGTACATTCCTAAAACTAGCTTATGTGTTTCTCCAATTTCTTCTACCACTGGTTTAAAGCCTGCAAAATTTCCTTTAAAATACCTGGGTGGTCCACTGTTCAAAGGCATGAGGAAAGTAGTTTACTTTGGAAATATATTGTGACTTCCTATGAATTAACTTAAATATATGAATCTAGAGTTGATATGTTTTTGTTTCTCAAGTGCAATAAGGGGAATTTGAAATGTCCTGCTTCGTTACGAAGTTAGAGTTGAAGCGGTAGGATGACAGAATGTATGATTTTGAATTAGAGTTGACGGGGAATTTGAAATGTGATAGAGTTATAATCTATAGATTTTGAATTATTTTTTTTTCTTTCATTATTTAATTTTTTTTATCAAATTAATTGTTTTATTAGCGATAAGGGTGGGGAAAAGCCCCCCACCAGTGGCTTACATCATAAAAGGATCAATGTGAGCTCCTATAAGTGGCAAAGCCTCTATAATATCCATACAAAATCTAGATTTTATGCATAGAATAGGAAATTTCTAAACGCCATTTTAATCTCCCCGCAAATCAGAAAAAGTAACGAAGATTCTTTCATTGGGACACCCTCATACATGCTTTTGTTTCTCGCGCACCACAAATGCCAACAAATGTAGGCTAGTATAGTCCGACATGGAATTCCTCTAATCTTGTCACCTTTAGAATTAATCCACCAATTCATTAGGTTACCACTAAAGTTTGAAGAGATAAACTTTAGACCAATAATATTGTAGAACCGACGCCAAATATTTTGAACGATAGGACTACCCCAGAAAAGATGGTCTTTGTCTTCTTCACAGGCCTCTATACAACATCTACATTTCGAGGCAAGAGGAATATGAATTACTTTGATGTTCTCGTCAATAGAAATTCCTTTATGGAGGAGCCGCCACATGAAACTGAATTTTTTGGGGAAATCCTCTTATCCCAAGTTAGAGAAAAGGATCGTTGAATACAACCCTTATCTCTCACCAAATGCCAAGCTGATTTAATTGAAAATTCCCCTTTCTTTGACAAAAGCCATTTTCCTGAACCAATTTCAAAATTTTCAAAAACTTCCTCCCAATTATTTTGCATTCGCTTCCATACCTGAGAAGATGTAGAAATAGTACCTCTGAAATTTTGTGCTTCCAACTTTTTGTATTTGACATGCATGAATCGGGACCATAAAGAGTTGGAATTAAAAAATTTCCACCACAAATTATGAACATAAGCAAGAGCAAGATCAGTCATGGATCTGAGATTCAGGCCTCCTTTTTCCTTTGTGTTGCAAATGTCCTTCAAGTTCACCCATTGGAATTTCGTCATGTCTTCCTATTTACCCCATAAAAATCGGCCTAGCAATTTGTTGATGTGATGGGGAACATTTATCGGAGGATTAATTTCTGCCAGAAGATGGAGATGCATAGATTCTGCCACTAATTTGATAAGAGTAATCCTTTCCGCTTGAGATATACTTTGATGATTCCTGTAATTAAGCTTCCCAACCAGCTTGTCAATAAATTTAGTGAAGTATGATTTCTTTTTCCTGCCTGCAAATAAGGGGATCCCCAAAAAAATGATTGGAAGATTTCGGCATTTAAAACCTGTGACCTTTTCCATATTTTTTTGTGCCACGAGATTCATTTCCCGACAGATAGAATGATATTTTGTTGCAATTTACCACTTGCCCCGAGTGATTTTCATACTCTTTCAAAAATTCCATGAAGTGCTTTAGGGATCGACTATCACCATTTTCAAATATAAGGGTGTCATCTGCAAAAGAAAGACAAGAGATAATTGGGCAACCCCTGGTTAGTGCAAAATGATTCATATTTCCACTTTCCATCATTTTTTGGATTCCACGGTTTTGAACTTTCGAGGCTAAAACGAATAACGCCGGTGATAGAGGGTCTCCTTGTCTCACACCATTTTTTGATTTAAAAAATTCAAATGCCTTCCCGTTAACGACTATCGAGTACCAATAATTTGAGATCAATCTACAAATTAAGTCAATCACTGTTTCTGAGAAGCCAAAACTCCTAAGCGTTTTGATGATGAACAACCATGATATTCTATTGTACGCTTTCGACATATCCAGCTTAATGATAAGGTTTGATCACCTCACTTTTTTTTAAAGGATGACATAATCTCTTGAGATAAAAGAACATTTTATAATATTGAGCGACCTTTGATAAAACTTGATTGAGCTGGAGATATAATATTAGGTAAAATTTGACCAATTCTTTTCGCAAAAAAATTTGAAATAATTTTAGACGAAAAGCTACAAAGACTGTTAGGCCGAAGATCGCCACAAGATTTAGGATTGTCAATTTTTGGGATTAATACCACGTTCGTTGATGTCCAACTAACTGGTAATTCGTCTCTAACAAAAAATGATCCTATAGCCTTGTGTAAATAAAATTTAATAATATCCCAGCAAGCAATAAAAAAAATACCATTGAATCCATCTGGAGCTGCTGCCCCATCTTTATTCATGTCGCCTATAGACTCGTGGATTTCTTGAATAGACGGGATAATGCTGATCAACTTATTATCTTCTGGTTGCACTATATTGGGAATGCATTCCCAGAAATCTTCGGACCCAAGTTTTTTAACTCTGTTACTACTGGACCGTTGTTACCTCAGATTAACTGACTATTTTCTAGTGTATCGTGGCTGCCCAGATGAACTTGGGAGAGCTTCCATGCCAGCGTATTGACGCAGTCTCGAACTGCCATTGTTCCTACTGACGTCAACGGTTCCGTCTGAACTAAGGATTTGCTGGAACGAACTCACGATTTCCTGCTAGACCTCTTGATCATTTGTTAACCACTTCCCTTGGTTATTCAGAATTCTGTATATGCTGAGCTTGTCCCTTTTCTTCCTCATGGCTGCATGGAAGAACTTCAAGTTCGCATCCCCTTCTTTGACCGATTTTGTTCTAGACTTTTGTTTCCAGTATTCCTCTTCTCTATTAAGGACTGTTAGGTATTCCTCTTGGGTTCTGTGGAATTTAATCCTATTTTCTAAAGAAGGGTTTGAATCAAATTCCATCTCGACCTCCAATATATCATCTTCTGCCTTTCTATCCATTTGAAAAATATCTCAAAATTTACTTCTCAACCATATTTTGAGAATGGATTCTACCCTTTTAAGTTTCTCCGCAAAAACATTTAAGGGTCTACCCTTGACATAATGATTCCAAGCTTGTTCCACCACCTTAAAGAATTCTTCATTTTTATGCCAGAATGACAGAAATTTGAAAGGTTTGGAATTGGGGTTGTTTTCTACTTTAGTTTTGAGTAGAAGTGGGCTATGATCCGATTTAGTCCTGTTGAGATGTTCCACCGAGCTAATAAAATTCCCATTAATCCATTCGGTATTACCCACCATTCTATCAAGCCGAGCCCATATACGAGCATTACCTTTGCGATTATTACACCAAGTAAATTGGGAACCTTTGAAATTAATTTCTTGTAACCCTACATTTAAAGTGACAAGTTGAAGTCCATCACCCCTTCCGAATTTATTTCATTCCTTCTAATTTTTTCGTCATTTGAGGCCACTATATTAAAATCTCCTCCAACTAACCATTTCATATCTCCCAGGTTTGATAAATATTAAAGATCATGCCACAATGACATTCTTTCAAGTCTATTGCATTTCGCATAAATTGCCGCAAAAAGGATCGTATTGGCAAAAAAGCTATTGGATAACCAAAAGGAAAGCGATTGAGACCCGTCATGAGCTAAAGTTACCTTCCAATTATTTTTCCAAAAGATCCAAATTTTATTATTGCTATTGGCCAAAGCACCCTCAAAATTTATCTTCCTACACACCTCTTCAAGTTTATTTACTTCAATTTTTGGTTATAATAAAGCCACAATGGAAATCGAGTGCATGTGAATTAATCTTTTAAGTCTTCGAACCGAGGGACCATTTCCCACACCTCTAATATTCCAAAATAGACCTTGGATCATTGAGAAACAATAAAGATTAAAGTTTTAGAATTCTTACCACCGAAACGGGTTTGAATTTTAGGAGTATTCATGGATGCATAATTCTTTCTTGGCCTTCTCTTTCTAACTACTGTAAAGTCAGCTTCTTCCTCTACTGTTTCTTCCACCAATATCTTCTTGTCAAATCTTGGAATTTTTTTGGAAATTCCTTGTGAAAAGGACTCCCACTCATCATTTACCTCTCCCACCAAGTGAGTTTCCGAATCTAAAGCATATAGGTGTCGCCATTCTTCTGCTATGTTCCTGTCAGTTGAGATTCTTGGTGCCTTAGGAGATATGAAGAGATTTTTCATGGTTGTGGGGGCCATAATGACTTTACTAAGTTTTGGAATATTAGCCATATCATAATCCCAATCATTTGTAGGTTTCTCCACGTCTTCATGCAAGCAAGGGTTAACGTCATTATTAACATTACCCGGTTGAATCTCTCCTTCTTCCAACTTCGAGTTTACAGTAGCTAAAAACTTAAAAGAATTGTTTATATCTTGTGCCATGTTTTGCTTAGCGGTAAAAACTGCTGTTAAATTCTTGATAGCTTATGTAGACCTGGGTATATCAGTATCATCTTGCACCTTATTTCTTATAGGTCCCACATCTTCTTGAGTCTTCTGGATTGGTTTCCACATAGGTTTTAGCGTCGGCTGAACTTCTTGAGAGATTTCATCTACCTTCTCCACCATGGTAGTGTGATTGTTTTCCTTCTTACATCTTAAGCTGTCATGGCCCAGTTTCGAGCAGATATGACAATAGGGAGGAATGTTTTCATAGAAAATCTTCTGCCAAAACCCTGAATCATTCGTCTCTAACCAAATCCTCTTGGGTAGTTGTTTCATCACATTAACTTCGACGCAAACCCTAGCCATGCTAGGTCGAGATAGAGAACCCTTAGCCTCATCAAGCTTAATGGGATTCCCAATCCCTTTAGTAATGGAACAGAGGTGGTCTTGGAAAAAATGTGCAGTTGCAGGTATAAATTTGAATGTATAAATCTCAAGTATAACCGAAGAATAGTCTTCTGTAAGTTACATTATGTTCTTTATTTACCCTTATTCAAATTGGAGGAATACTTCATGTTTGTTTTTTTCGTTGAAATGTAATGCATTTCTTTCTTAGATCAATATAATGTAGAGCCATAGAGATATTGTTCCAAAATTCAAGCATTGCAACTTAGATTAAATCCATATCATAACTAGCTAATGTATTTAGAGCATATAGTAGTTGAGATGTTTGATTGATTATACTATTTTCACTATCTTTTGAGTCGATGTGATGTGCAACTTTTCTACTTTGTAACCGCTGAATGAATAGTTACAATTCTGCTACTTTTAATTATTTTTTTTAATGGTAGTGATGGAAGTTCTATTCTCATGTGATCTTCCTATATCACCCTGTTTTTTAATGGTGCTTCCATGAAAAGTAGTATCTTTTTTTTAAAGAATGTTAAAATTACTTAAAACGTCTTTGTATGACTTTTATTATTAGTTGAACTAATTCAATTCTGTGTTATCAGTTGCTAACTTCATATACGTTGTGGTTTTCATGATGAGAAACTATATGTAGGTGGTCTTGAAAATATGATGTTAAAGTGACACTCAAACATGTATTATACATTTGTATAGATTACAATTAGTGTTTCCATCCCCGATCCTCGCAGTGGGAGGGATAAAGAAGATGGGTGTCTTCGTCTCGAGAGGATCTTGGTCCCGCGCATCCCTCTCGGGAGCGCTTCGGCTAGCTTCGCTGATGAGATGAAAAATGTAGAGAGATGGAGTTGCCCGTCTATTTTACTCAAAATAGATCAAATAAAAGGGAGCCATCCCGAAGGACAACATCCAAAGAAATACTGATACATACGAAACCAAAATGATTTGAAAAGGGTTCGGAGGCTAAGTTACGAAATGAGAAGGTGTTAGGCACCCATTCCGCCCTTACGGTCTCTCATGGATTATTGATATTTTACTTTATTTCCCCATGATATGTGTGTATGTGTATATGTAGTGGAGATAGGAATCATCGACTTGTATCATGGAAGAGATAAAGCTAGTCATCCGTAGGAATGTCCCTAAAAGTAATATTAGAAAATATGATTTACATGGTTATCCTTGCATTGATCGTTATAATGGAACGATAATGCATGTGGAATAATAGTCCACTAAAAACAAATATATGTATATGTAAATATATAGATTTTAGAAGAAATATGTTTATTGAATATATAAAGAAAAGAAAATGAGAGAAAAGTAGGAATAGGACTCGAGTCTCGAGTTTTACCTCGAGATGCCTACGTAGCCTATAGAAGCATCAAAGTCCACATAGTTCGTATGCAAAACGAGGGGTGGAATTTATCCCATAAATCCAATCGGGGACTTCTCTTATATGTGTATGTGTAAAAAAAGTGTTTTAGTTGTGAGAAAAGTGTGAGAAAAGAATGAGAATTCCCGTTTGGAATTTATAAGCAAGCCCTCTTTTTCTTATTTTTTTTGGGTTTTATTTATATGAAAATAAGAGATGTGCAATAATACTAAATAAAAAGTATATTAGGATATGTGAGAGAGAATAAAAGTGCTAAGTAATAAAATAAGTTAATGCAAATTTAGGAGAATTTGAAGAGAGAGTTGAGAAAGTTGGACCTTCTTGAAGATCTTGAGGTGGATCTTGGATGTTGGAGAGTAGCCCTTGCACTTGGGTGATGATGGAGGGTAGTTAATTCACCAAGTTTGATGAAAAAGATGATGAAAGGTGAAGGTTGGAAAGGGATTTGGATGTGGAAATCACACTGACTTCGAGAGGGGTTTTCTGAGCTTACTGAGAGTGATGGATTTTAGATCTTGTGTGTCTTTGCAATGAGGTGAGGCCCTCCTTTTTATAGGCCCAGGGCATTACTGATTGGCATAGTCTTGGTCCTGCCAATTGGCAGGTGTGTTTAGGCGCACTGCCTGGAAACCTGTCGTCGGGCAGTCTCTTTCAGGTTCCTTCGAAAAATCGGTCGTAGAGCGAAAATTATTGATCGAATCGTGCACGGGGAAAACTGTTGGAAAGGTACTTTGGAGACCTTCAAAATTATTTGGACTTCTCCCGGGTCCAGGAGTTGACTTTGGGTCAAATGTGGCTCGAAAGCGTTCATCGATCCTTTGGACGGGGGATCGTTGAACGCAAACGGATCGTTCATCCGTATGGTAAGTTAGAATCGCGCACGGGGTAGACCGTTGGAAAGGTTAGGAGATTTACTTCGACATTCCAAAGAGTTTGGCTCGGTTTGGGAAGTTGACTTCTATCAACTGGGGCCTGGAAGAATTCGGTGACTTTTTAGAGTAAAACGGAACGTTCGTCCGTACCGTAAGGTAGAGTTGTGCACGGGGTGGACCGTTAGAAAGGGGTTTCAGTTCCCTTTGAAGATTCATTTAGTCTCGATCGAGGTGAAGAGTTGACTTTGGTCAAATGGATCCTGGGAGTGTCCGATGGCCTCCTGATCAAGTTTCGAGGGAAAATGGGTCGTTCGTCTGCACCGTAAGTCAGAATCATGCACGGAATGGACTGATGGAAATGGGTTTAAATTCCCTTTGGAAATTCATTTAGTCTCGGTCGAGCTAAAGAGTTTGACTTTTGGGTAAATGGAGCCTGGGAGTGCCCGATGGCCTGTAGGTCAGTACCTGGGGTATGACTTAGGTTTGTAGCGATGGGGGGAGGTGCTAGGGACCTACGAAGAGGTTAGGGGGTGTTAGAATGGGGTGTCTACAGAGCCCCTCGACGAGTGAGTTTGGAATAAACGATAGCCGTAGAATAGACACCGCATGATGCCTTTGAAAGAGAATGATCGATTCAAAGGGTTGAGGTCGATTATGAGGACCTAAGGATGAGGATGACCAGTTCTGCGGGTTGAAGCTGATTCTGAGGGATTGAAGATGAGGGGGACTGACTCTGCTAGTTGATGCCAATTTTGAGGGCTTAAGTTGAGATGACCAATTCAGCGGGTCGAAGCCAATTCTAAGGGCTTAAGTTGTGGTGACCAATTCTGCAGGTCGAAGCCAATTCTGAGGGCTTAAGTTAAGATGTTCTCAGGGAACTCTGCTGGGGAAATTACCTCGTGATTTTGATTTGAGCTGGGAAGCCGATTGTTGGGGAGATCCTCATATATTTTGGAGATGTTTGTGGAGGAATATCCAGTCTGATGCTATAAACTCCACTAGGGAAGTGATTAGGTGGTCCAGGGTTTGGACGTATTGCTCGGGGAAATTTGACACCTTAGGAGATGATCCTGAAGTTTGGAATGCTTTAGGGGTTCTCCGAGGACGTTGCCGGGAGGAGATTTACTTAGATTCTGAGTGTATCACTGGGGAAATAGGTGTTCCGCTTGAGGGAGTACGAAATTTTCTTAGTGAAAATGTTCTAAATCCCCCTCGGGATTTTTAGGAATTTTCTAAGGATTTTTCAGGTTTTCTGGTATTTTTTGGGAGAATCTGTACGAAAATTTATGGGGGGTGCCGGTCAGCATGGTGTGGAGGGTGCCATTTAGTAGTGGCATGGACTTTTGGGATGCTTCGAGAAGGTAAAAGGTCAGTGCCGATCGGTAGGTGGGGGCGCAATGCCGATTGGCATGACCCTTGACTTCCTATAAAAAGGGGCAGGCTCCCCTCATTGTTCACAGCTTTTTACCTTCTCTCTTTCTGAGATTTTCTTCTATGAATTGTTCTAGCATTCCATAATCTAAAAAATGGTCGCTTTTGTGGGCACTGTGGTACACATGGAGTGGTTTGCTGTTGACGACTAGGAAAATGTGGAGTGGAGGGCCAGGGCTCCTATTGCTTTGTGGAGCGAGAACTCTTTTGATGCATTCGAGCCAGTTGCGGATGAGCGGACTTTGCTGCGGGAGCCGTCGCGTCATCGTTCTTCTAGGGTGGTGAACCCTGGTGGTTATGTGTAAGTATAAGATGACTTTTGGCATTCTTTTTTGATGATTTTTTTTTTTTCTTGGATTTTGACAATGTTTTTCCTTCGACAGTCTGATGTTTCTTTGTTGACTATGCGTGCCCGTGGGATGATGGGGCTTAAGGATGTCTAGGAGCACCTTTCACCTGTGGTGCATTGGTTAGTATCGTCAGCAGGCTTTGGGAGGCTGGCGTCTGTGCTGGATGAGACGCCTCGTTCGACGACGGTCTTATGCACTTTGGGGGAGAGGTGGTGGGACACTACCCATAACTTCCATTTTGGTTTTGGGGAGATGACTGTGACTCCCATAGATGTGCAACAACTATTGGGGCTGGATTGCGATGGAGAGAAAATATAGGTGGATTGTTCCCTGCGGGTGAGGCCGGAGGCAGTGCGGGTGGCGCTCGGTGATGTGGGGAGGATAGTATCTGGGGACTCTATTTGTCTGTCCCTGCTGAGGGATGTTTTACTGAGTAGGGTGATTGATGTGGAGTATGGGCTGCAGGTGAAGCAGATGGCCTGATTGTTCATTTTGCTGGTGTTGGAGTCATTTCTGGTGGCGTCGAGTGACAATGTCTTCCACTTATAGTTTTTGCCATATTTGAGGATGTTTTCGAACATCCCTCTCTGTGATTGGGGGAGCCTGACTTTGGCCTTTATTTTTCTCTGGATGCATTTAGCCGGTGCTGCCAACAGACTTTTACTGGAGCCACGTATCTTCTTGAGGTATTTTTTTAATTTGCGCATTTTCCTTTCATGCATTCATATTTTCCTTGTGCGTCTCTTTTTGATTGCGAATTTTTGTCTTTGGAAGACGTGGTTCTATGAGGTGATTGGGTGTAATACCCAGCTGATTTCTCTGAAGCATGTGAACATTGGGAACTTTTATTGGTTGTATTGGTGGTGGAAGGCCAATCAGCAGTCGAGGAAGTCTCTCTCTGGAGGTCGTATGTCAGGTCTTGAATGTCCTGACCAGTGATAGGGTAAATTTTTCCTTCTTCAGTTCTAGTCTTTGTGTTCTCTGATTCTGTATTTGACATATATCTGCTGGGGATTTTTCGGGTGACCTTTTACCCTTGGGGGATAGCTGTTCAGGACACGGGGTTGACTTGGGTGAATGCGCAGATGAGGCGTATGTTGGCGCATGAGTTTGGACACTATTGGTATCTCGAGGAGAGGGTGGTCCGACAGATTTCTAAGGAGGAGGTGGCGGTGCCACCTGCGAGGCCCCCTATGTCTATGAGGCAGGAGCGGCTGTTGCTAGAGGATGCGAGGATCGCGATGATGATTGGCGAGTCCTATCTATTGTACACCGATACGGCTGTGCCGTATGATTATATGGACTTTGTGACGAGCTGGCTGATGGATCCCAGCATATATGATGCACTGACCTTCCCTCCCACGGGTTCGAGTAGTCTAGTGGGTTCTCCCATAGCGGTGGTGGTTCGTCGACATCTGCGGAGATGGCGACTTCGGAGGTCCCCTTTGTAAGGTTGCATACCCCTTCATACAACATTTGGCAGGTTACTGGAGGGATGGTGCCTATGTTGCATTGTCCTTATGCGATGGACCCGAAGGAGTTGGGTTTGATAGAGGAGGTTCTTTATCCTTTGCTATATCTTTCTGTTCTTCGCTTTTCCTTCTTTTTGGTTTCTTTTGATCTTTTCTGCTTGATACTGATTTTGCCTTTTCTTACATCAAGTCCGGGTGTCCACCACTTGGCTAAGGGATATTAGGGACTGGATGTCTTCTGCGACTCCCCATATTTGGGATGCGGTTCCTGTTCCTTCTTTCTTGGTGCCGTCTGCCTCATCCGCGGAGGAGTCTTGTTCAGGTAGCGGTGGTGCGTCATCTCGTCGTAGGGGAAAAAGAGCGCATCGCATGGATGGGAGTTCTTAGAGAGAGAGAGAGAGAGAGAGAGAGAGAGAGAGATAGATAGATAAATAGAGATAGATAGATTGATAGATAGATAGATAGATAGATAGATAGATAGAGATAGAGAGAGAGAGTGTAACACCCCGTATTTTTGGTACATTTATAATTTAATTAATTCGGAAATTCTAAATTACTAAGTGTGTTGTAATTTAATGAATTAATTAGGATAGAAATATATATAAATATTAATCTGGGATTGAATGGTTAATATTTAGGGAAAACTTATTTACTAAGTGAATAGTAATAATGTAATTACGTCATCTCGAGTATTAATGACGAGGTATGTACTTATCACATCCGGAAGTCGGTATAGGCTATATTGGGTGGGGGATAAGTATTTTTATAAATTAATTCGGATGCAAATTCTGAGTGTACAGTTGAGTCCGGATGGGCCGAGATAGTCGGAAAAGTGTACCCGGGGGTAGTAAACGGGTCACGGGACGTTTTTAGACATAGTCGGGCGCACTCGGGGACATTTTGGTCACTTGGGCTTGGCCCATTAGTCAAAAAACGTGAATTGAATTATTAACCTAATAAAAAGAAAATTTAGGATGGCTGAGCTTAATTAGAAAGAGGAACTAAAGGGTCAGGAAACCCTAGTAGCAGCCAAGCCAATTTGGGGATCTCAAAATACCAACAAGGTCATCTTCAACCTTGGAATCCATCACAAATTCAGACACTACGAAACCTAAGGCAAGTGAATAACTTGCAATTAGCATTAAATCTGTCTTTCAAATTCATATTTGTGTGCTGTTATGAATTAAAAATTCATTTTGGGATTCACGGTATAAACATGGGGTTTTGAAAATTCAAAAGAAAACATGAATCTGTTTTGGGACGAAATTATGAGGAGTTATGAAAAATCTGATATTGGATTACTGATGTATACCTGTTAGAATGATATTCAGTTAAACCAAAACGAATTAAATGAAGAAGTTCGGAGTAATACGTGTTTAAGTAAAGAAATGGATTTTTCCCCAAAAAGTTATGAATAAGTTGTTTATGGACGAATTGATGATTGTTGTAGGCTTTCTGGGTAATCCTAATAAGGTTTTTAGTATACTCTGGTGATAAGAAGGCTTAAAACTCATGATAGAAGAAGTTAGGGTTTGAGGAATTCCGTCCATGGTTGCCCTGTCTCCGCGAGGAAGACGAAGACCTTCTCGATCGATCGATCGACGGTCTGGGGTCGATCGATCGACGCTCGCCAGAATCTGGCAGTTTCGCCAGTTTGTTATATAAGAGGAAAAATTTATATAAAAACCCCTATGTAATTAATTATGGAGGAATTAAATACATAAGTTGAATCTAATTAATTATAGATGAATTAATTAGGGTTTGAGGCAAATAAATTAGAGTCGGAAATTTTGACTCGGGTAAATTTTGGGTTACGAGTGTAAAGTCCAAATTTATGGTGGGGGCGACACCAAAATAACTGAATTAATTAAAGTGAAATTTAATTAACATTTAGAGTTGGACCAAAAACTCTTAATAAATTTTATAGGCTCATATTACGGATTTAGCAAAAGATATAGCCGGGACTTTTATATGTATATATATATACGGAGGCGATTGTATATATATGTGATGTGTACTATTAATATCGGTGATTAGATATTTTGTACTATAGTGCTATAGGGGGAGGTTGCGCGTAGTGGATGAATCCCCTAGCTTGAGGAGTAGGGTGAGTATATTCCCAAGGTCATAGCGTCCGTTATATGGGTGAGGGACAACTCACTTTCAGGGAAGGAATATGACCGCCTCCAGTATATTATTTTTATCAAGTTGGTGTGAGAATTCTGACTTGGGATAACTAGGCTACGTGATGTTTACCTAGTGGGTTAGCACTTTATAGAATTTATATTCCGGGAGTATTCTGCTCGGGAGGTTGCAAGTTGTTATATATTACAGTATGAATGTGAATGCTGAAATATGATTATAAGTATATAATGAAATAATTAATTATATACGGGTTATTAATGAAAAGGGAGTTATTTCACACGTATAACAAGTGTAGAAGTTATATAAATATAAAAAGGGAAATGATATAGTTAAGTTGATGTTACTAATAACTTATGAATCATATTCACTACACACTCAGTTAGAGTAGGGTGGGTATGAAGGCACTTTGTTAAATATCTAGTCATGAGATGAATAACTAGGTAATTTAATTAAAGCGTTAATAACGTATATTAGAGGAAGGGGTAAGGAAGTCCTCAAGAGAGTGCGACATTTACAAAAAAAATATGAAGAGCATGTATATTTATTTTATCACTGCAAGTTAATCATTTGTTAAATGTTTTCAAATGTTTTGGGTACTAACCCTTGCTATAAAATTTAAAAAAAAAAACCTTTTAGGTGTCCAGCCACAGGGACGCCAGCCTTGACCATATTCCAGAAATCCGATGCTGCAGCATATGTGGATGTTGCGGGGTTTTGATAGACGCCTCATTCTTCATTCTTAATGTAGAAGTTCCTGATTAGTATTCGAGCATGTCGCTCACTTTTCATTTAAATGTTTTTAGACTTGTTGGGATTTTATTCTTGTCTTTATGGGATTTATTATTTGGACCGTTGGTTTACTCGGTCAATCATATTCTTACTTGTGGATGATAAATTCAGCTATCTATGATTGTTTATAGTTTTTATTGTCTGCATGGGTTTTGTTTAAATAATGAAAGATAAAAAAATGGCACCAGTCTATTTTTCTCACTTAGGTGGTTAGTAATTTAATATGACGACAGTGATGCTAAGAATGGACCAAATGAGAATCCTGTTCTAACTTGATTTAGGACTGATCACCCGGGATTAATTAGGCGGGGTGTCACAGATGGTATCAGAGCATCAGGTTCTAGAGTCCTTAGGATCTGTGCGGCTTTCTACGTTTCAGCGTAGCGTTCGGTTGTTATAGAGCCCTATTATTAGGACTGTTGATTATATTTTCCGCTTGTGAGTTATCGCATTCCTGCTATTAGTTTTTGTATAAATTGTGTACTTATACAATTCAATCTATTTCAGATGCCGCCAAAGAGACAGAGATCGGAGAGGGATGAGGCTAGAGATGAGGTGAGGGAGGCTCGCCAGGAGCCACAGTTACCGCCACCCCCACCCCCACCCGAGTTGATTTCTACCACTCAGGTAGCAGTGATAGTGGCCTAAGCGGTCAAGACAGCGATGTGAGCTATGGCAGCTCATTTTCCACAGCCCCAGGCACCACCTCCATTGGCTCCAGCAGTTCAGGCTCCAGTGGGGCCACCATCTTGGCAGCGAGTGAGGGAGACCTTTCAGAAGGGTCACCCACCTGAGTTTCGAGGTAGCACCAATGTGGTCGAGGCTTGTGACTGGAAGAAAAACATTCAGCGCCACCTGCGCATGTTAGAGTGTACAGAGGTGCAGAAACAGATGCTGGCTACTTTTCGTCTGTCAGGGGCAGCCTTACAGTGGTGGGAATCCGTAACCACAGCTGAGGAGCGGGATTTGATGCCGATTTCGGAATTCTGGGTGCGGTTTGACCGCAAGTACTTCCCTCCAGCAGTAGAGTCTGAGATGAGAAAGAAATTCAGCGAGTTGGTACAGGGTGACAGGTCAGTAGCAGAATATGAGGAGGAGTTCACCCGTTTGGCAAACTTTGTGCCAAACGAGGTGAGCGATGAGGAGCGGAAGAAGTCCAAGCTCATGGATGGCCTAGCCTGGAGAATCAGGCAGCACTTGATTGGAAATCCGGCGTTAGTGACTTATACAGATGTCATTAATGCCGCACTTGTACATTGCCAAGATCATCGTTTCCATGCTAAGGGGAACAAGAAGGCAGGTGAGCCGAGCCAGCAGGGCAAGGCGGTCACTAGTAGTGAGACGAGTGGCACACAGCAGCAGGTCATCATTCAGTAAGGGAATCAGGCTAAGAAGTTTAAGCCTGGTGGGTTCCGACCGGGAGGACAGGGGTTCAGACAGGGGCAACCAGGCCCTAATCAGCAACAACAGGTTCCTCAGGGCCGTCAGGGCCAAGGGAACAACGGGGGAGGCCAACCGGGCCAGCAACGTCAGGGCCAGCAGGGCCAACGACAGGGTGACGACCAGAAACGCTGTTTCTCCTGTGGCCAGCCAGGACACTTCAAGAGGGAGTGCCCGCAGAGGGGCAGGGGCCAGCAGCAGGGTGCCCAGCAGGGGCAACAGGGTCAGATGCCGCCAGCAGCAGCAGCCCCACCCGCCCCACCCGCCCCACAGCAGCAGGGGCAGATGCACTACAGACGTGTGTATAACGTTCGGGACGTGTGTATACTCACCCTACTCCTCAAGCTAGGGGATTCATCCACTATGCGCAACCTCCCCCTATAGCACTATAGTACAAAATATCTAATCACCGATATTAATAGTACACATCACATATATATACAATCGCCTCCGTATATATATATATATATATATATATACATATAAAAGTCCCGGCTATATCTTTTGCTAAATCCGTAATATGAGCCTATAAAATTTATTAAGAGTTTTTGGTCCAACTCTAAATATTAATTAAATTTCACTTTAATTAATTCAGTTATTTTGGTGTCGCCCCCACCATAAATTTGGACTTTACACTCGTAACCCAAAATTTACCCGAGTCAAAATTTTCGACTCTAATTTATTTGCCTCAAACCCTAATTAATTCATCTATAATTAATTAGATTCAACTTATGTATTTAATTCCTCCATAATTAATTACATAGGGGTTTTTATATAAATTTTTCCTCTTATATAACAAACTGGCGAAACTGCCAGATTCTGGCGATCGTCGATCGATCGACCCCAGACCGTCGATCGATCGATCGAGCAGGTCTTCGTCTTCCTCGCGGAGACAGTGCAGCCATGGACGGAATTCCTCAAACCCTAACTTCTTCTATCATAAGTTTTAAGCCTTCTTATCACCAGAGTATACTAAAAACCTTATTAGGATTACCCAGAAAGCCTACAACAATCATCAATTCGTCCATAAACAACTGATTCATAACGTTTTGGGGAAAAATCCATTTCTTTACTTAAACACGTATTACTCTGAACTTCTTCGTTTAATTCGTTCTGGTTTAACTGAATATCATTCTAACAGGTATGTACCAAAAATACGGGGTGTTACAGAGTGATAGATAGATAGATAGATAGATAGATAGAGAGAGAGAATGTGGGTTCGGTCTGATTCCCGTTATTTTTTTGCTTTTCTTTATTTTCCTGCAAAAATGATGTAACACAAAAAAAATATCTATGCAATGCAATGAATTTTTTTATTATCTTCTGTTAGTAATGAATGAATGAATGCATATGCGCTTTTTACTTTCCTGCTGAGACCGTAAAAAGAAATATTTTTGGGATTTTGAGGAAAGTTTTATTTAAAATGAGAATTCATATAAAGCTGTAAGGGGATTTTGAAATTCTGTTGAGAATATCTATTTATTTTTATTGGGCTTTCTGATTTTGATAAAAGAGGAAAAAGGTACATTTCTAAAAATAGGGGGTTGCCGATAGGCAAGCACCTTGTCTTGCCTATTGGCAGGTCAATCCAGTCCCATCAATTCAAATCTTTGATTGGTACCCTTTTTAGCCTTTAGTACCTTGTGGGACAGGGTTCCCTCCGATTTCTGCAGGGGTTATGGCTTTTGTGAGGGTTTTCAAGTATAAAAAGGGGTAAGGGTGGAGTGTATTCATCACACCCTCACATCCTAACTTTCTTATTCTGTGAGATGGCTCTCCCTGGTGGTGTTGAGTTTACCAACTACCTCGAGACCTTGGAGGCAATGTGCTCCTACAACGTCGACTACGTTGCTTTCAACATGCGTCGAGTCTCTTTATAGCGTAATTGGCCCATAGAATGGAACATGCTGATGGCGGCGACACAATTTTGGTACCTCGAAGACCATGTATCCCGCTTTGTCTTGGAAGAAGTCTATCCAACTTATGAGGAATTTTCTGCTATGTTGGGAGTAAATCGTATTATGGCGGCTGCTATGCCTGAGTTTTCTCGACCTCCCTGAGAGTTATTGGCTGGACTTCTTTACGTCTCACCCTCGACGGGTAGATCCTTGGTTATTGGAGGAATGATTTCTCTTCTGGCGGTGCCGCGGTCTGTGCATTTACAGGAGGATGGTGATGCTGGATATGTCGGTGCCATCGTTCTAGGCTTGGTTTCAAAATTGCTACTGACGACTGGGGAACTGCTGGTGGATTCACAACTTGCAGTTATTACTTCATGGATGTCCTATCGTCGCAATCCTGCGGCGATGATACTGGCGAAGACTTTGAATGGCATGGATGCTTGACGATAAGGTCATTCTGACTTTCTGAGGGGTAGCCTCGTAACGTTGTTCATGTGGTTGTCTGAAAGATTTCTTCTAGTGACTCCTCCGAAATGCCCTTTATCGGCTGTACCCAAGTTCTTTTCGAGCCATTTCATTAGCGTTGTCCTGGATATTGAGAGCTGGGAGAACTGGTTTGTGGAGCACGGGACTCTAAATCTGCGCGGGTCAGTCCATTGGTGGGGATAGTTGCTGCCTATTCTATAGCTGAGGGAATACCCGTATGTACGGCTGGTTGATTTTAGGCAAACCTCTTTCTATTTCCCTTGGCATCTTCTGTGCCAATTTGGCTAGGAGAAGGTCATGCCACCTCGGACACTAGATTTCTTTCTGGTAGAAGATCTGACAGAGCGTCTGCGCATGCGGCTTGGCTCTTTATGGGAGAGTCAGCGTCCGTCGACCCGTCCTTCTCAGTCTGTTAGGAGAGTTTGGCATATCCCCGGGGATGATATGAAGTGGTTGTGGAGAAGAGTGGTCAACAAGATGTTGGTAGTGGAGACTGGACAAAGGTGGCTTGTCTTATCTGATACCATGGAGGGAGGAGTTATAGTTTTTCTGATACTGGTTTAAGCTTATCGGTCTAGGGAGCGTCTTCATTACTCCATTCAGACATGGGAAGCTTGGGGACCCCAGGATGTAGATGATGATTATGGAAAGGGCTCCTCTGGTATCTGTGGGTAGGGCTCTTTGAGAGTTTGTTTTGTAATGGGGAATAAACTTGGGGATTTTATTTGGCGTTCTAGGAAGGTAGGGGAAAGGGAGTTATCCATTCCTTTTCTTATGTAATTGCACTATAACTTCTTATTAGTGAAATAAATAAGTTTTTGATCATCCAGCTGTGCCTTTTGATGAATTTTGTTTTTTTAATTATCTATACCGATCGCTAAGGCATGCATAATCCTTTTGTTCAAGTATATGTTAGAATGAACTATCATTATCGGAGATAAGACACGAATAGTTTTTTGTGAAGAAGAAAGGGTCATTCTCATGTATGTGCTGCCTACGTACCTCTGGGAATTTTTAAAATTTTTTAATTTTTCTGAGAACGATTTTTGGATAGGATTAGGCCCACGTAGTTCTGGGTAGAGGGAAATGAAGATTTTTTTTTGTATAATAGAAAGGAGATGAGAAGAGTCATAGGGCGCCGAGATTTCGGACTAGGGGTAAAATTCCCTGAGAAGATACAGGTTGACTGGACGAGCCATTTTTTCTCCATCTAAGTCGGTGAGCATGGCGTCACCGCTGGACAAGATTTTCTTTATAATGTATGGGCCGCTCCAATTGGGCTTGAATTTCCCTCTGGGGTCCCAGATGGCTCTACTATTTCTTTGAGGGCTAAATCCCCTTCTCAGACACCGCGGTCCTTGACTCTCTTATTAAATGAACACGATATTCGATGATGGTACCCTTGTATGTGATACAACGCTTTCAGTCTCCTCTCGTCCAAGAGTGATAGCGCGACGAGACAGCTTTGATGCCAGTCCTCCTCACTGACTTGGCTTTTGAGCATAACACAAAATGAAGGGATTTCTAACTCTACAAGTAGGACTGCTTCCATGATGTAGACCAGAGAGTAAGGGGTATCCCCAGTAGAGGTTTGGATTGAGGTTCGATAGCCCCAGAGGGCGTAAGTATTCGGTCGACCCAATCTCGATAGCTTTCAGCCATCTTACTAATGATGGCTTTGATGTTTTATTGGCAGCTTCAACTGCACCGTTGGTCTGAGGTCAGTAGGGAGAAGATTTGTGTCTCTGAATCCTATACTCATTGACCACTTCTATGACTTCTGCCTCAAAATGCAACCCGTTATCTGACACTAGCTCGTGCGGGACCCCATATCGACAGATGATGTTTTTCTTGATGATTTTGGTCACTTTCTTGGCGTTCAGGACTGAGTATGACTTGACTTTGACCCATTTGGTGAAGTAATCAATGGTAACTAGGATGAATTCATACTCGTTGGAAGCCTTGGGTGTAACATTCCCTATGATGTCAGGTGGAGAACGACCAGGGAGAAGTCATGTTGTACAATTCTCCCGGAGGTAGGTGTTGAAGGTTGGAAAACTATTGGCATTTGAGGCATCTCTGGACATAAACGGCACAGTCCTGGATCATGGTGGTCCAGTAGTAGCCTTTTTAGATGATCTTTTTGCTAAGCATGTGATCGTTCATGTGGGGCTCGTATTCCCCGTTGTGGATATTCTGTATTATCTCTTCAATGTCAGCCCCGGTGATGCAGTGTAGATGGGTTCCATCAAAGTTTCCCTTGAACAGTGCTTTATGACAAATGATGTATTGGGCAGCCAGTCTTCGAAGGGTTTCCCGGTCTTTTTTGTTGGAACCCTCGAATACCTACCATGCTTGAGGAGGTGCCAGACATCATAGTGCCCTCAATTGACTAGCTCGGGATCTTCTTTGGTGATGAGCTCAATGTGGTAGCAATGGGTTGGTTTATCTTGCTTTTGAACTAGGAAGTGGGCCATTGTTATTCCTTCGGGCATGTTGACCATGGAGGCTAGGGTAGCAAGGGCATCGGGTAGGTTATTTTTTGCTCCAGGTAGGTAAGGGAAGGTGATGTCTTAGAATAGGGAGACTAGTTCTTCTAAGTGGGCATGGAAGTGTTGGAGTTTCTCATCCTTGAATTTCCATTTTCTGAGCACTTGACCGATTATGAGGGCAGAAGCCCTGTAGGCATCTAGGCATTGAATTCCTTTCTTGAGAGCAACTTTGAGGCCTACCGTAGATGCCTCATATTCAGTCATGTTGTTGGTGTAGGAGAAATCCAACTTGATGGCGATAGGAGTGTGGGGGTCATCTGGGGAGATCAGAAGTATCCCAATGCCATATCCCCTTTTGTTGGCAGTGCCATTAAAGAACATTTTCCATCGAAGGTTGTCTTGAGCGGCACAGAGGATATTTCCGTCTGGGAATTTGGAGATCCAGTTGTTAGCTTCTTCCATGGGGTAGTCAACGAGGTAGTCAGAGATGGATCTTCCTTTTATGGATTTCTGTGTGACGTACACGATATCAAACTCAGCTAGGAACATCAACCGCCGATCCATTCATCTAGATAAGGAGGGTTTCTCAAGCAGGTACTTGATGGGGTCCATTCGGGATACAAGTTTAATAGGGAAGGCGAGCATATAGTGTCGTAAGTTTTGGGTGACCCAAAAAAATGTGACGCATGATTTTTCCAAAGAAGTGTAGTTGACTTCGTACCCATCCAATTTGTGACTGGCGTAATAGATGGATCTTTCTTTGTGAGAATGTTTAAGGTATAGGTCTAGAAAAACCCCAGTTGCAGTGTCGATTATGGTTAGGTATAGGAGCAAGGGGAGACCAGGCTATGGTGGCATGAGTATCAGAGGTTGGGTAAGATATTGTTTGATTCAGTCAAAAGCTTCTTGGCAGGCCTCATTCCAAACCTTGGTTGAATCCTTTTGGAGGAGTTTAAAAATAGGTTTGCAGATGGAGGTTAGCTGGCTGATGAACCGAATGATGTATTCCAATTTCCCAAGGAAACCACGGACTTCTTTTTTCGTTCGGGGAGGTGGCATATTAAGTATGGCTTTTAGCTTGGAAGGATGTGCTTCTACTCCTTTCTCACTGACAAGGAATCCCAAGAGTTTTCCTTTTGTAATGCTGAAGACACATTTTTTGTGGATTGAGTCTCATCTGGTATCGTCGTAATCATTCGAAGAACTTTCGAAGAACGGGAACATGACCTTCTCTAGTTTTGGATTTGATAATCATATCATTCACATAGACCTCGACTTCCATATGAATTAGATCGTGTAGGATGGTCGTGGCAGCTCTCTAGTAGGTAGCCCCAACATTCTTGAGACCAAATGTCATAACAGTGTAGCAAAAGGTTCCCCATAGTGTGATGAACACAATTTTTTCTTGGTGATTCGGGTGCATTTTGCTTTGGTTGTGACCGATAAACCCGTCTATGAATGACTTGAGAGCATGACTGGCTGTATTGTCCACAATCATGTCGATATTGGGTAGAGGGTAATCATCCTTCGGAGAGGATTTTTTCAAGTCCCAGTAGTCTACACACATCCGAACTTTCCCTCCTGATTTCGATACATGCACTATGTTGGCTAGCCATGTGGGATATTCGATCATGCGAATGAAGCCCACGTTCAACTGTTTGACCACCTCTTCTTTGACTTTGAATGACCATTCAGTGCAGAGCTTTCTCAACCTTTGTTTAACCGGCTTGTAATCTGGGAGAGTGGGGATTTCACGTTGAGCTATTTCAGGATCAATGCTGGGCATATCGTCATAGGACCATGCGAATACATCGACAAATTCCTTCAATAATTCTTCGAGTTGTGCGCGCTCATCGAGGGTAGTCCCTATCCTAATCTCACGCATTTGGCTACTATAACCGAGGTTAATAATAATAACAGTTTCTTCTTTATTAACTTGAACGCGATTATGTTGTTTTTCATTAACCTTATTTAGATCAATTACGAATTATTCATTTGCAAAATCATTATCATCAAAAGTTTGATTAGAATCTAAACAATTAATGTAAGGCACAATAAGATACTCAAAATCTTTATTTATTACATTGATAGGAAAACAACATTGAGAACCTCACAAAAGGTGGTCTCGATTACATTTGAGCAAGGACAGACAACAGAAGAAGAAATGGGGTAAACATTGGGGTTAGGTCGGATTTCAGCAGGTAGAACCGACGTAGCATGCCAGTTGAGGAGAGGTGTATCACCAGCTTTAATCAGGTGGGATGGATCTAGTGATGTAGTGCTTGAATGAACCATGCAGAGTGTTAGCCCCAGTGCCTGTAAGTTGAAGGAACCTTAGGAGTCACTTCCCTTAGAATCTTCGGTATCTCTGATGAATGGTTGTACATGGTGTTAGGAACTTTCGGCCCATGGTAGATGTCTTAGAAAAATATCTCCATTCTAGGCTTCATCTTCCTGTCTGTATGGTCATACCAGGGTTCTAAAAATTTGCAAAAGGTTAAGTCCTCACCCTCTTTGATGAATCGTCCATTCAAGGAGTCACCTAGAATAGTGTGGATGCAGTCTAGTCTTCTCTTTGGTCGATACTGGCGAATCATTCCGAGCTCTTGTTCTGATGGTTGATACCCCAAACCACAAGGAGAAAAAGCTTTTTTCAGCATAATGGGTTCAAATATTCCTTGCTGTCTTTATTTTTCCCCAGTCCGGGCATGAAGTGCATTTTTCTGAACATATGAATCACATTGACATTGCCATGAGGGTCGTATTCCGGACAACCCTTTCTTTGAAATCGTCCCCAGTCAGGAGTAGAAGTGGTTCAACTCAGAACCCTAATAGGAGCATATCATTTGACCTGTGATGTATCTTAAGGATTGGATTGTTGGTGCTTGCACCCTCGACATTGTTGTCGTCGCCTAAAATGGTGATGACTCATCCGTCGGCGAAGAATTTTAATTTCTGATGGAGTGAGGAAGACACACCCTTGATACAGTGGAGCTAAGGCCGTCCGAGAAACAAGTTAGGATGTCATAACTTGGAATTCAACGATAGGGTTTATAGGGCCAACCCCTATTACAAGTTTTATGGATCCCATCACTTCTCGATGAGTATTATTGTGGGCACGTACAACAGCGGAGGTTGGAGCGAGGTCACTTTCCCTCAGTCCTAAGCATTTGAAGGTTCTTAATGGGCATACATTCAAAGCGGATCCATTATCGACAAGAGAGAGTGGTATGATCTTCCCCATAACTTCGACGGAGATATTGAGTGCATGATTGTGGTTTGACCCAATTCTGGAGATTTTTTCTTCGAAAAAGGATAGCATTCGGGTAGAGGTCAAGGATCCGACTAAATTTACACTACACCAAAACACGCCATTAGTAACACAATTTTACCGTTACTAAAAATATTAGTAAGACAATTTTTTCGTTAGAAAAAAGGCGTGGGGCACGAAGCTAGTAACGGAAAATTCTGTTACTAATAGTAACAGTAAATTTCAGAATTAGTAACGAAAAATTCTGTTACTAATAGTAACGGTAAAATTCAGAATTAGTATTGGAAAATTCTGTTACTAATAGTAACGGTAAAATCCATAATTAGTAATGGAAAATTATGTTACTAATAGTAACGGTAAAATTCAGAATTAGTAACGGAAATTTCTGTTGTTAATAGTAACGGTAAAATTCAGAATTTGTAACGATAAATTCAGTTGCTATTAGTAACGGTAAAATTCTGTTAATAATATTAATACATATTTAAAAAAATCAAGATCCAATATCGTGATTATTCCTTCTTATCACACTATTAAATCCTAAGAACATATACAAAATAGTATACAAAAACAAGGGCATTATATTCAACATTTACATTTATATAAGCCTCCACTCTTTATTTACAAAAGAAACTTAAACCAAACAAATGAAACATCGTAATAATACAATCGCTCTGAAAGTTACATTATTTTAATAAAAGCATTCAATATAACATCCTAATACAATCATCCCCAAATGAGATATTTTAGATTATAACCAATCAAATAAAATATACAAAAGAAGTCCGCTGTTGTTGACTACCAACTTTCGTTCTATTATCATCGCCATCAATGTCGCAACCCGCAACGCTGTAAACTTGATGAGGATCCAAAAATGACATTCTGTCAAACAAAATAAAATTATCATATTAGTTATAATATCAAATCTGCATAATGAATTTCAAGTACAATATTATTGCATTCTTAGTTACTCTCTCAAACTGAACAAATGCAGTTTTTAGAATATCAAATATAATATATGGTTAGACATAGGAAGAAGGATTCAAAAGTAAAAGTATAGTTGCCTTTTGACTCAATCTTTACTATAAGCCAACATAACTAAAGATCACCTGGTGAAATACTTCATTTTCTTTTACCAATAAAAAAAGTTCATGACGCACACAAATAGAGATTCAAAAGTAGAAAAATATGACTTGTAAATGAGGAAAATGTCGTAATGTTTTCAAGTGTACAAATTATACAAATTATTTCGTTAGTGTCCATTTTATAGAAGAAACTGTCAATTTCCAAAACCTTCGAGTAAAAAAATAGAAATAGTTGTGTACTCTTTCAAAAAGTAAGAGCAGTGAAATAACATTAAGAATATCAACCAAAAGAAAATACATTGTATGCCATTATGTTTCAATTTAATAGATTTCATACCTGCGAGACCAATCTGTTGAGATTGGTATAAGTTGGCCTTTCAATGTCAAGTGACGGGCGACAAATGCCATAAATCGCCTTATTGTCAAGGAGTACTGCGACATCAGTATGGTCAAGAAAAGAGTGAGTGGACAAGACACTGTTGTAAGGCTCAACAACAGATGCCCTGCAACCCGACATGGAAAACCAAGAAGCCCTACAACCCAGTGCAATTGTCTGAACGCTTCCTTATGCGGTCAAGGCACAAATCAACCATCTCTTTCCCAACTGAAGCAACAAAGGAACAACATCAAAATATTTAGAACATATGAATCATAATTGGCATCAGTGTTATCAGCAATCGGAATAATAAATCTACGTCTTTATTTAAATTTGAAGTCGCATTTGAGCACCCATGGATAAATCATTTTCATAAACGGGAACAATGTTTTAAAAAGCGTGGGGCATTAAAGATGTTCCTAATGAATTTAGCATCAATTGATTACTTAAAAACTGTTATGATTCATTTATAAGGATGATCATTTAGACAGAAATCAATCATAATACAACTATAACAACACTGCTGTTTTGAATAGGGCCCACTTATGCCCACTTGGTTGCGTAATGGGTGGCATTCCTGAATGCGCTAAGGATTTCTATAAGCATTGATATCAATCGTCAGTCAAATCTGTGATACATTAAAAGAAATCTACGGCTGAATGAAGGGTGAAATCATCAGTGTCAGTACCTTGAATAGAATCATCATCTAATCCGGCAGAAAGTGCCCAATGCCAAGCTCCGAGTTTGCGATACACACGAGCAATAAGCGGTACATTGGAAACCCCCGTTAAGCTAGTCAGTGTGGTTTGTTGATGATTCGATGTACTTTAAAGTTCTATGGCTAGATCCTATAAAATAAATATTCCAAAGTAGTGGTAGACATAAAAAATACATACAAGACAAATATAATGTTAGTTGTGTGGTGATCATTTCTTGTTTTAGAAAGATTTATAGCAGACCTGCAACCTACTAAAGGCTTCTTTACGCCTATGATCCTCCCCAAGAGACCATTGGTATTTTAAGTAGGCTAGCATTACTTGAGGAGGTCCATGATATCGTACATTCTCAGGAGTTGTTTCAGGGTCAAATTGAATGAACAAACAGTGAAAGTGATTCAATCACACAAGTAAAGTATAAACAGAAATAAACTTCATATTTAACATATCACTGCTAGTCGTCGTAGACATGTGGCACTGACCTGCAAAAAGAGCCCTGTTTCTGCAAAGAGAAACAAATTTAAGCCAGGTTTCGCTGTCTTCCGTGGGAGGTAGCACAAGAGCCCTCACTGCCAAAATTACAAAATTTAAGCCAGGTTTTGTCATCTTCCGTGAGGGTCAGAAATAATGAATTTAGGTTTCCCTTTAAATATATAGTTGTATTATGATTGAGTTTAATTTAAATATCTTGTCTGACAATTTTTACAATGAATAATTTGTGTTCATAATGAACTTACTATGGACCTGAATGATGTATGCTACTTCAATACTGCTCTAATTAAAGTAAGTAAATGTATTTATAATGTTTATGTCATTACTTTAATCATTACTTACCATTACATGTGTATTCATCATCTTCATTATAAGATAAAAAGGAATAAAAGAGGAAAATAACAACTACACTATTAAACCTGCCATAACAATAATAAAAACATTCTCACCTCAGCTATAGGAACCTGAAACTTCCTCACATCTACATCAATAGGAGTTTCTTTCAAAGATACACAAGGGACAATTCCAAGTGAGGCAGCTTCCTAAAATCCAGTGAAAATGTTAAGATATTAAGTTCATTTACTAATACCATGTACTTAAATACATGTACTGATTTGACATATTGAAAAATGATCCCCATGAGTTATATGAAATGTAATTCAAGGAGAAATTTGAAAATGTAAGTTGAAACATATGTGAAACATCTAGTAAATATAAATAAGAATGAGTTAGTACATGCAATTTAATGAGGATCTTGGTAGTAACAGAGCGGTGGAATCGATAACTGAGTGAATGGTGGAGGTGAAAGGTTTGAACTTTGAGCGAAGCATTGGGTAAGTTCCCGAGGGCAAGGAAATAATTTCATCCCATTCATAGTTAGGGTTCTGAATCACACACCTACATAAATCAAATATGTCAGTGTAAGTCTGGTCAATACCTCAGGAGGTCAACCCTCGGTACTCCCTAAATTAGGATCCAACTGTAAATAATCCAAACACCAAAATACCGCATCGATTAAACGTGTTAGTCCAATATGGAGATTTAAGGAACAACTCAATGTTAACTTGATTTTTATTCATGTATGCTCTCCTAATACTCCTAGTGTTTTGTTTCACAACAAACAACAATTGGCTAAAGCAAACAACTTAATTAGATTATTATTAAAGCTAAAAACAACATGGATCTGTCTAAACCTCAATCGGCCCAGAGTGAAATCAACCTTTCACTGTCACTCTTAATAAACTAGTAATTAAATCATATGGTAATAGTTTGAACCATTGTGAATTTGGATCTTCAATAGTTGGTATTAACAATATGAAGTTTTGAGTTGTGCAGCTAGCTATAACACTGTTTGTACATATAGGACTGTTTGTTCAAATTGTTTGTCCAACTAGAAATTGATCCAAGTTACAATGGCCTCTTTTGTACGTTGGTCGGGGTAAGGTTTGTGAACACCATCAATAAAGAGATAGACAGTAGGGAAGCCTTGAACCTGGTATTGCTCATCAAGATGAGTCTCCTCAGTAACATCGACTTTAGCAAGCGATACATTTTGGGACTTTTAATTCCTTAGCGACGGAAGCATATTCGTGGGAAAGCGAGAGACAATGGCCGCACTAGGGGAGTAAAATTCGACCATCACGTACTTATTTTCCCCAAGAAAGTCAGTGAAGAAATGTCTTAAAACTCAACCAAATTGGAAAGTAACTAGCCAGAATAGATATATCAATCTTTACTCTAAGCTTCCTACCCCAAGTGAGGCGTGGATCAGATGTTAGCAGACCCTGCGTTTGATGCTAAGAAGTTTTTTATTTACAAAGCCATGACAATAATTTGTAAGAAACTAGAAGAAGTAAGGTTGGGTAATCCAATTGAATACATGTTAAATATCATAATAGATCAGAGGGTAAATGTCATAAGGTTGGGTAATCCAATTGTATACATACATACATACGCATGTCCTAGACTATATCTATCTATCTATCTATCTATCTATCTATCTATCTATCTATCTATCTATCTATCTATCTAGGCCAAAAACTAATACAAAACATGTTATATTGGAAGTGAGCGAAAATAAGACTCACATTGGGAATAGTTGCAGAAAGGCTGGTGAGAACACAATAGTTCTAATTAATATCTGAATAATAAAGTTTGAAGCCAGAACACAGGCTTAGATAGACACGTGCCACGAGTGAAAAGTAAATCAAGTTACCATAAATGCTCATTATTAAGGGGTAGAGGAAAGGAATGAGATCATAATTTTTTAAGAATGTTGTGCAAGATCAAACACATTAGGAATGAGATCATAATTGTTTTAGTGCCTTCAATGTAATCCAAAACTTTGGACTACTTTCCCAAAAAGTATAATAAATTTCAATACCCATATCCAGAGCCCTGCATGTATTAAAATAGAATTGAAAATGTTGTTGAGTTAATCTACATGTGCCAATAACGCTACCGTAATTCCTCCCATATGTATAATATATGTGTGTGTGTGTGTAAGTGTAATAAATATGGGACTGGAATCAATTATCTAGTCAATATCACTTAACTGTGATTGTATTTCTATTGCTACCATTGTAAACTCAAATGCAGTCTCACCTCACCACAACTCTAATAAAATTAGGCACCTAATATGCTAAAAGGCAATTAAAGTAAATAAATGAATAAAATACGGGAATACCTAAACATATAACGTTTGCGCCTTCGTCATGCTGCAGCCTTGTTTTACTTTTGATATCCCTGCAAGAAAAAAGATGTTGGTGTTTAGTCTCTTGATTCTCATACATTACTGGTTAAATCCAAAGCCATGGCTTTTGGCCTGAATAATGTGTATATCTTGGCATTTTCAGCATTTATGTAGTGTAATATTCTAAAAGCCTTATTGAATTTATTAATGGTTATTAGAAACCCCTTTGGGACATTGCTGATTTAATCAAAGACTCTTAATTAATAGTTCAAAACAAGAATTCACAGTTTAACATATCTGAAGATAGGATAAACAAGAATACGATAGAGAGGATGTGCTGGTTTCTTAAGGGTTATAAATAGAGTGTGTTAAAACAATGGTATTGTAGATTATAATGGAAATGTTGGCTGGGGGGGGGGGGGGTATTGTGGCATAGAAGGTGGGTGTGGTGGATATTGTGTAATATTATGAGGACGGGGAAGAGGTTGTGGTTACTATGGGGATAGAATAGGCGATTATCGTGTTCCTACAATGCAATAAAAATTGGGTGGTTACAATGACTATGATGGACCAGGGGGATTCCTGTTGAGGGCCATAGGCATTGGAGGGATAGGGGTTTATGTTTATACATGAATTTCCTTGTAGGTAACTAAATAGTAGAAAAGAAAACCCTAATTTGATTTCCATAAGAAAGAAAGTAATAATACCTCAACGATGTTGCCGACCAAGTAAGGAAGTTGATTATTGAGTTTGATCTTATCTTGATTCTCTTTTATCTTTTCCTTAAATGAATCCAATTCAAGATTCGTTCTCTTCAACTCTTCATGTTGGTACAAAACATTCATTCATTCAATCAATCTGAGATGAGAGGGTTTATCTGATTCGACCAGCACAACTGATTGCATAATATGGAATTCAATTAAAATCATTAATGTCTGTAGTTCCAAAATAATGAATCTGTAAGAGATTATTCACTTTTCTTATATTCAAGGTCTCATAAAGCTTTAAGAGCCATATTTATTTATCTTCTTTATTACCAGAGAATCTGAACCTATTAAAAAACATGTATAAATTACTTAAAATCTTATTTCAAATCAAATCTCAATTTCTAGACCTATTCCTCCAATATAATCATAAATGCTAGATTCCAAATCTAAGAAAAGAAATTATCCAAAACAATGAATATATAGAAACTCATTTACTTATTTTAAACACCAGATCTCATAAACCTACTAAAAACCTGTACAAAATGCTTAAAAATATTATATGACATTTCTTAATTTCCAGATCTAATCATTCCACCTCAATCTAACAAATTATTTAAAAGAAAGTTACGAAAAATCTTCATACTGATAAATATATAGTAACAAAATCATCAGAAATCAACAGATATATACCAAACATATATCCCTGAGATTTTTCTAACAATATGAAATCAAAGCCATAAAAGACGATTGAAAGAGACATTGATTGAAATAAAGGATTTTCTAGATACCTTAAACATAGGATTCGAATCTCGTGGCCGAGAAGGATAGATGCCATAACCACATCGTCCGTAGACATCGAGTATTATCCCTAAGGCGCTAGACAGATCTCTAAGGCGTTGGACAGATCTGAGATAGGGGAAAGAAATTTTAGCTAAGAGGGTTTCGTTTGTGTGAGCGGGGATTTTGAGTTTTTGGAGTAAAGTTTGGTCGGGGGTCATCTCTTTCGTTTGGAAAAAAGTAAATAAAAAATCATTCTTTAAATATTGTATCAATATTAGTAACACTTATATCAGATTAGTAACGGTATTTTATTGTGAGAAATAATAATGATATAATACTGTTAGTAATCTTAAAAATAGCCTGTTACTAAAAGAGTGTTTTGGTGTAGTGTTACTGCCTCTTCTGGTGTGGTAGGAGGAGGAACTGTGGGTCCAGTGAGCAATTTGATCAAAGCATTTATGTGTAGCTGGGAAGACATGAAAAGCCCCCATAGAGTGATATTAGCTTGAGTTTTATTCAGTTGATCAAGGATCTTGCTTTCCTCGAGGGTCATTTCTGGCATAAGAAGGTTTTCAATGCTCTTCCCTTTTTCATTGGCTGGTAGTGAGATTGGGATGTTGTAATGCCTCCCTGATCTGGTCATGTGATTTACTGAAGAAGGGAAGAACATGAACCCTATTTCTTCGTCAACCTTGGGTTGTTCTACCATTTTATTTATTTCTTCGAGGAGTTCTTCAAATGATATCATCCCACACATGTCGGCTATCGAACCAATTTTATCATAAACTTCATCTCCATTTGAATCTTCGAATTCTTCCCCCCATCCGATGGCAATAATTTTGCCTTTCCATGTAAAGTCAATGCATTCCACAGCTTCAATGGCTTCTTCGTACAGGTCCTCCCATTCTGTGGGGTGATGTAAGGGTGAAGGGACCAAGCACCCTTATAGCTTTAGAGTATCAAGTAATTTGGTCATACTGCAAATATTATTAGTTTTCCTGAATAATTCTGCCATAATCTGGACAACATCATCTAGGCTTACTTCATCGGTCGGTACTACCCAACTATCTGACTCTCGAGCCCATTTTTGTGCTTCTAAGAACCGAACCTCTGGCAATCAATGATCATCTGTGGGGGCAATTTCAGCCCAAACTCAAGGAGTTGGTTTAATACTTTTGATAATTCCATACTTCCATTTTTAGAATGGGTACTAACAACGATGCATGCTCTGGTGAGGAGTGACAATGCCTAATCTGCGGGGCTAACAGGGTGTAGGAGGAAATATGGGCAAACTTGGAGAGTTTTGGGAGAGTGTATAGGTGTGATTTGAGTTGAGGGATTAAATTATGGGTTTTCTTCTAGGAAGATGGCATTGGCATGATTTGGGAGTGGGTTATGAGTAGTGTTTGGCTTAGGATTGGTTGGTGGGGAAATAGTACCCCGGTCAATTAGACCTTGGATTATGTTTCGAAGGTGGAAGCATTGGTCCGTGGTATGGCCAGTAGTTTGGTGAAAGGTGCAATGGTCATCTACCTTGAAGTTTCTTGGGAGTGGATTTGGTAGTGGACGGGGATCCAAGGGTTTGATAAGGTTTCGGCTTAACAGGGCCTGATAAACTTTGGAGAGGGGAGCATAGATCTCGGTGTATTCCTTTCGGACTGGGATAGTGAAGCTTTCTAGTGTCCATGAGGTGGTTAGTTGAGAGATGTTGTTGATGGTTAAGACTGCAACACTGGTGGGCTTATTGTATTTTCTAGGGGTGAACTATCCGAACACTTTATATTGTTTAGCTTCTGTTTTAGCAAGACCCTCCTCGATTTCTAGTCCTGCCTCTTTGAGAGCTCGGAAGTGGGGATAGTATTTTCCTCCCATTATTGCTCGAACATGGGGCAAGAAGTTCTTCTTCACTATGTTGACTTGTTCTTCCTCGGATGGCCAATTGGTCATGGTGGATGCGTTTTTCCTCCATCGAGCGATGAAGTTACTGACTAATTCCCCATAGTTCTGTTTGAGAAGCTCTAAATCACGGTGGGTGACCTCAAGCTCTTCATTGTATTAGTACTGCGACATGAATTCAGGGGCTACATCCTCCCATCTAACGATTCTGGACTCCTCGAGAGACAAAAACCATCGGAGGGCGCTATCCTTCAAAGTTTGCTGAAATAATTGGTCCATCACTTCTTTAGAAGCCCCTAGGAGAGTCATGAAATGGTGATAACTGCGAAGATGAACAATTGGGGGTCCACTTCCTCCGAATTTCTCGATATTTAGCATCTTGAACTTCTCGGGTAACCTTGCCTTAGGATAAGTAGACATATGGGTGTAGTCCATGTAATTCCCAGAGATTATGACTTGTTTGAACTTATTAGTTAGCATCTTGAGATCTTCTTTGACCTTATTCAACTCTTCCTCTTTTGGATCAATGATCATATGCAAGTTAGCCCCAGGCTGGGAAAGGTTTGGCATAGAAAGCTGGGCAGGCGACGACCCATTTGCTGAAGGGGAACGTGGAGCGTGATGATACTCTTCGAGAACCCAGATAGGCTCGAGTGGACCCATAGCACGAGGGAATAGGGCCTCGGGCTCTTGAGGAACAGGAACCTAGTTTCGTTTCATCTCTCAGACCTTAGTCTGGACGTTGTCAATCTTGGACACGAGCTGAGATAAGACTATCGTCAGCTGGCTGCACAATTGGTACTTAATCTGTGTTCTCCATGGAAAGTGGATGGATATCGGACTCGAAAGAAGTAGCAAGGGAATGGATGGAACTCTGGGGTGATTTGACTAAAGATTGAAGCCAATAAGGAGCTAGGCTATGGGCGTGCGATCGACTTGAGAAGGCGTAAAATGGGATTTATTTTTGAAAAAAAAGGGTGAAAATATTTTTGACATTTGTTTTTTTTTTCTTCTTTTTGAGATCGAAAGAAAAAATATTTTTGTCTTTTTGATAAATAAGGGAAAAATGTTTTTCGATTTTTGATAAAGAAGGGAAAAGTGTTTTTGGATTTTTGATAAAGAAAGGAGACTTGTTTTTGGATTTTTGAAAAAGGAAGGAGAAATGTTTTAGGGAGATAGGTCTCAGCATTATTATTATTATTACTATGTTCTCACTTGTATTAAATTCTCCTAAATGCAAAATGAAATTCCGGACGGGACCCGAGCCTGGAAAAGTTGGGTTTGTCACATATGCAAAGCTATGGTTGGACTTGTAACCAGGCTCACGGGCAGGGTCCCATTTTGAGCAAAATTTTGGGCGGCAGGCCGACCCGAAATTTCCGTAGTGTTTCGGGTCGAAAACAGCAATCTAACATGTGTGTCCTAGGCTTGACACCTATATGTGGGTATGCAGTTGGTTGGGTGAATTGGAAAGGGTTTCCCCCTTTGGCGTGGCTTCCACGATATGCATCTTGATTTTGAGGGAAATCGGTATGTGTGGACAAGTCATTTGATATACCTGAGTGTATGTGAATTACCTCACTATATACCTCGTGGGGATGGTACATGTGAGAGCGAATTTGATATACTCGGCGTACGTGAACGAGTTCCCAGCGATATACCTCCCGTCATAATTTAGGTCAAGCGGTACGATGCGAGGGAACTGTTCAATATACGTCAAAGGTACTTGGGCAATGGAAGGTAAGAGTCATATTGCTTAGGCTAACTGCGCCCTGCTGGACCAACGCCCATCATGAAGTGACCTTCTAATTACTGGAAAACAATTGGTTAATAACAATGCTCTTTGGTGATGTCGTATGAATCATGCATGATTCTTTTATTAGTATCTTATGATGAGAGTATCTTTCTTGATCATGCCCAACAGGGAGAAAAGTACAAGATCCATTGGTATACCAAGTACGGATGGGTGATGCGTGAAACACGTGGATATATGTGATCCTAGGTGCACGTGGTGTGAAGTGTACATGGAGAATCTTCTACAAGTGTGTGAATAGAAGTATAAGCATGAGGTACACATGAATAATAAGGGGGCATGAAAAATAGGGTGAACTATAAGCAAATATAACACCCACGTAAATAGAGTCTAGTCCTCAAAATGAAAATCCCAAGAGGAGTCTCCACTGTGGCCATCCCCGATCCTCGCGGAGGGAGGATTGAAGAAGTGTGGTGTCTTCATCCCGAGGGGATCTTGGTCACGCGCATCCCTCTCGGGAGCACTTCGGTCGGCGTCGGTGATGAGGTGAAAAATGTAGAGAGATAGAGTCGCCAGTATATTTTACTCAAAACTCACAAAAGAAAAGGGAGCCATCCCGAAGGACATCATCCAAAGACATACTGATATATACGAAACCAAAACGATTCGAAAAGGGTCCGGAGGACAAGTTACGAAATGGGAAGGTGTTAGGCACCCATTCTATCGTTACGGTCTCTCATGAATTATTACTATTTCCCTTTTTTCCCCGTGATATGTGTGTATGTGTATATGTAATGGAGATAGGAATCATCGACTTGTATCATAAAAGAGATAAAGAGATTCATCCATAGGAATGTTCCTAAATGTAATATTAGAAAATATGATTTACATAGTTATCCTTGCGTTGACCGTTATAATGGAACGATAACGCATGTGGAATAATACCCCACTAAAAACAAATATATGTATATGTCAATATATAGATTTTAGGATAATTAAGTTTAAAGAATATTGAAAGAAAAGAAAATGAGAGAAAAGTAGGAATACGACTTGATTCCGAGATGCCTACGTAGCCTATAGAGGCATCAAAGTCGTATTCGTACTTTTCTCTCATAGCCTATACGTAGCCTATAGAGGGGGGGTTATCCCGAGATGCCTACGTAGCCTATAGAGGCATCAATGTCCACGTAGTTCGTATGCAAAATGAGGGGTGGAATTTATCCCATAAATTCAACTGGGGACTTATCTTATATGTGTGTGTGTGTAAAAAAAGTGTTTTAGTTGTGAGAAAAGTGTGAGAAAAGAATGAGAATTCCCGTTTGGAATTTATGAGCAAACCCTATTTTTCTTATTTTTGGGGGTTTTTATTTATATGAAAATAAGAGATGTGCAATAATACTAAATAAAAAGTATATTAGGATATGTGAGAGATAATAAAAGTGCTAAGTAATAAAATAAGTTAATGCAAATTTAGGATAATTTGAAGAGAGAGTTAAGAAAGTTTGACCTTCTTGAAGATCTTGAGTTGGATATTGGAAGTTGGAGAGTAGCCCTTGCACTTGGGTGATTATGGAGGGTAGTTAATTCAACAATATTGATGAAAAAGATGATGAAGGGTGAAGGTTGGAAAGGTATTTGGATGTGGAAATCACGTTGACTTCGAGAGGGGTTTTCTGAGCTTGTTGAAAGTGATGGATTTTAGAGCTTGTGTGTCTTTGTAATGAGGTCAGGCCCTACTTTTTATAGTCCCAGGGCATTGTCAATTGGAATAGTCCTGGTCTTGCCAATCGACAGGTGTGTTTAGGCACACTGCCGATAGGCAGGGTTTGGAACCTGCCGTTTGGCAGTCTCTTTCATGTACCTTCGGAAAATCGGTCGTAGAGCGCAAACCATTGATCCGAATCACACACGGGGTGAACCATTGGAAAGTTACTTCAGAGACCTTCAAAATTATTTGGGATTTCTCCCGGGTCCAAGAGTTGACTTTGGGTCAAATATGGCTAGGAAGCGTTCGTCGGTCCTTTGGATGGGGAATCGTCGAACGCAAACGGATCGTTCGTTCGTATGGTAAGTCAGAATCGAGCATTGGGAAGACCGTTGGAAAGGTTATGAGATGTACTTTGACATTCCAAGGAGTTTGGATCGGTTTGGAAAGTTAACTTCGGTCAATCGGGGCCTAGAAGTGTTCAATGACCTTTCAGAGTAAAATGGAACGTTCATCCGTACCGTAAGTCAAAATCGTGCACGGGGTGGACCATTGAAAAGGGGTTTCAGTGCCCTTTGAATATTAATTTTGTCTCGATCACGATGAATAGTTGACTTTGGTCAAAAGGAGCCTGGGAGCGTTCGGTGGCCTCCTGATCAAGTTTTGGGGTAAAATGGGTCGTTCGTCCGCACCGTAAGTCAGAATCGCGCACGGGACGGACCATTAGAAAGGGGTTTCAATGTCCTTTGGAAATTCATTCAGTCTCGACTGAGCTGAAGTGTTTGATTTTTGGTCAAATGGACCCTGAGAGTGCCAGATGGCCTCTAGGTCACTACCCGGGGTATGACTTAGGTTTGTAGCGATGATGGGAGGTGCTAGGGACCTAGAGAGAGGTTAGGGGGTGTTAGAATGGGGTTTCTACAATTAGTATGTACTATATACCAATATTTACATATTATATTACATTTTGATACGAGCATATGGGTTTTATTCGAAATGTAATCCCTTAGTATCTGTTTTAGAGTGTTTATTTCGCACTTGAGTTGTACATTATTACATTTATGTGTTTCCTCGAATTATTCTCTACTTTAGAGTTCTAGATATAAAGTTTTTATTTATCTCACTCTCACATTTGACCCTTTGGTTTTTGGCTGGGATAAGATGGGTCCAAGTTTTATGGTATGTGGGGTCTCGCAAATGTCATACGCTAACATAGATGTACAACTGAGAATAAAATTGGCTCCACTGGGATATATCCTAACTTTCTAGATCCTTGAATAAAATTGGTTCTCACAACTCATTATGCCTGACAATTTTTTAGATATTTGCTGAAAATATCATTTCAAAGTTTTGGTTTCACATATATTTTTTACAGTGGTCATCAATGGAATCAAGCACTTGTTCTCAGTCCTCTTTCCTTACAAATGCATTTAAAAACAACGGCAGCACATATTAAATGTGAAAGATTGTATCCAACGGTTCTAAATGTTGTAAGTTTGAGAAGATTGTTAGAACAAAAAGGTAATTTACACCTTATACATGCACGAGGCTCCATATCAGAGCACACGACTCAATAAAACTACTTTGCAACCTCCTTTGGAACTTCCTTTGCAGTCTCCCACTTAAAAAAGGAGGGCTTTCGGGGTGATGATTTTCAAGGGTGTATCAATGGTTAGTTGAATAGTACTAGACTTTGTAGATTCGAAAATGGTGGGTTTATCTTCACTGTACATTGTTATGACTCTTAATATAAGTTTTTAATTTTATAAATCTATGTTGCTTTGAGATGGATATAAACGACGTTGATGAAAGTGGGAATGGTTTTTCTTGCAAATGCGGATTGATTTATGTTTTACTTCAACCATGTTTTTATTTATTTTTGGTAAAAAAAAATAAAATTTCATGTTGGTGTTTGGTAAAAAAATTTGTTATTTGTGTTTGGAAAAAAAATTCCTGTTATGTCGCGTTACTTGGCCATATTTCTATTTGGTAAAAAATAGATTTCATATTATGTGTCATTTTAATTCGGATGTGTTTCTATTTTTTTGTAAATAAATCAAAATAATATTTCGTGTTATGTCACGTCGCCTTTATTTGGATTGTATTCGTGTTATGTTAATAAAATATTTTGTATCCAACTAACCCTAAGTTCATTTAAAGATGATTAATTTTTGAAATTAATAACTATCATAATTTTTTCTGCATAACTTGCTCGAAATAGATCAATTCCCTATCCTCACAAGTGAGCAAAACCCTAGAAATTGTACTATTATCGTCCATCGTACCATTGCTTCTCCATTTCATGTGTTTTTTTAATCAATACTAACTATTAATTTTTTTTTCTAGATTGTCGTGAACAATCATAATCTTCATTGGAAATACGTCGAGATTGATTCAGGGACATTTCATAGAGTGATTCAAAAAATGTATCCCAAGAATGCAATGTGATTTTCTATCAATGGGATATTGGTTTTTTAATGCTCAGCTATACTACTTTTGTAAACTTTATGCTCCCACTTTTGTATAGTCTGTCTGGCCTTTCTTTTACCTTACATAATCCGTAGCTATTTTTGTTAGTGCAAATTAGCAAAAACAATTGGGAACAAAATTTGTCATTTTACAATTATGCACTTTGGAAATTTTACCCGTTTTATGATTACGTACTTTGGAAAGTCTTGCCGTGCCTTCAGGCACGGCCATTCCACTAGTGTGTGTGTGTGTCTCTCTCTCTCTCTCTCTCTCTATATATATATATATATATATATATATATATATATATATATATATATATATATATATATATATTCATACAATCAACATGTACAAATGTTAAAATATATTTATTCTTCTGTATAGCCTATGTGTTTAATGGTCTGTGCCAGCGGCACCATTTTTTGAGTATATTGTACAATCTGCATGTACTAATGTTAAAATACATTTTTTATTTTTTTTTATAGATTACGTGTTGTTTGGTCCGTGCCAGTGAAACCATTGGTACAGTACATCATATCGACCTATAGTTTATTTGTTCCTGATATATTTCATTATATTTTCACGCCTTTATCCTCTTGCATATACAGGTGTTGATTCAAAGACGGAGGATAATTGGATGTAGTTCCTCATTAATTTTCATGATGCACTATCTCATCACATCACATTCATATCCAATCGGAACAATAATTTTACTGAAGGTGTTTCTAAGGTCCTTTTAATGTCTGCACATTCCTACTATATACATCATTTACAAGGAAATATAACGAAGAAAATACGGAGGAATTGTGGGAAGTTGTAATAGTAGATTGTAAAAGATTTCATGAGTTGCGTATATGCTATAACAGTTGACGAATTTCAGAAGAACATTGATGCGCCAAAGAAGGATGATGGAGTTGGTGTTGCTGATTTTCTTGATAATTTGTCCGCGGAGAATTAGTCTTGTGTATATTTCACCGCAAATGTTATGGTGACATGGCATCAAGTGTTGCGGAATCATTCAACTCTTGGATATTAGTGGATATACATTTATCGATAATGAATATATTGGACAAAATGAGGATCAAGATTATGAATTTCAATGCAAACAATCTTGTTGAATTTGAAACATGGTCAAAGGAGTTGTGTCATATTTTTGATAAATTACTGACTGGAAATTGGAATAAAAGTAGACATTGGAATATTAGCGGCTCAAGTCAACATATATTCGAAGTTCATTCAGATGTGTGGGCCACTGTTGACTTAGAATAAGGAATTTTCTCTTATAAGAGTTGGCAGCTACGCTACTTTCCATGTTCTCATGCTGTTGCTATCGTACGGAAAATATGCGGAAATATTTATGATCATATTGAGGATTATTATAAGATTTCTTTCTACAAAAAATCATACTCATCACCTATAGTTCCTCTTCTTGATTTGATGTCCCTGGACATTTCCATTACCTGAAAATCCATCCACCCATCCTCCATTAATAAAGAGACTGACAGGGATGCCAAGAAATAAGAGAATACAATTTATTGGTGAGACCATGGTAAGGGAAGTTACTTGCTCTCAGTATGGTAAAACAGCTCATTACAGGTCCACATGTAAAGAACTAATTCGATTCCACTTAATATTATTCAATTCATTCATTAGAACAATAGTTTTAAATAAAAGCAATGAAGATCACATTTGAATAAATTAATGTAATTTTATTGTTGAGTGTTCATTTCTATTTTATTTCTTTGTGAATGAGATCTATGTAAATTAATAAAGTACATGCACATTAGATTGAACAAATCATTTTCAATGTGTGTATACTTTATAATACTTGCATCTACTTTCATAATGTACACGCACAATGGATTGAACAAAATCAATTTCAATGTGCGTGTACTTTAATAAAGAACACGCACATTGAAATTGATTTTTTTTCAGTCCATTGTGCGTGTACTTTATAAAAATATGTGTGTACATGCAATGAAATAGCATTGCTTTCATATTAATTGGCTTAAATTGAATAAGTTATAATTTTTATTTCAATTTTCACAATATTTAAATTGTATAACTTATAATTTCTATTTTTCACTTTGTAACGGCGAGACCTATCTCATATTGTGGTTTCCTCACTGACAACGCCACAAATTGCAGTAGTGGACTCTGCTATTGGCGAGGGTTTCTTACGTGATAATTTTGTGTATATGTGTTCCTTGCACATTGGTTTTTCTGCTACGGGTTCCTCGCGGGTTTGTTCTCTGTCCGCGAGTTCCTTGTCTGCCTTGTTCTAATTACCTCTGGGTCCTCACCCCAAATATGGAGGTTCCTCACGTCAGCCTGTAAATAATGGAGGTGTTTTCTTGGTGCCGCTCATTTTGACAAACAAGGGTTTCTCGTTGCCTTCCACCGCTTCCAAGGTTGTTAACATTCTTGACTTGGGTTTCTCGCACTCAGACAAGGGCTCCTCGACTGGGTTTACTTCCAACATAGGTAGTGATTCTTTATCAAGTGCAACTTTGAGCCCTTATTATGTAAGAGGTTCCTCACGTATTGGTTCTCTGTCCTTGGGTTCTTCACTTGTTGACTTACCATTCGGGGATGCCTCGACGTCATGCTTCGTTGAGGGTTCATCGCACACTGATTCCATGCCCAAGGGTTCCTCGCGAGTTGATTTCACATTTGGGAGTGGTTCAAAAATTGACTTCATATGTGAGGGTTCCTCACAAACTGAGTCTGTTCTTGACAGTTCCTCGTGAGGGTTGTTGTTTGCAGAGGGTTCCTCGATAATGGGTGATTTTTTTTGGGGGTTTCTCACCGACTATTAGCACTATGGGGGGGGGGGGGGTGCTGCTGCTGGCCAAGGGTTCCTCGCGACCCCCTTGCCAGTGAGTTCATTATGTGTTAGCGATTTGGGAGTTATAAATTTCCCATATTTTGGGATTTCAACTATGGGACCCACTACTGGGGGTCCCTCTCGTTAGCTGCTGCTGCCGTGGGTTCTTTGTTGACGACGAGGGACACCTAGGGTTCCTCTAGAGTTGGTTTTTATCTAGCCGAGGCCTTGGAACCTATGGGTTCCTCGCCAAAAAATATTTTTCATGAGGGGTCCTCGCGCGCCACTGTTGGTGGGGAGGTACACTTTGGAAGTATGGTTCTTTGCAATTGTTGGTGCCTATCCCTCTGAGAAGAGGAGAGTTTCTCATTTTGGTCCCTCTGCGAATGTGGGTTACTTAATGTAACCAATGGACATTGGCACTTCTCCAACCACCTCATCTTCTCCTCAAGCTTGGGAAGAATATATGCGCACTTGTGGGTAGGGGTCCCGCAACTCATCATACCGATGAGGACCCTCCCTCTGAGAAGAGGAGAGATAATTCCTAGCCTCCTCTATAGTAATAATTTTGTAGGATGATTCCTCCAAACCCATACCTTTGGCTGCTGGTGAACCTGACGGTACCACCACTTGCTCCGGCACCACTTTTAGTGGTGGAGCTACTTTCGTCAGAATTATTGTAGAAGTGGCTGCCGCACCAAAGGGGGCAATTGTTGGTATTACACATCCTTGACCCAAATTTACATGTCTATGTTGTTTTGTTTCAAAAAATTAGAAAACATGTTCATAAGGTTGATACCTATCACCGGAGCCGCTGCCGGTGAATTGGTATGCCCTCCTTGAGTAACAAGTACTCTATCTCCGATCACCACCACATCCTCCCGAGTGGTTTGGTCTTTTTGAGCTCCATTCCTAAATGGAATAACTTCAAACACTAGCTTCTAAGAAACATTAAAACTTTCTTTGTCCCTGGAAGTGAGGATACCTCCCCAGCAGAGTCGCCAAATGTAGGAGGGTAGTGAGACTGGGGTCTATGAATAACTGGAAAGGATGAGGCGCGACCCACTCCAATGGACGCTGTATGCAAGGTTCTTAAGAACTTCTAGAGCAAATTCTGATGAGACCTTCTCCTTTTGTTAAAAATGGAGCTCAAGATGGAACTCCCTCCCTCTAAGAAGATGGACTTCCACAACAATAATAGTATTTTTTCTCAAGAGTAATTCCTGAGAATGATGGTTGTCAGTGAGGAGTGAAAGAACAAGGCACTTAGCACTTAGAGAGAGAGAGCAGGGAGAGAATACTATTTTTGGTCTAGGGTTATTTTAACAGAGAAACTGTGCTATCGAGTTTTTTTCTCTATATTCTTGACCTTGCCCAGGGTTCCTATTTATACTTGGGCACTAGGTATGGGTTGGCCCTTTTGTTGCCAAAACTTAGAGGGTTGGTGAAGGATAAGGTCTGTAGTGTACTATTTGTCCCTACCTATGTGCAACAACCTATCCCCTCAGATAGGTGCCACCAGGTGCAAACCAAAGTCAAAAAGCAAATATGTCTACGCTAGATGAAAAAATATCCAATTTGGTAAATATCTTTTAGAACGGTAAATTTTGGTACCAACTTTGTAAACTTGAGGGGGGTCTTAAGGACCACCTCCTCTAAGATATTTGTAAGCTTGAGCGGGGTCTTGAGGACCCCCTTCTAAAACTCATTTTTCTTGAGACGGGCCTAGAGGATCCTCTCCATTAAAATCATTTTATAAACAATTCTTTTCTTGTGAGCAACCAACCCTTTAGCTGCTTACTTCACTTGTGACTAAGTGTGAGGTGTGTGTTGTCTTGAGTGATTCCTGGGTCTTCATACTAGTATTCTCTCAATACTATAGAGAAAAATGGTTGAGCTTTCTCAACATACCTTCTTCCTCAGTCTCCAAGCCAAAGCTCCCAAGAGATCCTAACTAGCCTACTTGAGCCATGCTTGTTCAACTAGGCAACCTGTACAAGAAAATAAGTATTAGTACTTATGTTCTTTTAAGGAATGACTTTTCATGATGAGGGGTTGCTTATAGTAGCCACCCCTCATCCTAACTTGGTTTTCTAGGAGGTGAGGGGAGAGGACCTTGAAGGTCCCTTCTCCAATATAGCATTTCTACGATCGAGGGCCCTGGGGGTTCTTTCTCCAATATGGCATTTATGCAATAGAGGGACCCTAGGGGTCCCTTCTCCAATATTACTTTTCTACTATTGAGGGACACTAGGGGTTCCTTATCCAATATGGCATTTCTACGGTCGAGGGACCCTAGGGGTTCCTTCTCTAATATGGCATTTCTGCGGTCGAGGGACCCTGGAGGTTCCTTCTCCAATATGGCATTTCTGCGATGAAGGGACCCTGGGGGTTCCTTCTCCAATATGACATTTCTGTGGTCAAAGGAACCTGGGGGTTCCTTCTCCAACATGAATTTTCTGCGGTTGAGGGACTCGGGGGGGTTTCGCGTCCAAATATTTTCTTGCAGTTGAGGGGGAGGACTATGGTTGCTCCTCTCCCCAACATTTTCTAGAAGCTGAGGAGCAGGAACTTGACTGCTCCTCTCCCCACACTTTTTGGAAGTTGGGGGGTGTCATGAGGGACCCTCACACCAAAATATAGTGGGCAGGCCTGAAACACCCTTCTATAGACACAAAGAGGTGTCTTATGTGTAAAGCGTAGGAACACATGTGTGGATCTTATCTTAAGTGAATTGGGTGATAAGAACGGGATGCCCAGTAGGGGCAACAATTATGAGAAGTTTTTGGTTCGATTGGGATGGGGGTGTTATGTCTAGGAACCATTTGAACCACCAGTACTATTAGTAATGGAAAGTATGAATTTTATACTGGGGTTATTGGGGTATGTTTTGTGTGACACAAGTGAGTCACAGTAGTTTGTTAGTACTAGATTTGCATGGGAAATGGGTTTAGTAAGAGTATCATTAATATTATTAGTGTGTGTATATTTACCGTTGAGTTAACGAGGCTCTCTTTAGTTCCATCTGCAGGGGGAAGGTGTGGACACTGAGAGGATATATTTTATGAGGATATATCATTTTGAGAAGTTATATGCGATTTATGGTTTCTATCCTGGGTACGGACTATTAAGCGATGGTGTGCGGTTACAACAAGATTATTGTGTTCGCTGTCTCGGGATAGGATGTATATTTTTGCGATGTTTCACTTGAAAGAGAGTCGAGCTCAAGGCAATATTTTTATGTAGTAGACTTCAGAGAGTACAATTTCCTAGTTATATTAGATCTCGGTGAGTAGGGACTTTTACTGATATGATTCAGGGTATATCAAGTTTACCGTTGAGCAGGGAGTTTTTAGCTCACTGTTGTTTACTTGTCGAGAATTTAGTGATCGTGAACACACCATAACATGTGACGCCTTGAGAGACATGGGCATAGACGATTTGATTTATGTGTCGAGAGATAGAATTTGTGATATCTTAGTTATATGCTTTGGACCCACGGATTTTGATGATTTACAATGTTAGGGGATAGTGCATTGGGTTATGTTCTTTGAGCTTTATTGTGGGATGTTACACGCATGGACCTTAATAAACGTTGGGGTAGTGAGACATTTTTAGATGCTAGTTCATCAGTTTTAAATGTTATATTATTGAATTTATAGAGGAAACACTTTAAGCTGAGAGCTATTACGATATATCATTTTTGGAGTCGGGTAGTGTTGTGAAGGAAGAACTGAGGATACTTTTGCACCACAAGTTAATGAGTGGGGCAGTATTGAGGAGAATTAAATGGAAAATTGGTGGGGTTATTGAGAACACCTGTATGATATAGCCACGCTGAGAGTGCGTAGATGAGCTTGAGATAAGTATGTTACATATGAGACGTTTGCGATAATTATGATGGGATGTTGGTCTATATTATATAGTATGGTAAGACTTTGTGTTCGTTGTTATGAGGTATGATTTACTTGTTCAAATTATCACTTGAAAGAGGGCCTAGTTATATACGTGTATATATATTTTTGTGTGTTGCAGAATAGACTTATAGGAAAGTGTTTGTATTGTTATATTTAATCTTGGGGAGTAGGGACATTATTGATGGGATTCAGGGAGGATAGTCTTTTATTGAGTGGGGAGATATATCTCCTGATTGATTAGCACTAAAAAACAAGTGATGGTCAGGGGCTCCGTATTGTATGATATTTTTTGTAACATGAGAGTTGACGATTATACTTTTATGTCAGGAAACGGGAATTTGAGGGTATGCGCTATGGACTGAGAGCCTAGCATATATTAATGACCGACAATGTTAGGTAATAGTGTAATGGGAGGGTGTTCCCTATTTGGATTTCATTTGTGAGATGTCCCACATAAGAAACTTAGCGCAACGTTGGAAGTGGAGAGATGTGTGATCATTAGGACATGGGTTTAGTACCATGGTTATTTTACATATGTAGTTATTACAGTGAGTTGGAAGTTATATTAAAATTTAAGGCGAGTGGAATCGGGTAACTTTCGTGCGGATAAGCATGGATACAAGGTGTATGGGCGCCCTGGGTAATTAATTTAATTTTAATATAATTCGCGATTAGAAGGGGTAGAGATATGCGTAGCGATCTTAGAGGCATGTGAGTAGGGAAGTATTCGAGGCTTGGAGTAGTAGACTCGTCTTAATTTCGAGGACAAAATTCCTTTGTAAGGGGGTAAGCATGTAACATCCCATATTTTTGACGATACAAAATTTAATTAATTTGATGATATATGAATTTTTTTATCTAGAGGATTTAATTAAATTAGTGAATTGAGATTTAATTAATTCAAGTTATTTTTTAAAATACATGTGTCGTAATTTGAGGACATGGTTGGAAATTTTAGTTAAGTAACTCGGATGGCTATTCTGAGTGCACAGTTGGTTCCTAATTGGTCGAGATAGTTGGAAAAGAGTACCCGGGGTAGTAATTGGATCTCGGGGCAATTTTAAGCATAATAGGGCCCTCACGGGGGCGTTTGGGTCATTTTAATTTAGCCCACAAGCTTAATATATGGATTCACCTAATAAAACCTATGTTAGAGAGTTTGTGAGTCACAACTCAAATAAGAAAATCCTAGTTGTAGAGGAGAAAAGAAAGAGCAAGTGTGAGAGCTTTTTGGAGCTAAACTAAGAAGAAATTGATGTGTTCTTCGCCAAACATCCATTTACAACAATGGAAATCAGAAACTACAAAAATATAGGCAAGTAGTTAAACTTGATTAATTTAAATTGTAGTAGGTTGATTCATATCATGGCGAGTGTATTTGAAATTCTTTTTGGGGTAAATTATTACATTTAAATGGGTTTTAGGAATCTCACGTTTGAAGGTGGATTTGGAAATCAATTAATGATGTAGATGAGTTAAAATTGTTGTAACTTGAATCATGTATAAACAAATTGCTAAATTGAGTTATTCGATTATGATGTGTACAATGGGATAATGAAATAATAACACTCATAGGAAGAACCGAACCTAAAAATCTAAGGGCCATAATATAAATCCATGAAGATTATGAGTTATATTCATGATATGAAGGTGTATAAGGGTAGATTTCGTTGTTTAGAACTGTTGGAATTTGGTTTTTTGTTTGAATCTAAGTTTGCCTTGTTGTTAATGGCGAAAGAAGGTCTCGAGGAAGAAGAAGGAGAAGCAAAACCCGTAGGTCATTCGAACGACCTGGGGCGTCGTTCAAACGGCGCTGCTTCTACCAGCCCAGTTCATTTTTTTTTTCTGGTTTGAAGTGTTGGGGATATTTCTTAGCTCGATCAATTTCATTTCTAGCCTTGAGTTTTGTTGGGTTAAATTCTTGACTCAGTTAGTGTACAAAAGAGTTAAGGGGAAATAAGTAAGAGAAAACTCTGTACTAAGCAAAAGTGTTTAGAGCTTTGGGAATTGGGATTTTAAGATGTATTTTATATAGGTAAAATGCCAATTTAAATAATTGTAATTTTGGTGAAATAATTCAGAGGGTTAAATTACAAACCAAGTAAGGGAGTCCGAGCATTTTGGTTGATTGACACCATTTGATAAAATTAATGGAGATGAAATTATTTAATTGAGGGTCAGGGTTTTTACTCGGATATGCTCAGGCTAGTGCGATTGGAGTTAGGCACGTGGTAGCCGGTGTAATTTATTATAGGTATATATATATAATAAATTATCTTTTATTAAATGTGATGAGATGTGTTATCCTTAATAGTGGAATAAATTCAAAGATATGAGGATACCGACCGAATGAGCGAGTCTGGTTATTGTATTTGGGTCACACTAATTTAATAAAATAATGAATGAGAGATTAATTAAATTACAAGTCAGGAGATAGACTTGGGTATACTTGGGCTAGTGCTATGGGTGTTAGGCACGGGTTAGCCGAGCTTTATTAAATATTTTAATACGATTAGCGTGATAGTATATAAATATTTGTATTATTTATAAATATCGGTGTGAATGATATTTGTGGTGACAATTATATTCAACACAAATAAATGAGAAAACACAATCACCAAAGGAAATAATTAATAGAAAATGCCAGTCACACAACACAATATGTACGTGGTTCAGCAAGAATTCCTACCTCCATGGTGGTTTTCTCAATATTATTTCTATCCGCTCCGGAGAGTGCTTTTTAGAGAATATATTGCATGCCTTTTGCCCCAGGCCTAGGGTTTGTTATATAAATGTTTGTTCTCGGGTAGTGGGGATGTTGGACTCCCCCACGTCCATCTTCTGCCCCTAGAATATCTCCTTACGAGATTCTAGGAGTAGACGAAGTCGTATATGAATCCAGAAAGATACGAGGGCCCCAGACATTGGGCCGCTTCTATTGGGATACTCGTTTGGACTTGTTGATGGAAAATCCAAGTACCCACAATTTCCCCTAAAGTTGTTGGGCCACAATTTGGGCTCAATAAATTTAAATGATTTTTCATAATGGCTCTCTTGTAAATTGTGTAACTCTTCCTAAGATTAGAGTTCTCTACTTGATTTTGGCGACAATCTGCTTTGGATTTCGTGTGATATGATTAGTAATGCTTAAAAGGTTACTTGGAATAACATTTTCATACCGTCGTTCCAAGCTTCTTCTTACTTTCTGATCTTCTTCAAACTTCCGTTGTCACGCTCTTCTCTCCAGGCCTTCGTTACTTTGCTTTCAATTCTCTTCGTCATCTGGGCTTGAGATCTTACGTCATCCAAGCCAAACCTTCATCCTGTAAGTTCCCTTTGCTTTCTCTCCATGGTGGAAATGGGTATGCATGGTTAAAATATGGTGGAATACATAAAAAAATATGGGTATATAAGGTGGAGGGTGGTGGTGGCATTGTGGTTTGTGGTGGAGAGAGGTGAAAGGATACATAAAAATGATAGAAGATCCACCTCTCTCTCTCTCTCGATCTCTCTCTCTTCCAACTCAAATAACCCAAATGAATCAAATCACCCCTATAAAAATCCATTAAACACCAATCTCGGCTCACCAGAGCTCGACAGCTCATCAATTCAATGGCCTAGAATGAGAAGGAGCACAAGGGCAACTCGATTTAAAAATATGAATGGCCTCATTCAAAAGAGATTCTCCCCTCGTTCGCATGAGAAAGACATCTCGTTCGAATCCGATCCGACGCTTCAAACGACCTTCGAATGACCTGGACCTATTATGTAGTGGGATCTCTTTCGAACCTCATTTGATCCCCTATTTCAAATGACCTTTTTTCCCCGTTCAAATGACCTCCACTTCGTTCTAATGACCTTATTCCAATTTTTTCCAAATTTCCAAATTTTAACCCACAAACTTCCAACAATTACAATCAGGACCCTAATAATTAATTGCAGCTACAAATTCCATCATAATGATCTAAATCCCTAGGTTTTCATATGTTTACAATTTATGCAGGAAAAAATAAATAAAACATCATAGCGGGGTATTACACACTTGTACTTTATGTATTATTGCATTTACTTTAGATTTATGTTAGTCATTTTTGACATTATAAATTACAAGAATAATTCAAGAACAAATGTTGTTAAATTCTCAACTTTCGTCCCATAATCTAAATTGTTCATTTACTATCTTTCTCTCATTTACGCTAGACAACCTAGTCTTCCATTAGTTTTGTTGGCTTCATTTTTAAAGGTTTTGCTTCTATCTTCCAATATTTAATAAACAAGTCACTCTTATTTTTCACATTCGCGCCATTAATGTTATTATCGGAGTATTGTCATAATATAGTTTGCGCTTGCGATAATATTCTTAATTTAGAAAATATACGTGCTTTCCATATTTAATGCATGTATTTCAATACAAAAATGTATTTAATATACATAATAAAAATGTACAAAAATGTGCTTGTAACAACCTAGGTTTTTGAGCGACTATTTTATACTATTTTGCCTTATGGGCTAATTTTATAAAATAGGGGATGTTGGAGTAAATATTATTTCCCGTGAGACTTAGGGATGATATTTACTATGTTTGCCTATTTACCGTTATGGGAAGGTAAATAGCATTATATTGTGTATTATTGCGTCGTTATATGTAAAACGACGGTTATGACTCATAAATAAAATTGGGTGAAATTAATGAATTAAAATGAAACTGGAACACAAATATAGTTCACACTTTCCCGAATGCCAAAATAGGGGGTGCGGTTGTTTTTAGAATAGTCGAGATAGTCGAAATAAGTGCCCAATTGTAATTTTTGAGATTCGGGCATTTTTAAGGGGTTATGACTCAAATTAGTGGTTATGAGTCATTTTAGTGGTGTATTCGCAATTAAATGTGGGGATTTATGTTTTGAGACCCGTATAAGTCCCCCACCCCCTTTTCTTTTTCTTCATTTTTGTGAGAGAAGCCAAAGGAGAGAGAGAGAGAAGAGAGAGTTGGGAGAAATGGAGAGAAAGAGAGAAAATGGAAGATTTGGGCCGGAATCCGTCGCTACCGGAGGTGATCCGAGACTACGAACCTCGAGGCAAGTTTCTTACTTGCTAGATATTGATTTAATGTGATAAATTTGCACGTATAGTTAATTTTGGAGGTTTAAACCATAAGTGGGTTTTTGGTTGATTTTGGTGTTTAATCCTTAAATCTCGTAGATTGTGTGGTTTAAGGTTATTATATGGGTTTCTTTTGGTGTATAATTGTTGGGGTAATGTTGTTGGTGGAGGGAATGAAGAAAGTATAGGATTATGGGTTTTAGGGTTCGGTTTTGTCTTTAAAGAATAAGGGTTTTTAGTGGATTTGATAGGCGCGGTTGATCGTGGTTCCAGGACCGGTCGACCGGTCATGCCAAAACTTGCTTACTGCTTTTATTGGTAGACCAAACCTGAAAGGGCGATCGACCGCGGTCCCTTGACTGGTCGACCGGTCCCCTATTTTTCACCTTTAATTTTCCTTAGTTTTCTTTTGCCTCTTTATTTTAAGATAGGAACTTAGGAACCTTCCTTTGGGAAGTAATTGTGACAACCCACCTACTAAAATAATAGGTGTCCAGCCCAATACTCCAATAATCACATGAATCATAGATGGTCCATTCTTAGCATCATTGTCGCTTAAAAAATAGTATGAGATAACCACCAATCATTTTAGAAAACGGACTGTCAAATTTAAAAATTTAAAAGTAAAAGAAAAACTCTTAGACAATCCCATTTGTAAAAACGGTGGGTATCAAAAATCGATGAATGAAGTATGACAATACAATAAATAATCACCGAATAAGCTGTCGGTGCACAGACCAATACAAATAATATATCGAGTATTACAATTCAATATTCACAATATAATGAATGAGTGAAATACCTTGGGCAAACACGCCCGAATAAATATACTGAACATAACTAGAGTACAGTAGAAAGGAGCGTCTACTACAAGTATCCTACAACATCCGCAATATGCTGTAGCTCCATGACAACTGGAATGGAATATGTAAATACGGGTGTCCATGCGGAAGAGCACCTGTACGGCAAGGAATATATGTAGAAACAAAGAAATGTAGATACGGGTCAGGGCCCGATTTGATATGATTACCATGTGACTAAAATGCATGACAGTTAAGTACAAATTCTCTCGCAGATAATAATAATATTTCTCACCTCTCAATCTAGCAGCAACCTAGCGCAATATCGTGAGATGTTCTAGTTAACCCTAAATACTAAGGGCTAACTTCTCCCCAGTCTCAACACTATGCCCTATTCGTGCGTGGGGTGTCTCGCAAAGCGAAATCCAAACAAGGAACCCCCCGATACACTACTACTTAGGCAAGGTTGATTGTCGAGATCCATTAGATCCTTAGCATGAAATAATCAACAAATGTATGTGTGTGCATAAGTGTGGGAGGTCACATCTACAGCTACTCAAGAAATATAAAAATAAACCCATCCATCATCTAATGGAACCATTCCTAATTCTTTCTTTAGGAATATACATATAAATGGTACAACATTTTATTAAATGTTTACCATTCTACTTTCATCATATACTATTTCATTTCGAAATTTCATTCCTTATCAGGAAATAAAATCATAGTTTCTATGCTCTTTGTGGCATTATATCTCAATTATACATTTGTAAAAATATCTTCCTTATCAGGAATATAATCATCATTATATGCTCTTTATGGCATTTCATTGTGCTCTTTGTGGCACTTTCTCATGCTCTTTATGGCATTTCATTGTGCTCTTTGTGGCACCCATTATACATCAAGTCCAACTTGATTCAGAATAGTTATAATCATATATATATAACGGTTCTAAGACCGCCCGTCCGGGTTTCCCCACTCTGCGTGCCCCTAAATGGCTATCATCTTCCAGGGCCTATCATCAAGACAACCTGGGATCCAATCGAAACGTCGGGAAGCGGCCATGTGCCTGCGGGATAGTCAAGACCACACCCGGAATCTCCTAACCAACGCAGAAAAATATACAATCACAAACGCTCACATGGCCTAGGGACTATATCCACCCTGCATTCATTAGCCAGGGGGCTTCACCATAACGCGCGCGACTTCCCTTATGATAGTGATTTAGAGAGGTGTGTATCCATAAATTAACATTTATGAAAAACATTAATTTTTCCATTTTGAAAACTTCCAAATTTTACTTTTCCAAAAATCATTCATTTAGCCATTAAGCACTAAGTTTTAGAATGTGAAATTCATTCTTATTAAGTCATATTTTATTAATGACCTAAGACCCAAAGTGACACTAACCTCAAAATAGCCTCCAAGAGTTCATATTATTTCATAAACCCTCAAAGTGAGTCTCCATAATGGAGTGTCTCCTAAAAGCTCAACGTTAATATCTTAACTTCCAATTTATCTTTAGGTTAACCTCCTATATCACTCGGACATTAATCTATACAAACTAGCCCTCGGGTAGCCCAAATATCCACTCTTAGCCTAGGACATTAGTCTACCCAAAACAACCCTCTAGGACTCCCCATTACTTCCCGAAGGAAGGTTCATAAATCTTGAACCTAAAAGAAAAGGGCTAAAACAAAACTAGAAAAATCTCACTTTTTCCGAAGGGGTCGATCGATCGAAGGCTTCGATCGATCGATCCCCCAGGCTCGATCGATCGATCCTGGCGGACAGCTTCTTCTGCGAGAAGCTGTTTCGGCCATTAACGAGCCATCCAAGCTTCTACCCGCTATTTCACCCAACCACAACAACAAATACTACTATAAAATCATTTCTACACATCAAATAACCAATTATTTCTCCTCAAATCAAATTAAACTATAAGATTTAGGATTAAAGACCCAAAATCAAGCAAAACCCATTTATGGTTTAAACCTCCCAAAACTTAACTACACATGCAGATTTATCACATTAAATCAATATCTAGCAAGTAAGAAACTTGCCTCGAGGTTCGTAGTCTCGGAACACCTCCGGTAGCGACGGAATCCGACCCAAATCTTCCATTTTCTCATTTTCTCCCATTTTCTCCCAACTCTCTCTTCTCTCTCTCTCCTTTGGCTTCTCTCCCAAAAATGAAGAAAAAAAAAGGGGGTGGGGGACTTATACGGGTCTCAAAACATAAATCCCCAATGTTAATTGTTAATACACCACTAAAATGACTCGTAACCACTTAATTGAGTCTTAACCCCTTAAAAATGCCCGAAATCCAAAAATACAACGTGGCACTTATTTCGACTATCTCGACTATTCTAAAAACAACCGCACCCCCTATTTTGGCATTCGGGAAAGTGTGAACTATTTTTACATTCCAATTTCATATTATTTCATTTATTATACTCAAATTTAAATATAGGTCATAACCGTCGTTTTACATATAACGACGCAAAATATCATAATAGAATGGTATTTACCTTCTCATAACGGTAAATAGGCAAAACATAGTAAATATTATCCCTAAGTCTCACCGGAAATAATATTTACTCCAACATCCCCTATTTTATAGAATTAGCCCATCAGGCAAAATAGTATAAAATAGTCGCTCAAAAACCTGGGTTGTTACATACTCTCCCCCTTAAAGGGGAATTTTGCCCTCAAAATTCAGGCGTAACCCATAACCGTATAAAGGGTATACTTTACCAAAAACCGTGCTACCATACTAGCAAACCCCTCTATAGTGCAATGTCCCCATAGGACTCAAACTAAGGTCATTACTATCGATCTCAGTCCACCTCAGCATGCTATAACATAGCACCAATTCATTCCTCATGAACTATCGATCCCACCCTTCTACTAAGGGAGGAGATACATACACAACCTCGGCACAACTTGCCTTACTTTCCGAAACACGTTACACCCTTACTAGGGAATAACTACACTAGCTTATAATCGCACACCCCGACACTACTAACTCCTATTCGCGTTGGCGTAGCCCTTAGAAGTCTACAGCTCAATGAGCCCGATCTTTAAAGAAATATTCCCGTACCACTCCCAGTCCAAGAAATATACTATTCGCTGTTTCCATTCCAATGAATAGACAAGGCACACTGCCAACTGTACTAGGCTACACACGACATCATGCTTATAGAAAATGATCCGAGTTATTATAAGGAAATTCGATCCAGAAGAACTACTACTCCAATCCTTCCTTCAAATCAAACCCACCCATCCACTTATGGGTGGTAGGATATACCCCATATCCACACGGTTCCCATTTCTTCCTGGAAACTTTACCAGTACCTTGACACGAATGTCTCTCTTAGTTCACCACTGTTTGATAGGAACCGCATACAGCTCTAGAACTACTACTAAGAAGATCTGGGCGTACACTTCTGTACTTAGTTCTCCCGTTTCCATTGAGTAAGCAGCGATTGGTCCAATGATACACAATTTTCTCCACTAGAATCATGACCGTATCATTATCGGAAATCCGATAAGGATGTCCACGGATAGACCCGTCCTCGTTCCACACTACTCTCTACATACTAGTAGGTGAAAGGGTCAATCACGGACATAAATGCTCTTACAATAGAGCCCCCTCAGTTTAACTCGCTCCATTGGCATTTCATGCCATGAATAAACTCTCCGACAGTTTCTCCACTCGGAGCCTATACTACTCCCATTTGCATTGCCTTAGCGAAAGGGAATACTCTATCGCTAGTCCTTCACAATTACCAACTTGTTGCTCGTGAAAAGACCCAAATTCTTGCCCAGGAATTAATGCCTCTAATTCTTTATGGCAAGTACTACCGCTACGAATTTCCAAATCAAGCGTGGGATAATACTCCTCACTAAGTTTTAAAAGTGTGAGACACATGAAAAATGGGTCCATGCTCCCATATTTATACTTCCCATTCCTAGCAAAGACTCGTTCGTTAAACCCACTCTCGGTCATAACAACACGAGTGCAGGAGAAAAAGTCTGCTTACACTTCAATTCCTCAGAAGGTAGGTTACCAATGTAACCCTCTATCTACGAGAGGCCCCACCACTAACGGCCTAACATTCTGAATAGCTCGAGATCCCATACTTCTCGTCTAGGGACCAAATCCTACCTAGAGTTAATCCCACAACCCTATTGTGATCAACTCCCAACCACCTTCTTAAAATAACGTCGCATTCCCTAAAGGCCTAGCGTCCTAAGAATCCTAAAGACGATCTATATTCTATCTAATCTAGTCGTATAAGTATAATACTAAATATATCCCTAGTGTCCAAGACCTTTCCCGACTTCTGACATTAGCTTGGTTTCATGCGTGGGACGTCTCGCCGAAGCGAAATCCAAGAAGGAACCCTCCCGTTACACTACTACCTCGCATTATCGGTCGTCGAGAACTAACGGTCTAAGAAACATAATCGGGAATAATGAAATCCTAACTCGTAATTCTACTAATACATGTATACTTCTACGTCCCACCGTATCAATCGACTGAGGCATTTACTTTTTGTAAGATGCCACAAATACTTTATCCCAAAATACACATATACCTCTATATTAATGGCCCTCTCATTAAGGCATAACCATAAGTCTCTATCGTACTTTCATAATCTTAGTCTTCCCCACATCGATCAGAGGAAAACTATCATAGTGCTCATATATCGCACATCAACTTAACCCTTAATCACTCATATACGTTATTCTTGGCTAAACCTTCCAACCCAGCATCTCTACCAACCGAAAAAGAAAAGAAAGAACAGAAAAGAAAAGAAAATGCACATCTCTCCACTCCCAACGTCGTTAAGGTTCATGCGTGGAGCGTCTCGCCGAAGCGAAATCCAAACAAGGAACCCCTCCACACAATCCCCTTAACTATCCGGTCATGGAGATAAGGCACAACATACACAAGCAAAGCAAACAAAGCAAGTAAATAGAATAAAAACAAAAATAAAGGAAACTATCTACATACCGTAAACCACCTCTATAAAGTCTCGACCCGTATCCAGGGGAGATATTATAGAACAACTAGTCCTTCTCCCAGAACTAGAAATAGGATAGCCTCGCGATTTATTCTCTTGCTATCACACCAACCCAACCAAAAATATCTTTACTCGTATTTTACATATAATACAAGTAGCACGTACCACATATCACCACTCTCCCCATAACGAGTGAAAGAAAATATAGAACTCCCTATCCTGGAAGTCATATAGATATACTTACTATATATATAAAAATGTACCGATACTACCACAAGCTCGATATACACACCCGAATCTAGGGTTAACACCATACTACTCCATCTTACCTTAAGGAATGCACCACTCGCCCCCTAGTTGGAAATTCCACCAACATACTAGCCAACCTCCTTGGCTACTACCAATGGTTCCAAGACACGTCATTCTAGTCTGAACCGAACCAAATTACTTCCATCAATATCCCAACTAGGCCTCCAAATCTCGCCCTTGTTCTACAACCGACAAGATCAGAACGCATAGTTCCCTTAACTTCTTCAGCAAAGAGAACATCCTACCAACCTCCCCGACCTTAGCCCCATGAGTCTTCCCCAGGTGGATGTCCACCCATGGGGTCTCATGAACACTACTTCTCTAGAAGTGTTACCAACACTTACTTACGAGCCTATCATTTCCAATGAGAGGCCCTCTCAATTGGCAAAACATTTTGCCCCACCATAAAGAGGCGACTATCATTTCCGCCACTTCAACCTTACTCCAATGGGTGAAAGGTTTTCTTCCAATCCTCACACCTGGGCACTCCTATACCCATCTCTTAGGCCAAAACTCTCGGCCTCACGTTCTCACCGAACGAGGTTACACTTCCTCTATCCAACCGAACTTCAACATGTGGTCCTTGTTAAGGATCTCTCAACTCCGAATTGACATTGCTTAGAGTCCCAAGCATAGTACCACTCTCTACCGACAGCGGTACTTGGGATAGCTATTTCCACCGTACTTAGTAGTTACGGAAGCAATATAAAATAATGATACAAAGGGAGAGACCTCCAAAGCGGCCCTTATTCCCGAAAATAGCCTACAACTTATAGTAATCCCATCCTATGACGCCTTCACAATGGCCTTCCTCAACGCCCTTCATCTAACAACTTACAAGTCTCACACGAACGCGCAGAAGATCTTCGGGGTTCTCATACCATAGCAGGAGAACGAAATCTCATAAGAGAATTCAACGACCTTATTCCTAAGGCTCTACAACAAACAGAGAGAAATGCAGAAGACGTAGAACATCCGCACAGATTCCTAAGAACTCTAGAACCTAATGCTCTGATACCATCTGTGATAACCCGCCTACTAAAATAATAGGTGGCCATCCCAATACTCCAATAATCACAGGAATCATAGATGGTCCATTATTAGCATCACTGTCGATTAAAATAATAGTATGAGATAACCACCAATCATTTTAGAAAACGGACTGTCAAATTTAAAAATTTAAAAGTAAAAGAAAAACTCTTAGACAATCCCATTTGTAAAAACGGTGGGTATCAAAAATCGATGAATGAAGTATGACAATACAATAAATAATCACCGTTTTTACCCATCATACATCAAGTCCAACTTGATTCAGAATAGTTATAATCATATATATATATATATAACGATTCTAAGACCGCCTATCCGGGTTTCCCCACTGTGCGCGCCCCTAAATGGCTATCATCTTCCAGGGCCTATCATCAAGACAACCTGGGATCCTATCGAAACGTCGGGAAGCGGCCATGTGCCTGCGGGATAGTCAAGACCACACCCGAAATCTCCTAACCAACGCAGAAAAATATACAATCACAAACGCTCACATGGCCTAGGGACTATATCCACCCTGCATTCATTAGCCAGGGGGCTTCACCATAACGCGCGCGACTTCCCTTATGATAGTGATTTAGAGAGGTGTGTATCCATAAATTAACATTTATGAAAAACATTAATTTTTCCATTTTGAAAACTTCCAAATTTTACTTTTCCAAAAATCATTCATTTAGCCATTAAGCACTAAGTTTTAGAATGTGAAATTCATTCTTATTAAGTCATATTTTATTAATGACCTAAGACCCAAAGTGACACTAACCTCAAAATAGCCTCCAAGAGTTCATATTATTTCATAAACCCTCAAAGTGAGTCTCCATAATGGAGTGTCTCCTAAAAGCTCAACGTTAATATCTTAACTTCCAATTTATCTTTAGGTTAACCTCCTATATCACTCGGACATTAATCTATACAAACTAGCCCTCGGGTAGCCCAAATATCCACTCTTAGCCTAGGACATTAGTCTACCCAAAACAACCCTCTAGGACTCCCCATTACTTCCCGAAGGAAGGTTCATAAATCTTGAACCTAAAAGAAAAGGGCTAAAACAAAACTAGAAAAATCTCACTTTTTCCGAAGGGGTCGATCGATCGAAGGCTTCGATCGATCGATCCCCCAGGCTCGATCGATCGATCCTGGCGGACAGCTTCTTCTGCGAGAAGCTGTTTCGGCCATTAACGAGCCATCCAAGCTTCTACCCGCTATTTCACCCAACCACAACAACAAATACTACTATAAAATCATTTCTACACATCAAATAACCAATTATTTCTCCTCAAATCAAATTAAACTATAAGATTTAGGATTAAAGACCCAAAATCAAGCAAAACTCATTTATGGTTTAAACCTCCCAAAACTTAACTACACATGCAGATTTATCACATTAAATCAATATCTAGCAAGTAAGAAACTTGCCTCGAGGTTCGTAGTCTCGGAACACCTCCGGTAGCGACGGAATCCGACCCAAATTTTCCATTTTCTCATTTTCTCCCATTTTCTCCCAACTCTCTCTTCTCTCTCTCTCCTTTGGCTTCTCTCCCAAAAATGAAGAAAAAAAAAGGGGGTGGGGGACTTATACGGGTCTCAAAACATAAATCCCCACTGTTAATTGTTAATACACCACTAAAATGACTCGTAACCACTTAATTGAGTCTTAACCCCTTAAAAATGCCCGAAATCCAAAAATACAACGTGGCACTTATTTCGACTATCTCGACTATTCTAAAAACAACCGCACCCCCTATTTTGGCATTCGGGAAAGTGTGAACTATTTTTACATTCCAATTTCATATTATTTCATTTATTATACTCAAATTTAAATATAGGTCATAACCGTCGTTTTACATATAACGACGCAAAATATCATAATATAATGCTATTTACCTTCTCATAACGGTAAATAGGCAAAAAATAGTAAATATTATCCCTAAGTCTCACGGGAAATAATATTTACTCCAACATCCCCTGTTTTATAGAATTAGCCCATTACGCAAAATAGTATAAAATAGTCGCTCAAAAACCTGGGTTGTTACAGTAATAGGGAGTCCTAGAGGGTTGTATTGGGTAGACTAATGTCCTAGGTTAAGAGTGGATATTTGGGCTTAACCGAGGGCTAGTTTGTATAGGTTAATGTCTGATTGATATAGGAGGTTAACCTAAAGATAAATTGGAAGTTAAAATATTAATGTTGGGCTTTTGGGAGACATTCCATTATGGAGACTCACTTTGAGGGTTTACGAAATAATATGAACTCTTGGAGGCTATTTTGAGGTTAGTGGCACTTTGGGTCTAAGGTCATTAATAAAATATGACTTAATAAGAATGAAATGCACATTCTAAAACTTGGTTCTTAATGGCTAAATGGATGATTTTTGGAAATGTAAAATATGAAGTTTTCAAAATGGAAAAAGTAATGTTTTTCATAAATGTTAATTTATGGATACACACCTCTTTAAATCGTTATCATAAGGGAAGTTGCACGCGTTGTGGTGAAGCCCCCTGACAAATTAACCCAAGGTTGATATAGTCCCTAGGCCATGTGAGCGCTTGTGATTGTATATTTTTCTGCGATGGGTAGGAGATTTCGGGTGCTGTCTTGACTATCCCGCAGGCACATGACCGCTTCCCGACGTTTCTATAGGATCCCAGGTTGTCTTGATGATAGGCCCTGGAAGATGATATCCATTTAGGGGCGCGCACAGTGGGGAAACCCGGACGGGCGGTCTTAGAATCGTTATATATATATATATGATTATAACTATTCTAAATCAAGTTGGACTTGATGTATGATGGGTACCATAAAGAGCACAAAGAAATGCCATAAAGAGCATGAGAAAGTGCCATAAAGAGCACGATGAAATGCCATAAAGAGCATATAATGATGATTATATTCCTGATAAGGAAGAGATTTTTACAAAATGTATAATTGAGATAAAATGCCACAAAGAGCATAGAAACTATGATTATATTTCCTGATAAGGAATAGAATTACGAAATGAAATAGTATATGATGAAAGTAATTTGGTAAACATTTGATAAAATATTGTACCATTTATATGTGTTCCTAAAGATGAATTAGGAATTGTGCCATTAGATGATGGATGGGTTTTATTTTATATTTTCTTTGTGTAGCTGTAGATGTGACCTCCCACACATATGCAGACACATATACATTTTTTGATTATTTCGTGCTAAGGATCTAATGGATCTCGACGATCAACCTTGCCTAAGTAGTAGTGTATCAGGGGGGTTCCTTGTTTGGATTTCGCTTTGCGAGACACCCCACGCACGAATAGGGCATAGTGTTGAGAATGGGGAGAAGTTAGCCCTTAGTACTTAGGGTTAACTAGAACATCTCACGATATTGCACTAGGTTGCTGCTAGATTGAGAGGTGAGAAATATTACTGTTATCTTCGAGAGAATTACGCACTTAACTGTCATGCATTTTTAGTCACATGGTAATCATATCAAACCGGGCCCTGACCCGTACCTATATTTCTTTGTTTCTACATATTCTTTGCCGTTACAGGTGCTCTACCGCGTGGACACCCGTATTTACATATTCCATTCCAGTTGTCATGGAGCTACAACATATTGCGGATGTTATAGATTACTTGTATTAGACGCTTCTTTCTATTTTACTCTAGTTATGTTCAATATATTTATTCGGGCATGTTTTGCCCAAGGTATTGCAGTCATTCATTATATTGTAAATATTGAAATGTAACACTCGATGTAATTACTTGTATTGGTTTGTTCACCGACAGCTTATTAGGTGATATTTATTATATTGTCATTCTTTATCCATTGATTTTTGATACCCACCGTTTTTACAATGGGATTGTCCAAGTGTTTTTCTTTTCTTTTCAGAATTTTAAATTTCACAGTCCATTTTCTAAAATGATTGGTGGTTATCTCATACTATTATTTTAATCGACAGTGATGCTAAGAATGGACCATCTATGATTTCTGTGATTATTAGAGTATTGGGCTGGCCACCAATTATTTTAGTAGGCGGGTTGTCATAGTGCTTTCCATATTTAATGTATTTCAGTACAAAATTTTACTTTATAAAAAACATACTTTATGCATGTACTTTATAAAGAAAAGCATCTCTAAAATCATTTTCAATGTGTACACGCATATAAAACAAAGTACACACACATTGAAAATGTTCAATCTTAATTGATTTCTTAGTTGTGTTGTTTTCATTTGATATAATTATGAGTATATACATGCTCTTTATATTTTCGTAGCTCCTATATTAATTATGGTATGAGCCAGTGGCATTTTAAAATTTATATTATAAGACTATAAACTATTATTATCCAAATAAAAAAGACATGCATTAAAAGAAGAGATAATTTCATTCATTAATAAAAAAAATACACCTGATTTGAAAAAAAAAGCAGAAAAAATACAACAATGTTATGTTTTTATAGGCCAAGTAAAGTTTAGAATTTTGAGCCTAATAATTATTATAGGTGATGGTTGTACTGATAAATGAACTAAATAATGTGTAAACTTTCAAGCTTTGAATTTATTTGGTTGATGTTGACGTAATAAATAGTGTAGTATATGGATTTATGCGTGTAATTCTTTGGACATAATGTTGTACACGTGTAATTCTTTTATTTTTACGTGTCCTTTGTAGTGTTATGCGTGTATTTCAAGAATATTTATTTAGTATAGGTTAATAAAGCAAAGTACACACATAGAATTACAAAGTACACATGAACTTCTATAATATTATATGTGTACTTTGTAGTATTTTCATGTACTTTGTGATTCCTTGTTTATTCTGAGCAAACATTGCAAAGTACACACATATCATTATAAACTACATGTGAACTTCTGTTAATATTTTACATGTACTTTGTAATGTTATGCGTGTACTTTAGGATTCTTTATTTGATATGGACAAACAAAACAAAGTACGCGCATATATATTAAAGTACATGCATAACATGCTTGTACTTTAATATTTAATCCATAAACATTCACACAATCTGCATGTAAAAGTGTAAAAATATAATTATTCATTTGTATAGCCTTCATGTTTAATGGTCCGCACCACCAACACCATTTTTTGAGTAGATAATATATGGAACTATATTTTATAAAAAAATAGAAAAAAATACAAAAAAAATTACAATTATTTTCCCTCTTATTAATAATCAACATTTAAAAATTCATTAACTTTATATGCACTTTGTTGAATCATCTCGTTGTCTTTGAATGATGTTTTGGGCTGGAATTCCTATTGTAATTTGTTCCACGTATTATATACATAATACGCCACAATCAACACTGAAATTAAAATAAAACAAGTATATAAGTTAATACAAATGAAATTTGTCGAATTATTTCGTGATGAATTATGCATGTACTTTATACATATGAAGTTTGAGCTTACCCATTATTTGTTCCTCGTGCATTCATCATCTCTGATTAGTTGATAATTGACATCATGAATAACGAGCCATTCTATCGTACTTTTTTCCTCTAGGCTTAGGGAATCTTCAAATGGATTCCCTTCGAAGTATCGTACTCGCGTACCTTTTTCCATTACATGGGGTACTTCCTCCTTCAATTTGTGCAGTATTTATTGGATTGCATCAAACTGTCAAGAGGAAAAACATTGAGTGTATATAAAATATTAAAGTAAATGTAATGTAAATAAGTTTAAGGTGTAACCATAGTTTTGGAGTCTTTATAGTATGATGTAATTTCATTGTTGTCGACCGGACGAAGAGAATCTACATAGGCAACTTCATTTTTGTGTTTGTATATAACTAACAATGTAAAATGTCCATTATTGTTTGATAATGAATGTGTAATTGGAATGAGTAGTTTATCACAAATGCCTGAATTTGCTATAATGTCATTTTTTATTTGCGCCTTCTTCATGTTGTCATTATTATTTCAGACGGCTTCCTATTAAAAGTTATAGATTCATCAGCAAGAAACATAATGATAGTATTTAACTGATGCTGACTGACAAATCGTTAGGTTTTATTTTCCTTACCCAAGCATATGAACTAAAAGTGTGTGTAGTTCGGAGCCCTTATTTCCTCATTTTCTTCTCCATTAAATTGGAAAATGCTTGAATTATATGTTTCACACATTTAAAAAGGTAAGGATGTAAAAATAAAAATTTAATGAATGTCGTATGTTTATATTACATTCTTGATTCGAAATTTCTAGCCGTTTTCGCTTTTCGTGAATATCATCTCCACAAACGAATTAGTCGTCTTCTTATAGAGATATTCCCTGAATTTCAAGACAAGGAATAATGTTGGAATAATAATTAATATATGTGAGTAATTTATGATCATTAAAAAGTACATGTGTACTTTATGAAAATATGCGTGTACTTTATAAAACTATGGATGATCATCATAACATAAAAAAATGCATGTACTTTATGAAAATATGCATGTACTATACAAAGTACACGCATGTAGTTCAGTACAAAAATACTTATACTTAATTAAATTAATCGTTTACTTGAGCAATAAATGTGTGTATTTACTTGATAATACTGTACTTTATTAAAGTATGAATGTTCTTTATTTAAATATGTGTGTACTTTATAAAACTATGGGTGTACTTAAATAAGTAGCTATAATATATCAAATAAATCGGCATTGAAATATTCATATATATACATAAGTGCATTACAGAAATAAAAATAAGTGCATTTTACAGTAAAAATAATTTGGTTTTAACATGAAAAAATAGTAGACTTTACCCTATTATCTTCTCCCATGTGAAATATTCTTGTAATTTATTTTTGACTTCTTAATGAAGGTATTTTGCGCACGAGTAAGTTCGCAGGTCTAATTCTTAGGTTGGTTCTGAAGTTGCAGAAGGTTTGTATTTATTTTGTTGCCCTTTTCTCCTTTTCGCTACTGCACCGGTAGTTTTATTGTTTGACCGCTTTTTTTTATTCAATTTCAATTCAGCAGGAACTTCATTATTTTCACCTTTAAAAAAATCTCTAATAGGATGTTGATAAACAAAATCATCGTTGATATTTTCTTTTCTATCATCCCTTTCTTCTATTTTGTCATGCATTGAGTATTGCTACTTGATTCCTCATCCTTTTCTAAAACGGACTTCTTTAAACCTTCAATTTATTTCTTGGAGAACCTTATTATTTATAACATGGAGAAAAAAATGTGAGGACAAATTTCTGATTGAGTAAATTTGTAAGTGTTGGACTAATTTCGAACAAAACTATATGAGTCATAGGATAGGAGTTTGTGACCTTTCAAGCCTATGACATTTGAGTTGAAGACGTAGTTGCCAAGTTAAAGAAGATCATATCATATGCCGTGTTACGTGTCATGTGTTTGTCATCAACAGTCCAATGATTTCTGAGGTATAAATGCTTATATTATATTGACACATGGAAATTTATTATTGGGTGTAAGAATTTTTGTCAAGTGTCTTTTTGAATTCATACTATCTAAAGATTTTATTTTCGGACACCTTTCCGAAGAAAAATCATAACTAATGAAAAAAATAAAAAATATATGAAACTAGCTGCCACGCATTCGTATCGAAAATATCTAGCTTCCTAAAGATAGTTAGAATGACTTTGGCATTTCATTCAAACTGTATTACGATATTGTCCGAATGAGCATTCCAACAAGCTCCCTTTTTGGTTCGCCGATTTCACGTTCGATTTTTGTTCGAACGACTCTGATTTTTCGTTCGAATGAGATTACAGTTTCTCTTCAAAAATGGGCAGTGTTTTTAGCAATTTTTCCCCATTACTCCCACTACTTTTTCCCAACCTTTTTTGTAGTGCGAGACTGTAGTTTTCCAGATTACTCTATCCAACTTCTAAAGAGAGAAGACTTTAAGAAAAGTCCGTTGTGTTTTTGTGAATCTTGAATGGCTTAATCTTCAAAACAAAAAACCAACTTCACACCGAATTCATTTGTATGATCTTAGTTTCAACATGATATTTATTTTAAATCATTGTTGGCACCTGGTTTTATTATCTACACCATAGAGATTGTTTGTTGTGCGGGATTCCCTGTTAGTAGATACTCATACGGTGGAATCCGTGTGCATGATGGTAGTTTTGCCCCTTCGATGGATTTTGAGACATAGGTGGACTCCTGCATTGTCAGTAGGCAGAGGTGGAAGGAACAAAGAGTGTTAAGGCTTACGATGGATTCGAGTCGTTGTGTAAGTATTCTATCGTGTCCTTCATAATTCCATACTTAGTGGACTTGTGGTTGGGTCGTACGACGTTTTTCTTATAGTGGATCTTTGTCGTACATCGCGGCATTATGATTGTGTTTATTTTATCTTGAAAATTCATCTAGATGCAGGCTTAGGTTTAACAAGATGAAATTTGGTTTAAACACAAAAATGCTGTAATTCGTCTTTAAATAAATTGGGTAATTTTAGTTCACATTAATTCAAGTAGGAATCATTAATTTGGAAAAGTTCATGTTTGGTTTGATTTGCATAATTTAGAACTTGAAATGAAGTTAAATTTTAATTTTCTTGGAACCTACGTTCCAACAAGTGGGTCATAATTATTTTGTCTCTAGTTCACAACCCCTTCACTCCGTTTATCACCCATTTATTTCGACACATTTATGCCATATGAGTGTGGAAAGCTTATTGTGTTTATTGTCTTGTGTGATATTTATACCTATATATATGTGTTTGTGCTTCATTGTTATCTTTATGCATTTTTATATATATCGTATCGTTTGTTTTGCGTATTTGCCTTGTCATCTAGTCCTCTTATACTACTGGTTCAAATAGGTGTCTATCTTGTTGCGACTTTTCATTAATATCCCATGCTTGTCTTAGTACATTTTAGGTTGTATCATTTTACTATCACATCTTAGTTGATATCTATTGCTCTTTGTGTGGATTAGTTTCTTATTTGTTGTCCCTTGTATCACTATATACCATTGCATGAAATACTTGTTTTTCCATTATTATTATCCCTTGTTTTATTTAGGGGAATAATTGAATTAATCGAGGAGAATGGGTTATTTTATGCACCTTAATCTTTGTCTATTCCTGAACAAAAATGGGGAGAAGTAGTATTTAAACCTTTTAATTTGGGGTGACCTATCATAGGGGGAGACGTCTTTCTTTGGTAGATAATGTTAAACAAAGGGAGAGGATTTAATTATGCAATTTGGATTGTTATATTCCCTATGCGTTTAATGGTGTGTTTAAGTGTGCATATTTTCATCCACGCAATAAAGTTTTGAAGCAAGCAAATTTACTCAACATATGTGTCGATCAAGCGTCTGTATTTTTTTATTTTGGGTTGGGATTATGTCTTTTAGCTGAGCTTGACGGCCCATAGGGTTTTTATTTTGGTTTTATCCTAGAATAGCCAAAGGGGGAGATTTGTAAGGAAAAATTTCCAATTGAGTGAACTTGTAAGTGCTGGCTTAATTTCAAACAAATCTATTTGAGTCATAGGATATAAGTTTATGTTCCTTGAAGCCCATAACATTTGTGTTGAAAATGTAGTGGCCAAGTACAAGAAGATCACATCCTATGACATGTTTCGTGCCAAGTGTTCATCATCAATAGTCCAAGAATCTCTCAGGTATGAATATTTATATTATGTCAAGACTTGGAAATTCATTATCGGGCGTTATAGTTTTTGTCAAATATTTTTTTGAATTCATACCATCTAATTTTCTTCTCAGACACCTTTTCGGAGAAAAATCATAACTAATTTAAAAAAAATCAGAAAAATACGAAACTGGCGGCCACGTGTTTGTATAAAAAATATTTAGCTCTCCAAAGATAGTTAGAACAACTTTGGCATTTTGTTCAAACTATATTTCCACATCGTTAAAACGAGCTTCATTTTTTGGTTCACGGATTTTTCATTCGAACGTCTCTAGTTTCGTTAGAACAAGATTACAGTTTTTCTCCGAAATTAGGCAGTTTCTTAGCGATTTTTCCTCGTTACTCCCACTAATTTTTCCCAAACTTTATGTTGTCCGGGGGTGCATTTTTCCATATGACTTTATCCAACTTCTAAAGAGAGAAACCTTTAAGAAAAGTCCATTGAGTTTTTGTGGATCTTTAATAGTTGAATCTTCAAAACGAAAACCAAGTTTACACCACATTCGTTTGTATGATCCAAGTTTCAACGTGATATTTGTTTGAGATCATTTTAGGCATCGGGTTATAGTACCTACACCATAGAGATTATTACTTGCGATCGATTTTGTGTTTGTAGATATTCATACGGTGGACTCCGTGTGCATGACGGTAACTTTACCCCATCGGTGGATTCCGAGATGTAGGTGGACTCCTGCGTTGTCACTAGACGGAAGTGGAAGGAATGAAGAGCATCAAGGCTTGCGAGGACGTCGAATCACATGTCCTTTGTAATTCCATGCTTAGTTGACTTGTGGCTGGGCCGTATGAGATTTTTTCGTTGTGGGTTTTCCTCATACATCGCGGCATTATGGTTGTATTTATTTTATCTTGCAAATTCATCTAAATGCATGCTTAGGTTTAACAAGATAAAATTTGGTTTAACCACAAAGATGGCGTAATTCGTATTTAATTACATTGGGTAATCTTAGTTCACATTAATTCAAGTAGGAATCATTAATGTTTGGTTTGATTTGCATAATTTAGAACTTGAATTAAAGTTAAATTTGAATTTTTTGGGAACCTACGTTCCAACAAGTGGTATCAGAGCGGGTTACACTAAGATATCATGTGATCCAAAATTTAAGAATTTTTTAAGGATTTATCATCTTAGATCCTTTTAGGCTTGATTATGAAAATTTATCATTTTTGAAGTTTATTATTTTTTAAGGTTCTCTCTACGCGTATCGAAAATCACGTATAAATGTTAAAATGGTTGATTTTTACCCATGCTTGCACATGACTCTTCACTTACAATATTTTATGGGTGATTGTTTGCATGGTTGTTATATCCTAGTTATACTTCATGATATATCATTACTAGTGTTATGACATATACTTTTGTATTATATTTACTTTGAGTCATATTTGAAAAGTATAAAAAGATTTTTTTTGTGTGTATTTTAGTTTTACACAGTTTGTGTGGCACATCCTTGTGCTTGTATACTATATCATTCTCTGTTTCAATGTAGTTAGAAGTTTTGGTATTAAATACTTAAAGTTTTATTTATCATGCTTGCACGGAGTAGTTTAACTTTGATTTGCTTAATGGATTCTCTTTTTATAGGCCTCTCCACACACATGCACGAGCTCTTTTGAAATTTAACTTCACATGTATGCTTGAGGTAAGTGAGATGTTCTCCCATCAATTTTTTCATCTACATGTTTTGTGACTATGGAGTATTTTTGCATGTAAGAACCATTGCTCGTGAGGTTTTTTTTTATTGTATAGAAAATAAATGAGGGTGCACGGGAAAGAGTTGCGAAATGAGCAAATCTCCTTTGCATGAAAGCCACTGTTGACAAGAGCCTAAAAAGTGTGTCATTAAAAAAGTAGCCAAGGCCAATATGATCATTCAAAATAAAATGAAAGAATTATTATTTATGTGGGAGTTTGTATGAAAATATTAATGGGGTTTCACAATGACAATGAATCCTAGTTATGCTTATTTTTTTTATGACTATTTATTTGTAGAATCATCAAAATTCTAGGCTTGTGTGCATTGTGCTTGTTTGTTCTTTGAGTTCACTTTATCTTGTCACTTGAGGCTAAATCTAAGTTTGATAAAGTTTTGCAATCAAATATAACTCTTTGAACACGTTTAAGTGATTGGCTCATAATTTCTTTGTCTCTAGTTCGCACCCCTTCACTTCGTTTATCACATGTTATTGTAGATAGATTTATGCCATATGAGTGTGGAAAGCTTATTATGTCTAGTGCTCGTGTGATAGTTATACCAGTATATGCACTTGTGCATCATTTATATCTTTGTGCATATTTATATATATGGTATCATTTGTTTTGAGTATTTACTTTGTCATCTAGTCTTTGTATGTTATTGGTTCCAATAGGTATCTGTCTTGTTGCGACTTTTCATTAATATCCCATGCTTGTCTTAGTACATTTTAGTTGGTATCATTTTTCTATCGCATCTTAGTTGGTATTTGTTGCTCTTTGTGTGGGTTATTTGCGTCTTTGTTGTCTCTTGTATCACTATAAACCATTGCATGATATACTTGTTTTTCCATTATGCTTATCCCTCATTTTATTTAGGGGAGAATTGAATTAATTGGGAAGAAATGAGTTATTTTATGCACCTTAATCTTTGTCTATTCTGGAACAAAAAGAGGGAGAAATAGTATTTAAACCTTTTAATTTTGGGAGACATATCTTAAGGGGACTTGACTTTGGTAGATAATGTTAGATAAAAGTGGAGGATTTAATTATGCACTTTATATTATTATATTCCCTATGCGTTTGATGGTGGGTTTAAGTGTGCAGGTTTTCATCCATGCAATAAAGATTTAAAAAAAGCAAGGCTACTCAACATATGTGTCGGTTCAGCATCTGTATTTTTTATTTTGCATTGGGATTATGTCTTTAAGCTGTGCTTGATAGCACATAGGGTTTTTATTATTCTTTTGTCCCGAAATAGCCAAAGGGGGAGATTTGTAAGGATAAATTTCCAATTGGGTCAATTTGTAAGTGTTGGCTTAATTCCGGACAAAACAATTTGAGTCATCGGATAGAAGTTTGTGACTTTTCAAGACTATGATTTTTGAGTTGAAGATGTAGAGACCAAGTCAAATCAGATCACATCCTATGTCGTATTTTGTCTCATGTGTTCATCATTAATAGTCCAAGGATCTCTCTAGTATGAATTGTTATATTACGTTGAGACTTGAAAATTTATTATTGAGTTTTAGAATTTTTATTAAATGTGTTTTTGAATTCATACCATCTAAAAATTTTGTTCTCGGACACGTTTCCGTTGAAAAATCATAACTAATTCAAAAGAAATAAAAAAAAATACAAAATGGGTTACCACGCGTTCGTATTGAAAATATCTAACTTCCCAAAGGTCATTAGAGCGACTTTGGAATTTCGTTCGAACGAGATTGTCAAGTAGTTTAAATGAGCCTTCTTACAAACTTCCTTTTTTGGTTCTCTTATTTCTCGTTCGATTTGTCGTTCTAATGACTTTGTTTTTTCATTTGAACGAGATTACATTTTTTCTTTGAAAAGGGGCAGTTTTTTGGCAATTTTCCCCATTACTCCCACTACTTTTTCCCAACCTTTATGTAGAGTGGGAGTGCATTTTTCCAGATGATTTTTTCCAACTTCTAAAGAGAGAAGCCTTTAAGAAAAGTCCATTGAGTTTATGTGAATCTTTAATAGTTTAATCTGCAAAACAAAAACTAGGTTTACACCCCATTCGTCGGTCTGATCCAAGTTTCAACGATATTTGTTTGAAATCATTTTTGGCATCGAGTTTTATTATCTTCACCATAGATATTATTTCTAGAGGAGGGTTTCGTGTTTATAGATATTCATATGGTTGACTTCGTGTGTGTGATGGTAGCTTTGCACATCGGTAGATTCTGAGACGTCGGTGGACTCCTGTGTTGTCACTAGGAGGAGGTAGAAGGAACGATCGAGTTGTTGTGAAAGTTTTGAGTTGTGTCCTTTGTAATTTCATACTTAGTGGACTTTGTGGTTGTGCATGTCCAAGATTTTTCCCGTTGTAGGTTTTGCTCTTACTTCGCGGTATTATGGTTAGGTTTATTTAATTCATCTAGATACCAACTTAGGTTTAACAAGATAAAATTTAGTTTAACCACAAAAATTATGTAATTGGTGTTTAATTAAATTGGATAATTTTAGTTATCTTTAATTCAAGTCAGAATCATTAATTCCAAATTCATGTTTGGTTTGATTTGCCTAATTTTGCACTTGAATTGATGTTAAATTTGAATTTTTCGGGAACCTACGTTCCAACAAGTGGTATTAGAGCGGGTTACACTAAGATAACACGCGATCCTAATTTTTAAGAATTTATCATGCTATATCCTTTTTGTCTTGAATATGAATATTTATCATTTTCGAGGTTTATCATTTGTGATGTTTCTCTCTGCGTACCAAAAATCGGGAATAAATATTAAAATGGTTGATTTTCGCATGCTTGCACATGAATCTTCACTTGCAGTATCTTATGGGTGATTGCTTGTATGTTTGTCATAATCTAGTTGTACATCATGATATATCATTACTAGTGTTATGACGTGTACTTTTTGTACTCTATTTTTTTAGTCATATTTGAAAAATACAAAAAGATTTTTTTGTGTATATTTTAGTTTTACACATTTTATTTGATATATCCTTGTGTTTGAATCATATATCTCTCCCCGCTTCCATGTATCTAGAACTTTTTTTTATGAACTTCAATTCTTAAATTGTTCTCTATCATACTTGCATGGAGTTATTTGACTTTGATTTTCTTAATGGATTCTCTTTTTATATGCCTTTCCACACACATGCACGAGCTCTTTTGAACTTTAACTTCACATGTATGCTTGAGCTAAGTGAGATGTTATCCCATCAATTTTGTCATCTATATGTTTTGTGACTAAGGAGGATTTGTGCATGTAATAACTGTTGCCCATGAGTTTTTTTTAATTGCATAGAAAATAGACGAGGGTGCACGAGAAAGGGCTACGAAAGGAGAAAATCTCCTTTGCGTGAAAGCCACCGTTGGTAAGAGCCTATAAAATGTGGCATTAAAAAAGTAGCTAAGGCTAACATAGTTTAATTTAATATGATCATTCAAAAGAAAAGAAAAGAAAAGAATTATTATTTATGAGGGAGTTTGCATGGAAATTTCAACGGGTTTTCACAATGACAATGAATCCTAGTTATGCTTATTTTGTCATGACTCCATTGATTTATGGAATCATCAAAATTCTACACCTGTGTGCATTAAGTTGACTTTATCTTGTCATATGAGGCTAAATCTAAGTTTGCTAAAGTTTTTCAATCAAATAGAACTCCTTGAACATGTTTAAGTGATTTACTCATAATTCTTTTATCTCTAGTTCGAACCCCTGCACTCCGTTTATCACATGTTTATTTAAACGCATTTATGCAATATGAGTTTGGAAAGATTATTATATTTAAGGTCTTTTGTGATATTTAAACCTATATATGGGTTGTGATTCATTGATAATTTTTTGCAAATTTTAATATTTGGTATCATTTGCTTTGAGTATTTACTTTGTCATCTAGTCCATGTATGCTATCGGTTAAAATAGGTATCTATCTTGTTGCGAAATTTTCATTGATATCCCATGCTTGTCTTAGTACATTTTAGGTTGTATCATTTTTCTATCGCATCTTAGTTGGTATCTATTGCTCTTCGTGTGGATTAGTTGCTTTTTTTTTTGTCTCCTGTATCACTATACACCATTGCATGATATACTTGTTTTTCCATTATGCTTATCCCTTGTTTTATTTTGGGGGAGAATTGAATTAATCAGGGATAAATGAGTTATTTTATGCACCTTAATCTTTGTTTGTTCCTTAACAAAGAGGGGGAGAAATGGTATCTAGACCTTTTAATTGGGGGAGATCTATGTTAGGGAGAGACGTCTTACTTTGGTAGATAATGTTTGACTAAAGGAGAGGATTTAATTATGAAAATTATATTATTATATTTCATATCTGTTTGATGGTGTATTTAAGTCTGTAGGTTTTCATCCGTGCAATAAAGTTTTAAAGAAAGCATAGCTACTCAACATATGTGTCGGTCAAGAGTTTGTATTTTTTTTTCCTTTGGCATTATGTCTTTTAGTTGAGATTAACGGCCCATAGGGTTTGTCCCAAAATAGCCAAAGGGGAGAATTAAAAGGACAAATGCCCAATTGAGTCAATTTGTAAGTTTGGCTTAAATCCAGACAAAACTATTTGAGTCATAGGATAGAAGTTTGTGACCTTTCAAACCTATGACATTTGAGATGAAGACGTAGTGTCCAATTCAAAGAAGATCATATTCGTTGCCATGTTTCTTTCCATGTGTTCTTCATCAATAGTCCAAGGATCTCTCAGGTATGAATTCTTTTATTATGCTGAGACTTAGAATTTTATTATTACATGTTATAATTTTAGCCAAATGTTTTTTTGAATTCATACTCTCATTGTAAGGACATTTTTCACATGTCCGAAATGTTTCATTTATTTATATCGTACGCCGCTACATTTGGCACGTCACCTCATGATCTCACATGACGGACTCTATCCGAATTCCGTGAATCAAGCATGCATTATCTCCACTAATGTGTCCCTCATCTGCATCAACGACTTCACGTTCCTTGATTCTGGGCTCGTAATGCAAGTGGAACGCAAGAGAAGTCAAATCAGTGAAACAAGGCATGATAGGGATGTTCAAGGGAAAATTGGTAATTTTACAGTCACCGTCCAGAGGACCGGTCAACTGGAAAGTTGAAGAGCTTGCCGCAACAAAAATACTGGAAGAAATGGAACCTAAATCCGAGCTACGGTGAACAAGTTATGGCCCGTTGAAAATGGAGATATGTTCATTGAAAAGTCTGGAAATTTTCCTAAGTGTTTAAAGCCTTTTTTCCAGCACTCTTTCCCAAACCCTGACCCAAACCGGTTCGGAGGGGCGAACCGGTTTGCAGGGGTACCCGAACCGGTTCGGGGTACCTGTACGCTGGATAGAATTTCAGCAGTTTAAAATCGTGGGTCTCTTCATGGGTTTCCCTATAAATACCAACTTCGGGAGAGTTGTTTTGCAAGACTTTAGGAGACGAATTTGAGAGTCCAAATACATCTAATCTTCATATTTTTGAGTCCCAAGACTCATGGTTTGATTCACACATCCTTGCCAAACCTTTGTGAATCCTTTTGCAACCCAAGAACACAACTTTGGTTTGTTCAACCCTTGTGGAGGAGACTGTTCTTCTTCTTCATTGCAGCCCTACTGGAAAGGGATAATTCCAGCCGCGACTACAGAATCCAATACCCGAGGGTAATTCTTAGTCAACTTGTATTTTCATTGTAATCCGATTGTAAGCCGTTCTCTTACAAATTATAGTGAAAATAAATGATTTTGCCCCTGAGGGGGATTTTTCTTTAATTGCATGTGTTTGAATGTTCTTGCGTAGATTATCATTTTATTCAATCACATACTGCTGCATGTTTAGGGGCTGTTTGTGTTAAAAGGGTTTTATATATAACTTGATCATTTGAACGCGAGCACACACACGCCCTTCAAATTGGTATCGGAGCAGGTTACGCTAATCTATCGCGTATTCCTTTTTCCGCAAAATTTTTCTAAGATATCAATCTTCTGAAAAAATTGATTTTTGAAAAAGTGCATGTTCAAATGGAGAAGTCATATTATAAAATGCCTATTTTTGATGGGACAAATTATGCTTATTGGAAAGCCCGTATGAGGTCAGCTTTAAAAGCCATTGATGAACGTGTCTAGATTTTGGTTGAACGAGGGTGGACTCCTCCCACCGTGACTGTTGAAAATGTAACCAACTTGAAACCTGATATTTCTTGGTCTGATGAAGAAATTAAATGGTAATCTTTTAATTCTAAGGGTCTAAGTGCTATTTCTGGGTCTGTCACACCTGGTGAGTTCAAACGCATAATGACGTGTACCACGTCAAAAGAGGCATGGGATGTTTTACAACTCACCCATGAAGGAACTAATGCTGTGAAAGAGTCTAAGTTGTAAAACTTGACAACTCAATTTGAAACAATCACCATGCATGATTCTGAATTCTTTGATGAATTTTATGCTAGACTTTCTGACATTGTGAATACTAGTTTTAATCTTAGTGAACATATTCCGAATGCTAGAGTTGTTAAAAAGATTCTTCGTTCTTTGCCTAAGCGTTTTATCTCTAAAGTCACTGTGCTAAATTCTATGGGTAATTTAAATACGCTAAAATTGGAAGAACTTGTAGGAGATTTGCAAACTTATGAAATTGATATGTTCCCTAAAAATGCTAAATCTAAAGATAAGGGAATTGCTCTTAAGGCCCAAGAGAGAAGGAGTGAGGGGTCAGCTAGAAAGAGGGTAGAGTCATCTAGAAAGAGAGAGACTGACACGTCAGATTTTGAGTGCGATTTTGACTTAGATGATTTGGCTCTTTTCGCAAAAAATTTCAAGAGGATTCTCAAATTTAAGAAAAATGGCAATTTTAAAGATAAAAAGAAATTTGAGAAAAATAAGTTTGAAAAGAAAAATGAAAAAGTTTCCAAAAATCCTTCTCTGAAAGAAAGTGAGAGATGTTTTGAGTGTGATGGTAGGGGTCATAGAGCTTTTGAGTGTGCCAATCGTCTGAATAGAGAGAAAGGGAAAGCTGTCTTTAATGCTACCCTTAGTGACGACAGTGAGGTCGAGACGGTGGATTCTGGAGATGAGTCACCGCATGAGTGTAACTTCACCGCATTCATGGCCAGGAAAGTGAGCACTCCTAGTTCTCCTCACGACGTTGAGGATGATGCTTCACAGGGATACCTCGACAGTGAGATCGATGTGAGTGAGGGGGAGGATGACACAAGTGAGAGCGAGAGTGATATACAACGCGCCTACGCTGAGTTATATTCTGAGTCTTTTAAAACTAAAAAGCATAACAAAGCGTTAGTTCTTAAGATCACTTGCCTAGAGGAAGATTTAAATAAAGCGAGAGAAAGAGAGTTCCCACCTGCACCGCCCTGAGAGAGAGAGAGAGTCTACATGTGTCGAGAATGAGAATTTATTTAGAGAGAAAGAGAGTACTCTAGAGAAAGAGAGAGGGGACTTGATCAAGCAAGTGGCTAGTCTTACGAGTCAGCTCCATTCCTCCGTGGAGACTCGGAAGAAACTTGAAGCCCTTGTTGCCCAGCTGACTCATGATCTTGAGAAAGCACGGGAAGTCAAGGTACAAATCGAGGACAGATCTGGGAAGATGAGAAAGATGCTCCTCGGCTCCGCTTTAGGTTTTGGTGATCATCGAGGAATTGGATATGATGGTGCCTCCACGTCCCAAATTGCACTTGGACCAGTTCCTGAGATTACTACAACTCCTTATGGTCACCGTAAAAAACCTCGAAGGAGAGTTCGACCTAGAAAAGCAAACCGAGGTCCGCCTTTGACAGTGCTCTTTTGTACTTATTGCAAAAGAAAAGACCACCTTAGGGAAACTTGCTATATCATGGGTCGGACACGACGTACTACTCCTCCACCACGCCATACTGATGAGTTTTCTAGTCTGAGAGAGCGAGTTGAGTTCTTAGCTGCCACGACTCAGAGTTTAATGGAAGAATTCCGACGGATGTCTTTGCCGTTAGTGAATGATTCTCACATTCCAGCTAAAATCAACAACAACAAAGGAAAACAAAAGGTCACCTCGACTTGGGTTCCTAAGAAAGATAAAAAGGCTTTTGTTGTTCATGTTGCTCTCAAAGCACATAATACCTCTCAATGGTATTTTGATAGTGGGTACTCCAGACACATGACAGGTGATGCCTCATTTTTTACTACTCTTGAGGATTATCAAGATGGCAGAGTCACCTTTGGAGATGGGAGTAAGTCTAGAATTATAGGACGAGGTACTATCGAGTTACCTGGTTTTCCTAAGCTAGAAAATGTTTTGTACGTCAAAGGTTTGAAAGCAAACCTTCTCAGCATTAGCCAGCTGTGCGACACTGACTTTGCAGTAAAGTTTGATCGGGACGCGTGTAAAGTCTAAAATCAAGCCGGTAAACTTTTGATGCAAGGGGTGAGGACCAAGGATAATTGCTATGGGACTGAGCCCACATCCTCACTTGTCTGTAACAGCGCCACGATCACTCCTATGGATCTATGGCACCAACGTCTAGGTCACGTGAACGTTAGAGATCTTAATCGTTTAGCTAAAAAAGACCTAGTACGTGGCTTACCATCTCTTGGAAAGTCAACTTCGACCGTTTGTGGACCCTGTCAGTTGGGAAAATAAGTTCGTAGTACTCATAAGAAGTTGCATTTCATTACCACCTCTCGTGTTCTGGAGTTGATTCACATGGATCTTATGGGTCCCACTCGTATTGAGAGTCTAGGTGGTAAGAGGTACATCCTCGTGATGGTAGATGATTTCTCCAGGTACTCTATTGTAGGTTTTCTGAGAGAGAAATCCGATGCTGTAGAATTTTTAATGACCAAGTGCCGTGTCCTGTAAAATCAACACGGTGTCACTATTAACAGAATACGTAGTGACAACGGCACTGAATTCAAGGAAGCAAAGGTGGATTTGTACTGTGATAGCCTTGGGATCAAACATGAGTTTTCTGCTGTGAGAACTCCTCAGCAAAATGGGATTATTGAGAGAAAGAATAGAACGATCCAAGAGATGGCTAGATCTATGCTTCTAGGTCGTAAAGTTTCTAGGAGATTTTAGGCTGAGGCAGTGTCTACTGCATGCAACACGGTGAATAGGGTTTATTTGCGTCCACACACACCACAGACACCTTATGAGTTGTGGACCGGTGAGAAACCCAACCTGGCGTATTTTCGTGTTTTTGGGTGTAAATGCTACATCCTACGGGATAGAGAGAATTTAGGAAAGTTCGACTCTCGGAGCGACGAGGGAATATTTCTAGGGTATTCATCGAATAGTAGAGCATACTGGGTATTTAACCTGAAGAGCTCTAGGGTTATGGAATCAATAAACGTTACCGTTCAAGATGACGAACCTTCGACGGTTACTGATCCTAACCTTAAGTGTGAGGATGAGGATTGTTCTGACAGTGATTTACCTGTTCCTCTCTCACACTCTGTGGATCCTACTCCTGTATTAGGGGACACACCTGCTTGGGTTCGCAAGAGTCATGATCCTTCTGCCATTGTTGGTGATACCACTCTAGGGGTCAAGACTCGTGCTCAGCTAGAGAACGTTGTTAGCCATCTCTACTACACGTCCAAAGTCGAACCCAAGAACCATAAAGAATCACTCAAGGATGAACACTGGATATCTGCTATGCAGGATGAGTTGCTTCAGTTTAAAAAGAATAATGTCTGGGAATTAGTCCCCCGACCTAGTGAGACTAATGTGATAGGTACCCGGTGGATTTTCAAGAACAAAATGGATGAATATGGTACCATAATCAGAAATAAGGCTAGGTTGGTCGCTCAAGGCTACACACAGATAGAGGCTGTAGACTTTGGGGAGACATTTGCTCCTGTTGTGAGGCTTGAGTCCGTCCGTATTCTGCTCTCCATCGCATGTCATCTGCGCTTCAAGGTGTATCAGATGGATGTCAAGAGTGCCTTTCTGAATGGCATTCTACAGGAGGAGGTTTATGTGGAACAACCAAAAGGGTTTGAAGACCCTCAACACCCTGAGCACGTCTATTATCTGAGGAAAGCCTTGTATGGTTTGAAGCAAGCACCCCGTGCTTGGTACGAGAGGCTTACTTCCTATCTCTTAGCTCGTGGCTTCAAGAGAGGGGGAGTAGATATGACGTTGTTCGTCAGGAGAGATGACGGTGCTATTTTGGTTGCCCAGGTCTATGTGGACGACATAGTCTTTGGATCCACTTGCTCCCAGCATGCTCACCACTTTGAGGAGGAGATGAAAAGTGAGTTTGAGATGAGCATGGTTGGTGAGCTTACATTCTTCCTTGGTCTCCAGGTTCGTCAGCTAGAGGATGGGATGTTCATCTCCCAATCCAAGTATGCTAGAGACCTAGTGAAGAAATTTGGTTTAGACTCCGCTAAGCATGCACGTACACCTATGAGTACCACTACCAAGTTTAGTAAGGACACTTCCGGCAAGGACGTAGAGCAAACCTTATATCGGAGTATGATAGGTAGTCTCCTCTACTTGACTGCCAGTCGTCCCGACATTGCCTTTAGTGTTAGAGTCTGTGCGCGTTATCAGGCATCCCCAAAAGAGTCACATTTACTTGCTCTAAAACGTATTGTTAAATACATAAGTGGGACTCTCTTATACGGGATTTGGTATTCCTTTGATATCGATGACCGTCTGTCCGCCTATTCGGATGCCGATTGGGCTGGGGATGTAGATGGATGTAGGAGCACTTCTGGTGGGTGTTTCTATTTTGGTTCTGCTCTTGTCTCCTGGCTGAGCAAGAAGCAAAATTCCATCTCTTTGTCCACTGCGGAGGCTGAGTACATAGCCATCGGGAGTTATTGCACACAACTCTTGTGGATGAAGCAAATGCTGGAGGATTATGGGATATCACATGACACCATGACCATTTCCTGTGATAACACGAGCATGATACACATATCCCGCAATCCAGTTCAGCATTCGCGCACAAAACACATCAGGATACGTGAGCACTTTATACGTCAGTTAGTTGAAGAGAAAGTCGTATCCCTGAGTTTTGTTCCTACCGACCGTCAGTTAGCCGATATTTTCACGAAACCTTTAGATGCCCTTAGATTTGAGAGTCTTAGGAAGTCTTTGGGGATTTGCACAGTTGACTGAGGGGTTGGTCTATGTCTAGAATAGGATGCTTCTTCATGTTCATATCATATGCTTCATATTGCTAGTCTGTTCTATATGTACCATTGCTTAGTTGTACAGCTTTGTTTTATTCGTTTTGCTTTTTATATTTCTTTTAAAAAAAAATGCAAAAAGATTTTCCTTTAAGAAAATTTTTAAGAAAATCACAAAAAGATTTTATTTTGACAAAATTTTTGAAAAATCCAAAAAGATTTTTGTTTTTTGCTTCTTTTATGGATGAGCATGTAAGATAGCCAAGTCACAACTTCATTCCACTTATCCATGTGACTGTTTGATAGAAATTTGAGAGGCTACATCATTTCATCCATGTGCTTTACATTGATTGGAGTCTTTGAGATGTAATTAGTGATATCCTCCTACATGTTTGACTCCTATATCCTTTATTGCACACATGCACGGGTATATTTGATTATTGCACTTGTCTATCTCATGTTGGCTTGCGTGTTTTCATCTCAATCCTGTCTATACAATGTACAATATGCGATAAAACTTGACAAGATTGGAATGCATGTAAAAACCGTTTTGGTGAGACTGTGTGTTTTTGTATAACGGGGAGGGGTTGCGAAAGGTAATCATCTATCCTTTGCACAAAAGCCACCGTTAAAAAGGACCTAAAAAATGGAGGAATTTTAATATCCGAGGTCCAAAGAGGTTAGAAGAGCCCAAAAAATTTAAAGGCCATAAAAAGTAATTCATGCCAAATATGGGCCACTTAGGTTTCACCATCAATTCTCCAAAGTTTGAGAATTTAGAATGCCTCTATTCAAAATAATATCTGAGGGAGTTTGGTTGGAGAATTTAAACGGGTTTGCACTTCCTTGAAAGTCCTGAAAAAGCATAAAATCATTTTGGACGTTATTGGTGTGAAAATCATTTTGAGCTTTGATTTGTTGATTTGATTGAGTCAATATCTTATATTGTCATTATTTTACACCAAAGGAATCATTTGAGTTCATTCACTAGGAATATCCAATATTCATCGTGCACATATGTCATGTTTGTATGCATTGATTTTCCTATCGAATTTGATCACACCACTTCATTTACGCTATCATCGACTTGGTTGCTTTCTGTTTATTCATGGTGTGTTTTGTATACCGTGACACCCCGATTTTTCTTGTTTGATTCATTCTTCTCATCTGTCTATTTGGGGACATCATAAAATGGGGGAGAAAGAATTATCATATTATGGGGGAGTTTTTGAGATGTTGCTTATGTTTTTATCATATATTGATATCCCTGTTATCTCATTTCAAACTCGATATGTCACGTGGTATTTTGCTTTGTCTCATGTGTATAGGTTCTACATTGATGATCTCTGAATTGCACACCCTGATGAGAAAAGATCTGTGATTCCTGAAAATTTGAAATACAAATGATGAAGACTATTCATTTGTACCTTTTCCAGTTTTGGGTTCATGGGAGGGAAAATTTGTATAGGCAATTTCATTTTTAATAATTCGGATTTTTTATGTATGTACCGGCATAGACATAAGGGGAGATTTGTAAGGACATTTTCACATGTCCGAAATGTTTCATTTATTTATGTCGTACGCCGCTACATTTGGCACGTCACCTCAGGATCTCACATGACGGCCTCTATCCGAATTCCGAGAATCAAGCATGCATTATCTCCACCAATGTGTCCCTCATCTGCATCAACGACTTCACGTTCCTTGATTCTAGGCTCGTAATGCAAGTGGAACGCAAGAGAAGTCAAATCAGTGAAACAAGGCATGATAGGGATGTTCAAGGGAAAATTGGTAATTTTACAGTCATCGTCCGGAGGACCGGTCAACTGGAAAGTTGAAGAGCTTGCCGCAACAAAAATACTGGAAGAAACGGCACCTCAATCCGAGCTACGGTGAACAAGTTATGGCCCGTTGAAAATGGAGATATGTTCATTGAAAAGTCTGGGAATTTTCCTAAGTGTTTAAAGCCTTGTTTCCAGCACTCTTTCCCGAACCCTGACCCAAACCGGTTCGGAGGGGCGAACCGGTTCGCAGGGGTACCCGAACCGGTTTGGGGTACCTATCCGCTAGATAGAATCTCAGCAGTTTAAAATCGTGGGTCTCTTCATGGGTTTCCCTATAAATACCTACTTCGGGAGAGTTGTTTTGCAAGACTTTAGGAGACGAATTTGAGAGTCCAAATACATGTAGTCTTCATATTTTTGAGTCCCAAGACTCATGGTTTGATTCACACATCCTTGCCAAACCTTTGTGAATCCTTTTGCAACCCAAGAACACAACTTTGGTTTGTTCAACCCTTGTGGAGGAGACCGTTCTTCTTCTTCATTGCAGCCCTACTGGAAAGGGATAATTCCAGCCGCGACTATAGAATCCGATACCCGAGGGTAATTCTTAGTCAACTTGTATTTTCATTGTAATCCGATTGTAAGCCGTTCTCTTACAAATTATAGTGAAAATAAATGGTTTTACCCCTGAGGGGGATTTTTCTTTAATTGCATGTGTCTGAATGTTCTTGCGTAGATTATCATTTTATTCAATCACATACTACTGCATGTTTAGGGTCTGTTTGTGTTAAAAGGGTTTTATATATAACTTGATCATTTGAACGCGATCACACACACGCCCTTCACTCATAGTTTAGTTTGATATGATAATTCAAAAGAAAAGAAAAGAATTATTATTTATGAGGGAGTTTGCATGGAAATCTCATTGGATTTTCACAATGAAAATGAATCCTAATTATTCTTATTTTGTTATGACTCCATTGATTTGTAGAATCATCAAAATTCTAGGCCTGTGTGCATTCACCTTGTTTGTTCTTTAAGTTAAGTTTATCTTTTCATATGAGGCTAAATCTAAGTTTGATAAAGTTTCTTAATCAAATAGAATTCCTTACAAAACTTTAAGTGACTGACTCATAATTTTTTTGTATCTAGTTCGCACCCCTTCACTCCGTTTATCACATATTTATTTAGACACATTTATGACATATGAGTGTGGAGAGCTTATTGTGCTTGTGCCTTATTGATATCTTTGTGCATATTTATATGTATGGTGTCATTTGTTTTGAGTATTATCTTAGTAATCTAGTCTTTATATGATATTGGTTCAAATAGATATCTATCTAGTAACGGATTTTCATTTATATCCATTTCTTGTCCTAGTATATTTGAGTTGGTATCATTTTTCTATCACATATTAGTTGGCATATATTGCTCTTTGTGTGCATTAGTTGCTACCTTGTTGTCTCTTGTATCACTATACACCATTGCATGATAAACTTATTTTTCCGTTATGCTTATCCCTTGTTTTATTTAAGGGGAGAATTAAATTAATCGGGGAGAAATGTTTTATTTATTCACCTTAATCTTTATCTATTCCTGAACAAAAAGTGGGAGAAATGGTATCTCAACCTTTCAATTTAGGGAGATCTATCTTAGGGGGAGACATCTTTCTTTGGTATATAATGTTAGACAAAGGAAGTGGATTTGATTATGCAATTTATATTGTTAAATTCACTATGTGTTTGATGGTGTGTTTAAGTGTGTAGGTTTTCATCCATGAAACAAAGTATCAAAGAAAGCAAAGCTACTCAACATACGTGTCGGTCAAGCGTCTGTATTTTTATTTTGGGTTGGGATTATGTCTTTTAGTTGAGGTTAACGGCCCATAGGATTTTTATTTTGGTTTTGTCCCGAGTTAGACAAAGGGGGAGATTTGTAAGGACAAATTTCCAATTGAGTCAATTTATAAGTGTTGGCTTAATTCCGAACAAAACTATTTGAGTCAAAGAGTAGAAATTTGTGACCTTTCAAGCCTATGACATTTAGTCAAAGAAGATCATATCTTATGCCGTGTTTTTGTGCCATGTGTTCATCATCAAGAGTCCAAGAATCTCTCAGGTATGATTGCTTATATTGTGTTGAGACTTGGAAATTTATTATTGCGTGTTAGAATTTTTGTCAAATATTTTTTGAATTCATACTATCTAAATATTTTGTTCTCAAACACCTTTCCGTAGAAAAATCATAACTAATTCAATTACAATCAGAAAAATATGAAACTGGTGGCCACGTGTTCGTGTCGAAAATATTTAGCTTCCAAGGGTTGTTAACATCCAAAAATGGGGGTAAAAAATTGTAAGAGAAACAACTGATGATAAATAATTATTGTGAAGAAAGGGGATGAGTGACAGTGAGAACACAAGGATTTTTACATGGTTCGGCCCTTAAATCGGAAACCTACGTCCATAGTGGGGGTGTTATTGAGTTGCTTTGTGTAGTTCCAGTTTAGTTTTTTTTATATAACTCGAGGTTAGAGAAAGTATCAAAATGTGGTCCCCCTTTATGTATCTTTCCACCTTTATATGTGGATCTCCGATATTTATAAAACGATGGAGTGCCATTATAGTTCTGTCTGTTACATCTTTGTACACGTTTATTATAATGCACACGCACACGCCTTGAGGTGCGAAACTGTTTTGATAACGAAACGTCCTAATAATCATGAGGTAACCAACTTGGCAGCTATGATCCATGTGGTTGATAAGATATGTTTTGCGTGCAAATTCTCATGGGGATGTATGTATAGTCAACCTTAAGGTAAATAAGTGGGCCAAGCACTTTAATTACTGAGATGACCTCTTTAGGTAGTGAGGCCGAGCACATTTTGTATGTCCTCCGGGGTTATTGAGATTTACTCTATGTTGAGATTATGTAGGTATAATAGAAAGCCCCCAATACCTTTGGCATGAATGTCTCAATGTGAGACTCGATGAGTGGGAGAGGTGTTATGTGAAGCTTTTACTTTGCTGGTGGAGGTTAGATCACTTTGATTGGCTCATCTTGGTTAGGACATCTTTGTCAGCTCATCTTGGTAAGTCCGAGAAAATTTCCTTCAAGTTTCTCATAATGTATCAAGGACACGTGTTAGGTAGCTGAAGATTTTTCTATGTAATGATGGCGATCACTCATGCGCACTGATACTTCGTACCGCCATTTTTATTTTCTATAGATTTGCTGACGTTTTGTTTGCAGCGTCTGTTCAGTCTTTTCATCAAAGGGTATAGATACATGCCACTTCTTCCGTTTGCTTCACTTATAATATTTTCACAAAGTTGAAGAGACAGAAAGTCTTTGAGCGTCGTTTCCATCGTTGTGAAAGCTTAATTATTTCTGGTCCAAAATTCTTCAGCGCCTTCTCCTTCATTCTTCGTATCTTATTCCTCCATCGTCTAATTTTACCAGGTACACCTTTCTTTGCTTTAGCTAGGGTATAATCATTCTAGAATTTTTTGGTTGATTCTTATTATTTGCCTTAGTGTTTGCTCCGTTTAAACGGCCATTGACTTGGTTGGACTAGGTTTAGCTGACTTAGTACTTAAGGAGACGTATGAATTTTCCACTCATGTCTAGAGAGCTGACAAATTTGTTAAGAGTTTAGAGCTAGAGCACCCTGGTATCACTGAGAGGAGGTTTCCCCATCCTATACATGTGATTAGACCAAAGGAAGATCCTAGTCATCCCTAATTTATCGGGGTCTCATGTAGAGGCTTTTGGGGACTATAAAGAGGAAAAAGAAGATCATGTTGGTTGTTTCAGCAATTATAATCCTGCTGAGACAGACAATCATTGGTATCAATTCACGGTGACTGAGGAAGATCTTAATGCCATAAGAGAGAGATGATCCATCCCTATAGCTATTCAGACTAGAATGCTAGACGTTTCTGAGAGGTGTTACTCCATTCGAGACTACGAGGAAATTTGCCTTCCCTTGTGGGCCCTCCAGGTAGGACTAAGGCTTCCTCTTCATCCCATAATTCATTCCATTTTGAGAGCTTAAAGAGTGACCTTAAGTCAATTGTCTCCCAATGCATATAGGACTATTTTAGAGGCAATGGTGTTCTTAAAATCTAGGATAGGGTTTAACTTGACAGGGGACCTTTTTAGGCATGTATACAACTTGAAACACAATGCCAAAGCCCACACTTATTATTATTTTTCTACACAGAAACCTCAGTATAGGATAGTCACAGTGGTCTAATCTAGTAATCATAGTTGGAAAGGTTCGTATGTGTTTATCAAAGGAGATTGGGAATTTAGGGCCCATGAAAGGGTCATGTCATGTAGGGTCCCTAGAGAATGGAATGGGCCTAATGACATAGGTAACACTTTTCTACTTTTGCCTTCATGTTTTCTTATTTTGGCTCACTTTATTGTTATGAGGTTGCTTGTTATGCTTTTGAGTATTTCAGTGAAGAGAGCTCACAAGATACCTAAGTCATTGGTCGATTTAGTTGTCTCTTATTATGAGAATAAACCCCTTACTTTTGAGGATTTGTTTACTATAGAGAAGTTTATTGTTACTGGGTATCATACTCCTTCAGGTGGCAGGATCCCTTTAGAACTTGAAGTTCCCCAAGACGGTTGGGTGGCCAGAGAAACTAACTTTGGCACCAGTGATCAGGTTGTTGACAAGGCAGGTAGATTAGAAGCAGGTAAGTTATAACATCAAGCTATTTAACCCTTTTCTTATTTGGCTGATCGTATTAATATATATTGGTTTACTTGTCTTACCAAGTGGGGAAGAACATCCTTACAAAGAAACGTTAGTCATGTCTCCTCGCTTTATTTACCGTAAAGCACTGGTTGAGGCTCGTCAGAAGTTTATTGTGGTTGGCCAAAAGCAGGTAGAAGCCAACCAGACAGTCATTTCTGGGACAGTCGACCAAGCTACTCAACATTATAAGGCAACTGCAGCTGCTAAGGTTAAGGGAAAAGCCCCCATGAAGCCTCAACTGGGGATAAGAGGACGAGAGTAGATGAGGAAGGTAGGCAGACTCTCCGTAAGATTCTAAGGGAAACTGGTCGTGCCTCGGAACCTAGAGTTGAATCAGGCCCTAGGCACACATTTCACTAAATGAAGGTTTCGGAGTTAAACTTCGACCCTGAGCATAAAATCACATACGAGGGCTTAAATTTTGACCCTAACTCTGTATTTTATCATGCACAAAATGCGGTTTGGCTTATTAACCATCTTATTTCTTTGTTGAAAATATTCGTTGGAATATTTTTTCTTGAATAACCCATAAGGTCGTTCAGAGATTCTAGGTAGTGAAATTGTGCATTGACACAAGTATAACTGTTCGTGACTTATGAAGTAGTACATGTATCAGCCGACCACATTGTGTTATGACCAGTGAGGTCATACATCAGACGTAATTAACTACCTCGTTCGTTACTAATGAAGTCATACAAGGGTTTGTTAAAACTCAAGGGGTTGAGTTATTTAACTATTCGCGATTGGTGAGGTCGTACAACGTTTTTAGCCGACCACATTGTTCGCGATCTATGAGATCATACATGTATTTGACCACCTCGTTCATAACCCGTGGTGTCATACCAGGGTTTGGTGGATTTCTGGGAACATGTTAGTTCCAAATAGAGTATTCGTAGTTTATGCTACCAACCTGGTATGATTATTTTGATACTATTGGTTACGCCACTTTGTATACTTATTATATGCACGAAAATTAATGAAACAAGAGAATAAATTTCATTTTATTAACTAAAATGGTGCTTGCTACATAAATTAAATAACTAACTGGCTACTGATAATACTTCCTAAGATGCTCTGAATTCCAGGGTTTTTTGAATTGCTCACCCTCAAAAGTCTCAATTTGTTAAGTCCTTGACCTAACAATGCTAGTTACTCTGTATGGTCCGTGATAGTTCGGCTCCAGCTTTTTGATCTTTTATATTAACTTCTTCATAACGTAGTCCCATTCTTTTAATATGCTCATTTTTACCCAATGATTGTAGTAGCATGCCACCCTTTGCTGATAGGGAGCCACACAAAATGTTGTGTTCTATCAAGTCAAGGTCCAAACTCCTCGTCAAATCACTTACCGAGGAATCAAATTTTAGGACTCCGTTTCTAAGGAGTCTTATTTCAATGGGGATGAATGCCTCCGTGCCAAAGGAGAGCACATACGGTGTTTCCTCGATAGTTGTCCTTGGAGTGGTTTGGTATGCCCAGAGCACGCTGTGGATCTTGTTAATCCAATTCCCCTTTGCCTCATGAAGTCATTTTTTGATTTCATCTAAGATCGTCCTATCGGTGACTTCAGTTTGTCCATTGCATCATGGATGCTCGGGTGCCGAATGTAGCTTTCGAATCTTAGATCTAGTGAAGTAGTCTTTAAAGTCTTGGTTTTCAAACTGTGTGCCATGATTAGTGATAAATGCGAAGGGCATGCCATAATAGCGTATGATCATTTTCTAGATAAATTGAAATACCCTTTCATACGGCATCTCTACTAGGGGATTGGTTTCCACCCATTTAGTAAAGTAGTCTATTGCTACCACGAGGTATTTTTACCATCCTTTTGTTCTTGGCAACGGTTTGACCAAGTCTATACTCACATGGAAAACGACTAAGGTGACACAATCAGAGTTAATGGAGCCCCTGGGGAATGGTGGATCTTTACGAATCGTTGACACTTATCACATATTCTCACGTATTCTGCGCAATCTGCCTTCATGGTTGGCCAGTAATACCCTTGGGTTACTATTCACTTAACCAACGATCTTTTGGACGAATATGCCACAAAACATCCTTTGTGTACCTCCTTAATGAGCTCATTAACCTCTTACATATGAACACATTTCAGAAGTGAGACGGTGTACCATCTCTTGTACAATACCCCTGCTTCTAAAACATACAGACAACCTTATAGCGTAGCTTTCTGTCTTTGTTCGAGTCTGTACGGAGCCTTCCTTCTTTAATGTATGCTCATATGGGATCCATCCCGAAAGGTCAAGCTTATCTCTACCACATAAAGTGGGGCCTCAATTCTTCTCTGCGCAAGCAATTCTATTGGTACGATCCTTCTTAACAATGTTCTGGTTGCCGAAGCCAACCTATCTAGGGCGTCTGCTCGCACGTTTTCTAACCTAGGGATTCTTAACACTTTCACATTGTAAGGACACAAGTCTTCGATTGAGTCTTAATGTAGTATTGGCTCAATTCCAGGCAAAAACACTTAAGTCATAGGATAAAGTTCTTGAGCATCCTTCAAGGCTATGACCTGTTACAGTTGAAGACGTTGCGGCCCGAGTTTCAAGAAAACATCTTTGTCGCGTTTCAGTGCCTCGTTTCACGTCATCAACATGAGGATTTCATAGTTTCCAAAAGGTATGAATGTATTAATATATATATAGGAGCTTGGAAATTTATTTTGGGTGTTACTATTTTTTTGTTAATTTTTTTGAATTAATTGTTCTAAAGATTTATTTCTCGGACACATTTTCGTAGAAAAATCATATCAAATCCAAAAAAATCAGAAAAATACGAAACTGGCGGCCACGCGTTCGTATCGAAATTATCTAGAATCATGGCCTGCAATCTCGTTAGAAAAGTCGTTCGAATGACCTCGTTCGAACAAACTTCTAACGAGATTCAGAAATTATTTATGTTTTCTCGTTAGAAGTTTCGTTCGAACGAACTCAAACTCGTTCAAACGAACTTCAAACGAAATTTCAGTTTCGAGAAGTTTTCTTGATAGCTTTTTTATAACTTCCCACTTTGCCCACTAACTTTTACCACCTTTACATAGTGCGGGAAAGACATTTTCTAAGATAACTTTTTCACATTCTAAGAGTCTTTTGAGAGCAAAACTTTTAAGAAAAAGTTCCATGTTTTGTGTTTGATTTTTATTGATTAAATTCACCAAACAACACATACACACCCATTTTTTTAGTTTATTCCAAGTACCTATTGATATATCATTGCTTGGAGAGTTTTGGCACCTGGTTTTCTCTGCACTAGTAAGAAGAGAGTTTGGGTTCTTCTCTACCCCAAAAGGATAAAAGTTTGTTGCGGTGTTCTCACTCGAAGAAAGGCTTCGCATGTGGGTTGACGGTGACCATAGCCCCATCGGTGGAGTCCGAGACTGTAGAGGAGTCCACGATTATTCACTAGGCGGAGTTTGAAGACCAAAGGAGCGCGTTAAGGCTTGGACGGTCTCAATTCAGTTTGTGCAAGTCCTCTTGTGTCGAGTCTTTGTAAAAACTACCATACTTAGTGAATTCTTGGCTAGGGTCGTCCGAGGTTTTTCCCATTTGGGTTTTCCTCGTACATCGGCGCGTCGTGTGATATTTTTTAATTTTATCTTGCTTAAATCACGTAGATGCATACTTAGATAATTCAAGATAAAATTTGGTTTCATTATCACACTTATGTTCTTTGGTGTTAAAATATATTTGGGTGAAATTAAAATTAATTCAATTCAACGATAATTTATTTTGGTAAAATTTGGTTTGGCCTAATTTGCAAAATGGATTATTCTTATTAGGCAAATTTCTAAGACTTGAATTGAAATATTTGGTTTAAGTGAAAAATTCATTTGTCATTTAATTTATTCACTTTGTGTTTCGTTTAATTTTAAGTTGAAAGAAATTAAAATTTATTGTAAGTCATTTATACGTTTGAACCATCTTTATTCCGCAGTTTAAGGAAATTCATTTTGAAAATTTTAAAAATTAGGGGTTCCACCGCTTTTCACACCTCAGTGAATTCGCCTAACCTCTATCGAACTATGGCCAGGTACCTCATCATAGATTCCTCCCTATCTTCGTAAACTCCCCATATCTGGTTGACAACCAGTTGAGAGTCACTATATACAGTAATGTGCTCAGCGCCTATGGACGCTTCCAGGACGGTCCCTGTGATTAGGGCCTTGTATTCTGCCTCATTATTAGAGCCTTTGAATTAGAATCATAAGGCATATTCCACATCTACATCATCTGGTGTGGCGAGTATGCTACCAACGCGACTCCTTATCGAACAAGACAACCTGTCAACATATAACTTCCATATTGGGAAATCAGGTGTGAAGTTGCCTTCCTCCATTTTCCTGCACTTAAAGAGATGGTGAGACTCATTATGATGTCCCTTTTATCCTTTGGTAGAGCTCTCTCCTTGAGGATTCTACTTTGAGTTTCTTGTGCTTGTGGTTTCTTCCCGACAGGGTGGTTCTCCACTACGGGTAGATCTCTCTCTTAGGGGAGTCTGTTTCACCAGTTTTTGGTCGTAAGTTAACTCTGTAATAAAGTCTGCCAATACCTGCCCCTTTATTGTGGTCCTTGACTTGTACCGAATATCGTACACACCTAGTTCCACAGCTCATGCCATAACCCGACCAGAGGTTTGTGCAGGACTTATCACAGTCGTAAGTCGGTGTAGATCACTATGGTGTGAGCATGGAAATACGTCCTCATTCTTCACGAGGCTTCCCATAATGCGAGGGTGAGATTTTCCATTTTTGAATATCTGACCTCGGCCCCTTGGTGGGATCTATTGGAATAATAAATAAGTTTTTGAATCCCTTCTTCTTGCCTCACTACTGCTGAGATGACGATTGATTCGGATACTATGAGGTACAAGTAAAGTGTTTCTCCTACAACGGGTCGCGATAGGAAAGGCGAGGAGCCCATATATTGCTTCAGGTCGATGAATGCGTGTTCACACTCTTCATTCCGTTCAAAAGACTTTCATAACACTTTAAAAAAGGGTAATCATTTGTCAGTGGCTCTTGGGATGAATCTGCTGAGCGCTGTAATATGTCCGGTTAGTCTTTGTACCTCTTTTTTTGTTATTGGAGACGTCATGTTAATGAGGGACCGAATCGTATTAAGATTGGCTTCGATCCCTTGCTAGTTTATAAAAAACCTAAGAATATCCCTTCCTTCACTTCGAATATGCACTTAGCGGGATTCAACTTCATCTGATATTTCTCTAGTTTGTCGAAGGTCTGGTCGAGGTCCCTGATGGGGTGGACGGCCACTTTATTCTTTGTGATCATGTCATCCAGGTAAATTTCTATGATAACCCCTATCTGGTCCTCAAAGGCTTTGTTTACCAATCTCTGGTAGGTAGCGCCCGCATTCTTGAGGTCGAACAACATGATATTGTAGTAATAGGTGCCTCGATGGATTATGAAGAAACTTTTCTCTCTGTCTGAAGGCTTCATTCGAATATGGTTGTAACTGGAATATGCCTCCATAAAACTGAGCAGTTAGTGTCCTGTCATGACGTCGACAAGCTGATCAATCCTCGACAGTGAGAAATAGTCTTTCAGGTAGGCTTTGTTCAAGTTAGTGAAGTCGATGCACATCCTCCACTTGTTATTTTTCTTTGGAACCATAACGACGTTAGCCTGCCACTTTTGGGTACATGACTTTGTCAATGAAGTTAGCTTTCTGTAGTTTCAGGACTTCATCGTGAACATCTTGACTTTTGCTTGCGTCAAAGACTCTTTATTTTTGTTTGATCGGTTTGACACCTTACATCACATTTAACTCGTGATAATAAAAGTCGAGATCAATCCTCGACATGTCTTTGTGGATCTAAGCAAATACTGCTTTGCATTTTCGTCGAAAATTAATAAGCTCTTTCCTCAGAAGGGGATCCAATGATGACCCAATCTGTACTATTATGTCTAGGTGTCTATCGTCAAGTGGGACAGTCTCGTTCTCTTCAGCAGGCTACCCTTTGACCAGTTTCTCCTCATCTCGAGGACCTATGGTCTCAATATGGTAAGTGGTCGTTAACCTTTTTCACACTTCATGATCTATTGAAATGAAATAACATTCGTGAACCACCTTCTAATTACCCTTTACGATGCCTACCCCAATATGGATTGGAAACTTCAAACATTAGTGCACTATAAATGGGACAGCTTCGAATTTCTTCAAGCCGACCCTTTCAAAGATAACATTGTAGGCTGAGAGCATGTTCTTGTCGAGGATAAAGAATAATATTTTCTCTGTTCATCTGATCGGCCAGGTTTCGACCATTACTTTCAGTTCTATTGTCCCCAATGGGTCACCCTTTCTCCTAAAAATCTTATCAGAGGCTGATGATAGGGTGTGAGCTCCACATTTTTCAGTTTCAACTTCTTATAATAGCTGTAGAACATTATGTTCACAGAGCTTCCATTCTCAACAGGTTCCTTTCTCCTCATCCTTCTTAGATGACCATAGTGACGACCAGAGGGTCGTCATGGGAATATAACACCCCTGAGAGGCCGTCCTTTGAGAATCCAACTATTAACTTGCCTTTGTTCACCTTTCATGGCCTATTAATGTCTGGTTGAACTATGCTTGCTCATAAGATTGAGCCTCGTTGAGGTAGGCTTTCCTTTTTGCTGGGTACTTTCCATCGCTGGCTTCACCTTTGGTAATTAAGTGACGATCGAAAGCGATCATGTCGACATCATGTATAGGTTCCTTGGTCTTTTTAGGGAGATCTATATCATCATTCGGGTCCTCGTCCCTCGCCTTTTTCTTATCATTCTCTCTCCGACAGGGCGACTCTGAATATCTCCTACCTTTGCTTTCTTCTAGATTTGGGCGACCACCATTGTCAATGTATTTTGATAGCTTGCCCCTATTTATCATCCCTTCAATCTTGTTCTTTAAGGCTATGTAGTGGTCGGTATTGTGGCTGTGGTCCTTATGAAATTAACAATACTTGATTCTATGTCTCTTATTTGTCGACAACTTCAACTTTCCCGGCTATCTCAGATCTTTTCTTTCCTGGATTTCCTCTAGGATTTGGTGGACTCTAATCGTGAGGGGCATGTACTCATTATAACTTCTTGAATTTTCACTCTTTTGCTCCTTTAGTTCCTGCTTCCCACTGTTCTTACCACGTATGGGCTTTGAACTGTCAAACTCTTTAGCAGCCAGTGCCTCTTTTGCAATCGTAATTTTTCCCACCTTTGCTAATTGCTCATTCATGGTCTTGGGTGGTTCCTTGGATAATGCCTAGAATAACTTACATGGTCTTAACCCTGTCATCAAGGTTGTGATGGCAGTGGGCTCATTGTAGTTTATTACCTCTATCTTTTTAGTATTGAATCGAGTGATGTAATCATGGGTGCGTTTGTCTTCCCTTTGACGGACATCGGGATGGTAGGCAACTTACTTTTTGGCTTAGCGCCGAAGAAAAAATTGCTGATGAACAGGCCGACCAGCTTCTGAAAACTTTTGATATACCCCTTGGGAAGACTATTGAACCATATCTGAGCCGAGACGATTATGGTACTGGATAATGCCTCGCACCTCATTTCGTTCGGGATGGAGTATATGTCTACGGAGGCCTATTATTATTCAATGTGTAGGATGGGATCTGTCTTACCATCATACTTTGGAGTGATGATCGATGTATTGAACTTTGCTGGAGTAGGGAATACCAAGACAGAGGGCATCGATCCCTTTTTGGAAATCACATTGAAGGGGGTTCCTTGATTTGTCCATTTCAGTGAGGCAGTTCTCCAGGTATTAGATGGAGCCTTTCCACGATTGGTTATCGGTTGGTTCGTCTACTTATCCTCGACTTTCGATCAAGCTCTCCTCCTAGAAGGTCTTCTCGTCTTCTTCCAATGATAAAGTAAAACGATGGGAAATCCTGATAGTGGACCTTCTTGATATGCTTCTTTGAGATCGGTCATGTGATGCCACCGGTATTTTCCAGTGGTTATAGCACAAGCCCAATAGATCGAACATTCACCCTTTACTCAATTGCTTGAACACGCTAGGGCGTTCTTCCAAATATGACTGATCATCAAAGTGGCTAGGTTAATGGATGGACGAAGTAGCCCTGGGACGGTATGTCTGGTCCCACTGTGAGCCAATTTTCTTAGAGGAGCTAGTGTTAGCGCAAGATCCCAAATTCAATCTCCTGGGATTCTCCAGCGCTCATCTATGATATTCGTACTACCTCCCCTTATAAGGTGCCGGAGGAAGTCGCTTGTCACTTCTCCTAGATGCCTCCAGTTTGGGAGTCATGTTTTTTGGTTAGGCACCGGTGGCGTGGTTTGGAGGGCGTGTGTCAATTACCTGACAGTTTTCTGTATCACCTCTTGCCCCTTTGTGATGCTTACTAATATGTTGTGCAGGTTGTCGGCCCCGGTGGGGGTAGGTGGTGTCTGTACCTCTGTCATGCGTATGATTTTGGGGTGATCCGCCATTCAAACTGTCCCTATTGAGGATCTGAGTAAGTGGTTTTAGGTAGGAACTATAATGGCTTATGACAACGTTCCCACACATGGCGCCAATTTGTTAACATCCAAAAATGGAGGTAACAAATAATAAGAGAAATAATTATTGTGAAGAATAGGGATGAGAGACAGTGAGAACATAAAGATTTTTACGTGGTTCGGCCCTTGAATCAGAAACATACGTCCACAGTGGTGGTGTTATTGCATTACATTGCGTAGTTACAATTTAGGTTTTTTTATACAACTCAAGGTTAGATAAAGTATCAAAAAGTGGTCCGCTTCATGTATTTATCCCCTTTTATATGTGTATCTCCGATATTTACAAAGAGATGGAGTGCCCTTATAATTCGGGCAGTAACATCTTTATACATGTTTTTTATAATGCACACGCGGACGCCTTGATGTGCATATTATTTTGATACCGAAATGTCTAGATAATCATGAGGTAACTAACTTGGCAGCTATGATCCACTTGGTTGATAAGATATGTTTTGTGTCTAAATGCTCACAGGGATGTATGTGTACTCAACATTACGGTAAATAAGTGGGTCGAGCACTCTAATTACTGAGATGACCTCTTTAGGTGGTGAGGTTGAGCACATTACATAAGTCCTCCCAGGTTATTGGGATTTACTCTATGTTGAGATTGTGTAGGTATAATAAGGGTCATTAGAACGACTCTGGCACATTGTTCGAACGAGATTGTAAGGACATTTGAACGATCCTTCTAACGTGCTTGATTTTTTGGTTCCCTGATTTTCCGTTCAATTTTTCGTTCGAACGACTCTGATTTTCGTTCGAACTTAATTACTGTTTTCTTCGAAAATGGGCAATTTTTTGGTACTTTTTCCCATTACTCCCACTACTTTTCCTAACCTTTATATAGAGCAGGAGTGCTTTTTTTTTTCAGATGACTTTTTCCAACTTCTAAATAGATAAACCTTTAAGAAAAGTCCCTTGAGTTTTTGTGAATTTTTAATGGTTTAATCTTCAAAACCAAAACCAAAACCAATTTTACACCCAATTCGTTTCTATGAACCAAGTTTTAACATGATATTTATTTGAGATCATTTTTGGCATCGGGTTTTATTATCTACACCATAGATATTGTTTTTTGTGGAGGATTCTATGTCCGTAGATATTCATATAGTGGACTCGGTGTGCGTGATAGTAGCTTTGCCCCATCGATGGATTCTGTGACATAGGCGGATTCAAGCATTGTCACTAGGCAGAGGAGGAAAGAACGAAGAGCGTCAATTCTTGTGAGGGCTTTGAGTCGTTGTGTAAGTATTTTGTCATGTCTTAGTTAACTTGTGGCAGGACTATCCGAGGCTTTCCCCATGCGGGTTTTCCTCATACATCGTGGTGTTGTGGCTGTATTTTTTTTATCTTGTAAATTCATCTAGATGCATGTTTAGGTTTTTTAATACCCCGTATTTTTTAGGGATTTTATTTTAATTATGGAATTAGAATTAATTAAATTAAATGGAGAAAATTATATATAATTAATCCGGATTTAAATGTAATAATTACTAGCGTGATGAGAGTTAGTATTTATTGATGATAATTATGTTGAATATTACTTAGCAAGTAAAGTAATATATGATCAAGAAAATATAATTACGGTCGGGAGTGAAAAATATGGCAGTTACAATATACTTAGTTGGGACGCACATGTAAGTCGTGTCGGTATTACTTTATTGGGTTCAAAAAGATAATTTATTTTTAAATAACCCATATGACCATTTCGAGTGCGCCGATGAGTCCGAAAGGTTTGAAATAGTCAAAAAACTCTACTCGGGTGTTTTATTTGGGTTTCGAGGCAATTTAGGGCATACTGACACCCTAGAGGGGTATTTTAGTCTTTTGAGATTTTTGGGAATTAAAATGGACGAAAATAGAAAATTAAAAAGGAAGAGTATGTGGGTAATAGGCTATCCATGAGTTTACAAACCTACGTGAGAGAGAGAGAGAACCAAAGAGGAAGAAGAAGAACTCTATAGGAGCCCTAGGATAAAGACTCGAGCTTTCACACCAAAAATTACACCAACGCGTAGATGAGGTAAAGGCGTGGTACAACAGGCCCCACCATAGGCACCCTGTGGTACTGCAGGCCCAGCACCACAGGCACCAGCAGTAGCTCCAACACTAACCCACGCTTTCCCTTCTGGTTGGGAGCGCGTCAAAGATGCCTTTCAGAAGGCACATCCTCGAGAGTTTGCAGGAAGTTTAGATGTGCTAAAGGCAAGCCAATGGAGGAAGGATATAAAGAGACACTTGAGGAAGTATGAGTGCACGGAGGTGTAAAGCATATTTTAGCCACATTTAAGTTGGTGGGGGAAGCGCTACAGTAGTGGGAGTCCACTACCACTGCAGAGGAGAGAAACAACTTGACTATTCGAGAGTTTTGGGTGCGGTTTGACCACAAGTACTTCCCTTTTGTCGTGAAGACCAAGATGAGTTGGAAACTGTTACACCCCAAATAGGAAGGGAGGAAAGTTGCTGAGTATAAGGAATAGTTTATTGATCTTGTGAATATAGTGCCAGATGAGATACCGATGGAGGAGAAGAAAATCCAGAGGTTTATGGATGGATTGACTTGGAGGATTCGCCAGCATCTATTAAGGAATCTTTCATTGGCCACTTATTTTAATGTTTTTAATATTTCCCTACTACATTTTCAGGACCACCGCTTCCATCAGTAGGGAAAAAAACAAGTCGGGGAATCTAGCGAGTAGGGCCGGATTGGAGGCAGTAGTGCCAGTGGGGCACCAGCAGCTCAGGGATAGGTCCGATAGGGTGAGTAGAGTTCCCATCAGGGGTACCCTGCTAAAAGAATCCATTCTAGAGACTTCAGATAGGGGTAAAGAGGCTTTAGACAGGGCCATCAGGTCCATCCTGACTAGCAAGTCCAATAGGGACAGCAACGATTTTAGCAGGGCCATGGGAGGGGTGAAAACGACCATCAGGGCTGAGGATAGCAGGGGCGGAGGAGAGGACACTTTCTAGGGAGGTGTTTTACTTATGGAAACACTGGACACAAATGCCAGGATTATCCTCAGAGGGGTGGAGCCCCGCAGCTACAGCAGGGCGCTCGTCTGGAGCCCCAGCGACCACTATTTCCAACTGCCCTCCTAGCACCATCCCAGGTACCAGCTTTTCCAGCCATTCCAGAAGCTCCAGTGTAGCAGGGACAACTGCAGTATGGGCGTGTCTACAACGTCCATCAGGCCCCTCCCGCAGTCGAGGGTATGTTTTCTATTCAGGGGACTATGGGGTGGATATTATTTGACATGAGGGCTTCACATAGTTTCATTTCCACTAGCTTTTCACGCGCCACGGGGTTATTAGACACGGCAGATAGCACAATTACTAGTGTAGACACATCGTTGGGTTATAGGTCTTTGATATTCTTTATATGTTGGGGAGTAGGCATAGAGATTGGGAGAACGATTTTACCTACCGATATGCTTGTCTTAGAGATGCACAAGTATGCCTCTATTATCAGGATGGATTGGATAATTACATATAGGGATAAGTGTGATTGTTATAGCCGTAGTATTGTGTTTGCCATATCGGGTCAGGAGATGTTTTTGGTGTCTTTGCCTCGTTGTGAGGGAGGTTCGTCAAAGGAAGATACCTCTAAGGGAGTGGTGGTATTGCTTAATTTGATTCAAGTTGTTTGTGAGTTCACTGATGTATTTCAGGACATATCGGGATTACCACCCAGTAGGGAGATAGAGTTTATGATAGATTTAGCGCTAAGCACTCGGCTGATAGCCCATGCACCTTACCGTATGGCTTCGGCAAAGATGTGTGAGCTACGGGATCAGATCAAATAATTATTGGGTCAGGGTTTCATCCGTAGGAGTACCTCTTCTTGGGGTACTCCCGTGCTGTTCGTAAAGACGAGAGATGGGCCGCTACGATTATGTGTTGATTATTGAGAGTTGAATAAGGTCACGATACAGACTGAACATTTTTTTCCCCTAATTGATGACCTATTCGACCAGTTGAGGGGAGCTTCTTATTTTTTAAAGATAGACTTGAGGTCGGGGTACCATCAGTTACATATTAGGGAGCAGTATGTCCCTAAGACTTCTTTTTTAACGAGGTATGGATCTTACGAGTTTAGGGTTATGCCATATGGGCTAACCAACGCACCAACAGTCTTCATGGACTTGATGAACAGGGTGTTCAGAGAGTTCTTAGATCAGTTTATCATTGTCATCATTGATGACATTCTGATTTATTCCCGGACTGAGGAGGAGCATGCCGAGCGTTTGAGGATGGTTTTACAGACTTTACGTGAGCATGAGTTATATGCAAAATATGAGAAATATTGGTTCTGGCTGAGAGAGGTTTAGTTCTTTGGGTACATCATTTCTCAGGAAGGGATATCAGTAGATCCAGGGAAGGTGCCAGCGGTGAGGGAGTGGGGACAACCCATGATGCCGTCTGAGATACGTAGTTTTATGGGGCTAGCAGGATACTACAGGTGGTTTATTTAGGGATTATTGAAGATAGCGGGTTTGTTGACAAACTTGTCTCGCAAGGGGGTGCCATTTATATGGAATGATGCCTGCCAGTTGGATTTTGATGAGATGAAGGACAAGTTGACTTCAGCACCAGTTCTAGCCCTACCCAGGCCAGGGATGGAAGACCTGGTTTACACTGATGCATCCTTAGTACTTGGGGTGTGCCTCAGTAGTAGGAAAAGTCGATTGCTTATGTGTCTCGCAAGCTTAAGCCTCACGAGAGGAGTTACCCTATCCACGACTGAGAGTTAGCAGCAGTCGTGTTTACATTTTGAATATGGAGACATTATCTCTTGGGGGAGAAATTTTATTTGTTCACGGATCACAAGTCACTATAGTATCTATTCACGCAGTGGGAGATGAATATGAGTCAATGAAGGTGGTTGAATTTATGAAGGACTACCAGTTCGACATCCATTACCACCAGGGGAAGGCTAATGTGGTAGCAGATGCATTGAGTCGTAGGCGAACAGGTGAGGTGGTCTAGGTGGGAAAGGAAAAATGGAAAGAACTCGGGCATCATGATGAAGTTGCTTGCTCACTCATGTCGGTGATGATGATTACACTAGAGATAGTTACCAGGGTGATACGGGCTTAGGCAACAGATTCCTTCTGTCAGGATCGGATTATCCAACTTCTAGTCGAGGTAGAAGAGTCCTTCTTTGTGAGATCGGATGGGGGTTTACGCTTTAATGGCAGACTACTAGTTCCAAAGGGGGAGGAGCTACGGCATGCAGTGATGGATGAGTCACACAATTCACGGTTTATGGTACATCCCAGAGGGGATAAGATGTACCTGAATATGAGGTGAGAGTATTGGTGGAGTGGCATAAAGAAGGACATCATTGAGTTTATGTCGAAGTGTGCCACTTGTCAGCTGGTGAAGACAGACCATCAGAGATCAGGAGGATTACTACATCCATTAGAAATACCTATGTGTAAATGAAAATTTCCATGGATTTCATCACATGGCTGCCTACATCACAAAGGGGTCACGATTCCATATGGGTGATTGTGGATCGATTAACCAAGGTAACTCATTTTCTGCCAGTCCGAACCAACTATACTACGGGGTAGTATGCTCAGATCTTCATTGTCGAGACCGTGAGACTCCACGGGGTGCCCCTTGATATTATGTCTGATTGGGATAAGATTTTTATGTCCAGATTTTGGGAGAGTTTCCAGCAGGCCATGGGCACGGAGTTACGATTATGTTCATCCTATCATCCACAGACGGACGGGAAGATCGAACGAATGAATCAGATGTTGGAGGATATGTTACGGATGTGTATCCTTGATTTTGGAGGGGGATGGGAGAACTTGCTTATAATAACTCCTAATAGTTTACCATTAGCATGGCTCCGTTCGAGGAGTTATATGGTAGACCTTGTCGTTCCCTAGCATGTTGGCTTGAGGTGGGGGATAGCAAGATACTTGGGCTGGAAGTAATTTAGGATACCTCGGCTAATATTGAGTTGATACGGATTCACATTCGGGTTACTCAGGATGTGCAGAAGAGTTACGCTGATGCCAAGAGGTTCTTCAGGGAGTTCAGTGTGGGGGATCAGGTGTTGTTGTGAGTATCTCATATGAAGGGGGTAATGCGGTATGGGAAGAAAGGGAAGTTGGTGTCAAGATATGTCGGGCCATTTCCTATTATTGAGAGGATTGGGCCAGTAGCTTACGGACTTGGGTTTTCGGAGCACCTGCATAGGATTCATGATGTGTTCCATATTTCCTTGTTGAGGAGATATCTTCAGGATGACTTGCCTCACACCCTTATTTCCTTAGAGGAGATTGATCTACAACCCGATATTTCCTACGAGGAAGGGCTAGTTGTGATTTTAGACCGTAAGAGGAAACTAAGGTCAAAGATAGTGCCATTAGTACGAGTGCAGTGACGACATCATAATGTAGAGGAGTCTACCTGGGAGCATGAGGATGACATGAGGGATAAATATCCAGAGTTATTCCTTCCAGGTACACCTTTATTATGTTCTTTTTCGAATTTCGAGATGAAATTCCATTATTAGGGGGAAGTATGTAATACCCCATATTTTTGAGGGATTTTATTTTAATTATGGAATTAGGATTAATTAAATTAAATGGAGAAAATTATTTATAATTAATCCGGATTTGAATGTAATAATTACTAGGGTGGCAAGAGTTAATATTTATTGATGATAATTATGTTGAATATTACTTAGCAAGTAAAGTAATATATGAATAAGAAAATATAATTATGGGCGGGAGTGAAAAATATGATAGTTATAATATACTTAGTTGGGACGCGCATGCAATTCATGTGGGTATTATTTTAATGGGTTAAAAAGATAATTTATTTTTAAGTAACTCGTATGACCATTTCAAGTGCGCTTATGAGTTCGAAAGGGTCGAGATAGTCAGAAAACTCTACTCGGGTGTTTTATTTGGGTTTCGGGGCAATTTAGGCCAAATCGATACCCAAAGGGGTATTTTAGTCTTTTGAGATTTTTGGGAATTAAAATGGATGAAAATAAAAAATTAAAAAGGAAGAGTACGTGGGTAATAGGCTATCTGTGAGTTTCCAAACCTAGGTGAGAGAGAGAGAACCAAAGAGGAAGAAGACGAACTTCATAGGGGCGCTAGGATAAAGACTCGAGCTTTCACACCAAAAATTACACCAACGGGTAGATTGTGAAGAGAGGATCACCCCTATACCAATTTCATCCAGCGAATCACAAGTTCACAAAAAGGCAGGTATTTATCTTGCTAATTTTTTAGAGCATATATTATTCATGTTAATTTAGTTGATGGAATAACCATGATATTATGAAGTTGGGATTGAAATTGGGTATTAATCTTTAATTGTGAGTATAGGTTTTCATGTCGTTGAATAACCATGTTTTTAAATGATAATTCTGTGTTTTTATATGTTGATTTCACAAAATTTAAATCTGGGATTAAATTGTTGTTAATGGAGGTTGTGTGAAATTAGGGCTTGTTGAAGATTTGAAAATTTTATCGAAATTCATGTCATAATTTTAGGGTTTTGATGTTAAAAATGGATGGGAAAGTGTTCTAATACTAGGGGATATGGTTTATAGTTGTTAAATTTGGATTAGAATGAGTTTGAAGTGATTTGGGAAAAATAAATTTTTTGGAAGACATGGAAGCTCTTGAAATTCTCATTCGAAGACATGCCCAGGTCATTCGAATGACCTCGTTCGAATGAGACTTCCAATGAGAATTCCAATAAGATTAATAACGAGTTTTTTAGAGTTCGTTCGAATGAGAATCCCCAGGTTCTAATGAGATTTTAGAAACTCTATTTTTTGCCCAAATGAGTTAAAAAAATCCTTATAGGTTCCTTTAAGTGAGAGAATAGGACCTACGCTATTCTAGAGAAGTTTCTTTTCATAATTTAGGAGTGAGAGGAATTGTGTAACTACTAAGGGAATGGGTTGGAATGAGAGAACTTAAAGAGTATATACGATAGAGAGGTAAATCGTACGGTTAAAGTATTGTGGGTAGTAGGGACGAATATACTACATATGAATCCGGGGACTTAGGTTGCGTGAATACCTCATGAATATAATAAGTTGTGTGTATACTTATTTATTTAACTATTATGTGTACGACATACCTACGTTGCTTGCTATCGAGCGGAGGTTGCGCGTTGTGGACAATAATGCCTTGGGGAGCCTTCGGGTGGGAATTTGATTTGTACCACTAGATCAAAGAACCTAGGTACGGGCTATCTGTAAGAATGTTAGTGATGATGACCGTATGGGTTCGTAGGTATGTTCATATCCCATCGGTTTGGAACTATGTTCGCCTCCAATATGTGTGTTTGTTAGAAGGTTTGTGAGATAATGAACCTATGGTCCTTTATGCAATGAGCGATGGACCAGGACATGATAGCAGAGTATGCACGCACCGAAGTTGTGTCTCGGGGTGTAGTATTGTATATATATATAAAATATAGTGAATGTATATATATATTTGTGATACTATCTACTGTGTGAATTAAGTAGACATTAATGAAATTTTAAATGAAATAAGTTGGTGAACACTTAATTATGTTAAATTAAAAAAGCGCTTATCCATGTAAAGAGAAATTGATTATAGGTAGTATGTATATTGCGAGGAAAATACATGGGAATGATATTGGGCTATGATTAGATGTTAGACGGGAAAGAACTAGTTAGCATTAGAATATAATCTAGTAGGGTTTAATGGAACATTAAGCGTGCACATCAAATGAGAGGTGAGCTTCTCAAGGGAGTACGATAATCTAACATGATTAATATATGTGCTATAAACTCATTTTAAAAAATTGCTGATTTTTAAACTATTTTCAACTCAGGGTCTGACCCGTTTTCTACAAATTTATTTTCTTGTCAAATTATTTTAGGTGCCCAGCCACAGGGACACCAAGCATATGAGTTCCATTCACTCGATGATTTGTAGATGCTATGGAAGTTACAGGACCTTGGTATAGTATACTCCTCTATGTCTATCATTGCTTCCCTTTTGAGTTATTTCATGAGTTAGGGCATGTTGCCCCTTTTCTATTCAGATACTCAGAGATTTTGGATTTAGTTATTTACTTCATTCAGTTGTTGGGTTTGTTTCTATTGGATTATTGTATTTGGGACTTAGACTGGACCTGTTTTCTCTAGTTTCATTTATTATTGTTGTTATTTCCTTTCATATGAGATTGACGTGAATGGTGAATGTTTAATTATTTCGTTAACCTAGTTTTATATTAATTAAAAGATAAAATTTTGACATCAACCTTTTTAAATATTAGGTGGTTAGTATTTAATAATAAAGTTTTTGACAGTGATGCATAATCTGAACTAATCGAATATTCAGATTTAATTCAATAAAGGACTGATCACCCTGTATTTGATTAGGCGGGGTGTCACAACTTTAACAAGATAAAATTTGGTTTAACCATAAAAATGGTGTAATTGGTGTTTAATTAAATTAGGTAATTTTAGTCCACTTTAATTCAAGTCGGAATCATTAATTTAGAAAAATTCATGTTTGCTGTGATTTTCATAATTTAAAACTTGAATTGAAGTTAGATTTGCATTTTCCGAGAACCTACATTCCAACAAGTGGTATCAGAGTGGGTTACACCAAGATATCGCGTGACCCTAATTTTTACGAATTTTTAAGGATTTATCAAGCTAGATCCTTTTACGTTTGAATATACAAATTTATCATTTTCTAGGTTTATTATTTTTTATAGTTCTCTATACGTGTCCCGAAAATTGCATATAAATATTAAAATGGTTGATTTTTGCATGCTTGCACATGACTCTTCAGTTGCAATATCTTATGGGTGATTGCTTGCATGTTTGTCATACTCTAGTTGTACTTTATGATATATCATTACTAGTGTTATAACGTGTACTTTTTGTATTATATTTTTTTAAGTCATATTTGAAAAATAAAAAAAGATTTTTTTGTGTGTATTTTAGTTTTACACGTTTTGAGTGGCATATCCTTGTGTTTGAAACCTATATCATTCCCCTCTTCCATGTGGCTATAACTTTTGGTTATGAACTTTAATGCTTACACTTTTCTTTATAATGCTTGCATGGAGTAGTTTGACTTTGATTTTCTTATTGAATTCTCTTTTTAAATGCCTCTCCACACACATGCATAAGATATTTTGAACTTGAACTTCACAAGTATGCTTGAGCTAAGTCAGATGTTCTCCCATCAATTTTGACATCTACATGTTTTGTGACTATGGAGGATTTATACATGTAGAATCGTTTCCCATGAGATTTTTTTAATTGTATAGAAAATAGACGAGGGCATACGAGAAAGGGCTACGAACGGAGAAAATCTTCTTTGCGTGAAAGCCAATATTGGCATGATCCTAGTGGTGTTAAAAAAAAGTAGCCAAGGTTAACATAGTTTAGTTTGATATGACCATTCAAAAGAAAAGAAGGAATTGTTATTTATAAGGGAGTTTTCATGGAAATATCAACGGGTTTGCACAATGACAATGAATCCAAGTTGTATTTAATTTGTCATGAGTCCATTGATTTGTAGAATCATCAAAATTCTAGGCTTGTGTGCATTATGGTTGTTTGTTCTTTGAGTTCACTTTATCTTGTCATATGAGGATAAATCTAAGTTTGATAAAGTTTTTCAATCATATAGAACTCCTTGAACATGTTTAAGTGATTCGGTCTAATTCTTTTGTCTCTAGTTCACACCCCTTCATTCCATTTATCATATGTTTATTTAGATAGATTTATACCATATGAGTGTGGAAATATTATTGTGTTTAGTGTCTTTTTTTACATTTATACCTATATGTAAGTGCTTGTACTTCATTGATATCTTTGTGCATATTTATATATATGGTATCGTTTGTTTTGAGTATTTTCTTTGTCGTCTAGTTGTATGTTATTGGTTCAAATAGTTATCTATCTTGTTGCTACTTTTTATTGATATCCCATGCTTGTCTAAGTACATTTTAGTTGGTACCATTTTTCTATCGCATCTTAGTTGGTATCTATTGCTCTTTGTGTGGATTAGTTACTTTTTTGTTGTCTCTTGTATCACTATACACCATTGTATGATATACATGTTTTTCCATTATACTTATCCCTTATTTTATTTAGGGGGAGAACTGAATTAATCGGGGAGAAATGGGATATTTTATGCCCCTTAATCTTTGCCTATTCTTGAACAAAAAAGAGGGAGAAATTGTATATATATACCTTTTAATTTGGGGATATATATCTTATGGGGAGACGTTTTTCTTTAGTAGATAATGTTAGGTAAAGTATGAGGATTTAATTATGAAATTTATGTTGTTATATTCCCCATGCGTTTGATGGGTTGTTTAAGAGTGAGTAGGCTTTCATCCATGCAACAAAGTTTTAAAGCAATCAAAGTTACTCAACATATGTGTCGGTCAAGAATTTGTATTTTCTTTAGGGTTGGGATTGTGTCTTTTAGTTGAGGATGATGGACCATAGGGTTTTTATTTTGGTTCTGTCTCAGAATAGTCGAAGGGAGAGATTTGTAAGGATAAATTTCCAAACTGAATCAATTTGTAAGTGTTGGATAAATTCCGTACAAAACTATTTGAGTCGTAGGATATAAGTTTGTGACCTTTCAAGCCTATTTCATTTGAGTTGAACACGTAGTGGCCAAGTAAGAGAAGATCAAATCTTATGTCGTGTATTGTGTCATATGTTTGTCCATCATCAACAGTCCAAGGATATCTCATGTATGAAAGCTTGTATTATGTTGAGACATGGAAATTTATTATTGGGTATTAGAATTTTTGTCAAATGTTTTTCTGAATTCGTACTATCTAAAGATTTTATTCTCGAACACTTTTTTCATAGAAAAATCATAACTAATTAAAAAAAATCAAAAAAATACGAAACGGGTGGCCACGTGTTCGTATAAAAAATATCTAGCTTCCCAAGGGTCATTGGAATAATTGTGGCTTCTCGTTTGAATAAGATTTCCAGGTCATTTAGACGATCATTCTAAAAACCTTCCTTTTTGGTAAGTTAATTTCTAGTTCGATTTGTTGTTCGAACGAGGCTGGTTTTTATCCGAACGAGGTTACAATTTTTCCTCCGAAAATGGGCAATTTTTTGGTAGGTTTTCCCCATTTCTCCCACTAGTTTTTTCCAACCTTTATGTAGTGAGGGAGTGCATTTTTCCATCTGACTTTTTCCAACTTCTAAAGAGAGAAAACTTTAAGAAAAGTCCTTTGAGTTTTTGTGTATCTTTAATGGTTTTATCTTCAAAACAAAAACCATGTTTATACCCAATTCGTTTGTATGATCCAAGTTTCAACATGATGTTTGTTTGAGATCATTTTTGGTACCGGGTTTTATTATCTACACCATAGAGATTGTTTCTTGCAGAGGATTCCGTGTTCGTAGATATTCATATGGTGGACTCTGTGTGTGTGACGACCGCTTTGCCCCATCGGTGGATTTCAAGACGTAGGTGGACTAATGCGATGTTACTAGGCGAAGTTGGAAGGAATGAAGAGTGTCAAGGCTTGCGAGGGTGTCAAGTCATTTTGTAAGTATTTTTTCGTGTCCTTTGTCATTCCATACTTAGTTGATTTGTGGCTGGGTCATCCGAGAGTTTTCCCGTTACGGGTTTTTCTCGTACATCATGGCATTGTGGTTGTTTTTATTTTACCTTACAAATTCATCTAGATGCATGCTTAGGATTAACAAGATAAAATTTGGTTTAACCACAAAAATAGTGTAATTGGTATTTAATTAAATTGGGTAATTTTAGTTCACTTTAATTCAAGTCGAAGTCATTAATTTGAAAAAAAACATGTTTGGTTTGATTTGCATAATTTAGACTTGAATTGAAGTTAAATTTGAATTTCCCGGGAACCTACGTTCCAATAAAAAATTATCATTTTTAACTTGTCGTTTATTTCATAAACATATTCTTGAAGTTCATATTCTTAAACTAGGAATACTCAATGCGTGTACTTTGAGTATTATGCGTGTAATTTGCATTATTTGATTATAACAATAACATATTTTCATAAAGTACACGCATAACTTTACAAAGTATACATAAAAGTACAAATAAATTCATGTGTACTTTGTAGTGATATGCGTGCACTTTCTATTATGTCCAAAGAACAAATAAAAAAATCCAAATACATGTAAAATATTACAAAGTTGATGCAAAATTACATAATACTTTTAAATATTATGTGTATACTTAAATAACTAATGCATGTACTTTTTTAACAATGCATGTAACTTACCATATATATAGACAAATTATTGTAAATATCTCCAAATTACCTCAGTATTGAGTTTAGTGAAAGCATCATATTTATCTTTTTTGAACCTTTCATTGGCTCCAAACTAGTAGTTAATGCTTTGCTGAAGTTGTTCTGCTGTGATCCTCTGACTATGTTGAATCTCTAGTAGCATTGAACTCATTATTTAAATTTGCATTTTCAATTTTGAATTCGGCATTATCTTCCACCAACATTTTTATTCGGCCACAGTCATTCTTCTTCGAGTCAAGTTGAATTTTCAACTCATTATTTGAAGGGCCTTATCCTCCTCCAATTTTTTAATTCATTTGGAGTCGTTATTTTTCAACTCTTGAAGCTATAGTTTCAAGATTGTATTGAAAAGAATCTGTTGGGTATTATCCTCCTCCAACATCTTAAGATTCTCTTCAGCTTGACATATTGCTTTATCAATTTCTTTGAGTTGGGTATCTTTCTCCTCCAACTTAAATTTAATCTCAGCATTCTCTTAAGTCAATTTTCATACCCGTTAAGCCAATTTGACTGAATTAGCTTTCTTCTGAGAGGATTTCGACATTATGTCATTTATAGGAACATCCCAATCATCGGAATCCTTTTGGACAGCATCGTATTTCGACAAAGAACTTATAACTCATTTTGGTTCTACTTTTTGTTCTGGTTGTGATATCTCTAAATTGAAATTGGGCATGTCATCATCTTTCACTTCGTTTTCCTTACTCTTTGAAACTTCCTTCTTTAAAACAACTTTAGTGATCTTATTATCATTTATCTATTCCTTTAATGTTCCCAATCTCCACCCAAAAAATCTATGTTCCTTGTCCTCCTTTCCCTCGATAGGATTGATAACATTAAACTTCTCGCATACCCAATACTATGAAAATTGAAATAAAAATTAGAAGTTACACCATTTAAACCAATTAATATAAGTAACAATGTTAGTATTGTTAAAGTATACGCATAATACATAAAGTTAACACAATATGCATTGAACTTTAATTGTCAATTTGCGTGTACTTTATGTCTTATGGGTGTACTTTTTATAAAATACACGCACATTTAAAATGATTTTGTTCGATCCTCCATATTTTTTAATAAAGTACATGCATTTTTAATTGAATGTACTTTATGAAAGTTCACGCATAATACATAAAGTAAATGCACATTGAATTGTACCAAATCAATTTCAATATGCGTCTACTTTATGTGTTATGCATATACTTTATGACAGTACACGCATAATACATAAAGTAACGCACATCGGATTGAATCAAACCAATTTCAATGTACGTGTACTTTATGAATTTACGTTTACTGTTTGAAAGTACACGCAAATTCATAAAGTACATGTATATTATAATTGATTTGGTGTAATCCAATGTTACCAGAATAATATATGAACTATTAAATGTTGTTGGTGAAACTACACAGAGTATGTATATATTCTCCAGTCCTTGATAAATTCCACCGGCGCGGACCACAATTAATATAGGAGGTACGAAAATACACAGAGCATGTATATATTCCCAGTCCTCAATAAATGCCGTTGGCGCGGACCACAATTAATATAGATCTATTCAAATACAAAGAGCAAGTATATATTCCTATATATTCTCTAGTCCTTAATAAATTCCACCGGCGCGGACCACAATTAATATAGGAGGTACGAAAATACACAGAGCATGTATATATTCCCAGTCCTCAATAAATGCCGTTGGCGCGGACCACAATTAATATAGAACCTATTCAAATACAAAGAGTAAGTATATATTCCTATCATATATATATATATATATATATATATATATATATATATATATATATGCTATGATGTACCCGTGCCGATGGCATAACGATAAATTTATTCCCGTGATGAAATTCTACGCCTAAAGCATTGGCAGGAAAAAAATAAAGTCTCAAGTTGAGGCATGAAATGAATTATAAGGCCAACTTAATACCCAATTCAATAAAGCATGAAACTATAATGCCAACACACATAAATAAAGGTCAGTTCTTTCTTTTAACTGAGATGTGACAACCCGCTCAAAATAATAACGGGTGGCCAGCCCTATACTATAATAAATCAGGTATCTCAGATGGCACAGTCTCAACATCAACTACTAAACACCATAATATAAGGCTAACTACCCGGAATCATTAAATGCGAATCGTCAAAATTTAAAACTTTTTATATAACAACAACAACAAAACCAATATTGCACATAACCAACAATATACATCTAACTATGATGTGTGAAAAGTGGATGCTCCAATAATATGAAAGAGTACAATACATTGTACAACAAAATCTCAATAATGAAATACCCGAATATGCTGTCGGGTAACAGACAATACAATAATTTGAGAAATGGAATATGGAAGTGTTAATCTACAACACTTGAATACTAACTCGATATACAATTTGAATCCTAATCTAGATGTACAAAGATAGGAATCGACAAAAGAAAAGTGCCGCAATAGTCCGCTACTGCTACAGCTCCACAATCCTGAATGGAGTAACATCAACGGCGTCCTTGCGGAGGAACGCCTGAAGTAATACAATATATACAAGGAGGAGGAAAATATAAATGGGTCAGAGCCCGAGTTTGGAAAACATTTTATAGCAAGTGTATTAAAATGCATAATAATTATAAATGCATTATTACATGATTTAGTTGGAATCGAACTCTCCATAATAATTCAACTCACCTCTCATCTAAAGCGCGCACTAAACGTATGTACGTGACCTACAAAAGGATGACCGATTCTAAATAGGTAAGAGGATCCTAACTTAAACCCAAAAGAAGTATTTACGCAAAATCATCTAACCTATTTCCCACTACATTCGTTCCCGTAATTTATAAATCATATACATTAACTTTAATGTAATAGTTATAGTTATCTTTATAATGTTCATTTCTTGAACATATAAAGTTACATGATCCAATCATGTCCACATCATCACAATATATCAACATCTCATTTACTAGAATTTATATTCTAGTGATGCCCATATAAGGCATGAAACCATTTATATAATTATTATAGATGATTTATTAGCATCAAGAGTTAAGGACTAAACTCCTCCCGATTCTCAACACGGTACTGCGTTTCGTGCGTGGGACGTCTCGCCGAAGCGAAATCCAAACAAGGAACCCCCCCGTTACACTACTCCTGACCGTATCGATCCTCAGGGCTCATTATGCCCTCAATGCAAGATGCATGTAACCCAAATGATTATTATCCAATTGTAATTAATTAATATACCCAATTCTCAACTGTACATGACGTTTCATGCGTGGGACGTCTCGCCGAAGCAAAATCCAAACAAGGAACCCCCCGTTACACTACTCCTGGCACTGTCGATTGTCGGGATAGGTGATATATATATATATAATAATTATAAGCATTAAGGACTAAACTTCTCCCCATGTTCCAACATTACACTGCGGTTCGTGCGTGGGACGTCTCGCCGAAGCGAAATCCAAACAAGGATCCCCCCCGATACACTAATCGTGGCAATGTAGGTCGTTGAGGTCCATTATGCCCTTGAAACCCAAATACAAACACAAGCAATAATAACCATCCAACCGAGCTATAACTCGAAGGACGTAGGCTCACATGCTATCATCTTCCAACAGCCCATATACGTAGCAAACTGGGGCCACTTGGTGGGGTTCAACGACACCCACCTCGTGATCAACTCAGGCACACAACGTCCCGGGAAGCGATCATAGTTCCTAACCTGCAAGTGAGAGCGACACATACCCACGACCTCTCACCCCCAAAATAAATAAATGTATATATATATATATATATATGTCATTTTCTGACCACAAAGACGACTATGACCTGGGGAATATCCACATCCTGCTTTTCTAGTCATAATGCTCACCCTCTACGCACGAAACTTCCCAATGATAGAAAGGAGGGGGTATGCTTAAAATGTATATACACCCTCATATAAGGTATACATACATCCCACATAATAAAGATATACCATTTTATAAGGTATACCTGCAACAACATATTTATTATCATTATACGCTCTTAGGCGTAATTTTATTAACATCATTGTTTAGTATATCCCTCTCTTGATACACTAACCATCAATACTCACCCATTTACCCCACTTAGTATATACTATACTAATTCTCGCTTGAAGCTCTCATGTCGCTTCTAGTATGAATTGTTTTTCAATCTTGTTTAAGTTAAGGATATTCTATATCTTATTGCACCTCAATTAACATTTCTCATTGTGTGAGATATCTCCCAAATCAATCATCAATAAGGATATTTCTATATCTATATGCCCATCAAATAGCATTTATCATTTTCCATTCATAATAGGGTCCAATTCATTTTATGAACCTTTTTAAAGTTATCCCATTTGGGATTGGATCCTAAGATCCGGCATCTCTAAGTTATTCTCATTCTCAGATTGTGAAATTTCTTTATTATCATCAAATAAAATCCCAAATAAAAGTGGGCTTCCCCACTTAGAAAAATCCCAAAATCTCCAATCGGTATTACTCAAATACTAACCTCGATACTTAGAGGATTTTTCCCAAATTCATATACTCTTTTAGATTCTCACTTCTCAAAATCAATCACTAAAACTCCCCGACATTTACATTTAGTCTTTTAATTGTCAATTAGCCTCATATATCGTCTTATGACTCTAAGGTCTATAATCCCCTTATAGAATAACTTAATCCTTTATGATACTCTGATTATGGAAGTCCATTTATACAAACCCAAAGAAGAAGGGGATAACTTAAATTCTCAAATTTGAACCCAAAACAGGGGACTGGTCGACCAGTGCCCAAATCGCGGTCGACCGCGTTTCTTAATTTTGCCTATACTCGAAGACAGTATGCCCAATTCTGGAGGCACGGTCGACCGGTCCTCTATACGCGGTCGACCGGCCCTAACAGGTACCACGGCCAACACCATTTTTACACAACTCCAACTTCTCAAAAACCCCAATATAATTCCATTCAACCACAAATCTTCAACCCATACATATTCATAACATCTATATTCATTCTAGAATACTTATAAACTAATTTTTATCATTAAATCAAAGATCTACATATTAAATCTAAGATTATACCCAAAAGTTAGGTTTTGTTAAACTAAACCTAAAACCTGAAATATCAATCCACAAATCATGCAATAATTGGTACACAACAATTATTTAGCAAGTTTAATCACTTGCCTTGGGTTCGTAGGGTCTGAATCCGCCTTGAGATCGCGTGGAAACCGAAAATCTCCACTTTCTCTCCCTTTTCTCCTTTATCTTCTTCTTTCTTCTTCTCTCTTTCTTTCTAGGGTTTTCCTCTTTCTCTTAAGTGAGAATGACTTCTCACGTGGCTTTTAAGCCTTATCCCACAAGACACACATCTTTAAATGATAATACACACTTTAAATGACCCGGTAACTTTAATTCGAGTCAAACGGTCCTAAATTATTTCGGAACCTAAATAGACCCCAAGTACAGTCATTTCGACTTTCTCGACCCTTTCGGAAACGATGGTACCCTCAGAATCGACATTCGACACTCTTTCTAACGACTCTAAATTTTTACCTCAATTGCCAATTTAATTATTTCTCCAATAAGATATTATCTATTTCTCCCCAAAATAAATAAATTGTCGACTCCAAAACCTCGGGTTGTTACAAACTTCCCCACTTGCAAAAATTTTGTCCTCAAAATTTAGCTAAGCCTATTTCTCCAAAGCTCAACTAGTCCTACTATACCCAATCTTGCTAATCCTCCTCTCCAAACTTCTAACTCCCCACGACGAGTTCATTTTAAATTCATTTTTTTATCAGTTAATTATGAGTTAAATAAAACCAATTTCCGCAACAAGGACGCCCATACACACTTTATATTTGAGCTTTATGCTCACAACAATCATAATGAGGCTTTATTTGCCTCCAAGTTCCACAATTCCAACAATAAGTAATACTAAATTTTTAATAGAGTAAAAAAGTTGAATGGTCCAAAGAAATAACTCCTCTCAATTCCTGACAATCTCCAATTTCACGCGGGGGACGTCTCGCAAAAGTGAAATCCAAACAAGGAACCCTCCCAATACACTACTATGAGGCGACGTCGGGGATTGAGAGTTTGTTAAATCCGGACTAGAGTTCGGAAAGTTTAATTTTATGAAAATTATAATATAAGGCATTTTATATTAGATTTAACAAACTCTCAATCCCCGACGTCGGCGACAAAGGTTTTATTTAAAAATAGTTTATTTTGAAAACGGCTCATATATTATAATCTAATATAAAATGCCTTATGTCCAACACAAGGTCTTTTGAATCATCATATACATAACATATAGCTCACAAATATTATCATACTTATGAGCTAAAATTTTACCTGCGTCCCATCAAACCACAATCAACATTCAAACATAAACAACATCTTACATCATTTCAACATATTGCCATATATAAGGCAAATCCATATCTGGAATACAACAATCATAATAGTCTATCATGACTATATAAAAAGAAGTAGCTTTTATCATTACTACTGATCACCCTTACCATTCTTACATTTACCATAAGGTTTAAAGCTCTTTTTGAGCACCTAGGAAAATTATCTACACTTCTTACAAAATAATAGAATAAGAGCATATCTTGCTCAAAATTTCCCTTTTTAAGGTCATTACATACATAATAGGGCTATATTTCTACCCTTTCACAATATCATACGTACGATATCCCCAAAACTCATTTTAGTAATTAACCTGTTTATAAAGGAAAATTTTACTTACGTTACCCATCTCTAGTCCGATTGCCCATCCTCATCAATGGGCTCCCAAACGTAGTCCCCTGGTCTAAAGCGACCTCGAATCTGTTGTAGGGGTTGCACTTCCAAAATTTCATCAAATTGCGGTCCTTTACCTCTTTGAGGACAATCTCTCTTTTTATGACCTATTTATTTACAAAAGAAACACTTACCCGCAAATTCTTTCTTCTCGCATTACTGGCACTCTCTTTGCCAAACTTACTTGACGAACTCGAATCACCAAAGTTCTTACCCTCTTGCGAACGAAGGCGATATTCATGACACTTTAGTAGTGCCGCATTCACTACCTCAATGAAAGTCACTAGCCTAGGACTCCCTAACAAATGTTGTCGGATTTTCCAATCTAAACCTCGAACAAACTTTAATATACGCTTCTCTTCCGTATTTTCCTCATCAGGTACTAACTTCGCCCATCTAGAGAAGTCTTCTTCATATTCCGCCACCGTTCCATTTCCTTGAAAAATCTTTATATCTCGATTAGGGGAAGGAAAATACCTTCGATCAAAAAGTTCCCAAAATGTTTTTATGGGTAAAGTATCTCTCTGTTCAAATGTGGTGACAGACTCCCACCATTGAAGAGCTGCACCCAATAACCTAAAGGTGACTAAGAATTGTTTCTGCACCTCACTACACTCAACCATACAAAGATGCCTCTGCATGATATTTTTCCATTGACTTGCAGTCATTGCATCAACTCCCCATGCATACTCGGGAGGATGCCCCTTACCAAAATCTTCCTTCACTCTCTCCCATAAAGACAATCCTAAATGGGGTGGGGCTGCTCGAAAGGCAGATTACTGAGCCATCGTAGAAATGGCAGCAGTTACTGCTTGTGCCACTATATTGGCAACATCATCCGTAGTCATGTTCCTTTGAGGCATTTGGGGTTGCACATTCCCCTTATTTACCCTGACTGAATGACCTCCCTTCGGTGGCATCTGAAACAAGAATAATTGTATCAGAACGCCTTTCAAATATTTTCGAATCACAGAAAGATATGGACGTATGAATGTAATCGTCCTAATAATAAGGCTCTACATCAAGAACACTTACGGAAGATCGTAGTAATGCACACAGATCCTAAGGACACTAGAACCTGATGCTCTGATACCACCTGTGACAACCCGCTCCAAATAATAACGGGTGGCCAGCCCTATACTATAATAAATCAGGTATCTCAGATGGCACAGTATCAACATCAACTACTAAACACCATAATATAAGGCTAACTACCCGGAATCATTAAGTGCGAATCGTCAAAATTTAAAACTTTTTATATAACAACAACAACAAAACCAATATTGCACATAACCAACAATATACATCTAACTATGATATGTGAAAAGTGCATGCTCCAATAATATGAAAGAGTACAATATATTGTACAACAAAATCTCAACAATGAAATACCCGAATATGCTATCGGGTAACAGACAATACAATAATTTGAGAAATGGAATATGGAAGTGTTAATCTACAACACTTGAATACTAACTTGATAGACAATTTGAATCCTAATCTAGATGTATAAAGATAGGAATCGACAAAAGAAAAGTGCCGCAACAGTCCGCTACTGCTACAGCTCCACAATCCTGAATGGAGGAACATCAAAGGCGTTCTTGCGGAGGAACACCTGAAGTAATACAATATATACAAGGAGGAGGAAAATATAAACGGGTCAGAGCCCGAGTTTGAAAAACATTTTATAGCAAGTGTATTAAAATGCATAATAATTATAAATGCATTATTACATGATTTAGTTGGAATCGAACTCTCCATAATAATTCAACTCACCTCTCATCTAAATCGCGCACTAAACTTATGCACGTGATCTCCAAAAGGATGACCGATTCTAAATAGGTAAGAGGATCCTAACTTAAACCCAAAAGAAGTATTTAAGCAAAATCATCTAACCTATTTCCCACTACATTCGTTCCCGTAATTTATAAATCATATACATTAACTTTAATGTAATAGTTATAGTTATCTTTATAATGTTCATTTGTTGAACATATAAAGTTATATGATCCAATCATGTCCACATCATCACAATATATCAACATCTCATTTACTAGAATTTATATTCTAGTGATGCCCATATAAGGCATGAAACCATTTATATAATTATTATAGATGAGTTATTAGCATCAAGAGTTAAGTACTAAACTCCTCCCCATTCTCAACACGGTACTGCGTTTCGTGCGTGGGACGTCTCGCCGAAGCGAAATCCAAACAAGGAACCCCCCCGTTACACTACTCCTGACCGTATCGATCCTCGGGGCTCATTATGCCCTCAATGCAAGATGCATGTAACCCAAATGATTATTATCCAATTGTAATTAATTAATATTCCCAATTCTCAACAGTACACGACGTTTCATGCGTGGAACGTCTCGTCAAAGCGAAATCCAAACAAGGAACCCCCCCGTTACACTACTCCTGGAACTGTTGATTGTCGGGATAGGTGATATATATATATATATATATATATATATATATATATATATATATATATATAATAATTATGAGCATTAAGGACTAAACTTCTCCCCAAGTTCCAACATTACACTGCGGTTCGTGCACGTCTCGCCGAAGCGAAATCCAAACAAGGAACCGCCCTGATACACTAATCCTGGCAATGTAGGTCATTGAGGTCCATTATGCCCTTGACACCCAAATACAAACACAAGCAATAATAACCATCCAACCGAGCTATAAATCGAAGGACACGGGCTCACATGCTACCATCTTCCAGCAGCCCATATACGTAGCAAACTGGGGCCACCTGGTGGGGTTCAACGACACCCACCTCGTGATCAACTCACGCACACAACGTCCCGGGAAGCGGTCATAGTTCCTAACCGGCAAGTGAGAGCGACCCATACCCACGACGTCTCACCCCCAAAATAAATAAATGTATATATATATGTCATTTGCTGACCACAAGGACGACTATGACCTGGGGATATCCACATCCTGCTTTTCTAGGCAGAATGCTCTCCCTCTACGCAAGAAACTTCCCAATGATAGCAAGGAGGGGGTATGCTTATAATGTATATACACCCTCATATAAGGTATACATACATCCCACATAATAAAGATATACCATTTTATAAGGTATACCTGCAACAACATATTTATTATCATTATATGTTCTTAGGCGTAATTTTATTAACATCATTGTTTAGTATTTCCCTCTCTTGATACACTAACCGTCAATACTCACCCATTTACCCCACTTAGTATATACTATACTCATTCTTGCTTGAAGCTCTCATGTCGCTTCTAGTATGAATTGTTTTTCAATCTTGTTTAAGTTAAGGATATTCTATATCTTATTGCACCTCAATTAACATTTCTCATTGTGTGAGATATCTCCCAAATCAATCATCAATAAGGATATTTCTATATCTATATGCCCATCAAATAGCATTTATCATTTTCCATTCATAATAGGGTTCAATTCATTTTATGAACCTTTTTAAAGTTATCCCATTTGGGATTGGATCCTAAGATCCAGCATCTCTAAGTTATTCTCATTCTCAGATTGTGAAGTTTCATTATTATCATCAAATAAAATCCCAAATAAAAGTGGGCTTACACAGTTAGAAAAATCCCAAAATCTCCTATCGGTATTCCTCAAATACTAACCTCGATACTTAGAGGATTTTTCCCAATTTCATATACTCTTTTAGATTCTCACTTCTCAAAATCAATCACTAAAACTCCCCGACATTTACATTTAGTCTTTTAATTGTCAATTAGCCTCATATATCGTCTTATGACTCTAAGGTCTATAATCCCCTTATATAATCGCTTAATCCTTTATGATACTCTGATTATGGAAGTCCATTTATACAAACCCAAAGAAGAAGGGGATAACTTAAATTCTCAAATTTGAACCCAAAACAGGGGACCGGTCGACCGGTACCCAAACCGCGATCGACCGCGTTTCTTAATTTTGCCTATACTCGAAGACAGTATGCCCAATTCTTTAGGCACGGTCGACCGGTCCTCTATATGCGGTCGACCGGCCCTAACAGGTACCACGGCCAACACCATTTTTACACAACTCCAACTTCTCAAAAACCCCAATATAATTCCATTCAACCACAAATCTTCAACCCAAACATATTCATAACATCTATATTCATTCTAGAATACTTATAAACTGATTTTTATCATTAAATCAAAGATCTACATATTAAATCTAAGATTATACCCAAAAGTTAGGTTTTGTTAAACTAAACCTAAAACCCAAAATATCAATCCACAAATCATGCAATAATTGGTACACAACAATTATTTAGCAAGTTTAATCACTTGCCTCGGGTTCGTAGGGTCTGAATCCGCCTTGAGATCGCGTGGAAACCGAAAATCTCCACTTTCTCTCCCTTTTCTCCTTCTTTCTCTTCTTCTTTCTTCTTCTCTATTTCTTTCTAGGGTTTTCCTCTTTCTCTTAAGTGAGAATGACTTCTCACGTGGATTTTAAGCCTTATCCCACAAGACACACATCTTTAAATGATAATACACACTTTAAATGACCCGGTAACTTTAATTCGAGTCAAACGGTCCTAAATTATTTCGGAACCTAAATAGACCCCAAGTACAGTCATTTCGACTTTCTCGACCCTTTCGGAAACGATGGTACCCTCAGAATCGACATTCGACACTCTTTCTAACGACTCTAAATTTTGACCTCAATTGCCAATTTAATTATTTCTCCAATAAGATATTATATATTTCTCCCCAAAATAAATAAATTGTCGACTCCAAAACCTCGGGTTGTTACATGAGAGCACAAATTAGATAAAACATGCATGAACAAAGGTCAACACGCATGAAAATAGTCCATTAAAACTGTTGAATGTTCAACAAAATTTAAATGTTGGATGTATCTATAACAAATGACCAAGTAATTTTTGAGTCTTCATTTAACCAAAAGCTCTGCAAACAAAATACTTTCCAAGACCCCATATTTGCCACATTAGTCATTTGAGATAAGTTAAAACACAGTTAAAAAATAACTTGCAAAACTCTTCAAGCAAAAGATGATATAACAAAACTCGAACTAAACACAACATTTTTCTTGCAATACAAATTCAAAATTATAGTTACTGTTTATTGATTCATTAATAAAATGTAAGCAAAAAATACATATATGGCACACCACTTCGTTGAGATTTAACTTTTTTCGTTGGTATTTAACTTTTCTTTTAAATAACACGTGCATTAATTTTTATAATGTAGTAATATATCGTCATTAAAAATTAATAGAGGTTAAAATGTAATTGTCAATATTATATTGCGGTCTACTAATAAATATATTGTTAATTTTCAACTAACCGAATCAAGAATTTTTTAATGTGAGTTGTGTAATTTTGTTAGGACAATTAATCAACAATTCGTAATAGCAAGTGATTCATACATCCGAAGATAAAAAAAATTTAAGATGGAAATTCATCAGTTATTGAGATTGAAGATAATAACCAGTCTTGTGTAGTAAAATTTAGTTTATCAATTATATATACCTTTTTATAATACTATTATAAGAAGTTTACCTTTCAACTATTGAAAGTTTGTTTTCAACAAATTAGCATAAAAGGCAATATTTGAATAGTTATAATCAATTTAAAAATACAAATATTTGAAACATTTGTATCAATGAAAGACTTTATTAACTTGCTCAATAAAGGATACCCGGTATAAAACCAAAAAACTTCTACTATAACAGCCAATAAAAAATGGAATGACAGAAAGAGAAGCCCATAGAATAATAATATCAGTACTTTGCTAAAGGAAGAAAAAGCTAAAGGAAGAAAAAACACTATTATGAACATGTATCAAGTTCAACTGCATATAATATTTCACCCAAAAAAGCACAACAAAAAAGCACATCTCACTTTCCACAAAGTAGTGTATTGGACTTGGAGTTATGAGAATGATCAAAGAACTAAGATTTTGATAACTCGGTACCCAACCAATTCATAATCTTAGCATCGGACCAGTATGGTAATGCTATTTACCTTAACAAAAAATTAGATCATCCCATAAATCATTAGGCAAACAGAATGAAAAAATAATAATTAAAAAAAAAACTTTTGAACACAATTCTCAAGAGATGATCTTAGTCATATATATATATTTCAGAGTCATAATTGTTTAAGAAGGAGATTAAAATTTCTAAGCAATATCATTTTGATAAAAAAAATTCTCCCGGTACAGTCGTCCAATACCCAGCGCTGGGCCAGGTCATTCAACATCAAGGTGATCAGCGGAAGAATGTTTCAAACTTCCCTGTTCAAAATACATGATTTTTTTATTTATAGTGGTGATTACGATATTAACTTGAGGTTGTTGTTCATCATTTTGTGAGATCCCTGTATGGATTTGGTAGAATGACAAAGTTTAGAATAGAAGTAGGGTGTCAAAATATAACTAAAGACATATGGTTAAATCAAACCCATCTTTATAATAATCGAAGATGGAAGAAGAACAGGAGGAACCTGTTGGAAATTAATGATAAGTGACGAAATTAATTATTTAATTTCAATTGTATTAAATTCTGAATTTCCCATTTATGTGGTTTTAATAAATGTCAGATAATTAATTAGGAATGTGATAAATAAAGATATTAAAAGATTTGGGTAAACCTTATCCGTTAGTCACATGATGGTTAGTGGCATTAGTGGGAGACTTGAAAGAGTCCCACCTCCACTAGGATTCCTACCCTCTTCTCCTTATAAATAGAGACCTCTACACCATCTAGAGTCATCTCATAACACACTATTTCTGAGGTGGGAGAGAAATTATGAGATTCTATTTTGAGTGTAATTTTTCCAAGAAGGGAGATTGATGGAGCAATTAATCAAGATTGATCAATGCATTGGATCAAGGTAAGTCTTATTTTATATCGTTTAGACGTATTTTGCGAAAACATGAAGATCTAAGATCCTTTTATTAAGAACAATTGTATATTAAACTTTAATCATATTAATGTGTTCATGATTAATATTAGGGTGTTCTTAAGAATGATTTTACATGTGGTATCAGAGCTAAAGTTTAAGATCTCATGATTTTCCTTATTGATGTTCGTCTATAATGATATATGTGCCTGAGACTTTCTGCGACATTTTTATTTATGTCATTAAATTGCTTTTGTGCCTGAGACCTTCTGCGGCGTCTTATTTCTGTCATTAAATCTGCTCTTAAAGTGTGTCTCAGATTTTCTGTGACGTTTTTTTTTCTGTCGCCAATACTCACTGGTTAGAATAAAAGGTCAAAACTTACTCGGAATTTTACGAAACTCACATGATCAATTGGAAACGTCGAAATAAACAAAACCCATTGTATACAATGGGCACCACTTTACTTTTGCGTATTGACATCGTTAAGACTCTTAAAATTGCGTTTTTGGTAATAATGTTGACGTCAATATCTCACTCCAGAAAATTGATTTTTGAATTCTGCAATTTATTTTGAGATCCTGGAGTAATTATCTACATCTCTGTGGTGCTAACTAATTTTTTTTTTATTTTTGGCAAAAATTATGATTTTCCCAAATATTATGTATTTTTCCACCACAGGGGTTATTTTTAATGTTCATGGTTGTTCTAATATTCATCTTATGTATTATTTGGCATTGATGGAAGGGTTCAATATAAAATTTGGAATATTAGATGTATGATTATGTGTTTGACAATAACATTTTGATATATTAGGTTATTGTGCATAATCTATAATTGGTAGCCCAAAGGTCCTAATGTAATTATGAATTGATGTTTCGACAATAATATTTATATGATATTGGATGGGAAAGACATGAAAGTGTCTTAATCTATAATTGTAAATATTAGATTATTTTGTATGCATTTATATTTGGACAATTAATTATACATTAAGTTTTGAGTATAATATTTTTGGGGCATTGATTTTACATAAATAATGTTTATGACTTCCAGAAAAATTATTTTTGAATTCCGTCGAATATTTGAGTTTCTGGAGTAATTTTCTACAGTTCCATGATGCTAACTCATTTTTTGAGGGAAAAATTTATGTTTTCCCATATTTCATGTATATTTTATCTAGAACTATGATAAAACATTGCTCTAATGATCCTATTTTAGTTAAATATTCGTGTCAAACACAGGCCAACATATCTCATATGGTAGGATATTAGACTTACGTTATTGTTAATATTCATATTTTGATGAGTCTCGTGCCAAACACAGGCCAATGATTCATATTGTTGAATATTATGATATTTGTGTTTTAATGAGTCTCGTGCCAAACACAGGCCAACGATTCATGTGGTTGAAAATCAGAATTATTGTTTACTCTAATGCTAGTACTCCCATTAAGTTGAATTAAATGCCAAACACAGGATACAATTCATATGTGCGGATACTAGATTTATGATTTCGTTGCATGCATGCATATTTAAATGCATGACTTGCAAATTTTGAGGCTCATAAGTAAGTATTCATTGAGTTTAATCAAATGCCAAATACAGGCTAAGATTACATGTGAAGATATTATAGTTGTAGTCATTTAAGATTATCCTAATGTTTGTATAAGGTTAAATTGAAGCGCAACACATGCTGATATTTGAATCAAATAAACATTGGAATTTTTGCAAATATTAAATAATTGGCATCAGTGCTATATAGTCATATTTACATATGCCACTAGTATGATAATTGATTATAACCGTATTGTGCATTAGTATGACCATGAATGATTTGGATCAATATTTCTGATTTGTTACTCATACATAAGTGATGAAGCGAAAGTAAATGGTTTATGTCTTCCATTTACTATTATATGTATAATATCTCATGCAAACTCTTGGTCTATTTGATTTTCACATAATGTCTAATTTTTCGTGAATTTCAAATTAAGGAATAGACAATAATATAATTATTCATGTATTACTGGTATTTTGCACATGTATGCGTATCTCTTATATTTATATAATATATGGTTTGGTGTTCATTAAAGTGCTCCATTCCTGAAGATATAAATATTGGACTAATGCATTAATATCATGCATATTTTGGTTACCTAAGGATCCATGTATGATATTGAATGCTAGGATGATGGTACTTTATGATGTTGCATACATATTATTGTTTATTCAATCATTGTGATTCGGAAGCCTACATGTCCAATTACAAAAATTGAACAAAATATAAGTGGTGATATATATTTTGGGAAGGCAATAATGGTCATCAAACGCAGATGCCATAGTTTCTTTCACTATCATATCACCAATTAAGTTTATGAAAACCATAAACATGAATAATTTGTTTGTTGCTCATGTGATATTTAATGAAAATAAGTGAAAAAACTTATTAACTTGTGTATGTAAGTCTTTGCGTAATGTAATATTCATATTATGAAATATTTGGTAGTCACCACAGTGACCCGACTAGAATTGCAATGAATATTAAATGTAAAGATGATGGTAGTAGTAACTCATGATGCTTATAATTGTAAAGATATTAATGGGGTATATTGAGTTTATTTCTTCAAGCAAGGTTATTCCTTATCGGGAATCTATTTTGAGTGATTTAATGAACATCATAGATCACATACATTATTATAGTATGTGAAAATAAGTTATACACAAATATCGTGTACAAAATAATGAAATAACATTATACCCAATAAAGTAATTTACAAGCATCATATAATCAATATTTCACAGTTACTACTGAAGAAAACTCACGGTTATGCACTCAATTTATTATCATGTAATCGATGTGTGTTGTTAAATCAAAGCATTAATGAAGTGAGCAATTTAACTCATTATCTTATCACATATTATTGTATCCCATTTTGTTTCTCTAAAAATTTCATATTTAATTTGGTTAAACAACTTAAGTTTGTTTACATGTTGCACACTCGGACTAATAATGATAAAGATAATATGTATCTTTTATGATTTGAAACGAGTTTTTCATCTTAGTAGAGATTGCAAGTTATACTTACTGTGTTATAGAAAGTAATTACTTTTGATGCAAGGATTTCTTACAAAACAAACTAGAAATACCAATAAGATTCTTTTTATTTTGTTCTTGGGGAATCAAACCGCCATTTGTTTTTCATAAACCCTCAATTTTTTTGAAACTGTTTGTATAGACTTGATAGTGAGGGATATGTTCTAAAGAATCTTTTGATGTATATATTTTTTTTTCAAGGGTTATGGTATTCCTTTTGATGTTTTGTACAAAATAAATTTTGGACATAGTTCTTTAAAGATTTGTTTGATCCCACATCATAATCATAGCGTTATTGATGAAACTCTTTTAATCTTGTTCCAAATTAAATCTATACTCCTTTTCATAATTTTCGTGGACAAGATTTTGTAATGTCTCTTACAAATTTTGATAGTCGAGTTGTGCTCTTAAGATATTACGATGTCTAATATAAGGATGACCTATGTGGCCCAAGTGGGAGATTATGAGAAACTTCCCTGACAGTGGACCTACATAGATCATATAATTGTCATTGACACGTATTTATTGCATTAAAGTCAAATTCATTATGAAAGGTGAACTTAGTGGTAGTAGAAAATCATGAAATATGGTTATAAAGGAAGGTAGGGTACTTTTCCCATTACCGATAACCTTCTTGAATACTTGTTCTTTTAGTTGTTAGATTATCTAAACAGCAAAGAATAAATAAATGATCAGCCACTAAATGATAGTATTGTCACCATGAGAGAAATGTGGATAAAATCATAAGGAATAGTATTAAGAAGATCCTAAAAGGTCTACTATCCTAAATGATTATCTACTATCCTAAGATATTACGATGTCTAATATAAGGATGACCTATGTGGCCCAAGTGGGAGATTATGAGAAACTTCCCTTACAGTGGGCCTACATAGATCATATAATTGTCATTGACACGTATTCATTGCATTAAAGTCAAATTCATTATGAAAGGTGAAATTAGTGGTAGTAGAAAATCATGAAATATGGTTATAAATGAAGGTAGGGTACTTATCCCATTACCGATAACCTTCTTGAATACTTGTTCTTTTAGTTGTTAGATTATCTAAACAACAAAGAACAAATAAATGATCAGCCACTAAATGATAGTATTGTCACCGTGAGAGAAATGTAGATAAAATCATAAGGAATAGTATTAAGAAGATCCTAAAAGGTCTACTATCCTAAATGATTATGTAGTGTATCTGCATGAACATGAATTTGGCATATGGATAAATAATGAAATGGTTTTATTTTCAAAAGTCATAAGAAGTGAAACTAATTGACTAAAACTAAGTTTAAAATCTCGTTCAATTACATAATTGATGCACTAAAGTCGGGTATGAAGGGGTCATCAAGACCAAACGCGACACTAACGATAGTTAAACGAGATAAAGCTAAATTGTAGTAAAATATTTCGCCATTAATGAAGAAAAGGTTATAAATGAACCTTTTCAATTATATGTAAGGACGTAGAATTCTTATGACATTATTAGCTCATTATTATTGAGAGTTACATAATGTGGATGTGAAAATTACTTTTTTTATTCTTATGAACCATTTGTATATGTTTAGGAGATCATTTTATAAACATAAGTTTCCCACATGACGTATTTTAAGAAATAATATCATTATTTTTTTTTATTAATTGTTGTATATTTGTATACACCTTAAGATCAGTGAGAGTAAGTTTATATATTTTTTCTATATACAAGCACGGATTTAGAAAGTAGAGAATCAAAATAATTTTATGGATTTAAAAGTTGTGTATGAAGTAATGAGATACTTAAAGGACTATATGCTCACACTTATGATGTATGTGTTCATTTAAATATGAACAATTATTGTGACTCAGATTTACTAGTTGTGTGGATGGTACGAAGTTCACTCTTGCTTAAGTATGTTTATTTTGATTTATCAACCAATATAATGAAGGAGTGCAACACAAACCATCCATTAACTATTGTGAAAGCTGAGTTTATAGCATGCTTGATGCTACAACTTATGTATTTTGGCAGCGTGACTTCATTTCGGGACTTGGAGTTGTCGACACTATTATCAAGTCGCTGAAATATTATGATAATGTCGCTGCAATCTTCTTTATGAAGAAATGTTAGGTATTCCTAAAGTAACTAAGCACGTTGAATGAAATACCTATCAGTTAAAGAAGAAATTCATAAACAAAAAGTGTTAATTGATCACATTAGTACGAGTGATAACATAGCAGATCCTATAACAAGGTGTTATCTCCAAAAGACCTTATGGAATGTGTCAAATAGATGGATCTCGATTAGTAAAATTATGATTGCTATTTGGCTTAGTTGTTTGACACTATTACTTGAATTCAATAAAAGTGTTTCTTATTTCAATTATTTCTGTCCTTTGTGAATGCATGCATATAATAATGAATTATTGTTGACAGAAAGAATCCTTATTCAAAAGGACATTATGAGGCCATTATGATACCCAATATTAAAGGCTCATTTGAATGAAACATTGGTGTTGTGGTACATGGAAGGAACCATGCTCTTGAATAGTATGGAACCGCCATGACTCGCATTCGTGAATCATTTGATTCAGCAAAATAAAATTACCAATGATTGTGCACCTTATGATACCTAATCTAATTATGCAAATTATTAAGACCAAGTGGGAGACTGTTGGAAATTAATGATAAGTGACGAAATTAATTATTTAATTTCAATTGTATTAAATTCCGAATTTCCCATTTATGTGATTTTAATAAATGTCAGATAATTAATTAGGAATATGATAAATAAAGATATTAAAAAATTTGGATAAACCTTATCCGTTAGTCACATGATGGTTAGTGGCATTAGTGGGAGAGTTGAAAGTGTCTCACCTCCACTAGGATTTCGGCCCTCTTCCCCTTATAAATAGAGACCTCTACACCATCTAGAGTCATCTCATAACACACTATTTCTGAGGTGGGAAAAAAATTCTGAGATTCTATTTTGAGTGTAATTTTTCCAAGAAGGGAGATTGATGGAGAAATTAATCAAGACTGATCAATGCATTGGATCAATGTAAGTCTTATTTTATATCATTTTGACGTATTTTGTGAAAACATGAAGATCTAAGATCCTTTTATTAAAAACAATTATATGTTAAACTTTAATCATATTAATGTGTTCATGATTAATATTAGGGTGTTCTTAAGAATGATTTTACAGAACCTCACAACACCAAACCAAACATAATGACCTCTCTCTCTCTCTTTGTAGAGAAAAAATAAATTATGAAACCCAACACCATTATTAAACACACACAAAATAAAAAGTAAAAACTTGACCATTGTCTTTTCCATTAGATCACCACCAGATCTACAATAGCTAAATCGATACCTGTAAATGAAAAAAAATTGTATCAAACTTATAGAGAAATAGCTTTTCAAAAATTGAATCTACAAAAATATCAAAGACTTGAAAGCTTCAACGTTTACAAACTATTATAACACACAACACCTATACCCATTTATAGCCAATGACCTGTCCGAACTCCGGAGTGACCAACACAAAATGATAACTGCCCGGAGTGATCAACCCAAAAGGCTTGAAAAGTAGCTCTCCTAAAACATAAAAAATGCCGCAGTGAACAACCTCAGGTCGAAGTTCATTTTTATGGTGGCTGGAAATACACAGACTAATGTTCGTTTTCACGGCGGCCAAAAACAGATAGGCCGGAGTATGAAAATGAGAAACAAACAAACTAAAGTATGAAAATGAACCACGAATGAAAAGTAATAAATATCACCTGAACATTGGAGAAAACCCATCCATGGGATTCTTCTCTATTCCAATATGTAAAAACCTGAAAAGAAAAATATAAATCTAAAACAATAGAGAACCCAAAGAAAGTGAATGGCTCACAGGGAAAAGAAACGAAATATCATGAATCAGTTAGTCTTGGAAGATGAAGCCAAAGGGAGAGAATGGGTCTCTCTGTGTAGTGTACATAGTTGAGCACTGTGTAGTGTACATAAAGCTTCTTTTTTTATTGAGCCCCATCCAGTGTACGAGGTGCAAAGTTTAGGTGCGAATGATTTTTATTGAGCCCCGTGCAGTGTACCAGTGTACCTGGTGCAAAGAATGGGCCACTCAACAACTTTGTATACTTCTCTTCCATGGATACAAAGTTTAGGTGCAGATGATTTTGAACCGTAAGATTCAATTCTCCACATTTAATCTCAACCACCCGTTTTTAATGTATAGATACAAAATCTGTTTGTATAGGTTTTATATACAAAATTTATGATGTCGAAAAACCCCCTCCTCCTTTATATATATATATATATATATATATATATACACACATACTAGGATATGCCCATGCCTGAAGGCATGCCTATATATATATATATACTAGAGTATGCTCGTGCCTGAAGGCATGCTGATAATTTTGAAAAGCATGAAGTCGTGTATAATATAAATAATAAATGTGTTATATGTTAGAAGTGTAAATTTTCAAAGTATAGAATTAGGTAAATTTAAGTAAAACATACATCGTATGTTTTGAAAGTGTGCATCGTTGATTGAACCATACATAGTATTTATAAAAACATTGTGTTTATGTACATATATACATACATACACCGTTGTACGAACCTTTTATGTCAAAAATGTTTTTTAAAAACATAATTGTAAACAATTTTAAAAAATTGGATAAATTTTCAACATGTTTAATCCATGCCTAACGGCACAACGATATTCAGAAAAAGTAACATAATGACAACAAAATAACAATTAACTTGATTTAATTTCAATGCAAATAAGTTATAATTTTAAAAGGTGGACAAATTCTCATTTATTTATAGAACTATCCACCTACTTGAGGCATAAAAAACACGCAATACAAAACTAATAGGCAATAAATGATACCAATGATACCAAAAAAGTACTTCACTAACATTTATGAGTTAAAGTCGTAACTTACTAAGTACTATTTATTTTCCTCTAAAACTAACACTTAAGAGTTAAAGTCACAATTTACTAATTACTCTATTTCAAATAAAGATACATGGAGGGAAAATGAATAGAGGAAAATAAAGTAGTACAAGATACACAAAAAAAAGATGAAAGAAATATATAGGCAAGAAAGATGGGCAAGAATGAAAGTTATTAATGGTTGATCCAAATCCTCCCAAAATACTTGTTCCATCATTTTATCCACTATCACATAGTCTATATACATGGTTTTAGTCATTGCTTTTTGGCGTATCCTATTACTTAAGCAAATGCAGTCAATCGTTATACATGCCTGACCAAAATTTTAAATAGGTAGTCAATGCAGTGAACCTTCGAGGATATATGCAAAGTAGTGATTAGTATGAATAAAAAATTATCGGGCTTATAGAACCAACTTTTTGGCATATCCGATACTTATACATACAAAAATAATCACAAACAAACACACGTGACACAATTCATCGAGTATTATAGAGCGTATATTACTTTCCAACATCGACCCACTACGAATGAGGCCCTATAAAAACCAACTCCTATAGAAATACTTGTTCCATCATTCCCGCAGCTGAGTATCTTGTTGATTTGATAACTTGCCCCTACATTCTAGCATCATAAATATATGGCTACAACCTCGAATGTCAATGAAGATTCTATCAGCACTTTACATCCGGGCATCATCATCCAAAATACAAAACCATAAAAAATGTAAGATCAAATAAAAATTACAAAAGTTAAGGTGTCCATAATGTACAGAGAAAAGTTGGATGTAAACGTGCACACAGTTTTGTATATAAGGAATTACTACTAAAGCTATTGAACTAAGATCCAACTCCATGGTAGAATAATTTCATTTCTGAGATAAAAAATTTCGTTTCTTTTACCATCTCTATGTTAGTCTGACCCCCATAACTACATGGACCCCACACAAAGCAAGAACGCATGCAGTTTCGATGCTAATACCACTTGAAGCACCTGTAACTATGGCAGTGAGAGCATTCCCATATATTCCTTGAGTAACCTCTTCAGCTGTTGACCAACCTGAAAACCCACAATTTCAAATTCTCTTACTAAGGGGAACCACAACCATCACATTCTCTCTTTTCTTCTATTCTATCGTAATAACAAAAACGGGACTCTATTGATGATGCCGAATTTGGTTCATGACCCTTGTATTTAATTACAGTAAGAATAGTCATGATGGCCCTCCATTCAAAATTGCAAATATTAACACCTTAACATTAAAATGAGTAAATAGTAAGACACACAAAAACCAAAATCTAGATGTACGAAAGAATCTAATCGTCGTATCTTCTTAGTGGCTCATCATCAAAATCTTGGGTTCTTCATCAGCATTATATACATATCCAATATTAATCAGAGAGGTTACAAAAAGGAGTATATAATTATCGAAGTAACATTTTCCAGTATGAAAGGGTGTGGCCATTATGCAATGGATAATCTTACTTAAACATCAACAAAGTAGTTACTCCAGATATACAAATAATATCAAAAAATGAAAGTCAACTACTAAATTTGAAATATCAAACCGTGGAGTTAAACAAAATACATTAAAATGAAATTCATCTATTGAGATAACTATCTAAACAAAATTGAATATCAAATCTGGTTCTAAGATAGATGGATATCTGATACATCTCCATCAATACAAAACCATCAAAAGAATTTAATAGCTAAACAACTAAATGGATATCCTAAATCTTGAAATAAATAAATACTCACTATAATTGTTGGTTATGTAAGGCACGACTTTGGAAAAAAGGCTCTAGATGCCTTTGAATCAATGAAGACCTCGAGTATCAAATCGAATGATGCAATAATGGTTGGTGTGATGTCTTCTTGTAGCCACATTGTACTTGTAGAAAAGGCACAGACCTCTGCAAGCTCCACATAAATTAGGAACTCTTATTAATAACTCAAAATAAATTAGGAACTCAAAATAAACAACATACAATAATATGATAAGGATAAAGTATTTCTCCATGAATAAGTGTACCATGCTGAAAAAAAATACAAAGCACGATACTCAATTTAACGAAGAAAAAACTTTTCCTATTATAATGAGCAAGATAAATAAAAAGTAAAACTGGTGTGTGTAAACATCAAATGTAGAATCTATCAAAATCATGTTGGTCCCATCAAAATAATGTTGCACCAATCAAAATCATGTTGCAAATGTGTATAAACATCAAATGCTAAAAAAATATAATAACATGATATGGATCAAGCATGATTTTGCACTCTAAGAGGGAAAATAATGAAAAATATATAAAAGAAATGTAAAATCACAATGTACCTTACTACAGTGAAAAAGGGACATATTAGTTCCATAATCATTCATTTTTTAAAACTTCCTCTTGTATTACGTAATAAAACTTATGAAAGGATACATGTAAGCATTGCAACATCTATTTGTGCCGACTCTAAAACTGCGCAATGCAATACATAGACTATTTATAACGTAGTATATATAGATATTCATATAGATACACCATACAGGAAAACTGAAACATCTAGTATAGTTTAGGGGAAGATAGAATGAAAACATTTAGTACTTAGAGAGCCATATCACATTGAGAACAACCGATGAAGCAAGCAAAATGCAGACGAAGAAGGTGAAGGTTATTGAGACAATAACCCGATCAAAAAAATTATGAATAGCCTTGTAAAAATCTGGTAAAGCCGAATGTTGAATTACTCCAAGGTTCATGTTGGTGACGCTCGTTGTAGCCGATCCAACACTCATCAATATGTATGCAAACACCTGATCAGCTATAAAAATAAGTCTTGATGAGCTAATCAGGAATCTTGATACACTAATATGCAAACACATGATCAACAGATTGAACTAATATGCAAACACCTAATCAGTAGAGTGAACTAATATGCAAACACCTGATCAGCAGAGTGAACTAATATATTCCGTAACAGGCTGCTGATTAGTGAATGATTATAGAACTAATATGCATTCATTAGTAATTGAAGAGCAGAGTGAACTAATCATTCATTTTTTGAACACTTCTGCAGCAGCCTTGATGCACTAATCAATAGTAAAAGAGCAGAGTGAACTGCAACAGCAGCCATAACCCTAAGAAAATACCTAAAAGATTGAGAAAAAGACCACTTGAAATAAATAGGGAGATTGAGGCAAAGTATGCAAATAGTGGTAGATTCCTTAGCAGTGACATTATTGTCACCTCAGTTAACACACAGACTAACCGCAGATCCACGTTATTTCACCGCACTTAATACTAGAGACACCTGAAAGGTGAGAAAGACATTAGATAAATCAATATATCAATATTAGAATTGTAATATAATCAAATATGTGAGGGGGAAACTATGATTGCACTTCATAGACTGTATATCATTCTCCATATCAATACTCCAAGGGAACACAAAAATCAATCGTATGCATTAATAAAAAAAGTACAAATGGAGCATAAATATGTCAACATAAAAAAGTAAAACATAACACATAAAAGAAAGGAAAATGAAATATCATACTAAATGCACCCCGAAAAACAACTGAAGGTGAGTTTAACATCCCCGAAAAACAGCAAATCATAATAAATGAAAAATATATATTCCTTTTCAAACAAACACCAAAACACCTATACTCCACAACAATCCAAATACTCATCCAAATGACTAATATATGATAACATATGACAGTCCTTGTGTGTGAATATAAGATAACATAGAACAATCCAAATTCTATTAATCTAGGCCTCGTGTGTGTATTTACAATATGCCCAAAAAAATGAACAACAACCCTCTACTTGGAAAGAACAACAAAACTATAAATGTTTAGTATATGAACATCTGAAACAACAGATGAAAACAGTTCAAATTTTTTTTATATATGTTGAAACTTACAATTCGTAACTCCCATTGTTTTCATGTATCAAAGACCTGCATTACCAAAATATAAAGATTAAATTGTTACATTAATTAGAATGAAGGCTGGACAAAATGCAATAGAATGAAGGCTGCACAGAATGCAATATAATGAAGACTGCGTAGAATGCAAAGTACAGCCTTTGTGATAGAATAAGTACATAGTATAGACTTTTTCGTGTAATAGAAGCTTCAACTTTATACTACTTTCTTGAGTTAACCGATAAGATGCGCGAACATCCGTACAAATTTTTACAGTAATCAACATGAATTCATTAGTAATCAATTTGCATATACAAACCTAAAATCATTTATAAAAAAAGGTAAGGATATATGAATCTGTAAATTTACATGAACAGATCTTTACAGTAAACCAATTGAACCATTTTGTTCAAAATAAGAGTTTTTGTAGTATGGTAAAGATAAGTATTTCAACGACCATATAACGGAAGGCTTAGGAAGGTATCAGTTGATAGTCCAGAGCTCGGAGCTGTAATCCTCATGGTCACCGTAAAATTCACATCTTATGTACTATCTAAAGGGGGGAAATGGATGGAGACTCTATAGAGACCTCTAAAATAGAGGACAATGTTAGATTTTGAAACAAAGAGCATAATAAAACGACAATTTTCATGGTCCTAACTACTGTATTAGATAATAAATAGCTGTGAAAAAAATATAGTTAGAGATAAAAGTAACAGACATATTTATAATAAAATATGTTCTAAAACTACAATATACCTACTTGGCTCGAACATTGTCCATTATATGTACAATGATCTTCAATTCACTAAGATATACATGATTGGTTCGAACGTCATTAATTATCCGCATTCTATAAATTAAATCTCGTTATTTATTCGCGTGTAACAACTTGGTTTTTTCTAAAACATAAGAAAATTAAAATTCCAGCCAAACACTACATATGCGATACGAATGAACTAAATTTTTAAGAGTTTAAGTATTGCAGATAAAATAAACTTGGATATAAAATAGTGTAGTGAACTTCTAAAACCCGCTTTGAATTGAGAGCACGGAACGAAAAGACCTCCCACCTTCTATAGGATGTACTGATTCAGTTGCTGTACTAAATTATTAACAGTTTAAGTATTGCACATCAGTAGCTGAAATATGAATCAGTACAATAGCTGAAGTCACTCAGCATCATCTTCGTTGTCCTCAACATCGGCTACAGCAGCTAAATTGAGAGCACGAAAAGGCCTCATTCTTTCTGCAGGCTCGATTCATGATTCCCATATTTCAAATAAGATTCACTATTCAGAATATATACCTCCATATTTTAAGGATACACATATTTAGATCTGAGCATAAAAAAAACCTTTAACTCAATATGCTAAGAAATATAATTTCTCATATTTCAAAAAAGGGGGAGCACAAAACAGGGAAGGTAATAAATGGTTAGTCAAAGAATCTTGCAAAAACATACCTTGTAAAAACTAAGAAACACACCACGACACTGTGAAACGTATCTCCAAATAGGTGTACATATATATAATATGCAATTAAGATAAAATTACCTACAAAATAACTGCCAATAGGAATAATAGGAATAATATGTGGTGCTGACCACTGGAACGTGCTTCTTGGAGAAAGTGAGAGTGTGAGCCACGATAATTTGACAACTAATTCTTAGCATTCTTAGCATCAATATTCTGAAACACAAAAACTGAAATTAAACTATTCTTAGCATCAATATGAACAATGACAACTAATTCGAGTACTAATTGAAATGATACAACAATCACTCGTCAAATATCAAACATAATAATAATCAGTTTACCAACACATCAAGTGATAAAAATATGGTTTGGTTATACTAATCAACATTTACCAAAAATGAAAAACCATAACATGTTTTCCCCCAAAACACATCAATAGATCGCATGTTTTCAAATAAACACACACAAAGAAATAAAAGAGAGGAAAAGAGAAAATTTATTGTGTTACCATTTCGTTACTTGAGGTAAAATTCTAATTTCCAAAACCTATTCCATTCCATTTGAAATAACACCAAACCTATTGCTAAAAAGTTTTTTTTTTTCATATGCATATTGCTTTCCTTTCGAAAGAACACAGAAAAAATGATTGAAATTTAGACAACAAAATTGAGATGTATACTTGAGAATATGAGAGATGAAGGATAAAGTACCTATTGGTAAAGAAACACAATTTTTTTTTATTGAAGATTAGGTATTTAGAGGGGATTAATCATTTGAAACCACAAACAAAATTCTCATGAACTAAATATGAAAAAAAAACCAAATTTTTCCTCACGAGCTAAATATGGAATAAACCACAGTATAAACAAAAAGATTATAGAACTATCCCCATGATGAAATAAACCAACATCAGTTAAAATCGAACCAAAACGTAAAATCTTAGGTCTACACAATGATAAAGAGAGAGAATCTAGTTTCCTTGAAAAATCAAACCAAAAGAAGGTTATATCTCCACAATAAAACTAAAAATGAACAAATAATGAACCCTAAAAATTCAAACTGGGTTGTATATTGGTTATTTTTTAAAGAGAGAGAGAGATATTACCTAGGGAAGACATCAACGAAATATGGTAAGTGATGGTGTGGTAGGCAGCGGAGTTGGTGCTGAAGAGGGTTTCTATCATAGGGAGGGTTTGTGTGTAGGAAGAATTTGTGCATCGGGATAGATGAGAGAGAGTTTTATGGGTTGGATGTGTTTAGTTTAGTTAAGTTTACTACTTTACCCTCCTTTTTTAATTTTGATGAAGAGTGGGAAATAGATATAAGGGTTGAAAAAGAGGGGGAATCCAAAATATAAGGGGCAAAAGAGGAAAGGCAGAAAAAAAATCAGCCCATAACATCATTATTTCAACTTGTGACATACATAAGTTTCATACTTTATTATACAGATATATATTTCCAGTCGTCAATAAATGATGTATATAGGGGCAAATGTAGAACGATGAAATACATTAATGTGCAGTCCTTAACCTGCAAAATGTGTGTTTTGCATTTAAAATCAGGGCAACAAGTGTACAAGCTAGATTCATATTGTATTTTTTTCATATCAAGAACAAACATAATGTGATTTCGTGAGTTCATGCATAATGTCGGCAAATTTATACATATGAGAACATAAAATACGTAATAAAATAAGAAAAAAGTTATATAAAACCTAAGGACACAAAAACAGTACATGTAATGCACAACATAACACTCAAAATACAATGACAAACATGTGATATGAGACATATAATGCTAAGAACATAACATATACAGAGTGTATGGTATAATATTAATAATAAAACTTAAGAACACAATATTACATTCAATTCACAATAAATTACAACAAGTACTTATATATGAGCATGTATTCATACTTGTTAGTGTTGTTTGGAATAATTTGATTGAGAATGGAATCGTTTGTTAGAACTTCGAGGATTAGGGTTTCGATCGCTTGAATTTATGTGAAATTCATTTTTTTAGGATTTAAGGGTATTTATATGTTGGTGTTGGCCCAAAATTTGATTGAGAATGATAATCATTTTTAGAACTTCAATGATTAGGGTTTTGATCGAAGATACAATACGATCATTTTGGCGCTTGAATTTTCATGAAGTGTGTTTGATTTGGAAGTTGGGGGTATTTATATGTTGGACCTAATCATTTAAATTTTTGGGGGCCTAGTTTTAGAGTCCAAAATTGTTAGTTCAAGGACTCAATAGTAAAAGCCCCTTAAAAAATTTGGACTATAAATCAGGACCTAATAAATTTTAAACAATTATGTCCACTATTTAAATACCCTAAAGTCTCAAAACAAACACACCTTACAAATTCAAGCCCTCAAACTCTCTCTCTCGATCAAATCTCTAATCGTCGAAGTTCAAAGAAATGATTCTCATTTTAAATCACATTATTCAAAACAACTTTAACATGTATTAATCCATTCTTAGGTATTGTTACTTTTTCTAGGTTTTCAATTTTGTAAACCCTAAATCGATCAAGTTTTTACTCATTTTCACTTGATTTCTCACTCAAATGAAAAATAAAATTTACACAGATGATTCCATAATGTATTTAGTGTAATTTATTGTGTATCGAGTGTAATATTTTGTTCTTAAGTTTATACTATACAATCTGTATATGTTTTGTTCTTAGCATTATATTTCTACTATCACCCGTTTGTTTTTATATTTTGAGTGTTTTGTTGTGTATTCCATGTAGTATTTTTGTGTTCTTAGGTTTTATATAACATTTTTCCTATTTTATTTTGTACTTTACGTTCTCATATGTATAAGTTTGTAGACATTATGTATGGAGTGATGAAATCATATTGTCTTGTTTGCTAAAAAAACACACATTTTGAATGTTAAGTGTATATACGTACTCTCTATATTTAATATCTTAGATATTATTGTTGTCCGTGTCAGCGGATTTGTTGAGGAATATAATTGAGTTATATTATGTAATCCAATATGATTTAGCATTGCCCAATCATGTTACAATTCATTCATTTTAGGAATTAAATCATCAAGCATATGGATCTAGGTTGTACATTTGTTGCACTTATTCTAATAAAAAAAACATTTTTATGCTAAGTTTATATACATCCTCTCTATCTTTCATTACTCCTATATTATTATGGTATGTGTCGGCGTCATTTGTTGAGGAAAGTGAATATATATACGTGCTCTCTATATTTAATATCTCCTATATTATTATAGTTTGCGCGAGAGACATTTGTTGAGGAATGTTATTGAGTTATATTATGTAATATAATATGGTTTAGCAATGCGGTGGTATCTTACAATTCATTAGTTTTAGGAATCCAATCATCAAATATGTATGGAGTGATGAAATCATATTATCTTGTTTTTTATGGAAAGATAAAATATGTGTCTATCTAATTTGTTTATTGAAATTTTTTATGGAGTGATGAAATAGGTAATTTGTTTATTGAAATTTTGTGCTAAGTATTTCTTGTATTTTGTGAAGATTTGTATGAAGTGTTAAGAGAATATTGTATGTACTCAATGCAAAGTGCATGTAATTTTGTTAAAGATTCGTGTACTTTATGTAATTATACTTGTTCTTCAATAAAAAAATCCATGTACTATATGTTTTGAGGGTGTATTTTATTGCAATTTGCTTGTACGTTATATTTTGAAGCTTGTATTGCAATATGCGTGAACTTTATTATTTTATGTGTGTACTTTATTGCTTTATGAGTGTCATTTAATCTTTATGTATGTAAATTAATTTATATATGTTTAGTATATAGTAATGATGTTGAAGAAGAGGTAACAAAAAAATAGAATAGAAAACAGGGTAGTGGTGAAAAGAGTTGTTCGAATAAGGCTACAAGTAGTGATAATAAGAAAGCGAAGAAATCGACAAGGGAAACGAATAAATTCGACCAATATAAGTTGAATGTACTTAGTTTTTATTATGATTCGTCTGATATTCGTAGCAAAATCAGTGATAAGCATATTGAGATGCTTAAACAGAAACCATTCTGAGAGCTATTCAATGCCTACTACAGCGAAGAAGTAGTAGAAGTACAACATAAAAAGATCGATAAAAACATTCTCTCCATTGTCAAGCTCTAAAAAAAGGAGATACGGTGTTTTAATATGAATAGAAATGCCCAAATTTTCCCTAAAAATATAAGTGAAATACTTAGGATCCTAATGGGAACTCCTTTGAAAGCTTCTCCTTTTCCTCTCCAGTGGCCGTCCTTGATTTTTGGTTATGCTAACCCTAGAAGACAACCCCTACCATCTGATATAATCTTATAAAATTCGTGTGTTTCCATGCCCAAAAATACAAAATGTCTAAAACGCTCTCTCGGGATGTTAATTAGGCCTAAAAATGCCCCGAGACCCAAACTAAACCCCCGGGTACATTATTTTGGCTATCTCGACCCTTCTGGACACATTGACGCACTCAAAATGACCATACGGGTGACGTATAATTTATTCACTTTTAATAATTTGAATTTAATCCCGACACGACATAGGTGCGTCCCGATAAAATTTCCAAAATTATCAAATTAGATTCTCGTGATAATTTTACTAAATTTAATTACACATATTACTTTACCCATAAAGTAATTTACAACAAAATTCCAATAATTACTAACTCTCATCAAGCTAGTAAATATTTAAATGATTTCTGAATTAATATTAAATTAATATCTCTAATTAAATTTAATAAATCCTCAAATTTAAAAGTCATAAAAATACGGGGTATTACACAGAGAAGATTCATAAAATGTCCATTCAGCTTACAATCTAATCAAGGGAAGAGTAGAGCTAAAGAAATTTGAAGCAGTACCTTCCACTGCACATCAGTGTTTAAAATTTTCTACTAACTTTGGTGTGGGAATTTTGAAAGGTGATCAGAAAGTAGCTCGGGAGTGTTACTATTCTTTTGCCGAGCAAGAAGACTTGAAAGAAATAAAGAAAAATACCACTACCTACTAAGTGGATACTTCTGAGCTTTATGAAGAATCTGAGGTTGAAACCTTAGACCCAAGGGAGGAAACAAAGGTGGTAAAGGGACCAATTGTGGAAGCAACTGAAAAAATTATGTTAGACGACGACAAATCGGAGCGCACCACTCAGATAGGGACAACGCTAGATACTGTTCATAAGCAGGAACTCGTAAGCTTCCTTAGACAGAGAAAGTATGTGTTTTCTTGTAGTCATGAAGATATGCCTGCAATAGATACCAATTTCCTTTTCCATGAGATCAACGTAAATAAAGAAGTTAAACCAGTAAAGTAAAAAAGAAGAGTGTTCAGTCCCGAGAAGAACCATGCGATACAGGAAGAAGTCAAAAAGCTTTAGAAAGCAGCTTTTATTAATGAAGTGAAATATCCAAAATGGTTAGCCAATGTAGTTATGGTAAAAAATAAGAACAACAAATGGAGAATGTGTGTAGATTTCACAGATCTCAATAAAGCATGCCCAAATGATCACTTTCCTTTACCCCGAATAGATCAACTCGTAGATGCTACATCAGGACATGAACTACTTAGCATTATGTATGCTTATTCTGGTTATAACCAGACAAATTTCCTGAGGAACATACTGTTATAATGTTATGCCTTTTCGTTTGAAAAATGCAGGTGCTACATATCAAAGGCTGGTCAATAAGGTGTTCGAGGAGAAAATAAGAAAGAATATAGAAGTCTACGTGGATGATATGCTTACAAAGATTAAAAAGGCATGTGATCACATTACCAACCTCAGCCAGACTTTTGATCAACTTGAAAAGCACCAGATGAGTCTGGATCCGACCAAGAGTGTTTTCAGAGTGCAAAAAGGAATGTTCCTCGGGTACATAGTAAATAAAATGGGAATTGAAGAAAATTTGGATAAGATTAAGGCATTAATTGAAATACAATCCCCAACTTATAAGAAGGAGGTGCAAAGGCTGACTGGACGTGTAGGAGCACTGAACAGATTCGTGTCTCGAGCTACAAATAGGTGCATGTCGTTCTTTAAGGTACTCAAAAAGAGGTTTGAATGGAATGAAGAATGTGAAAAAGATTTTGTGGAATTAAAAAAGTATTTGGGGTCACCTCTATTGCTCTCCCGACTAATCAAAGGTGAAAAATTGTACATGTACTTAGCTATTTCTGAATCGGCCGCAAGTTCTGCATTGATCAAAGAAGATAATGGAATTTTAAAAACCTGTCTATTATACCAGTAAGGCTTTTAGAGTAGAAAAAATCAGGTACCCTCGTTTGGAGAAATTGATGTTATCACTGATTGAAGCATCCAGACGTATGAAACCTTATTTCCAAGCCCATACAATCGTACTTTACACTAATATGCCTTTAAGGAAGGCTTTGCATAAATTGAAGAAAATTGGTAGATTAATGTACTGGGCTGTGGAATTTGGGGAGTATGATATCATATATGAACCAAGGTCTTATTTAAAAGTCCAAGGAGTGGAAGATTTCATAGCGGAGTCCACTTACTCTAAGGTCCTCGAGCAACAAAGTGAACAAGCATGAGGAAGTGATGTTAAAAAGAAAGCTCCCGAAAAACCTTTTTCAAAAGAAGCAGTTATCGACCTACCAGATTACTCTTACCGAACATAAGAAATGACCAATAAGTATAAAGAATAAAGAGGAAAAATATTCTACTATGGGAATTTAACAGACCAAGAATTTAACGACAACGCCCCAATATAGAATTTATAGGTTGATGGGTCATATTGTGCAACCGGCAGCGGAGTAGGTATAATACTTAACACTCCTGATGGTATTGATCATGAGTATGCCCTATGTTTTCAATTCCAGGCTTCAAATAATAAAGCAGAGTATGAATCCCTTATTGTGGGCTTAACTTTAGCCCAATCATTTAGTGCCAAGCAAGTTGTGGCACATAGTGACTCTCAACTGGTGGTGAAATAAGTATGAGGTTTATATGGAGCTAAAGGATAATTAACAACTAGGTATCTATCCAAGGTGATGGAAGTCATTAAAAAATTACCTATCGTTCGGATGAACAGAATCCCAAGGTTGGAAAATGCCCGAGCTGATGCCCTTGCTCGGCTAGCCTCAGCTACCAGGATTGAACTCCGACGAACTATCCCTATTGAGATTCTGTCCAATAGGAGCATAACCATAGATATGGGGACATAATGGATGGACCCCATTAGAGCATACATTGGAGAGGGAACTCTACCAATAGATATGGTGGATGCAAGGAAGTTGAAGTATAAAGCAGCTCGGTATGTACTAGATAAATGTATTTTTATACAAGAGAGGACTAACAGTCAATTTGCAACACTATGTGCATCCATCAGAGGTCCAAGACCTAATCCAGGTGTGCATGAAGGATCATGTGGAGCTCATATAACAGGGAGAATACTTCTTCAGAGAATCAGTACCTAAGGATATTACTGGCTAACAATGCGAGCAAAATGTGCAACTTTTGCTAAGAAGTGTGATAAATGTCAAATATTCTCCACCATTCGAAAAACTCCACAGGCTTCTCTCACTCTAATCACTTCACCATGGCCATTTTCCATGTGGGGTATAGACTTGGTTGGACCACTGGCAACACCCGAGGAAGATTTAAGTACTTAGTTATTGTAGTGGATTATTTTACAAAATGGGTTGAGGCAGAGCCCTTGATAGACATGACTTATGAAAAGGTCTATCAGTTCATATGGAAAAATATCATCTGTAGGTATGGGTTGCCCTATGCTTTAATTATCAACTATGGAACACAATTTGACAATGATGAATTTATTACTTACTGTGACCAGTCCAATATTAAAAAATTTCATTCAGCTCCAAGACATATTCAGAGTAATGGCCAAACTGAAGTTAAGAATAGAACTTTGCTTAATGGGTTGAAGAAATGTCTTGATGATGCAAATTGAAACTAGATAAATAAGCTACATTCTGTCTTGTGGGCATACCAAACAACCCCGAGAACAGCAATTGGAGAATTCCCATATATGTTAGCATTTGGGACTGAAGCTGTCATACTTGTCGAGCTGGGCTTACCATCCCATAGAGTTTTAAATTTTAACTCTTCTATAAGTGACCTAATGAGAAGGTTAGATCTAGATATATCGAAAGAAGTAAGAGAAGATGCTGCCCTGAGGAATGCAGCCTACTAATAGAGAACAACCCATTTTTATAATAAAAGGATGAAACCGACCAACTTGAAGGAAGGAGATTATGTGCTGAAGAAATTGTTGCAGAAAAATAACAAGCTTGAAGCTAATTGGCATGGTCCATAATGTATTTCAGCAGTCACCCAACCTAGAACTTATCGAATTGAAACCTTGGTAGGCAAAGAATTTAAAAACCCATGGAATACAGAGCATCTCAAAAAATATTACCAATGATGTTGTAATTATCTTTAAATCAACTTTCAGTATTAATAAAATCATCAGTTCTCTCAATTTTTGTTGTTGATTTTTTTTTGAAGTACTAGTGTTATGCACTGCTATAGCTAAATAGACAAAAGTTAGAAGTTCTTTAAATTATTGCTCAGTTCAACAAATATTACCCTGAAAGATGCTCGACATAACACAAGAATACAAGAGAGTTGCTCGGCCCAAGCAGTAAGTTGCTCGAAAAAGCACAAATTTGATCGCTGATACACAAAGTCCAAGTCAACATGACGCTAAGTCCTCAAGAAACTTGGTCCCTAAATATAAGGATAGAGCAAGATCTTTATCCTACTGGACAAAGTGAAGGAAGAACGTTGCAAAGATTCCTCAAGAGAAATGTAAGCACATTTTTTACATACGGCTGGTCACACGACTGGTATCTAATGCAAAAACCTAACACTTGGGTGCATTAGTAAAACCTTTGGAGACACATGGGTAACTAGCTTCATATTTAGATTTTAATCTAAGTATGCTAGTAGAACATCTGCACTTATTAGTAAGTGATACTCAACTTAGATTTTAATCTATGTTTATCAATATAACTAATGATAATGAAAGGATTAACATTCAATACAAGATAAGTTGATCAAATTTTCATTTCATTAAATCGAATTAATTACATGACTGTGTTAACAAAAAAAAGTACAAAGTTTCATTATGCAGGACATTTCCCTTAAGATTTGAAAATAGGATCCATTCCAGCAGGAGGATCATCTAAAGTGTAAGGAGAATTAATGAAGTTAAAATCCTAAAGCGTTCTGGCATTTCTGCTACTGGGACGATTAAGCATGTGAGGAGGTCGGAACATCTATAATTCATCATGAAGCTCATAATCTCCCAAGTACTTTGAAATTAAGAATTGAGGAATACGTCGGACAGAAATCCAATTAACATCTAATTTAAAAGGTTGATCGTTAAGGTCAAGAAATCATGGATCATACCAGTCCCATAGTTGGTTGTTTTGATCCACCTTTATCACTGTTAAATCAATCATGCAACCCTATTTATAGCTCTCATTCTTAGTTTGTTGAAGCTTGTCATCAAGATGCCTCAGAGATTCATTGTACCCTTACATCTAGACTTCCCTTGGTTATTTGTGGAATTGAAAGGTCAATCAATCAACCTGGTAATGCAGTTTCTTCAACATTCCATCCTTAGCTTGTAACTGAAAAGATTGAGTGGATAGTTTCTAGGACAAGGCCTATAGCTTCTAGGACATCTCAATAATAGCATGATTTTATACTTTTAGTTGTGCAACTTAATTGGTAAGGGTCGGTTGGATCCTAATTTCCTCTGTAGTACCTCGACCAGGTTTGACTCTAGCTTGGGAAGATGAAGAAGTAGGTTTTGATTTCTTTAAGGCCCCAAACTCCTCACTCAAGATTACATGACTGGGAAAATTTCTTTAGGGCATCGCATCCTTAGTAGAAACAATAGCATTGGATGACTTTAAGGCAGTAATTTCATCTCTCAAATTATTTTTCTCTTCCTTCAGAAGCTTAGCAATGGCCCTTGCTTCCTCCACTTTACGATTAAGTAGGAATTCTTACCTTCAAAAATGGGAGGCAAATTTATCCAACTTTTTCTAAAAGCCCCAACCTTCACTAAGGGCCTAGAACTTCTTCTCATAATCCTCATGCAAACGTGCCTTAATTTCCTTATGGTCCTCCTGTAGCTCTTCAATCATTTCTTAAAAGGAAATGTTATTGGCCATTGCCCAATTAAGAAGACACTTCATATAAACATATGCCTTTTCGGCTTGCTTAGATAACCCTTCCCCGAGTAACTTCAGTAGATCGGCCTCAATCAGAGATAAGTGACCAGCTTTAAAAAGCTCATTACACCTCTGGAGTAGCTTAGAGTCAGTAGATGAGAAGTATTCTAATTTATCTATAAACTATTAAGAAGAAGAAAATCATCAATCAACAAAGTGCAAAGCATAGGAAAACACAAGCAGAGGAACACAAATATTTCTCTTTTTATTAATAAAAGGGGAAATTGTAGGTACATGTTTAAAAAGAAAAAGAACAAAGTATAACTATTGATAAAGGAAATAAAAAGCAACTTAGTTCTACACCTTCTTCTTATTTTCCTTCGAATTAGCTGAAGTAGAAGAAGGGGAAGAAGGATGAGGAGGATTAACTGTGAAGAGAGCAAAAGAATTAACATCCTGGTGTTGGTCTGCAGACTCTATCACTATAAGAGATTCATTGGAACCCCCATCATCAACTTCTTCATCCATATTCGGAAGGGCCCCAGGATCATGTTGTAAGAATAGCTCAGAGTCTTTTAGAGTGTGACCTCCACCAGAGTAGCAGACCAGCCATCCTTAAAGCATTTCTTTTTCGCAAACTCAATTTGTGAAGAAGATGATACAATGGTCTTATCCCAACATCTGTTAAAACCAACCTCTTTGGCCTTAGTCCTTTTCACCTTCTCAACATCCAAATCCTTCTATAGCTAGACATTCTTGACTTTCTCAACATCTAAGTCTTTCTGTAATTGATCAGTTAGACCCTGAGCAGTTTTAGGAGCTCCTCCAGTAGCTTTCACCTTCTCCTCCCATATTTTCTGTTCATTATCTAGTGCTTATTGGGAATCTAGCATCGAATTTTTAGCTCATTAAAATCCTCTTCAACTTACCCAGAAGAAGATCTCAAAGTCTCATATTTTTTCAACATGTTATTGAAGTCAATGAGGAACTGCATAAAATAATATGGAAAGTCTGTATTATGAAGAACAAACAAAGATATAGAAAAATAAAGAAGGTAAAAGAATATACCAGAGCAAGGCTTTGATCAGCCTTGTCAGAACTTTTGGAATGACGTAGTGCAGCTGCAGCACCCCTGTGGTTTGGTAAAGTCCCAGACTTTATTATCTGTCTTGCCAATCCAGTCCATGGACCATTGAAGAGGCAGAAAAAGATATATCGGCCAACTCTCGCTGGTCAGGAAGGGTAGAAGAACCTTCTGTTAACTTAGAAAACAACTACTTCCTTACTCTTTTCAAGGGTCTATCTTTAACTTTCTTGGATGAGGGTTTCTTCCCAGTTTCATCTTTATTTTTTACCCCCTCATCAGCTAGTTTAGAAGGGGCATTGGTGGCTATGTCTCACAAAAATGTTAGGAAATTTCCTTTTTCTCATAGCAACGGTAAGAGATAAGTTTGAATCCAAGGAAGAAGGGGAGTGGGTAGCAAGATCACCACTTCCAGATGCAATAGCTGAGGAGGTAGAAAGAGGTTCCTGCTCAAGGTCAATTACAGGAGAAGGAGTGGCGATTGGGGGACAGGCAACAAATGAGGAAATTGTATTCTTGTACTACAAAAAATAGGATGCAGACCTAATATGATCCTCGCCAATCCTCTATTGAAGACCCCAAATGAATTTTAACTCCTTGAGGTTCACTTCACTCTCCTTTGGGCACCTTCTCTTCTAATCAACTGCAATTAAAATTTACAGAGAAATAATTAGTATTACATTTAAATAATTATGTACAGGTAAAGATAGTTAAATGAGTAATAACCTATCCCATTGCCAAAAGGAAGGTATCTAGGCCCATTGTACTCAGCATTTCCAGTCAAAAGGGGATATTGCCAATTTTTTTATAATAACTCCATGCTCAAAATAATCCCTATTGGAGTCTAGGCGATTGAATACTAACGCTTTGTTTACAACCCTAGTCTTTAAATAAAAATTGGTGTCACTAGTCACCCACTTATAACAAAACATTATTTCTGGAATCCATAGATGGGTTCCATGGATTTGATTCAACCTATACACTCCATTTACAACCCTCCAAGTGTTGGGAGCTACCCTGGCTGGGATAACGTCAAAATATTGACAAAACTCAAGGAAAAATGGGTTTGGAGGAAATTTAAACCCACACACAACTATAAAGATAGAAGAAAACCAGTGACCCTCAGCAAGTGAGAAAAAATCAGCAGGCAAAGTAGCGTGTTCCAAAATAACCCACGAGGGAATCTTAAATTCATTTATGAATTTGTCGAGGGAATCCATAGAGTAAACCATTATGAAGAATAAAAGAAAAGAGAAAGAGTTCTTACAGAGATTAAGGATTCATCAAGAACTAAAGGACTGAATATGATCACATAAGAGAGAAAAAGAAAGTTGAAGACGCAATAGCTAAAAATGCTCAAAAAATTTGAGGTAAGAAAAGCTCGTGGCTTTTCCTGCTCTTTATAGGTTGCCTCAAAAACTAGAAAAATAATGATTAAAAGGCAGCATCGATATAACTGGCAGCGGCTAAAGGCAGAAAAGATAAATTTGCCCAAAAACGATTCATTAAAGTAATGGATAATTACAAAAATGACATGCGCAATATATGTCCACAGATAAGTCATAATTTTTACAAGTATGTGAAGTTGGCAGCCGGCCAAGCCTAAAATTATTAACCGAGAAACATTTTTGAGCTTATTATTCCATACTCTTGTAAAAATTTCAAGCATGAAACATTGGGGGCTTCTATGGAGACAAACAATTATCCTGCTACCTGGACCAATCTGATACTAACACGTGTAATATAGTATAAGGTTAATCCTAGTCAATAAGGATAAAACGCCAACCTACTGAGGGATGCCAACCAACCTGTCATTGAAGCCCGACCAACACCAAGAAGACCGACCAACAATGACAGGAAAGCACCTACAATTGTATACATAAATGATTGTACAAATCTAAATGTCTATGATATAAAGACATTCCACCCTTTGATATTCCAGCACTTGTACACCCCCTGGGGGCTATAAATACATTATAAACCCTACATTCAAGGGACACAGAAAATAAGAGCCAATTGAGCATTCCCAAAAGCAATACATAATAGTGGATATAGGCTCTTTCTTTAAGCTTAACCACTTTAAAAATCTTTTAACTCTATTTGTTATATTTATCTGTGATTAATTAATTAGCATAGTCTAGTTTTTTGCATAAACAGGGCACATACGTCAACATTGACGTGCTTAGTACCAATGCGTTCCTTTTCGAAAGTAGATTAATTTGGTATATTCATTTGTTCAAAATAGTGAAGTAATGAATGAGAAATTTGGACCTAAAGTGACCCATTTGAGTTTAATCTAATTGGTGGAATTTAGTTAAGTGGGTTTGTCCCACATTGGAAAAGTCGTGGGTCGTAGGTCTTTCTTGAGCAAGCATTAATTTTTTTGGACAAAAAATTAATTAGCCTTTGAGATTTAAAAAAAATAGGCTAAAATTTGTTTTCCCAAAACGATATAATTAACTACGGATTAATTAATTATTTACGCGTTAATTAAAAACACCATCGTTTTAATTTTTTTAATTAAAAATCATGTTCACTAAACAAAGAGATGTGACTCTTCAAATAGTCACATCCTTTACTGGAAAAGGCCACAGACTTATACCCCTTTACCAACTATATAATAGACTTATTGCAGTCTATTTTAAACACTAAAAAATCTACCCAAATTCCATACACTTGTCTTTTGCTCCCTTCATTTTGTTTTGAGAGAAATTCACCATTTTTGGTTCGTGGGACTGTTGCACTCAAGTGTTTCTTACGACAGTCGGTGATTGTTTCATCCGGGGAGGTAAATGCCCATTGAATTTTTCGTCAGCACCATAGCGCTACATGTTTTGTCTTAAGGAGAAATAGTTCATCTTTGGACTCGGTTAGATTTCTTCAAGTGATTTGTAACACCATGTATTTTTATGCATTTAAAAATTAATTAATTCGGGTAAAAAAAAATTTAATTACTTGCGCGTCGTAATTTAATGGAATTAATTATGAAAATCTTTATATAAATATTAATCAGGAGAATAAATGGTTAATATTTATGGGAATTAAATTACTAAGTGAATAGTAATAATTATTTGCGTCATAAGTGTATTAGTGACGTGGGTTTACTTATCTCAATCGGAAGTCGATTATAGAATAAGTTAGGTGTGAGATAAAAAAATTATGTAAATTAATTCGGATGTTAATTCTGAGTGCATGGCTGAGTCCGGATGGGCCAAGATAGTCGAAAAAGAGTACTCGGGGGTAGTAAATGGGTCTCGGGGCATTTTTAGGCATAGTCGGGTCCAGACTGGGGTATTTGGGTCATTCGAGCTTGGCCCATTAGGCTAAAAACGGGATTTAGCTTTAATACCTAATTTGGGAGAAAAGGAAAACGGTAGAAAACACAAGAGAGAACCTAAAGTATTGAGAGGAACCCATAAAGATTGGTTACACTGCAAATTGGAGTCTTTTGGAGACAAGACAAGGAACCAATTGAGAATTCATCATCAAGCTTGGAAATTACACCCTCGGATCAGACCCTACGAACCCAAAAGGAAAGTGGTTAACTTGTTGTGATATTAATTGATGTTGTTCAATTCATATTTTTGTGATGTGGAAATCAGAAATTCTTTTTGGGTACAAATGGGTACAAAACGGGGTTTTTGTAAAAGGAACACTTAAATAAGATTTAATGTGGGAATTAATTATGTAACATGGTTAGCAATTATGGATGAATTTGGGGTAATTAGATGAAACTGGAACCTAACACGTAAAAACCCGGTAATTTCCCCAATCAGAAAGGTAGAAATTTGTGAGATTAAATTTATGTTTGAGGTTCTATGAGAGGCCCGGATCATGTTGTTATATAGTTATGGCGTTGATTGTTCTTGGGTTAGAACAAGGGAAAGGTTAGGAATTGGATAATTTCGTTACGGAGGAAACATCAAGGAGAAGAAGACGACCACCTGTTCGATCGATCGACGGTTGGGGGTCGATCGATCGACCCTTCAGGTTTTTCGGCAGTTTGGCCTAGGGATTTATATGGGTAAAGTTTTTAGATGCAATCTACCCTAGTATAATTAAGAGAGACAAATTAATTATGGGAGTTGATTATTAACAATTATAAAGGAATATAATTAGGAGTGGTGGGAGAATTATGGGAGACGCACTTCGAATGAATTTTGAGAAATAAATTCTGAAAAGAATAAAATAACGGACTGGGTGAATAAGTTTAGATATGGTAGTAGGGTGACACTACTCACTTAAATTAATTATTGATGAAAATTAATTAATTTAGAGTCGGGGATTATACTCGGGTAGTATATTAATTTCGAGCCATGAGAGCGAGTCCGAGTACCGTGGTTGGGTGTTACCAAGATAATTGAATTAATTAATGTGCAAATTAATTAATAATTAGAGTTGGACCATAAACTCAAGATATACATATAGGCTAGTGTTACGGACTTGGTACATGGTAAGCCGGGATATTTTATATATATACATATATACGGTATGCGATAGCATATATATATATGGTGTGTGCTTATAAATATCAGTGACTGGATATTATTTGAATATATACTCTAGGGCTATAAATGGGAGGTTGCGCATAGTGGGTGAATCCTTAGCTTGAGGAGTAGGGCGAGTATATCCCCAGGTCATAGTGTCTGTTATATGGGTGAGGGGCTTATCTCACTTTCAGGGAAGGAATATGACCACCTCCATTATGTTTATATTTTTGTCCAAGTTCGTAAGCGATTCTAACTTACGGTAACTAGGTTATGCGAGTAAACCTAGTGGGATAGCACTTTAGAGAATACATCCGGAGAGTTATTACTCGAGATGATGGCTATTATTTATATTCAACATATGTGCGAATGTTGTAATATAGTTATACGTATATAATGGGATAAATAATTATATGAGGGTAATTTAATACATGATGTGAATTGTATTATGTGTATAACGGGTGTGAAATTTATATAAATTTAAAAAGGAAAATGATTGATTAAGTTAGTGATAGTAATAACTTATAAATCATACTTAAACATACTCGGTTAGAGTAGGGTGGTTGGGAAGGGTTATATCTATTATCTAGTATGGAGCCGAGAACTAGGGGAGATATAAAATGGCATTAGGTGTGCACACTAGTGGAGGGGTTGAGGATGTCCTCAAGGGAGGGCGACACTAACTTAAATATGATGCGCATTCATGCATTTCATATTACTGCAAGTTAATCATTTTCTAAATGTTTTCAAAATATTTTGGGTTCTAACACTTGCTATAAAATATTTTCAAAACCTTTTAGGTGTCCAGACACAAGGACGCCAGACATGATTCATTTAAGGGATTTCGTAGCTGCAACATATGTGGATGTTGCAGGATTTGGATAGGCACCTCTATCTCTTCTATTCTTAGAATATGGACTTATACCAGATACTCGAGCATGTTGCTCATAGTTTTATTTAGTATTCATTTCAGATACTATGAGATTCTTATCATCTGTCTTTACTTTTGTATGGTATTTTTAGCCCATGGTTTATTCGGCATGGAATTTATTTATTTGTGATGATGGTTTCTATTGGCATGGATCTTGTTAATTTAATTTTCGCAATTACTTTTATCTTGATTAATAAAGATTAAAATTTGACATCAGCTTTGAATACTAGGTGGTTAGTCATTTTATATAATTTCGATAGTGATGCTAAGGATGGTCCATTTGAGATTCCTGTTTAATTAGATATATGACTGATCACCCGGTATTTCATTGTGTGGGGTGTTACAGATGGTATCAGAGCATCATGTTCTAGTGTCCTTAGGATCTGTGCGGCTTACTACGTTTCAGGATAGCGTTCGGTTGTTATAGATACCTATTATTAGGACTGTTGATTCATTTTGCGCTTTTGTAATATCATACTTCTGCTATTAGATTTTGTATAAATTGTGTAATTACACAATTCGATCTATTTTCAGATGCCACCAAGGAGACAACGAGCGGAGAGGGCCAAGGCCAGGGATGAGTTGAGGGAGGCTCATTAGGAGCCACAGGTACCGCCACTCCCACCCCCACCCCCACCCCCACCTAAGTTGATCTCCACTACTCAGGTGGTATTGATAGTGGCTCAGGCAGTCGAGACAGTGATGAGAGCTATGGTAAACTATTTTCCTCAGCCCCAGGCACCGCCTTCCATGGCATCAGCAGTTCAAGCCCAAGTGGGGCCACCTTATTGGTAGCAAGTTAGGGAGACCTTTCAGAAGGGTCACCCACCCTAGTTTCGGGGTAGTACTGATGTGGTAGAAGCTTGTGACTAGAAGAAGAGCATTCAGCGCAATCTGCGCATGCTTGAGTGTACCGATGTGCAAAAACATATGCTTACTACATTTCATCTGTCAGGGGAAGCTTTATAGTGGTGGGAGTCAGTTCACCACCGAAGAGAGGGACTTGATGACGATATCTGATTTTTGGGTGCAGTTTGACCGTAAAATATTTTCCACTAGCGGTAGAGGCAGAGATGAGGAAGAAATTCAACGAGATGGTTCAGGGTGATTGCTCAGTGGATGATTATGAGGAGTAGTTCACCCATTTGGCTAATTTTGTACCAAATGAGGTGAGCGAAGAGGAGCGAAAGAAGTTAAGGTTTATGGATGGCTTGGCCTGGAGAATCAGGCAGCATTTGATTGGTAATCCAACATTGGTGACGTACACTAATGTCGTCAACGTCGCTCCTATACACTGTCAGGATCATCACTTCCATGAGAAGGGAAACAAGAGGGTAGGGGAGCCGAGCCAACATGGCAAGGCAGTTGGTGGTGATACTAGCAGTGCTCAGAAGCAGTCTGGCAGTCAGCAGGGCAATCAGGCTAAGAAATTTAAGCCTGGAGGGTTCCGACCGGGAGGACAGGGGTTTAAGTAGGGCCAATAGAATCCAAATCAGCAGCAAATGGTTCCTCAGGGCCGTCAGGGTCAAGGGAATAATGGAGGAGGCCAACAGGGTCAGCCTCGTCAGGGCAAACATGGCCAACGACAGGGAGAGGGTTAGAGGAGTTATTTTGTTTGCGGCTAGACGAAACATTTTAAGAAAGAGTGCCCATAGAGAGGTGGGGCCAGTAGTAGGGTGCCCAACAGGGGCAGCGGGGTCATATGCCACCAATTGAACCAGCTCCACCAGCCCCACATCAGCAGGGGTATATGCACTACGGGCATGTGCATAACGTCCGGGATGTCCCCATTCCACCAGCACCTTAGGCGTTGCCCGCAATTGAGGGTACATTTCCTATCCATGGGCATAAGGGTAGGATACTTTTTGATACTAGGGCATCACATTCAGTTATAAAAATCAGATTTTCTAGGGCCTCTGATTTGCTAAAGACCGCGGGAAATCTCCGTATGTGTGTCGAGTCACCAGTGGGTAGTGGGTCATTGATACACTCGATTTGTAAAGGGGTGGACATTTTGATTGGGAGACTGAGTTTAACGATGGACCTCTTAGTGTTAGATATAGAGGGGTACGATGCCATCCTAGGTATGGATTTGTTGGCAGGTTATCAAGCGACAATTGATTTCTTTGAGAGAACCATCGTGTTATCCATTTCGAGATAGGATATGTTTCCTAGTGGCGATGCCTCTTCCCGATGGAAGATTGTGCACTCATTTATATTATATTGAGGAGGAGACCTCATAAGAGGTGGTGATTCCGTTGGATTCGATTCCAGTAGTGAGGGACTTCGAGGATGTGTTCAAGGAAATACGAGGGTTACCTCCAAGCAGGGAGATTGAGTTTATAATTGATCTAGCACCGGGTACGAGGTCGATTGCTCGAGCACCTTACCGCATGGCCCCTTCAGATACACGTGAGCTTAGAGAGTAGATTCAGCAGTTCTTGGGTCAGGGTTTCATTCGACGGAGCACATCGTTGTGGGGTACTCCCGTGTTGTTCGTAAACAAAAGGGATGGTTCACTTCGATTGTTCATGGACTAAAGGGAGATGAACAAGGTGACAATACGGAATAAATATCCGTTACCCAGGATTGATTCCCTATTCGATCAGTTGGGACGGGCAACATACATCTCAAAGATCGATTTGAGGTTAAGGTATCACCATCTACGTATCCGAGAGGAGGATTTTCCTAAGATCTCTTTTCTATCATGGTATGGATCCTAGGAGTTTAGGGCGATGCCGTTTGGGCTCACCAATGCACCAGCAGTGTTTATGGATCTCATGAACATGGTTTTTAGAGAGTATCTCGAACAGTTTGTTATTGTGTTCACTGATGAAATTTTGGTATACTCACGCACTGAGGAGGAGCATGCAGAGCATCTGCATATGGTTCTACAGATGCTATGAGACCACTAACTTTATGCCAAATTTGGGAAGTGTGGATTTTGGCTAAGGGAGGTGTAGTTTCTGGGTCATATGGTGTCGAATCGGGGTATTACTGTCAATCCAAGTAAGTGTCGGTGGTGAGGGAGTGGGGGCAGCCCATGACACCGACCGAGGTTCGTAGTTTTCTTGGATTGACAAGTTATTACAGGTGATTCATTAAGGGGTTTTCAAAGATCATGGGTCCTTTGACTAATTTAACTCGCAAAGGGGTTCCTTTTCTTTGAAGTGATCATTGTCAGTTAGCTTTCAATGAGCTAAAGGACAAGTTGAAATCTGCACCCCTACTTTATTTTCCAATGGGAGGACTGGAGTATCGGGTCTACATCTACGCATCCTTAGAGGGACTTAGGGGTGTGCTACAATAGGAAGATAGGGTTATAGATGTGACAACCCGCTATCCGAAATAAAGGGTGGCCAGCCTGATACCCCGATGAAACAGGAATCATGGATAGATATCATTCTTAGCATCACAATATCATACAGAGTATCAGGAATAATCACACAATATTCCAGAAAACGGGTTATCAAAAATTTTAGTTGGTAATTTAAAGAAAACACTTTCAACAACTAATAATATAAAAGAGGGTGGAAACTCCCACAAACATATATATGTAATCCAATAGATAAAAAAGGACCGAATAAAGCGTCGGTCGATACAATCCATACAATATACAGTAAGTTTCATGTGTTATATAATACATCATTTATACAATTACAACCATTTGGGCCACACGCCCAAATAAAGACTGATCTTAGCTAGAAAACAATAATAGAGGCGTCTACACAAAATATCCCGTGATACCCGCAAAATGTCACGGCTCCTCAAAAGACTTAGAGAAAAGAAAGTCATTGCGGGTGACCTTGCAGCGGAACACCTGAACGAAATATAGAAGATACATACACAACAAGAAAACGAAGAACCGGTCAGAGGCCGGTTTTATATGATCACTAGATAAATGACATGTATGACAATAATAGACAGGTAAGCATGGATGATATTCTAGCATGATAACATCATATAAAGAACTAAGACAGTTAAATGATTATTAAAATGAAATTCAATTATACAAAGAAATAAAAGTACTTATGAGCCTTTTTCATTTTTCCTCATTTTCATTTCCGTCTTCTTTCCATTCCTTATCAGGAATGCAATTATTACCATGTGCACTTTATGGCACTTATCTCAATAGTATGCTCTTCGTGGAATATACTTTGCTCTTTATGGAATTAATGTTCCATCGAGTCCAACTCGATAATAGAATAGTTATAAATATATATATAACGATTCTAAGACCGCCCGTGCGGGTTTCCCCACTGTGCGCGCCCCTAAATAACCATCATCTTCCAGGGCCTAACCTAAGACAACCTGGGATCCTATCGCAAACGTCGGGAAGCGTCCATATGCCTGCGGGGTAGTCAAGACCACACCCAGAATCCCCTACCCATTGCAGAAAAATATAAAATAAGCGCTCATATGGCCTAGGACTATATCCACCCTGCATTCATTAGCCAGGGGGCTTCACCTCACGCACGGACTTCCCTTAAGATGGTATTTAGAGAGGTGTGTAACATCTAATTTATTAATTTCCATTTCGTGATTCATTAAATTATGTTTTACTTTATCCATTTTACATTTTATCAAATGCATTATGGTATACTTCACCTCATCATAATAACCTCGAAGAATATTTAAACTCCCAAGTTATCTATCCCAAATGTCCTTGTTTGGACTTTATAATAACCCATCAAATGAGATCTAGTTCTCATTTACTCCTAAAGTCTCCAAATTCGACCTTAAGATTTCCTAGACTCTTATAGAACTACCTGACAGAAATAATACCTAAACATTTCTTTAAATCTCCCGCACCCCCTGACAGGAACCCAAGATGAACCCCTTCGAGTCTAGGGAGTCGACCGAACTCAACTAATACTCTAAGACCCTATGTTTACTTCATTTAAGAAGGTCCCTATATGCCTATGAAAAGAAGAAGTTAAGGACTGAAAATAAAATGTTTGGGAAGAAAACAGGGGACCGGTCGACCGGTCCTAAGACCGCGGTCGACCGCGTCTCAAGATTTGGCCTAAGAAGAAAAGCAGAAAGTTCATTTCGGCAGGGCCGGTCGACCGGTCAGGGGACCGCAGTCGACCGTGCCATAATTTTAGGCCTTTGAAAGAAATGCAGTGAACCCTCTACCGAAGACCCGATCGACCGGTCTGAGAATCGCGGTCGACCGGTCTCTGCAGACCTAGACCAAGACTTCCTATTATCAAGTAAATCCCAAAGCCAACTCATTTATTCTCACCCACACAACATAAATGCTACTACCACTACCATCAACATCAACAATCATTCAACTATCCTTTAATGATTCAAAACCAAGCAACATCCAAACCCTAGACTAGTAAACCATAATCAACTACATCATTATCACACAAATCATTTATCTTAAACCATAAATAGCAAGTAGTAAACTTGCCTCAATGTAGAAAATGCAGATTTTCTTGGTGTGGGAGCAAGAATCCTTCTTAAATCTTCAAAATCCTCTCTTCTCTCTACTCTTTCTCTTTCTCTCTTTAGTTCTCTAGGTTTAGGAAATATAATTAGGTGAATAGTGATTTACTCAAGACATAAATCGTGCCTTTAGCCAAAAATCCCAACTCAATTGATCGATATTGCGATAAAATAATACGCAATTGCATATTTAAGGCATAATCAGTCAAAAATGCCTAAAATCTCAAAACACATAATGGCACAATATCTAGCTATCTCGCACGTTCCGGAATCAACTACTGCCTCCAGATTATCATTTGGACATTTTATAATTCAATTTAAGTTCCGGTCTCATTATTAAGCCAAATATCATTTTAATTCATATGATATTAATAAGCATAACATAGCAATATTCACCCATAGTTATGGTATATATGCAAACTCATAGTGAATATTAACTTTTCTTCATTAAATTAGCACTCAATTCATAATCCAAAACTTATATCTAATTACCATACCTAGTAATTAATATAAAATACGTTCTCATAAGCGAGGGTTGTTACATACTCCCCCCCTTATGAGGGAATTTTGTCCCCAAAATTCAGGCGTACCTTATAAGAAGATATGTGGATATTTCTCCTGCATCTCGTCCTCACGCTCCCACGTTGATTCTTTTGCATTGTGATGACTCCATTGAACTCTCACTAAGGGCACCACATGAGACCTTAACTTGCGCTCCCTATACTCAATAATAGCAACCGGTTGTTCTTCATATGAAACATCGGGTTGTAAGTCGATATCTTCAAAAGGGATGTGCCAAAGGGCACCCTCACAACTTCTATACTTCTTCAAAGAGGAGACATGGAATACATCGTGGATTTGTTGCAAAGGCTCCGGTAAAGCAAGTTGATACGCCACGGGACCAACTTTTGCAATAACTGGGAAAGGTCCAACAAAACGCGGTGCAAGCTTTCGTTTCTTCCCGAAACGTTTAATGCCCTTCATTGGAGACACTCGCACCAACACTTGGTCTCCAACCTCTAACTCCAGGTGTCTCCTACCCGCATCGGCGTAGCTCTTTTGACGGTCTTGGGCTATCCGAATGCGATTTCGAATAAGTTCAATCTTTCAAGAAGTGTCTTGGATCATTTCAGGTCCAAGGAATTTGTTATCACCCACTTCCAACCAACAAGCGGGTGACCTACATGGCCATCCATACAAAGCTTCATAAGGTGCCATTCCAATACTAAATTGGTATGAGTTGTTATAAGCAAACTCAACCAATGGGAGGTCTTGTTCCCAACCGCCCTTAAAATCAAGCATGCACATACGAAGCATATCCTCCAACATCTGGTTTACCCTTTCAGTTTGACCATCTGTTTGAGGATAATAGGAGGAGCTTAACTTCAACTCGGTCCCCATGGCCTCTTGAAAACTTCACCAAAAGTGGGACACAAATATTTTATCTCAGTCAGAAATAATATTTAAAGGTACCCCATGAAGTCTAACGATCTCCTCGATGAACAATTGGGCGTAACGAGCGGTATCAAAATCCGTACGTACAGGCAAGAAGTGTGCCAATTTAGTCAAACGGTCGACAATCACCCAGATCAAATCATGACCTCTCTATGATCTAGGTAAGCCCGTAATGAAATCCATCGAAATGCTTCCCATTTCCATACTGGAATCTCCAGCGGTTGCAACAAACATGTCGGTCGTTGGTGGTCAATCTTAACCAACTAACAAGTAGTGCATTGGGATACAAACTCCGAGATATCCCTCTTCATACCAGCCCACCAATACTGACGACGCATATCTTGGTAAATCTTGTCCCCACCTGGATGTACCGTAAACTTTGACCCGTGAGATTCCGCCATCACCGCTCGTCTCAAGTCCCCATCTTCGGGAACAATAAGTCTTCCATGGAAGCGTAGTCCACCCTCAGAACCAATCAAGTACGACTCCGCTCCCTCGAACAACAGCCGGTGTATATGGTCTTGACAATCTTTATCTCTTCCCTGGGCTTCTACAATTTTTTCTATAATCGTAGGAGTAACGGTCATCACGGAAATGAATGCTCTTACCCCCGCATCCTCCTGACAGGGCTCTCTCCACTTAGCTTTCTACACATTAGCTAAGTCTCCCTCGGGCTTCCTACTCAAGGCATCCTGTACTACGTTCGCCTTTCTAGGATGATAATGGATATCAAATTGTTAGTCTTTCACAAACTCCAACCAACGACGCTGACGCATATTCAAGTCCTTTTGGGAAAATAAATATTGCAGCAATTTATGGTCTGTGAAAAGACTAAACTTTTCCCCTAAGAGATAATGCCTCCATATCTTCAAGGCAAAGACAATTGTGGCAAACTCTAAGTCATGCACCGGATAGTTCCTTTCATGAGGCTTTAACTTACGAGAAGCATAAGCGATAGCTTATCTTTCTTGCTGAAGAACACCTCCTAACCCTTGAAGAGATGCATCAGTGAAGACTAGGTATTCCAATCCCGATTTTGGCAATGCAAGGACTGGAGCCGAAGTTAATCTATTTTTGAGCTCATCAAATGCAGCTTGACATGAACTGTCCCAAACAAATCTCACTCCCTTTCGGGTTAAATTCGTCAACGGGCTAGCAATTTTTGAAAAACCCTTAATAAATCGATGGTAATAACCCGCCAAGCCCTGAAAACTACGAACCTCGGTAGGTGTCGTGGGCTGACCCCACTCTCTCACTGCAATCACCTTGCTACGATCCACAGATACACCCTGGGATGACACCACATGACCTAGAAATTGAACTTCCTTCAACCAAAAGCCACATTTCTCAAACTTTGCATACAATTTGTGATCCCTCAATCTCTGCAGGACCAACCGTAAGTGAGTAGCATGGTCAGACTCTGTCTGAGAATAGACTAGGATGTCATCGATGAATACAATAACAAACTGGTCAAGGAAATCCCAAAACACCCTGTTTATAAGATCCATAAATACAGCAGGAGCATTAGTTAGCCCAAAGGTCATAACCAAGAACTCATAGGATCCATAACGGGACATAAATGCAGTCTTGGATACATCTTGCGCCCGTATCCTCAATTGATGATACCCCGTCCTCAAATCGATTTTGGAGAAGTATGATGCTCCCCTAAGTTAGTCAAACAAATCATCGATGCGAGGCAAAGGGTATTTATTCTGGATGGTGACTTTATTCAACTCCCTATAGTCCACACATAACCGGAGAGAACCGTCTCTTTTCTTCACAAATAATACCGGTGCACCCCATGGTGATGTGCTACGCCTAATAAATCCCTGATCCAATAGCTGCTGAATTTGATCTCTCAACTCCCTCATCTCCACAGGAGCCATTCGATACGGAGCTTTAGAAATCGGCCGAGTTCCTGGCATTAAATCAATCACAAACTCTATCTCCCGACTTAGAGGTAATCCCGGTATCTCCCGAAAAATATCTTCAAAATCTCTAACAATCAGAAGAGAATTTAGGGGAACCACAACATCTCGAGATGCATCTTCTGTAATACAATATAAATAAGCACTCGTACTCCCTTCCATACAAGGCATAACAACCAGGAACATTTCTTGTCCCGGAACTGCAAAAACTATGCTTTTCCCATAACAATTTACTATCGCGCGGTATTTCCTTAGCCAATCCATACCCAATATTACATCATACCCGACCAAGTCAAGGACGAGCAAGTCGGCCTCAAAACACAAGTTACCAAGGTTAATCCCTACGTTTTTACAAACAAAGAAAATCAATGAACCATCACCCATAGAGGATTCAACGCTAGTGAAGGTACTTTCAGTAGATTTTATCAAACCTGTGGTCTGAGCAAAACTCCTAGAAATAAAGGAGTGTGTAGCACCCGTATCAAATAGAACTCGACCCATATGCCCATGAATGAAAAACTTACCCTCGATCGCTGGCGGTGCCGGAGGGGGTGGAGGAAGCATAGCTTCCTGAATATGGTAAACCCGTCCATACTGCAGTTGCCCCTATTGAGGAGGAGCAATCGGATTAGGCGCCTAGGGAGGAAACTGTACATACGGTTGTTGTGGAGCCCTAGGAAGATGCCCTCCAACCAACTGAGGACACGCCCTTTTATAATGGCCCAACTCCCCACACTGAAAACATTTATTAGTCGCATTCTCCTGATTCCTACCTTAATTGTTTTGAAATTGTCCCGCACCCCGGCCCTGCTAGCCCCTACCTCCATTTCCACCTCTACCTCCCTGTTGTTGTTTTCCGCCTTGACCCGGCCTGTTATTATTATTATTTCCACCAGCATTAAACCCACCAAAACGTTGACGCTTGGACAAATCCCCTTGCTGAGGATCCCTCTATTTCTGCTTGTTCCCCGAGGTTTGGGACGAAGAAGATGTCCCCCCCTCCGATCCCATTACTTCCCGATTTCACCACTTGCCCCATTGCTGCAGCCTTCTTATTGTTTTGCACAAATAATCTATGCTCTTGACAGTGAAGTAAAGCAGCATTCATCACATCCCTAAAGGTTACGAGAGATAGATTTCCAAGCAAATGTTGTTTTATTCGCCAGTGCAAACCTCCTACAAATCTGGAGATCGTCTTCACTTCCGGAGTCACTTCATCCGGTATAAAGCTTGCTAACCGGGTAAACTCCTCTTCGTATTCGGCAACCGATATCTCCCCTTGCACTAAATCTTGAAGCTTCCTCTGCATCTCCCTTTGAACTGCGGGAGGGAAATACTTTCCATCAAACAAAGCCCAAAAATTGGTGATTGACATTTTATCCCTTTGTTCGGGTGTCGTTATTGACTCCCACCAGTGTAAGGCCGATCCGACAAGCTTAAAGGTAACGAGGACTTGCTTTTTCTCCTCACTACATTCCACCATCCTAAGATGGCGTTGCATGTCCTTCTTCCACTGGTTTGCCTTTATAACGTCCGAACCTCCCTCAAATTCTGGGGGATGACCCTTTAGGAAAGACTCTCTTACCCGTTCCCACTGAGAAGGTCCCGTAGGAACTAGTGCCTCTTGTCCCCTCGCTTGAGCTTGTGGCATTTGTTGTGCCACTGCAGTCATCGCTGCATTAACAGCTTGGGCCACGATATTTGCCACATCAGCGGCACTGATATTCCCCGGTGGCGGCGGTGGACGACCAACCTCATCCTCGACAACCCTATTGCGTCTAGCGGGACGTCCTCTCTTTGGCGGCATCTGAGATACAGAAGAGATAGAGTTAGAATATTATATAAAACAATCTATCTAGCAGAAGATCGCATACATAAGCAACAAGACAATCCTAACATTAAGCTCTATATCAAAGAACGCTACGGTAGAATCGTGACAAGTCAGCAAAGATCCTAAAGACTCTAGAACCTGATGCTCTGATACCATCTGTGACAACCCGCTATCCGAAATAAAGGGTGGCCAGCCCGATACCCCGATGAAACAGGAATCATGGATAAATATCATTCTCAGCATAACAATATCATACAGAGTATCAGGAATAATCACACAATATTCCAGAAAACGGGTTATCAAAAATTTTTGTTGGTAATTTAAAGAAAACACTTTCAACAACCCATAATAGAAAAGGAGGGTGGAAACTCCCACAAACATTTATATGTAATCCAATAGATAATAAAGGACCGAATAAAGCGTCGGTCGATACAATCCATACAATATACAGTAAGTTTCATGTGTTACATAATACATCATTTATACAATTACAACCATTTGGGCCACACGCTCGAATAAAGACTGATCTTAGCTAGAAAACAATAATAGAGGCGTCTACACAAAATATCCCGTGATACCCGCAAAATGTCATGGCTCCTCAAAAGACTTAGAGAAAAGAAAGTCATTACGGGCAACCTTGCGACGGAACACCTGAACGAAATATAGAAGATACATACACAACAAGAAAACGAAGAACCGGTCAGAGGCCGGTTTTATATGATCACTAGATAAATGACATGTATGACAATAATAGACAGGTAAGCATGGATGATATTCTAGCATGATAACATCATATAAAGAACTAAGACAGTTAAATGATTATTAAAATGAAATTCAATTATACAAAGAAATAAAAGTACTTATGAGCCTTTTTCATTTTTCCTCATTTTCATTTCCGTCTTCTTTCCATTCCTTATCAGGAATGCAATTATTACCATGTGCACTTTATGGCACTTATCTCAATAGTATGCTCTTTGTGGCATATACTTTGCTTTTTATGGCATTAATGTTCCATCGAGTCCAACTCGATAATAGAATATTTATAAATATATATATAACGATTCTAAAACCGCCCGTCCGGGTTTCCCCACTGTGCGCGCCCCTAAATAACCATCATCTTCCAGGGCCTAACCTAAGACAACCTGGGATCCTATCGCAAACGTCGGGAAGTGGCCATATGCCTGCGGGGTAGTTAAGACCACACCCAGAATCCCCTACCCATCGCAGAAAAATATAAAACAAGCGCTCATATGGCCTAGGACTATATCCACCCTGCATTCATTAGCCAGGGGGCTTCACCTCATGCACGGACTTCCCTTAAGATGGTATTTAGAGAGGTGTGTAACATCCATTTTATTAATTTTCATTTCGTGATTCAGTAAATTATGTTTTACTTTATCCATTTTACATTTTATCAAATGCATTATGGTATACTTCACCTCATCATAATAACCTCGAAGAATATTTAAACTCCCAAGTTATCTCTCCCAAATGTCCTTGTTTGGACTTTATAATAACCCATCAAATGAGATCTAGTTCGTATTTACTCCTAAAGTGTCCAAATTCGACCTTAAGATTTCCTAAACTCTTATAGAACTAGCTGACAGAAATAATGCCTAAACATTTCTTTAAATCTCCCCCCCCCCCCCCCACAGGAACCCTAGATGAACCCCTTCGAGTCTAGGGAGTCGACCGAACTCAACTAATACTCTAAGACCCTATTTTTACTTCATTTAAGAAGGTCCCTACGTTCCTATGAAAAGAAGAAGTTAAGGACTGAAAATAAAATGTTTGGAAAGAAAACAGGGGACCAGTCGACCGGTCCTAAGACCGCGGTCGACCGCGTCTCAAGATTTGGCCTAAGAAGAAAAGCAGAAAGTTCATTTCGGCAGGGCCGGTCGACCGGTCAGGGGACCGCGGTCGACCGTGCCATAATTTTAGGCGTTTGAAAGAAATGTTGTGAACCCTCTACCGAAGACCCGGTCGACCGGTCTGAGAATCGCGGTCGACTGGTCTCTGCAGACCTAGACCAAGACTTCCTATTTTTAAGTAAATCCCAAAGCCAACTCATTTATTCTCACCCACACAACATAAATGCTACTACCACTACCATCAACATCAACAATCATTCAACTATCCTTTAATGATTCAAAACCAACCAACATCCAAACCCTAGAATAGTAAACCATAATCAACTAAATCATTCTCACACAAATCATTTATCTTAAACCATAAATAGCAAGTAGTAAACTTGCCTCAATGTAGAAAATGCAGATTTTCTTGGTGTGGGAGCAAGAATCCTTCTTAAATCTTCAATATCCTCTCTTCTCTCTACTCTTTCTCTTTCTCTCTTTAGTTCTCTAGGTTTAGGAAATACAATTAGGTGAATAGTGATTTACTCAAGACATAAATCGTGCCTTTAGCCAAAAATCTCATCTCAATTTATCGATATTGCGATAAAATAATACGCAATTGCATATTTAAGGCATAATCAGTCAAAAATGCCCAAAATCTCAAAACACATAATGGCACAATATCTGACTATCTCGCACGTTCCGGAATCAACTGCGGCCGCCAAATTATCATTTGGACATTTTATAATTCAATTTAAGTTCCGGTCTCATTATTAGGCCAAATATCATTTTAATTCATATGATATTAATAAGCATAACATAGCAATATTCACCCATAGTTATGGTATATATGCAAACTCATAGTGAATATTAACTTTTCTTCATTAAATTAGCACTCAATTCATAATCTAAAACTTATATCTAATTACCATACCTAGTAATTAATATAAAATACGTTCTTATAAGCGAGGTTATTACAATAGATTATGTGTCCAGGAAGCTAAAGCCCCATGAGAGGAATTACCCCACTCACGACCTAGAGTTAGCAGCGATCGTTTTTTCCTTCAGGATATGGAGGCACTATCTTCTGGGAGAGCAGTTTACTCTATTCACAGATCACAAGTCACTTCAGTATCTCTTCACATAGAAGGATCTGAATATGAGGCAGAAGCGGTGACTAAAATTTATAAAAGACTACCATTTTGACATCCAGTATCATCTTGGTAAGGCTAACGTGGTGGCAGATGCGTTGAGTCATAGGCCTATAGGGGAGATTTCAGAGGTCTGGAAAGCGAAGTGGAGAGAGCTTCGACATGATGATGATGTTGCCAGGGCATGTATGTCAGCTTTATCCATCACTCGCGAGATCATTATGCGGGTTGTGAGGGCACAGGCGGAGGACCAGATCTGCCAGGATAGAGTATGTTTGCTAAGGGAGTAGAGGGTTATTTAGTCAGTTCGGAGGGAGGCCTATGCTTTAATGAGAGGTTGATTGTGCCAAAATATGAGGATTTGAGGTAGCTGTTATGACAGAGTCCCATGGTTTGAGGTTTGCGATACACCCCGACGGGGATAAGATGTACTAGGATATGAGGAGGAATTATTGGCGGGCAGGAATGAAATAGGACATAACAGAGTTTATCTCAAAATGTACCACATGTCAGCTTGTGAAAGTTGATCATCAGAGACCTCTACGGATGCTACAGCCACTGGAGATTCCCATGTGGAAGTGATGGAGAATCTCCATGGACTTCATTATCGGGTTGCCTATATCTCAGAGGGGTCACGATTCCATATGGGTGATTGTGGATCCATTGACCAAGGTAGCCCATTTCTTATTGGTTCACACAGACTTTGATACGATGAGATACGCGTAACTATTCATAGCGGAGATAGTTAAGCTGAACGGGGCACCAATTAATATTGTGTCTGAGAGAGACAAGGTTTTCATGGCCCATTTTTGGCAGAGCTTTCAGGAGGCTATGGGCACAGAGTAACGGTTGAGTACCGCCTATCACCCACAGACAGATGGGCAGACTGAGAGAGTAAATCAGATCCTGGAAGACATGTTAAGGATGTGCATTTTAAACTTTGGGGGAGGATGGGACAATATCTTCCTTTGGTAGAGTTTGGGTATAACAACTCTTACCAGTTTACGATTGGCATGGAACCGTTCAAGGCACTATATGGGAGACCTTATCATTCAGCCACCTGTTGGTTATAAGTGGGGGACAATAAGTTATTGGGGTCAGAGATTGTCCAGGAGATGACTGCCAAGATAAAGCTAATTCGAGGATGGATTGAGATAGCTCAGGATAGGCTGAAGAGTTATGCTGATGCTTCACGGAGACATGTGGAGTTGGAGGTTGGAGATCAGGTACTGGTCCGGGTGTCCCCTATGAAAGGGGTGATGAGGTTTGGCAAGAAAGGTAAATTATCTTTGAGGTACGTGGGTCCCTTCCTTATTACTGAGAAGGTGGGACCGGTAGCTTATAAACTAGGTTTGCCAAAGAACCTTCGGCGGATACACAACGTGTTCCATGTGGCATTACTGAAGATATATTAGAGGAGCGATAGCGCCTTCTGGCACGTTCCACTCGAGGAAATTGACTTATAACCAGACATCTTGTATTAGGAGAGACTGGTAGCTATTCTGGATCATAATGAACACAAGCTGCGATCCAAGGTTTTTTCACTCGTGAGAGTACAGTGGGGTCATTACAGCGCTGATGAGTCTACCTGGGAGCGATAGGAGGATATGCGGGAGTATTATCCAGAGTTATTCACCGCAGGTACGAACTAATTTTAGGGATGAAATTCCTTTGTAGGGGGAGTATGTAACACCCTGTATTTTTATGCATTTAAAAATTAATAAATTCGGGTAAAAAGAAAAAATTAAATTACTTGCGTGTCGTAATTTAATGGAATTAATTATGGAAATCTTTATATAAATATTAATCCGGAGAATAGATGGTTAATATTTATGGTTATTAAATTACTAAGTGAATAGTAATAATTATTTACGTCATAAGTGTATTAGTGACGTGGGATTTACTTATTTCAATCGGGAGTTGGTTATAGACTAAGTTAGGTGTGAGATAAGTAATTTTGTAAATTAATTCGGGTGTCAATTCTGAGTGCACGATTGAGTTCGGATGGCTGAGATAGTCGGAAAAGAGTACCCAGGGGTAGTAAATGGGTCTCGGGGCATTTTTTGGCATAGTCGGGCCCACACGGGAGTATTTGGGTCACTTGGGCTTGGGCCATTAGGCTAAAAATAGGATTTAGCTTTAATACCAAATTTGGGGGAAAAGGAAAATGGCAGAAAATACAAGAGAGAACCTAGGGTATTGAGAGGAGCCCATAAAGAGTGTGGTTATACTGCAAATTAGAGTTTTTTGGAGACAAGACAAGTAACCAATTGGGAATTCATCATCAAGCTTGCAAATTACACCCTTGGATCAGACCCTACGAACCCAAAAGGCAAGTGGTAACTTGCTGTGATATTAATTGATGTTATTCAATTCATATTTTTGTGATGTGAAAATCAGAAATTTGTTTTGGGTACAAATGGGTACAAAACGGGTTTTTTGTGAAAGGAACACTTAAATAAGATTCAATGTGGGAATTAATTGTGTGACATGGTTCTGGGATAATATTTTATTTACATGTGAAAAATCCAGTAGCAATTATGGATGAATTTGGGGTAATTAGATGAAATTGGAATCTAACGAGTAAAAACCTAATAATTTCCCCGAATCAGAAAGGTAGAAATTTCTGAGATTAAATTTATGTTTGAGGTTCTATGATAGGCCATGATCATGTTCTTATATAGTTATGATGTTGATTGTTATTGGGTTATACCAAGGGAAAGGTTAGGAATTGGAGAATTTCGTTAATGGAGGAAACATCAAGGCGGAGAAGATGACCACCTGTTCGATCTATCGGTCGACGGTTGGGGGTCGATCAATCGACCCTTCAGGTTTTTCAACAGTTTGGCCTAGGGATTTATATGGGTATATTTTTTAGATGCAATTTCCCCTAGTATAATTAAGAGAGAAAAATTAATTATGGGAGTTGATTAGTAACAATTATAAAGGAATATAATTAGGAGTGGTGGGGGAATTAAGGGGGACATATTTCGAATGAATTTTTAGAAATAAATTCTGAAAGAATAAAATAACGGACTGGGTGAATAAGTTCGGATATGGTAGTAAGGTGACACTACTCACTTAAATTAATTATTGATGAAAACTAATTAATTTGGAGTCCGGGATTGGACTCGGATAACATATTAATTTCGGGCCACGAGAGCGAGTCCGAGTACAGTGGTTGGGCGATACCAAGATAATTGAATTAATTAATGTGCAAATTAATTAATAATTAGAGTTGGACCATAAACTCAAGATATACATATAGGCTAGTGTTACAGACTTGGTACACGGTAAGCCGGGATATTTTATATATATACATATATACGGTATGCGATAGTTTATATATATATGGTGTGTGCTTATAAATATCAGTGACTGGATATTATTGCATTATATACTCTAGTGCTATCAATGGGAGGTTGCGCGTAGTGGGTGAATCCCCTAGCTTGAGGAGTAAGGCGAGTATATCCCCATGTCATAGCGTCCATTTTATGGGTGAGGGGCTTATCTCACTTTCAGGGAAGGAATATGACCACCTCCATTATGTTTATATTTTTGGCCAAGTTCGTGAGAGATTCTAACTTTGGGTAACTAGGTTATGACACTTTAGAGAATACATCCGGTGAGTTATTACTCGGGAGGATGGATATTATTTATATTCAACATATGTGCGAATGTTTTAATAATGTTATACGTATATAATGGGATAAATAATTATATGCGGGTAATTTAATACACGATGTGAATTTTATTATGTGTATAACGGGTGTGAAATTTATATAAATTTGAAAAGAAAAATGATTGATTGAGTTAGTTAGTTCTAGTAATAACTTATAAATCTTACTTAAATATACTCAGTTAGACTAGGGTGGTTGGAAATGGTTATATCTATTATCTAGTATGGAGCAGAGAGCAAGGGGAGATATAAAATGGCGTGAGGTGTATACATTAGAGGAGGGGTGAGGATGTCCTCAAGGGAGCGCGACACTAACTTAAATATGATGCACATTCATGCATTTTATATTACTTTAAGTTAATAATTTTCTAAATATTTTCAAAATATTTTGGGTTATAACCCTTGCTATAGATTATTTTCAAAAGCTTTTAGGTGTCCAGCCACAGGGACGCCAGACATGATTCATTTCAGGGATTTCGCAGATGCAACATATGTGGATGTTGCAGGATTTGGATTGGCGCCTCTATCTCTTATATTATTAGAATAGGGACTTATATCAGATACTCGAGCATGTTGCTCACAGTTTTATTTAGTATTCATTTCAGATACTATGAGATTCTTATTATCTGTCTTTACATTTGTATGGGAGTTTTAGCCCATGGTTTATTCGGCATGGCTTTATTTATTTATTTGTTATGATGGTTTTTATTGGCATGGATTGTGTTAATTTAATATTCGCAGTTACTTTTATCTTGATTAATAAAGATTAAAATTTGGCATCATCTTTGAATACTAGGTGGTTAGTAATTTTATATAATTTCGACAGTGATGCTAAGGATGGTCCATTTGAGATTCCTGTTTAATTAGATATAGGACTGATCACCCGATATTTTATTGAGCGGGGTGTCACATGATTGTTTCAATCACGGACTGTATGTTCTTAGTTTTGTACTTACGGTAATTCTATTTAATTTTTAGTGAACTTAATTTTTTTGACCTAAGCGGCTGCTAACGACCTATTTTATGTTTTAGTACAAATAGAAATCAAACCCCAAACATTTTTTACCTAAAAAAAACTTAACATTTATTAATTTGCCCCTACAAATAGCATATTCTTCTCAAACCACTCCTACAAAGTCACCCGCTTAGCAAATTTCACCAACACGATGAAGTGTTACTTTGTCATGCTTATTTAAAACGTTCAATCGATGGCGCAATTGGGATAAACCAATATCATAGCACCCTTTGGGATAAAATAATTGACGAATACAACTGTAGCGAGGATGTTATTTACAAACCCACCGATAATGCATTACAAGAAAAATTAGAGTGATAAACAAGTTTTGTTTATGATTCTATGAAGCTGTATCAAGCATAAGGAGTTGGCAAAGATAGTGGGACACCTAAGATAATTGGGTAACGACATTTATTTACGTTCAATCAATTATTTATATTTGCGATAAATATTTTATAATACTAATTGTACAAAATATTATGTTTTTTAGATCGACTGAGCTCGAATAGACTTTCAACATGATGTCGGTCAAATATTTAGGTTCTACCATTGTTATGACTTACTCAAGGATATACCTAAATATAACATGTTAACTACTGGCTCACAATTTATGGATGAAGACAATCAGTCAAGACCGAGATTGGAACGAACCCTACCAAAATTCAGGGGACATGAATAATCCACTTGAGAGATCTATGGGGCGTAAGGCAGACAAACTGAAAGGGAAAACTGAGCAGTAGCTAACAGTTGAACACCATAACGACACTTCTATGGAGAATTTAATTAAAATTCGCACTAAGAAGTATGAAGCTCAACTTTAGTGTAATACCCTGTACTTTTATAAATATTTAATCTCCACATGGAGATAGAATTATTAATTTAATTGGAAAAATTAAATTGGTTTCGGTACATATTAATTAGCGAGTTAAGGATTAATACTTCTTCTTCTTCTTCTTCTTCTTCTTCTTCTTCTTATTATTATTATTATTATTATTATTATTATTATTATTATTATTATTATTATTATTATTATTATTATTATTATTATTATTATTATTATTATTATTATTATTATTATTATTATTATTATTATTATTATTATTATTATTATTATTATTATTATTTACTTGCGTGTGATAAGTAAATATAAATGTGATTTATTATACGTCATTTATGAGTGAAAAGCGACAGTTTATTATGTTATGTCGATAGAGAGTTACATTGACGGATTTATATAGTTATGGATGATGCGTATTGTACGCACATATCGGCCCGATTAATAAGATGATGGTATATTTTTAGTTGGATGACCTTTTTGAGTGCAGCAGTGATCCAGAATGGGTCGAAATTGTCCAGAATTGGTATCCGAGGGTTATAGTCGGGTTCCAAGGCTTTTTAGACTTAGTAGGGCCCGTATAGGGGTATTTATGTCTTTTTACACTTAGGGTTTAACCTAAAAACGGGATTGGAGTGTGATTAGGGAGTATTTAAATTTTAAAGAGGTGGATGACAGACTCCTCTACATAATTGAGATTAAGGGAAAGATTAAGAGAAGAGAAGAAAGAAAAGAAAGAGAAGAAAGAGAGAAGAAAACTTGGAGAAGAGAGGAAGAACATCTTCGGATTCAAATCAACAAGTCGAGACTTCGAATTTAATTCCAAAAGTGAAGTTTTTAATTGTTTTAGATTTCAATTTCTGCGGTTAATTTTGTTCATAATCGATTAGGATCAACTTTGAGATTTTGAAAAATGAAAGCTTTTGAAAATTAGTTAAATGAAATTAGCTTGTGTTAAACTTTGATCATAGCTGATGATGATTGATAATTAATGGTTAACAATTTCGTTTATGAACGTGAGAATATTGATAGGGTGTTAGAAATCGATAGAATTTCAAGTTTTGATTAATTTTGAGTTGTGAGAATTGATTTATGATTAGGAATCCATATGTTGTGATTATGTATTCGGGCATATTTAGATGTTAGAATGGTTTTGGTTTAGTTATGTAATGATGTGGGAAGTTAATTTAAGGTTTTGGGAGGCTTGGGACCTCCATTGGAGTGTTAAAGAGGTGAAAACCCAAGGAAACAGATGATTGGCAGCCCAATATACCGAATCGGTTTGCTAGGGGAGAAAATCGGTTCAGTTTAGTGAACCGGTTCGGTCTGCTAAGCTAATCAGTTCAGTTTTCTGGCTTACTCAGATTATTATTGCACGTCGTTTTGACCCGTTAGTGCTAGAAAAACTTGAACTCTGAAAACAAATAATTTAAGTATAGAAAAACACAACCTCTAAAGTTTTCAGGAATACTAACTATTTCAATAAAACCACATAAATTAGTCCAATAATACAACCCGTCTCGTAAGCAGTTAATACCGATTAGGACTGACATCCTGTCTACAACTCTACAACTCGACATCCTGTCTACAACTCTAAAAATTATTATATCAATGCGAGGAAATAAAAGAACACAAAGAACAACTCTACAATAGTAATGGTACCTGGAACATAGAGAACGACTTTATAATATGAAAATGTGAATGAAATATTTATATTACCTGGAACTTTGACATTGACATCACATTGATATCAATGTGAGGAAACTAAAAGAAGATAGAGAACATAGTTTCCCCATATTGATAGTTGGAACTATTTATGTTGCCGGTGACCTGTAGCCCAACTACAAATTTGACAAACAGAGAACGGGAGGAGAGAGGAATATTTGAGTTCGTAAAACACTTTGTGATCTAAAAATTGTAGAAAAAAATGTTTTGTGATCTAAAAATTGATAAACAAAACACAGAAAGAAATAAGGGGTATACCTGATCTCAGGTAGACCAAAGAAAGAAAGAAATAAGGGGTATGCCAAATATCATAAGTAATTGTAACAAACAAACATGATTAAGTTTATAAAAAAATCAACGAAGGGGGATGAATATCAAGAGATACCTTTTTGGAGAAACAGAGAGGAAATCTCGATGTCTCAAACACTTATAAAGGTCGACCATGACTGTGTACTGGTCATAAATCTCATCCTATCAGCAACAAAAAATAGCTAACTGTAGGTGAGTGTAGAAAACATTTTATCAAGGAAGAAGATGACTGTGTAAAGGTGAGTGTAGATTATAGGAGAAGAGAATAGCATCAGTAACAGGTTCATAAATCTCGTTCTATCAGTCATGCCCAAGAAGCCCAAGAAGGTCCAATCCGCAAGTTGATTTTCAACCTCCAAGGCACACCTCATCATCTAACTGATTACATGTAAAAGATTGCCGCAAAGACAACAATTGCAGACAGTAACTTAAAAAATTGCTATGAGCATCACTTTGACATCAAAGATATCAACTATCACTTGCTCAAACATTTGATCAATAATTCAAATTTAAGTACATAATTTAAATATTACTTAGGCTACTTAATTAAGAACAAAATATACAAACCAAGAAGAGATGAAATTAAACCATGGGCCAATTTTTTCGTGAACATAATACATCCAATATTAAGAAAGATGTCTCCATCCATGAAATGTTAAAATGAGATCACAGGTGAGTGTAATATGGTGTCGAAAAATAAAAGAAAGGACTTTCAAAAAATAACATATAAAATTTATTCCTGTTTGATTTCCATTCAAGCCGAACTACATAAATGCTAGCACTTTACATATACTGGTAGCATAACTGGTAGCGTAACTGCATAACTGCATTCAAGCCAAACTGCATAACTGGTAGCATAATTGGTAGCATTCAAGTGAAACTGCATAAACTGCATAATTCCACTAATATCATCCAGAATTGTCAATACAATAGTGTTATTGTTTGGTACCATATGTAATAATGAACACAATTTTAGTTGTATGTTAATCACAAAGAGAGAATAAATTGAAAAGACCCCAAGTCAATGCATGAGATCAGTGACCTCTCTTAGGAAAGCTCAGAAGTTTACAAAACTCAGATTTTTTTTACCTTATTTTTTTTAATAAGGATATTTGTATGGCATTTGGTTTGTTGGCTCTGATACTTTTTTAAGAACTATAGCATTATCCATCTTCCTTTTGGGAGGTAATGATATCGGCTCAACAAATAGTGATATCTTCCTTTCCTCTATGCCCTTATATTACCACTGTCTTGCCCTATTTCTTTAACTGATTTTTTTATCTTCAAAATCAAAAGTATCTGGATTAAATTTTCCCATCCAATTTACTCCCAATGCCATATCACAGTCAGGTAACTCAAGAACACTGAGCTCAACTTCAAATTCATTACCTCATATTTTCAATATGAATCTTGAACATTTTGAGACGCTGATCAATTTGTTTCCATTAGCCACTGCTACCAATAGTTGCCTCATAACTTTAGTTGAACACCCCCATCATCTTTACTACTTCTTGATCTAAAATCAGCTCTGAAGGTTCGCGTATCTATTAGTCACAATAACATTTGGAAATCATAATAACATGAAAATCATAATAACACGCAATTTTTACTTGCAATTCTTTCCAAATCAAGGAAGTACCTTTGAAAAACTCGTTAACCATTCATCCATTCTGGGATTTCAGAACATTGAGGAAGTGAACATTCATCGGCCCTAGGAAATATCTACCAGAATGAACATTTGTTAGTAAATCATGTGAGTTTCTAAATAGAATTCCCCAATCTGTGTAGGGTCACTGAGTTGTATCATAATCAACTGCTGAGAAAACACATGGTTTAGTATAATAACTACAAATTTCTACCTTGGAAAGATGAATATGTGGTTGTGTCCACCAAATATCCAAAAATATGGCATTTGACTCAACACCTGAAAGTAAAAGGTGTCTATATGAAACTTCATTATGATACAACTTCTAACAAATATGAAATAAATAATCTCTGTTACAATTAGGCAATATTATCAAGCATTTTGAAGGAGTATCACCTTCACATAGGTCTGATTAAGATCTTTATCAGTCAGACCACCCATCATCCAAACGCATTTAACATATGAAGGTACAAAGAAAAGATTTGCTTCCTCTTTCTTTCTCGTTCAAAATTCTAACTCTAAAAGCAACCTGTGTATTTTGACCCACAATTTATATTCGAGACATTAGAGAAATGAAAAATCAAGAACATTAATTACTTTATGACTATTAATTGGAAGGAAGAAAATTCAAATGAACCTGAGTACCCCACTGGCCTTTGAGGCAAGATTGAGCGGAGATCTTTTGATCTCGTCCGTAAAAGAGGTGTTTGAGACCATAAAGTGTCATGTTTCATAAAAATGTGAAGTAACCATGTTAGAACCTTGGAAATACCAGAAATCATCTACAAAAGAAACGAAATCACCCATGTTAGATACAACATATAAGGAAATATAATCAGAACACTAAAAAAATAGAGTTCATCCCTGTCAAAAATATTATACGAAAATTAACAACAAATCATCATCTTTCAACCACCAAAGGCACTAACGCAAGCCACCATCAACAATAACCCCAAACCCATTTTAAAACCTTGGAAATTAGAAAACCCATCTACAAAATGAAAAAAATAAAATATCCATAAAGAGGGAGAGAGATCTAACCCGATCCTTAGATAGAGAAACCAAACTCGACTTTAGATCTAAATCAAGCCCGAGTTTGAGTTGCCGATTTTGGTTTGAATTGATTAGTGAGAGAAGGTTTGTGAGTGGTGAGATTAAGGAGAGATGGTGAGGTGAGAGGGTTTGTGAGGGTCGGTTTGTCTCAATTAAACTGAGAGGAAATTGCATAAAAGAGAAACAAAGACAGATCCTCTTCACGGTTTTAGCGAAGGTTGTTTATTTACAAATGTATCCTTATTTTTGAATTAAAGTAAGGAGGTGTAAAATATTTAGAGTGGGAGAAAAGAGGGGGAATTCAAATGTTTAGGGGGTAAAATAGGTAGTGCAAAAATTAATTCATCTCATGACATCATCAAGCAAACTTATGACATACATAAGTTTGCTACTTTATTATTATTATTATTATTATTATTATTATTATTATTATTATTATTATTATATATATATATATATATATATATATATATATATATATATATATATATATATTATTTTCTACGATAGTGATGCTCACCCGGTATTAGAATAGGAGGGGTGTCACAGTTGGTATCAAAGCGTCAGGTTTTAGTATCCTTTAGGATCTGTGCGAACTTGTTACGTTGTCAGTTGCATTTCTTTGATATAGAGCCCTATGCTTAGAAATGTTGTCTCATATTACACATTTATGTTCTTCTTCTATTTTATACATTTCAAGTGGAATCTCATACAATTTTTTTTTGGTTTCAAATGTCAAATGCCTGGTGAGGTAGTATAGCTCGTGTGGTGAGGAGGGCCACAGGGTAGAGGCTCAACCAGAGCCATAGACTGCTCAGGAGACTGTGACCGCTGTCAAAATTACAGCCATAGTAGCACATGCAGTTAATGTTACTATGACCTACATGGAACATTACTTTCCCCAGGCACAACCACAGCCGCCAGTGGCAGCACCAATACAGACTCACTCGATGCCGACAGTGTGGGAGAGAGTCAGGGAGGCCTTCCAAAAGGGCCATCCACCAGAGTTTTAGGGCAATGCGAATGTAGTAGTAATGAGATGATAATAGAAGGACATCCAGAGTAATCTTTATATGGTTGAGAGCAGCGATACTCAAAAGCAGGTACTAGCAACGTTCAAGCTAGTTGGTGCAGCTCTAAAGTGGTGGGAGTCAGTGATCACACTAGAGGAAAGAGATGTTATAACCGCAAGTTCTCTCCGTCAGCCGTGTAGATCAAGATGAGGAGGAGATTGTTGGATCTCACGTAGGAGGGACAGACATTAGCCGAGTATGAGGATGAGTTCATTCTCCTGGAGAAATTTATGCCAGATCATGTGAACACCGATGAGAAGAGGATTCTCAAGTTTATAGACGGGCTTACTTGGAGTATTCACCTACATTTATTGGGGAACCCAGTGTTGAGGACTTAATACTGATGTCGTTAAAACCACGTTTCTTCTCTTCCAGGAGCAACACTTCCATCTGAGAGGAATAAAGAGGATAAGAGAGGCGAGCCAGCAAGGAAAGACCGGGGGAAATAGTTCCAGGGGGCACCGCAACAGCAGGATAGGCAGTAGGAGCAGGTTCCAGTAAGGGGGACTTCGTTAAGAGGTTCAGATCAAGTAATAGTAGTTATAACCAGGGCCATCAAGGCCAATATCATGCTCCTCAGCGCCAGCAGGGCCAGGGGAAACCAACTAAAGGCCAATAGGGACATGAGTATCAGGGCCAGTTGGACCGGAGACAGGGGCAACCTCGACCCCAGTAGGATTAGATGAGCATGCTAAAGTAAATTTTTAGAAACTAGTGGATAAACCAATTTAAGAAATACCCGCATGTGAGAAAATCTATATTGGGGAAGATTTTAATGGCCATGTAGGAGAGGATCGTATAGGATATGAGATGGTGCATGGAGGATATAGTTTTTGAGATAAAAATAATGGTGGAGAGTCTATCTTAGATTTTACGAGGGCTTATGATTTTGTGCTTGTAAATACATGTTTTCAAAAGAGGCTTAAACACTTAATAACTTATAAAAGTGGAATGCATAATAGCGAAATGAACTTTTCATTATTAGTAAAAGAGACCGATTAACATGTCAAGACCATTAAGTTTTCCTGGGAGAGAGATTAACCTCACAACATAGGACAATGGTGTTTAATATAAATATTAAAAATCAATCATGAGTGCAAAAAGAGAAGATTAACCCAGAAATAAGGTGGTGGAACTTAAAAGGAGAAAAATTAAAACTATTTACAGATAAAATATTAGATGAAGCATCGTGAAGTACCGAAGATAAGACTAACATAATGTGGAATAAGATGTCCACATGCATAAAGAGAATATCGAAAGAAATTCTTGGAGAATCAAAAGGCAGGAGGACCAATCTAAATAAAGTTAGTGGCGAAATGAAAAAGTACAAAATATAGTAAAAATCAAGACGTGGTGCTTTAAAACATAGCAAATAACTAGAAATGAAGAAAATTATGAGAAATATAAATGGCTGAAAATTAAAGTTAAGAAAATGGTAAGGTATGATAAGTTTAATGCGTATGCTAATATTTATACAAAATTAGGAATACAAGAAGGGGCAAAAAGTATTTATAAGCTTGCTAAAGTTAGGGGAAAAAGATTTTAATAATGTTAATTATATTAAAAGTGATGATTCGAGAGTCCTAGTCAAGGATGATGAGATTATAAAAAGATAAAAAAACTACTTCGAGAGGTTATTGGATGGTTATAATGGAAGTATATTAGATATAGAGGAGCTTAGGGAGACTCGAGAAAATATATTTTTTTCACAAAATTAGGAGAACAGAGGTTAAGATTTCTCTCAAAAATAAAAACATGGAGGGTTTTAGGACCAGATGGTATCCCTATTGAGGATTGGAAGTACTTAAGGGAGGAAGGAGTGTCTTGGCTTATAAAATTATTTAAAAGAATTATTATAACTAATAAGATTCTCGATGAATGGAGAAAGTGTGTTTTAGTACCTATTTATAAAAATAAAGGAGACTTAAAAGTGTTAAAATTATCGCAGTATTAAGTTAATGAGTCATATAATGAAACTTTGGGAAATAATGATTGAATACAGATTGCAAACAATAGTATCTAAGAATTAATTTAGGTTTATGCCTAGGAGTTCAACTATAGAAGAAATTTATTTAGGAGATTAATGAAGAGGTATATAGGAAAAAGGACCTTCATATAGATTTAGAAAAGATAGGGTGTGTAAAACTCAAATTTCTCTCTCTCTCTCTCTCGTAAACCATATTAGGGTTTGAATGGCGGCTCAACATCTTCAAAACACCATTACACCCAAACCTCCTGATCCAAATAATTTTTGGTAAAGATCATTTTCTTTTGTAGTTGCTAATAAACCAATCATAGAGGTGAAACTCAAGACTCCTTCTATGTATAAAGGAGAACATGCAGTTCTTTTTTCTCAAGAAGATGTCGAGGTATTAGCTGAACCTTTTAAGTTTTCGATAATAGGAATGTTCTCACATGGCAGGCCCAGTATGGATGAGATTCGTAAGAAAGTTCTTTTATTTTATCTGAAACAAGAATGTATTGGTGGGTTGTTAGATAACAAACATGTCTTATTTAGATTAAATTGTGAAGAAGATTTTGTTAGACTGTGGACTAAAGAGGTATGGTTTCTTGGTAGATTCCCAATGAGAACATTCAAATGGTCTCCATTGTGGAAGGTAGAAGAAGAAAGCTCCTTGGTTCCTGCATGGATCAATTTCCCTAACCTTCCTATACACCTATTTTCTAAATCCTCATTATTCTCTACTAACGAGTTGATTGGTCAACCCCTAAAGATGGATTCTTCAACTATCTCTCATTCGAGACCTAGTTTAGCGAGAGTGTGCATAGAATTGGATCTGATCCAAGCTATGACAAGAAGGGTATGGATTGGGGTAGTAGGCACTGGTTTTTGGCAAGAAGTTGTCTATGAAAATCTCCCTGAATATTGCAAACACTGCATGAAGAAAGGTCATCAAGAAAAAGATTGTATTTGTTTCAAATAAGATCAATGACGTGAATAAAGATGGGAACAATGACACCTCTAAAAACAATAAAACCACATCCAGACCTTTTCAAGCCAATCCCAATAAACCAAAAAGATCTACCAATTTTATTAACCAAGCCCAAAAAAAGAATCCTCCATCAGAAGCTCTCTCTTTAAAAGCCATTATCAATCCTCCTATTGACCTCACTTTAATCCAAAGTACCAAAATAGTTGAACTTCAAACCTTACCTCCTCTAAATTTTCCAAGCCCTTCTTTTCCCCTACCTCATATCCAAGACCAAAGCCCTCATCCTATAAATAAGTCTCATGTTTCCAAGACATCATCCCTTATTTCTCATCATATCCAAAAAATTCACCATTGTGAGATATCTCATCAAGAAGCCTTTATTATTGATGAATTGAACCTATCCCCTAAAGCCATAGAACTTCCAGATTATGAAGTTCATCGAGCAAAGAAGAAGGATTATAATTCAGACTCTGAAAGCAAGAAGAAAAGATATTATGTGATGAAGGAGGAACTTCAAATTTTCTCTGATTTTTTTGATAGGAAATGGCAAGCCTATCAAGAGAAGCAAAGATTTAGCAAGAAGAAGGTTGAAGAGTTGAATCAAGTGGATACACGGGTTGTAGAAGAAAACCAAGAGAAGTTAACCCCAAAAGATCCTATGTTTAGGAGGATTACAAGATCTCAAAGGAAAAGCTTGAGGAGGAATTCCTATCAACTGCCTCAATGATAAACTTCTTAAGTTGGAATGCTCGTGGGGTGGCTAACAAGCCAACAAATAGAAGGATTAAAAAATTAATTAAGGATTTCAAATTGCCAGTTATGTCTATTATAGAGCCAAAGCTGGATTGTCTCAAAATTAATAATTTTCTGATGAAGTGGAATTTTGATGAAGTTGCTGTCAATAAATTCAATAAAATTTGGTTCTTTTGGAAGGACATGATGAAAGTTCAGGTCCTGTTGAATGAAGAGCAATTTATGTCCTTGAAAATTTCATATGAGAATATGGTGAATGATGTGCTTGTTACTAGGGTATATGCTAAACATACTGCAAAGGAGAGAAGACACTTGTGGAGTGAGCTGGAGTTTATTTCCTCTAATTATGGAGATTTGCCTCAAATATTTATTAGAGATTTTAATGTGGTGTCATGTCAAGAAGAAAAAATAGGGGGTAATTCTATTGATTTTCAGTCTGTGGAAGATTTCAAAGATTGTGTAAATTATTATGGGTTTTTTGATTTGGACTACCATGGTTCTCGATATATTTGGTCTAATTATAGAGTTGATGAAGACGCCATCAGTGCTAGGCTTGATAGGGATTTGGTCAATCTCAAATGGTCTTCTACATTTCAGAATTACTCTATTACTCACCTGTCTAAGAGATGTAGTGATCATTCTCCTCTCATCCTTTCCATTAGAAGTCATTTGGACCTTGTTCCTAAACCTTTTATCTTTCAGAAGATGTGGATTTCTCACAACTCTTTTAAACCTTTTGTTAGCCAAGTTTGGTCAGATCATTCATATGGTAATCCTATGTCTTATTTTTCTGAGAAGCTAAAAAGATTGAAGGCTTCCCTCAAGGTGTGGAATAAAGAGACTTTTAAAAATTTATTTCAGAACATTCATGACTTGGAGGATGAAGTGTTAGCTGTGGAGCATGAATTTGAGATTAATCCTTCTCAATCAAATAGAGTGAAGATGCAGAATTCTCAAAATAAGCTTGAAGAAGTTTTAAAGAAGGAAGAGGTTTTCTGGAGACAAAAATCTAAAATCAAATGGATTAAAGAGGGAGATAATAACTCTAAGTTTTTCCATGATGCAGTAAAAGCTAGTAAAAATAAGTTGGTTATCCTCAAAATCAAAGATGAGAATCTGTGTTTGAAGGAGAACCCTTCTGAAATTACTGATATTTTTGTCCAATATTTTACTGATAGATGGTCTGCTGACTTGGTTGATATTGATGAATCTTTATTGGATGTTATTACAAGAGTCATTAATGAAGATATGAATGGAAATCTTTCCCAGTTACCTGAAGAAGAGGAGATCTTTGATGCCATTAATCAGTTAAATGAGGATAGTTGTCCTGGTCCTGATGGTTTCAGTGGAGGATTTTATATTTCCTGCTGGGAGATTATTAAGAATGACTTGATTAAAGTTGTGCAATATTTCTTTGTTCGTAATACCATTCCTAAAAGTTGGTATTCTACTAATGTGGTCCTTATTCCCAAAGTTAAGAATCCTTTGAAATGCTCTCAATTCAGAGCTATTAGTCTTGGGAAATTCTCTCAAAAATTATTTCTAAAATTCTCAATTCTAGAATTAGTCATATCCTTCCTCTCATCATATCCCAAAATTAAATTGGTTTTATCAAGGATAGAAATATCGAAGATAATATCCTCTTAGCTCATGATAAGGTTAGTCTGCTCAATAGGAAAAGTCATGGCTCTAATGTGATCATTAAATTGGACATGGAGAAAGCATATGATAGAGTGTCATGGTTGTTCCTTCTTAAAGTGCTTAGAAGATTTGGTTTTAATGAAACCTTCTTTGATTTCATTTGGAGATTGCTTTCTAAAATTTGGTTCTCTATTCTTATAAATGGCAAGCCTTCAGGTTTTTTTCAATCTTCTAGAGGTTTAAAACAAGGAGATCCATTATCCCCTTCTCTTTTTATTATCATGGCAGAAGTTCTTTCTAGAGGTTTAAATCATTTAGTAGAGGTTAAGAAAATTGGTCCTTTTTATCATCCTCCTGGTTGCCCTTTAATATCTCATCTAAGTTTTGCTGACGATGAGATTATCTTTGTTAATGGGAGGAAGAGAAGTCTGCAAAACCTTATGAACTTTTTGATAAAATATGAGAAATCATCAGGTCAATATCTAAATAGGGATAAAAGTAGCTTTACAGTATCTGAAGGTCTCTCATTGCTCTGGTCTTCTTTCATTCCTATTAAAATTTCAATCTTTGGTTGGAAGTTGATCAGAAAATCCATCCCCAATGATGATAATATTCAGAGAGTTGGAATCAAGTTTTTCTCGAGATGCCTTTGCTGTAAGGCCAATATAGAATCTATGAAGCATTTGTTTCTTGAAGGGAAGATTGCCCAGGAAGTTTGGAAATTTTTTCTCAACTTAACTGATGTGATTCCTTCATTTCAGTCTATCAATGCCATGCTGATGGCTTGGTGGTTATCAAAAGCTAGAGGAAGTTTTCAAAAAGATTTTTTTTAGATTATCCCTCTGGTGATATTATGGGAAATTTGGAAATCTAGATGTCAGAGTTTGTTTGATAACGTTGAGATGAAGGAAGGAAAAATCATATCTCAAATTATTAACACTATCTCAAATGTTTTCTTTAACAATTCCTTTGCAGGTCCTCTGGTTTTATCTTCCAAAATTCAAGATATATTCAATTTCAGAATCAATTTAAAGCAGCAGCCGTTTCAGATTGTTCGATGGGAAAAACCTTCAGATGGTTTCATTAAGCTTAATGTGGATGGTTCAAGCATTGGTAACCCGGGATTCAGTGGTATAGGAGGCATATTCAGAGGTCACAATGGAGAATTCTTGTTTGCTTTTGCTCTTTCAATTGGTCAATCTTCTTCTTTAAAGGCCGAGATTAAAGCTATTCAGACAGGTCTTCAATGGATAGTTAAAAAAGGCTACTCAAATGTTACTCTTGAATCAAACTCCAAAGCAGTGATCATGTTGATTTCAGAGCAGTGGAAATCTCCTTGGGAAGTGAAAGAAACAATAATATAGATAAAAGGCTTTATTAAAGACAATGGCATTCAATTTCATCAAATTTGGAGGGAAAAAAACAATGTAGCAGATGCCTTAGCAAAATTTGCTTCCTCTTCAGTAGAATCCAAGTGTTTTCATCAATTTAGTGATCTTACTCTTCTTGCTAAAGGAGATTTTAATATGGATAGACGAGGTATTCCTAGTATTAGATGTTCTAAATAAGTGTAGTTTTTCTAGATTGTTAAGCCACTTAGGAAAGGCTTTTTCTCCTTTTAATAAAATTTAGGGGATTAACATCCTCTTCTGTTAAAAAAAATAGGATATCAAGAGATATAATATGATGTCTTTTACAGAAAAAGGAGTGACTCATAGATATATTAATGTGATCAAGCTCGAGAAAATAGTAAATTATCAATTACTGCTGGTCTACACCCAGGTTCAACATTAAACCCTTATCTTTTTACTCTTATTATGGATGAGTTAACTAGAAAATACAAGATGAAGTGTCTTGGTGTATGCTATTTGTAGATGATATTATTTAGTTGATGAGACTAAGATGGAGATTAACGCTGATTAAAATTGTGGAGAGAAACTTTAGAAAGAAGAGGATTTAAAATAATTAGGACTAAAATAGAATTTGTGATGTGCAATTTTAGTATTAATTGGAGGGTCAAGCGATACCTAGTAATGTTCATTTTTATTATTTAGACTCGATTATCTAAAAAGATGGAGATATTAGTGATGATGTTACTCATAGGATTACATCATGGTGGGTTAAGTGGAGAATTGCTACTGGCGTATTGTGTGATAGATGTATGCCTTTGATGTTAAAAGGAAAATTATATGGGACGTCTACTTGACCCATCATGTTATATTGGACAGAGTGTTGGGAAATAAAAATAAAATACACAGAAAATGAGTGTGGTGGAGATACGAATGCCAAGATGAATTTGTGAAAAAACTGGAAAGGATAAATTTAGAAATGAATAAATTCGTTAAATGGTAAAAGTAGCTCCTATGGAAGATAAATTAAAAGAAAATCGACTTAGATGGTTTGGACACATCAAGCGTAGACCAATGGATGGCCCGTAAGAAATAGTGATTTAGTTAGTAATGTAAGGGGTATGGGTAGGCCTAAATTTACTTCATGGGATATTGCAAAAAAATGACATGATATCATGTGGTTTAACTCAAGATATTGCACTAAAAAAATGGAATGAAAAAATAAGATTCACGCAGCAGATCCTAAATAATTGGAAAAATGCTTTGTTGGGTTGATTTGAGTACGAAATGTCTAAATATGTAGGTTTTTTGCGAAGTGGGATCATAACATCTATATCCTTTATTTAGAGGACATATATCCACATTATTATATCAACTTTATCAATCTTTATATTAATTGCATTTAGTGAATTAGTGACGACTTCGATCCCATAAAGATAAGTAGACATTGAATCACTACCTTTTAAGATATTTTGTGATTAATTCTTCATCATGGTCTTCTTATCATATGATTCCTTAAGGTTGGTAGTCTATAGAGTAATCCAATTTTCTGTTGAAGATTTTGTAACTAAGAACAACAGTGTTAATTGAATCAGATAATGTCGCCTTAAGACATCTTAGAGAAAATTGATAGATTTTTCTCTATTTGAGATATTCAGGGTTAGTTTTTCGAATTCCATTAATTTCAATGTGATTTACAGGTTCTTGAATCAACCCTTCTGTTATACCCTTATAGACCCAACTTATATAAGGTCCAAAATAATACCAAAAGAGGACTCATAATGTTCTTGGCCTCACTTCCAATAAGAGGTCGGATCTGGGATTAATCTGCTCGGCTCACTACATTGATAGATGTCCCACTAAGCGTGGATATTCACTCACACCATACGCGTGTATTCTCAGATACACCCAAAGACACCTCACTAGTCACGAGAGAATAAGGGAAAGTGGTTGTTAAGAGTTTGCTACCTGCATGCATTTCAGGGACGTCAGCATGCGATCCAAGGCATATCTGTTTGTTATTTATTTATTAGCATGTGTATATAGGTGTAACTGCCTGACCTATAAAGGAAGTCCACTCGTCCTCTAAATATTCTCTATCAATAAATAGGGAACAAATCCACCTGAAAAGGGGACTCTCTCTCGCTTTCATTCTTAATTATTGAGCTACCAAAGTAATGTTAATTGTAAACTTGATAAACGGCGAAAGAGGAACTAGTAATCCTGTAGATGTAGGTTTTCATCTTGGGTCGAACCACGTAAAATTATTTATTATCACGTTATATTCTCATTGTCTCTCATTACCATTCTCTAATATTATTATTATTATTATTATTATTATTATTATTATTATTATTATTATTATTATTATTATTATTATTATTATTATTATTATTATTATTATTATTTTTATTATTATTATTCTTATTATTATTATTCTTTTTTTACTGATTACTCAATTATTTGTTATCTTCATTTTTGGACGATAACAAATTGGTGTCGTCTGTGGAAACACGATTAGCCATTGTGATCCCTACCTAAATTCCTTCATTAAACACCTTCCCTGAAATACCTGAGAATGGCGAATAATCCTGAGAGTAACCCTATGGCGGAAGTCCAAACACCACCCACCTCCACTGGGGTACGAAATTTACACAGTCTATTAACGAGCCTGGCCAAAGGGCAAGAGTCGATGCCTGAGAATGTCAAACAGTTGGCACACAACCCTCAGGCTGGGTCGGTGCAGCTTAATCTGAACGTCCTTACCCATGGACCGGTGGTATCACGAAGCTGAGGAGGACCGGGGGTATCAGGATTCCCCGAGTTCCCTATAGAGACATGAGGTAAAAGTATCACAAACAGGCCCTAGTATATCCTAAGAGGCTTCACATAGGATCTTACGGAAATGCCAGCTCCTCTAGGTAAATAAGATCGTAGTGAGATCGGTCCTATCGACCTAGAGCCACATCCTCCATCCAGTCACCCAACTATTTTGATGATCAATCTTACTCTAAAGATCATCCCAATATTCTAAAAAGGCTGAGCAAAGGCTCAACGTCTAATTGGTTAAGACCCCATCACAATCACTAGTAGGAAGCAGTGTCATCGTACGATCGCAACCAGGTGAGAAATAATCCAACCAGATCCATCACTAGAGGCTCCCACCAATCTTCTAGAGTATCGACTGAACCCGAGTAGACTTCTTAGGAAAAGATTTATATTGAAAGCCAAGGACGAACTACAAAGTCAACTGGAGGAAAGATCAAGGATGATAACCAACCATGAAAAGAATCCATCAAATGTTTGGAGGAAGGACTCGGTGAGATGGCCAAGCCTAGAACCCCTTGTAGAGGGACTTCACAAAAGGGTCACCAAGCGTCTCTTCTTTTGTGGTATACCCTACTTCGTCCATATTCAAGCAGTAGGTTATCACGCCAAAATATGATAGAAAGATAGACTCAGTTTTACACATCGAGCAATATTAAGCTGCTGTAGACATTTATTCAATCCCCGATGAAATGTGATATAAAACCTTCTCTAGCTCAATCACAGGCTTTGCTCAAATCTGATACAATAGACTACTAAGAGGACAAATAGCCAATTTTTAGCAGTTGGTCGACTTATTTGTAAATAATTTTTTTCTCGATGCGAAGCCAGGAAAGAGAGTGGCCTATTTACTTAGTGCTCGGCAGAAGGTCTATGAAATTACTCGTGATTATATCACCCACTTTAGCACTAAAAAGATGGAGGTGATGGATTATAATGAGCAGGCTGCCATAACTTCTCTGATGAACATATTATGGATGGAAAAATTATTTTGGGCATTGGCAAAAGAACCACTCATGATGGTGACATAACTGACATCCAAAGTGGGAAAAATCATGAACGCAGAAGAAGCAATGGCTGCCAAGGAGTCAGACCACCCTAAATCGCCAGCCAACAAAGCCACTGATAAGAAGGTTCAGAAAGATAAAAAATTTAAGAAACTAAAGAAGTATGATTAGTGCACCTCACTCACGGTCAGCATCCACCACATCCTAGAAGAAATTCGGGTAAACAAGGACCTCAAGTGGCCAATAAAGTTGAAAGCACCAGTAAATAGGCAGGACATAAGCAAGTACTTCAAGTTCCATAAATACCATGATTATAATACCGATAACTGCATTACCTTGAAGAATGAAATCAAGGGCTAATCATGAAAGGCAATTTGTCCAGGTATATGGATATGGATGACTGACCAAATCCTAATGAACGTAAGGTCAAGAGACGACCAAAGTCATCGTGTTGCAAGGCAGACGATAAGAAGAGGGAAAGGGATGATGACTCAAAAGCTGATCTAGATCTCCTAAAGAGACCCAAAGCCTCCTTACATGACTCCGACATGATATCCTTCTGGTGTCATTTCATTACCGGAGGAGATGCAAGTGGGGGAGAAGACCTAGCAAAAAGGAAGGCCTATCTGAATGAGGCCAAAGATTGTGACATGTGAGGCAAATCAACCTAGCAGCTGATGTGGACACACATCCTCGTAAGGTAAATAAGGATAAACTGATCATCGGGTTCTCCAAAGATGACTTGTCCGAAGTTTTGTTCCCAGTGGTCGATCCAAGATTCGGAGTGAAGTGGGGCAAAATCTTTTGAGAAAACCCGAGGGTTCGAGGGCGGGTGCCCCCTAGGCGATTTTTTTTGTGTTGTTTTTACTTATTTTTTTGCAATTTTTAACCCTAAAAATGTTGAGGTATTAATTAACTAAATTTGGATTCCTAAATTTTTCCGTTTCGGATACGGTTGAACCTCAACTTCGGATTGAATCTCAGCTTCAGATACGGTTGGTGTGTTGTCTCCTATTTTTCGTTTAAAAAATTCCTCTATGACTTCCTATATTTACAACAAATTTAATTTAATTTTAGACTAAAAGCATACATTATAAATTTAATTTCAGACTAATTTTACATTATAAATTTAATGTCACACTAATAGATTCTAGGGATTTTAATTTTAATATTTATTATAAATTTAAACGCATATAAATATTATGCATATATTTGTTTTGCTAAACAAATACATATAAACAAACAAAACATACAAAAACTATAAACAAACACATATAAACATAATATACCTCTGTCTAGGCTAGAATCCAGCAGCAGTGAGCAAATCGGAGGGAAGGACCGAGTAGCTAGCCCAGAGGGAAAGAGCGAGCAGCCTGGAGAAAAGAGCTCTTCTTTGATATGTCCAGTAGCAACAATAACAACAAGCAGTGGAGAGGGAGGACGGAGCGGTGGCATAAACCCTAGGCGGTGGAAGGAGAGGGTGGAGGGGAGATGAGGATCAGCGGTGGAGGGAATGAAGGAGGAACCGAAAGAGAGAAATAACCTTCAAGTTTATGTGAGAGAATATAGAGCAGCGGTTTAGGTTACAGGAGGAAACAAACAAGTTTTAATTTTTTTTTAAAATATTACACATTTTCACCCTCATCTTTGAAAATAATTAGAAGTAGCCTCCAAGTTTGATTTTTTTTTACCAAAAAACCCTATTTTTTTAAGTTGAACTGGGGCTCTCGCCTCACTTCGGATTGGGGTGGATTTGCCCCTTGTTGTACCCCAACGATGATCCTCTGGTTGTCACCATGATGATCCATGAGGGCAGAGTTGCTAGAATACTGGTGGGCAATGGCATCTCCATAGACGTTATGTTCAATAGTTGTTTCAAAAGGTTGAAGCTCCGTGATAGAAAACTGACGCCATACCACAGGCCCTTGATCAGTTTCTCTGGGGAAAAGGTTTATCCACTGGGAACGGTGGATCTAGAGGTTATAAAGGGCACTTGGGAAACTTGTAGAACTGAAAATGTTCATTTTTTTTTATCCTGGACAAAAACATATTGTCCGCCTACAATGTAATACTAGGCACTATTGAACTAAACAAAATTGAGGTTGTCCATATACAGTGCACCAATTCTTAAAATTTCCAACTCGTTACGGAGTGGGGGTTATCAAAGGCAACCAGAAATAGGCGGGTGTTATTTCACCTCGGTCGACCAGGAAGAGCAGAAGAAACTAACAAACGCCTACCAAATTGAAATTATTAACCCACGAGATGAGGCGAAGTGGGTCAAGGGGAAGGCAGTTGAGGAAATTAAGACAGTTTCGCTTGATGCTAACCACCCAGAATGGACAGTCCAAATGGGGTCATCACTAGACCTATGTTTAAGGTAGGAGATCATAATCTTCATATAGCAACGCAAGAATGTTTTCACATGGAGCCATGAGGATATGCCCATTATAGATCCTAAGTTCATTTGCCAAGAGTTGAGCATAATGGAAGGAGATAAACCGATAATACAAAAGCGTGGGTTATTTTATGTCGAGAAGAACTTTATCGTCTAGGAGGAGGTCTTTAATCTCCAGAAGGATAATTTTATTAATGACGTCAAGTATCTAGAATGGTTGGCAAACGTAGTAATGGTGCGCAAGAAGAATGACAAGCGGAGGATGTGCCCTAAAGATTATTATACATTGCCTCAGATTGACTAATTGGTGGATACAACCTCAGATCATGAACTTCTCAGCTTTATTGATGCCTACTCTAGCTACAACTGGATTAGGATGAAGCATTCTACCAGGGAGAAGATGTCCTTCATAACCAGCATAGGTACTTACTATTATAATGTAATGCCTTTTGGTCTCAAGAATGCAGGAGCCACTTACTAACGACTGGTAAATAAAGTCTTCGAGGACCAGATCGAGGTCAACATGGAAGTATATGTAGATGATATGCTCATGAAAAGTAAGATAGTAACCAACCACATCAAGGATTTGGGGCAGAATTGTAACCAACTAGAGAAGCACCAGATGAACCTGAACCCAACAAAATATGTTTTTGATATGAAGGGGGCATGTTCCCAGGTTTCATCATCAATCAGCGGGGTATCAAAGCCAGCCCCTATAAGATCTAAGCTCTAACAAACATGCAGTCTCCCATGATGAAGAAAGATTTGCAAAATCTAATAGGGCAAGTGGTAGCAATCAACAGGTGCTTTTCTAAAGCCATAGACAAGTGCTTGCCCTTCTTTAAAGTGTTGAGAAAGTCTTTCAAATGGAATAAAGAATGTGAGAATAATATCCTAGAATTGAAGTTTTACCTGGGCTCACCCCCTCTCTTATCAAGTTATGTCATTGGAGAAAAAATCCACATATGCCTTCCTGTGTCCGAGTCAGCCATCAGTTTGGCTCTAGTAAGGCTGGAGGAGAGAATCTAGAAACTAATTTATTACACTAGAAAGATATATCACGGAGATGAAATTAGGTATACTCGAATGGAGAAGTTATCTTTGGCACTAAGGGAAGATTTGATAATAATGAAGCCATACTTCCAAGCCCACACCATTATGGTCTACACCGATCTACCTTTGAGATAAGTCCTCCATAAACTGGAGAAATCTGGTCGACTCATGGCTTGGGAAGTTGAACTTGGTGAGCATGACATATAATATGAGTCCAGGACAACCATCAAAGGGAAGGCATTGAGAGATATCATTACTGAGTTCACCTATGAAGAGAAGCCAATAAATTAAACTCCCCTAAGAGAGAGCTCGATTCTTATAAACAAGCAGACTTTCTTGAAAAAGATCTTAGTTACTACTGAAGCAGATCACACTTCCATCCAAAAAATATCTTCATAAAAAGATGATAAAAGCCAATATGACAAGTCATAATAAAAAAGCAGTTCAGGTTCGATAAAATTGAAAAAGTGGGCTTTCACTAGAACAACGTTATTTGGAGGTTATTCATTGATGGATTTTATTGTTCGGCTGTTAGTGGTGTACGAATTATCATTGCCATACTAGACGAGATAGATGGAGAGAATTCCTTACGATTTCAATCTTAAGCCTTTAATACTTAAGAAGAATATGAATATTTGATTACTGGGTCTTCCTAGCCTCATCCCTAGGGGTAACCACATTATGTCACACAATGACTCCCAACTAGTTATCAACCAAATATTAGGAGTCTATGAAGCAAAGGAGGAGTCTATGGCAAAGTACTTATCCATCATAAGACAGTGCCGCTTAAAGCCAACGAACTCCCCTTAAATCTACAAGAATCCAGGAAGTTGCACTATAAGGTAACCTACTACGCAATGGAAACCGGAGTATTATATAGAAGGGGGTATATCATCTCACTACTAAGATGTGTTCACCCCACAGAAGTCAACAAGTTGGTTAGAGAACTACATGAAGGGGTTGCGGAGCATACTCCGCTGGAAGGTCATTGGTGAAGCGTATTACAATTCAAGGCTATTACTGGCCTACTATGAGGGCCGACTGTTCAAAGTATGTAAGGAAGTTTGATAAATACCAAAAATATGCCAATATCTACTATACCCCAGGAGCTCCACTGACACCAATCACAATACCTTAGCCATTAGCGATATGGGAGATTGATCTGGTCGGCCCACTACTGAGGACAAAAGAGACATTCAAATACCTAGTGGTGGCAGTGGACTACTTTAAAAAATGGGTAGAAGCCGAGCTGCTGGTCTAGATGACTTATAAAAGAGTATTCAAGTTCATCTAGAAAATAATCATATGTCATTTCTTACGCCTTCATCACAGATCATGGCATGCAGTTTGATAATCAGGACTTTGAAGACTACTAACCAAATCTAATATCAGGAAGTTGCACTCCACCCCAGGACATCCGCAGTGCAATGGCCAAACCGAGATCACCAATAAAACCTTTCTAAATGGAACTGAGAAAAGGCTTGATGATGCGAAGGGCAACTGGATCAATGAGTTGCACAGTGTACTTTAGGCCTACAGGATCACCTCATGAACAACAATGGGAGAAATGCCTTACATGCTTGCCTTTGGTACAGAAGCGATGGTCCCCACTAAGATAGGATTCCCTAATCATAGGGTCCTCAACTTCAATTCTCTAAAAATTGATGAGATGATAAGATTAGACTTAGACCTGGTGGAAGAAGTCAGGGAGAATGCAACACTGTGTGTGGCGTCCTACCAATAGAGGACTGACTATTACTACAATCGACGCTTCAATCTGAGCATCTTGAAGGAATGGGATTATGTCCTTAAAAAAGTGATTCATAAAAACAACAAACTCGAGCCTAATTAGATTGGGATGTATCGAGTAATGAGTGTGGTGAGACCTAGGACTTACCACATCTAAACATCGAAGGGCAAGAAGTTTAAGAATCCCTGGAACTCAAAGAACCTCAAAAAGTATTACCTATAAAATCTTATTTACCTCATCTGTGGACCCATCACGTTCATATCAATAAAATGGTTTTTCTAGCCTTCAGATTTGTTTTCTATTTTTCTTTTCGAAATAAGATGTGTGCACATACCTAACTACAAACTGTATGAATTCGTTGAATAAACAAGTCACAAATAGAATGAACACACTGTATAACTTTACTGAACAAATAAGTCATGAACAAGAACTATATGGTCTCATTAAATAAAACATACCACGAATAGAAAAACTCGCTCCATGTACAAACTTGTCCTCATAAGTTTGCGAACAAGGAGCTCGACCTAACCTCTATACGACCTCATGAGTCGTGAACAAAGGTGACCATCTTCTGTACGACCCAACAGGTCGCGAACATAAATAATCAATTGCTATTGTGTTTAAATATGCAAAGTCTTATCATTTTTTTAAATATTTTACAACAAAATGAAGACAAGGAGAACGATTAATTACATATAGCAGAAGGATGTTGATACAAAACAAATGACTACATAATTATTGTGTTAATGTTCATTCATGGTCTCCAACAAAAGATAAGGGTGCCAAACAACATCAAAAAGATTAAAAAATAAAATAAAGACAATACAAGAAAAGCTTCACAAAAAACTCAAATAGCAAGGGCATAAGGATTAGTAGATCCTGGTATAGATTGGACAGTAAAAGGATCGTCCACTAGGGCATCATCACAATCTTCCCCAGCTAAAGAAGTGGCCTCCTCATCATCCCCTTTCCACTTACTTGTTCAGTGATGTTAAGGTAGTGAGTCATAACCCTCTTTTTAACTCTTCATATCCATCCAAGAAGAAGCCCACATAGTCTACATTATACTTGGCAGAAGACTTATAATTTTGGACTCTTTCCACCTTGGTAGAGGTAAGGGAATCACGAGAAGTCTGCAACTCTCTGGCCATAACAGTATTCTCCTTTGACTTATTTAAAGCCTCCTGGGGGAAGTGGGGGATTTATTCAAACTCTAGATGGTATTATCCTCAGTTTGAGATTTTTCCTTGAAAGTAGTAACTTATTCTCGGCTTGCTTAAATTAGTGTTCCTCATCATCAACTGATCATCCTTCACCTTTAGTTACCCGGACACCTCCTCAAAACTTTCTTTTAATTTTTTTTTCTTAACATATAATTCCTCAAAAGCATAAGGATTTACTATTGCCTTCTCCCTGAGGGTTGTGTATGTCATGGACGCCTGACAACAAGAGAAAGAAAGTGATTAGAAACAGTAGGCAACACAAGAAGAAAAAATGGTCATAACAAGAGAAGAACTTACTACTGATAGTCTATGTTGGGCTAACCTCCACAAAGAATTCAGATCATAGCCTTTTACAAACTCAACGTCCATGTTGTAATTGCGATAACCAAGCAGATTAGTGGAATTATTAGCATGATAAAAGGTCGAGTCTGGGTCAGCCTTCAGCTCTTCAGGGCTAATCTTGTGCTTTGGATCAAATTCGAACTCAGGCACCTCCTCATAGGGAGAAGTGTGACCTGGACCTCTCACCAGCCTGTGAAGGGTTGACCTATCCTCATCCTCAACCCATGGAATCTCTCTCACATGATAAGCATCAGGGGTTCAAGGAACCTTTTTTCTCCAATAATAGGACTTGAAGGGTGCGTAGGGGCCTTCCTCCTTGATTAATCCTTATCAGCAGTAACCTATGTCTCCTTTTGGTGAGTAGCCTGCTCGGCTGCCTTAGCAGGAATGGAAATAGCATGTTCAGCCCCAGCCTGACTCTGCTCAACCTTCATTTTTCTTTTGCCTGGCTAAGGGCATAACTTTGTGGTCTATGCGACAAGGAGCCATCCTTAACGTTTCCTAAGAAGTATGCTATGCTAAACCTGAGAAAAGATGAACAGATGAGTTAATAAATAGACTTAAAGTAGGGAAACAAATAAAAGGACATGTATATTTGCTATACCTACTTCAAAACCTTCTTATCCTTCTATATATTTATTACTCGAGTCAAGATGTGTCTCTTTCAACACACACCCCTCTAATGTAACCTTAAATTTTATAAGGGAAGGCCACCTTGGAGGGTGTGGTATCCGATTGTAATAAATTTCTCCACAGAAAACAAGTCTTCGAACATGGTGGCCTTCTTCTCATAGTACGACTCAATTAGATCAACTAAAGACTTGGCAAGTCTAGGGTCTCACTTCACTGAAATAAGTAGCATATAGAATATCAAAATAATGAGACGAGCTAAAATGAACAATTGAACAAAAAGTAAATAAAATTTTACCTATTCGATTTGGTTCGCTCCATTCCCTAGGGACCCTATATGACCTATCTTACTCATGAGACCTAAATTCCCAATCTCCTTTAGCAAACACATATTGTCTCTTCTAATTATGATTTCTAGTTTGAACAATAATGACCATTCAGTATTAAGATTTTTGAGGAGAAAAATAATAATACTTGGGGGCTGTTGCGTTATCTTTTAACCCATGAGCATATCTAAAGATATCCCCCATAAGGTCGAAACCTATTATGAGCTTCCAAAACATCATGGACCCTAAAATGGTCCTTTAGGCATTAAGAGGCAACTAGGTCAGGTAACCCCATAACCTCTCAATATTGAGCACATAATAGGATGGAGAGGCATCCTCAACCCCCCCTGAAGGGCCAAGAATGGAAGGAAAATCTCATCAGATACCCTCACAGAATAACATCTTTCGTCGGGATCAGGAATCCTTATCGTAATGGTTGTGGGAAGACCAAAATTTTTCCTCAATAGATTGAGGTCATCCTCAGTAATATTACAGGGGTACCATTAAGCATCAATCTCAGTAGGATTATAGGAGTTAGATGACCCATAAGAGCCGTCTCCCATATCCTCTGCAGCATCAGTAAGGAACTTATCTATTAGAGAAGTGGAAAGATGGAGACCAACACTTTCAAGCCTCGTCTCATCGGCCCTATCTGTACCAACCTCATCATAGAGAGAATCAAGGTTTACAGTAGACATTGATATGATATTTATAAAATTATCTTCAGGAGAAAGAGTGGCAATACGACTCGTCTCAACATTATCTAAAACAGGGGAGTTGACGTAAGACTCACCAGGATCAGGAGTAGAACCACTATTAGACTGGGGAGTATAATGAGGGTGACCTAGTTTGTCTCACTCCTAACCACTTGCATAGGACGTGGAAACCTCTGCTCAGTGATCCTTGAGCGCTCTGATTCAAGCTCGTGAATAAAATTATATATTTACTGGACATGATGGAGAAAACTCATAAAGACAAAGACTCAACTTCAAAACAAATAAGATTAACAACAAAATTAGGTTTTCTATGCAAGAACCTAAATTAAATAGATAACGACACCAAAAGCTCCTATCATTTCTTGAAAAACCTAACCCAACCAACTCAATGGCCGTCTAATTCGAAACGTCCACCAAATAACACCAACAGTAAGTCATATGCCACTAACAGATGAAAAATAAAAAAATCTAGAACGATCAAACCCTAACAAAGACTGCGAGGGGCATACCTAATAAAACCAATGAAATGCAAAGGATTAGGGTAAGAACCGAATAGCAAAGAAGAAAGAAACCAAAGAAACACTTTTGTAGTGAAAAATGTTTTCTCAAGAAAGCTTTAAAGAACGCCCATATTTTTCTCTCTCTCTCTGTGCAACTAAAAATGTTTGAACTATGATGATGATTGAGACTTGTGATGGGTATTTACAGTTTCAAGAAAGAGAGTGAAGGGACGCATCAAAAAGAACACGAAAAGCCTACAGAAACTAGAACACTAGTACAGAGCACCTGCACACTCGCCCTGCCACAATCATTACAAGGAAGAAGCTTCAGTTTCTTAATACGTGTCCTCAAAATTTTCTCAAACTCAAAGGCAATATGCTCGTCCCAGGCTGTCCCTATCACTTTAATACGAGCAGAATAAAACACTCCATCCATTCAGTCTACATCAGACCATAGAGATCATGCATGAAGTCTTGGTGGCTTCTGTTATACCCTTATAGTCCCAACTTACATAGGGTCCAAAATAATACCAAAAGAGGAATTATAATGTGCTCAACCTTATTTTGAATAGGAGGTCGGCTCAGGTATTAATCTTCTCGGCTCACTACATTAACATATGTCCCACTCATCATGGATATTCACTCACGCCATATGCGTGTATTCTCATATACACCCTAAAGACTCCTCACCAGTTATGAGGGAATAAGGGAACGTGTTTGTTAAGAGTTTGTTACCTACATGCATTTCAGGAATGTCAACATGTTATCCAAGGCATATCTGTTTGTTATGTATTTGTTAGCACGAGTATATAGTTGTAACTTCCTGACCTATAAAGGAAGTTCGCCAGTCCTCGAAATATTCTTTATCAACTACCTATAAATTGTGAACAAATCCATCTTAAAATGGGACTCTCTCTTGCTCTCATTCCCAATTATTGAGCTATCAAAACAACCTATTATAAACTTGATAAACACTGAAAAAGGAACTAGTAACCTCATTGATGTAGGTTTCCATCTTGGGCCAAACCATGTAAAATTTGTCTTATTCTCATTGTCTTCTATCCCCGTTCTTTATTATTATTCATTGATGATGCTAAGATTTAGCACCACCAGATAAGTGATGATGACTCAAATAGTAATAACAATGGCAGCCATAGAGATGTATGTGTGTATGTGTATAGAAGGGGATGAGTATAGGAGGAATAAAACAATGATGTATAGTGGTTCAGCCAATTAGGCCTACGTCCACTGTGAGTGTGTGATCCACTAAGTATGGGCACTAATGGACTTGGATACAATGCACATAAGCTCACTCTCCCTCTATCTTGTGTACAAGTATATCTTTTATCTAGGGTTACCAATTTTTTATCCCTTTGCAAGGTTGTAGGTGACAAGTATATATAGGTCTTGGGTGGAGTAGTGTACCCCCCAAGCATGCATGGTGCATGTGAGCTATGATCTAGACAATCCCCTGCTGACACCTGGAGGTGCCATATGTGATTAATGATGACATAATATTCCATCACGTGAGGGGGTGATATGGTTATAACAGTCTTGTCCACGTGCCATAGGAGTCTCACGTGCACTATTCCACGCGTCTCTTAAATCACGAGTTGTGATGATGTCACCCTCGACTTATGTTTCGTGGTCGAGGGCAAAGTTCCTGCTGGCAGTGAGCCAAGCCTAGTCTGGGCCTCGTACTATCGTACCCTTACAGGGTCATCCAGACCACGATGAGGGGTCGGCCCACTGAAGGGTCATCTGGACTCGATGAGGGGTCGGCCCCTTGAAGAGTCGTCCGAGACATGATGAGGTGTCGGCCCACTGAAGGGTCATCTGGGCCTGGTGAGGGGTCGTCCCCTTTCAGGGTCATCCGAGACATGATGAGGTGTCGGCCCACTGAAGGGTCATCTAGGCCTGATGAGGGTCGGCCCCTTTCAGGGTCGTCCGAGACATGATGAGGGTTCAGCCCCCTGAAGGGCCGTCTTGGCTTGATGAGGGGTCGGCCCCTTGAAGGGTCGTCTGGGCCTGATGAGGGGTCGACCCCTTGAAGGGTCGTCTGGGCCTGATAAGGGTCATCCTACTGAAGGGTTGTCTGATATTACCTGAGAGATCATCTTGGCCTCATCTGGGTGGAGGATGCCCTCGGCCTGGTCGAGGGTATATATGGGTATATTAATCACCCCCCAGCCCTTAGCTATCGATGCTGTTGAGATGGATGGGGCATAGTGCTACTTTTGAGATAAGTGTATGATTAGTTTGGTAAGTGACACCTGACAAGCTGATTGGACACCTAAGCAGATATCCATCGTCATTCCAGTTTCCCAGATGTGGCGGTTGCACACTTGGCTTGGGACTTTGTGCCCTAATGATACCCTCCTCGTGGGTTGTGTCTTGCCTTGTTTAATGGGCCCACTCATTGGAAAGATATTTAAATGATTTTTTGAAGTCATTTCCTTTCTTCTTCTTCTTTGCGCCTTAACTCTCTCTAGCTTCTCAACAGCTCTACAGCCATTTCTGTGATTTCTTCTGCATCAAGCCTCGCTGTCTTCGCCTTCATTCTCAGGTATCCTTTCTTTGCTTTAGATTCCTACTTGAGCCTTCAACTATAATTTTCATTTTGCATTTGGTTTTCTTTTCTCTTTCTCCTTGGCTATTTTTCTTTTTTCGGCGTTCTTCTCCGGCGGGCTGTTCATTCTTGTTCTTGAGTATTCTTGATCAAAACCCTTTATTTCTTTGGTTTTAATCCAAAAGTCAAACTTAGTCAACTGCAAACTTGTTTGTAGTTAGGTTAGCCAAATTCCTTTAATTGTAGGGTCTTCCCCTTAATGCTTAGGAGGCTTTATGATTTAGCCAAGGAATTACCATCCCTGAGAGAGAAATTCTTTGTGGAGATTAGGCGAATAGAGGAAGAGGATGAGAGAAGATGAGGGGCCGGCCCTAATTAGGTACGACCCATTTTCCCCATTCCATTAGCCACAATAATACCCCCTGATTCCTGTGGGTTGTCTTGTCATCCATCCGAGAGTCAATCGTATGAGGGGGAAATGGATCAGAGAGCATCGTCACCGACGGGTGCTGGTCCTTCTAGAAGGAGAGAGACGTCCACTCTTAGCCCAAACCGATAGGCCGAGGGCACAACACCTTTTGAGGCTGTCCCTGTAACAACCCTGTTCCCTCTTGCATTTCAAGTAGCCTTTCTAGATGGTCCCCCGATAGGCGACGAGGCTGGGGGATCCGGGGATGAGAGAGCTAAGGACGACAATGAGGGTTCTTCTGATGATGATGATGGTCAAGTTGATACTTCAAGCGCCTCGACTTATGTATCGTCAATTACGGACCATGATCTCTTAGTATGGAGTCATCTCTTTGGCATACAACCCAATATATGTATGAGGGTCCCAACTGAATCTAAGAGAGTCTTCCAAGGGGACAAGAGAGAGATTTTTATTTTTGAGCATATGCTAAGGGTAGGCGTTAGGTTCCCTCTACAGCCTTATGTAGTCGACATCTTGTCTGCCCTTGGGGTTGCCCCTTATCAACTTCCTCCCAACTCGTGGAGAACTATCCTTGGCTACATCTCGCTTTGGAAGAATTCATTTACCGATGAGCCCTCGGCCGATGTATTCCTTGTCTGCTACAACATCACCTCATCGTCCAAACATCATGGGTATTTCCATTTGGGGGCTAGGAAGTCTGATAAGAAGCTTCTCCACGTGGCTCAGACTTCCAATCATGACTGGAAGAAAAGGTTTTTCTTTATCTCTAAAGATTAGGAATTCCCCATCGAGGGCGAGCCCATGGAAGACGGTTCGAGGGTGCCAAGGGTATGGTCCAACCCTTCAATGAAAGCGCGATCATACCCCAGACTCAGCTTGGAGGAGAGGGTCATTATTGACTACTTGAGGGAGAGAGGGAGAGAGGGTGAACTTGCCAAGTTTGAAGATTTTATGACCCCTTATTTCCTCAAAGAAGCTGGTCTGAGGGTCGGACCCCTGACAGAACTATGTGAGTGATTTTTTGCTCAATTTTTGATTTTTTGCAAGTTTTTCATCTTTGTCTCTGCATTTTTCTGATATGTCATCTCCTTTTTAGGTTGTCTTGCGAATATCTCTGACCAACTTTGGGAGATGACTGCCCCAAGCTTACTGTCTGGCCTGGGAAAGAAAAAGGGAAAAGAGCCACAGCAGCCTTCGAGGAAGACAAAGGCCGTGGGCCCGACACATGTTGAGCCGACTGTCGATAGTCGTAAAAGAAAAGAGCCAGAAGTTCCTGTTGATCCTCGGTCGGATTCTAGGACGAGGGCGAGGGTGGAGACGTTTGAGGGGACCGGCTCCACTTCCAGTATGGGGGCTTATTTGTCTCAAAATTTGACATTTTTGAAGGCTGAACCATCTTCCCTCATAGCCAACCTAAGGGCGGCCAAGGCTTCCTCGGCTGCTGATTACGACTTTTTATCAAAGATGCCCCCTGCCAAGGTGTATGATTACGGTCTGCATACTCTGGCCCAGATACTTATTTTTACTTCATTTCCACAGTCAACTTTTTACCAACTGTTCCCTCGGCCCCTTACTATGTGCCTACTTTTATGCAGACTATTTGTGCCTTCACGTCAGCCACCAAATGGATGGCCGAGAACCAATAAAAATTTCATGAAGTCAAGAGAGCTATCCAGTACGAGGCTGAGCTGCACACCGATCTCGAGACTGCCAAGGCAACATTGGAGAGTGCCAGAACTGAGCATGCTAGGGTCCTAGATGAGCTTACGAGGCAGCACGAGGCAGATCTAAAGGCGAAGGATGACCTCTTCAAGCAAAGGAAGAAGCCTTGAATGCTCAGTTCAAGAGAAAACTAGCTGAGGCAGTGAAGCAGGCCGAGGCTGATGCAGTGGAAGCTTACAAACTCTCAGACGAGTTTCAAGGCTTCGATCTTGAATACTTGGAGAGGGGGATTAGGACAGCCTGTCGGTGGGTCATCCTAAAGTTCGCTGATGCTGTAGCGTCTGTCCTCCCCTCTCTGGAAGCGGTGGAGTTGAACGACCCCCTGATTTCTGAGGCGCTGGTCCATGTTGAGTCACAGGTGAATGTTAAAGGCATCAACACCTCTGAGGATCGGCCTGTTTTGGTCTTCGAAGAGACTCCTGTTATTAATCTTGAAGCCCCTCCCTCTGATGTTGCTCAATAGGGTGGTCGTATGTGGCCCATACCCTCTGCATGTAAAGCTTTTGTACTTTACTTCCTTTTGGACAAATATTAAAGCACGGCTTCATGAAATTTGCTCTTATAATGGAATTTCCCTCTTCCTGTATTCTATGCTTGTCTCTTGTATTATTTGACTTAGCTCTTGTGTTCACCCAACTTACAATTCCCCCTCATCTTTCTTTAGGGTGAATGGGGGGTCGTCCCCACCATTGACCCTCATTATAGCCGAGGGTGTTTTCCCACCAACTTAATGACTTTCAATAAGGTTCCCCCTCATCTTTCTTGAGGGTGAATGGGGGGTCGTCCTCACCATTGACCCTCATTAGAGCCGAGGGTGGTTTCCAACCAATTTAATGGTTTTAAATTTTGAGTCCCCCCTCATCTTTCTTGAGGGTGAATGGGGGGTCGTCCCCACCATTGACCCTCATTATAGCCGAGGGTGGTTACCACCAACTTAATAATGTTTTAAATTTTAAGTCCCCCCTCGTCTTTCTTGAGGGTGAATGGGGGGTCGTCCCCACCATTTATCCTCATTATAGTCGAGGGTGGTTTCCCGTTAATATAATGATGTTTTAAATCAAGTCCCCCTCGTCTTTCTTGAGGGTGAATGGGGGGTCGTCTCCACCTTGACCCTCATTATAGCCAAGGGTGGTTACCACCAACTTAATGATGTTTTAAATTTTAAGTCCCCCCTCGTCTTTCTTGAGGGTGAATGGGGGGTCGTCCCCACCATCGACCCTTATTATAGCCGAGGGGAGTTACTACCAAGCATAACCCCAATTATACTAGGATTAACAAACACAAGATGAGGTACAAATATGACATTCTCATTAGCATTCCAAGTGTTCTGTTGGAGCAACACATTCATTACAACTGTGGTCCGATGGGACATTACAACATTATTGATAGTATTTCTTCAGATGATATGCATTCTAGGGGTTCGAAAAGGGTTCCCCTTTAAGGTTTTCTAGCGTATAGGTTCCAGGGACAACTTCATTAATGACCCTGTATGGGCCATGCCAATTTGGGTGGAGCTTGTTAGGTTTTTGCCACGTCTTTTTGAGGACTAGGTCCCCCACGGCGATTGGCCTTTGCTTCACCCTTTGGTTGTAAAACTTGGTGGACCATTGCTGATAGGCTGCCTGCCTTATCTCAGCGTCTTCCCTCCTTTCCTCGATCAAGTCTAGGTTAAGTCTCCTTTCTTCCATATTTCTCTGGGGGTCATACATTTGGACCCCGTGAGTAGGAAACCCAATTTCGGTGGGGATGATGGCCTCTAAACCATACGCAAGCATGAACGAAGTTTCTCCGATAGGAGTCTTTTTCGTCGTCCTGTAGGCCCATAGTACAGCGTATAACTCCTCGACCCCTCTTCCTTTTTCCTCCTCGAGCTTTTTCTTGATCCCATCTAGGATTGTTCTGTTTGTAACTTTTGTTTGCCCGTTGTCTTGAGGGATGAGAAGAATTGTTTGACACCAACCCTCTCACAGTATTTCTCCATAGACGTATTCTTAAATTGAGTCCCGTTATCCAAGATGAGGGTGTTGGGGAGACCATATCTTCATATAATGTTTTTTCAGATAAACTGGAAGGTCTTCTGCTCGGTGATCATTATCATCGGCTCTGCCTCCACCCATTTTGAAAAATAGTCAATTGCCACGATCAGGTATCGATAGTTATTGATGGCCCTGGGCAAAGCCCTTACTAAATCGATTCCCCACACTGCAAATGGCCATGGGGATGTGATGGAGGTAAGAGGCCGATGGGGCTGGTGAGGGATGGTGGCAAACCTTTGACATTTATCGCACTTTTTTATGTATGTCGTGGCGTCCTTCCCCAGGGTCGGCCACAAGTATCCCTGGGTTACTATCCTCTTTGCTAACGATCTGCCCCCAATGTGGCTCGATCATGACCCCTCGTTCACATCTTGTAGAATGTGAGGGACCTCAGACGGGTGCACACATCTGAGCAAGGGGAGAAATAACCCCTTTTTATATAAGGTGTCTCCGATGACAGTGAATTTTGCAGCTCTGTATCTCAACTTCTTCCTTTCTTATTTGGTCTCTAGCATCTCCCCTCTTTAATGTACCTGACAAGGGGATTAATCCATGAAGCCTCTCTGTCGATGTTTAAGCAAGAGACAAGTGTTCTCGCTGCCTCTTCAATCGTTGGTCGAAGCAAAATTTCCACTGGGACTGTGCTCCTGACATCTGTCCTAGTCGCAGAGGCTAGCCTAGCAAGCGCATCGGCTCGACCATTATCAAGCATATGTATAATATTCAACTTTACCTCTCTGAATCTCTTTAATAATGCCCTTACCCTTTCAAGATATTTTGCCATTCTCTCATCCTTAGCCTCATAGGCTCCCAGTATCTGATTCACTACTAGTCTTGAATCAGTATGGACCAAAATATGGTCAACACTAAGAAACTTAGCCAAGGAGAGGCCTGCTATCAGGGCCTCATATTCAGACTCATTGTTGGAGGCTTTGAAGTTGAACCTTAGAGCGTACTCAATATCTGTACCGTCTAGTGTTGATACTATTAATCCATCCCCACTTCTTCTCTCGCAAGAGGACCCGTCAACGAAGATGTTCCACACTATTTTTTCCTCTGAGAAATTTCCTTCTGTGAGGGACCCCTGTTTAAAGAGATATCTTCCCTCTTCATTTTAAGCCACTTTTTCCCTAGCGGTACTTGTCTCAGCCTTTTCTGTGGATGGGTCAAAAATTCAGCCTTGCCGTGTATCTGTCTTCTCGAGGCTCTTATCTTCAGCCTCATTATCTTCCCAAGTAAATTCAGCCACGAAATTTGCTAATGCCTGCCCCTTAATGGCCATCCTTAGTTGATATACAATGTCAAACTCTCCCAACTCTATATCCCAGGCCATTAGCCTCCCCAATTTTTTGGGCTTGTGTAAAACCCGTCTGAGAGGAAAGCCAATGAGGATGACGATTATTTGGGACTGGAAGTACGGCTTCATCTTTCTTGATGAATGGATCAAGGCATAGGCTAACTTCTCCATCCTTGGGTATCTTTGCTCAACCCCCTGGATTGGCTTACTATTGAAATACACGATCTTCTATACTCTTTCCTTTTCTCTCACAATGGCTGTGTTGATGGCTGATTCTGAGACGGCTGGGTACACGTATAGCCGTTTACTTTGCACTAGTCGTGACAAAAGCAAGGGAGACCCTAAGTATGACTTTAGCTCCTTGAAAGCCTGATCACACTCTTCGGTCCATTCAAAGGCCTTTCTGAGAATTTTGAAGAACGGTAAACACTTGTATGTGGATCTGGATATGAACCTATTCAAAGCAGCCACTCGCCCTGTGAGTCTCTGAACGTCTTTTATAGTCTTGGGGGTCTTTATTTCTATAAGGTCCTTTATCTTCACAAGATTGGCCTCAATGCCTCTTTGGTTGACAATAAACCCCAAGAACTTCCTTGCTCTGACCCCAAAGACACATTTGGCCGGGTTGAGCTTCATCTGGTACTTGTCCATCGTGTTAAAGGTCCTCTTAAGGTCGGCCGCATGATCCTCGGCCTTCAAATTTTTAGTCATCATGTCATCTACATAGACCTCTATGTACTTCCTAATTTGGTCCTCGAACATTTTATTCACAAGGCACTGATACGTTACCCCCGCATTCTTTAGGCCAAAGGTCATGACCCTATAACAGTATGTCCCTTTGTCGGTAACGAAATCCATTTTTTCTAAGTACTCAGGATTCATGAAGATCTAGTTGTACCCTGAATAGGAATCCATGAAGCTCATTAGCTCATGGCCTGCAGTAGTGTCTACTATCTGATGAATGCAGGGGAGAGGGAAGTTGTCTTTGGGATAATGTTTATTGAGGTCTGTGAAGTCTACGCACATCCTCCACTTCCCGTTGGCTTTTGGGACTATGACCGCGTTAAACATCCATTTGGGATAGATAACCTCTCTGATAAACTCAGCACCTTCCAGCTTCTTGACCTCTTCCCTTATAACCTCATATTTTTCTCGAGAATAAATTATCCTCTTCTGCTTGACTGGCTTTGCACCCTTTACCACGTTGAGCTTGTGGCACATGATTTCGAGGTCGATCCTCGACATATCTGCATGACTCCATGCAAAGACGTCTTTTCTTCTCCTTAACAGCTTGATGAGGTCTTCTTTGATGTCTTTCTTTAGAGCTTTGCCTCCTTGGATGGTTTTTTCCGGCTCATCCTCATTGAGGATGATGGATTCTACCTCTTTCGCGACTTCTCCTTTCTTCAGTTTTTTCTCATCCCTGGGGTCAAGGGTATTAATATTGTAAGTAGTTGTTTCCTTCTTGTGCACCTCTCTTTCTTCGGCGGAGTTGAAGTAACATTATCATGCCATCGTTTGGTCCCCCTGAACTTCCCCTACCCTGTAAGGGGTCGAGAATTTTATCATCTGGTGAACAGTGGATGACACAGCCTCAAATTCCTTGAGGTCCACTCGCCCCAGTATAATGTTGTAGGTTGAGAAGACTTGTTTGTCCATCACAAAAAAATTGACCTTATTGGTTATCCATCTCGCCCACTCGTCCCCCATTCTAACATCAGCCTCGTATACTCCTAGGGGATGAACCTTTTCCCCACTAAAACCAATCAAGGGGTGATGGTAAGGGAAGATCCTTGCACGGCTGAGGCCCAAGGCTTTAAAGCACGACCAGAACATCACATCTGTAGAACTACCCCCATCTATCTAAATCCTCGGCACCTCACACCTGTGTACCCTAGTAGTGATGATAAGAGGGTCATCATGTATGGCTAAGAGGCCTTTGAAGTCCATTCTTGAGAACCCCACTATTAGAGTATCCATATCAACCTTCTTCCTCTTGTCTGACTTTGCTTCTATAAAGGTTGAATGCACAACCTTTGTCACGGCCTTGGCTTCGACCACATGGGCCTTTCTATATGCAACCTCTGACCCTCCTCCTATTAGTCCCCCAAAGATCATCCCAACACCGAGTGAGATCATATTGAGTCTCTTGACTGGGTCGTGGTCGTCTCTCGATGGGAGGTCAGGGTCTTCCTTGTCATCTGAAGGGCCGTCTTTTCTATTTGGAGGATCTTCTCTACACATATCACCCCTCTTATTTCTGGGGTCATCCCCTCGGTCCCTCTTGAAGGCACTCTTATCAACGTATTTCCTTAACTTCCCTTCTTTTAATAATTTTTCAATTTTATCTTTCAGAGCAAAGCACTTGTCGGTCACATGGCCATGGTCTTGGTGAAACTCACACCATAGGTTTTTGTTCCTCTTATGAGGGGCCGCCCTCAACTTCTCAGGACACTTCAAGGATCGGTCACTCTTTATCTCATTCAGAATGTGATCGTAACTGACCGTCAGAGGGGTATAGTCGACAAAATTTGTCATCTGCCAGGCTCTTCTTCCCCTCTTTGTTCTTTTTCTGGTACTTACCCCCACTAGTACCTCCTTTCTCATCTTCATATTTTGTGGCCATCGCCTCTTCGATGTTCATCACCTTTCCTGCCGTTGACAGTAATTAAGACATTATCCTCGGAGGGTCTTCAGCAAGCTTCTATAATAGCTTTCCCTTCTGGAGTCCTCCAATGAGGGCTGTCATGGCGATGCTTTCCTCAGAGTCTTCCACCTCCAGCTTTTCCTTGTTAAATCTGGCTATGTAGTTTTTTAGGCTCTCATTCTTCCCTTGTTTAACATAGGGCAGGTGTGTGGTTTTCTTCTGTGGCCTCACTCCAAAGAAAAAGTTATGGATAAACTGGTCTGCCAACTGCTTAAAGTTTTCAATGGAGTTCTTTAGAAGAGACATGTACCGGACATGTGCAGCCCCTGTTAGAGTGCCAGAAAAGGCACAACACCTCATCTCATTTGAGATAGAGTATATGTCTGCCACTGATTGGTACATCTTAATATGGTGAACAGGCTTGGTACTCCCGTCATACCGAGGGGTGACCGCTGGTGGTTTGAACTTGGATGGTGTGGGGAAGTTGACTATCTTCGCTAAAAAGGGTGAGCCTATAGAGTATCCTCTCTGAAGAGGGTCCCGACTCTTCAGTATATCACCAATATTATCCTCTATCCTTTGAATCGAGTCATTCCATGGCCTCATAGGGTCATCCTGGCCGATGTTATCCCCTATCGCTTCTTTGAGGTGGACGGAGGGTTCTGCTGTGGCAGGCCTGCATCGGTTGTTCACTTCTCCCTGACAGTCATCTCGTCCATGAGGTTGTCCCCCATGGGGTCGGCCATCTACTGCCTCCCTTTTTAACCTCACAACACTTCTCGATCGGGATAATTTTTCTCACAAGTCATTTACTGGGCCTAGCCTCTCAAAGGCCTACCCTCTGATCAAATGATCGAAAGCAGAGCCCCTCGGGCGATCGTCGGGATTTTGCCTTCCACACTTCCCTCTGCTCTCTTGGAGAGGTCGTACAGTATTGTTGGAGACCTCATATGACTCCCAACACTCTATAGGGGCCTCCTCCCCCTCCAGATCATCATACTTGTCTTCAGTGAAAGGTTTTCCTTGCCTCCCCAGACGTAGACATCGGGGGTCAGCAACATCCCTTTACCATTGTGGAGGTGGCAAGTCTTCTCGTGGCGCCTGGGGTGGTCCCTTGGACTCATGATGCTCTGGAGCTACTGACGGAGTAATCATCCCCAGTGAGACTCCTGGAGGTCTTAGTATGTTTTGTCTAAGAGCTATAAACTTCTCCTGCATAATCCACTGGCTTGCTGCCAAAGACTTCAGGGTGGCTGCCACATTAGTCATGTCAGACTGAGGTGGTGCCTGATCAGAACTAGGTCCTACTCCACTATCTGGCGGAGGAGGTGGTGGTAGCATCTCTGGTGCCATATTTTTTAGCTATAGAGAGTTGAATGATCAAAAGACTAACGAGCTTAAGAACCTAAATGAGTCTCTTTCAATCGTGAAACAGCTCCACAAAGGGGGAGAACTGGTTCACCACCAGAGTGCCCGATGAGGTCAAGTTGTATAAAGGAAGAGATGTCTTTTCCCACAGACGATGCCAAACTGCTGATGCTAATATTCAGCACCACCGAATAAGTGATGATGAGCTCAAACAATAATAACAATGGAAGCCATAGAGATGTATGTGTGTAAGTGTATAGAAGGGGATGAGTATAGGAGGAATAAGACAATGATGTATAGTGGTTCAGCCAATTAGTCATACGTCCACTGTGAGTGTGTGATCCACTAAGTATGGGCACTAATGGCCTTGGATACAATGCACATAAGCTCACTCTCCCTCTCTCCTGTGTACAAGCAGAGTTTTTAGCTAGGGTTACCAATTTTTGATCCCTTTGCACGGTTATAGGTGACAAATATATATAGGTTTTGGGGGGAGTAGTGTACCCCCCAAGCATGCATGGTGCATGTGAGCTATGATCTAGCCAATCCCCTGCTGACACCTGGAGGTGCCATATGTGATTAATGATGACATAATATTCCCTCACATGAGGGGGTGATATGGTTATAACGATCTTATCCACGTGTCATAGGAGTCTCACGCGAACTATTCCACGTATCTCCCAAATCACGTGTTGTGATAATGTCACCCTCGGCCTATGTTTCGAGGCTGAGGGCAAAGTTCCTGTTGGCAGCAAGCCAGGCCTAGTCTGGGTTTCGTTCTGTCGTACACTTGTAGGGTCATCCAGACCACGATGAGGGGTCAGCCCGCTGAAGGGTCGTTTGGGCCTGAGGAGGGGTCGACCCCTTGAAGAGTTGTCCGAGACATGATGAGGTGTCGGCCCACTGAAGGGTCATCTGGGACTGATGAAGGTCGGCCCCTTTCAGGGTCGTCCAAGACATGATAAGGGTTCGGCCCCCTGAAGGGTCGTCTCGACTTGATGAGGGGTCGGCCCCTTGAAGGGTCGTCTGGGATTGATGAGGGTTCGGCCCCTTGAAGGGTAGTCTGGGTCTGATGAAGTTCGAACCACTGAAGGGTTGTCTGATATTAGCTGAGAGATCATCTTAGCCTTGTCCATGTGGAGGACGCCCTCGGCCTGGCCGAGGGTATTTATGGGTATATCATTCATCTTTTTACTGATTATTGTTTGCTATATCCATTTTGGGACGATAACACCTTCAACGTAATCAAGTAGATTAGTTTTAATTAGAATGGTTTCAAATTAATCTTTCCAAAGAAGATAATTTGATTCATCAAGTTTTACAGAAATGTAATTGTTTATGTTTGAGATCTGAAGAGATGGAAGATGAAGGTTTTGTGGAAATGATGTTTGAGGCATTTTGAAACTTTTATTTTGAAGATTAAACCATGGATATTATGTTGATGGAGGTTTCTTAGAGAAGAATTTACAGTTTTATAGAGAGAAAGATAGAAAGCTCTCATCCCACGAAAGGTTTTGATATTGTATTCATTGTATTGTATAATTACAGATATAATATAACTATATATACAAAGCCAAAAAAATCGATTATATAAAATAGTTACAATAACTTCTTAACTAGCATTGGGTTTAGTTATAACAGTTCGAACTAACTTCTGAGTATGCCCCATGTCTTCATGAGGTGGAGTAGCTGTTGCACCAATATTGGTGAACAACCATGAACTTCTTTTCTTGAAGACTCCCACATATTTATTTTTCAAAGAATGAGAACCAAATTAAAGTCAAATCCATTATTTTTCTATATTTTAATATTTATTATGATGCATCTTTGGGTGGAGTCATAGCAATAGTGATGTTATTGCTATCATAATGTAACCCATCTTGCATAAAGGTATCATCAACTCATATGCAAAACTGGATATTTTTTCATTTCACAAACCAAATCCCACCCCAAATTACATAAATATTCTTCAACCGGTAACTGATATTGTGAAGGGTTATTAAACAAAGCAACAACTATAAAGACCATCTCAACAAATAAATTGGACATTTAAAATATATTTGTGGGAGCACGGGAGTTAAAAGATTTATTGGTGAGTTACCATTAATGTAGAGAGAGAGAGAGAGAGAGAGAGAGAGAGAGAGAGAGAGAGAGAGAGAGAGAGAGAGAGTCATATGACACATCAACTTCTGGGTAGAAGTTAAAATGGCGAGGAAGGGATGGTTAAAAACATAAGGATTAAAAAATTTCGAAGTCAACAATCTTGTTTAAGGAATTTTTATAGTGGTGAAGATATACACATGGTCATGAATTTAGGATAAGGATAATATTTATAGCGCATGGGAGACTGAAGAGATGGGGTGTGTGCCTAACACCTTCTCACTCTATAACATTGTCTCCTGTGGTGACGATTAAATTCAACACAAATTATCAAGAAAAGGCAATCACCAGAACAAATAAAGAATGTAAAGAACGCCAATCACATGACATAATATTTACGTGGTTCAGTAAGAATGCCTACGTCCACGGTGGTGCTCTCGATATTATTTCTCTATACTCCGAGGAGTGTTTTACAGGGAAAATAATACATGCCTTTTGCCCCAGGCTTAGGGTTTGTAATATACATATTTGTTCTCGGGGAGTGGGGGTGTTGGACTCCCCCACTTCAGTCCAAAGCCCCTAGAATATATGCATACGAGATTTTAGGAACTTGACTGAGTCGTAATTGAATTGATTGGGATGTGAGGCTCCCATACTTTGGGCCATTTTTATTGGGCTACTCGTCCTGGGCCAGAATGATAAATTGAGGTACCCACAATTTCCCCTAAAGTTGTTGGGCAACAATTCGGGCTCAATAATTTTAAATGATTTGTCATAATGGCATTTTTGTAAATTGTTCAACATTCTCCAAGATTAAAGAGCCTCTTCTGAACTGATTTAGGCAGCAACCCGCTTCGTTTCCTGTGGGCTATGATTAGAAACGTTTAAAAATCCTTCGGAGAAGTGTTTTCTTATTGTCGCTTCAGGTTTTTCCATATTTCCAACCTTCTCCAAGCTCCCGCTTTTGATCTTTCATTCCCAGGTTTTCGTCTTCCAATTTCAATCTTCTTCATCGTCTTTGCTTGTGGCTTTGCGTCATCCCAAGCTAAGTTTTCACTTCATAAGTTCCTCTTACTCTTTCTCTTTACTTTTTCTATTAAAATTTCTTTGCATTTGTAATTATGGTTTGTGAATGGAGAAAATAGGCAATAAATCAGTACCTGAATTTAGTAAGTTTTATAACATTCCAGATTGGGTAGATATTGAGTGTGCCCCTGTCCCTCGTAATGTTAGAGAGATTGAGGATGCTCACTGGATTCATGTTCTCTTATTGTCCTAAGGGGATCTTACTTTCCCCCTAGCAATTTGTTTTTGCATTTCTTTGGTTATTTCAATATTGTCCCTGCACAGTGTTCGCCAAACGTTTGGAAGATTGTTAATGGTGTCCATAAAATAAATCAGCTCTATGGCACCAATCTAGGGCTTATCGAGATCTATTTTTGTTATTATTTCTTGTGAACAAGTTCTAGTCTTCTTTACCTCAAGGCCGAGAAACCTGATAGGGTATAAGTAGTAAATCTACCTGATTCCCACAAGGATTACTGACAAGAGGGTTTTCTTACTAGAAATTGGCAGTTTCCTCCCCATATTGAGGGGTCGAGGTCTGACAGGTTCATGGTCCCCTTTTATGGGGAGGAGTACATAGGTAGGCTTAGTTTTTGCTCTGCTCATTGATCTTCTGTCTATGCATGACTCTTCACATATTTCTCTTTCTTTCTTTTCAGCGAAGACAAAGAACTCAGAACCTGCTCTCAGTGAGGTTCGAGCTATTGAGTTAGTCAAAGCTTGGAAAATTAGGGAGCTCTTGGCTGACGGTGAACACCTTCTATTAATGGCTTTTCTCTTGGAATACAAGAATGTTAGGTCCATCTTTATCGCGCGACCTATGGATAGCATCCCTGAGCTAGACATTTCTGAAGAGGTTGTTGCAGACCCCATCTAATTAGACGAGGAAGAAAGCAGCTCTGGTGAGGAGAGCGAGGGTGCTGATAGGGGCGGTGGTGAGGTTGGTTTCGTTGAGGATAGATCTGGTGGCGAGGAATCTCCTAGCTCGAAAGAACTTTCATAGGCTCAAGCGTCTTCGAGTGAATCGAGTAGTCCCAACGAGGAAGATATGGCTCCTCCCAGGAAGAATCTAATTCGTGATGATGATGATATGATTCTCTCTCGCCGGTCGAATAAGTAAAAATCTTACGGCGGAGAGATTGCAACTGGTTCTCAGTCTGCTGCTCATGAGCAGGAGAAGAAGAAGAAAGATGAAGAGCAGTTGATGGAGAGGGAGAGAAAAGAGGAAGAGAGGAAGAAGGTAAAGGAGAGAAAGTAAGTTAAGAAGGGAAATAAGGAGAAAGAAGAGGAGAGAAGGAGAGAGGAGGTAAGAACGAAGGCAGGGTAAGCGTTGGTGCATGTGTCTTCTTTGCCCGAGGGGGCTCTATCGACATCTTTCCTTAGTTGGATCCTGCGTTGCTCGAGAGAGCAATTTTGCCTACTAGTCGTCAGAAGGCAATGCGGATAGACCAGCTAGCTCTGCAGGCGAGTCAGAATCTAGCCTTAGTAAGTCTGTCTTCGCTTTTTTATGCTTGGAATATTTTATTCAATGCTTCTCTTTCTTAATGTTTTCTCTTTTTTGCTATTCATGACTGACTTCACCGTCCTCCATCGCACCTGCGATGAGCTGGTGAAGAGGAATGCTAATTTGGAAAAGCAAAATGCTTAGCTGAAGGGGAAGAGTGTCGAGCTAGAGGCCTATTTGAAGACTGCCAATGATGCTCTGCGGTTTTTAGATCTCACCCTTACCGAAGCTATCGGGTGAAGGAGGCGGTGATCAAATAGCTCAACGAGCTGCTGTAGTCCTACGATATGGTCTTTAAGAGCAAGTTAGTTGTGGTGGAGGAGAATAGGGTGCTGGCAGAGAAGGTGGAGGAGATCTCGTACAATGCCGGATGGGCTGTTACGTACGAGGATACTGAGGTTCAAATAAGCTATATCAGTCGACTAAACTTTAAGAAGGGTTGGAACAAAGCTCTCCTGGCTGCCGGAGTGGATATCGACTCCCCATTATTCGACGAGCATGATCCAGATCCGAAACCTATTGTGGATGAGGCACCTTCCCCTGCTATTGATGGAGGCATTCCCGCTACTCTGATTGTTCCGGCTGATGCTCCTTCTATCCATGGAACATCAGTTGCTCCACCTGAGGGAGGTGTCCCTGCTGCTATAGACAAGGGAAAACAACTGATGACCTCGGAGAAAACCTATTGTGTATTTTTGCTTTATTTGTACTGTCCTTCTGATTACCGATGTACTTGGAACGTTCCATTTTAATGAAATAAAAATACTTTACTTTCTACATACTGATTCTTCTACTCTTTAATTCTTTTTATGGCTTGTAGTTGATTGATGTGGATGAGTATATACCTGCTACCTCTCAATTGGGAAGGATCCTCGGTCCTAATGCGAGCATTCAAGTTCACTAAGCCTTTGTAAGGATTTGTAATCCCCTTAGGTCGAGGACCAAGATCTTTAAATATCAGTCCGAGCTCGTCGCCAAACTAAAGGATAGACTTTAGGAGATGGAAGAGTTTGGTGCTTCTGTTCAAGAATAAGTGAACCTTCTGAGGGATAAACTTCTGGATGCCTCCGAGATCAATCAAGTTAGATAAGTTCTTCAAAAGGAGAATAAAACTCTAAGGAGGGAGGTGTCAAGACTCGGGAGCATGCGCCGAGCGTTTCACCTTAAGTTTTGCTAGGTTCCTCCTTATCAGATGGTCCACGAGCTGGTACATCACCGAGCATCACCCCTCAAGTTTTACGGGGTTCCACCTCATCGGTTGGTCTGTGAGCTGCTACAGATGCATGGGGTCCAACTAGGGAGATGGATGAGCTTCGAGAAGATGTTCATCGAGCATATGTGATAGCTACCAAGCTCCAAAGAGATGTCACACAGCTAAGGCACCTATTCAAGAAAGGTCCTCGATGAGTGTGGGTTGACGGTTATGATCAGGGTTGGGCAGATGCTCCAACGAGGTTAGCAGAGTTTGAGGATCTATCCTTTATTAGGGGATGGTTGAATGCTCTCAGGGAACTGAAAGTCCCTAGGAACTCATTCCTCTAGTATCGTCATGAGATCTCCCATTCGACTCTGATGCCTAACCCTTTCCGGAGGGATGACCAGTGGGTCCCCATAAATGTTATTCCCAGGCAGCTACTGAAGCCAGGTGCAAATGAAGTAGAGTTAGAATTAGCTCCCCATCCAGATAATGGCCGAAGAGCGCAAGTAACTGATTACCTTGTTCAGAGACCTAATCCCCAATAGGGTTTACTTAATTCATTCAATATAACTCTTGTTATAAATGCAGTGAAGTAATAAAATATTTATGTTTTGGGTAATTCGCCAACTAAACTTGCGTTGTAAATTTTATACTTCATTGATTTTTGTAATTATCTTGGGCTCTTCATAGCCGACTAGATTTTATGTGGTTAGAGTTATTTTATTATGCGAGTATCCTCCCAGTCCAATATGCTTATGAGATACCATTCTGCCCTACTTTACCTTTTAGGTTGTGTCGTCACACTCCCTTAGGCCTAAGTATGGAAATGGAGAGGATACACCTAGTGTTGGATTTTCTATCCGATCAGGTTTTTTGAGCCAAACATCGTTTGGCGACCAATTAAATTTGGCCGAGCTGCCTAAAGGTTCCCTGTAGGACTTCATATATTGCTAGAGGCAATGCTAAAAGGTTGTTCATGTTTCATAACAAAAACCGCTTTTATATATTATGCATGTCGCTTGGAAAATATGTGCAAGTTATAAAGTTCATAATACACAATTAACACTTTATGGAATGCTACTGCCAAACAATCTTTTATTAATTAAACACAATAAAAATGAGTTGCCAATTCCAGTAATGTGATAAAAGATCAATGAAGAGAAACTAGAAATATAATTTTTTAAGGTTGGCCGCGTTCCAAGCTCGGGGTATCTCTTTGCCCTCCAACATTTCTAAGTGATAGGCTCCTTGTAGGTCGTCTCTTGTCACCTTGAATGGTCCCTCCCAGTTTGGACCCAGCTTGCCATCAGATGGTTTTACTGCACTGCCAAGAACTTTCCTTAGGACATAGTCCCTAACCTGGAATATTCTTGTATTGACCTTCTTATTATAGTGTTTTGCTAGCTATTGATGATAGCTCGCTAGTATCACTACAGCTAATTCTCTGCGTTCGTCATCTAGGTCTAGTTCAACGAGTAATGTTGCATCATTCTGGCCCTGGTCGACTAAGGTGGACCTCATGGTTGGGAGGCCAGCTTCTAAAGGGATGATTGCCTTTATTCCATATGTTAGTGCGAATGGGGTTTCTCTAGTTGCTCACCGTGGGGTAGTAGGGTAAGTCCATAAAATATGGGGCAGCTCGCTCGCCCATGCCCCTTTGGCTCACTCTAATCGCTTCTTCAGTCCATCGATCACAGTTTTATTGGAAGCTTTAGCTTGGCCATTGCTTTGAGGGTATGCTACCGAGCTGAAATAGTGCCTAATTCCGTCGTCGTTGTAAAAACTCTGGAAGAGGCCGCTCTCGAACTGCGTTATGTTCTCAGTGATGATGGTTCTAGGAATTCCAAAGCGAGTAATTATGTTGTTCCATATGAATCTCATCATATTTATGTCTCTGATGTTTGCCAGCGGCTCTGCCTCAATCCATTTGGTAAAGTAGTCTATCGCGACCAACAGATACTTGTGATTACCGACAACGGTAGGAAGAGGGCCCACAATGTCCACTCCTCATTGGGCGAAAGGCCAAGGGCTGGTAAGTGATCTTAAGTCGTTGGCAGGTTGGTGGACCGTAGGAGCATGTAGTTGACATTTTTTCTCACTTGCGAGCATATATCCCAGAGTCTTTCTGGATGTAAGGCCACCAATAACCTTCTTTTATTTCTCAGAAGGTTAGCGATCTGCCTCCAATATGGCTCCCACAGATTCCTTCATGAAGCTCGTGCAAGACTTGCTCGATGTCCTTCGGGTGAACGCATTGGAGTTAAGGTCTAGTGAAAGATTTTTTATACAATTTTCCCTCAGGAGATAAGTGAAAGCGAGTAACTTTGACTCTTATCTGATGAGCGGGTTTCTTATCGTTTGGTAGTACACCATCCTTCAAATAGTCCCTTAGGGGGTCCATCCAACTAGGTGCTGATTCAATCTGAAGAATATGGCCCATGTTCGATAGCTCGTCGCTCTGGTTGATGCTCGGCTGAGCGAGGAAGTCGATAGGGATTTTTCTCTTTAAGTTATAGTTGATTACTGAACTCAAGGCTGCTAGAGCATCAGCATGACTGTTTTGTCCTCTGGGAAACTTCTGGACACTGACTTCCTCGAAGTTGGATATTAATTTCTTTGCTAAGGCGAGGTAGGTTGCCATTCTCTCATCCCTCATGTTGAAGTCTCCACTTATCTGATTGGAGACCAATTGTGAGTCACCGAACACCTGTAGTTGTTTTGGGGCACCCAATGCCTATGCCTTTTGCAGGCCTACTATTAATGCTTCATATTCGGCTTCGTTGTTATAGTCTTAAAATCTAAGTCTGATTCCTTGCTAGAGGATTGTATCTTCTTGGGTAACAAGCACAATGCCTACTCCTTCCCCCTCGGAGTTGGAGGCTATATCAATAAACAGTCGCTAAATACCCTTTGCTGAGTGATCTTCCCTCTTATCCACGGTTTACAGTTGGTCGCTAGTCTATTCGCCTGTAAACTCTGTGATGAAGTTGGTGAGGACTTGCCACTTGATTACATTCCTTAGTTGGAACTGGATGTCAAATCGTCCGAGCTCGACTGACCACTTTAATAGTCTACCGAAAAGATCTGCTTTCCGCAGGACTGCTTTAAGGGGGTGTGACGTAAGGACAATAATAGAGTGCGCTTCAAAGCAGTGCTACAGTTTCCTCGAGGCTAGTACTAGTGCAAAGGCGAGCTTCTCCAGTGGTTGGTATCGCTGCTCGGCGTTCAATAGGGTCTTGCTCGCATTGTAGACCGGGTGTTGGATTCACGTTCTTTTGCATACCAGTGCAGAACTGACAGCGTGGCTGGAAATAGCAAGGTATAGGTACAGGAAATCGTTCTCTTAAGGTATCATTAGCAAGGGTGGTGTGCTGAGATAAGCTTTGAGCTCTTCTAATTCTTTCGAGCAATCTTGATTCCAATCCACTGTTTTTCGCATCTTCAATAACTAGAAGAATGGATGGCACTTTTTGGATAACTTCGAGATGAATTGATTTAAGGTGACGAGAATTCCCGTGAGCTTCTGTACATATTTTATCGTGCGGGGAGGCTGTACCTTGTTGATTGCATTAATCTGGTCCGGGTTGTCCTCAATGCCTCTCTCGCTACCCAAGTACTCGAGAAATTTTCCTGACTGGACACGGAAGGAACATTTGCTCGCATTGAGTTTCATTCGGTATTTCCTGAGGATTTTGAAAGTCCTTGATAGGTGTGAGAGGTGGTCTTCTTTGTGCCTGCACTTGACGAGCATATCATCGATGTAGACTTCCATGGTATCTCCCATTTGGTCTTTAAACATCTTGATGACCATCCGCTGATAGGTTTCTCCTGCATTTTTTAACCCAAAGGGCATAACTTTATAACAGTATAACCCAACGATGGTGATGAACGTTGTCTTGTCTTGGTCTGGTGCATACAGAGGAATCTGGCCAGGAAACTCATTCTTTCATGAGCTATTGTGGCGTCCACCAACTGGTCAATCTTTGGGAGGGAGAAATTATCCTTAGGGCATGCCCTGTTAAGGTCAGTGAAGTCAATACCAATTCTACATTTTCCATTATTCTTTGGAACCACTACTGATTTGGACTTCCATTTAGGGAATTGAACTTCCCGTATGGATCTTGCATCCAGCAGCTTCTCTACTTCCTTTTCTACAGCCTTGGCCTTCTCGAGCGTAGTTCGTCGTGCCTTCTGCGCGATAGGCCTGAAAGTGGGGTCGACGTGCAGTCGATGACAAAACCACACTGGGGTCAATTCCACGCAGCTCGTACGGTTCCCACGTGAAAACATCTAGATTTCTCCTCAATAGTACAGTCAATTCCTTCTTCTCTCGATCTGTGAGAGAAGTTCCAATCAAGAACATCCTGTCTTTTTTGCTACCATAGGTTGTGATTTCTTCCAGGTTCTCAATGACTCGCTCATAGAGGAGGAGCCTAGTCTCCTCCACTCCGGGTCTTCCGTATTTTAACTACTACTTTGAAGGTATCAAACCTTCTTGTTCCTCAACCTTCTCGTCCTTCTTTTTTAGTTTTTGGCGGATGGCCTCTATGAAGCACCTTCTTGCCATTGCTTGATCTCTGTGGATCTCCATTACTCCTCGCCCAGTCACATACTTGAGTTTCTCATGGTAGGTCGAGGGGATAGCCTTCATTGCATGTAGCCATCCTCTGCCGATGATAGCTTGGTAGGGAAAGTCAATGTCGACTACCAGAAACTCGATCATCTTGGAGACACTTTCTGCCCTCACTGGCAGTACGATCTTTCCCAAAGGGATGGTTACTTTCCCAGCAAAGCCAACTATAGGGACAATGGCTTCTTTCAAGTCGACAATGCTTAACTTCAATTTCCTGAACAAGTCGAGATACATTACCTCGGATGAGCTTCCTTGGTCGATGAGTAACTTGTCGACGTCATAGTTTGCTATCGGAGTGTAATGATCAAAGCATCATGATGTGGGGTTCTTACTCCCACTAAGTCTTCGTCCGTGAACATGATGTGTTTACTGTAGTCAACGTTATTTGCTCACCGTCGCTTCCCTGATTGTGTCTTTACTGGATCAATCTGAAAATCTTGCATTAATGCTGTAAGCTTTTTCACTTCCATTCGAGCTGAGTTTCCATGAATCTATTTTTGATCAGATGCCCCATGAATCACTGCGAGTTCATAGCCAACATCATCCTCGAGCACGTTGTCGGGACTTGTGCCTCCATTGGCAGCAACTTTCTCTGCTTTTTTTTCCACAAACTCATTCAGGTGCCCGGTATGGGCCAACTCTTCAAGGTGAGACTTAAGATCCTTGCAGTACTCAGTCTTATGTCCTCCTTCCTTGTGAAAAGTGCATCTCAGCACATTATTTCTCTTTGAGGGATCTTCTCGCATCTTTCTGGGCCACTTGATGAATGGCTCATCCTTGATCTTTGCTAGGATCTTATAGATTGGTTCTTTGAAGACATTGTTTACTTCCGAAAATGCTTTTAAAACATTGTTTTTGTTTTCATTCTTGGATCCACCCTTGCCCCCATTCTTGCCTCCTCTCTTCTGGTTTTCTGCCTTATCGTTGCCCTTGGTAGCGAGCTAAGCTCGTCCATTCTCCCCTACACTGAGGCCGGTCACATCCTCAACTTTGGCATACTTCTCGATGCGAGCCATAAGGTTATCGATGGTTGTGGCCTCCTTCTTAGTCAGGGATTAGTGTAAGAGGCAAGAGCTGGGTAGGCCAATCTTGAAGGAGGCCACTGCTACTTGCTCTGAACCATCCTTAACTTCATTGAACAACTCCCAGTATCTTTTTACGTAATCCCAGAGGTTCTCTTGGGGCATCTTCTTCATTGTTAGCAAGGCATCCATCCTCTTTGGATGGGAGCTGCTGGTAATAAAGCGAGCCATGAATAGTTCTGTCAGGGACTCAAAGTTCCTGATGGATTTGTGAGGGAGTCTCTCGAACCAATTATGGTTCACATCATGAAAACTCAAGGGAAAGATGCAGCACATTAGTGCGTCCCTGTAGTTCCAGAAAGTCATGGCCTTCCTGTACTGCCTAACGTGATTGACAGGGTCAGTCTTTCCGTCATAAATCTTAAATCTCGGAATTGCAAACTTATTAGGGGCTTGTCCTTCTTCTATCTCCCTTGAGAAAGGGGATTATATCTGGGTCCTGAGAGCTTATCGGTATAGCTCTCTGGTCGATTTGACACCCGGATGTGCTGGGTGCTGGTCCATTTCTTTTCGAACCAAATTTTGTATATCCTCATCTCCTCGAGCTGGGCTCCTACAACGGTGATCTCGTCGTTTTTGCTCGAGCAAGTCATCATCTGAGACATGTTCTTCAATTATTTGGGATCCGTGTCTAAGTCTTCTTCCTCGACTGCGAGATTTTCTCGCCTGAGGGCTAGGAGTGCGGTATTGGCGTCGCCTGGAGATATGATAGAGCTCTTTATCCATCCTTTCCAATCTCCTTTTGAGGCGAGCATTGTCATCCTCTTGCTTGCGAGCAACCTCTCCTTTCTCCTGGAGCCTTGCCTCATAGGCATCGATCAACCTGGAGATTTGTGTGGACCTCGCAGGTCTTTGAATTTCTTCTGAGGCTTGCCACTCTGGGCGAGCCCTCTGATCTGAACGTCAAACTTCAGATCTGATCCTGCGAGGGGCAGGCTACTCTTGGATATCCCCTGCCATAGAGGCATTGCTACTATGACCAGACATTCCAAATTCTTTATTGGTGAGGGCTTTCTTAGAGGAAGACAAATGTTTCCCACAGACGAAGCCAATTATGGTGACGATTAAATTCAGCACAAATTATCAAGAAAATACAATCACCAGAACAAATAAAGAATGTAAAGAACGCCAATCACACAACACAATATTTACGTGGTTCAGCAAGAATGCCTATGTCCACGGTGGTGCTCTCGATATTATTTCTCTATACTCTGGGGAGTGTTTTACAGGAAAAATAATACATGCCTTTTGCCCCCAGACTTAGGTTTTGTTATATAAATGTTTGTTCTCGGGGAGTGGGGGTGTTGGACTCCCCCACGTCAGTCCATAACCCTTAGAATATCTGTATACGAGATTTTAGGAACTTGGCTGATTCATAACTGAATTGATTGGGATGCGAGGCTCCCAGACTTTGGGCCATTTTTATTGGGCTACTCATCTTGGGCCAGAATGATAAATCGAGGTACCCACATCTCCGAGCCCACATCTTGTTTGTTTTCGCACGCATTAGTTGTCTCTTATTCTATGTCTTCAGAGATGCCTACTTATTTTGCATGTTTTGAGTAAAAATAGGTTTTTGACTCTTACATATATACATTCACACACTTCTCATCATCGTCGAAGATTGTTTTTATGTCCTTTAGGAGCCCGCGATCTGCACGAGCGGAAAGAGAGGGGCCGACATGGCCTCAGAGATATAATTAAAAAAAATTGTTCTTAATTGTTACTAGATATGGTATTTTTGTCCTATCATAAAAGTAACTTACAATTCATGATAATTTTATATTATAGTTTTTTTGGCTGTAATCCCATCTCTAAAGATTTGTTAGGCTCCACTCCCATGTATTTATGAAATTGTAATAAGTCCCATAACCACCCAAAATCGCTCTGTAACCACCACTCTTTCTTTTCGCAGAGAATGACACTTATCTCATATTTGTTACAATATTACCAACAACTAAAAAAATAAAACGATGAGAGTGTCCACAAGTGAATCTTAAAAAATGGGATTAAATAATTAAGATCCCTATTATTACCCCTCCACCACTACAACTACTACCACCACCACACACAAACCCATTTTAGTTAGGGAAGAAAAATTTTAATTTCTAAGAATTATAAGTTCCTCCCCAAAACTTTAAACAAAATGGAAATTCTAAAAAGAGAGAATTTATTTTCTAGGAATCCTAAGTTCCCTCCAAAATCTCGAACTAAACAAGGCCTTCAAAAAAAATACATCCAATAATCAAGAAAACAAATTCCAAAATAAAAAATATAATATTAGTTAAAAACATTTCACAATCAAACAAGTATACGAGAAATAAATTTTTTTCACACATAATCATTTTCATTTTGATGACATTTAATCGAGTCCAACTTAGGTACTTCACCTCCGATGAAGTGTCCATGTTTCCTTGGCCAAAACTCTTTTAGAATCACGAAGCTTAAGTGCTTCAAATAACATAAGCTTATAGCTAATATTCCATGCTAAATTCTTTCACAGTTATAAGGTTGTTAATAGTTGTTACCTTAAATAATAAATAGGGGAACTATTAATTAGTTTTTTTACTTAAATACATTATTATTTTATTATTTTTGACTTTAATAAAACTTAATCAATTTATTAGATTTTAATATATTTTTTGTCACTAAATGTTAGCAGATATCACTTTTAGTACGAAATGTTCACATATAGTGATGAAAAATATTAAAGTCTAATAAATTGATTAGTTTGTATTAAAGTCTAAAATAAAAAATAATGATGTATTAAAGTAAAAAAAATAAGTTTTTACTGTCTAGCCCCTTGACTAGACATTTTGGAGAGTTTAACCGTGTCAAACAAATTTTAAAACAATTAGGTTCATATAAATATCCTTTTTAAGCATTTCAATCATTTTGTTATTATTAACCTAATTAGCGATTGACAGCTCCCCTAATAACTTACGATCTTCTTTCTTCTTTTTACTTCTCTTTAACCAGTTATTCTTCTTCTTTCTTTTCGTTCTCTCCAAGAAAGAAGAAATCAATTCTTTCGAAGAAGCGAATACGTAAATACATTTACCTCTTAGAAGTTTTCTTCTGTTTTCCTGAGAATATATCAATTTTATCCTAAACTTACCCTTGTCATAATTCAATCATTTGTAAGTTTATACTTATTATCAATAATTATTTTGCATGTCAATAAATTACAATAGGTGTATGCACTTTGTTTCGATTCAATTAAATCATATTGTAATTGGGTAATGCATGTGATTGAAAAACTTTAATATTGATTGAATGCATTGATTTTGTGTTTTGATAATGTGTTTTGTAAATTTACATCAATATGTTTTGACTGTGTATTGTATGTAATTATTTTCGATTCAATCAAATCATTGTAATTGTGTAATGCATGTGCTAGAATAACTTCAATATTTACTGAATATTTTGATTGTATTTTTTGATAATGTGTTTTATAAATTTATATGAATATGTTTTAACTATGTGTTGTATGTATTTAGTTTCGATTCTAAATAACCATTATAATCGTGTAATGCATGTGTTGGAATAACTTCAATACTGGTTGAATGATTTTATTATTTTCTTTGACTATGTGTAATTTTATATGAATATGTTTTGACTATGTGTTTCGATGTTTAGACATAAAACATCAAAACATGGTGTTTTGATTTTATAACAAGTTTTGTATGTATATGTTTTGATTGTGTGTTGCATATGTGCATGTACATTATGTTATAGTGTTGTGTCACAAAACATAAAGTACACGTATATGTATATAGCTCACAATAAAATTGAAATAAAGTACATGTATAAATACATAAAGTAGATGTGAAATTATACCAATTTAGTCTCATTATGTTTTGATTTTCAAACAGCTGTGTATATATATGTTTTGATTTTGTGTTGCGTTTGTACATGTTCTTTATATTATAGTGCTGTGTCTTAAAACATAAAGTACACGCATATGTATATAGCTCACAATAATATGGTAATAAAGTACACACATAAAGATATAAAGTACACGTGAAATGATACTGATTTATTCTCATTGTATATGAATTTCTTAACAAGTCGTGTATGCATATGTTTTGATTGTGTGTTGCATATGTGCATGTACTTTATATTATAGTGATGTGTCATAAAACATAAAGTACACGCATTTGTAGATAGCTCACAATAAAATTGCAGTAAAATAAACATATAAAGATATAAAGTACACGTAAAATTATACTGATTTATTCTCATTTTGTGTGTTGACATTATTTTGGCAATATGTTAATGTGCATTTACTTTGTTACTAAATCTTCATGACTCAATAGACTTATCATGTTTTAACTAGGCATATGTTTGTTCGCTCCAACGACATTAACCAATCTTCACTTTTAATAAAAGCATGTTTTTTTTCATTTAATACAGGTCATAATGGAAAGTTCTAGGATTGGAGGTGTTATTATTTGGATAATATGGCTTGCATTGAAATGTTTATGCAGTGAGTTGTGTATTAAGTTTACGGATTTGAAAATTGGGTCTTTTTTTTATTGAAGTACTCATTTGGAGATGAAATGTCAGTTCATATTGGATTGTGACAAAGATTCCCATTGTATGTTTTGGTCTTACGTGATTGTCAAAGCTAATTTTATTTGGATATATGTCTTTGATTCAGAAACTTTTCCCACTAATATAACTAATGAACAGGTTGAATTCACTTATAGAATTCGCGAACGGTTTGACTGTACTTATACAAGTTGCGAGAGAGTTAACTGCAGTGATACAAGTAGAGAAATGGTAGACTGTTTATCATCAATTACCGCAAGTGATCTTAGTAGTTGTGTTAAAAATGATTTTTATATTGGAGGTGTGGAGCCGAGTATGCCAAAAGCTTATCCCTCCAATGATTGAAAGAAGTATATAAGTCATAAAGTGCAGTGTTTGAAGGAGATGTATCTGAGTTTTAAGATAAATTCCGCAAGTATGCTGTTGAGGTTGGTTTCAAATATGTATATTTAAAGAATGATAAAACTCAGGTAACAACACAGTGCTATATAAGGACTACTGAGAATTGTATATGGCGAGTTCTTGCTTCATTATCGTCAATAAATGGTTACTTTTATGGACGAGTTTGAATAATGAGCGTACTTGTAAGGGTTCTATCGTAGTCCATTAAGCAAAATGATAGACACTCCAAGTTGGTTTTAACATTGCTGGCTGATGAGCTTAGAGATAAACCATTGCTGATGCCAATTGATATAGTCAAAGATATGGAGAAGAACTATGATCTTGATATAGGCTATCATTATGCATGGCATGGGAAAAAGATAGTTGTTGCTGAGTTACATGGTGATGAAAAGGTTTTTTATGCATTAATCAACGATTATAGGAAACTTCTCTATCAGTATAATCCGGGATCGCATTGCATTCTTGATGTGGAACCGAAGAGAAAATTATTCATGAGAATTTTTGTAATGTTTACAGGATCCATTCATGGATTTCAGTACTGCAGGGTTATTTTGTTTCGTGATGGTGCCTTTTTACAGAGTTTCTACCATGGAATGATTTTGTCGCTAACCGCAAGGAATGTGAACAATGATAAATGTTAAGTATTCAAGTTTACTTTATAATATTATGCGTGTACTTTGAGATTCTCTGTTTGTTCTTTGAACAAAATATAAAGTACACGCATAATATTATAAATTACACATGAACTTCATTTTACTTTTACGTGTACTTTATAATGTTATACGTATACTTTGAGATTCTGTGTTTGTTAATTGCAAATAATGCGAAGTACACTCATAACATTACAAAACCTTTTTACTTTTACGTGTACTTTTCATTTGTTTTAGGTGGGATTTTCTTTTAGTTTAATTACCACCAAGTATAATTAAGGGAGAAAATTTAATTAGGGAGGTTAATATCCTCACAATTATAGGGGCATATAATTGAGAGTGATGGGGTAATTAAGTGTAACACTTACGTATGAATTTTGAGAATAAATTCTGAGAAATAAAATAACGAACTGGGTGAATACGTTTGGGTATAGTAGTAGGGCGACACTACTCACTTAAATTAATTATGGATGAAAAACTAATTAATTTGGATTCGGGGATTAGAATCAGGTGTTATATTAATTTCGGTCCACGAAAGCGAGCCCCAGTATATTGGTTGGGTGACACCAATAATAATTTAATTAATTAATGTGAAAATTAATTAATAATCAAAGTTGGACCATAAACTCGAGCGACTAAGTATAGGTTAGTGTTACAGACTCAATACATGGTAAAGCCAGTATATTTTATATTTATATATATACGGTGTGCGATAGTATATATATGGTGTGTGCATATAAATATCAGTGATTAGATATTATTAATATATATACTCTAGTGCTGTCGGAGGAGGTTGTGCGATGTGGGTGAATCCCCTAGCTTGAGCAGTAGGGCGAGTATATCGCCAGTTCATAGCGTCCGTTATATGGGTGAGGGGCTTATCTCACTTTCAGGGAAGGAATATGACCGCCTCCATTATGTTCATATTTTTGTCCAAGTTAGTGAGCGATTCTGACTTGGGTAACTAGGTTATGCGAGTACACCCAGTGTGATAGCACTTAAGAGAATACATCCGGTGAGTTATTACCCGGGAGGATGATTTATACTTATATTCAACATATGTGTGAATGTTGTAATATGGTTCTACGTATATAATGGGATAAATAGTTATATACGGGTCATTAAATACTTGTAGTGAATTGTATTAATTATATATGGGTTATATTCACATTCAACATGTGTGATTGTTGTAAGATAACTATATGTACATAATGGGGTGAATAATTATATACGGGAAGTTTAAATAAATGGAGAAAAGTGTAATATTTATCTAACTAGTGAGTGTTATATGGCTTTCAAGGAAAGATGATTAACTAAGTTAAGGCGATAAATAACTTATAAGTCATACATTAAAAATACTAGGGATTGACTAGGGCGGTTGACAAGAGTTATATCAATTATCTAGTTTCAGGGTAGAGGACTAGGTAGGATATAAAGAAGGCGTTAGGTGTACACATTAGTTGAGGGGTGAGTCTGTCCTCAAGGGAGTGCGACACTAACTAAAATATGAAGCGCATTCATGCATATTTTTATTACTACAAGCTAATCATTTGCTAAATGTTTTCAAAATGTTTTGGGTTCTAACCCTTTTTATAAAATATTTTCAAAACCTTTTAGGTGTCCAGCCACAGGGACGCCAAGATTGATTCATTCCAAGGATTCGCTGCTGCAGCATATGTGGATGTTGCAGGATTTGGATAGGCGCCTCTATTCCTTCTATTCCTAGTATAGGGATTTTCTATCAGATATTCGAGAATGTTGTTCATGGTTTTATCTAGTATTTATTTCAGATACTTGAGATCTATTATTATATGTCTTTACATTTGTGTTGGATTTTAGCCGATGGTTTATTCGGCCAGTTTCTTATTTATATGTGATGGTTGGATTCAGTTAGCTTGTGATTGTTAATGATTTATTTCCGCATGAGTATTCCATTGAATTAATGAAAGATAAAACTTGGCACCATTCTAATTTCACTTAGGTAGTTAGTAATTAAAAAGTTTCGACAATGATGCTAAGAATGAACCAACCGAGAAACATGTTCTAATTTAATTTAGGACTGATCACCTGGAGTTTAATTATGCGGGGTGTCACAATTATTAGAGTACATAGTATATTGAACTATAATTTATTTGTTTCTAATATATTTCATTATGTTTTCAGGCCTTTATCCTCTTGCATATGCTATTGTTGATTCAGATACAGAGGATAATTGGATGTGGTTTCTCATTAATTTGCATGATGCCCTAATTCATCAAAATCGAAACATCACATTTATATTCGGTCGAAACAATGATCTAATTGAAATTGTTTCTAAGGTCTTCCCAATGTCTGCACATTCTTATTGTATACATCATTTACAAGGATATATAAAGAAGAGAATACAGGGGGATCATGGGAACTTATGAAAGAATATTGTGAAATATTTTATGCGTTTTGCGTATGCTGTAATAGTCAATGGATTTTAAAATAATATTTAAGCCCTGAAGAAGGAAGGTGGAACTAGTGTTGCTGATTTCCTTGATAGTTTGCCTCTAGAGAATTGGTCGTATATTTTCCCGATAAATGTTATGGTGACAAGGCATCTAGTGTTACATAATCATTCAACTCTTGGATCTTAGAGAATAAGCATTTATTGATAATGAATATGCTGGACAAACTAAGGATCAAAATTATGCATTTCAATGCAAACAAACTTGTTGAATATAAAACGTGAATAAATGAGTTGTGTCCTATTTTTTAGAAATACCGACTGATAATTAGAATAAAAGTCGACACTGGAATATTAGCCGCTCAAATCAATATGTTTTCGAAGTTCATTCAGATGTGCGGACCACTGTTGACTTATAAAAATGAATTTGTTCTGTAAGAGTTGGTAGATAAGGTGCTTTCCATGTTCTCATGTTGTTTTCATTGTACGGAGGATATAAACAAGTTTTTATTTGCATATTGAGGATTACTATAAGTTTTTTCCTACAAAAAATCATACTGATCACCTATAGTTCCTCTTCCTAATTTTATGTCCCTAAACATTCCATTACCTGTAAATCCAACCATCCTTCCTCCATTGACAAAGATGTCAACATGCAAGCCAAGAAATAAGAGAATAAAGTCTGTTAGTGAGGTCACAGTTAGGGAAGTTACTTGCTCTAGGTATAGTAAAACAGATTATTACAGGTCTATATGTAAATAAATATTTTGATTACACTTATTATTGTTCAATTCATTCATTATAACAATAGTTTTCAATAAAATTATTAAAGAACCCATTTGAATAAATGAATGTAATTTTATTGTTGAGTGTTCATTTACGTGGTTTTTATTTGTGAATGAGATTTATGTAAAGTACACACATATGTTTAAAAGTACACGTACATTTTTTAATAAGTTCACGTGTCCTTTATATATTATTGTATGTACTTTATATTTGTGTTAGTCATTTTTTACAGTATAAACTATAAGGAGAATTCAAGTAAATATATATAGAAATTATTAAATATTATATGTTATTTTCAATAGATTAAAGAACATATAGTTTTACTTATGATTTTGTGTAGGCCACATGTGTTATTATTCGCACAAGCGATAATATTATAAGATTATATATTTTTATGATCAAAATGATAAGACACATATGAGAAAAAAAATGATTCATTCATAACGGAGAGAAAAATACAAAAAGATTTGAGACAAAAAGATAAAAAAAAAATCAAACATCAAAAAGTGATTTCGAAAAATAATTAAAACCCTCGATGGGGTCTTGAAGAGAGGTGATGAAATTCGAGTACACTCAAATTTTCTTCTTCGGCGTATGTATGTTCCAATTGAGACCGTCCCTTTTCTATATCAAATTTTCAAGATTTTTCATGACCTCATTCGTGTATAAATTCATTAGGTCTTCATGTGTTTCTAGAGGCTCCTCATCCTCTTGAAACAAGTCAAAAAGGACGAGTGGGAGTCCACAAAAGCCTTTATTAACGTAGAATTGAAAAGCATCAACTTCTTTTTGGTGTGAGGAAATCTCTTCCCCAGCCCTTCGTAATGATCTTCTTACTCCATTTCCATCATTAATAGTACTTCTCAAAACTTCTGTTAGGATAAGAATGTTTACATGTTTGTAATTGAATTTGGAATGGTGGAGAAAAGAACAATCTTAGATTTTTATAAGAAAAAATAAATATATTTATGGGGTAAAAAATAGTTGGGGATGTTGAGCCTAATAAATATGGTAGGCTATGGGTGTACTGGTTGATATGAATGAACTAAAAGAACATATAAACTTCCTAGATTTGAAGTAGTTGGGGGATGTTAATCCTAATAAATAGGGTAGGTTATGGGTGTACTGGTTGATATGAACGAAATTTAAATGATAAAGTAAATATGATTGGAAAATGATTGTAACAAAAGTACATGCATATACAAAGAACCCATTTAATTACATTTAATTAAAGTACATCATATATGGTACTATAATGAGTACAAAACAATTTAAAATTTACAAATATAGTATGTAAATTTACAAATATAGTACATTTGATTACAATTTACAATTTATATAATAGTTTACAATCTACAACCATTGTTTTATGACATACATGTGCTATATTATATTGTGCGTACTTTGAAAATTTGTGTTTGTTATTGGCAAATAATGCTAAGTACACGCATAACATGACAAATTACACGTGAACTTATTTTTACTTCTACGTGTACTTTTTAATGTTATGCGTGTACTTTGGGATTCTTTTGTTTGTTCTTTGGCCATAATGAAAAGTATACACATAACATTGTAAAGTACATGTGAACTTCTTTTTACTTTTACGTGTACTTTATAATATTATGCGTGTATTTTGGGATTCTTTGTTTATTTGTTCTTTGGATAGAATGGAAATTACACACATAAAATTACAAAGTACACGCATAATATGCTTGTACTTTACATGGTTTGATCCATAAACTTAAACATTCAAACAATCTACATATACTAATGTTAAAATATATTTTTATTTGGTATAGCCTACATGTTTTATGGTCCGCGCTAACGGCACCATTATTTGAGTACATCATATATGGAACTATTATAAATACAAAACCACAAAAAATACAAAAGAATTTAAAGTTTACAATTATTTTTCCTTCTATGAACAATCAGCAAATAAAAATTCATTAAGTATATTAGCTCTCTGTTGTAGCAATTTTCCATCTTGAAATGATGTTTTGTGCTCAATTCCTTGGTAATTTATTCCATGTAGTATATAGAAAACACCCCACAACAATTATATGAGTTACTATAATGTGAATGAAATTTGTTGAAATGTGTTGTGATGAATTATACGTGTACTTATTCAAGGGTGTGTGCACTTTATACATATGAAATTTTAGCTTACCTATTGTATTATTTGGGGCATTGATGATCTTTGGTTAATTAAAATTTGAGATCATGAATCAATAGCCTCTTCAGTTAGGTCATCTTCAAAAACGTGCCCTTCGAAGGTTCATTCGATAATACCTATTTTATTTAATTCTTTTACTTTCGTCTTAAATTTGTAAAATGCTTCTTGGAAAGCATCAAACTATTAAGATAAAAAACTATGAGTGTATATAAAACACAAAATTACATGTAGTGTAACTAAGTTTAGGGTGTAACAATTATTTTAGCATCCTTGGAGTATGATGTGATTTGATTATTATCGTTCGACCAGAGAGATTCCACATGGACAACTTTATTTTTTTTTTTGTATATGACTACAATATGTGCTACTTCATGTCTAATTGGAAGGAAGAGGGTATCACAAGTCCCGAAAAATTCAAAAAGGTATTTGTTTAAAAAGGTGTTTGTATAAACTCGCCTTCTTCCCGTCTTTATTATTTATTCAAACGAATTCCTATTAAAAGTTATAAATTTGTTAGTAAGAAACAAAATGATAGGTTTTATCTGATGGTGATGTACAAAGCTCTAGGTTTTATTTTCCTTACCCAAGAAAATGGATTAAAAGTGTGTGTAGTTGGGAGCCCTTTCTTGCTCATTTTCTTTTCCATTATTTCGTTGAAGGCATGAATTATCTGTTTCATACATTTAAAAAGGTAAGGATATAAAAATGCAAATTTAATGAATGTCCTATGTTTGGATCACATATTTGGTTTTACATTTCATTGTCTTTCAGAAATTATTTAATATAATCGCTGCAAACATAGGACTCTTATCCCTTATAAGGTCATGACCTGTATTTTAAGACATGGAACAATGTTAGAATAATAATTAAAATATGTCTTTAATCTATGATCATTAAAAAATGCGTGTAATTTATAAAACCATGCATATAATTTATAAAACTATGGATAATCTTCATTAAAAATACGTGTACTTTATTCCAAAATGCATGTACTTTATAAACGGTGGATATTCTTCATTTTAAAATGAGCGTACTTTATAAAAATATTAGAGTACTTATTTATGGAACTATAATTTACAAAATAAAAAAGCAGGTTAATATTCGTATATATAAATAAGTGCATTACATAATAAAAATAAGTACATTACAACATAAACAAACAGTGCACTTTACCATGATTTAGCCATTTTTGTGAAATATTCATGCAATTTCATTATGGTAGCATCGCTAAGGTATTTTATACAAGGGTAACTTTGCAGGTCTATTTCCTCTACGCCTGGCGTTATGACCATAGCCTCTTCGACCACAACATTTGTTTTGAAAGAAGACTTGCCTTTATTGGTTTGCAACTTTTTTTTTCTGTGGCACTTCAGTATTTTTATCTATTTTCCACTTTATTTCTTTCTGTGGAAATTCAGTACCCTCACTAGAAGGATTTTTATTCTTTAGGTCTTTTCTCAGATTCTTAATAGGCCTTTCATAGTAACATCTGGAGTCCTTATTTTATTTTCGGTCCTCCTTTTTTGTATTCTACTATACATTGAGTTTTGGAACTCAATTTTTTCGTCCTTTTTGGCAATAGAGGACCTCAAAACTTCAATTTCCTTTGTTAGACTTTTATGAGTTATTTCCTGGAGAAAACAAAATATCTTGTTTAAATTTTGGATTTTTTAATAAACATATTGTCAAAGCAGACACATTAAAACTCAAAAGACATGAAACAAATGTCAAATTACATGAGGAACTGTGGGTTTGCTATATTGGTAATGAATATACTTTCTAAAAATATGCGTGTACTTTATTAAACTATGTATGATCATTATTAAAAAACGCGTGTACTTTACAATATTATGCATGTACTTCATTAAAAATACGTGTAGTTTAGTCCAACATGTGTGTAATTTATAAAACCATGCATGCATAAGGCGTGTACTTTAAGTATTATTCGTGTACTTAAATAACAAATGCGTGTACTATATTGATAATGATTGTACTTTATAATAATTATGGACAAATGATTATAAAATTCACCAAAGTACCTACAGAGAGTCCTTGAGTTTAGCTTCAATAATAATTTCCCCCAATGAGGTATTATCTTTATTGATGGCTTTCAGAGTTTCTTCATTTTGTTGTCTGAGACTTGCATTGGCATCAGACAAGTATTTATTGCTTTGTTGAAGTTTTATTTCTTTGTTCCTCTCATTTTCTTCGGACTCTCTAGCACCTTGAAGATCATTCTTAAATTTTTCATTTTAAGTTTTGAGTTGAGCATTATCTTCCTCCAACTTTTTTATTCTATCACGGTCATTCTTTTTTTATTCTTAAACTTGAATTTTCAAATCATTATTCGAAAAAATTAGTTGGGCATAATACTCCTCCAACTTATTTAATTACTCTTCGGCTTGTAGCTTTGCTTCATAACTTTCTTTAAGTTGGGAATTTTTATCCTCCAACTTCAATTTTATCTCAACATTTTCTTCAGTCAATTTGCTAACTTGTTGAGCCAAATTGACTGAATCATTTGAAGTTGTTTTGTCATCGTCTTTCTTATAAAAGGACTTTGCCATCTCATTTAAAGGAACTTTCCATTCATCGAAATTTGATTCCTCTGAAGACTTTGAAGCCTATTCATAACTTATTTGTTAAATGTTCAAAGAGAAACTAGGCATGCCATTAGTGTTCCCTTATTTAGTCTTTCTCTTTGAACACTCCTTGAACGTAGCCGAAGATATGTTATTATCATACATCCATTATTTCAATGATGCCAAGCTCCATCGAAGAAATTTAGAATTCTTGTTCTCATTTTCCTTAATTGCATTGATAAATTCAAAGTTCTCACATACCTAATACTGTGAAAACTAAAATAAAAATTATAACTAAGTTATAAAATTTAAACAAATTAATATGCAAGCAATATTAGTACTTTGATAATTTCAATGTACGTGAACTTTATTTATTATGCCCGTACTTTGATAAATTACATGCATGTTTTTTAAAGTACACGGACGTTGAAATGTGTAAATGTGTTTTTCCTCACCAATAATAAAATGTCACATCCACTGGTTGCACTGGGCCTAGATTCCATTGTTTTATTGAGAGAGTTGATGAAAAATCCGTGGACAGTAAAAGCCCAGTCATATATAATCATATCATCTATGTTGTTGATGTATGGAGTAAAAAATTCTCATACTGTGAAGTTAGAGTTGGAGAACATGAGCATGGTCATGAAATGAAGAGCAACAAGTTTTATAAAGTCATTCCTGCCCTGAGAACGTGTGTGCTCGCGTTCAAATGATCAAATTATATATAAAACCCTTTTAATCCAAACAAACCCTAAACATGCAGCAGTATGTGATTGAATAAATTGATAATCTATGCAAGAACATTCAAACACTTGCAATTAAGGAAAAATCCCCCTCAGGGGCAAAACCATTTATTTTCACTATAATTTGTAAGAGAACGGCTTACAATCGGATTACAATGAAAATACAAGTTGACTAAGAATTACCCTCGGGTATCGGATTCTGTAGTCGCGGTTGGAATTATCCATTTCCAGTAGGGCTGCAATGAAGAAGAAGAACAGTCTCCTCCACAAGGGTTGAACAAACCAAAGTTGTGTTCTTGGGTTGCAAAAGGATTCACAAAGGTTTGGCAATGATGTGTGAATCAAAACATGAGTCTTGGAACTCAAAAATATGAAGACTAGATGTATTTGGACTCTCAAATTCGTCTCCTAAAGTCTTGCAAAACAACTCCCCCGAAGTTGGTATTTATAGGAAAAAATATGAAGAGTCCCACGTTCTTAAAACTCTAAAATTCTATCCAGCGTACAAAAAAAACAGCATTCTTTAAGGAATTTTCTCTATCTTCAAAAGGTCATAACTCCTTCACCGTAGCTCGGATTGAGGTGCCATTTTTTCCAGTATCTTCGTTGCGGCGAGCTCTTCAACTTTCTAGTTGACCAGACCTCCGAACTATGGATGTTAAATTACGAAAATGCCCTTGAACTCTCCTTTTGTGCCTTTTTTTTACTGTTTTGACTTCCCTTGCGTACCACTTGCATTAAGTCCCTAAAATCTTGGAACGTGAAGTCATTGAGGCAGATGTGGGACATATTAGTGGAGATAATGCATGCTTGATTCCCGGAATTCGGATAGAGGCCGTCATGTGAGATCGTGAGGAGACGTGCCAAATGTAGCGGCGTACGACATAAATAAATGAAACATTTCGGACATGTGAAAAATGTCCTTACAAATCTCACCCTATGTCTATGCCGGTACATACATAAAAAATCCGAATTATCAAATATGAAATTGCCTATACAAATCTACCCTCCCATGAACCCAAAACTGGAAAAGGTACAAATGAATAGTCTTCATCGTTTGTTCTTTAATTCTTCAGGAATCTCAAAACTTTTCTCATCAGGGTGTGCAACATATAGATCTGCAATCTTCATACCTACACACATGAGACAAAGCAAATACCACGTGACATATCGAGTTTGAAATGAGATAACATGGATATCAATATATGATAAAAACATAAGCAACATCTCAAAAACTCCCCCAGAATATGATAATTCTTTCTCCCCCTTTTTATGATGTCCCCAAATGGACAAATTAGAGAAATAAATCAAATAAGCAAGTGCGGGGTGTCACTAGGATAAAAACACACCATGAATAAACAGAAAGCAACCAAGTCAATGATAGCGTAAATGAAGTGGTGTGATCAAATTCGATAGGAAAATCAATGCATACAAACATGACATATGTGCACGATGAATATTGGACATTCCTAGCGAATGAACTCAAATGCTTCCTTTGGTGTAAAAGAGTGACAGTATAAGATATTGACTCAATCAAATCAACAAATCAAAGCTCAAAATGATTTTCACACCAATAACGTCCAAAATGATTTTATGCTTTTTCAGGACTTTCAAGGAAGTGCAAACCCGTTTAGATTCTCCAACCAAACTCCCTCAGATATTGTATTGAATAGAGGCATTCTAAATTCTCAAACTTTGGAGAATTGATGGTGAAACCTAAGTGGCCCATATTTGGCATGAATTGCTTTTTATTGCCTTTAAATTTTTTCGGGCTCTTTTAACCTCTTTGGACCTCGGATATTAAAATTCCTCCATTTTTTAGGTCCTTTTTAACGGTGGCTTTTGCGCAAAGGATAGATGATTACCTTTCGCAGCCCTCCACGTTATACAAAAACACACAGTCTCACCAAAACGGTTTTTACATGCATTCCAATCTTGTCAAGTTTTATCGCATATTGTACATTGTATAGACAGGATTGAGATGAAAACACGCAAGCCAACATGAGATAGACAAGTGCAATAATCAAATATAGCCGTGCATGTGTGCAATAAAGGATATAGGAGTCAAACATGTAGGAAGATATCACTAATTACATCTCAAAGACTCCAATCAATGTAAAGCACATGGATGAAATGATGTAGCCTCTCAAATCTCTATCAAACAGTCACAGGGATAAATGGAATGAAGTTGTGACTTGGCTATCTTACATGCTCATCCATAAAAGAAGAAAAATACAAAAATATTTTTGGATTTTTTCAAAAATTTGGAGAAATAAAATCTTTTTGTGCTTTTCTCAAAATTTTTCTTAAAGGAAAATCTTTTTGTATTTTTTTTCAAAAGAAATATAAAAAGCAAAAGGAATAAAACAAAGTTGTACAACAAAGTAATGGTACATATAAAACAGACTAGCAATAGGAAGCATATGATATGAACATGAAGAAGCATCCTATTCTAGACATAGACCAACCCCTCAGTCAACTGTGCAAATCCCTAAAGATTTCCTAAGACTCTCAAATCTAAGGGCATCTAAAGGTTTCGTGAAAATATCGGCTAACTGACGGTCGGTAGGAACAAAACTCAGGGATACGACTTTCTCTTCAACTAACTGACGAATAAAGTGCTCATGTATCCTGATGTGTTTTGTGCGCGAATGCTGAACTGGATTGCGGGATATGTGTATCGTGCTCGTGTTATCACAGGAAATGGTCATGGTGTCTTGTGATATCCCATAATCCTCCAGCATTTGCTTCATCCACACGAGTTGTGTGCAACAACTCCCGGCGGCTATGTACTCAGCCTCCGCAGTGGACAAAGAGATGGAATTTTGCTTCTTGCTCAGCCAGGAGACAAGAGCGGAACCAAAATAGAAACACCCACCAGAAGTGCTCCTACATCCATCTACATCCCCAGCCCAATCGGCATCCGAGTAGGCGGACAGACGGTCATCGGTATCAAAGGAATACCAAATCCCGTATGAGAGAGTCCCACTTACGTATTTAATAATACGTTTTAGAGAAAGTAAATGTGACTCTTTTGGGGATACCTGATAACGCGCACAGACTCCAACACTAAAGGCGATGTCGGGACGACTGGCAGTCAAGTAGAGGAGACTACCTATCATACTCCGATATAAGGTTTGCTCTACGTCCTTGCCTGAAGTGTCCTTATTAAGCTTGGTAGTGGTACTCATAGGTGTACGTGCATGCTTAGCGGAGTCTAAACCAAATTTCTTCACTAGGTCTCTAGCATACTTGGATTGGGAGATGAACATCCCATCCTCTAGCTGACGAACCTGGAGACCAAGGAAGAATGTAAGCTCACCAACCATGCTCATGTCAAACTCACTTTTCATCTCCTCCTCAAAGTGGTGAGCATGCTGGGAGCATGTGGATCCAAAGACTATGTCGTCCACATAGACCTGGGCAACCAAAATAGCACCATTATCTCTCCTGACAAACAACGTCATATCTACTCCCCCTCTCTTGAAGCCACGAGATAAGAGATAGGAAGTAAGCCTCTCGTACCAAGCACGGGGTGCTTGCTTCAAACCATACAAGGCTTTCCTCAGATAGTAGACGTGCTCAGGGTGCTGAGGGTCTTCAAACCCTTTTGGTTGTTCCACATAAACCTCCTCATGTAGAATGTCATTCAAAAAGGCACTCTTGACATCCATCTGATACACCTTGAAGCGCAGATGACATGCGATGGCGAGCAGAAGACGGACGGACTCAAGCCTCGCAACAGGAGCAAATGTCTCCCCAAAGTCTACACCCTCTATCTGTGTGTAGCCTTGAGCGACCAACCTAGCCTTATTTCGGATTATGGTACCATTTTCATCCATTTTGTTCTTAAAAATCCACCGGGTACCTATCACATTAATCTCACTAGGTCGGGGGACAAGTTCCCAGACATCATTCTTTTTAAACTGAAGCAACTCATCCTGCATAGCAGATATCCAGTGTTCATCCTTGAGTGCTTCTTTATGGTTCCTGGGCTCGACTTTCGACGTCTAGCAAAGATGGCTAACAACGTTCTCTAGCTGAGCACGAGTCTTGACCCCTAGAGTGGGATCACCAACAATGGCAGAAGGGTCATGACTCTTGCGAACCCAAGCACGTGTGTCCCCTAACACAGGAGTAGGGTCCACAGAGTGTGAGAGAGGAACAGGTAAATCACTGTCAGAACAATCCTCATCCTCACACTGAAGGTTAGGATCAATAACTGTCGGAGGTTCGTCATCTTGCACGGTGACGTTTATTGATTCCATAATCTTAGAGCTCTTCAGGTTAATAACCTGGTACGCTCTGCTATTCGATGAATATCCTAGAAATATTCCCTCGTCGCTTCGGGAGTCAAACTTTCCTAATTGCTCTTTATCCCGTAGGATGTAGCATTTACTCCCAAAGACATGGAAATATGCCAGGTTGGGCTTCTTGCCAGTCCACAACTCATAAGGAGTGTGAAGTGTGTGTGGACGCAGATACACCCTATTCACCGTGTGGCATGCAGTAGACACTGCCTCTGCCCAAAATCTCCTAGAAACTTTACGTCCTAGAAGCATAGATCTAGCCATCTCTTGGATCGTTCTATTCTTTCTCTCAACAAACCCATTTTGCTGAGGAGTTCTCACAGCAGAAAACTCATGTTTGATCCCAAGGCTATCACAGTACAAATCAACCTTTGCTTCCTTGAATTCAGTGTCGTTGTCACTACGTATTCTGTTAATAGTGACACCGTGTTGATTTTGCAGGACACGGCACTTGGTCGTTAAGAAATCTAAAGCATCGGATTTCTCTCTCAGAAAACCTACAATGGAGTATCTGGAGAAATCATCTACCATCACGAGGATGTACCTCTTACCACCTAGACTCTCAGTACGAGTGGGACCCATAAGATCCATGTGAATCAACTCCAGAACACGAGAGGTGGTAATGGAATGTAACTTCCTATGAGGACTACGAATTTGTTTTCCCAACTGACAGGGTCCACAAACGGTCGAAGTTGACTTTCCAAGAGATGGTAAGCCACGTACTAGGTCCTTTTTAGATAAACGACTGAGATCTCTAACGTTCACATGACCTAGACGTTGGTGCCACAGATCCATAGGAGTGATCGTGGCGCTGTTGCAGACAAGTGAGGATGTGGGCTCAGTCCCATAGCAATTATCCTCGGTCCTCACCCCTTGCATCAAAAGTTTACCGGCTTGATTGTAGACTTTACACACGTCCCGGTCAAACTTTACTGCAAAGTTAGTATCGCACAGCTGGCTAATGCTGAGAAGGTTTGCTTTCAAACCTTTGACGTACAAAACATTTTCTAGCTTAGGAAAACCAGGTAACTCGATAGTACCTCATCCTATAATGCTAGACTTACTCCCATCTCCAAAGGTGACTTTGCCATCTTGATAATCCTCAAGAGTAGTAAAAAATGAGGCATCACCTGTCATGTGTCTGGAGCACCCACTATCAAAATACCACTGTGAGGTATTATGTGCTTTGAGAGCAACATGAACAACAAAGGCCTTTTTATCTTTCTTAGGTACCCAAGCAGAGATGACCTTTTGTTTGCCTTTGTTGGTTTTAGCTGGAATGTAAGAAGCATTCACTAACGGCGAAGACAACCGTCGGAATTCTTTCATCAAACTCTGAGTCGTGGCAGCTAAGAACTCAACTCGCTCTCTCAGACTAGAACACTCATCAGTATGTCGTGGTGGAGCAATAGTACATCGTGTCCGACCCATGCTATAGCAAGTTTCCCTAAGGTGGCCTTTTCTTTTGCAATAAGTACAAAAGAGCTCAGTCAAAGGCGGACCTTGGTTTGCTTTTCTTGGTTGAACTCTCCTTCGAGGTTTTTTACGGTGACCATAAGGAGTTGTAGTAAACTCAGGAACTGGTCCAGGTGCAATTTGGGACGTGGAGGCACCATCATATCCAATTCCTTGACGATCACCAAAACCTAAAGCGGGGCCGAGGAGCATCTTTTCCATCTTCCCAGATCTATCCTCGATTTGTACCTTGACTTCCTGTGCTTTCTCAAGATCATGAGTCAGCTGGGCAACAAGGGCTTCAAGTTTCTTCCGAGTCTCCACGGAGGAATGGAGCTGACTCGTAAGACTAGCCACTTGCTTGATCAAGTCCCCTCTCTCTTTCTCTAGAGTACTCTCTCTCTCTCTAAACAAATTCTCATTCTCGACACAGGTAGATTCTCTCTCTCTCAGGGCGGTGCAGGTGGAGAACTCTCTTTCTCTCGCTTTCCTTAAATCTTCCTCTAGGCAAGTGATCTTAAGAACTAACGCTTTGTTACGCTTTTTAGTTTTAAAAGACTCAGAATATAACTCAGCGTAGGCGCGTTGTATATCACTCTCCCTCTCACTTGTGTCATCCTCCCCCTCACTCACATCGATCTCACTGTCGAGGTGTCCCTGTGAAGCATCATCCTCATCGTCGTGAGGAGAACTAGGAGTGCTCACTTGGCTGGCCATGAATGCGGTGAAGTTACACTCATGCGGTGACTCATCTCCAGAATCCACCATCTCGACCTCACTGTCGTCACTAAGGGTAGCATTAAGGATAGCTTTCCCTTTCTCTCTATTCAGACGATTGGCACACTCAAAAGCTCTATGACCCCTACCATCACACTCAAAACATCTCTCACTTTCTTTCAGAGAAGGATTTTTGGAAACTTTTTCATTTTTCTTTTCAAACTTATTTTTCTCAAATTTCTTTTTATCTTTAAAATTGCCATTTTTCTTAAATTTGAGAATCCTCTTGAAATTTTTTGCGAAAAGAGCCAAATCATCTAAGTCAAAATCGCACTTAGAATCTGACGTGTCAGTCTCTCTCTTTCTAGATGACTCTACCCTCTTTCTAGCTGACCCCTCACTCCTTCTCTCTTGGGCTTTAAGAGCAATTCCCTTATCTTTAGATTTAGAATTTTTAGGGAACATATCAATTTCATAAGTTTGCAAATCTCCTACAAGTTCTTCCAATTTTAGCGTATTTAAATTACCCATAGAATTTAGCACAGTGACTTTAGGGATAAAACGCTTAGGCAAAGAACGAAGAATCTTTTTAACAACTCTAGCATTCGGAATATGTTCACCAAGATTAAAACTAGTATTCACAATGTCAGAAAGTCTAGCATAAAATTCATCAAAGCATTCAGAATCATGCATGGTGATTGTTTCAAATTGAGTTGTCAAGTTTTGCAACTTAGACTCTTTCACAGCATTAGTTCCTTCATGGGTGAGTTGTAAAACATTTCATGCCTCTTTTGAGGTGGTACACATCATTATGCGTTTGAACTCATCAGGTGTGATAGACCCAGAAATAGCACTTAGACCCTTAGAATTAAAAGATGACCATTTAATTTCTTCATCAGACCAAGAAATGTCAGGTTTCAAGTTGGTCACATTATCAACAGTCACGGTGGGAGGAGTCCACCCTCGTTCAACCAAAATCCAGACACGTTCATCAATGGCTTTTAAAGCCGACCTCATACGGGCTTTCCAATAAGCATAATTTGTCCCGTCAAAAATAGGCATTTTATAATATGACTTCTCCATTTGAACACGCACTTTTTCAAAAATCAATTTTTTCAGAAAATTGATATCTTAGAAAAATTTTGCGGAAAAAAAAAGGAATACGCGATAGATTAGCGTAACCTGCTCTGATACCAATTTGAGAACGTGTGTGCTCGCGTTCAAATGATCAAATTATATATAAAACCCTTTTAATCCAAACAAACCCTAAACATGCAGCAGTATGTGATTGAATAAATTGATAATCTATGCAAGAACATTCAAACACATGCAATTAAGGAAAAATCCCCCTCAGGGGCAAAACCATTTATTTTCACTATAATTTGTAAGAGAACGGCTTACAATCGGATTACAATGAAAATACAAGTTGACTAAGAATTACCCTCGGGTATCGGATTCTGTAGTCGCGCCTGGAATTATCCCTTTCCAGTAGGGCTGCAATGAAGAAGAAGAACAGTCTCCTCCACAAGGGTTGAACAAACCAAAGTTGTGTTCTTGGGTTGCAAAAGGATTCACAAAGGTTTGGCAATGATGTGTGAATCAAAACATGAGTCTTGGAACTCAAAAATATGAAGACTAGATGTATTTGGACTCTCAAATTCGTCTCCTAAAGTCTTGCAAAACAACTCCCCCGAAGTTGGTATTTATAGGAAAATATATGAAGAGTCCCACGTTCTTAAAACTCTAAAATTCTATCCAGCGTACAAAAAAAACAGCATTCTTTAAGGAATTTTCTCTATCTTCAAAAGGTCATAACTCCTTCACCGTAGCTCGGATTGAGGTGCTGTTTTTTCCAGTATCTTCGTTGTGGCGAGATCTTCAACTTTATAGTTGACCAGACCTCCGAACTATGGATGTTAAATTACGAAAATGCCCTTGAACTCTCCTTTTGTGCCTTTTTTTTACTGTTTTGACTTCCCTTGCGTACCACTTGCATTAAGTCCCTAAAATCTTAGAACGTGAAGTCATTGAGGCAGATGTGGGACATATTAGTGGAGATAATGCATGCTTGATTCCCGGAATTCGGATAGAGGCCGTCATGTGAGATCGTGAGGAGACGTGCCAAAGGTAGCGGCGTACGACATAAATAAATGAAACATTTCGGACATGTGAAAAATGTTCTTACATGACCTCATCGGTATCAACCTCAACTGACTTCTTCAATCCATTTTATATTTATGATTTTCTAATTTTTTTATCTGTCTTGAAGTATCGGCTGAGAAATTCAAGTTTCGAGGTAGATTGTTCGAATCTCTTTTTGAGATTTATTGACTATGTCCAGGCCAAGAACTCCATCGTTTTCACCGCCGTCATCGCCAAATTTTAGATCGCGCGATGAGGATCACAACCACACCAATTTCTTCCACAAATCAGAAATAAAAATTTCCAGACAAGTATCTATCTCGCTTTATTTTTGTCAATGCTTCAATTATATTAGTCTAGGGTTGATTAGAACTAGTTTTCGTGGAAGAAAGCATATATTGGAGACTAGAATTTACATGGTGTAGAGGTGAAAATCATATTCTGGATATCTATTTCATATGTAGAGGTTGAACCACAAATTTTCATTGAGTTAGGAGTAGAAAATCTGTAAAAAGAATGGGAAGAACTAAGTTAAAGAAAATATTAGGGTTCTTGAGATTTATATAGATTTTTCCCTTTTAATTCGTTATACTTGGTGAAAAATCACATGCCTTACGTAGAATATTATTTATTTGGGTACATAACACTTGTAGTATCATTTGTTGGGAGTTTGGGAGTCAAAAGTGATGATTTGGATGAGTTTAGAATAGGATTCCCGTAACTGGTATTTCTGCAGTTTCGCCATAACTGCTTGATCGATCGATCGACCAAAGAGCATCGATCGATCGATGATCAATCGATTGACCTACTTCTATCGATCGATCGTCCCCTCCTGGAAAATTCACATTCCTCTTTTAAATAGTTTATTTCGATTAAAATGAGTGGTAACCTTTAAACATTATTGTGAGAACATTTTGGGACATAAAGAGGACCAGTAGGACTTTATAAAAAAAAATGGAGCATTTAATGTAAAGACAAAATTAGTGTTAATGGGGAGTGATTTACACTTAAGGAATAATGGGAACGTGTGTCTAAAGGAGTGAGACTCGTAAGGAAGTTACGTCGTAAAATAAGAGAATACCTACTGAAATTATACTTAGGGAGATAAGATATTACGAGTGATACGATGCAAGTTTGGAATAATCCCCTAAATAAAAATAAAATAGACCAGCCGTTATACGAGATAATCTAGTAATGTGTACTAAGAACGAATATCATAAGTATGGGTCGTAGGTGTACCTAATTTAGAAATGGGAATGGTAGTATACATATATATGACTATGTTTGTGCATATACTATAAACGTGTAAAAATCATGCCCGCGCTACTTGCTATCACAGAGGTTACCGCGCCGGGACAGTCTTATCTCGATGGGACCTTTATGGGGGATATTGACTTGTAACCTAGAACATAGGAATCCTTGGTACAGGCTATCTGATCGATAGTCAGACAATCCTAAGAGACATGAGGGTATGTGCTGAACTCCTAGTGACTTGGAACTATGCTTCGCCTTAATTTGTATGTGTTTTATGTTAATATAGTTCGAGAGTGATTCCGAACTAGTATTTTCCTTAGTACGAGTGATACGGGGACTTGATAGCAGAGTATGCCAACACCAAAATTTTATATGGGATGCCGATGGTATATATATATTATATGAGTGATTAATATATATATAGACTTGAAATTTGGAACTTTCTACTGTGACTAAAAGTAGTTAAGTAATGAATAAATATCTCGATTTTAATATATGTGTTTGAAAGATTTGAGGCAATACTGAAAGACTTTATAATGAAATGAAGTTCTTATGAAAACTTTACTCTCAGAAATTAATTATCCTAGCCCTAGTAATGGTCGGCATGAAACCTTATGAGGAATTTAAAATAAGCTTAACTTGTGGGGATTAATAGTGCGGTAGGTGTGCACATTAGAAGAGAGGTGAGAATTTCTCAAGAGAGTTCCGCTTACTAATATGATTGTTGCATTAGCCGGTAAACATTTTAAATACTTGCTAACTGAATTTTTACTCTGTTTTACAATTGGGCTCTGACCCGTTTCATGTTATCTCTTATCTCTTGTATATATATATATGGATATATTACAGGTGCCCAGCCACAGGGACGTCATGCTTAGGATTATTTGGAAGGAACGTGCTGCAGCTTAGGTGGGAGTTGCAGGCCTTTTGCTTAGACAACCTCATTATTGATTCCACTCCTAGTTTTGTTTTATCCAGTTGGGCATGTGTCGCCCTTTTTCCTTATTTAGTTGGTTTTGTCAGAGATTGTGATTCATTTACTTTCAGTATTTTTACTTTGGGATTGTTACTGTCGGGATGTTTTTCCTTTGAAGTTTTAAAGTTGGACTTTGTTGTTTTAATGCTTAAATTGCTTGGATGATCTTTTCCAGTCTAGTTATTGTGTGACTCTTAAACTATGAATTATGCAAGTTTTTATTATTGGGATTAAATTAAATATGGAAATAATGTTTTAAATTGTTTTGACACTTAGCTTAATTATTTAGGGTGTTTAATTTGAAAAGTTATTCTTGCGACAGTGATGCTAAGAATGAACCAACTGTTCACCTTGGTTATAATTTAATAAATGACTGATCACCCGGTATTTAATTAGGCAGGGTGTCACACTCTGTTCGATTGGCTGGCCATGTGCCGATCATCACCTCCATCTTAATGGTTCCCAAAGATAAGAATTTCTCGACTGTAAAGCCTATTAGTGGTCGATGATATGGCTCTAGTTGGATGAGTTTAAAATCTATGTTGCTGAAATAAGGATAAAACATGATATCCGCCGAGATACCATTATCTACTACTACCCTGGAGACAATGATTTCTTCCTTTCTAAATTTGATTACCAGTGGGTCATAGTGAGTGTATAATACCTCAGAGAGATCATTTTTAGATAAACCAATTACCATTTTTTCTTTTTTAACCTTTCTTGGTTGATCTTCCTCAGTAAGGTTGATCCTCTATATGTACAAGCAAGCTTGTGCCTCATTGAGGTAAGGTTTTCATTCTGCTGTATGATCTTCTCCTCCTTCTTCTCCACCTGTAATCATTTGCCAATCAAAAGAACCAAAAATGATACAGAATACCTCACGTTCCGATTGCCTGGGATTTTTAGGGAGATCGGGATCATCATCATGGTTATCTTCATGAGTTCTTTTCTTCTCCTCTCTGGGCTTGTAAGGAGATTTTGATCTATGCTGAATTCTCTCATTATTCTGTCAATTAACATACTAACTCAACTTTTCTTATCGAATGAGAGTTTCAATCTCATTTTGAAGAACTATGCATCGCTCCGTCGTGTGACCATGATCCCTGTGGAATTCACAGTACTTAGTCTTATCCCTTTTGGTCGGAGAACTTCTCAACTTATCAGGCCAACGCACATATTTATTATGCTTGACTTCTTCCCAAACATGGTGAATTCCTATGGTTAATAGAGGTTGTTGTACTTTTTAAGTCGCTCTAAAACTCCTTTTTATTTTGATTCCCTGTGTTCTTTGAGGTCTTTGTGATCCTTCTTATCATTTTTGCCATTAACTTTTATGACCGGGCTATGCTTGGCCACTATTGTTTCCTCGACATTCATGATCTTTCCTTCTTTAGCCATTAATTCTTCCATTATCTTCGAAGGGTCTTTGGCAAGCGTGTAATATAATCTTTTGGGGAGCAGTCCACTCATAAGGGCGGTTATTGTAGTCTTTTCCTCATAATCCACAACTCTGAGTTTCTCGTTGTTAAAATGAGTTATGTAATCTTTAGTGCTCTCTCCTTCTTTTTGTCTCACACTCAGCAAGTGTGCGAACATTTTCACAGGCTTTTTTCCAAAGAAACAGTTGCTAATGACTAGCTCAGCCAGTTGGTTGAAGCTAAAAATTTATCCCCGAGGAAGACTATTATACCAGATTTGGGCAGATCTAGTAATGATTCCAAAAAATGCTCTACACCTCATTTCGTCATGGACGGCATAAATGTCAGCAGCCGCTTGATATTATTCTATGTGGATAACTGGGCCAATTTTTCTATCATATTTGGGTGTTACTACTGGAGTCTTGAACTTTGCCGGAGGAGGGAAATCCACAATTTCCTACACAAACGGAGACCCTTTTATAAAGCTTCTTTGTAGTGGTTTTTTTTGCCTTCTCCATTTCTCCCAATCTGTCTTCCAATCTCTGTATAGAGCCTTTTCGTGCATCATTGGTAGCACCGAATTTATTCGATCCGATAAGCCTTGTTATTTGCTGAGCTTTCTTCATGAAGTTATTCGATCCGAGCAGCATTTCGTAGGGCATTTGATCTAGACTGGGCTATGCCTTCCCTTTGATCAGATGGTCGTCGACTGTTACCTGATATTACCCTAAGAACATTTATGTTTCTCCTGGGTCCCAACTGATCAAATGGGTAAGCAAAACTTAATCTCTCTAACGCACTTGGCCTTTCCGGAGAATAAGATTGCGTCTGGAGAATTTGACCTTAGATGGTAGGAGACATCACTTGTCATCATTGATTGGCGACGCCGACCACCTCTTGGTGGGGGCGGTGGCATACTTCCCTGAGAAAATAGAGTAGGTACCCCAACTTGAATAGTTTGTGCAAGTTGCCTAATAGTATCTTGCATAGCCTTTTGGCCTCTTGCAAGACTGGCCAGAATTCCAATTAAATCATTTGCAAATGAAGGAGCATAAGGGACAGGTGGAATAACATCGTTCTTGAGACTTGATTCAGGAATATCAGCCATTTATATGTTTGAATGAGTGAGATCAATTAGAAATATAGTTCCCACAGACGGAACCAATCTGTTGATGCAAAAACTAGACTATGCTAATTAAATTTATCACAGATAAATATAAGTACGAGAGACAAAAGATTTTTAAAGTGGTTCAGCTTAAAGAGAGAGCCTACGTCCACTGTTATGTATTGCTTTGGGGAATGATCAATTACCTCTTGTTTTTTTTGTCCCTTGGATATAGGGTTTAAAATGTATTTATATCCCCCAGGGGGTATACAAGTGTTGGAATATCAAAGGATAGAGTGTCTTTATATCATAGATATTTACATATGTACAATCATTTATGTATACAACTGTTAGTGCTTTCCTGTCATTATTGGTCGGTCTTCCTGGTATTGGTCGGGCTTCAATGACAGGTTGGTCGGCATCCCTCAGTAGGTCGGTGTTTCGTCCTTCTTGACTAGGACTAATCTTATATTATATTACACGCATCAGTATCCGATCGGTCCAAGTAGCGGGATAATTTTTTGTCTCAACATGCCCCATATAAAATTGACTTCAAAGTTTGACCAAATGAGCTTAACATTATATCAAAATATCCAACAATCCCCCCACATAAATGAAATTTGGAATAATCAAACGAATATAAATGCAAATAAAGAGATTTTTTTGGAAAGACACTCCATCGAAAAAGATAGCTTGTGGCTTTGAATCTTTCCTAGTGAGATACTATCGATCTTACTAGCCAATCAATGAATGTGATATGTTTAATCTATCGATCGTTTGTGTAAATTGAAAAATTAGTATCCATACAACATCTTTCCAACCTTATTGTTTCTCATTGTTGTATCTATTTTGACCTTGGACACCTCCTGGTCTCATAAGTTTGATAGATAAATAGCCTTTATTATTCTCATAAAAGCGACCCCGCCTCACTCAATAGGTGAAATCTATAAAGAGTATCCTGCTAATTAACACCCACTTGACCTATACATTCAAGATATAGATATCATTAAAAACGTAGTTTATCCTCATACACGTGGCAATTTATGCACTGACTCATCTTCGAAATGGGAGGAAGCAATCAAAGTATTAATTTTCAGTGTTAACCGAGTCATCATAATTAGGCTGTCCTTTTAAATCTATTTCTTGAAATCTCTAATGATTTAGGTTGGGTTTCCATTAAGATGACTCTTTAGAACTTAACAGACTTTAGGCCCATTCCACTTTATGAACTTGCAACTTACTCTCCATGCATACCTTTAGTTACTAGATTTGTAATATTGTCCTTTGATTTTATATAATCAACATAAATAATTCCATTTGAGAGCAATTGTCCAATGGTTTGGTGTCGACAACTTATATGTCATGACTTACCATTATAGTTATTATTTATAGCCCTAGCAATTATTGATTGACCGTCACAATGTATTATGATAGGTGGCATGGGATTTGGCCAAATTGGAATATCCTCAAAGAAGTTTCTAACCCATTCAGCTTCTTCCTCATCTTTGTCTAAAGCAATAAATTCAAATTCCATAATGGATCTTGCAATGCACGTTTGCTTCGAGGATTTCCAAGATACGGCTACACCTCCAAGAGTAAATACATATCCACTTGTGTATTTTGAATCATTTGAATCAGATATCCAATTTTCAATGCTATAACATTCAAGTACAACTAGATATCATTTGTAGTGCAACCTATTCTTTAAAGAGTAATGTAAAAGGAAGATTTCCTTTATATTAAATTAATAACCTCTGATACCACGTGTAAAAGGACGTACGTTTCCAGAAAATACAAATTTTTAATTTCAAAGGGATGGTTCATAAAATATTCCGAATTTTTTAAGTTTCTTTTCAAATTAAATTTTCTCTTCTTAAATGAAACTTCAATTCGAGTTCAAATTTAAACAAACCAAATCTAAACAAACTTAATTCAAGATTAACACAAACTTTATCGAATTGATAATTCCGACTTGAATTAAAGTAAACTAAGATTACCCAATATAATTATGCACCAATTACACCATTTTTATGTGGTTAAACCAATTTTAACTTGTTAAACCTAAGCATACATCTAGGTGTGAATTTGTAAGATAAAAATACACAACCATAACTCACCGATGCACGAGAAAAAACACAATGGAAAAAACCTCGGATAGCCCAACTATAAGCCCACTAAGTACGGATTTATTACAAGGACACAACATAAGACTTACTCAATAACTCGATGCCCTCGCAAGCCTTGACACTTTCGTTCCTTCTACCTCTACCTGGTGATAATGAAGGAATCCACCTATGTTTCGGAGTCCATCGATGGGGCACTGCTACTGTCAAGCATACATAATCCGTTGTATGCACACCATGAACACGAAATCCTCCGCAAGAAATAATCTTAATAGTGTAGAGAATAAAACCCAGTGTTAAAACTTATCTCAAACATATATCAGGTTGAAACTTGGAACATAAAAACAAATTGTGTGTAAACTTGGTTTTTGTTTTAAAGATTAAACCATAAGTATAGAACAATTACCTTTTTGAACTTTTTTAAAGGTTTCTCTATTTTGGAGATGGAAAAGTATGTGAAAATGTTAACTCCCCCACTATGAAAATGGTTGGAAAAAAAATAGTGGGAGGTTATGAGAAAAATTGATAATTTTCACAAAAACTGCTCTGGTTGTTCAAACGAGTCTCAATCTCGTTCGAACGACATTACGAACGAGATGTCAGCACACATAAAAAAAAGGAATCTTGTTAGAAGTTTTTCAAATGAGATCATTTAAACAAGGTACTTTTAATGGGATTTCAGGCCATGAAGCTAGATAATTTTGATACGAATGCGTGGCCGCCAGTTTCGTATTTTTTTATTTCTTTGGAATTAGTTATGAATTTTCCACAAAAGAGTGTCCGAGAACAAAAATTTTATGAGTTCAACAAAATATTTTAACCCAAAAAAATTCTAATACCCAATAATAAATTTCCAAGGCCCAATATAATATAAGCATTCATATCTGACAGATCCTTCGATTATAGATGACGAAAACAAGGCACGAAATACGGCATAGGATTTAATCGCTTCGACTTGGCCACTACATCTTCAACAAAAAGGTCATAGGCTTGTAAGGTCACAAATACAAATTCTATCCTATGACTCAAATGGTTTTGTCCAATATTAAGCCAACACATAGAAATTGACTCAATTGAAAATTTGTTGTTACAAATCTCCCCCTTCGGCTATTCCGAGACAAAACCAAAAATAAAATCCTATGGGCCGTCAAGCTCATCTAAAAGACTCAATTCCAACCTAAAAGAAAAAAATATAGACGATTGACTGATACATATTCTGAGAAGCTGTGACAACCCGCTTATTAAAATAAGAGGTGGCCAGCCCGATACTCCAATAATTACAGGAATCATAGATGGTCCATTCTTAGCATCACTGTCGTTAAAATAATAATACGAGATAACCACCAATTATTTTAGAAAATGGATGTCTATTTAAATTTATAACCTTTAAAGAAAATCATTTAGATAATCCAATTTGAAAAGAAGGTGGATATAAAAACAAACGGGTAACTGTATAACGATAATGCACAATGTAATAACTGAATAAGCTTACGGTTAACAGACTATTACAAGCAGGTTACACCGAGTATTAAAATTAAATATCACATTATATTCAACAGGTACAAAACTTGGGCAACACACCTGAATATGTAAACTGATCATAACTATAGTAAAAAAGATAGAAGCATCTATAACGAATATCCTACAACATCCGCAATATGTTATAGCTCTAGGACAACTGTGATGGAGAGGTCAATACGAGCATCCTTGCGGTGGAGAACCTGGGCAAATATAGAATTCACGCAAAACAAAGAGATATAAATGGGTCAGGGCCCGATTTGATATGATCACCAATGTGATTAAAATGCATGACAGTTATGAATATTTTATCACCCATCAAAAACTGAACTTTCTCTCACAAATAATGATAAGATTTCTCACCTCTCAATCTAAAAGAACAACCTAGTGCAATATCAATAACAATGAACAATATTCGTTTCCGCATGAGAAAATATCTAAGTTTCACTTAATAATATCTCATTTCAGTTTTACACAACTTAAATGCACAGTTCCTTCTTCTCTTTAGGAAACATATTTAAAGCAATTTATTTCACAAAATGCTTCACCAATTCGGTTTTACACCATTTAACTTCATAGTTCCCTTTTTCTCTCTAGGAAACATATTCAAAGAAGTTTATCTCACAAAATACTTTACCATCAATAAAATTCCATTTTAATGACAATAGTTATAATCACATCATATAACGATTCTAAGACCATCCTTCCGGGTACCCCCAATGTATGCGCCCCTAAATGTCTATCATCTTCCAGGGCCTATCACCAAGACAACCTGGGCATCCTACATCGCGTGACGTCGGGAATCGGCCATATACCTTCAACAGTGAATCATAACCACACCCAAAATTACCTCACTTCGAACAATATCACACAATATATAATAACCGGTGCTATGGTCGGGAACTATATTCACCCCACATTCACTAGCCAGGGGACTTCACCTCATGCGCGTAACCTCCCTTATGATAACGATTTAGAGAGGTGTGTATATGCAAATTATCATTTACAAGTTTTTGTCATTTAAAATATTCACTTTTTGCATTCTCAAAATCATTTATACTTAACAATTAAGTGCCAATTTAAAATATGCATTTCTTATTCACGAAGTCATATTTTATTAATGACAAGCCATGAAGTACAATTATCCTCACACTAGTCTCCAAGAGTTAAAAGTAATACCATAAGCCATCAATGGTAATTTTCCTCAATACTAGTCTCCCAAGAATCCTAAACCATATCACTTAACTTTCCCTTAGTCCGAAGCTAGCTCACTAGATGCAATGACGCTAACTCCTATTGTTTAACCTCTGAATCAAGTTCACTTTACCCCCATACTAATCTAAGGTATTAATATCCCTAATATAAACCTATAATACTCTTTATTACTTCCCAAGATAACGTCCCTAAGCCCTGAACCTAAAAGAAAAGGACTAAAAACCAAGTTGGAAAAATCCTAAAAAACAGCAGGGTTTCCAAATCGATTCGCCTAGGGCCGAATCGATTCACCCCTAATAGAAAATAGATTTGCCCAAAAATGAATCGATTCGGCTAAGACAACCAACCTCCTATCTCAGCCCAAATCGATTCATCTCTCTAGACCTGTAGCCTCCCTTAAAGGCAAATCGATTCGCTTAGGAGGCTAATCGATTCGGCCTGGAAGAAATGCCCAATTCATATCTACGAGTTATGAACCCTAATTTCCCAAAACTCAAATATCTTCCATCCAATCTCAACATTATCAACCAAAAGCTTACCCAATTCATTCCTACACAATAACTAACTAATATTTCCAACTCAAATCAAATTTTAATCCAAGATTAAGAGTTTAAACACTAAAATCATCAAAAACCCATTAATGGTTAAAACTCCAAAAAACACAACTATATATGCAGATTATTCATATTAAATCATACACTAGCAAGTTAGAAACTTGCCTCAAGTTTGTAGTCTCGGATTCCCTTCCCGTAGCAACGATTCTAGCTCCAAATCTCCAATTTTCTCTCTTCTCTCCATTTTTTCCCAAGCTCTCTCTTCTCTCTAACTCTCTCTAAGTGTAGAACATATAACTGGGGAAAATAAGAGGGCTGGAATACTTAATCAGGCACTTACCATAAATTTCCTTCTTTAAATGTTAATACACCATTAAAATGACTCGTAACTACATAATTGAGCCATAACCTGTCAAAAGTGCCCGAAACTCCCAAAATACAATATGACACTTATTTTTACTATCTCGACTATTTCAGGACTAACCGCACCCTCAAAATTGGCATCCAGAATATCGTACAATATTTCATGTTCCTATGTCATATTAATTCATTAATAATGATCCAATTGAAATATATGCCATAACCATCGCTTAAAGCACAACGACGCAATAAAACATAACATGATGCTATTTACCTTCTCTTCACGGTAAATATGGAAAACTCAGTAAATATTACCTCTCAAATCACTTAAAATAATATTTACTCCAATTTCCATAATTTTATATAATTATCTCACACGGAAAATTTATATAAAAATCAATTACTCAAAAGTAAGGGTTATTACATACTCCCCCCCCCCCCCCCCCTATAAGGGAATTTTGCCCTCAAAATTCAGGCGTAACTCATAAAAAGACTAGGGGGCACATTTCTCAAATATTATTCTCTCGTTTCCAAGTAAATTCCTTGGCATTGTGGTGTCTTCACGAGACTTGGACCAAGGGTAACACTTTCGACCTTAGTCTATACTTTTTGTGATCTAAAATTAATAACCGTTTAGTACTCACATGAACTATCGGGCCTACCTTTACAACAATGGGAAAAATATACCTAACCCGGCACAAGATTATCTTTCATCACAAAGCGTGTTATACCCTTCATTAATAAAATGCCCGCATTAAATTTGATTCTCTACCTCAAATTTTATAAGACTTCTATTCGCGTCGATATATCCCTTCTAACAATCTTGGGCAATTTGTATGCGGTTTCGAATGAACTCAGTCTTCGAAAAGATGTCTTGGATCATTCTAAGTGCAAGAAGCTTATTGTTTCTACTTGCAACCAACAAGCAGGGGATCTACGTGACTTGCTATACAACGCCACCTACAATGCCATACCCATTATGGATTGGTACGAATTATTGTAAACAAATTCGACCAGAAGAATGTTTTGCTCCCATCCACCAAAAGTTAAGTATGCACATCGAAGGTATGTCCTTATACATAAGTTGTTTCTCCCCATTTTGATCAATTATTTTCGGGTGGTAGAAGGTACTCAACCTTAACCGGTCCCTATTATTTCCTGGAAAGTTCTTCAAAAATGGGATACGAAAATCTTGTCTCGGTCCGACACTATATTGATAGGTACCTCATAAGGTTTCATAAACTCCATATTATCCTTCATCAGTACCCATGGCCGCTTTACAACATTGGTAATCCAGTGATATAAATCCATGGATACACTCTCTCACTCTCGCACTGGTATTTCTAACGGTTGCAACAATCCCATCAGTTTCCGGTGGCCCACATTCACCAATTGACAAGTGGTGCATAGGGAGACAACTCAAAAATATCCCTTCCTTTCTCTTCCACAACTCTCATCTTAATAGAAGGCATAACGGTCAACAGTGATATAAATGCCCTTGTAACAGCATCTTCCTAGTTAAGCTCCTTCCACTTGGCTTTCCATGCCTTCGCTAGTTTCCCCCACGGATTTTCTACTCAGTATACACTATCACCTTTGCTTTTCCTGGGTGATAATGAATGTCAAATTAATAGTCTTTTACGAAATCCAACCACCTATTTTGCCGCACAATTTGATCTTTCTATAAGAACAAACCTTGTATCGACTTGTGGTCTATTAAAAGACTTAAGTTCCCTCCCCAAGAGGTAATGCCTCCACATCTTTAAGGAGAACACTATTATGGTGTGCTTTTAGTCTTACATAGTATAGTTCTCCTCACGGGGTTCAAGCCGCAAGACACCTACGAAATGGCCCCATGTTCCTATAGTAACACACCGCCCCATTCTTGTGGAGATGAGTCTGTAATAGCCAAATAGTCCACTCCCGAACTTTGCAACGTGAATTTAGGAGTAGGAGTCAACTTGTCCTTCAGCTCAGCAAAAGTTAGGTCACAAACGTAATAGTTTCTTTAGAGATGGGCTTCACATTCTTCTCGGGCTGGTGGCCCTGGTTACTGAAGATTCCACAGTTCTTATTTCTGGAAACCCATTCCTCTAAAAAAAATTAGCCCACCAATTTTCTCGTGGTTAACTCACTACAACATTCTTAAAATAATGCCACATTTACCATTAGCCTTACTTCCGAATAATATTAAGGTCGATGTTTTTCCTACCCACATGAAATAAGTACTATACTAGCTATGTCCCTAGTGCCCAAAACCTTTCTCAATTTTCGACATTCATTCGGTTTCATGCCTGGGATGTCTCGCAAAGCGAAATTCAGACAAGGAACCCTCCCGCTACACTACTACCTCGCACCACCGGTCGTCAAGATATAATGGCCTAAGGCACCCAATCGGGACCGTTAAAAATCTTAACTCGTAGCCCTACTAAGGCATTTCTACTTCTATGTCCTACCATTTCAGCAAAAATAAAATAACAAAAAATCTAACTAATCTGGGTGCTTACTTTCGGCAAAGTATACGAATCCTTTACCCAAATATATTTATATACATCTTTTTAAATTGCCTTCTCATCAATGTCTAGCTATAAGCCTCAATCCAACATACTTATCTTTGTCTCGCTCACATATACCTGGTGAGAGAAACATTTCCAGTGCTTCTGCACCGCACATTTACTTTTTATTAGCCCTTAATCAATCACGTGACTCTCGGTTAAAACGATCAAAACCAACATCCTAACATAAAGTAACATCTTTCCACTCCCAATGTCGTTAAGGTTCATGTGTGGAGTGTCTCGCAAGCGAAATCCAAACAATGAATCCCTCCGATACACTACTACTTAACTTTGTTGATCGTGGAGACATGTTAGCCTAAAACAAGTAAAAATAGCAATTCTTACATACTTTGAATCATCACTATAAAGTCTCAACCCGTATCCAGGAGAGATATTATATAATAACTAGTTCCACTCTGGAACCACAGATATGATAGTCTCACAATCATAAGCCTGCTATATCTCAAATAAGAATATTTTATTCTCGTATAACACAAACAGAACGAGTAGTACAAACCAAACAAAATTTTAAAATATCAACACCCATTTACAATGAATACAAGAAAATAGAATCTCATCACCACGGAAAACATATAGATATAACCTCTATATTAATATCAATACTACCACAAAGCTCGAATTACACACCCGAATCTAGGGTTAATAAAATACTAAGGCTAAATCTTGCCACACAAAACACACTTCCCTTAACCGACGTGAAACTCACAACAACATTCTTACCAATTACTCTGGCTGCTCCTAATAGTTCCCAGATACAGTACCCTTGTTCTATCTGTACCAAAAACTAGTTCAATCAGTGCCCCATCCAGGCACCATATTCTTGTCCTTTAACTCCTACCGGACAACACCAAAGTATGTGGTTCTACTTTACCCATCACAATCATTCCCCATATCTATATACCCTGACCATGTTAAAGTTTTCAGTATCTCAGGCTCCATAGCCTCGTACCTGACAATCAGCCTCGTAGTTCCCTTAACTCCCTCAGCAAAGGAAAACATGCTACCGGCCTCAACTGCCTTATTTTAATGAATCTCCTTGGGTGGAAGTCCACCAATGAGGTTACATAAACACGACTTCTTCATAAGTGTTGACAATACATATTAGTGAGCCCATTATTTCATTAAAAGACTCTTTCTTCCTTGTACCTACCTTACTTCGGTGTAAGGTTTCTTTAACCATATAACTCTTCATTTACTGTCGGCCTTTAATTGATCCTCTTGGGAATACTTGAAAAGCTGCATTCTCTTCAGTCCTAGTATATCAAAGGAATTTGCTGTTAGAACCATCCATAAGGTTCCTCTACGAGCAAAACATCCTTCTCCCTCCAATATAAGGACTATCGTTCCTACTATTTTAATATTGCTCCAATCGGTGGAAAAAATTTCCTCAATTTTTCACATCTGGGTATTCCTATACCCGTCCCTAAACCCAAGCTTCTAAGCCCAATACTTCCACCGAATGAAGTTACACTGCCTTCACATGACTTCACTTCAACGTATGATCCTTATCAAGGACGTTTCAAACATTTTCCCAATTTACCTTCACTAAGTAATCCAAGTTTATTACCACTCTCTTCTTGTAGCGGTACTTGGGAAATTTTAGCTACTGTATCCTTGTAGCCGTTATAGCAATCTAAGAAAATGCCACACAGGGATTAACCTCCAATGTTGTCCTCATAACGGCCTTCCCTGATCGCCCTTCTCCAATCAGCACACGAATCTCGAGCGATCGCACAAAATATTTACTAACATCATACATTATGGCAGGAGAACGATATCTCATAAAAGGAATCAACAATCCTAATCCTAAGGCTCTAAATCAATTCAAAAGCAATGCTGAAGGCGTAGCACGTCCGCACAGATTCCTAAGGATACTAAAAACTGATACTCTTATACCATCTGTGACAACCCGCTTATTAAAATAAGAGGTGGCCAGCCCGATACTCCAATAATTACAGGAATCATAGATGGTCCATTCTTAGCATCACTGTCATTAAAATAATAATACGAGATAACCACCAATTATTTTAGAAAACAGATGTCAATTTTAATTTATAAGCTTTAAAGAAAATCATTTAGATAATCCAATTTGAAAAGAAGGTGGATATGAAAACAAACGGGTAACTGTATAACGATAATGCACAATGTAATAACCGAATAAGATGACGGTTAACAGACTATTACAAGCAGGTTACACCGAGTATTAAAATTAAATATCACATTATATTCAACAGGTACAAAACTTGGGCAACACACCCGAATATGTAAACTGATCATAACTAGAGTATAAAAGATAGAAGCGTCTATAACGAATATCCTACAACATCCGCAATATGTTATAGCTGCAGGACAACTATGATGGAGAGGTCAATATGGGCGTCCTTGCGGTGGAGCACCTGGGCGAATATAGAACTCATGCAAAACAAAGAGATATAAACGGGTCAGGGCCCGGTTTGATATGATCACCAATGTGAATAAAATGCATGACAGTTATGAATATTTTATCATCCATCAAAAACTGAACTTGCTCTCACAAATAATGATAAGATTTATCACCTCTCAATCTAAAAGCACAACCTAGCGCAATATCAATAACAATGAACAATATTCGTTTCCGCATGAGAAAATATCTAAGTTTTCAACAACTTAAATGCACAGTTCCTTCTTCCCTTTTGGAAACATATTTAAAGCAATTTATTTCACAAAGTGCTTCACCAATTCAGTTTTACACCATTTAACTTCATAGTTCCCTTTTTCTCTCTAGGAAACATATTCAAAGAAGTTTATCTCATAAAATGCTTTACCATCAATAAAATTCCATTTTAATAAGAATAGTTATAATCACATCATATAACGAATCTAAGACCATCCTTCCGGGTACCCCCAATAGATGCGCCCCTAAATATCTATCATCTTCCAGGGCCTATCACCAAGACAACCTGGGCATCCTACATCGCGTGACGTTGGGAAGCGGCCATATACCTTCGACAGTGAATCATAATCACACCCAAAATTACCTCACTTCGAATAATATCACACAATATATAATAACCGGTGCTATGGTCGGGGACTATATTCACCCCGCATTCACTAGCCAGGGGACTTCACCTCATGCGCGTAACTTCCCTTATGATAGAGATTTAGAGAGGTCTGTATATGCAAATTATCATTTACAAGTTTTTGTCATTTAAAACATTCACTTTTTACATTCTCAAAACCATTTATACTTAACAATTAAGTGCCAATTTAAAATATGCATTTCTTATTCACGAAGTCATATTTTATTAATGATAAGACACGGAGTACAATTATCCTCACACTAGTCTCCAAGAGTTTAAAGTAATACCATCAGCCATCAATGGTAATTTTCCTCAATACTAGTCTCCCAAGAATCCTAAACCATATCACTTAACTCTCCCTTAGTCCGAAGTTAGCTCACTAGATGCAACAACGCTAACTCCTATTGTTTAACCTCTGAATCAAGTTCACTTTACCCTCATAATAATCTAAGGTATTAATCTCCCTAATATAAACCCATAATACTCATTATTACTTCCCAAGAGAAGGTCCCTAAGCCTTGAACCTAAAAGAAAAGGACTAAAAACCAAGTTGGAAAAATTCTATAAAACAGCAGGGTTTCCGAATCGATTCGCCTAGGACCGAATCGATTCACCCCTGATAAAAAATAGATTCGCCCAAAAATGAATCAATTCGGCTGAGAGAACCAACCTCCTGTCTCAACCCTAATCGATTCGGCTCTCTAGACCTGTAGCCTCCCTTAAAGGCGAATCGATTCGACCTGGAAGAAATGCCCAATTCAGATCTACGAGTTATGAAACCTAATTTCCCAAAACTCAAATATCTTCCATCCAATCTCAACATTATAAACCAAAAGCTTACCCAATTCATTCCTACACAATAACTAACTAATATTTCCAACTCAAATCAAATTTTAATCCAAGATTAAGGGTTTAAACACTAAAATCATCAAAAACCCATTGATGGTTAAAACTCCAAAAAACACAACTATATATGCAGATTATTCATATTAAATCATGCACTAGCAAGTTAGAAACTTGCCTCAAGTTTGTAGTCTCGGATTCTCTTCCCGTAGCAACGATTTTAGCTCCAAACCTCCAATTTTCTCTCTTCTCTCCATTTTCTCTCAAGCTCTCTATTCTCTCTAACTCTCTCTAAGTGTAGAACATGTAACTGGGGAAAATAAGAGGGTTGGAATACTTAATCGGGCACTTACCATAAATTTCCATCTTTAAATGTTAATACACCATTAAAATGACTCATAACTACATAATTGAGTCATAACCGGTCAAAAGTGCCCGAAACTCCAAAAATACAATATGACACTTATTTTTACTATCTCGACTATTTCAGGACTAACCGCACCCTCAAAATTGGCATCCGAAATATCGTACAATATTTCATGTTCCTATGTCATATTTATTCATTAATAATGATCCAATTGAAATATATGCCATAACCGTCGCTTAAAGCACAACGACGTAATAAAACATAACATGATGCTATTTACCTTCTCTTCATGGTAAATATGCAAAACTCAGTAAATATTATCTCTCAAATCACTTTAAAAAATATTTATTCCAATTTCCATAATTTTATATAATTATCTCACATGGCAAATTTATATAAAAATCAATTACTCAAAAGTAAGGGTTATTACAGAAGCTTTGCATTAAAAAAACTTTGTCGCATGGATGAAAACCAGCACACTTAAACACGCCATTAAATGCATAAGGAATATAACAAAATAAATGCATAATTTAATTCTCCCCCTTTGTCTAACAATGTCTACTTAATAAAGACATATCCCCCTAAGTTAGATCTCCCCAAATGAAAAGAATTAGATACCATTTCTCCCCCCCCCCCCCCCCCCCCCTTTTGTTCAGAATAGACACAAATTATTTTCATAAAATAATTAATTTCTCCTAAATTTATACAAATTCTCCCCCTAAATGAAACATGGGATAAGCATAAGAAAATTAATTATATCATGCAATGGTGTATAGTTGTACAAGAACAACAAAGCAACATGGTAACACAAGAACAACTAATCCACATAAAGAACAATAGATACCAGCTATGATGCAATAGCAAAATGATATCAATTATAATGAACTAAGATAAGCACGGGATATCAATGAAAAATCATAATAAGATGGATTATGAACAAATAGCATACAAGGGCTAGATGTTAAAGTAAAAACTCAAGGCAAATGATACCATATATAGAAGCATTAAAATATATCAATAAAGGATAAGAACACATAATTATAGGTTTAAAGACCACACAAGACACTAAATACAATAAGCTTTCCACACTCATATGGCATAAATGCGTCTAAGCTAAATGTATTCAACGGAATGAATGGGTGTGAACTGGAGACAAAGGAGTTATGACCTAATCACTTAAATATGTTCTTGGGGTTCTATTTGATTATAAAACTTTATCAACTTATATTTAGCCTCACGTGACAAGATAAAGTGAACTCAAAGAACAAATATGCACAATGTACACAAGCTTAGAATTTTGATGATTCTACAAATCAATAAAGTCATGACATAATAAGCATAACTACGATTCATTTTGCAAAGTCGTTAATATTTAACTAAACACCCTCAAAAGATAAACATATTACATATTTTCTTTTCGTTTCTTTTCTTAATTCGTTTGAAGCTATTTCTATTGAATGATCAAACTAAACTATGTTGGTCTTTGGATTTTTTTGTATTTATTGTCTTTTAATCTTTTCTTTAGGCTCTTGCCAACAGTGGCTTTCACACAAAGGAGATGTGATCTTTTCATAGCCCTTTCCCGTGCACTCTTTTTTCTTTTATATACTATTTAAATAAATCTCACGGGCAACGGTTCTTACACACACAAATCCCCCATAATCATAAAATTTGTAGATGACAAAATTGATGGGAGAACATCTCACTTAGCTTAAACATACATGTCAAGTTAAAGTTAAAAAGAGCTCATACATGTGTGCGTGGAGGAATATACAAAGAGAATCCATTAAGCAAATTAAAATCAAACTACTCCATGCAAGCATGATAAAGAAAAATTTAAGAATTAAAATTCATAACCAAATGGTCTAGCCACATGGAAGTGGAAAGTGATATAGGATTCAAACAATAGGATATGCCATATAAAATGTGTAAAACTAAAATAAGCAAAAGAAACTTCTTGAGTTTTTAAATTTTTTTATGAAAAAGATTTAAAACAAACATAACTTAAAGGACAAATAAAATCTTTTTGTATTTTTCAATATGACTCAATAAATGCAAAATCAAAATGCCAAAGATTCAAAACACATACAACTAGCAAACACATATATCATGAAGTAAAAAAGCTAGTGTATGTAAAACATGAAATCAATTACCATTAAGATATAGCAAGTGAAGAGTTATATGCAAGCATACAGAAATCAACTAGTCTAACATTCATACACGCTTTTCAATACGCGTAGTTAGAACCAATAAAAACTGGATAGCTCAAAAATGATAAATTATCCATATTCAAGCCTAAAAGGATCTAACACAATAATTTAGTTCACCTTCTTTGATACCAATTTGTAGAAGGAATATTTCCTTAAAATTAAATTAACAAGCTCTCATACCACTTGTAAAGGGATGAAGATTTCCAGAAAATACAAATTTTTAATTTCAAAGGGATGGTTCATGAAATATTCCGAATTTTTTAAGTTTCTTTCAAAAATATTTTTTCTCTTCTTAAATGAGACTTTATTTTGAGTTCAAATTTATATAAATGAAATTTAAATAAACTTAATTCAAGATTAACATGAATTTTACCAAATTGATAATTTCGACTTGAATTAAAGTAAACCAAAATTACCCAATATAATTACGCACCAATTAAACCATTTTTATGTGGTTAAACCAATTTTATCTTGTTAAACCTAAGCATGCATCTAGGTGTGAATTTGCAAGATAAAAATACACAATCACAACTCGCTGATGTACGAGGAAAACTCACAACGGGAAAAACCTCAGACGGCACAGCCACAAGTCTACTAAGTAAAAATTTATTATAAGAATATGACAGAAGATTTAATCAATAACTCGATGCTTTCACAAGCCTTGACGCTCTCCGTTCCTTCCACCTCTGCCTAGTGACAATGCAGGAATCCACCTACGTCTCGGAGTTCATCGATGGGGCACTACTACCGTCAAGCATATGGAATCCATCGTATGTACACCATAAACATGGAATCCTCCACAAGAAACAATCTCAATTGTGTAGAGAATAAAACTCGGTGCCAAAACTGATCTCAAACATATATCATGTTGAAACTTGGATCATAAAAATGAATTGGGTGTAAACTTGGTTTTTTTTTTAAGATTAAACCATAATATTAGAATACAAATTTTATTGAACTTTTCTAAAGGTTTCTCTATTTTGGAAAATGAAAAAGTTCGTGAAAAATGTTAACTCCCGCATTACATAAACGGTTGAAAAAAATACTGGGAGGTAATGAGAAAAACTACAAGAAAAATTGTCAATTTTTGTAAAAATTGTTCCAGTCATTTGAACGAGTCTCAATCTCATTCGAACGATATTTTAAATAAGATATGAGCACACGTAAAAAAGAATCTCGTTAGAAGTCATTCAAATAAGAATCTCGTTAGAAGTCATTCAAACAAGGTCATTTGAATGAGGTATTTTAAATGAGATTTTAGGCCATGAGGCTAGATAATTTCGATACCAACGCGTAGCCACCGTTATATATATATATATATATATATATATATATATATATATATATATATATATATATTTTTAATTAGTTTTGAATTTCCCATAAAAGAGTGTCCGAGAACAAAATCTGTATGAATTCAAAAAAAATGTTTTAACCAAAAAAAATTCTAACACACAATAATATATTTCCAATGCCCAATATAATATAAGCATTCATACCTGAGAGATCCTTAGACTGTTGATGACGAAAACAAGGCACGAAACACAACATAGGATGTGATCGTTTTGATTTGGCTGCTATGTATTCAAAAAAATGGTTATAGGCTTTAAAGGTCACAAATACAACTTCTATCCAATAACTCATATAGTTTTATCCGGAATTAAGCCAACACATACAAATTGACTCAATTGAAAAAATTTCTTTAGAAGTATTGGAGGTATCGAATAACTATTATCAAGGCTTCCCAATGATCTTTTTTGGTATTACTCATATATCGACTAAGCTTACTAATCGAAAATACTATATCCAATCGAGTACAGTTTGGTAAATACATCAAACTTCTAATAATTTGAGAATACTCTAATTGAGATATACTTTCACCTTTATTTCTAAAGAGGTGATGACTTGGATCCAAGAGTGTCCTTACCGGATTTTGATCATATTTATTACACTTTTGAAGTATCTTCTCAATGTAATGTGATTGATATAAGCTAAATCCTTGAGGAGTTCTAGTGATTTTAATTTGTAGAATTACATCAGCTAACCCCAAGTCCTTCATTTCAAATCTAATAATTAACACTTATTTACGAGCATTAATAACGTTATTATTATTATTATTATTATTACCAATTATTAGCATACCGTTTACATATAGACAAACAATCGCATTTCCCCCTTGAGTGCTCTTGACCTAAACACATTTGTCACACTCATTTATATTAAAACCAATTCACTCTATAACATTGTCAAATTTTTCATTCCATTATTTAGGTGCTTGTTTCAACCAATATAGTGACTTCACAAGTTTACATACTTTCCTTTCATTGCCAAGAGACTTAAAACCTTTTGGTTGTTCCATATATATTTCTTCATTTAATTCAACGTTTAAAAATTCCATCTTGACATCCATTTGGTATATTTTCAATTTATGTACTACTGCAATTGCAATTAACGTTCTAATAAATGTAATCCTTATAACAGGTGAATAAGTGTGAAAATAATCTATTCCTTACTTTTTCTTCTAGTCTTATATTTATCAATGGTTCCATCAGATTTCATTTTTCGTTTGAAGATCCATTTACACCCTAATGGTTTTGTCCCCGATGGTAGGCTGCCAGTTCCCATGTATGATTTTGCATAATGAATTCAATTTCACTATTACTAGCTTATTTCAAATATGAAGCTTTCGGAGTGGATAGAGCTTCCTTTATAGTTTGAGGTTCGCTTTCTAACATATACGTTAAAAAATTTGGACCGAAAGATTTTTAAATCTTAGCTCTTTTGCTATATTTAGGTTCCTCATCAATAACATTTTGAGGTTCACTATTTATAACTTTAAGCGTTATTTTGTGAGAACTTATTTCTCGTGCATTCTTATAAGGAAAGATATTTTCAAAGAATGAGCATTCCTGGATTATATATTTGTATTTTCATGAATTTCAAGAATGTCAGACTTATGCATAAGGAACCAATATGCACTATTGTTATTTGCATAACTAGTGAATATGCAATCAATAGTCTTGGGGACCAATTTCACCTTTTTAGGATCAGGAAGTAGTACTTTTGCAAGACACCACCACACTTTTAAGTATGTGTAGGAAGGCTTGCAATCTTTCCACAATTCATAAGGTATTTTATTCGTTTTCTTATGAATCAACTTGTTGAAAATATAGTTAGCCGAAAGTAGTCCTTCTCCCCACACGTTTTGGGGTAAACTCGAACTTTTTAACATTCTATTTGTAATTTCTTTTAAAGTTCGGTTTTTTCATTCCACAATCCCATTGGATTGATGTGAGTAAGGAGCGATAGTTTGGTGAATAATTCCATTCTTTAAACATATTTCCTTAAAAGGATATTCATATTCACTATCTCTATCGCTTCTTAGTTCTTTAATGTTTTACCCATTTGATTCTCAACTTCTATCTTGTATTTATTAAAGGCTTCAATTGCTTTATCTTTTCTTCTTAATAAGTAGACATAACAATATCTAGTCAAATCATCTACAAAGGTAATCAATTACTTTTTCCCACCTCTAGTTTGAATAATTTTCATATAAAATATATCGTTGTGAACTAATTCAAATGGTTCACTATTTCTATCAATTGAATGAAAAGGTGACTTGGTTCATTTAGCTTCTACATACGTTTCACATTTATGATTTCAGTTGATGTTAAATTTTGGAATTAATCTTAAATAAATTAATTTACTCAAAGTATGATAATTAACATATCCTAATCTACCATGTTGCATATCCATAGGCTCGATCATGTAAGCAGGAGATATCATATTATTATCATAGTTATCTTTAGGTAAAACAGTCATGATGTTCATTTTGAACATCACACCACACATATATCATTTTCCTGCAAACACTCCATCCTTACTTAGCACAAGTTTGTCTTCAATAAAGAAAAGCTTAAACCCTTTCTTGCTTAGCACGAAATTGGAGACAAGGCTCTTTCGAGTATCGGGCACATGCAATACAATGTTGAGTGCAAGATGTTTCCCCGAAGTCAACACGACGTTGCCTTGACCTTTAACCTTCCAGGTGGAAGAGTTTTCCATGAATAGTTGTTCTCTATTTTGCAATTAGTTGGCCGGTTGTGAACATATTTTAGTTGGAACATACACGGTGTGTAGCGTCGGTGTCAACCCACCACTCGTTGGTGTTACACACTAAATTTACTTCAGATAAACTGCAGAGAGAAACATGTTGAAAACATCATCAGGCAATGCATCAACTTATGTCATGTTGGCTTGTGGTGCTTTTTTCTTGAAATTCTCTTAATTTTTTGGCTTGTGACAATCCTTGGCTCTATGACCTTCTTTGTTGTAATTATAATATTTTCCTTTGAATTTCTTAGCATCGCCTTATTGACTTGTGCCTTAAATTTTATGCTTCCTCTTTTGTTGAATTTGTGCCCATCCTCGACAATATTTTCTTTTTCCGATATAGCATGGTTACCATTTTTATTTTTAGATTTATGGTTATCTTGTTATATCCTTAATCGAATAATTAAATATTCAAATCCCATTTCTTTCCGTTTATGCTTCAAATAATTTTTGAAATCTTTCCAAGATGGGGGTTATTTTTCAATTATCGTAGAAATATGAAATGTTTCACTTATGACCATATTTATCAGCAATTATTTCATGAAAAATTAATTGAAGCTCTTGAACTTGACTTATGACTGTCTTTGAATCCACCCTTTTATACTTGAGAAATCTACCGACCATGGATTTTTTCATGCCGGCATCCTCGATCTTATATTTTTTATCCAAAGAGTCCCATAACAATTTAGCGGTTTTTATTAGACTATACACATTATAAAGTGTATTCTCCAATTCGTTAATTGTAATACCCCGTATTTTTATGATATTTATTTATGGGATTAATTGAATTAAATATGTATTAATTGGGAATTAATTCGGATAAAAATACTAGCGAGATGCGAGTTGGTATTTGATTTTAATGAGTATATATGACTATATATGAATATGGAAATTATGAAATTTGTCGTGAGATTGAAATACGGCAATTTGGAATTTTGTTGAGACGCGTGTGACAGTCACGTCAGGAATATTATTATTTAATTAAAAAGTGAATTTTAATTATATTAACCGTATAGCCATTTTGAGTGCACCAACGCGTCCGGAAGGGTCGAAATAGTCAGAAAACACTAGCCGGGGGTTTAGTTTGGGTCCCGGGGCATTTTTAGGTCATGCCGGCAACGTATAAGGGTAGTTTGGTAATTTTAGATTTTTGGGAATTAAAACCAACGAAAATTAGGAAATAAAAATCTGATTTGGTAATTACCCACTAAACCCACTAACTACACCTTATGACCTAATGGGCTACGGGGGTTATTAGAATTAGTTCCAAGAGTTTCCTAAGGAAAACCCTACCCACCATTGTCACCTTGGAGAAGAAGAGCTTGTAGAGAGAAAAGAGAGGAGAAATCCTGCAGAGAGAGAGAGAGAATAATTCATCAATTCAACATCAAAATCAGAGAAAGACATAAGGCAAGTGGTTTAAATTTCGTTAATAGCATTGAATGTTTTCTCCATGCTTAGACATTTCTGAAATTTCATTATTGTTGGGAGATTGATAAAAACCCATTTAAATTGGAATTGGAGCTTACTTTTTGATGAGGATTTTCATGTAGAATTGTATTTAGGTGATTATTCTGATGATAATATACCTGGTATGAAACAAAAACGGATTTAATTATACCCATTGGTGACTTTAAAATTTTAGGGTTCATGTTCATGGGATTTGGGGATAAATGAGGGGAATTAATGATTTGATGATGTTTAGGAAGATTTGGCCCTATATAATTGTTTAATTATGACCTACGATTGTTTGGTATGGATTAGTAACCTTAAAATAATGTTGGGACGATTTTTATGTGGGATTAGATGTGAAGAAAAGATGGAAAAACGAAAAAGGGAAAATCTGGGCTCGAAACTGGCCTCTCATTAGAAGACCTGCCCAGGTCGTTCGAACGAGCTTCTAACGAGTTGACAGTTTGCCTTCTAACGAGAAGGATGTTCGTTTGAACGAGATCTCGTTAGATGCCCAATTCGTTCGAACGAACTCTCGTTCGAACAGTCTCGTTCGAACGAGACTTCTAACGAGCTGACAGTTTAGGCTTTCTGGCCTGTTTTGATTTCGCGTGTCCCATAACCTTGTTTAATTGTAGAGATAACATTCCCTTGATTATAAATTGATATAGTTGGGATAATTGGGATATATTGAGGAGTAAAACATAGAAGTGCAATTCGAATTGAATGGAAATTGTGGAATAGAACGTGAGTGACTATTACGATGCGAGAATTATTAACGGCTTAAATAATTAAATTAACCGGGAACTTATGAATTGTGTAACATTATAAGTCGGTACGAGAATAAGAAGTGTACCACAAATAAATATGGTAATAACTAAGATGTGTGCATTCTTAGTATATATGATTTGATGTGTATGACATACGTTCCATACTTGCTATCACGGGAGGTTTACGTTCGCTTAGGGACCTCTAATCCTTGTGTTGCCCAGATTTAGATTGGTACCTCAAGAACATAGGTCAGAGAAGGACTTATTGGGATGTTAATAAGTCTGCTGATCGTGGGAGCGTAGGTATGTGCGTGACCCAAGTGATGTGACTGTGTTCACCTCCATTGTTTGTGATTTGCTATTATCTGAGAACGATTCCTGAGAGATTCGGAATGCGTGATCCTTATGTACGTGATGTACCGGGATGGATAACAGAGTATGTGTGCACCGCAGCTTAGTCTCGGGTGCTTGTATTGTATATTTATGGCGTGACTAATATACACTTAGATTAATGAGAACTTTCATGTCGGTATTGTGAGTATAAATACAGGAACGCTTTGAGTAACTAGAAAGGGGTAACCTGTAATGAATTGTATTGCTAATAATCCAGAACTCGAGTTTAAGTAAATCCCTATATTCAGTTGTTAAAGCTAGAATGCATAATAAGAATCGAGTACTAAGGGGTAGAACTTATTACGGTTTGGTTAGATATGTATGTTACTTAGATGGGTACGGTACGTTAAGAGTGCACAATTAGTCGAGAGGTGAGCATTTCATGTGAGTGCACGTCCTAACATGTATTTTGCATTTATTATTTTAATGTCATTAAAACACTTGTTGTTTTTAAAATAATCCTCACTTTCAGGCTCTGACCCGTTTGCTTTCAAATCTATTTTTGTAAAAACCATTTTAGGTGCCCAGCCACAAGGACACCATGCATAGGATTTTCATTCAGGTGACGAGTTGTAGCTGTTTGGGGGAAGTTACAGGACTTTGCCAGTAGATGCTTCATCTATCTTGACTCTATATTCAGCTTTCATCAGTTGTAGGGCATGTCGCCCACTTCTATTAGAAACATTTCCTATTTCAGTTTTTCAGACTTTTGGCATGTAATTAATTCGGGATACTTTATTTTATTTAGTTCAGTTGTGGGATTGTTGTGAGGAGTTTTTCCTCCGGACTTATTATTATGTTGTTGGTTATTCTATTACTTCGTTATGGTGAATGGTTGTTATTCTTTCATTATCCTTTTATTGCATGTTAATCAGAGTTAATTTAAAACTTGGCAACTCACTTTTTAAATACTAGGTGGTTAGTAATCATTAAAAATGTTTTCGACAGTGATGCTATTAACTAGACCAACTTGGCAATTTGTATTAATTTAATAAAGGAGTAGCTACTGTGACACCCCGCCTAATTAATCCCGGGTGATCAGTCCTAAATCAAGTTAGAACAGGATTCTCATTTGGTCCATTCTTAGCATCACTGTCGTCATATTAAATTAATAACCACCTAAGTGAGAAAATAGACTGGTGCCATTTTTATAACCTTCATTATTTAAACAAAAACCCATGCGGAAAATAAAACTATATAACCATCACAGATAACTGAATTAATCATCCACAAGTAAAAATATAATTGACCGAATAAACCAACGGTCCAAATAATAAATCCCATAAGGACAAGAATAAACTCCCAACAAGTCTAATACAAATAAATGGAAAGTGCGAAACATGCTCGAATACTAATCATGAACTTCTACATTAAGAATGAAGAATGAGGCATCTATCAAAACCCCGCAACATCCACATATGTGTAACAACCCGCCTAATAAGATACCGGGCGATCACTCCAATATTAAATTAAAACAGGAGTCACATATGGATCATCCTTAGCATCACTGTCGAAAATCCATTTAATTACTAATATCCTATTAGGTGGCCGTTAAAAACTTTTACTAAACTACTCTTTTTTTAACGAATAAATTACAACATCCACAATTAAATGCGTAATGAACTGAAATGGAAATGAAAGGAACTAAAATAACCGAACACTCGGTCCAAATATACAACCATATCGAATGCTGTACTGAAAGAATAAATAAATGCAATTGAGCCATTGGCTCGAGTGTTTATACAATATCTCCTATCTAGAGTACAAGGAAGGAAACGTCTACCGATAACCTGCAAGCATCCACAGCTGCTGCAGCAGACGTCTGACTCGAAAGAATTTCCATCCAGGCGTCCCTGTGTCTGGACACCTATGTGTATATATAATATAACAAGAAAGGATAAGTAGATAAACGGGTCAGAGCCCCGAATTTTGAAAATATTTTGCAAGTGCATAAATGCCTTATTATTTTGAAAAAGGTTTTATCTCATATTTAAGGTTGGTATCGCACTCCCATGAGATACCCCTCACCTCTCCGCTAATAGTGCACTCCTAGCGCATCTATCTAGAACATTCTAGTCAAACTCCCCTGCTAAACTAGTCTAATACCCAACCACTATCTATCCTAGATAGTCAAACAGATGTACTAAGGGCTAAACTTCACTCTAATCTCGACGCTATGCCATGTTCGTGCGTGGGGTGTCTCGCGTAGCGAAATCCAAACAAGGAACCCCCCCCGATACACTACTATGCAGCAAGGTCGATCTTTGAGATCCGCCAGTCCCTCAATACAGAAAGATATATATAATATATATACCATAAACATTTAATAATATTAGAGCACTAAGGATTAAACTTCTCCCCAGTATCAACACAATGCCATATTCGTGCGTGGGGTGTCTCGCGAAGCGAAATCCAAACAAGGAACCCCCCGATACACTACTATGCAGCACGGTCGATCGTCGGGATCCATTAGACCCTCAGCACTCGATTTATACATATACGTACATCTACAATATACGTCCGGATAATATCTCCCGGACTGAGGATTACTTGATACATATAGTATTTATAAATACTTATCCTTTTCATTTCAAAAACTTCCATTTCCCTTCTCATATCCAGGAAATGTAATTTATAGAAGCCAATTCATTATCATGAATTGCTTTAACAAATCATATACTTTTTGAAAGCCAATTTTATTAACATAAAAATGCTTTTCCTTTATCAATTATCCCATTTCCCTTTTTATACTCAGGAAATGTATTCAAAGACATTTTCATTATTATAAAAATGCTTTGATCATAACATATGCTTCCACATCCCTTCTTCCATCCGGGAAGTGTTACCGAAGCCAAATAATATAACCCATTTCCCTTCCTATATCCAGGAAATGTAATTAAAGCAAATCCATTATTATGAACTGCTTTAATAAACGCGTTCTAAGACCGCCCGTCCGGATTTCCCCACTGTGCGTGCCCCTAAATGGCTATCATCTTCCAGGGACTCCAAGACAACCTGGGATCCTATATCGAAAGACGTCGGGAAGCGACCATGTGCCTGCGGGATAGTCAAGACCACACCCGGAATCTCCTAACCAACGCAGAAAAATATAACAACAAACGCTCACATGGCCTATAGGACTATATCCACCCTGCATCATTAGCCAGGGGGCTTCACCATACGAACGCAACTTCCCTTATGATAGCGATTTAGAGAGGTGTGTATCCTCATTTTTATTATTTATGAAAATCATTTGTCTTTCCATTTTGAAAACATTTATATATTATTTTCAAAATCATTTTCATCATATCATATATACTTTAATCACATAGTATATACATATACCATATATTCATCCTTGAATATACATAAATGGCCATATTTGCCAACTATATATAGCGATGACCATTAATCCCAAAGATTCCCTCGAGGAATCATAATCATGCTTTCATATAAGCATGATACTAAACCCAAAGTATTTCCTTACTTTGTTCAATACTAATTACCTCAATCATCTCTTAAAGGTTTATTTATCCTCAAAACCCTTATTTAGGAATCCCCATAAAAATCCCAGATGGTAATTCAACTCCCCATACTCTTAAAGGGAGAAAACTAGAAATTCTGGCCTAAGCGAATCGATTCGCCCCTTTTGCGAATCGATTCGGATGGGCGAATCGATTCGGTTCCCAATCCGAATCGATTCGGAAAGTATTCTGCAAACAGGTCTATATATGGCGAATCGATTCGGTCTGTACCCGAATCAATTCGGCCCATTGCAGAAACCCAATTCCTCTTGGGCGAATCGATTCGGGTACAGGCCGAATCGATTCGGCCTGTTCGAGGGTCACAGTTTGGGCGATTTCTCAAACTCCAAAATACCCAAAAATCAATCCAAATTCATTTTCATGGTTTCTACTCTACACCAAAAATCATCCCAAACATCTACACAATAATTTCTAGCCTTTATTTTTCCAATTCCCGATTTGATTTCCGAGTTGGTACTTTCAACCGGGAGCTGTCATCTTGTAAAAATCATATCAAATCGTAGAAAAATCAGAAAAATACACGGTCGGCGCCCACGCGACCGTATCGAAAATATATACAACTTTCGTGTTTTGGCCGAAAGCTAAATCAATTTTTTTCCTGGCCAAAAAGGCCCCCTAAGGTGACGGGTTTACTATTCATCGTCTCTTCCGAGACGATTTCCGCCATTAAAGCTTCTCCCAAGCTTTTGTCGCCTCACCCAACGTCCTACACCCTCAACCAACTACAAATACACTTATAACACGGGTTCTAAACATCCTAGAACCCGGAATCACCAATTAATTTGGATTAAAACCCTAGTTCCACAAAATTGAAATATTATTGGGGTTTAATTGTTTTAACTCCCAAAAACCCGTTTTATCCACGATAACCCACCCCAAAACCATTAGGGTTTGTTTATACCAAACTACGGTATGAGATATTTATGCAAAAAGATAAGTAAAGCAAGTAAACACTTGTCTCGTGGATAAAATCCGACGACCTCGAATCGAATCCGGCGGAGTTTGGCCCGAATCTCCATTTTCTCCCCTCTTTTCTCCTTCCTCTCTCTTTTCTCTCTCTTTTCTCTTCTTTTCTTCTCTTTTCTTTCCCTCTCCCTCTTTAAATAATAAGAAAAGGGGTTTAAACCCTTAAAACCCAAAAACGATTCGTTTACCCAATAACGAGTTACTTTTACCTCTAAAATTACCCGAAACTCATTTTCGACAATCGGACACTCTTTTCCGACTATCTCGGCCATTCCGAGAATTATGGCGCAGTCGAAATTCCCATCCGAGGTACTTGACCGCAAATCACTATTCCAACCCAAAATAATTAAATGCGGGTTTTCCAATTAAAAATCTTACCTCGTGTCGCTTTACTTAACGACGACATATAATTAAAATATTTCGACCTATATAGTCCCAAAAATAATTACAGCACCCATCGAAAATCATTCAATCCTTGAAAATCCCAAAATTTACTATTTAGGAAAATTCCCCAAATTGCCACTTAATTTAATTATGGAATTTAATGGTCTCCAAAAGGACGGGTTGTTACAATATGCTGCAGCAACGGATCCCTGGAATATAGTCAAGGCTGGCATCCCTGTGGTTGGACACCTAAAAGGGTTTTTAAAAGTTTTTATAGCAAGGGTTAGTACCCAAAACATTTGAAAAACATTTAACAAATGATTAACTTGCAGTAATAAATAAATATGCATGCTCTTCATATTTTTAGTTAGTATCGCACTCTCTCTTGAGGACTTCCTTACCCTTCCTCTATTCTACACTAGTAATGCTTTAATTAAATTACCTAGTTATTCATCTCATGACTAGATAATTAACAAAGTTCCTTCACACCCACTCGACTCTAACTGAGTATGTAATGATTATGATTTTTAAGTTATTAGTAACATCAACTTAACTAAATCATTTCCCTTTTTAAATTCATATAGCTTCTACACTTGTTATACATGTGAAGTAACTCATATTTTTCATTAATAACCCGTATATAATTTATTATCTAATTATATACTTATAATCATATTTCAGCATTCACAATCATACTGTAATATATATAACAACTTACATCCTCCCGCGCAAAATACTCCCGGAATATAAATTCTATAAAGTGTTATCCCACTAGGTACAATCACATAGCCTAGATATCCCAAGTCAGAATTTTCACACCAACTTGATAAAAATAAATAATTGGAGGCGGTCATATTCCTTCCCTGAAAGTGAGATGTCCCTCACCCATATAACAGACGCTATGACCTCGGGAATATACTCACCCTACTCCTCAAGCTAGGGGATTCATCCACTACGCGCAACCTCCCCCTATAACACTATAGTATAAAATATCTAATCACTAATATTAATTGTGCACACCATATATATATACAATCACCTCCGTATATATAAATATAAAAGTCCCGGCTATACCGTTCGCTAAATCCGTAACATAAGCCTATTAAAATTATTAAGAGTTTATGGTCCAACTCTAAATATTAATTAAATTGCACCTTAATTAATTAAGTTATTTTTGGTGTCGCCCCCACCATAAATTTGGACTTACTCTCGTAGCCCAAAATAAATTTACTCGAGTCAAAATTCCCGACTCTAATTTTTTTGCCTCAAGCCCTAATTAATTTATCTACAATTAATTAGATTTACTCTCATGTATTTAATTTCTCAATAATTTATTTCATAAGATTTTTGTATGATTTTCCCCTCTTATATAACTAACTGGCGAAACTGCCAAAATCTGGCGACCGTCGATCGATCGACCCCAGACCATCGATCGATCGATCGAACAAGTCTTCGTCTTCTTCGCGAAGACAGGGCAGCCATGGACGGAAATTCTTAAACCCTAATTTCTGCTAACATGAATTTTAAGCCCTCTTAACACCAGTACATATTAGGAACCTTATTACGATTCCCCAGAAAGTCCATAACAATCATCAATTCGTCCATAAACTACTGATTTACAATTTTGGGGAAAAATCCATATTTTCTTTAAACACATTTTTACTCCAAATTTCTTCATCAAATTCGTTCTAATTTATCTGGATATCATTCTAACAGATACACATCAATATTCCAATATCAGATTTTACATAACTCCTCATAAATTCGGGCAAATCAGATTCATGTTTTCTTTTCTATTATCAAAACCCCATATATATGCCATGAAACCCCAAAACGAATTTTAATTCATTACATCACGTAAATATGAACTTAAAGACAGATTTAATGCTATTGCAAGTTATTCACTTGCCTTAGGTTTCGTAGTGTCTGAATTTGCGATGGATTCCAAGGTTGAAGATGACCTTGTTGGCTCTTTTGAGATCCCCAAATGGCTTTGGCTGCTGCTAGGGTTTTCTAACCCTTTAATTCTTTTCTCTAATTAAGCTCAGCCATGCCCTTATTTCTTTTTATTAGGTTAATTATTCAATTCCCGTTTTTTGACTAATGGGCCAAGCCCAAGTGACCTAAATGCCCCCGAGTGGGCCCGACTATGTCTAAAAACGTCCCGTGACCCGTTTACTACCCCCGGGTACACTTTTCCGACTATCTCGGCCCATCCGGACTCAACTGTACACTCAGAATTTGCATCCGAATTAATTTATAAAAATTCTTATTCCCCACCCAATATAGTCTATACCGACTTCCGGATGTGATAAGTACATACCTCGTCATTAATACTCGAAACGACGTAATTACATTATTACTATTCACTTAGTAAATAAGTTTTCCCTAAATATTAACCATTCAATCCCAGATTAATATTTATATATTATTCTACCATAATTAATTCATTAAATTACAACACACTAGTAATTTAGAATTTCCGAATTAATCAAATTTTAAAATGTACCAAAAATACGGGGTGTTACATACTCCCCCCCTTATAAGGGAATTTCGTCCCCGAAATTAGATCGTACCTGCGGTGAAAAGCTCTGGATATTGTTCCCGCATATCCTCCTCCCGCTCCCAGGTAGACTCGTCAACATTGTGATGACCCCACTGTACTCTAACCAATGGAACAACCTTGGATCGTAATTTCCGCTCACTATGATCCAGAATAGCTACCGGCCTCTCCTCATACGAGATGTCTGGCTGTAAGTCGATCTCCTCGAGTGGAATGTGCCAAAAGGTTCTCTCGCTCCTTCGATATTTCTTCAGCGATGCCACATGGAATACATCGTGTATCCGCTGAAGATGTTCTGGTAACCCAAGCTTATACGCCACCGGTCCCACCCTCTCAATAATAGGGAAAGGTCCTACGTACCGCGGTGCTAACTTACCCTTCTTGCCGAACCTCATCACCCCTTTCATTGGGGATACCCGGACTAAAACCTGGTCCCCAACTTCTAGCTCCACATGTCTTCGAGAAGAATCAGCATAACTCTTTTGCATGTCCTGAGCTATCTGAATTCTTCCTCGAATCAACTCTATCTTGGCAGATGTCTCTTGAACAATCTCCGGCCCCAAGAGTTTGTTGTCCCTCACCTCTAACCAACAAACGGGTGAACGACAAGGTCTCCCGTACAGTGCCTCAAACGGTGTCATGCCAATCGTGAATTGGTAAGAGTTGTTATACGCAAACTCTACCAAAGGGAGAAAGTTCTCCCATCCTCCCCCGAAGTCCAAAATGCACATTCTGAGCATGTCTTCCAGCATCTGGTTGTAACAACCCACGTAATTTTTGGACTATTTTAATTAATTTCTAGAAAATGGAGGAAAATAAAGTTTTTGATAATATTATTTTTATTGCTCAAATATGTTGGTTATTATTTTTAAAGGCGAGAATTTCAAACGGTTTCAAAATCGGAGTTAAAACGGATTTTAAAATGATTTTTAAATGTTTTTAACTCTTGGAGTTGTTTTGACTTCCAACTCTTCATTTCTTTGCCTTATTTAAAGGAGTCTTTTGGATTCCAACTCTTCATTTCTTTGCATTATAAAAGGAAGTCGTGGGCAACCCTTTTAACCTACTATTGGCACAAATTTTGACAACAAACATATTTTGTATTCCTCTTCTTTTTATATACGCATTGGCCCTTGATATTTGTGAGTTCAAACCTTAGATTAGAGGTGTTCTTGGGGATATTTTGTTGGAGGTTCTTGGAGGAGCTTTTGTAGATCTTTTGTGTTGATCTTGAGGATGTGATCGTTGGTTTCTCATCATGGTTTGAGGTATGGGGTTTTACACAATATGCTCCTTAAATCTCGCGAGTGTCATTCTCTTTGAATTCTTGTTAATTGAACTCATATTTGAATTGATAAATTCATTGAAATCTGGAAAATAATTTTTGAAATTATTTTGATTCATGTGGTATCATTATATTGTTGATGAGCACGTTGTCATGAGATTTTAATATGGCACGGAGGTTGGGCACCCGCTAAAATTCCTGTTTCTCGGGCTATGGCTTGATAAAGCATATACGGATGTGGTGAGGCCTGGTGACCCATTGATGTGTTGTTGAGAAATTTATTGATAAATCCTATTGAGATTTGTATTTGATTTGAATATTCGTACTCGTGTTGTTACGCTTTATTCATCGCTAACATATATTTGTTGAGAATCTTTCTTGTCGTATTGTGTACTTCCCCGTATTTTCTTTTAGTGGTAGGTTTGCACTGATTTTGGGGCGCTATGGAGATTGATTTGTATTATTTTGATGTATAGAGCTTTGGAGATTTGTATATATTTTTCGAGTTAGATGTTGTATGTAATTCGAGAGACTTGTTGTGATTAAAGAGATTGAGATTAGTGGATTTATATTATTGTGGGTTTATTTAGATGCTCTATACCTTGTCACTTGTGGATTTGGATTTATTTTATTGCATTAGCGTTCCGTTCGCTCTCCCCGGGCGGGCGGGGTGTTCCAAATGGTATCAGAGCTTAGGTATACGGCAACCCTCAGGGCTTGAGTTTTGGGTTCATTGCGTGGTTAGCAATTTTTGGAGACAGAAAATTTTAGGTGATATTCGTGTTAGGTTTCGAGATTAGATGTGAGGAATTATTTTTGGAAACTAGATTATTTTTGGAGATTGTTAGCCTGATTTTTTTAGAGTTAGGCATTCGGCGAATTTCGAGGGCGAAATTCCATTGTTAGTGGGGAAGTGTAACAACCCACGTAATTTTTGGACAATTTTAATTAATTTCTAGAAAATGGAGGAAAATAAAGTTTTTGATAAAAATATTTTTATTGCTCAAATATGTTGGTTATTATTTTTAAAGGCGAGAATTTCAAACGGTTTCAAAATCGGAGTTAAAACGGATTTTAAAATGATTTTTAAATGTTTTTAACTCTTGGAGTTGTTTTGACTTCCAACTCTTCATTTCTTTGCCTTATTTAAAGGAGTCTTTTGGATTCCAACTCTTCATTTCTTTGCATTATAAAAGGAAGTCGTGGGCAACCCTTTTAACCTACTTTTGGCACAAATTTTGACAGCAAACATATTTTGTATTCCTCTTCTTTTTATATACACATTGGCCCTTGATATTTGTGAGTTCAAACCTTAGATTAGAGGTGTTCTTGGGGATATTTTGTTGGAGGTTCTTGGAGGAGCTTTTGTAGATCTTTTGTGTTGATCTTGAGGATGTGATCGTTGGTTTCTCATCATGGTTTGAGGTATGGGGTTTTACACAATATGCTCCTTAAATCTCGCGAGCGTCATTCTCTTTGAATTCTTGTTAATTGAACTCATATTTGAATTGATAAATTCATTGAAATCTGGAAAATAATTGTTGAAATTATTTTGATTCATGTGGTATCATTATATTGTTGATGAGCACGTTGTCATGAGATTTTAATATGGCACGGAGGTTGGGCACCCGCCAAAATTCCTGTTTCCCGGGCTATGGCTTGATAAAGCATATACGGATGTGGTGAGGCCTGGTGACCCATTGATGTGTTGTTGAGAAATTTATTGATAAATCCTATTGAGATTTGTATTTGATTTGAATATTCGTACTCGTGTTGTTACGCTTTATTCATCGCTAACATATATTTATTGAGAATCTTTCTTGTCGTATTGTGTACTTCCCCGTATTTTCTTTTAGTGGTAGGTTTGCACTGATTTTGGGGCGCTATGGAGATTGATTTGTATTATTTTGATGTATAGATCTGTGGAGATTTGTATATATTTTTCGAGTTAGATGTTGTATGTAATTCGAGAGACTTGTTGTGATTAAAGAGATTGAGATTAGTGGATTTATATTATTGTGGGTTTATTTAGATGCTCTATACCTTGTCACTTGTGGATTTGGATTTGGATTTATTTTATTGCATTAGCGTTCCGTTCGCTCTCCCCGGACGGGCGGGGTGTTTCACTAGTTAACTCTCTCAATCTGTCCGTCAGTCTGTGGGTGATACGCTGTACTCAAGCGCAACTCCGTGCCCATTTCCTCCTGAAAGCTCTGCCAAAAGTGGGCGACAAAGATTTTGTCTCGGTCGGATACAATATTTATAGGTACTCCATGCTGCTTAACAATCTCTGCTATGAATAGATGTGCATAACGCATCGTCTCGAAGTCTGTGCATACCGGCAAAAAGTGAGCCACCTTAGTCAACCGATCCACAATAACCCATATGGAGTCGTGACCCCTCTGCGATACAGGTAACCCTGTGATGAACTCCATGGAGACGCTCTCCCACTTCCACATGGGAATTTCTAATGGCTGTAGCATCCCTGACGGTCTCTGGTGGTCAACTTTCACAAGCTGACACGTGGCACATTTCGAAACAAACTCCGTTATGTCCCGTTTCATCCCTGCCCACCAATACTGCCTCCTCATATCTTGGTACATTTTATCCCCACCGGGATGTACCCCAAATTTCGAACCATGGGATTCTGTCATAACAGCGTGCCTCAAATCCTCATCCTCTGGCACCATTAACCTCCCATTAAAGCGTAGGCCTCCTTCTGAGCTTATCGAGTAACCCTCTGCTCCCTCAGCTAACAACTGGTCCACCCTATCCCGGCAAATCTGATCCTCTGCCTGAGCCTTCACAACTCTCATAATGATATCGGGTGTGATGGATAAAGCTGACATGCAAGCCTTGGCTACGTCATCCTCATATTGAAGTTCTCTCCACTTCGCTTTCCATACCTCTGATATCTCCCCAGTCGGCCTTCGGCTCAATGCGTCTACTACCACATTGGCCTTACCAGGATGATACTGAATATCAAACTGTTAGTCCTTCACGAATTCCAGCCACCGCCTCTGCCTCATATTCAGATCCTTCTGTGTGAAGAGATACTGAAGTGACTTGTGATCCGTGAATAGAGTAAACTGCTCTCCTAGAAGATAATGCCTACATATCCTCAAAGCAAAAACGACCGCTGCCAACTCTAGGTCGTGAGTGGGGTAATTCCTCTCGTGAGGCTTTAGCTTCCTATAAGCATAAGCTATAGACCTTTCCTCCTGCTAGAGCACACCCCCAAGACCCCGTAAGGATGCGTCTGTGTAAACCCGATACTCTAGCCCTCCCTTTGGCAATGCAAGCACGGGTGCAGATGTCAACTTGTCCTTTAGCTCGTCGAACGCTAATTGACAACTATCATCCCACTTGAAAGGTACCCCTTTTCGAGTTAGATTAGTCAAAGGTCCTGCAATTTTAGAGAATCCCTTAATGAATCGCCTGTAGTAACCGGCCAAACCCAGAAAACTGCGCACCTCGGTCGATGTCGTGGGCTGTCCCCACTCCCTCACCGCCGATACCTTATTCGGATCCACTGCAATACCCTGATCTGACACGACGTGACCAAGTAACTGTACCTCCCATAGCCAGAATCCACACTTCTCTAATTTGGCATAGAGCTGATGATCCCTCAGTGTCTGTAAAACCATGCGCAAATGCTCTGCGTGCTCCTCCTCGGTGCGCGAGTAGATTAGGATGTCATCAATGAACACGATGACAAACTGATCTAAGTACTCCCTAAAAACCCTGTTCATGAGGTCCATGAACACTGCTGGTGCATTGGTGAGCCCGAAGGGCATCACCCTGAACTCATATGATCCATACCGCGACAAGAAAGCGGTCTTAGGAACATCCCCCTCTCGGATACGCAGTTGATGATACCCTGACCTCAAGTCGACCTTGGAGAAGTTAGACGCCCCTCTCAATTGGTCAAATAAATCATCAATCCGAGGCAACGGATATTTATTCCTTATCATCACCTTGTTCAGCTCCCTATAATCCACGCACAAGCGGAGTGAACCATCTCGCTTCTTCACAAACAACACCGGCGCACCCCTCGGCGATGTACTCCGCCGAATAAAACCCTGACCCAGTAGTTGCTGAATATGTTCCCTCAATTCCCGCATCTCTGAAGGGGCCATTCGGTAAGGTGCCCGAGCAATCGGCCTCGTCCCCGGTGTCAAATCGATAACAAATTCGATTTCTCTGCTGGGTGGTAATCCTGGTATCTCCTGGAATACATCCTCAAAGTCCCTCACTACAGGAATAGAGTCCAAAGGAACTACCACCTCCTGTGAGGTTTCCTCCTCAATGTAGTATAAGTGAGTGCGCGACCCTCCCTCAGGAAGCGGCATTGCTATCAGGAACATCTCCTGTCCCGGAATGGAGAACACGATTGTCCTCTCATAATAATCCACCGTAGCCCGGTAACCTGCCAACCAATCCATGCCCAAGATGACATCATACTCCTCCATATCTAACACTAAGAGGTCTGCTGCTAAACTAAGCCTCCCAATCAAAATGTCTACTCCTCGACAAATCGAGCGAATCAAAGCCCCGCTGCCTACTGGTGACTCTACACTCATACAGAGGCTACCCGCTGTCTCTAATAACCCAGCCCGTTTAGCAAAATTAGATTTAATAAATGAATGTGATGCTCCCGTGTCAAAAAGAATGCTACCCTCATGACCATGAATGAAAAACATACCCTCAACCGCTGGCGGCGCCTGCTGTGCTGGAGGATTGGGAACATCCCGAACGTTGTACACACGTCCGTAGTGCATCTGCCCCTGCTGCTGTGGGGCGGGTGGAGCTGGTGCTGCTGGCGGCATCTGACCCTGTTGCCCCTACTAGGCACCCTGCTGCTGGCCTCTGCCCCTCTGCGGGCACTCCCTCTTGAAGTGTCCTGGCTGGCCACAGGCAAAACAGCGTTTCTGGTCGTCACCCTGTCGTTGGCCCTGCTGGCCCTGACGTTGCTGGCCCGGTTGGCCTCCCCCGTTGTTCCCTTGGCCTTGACGGCCCTGAGGAACCTGCTGTTGCTAATTAGGTCCTGGTTGCCCCTGCCTGAACCCCTGTCCTCCCGGTCGGAACCCACCAGGCTTAAACTTCTTAGCCTGATTCCCTTGCTCAATGATGACCTGCTGCTGTGTGCCACTCGTCTCACTACTAGTGACCGCCTTGCCCTGCTGGCTCGGCTCACCTGCCTTCTTATTCCCCTTAGCATGGAAACGATGATTCTGGCAATGTACAAGTGCGGCATTAACGACATCTGTATAAGTCACTAACGCCGGATTTCCAATCAAGTGCTGCCTGATTCTCCAGGCTAGGCCATCCATGAACTTTGACTTCTTCCGCTCCTCATCGCTCACCTCATTTGGCACAAAGTTTGCCAAACGGGTGAACTCCTCCTCGTATTCTTCTACTGACCTGTCACCCTGTACCAACTCGCTGAATTTCTTTCTCATCTCAGACTCTACTGCTGGAGGGAAGTACTTGCGGTCAAACCGCACCCAGAATTCAGAATTCAGAAATCGGCATCAAATCCCGCTCTTCAGCGGTGGTTACGGACTCCCACCACTGTAAGGCTGCCCCCGACAGACGAAAGGTAGCCAGCATCTGTTTCTGCACCTCTGTACCCTCTAACATGCGCAGATGGCGCTGAATGTTCTTCTTCCAGTCATAAGCCTCGACCACATTGGTGCTACATCGAAACTCAGGTGGGTGACCCTTCTGAAAGGTCTCCCTCACTCGCTGCCAAGATGGTGGCCCCACTGGAGCCTGAACTGCTGGAGCCAATGGAGGCGGTGCCTGGGGCTGTGGAAAATGAGCTGCCATAGCTCGTATCGCTGTCTCGACCGCTTGGGCCACTATCACTGCCACCTGAGTGGTAGAAATCAACTCGGGTGGGGGTGGGGGTGGCGGTATCTGTGGCTCCTGGCGAGCCTCCCTCACCTCATTTCTAGCCTCAGCCCTCTTCGCTCTCTGTCTCTTTGGTGGCATCTGAAATAGATTGAATTGTATAAGTACACAATTTATACAAAAACTAATAGCAGGAATATGATATCTCACAAGCGAAAAATATAATCAACAGTCCTAATAATAGGGCTCTATAACAACCGAACGCTACGCTGAAACGTAGAAAGCCGCACAGATCCTAAGGACACTAGAACCTGATGCTCTGATACCATCTGTGACACCCCGCCTAATTAATCCCGGGTGATCAGTCCTAAATCAAGTTAGAACAGGATTCTCATTTGGTCCATTCTTAGCATCACTGTCGTCATATTAAATTACTAACCACCTAAGTGAGAAAATAGACTAGTGCCATTTTTATATCCTTCATTATTTAAACAAAAACCCATGCGGAAAATAAAACTATATAACCATCACAGATAACTGAATTAATCATCCACAAGTAAAATTATAATTGACCGAATAAACCAACGGTCCAAATAATAAATCCCATAAGGACAAGAATAAACTCCCAACAAGTCTAATACAAATAAATGGAAAGTGAGCAACATGCTCTAATACTAATCATGAACTTCTACATTAAGAATGAAGAATGATGCGTCTATCAAAACCCCGCAACATCCACATATGCTGCAGCAACGGATCCCTGGAATATAGTCAAGGTTGGCGTCCCTGTGGTTGGACACCTAAAAGGGTTTTTAAAAGTTTTTATAGCAAGGGTTAGTACCCAAAACATTTGAAAAACATTTAACAAATGATTAACTTGCAGTAATAAATAAATATGCATGCTCTTCATATTTTTAGTTAGTATCGCACTCTCTCTTGAGGACTTCCTTACCCTTCCTCTATTCTACACTACTAATGCTTTAATTAAATTACCTAGTTATTCATCTCATGACTAGATAATTAACAAAGTTCCTTCACACCCACTCGACTCTAACTGAGTATGTAATGATTATGATTTTTAAGTTATTAGTAACATCAACTTAACTAAATCATTTCCCTTTTTAAATTCATATAACTTCTACACTTGTTATACATGTGAAGTAACTCATATTTTTCATTAATAACACGTATATAATTTATTATCTAATTATATACTTATAATCATATTTCAGTATTCACAATCATACTGTAATATATATAACAACTTACATCCTCCCGAGCAAAATACTCCCGGAATATAAATTCTATAAAGTGCTATCCCACTAGGTACAATCACATAGCCTAGATATCCCAAGTCAAAATTTTCACACCAACTTGATAAAAATAAATAATTGGAGGCGGTCATATTCCTTCCCTGTTAGTGAGATGTCCCTCACCCATATAACGGACGCTATGACCTCGGGAATATACTCACCCTACTCCTCAAGCTAGGCGATTCATCCACTACGCGCAACCTCCCCCTATAGCACTATAGTATAAAATATCTAATCACTGATATTAATTGTGCACACCATATATATATACAATCACCTCCATATATATAAATATAAAAGTCCCGGCTATACCGTTCGCTAAATCCGTAACATAAGCCTATTAAAATTATTAAGAGTTTATGGTCCAACTCTAAATATTAATTAAATTGCACCTTAATTAATTAAGTTATTTTTGGTGTCGCCCCCACCATAAATTTGGACTTACTCTCGTAGCCCAAAATAAATTTACCCGAGTCAAAATTCCCGACTCTAATTTTTTTGCCTCAAGCCCTAATTAATTTATCTACAATTAATTAGATTTACTCTCATGTATTTAATTTCTCAATAATTTATTTCATAAGATTTTTGTATGATTTTCCCCTCTTATATAACTAACTGGCGAAACTGCCAAAATCTGGCGACCGTCGATCGATCGACCCCAGACCATCGATCGATCGAACAGGTCTTCGTCTTCTTCGCGAAGACAGGGCAGCCATGGACGAAAATTCTTAAACCCTAATTTCTGCTAACATGAATTTTAAGCCCTTTTAACACCAGTACATATTAGGAACCTTATTACGATTCCCCAGAAAGTCCATAACAATCATCAATTCGTCCATAAACTACTGATTTACAATTTTGGGGAAAAATCCATCTTTTCTTTAAACACATTTTTACTCCAAATTTCTTCATCAAATTCGTTCTAATTTATCTGGATATCATTCTAACAGATACACATCAATATTCCAATATCAGATTTTACATAACTCCTCATAAATTCGGGCAAATCAGATTCATGTTTTCTTTTGTATTATCAAAACCCCATATTTATGCCATGAAACCCCAAAACGAATTTTAATTCATTACATCATGTAAATATGAATTTAAAGACAGATTTAATGCTATTGCATGTTATTCACTTGCCTTAGGTTTCGTAGTGTCTGAATTTGCGATGGATTCCAAGGTTGAAGATGACCTTGTTGGCTCTTTTGAGATCCCCAAATGGCTTTGGCTGCAGCTAGGGTTTTCTAACCCTTTAATTCTTTTCTCTAATTAAGCTCAGCCATGCCCTTATTTCTTTTTATTAGGTTAATTATTCAATTCCCGTTTTTTGACTAATGGGCCAAGCCCAAGTGACCTAAATGCCCCCGAGTGGGCCCGACTATGTCTAAAAACGTCCCGTGACCCGTTTACTACCCCCGGGTACACTTTTCCGACTATCTCGGCCCATCCGGACTCAACTGTACACTCAGAATTTGCATCCAAATTAATTTATAAAAATACTTATTCCCCACCCAATATAGTCTATACCGACTTCCGGATGTGATAAGTACATACCTCGTCATTAATACTCGAAACGACGTAATTACATTATTACTATTCACTTAGTAAATAAGTTTTCCCTAAATATTAACCATTCAATCCCAGATTAATATTTATATATTATTCTACAATAATTAATTCATTAAATTACAACACACTAGTAATTTAGAATTTCCGAATTAACTAAATTTTAAAATGTACCAAAAATACGGGGTGTTACAGCTACCCGGTATTTAATTAGTTGGGGTGTCACATTAATGATATAGTTTTTGCAAATAAAATATGAATGCTTCAATGCTTCTACGGCTATTAAGGTTGTCTTATTCGATTTATTTTAATTGGCCATGGGAGCATCCTTATAAATAAATCTCGCAAGATTAACGGTAGTTAAATAGAACACATCTTTTATTGCCAACATTTGAAATAGTACCATTAAACTTTTTAATTTTTTCTCCATGGGTTAAATGAGTAAGAATGGTAGTAGGAACACTAATCGACAAATCGGTTTGAGGAACGGATAACACATTTTCAGAGGATTTAGTGTAACAACCCGCACTTTTATGGCCAATTAAATTTAATAATTAAGAGTAAATTAGAAATTTAAGAAATTATCATGAATAGTAATTCTTGAGGTTTTCACGGATTTAATGATTTTTGATGGGTGTTATATTTACTTTTGGGATTAAGTAAATGAACTGTAGTATTTTAATTATATGTCGCAGCTGGGTAAACCGACAGAGGATAATATTTTAATGGAAATACCGCATTTATTTGTTTTGGGTTGAAATAGTGATTTGCGACCAAGTACCTCAGATGGAAATTTCGACTGCGCCGTGAGTCTCGGAATGGCCGAGATAGTCGAAAAAGAGTGTCCGATTGTCGAAATTGAGTTTCAGGGAAATTTTGGAGTTAAAAGGGCTCGTAATTGAGTATACGAGTCGTTTTCGGGTTTTAAGGGGTTAAACCCTTTTTATTTCTATATAAAGAGGGAGAGAGGGAGATAAGAGAGAAAAGAGAAAGAAAAGAGAGAAAAGAGAGAGGAAGGAAGAAAGAGGAGAGAAATGGAGATTTCGGGCCAAACTCCATCGGATTCGACTCGAGGTCGTCGGATTTCATCCTCCAGGCAAATGTGTACTTGCTTTATTTCATTTTGTGCATTTATTTCATATTATAGTTGGTAAACTATATAATTTTGGGTTAGAACCCTTAAATTAAAATTGGAAAAACTTGAATATGATTTTACATATTGATGTAATGTAAACTCTTAATGATTTCTAGTGTTAAATCCATGTAAATGGAGTGAAGAAATGGATTGAAATGGGTTAAAACCATAAGTTGGGGCTTTAATGGTTTTAGGGTTTAAATCTAAGAGAAATAGTTTAATACCCCAAATAAATTGACGTGTTAGTTGTAAAACATAGATTATATGTTTATTGAGTTGTTGGATGAACTTAGAAACAACAAAAATGGAGAATAATGGAGGTTTGGATTTTATTTTTAAGATGATGAATAGTGACCTGCGCCTTACCCGAATCGATTCGGCTAGGGGCGAATCGATTTGGCTCTTGGTCAAAAAATGAAAATTGTATATCTTTTCGATACGGTCGCGTGGGCACTAACCGCATATTTTTCTAATTTTTTTTGGATTTATAGTGATTTTTCCACGGAATGCTGTCCTAGATCGAAATAGTTAGTCAAAAATTAAGGCTAGAATTATTTGGAGATAAATATTAGGGGTTCTCAAATAGAGTGTTAGGACCTCTAAAGGACTTGATTAGAGATGAAAACTTTGGGTTTGTAGGAATAAATCCGAGTTATAATTTAAATGGTGAGTGGATTAAATTTTGGGGATTTCGGACTAGCCGAATCGATTCGGACAGGCCGAATCGATTCGGTAAGAGACAGTTTGAAAGTAGAACCATTTCGAATCGATTCGGACAGGGAGAATCGATTCGGTGGCCAGCGAATCAATTCGAACAGGCCGAATCGATTCGGTCCTCACAAAATTTTGAGGTTTTCTCCTTTTAAGTTTAGAGAGACTTAAATTATGATTTTGGAGATTATTATAGGAGTTCTAAATGGGATGTTAGGACTCCTAGATGATGAATTGAGGATAATTAAACCTCTAATTAATTTAGAGTATGATCCGGGGGATGGATTTAATTAATGTTTTGGGACAAGAGATATGCGGGAAAATCTTTCGGCAAGCGTGTAATGATATATTAATGCGGTTAGAATGGATATGGGCTAAAGAGGAGTTAATGGTGTATACTTATGGAACTAAGGATAGGTCGATGGTACACTTATCCATTTAGTATAAATTGGTACATTCGGGTTTATGCACAAGTCCTTAAATAGCGATCTAGGTGTGAGAATATTTAAGAGAGAGAATACTTAAATATTACTACGTGACTGGCAATTATGGCCATATATATATATATATATATATATATATATATATATATATATATATTCGAGGAGGAATATATAGTATATATATACTATGTGATTAAAGTATATATATGAAATATGATACAGATGTGTAGTATATAGTATATTCCTTGTGTATGAGAACAAGGTATATATGTTTATGAGAATAAATGATTTTGAAAATAAAATATGAATGTTTTCAAAATGGAAAAGAAATGATTTTCATAAAAAATAATTTATGGATACACACCTCTCTAAATCTCTATCATAAGGGAAGTTGCGTACGTGTGGTGAAGCCCCCTAGCTAATGAATGCAGGGTGGATATAGTCCTATAGGCCATATGAGCGATTATTGTATGTTTCTGCGCTGGTTAGGTGATTCTGGGTGTGGTCATGACTATCCCGCATGCATATGGCCACTTCCCGACGTCTTGCGTTGTAGGATCCCAGGTTGTCTTGATGATAGACCCTGGAAGATGATAGCCATTTAGGGGCGCGCACAGTGGGGAAATCCGAACGGGCGGTCTTAGAACGCATTATATTATATGTTAAAGCAATTTATGATAATAAATTGGCTTTAAGTACATTTCCTGGATGGAAGAAGGGAAATGGGATAAATGAATTGGCTTCGGATACGCTTCCCGGATGGATGCATATGATATGAAAAAGCATTTTTATGATAATAAAAATGGATTTTTAATACATTTCCTGGATGTAAGAAGGGAAATGGGATGTTATAAAATGGAAAAGTATTTTTATGATAATAAAACTGGCTTTTAAAAAGTTATATGATATGTTAAAGCAATTCATGATAATGAGTTGGCTTTTAAATACATTTCCTGGATATAAGAAAGGAAATGGAAAGTTTTGCGATAAAAATGAAAATGAATTCTCATTCCGAGAAATATGATCCGGGTGTATATTGTAAGATGTATATAAAAATGAATATGATATATATGTTAAAATATAAGTATGTTTTATATGTCGATGTATATTATATATACATATATTAGTTTCGTGCTACGGGCCTAATCGATCTCTACCATTAACCCTGCCAAGTAGTAGTGTATCGGGGGGGTTCCTTGTTTGGATTTCGCTTCGCGAGACACCCCACGCAAGAACTTAGCGCAGTGTTGAGAATGGAGGGAAGTTTAGCCCTTAGTACTCGGGGGTAGAGGTTTCTAGTAGACGGGCGAATTAGCTTAGTTAGGCGGGGTAGCTTAACTAGAAGTTAAGTGCGTTAGGTGTGCACTATTATAAGAGAGGTGAGGGGTATCTCATGGGAGTGCGATACCAATTTAAATATGAGATAAAACATATTTTTAAAATAAAGCATTTATGCACTTGCTAAATATTTTCACAACTCGGGCTCTGACCCGTTTATCTACTTTTTCCTCTCTTGTTATATATATATATATATATATAGGTGTCCAGACACAGGGGCGCCTGGATGACACTTTCTTCGAGTCAGACGTCTACTGCAGTAGCTGTGGATGCATGCAGGTTCTCGATAGACGCTTCCATCCTTGTACTCTAGATAGGAGGTACTGTATAAATATTCGGGCTAATGGCCCAATTGCATTTATTTATTCTTTTAGTACAACATTCGATATGGTTGTATATTTTGATCGAGTGTTCGGTTATTTTATTTCATTTCAGCTTCATTTACGCAAAACTGTGTGGATGTTTTAATTTTGAAGTTGTTAAAAAGTGTAGTTAAGTAAAATTTTGACGCCAGCCTAATAGGTCATTAGTAATTAAATGGATTTTCGACAGTGATGCTAAGAATGATCCATATGAGACTCCTGTTTTAATTTGATATAGGAGTGATCGCCTGGTATCTTATTAGGCGGGTTGTCACATTTAGTAGCCATTGTTAGTCCGTTATAAAATAACACATAACCAACTTATTAAATGTAGAGAATATGTAGATGACAAAAATATGGTTATACAAGCCAAGAGATAAACTAAGCATGTTTTTGTATCTATTGAACAAAGTAAATTACAATTTTATTTAAAAATAATTTATTTAGTGAGATTCAATGCGATGTCTTAAGATTGTTGTTTACTAGGTTAAAACAAAATTAACTTCACTAAATAAACAGTAATTAAAAATAAAAATTTTAAAAAATTGTAGTAAGTAAAAAACAGAGAACATGCAGTCCGTGAATGAAACAATCATTTAAAGAAATCTAATCGAGTCGAAAGATGAACTATCTCTCCTTAAGACAGAATATGCCCCCACTACAGTGATGATGGAAAATTCAATAGGTGTCTATCTCCCAGGATGAAATGGTCACTGACTATCAAAAGAAGCACTTAAGTGCAACAGTCCCACGAACCTAAAATGGCAAATTTCTATCAAAATAAGAGACACATCACTTTTGACATATGTTCCCCATATAAAATTGACTCCAAAGTTTGACCAAATGTGATTAATATTATATCAAAATATCCAATATGAAATCATTTTTTATTAACATAATTTGGGTGGGAGACATAATGCTGTGCACAACAACTGGGTCGTACCCATTTATACACCATATATCTATAATGCAAATTTAGATTTACATTTGCATTTGAGCAGTAGAATGTGCATTATTTGTTAGATACTATGGACATCAACTACATTTACATTCCTTATTTTGGATGGCCTAAGAGATTGTTTTTCAAAAGTAATAGCTCATATAATTCTTTATTATGGGTGTGAGATCCAAAAAATTATTCCAATTTCTCATTCGGGTGAGGTGTGTTGGGATATTTTTAATATTCTAATGTGGGCTTACATATGAATTAGCAATTATATTGGGATTTTATTTTGATTGGGATAATTAAGCAATCTAATTAGTGGATCCCGATAAGACATTTAAAATAATTATGGGCTTTGTAATGTGTGGTTACCCAAGAGTAAACTATCGATAACTCAAGAGTCACCTAATTGGAATTTTTGGGATTCTACTTGGATGCATATATAAAGAAGGGTTTTAGTCCCCAAGGCTAATATACTCATATACTCTCCTCCTCATTTCCCATTACTGAGAGAGAACTCATAGAGAGAGAGGGTTTAGTTTGTGAAATGTCTCTAATCCCCAAGTCTTATTCACTCCTATGGATCCAGGTACACAATTTCAACATTATTTTTATTATGTAATCTTGATAATCCAATATGTTGGTTGATAATATATAAATAATTTCATTACCAACAAGTGGTATCATAGCCTCTTCATATTAGATTATTGGGATTAATATTGTGGTTATAATTTAGGAATATTTTTTTTTATTTCTCATACATACAATCTTTTGAAAATCCATATGGCTTTTGAAAATCTATATAAAATTTTACGTATGATTTCTGGTGATTTTAATAATCATAATCCCAAAATTGATTGAAGGATGATTTAAGTTACAAAGTTATGATCTTGTATGATTAATATGATAATTGTTGGAATCTTGATTTATAATTAAGGTAGTGAATAATTCTTGATAAACCTATTGTAAATCCCATGAATTGAATCTAGACGTAAAAATGTGTACTGTTACATTTGTAATTGATAGGAAGGTTTATTTTTTTATTTGAATAATGTTAGGCATTCATATGGTTGATGGTAGAAAGAAGAAACCCATCCTTTTTTTAACTCACTAGTCAGGGGAACCGAATCGGTTTCCTAAGCATGGGCGAATCGGTTCGCCCACTAAACCAGCTTGGGAAACCTTGCAAACCGGTTGGCTGAGCAGGGTTATCCTAATTTTTTACATTTTGTTCCTCAAAAGGTTTTGATTCATGGTGGATTTATATGAATTGATAAATTAAGAACATGTATTTTCTAAAAGATTTAGATTCATGATATTTTATTGTGGAACCAAAGCCATGCTCCCATTTGTAGTATTTGATTACTACCCTTTTGTCTTATATCTTAAAATAAATTAATTGAAGTACTACATTGACAAAGTAACCTCTATTACGTAGATTAATTTATTTTGAGTTGTCAAGATGTGTGTGTTTATTATTCATGTGATTAATGACATGCCTAAAGGAAGGCTGTTAATTAGACGAATAATAAATATACATGCGGGAATAAATATTGATGATTATAAAGTTTCCATGTGGACAATATAATGGCCCAAAGAAAGGTTGTTATTTGACAACACTTGATTTCTGCACTAAGAGTGCCACTCACAAGTTGATGTTTATGTCCAATGACTAAACATTAATGTTATGCCAGGTATCTTAAAAAGGGACCACCATTATAGTTATATAAATTTATGTCTTGTATTTATTTATTTTTGGAAAGAGAATATTTTGATAGTTCTCGGCTATTTGGATTTAGACAATTAACTAAGTGGGATTGTTCTAATTGCTCAAGTTTAATTATGTTAAAGCACAATATTCCAGAAGCATTCAGGGGCGGTATGTCCAATGAGGTAACTATTAAGAGTTTCCTACTACATAGTGAAAATCATTTTGCAAAGAATGAAAAGGCTTGGATAAGTACACTTATAGATAACCTTGTTCAAATGAGGTATAAAGGTAAAGGAAACCTAAGCGAGTACATTATGGAGATGCCTAACATCGCTTCAAAACTTAAGGCACTAAAGTTAGATCTATCTCATGACTTGCTCATGCATCTGGTACTAATTTCCCTTCCTGCACACTAAGTCCTTCAAAGTTGAAGTTGAAAATCAACTAGGCAAGAAGATTAAAGTTGTCAAATCTGATCGTGGTGGTGAATAATATGGAAGATATGATGGATCAGGTGAACAACGTGTAGGACCTTTTGCTAAATTCCTAGAAGAATATGGTATCTTCCCACAATACACAATGCCAGGGCAGCCTACCATGAATGGTATTGTTGAGAGACGAAACAAAACACTTAAGGACATGGTAAGAAGTATGATTAGTCTATGACACCCCGCCTAATAAAATACCGGGTGATCAGTCCTATATCAAATTAAACAGGAATCTCAAATGGTTTCATTCTCAACATCATTATCGAAAACCATTTAATTACTAATAACCTTTTAGGCCTGGCATCAAATTTTAAACTTTCAAATCTTTTTAACCTAAACGTACAAGTAAAATCATCCATACAAAGATATGAACAAACTGAAATGAATGAATAAATAATAACCGAATACTCTTGGTAAAACATTTATACAACCATATCGAATGTGTATGAACTAAAATGTCGAAAATAATATAAATGACAACAATTGGGCAACATGGCCGAATATTACTTCTAGTACCTCCTATCTACATCATAAGGAGAGAAGCGTTTAAATAATTTCCTGCCCACGTCCACAGTTGCGGCAGCAATGTCTAACTCGATGGAAATTTTCATCCAAGCATCCCTGTGTCTGGACACCTAAAAAGTATGCCAAGGAAAAGAAAAAGAAAAGAAAATAAATACGGGTCAGAGCCCCAGTTTTGAAGATATTTTTAGCAAGTGATTAAATTACTTTAATATTCAAAATATGATATTCTCCATATTTAAACTGGCATCGCACTCACATGAGACACCCCTCACCTCTCATCTAACAGTGTACACCTAACGCATGTATTTTAAACACCCTAGTTATGCTACCCAGCCTACTAGTATCGCACAAAACTTCTCAACACACATACGCTATCTCTTACCCCACGTAATATAAATATTCTAAGCTATCGCCCAAGCTTATACATCATAATCTCTCACTTATTATTCATTCCTTCTTTATAAATAACTTTCACTAGTTATTACACTATTTACACTTTAGTGTTAATTATCTCATAGGTAATATTCTCATCTTTATATACGTATATCACATATCTTAATCTGAATTTTATACGCCAGGAGGATCCAGAATTTATTCCACATTTCATTCTTTATTTTGTCTGTGTGTGTGTGTGTGTGTATATATATATATATATATATATAAGTATAACAACCATCCTTCAGAGCTATAACTCAATGGATGCAGTCTCTAGAATGATATCATCCTCCACGGAATTTATCACACATTCACCTAGGCAGTCGGGCAGGAATCTCACCACCGAACCTAAAGCAAATCACAAACGTAGGGGAAGCGATCATAGTTCCTCAGCGGAACTGAGAATGAAACATACCCACCTCTTCTCACCCCTGATAAATTCCACACGATATAAAAATGGACGCTATGACCTGGGGACTATACGCTCCCTGCTCCTCAAGCTAGGGGCCTCACCCATATCGCGCAACTTCCCATGATAGCACTAGAGGGGTATGCTTCACATAAATATATCAATCACATACAAATATATTATAATCACATCATATATATATATATACTAGCGGAATGTCTGTGCCTGAAGGCACGACAAAAATTTTCAAAGTGCGTAATCGCAAAACGACCAAAATTTCCAAACTATGTAATTGCAAAACAGAAAAAATTTGGTTCCTCAATGAAATAAGGTGTAAGTTTAAAAATTTGGTTCCTCAATCACATAATGTAAGATGCATTTCGATTACAGTAAACTCAACACTAACATATTAACTACGTAAAAAGGAGTTGGATAGATTAAATACAAACAAAAAATACAATTAGACTTAAAACATCCGGTTACAATTGAAGATGAGAAAGACCTCTAGATTTTACAATGCCGAGTAAATAAAATATACATAATATAAATAAGATCTAGTAATTATACTCTTGCAGAATTACAGTTTGTTGCACAACGGATGAAAATAATCACATGACTATAAGCATCCTCTTCATGTTGTTTTTCCATCCAGTGTAGCTGTTGCGATGTCGGTCAGGGCAGCTGCTGCGATGTCGGTCAAGGCAGCTGCTGCGACGGGGCGTGTGAGAGAGTGAGAGGATGATATTGATGTGGCCGTGTTTACCAAATGACCAGTCGATTCTATTGCCACTTGAGATCGTGTTCCTTATTTGGATCATACTGACAATAACATGGACCGAGCTAGAAGAAGCGGAGTTGAGATGAAAAGTTGAGGCCTTTATTGGGAACTCAGAAGCATATGCAGGAGGTGCAGGGATGTCGCCAAGATTGAAATACGGATACATAATATCTGAGACAGATTTAGACACATTGTTATCGTCCCCTTCCAAAAGTTGTTGCTTTGCCATATCCACTTGTTGATGTCCTTCCGTCGCATGCTGGTCAGTGAAAAATGTTGGATTAGAAATAAGTTCCTCACTTCCTAGATACTCTCGTCAACAACATCAAAGTATGGAAGATATTCATCAAGCATGTCAAAAGGTGAGGGATCTTCCTCAATCGAAGTTCAAAAATCATTAATTTTAAAACCTGTGGGATCCGACTCAACTGGATTTCTAAGATCATTAGTTTCCAGGAATGACCCTTCGTCAAATTGAAGGCTATAGGTAGCATCTAAAAATGGTTCATCAAAAAAGCAATATATATCCACGGAATCCACATTATTGGTTATTTCACCAATATATTCATGTTTGACTGATTTAGTATTGATGTCATATTGTACTGGCAAATCAAATAACTTTTGGTCATCCAGTTGCTCTGGCTCGAACTAATTTTCACCCGTACCCACCAAAGGTTCCTGATCATCATCGTTAAAAGTCTGTGTATTCGTGGATGCAATTGTCATCGTCCTCATAACAGAAACCTGTTATGGATTAAAATCAACAATAATCAACATAAAAAAATGAAAAATAGATCTAAGAGTATATACCTGATGAGTGATATGGAGTTTACAACAAAAACAAACATAATAGTGAAGCACGGACATAAGCGTTCCACTTTGTATCCCAGTTATTTTTGTTTCCATATTTTAAAAATTATTTACAATTAGCCAAAAAAATTACTGCCCAAACGGAATATAAATTTTTAGGCATCTACAACATCATTGATATGCATTGTAGTCCTATGGACATGATACATTGTGTATACATTCTATGAACAATATACATTGTGTATACATTGTGTACGTCTCTGTACTCCAATGAATAGTATACATTGTATAATCTATATAATATGCAAATAAATATTCATAGAATAATACACAATGTATGGACAATATACATAGTGTACTTCTATGCATGTACTATTCTATGCAGATTAAGTCTGACAGTATACATTGTGTACATCGGAAGTATAATATACCATTCAGTGGCCACCAAAGTCTACATTGAGTACTATTTTATGTATGGACATATAGATAAGCTAGCAAAAAATATAAAGAAAGGGCCTGCATCTCTTGAAGGAGTTGAAGCCAAGCTATGGCAGGTCCCCGAGACACTACAGCAGCAGGTGCTTGGGAAAATGAGTGCAGCTTTAAAGAGCAGACGGGTGTATAGATGGATAAAATATTAAATGAAAAATAAATTTGTATACCTCGAGGATTGTGTTTCTTCCAAACTCGATGGTGAATTAGATTGAATCGAAAAAAGGAGCATTTGCACCTTCAATAAGATTCATCGGGTCACATTTAGCTTCGACCAGGTCAAACTTGTGATTAATTTGGTGGGATGTGTCACTCTGTTTTTGGGTAAATTTGGATTTGTTGTGATGTGATTATCATTCATCGAAGCCCCTTGGAAATGAAGGGTGTAAATATCGCGCTCAACAGCATCCCTCTCGAAGTTGCGCTCTGTTAGCGCTGCATCTCGTTGGAGCATCGCCATATCGCGCTCAGACCATCGCCATATAGACATATCACCATAAATGCACAACCAATTAACAATAAAGAAGGAAAAACATCAGGTATGCATTAACAGAGTCTAATCATCATCTCTTCTAGCTCCTCGTTCCTTATCTTTTAGTGATGAATGTGTCTGACTCTGCTATTTGGAATCTGATTTAATATAATCTTTCCAATTCAGACTCCTAGTGGCCAAGCAACCATAGCCCTACAAAAAGTGTACACACAAATGAAGACATTGAACTTGAACATAAAAGCTATTGTTAAATGGTACATTATACTGCTAAAAGAAAGAAACTAAGTATAAGAACAAAAGTTCCAGAAAAATAAAAACTATAAAGAAAAATAGATTTTAGTATATAAATATCCAAAATAACATCTCTGTGCAACATAAATGGCAGAACTTAAACTAAAAAACTATGCTATAATCCTTAATACACGCGTGACTAACAGATGAAGGTCATATATACTCTTTCCCCAAAAATAAATAACCACGTTAAAATTTTAAAAGTTGAAAAAGGAAAAAAATATTGGCATCATTTAAGATAGAAAAATGTTCTTCAAACCAAAAAATGAGTCAAAAGAAAGTACTATAGACTCTGCCAAATCATCATATAGCGTCAAGGCCTCTGATACGAACCAAGATCTTATGCATACTTTATATGCTCTCAAATATGCATAGCCAGTTCTGAAAGTCAGATATGAGAATGAAATTTTTTTCGGTTTTGATCATGTGTAATTGGTCCAGTAAAATGAAGAAAATGCATCTTGAACTACCGGGATTTGTAGTGAAGAAAATGGATGTTGGTTGTATAGAATGGAGGAATGTGGGACCCGGGATGCATTAAACTATAGAGAGGATCTCATAAGAACACGGATATTATATCAGAGATGTCATCATATAGTCCAGTATGGTAACAATCAATATAATAAATGTGCCCATGTTGACTACCAAATTCCATGGTTTAATGAATATGCCGAAACTACACCGAGTCGAGCAAGTAGACTCGATTTCAGGACCCAACTTGGCAAATTATAACATTTAACCTATATATTAATGAAATTAACGAAATCCAAACTCAATTGAACTCGTGAGTACTTATATTACGACGACAAAAATATCAACAGTTGACAGTTTATTCTATTAATAATATTTAGAATAATTATGCTGAACTATGAGCTATCTATGTAGAAATATATGATTTGACATCAACATCAAACCAAAGGTAGCTTTGCAAGTTTCTTTGTGTGTTTACAAAACCAAGAGGATATCATTCAACACCACATCTGTAAAAAGAAAAAAAAAGAAGTGAAAATCGGAAAAGATAATATTAGATATGCACATTATCATTGGCATAAGATAGACATCGATTTCCCATTACAATAAAACTTATTTAGGTAAAAATCCAAGATTAAAATAGGTGCATCTCATTTTTTCCAATTTAGAAATTAACTACTGCTTTAACTTAAGCATAATAACTAAATTGAAACTAAAGCCATTTAAGGAGGATGTGTCATCAAAAGCGCTCCCTCGACATTTCAAAGAAATATAGAGGAAGAAGAAAATAACAATAAATATTCATTGGACTAAAAATAACAAAAGAAAACTTTCACCTTATGCAAAAGTGTAACCAATCTCACTCACTCATCCTTTGCCTACTTATACTTAAGTTAACACCCCAAAAAAGGGGACGAAATCCCCTCAGTTCTGCACCCCCTGGACATTTGGACAAATTTGATATCCCCCATTTGCAAAAGTCATAGGAAAAGTTAAAATGCCTATATTACACGTGTTGCAAGTAAGGTCTACCATAAGGGCGCACACACATCTGTAGTTCGGTTCACCTAGGTGCACTCATATTTCAACTTTAATGAACAATTGTGAAAAAATAAAATAAAGGTAAAAATAACAAACTTATTTATGTCCTTAACATGAAAATAGACTTCTTTTTTTCTGTTTTTCACATAACAAAGCATGTCTTGAAACTAAAACAACAATAATACTATCAAATTTAACTAACTTGCAGTTACACGGCATCAAGGTTGTTGAACCTATGAAACATCCCAATTAGAAAATTTAAGGAAATATGACATCATAATCAATCAAATACCATTATCAATCAAACATCCTAATTAGAAGATTAGTATGCCAATAAGGCAAAATATCATCCTAATCAATCAAACATCCTAGTTAAAAATTTAGTATCTCAATAACGCAAAAGACTAATTGCATCATGAAACATCATTCATCAAAATAATATTACTTCATATGCTTGAGGTGACAAAAAATTAACGTTATTGTAAACCATAACAAAAATTATATTGTCAATCCCACAAAGGCTTATTACATTCTCATACAATTAATTCCATTTGTTCTTAAACACTGATTTGATGATATGATTGCAAGTACAATGAATAATAAAAAATAAGGTCACTACACTTAACACATAACATAACATAAGAATGGGATCAACTTGACTATGACCTACAAATGCAAAAAAAAAGTTATAGCTCTCATATGTAGATCCCAACCCACAAAATATATAGTTGTAGATCCGATCCCCACAAAATATTTACTGCATTAATATCTACTAATGTATTTGAGAAATATACACATATTTCGTGTTTCTCAAACAGTATTTTCCGAACTCACCAACAAATTTTCTAAGTCAAGCATATATAAGGCAGTAGTACATTAAAATATTGAAATCATAGGGAAGATAGAAGATAGGGCATAGAGAAATACCGAGCAAAATGAAGGTGCCTTACTTCACGTTCGGCGCCTTACTTCACGTTCGGCGCCAATGCGTCAATTCGCCTAATTCAAATAAATTCTTTAGTTCATTAGCTAAGGTGTAATATAACATGAACTACTAATCGTCAAATTTAATTTTTTAAAAATAAGGAAAAAGAACTTACTAATCGAGTGAATAGGGAGCATCTTAAAAATAATAAGAATCAAAGAAGCTTAACACAAAAATAAGAGCAACAAAAGTTAACAAATCTGCTACCAAAAAGAGTAACAAAAATAAATAAAAAATTATAATACAAATCTCGAAAGAATCCAAGTACATGATAATGGAGACCCTTAACTAAAATCAATTTGAATATCACACAAATCAATTTGAACAAATAAAATACAATGTTCCAAACGTGCAAAAACATGTTTACAACCTTACATACACCTAGAAAACGTGGACATTAGTGCTGACCCTTGTAGGAGAGGTGGGTGGTTGTATGTATTCTCTGCATAGAAAAAAACAGGATGATTCAATAATAAACATGGTAAACCCAAAATCCCATAAATTTGAAATGTAACCCTACACACACACACACACACACACACACATAGAGAGAGAGAGAGAGAGAGAGAGTATATGTCAAGTGAAACCTGAGTTGGGAATTTTGACAAACATTTAATGGGATTGATGAAAAACTAACAAACATTTTGAAGACATTTTGTAGAATACTCACCATAAAGTTCATGATTTTTGAAAGTTCGTGCTCCTACATTATTATGCACTGCATAAGAAATTAACACCAAACAAAATATGATTAAACCATAACAATATCGCAAAACACTCAACACCATCCATAAACATGTCGTTGCATAATTTCAAAACCTCAAAACCTAAAAATACAATACATAAATAGTACCCACAGAGATATAAAACTATAACCCGTAAATTGAAACCAAAATAATCATACATTGAAATAAAAAAACCTAAACTCATAACCCAGAAAACTGAAATGTAAATTGATTTAGTTTTCCCCAAAAAAATTTCAAGACAAAATTGATTTAGTAATCCCCAAAATTTCCAAAAAAAAAACCTTAATCTAAACTCTTTAAATCTGCAAAATATAGATATCAAACCTTAAAGAATAAGAGCAAGAACCCCTCACCTTGAAGAAGAAGAAAAATGGAAAGCGGTAGCCGCGTGAGATAGAGATAGAGAGAGAGAGAGAGAGAGAGAGAGAGAGAGAGAGAGAGAGCATATGAGAGTGAGGTTGAGTGAGTTGGTATGAGTGATACTGATTTGATTGTGGATGGGAGATTACAAAAATACCCTTAATTTTGAATTAAAGTGAAAGTTAATTTGAGAAAAAGAGGGGGAAATCACCTCCACCATTGGATTCAATTTTTGTCCATTCAATCCTAGCCCCTCATTAAGTTATCATCTTATGGAATAGTGCAAAATTTTTTACTCCTTATTATATAGATATATCATCAATCTGGCTATGATGCCATCTTTCGTAACATTGGCCTAAAATTCCGAGTATATCAGTTCGTATTATTTAATAAGTATACACACAACTTATTTCAACCCCATAAGTATTCACTCACTTATGATACAAATATCACCTTTATTTCTTCTGAATATTAGCTCACCACGTCTAACTAATATTCTAATTTCATCCTACTCGCACACTCAGATTTACTCACATATATTTGGCATACATATATATATTCTACACGCATAAATATATATATGCCCGCCGAAATAACTTTCTCCGAGTATCGCTTACCCCAAACACTCATCCAATTTATTCCCCAGATTTTATTCACAATAACCCGAGATTTATATATCACTCAACTAATATTTTAGAGGCCCTCGCACTCTACATAGGATCCCCTACTATTCATCTCCAAAATGAATTTTTCTCCAATCCCTTTTAGTCCAAGAAAATCTCTCAAATTTTTCTGCCTAAACCGAACTGAACCCATGGCCCTAAAAACGAACCGATCCGATTCCAAACAAATGAACTGAATCGATACCACCAGAAATGAATTGTTTTGATTCCAAACAAATAAAACGAACCGAACTGCATCCGGACCGATTCTGTGTGAATAGTTTTTGTTTTCTACGAGTTCATCTTCTTCTATACCTCCCAAAATCACTACAACACTCATCCAATTTGGTCTCCAACATTATCAACCATTGATATACTCATCTACACACTAATTTATTCTTGGGATTCATTAATTTAACCAAGAAAATTAATCCTTTTCTTAATTAAACCCTAAATTTCATTTCTTCCAACTTCTCACCATAATTTACACCATTTACGTGGATTTTAACTTATGTTTCATGTAGGATTATTATCACATCAAAATCATATGAAATCTTCTCCCCCAAACCCATTTTTGTGCAAGAATCCTAAACCCAAAATCTTAGAGTGTTCACACCAACTATAATATGAAAAATAGACACACTTAAATCATTAACGCAAGTTAAACACTTACATGGTTGGATAAATCCGACGACCTCGTGTCGGAATCTACTGGAGCTTGGACGGAAATCTCCTATTTCTCCCATTTTCTTCCTCCTTTCTCTTTTTATCTTCTTCTTTTTCTTTCTTTCTTTCTTCTTTTCTCTCTTTCTCACGACTTATAAGACAAGAAATAAGGGTTATCCACTTATTAAACCAAAAATTGACTCGTATACACAAATGTGAGTCCCTACTGATCCAAAAAGTCCCCAGAATCCAAACACTATCCTCGGGTACTCTATTCTAACTATCTCAACCCTTCCGAGACCAAACCGTGCACTCGAAATCTCCATCCGAGTCACTTATAAAAAATTTAGATCTTAAACCAAAACATCTCCACACAAGTTTTCCGCATAAAATAAGCATCACCTGTCGCTTTTATTCACCTGCGGCATGAAATTTAATTAATCCATCTCATTTAATTTAAATTCTCAAATTATTAAATTACACCCACTTGTGTAATTTAAATATCCATAAAGTATGAGGTATTACATAGTCATTATTCTTTTCCATAGGCTCTTAATATTTCATCATATCTTATAAATAGAGTACCTAGTAAAACAGTAGCTAAACCCCCTTATGAACTATGGATAGGTCGAAAGCCTATCATTAAGTATTTATACATTTGGGGGTGTCCAGCTGAGGCAAGGCCTTATAGGCCAAATGAAAAGAAACTGGACTTAAGAACTATTGGCTACTAATTTATTAGGTACGCTGAACGGTCGAGGGGTTTCAAGTTCTATGATCCCTTAACTAAGTTCTTTTTGGTGACAAAAAATACGAGATTTATTGAGAATGTTGAGTTTGAGGGGGAAGATACAGTTGAGAATAAGAATCTTGTCTTTGAAGTAAAATCAATTCCTCTTCCAAACATTGTTATAGAAAATGATCAGCCTACTGACAATGTTCAAGAAGACATCAATGAGGACTTCCCTACTCAAAATCAAAGAGTTTCTCTACAAGAGCAATCTCAACAACCTCATGAAGAAGTGCCATTAAGGCGATCCACTAGAGAAAGAAGAGGTGCAATTTTAAGTGATTACATTGTGTTTCTTCAAGAGAATGACTTTAACATAGGGTCAACAAAAGATGATCCAATCAAATTCTAATATGTCAAACAAAGTACTAACTATCAAAAGTAGGTTGATGCCTTAAATGATGAGATAAAATAAATGAAAGATAACGACGTTTGGGATTTTATCAAGTTGCCAGAAGCTACGAAGCCCATTGATTGTAAATGGATATTTAAAACCAAACGGTGTTCTAAGGGAAATGTTGAGAGATATAAGGCACCTCTAGTCGCAAAGGGTTTCACTCAGAAGGAAATGATTGACTATAAGGAGAATTTCTCTCCAGTTTTGATGAAAGACTCGTCAGGACAATAATAACACTTATAGATCATTTTGATTTAGAGCTACATCCGATAGATGTTAAGACGACTTTTCTTACTGAAAACATTGAGGAAGCCATATATGTGGTGCAACCAAAAAACTTTTTCTTAGGGGATCCAAAGTCTATATGGTTTACAAACTCAAAAAATCCCTCTATAGTCTCAGACGATCATTCCGTTAATGGTATCACAAGTTTCATCAAGTCATTATCTCATATGGTTATAATGTTAATGCAGTTGATGACTATATATATCATAAATTTGGTGGGAGTAAATTTATATTCTTTATGCTCTATATCGATGACATACTACTGGCTAGTAGTGATATAGGCTTATTACACGAAACCAAGAGATTTCTAACTAAGCATTTTGAAATGAAAGATCTTGGGGATACCTCTTTTGTATTGGGAATTAAGATACACCGAAATCACTCTCGGGGTGTCCTTGGGTTATCACAAAAGAGTTATATCGAGAATGTAATTGTTAGATTTTGCATGAAAGATTGCGCATAAAAAGATCCCATTGCTAAGGGAGACAAGTTTAGTCTCTATCAATGGCTCAAGAATGAGACTGAAAGTAAAGAAAGGAAAAATGTTCCTTATGCTTCAGTTGTAGGGAGTCTTATGTATGCTCAAGTGTATACGCGGCCAGATTTAGCATACATAATGGGTATGTTGGGCAGATATTTGAGTAACCCTCGGATGGATCATTCGAAAGCAGCCAAACGGGTTATGAGATATTTACAAAGAACAAAGGATTACATGTTCATCTATTTAAAGTCAAATAATTTGGAGATCATTGGGTATTCTGACACCGATCTTGTGAGTTGTCAAGACACTAAGATATCCACTTCTGGTTATGTCTACATGTTGTCTGGAGGTGCTATTTCCTCGAGGAGTGCTAAATAGTCTCACTAATTTCACCTTCCACTATGGCAGCGGAGTTCATATCTTGTTATGAGGCAACAAATCATACGATATGGATGCAAACTTTTATCACTGGGATGCAAATTGTGGATAGTATTGAAATACCATTAAAGATATATTGTGACAATAATTCAACAGTTCTATATTCGAATAACAATAGAAGCTCATCAAAGTCTAAGCACATAGACATTAAGCTTCTTGTTGTTAAGGAGAGAGTTCAGAGTAAGATAGTGTCTATTGAACATATAGGAACACACTCCATGCTCGTGGATCCCCTTACTAAAGGCTTACCACCTAAGGTCTTCCATGGGCACACTGCTCATAGGGTATTGTTTTATTGGATGATATGCAGTTTTACTGGGAGTTTGTCCTTGTTATAATGTTCTTTCTTAGACACTGTTGAGATACTTTATGTATATTTCAATTTTCTATAGAATAAAGTTGATAGTATTTTCATTTTATTATGTACTCTGAATGTGTTGTCTTTTAATTGTGGTATAACACAAGGTTTAAGACACTAAAGTTTGATCTCACTACGGAATAAAGTAAGGACCAATTGAAAATATACATGTTTGGGATTACATTTCTGCACATCCATACTTGATCTATATCGTTGAATATATTTGGCATGGTAATCATTGATGAATCAAGTTAAGAAATAAATGTAACAAAGGTCGCTTTGGTCTCATACTGGTATAAGAGATGGACCAGATTAATTTGTGAGATGTTTTAAGAATAAGTAACAAATTATGGTGCGCACCTAAGGTCATCGAATACAATTGCCTTCAGAATTAATATGTAGCCCAAGTGGGAGATTGTTGGGATATTTTTAATATTCTAATGTGGGCTTACATATTAACTAGCAATTGTATTCGGGCTTAATAGAGCGCGATAAGATATTTAAAATAAGTATCGGCTTTGTAATGTGTGGTTACCCATGAGTCACCTATCGGTTACTCAAGAGTTACCTAATTGAAATTTATAAAGTTCTAATTAGATGCATATATACAGAAAGGTTCTGGTCTCCAACGCTAATGTATTTATATACTCTCCTTCTCATTTTCTATCATTGAGAGAGAACTCATAAAGAGAGGGATTCATATGTGGAAGACTTCTAACTCCCAAGTCTAATTCATTCCTACGAATTCAAATACAAAGTTCCAATATTATTTTTATTATCTAATCTTGATAATCTAATATGATGATTAAGAATGTATTAAAAATTTCATTCCCATACAATTCCGACAAATATCCCTGTAATTCTGTGATTGATTAGAAAATGAGTATATTAGTCTTAAACTATAATAATAATAATACAGATACCGTTGTTATGGTTAAAACCATATATAAAAACAGTAGTTGGTTCAAACCATATAAAAGCCACCCTTCCTCTCTCTCTCTCTCTCTCTCAGGTTCGTTGGAGAACCACCATTTGTCTCTCCCTTAGTCTGGATTGGGAGTCATACATCCCAATTTTTGCAATTTTTAGGTAAAACTTTGAAACCCACGTGAGGATATTTCATTCATTTTAGCCTCATATCCTAATTCTCTTATTATTTTTCGACTTCAATTTATAGTTTTGATGATTTAGGGCTATTTTTAACGATTGCAATAACTCCATTGGTTTCAAAACTCATACTTTTGTCACAATCTCATGACCTGTTGATAAAACAATTTATTTTTAGGAATTTTTTATTTAAATTCCCTAAGTTTTGTTCCATTGGTTTGGTTTTGTTTCCATGCGTCATGGGTTTATGGTTAACTTGAAACTCTGATTCCCAATAAACAGCTATATCATGTTCTTCATGTTGTTGAATAGCCTTTGAATGTAGGCAATGTTAACTAGGAACAAAGGCTTTGTACCCATGGAATCATTGTTTTTTTTTTACTTTGCCCCTTGAGATAATACTGAAATTAGGCATAACCCCCCGCTTTTCAAATAATTAGTAAGTTTAATTATTTGAAAAGCGGGAGGTTATGTCTAAAGTATCGGGGGGCAAAGTCAAACAACCCTAATAGGAATAATAATTATGAATAATTATAATAATTGTGATGATTCCTTTTTAGCTACACTTATAGTGAATCTGCATTTTTTTTGGTCGTTATGAAATTCTTGGCAGATTTTGCTGGATGATTGTAGTTCGTAAAAACAGCAATGAGTCGCCATCCATCCACACTTGAGAAGCCATCCTCAGGTATGTTAGTGATACATCATGGGAATGATAACTCGCACGCATATACACCCTCTATCTCAAATTAATAGTCGTGCTTTCCTTTCTTGTCTGTCCCAAATTAATAGTCATGTTTTTAAAAATAGTTTATAAGACTAGGTGCGATTACAAAGTTACCTGTCCGAACAATATCCATGAGAGGACAATGGTTCAAGTACCCTCTACTGTAATTTTAAATTCCCTGCAAAATTTTGAGTAAGCTGTATTGCAACAAGGAGATATGATGGAGATGAAGGAAGTTACATATAAGATTATAAAATTCACTTTCAGTTTTTTTAGATCGGAAATATTATTCAAAAGAGCATATGCAACTTACAGTACTGGCCCAAGCTACGGTTGGTCTCGGGTTCTAGACATGGGAGTAGCCTCTCCATATATGGGGGTAAGGCTAGCCGACATCTGCCTCTCCTAGCCTTCTGCACTGGTATGACCTTTAGTATATGCAACTTATAGTGCTGGTTTAGTTCAAGTTTTTGTGTTTCCTTGGAATCCCTAATTGATAAATTCACATATGAAGTCTTATAAAGTATTTTTTCTCACACTAAAGCTCAAAGTTTATACGTGAATTTACTAATTTGAGTCTCAAATAAGCACAGAAACTTGAAGCAGACGTGCTCTTGGAATTTTAGCATCCGAGCTAAAGTAGAGGTTATTGCTTTTCCCAAATAACGTAACATACTTACCACGGTTGTGAACTGATTAACTTAATAGAATACACCAATTGTATGTATTTATCTATTCTCTCATAAAGCACCCCCCCCGCCCCTCCCCCCCCCCCCCCCCCCCCCCCCCCCAGTTTGGTAAACAATATTCCATGTAAGAGTGCTTATATTTATGAAACAGCTCATTCACTCCATCAATGCCTGTGTATTCAGTTGCTGATCACATTCCTAGGTGCAAGTCGGTTAGGTGTCTAACGTCTTGGGGAGTTACCCACCAAATTATGAACAATAAACAGTAGCTCCAACTATTAACTGTCCATTTGTCTAACATTTTTCTTGGTAGTTGCAGGTTATAACTTTCTATTTTTTATTATGTATCCTCTACACATAGTAACCTTCAAATAGGATGGTTTATAATCTAAGAATACATTTGTTTTTCTTCCAATTTTACTCTCCGAACTTTATTAAATCATCTGATCACCATCACTTGACGTTGCCGCATGTGAAGCTGGAATTTCCATCTATTCTATATAATTTTTTTACAAACAGGACGCTAGACTTTTAGGCCGAGCTTTTCGAGTGAAGGTAGAATGATGTTTCATGAGTGGGGCATCTAGGAACAAGTGAGAGAGGAGATGGGAATGGGTTGGCATGAGAGGGAATTTCGGTGTAGATTATTATTACTAGTTTTAGAATTATTATCACAGTTTCCTTGTTCCATTTGTTTCCTTTTATTATATTTCTTTGTTGAGAAAGGATTTTTAAAGTCCAAATTCGATAATAAAGGCATAGCCCTCTCTTGTGATTCATTCACGGTTAATATAACTTTGATTCTATAATTTGCGCATGTGTGATTATTTATGCTTCAGCTTACTTTACATCACAGTTATCCAAGAAGGAAGGTGAGGAGGGCAAAGGCAATTGTGTGCCATGGCCTAGGAGATGTGGAGAGAGAGAGAGAGAGAGAGAGAGAGAGAGAGAGAGAGGTGGGGCAGGGGGTTATGGGTTCATGATGGTGAGATTTACGGGATTGGTTGTGATGTTGATTATGATCAGGGTTATATCATTCATAATGTTAATAACATTACCCTTTTTTTCTCTTGCATTTTAAGAGTTATTTTTCCTTTTTTTTAGTTTTGTGGTAGTTAAAAGGATTAGTAAGGGATAGGATATGTATTTTGTAATAAGAATGTCATAGGTCATGTGTTGTCATGGTGGGGATTATCCTCTAGTAATGTTACTTATGACATCACATGGATGCTATCATTCCCGAGTGAGCAAGTAAAAGGCCCTTCTAGATCCTCCCCTAGTCATATAAATATATGACTCCCATTTGGGGCAAATCATTCCTCTAAGAGATATTTTGAGTATTACTACTCTTGTTTTGAATTTTATTCCTTTGTGTGACATTGACACCGTTTACGTCAATTCGCATCAGAGCCTCGTTGCTTCACACACCGTTGTTATAAAATCATAAACAAAGCAATCAATGGCACCAAAGAGAAACACCAAAGCTGAGCGTCACAATATCCAGTTGGAAGAAACCATTATCATTCTTGCCGGAAAATTTTACCAGCTCCTTAACGACCGCCAACAACCACCTTCTACTGCCCATAGTGGCCATTCTCACTCCACCATCACTGCTCAAGGGTCCACCAACATCCCTTCTCACCGTGACCACCAAACCGGTCCTATGAACATCAAATCCCAACCTTCTCCTCGCCGATCCGGTCGGCAGCCACAAACCACTATATCGCCTCTAACTCACATGGACACCATCCTTGAAAATAGGCCCTCGGGGAATCCCTATACGAATTGCAACCATTTTTCTCTCTAAACCCTAGATCCAACCCTAACCCCCACTCCATCTGCTCTCAAACTTCAAATCGGCACCTCTGACCCAAACCTTAAGTTGGTTTTCCACCACCGACCATTCCAACCACCTCTGACCTCACAAATCACCATTTCACGCACCCCAACTGGTCGCGACCCAACCCCCATCCCTACCCAGTGAACAGCGACACTCTCGTAAACAACATCCATCCACCCACCTCACCATCTGTGAAACACCCCAGCACCCCCAACTACCATCCAACAACCCTTACACCCACAAAAAGGGCCCCCAACCACTGCCAGACACCCATTGGGACAACTGTTCAGCTGTCATCACTCCAGTGGACCCTATGATGCCAGAAAAGACTACAAGCAAAGGGTTCAGGCCAGATCATAAGCGAATATAAAATAGGAAATGTCAATAGTTGTTGCTTTTCCAACTATTTATAAGGAGTGGCTCCCACAACCACTTACTCTCCATTCTCGGATAAAGTTCAACTGCAATTTTTTTTTAGGGGGGGATGATTTGCGTCCTACACACATCGCTATACGAGGATCGTCGAGGACCCGTATCCGAAGAGTGGCAAACATATTTATGTTGTCAGGGACTTATTTGGAATCTTACTTATGTTACTTTTATTCTGTAGGGTATTTATGCGTAATTAATGAAACTTCATGTCATAAATAGAACGAGATGGGAGAATGGATGACTTAATTCATTGTCATTCTTTCTCCTCTCTTTCCATATCAGATCTCTCTCTTCTTCCTATTTTATACCTTAATCTCTCATAAATATAATCTAGGGTTTGGTTACTTCATAAGTCAACAATTTATTCCCTTTTGACTGTAGTGGATCACAGTATTTTTTTTTGTGTTACGAGAAGGGCCATCAAATGGATGAATACCTCTTTAGGCAATCGGAAGAGGCCGATCCACTCCCGGTTGATGAGATTCTACGCCCATATTGGGCCCCCTCTCTATCACCCATGTCCATAGTTCGTGCCCAGCTACCACATGACGATTTTGGTAACGAGGAGGACGATGATCCTGTGGATCTCCCATCGGGAGACGACTATTAACTTTTGCATTGTGGCTACTCTCCAAGAGCCTCAGTGGAGACATTTAGGTGTGTATCTCCGTGTTTGACGGTCACTTCTACATCGGCGACTTCATGATTGGTTAGATGGTATGGATAAGGTATTTGAGTACAAGCACGTCTCTGGGCGCAAATGTTCAATTGGCAGTGACAAAACTTCATGGCTTCGCATGTATATGGATGAAGGACATGGTCCAAAGGCTAGCGATGATCCAACAACTCCCTCTCAAATGAAGGAAGAAATGAGGGCATTCTTCATACGACCCACTTATGAGGGAGACCTTTTCTCACGGGTAGACCTCTTAATGGGTCGTGCCGAGTCTTGTTCGTGTCGGTTTTTATTGTGTTCAGCTCTTATCGAGTTTGTGTCTAAACGGGTGACTTTTTTATCGTGTGTAAAAATCATATTCAAACCCGACACATTATTTTAACGTGTCGTGCCGTGTTCACCCATTATTACCCATTAAGATAACGAATGATTTTGAATCATATACAAGTTGACATATTAGCTCATTTTTAAACACAATTAGACCAATTAATTCATTAACATTTCTAACTCTCTCTTTTAGTAAAATTCGTTATGACTAAATTAACGTTAAGCTATATGAACTCTTTACAAGTCCCAATAATATATCTTATTAAATTAAATTAATGGTTCTTACCGGGTGTTACCGGATATTAACGAGTAAAGGGAGTCAACACTAACCCGACTTGTTAACTATCGTGTCTTAGCGGGTTGGCAATGATATGATCCGAAACCATTAAGGGTTCATTCATTAACTTATACTTCGTGTCGGTTCATGTCGTATTAACGTATCGTGCCTCATTTTTCCAGGTGTACTCACGGGTCCAAGGTCTCCAACCGGGTACATTTTTAGTGACCATCTACACCTAGTAGTTTCAGTTTTTATGCATTCATACACATTTGAATGAGAGTGAGGAGCAACGGATCCGCTTAATCCATAGCCCACAACCCTATATCAGCCAAGATTCGAGTTTTCGAGAGATCTTGATATTTGTTAAAGTCGTGGAGGATGCCATCAAAGTGGACAGTACCATCGGAATTCGACTTCCCTTTCTTGTTCTCCTTTCACTACCCCAGTGCCTCAAGCACCGGATGCCCCTACTTCTGCTAATAAATGCTTCACTTGTAGAGTGATTGACATCGAACTTCCAAGTGTCCAATGGAAGAAAGAAAGCCCTCCTTGCGACCAATGAGTCTGAGCTACCCGATAACGAAATGTTAAGTAGCATGAGGATGAACTCTTTTCAACGAGGGGAGAGTGAAGTGATCCACAAAGGGCATGCTTGTCATTTTTTTAATTTCGTATTTTTTCTATTCATATAATTTTACCTTTTGTTTAGTTTGTGGTAGTTAGAAGGATTAGTAAGACCTAGGATAGATATTTTGTAATAAGAGTATTCTAAGTCATGTGATATCATGGTGGAGATTATCTTTTAGCGACGTCACACATGACATCACATGGATATTACTTATTTGAATCGAGGAAGGTTAAGTTGTCATTTTTATTTATTTTGTTGTCCTATCACATCATTTTCCCTTTGTTGTCTTAATTAGTAATTAGAGAGGGTAGTAAGGGCCATTTTAGGTAATATGTAATTAGAATGATCCTGACCATATGATGTCATGGAGGGGACCTTTAGTGATGTCACCCATGATATCACATGGATGTTAGCATTCCTTAGTTAGCAAGTAATAGGCCCTTCTAGACCCTTCCCCTATCCTTATAAATATTGTACTCCCCTTTTGGGTCAAATCATTCAATTAATAGATATTTTAGGAGTTGTCTCTTATGTTTGAGTGTTTTCTTTATGTGCTATTGACATCGTTTACGTCAATTGGTATCAGAGCTTAGTTGCTCCGCTCATTATTGTTGTGTAGACAAAATCGTAAACAAAACAACGATGGCACCAAGGAAGAGTGCCCAAATCAAAATCGAACGTCACATCACTCGTCTCGACGAATCCCTAGATACTAGAGTTTCTCACAACCGTGGTCATGACCACCCACCCACCCATCCACTGCCACAGCTGGTTAGGCCAACTTGTCGACATCAATTATGGTTTCTAGAGCCTCCATCTTTAACCCTCAAGCCTCTAATGCTACAGTTCAAGGTCAACCAACTTACATCACACCATTAATGGCTGGTCGCACACCTCACGAGCCTCACTATAACCGCATCCTAACTCGGCGAAAATTATAAGCCCTTACGCCTCATTATGAACTCCAACCACCATGCGTGGCATCACTAAAAGATAAAACAACCTGCAATGGTTGAACAAAACAAGCCCTACCCGTCACAAGACCAACCCAACCCAAACCCACATCATCCTTAAGTTGTCACCCTTAAACCCATTCGCAATGGCATTCAACCCCTGCGCATTGAAGATCCAATCCCTCCTGCTACTGTTCGACCTCACAGTCCTTTCGCAAGCAACTTCAGCCCCCACATTACACTAAGTTCTTACTGAACCAACCCCGCACCTTATAAGTTCTTTTAATTGACGGCAAAGCCCCTGTCAACCTGCCTCAGGTCCCGTTGGATGTCTGGTCTATTGTGACAACCCCAAATGACCCCCTAGATGATAGACATTATAAACAAAAGGTGGGAGAATGGCTCTAAAAACTGTTCACTCTACAACCCCAATTCAGTTTAGAAAGTTCACCGGGGGGAAGACTTCTCCCCGACACACATGTCTTTGTATAGGGATGATCGGCATCCGATTCCCGATGAGTGGTGTGCAGATTCATCTCCATCCGAGTCACTTAGCCCAAAGGTAACCCCATTCGTCTCTATTGAGTTATGCAATTGCTTTATTTGCTATGAAAAATATCACCAAATGGATGAGTTCCCCTTGCGGGGTAAAGATGAGCCCGAATTTCCACCGATAAAGAGGAAAGCAACGTTTCGACGCCCCACCCTTATTTCCGCCATTGATAGGCGAGAGCAGCCTTTGATTGATATTAATGAGGAGGAGGATCCTTTGGAACACCCACCGGGAGGTGATCATTTGTCATATGTGCTCCGACTCCTTGCCAAGAGGCTTCAAGGAGAAATCCAGGTTAATGTACCGATGTTTGATGGCCATCCCAACCTCGATGACTTCATTGATTGGCATGATTCGATGGAGAAGGTGTTTGAATACAAGCAACTCTCCGACCGCAAGTGTGTTCGACTCGCCGCTACCAAGCTATAGGGTTTTGCTAAAGTATTGTGGAATGATACTTGGCCACGAATGAAGGCGAAGATGTGAGCGTTTTTCATACCCCGACCTAGGATTTAAGCCTACGAGAGATTTCGACATTCGTCAAGGTCGTCGAGTATGCACTCAAGGTTGAAGAGCACCGTCGAAGTTCAACCACCTTCTCCCTCTCTAACCACAGTCCCTCCATCGCTTGCTAAGGCGTCCAGTGCTTCCACTACTGTTGTGAAGTGCTTCACTTGTGGTGTGTTTGGCCACCAAGCATCGGAGTGCCCTAAAAGAAGGAAGAAGCCCGTTCTCTTGACGAATGACATAGACCCACCTGAATAAGAAGAGGATGCCATGCAACGTAAATTAGGGGGAGTGATGTGAATCAAGGAGGGTATATTTGTCATTTTTCTTTATTTTGTTGTCTTATCACATCATTTTCCCTTTGTTGTCGTAATTAGTAATTAGAGAGGGTAGTAAGGGCCATTTTAGGTAATATGTAATTAGAATGATCCTGACCATATGATGTCATGGCGGGGACCTTTAGTGATGTCACCCATGATATCACATGGATGCTAGCATTCCTTAGTTAGCAAGTAATAGGCCCTTCCCCTATCCCTATAAATATTGTACTCCCCTTTTGGCTCAAATCATTCAATTAATAGATATTTTGAGGGGTGTTTCTAAGGGCCCCATATTTTTTGCTTCAAAATACCACAAGTTTTTTTTTTCTACAAAATACCACTTAAATATAATAGTTACTTCCCAATACCACATAGAGGGCCACTGCATATTTAAAGTTTAAAATTCATTTACACACTTTCCCTCTATCTCTCTACACATTCAAACCTCCAAACCTTTCATCTTCAACTTCATTCTACTTCAACTAAAGATTAAAGTACATTAAACACAATATTCATTGAATCCCAAAAGTTTTTAAAGTTACGAACAAAATACCCATTTCATCTTTATTACTTGACCCTTGAAAAACATGCTAAACATATTAAAAACATGTTGAACAACAATAATGTGTTAATTTTTTGTGCAAAAAACGTTTAGTACCCCTCATATATTGAGAAAACATCACATAAATAATAAACCCTAGCGTTTAAAACCCTAGCTGATGACCCAATGGTTCGGTATAAAGACCCCGAATAAATACCCAACATTCGTCGTGTTTGCCCTGAACCAAATATGGTATGAAAAATTGAATTCAAATTTCATTCGGTGTAATTACTCTGAATATTTGCATTTAATTCGGCATAATCACCCTGAATATATGCATTCCATTCGGTATAATCATCTCGAATGATATTTTTTCTTCAAAAAAATATATATACATTCCACTCGGCATAATCATCCCGAATATCTGCATTTAATTCGGCATAATCACCACGAATATATGCATTCCATTCGGCATAATCATCTCGAATGAAAAATTTTCTTCAAAAAAAAAATTTAAGTTTGATTCGAGATAATCACCCCGAATATCATCATCTTTTTTGGGGGCCCGACCTCGAACCACTGGACGATTTCTGCAATTTTTCATATTTTCAATCCCTATAAATAAACAAAAATATATATATATATAATGGGACCCAAAGTTTAAAAGAAAAATGTGATTTGAGGAGTTTTCATTTACTTTTGAGGTGTTGTAATTGTCTTTTGGGGATATTTGAATATTTAAATAACAAACCCTAGTTAATAATGTTGAAGATGGTTGGTTGAAAATGATTTGTTGAAGAAGATAAAGGGAGAGTTCGGAGTATAGTGTAGAGAGAGAAAATATGTGGTATTTTATGTTGAAAATAGTGTGTAAAAAATATATATATGATGCGGTGGCCCTTAGCAAAAAATCCTTTTTTTTCCTTGTGATATTTTGAAGTAAAAGTTATGGTGCCCTTAGAAAGACCCATTTTGAGAGTTTTCTCGTGTTTGAGTGTTTTCTTTGTGTGCCATTAACATCGTTTACGTCAACTGCATTCCTTCGAGAGAAAGTAAAAGACCCTTCTAGAATCATCCCCTGCTCCTATAAATATTATACTCCTCATTCGGGGAAAATTATTTCTCTTAAAGATATTTTGAGTATTACTACTCTTGTGAGTGTAATTTCTTTGTGTGAGCATTGACGTCGTTTACGTTATGGGAGCTTAGTCTTTTAAATCATGTTTTTGTTACTGTTGTTTTCGTTGTTATGTAGTTTAGATTAAATCGCTTCCGCTCTAAACTATACATCACAACTACTCTTTCCTAATTTATTTCTCTCTCTCTCTCTCTCTCTCTCTCTCTCTCCCCCTTATATATATATATATATATATATATATATATATATATATCCTAGCTACCTCTCACACTTTTCCCACTGTTCTTTTCAATATTGTGAAAATGACCATAAATTCTTTATTAAATTTCATTTAGATTCCTATCTAACTTTAAAAATTATATTTTGTCAATTGAAGTTTTAAAATTATCAAATTAACTTGAAATGGACACAGTTCGTGCCATAGTTATGGATGGTGTCATATGCACATAGTGCCGCAAATATGAATTACCTACAAAGATGGGCGAATGGATGCAGAGGTTTCAGTTAATACTTGGGTTGCCTTATGAGGGAAACGAGATGAAGGCATTTTTGTTGTTGAGAAAAAATTGAAAAAAAATAGAGAGGCGGTGATAAGAAAGTAGTGGTTTAGCAATTTATGATGAACAACAATAAGGAGCATGAATTAAGAAAAGTACAGTGTTCAATTAATTATGATAAAAGGAAGGAGGGGAAGAAAAGGGTTCTTTAAGGTGGTTATAGAGGAAGAGGATGTTTGTCCTTTTCAATTTGAGTATGAAGATGCGTATTATAATGCGGAACGTTAGAAGGCTAAATGACCGAGAGAAGGGGTCTGTCGTCAATTCTTGTCTTAGGAGGTGGAAGGTGGACTTGATGTGTCTTCAAGGGACCAACATGGATAACTTCCCTTATGTTGATGCTCATAGTGTTTTGGAAAGAAAATGGGTTAGTTGGAGGTATCTAGAAGCTTGTGGAAGCTCCTTGGTTTGTGGTGGGAGTGGGCGGGGGGGGGGGGGGGGGGGGGGGGGGATTTTGATCTTCTTGGACTGTAGGATCCTTGAGTGCTTAGATTGCCTTATAGGGTCATTTTCTCTTTTAAAATGTGTCCTATAGATTCGGTGGTGTTTCCATGGGTGTATGGATCAATTGTGAATTAGGTAGATGGGAACTTTGGTAAGATTTTGCTAAAGTGCAAGGCTATTAAGGAGCCCCTTGGTGTATTTGAAGGGTGGGGTGGGGTGGGGAACTTCAATATCATCAGATTTTGACATGACTATGACTGGAGTTTTCATATTTTATTCCAGAGATGGAGTTGATTGATTTATCTCTAGAAGGGTGTTACTTTACTTGGTCTAATCATAGGGAGTTCCCAACTCTTTTGAGATTAAACAGGTTTTGGTGTCACCTTCTTGGGAAGCCTTTCCAGGGTGAGGGCTTGGTGGAATAAGGGTGAGGGCTTGGTGGAATAGCTACCGAGTGGAGGGTTCAACAAGTTTTGTGTTAGCAAAGATAATGAAACTCTTAAAGGATGATTTGAGGAAATTGAATAAGGAGGTTTTGTGGTAATGTGCCATTTAGCATTTCTGAAGGATTGGAGGAGATTAGGGAGTTGGATAGAAAAGAGGTATTGAGACCTTATGAAAAAGTGATAGGCAGCAGAGGCGGATCTTGAAGGAGGAGGAGATTTGTTGGAGACCGATATCCCGGGCGCTGTGGTTGAGGGAAGGGGACATTTTTTCGTAGGGTGGAATATGCAGCATAGTTATTGATGGAGTATATATTTCAGGCCAAGAAAGGAGAAAAGATGGTTACTTTAATATTATGAGAATTTATATGAGGAGTCTTCTTCTTGGAGACTAGCTTTGGATAGGGTGGAGTTTGCATCTATCAACGGGAGACAATAACAGCTGGTTAGAGAAATCATTTTCATAGGAGGAGGTGGTGGAAGCTTTGTAATCTGTTTCAAGCTAAAAAGACCAAGGGCCGAACAGGTTGACTGTGGCAAGTTTTAAGGAATGTTGAGAATTTGTTTTAGAGAAAGCATATGATCATGTTAATTGGGGTTTTCTTCTTTACTTGCTAGAGAGGATGGGCTTTGGGGAGATTTGGAGAAGGTGGGTGCATTTCCTCAGTTGGTAACTCAAGGGGCCTGAGACAAGTATTTGTCCCCACTTTTATTTATTATTGATGTGGAGGCGCTTAGCTGACTCATTTCAAAGGCTGTAGGAGGGAGGTTGGAGGGCTTCTTGGTGGGGAAAGGGGGAATAGCACATCATTCACAAATACTCAATCTATTTCACATCTCCTTGTTGCGGATGATGTGTTATGCAATGGTTCAATACATGACTAGATTGAGTATTTGTGAATGGTGCATATGCCCTCTGAGGCAGCATCCCGGATAAATCCCCACAAATCTAAGATATTGCTGATGGGAGAGGTGGAGGCACCAGGAGATTTGGTGGCTATTTTGAGTTGTAAGGTAAGGGTTTCCCCTACTATATATTTGGGTCTCCCATTGGGTGGGAGGAGGGTAAAGTTTTGGAAAGATGTTTGGTGGGGGGGATACACCGTTGGCTAGAAGGTTCTCAGAGATGGCCTATTTAGCTGTGGAGGTGGAGAGTACAGTTGCGGATCATGTGATAGTGATATGATGACATTCGGAATCCCCAGTTTAGATGTAATTTTAAGAATTGGGAGTTAGAGGAGGTTGGCACTTTTTTTATGTCGAGGAGGACAGGGTTAGGTCGGAGGGCAGTCAAGGTGGGAAATTCTTTGTGAAGTCCTTTAAGGTTCTTCTAGTAAGTTGAAACGAATTTCCCATGGAGATGTGTGGACCTCCAAAGGATGTTTTTTAGTGTGTGCACAACAGTGACAAGCGCCATCTTGACTGCCGAGAATCTAAATAAAAGGGGCTAAGGTGACGGTGGACCACCTATTACTGTAAGATGGCTGAGGGCTTGTGAGATGTGTTGTTTGCTCTTTTCAGAATGTGTTAGTTAATGCCGGCTTCGGAGACTATATTTGCTAGGCTTAGCAATTGTAGGGAAGAAGTGTGGGGAAGAAGGTGAGGAAAGTGTAGGCTTAGCTCCGTTTTGCATCACGTGGACTATTTGGAGTGAGAGGAACAATCGTAGTTTTGAGTCGGTATAAAGTTAAGCAGACAGAGATTGCAGAACATGATGCTTAGTTTATTATTTTTTGTGTTTTGCGAGTCGTACACCAATGATGTAATCCCTTCTTGTAGATATACTTGGTCCTCTCGCATTGGGTGGATGGCAGTTGTATTGTGTGGAGGTAGCCTTCTTTTAGGGGATACTCAGTTTTTTCCCGAAATTGTATACATCGTGTATGCCTGGTTTTATTAATAATAATTCTTTAATTATAAAAAGAATATGATTTTTCGCTAGTATAACTTTACCTTAAGAAATTATACCTTGGTAAAATTACAATTACTAAACATACCAATAAAGAATTCTTTCTTTTTAATAATCTGTAACAACCCGAGGTTTTGGAGACAATGATTTATTTATTTTGGGAGAAATAAATAATATTTTATTGGAGAAATAATTAAATTGGCAATTGAGGTCAAAATTTAGAGTCATTAGAAAGTGTGTCGAGTGGCAATTCTGAGGGTACCATCGTTTCCGGAAGGGTCGAGAAAGTCGAAATGACTGTACTTGGGGTCTATTTAGGTTCCGAAATAATTTAGGACCGTTTGACTCGAATTAAAGTTACCGGGTCATTTAAAGTGTGTATTATCATTTAAAGATGTGTATCTTGTGGGATAAGGCTTAAAAGCCACGTGAGAAGTCATTCTCACTTAAGTGAAAGAGGAAAACCCTAGAAAGAAAGAGAGAAAGAGAGAGAAAAGGAGAAAGGAAGAAGAAAAGAGGAGAAAAGTGGAGATTTCCGGCCAATGTGCGATCTCAAGGCGGATTCAGACCCTACGAACCCGAGGCAAGTGATTAAACTTGCTAAATAATTGTTGTGTACCAATTATTGCATGATTTGTGGATTGAATTTTGGGTTTTAGGTTTAAATTGTTAAAAACCTAACTTTTGGGAAAAACCTTAGATTTGTAGTGTATAAAATGGATTTAAGGATTGAAATTAGTTTATAAGTATTCTAGAATGAATATTAATGTTATGAATATGGTTGGGTTGAAGATTTGTGGTTAAATGTAATTATTGGGGGTTTTTGAGAAGTTGGAGTTGTGTAAAAATGGAGTTTGGCCGTGGTACCTGGTAGGGCCGGTCGACCGGGTACAGAGGGCCGGTCGACCGCGCCTCCAGAATTGGGCACACTGTCTTCGATTATAGGCAAAATTAAGAAACGTGGTCGACTGCGGTTTGGGCACCGGTCGACCGGTCCCCTGTTTTGGGTTCAAGTTTGAGAATTTGAGTTATCCCCTTTTTCTTTGGGTTTGTATGTATGGACTTCCATAATCAGAGTATCATAAAGGATTAAGTGATTATATAAGGGGATTATAGACTTTAGAATCATAAGACGATATATGGGGCTAATTGATAAATAAATGTGACGGTGGCATATCTCTCTTATATGGAAATAAGAGAAATAGTGATAAATGACTAAATGAAAATGTCGGGGAGTTTTAGTGATTGATTTTGAGAAGTGAGAATCTAAAAGAGTATATCAATTTGGTGAAAAATCTTCTAAGTATCGAGGTTAGTATTTGAGGAATACCGATTGAAGATTTTGGTATTTTACTAAGTGGGGAAGCCCACTTTTATTTGGGATTTTATTTGGTGATAATAACAATTTCACGATCTGAGAATGAGAATAACTTAGAGATACCGGATCTTAGAATCCAATCCCAAATGGAATAACTTTAAAGGCTCATAAAATAAATTGAACCATATTATGGATGGAGAACCGCGTATGTAAATTGAGGTTTATTAGGATCAAGAATATCCTTAACTTGAATTGAATTTTGAGACAATTCATTATTAGAAGCGACATGTGAGCTTCGAGTGAGTATTAGTATAGCATATACTAAGTGTGGTTATTGTGCGAGAATTGACGGTTAGTGTATCAAAAGAGAGAGATACTAAATAATGATATTAATCTATTTCGCCTAAGGGCGTATAATGAATATGGAAATGATGTGCAGGTATACCTTATATAATGGTATATCTTTATTATGTGGGATGCATATATACCTTATATGATGGTGTATATACATGTTAAGCATACCCCCTCCTTACTATCGTTGGGAAGTTTCGTGCGTAGAGGGTGAGCATTCTGACTAGAAAAGCAGGATGTGGATAATCCCCAGGTCATAGTCGTCCATGGTGGTCAGCAAATGACATATATATATATACATTATTTATTTTGGGGGTGAGAGGTCGTGGGTATGTGTCGCTCTCACTTGCCAGTTAGGAGCTATGACCGCTTCCCGGGACGTTGTGTGCGTGAGTTGATCACGAGGTGGGTGTCGTTGAACCCCACCAGGTGGCCCCAGTTTGCTACGTATATGGGCTGCTGGAAGATGATAGCATGTGAGCCTGCGTCCTTCGAGTTATAACTCGGTTGGATGGTTATTATTGCTTGTGTTTGTACTTGGGTATCAAGGGCATAATGGACCTCAACGACCTACATTGCCAGGATTAGTGTATCGGGGGGGTTCCTTGTTTGGATTTCGCCTCGGCGAAACGTCCCACGCACGAACCGCAGTGTAATGTTGGAACTTGGGGATAAGTTTAGTCCTTCATAATTATATATATATATATATATATCACCTATCCCGACAATCGACAGTGCCAGGAGTAGTGTAACGGGGGGGTTCCTTGTTTGGATTTCGCTTCGGCGAGACGTCCCACGCACGAAACGCAGCGCCGTGTTGAGAATCGGGAGGAGTTTAGTCCTTAACTCTTGATGCTAATAACTCATTTATAATAATTATATATATGCTTTCATGCCTTATATGGGCATCACTAGAATATAAAATTCTAGTAAATGAGATTGTTGATGTATTGTGATGATGTGGGCATGATTAGATCATGTAACTTTATATGTTCAACAAATGAACATTATAAAGATAACTATAACTGTTACATTAAAGTTAATGTATATGACTTATAAATTATGAAACAAATGTATTGGGAGATAGGTTAGATGATTTCGCTTAAATACTTCTTTTGGGTTTAAGTTAGGATCCTCTTACCTATATAGAATTGGACATCCATTTGGAGATCACGTGCATACGTTTAGTACGCTTTAGATGAGAGGTGAGTTGAATTATTATGGAGAGTTCGATTCCAACTAAATCATGTAATAATGCATTTATAATTATTATGCATTTTAATACACTTGCTATAAAACGTTTTTCAAACTCGGGCTCTGACCCGTTTATATTTTCCTTCTCCTTGTATATATTGTATTACTTCAGGTGTTCCTCCGCAAGGACGCCTTTGATGTTATCCATCCAGGGTATTTGTGGAGCTGTGGCAGTAGCGGACTGTTGCAGCACTTTGCTTTAGTCGATTCCTATCTTTGTACATCTAGATTAGGATTCAGTTTGTATATTGAGTTAGTATTCAAGTGTTGTAGATTAACACTTCCATATTTCATTTCTCAAATTATTGTATTGTCTGTTACCCGACAGCATATTCGGGTATTTCATTGTTGAGATTTTGTTGTACAAAATATTGTACTCTTTCATATTAGTGGAGCATGCACCTTTCACTCATCATAGTTAGATGTATATTGTTGGTTATGTGCATTATTGGTTTTGTTGTTGTTAAATATAAAAGTTTTAAAATTTTGACAATTCGCACTTAACGATTTCGGGTAGTTAGCCTTATATTATAGTGTTTAGTAGTTGACGTTGAGACTGTGCCATCTGAGATACCTGGTTTATTATAGTATAGGGCTGGCCACCCGTTATTATTTGGAGCGGGTTGTCACATAATCCAAACAATATTCACTAAATAGTACTTAGTTTCAATGCGATTAACCAAAATACATGTCAAAACTCATAGCTGACCAAAAATCAAGGGTCTTATTATCTTTATATAGTGTAATGAAGTTAGTATAAGTTGTTGGCCCGGAAATGCACCCAAGAGGGGGGAGGGGGTGAATTGGGTATTTATAAAATTAATGAAAAATTTAGAATTTTCTTTAACTTTCTTTGAAGATTAATTGCTATATGATAAATCAATTTAAGTATGAGCAATTAATCAAACAATAAGCATAAGTAGTTAAGAGAGAAAGAGTTTAGAGAAACTTTACAAACCGAAGTTTTAACGTGGTTCGGCCTTGCCTACATCCACACTCCAGATGGTACTTGAGAACTTCACTATATTTGGTTCACTAAGACGGAACCAAAACCTCACAAGGAATTATAACACCTTGCAAACCTCACCCAACATAGGATCTATACCCATCCTTGCCCAAGTAGTACACGCAAGAGCCCAATGTCTTGACTCCCCGCAATTACGAATCTATAGACCGTGAAGATACAATGAAGACGTAAGTATCAACAATGAGATATATAACCAAAATGTAAAGCAAAGTTGCTTTACTAAGAACAATGTGAAATGGGTTTGCTCTCTCTCTCTAGAAATGTAAACAAAACAAGTAATCACAAGTATGTTGCTCAAGTGGGTTTTGAGTTGGATCTTTAGCAAAAAAGAATATTGGGGTTATATCTTTGGCTAAAGAGGGTTTTATAAAAAACTTAAGCTCAAAAGGGTATTTAGTTAAAGCTTTGCTTTAATGGAGTTTTGGGTTTGAAACAATCAACATTGAAAAGGGTTTGGGGACTTGGTTTCTCTTTCTGGAAACTCAAGTAAAGGGACACAAGGTATGTGATTGAACTTTGATCTTTGGAAGATGTTGTAGAAAGCAGTGTTTGAAGAAGGAACCCAAAGGGTCCTTTTATTGACTTTTTCAAAAACTAGTCGTTAGAGGGTAATATAGTAAATTCTGGAACTTTGGGAATTTGAATTTTGAAAACTAGTCGTTGGAATTTTGTCCACATAGGCAATTTGAGTTGACTAAAGATACTTTGAGTCGACTAAAAGTTCGCGCTTCACTTTTGAAAATTTCCAAAACCTTCTTTTAAAAAATCAATTTTGAGGTAGATCAACTTAGGCAGTTTAAGTGGACTAAAAGCGCTTGACTTGATGTCTAGGCTATTATGGGTTTGGAAAAGGTTTGGTTGGTTTGGGCAAGTACATGATCATGCAAATTCATTTACGCTATTACAATCATTCCCTAATCACTCAAAGCTCTCTGGAGTTTGATCACTTCATTTGACTTAGTGGAATATATAATTCTTCTTTCAGTTGATTATGATGATCAAGATCTTTGCTTCATATTGCTACACATGGTTCTTGTTCTTCTTTCAATGCTTGTAACTCTTTCGGAATGAACTCAAGGCTTGAGTGTGGATGATGATCTTGACTTTTTGCTATGGTGTATGCTTGCCTCTTCTCATGCATAAATGACACTTAGTGGACATGCTTGATCGCATTTTACCACATGTTTCTTCTTTGGGTGATTTCCTTGAGGTTCTTGGTTGCTTGATTGATATAATACTCATCTCAAGATCATTAGAGAAGACAGTGAAGTGATGCCATATATCAATTGGATTATTGGCATACAAAATCTTTACTCTTGAAAACACTTTGGTTTTCACAAACAATGTAGATGTTTTTGTGGAATATCAAATACATGATGAAATATATTATTCTTATACAAATTTATTTCATAGAAAATGCATCTTTAGTATATTTTAAAATGGGTGTCACTTGGTTGAGTGAAACATATTTTCGAGTTTTGCTTAAAATATTTTTTGAAACTTTTAGATGAAAAATTGGACATCTCCTTTGAGCTATGTCGTGATCTGTTTGACCCAGATTCGCTATAGCGAAGCTGTGCTTCGTTGCAACGAAGCCTGTTTGTTTCCAAGTTTGGACCAGGTGCAAAATGTTTGTCTTATACAGCAACCTGCTCCGCCGCAGGTTCGCTACATCGATGTATAGGTTTTCTGTAGCAAATTTGCAGCTAACGAAATGGTACTTTTTCCTAGATTCCACTATTTATGAGATATTTCCGTAAGATTTCATTGGAAAGCATGTCAAGGACAAATCTTTGATTTATCAGCCCTAAACTCGACCTTTTGACCTTTGTGTGTTTGACACATGAGCTATAAGCCACCATAGTGTCCCCAACTTGGCTATATAACTCATGTGCTCAACATTAGTCCAACTTGGGGAAAGAGAAAAATATTGAGACAATATTTTTAGCGTTTTAAGAGCAAAAATCTTATTAATTTTTTTCTTTATGTTCTTTAAGTCTTTTGATTCATTCGTGTATCTAAAAAGTAAGATTTTCATAATCAAGATGATTTTGAACAAATGTCCAAAATATGTTTTTATTGTTGGGGTATTATTTTTAAAACCAACATGAGTCATGCTTTCTTCTTCTCATGTCTTGATTGATAGCTATGCATAATTATGAATCATGATCTTTCTTTGGTGGATAAAGCTCTTTTGATTGTTCTTGGTAACTTGGATTATGTATTGTTTGCTTGTTCACATGTATCTTCTTGACGTGATGATTCTCTTGTGGTTCTGGTTGCTTGGTTGATACAATCCTCGAGATACCTCAGTGCATGTTTTCATCTCAAGGACATTAGAGAGAAGATAATGAAGTGATGCCATATATCAATTGGATTGTTTGTCATGTCATCCAAATTTTTATCCTTGAAAATAGTTTTGTTTTCACATAAGCTTAATGTTTTGTGCACTGTACAGTCTGTACGATATTCAATTACAGTAAGGACACGACATATCCAACTAAACTTAGTTAAAAGATTAATGTTTTGTGGAGTAATATGAAATGATTATACAATCAATTTTTTGGCATAAAAAACATAGCAACATCTTAATACTAAAACACAGCACAATGGTCACTATATAACAAAATAAGGTCACATATAACGAACTGGAGTAATAGTAGGTTGTTATTAAAATTAGTCTCTCTCTCTCTCTCTCTCTCTCTCTGGTATTATCAAAGCTTCATAAGTTCACTATTAGATACTGAATTAAATTGTCTTTGTGGAGTGATAAGAAGTTGAACAATAAAAAAATTTGATGAAGTGCATTGTTAACATACAATTCTTCATTTGTCACTTTGTAACATAACAATAAGAAAATGATACAATACAATCTCATAACACGGAAATATGCACCAGGAATTGGAAACAAAATATCATACATTGTCATTGGCGAATAATGACATCTTTTGAAGGGCATGTCACGGATGGGATAATAAATGGTTTCAAGTGAAACCCGTAGGATGTTGGCAAACAAATGAAATGTTTTGAATGATAGATGTCCTAATTTGAAGAGGACATCATATGTTCCAATAAATAAGGAATTTGTCACATTCTATGAAGCATTGGACTCAACACAGTATACAGGATACGACACGATTCGCGATACACGATATGCGATATTCCCAAAATGTAGGATATATATATATATATATATATATATATATATATATATATATATATATATTAATGAAATTAAACAAAATATGTTTAGTAGAATACGTGAATATAACATACTTAACTTTAAATTCAATAAAATCAAATACAATAAGAATACAAATTTAATTAAGAAACAAATAAAGTTCAATGAAATCGGAAATAGAATGAATATGGTTTGCAAAAGTTAGAGTTTGTTTGAAATGCGTCTAGATTGATGTTTTGTGAATGAATATGGCCTCTTCCTTTTCTTTTCATATTTTACAATCAATCTTTTAAGTCATTAAATATTTGACCACATTTAAAAATTTTAAAATACTAAAAAACTACCCCAGCATGTAAAAAAAATCATGTCCGCAGTCTGTCCTAACGTGTCGCCCAACATGTCCTAACGTGTCCCCCAGTGTGTCCGACCAGGACACGCGTGTCCTGACATGTCCCCAATGTGTCCGAGCATGTCGGAGAGTGTCCCGTGTCAGACACATGTCAAACAAGATTTGCTACCTTTGGGAGAGTGTCCGTGCTTCCATCATCGCGACAAATTAACCTGGCACACTCGTACTTACAATATACAAGTATATAAGAAAATAATTCAGTCGAAACAGGTATCAAACTCACAAATCACAAAAAATGATGTTGTAAAGGTTTTCGGGCCAAACACCTTAAATGATGGTAATACATGCTTAAGAGGATTTAACATAAGTCTCTGAGGAATGTTTTTCTGTGAAGTAAATGTTATTGGTAATAAGTGCAAGAACATTCTTTGAGATTTTTGGAGAACTTAAGGCAGGCTGGAGTTAATGTGTATGATGTAATCAAGGGTGCGGAAGTCTAAAAAAGAAGTTATCTACACAACAAGAACAACAACAACTAGGACAAAGGAAGAGGTTTTCTTATTTCTCTCTCTAATCTCTTAATCTCAAAATGGCAAAAATGTTACAAAACAAGGCCTTGGCCTATTTATACTAAACATACAAAAGGCTAAAAAAAATAAATATGAAAAAGGACGTCCATGTCCCTATGCTCCTGCATCAGTTTATGATAAAAGGGGTTTAGACCATCTCCAGAGCATTGGAGCATTTTGCTCCACCAAAAGGCTCCAATGCTATTTTTCTCCCCCCAAAAGTTTGTTTGCTCCAAGGCATTGGGCATATTCAACATATATGCGGCATTTCTTTTGTCGCGTGTCTCACCCCTGCGGCAATTGGAATGCCGCATCAAGGTAAGTATAATATTTTTTCTTAAAATTTATTTTGATCTTAAAAATATAATGGCATCTTTAATTATAATGTTTCAAATAGACTGAAAAAATAGTTTACTTTCATAAAAAATGTGTAAAAATAATAAAATATGAAAAAATAGGTATTGTAGTAGCATGGAAGGGCAACTATGTCGTAATACACATATTTCCTTGCGGCGTTCCAACTGCTGCTTGTGACCCTTCTGCAACAGTTGGTATCCCGTGCGAACAAGCATTTGCGACTTTGAACAAGCAAGTTCAGGAGCATTTTGTCATGAATTTTCTTGTTTGGGAGCACTTTATTATTTTGCTCCGTTCTCTGGAGAAACAAAATGAGCAAAATGGTGTTATTTTGCTCCATGCCTTGGAGATGGTCTTATAGAGCAGTTTTGGCAGGGAAATGTCATGTGCAGGTACCGAGGACCTGACATGACTTAGAGATGATGGTCATTAAATGAGGGGATATCTTTTCATCAGAGCATTAAATGAAACTCATGGCTACTCATCGCAAAGGGGTGTCTTAGGTTGGCTGAAACAGACAAGTCTTTAGCTGTGGTTATTACTTTCCTGCAAGTAGGTAAAAAGTAATTAGGACTATTAGGTACTAATTTATAGATGTATCTCGAGAGAAGCAGGGTAGATGTCTGTATCTTCGACTTTCACATGGTTGGGATAAGATCTCAACAAGATCCTGCTCTCTGTTCTTGTAACCAATGCCTTCGAGCTCAGTAAATGCGAGCTCTGCTTAGCCCAAGAGTTAGCAAACTTAAATCTAAAAGATACAAAAACACAAAGTGGTTAACACTTGGAACCTTTTTAGTTAAAAGTATAGGAAGTTTTGTTCCTCGAGAGAAAGACCTTTCAAGTAGCATCTTTGGGCCTTAGTGTTAGCACCCTGACCGTAGAAGACTATTATTTTTACGTCACCTACTCTTCTACAAATACAACTATTTTTAAGTGCTTATTTTACTCTGATCTTTATGCCTGATGATGATGCATACAGTTAGTCACCTACTCTTAAGAAAGTAATTAAGCTGTAGGGGCACCTACGGAATTAACATCTAAGATTATGTTTCTATAATATCTGCTTGACATGTAAAAGCGAACTCTGATGTGTATTCTTGAATAAAAAGAACTTTAAGGACTCCGGGCTCTCTTTTAACTACTGTATAAATATGTTAATTTGTATTTTATTACAAAACTGTGCTATTCATATACCCTTAGAAGCGTAAATGTCTAGGTTATGGGTGTCAAATTTCTTATTTTGTTGTATGGGCTCTTGTTGAGATTAATTACTGTAGTTGTGGGACATTTTTAGTGAAGTTATGCATTTTTCTGTACAATTTTGGGTCATAGCTCATATGAATGACAATTCTGCAATAAAATAATGAAGCCATACCTCATGTTACAGTGTTTCTAGAGGCACTGACAAAAGGGCGAAAAAACTTTCAGAATTTGCAGACTGTTATTTCGATAAAGAAGATTATAGGTATAATCAAATTCTATTCCTACCACCAGAAAAACGCACGTGGAGGAACTGAGGAGAGTAACAAGTTTAACTTCAATGTAAAATCTCCAAATTTCAATCAAACTCCAAAAGGTCCATTTGCGTCTATTGATGTTAGCGACTTTGTTTTATAAACAAAGGCACAGGTTCTAGTCTGGGTTGGGAAATGTTTTTGTTCACAATTTCTCCTTCTATTGCAATGTTTATTACTTTTTAAAAGCTTGTTTTGATGAGTTGAAAAGGTTGGTGCTAATCATGCAGGTAAAAGAAGATTAAAAGATTTATTGCTTCAAAGAGATAATCGTGTTTGTGCTGATTGTGGTGCACTGGACCCTAAATGGGCGTAAGTTCACTCAACTTGATTCTATGTAATTTATCTATGAGGATAAGTTTCCTATTGTTATTCATGAAAGAAGTCATAGAATGGCTAAAGAACACATGCAAATCTACCTGTACTGTGCTTTTTTCATTCTTTATGACTGAGCATTTGTCGGTCATATATTTGCTTGACAGGAATTGTTTCTTTTCAGTTATACACTTTTAGATAAGTTGTAGGTATCATTGCACTGGCCTTCCAGACTCAGAGGTTTCAGGGTGGACAAAGATATGATACGAGATTGTAAGAGCTTCCTTTAAAACAACACTATTGTCAAGCTTGTAATTCATGCCGTTCCTTCATGAGTTACTTGATCAAACAAAAGGAAAACATGAAAAAGGCTAGTGAAATTGACGGACATGATCGATTCCCTTAAGATAACCTAGGTGAATGTATGGCCAAGCAGAGTGCCCCAAAAAATTCCCAACATAACTAAATAAACTGAAATAAATGAAAACCAAGGATATTCATGAAGTTATGCCTAGCATATAAAGATAGGAAGGACAGAGAGTAGCATTTTAAGAAAGGCTGTGTCAGACCAATGAGTTGTAGTTCACATGGTATGACTATCCACCTTCCATAGAAGTGGGCAAGGTTCAAATTCATTATGGACAGTTTCACACCCTTTTAAATGGGAAGGTCTACCCCATTTTTGTAGCTTATCTTCTTTCTTTATTTAAAAAAAATAATTCTATCCATCTATATATTTTTTTAAAAGAAAGCATGTGTCAGGACTAGCCATAAACTCTCTGGTTGTGACATAGTTCACAAGTTGTGGAAATTAAAGAAAAGATTCTCATACCTCATTGAACTTGCTATTGTCAATACAGTTTGAGTGGGTCCACAATTATGGTATTATTTTTCTCAGTTTGATTTTACAATGGGCTACGCAAATGAACCCAACTCGTAACTATTTACGTTTTGGAATATATTTACAAAACTATATAAGAAATCCTTTTTTTCCAAGATCTTTCTTCTACTTGGCGTGTAAAGAATGATTCTTTGTTTTTTTGGGACTATTAAAGAACCAGATGAGCACTGCAATTTCAGGTCAGCCAGTATTGGAGTCTTTTTGTGCTTGAAATGTTGTGGGGTGCACAGAAGTCTTGGTACCCAAATCTCTAAGGTAACTGCTCTAGGATTGTCTCAATCTCCCTCTCCACCCTCTCTCTCTCTCTCTATATATATATATCTATCTATCTATCTATCTATCTATCTATCTATCTATCTATATATATATATACAATGTTTAAAAAGGTGAAAGGCGAGGCGAGGCGAGGCGTAAGCCTCGAGGCGCTTGAGGCGTAAGCCTCACCGAAAAGAAAAAAAAAAGAGCAAAATAATATTAAAAAAATACTAATAAAACCATAAAAATAAAATAACAAAGAAATATAAAATAAAACTACAAAAAAAACATCCTTGAGGGCTTTCTCACATAGTTTGACATTTTTTTGTTCCCCCCAATATAACTTTTTAGAAAAAGAAAATCAATTTGAACATATTGGTTATTTTAAATATGACAATAAATTAATCAATGCAAAATCGTATTGGCAAAATCATTTTTTTAGCTTCATTCACATATTGGTTCTTTTATAATATGACAATAAATTAATCAATGCAACTTAACAATCAAATTTATTAAAAAAAACATTGATTTTCAAGTTAAGATTAAAAAAATAGCAACTTTATTAAAAAAATAATAAAACATATTAACCTAAGTTAAAACATATTAATATAAGTTGAAAACCAAAAAATAGAAACCTTTTAAAAAAAAGTCATATTGAAGTTAATTTTGTACATTTATTTCAAACAAACTATATATTTGTAACAAAATATAGTCTCAAACAAATTTATACACTTATTTCAAACAAATTAGTAAAGAAAAACAAAATTAAGTGCAACTTTAAAACTAAACTAAAATAAAAAAAAAGAATAAGAGTTAGTAGATTAAAACAACATTTTTTTAAGTTAGGTGCAATTTTAGAAAAACGAAGAATTTTAACCTATAAAAAAACAGACTTTGTGATTAAAAGATTTTTTTTTTTTTTTTTTTTTTTTTTTTTCCCCGCGCCTCAGGAAAAAGGCGTGAGGCGAGGCGTGAGGCGCATCGAGGCGTAAGCCTCGAGGCGCATTGAGGCGTAAGCCTCAAACTCAGCCCTGAGGCTTAAGCCTCGAGGCGTTTTTTCAGCGCCTCGCCTCGAGGCGCGCCTCGAGGCGTACGCCTCTTCCGCCTTTTTAAACATTGTATATATATCAAAGAATTCTTTGCGGAAAAGCACTTTTCATGCAATGATTTTCTTGTAAGTGTGTTCACATGCATGTGGCCACAATTTCAATGATCCTTCTTGAAGATTGGCCAAAAGGAATAGTGAGCATATATATTTAGTATTTTTTGTTTGCATTTGTTGCTTTTCATAGAGGTTTGATTGAGATTAACCTGTACAGAGAGAATAAACCATGGAAACATGGAGTATAAAGGAAAACTTTTAAAGTTCATTCCATCTTTTTCTTTCATCATTGAACAAATGACAAAATTTTGTTTAGTTACTTTTTATTTTTATTTTTTAATATCAGTCCATAATGTTTATGGAGAGAAACGTATGCTTCACAAATGTAGAAATCAACCAATCACTTGCATAGCTGATCAGTAGTCGTTACAAGTTTATGAGATTGAGATTTCACTTTCCCTTAAAACCAATTAGCATATGTAAAGTTAAAAGAGATTCGACCCCTTTTAGTGAACAACATTAATGTGAAATGTTTTCTGATATTATTTGTACTATATATTAAGAGTAATGCTACATTTACAACAAAATTTTGTATAAACGGATGTGTCACCAATCAATGATCCTGTGGGACCACATTTTTATGTTTAGTTTTGTTGGAATTTATGGGTTTTTAATGGTTGACAAAATATTTTTTTGGTCAACTTTAGGGTCAATTTAATATGGGACCCCACGTCTTTTGAGATGGTTCAAAGTTGTAACGCGTTCTTCTCCGTGAGGCGTATAATATGGTGTACTCATGTCTAAAACCTTAAATTAATGAATGAGAAATTGTAGCTCAAAGTACCCACTTGGAATATGGAATTTGGTTGAAGTGTTATGTTAAAGTTCTTGTCCCACATAGATAAAATATGAAAAATGGGTGTAGTATATTGTAACCCATTTTGGCATTTGGGTTGGTGCCCTTGGGGTATCCTAACTCAAGGAGAGAGAACCTACATGGGCTTCGATTGGCTTCCAAATGTATGCGTGCCGCTGCTGCCGCCCGCCTGGTCCGGCACGGGCACAGGCGTGGGCCTTGGGCTTTGACTTGGCTAAAGTATGAACTTTTTGGGCTAGATTTGATTGAACCTTTTATTAATTTCTGAGTCCAATTTATTTGGTATGTATTTTATTTTTTTGGCCCAAATCTTATCTATGTTTTTTTAATAGTTTATTACTTCGTTTTTAATAGTTTGTTATTTTCGTTTATTACCAACTGTTGTGACAGTTGTGGACAGTTTTAACTGTCTTTAATCGCCACTTATTTTAGTATAAATAAACGGTTTTGGGTTTCGTTTTTTGAATGATTTTTAAACATTATTTCTGTCTAAAGACTGTCCCGTTTTCAATCTATAAAAAGAGAGTTCTTCATTGTTGGTTCACCAGTGACTTGCAATTTGGAGTGCGCTACTATTGCAAGTGTAGAGTGTTGTATCCTGGGAGATGATTACCGTTGAGTCCGTAGAGTACCGTTGCGGGACAAATTTGGCTTGCTTCAATCAATTTATTCTTCATTATTGTAACTGTAAGTTTGTTGTGTTTTCAGATTATTATGCATCTACTAATTAGTTATATATTATGTAAATTAATTAAAAACCATTTTGGATAACAATCTTAAGATGAAATTTATCTTTACTGTTATTAAATTCCAGAATGGGTTTCTATGTTAATTAATTACAGAAACGTTTTCATAATAATCTATGTGCTATAAAATTAATTTTTTGTGTTCAAAAAATTGTTTGTGTGTATCAAGAAAAAATTTCTTATATACTCTGTGCCTGTTTTGTGAAAGAAAAATATTTCTGTGTAATAAAAAAATGTAATCTAATAGTTGCATGTTTATAAAAATTATTTATATACATTGCGTGTTATCTTTTGTTATTCAGGAAAACCGTTTATTGTTATTTCATTTGAATTATAAACAAGTTGTTATTTAAAAAAATTTGTGTGATTATTATAATTTGTCTATTTAAATATCCTGTCATAAATACATATTTATTTCCGTTTAAAACATAAATGGCTTCTACTTCTATCTTGCCCGTTGCGGTTGTACCAATAAATATTGGACATGGTGAAAAGCTCGAAAAGTTCAAAGGGACTGATTTCAAACATTGGTAACATCAAATGTTGTTTTATTTGACAACTTTGAACTTGGCTAAACTCCTTCATGAACAAGCGCCAACTTTGAAAGAAGGTTAGAGTGACAAGCAGATAATTGCTGCAGTGGATGCATGGAAACATTCTGATTTTCTATGCAAAAATTATATCCTCAACAATCTGAAAACACATTGTATAATGTTTATAGCCTCTTAAAACAGCTAAAGAGGTATATGAGTCTTTGGACAAAAAATACAAAACGGAAGATGCCGGAATGAAGAAAGTTGTTGTCGGTAGATTCTTTGATTTAAAATGGTTGATTCAAAGATTGTCATGAAACGAGTGCAAGAGCTCCAACTAGTTTTCCATGAACTTTTTTCTTGAAAAAATTGAATTAAGTGAATCGTTCCAAGTGGCTGCAATGATTGAAAAATTGCCACCATCTTGGAAAGATTTCAAAAACTATTTGAAACATAAACGAAAAGATATGGGGCTTGGGAACTTGATTGTGAGATTAAGAATTTAAGAGGATAATCTTGCATCCGAGAAATCCTATGGAATCCAAATCACATGGTGTGGAAGAAGGGCAAAGTAGCAAGAACAAGAAAAGAAAAGAAAGCGTATGAACCAAGGTGGTCATTTCAAAGGACCAAAAGGGGGAAACTTTAAAAAGTTCGATGGCAAAAGCTTTGTGTGTGACAAGTTGGGACATCATGCTAAAGATTGTCGTAACCGTAAAAATCAAGGGAATAAGAAACATAAGCCCACACAAGGCAATGTCATTGAAGTTGAGAACCTTTCAGACGATTTTACTGATTTGAGCCTTTCGGCATTGGTTTCTGAAGTCAACATGGTGGGGAACACTATGAAATGGTGGGTGGATACTAGGGCAACTCGTCACATACGTTTACTTCCTACCAACACTCTGATCACGAGGAACAACTTTTCATGGAAAATTCTTTTACTTCGAAGGTTGAAGGAAAGGAAAAGTTATACTCAAGATAACTTCGGGAAAAGAACTTACTCTCAATGATATGGTTCATGTCCCAACATTCAAAAGAACTTGGTTTTGGGATCCTTGCTTAGCAAAAAGGGGTTTAAACTAGTATTTGAATCTGACAAATTTGTACTCACTGAGAGTGGTATGTGTGTGGAGAAAGGATATTTGAGCTATGGGCTCTTCAAACTCAATGTAATGACTGTGATGCCTATTAATAATAATAAAAATGTATGTTCTGCTTATTTGCTTGAGTTTTGTAATATATGGCATGGTATATTAGGTCTTGATAATTATGATACTATTTGTAGATTAATTAATTTAGACATAATACCTAAATTTAGTATTGATTCAAATCACAAGTGTGAAACGTGCGTGGAATCGAAGTTAACTAAAACTTAGTTTCATTCTATTGAAAGAAATTCTACCACTCCTTACTCACCTCAATCTAATGGTATTGCATTCAAAGAGATTATGAATGCTAAGTTGATAAGTTCGGGTTTACCTTAGAACTTGTGTGTGTGTGTGGTGGGGGGGGGGGGGGGGGGGGAGTTTTGCTTTTCACAAATTATCTTCTGAATAAAATGCCTCGTAAGAAAATACATAAGATGCCACATGAATTGTGGAAAGGTCGAAGACCTTCTTACAAATACCTCAAAGTGTGCGGGTGTTTTGCAAAAGTGGTGGTTCTTAATCCTAAAATGATTAAAATAGGACCAAAAATTGTTGATTGCACCGTCATTGGCTATGCAATTAACAGTAGTGCATATCGATTTCTTGTACATAAATCTGAGATTCTTGATATATACGTAAACACTATAATTGAATCTAGAAATGCTTATTTCTTTGAAGATATATTTCCTCATAATAAAGTGATTGATTCAAGTTCTTATAAAAAAACTTATGACATTGCCTCTAGTAGTCATCAAGAGAATGTTGTTAATGAATTTATTGAGAAAGATAATGACTTCGAACCTAAACGCAGTAAAGGACAAAGACTTCGAAGTCATTTGGTCTTCTAACTTATATGTTAGAGAGTGAATCTAGTAGTTTCGAAGAAGCGATTCCAGAAGCTACTTTATAGAGAGAGGCTGTCAATAGTGAAATTGAATCCATCATGGAAAACCATACTTGGGAATTGGTGGACCTTCCACCAGGTAATAGACCTCTTGGATGCTAGTGGATATTAAGAGAAAATTGAAAGTGGATGGATCAATTGAAAAATACAAAGCTAGACTTGTAGCTAAGGGCTATAGGCAAAAGGAAATATTGGATTATTTTGATACTTACTCACCTATTACGAGAATAACATCCATTCGAATGTCAATAGCTATTGCAGCGTTACATAATCTTGAGATGCATAAAATGGATGTAAAGGCTGCCTTCTTAACTGGAGAGTTAAATGAAGAGATATACATGGAACAACCAGAAGGGTTTAAAGTTCCAGGACAATAAAAGAAAGCGTGTAGACTTCTTAAATCCCTTTATGGATTAAAACAAGCACCTAAACAATGGCATGAGAAATTTAACAACGTAATGATGTCAAATGGATTTAAAATATATGAGTGTGATAAACGTGTTTACATTAAAAATATTCTAAGTGGTTATGTTTTTGTTTGTCTCTGTGGATGATATGCTTATTATTGGAAGTAATAACTATATCATTAAATCTACTAAGAGAATCTTGTCCAATTATTTGATATGAAAGATATGGGCATTGCGGATCTTATATTAGGAATTAAAATTTCTAAAACATCAGATAGACTTACCTTGTCTCAATCTCATTATATTGAGAAGATACTTGATAAGTTCAATAATGGCAGTGATTGCATGCTAAAACACTTGTTGACCCAAATCTTCATTTATATAAAAATACCAAAAATGGTATATCTTAATTAGAATACTAATGTATTATAGGCAATTTAACTTATGTCATGAACTTCACTTGATCAGATATTGTTTACTCAGTTAGCAAATTGAGTATTCCAGGAAAAGACCATTAGAAAGCCATAATTAGGGTTCTTAGATATCTAAAATATACCCTAAATCATGGATTGCACTACAAAAAATATTCAGCTGTACTTAAAGGATACAATGATGATAATTGGATATCTTATTCGAAGGATTTCAAATCCATAAGTGGATATGTATTTACACTTGGTAGATGTCTTGAAAATCCTCAAAAAAGACTGGTATTGCTAGATCCACTATGGAATCTGAATTTATAGCTTTAGATAAAGCTGGAGAAGAACGAGAGTGACTTCCAAATTTTTTAGAGGATATTCCAGTGTGGCTAAAACTTGTGCCTACAATTTGCATACATTGTGATAGTCAATTAATAATTGGCTAAGCACAAAGTCACATGGATAATGATAAGTTTCGACATATACATTGAAGACTTAATATCGTTTGACAACTGCTCTCTAATGGAATTATTTCCATTGACTATATTAAGTCTAAGGAAAATATAGTGGATCCGTTAATTAAAAGGTTGAATAGAGAGCAAGTGTAATACCCCATATTTTTATGCATATTATTTTATTAGTTAAATTATGGAAATTAATTATGTTTGCTTGTTGTGACTAGAGATGTCCCCATTTATATTATCATGAGTTATTTAAGTTGGATTGGAATTGGGACTTAAGACACGGTGATTAATTAATTCAATTAATTAATATTGTGACGTGTATCGAAAAATTATTAAATAACTAAGTTGTTAGTTATTTGTTGAGGAAAGTATTCTTAGGTCCCTCACAAACAAAAACACTACAGGAATTTTGACAAATTTTAAACACTTAGGTCCACTAATTCTCTTCTTGTAGAAGTCCACGCTAGTGGCCTAACAAGTGGGCCTGATAGTAAATTGTCCTTAAATGTTTAAAAATTGTTACCAAAAATTGCCCTTGTTTGTTTTGGGTATATTTGGTAATTGGCTTTTGGGACATGTAGAATGTTCGTTTCTAGTTTAAAACAATATTTTAAATGCCTATTTTGTTAGTATAAGGCTCGGACATGGTTTTAAGTCATTTAGAGTTGTTTTGGGGCTCTTTTAGGTGAGGTCCATTTGGGGCCCAAACCCAATTTCGGGATTTAAGGGTTGAAAAAGGTCATTAGGGATGTCATTTTGTCACAAACACAATGGGGAAGCATTAAAGGGGCTAGAGAGAGAAAGCATCAAGAGGAAAAGAAGATTTGGGGGAATTAGGGATTGATTTCTCAATCATTCCATAAGGCAAGTTCTATATAGAATATGATTGTGATTGCATATGTGTTATATTATATCTATTTCATTGGATTCTACCCTAAACATGTTTTAAAGCTGATTTGTAAGATTTAATTGATTATTTTCATAATTGACCTAGTCATGTTAGTAATTAGGTTAAATCTCGATTGATTTCCTCGTGTATATGACTTGAAATTATTAGAAAATGATTTGAATATGTTTTCTATTGTAAATTAGTTTAAACCCCTCTGATTATATGTGTTAATCCCTTGAAATTGTTAGTTAATTGATGAAAGTTACAAATCTAGAGTTCTTGGATTATAATTAGGATTTTCATTTGAATCTTGAATTAAAACTAAGGTTATGATATTAGATAGAGATCCTAAGTAGTTATATGATGTTATTTATTGTTTGGGTGTTGGTTAGGGGCCTAAATGAAGCTTTGGTAGAGGTTTGGGTGGAGAAAACATGATTTTTGGAGAAGATGACTCGAACAGGTGTCCATCGATCGGTCGACTAGTGTCAATCGATCGATGAATTTGGAAGTTGGATAAGGTTTTGCAGAATCGAATTACGAAGGCGTGGGTGCTGGTTTCGTATTTTTCCGATTTCTTTTGAATTTTATACGAATTTTCTACTAAAAGGTGTGCGAGACGGAAATCTTAGATGGGTATTTTGGATTGGGCTTTCTTTTGGAAATTTTGATTTTGGGGGCTTAGGGCTAGGATTTGTTAGCCTATAGTTTTTATATACTCCTAGAATATAAATAGATACTTATGAATTGACTTATTGGAGATTGTTTATCGGGGTACTAGGATATTAGGGAGGATTGTGGACTTAAAGGAGGGTTAATTTGAGGATGTGGCCTTTGATTGTAAACCCAAGGGTAGGATGGGTTATTGAATTGGAATTTTGAAAGTTTATAGGATTGGACTTGGTCGCCGTGATTATTAGTCATTGTGAAAAACGAATGGGGGTATATCCTTCGGGTAAAATTAAGATTGTGCTAAAAACCCTTGAGTAGGGTGGTTTTCATGTTTAATGGTATTATATAAATTTGGTATGGGTTAATACCTAAATGTGATGCTTTGGGAGATTGGACTTGGGCTATACGATAGGGTGAGACTACATGTAGAATTGGGAACTCGAAAGGTTAGGGTTAAGTATTATGGGATGAATATAAGGTTATGGACGTGATATACTTTTCTATGATAACGATGCTAGTATGACCCAGTACCGTAGGGTCAGTATGTGTACGTGATTTACCTTAACCCATTTGTGAGGGTTATGTCTGTGTTTGCCTTAACCCACTAGTGAGTGTTGTAATTACTTGCGTGTTTTATGTGCAATGCATACCATGTGTGAGTGCTTGTGGTGTATTGTACCTTAAGCTTCAAGAGTAGTACTTTTGATATTCATGACACCAAATTGATGAGATTTACTATGAGAACCTCATTTATATTATAAGAATTAATGTGAATGCTTTATTAATGAGTTGGGACCCTTGATACATATATGAGCCCTTATGACTTAACACACTTGTAAATTAATTATGTCTCTTTTATACAAAAACAGATATAGGCCCTTACTTGAGATATTGTTATCATTCGTATATGTTTTATCATGTAGACAATAGAAAGAGTACGGGATAATTGTTGATTGTTGGTTTGGTTGTTGATAGTGATGTTGGATCGGTCGGATTGATAGTATGCATAGACTTTCAATCTCTTGCTATACTCTCTCATAATAAACCCTAATTAAATGTGTCTTAACAATTAACCTATCTAAACGTAAGTGTATCAAGGGGTTCCTTGTTTGAATTTCACTTCGGTGAGACGTCCCACGCACGGGGTTTTAGAGAAGGGTAGTTGCGACGACTAAAAACCGTAATCGAACTAATATTACCTTATTTAAATGCTTTATTTTACAGAAAGTCATATGTGATGTTAGTGATCCCTTAGCCCTTATGGAATGGACTAAAACGTATAATGATAGGGTTTTGAGTAGATTGCTCATAGTGAATAAAGATGTGTCAAAGCGACAATTTTAAATGAACATGTGAAATGGAAATGAATGGGTGGGCACCGTGGAGGGACATCCCGATAATGTGATATGTGAATTTCCGGCCATGCGAATACTAGGTGGCGTAAGGGCATGAAGCGTAATATTTATGATTTATTGTGATGCGTTATTTTGTCGCTGCGTAACGGGTGACCGAGGTTTATGTCATTGTTTAAATTTGGCGTATCGCATGTTTTTAAGATGGACGAGATGAAGAAGCGCACGTCGGTTACGTGGTGCTTAAATAACGAGAATGAGTAATTAATTAACTAAATGAATTGAATAATTCTAATCTGTCGTGAGGTTACGTTTATCGGTTATTGAGTTGGGTAACTAATAGCTTAAAATATGTTAAAACACGAGAGAAGGATATGTAGTTATGATGTGGCCTAGATTTAATTATAATCCTATTGTACACAGGTTTGTTGTTAATGTTTTCCTTTAAAAACTATTTTTACAGGTTCCTGTTGTGGTAGTTCCTGTAGATGTGGGTTCGTTGGCGGAGCATCTCTAGCGACGTCTCATTTCTTACTCCTAGGATTGTAGGAGTCGAGCGAGTGTCGCTCATTCTATTATTGTACTCTTTTATTTTAGTCAATTTGTACTACTTGTATACTTAAATTTCAGAGTTGGACTTTGGTATGGGCATATGTTATATTTAGAAGTGTCTATGTTGCATTGGCAGGGATTGGTATTAGAGTTGGTGTTGTATTAGTTTAGTATTTCTTTATCTTATCATTGTTCATTTGGTTTTATCATTTCCTATGTTGAGAATGTTACCAAAAGTTTTTTATTCCTGTGATTTTTATATCAGACCTATCAATCTATTTATGGATTATATTACAAAACCTTACCAAAATTGGTAATCCGCCAAGCAGGCACTATTTCAAAATCTCGTCCTAATCTGGATAAGTTTTTAGCATGTGTATGCATAAAAATCTCGTAGCAATTTGGATGAGTCACTAGCGTGTGTATGCACAAAAATCTCGTTGTGATCTGAATGAGTTATTAGCATGTGTATGCATAAAAATCTCATCGTGATTTGGACTAGCCACTAGCATGTGTATGCACAAAAATCTCGTCATGATCTAGATGAGTCACTAACATGTGTATGCAAAAAAAACTCTCGTAATTTGGATGAGTCAGTATCATGTGTATGTATAAAAATCTAGTCGTGATTTGAATGTGTCACTAGCATGTATATGCATAAAAATCTCATCGTAATTTGGACAAGTCACTAGCATGTGTATGCACAAAAATCTCGTCGTAATTTGGATGAGTCACTAGCATGTGTATATAAAAAAATCTCGTCGTAATCTGGACGAGTTATTAGCATGAGTATACATAAAAATCTCGTCGTGATTTGGACAAGTCGAGTTATTAGCATGTGTATGCATAAAAATCTCGTCGTAATTTGGATGAGTCACTAGCATGTGTATGCATAAAAATCTCATCGTGAATTGGACAAGTCACTAGCATATGTATGCCCAAAAATCTCATCGTGATTTGGACGAGTCACTAGCATGTGTATGCATAAAAATCTCGTCGTGATTTAGGGAGTCACCGACATGGGTATGCCCAAAAATCTCGTCGTGATTTGGACGAGTCACTAGCATGTGTACGCATAAAAATCTCATCGTGATTTAGACGAGTCACCAACATGTGTATGCATTAAAATCTCGTCCAAATTTAGACGAGTCACCAACATGTGTATTGGTAATACTAATCATCATTTTTCCTATGATGATGCTGATGGGATTGCCCAAGTAAAGTGGGATATTGGCAAGGTGTTTGATGTGAAGGACTTTGGTCCGCTCCGCTAACTTCTTGAGATTGAGGTGACTCGATCTCAACACGGGATCTTTTTATCCCAGCGTAAGTACACTTTGGATTTTCTTCAGGATACCAGATGCTAGGTTGTTGTGCATCTTCTACATCTATGGACCCCAACCTTAAGCTCTCGGTCGAGACCAGTAATTTGATTACTGATCCTTCCATTTATTAAAGATTATTTGGTCACCTCATTTACTTGACCAACATGAGGCCAAATTTGGCATATGTCATGAGTATGGTTAGCCAATTTATGCATGCTCCACACACCGCACACATGGATGTTGTCTACCATATTCTACAAACCTCCAGGATTTGGTTTTAAGACAGATAATGTTTCTCTTTAGGCTTTTGTACTTTCTACAATTTTCATTTCATCTCATGAAAGAGCCAAAAAACAAGTGGTTGTTTCACACTCTTCAGTCAGGCCGAATACTGTGAGATGGCTCAGGGCAGGGGTGGATCCATGCACAAGGTATGCTCGGCACTTGTGCAACTTAAATTATGGGAATTTTTAAAATTGGTATTAGGAAATGTAAAAAATTTACAAAAAATAGAGAAAAAATTGAAAATTAGAAGAGCTTGCCCACCTTAAATTTTGAATAAAATGTTAGTAGTACAATTTGGTCACATTGACAAAATGATCAACATGTGAGCTTTGTATATTCGATCGATTTTGGGGGACTTGGATTTTATGGAAAAAGGATTATTGGAATTACTTTGCGATAATAAGCTTGCCATTATGCTTGCATCCGATTCTGTGCTTCATGAGAGGACTAAACACGTGAAGGTTGATATTCACTTTATTCAGAAAAAGGTGAGGTCTGGCATCATTTGTCCGGCTTTTGTCCCTTCTTCGGATCAGACGAAAAATTTCTTCACCATATCAATCGGGTTCTCCCATATTAGGTCTTCCATTGCCAAGCTGGTCTCGATTGAGAATATTTTCCTATTGTATTGGACCCTCCGTATTTTGGGCCTTAGATGTGTAGGCTTAGCTTTGTAGTCTCTAGAACTTTCTAGAGTTGTAATATTTCTCAGTATAAATACAATTATTGGGCTCCCAATTGGGTAACCTTCACAATATTCTTCTCATGGTAGCATCCCGCACCACTAGTAATCCTTTAAACTCAACATTTTACTACCTGATGGACATAGAAACTCAGTACCCATCCTACCAAAACTGATAGTTTTAGATGGTAATTACATGTATTTCTTCACATTGTACTTTACAAGATACTATTATTTATTTACGAGTCTAGCCTAATTTCAGCGGGGTTTTTTCTTTGCCATCTACTTTTCTTCACAGGATAAATGGCAGCAGCATGTTTTATCCATTCAAAGTAATGGATCCATATTGTTTCTGAGCTTTTCCCCTCGACCATATTTTTGTATGGTTATCTGAGCAATCTTATTTTGAATCGTACAGGTTTTGTCTGTGACATTAGATGAATGGTCCGATGATGAAATTGATGCAATGGTTGAGGTTGGAGGAAACTCTTCTGCAAATTCAATCTATGAAGCTTACATTCCTGAAGGAGTCTCAAAGCCTGGACCAGATTCTAATCATGAGGAGCGTTCGAAATTTATCAGGTTATTGGAAAGGCAAAAACATCTTTATTCAGGCATCTATTTTTGTACTTTTTGTTGTGGTCTTCATGGTCATCTTCATATTTTCCACCCATTCTCGATTCAAACTACTTGATAGGTGGATCACAACCAGGCCAAATATTGATTTGAGAATTTACTTTTCAAACTAACTTTCTCTATATTATTCTTGTTCTCCAATCAACTATCGAACCCCTTATCTATCCTGTAGGGTGGTGGGGGTGGTGAAGTATGAGATAAATTCATGACTTAGCGGGAACTATTGAGGAGATGCCCGATGCGTCGTAAAAGGAGTTTTTAGATGGTTTAGTTACGTCTTTGTCACTTTTTTGTAGGTCAAAGTATGAGCGCCAAGATTTCTTAAAACCTAGCTTGCGGATCTTATCAAGTACTTCTAAAACAAATTCTCTCCAAGCAAGTTTATCTAGGAAGATCGTTGACACTTTTCGAAGTTCAAGTTCAACAAAAAAATCGGTAACTTTTGTAATTTTGATCCCCCCCTCCCCCCACAGATACATTCTTTAGTTGAAGGATCAGGTCTGAGGTTGTCATTGTTGGGGATTATGGTAGATAAACTTGTTAGAGGGCAACAATAGAGCCATGCTCACTATGTTTATAGATCATTTATATAATGATCTTAATGGGTCCTTGGCCGTTCTCTTCTGATTTAGCTGTTTCCTGCGACTATGTTTTAACTTATACACATGTAGTGGCACTGGTCCAGGTTATTAGTTAGGTATAAGGACATAATGAAAATGATATAGGTTTCACTGACATTCTGGTACTTAAATGGATCACTTCTGGACAGCTGATGTAAAAACTGATGACAGGAAAGCGAGGTGGAATTTATTGGATTATTGAAGGTCAGAGTTATAAAAGGCACAAATTTAGCTATACGAGATATGCTGTCAAGTGATCCTTATGTAGTCTTAACTCTTGGGAAGCAGGTCTGTCAATTTCTTTATCCTTGGGGCTGAACCTTCAGCTGTATATATTCAGCACTAGTATGTGCTTCGATATCTTTTATTTCTTTTCTTTTTACACTGCAATAAATATTGTGTCCTTGTATTATATTATTTTTTTTTAATAGAAAATGACTCCCTATAATTGGTTTGATTGGGGGTCAGTGTGTCATGGCGTCCTATAGCTACATTTGGTTTGTTGTATTGAATGACAAGTGACAACCTATTGCTATAGGTTTGTACCCCAGCTCCGCTAACAAAGAACAAAAACAAAAGATAACGAAAGATGTAGATTGTAGCATGTATTTTTTCCAAACAATTGAAAGACGTTTTTTCTCACTTTAGCGTGTAATGGTGGTTTTTTTTTTTTTTTTTTTTCTCAAACTGTTTCCTACTGCAATTAGAAAGCCCAAACAAGTGTAAAGGGGAGCAACTTGAATCCAGTGTGGAATGAAGACCTCACGCTTTCTGTTCCCCAGAGTTATGGCCCTTTGAAATTGGTAATTCTATCATTTTCCTTGTTATCTTGATACTGTAAATTATTATAATTACATTATTCCTTATGTATATTTTCTGAAATTCTGTTAATTTTTTACCCTCCATTATCTGATCCGTTACCTACCATGCAATAATCTCTCTGATGCATGCTTTCCAGGTTTTGTTGTATACTTTAAAAATGATTTCTTAGGACTTGTTACAAAACATCGGATTACCTCATATTCTTACTGGTCATTCATGGGTGGAAGCGGTACGGGTTTTTACCGTACCGTACCGTTTTGGTCCGAAAAAAAATGATTTTGGTTTCATATATTTAAATACCAGAAACCAGTCTTACCGAAACTGAAATTACCGCAAAAAAGTTTGTTGGTTTTGGTTTTAATATTTAAAAAACCGATTTACCGAAATTACGGTACCGAATTTACTGAAACCAGAAAAAACCGTACCGAAATTACCATACTGTACCGAATTTACCAAAACCAGAAAAAAGTTGGTTTTGGTTTTGGTTTTGGTTTTAATATTTAAAAAAGTTAGTTGGTTTTGTTTTTGGTTTTTTGGGACTTTTAATGTTGTTTACCGAAACCAGAAAAAAATCGAAATCAGAAACCAGAAAAAACCAGAATTTACCGAAACCAGAAAAAACCAGAAGAAACCATAAAAAACCAGAATTTACCGAAACCAGAAAAGAACCGAAATTATTGAAAAAACCGAAATACCAGCCGGTTTGGTTTTGGTATTGATTTTGGTGTACCGGGTGGTAAACTGGTACGGTTTGGTTTTACCATCTAGAGTTTGATTTTGGTATTGGTATCTACTATTTACCGACCAAACCGTACCGCTTACACCAAATTGATAAGTGCATAAACAAATAACTTCTACTTCTTGTATCATCTATCAATGACATGTAACAAAATGTACTAAAAAGTACAATGTAGCAGTTGGCATTATTATTTCTTTCATTCTTTTCTTTACAAACAATGCAGCAAGTTTTTGATAAAGATACGTTTAGCGCTGATGACATAATGGGAGAAGCAGAGATCGATATCCAGCCAATGATAACCTCTGCAACAGCATTTGGAGATGCGGGAATGTTTGGTAACATGCAGATTGGAAAATGGCTAAAATCGGATGACAACGCCCTAAGAGAAGATAGCACTGTAAACATTATTGATGGGAAGGTGAAACAAGAAGTATTACTTCAGCTCCAGAATGTAGAATCTGGAGAAGTAGATCTACAACTTGAGTGGATCCCTCTTGAACGATAGATTGCATAAATTCCTTTTTCTTCCCATTTATTTACGTAAAGGAATAAATGCTTATTGTTGTATGAGTTGTTTATTTGGAATTTCACCACACAAATTTTTTTTTCATGTTTTCTTCGTAATTTATTATTGTTATTCATTAATTCAGTTTTGTTTTTCTTTCTTCTCTTCCAATACTAAAACACGTTAGATGGACAAAATTCATTGGCAACTCCTTGAACAGAATGTAATACATGCGTTGATACATGGGAAGAAAAAAATCAGGTTTTTATTTTAATGTGTTATTTAAGCTAAGAAAGCGGAACCTTTGGAGAAAAAAATGAGTACTCTAGGGAAACCCTTTGATTATACCCTCAAAAGAGACCCGGTTGAATTGTCACAAAATGAAATGGTCAACCGGATTTTTTTTTTTGTGGATATAATTAGAGGGTCCCTATGGAATACTCATTTTTTTCTCAAAAGGTTTCGTTTTCTTAGCTTAAACAACACATTGAAATCAAAACCTAAGCTGATTTTTACGTAGATTTCACGCTTTTCTTCAAAATCAAGAAATTAAGCAACATGGTGTTTTGTTGCCCAAAAAGCTAAATGATGTGAAGGATAACGAATAGCCAATAGCTTTAACGGTTAATGATATAGTAAAACATTTGATACGATATTCTTATCTTTGTATATGGCTTAGAATTTTAATTATGGGATTTTTGGAGAAAGGTCCTCATAATTTTCAAAGTGTATAAAAATAGGACATTTTAAATAATTTTATAAATTTAGTCCCTGTACTAAAAACATGGCGAAAAATGGTGCCGCTGAGACCACTCAAATAAATATTATTGTACCACAGAGACTAGATTTATAAACTTGAAAAGCATTGTCCTAAAAATCCAAATATATAAAGGAACATGACCTTTACCTTAATTATTTATTTTAACTAATTAGAAATTCATCAATTTTGAGGAGTGATCCAAAATATTCTACTACTTTTATTTGAATGCTTACCACAAACAAATAACGATGATGGACTCATTTCATTGAATTGGTAAATTATGTTATATCGGAACCAGTTATGGGGACTTTCATTTGCATTATCATATTTTGCTAGTTGTAAGCCTGCGCGATGCGCGGACGAGACGCATTGTGCGTAACATAGAAAAGAAAATATCTCTCGAATTTTTCAACAGAACTCCCAATAAAAGAGGATGAAGAAGATTGAAAATTGAAGAAAGGAAAAAAAGGTTTTTATAGATGGAGTCTAAGAGATGAACCGATCCGAGAAACTTTTGATTAACAACATCGTAAGTTGAAAAGATCAAATGCGTTTCTCAACTTTTTAATAAAAAAAATGCACTTAAAAGATGTACTTATAAAAAAAAGTAATTTTTTTTAAAAGTTTATTTTATTAAAAAATTTTGTTATGTAAAATAGTCAAAACCATTATTTACTTTTTAAAAGAGTGTAACCAATTTTTATTTTATTTTACTTCATTTACATTTTCAAATAATTTGCACTTTTTAATATTTTTTTTATACATGTGTGTAAATGAAGAGACATTTTAATATGGAAAAAGAGGTAAATGAAAGTACATAAATTTAATAGGGAGTTTCTAAGGGTACCACAACTTTTGCTTCAAAATACTACAACTTTTATTTTTACTACAAAATACTATATAAATCTAATAGTTACTTCCAAATACCACTAAGAGGGTCACCCCATATTTAAAGTTTTAAAATTCATTTTACATACTTTCCCTCCTTCCCTCTAGACATTCAACCTCAAAACCTTCCAAACCTCTTATCTTCAACTTTCCAACCTTTCATCTTCAAATTCATTCAACTTTAACAACACATTCAGGTTGGTACATTGAACGAAATAACTATTGGAATCCCAATAGTTATTTTACATTAATCTCTACCCTCAAAATCACTATATATAATATATGAAAGTTGCAAAACAAAACGTACTGTAAATCGACTTAAGTATTTGAACTCAAGTCCACGACCTGAGTATTTGTAATTATACTGCAAATCGACCATGACTAGTTGCAAATCAGCAAGCAAAACAAAATGTTTTTGAACTCAAGTGAATCAAACCGACCCCATATTTGAACTCAATTCCACCCCATATTTGAACTCGGGTTGCTAATTTTTTTTCTTTCGCAATCGCACAACTTGTTGATAAAACGAAGATGCGTCGAGTTAGGGTTTCATTCGGCATAAATCGCACGAATTGATTGAGTTATCTCGATATGTTTATGACTAATCAATCCTTGTTTAAACCTAGGGTTGATTCGTTGTATTTATCTCGAAACACAACCTGTTTCTCGGTATGTTTATGACGAATCAACCATTGTTTAAACCTATGCTTGATTCGTTGTATTTACCCCGAAACAAAACCAATTTCTCGATATGTTTATGCCGAATGATCCCTTAGTTTTAATGAGTTTTAACATGAAATAATGAAAATATAAATTTCAGCCTTCAAAGTATATTAATAAACGTGAAAAATATGATAAGTGTATGTTTTCAAGACTACATGTATTAGTAAAGAAAAATGATATTTTTCTTATAAAGTAATGTTCAAAATGCGAAATGATTTCTTTGATAAAGAAAGTAATGAAATAAATAGATTTTCAACTTGAGAAGTGTGTTACTCCAAAGTATTAAAGAAGTGTTAATGAGTTAAAGACATTTAAGAGGTTAGTAACTTAACAATGTTTCTGGAAAGACAGCACTAGTGGAAATGGAGGAATATGCAAGCATGGAAATAAATGGGTAAAATGGTAACTTTATGTAAAGTGAAACATTTTTATGCACTAAATGGTCCTAAAAGAAAGTGATTTTTGGGGTGAAATCAACGTAAATTTGTGAAGGACAAGAAATGGTAGTTTTCAAGTGTAACACAAATATAGGGTGTAGTTTCCAGGATTTTGGCTTCGGCCGGTAAAAGTGTGTAAGTACAAATTTTCAATTGAATCAATTTTTAATGTTGTCTTAATTCCGAAAAAAACTAATTGAGTCATAGGATAGAAGTTTGTTGTGTCCTTTCAAGCCTATGACGATTGAGTTGAAGACGTAGCGGCCAAGCCTAAAGTGAAGATATCATCAGTGTCAGTTTTCGTGCCATGTTTATCGTCATCAACATCGCAATTTGTCCAAAGTCTCTAAAGTTATGAATGCATTTAATATATATAGAGATATGGATATTTTTGTGGGTGTCTTTTTATAAATCTTTTGTCAGAACGACTTTATATTTTCTCAAAAAATCTTTTTTTAACTTAACATATTAGATTTTATATATGATTGTTTTTCTCATTAATCTCGCTTGCTATATTAGGTCAAACATTTTTTACTCCACCAATACAATGTTTTATCTTTGCATTGTCGGTCCCAAGCCCAGATAAAGGAGGAGGGGAGAGGTCATTGGTTCAATCTCAAGTAATTTATGCTGGTCTTTTCATCCTGTTAGGTTCCTTAGAGAAGTGTAGTGTAATTTGACATCAATTTAAAAGGATCATTTGAATCTAGATCTTGCTTTTGAGATTCAGACATGGTTTAAAAAAAGGTTGATATTGTTATGTATCATCGATCAAAATCCGTTACGTATTGCCAAAAATGTTGTTTAGTACCATGGGTCAAACTCTTAATTTTTTTTCCAAACTTATTTCATATATGTCAAGTCTATGCGCGTGAGTATATTATATCCATTTCAACTAAAAAGAGTATAAAAAATTATCAGACTAATGAGTTGCACTTCATGTTCAGGCCCTCGATGATTTCATGTCCCAGATAAAGTGAAGAATCAAGCAGAATGTGGCAGTCGAAAAACTTCCAACTGCAGCATGTGGGGATACAAGTACAACATTGGCTGCAGTTATCATACCAAGTTTTACATTTGTCACTTGAAAGAAGTTTGGTTCATCTATTACTATTCTAAAATGCACTACAACCATTTAATTCCACTATCTATGTATGATGTCCACGTCAGCAACTCACATTTACACCTAAACATATATGTCCATGTAGGCAAATCCTCTATGAAACCTGTTTCTCTCCACCCTCTCAAGCTAAAAAATGGCCCTCCATCTCCAGGCCTACTCAACTTACCAACCGAACCAATCTCCTCCACCTTCTCACCTTCCATCCCTTCCATATTCTCATGCAATGCAACCCTATGTATTAATTCATGTACCGTCCCATACGACCATCACCATTTTTACCTATATAAAAAAACAAAGTTGTCTTCATTCACCTTCAATCGAAATTTTATATCCCAAAGGTGAAAATTAGTGATAAATTATTGTAAAGTTTCAGTCATATTTGTTTTACCTCACCCCATGTTTTGTTGAGTGGAAATGGTACAAACAGTTCCACAATGTTGGGTGGAAATTTTTAATTGTGACATGGTCTCGTGTCGAGATGAGTCCAACGGATGATCTTGCCATTGAAATTTATTACATTTTCCCCTTCTTTATATAAAATTTTGGATGAAGTGGTTTGATGATACCAAAACTGGTACCACCGGGTCAAAGTAATAGTGATCAAACAGGTATAATAATGGCAGAAAATAAGTAATATAACAGTAAGAAGAGATGAGGTAAAGAGGAAGAAGACGCCAAATATAAGTGGTTCAGCCTTTGAAGGGCCTACGTCCACTGTGTGAGGGTGTGGAATCCACTAAATATGGGCTCTAATGGCCACGAATACATGAACTTAAGCTTTATCTCTCTTACAGTGAGTTTGACAGAGTTTTATTACGGTTTACAATAGTCGATCCTCTTATATGAGGTAGAAGACAAGTATTTATAGTGCTTAGGGGGTGTAGTGTACCCCCAAGCATGTAGTATGCATGTGTGGAATGTTCCCATCCAATGAGGAGGAGCTAGTTATCTCTATTACATGTAGGTCATGATGATCAAATATTCCCTCACGTGTGAGAGAGATGTAACGGTTTTGATACACATGGGGTCTGTAATCCGCACGCACACTCTCATGCATTCCCAAATCCACGCGCTCTTCCAGGTGTCATACTCGGTCATGTAATATAAGCCGAGGACGAGTTGACGGATTAACCTCTTAATGAGATCATTGCAGATGTTGACCTGGGTTGACCCTCATTTTCTGTCTCACGAAGGACGAGGCCGAGGTTACATTTACGGCCTAGTAGCTGATGCTGAACCGTTTGGACTAGACTCATTGGGCAAGGATGAATCTCTATGGCTGAGGTCGTGGTGACTCAAGTTGAGTCCACAATCGGGTTGCGATTCCTTACTTTGAATGCTGACACTAATCGACCTCGGCGGTGATGGATCCAGGTTTGGTCGAGGCTATATTTGGGTATATCAATCACCCCCGAGCCCTTAGTCGTTGACATAAGGAGGAGGCTGAGGGGTAATAATGTTTGAATACACTCATGTCAGTTGCTAAGGAGACTACAGACTGGGTGTGACAACTGTCATAGTTCCCATAGGGTTGTGCCCCATCTAGGCATGATTGACGGCTAAGCACTTAGGGTTTTTTGGCTGAAATGATGAGGCTTATGGGAAAATGTGAGACATTTTATAAATCGCGCACAAATCATTACTAATATTTAAGTGGTTATTTTTTAAATCACTTTCTCTTTCATCTCCTTACAAACCTTCGCGTGACTTCTTCTCTCTAAAACTAATGTTCTTGCCATTACTTTCGAGTGTTTCCAAGAAAATTCTAAGGCTACTCTTGCTTCCTTGTTCTTCTATTACCTCCAGGTAACCTCCTTCTGCCATCTTTTTCAAGCTTTGTCTCTTTTCAAGTTGATTATAAGCTATTTTCGTTTTTTGACGAGCTTGTTCGATATTTCGATGGCCACATTTGGCTGTTAGGGCTTATTTTTTGTGATTATTGGGTAGAAATAGGTTTTTTGGGGCCATCGCCACTTAGTTTTGGTCTTGCTAGTGCCTTACTAGGCTTTTCAGTTAATACCAATGACTTTTTTAGTTATCTTCTCCTGTGAATACTCAAGCTATTCTTGAGTGTTCTTTGAATGTTCTTGAACAAAATGATTCAATCCCCATTTTGATCCTTAGTTCAAAGCTAGTCAAAGTCCCAAGTTATTTGTTCTTTTGGAATTTTGCTTCCGATAGCTCAAGTCTCACCTCGGCCCTTAGATGTTGCAAAGGCTATACAAGTTGTTCGAAGAGTTCCCCACACTTAGGGAGAGGTGTTTTCAAGAAATTCGTAGCGTAGAGAAATTTATAGGGCCGACCCAGTTTGGGTACGACCCATCTTTCCAATTCCATTGAGAATAATATTTCCCTCCTCTGAAACTTTTGCCTCGTCTTCACAAGATTTCAGCTCATCTTCTGAAGTTCCCGGATCGTCTTCTGCTCAAGCCGTAAATAAATATTTTGAATATGTGATGAGAGAATCACAATCTCACACATCATCTTCTTCTGAGGCCGACGGTGGGGATAGAGATGGTGAGGTTGAGGAGACAGTTGATACTTCATATGCTGAGTCATTCGTCTCTTCTGTCAAAGAACATGATCTCTTATTATAGAGACATTTATATGGCATAAAACCTGATATCACAATGAGGCCCCCTGATAAGGATGAGAAAGTCTTTTAGGGCGAAGAGGGAGTGGTCGTTATCTATGACCAGATGTTTAGGATCAGTGTTAGGCTTCCCTTTCATCCTACCATCAGAGCTATCTTATTCGTCCTAGGGGTTGCCCTACTCATCTGGCTCCCAATGCCTGGAGAACCATCCTTGGGTATGTCTGTTTGTGGAAGAACACCTTTATAGACAATCCTTCGGTTGAGTTCTTCACGTCGTGTTACAACATATCGTCTTCATCCAAACAGGCTGGCTACTATTATTTGGGTGCTAGGAAACCAGACAAGAAGCTTATTCATGTAGCCCAAAGATCAAATGACTACTGGAAATAAAGGTTTTTCTTCGTCTCTGGGGTCTGGGAGTTTCCAACCGGGGCCGATAGTGATGAGGACGAGATGAGAGTTCCACATGTTTGGGAAAAACCCTTAATGGTAGCTAGACCAGACCCTGACTTAAGCCTTGAGGAACAAGAGTGGCTGAATATTGGAAGGAATAGGGAAATGAAGGTGCCCTTCCCAAATTTGAGGACCTCGTATCCCCTGAGTACCTTTAGATGAGCTTTGTGATTCAATTATAATTTCGCTCAAGTCTTCCTTCTTCTCATATATTATTTGTACTTATTTTTTTTCTTCTTTTGCAGATCTTCCTCTGAATATCTTTGACGAGGTCTGGAACATGACGGCTCCAAGTCTTCTGTCAGAGCCGGGAAAGAGAGGAAATAAGCAGCCTCCAAAGAAATTAACTACTGGGGAGCCGACCCCTCCTGAGACCTCCCATAAAAGGAAGGAACCTATGGTTCCAAGTGAGACTCGTCCTGATCCTCAGATGAGGCCGAGGGTGGGATCTACTGAGGCTTCTCTTGAGTCGTCTTCATTTGAATCTTTTTGGGCTTCTAACTTAGCCCAACTCAAGGCCGACCCTAGCTCTTTAATCCCAAATATGAAGGCGGCTAAAGTTACCATGTTTGTGGCCCCTCGGAAGCCGACTATGACTTTTTGGGGAAGATGTCGCCTGCCAAAGTTTATGACTTTGGCCTCCATCACATGGCAAAATTACCGTCCTCGTCTCTCTTGAATTTATCTCATATCATTCAAGTTTCTTGTCTAACTCTGACTTTTCGCTTTTGTAGTCCGTTTGTGCCCTCATTTCGACCACAAGGTGGATGGCTGATAATCAATAAAAACTATTGGATGCCGATAGGGCACTGCTAGCCGAGGCTGTCCTGAAGAAGAAAATAAAGGATCGCAAGGCCGATCATAAAAATGATATGGAAGCCTTGATGTTGGAACACGACAACCAAATTAAAGAGAAGGATAAGGCTTTGAAGACCCAGGCCGAGCAGTTCAGGTCTGATCTCGCTGGTGCTGTTCAGAAGGCCAAGGGCGATCCAACGAAGAGTACAAGGTCTCTAACGAATTCTAAGGTTTCATCTTGGAATACTTAGAGAGGGGAATCAAGACGTCCTGTAAGTGGGTCATCCTAAAATTTTCTAATGTCGTTGTATCCATTCGTCCATCGTTGGAGGTTGCTGACATTGGGGACCCCCTCTTCGCAGAGGCTTTATCCTACGTTGAATCCTTGGCTATAGATGAGGGTGAAGGAACATCGATTGATCACCTACCAAGAAGGTTCATGCTGATACTTAGGTGATTGCTACGACTGGAAATGGAGGTAGGGTCGAGACCAATATAATCGAGGAGCCAATAACTCAATAGGGTGTGCGTCTATGGCTGACACCCTTCTTTTTTTATAATCAGATTTCTTGTAATCCTAAACACTTAACTCATTTTCATTATACTTGCAAATTATCTCTGCTTGTTTTTGTGTATGTTATTGTCTAATGCTTTAATCAAATAGGCACAACAAAATGGCTTAATATTGATCCACCAATCTACCAATGAATATTAACTAGTCATCTCGTCATGTCCCATACTAAGTTTTAAGTTCACCGAGTTAATGATGTTTAATATCAACCACCACCAAGATTTTTAATTTGAATCCACCAAATTATGGTGTTATATCATAAGTCTCCCCTCATCGTTTTGAGAGTGTATGGATGAGTGTCGTCTCGTCCATGCACTGTTGTCTCGGTCGAGAGGGTTTAACCACCAAGTAAATGTTGTTTGATAAATTAACCACAACCAAGTGATTTTTAATTTGAATCCACCAAATTATGGTGTTATATCATAAGTCCCCTCTCATCATTTTGAGAGTGTATGGTTGAGAATCGTTTTGTCCATGCAGTGTCATCTCGACTGAGAGGGCTTAACCATCAAGTAAATGATGTTTAATAGATGAACCACAACCAAGTAATTTTTAATTTGAATCCACCAAATTATGGTGTTATATCATAAGTCCCCTCTCATCGTTTTGAGAGTGTATGGATGAGAATCGTCTCGTCCATGCACTGTCATCTCGGTCGAGAGGGCTTAACCACCAAGTAAATGGTGTTTAATAAATGAACCACAACCAAGTGATTTTTAATTTGAATCCATGAAATCATGGTGTTATGTCATAAGTCCTCTCTCGTTGTTTTGAGAGTGTATGAATGAGAATAGTCCCGTCCATGCACTGTCGTCTCGATCGAGAGGGATTAACCACCAAGTAAATGACGTTTAATAAATGAACCACAACCAATTGATTTTTAATTTGAATCAACCAAATTATGGTGTTATATCATAAGTCCCCTCTCATCGTTTTGAGAGTGTAAGGATGAAATCGTCTCGTCCATGCACTGTCGTCTCGGCTGAGAGAGCTTAACCACCAAGCAAATGATGTTTAATAGATGAATCATAACCAAGTGATTTTTCCCCTTCTCGGTGTTCTTGAAAGTCTATGGACGAGGTCAACCCCGTCTGGGATTTCATGTCACCAAGAGAAATTCAAATCTACTTCACCACAAATGATGTTTTATAGCTTAAGATGAGTTGGATCTTACCAACAAGAAATATTTACACAACAAACAAAAGTAGGAGAAAACAATGATAATTTTCCATTCATAATTCACTTCTCGTATACATGTATAACTAATATACACAAACTTGGTAAGATATACATAAAGCTAATATTGGACTCAGAATGACACCTCTACTAGTAATATTTCTTTAGGTGATCGACATTACACGGATTGGAGAATGTCTCTCCTTCCAAATTTTCTAGTCGATACGTCCGTAGAACCACCTCTTCAATCACCCTATACGGTCCGTGCCAGTTCGGGTGAATCTTGTTAAGCTTTTGTCATGTCTTCTTCAATACTAGGTCTCCTACCTTTAGTGGACATGCCTTTACTCTCTTATTATAGAACTTCGTTGTTCTTTATTGGTAGTCAGCTTGCCTAACCTCAGAATCTTCTCTCATTTCTTTCACAAGGTCTAAATCAAGTCTTCGCTCAACAACGTTCTCTTTCGGGTCGTAGGTTTGGACCCTGTGGGTAGGGAGACCTACCTCTGTCGGCACTACTGCCTCTGAGCCATAAGTCAACATAAATGGAGTTTCCTTGGTAGGAGTCCTCTCCCTCGTCCTGTAAGCCCATAGGACATCATATACCTTCTTAATCTATATCCATTTGGTATCTTCCAATCTCTTCTTGATACCATCAAGGATCGTTTTATTCATTACTTTTGTCTGCCCATTGGCCCGGGGTCGGCCAGGAGCGAAGAAGAACTACTTGATACCATCTCCTTCACAATATTTCTCCAGGGAGATATTCTTGAACTACGTCCCATTATTCGAAATCAGGGTATTGGGTAGGTCGTACTTATAGATGATATTTTTCTAAATAAATTAAAAATCCTTCTTCTATGTGATTGTGTTATCATCGGCTCAGCCTCTACCCACTTTGAAAAATAATCAATCGCCACAATCAGGTAACGATAATTATTCACGGCTCTTAGTAGTGGTCCTATCAGGTCAAACCCCCATACCAAAAAAGTCCAAGGAGATGTAATGGAAGTAAGAGGCTGATGAAGTTGATGGGGTATGGTGGCAAACCTCTGGTATTTTTCGTACTTCTTCACGTATGAAGTAGCATATTTGACCCACGTCAACCACCAATATCCCTGAGTGATGATCCTCTTAGCCAGCGGCCTTCCTCCAATATGGTTGCAATATGGCCCTTCATGCACGTCTTTAATATTACTCTACCTCAGATGGGTGGACACATATGAGTAGAGGAAGCAGGAACCCCTTATTGTATAAGACGTTTCCTATGAGGGATAACTTAGCAGCTTTATACCTCAACTTCTTTTTCTCGAGATTGGACTCAGGTAGCTCCCCATCTCTGATGTAGTGGATGATGGGATCCATCCAAGAGGCTCCCATACTTACATTGAAACAAAAATCCATAGTACTTTCTTCTCCTTTGATCGTCGATCGATGAAGAATCTCTATCGGGACCATTCTTCTAATTTTAGTTCTGATGGATGAAGCTAACCTTGCCAGAGCATCGACTTGGCCATTGTCCAGCCGAGGTATCCTCTTCAATTTTACTTCAGTAAAATGCTTTAACATTATTTTAACCCTTCCCAGTTACTTTACCATTTTGTCATCTTTAGCCTTATATGCCCCCAAAATTTGATTAACAACCAACTTGGAATCACTATGAACAAGGAGTTGGCCAATATTCAGTGCTCAGGCAAGGAAGAGACCTGCTAGGAGGGCCTCATACTCAGATTAATTATTGGAATCTTTGAAGTTGAACCTCAATTCATACTCAATATCGGTCCCATCTGGCACTGACATTATCAATCCTTCCCCGTTTCCTTTCTCATATAAAGATCGATCAATAAAGAGGCTACACACACTACCATTTGGCGAAAAACTACCCTCTTCCAAGGTTCCATTCTTGAAAATATATTGTTCCTCCTCATTCTCACACACTTTGTTTCTTAGTGAACTCGTCACAGCCTCGATCGGGGGAGGACGCACTCTACTTTCTAGCTCATAAGCTATAGCTTCAACATCTTTTGTATCAGCCTCGTCCAGGTGAACTCGGCTACAAAGTCAGCTGGGGCTTTGCCCCTTAATTTCCATTCTCGGCTGGTATATGATGTCTAACTCTCGTAATTCAATTGCCCAAGCCATTAGTCTTCCTGACTTCTCAAGCTTTTGAATGACCTGTCTGAGGGGTGAATCTGTGAGGACCACCATGATATGTGCCTCAAAATAGGGCTTCATCTTCCTTAAGGCATGGATCAGTGCATAGGCCATCTTTTCCTTTTTAGGGTATGTCGGCCCCCTAGAGGGCCTTGCTATTAAAGTAGACTAGTTTTTGAACTCTATCCTCTTCTCTTACAATAGCGGCACTAATGGTCGATTTTGACACTGCTAAATACAGATACAGTTTCTCTCCCTGAACTGGTCTGGACAATAGGAGTGAAGAGCCGAGATAGGACTTCAAATCTTTAAAGGCTCTATCACACTCATCATTCCATTCAAAATATTTTCTCAATAATTTAAGGAAAGGAAGACATTTGTCAGTGGCTCTAGACACAAACCTGTTTAATGTTGCCACTCTTCCAGTTAGTCTATACAAGTACAAAATGGGAAGAAAAAGCAATAAAAAGATAAAGCCACTTTCGCGGGCGAACGATTACGTTTAGCAATGCAATAAGCCATTAAACCCCTAAGTTACCCTATTGGACAAGTGTCGTCTCGTCAGGGTTTTCAGGGATGAAACCCACAAACATCATATAGTTTCCTCAAAATATGCCCAACCCAACATGTGACACCAAACCCAACATGCGACGAACTCAACAACAACGAAAAAGATTTCAAATGCGCTATTAGCATATTGAATGAATTCAAGCTAAAGTCCGTTGTTATTTCCAGGTTGAATGCACATCATAGAATTGAAATTTTAAAAGTGGGAGGGGGGAGAGAACATGCATAGTATGATTTGGTAAAAACTTAAATGAACCGGATAAACATAAAAGCATTAATATATTCAATCCTCACGGGTATTACGCTCAACAAATGAATTCACTATGAAAAGGGAGGTAATACACGGGACATGCGGGCATAAAGAGTAAATGTAAATGGAAACTAGGCCGCGCACATGTCACAAATGAAGAACGTTATATAGGAAATGAAAAATATGCAATCTCAATGAAAGATACCGCTCATTAAAGGAGGCGAAATGTATTTTTACAGATTATCAAAACTATTATGACTTTTAAATTAAATTCACCCTAAGATCACATAGGACTTGATAGGGTTATAATGTAGGTTAGGCTAGGGTACGAAACGAAAGGAATGTATGTACGGATTCAAAGTGTTCGGAATGAAAACTTGAAATAATGGGAAATTGCGGGTAATAGCAAAATTGGAAAACAAGTTCCAAACAAGCATTATATATAACAATTGGAGAGTAATCAAAGCTTATTGAACTATATACAACATATACAAACTTCTTTTTCGTTCTTTTTTCTCTTCTTTTTCTCATGTTTTCTTTTGTTTTCTTTTGCTTTTTGCTTTCTCTTTTTCTTCGCTTTTTTCACATCTCTCTTTTCTTTACTTTTCTCACTCTTATATTCCTAAATTGCAACCACAATACACAACATCATTCAAACCCAGGTAACATTCCAAACAAAGGTATATAAGGTAATATGTATGGTATATAACTCCATTGTGGAGTTCGTTATGGGATTTGGGTTATGAAAAGAAAGGCTATATTTAGGATCAAAGGGGTTGACTATGGAAAAATAAGGTGAGGTCAAGGCTTATATGGGTGATATAACAAAGATGGCCTATGATCATTTCATAAATTTTATGCAATTCTCAAGTCAAAATAATATATGAAAATCATGCTCAAGTAACACATTTCAAGATATACACTCAATTAATGAACGATCAATGAAAGAATAGAGAGATTACCGACGAATTCAATGTTTTCAAAGAGGAAAGAACAGTGTATACACTCACAAATGATGAAAGGTAACAAGCTTACTCGGTGTAAGTATATACAATGCAACAAAAGATTACCGAGTTATAAAATCTTTAACCAAATCAATAAAGCAAGGAAAGTGCATATGCTCATGGGATAAAGTTTAATTCATGAAGTTATTCATAATATCAATGATTTAAGGACTAAAGTCTAATGAATTCTAAAATCGAGAACATGCATCATTGAGTTGTCTATTGGATCGGGCAATTATTGAAATTTATCATTGAAAACAAAGGCAAAAAGCCCAACAAAGGAGAAAAAAGAAAGAATTTTTTTTTGAATTTTTTAATTTTTCACAAAAAGCATACTAGGTAACTAACAAGTGAGCAAATGAGTGGACTACACATGAAATGCATAGAATATCCTACCCCCCTAATTTAAATGTTGCATTGTCCTCAATGTGTATTAAGAACACAATACAAAGAGAGAAAAATAACGATATTACCCAAAATTGGAGCGATCTCCATAAGCGCGAGTCCAAAGGAATCTACAAAACAAGTTAGCACCGAGCATAGCAAAAACAAATAATAAAAAGTTAACTAATTATACTATACTAAATAAAAAGGAAAGAAAAATAGGAAAGAAAGAAAATTAAAAAGCTAACGATTTACAACCTACTATTTAGGCTTCACACTAACTATACACTAGAAGTCTAAATAGTTGAGGGTCCACCCAAAAAAGGATTTAACTTTGAAAGATCAACGGTGGACCCTCCAAAGCGAACATGCCTCCGAAAAAATAATAATTCCGTTTGAACAACGGAGGGCATGTGGGTTGTGAAAAAAGTGAACCATCGCTAATTTAAAATTTTGGGCGGACGATGGGGGATTTGGATAATAAGGGGGAAAGGTACACTTGAGGTCCAAGAAAAATCGACTCATATCCCAAAGATTTTTCAAATGGAATGGGAGATGGTGCACACGTGGGGATAACATCCATCGAAAACAAGTCCGGCAAGGAGTCCTCATCCACAAAAAGTGTAGAAGTTTTAAAAGTTTCTACCGACTCATAGGAATCAACCGGTAATTCTAATGGTTCAATGACGAAAAACGTATATGGTAATGAAATAAATTCAATCTCCGTCAACATATATTCGGAAGGATATTTAATTTCGGGGGAGAGAGATTCACATTCGATGAGAAATTCTTTAAAAAATTGAGGTGAAGCATAAGTTTCCACCTCCTCATTGTTTTGTGCATAAGAATTCATCTCATCTCAAAGTGCTCGAAGTCTCATTCCATCACCATTTAGGCTTTCCAAACCTTGGGAGTAAAGAAGAAAAGTTTCTTTCAAAGTAAGCTTCCTCGGCTCAAGAGCCTCGGATTCCTCATTTGGTTGAAACTCATCTTCGAAAGTATCGGAATAAGAATCGTCATTGGATTCGAATAATGAATCCAACTCAAGTTCCCAATAACGATTTTCATTCCGATAAATGTTTTCAAGTCTTTCAATCTCAAGAAAATCTTCAAAATGGAAAACTTGAAAACCATCCCCAAAGTAGGAATCATTAGAATGACCGTAATAACTATAATAATAGGACAATTACCTCGTTGTTTGTAGACGGATAATTCGAGCAAAGAAAGTGAGCAATCGCAAATCAAAGTTTCTTAACTCTCAAATATGTTATCCTGCAAAAAAGGTTAAAACAAAGGATACAAATACAAAAGGAAAAATACTACGAAATAATAAAATAATTGCAATCTAAAACACACTCCCCGACAATGGCGCCATATTGATGCGAGGGGAACCGAGTGTTCGTGTAGGGACACTGTCGTTGATTTCGGCTCCCGCTCTACATACAAAAACCTAAGCTACTACTACACTTGCGAGGCAAGCACAACGGTAAGTCGGGTATCGTAAAAAATCCACAGGGAGTGATTGAATTTTAGATTTTAATTGCTTTAATTAATTTAGGTATAAAAATGTAAAATAAATAAAAGAAAAGGTAATGGATGTTTATGGTGGAAAAAGAAAAGAATAAGTTACACTATACAAGAGTAAAGCGAGGATCGGGATCGAAACAACTACTAATTAGGATTCCAGCTTGAAAGCAATTTAATCGAGCATTTTCAATTAAGCATAAACATCACACAATAAAGAATTTAACCCAAAGTTTCGAGATTAAACATTTAACGAAAAATGGTCACACGCGGATTAAATTCGGAATATCGCTATAAAAACTAACGTTGCATGACAAAGAAAGTTAAACGCATAATAATCCGACTTTAATACTCGAGGTTTCAATTAAATACAATTTTACACAAAACCCTAACTTTCGAGGTCCAAACCCGTAAATGGCAGAATGAAATCCCGACCCTATTTATATAAGGGCAAGACATGGAAATAAACTAAATTAAACTACAACTAAACTAATTACAACAAGAAATAAATTAATCTAGGCAAGAAAGTAGAGAAAAAAAGTAAATGAAAGCATGGAAATTAAGGAAGACAACTAAATTAATGTAATTAAAGTTAAGGTACAACTTACAAAACAAAGAGTACAAGAGAGGAGTAGGGCAAATCTCCCTCTACAAAACCCTAAAATCTAAGACAAAAATGGAGATATCTGGTCTCTCAAATGAGAGGAAATGAGTTATATACAAAATATCCCATGAAAAACTTGTAATTAAAGAGAAGAAAAAATAATATCTGTAGGGCCGAATCGATTCAGATGAAAAATATCTCGAGGCTGCCCAAGGGGCGAATCGATTCACATAGTCCGAATCCATTAGCAAAGGGGGGGCGAATCGATTCACATAGTCCGAATCCATTAGCAAAGGGGGGGCGAACCGATTCCCATATCCTGAATTGATTCGGAATGGAGGAACTGGTACCCTGTCTCAACCCGAATCGATTCGCAAGGGGAGAATCGATTCGGACCTACAGGTCTTGAATCTTCTCCCCTGTTTTGGTTGGTTTGAAATTCTCTTCCGCTCAAAATCCCGTAACTTCTTCGATATATCTCCGAATCGTGCACCGTTTATGGCCACGCGAAGCTTGTTCAGAGGGCTTCAACTTTCGTGAAGACATTGGGCCAGTTACCCAAATTGTGAAATGACTAAAATGCCCTTGCACGTGCGGTTGTGTACGAAACTTCGCCGGAATGCATCTAAACTTTATACTCAGCATCCAAATACCTACAAAAGCTCAATTAACCCCTACAAAACATGTTAGAAATCCGAGATTGTCTGGTTAACGAGCATAAATATATGGATTAAGATACCCGAGGGAGCTAATAACGCGTAGGTTAACGGGTGAAATACGCAATATTTGCATCATATCACGTGTCAATGCATCTGTCATGTGGCCTTCCTTCCTCCTCCGACCTGCTCAAGACCATATGCTATGACATTGTTTCCAATTATTTTATTTGGGTATTGGATTATATTTGTATATTTTTTTATTTGATACATGTTGGTTTGGATATGAGTATTTGTATTTGGTCATTGATATTTACATGTTGGGTATGGATATTTGTATTTTGGTTTGGTTGCTCTATGTATAGATGTTGTTTGGATAGGTATAATTTTGTTATATGGATACAAATATATTTTTGGGCAGTGGCAATAGCCATACTGTCCAACAGTTCTTTTCAAATTCTGTCCAGAATTATCACGGACTTTGATCGTGATAAGTATCTAATAAAAAACTTGTCATGAACTTATCACAGTCACAGTTCGTGACAATTTCTTATTTGTCACGGACTTGGCACAATCCAAAATCATGACAAGTTTAAGTTTTTGTCACGGACTTGGCACGGTCTTTGACGGTGACAAACTTATCTAGGTCAAATACCGTGACAAGTCCGTGATAACTCTAATGAACTTATCAAGGTCTTTAAATGTGACAAGTTCGTGACAAAGTTAGTTGTCACCCCCAAACTTGTCACAGTCTAACTTGTCAATGTTTTGATCGTGACAAGTTGACAGTTATGGTATAGTGCCCAGAAGTTCACAAATGTTCTCGAGGCTGATGGTAAACTCACCCTAAGAAGTAACAAACGTATGACTACGATGGCTCCACCGAGATAAGAGCAGTCGAAGAGTGTTATTATTCTTGGCAAGAGTGAGGTCATCCAGCCAATAGGTGGAAGATAAGTCGACCAAGGCCAGTTGCACACGATATTTGGCATGAATATAATTAGTCCATGGGCCTAGACTCTCATAGGCGCCTGAGGTGGACTCAAATTCCACCTTTGAAAAGGGATAATCACCCCGTTCGATTCGAAAGAGAGTTATAGTGGAGATGGTGGTATAAAAAAAGTCTTTTGCGCTATCACTTTCCTCCATTAGTAAATTTTTTGGCTCCACCAGAATAAGATCGCCGAATAAATGGTCAGCCAATGCCCAGAAATGACCAGACTCCCCAAAATAAAGCGCACGGTGGTATTGTGCCCATTGATTCTGACGTGCTTGAGTGAGAGGAGAAACACCCCTTGTGGAAGGATTTCTTTTGACTATGGGAGCCATGAGTAAAGAAAGAAGAAATGGGAAAAGGGGTGAGCATTTATAGTTAAGAATGAGGGCAAAAGCAAGCACCGAAATTTCTCTCCCTCTCAAAGCAGACGATTGCAAATGATAATGAACCCAAGGGTGAAGGTTTGGAAAATTCCAAGTATGTATTTTTATAGGGGCAACACAAGATGCAACAGGCGGCAGAATAACAGTACCTTGGGAAATATGGTGACGATAAAATGCCCTACGTGACCGGCACGTGCACGTGGGGGCATAAATTCAAAAGCCATAATGATGATACTTCAAAAAATGGTGCAAGGATACTCCTCGCGTGAAGAAGACGAGCTAACCCCAAGCCGCCATGTGTAAAGTACAGAAGATAAAGCGTCAATTTGATTAAATATGATACGGTTAGAGTAATAATGAGGCATTCCTAGAGCTTTTCAACTTGGGGGAGATGAAGCATTTTGGGGGCAATTTAAAAAATCTCTTCACTTCCCCCAAGGAAACTATCACATGCAATCATGACGTTCCATCAAGGAATGACGCTATCAGAAATATCAAAAGGCATTTAAAGACGAAGTAGTTCGAAAGGAGGACTAAATAAGCCTCTCACACACACTTCTCTTTACTGAACAACTTAATGCTTATTATGATATGACTATTTGTCAATGGATATTGCCTTTCTTTGCATAATGGTTTGAAGATCAACCAGGTATTTCATACATATATTTCTTCATGCAAAACAAATATCTCTAGGACGGGGAAAATGTAGGGGGAGTACTCACCTAAAGTTGATTAGCTGAGTTGATTTTGTACTTAGCAAAAGATTAACTAAAAAGTAAGACGAAGACCTCTCGAAGGACCTCCCATGAAGACCCTCCAAAGACACTCCTTGAAGGACTCCTTTCGAAGATCAAAGTTATTCGAGTGATAATATTTTGTAATAAGAAGCAGAATGTATTTGACCTTGTACTTTACTTGTTGAACAAACTTACTTTGTGATATGGGTGAGGATGTTCAGTACCCTCAAGGGACCATGTATGGAAGGGCATGGGAGATATCACATGCTTTATCGAATGATCTCCTCTTGGGAACCTTACAGGGATATGGTTTGGAGGATTGGGAGTAAGGCAGTGTTGGGAAAGCAATAGCCAAACCTCTTGGCACACTTGGGTAAAACTTCATTCAGCATAAATGGTTGCTCGAGCTACTTCCAGTCGAGCTACCATGACTTCATCATATTCGGAGGAACCTCCACGAGAAACCCCGATCTCATATCTTTTACTTGGAGATAGTTCCTAGCCAACAAACAGTGTACCAAATGCTCGAGCTACTTCCACCCGAGCAACCTCAAAACTGACAACATCACTTTGGTTGATGTGACCACACATCTAGTATGGGTCACTGTTCACCTACTTTATAACGTCATAATGTCTGGCATTTAGGGACTAGAAGTTATAGCACTCAAGTTAGTTTTATCCTTAGGATGGAAGGCTTAGTTAATCAAAGCTGATTTCATAGCCGTTATAAGGTCACTCGAGCTACCACGTCATATCCTCATTAATGCCACCACGCTTCAAATTGGTTGAGCAGTTTCCCGCCAAAATACAATATCCCATGCATTTAATGCAATATCTTTGACATTAATGCTACAGTACTTTAGCTTTTAATGCGGGTCAATCGCATTTAATGCCAGCAAGGTCACTCGAGTGACCTTGCCTTCATATAAATAGAACAACCAAATAGTTTACACAGAAGGGAATTTCAGATCTAGAATTGTTGTTGAATGTCCCTCGTATACGAGAGCTTCTGTGAGAACATTGATTATCCAAACATTCTCCTTGCACCCATGACGTCCTCATTATTGAGCACCAACTGAACTTGAAGTTCCTCCATTTCCTTTATTGTGACAAGAGTGCTTACTCTTTCTCCCTCTGACCAAGTTACCTACTGGTCCCATTTATTTATTTTGTTCGCAGTGCATTTATGGTGTAAAAGATCTCATTTAATACCATCTTGAGTGTTGAATGTTATTGTCTTGAGCATTAATCACGGTCTTGATAAGGGGTTACGCCTCGCTTGATACTAATCGTATTCCAAGATCCCATATCTTATAGAGGGAAAAAATATTCCTTTTCCCACTTAAATCTTTTTAATTGGTGGCAATAATAGTATGCAAATATCCATTAGATGAGCAATCCTGTGTTGTTTTGACACAAGACCACTAATTTAATTATTTATAATTTTGATTTGAAATGATGTGTCATTTTAACTTCTTATGTGTATTTTAATTAAAACAAATTTCATATAATTTAGTTTTTTCCAATACTAAGATTGAGTTTGTTCGACACGTTCTTATTAGGAAATATGAAGATTACTTTTGGAAGAATGAATTATACTTTTGCAAGAAATATCACGAAGACTACTTGGGAGAGAATATTACTTTTAGAACTTTAAAGTTTTTAGACTTTGTTTTTAGTACAATTACGATTATACGCTAGATGGTTTATCTTGCACTACATTTTGTTTTTGGAATTTTAATGGTTATGAATAAAATATAATTTTAGATCAGTTTAATGTCAGTCCAATATTTTTTGTCAACGAAATATAATTTCATACATTTTGTCACGTGTGTTTATGTTTTAAGTGAAATTTGTGAGTATTGATTAAGTGTTGTACATTGCCATTTGTTGAGCACGAGTTTTAACTAGTGTATTTATATCTATTTATTTAATGGCATATTAATATATTGTTAAAATATATTAATATTGCTAACGGACGTTAAGCCACTACACCAAATCTGCCGAATTGTCACGGCCATTGACCTTAACAAGTTCAATGACCGTGACGATTCTGAGTGAGACAACTTTTTTTTGTCACGGTCATGTCACGGTCTATGACCGTGACAAGCTCATTAGAATTGTCACGGTCAGGGACCGTGACAAGTTTTGTCACGATTATAAGCCGTGATAAGCCGGTGAAATTTAATAAAAAATTGTCACGGTCATTGATCATGACAAGTCTGTGACAAGTTTCTTTGCCACGGACTTGACACGGTCAATGACCGTGACAATTCTGGGCAGAATTGAAAAAAAAATTGCTGGGCAGTATGGCCACTGCCACTGCCCAGCAGTATATATGTACCTGTTATAGCAACATTGTACCTGTTCAAACATTATATATCCAAATAAAATAGAGATAGTGCAAATATACATTCAAAATAGAGACAATATGCATCACGATATAATCCAAATATAATTCAAATGTACAAACTTAAAAACAATTCAAATGTACTACATTAAAAACTGTACAATTCAATTCAAATAATGTCACTACATGTCTTGGGTAAGGTTAAATCCGAGGAGGTGAGTAGGCCACACGATATACTAATTGACAAACCCACTGATATACATCGTGCCGCATTGTTCGTGCAACCACAACGGGGAGTTCTCCTTCCCAGGTATCACATGAGTGACGAGCACCTTGGACTCGATGTCTTGAAGCTCACGTCCATGAACTAGTCCACCCTGGACAATATTCGGGTCCCTCAATCCCCGCCCTATCCGCTGGCCATCAAACATGTCCAGTATAAACATGCTCGGCCAACCAAGTGTCGACATCGGTCGGTCAAAGGAAGCCAAATAGGGAAGTGGATCATCAAAGTCCGCACGTGTCGGCGATGAAGCAGCGAGTTCCACATCCTCGTCATCCTGCACCTTTTCCTCCCGCACATCCTCCCCCACCACCTTCTCCTTCCCTTTCCCCTTGCGTTTTCCGCCGCCCAATGAACTCTTCATGAATGAGAACATATCTTGGACCGTCGCCTCCAAATGGGACAGCTTTGCGTCATGCGAGTCCACCGTTCGAGCCAAACCGGTTTCGCTCGTCTCGAATCCGATGATCCTAGATTTGGCCACCCGCGAGCTCACCCCCCTTGAGATCAGAACCAAGCACTTGGCTGAGTGCGTCTGTGGACAAAGATGCCTTGTCGGCATCAGACTACGACTCATGCACTTACTTAAGCTTTGCCTAAAACGAAACAAAGCACATGATTAGTAAAATAAGTAAATTAAAAAATTATAATGTAATTAACAAAAAGTAAACTGTCGGATTACTTACAATCGTGGCCGTGACGCTCGGGGACATCTCCTGTCCTTCCCCTTCTTCTTCCAAAGAGCCACATAAGTATCGAGCCTATGTGTCCTGCCTCAGGTCCACTCCCTGTCCCCTGAAATAAAATAAAGTAAAATTAGTATCGGTCCCGCAAAGTAAAATAATGAAGAATAATATATTTCTGTAGTTATAGAAAAATTAAATCTTACCATCATCCCGTGCTCCACCTCGGCGTAAGACGTCCGGTCGGAATAGTGCACGCCCGTCTTTTTTGCTCAATTTTTCCTCCCTGATTGGCGAGATACCAGTTGTCTCTCCCCGATCTCATTGTCAACGAACTTTTTCCATTGTGCCAATGAAATCGGCTCCTTCGGCGGGACGGATTCACGCCTTTGGATAATGGACTCTCGTGTCTTCCCAAAGTACCAGGTTCGCATATTTTTCTTCCACATCTTGTGTTGCTCCCTCAACTTCTCCAAGACGGAATTGCGTAGCTTTGGATCCAGGTTGAATTGTTCCTGTCCAACAAATACAATGTTCGTTGCAAATAAATATAAATATAAATATAAAATGAAATTAAAATCGAAATTGAAATATTCATATGAATATAAATATAAATATAAATACATTACCTGTAGTGCCACCCAAATAGCTAACTTGACCTCATATGGCATCTCCTTCCAACTATTGTACCCCGGGCCGATAATCGTCTTTACCAGCTCGAGGGATCTCGCTAATAGCCCCGACTCGTTCTCGATGGTCATCCCCAATTTTCCATATTTGAGGAGCCTAGGGGTTGAGGAGCCCTCATCCCCTCCACTACCACCGAGCCCAGACGATATCATCATAACAAGCATCATCATCCTCGCCTTAATACCTGAAGGAGACATTTGCTGTAAAAAAAATATTATTAGTACATATCAAAATGAATTAAAAGAAGACATGCAAATATGTACAATTACTACAAATAAAAATGAATTGTTACTGTCAAACACCTCAATTCTGAATTCCACACACACCACCACACACACACACACAAACAACCCCCCATCCCGGGCCCCTCCCCCCACCCTGCCCCACCCCCTTCCCCCACCCCCCACCCACCACACACATGCACACACACATACACATACACACGCACATATGTAATTTCAAGTATGTTTCATTTAATTATCATACTATATATATATTGTTCGATATACAAAGTAATTTTCAAAAAAAGTTGAAAAATTCCACCCCCATATGGACAATAATCCAGTGGTCATGCCACTTTTAAAACTAACCAACCCAATATCGATCCACTATAATCCAACATCAATGTCAACAACAAATGTGTATCCCATAATCCTTCTAATTCATCTACTCAATTAATTATTTTCATCAATTAAACTAACAATTAAAGTATACAATTATTAATTTACTAATTTATAATGAGGGGCAATCCTACTTTCATAATTAATAGTATATTAATTTACTAATTTACAATGAGGGGCAATCATATATTAATTTACTAAAAAAATTAATAACTAATCAATTCGTTTACAAGGGGCATTATGCACATGCACGCACACTACACACACATATACACACATGTGCACATACACACACACACACTCGCGCACATTTACACACACACACACGCAACCCCCCCCTCCCCCCCACCCACCCACCCATCCCTGCCCCCTCCCCCCCCCCCCCCCCCCCCCCGCCCCTTCCCCTTCCCCCTTCCCCCACCACACACACACACACACACACACGCACACACACCACTACACACACACCACAGACACAAACAAACAACCCTCCATCCCTGTCCCTCTCCTCCACCCTGCCCCCCTCCCCCTTCCCCCACCCTGCCCCCCCCCCCCCCCCAACACACACGCACATATATAATTTAAAGTATGTTTCATTTAATTATCATACTATATACATATTGTTCGATATACAAAGTAATTTTCAAACAAAGTTGAAAAATCCCACCCCCATATGGACAATAATCCAGTGGCCATGCCACTTTTAAAACTAACCAACCCAACATCGATCCACTATAATCCAACAGCAATGTCAACAACAAATGTGTATCCCGTACTCCTTCTAATTCATCTACTCAAATAATCATTTTCATCAATTAAACTAACGATTAAAGTATACAATTATTAATTTACTAATTTACAATGAGGGGTAATCCTACTTTCATAGTTAATCATATATTAATTTACTAATTTACAATGAGGGGCAATCATATATTAATTTACTAAAAAAAATAATAACCAATCAATTCGTTTACAAGGGACATTACGCACAAACACGCACACTACACACACACCGCGCACATACACACACACACACACCCGTGCACATTCACACACACACACACACAGCCCCTCACCCCTACTCCACCACCCACCCACCCACCCACCCATCCCTGCCCCATCCCCCTCCCCCTCCCCCCCCACCACACACAAAACACACGCACACACACCACTACACACATGCACACACACCACACACACACACAAACAGCCCCCCCTCCCTGCCCCACCCCCTCCCTACCCCCACCCACCACACACGCACACGCACACGCACATATATATACACACAGACACACATATATACACACACACACACACACACATATATATATAAATGGAAGAGAGAGAGAGAGAGAGAAAGTAACCTGAAAGTAGAGAGAGAGAGAGAGAGAGAGAGAGAGAGAGAGAGAGAGAGAGAGAGAGAGGGGGGAGAGCAGCGTAGAGAGAGAGAAAAAAGGAGGGAAGAATCAGCGAGGGGAAAAAAGAAGGGAAAAGGGTTTTTTACTGGGACATTTGTCACGGACGTGTCACGGTCCTTGACCGTGACAATATTATAAGGTTTGTCACGGTCATTGACCGTGACAAGTCCGTGACAAGTGTCGTTGTCATGGTCTTATCACGGTCAATGACCGTGACAAAAAATGCGTATTTTTTTATCACGGTCATTGACCGTGACAAGACTAGCCTCTGGAAGGGTGCCAATTTACCCATTTTTGTGTAGTGATCGTTACAAATCAAAACATCCGTTGCAAATATATGACACCCCAATCCATTACAATGTTTTTTATAACGGTTTGCATCCGTTTAAAATTCTATATTTCTAACGGATAAACACCGTTGCAATTTAATAAATCCGTTACTAATCTATAGTATGTGCACTAATGCTAAATCCATTACAAAATAAATTGTAACGATTTTCGTACGTTACAAATATTAATTTTGTTAGGAATTTTATCCGTTACAAATTCTGTTAGTAAAATAAATAATGCCTTACAAATATTTTTTGTAACAGTTTTTACCCATTACAATTGACTTGTTTTGGTGTGTGAATGAGATTTTAGTTCACATGGTATAACTAGAGACCGTTGTTGGAGAAATTATCACCTTAAACTTATATGAAAAACATGAATTTCGTACGAGTAAATAACACAAGATATACTTGGTTCGGTCAAACCTTGACCCGGGGCATAGGGAAGGAGGATAGTGTATTAATTTAGTTGGAAAATATTGCAAGGTAGTTGTCCGCTAATTTCATCATAATGTACACAAATCTCTTATTCTCTTTATATACTAGTCAGACAACTCCTCTACACCAACCTAAACGGGTGACCCGCGAACTGATGTTTGTTGAACATGGTTGACCCTCTTCCTTAGGTAGTTGTGGGGGGGGGGGGGGGGGGGGGGGGGGGAGTCCATTATCTTAATTCAATACGAATGACGTGTATGTAGTGGGTTAGTGGAATTATAGTGTCGATTGAGCACTTCGTTGCCTAATGTTGTGTTTGGAAAACAAGAAAAGTGACGAAAAAGAAAGGAAAATGTATTTCTCATGTCTTTTTGTTTGTTTTAAAACTGTGGGATCCACCTGAAAATAAGTTTTCAGGATCATTTGCTTTCCCATAAAACTAGTCCGACCCAAAATGCTCGAATTTTGCATCCCACAAAAATTAAACCCCTTAAGCCCTCATCAAAACAACCAGCTAAAAATCTTCCACAAATATCTCTTAAAATCAAAACAGAAAATCACAACAGCTCGTGAAATAATTATCTCAGTAGATATTGTCAGCAGTTGAATATGTACATTCAGGATTCCAAAAAATATTAAAGTGGTTGAATTTCCAACTTATAAATAATGAGCTCACCTTCATATCAAACAAATCTTTCTTCATGTCCTCCAAATGCAACATTTTAGTTTAGTTCTTCATATCCAAAAAAAATCATTTTGAAGTTATTTGTCTACACACACAACACACACACACACATGTATATCTATAACTATTTGATTTTGCATGTAGGTTTACCAATGTTTATTTAGAATGTGAAAATATTTGTAGTTATTACAAATAATGTAATTAATTTTTAAGAAAATAATGGTATTTGTTTTGTAAGTAGGAAATTATCCAAATGATTATTTAGAATTTAAACTATCATGATTTTACACACAAAAAAAATCACGATTATATATATATATATATAAAGAAAATTACAAGCTAAACCCAAAAGAAGAACAAATCTAGACCTTAAGAATACATTTCCATTGTTTAGACTTTGGAGCTCTAAACATTTAATAGTACATGGTTTGGGAAAATGGTACAAGTTAAAGCTTTGGTCTTCTTAAAGAAAAATAAATAACATTATTTTAAAAAAAACTAAAATTTGGTTTCTCAAGACATAATGATACGTGGTTGAAAAAACTACACCTATTTAGTTAAAGCTACGCTTACCTACTTAAAGTTACAACTAGCTATTTTAATTTTTTTCCATTTTTTTGTATGTAACTTATTGTTGATGTAAAAAACTAGATTCTATCTAGTTAATCAATCACAGATAAAAAATGGAATAAATAAGACAAAGGATGTTTAAAGTGGTTCAGCCTTATGAAAATGGCCTATGTCCACTGTTTTGCATTGCTGGCTGTTTGCCTTGAATCTCGATAATAGGTTTTCCAAAAGATCCAAAGTCCCCCTCTTATGACGAGGTTACAATATATTTATAGCCTTGAGGCTGTACATATAAAAAGGTAATGCACTATTATCTAGTAGGCATATACATCTGTATTTTAATAATGCGCATTTAATGCATAATCACCTTTTGGTTTTCTTAATTTGGATGCTTTGCACGCTAAGTAGCTCGGACCGCTTAAGTTGCTCGGTATGCTTAAGTAGCTCGGAGCGCCTGAGTAGCTCGATGACAGTATGTTGTTCGTTGAAAGTATTTGTATTCGTTACTTATATTGACACGTGTCTTCATATGATTGGTCCACATCAGCTGACTAAATTTGGTATTAACAGAAGCCCCCAATGTTTCACAGTTGATGTTGAAGAAGAGTGTGGAACATTTTGTTTGAAAACTGCTCGGATTACTGGTCTTCGGAGATTTAGGAAAATTTTCATTGTATATAATTCCTTTTGAGCGCATAATATCAAGCTTCATAAATATTTTGAATTTTTCACGATCACTTCGATATTTGTACCCTTTTTCCTCTTTTATCCGCCGAAAATGCAAACGTCTTCTCTTGTAATCATTGCTTTTCTCTATTCCCGACGTAAAGTATTTAAGTGCGACAGAAATCCTATCGTCTTCTACTTTTCAAATCTGTATTTCTGAACTCTTCATTTTCTCTCTATCTTGTGCCTTCGTTCTTTTCATCATTCATTGTCAACCGATCTTTCTTTCTTTTATAAGATTTTCTTCCTTCTTCTTTATTTACTTTATTCACCATGGTTTATCTTGTTGAATCGTTGGATAAGTTTCGGTCTGATTTTTCAATCTCTTCGTGGGTTATTTTGGAAGAACCTCCTTGTCCTTCTGATTTATTTTCTTTGGCTGAGGGACATTGGTTCCCAAGACTTTTTGTAGCTGAGTGTGGCTTTTCTTTTCTGCCAAATCCCCTGTGTTTGGAGTTTTGCCAATATTTCGATATTGTACGTGCAAGAGTAGCTCCAAATACATGGAGAGTTGTTAATGGCGTATATAGGTTGAATCAACTTCATGGAACTCGTTTGGGAATTCCAAAAATTATGTATTGTTATAGATGGGTTACTAGTGACACTACTTTCTATTTAAAAACTAGGTTTTCGAATAGAGCTTTAGTTGTCAATCTTTCCGATGCCAATAGGGACTATTTTGATCATGGGGTTATGATAAAAAATTGTCAACACCCTCTATTAAATGGAAATGATGTGTACCAAGGTCCCAGGTGTCCTCTTTATGGCAATGGGATAAGTTGTTTTTATTTTTAAAATCTTATTTTCTTTGTACTCGATGAAATGCATCACTGACATTAATTTTGTTTGTTACAGTTGACAGTAAAAGGAAGCCTCCAAAAGAGACTGATGTTAACATAAAACATTTAAAACTTATCTGGGGCTTGCATCAATCAGTTGTTGGGGAGCACATTAGAGTTGCTTCTTATTTGTGGAGATACATAAGCTCCACTTAATCTTTCATTCCTCGTCTTGTGGTGGTTGATCTTGATCGGATACCGACTTCTGAAACTAGTGTGAAAGGATCTTCTTCTGACTTAAGCATTCCTATTACTGATTTGATGAAGAAGACGAAAGCTCTCGCATTTTTTGACAAGTCTGCCTTTGCCACTGAAGAGGCAAAGAAGAACAAACAAGATGCCCCAGCTGAGGGGACAAAGAATATAGATGTATCCCCCTCTACTGCTACTAAGGAAATTGGCAAGAAGCCCCCTGTGCTTCCAAAAGAGGCAGCACCTTCGAGTGAAACTATTGCCATTTCACAAATAGAGACAACACCTTTAATTGAAAGTGCTCCTCTGAGGAGATTGAAAAGAGGTCCTACTGAAAGACCTGTTGATCCTATCTCTCAACCTTTAAAAGTTGAAGGTAATGTTCTAGCTCTTATTCCTCCGAGCTCTGCTATGGGCTTGATCAGATCTTGGACTGTCCCAGAACTCCAAGGTATTCAACACACCTTTTCTCGTGAGAGAATTACTACTTTGGCGGCTCAACACATTACGTCAGTAAGTATCGTTAGCCCGAGTCCTTTATCTTCTAGTACTATATTCATATATTGAATGAAAATTCTTTCTTTTTTCAGCTCGTGACGTATTTCAATAGTATTTTGAAGAAAGATGAAGCCATCAGGGCTTCCACCTCCTCGGGTGGGATAGAAGAAGCTTTTGCTGGATTAACTCAATCTTTGAAGGAATCTCTTCAGAAGTACGAGGAAGACAAAAATGCATGGGAGAAACAATTCAAGTCTATTGAAATAAATCGAGATCAAGTTGTGACTGCCTTCAAAGAGTTGGAAAAGAAATTGAAGGATGCTGAATAACGTAAAGAGGAGCTTGAGGTCAAGCTTAAATCTGCCGAGGAAAATGTCGCCAAGCTTCAAGATGCTGAACGATATAAGACAAAGGTAGAAGAAAAACTGAAATCTATCGAAGAGCTCCTTAGGGAAAAGACTTCCTCAGATAGAGCAAAAAGGAAAGTTGCTGTTAAGAAATCTTCTAGTGCTGGTTGGGACAAGGGTTGGAATAAGGGCCTGGTTTTTATGTCTTCTCAGATGCAGTATGCCAGTGTTAAGTATTTTAGGGATGGATGGATAGCAGCTTTGAAGAAATTGAAGGTTGCTGAAAATTTTGAGTTGTTCCAGGAGCATACTCGTGGCCCTCATCCCTCTCCTGGAGAAGAAAAAGATGAAGCTACATCAGATGAGTCTTCTATGATGATAGGAGAGCAGGTCCCTGTTGTTACTGTTATTCAACCTTCTGAGCAATCCCAACAAGCTAGCACATCTGCCGAGCAACTGCCATTGCTCTCCGAGTAACCAACCCCTTCATCCAAACCGTCGGAAGAAGTCGTAGGAAATAAGTAGAAGGTGTAAAGTTGTTCGGGTCTTTTATTGTGTAATTTCTTGGATGTAACCCTGAACTATTTTTTCCTTTATCGTGATGAATAAAAAATGAACTTTTGTTGTTCGTCTGGAATTTCTCTCTTACTTGCTCTGTTCGCATCATTGTTGATTTTGTTTTTCATTTTCTCTTTGCTAGTTTGTGGTCAGGATGGAACTCTTATCATCTAATGATATAGAGTTAATGAATAAGTGCAATGACTATTTCAAAGTTGATCATGCAGATTTTACTGAGGCACAAATAATTAACATCCTCGGATCAGGTGCCTCTGAACGAGCAATTGATGCTTACCAGTACTTGAAGTGCATACTTGATCGTGTTGTAGCCAATAATGTGGCTTATTACGAAATGATTGAAGATCTTCAAGGAACGATCGAGGAATAAATTCAAGAGCAGTACAGAGAATTCACTACACTTTTGCATCAAGGTTATGAGAAAAAGTACCAACAATTGAGCGCTAACAGGGGATATGACAAGTACATTTCATCCCATGAGAAAAAGAAAAGTGTGTTAAAGCTTGAGATTGAAGAGCATAGACATATTGCCAAGCTGCTAGAGTAAGAGAATATCGCATTGCAAGAGGAAATAAAATAACTCAAATTGTTTGCCTCCTCTTCTTCGAGAGCCTTGGTCCTAATTAATGATGATGGTTTTTCCTTTTTAGAAATAGAAAATGCTAACTTATGGGAAGAGTTAGAGACTTTGAAACGAACAGGACCTTCCACACCTGCTCGTGGCAGAGCAAGATCTTCTTCCCATGGACGAGCAAGGGCTGGTCAGGTTAATATTGATGAGATAAGAACTCAATTGGCCTTAGAAAATCAAGTCATTCAATCGACGGCGAAGAATCAGTCTTTAGCAGAAATGTCTAAAAAAATTTAAAGTTTCATCGACCAACTCTCCAATCAGAGTTCTGCACTGGAAAGTAAAGAAATTCTGGTGAAAAAGCTCCATGAGCATCTTAATAGATTGACTTATCAATTTCATAAGCAGCCCATGGAATTTTGGATGGCTGGGTATAATGAAGCTCTGTATCATCTTGATGCTCATTTGTTGCAGTCGAACAATAAAGGATATGAGCAGGGCTGGTTGAATGCTTTATGTGTTCTGAAACTGGAGCAAGGTTATTTCTTATAGGATTATTATGAACCAGGAGTTCTTAATTTACCTGTGCCTCCCTTCAAACTTGACCTTAGTTGGATTCCAGCCCATGCCATTCCTCGGATTTTGATCTCCAAGTATCTCGGTGATTATAGTCTTCATTCAAACTTTGAGATATCTCGTCCAGAGCACTTCCTTGATCGACCATCCATAATTAATGTCCGAATGCTGCGAGATATGAACTTTATAAACTCTCCTTATGCATTAGATGATCCTCCAGCTAGAGTGGAACCTGTTTCAAAAGCATAGGGAAAGAAACCCATAGAATAGGACATTTGTATGTAATGAATCCAATTTCATATCGTATGTAATCTGCTTGGTTTTAATAAAGAAAGATTTAGTTTCTTTTATAATTTCATTTTCTTGGAAATATTTTGTAGAATGTCCTCGTTATTCGTTAGTGAATATATATATATACTGTTTCATTTTTAGACAATGGAACTTGTCCCATTTGTTGTTTGACTATAGTGACTTGTCACTCTTTGGGCCTAAGCAATGGAATAATTTTCATCCCATGTTCATGATTAGTTGTAGTAATCTTGCATATATTGCCTTGTTGCCTATAAAGTGGATGCCTTGGGAGGTCACCCATCTTCTTGCCTAGTTTAGGGTGTCCCTTGAGATCACCCGTGATCAAACAGGCTTTTGCACTGTATGATTTTTATTTACCAACCAACCGGAGTTGATGGTTATTCAATTGTCGACCAACCAGAGTTGGTGGGTGTTAAATTGCCGACCAACCGGAGTTGGTGGTTAATGAATTACCGACCAACCGGAGTTGGTGGTTGCTGCTCTGAATTTGTGTTTGTGTAGTGTGTAGCACTAATATTCCAAAAAAATTTCAACAAATGAGGAAATATGGGTGACACATCACTTTATTCATATTGAAGGAAATGTGTTACATATGGATTTTAATTACTGGTAGTACTTGCGCAGATGCTCTGCATTCCATGCGTTCTTGAATTCTTCTCCCTCCAAAGTTTCAATTTTGTATGTCCCAGGACGAAAAACTTCAGTTACTCTGTAAGGTCCATGCCAGTTGGCCTCCAGTTTGTTATGCTTTTGGATCACTTTCTTCAGCACATAATCCCCCTCTTTGAAATCGCACTTCTTCACCCTTTTGTTGTAGAACAAGGTTGTTCGTTGTTGGTATGCTGCATTCCTGATTGCTGCTTCTTCCCTAACTTCTTCGAGCATATCTAGGTCTAAACTCCTTATCAAGTCGCTTACAGGAGAATTGAAATTAAGCACCCTATGTGTGGGTAGACCCAATTCAGCAGTTATGACAGCCTCACTCTTAAATGTCAACATGTACGGAGACTCCCCAGTTGTTGTTCAGGGGTGTAGTGCGATAATCCCATAACACATATTGTAGCTCATTAATCCAGTTTCCCTTTGCATCATCTAGCCATTTTTTCAAACCATTCAGTAGGGTTCTGTTCGTCACTTCAGTTTTCCCATTACTCTGGGGATGACTTGGCGCGAAGTGGATCTTTTGTACATTGGATTGATGACACTATGCAGCAAATTCCTCGTTGTCAAATTGGGTTCCATGGTCAGTAATGAATGTGTGTGGGAGACCATATCTGCAAATAATACTCTTCCAAATAAACTGATAGACCTTGTCATATGTCATATCAATGAGAGGTTCAACTTCCACCCATTTGGTAAAATAATCCACAGCAACTATGAGGTATTTGAATCTCCCTTTGGTCGTTGGAAGTGGCCCGACCAAGTCTATCCCCCACAATGGAGAATGGCCGAGGGGATGTAATGGGCGTTAACAATGCTTGGGGATTTCTTCGAATGGAAGAGAAACGTTGGCATTTATCTCACTTCTTAGCATAAGCTGTGCAATCAGCTCTCATCATTGGCCAGTAATACCCTTGTGTTGTTATCCTCTGCAAAAGCACCCGACCTGCTACATGGGCACCGCAGGACCCTTCGTGAACCTCTTTAATCAAGTCTTTAACTTCGGAGGGATGGACACATCTTTATAGTCCTTCTATAACTCCTCTTCTATACAAAATGCCACTGGTCAATACGTAATGAGCAACTTTAAACTTCAGTTTCTTAGTTGCAAGTTTATCAGGTGGCACAGTCCCTTCTTCGATATAGGCCCTGATGGGATCCATCCAGGATGGTCCCAAGTCGAGGGCAATGAATTTCATCATCAAGTCTTCGTCTACTCTCCAATCTACCAGGATTTCTATTGGGATTGTTCTTCGTAGCTCGGTGCGTGTTGATGATGCCAACCGAGCTAGGGCGTCGGCTCTTGCATTCTCTAATCTCAGTATTCTGATCAACTGAACTACGATAAAAGTCAAGACAACCTCCATAGCTTTTGCATGATACTTGACCATTAGCTCTCCCTTCGCTGCATACAATCCGAGAATTTGATTTACGATTACTTGTGAATCACTAAATACAACGACCTGCTCTGCCTTCATGGTTTTGGCCAGACTTAGACCCACGATCATAGCTTCATATTCAGCCTCATTATTGGAAGCCTTAAATTAAAAATGTAGAGCATACTCCATATCAATTTCATCAGGACTGTTTAAAACTATTCCTGCTCCACTGCCTGTGGCGCACGAAGAGCCATCCACATATAGATTCCATATGGGTACTTCATTATCAAACTCTTGGTCAGACAGAGTTCCTCAGCGGAATATTTGATACTTCCTTTTGTCTTCCCCCGACACTTCTTACTGCTCGTTAATTATCTTCTCTTGCTTATCCACGGATGGAAGTTGGTCGGGTGCTATCTTCAATGATCCCGTCACATCCACGAGTTGGTTTGTATTAAACTCCTGCTCTTCGGATGTATCAGAGTGAATAAACTCTGTGATAAAATTCGCTACTTCCTGCCCCTTAAGTGACGACCTAGGATCATAAACTATATCATATTCACCAAGTTCTACTGCTTAATACATCAATCTTCTCGATTTCTCCAGTTTATGGAGAGCTTGTCTTAATGGCATATCCGTATACACCACTATAATATGGGCTTGGAAGTATGTCCTCATCCTTCTGCTTGCTTCGATTAGTGCTAGTGCCAACTTCTCCAACCTTGGATATCTGATCTCTGCTCCTCGGAAAGCCTTGCTGGTGTAATAGACCAGTTTTTGTACTCCATCCCCTACTCTTATCAACACCGAGCTAACTGCATTCTCTGAAACTGCCAGATACAAGTATAGTCTTTCTCCCATCATGGGTCTAGATAATAATGGAGGTGTCCCCAGATATTTCTTCAACTCTTAAAAGGCCTCCTCGCATTCATCATTCTATTCAAAAGTTTTTCAAAGTGTTTTAAAGAATGGGAGGCATCTGTCTATTGCTCGTGACACAAATCTGTTAAGTGCTGCAACTCGCCCCGTGAGACTTTACACCTCCTTCTTCGTAGCTGGAGATCGTAGCTCCAACAGGGCCTTGATTTTCTCAGGGTTTGCCTCGATACCTCGTTGGTTAACAATATATTCGAGAAACATACCTTCTCGTACTCTAAATATGCATTTGGTGGGATTCAACTTCATTTGATATTTCTCTATTTGATCAAAAGTCTGACCTAGGTCAACTAAATGATCAACAACTTTCTTGCTTTTCATCAGCATATCGTCAACATAAACCTCCATGTTATGACTGATTTGCTCTGCAAATACCTTATTCATCAGCCGCTGATATGTCGCACCTACATTTTTAAGTCCGAAAGGCATAACATTATAGCAATAAGTCCCCTTTGGTGTGATAAAAGAGGTATTTTCCCTGTCCTCAGGTTTCATTTTAATCCGGTTGTAACCAGAGTAAGCATCCATGAAACTCAACAATTCATGCCCCGATGTAGCATCCACCAGTTGATCGATTCGGGGCAAAGGAAAATAATCCTTTGGGCAGGCTTTATTAAGATAAGTGAGGTCCACACACATCCTCCACTTATTATTTTTCTTCTTTACCATCACCACATTTGCTAGCCAGTCAGGATACTTGACATCCTTAATAAAAAAAGGCTTTCTATAGTTTCTCTACTTCTTCCTGTATAGCTTGGTTCTTTTCAGGGATGAACACTCTTCTTCGCTGCTTCACTGGCTTGACTTCCTTGTTAACGTTGAGCTCGTGGCATAGGAAGCTCGGGTCTATCCCTGGCATATCTTCATGACTCCATGCAAAAGTCTATTTTCTGTGCCTTAGAAATTCTATCAATTCTTGTTTGTTCGATACATCCAATGACGCACCAATTTGGGTTGTTCGTTCTGGGTGTTCAGTGTCCAGAATGATATTTTTGGTATCTTCCACGACCTGGCCCTTCACGAGCTGAGACTCATCTCTGGGATCTAATGTTTCAATCTCTTCATCTTCTGTTTCAACCACTTGATATATAGTAGTCTTCTTCCTGGATTCTTCTCGTTCTTCCTGTTCGGCAGATGAATAGTAGCATTCTCGAGCTACTTTCTGGTCGCCTTTCATAACTCCCACTCCGAAATTAGTTGGGAACTTTAAACATTAATGTACAATAGATGGTACTACCTCGAACTTCTTCAGACGTCCCCTCCCCATAATGATGTTGTAGGCTGATTGGACGTTTTTATCCATTACAAAAAAGTGTACTCTTTCTGTTCGACAAGCAGGCCATATACCAATAAGCATGTCCAACTTGATCGCCCCAAGTGGAAAAACCTTTTCGCCAATAAAATCGAGGAGGGGCCTATGATATGGCTCCAACAGGGCTAACTTCAGATTTAAACTGTCAAAGCATGGATAGAACATGATATCTGCAGAGCTACCATTATCTACCAGTACTCATGAAATCACAACCTCCTTCATTCTCATCTTGATCACCAATGGGTCGTCATGAGGATATAGTACACCTGCCAAGTCGTTCTTAGAAAAGCCGATGACCAGTTTGTCTCTATTCACCTTCCTTGGGCGATCATCTTCAGCCATGTTTATGCACCGTATGTAAGAGCAAGCTTGGGCCTCATTGAGGTAAGCTTTTCTCTCCGCAGTAAGATCTCCACCTCCTGCATCTCCTCCTGTAATGATATTACATTCAAATGACCCAAAATGGATTGAAAATACCTCGCGCTCTAGCTGTCTTGGCCTTTTGAGGAGACCGGGGTCATCTTCTGGATCATCTTCATGATCTCTCTTCTTGTCCTCTTTTGCTCGACGAGGAGACTTAGATCTTTGCCTTCCTATGTTGCTGGTTTTTCCACCATTTTGGCGATCAACACACTTAGTTAGTTTTCCTCGCCTGATGAGTGCTTCAATTTCATTCTGAAGAGCTATGCAATGTTTAGTCGTGTGGCCGTGATCTTTGTGGAATTCACAGTATTTAGACTTGTCCCTTTTGTCAGGATCTGCCTTCATTTTCTCTGGCCTGGTTTGCTCCTCACTGTTCTTGATCTCTTCTAGAATGTGATTTATATCTACCTTCAAGGATGTTGATCTCATCTGTTCTTGATCTTGATCTCATCTGCTCCAGCGCTTATTTACCTTTCGACTATTTATTGCCACCATTGTTCTTCTGATCCTTCTTCTCAGTTTTACTAGCCTCAAACTTGGTCTCCATAGTATCTGTATTTATCTTCGCAGCCATGTCTTCCTCAGCGTTCATGATCTTGGCTGCCTTTGCCATCAGTTCTACCATAGTCCTGGGCGGATCTTTAGCCAAAGTATAGTACCAATTATTTGGTAACAGTCCACTCATCAGAGCAGTAATTGCTGTTTTCTCCTCATAATCAATTACCTCAAGTTTCTCGTTATTGAAATGAGTAATATAGTCCATGGTGCTTTCTTCTGTCTTCTGTCTAACGCTCAGTAAGTGTGCTACTCTTTTAACTGATTTCGCTCCAAAATAGAAATTCCCTACGAAAAGCTCTGCTAGTTGATGGAAAGTTGCAATCTTCCCCCGAGGAAGGTTGTTGTACCATATCTTAGTTGACCCGGTGAGAGTTCCTGAAAATGCCCCGCATCTCATCTCATCTGTAACCGCATAGATATCGGCAGCAGCTTGGTATTGTTCTATATAGAGGACGGGATCCGTTTTTCCATCATACTTAGGTGTCACCAAAAGAGCTTTGAATTTTGATGGTGTGGGAAAATCCATAATTGCCTATAAGAATGGTGTCCCTTGAACAAAAGTTATTTGTAGAGGATTCTTGGCCTTAGCCATTTCCCCTGACCTGTCGTCCAACCTTTGAATAGATCCTTTCCATGCATCGTTTTCCAGCTCGGGCCTATTTGTTCGAGCAACTGATCGCGTTGAGTTTTCCTCTTGGGACCTTTCATTACGGGCTGTTGGGCGTGATTGTGCAGAGCCTTCCCTTAGATTGGATGGATATTGAGAGTTGCTCTACGCGATCCTAGGAGGGTTTCTATTCCTCCTGGGGCCCAATCGATCTAAATGAGACACTCTACTCAACCTTTTCAGAGCACTGGTTCGTTCTGGAGTTAGAGTGACATTCCGTTGAGAATATGTAGCTCGTACTGATGAAGTCCGACCAGGTTGATATGAAGGATCATTAGACCTCTCAGTACGATATGAGCCAGTACATCTAGATTGAGAGACCTACGGGAATAGCGTTCGTCTAGTTCTTGAAGATGGAAGATGGGTATTTATCTGAGTACTTTGTTGTCCTGATTGAGCCGACACTCCATCTCAAACAGTTTGTATAAGTTGACGCATGGTTTCTTGCATGGCGGTTTGCCCGTGGGCTAAATTAGTCATTATGCCAGCCAGATCTTGAATATTTGGTGGAGTAGAGGGGTTTGGAGGGACCCCAGTGTTTTGATTACTGGATTTCGAAATCTCGGTCATAAATGATGAGTTTTTTGGTGAAAAATGCTAAGTATAGTCGCTTCCCACAGACGGCGCCAATCTGTTAATGTAAAAAACTAGATTCTATCTAGTTAATCAATCAAAGATAAAAAATGGAATAAATAAGACAAGGATTTTTAAGGTGGTTCAGCCTTATGAAAATGGCCTACGTTCACTGTTTTGTATTGCTGACTGTTTGCCTTGAATCTCGATAATAGGTTTTCCAAGAGATCCAAAGTCCCCCTCTTATGACGAGGTTACAATATATTTATAGCCTTGAGGCTGTACATATAAAAAGGTAATGCGCTGTTATCTAGTAGGCATATACATCTGTACAATAATAATGCGCATTTAATGCGTAGTCGCCTTTTGGTTTTCTTGATTTGGATGCTCTGCACGCTAAGTAGCTCGGACCGCTTAAGTTGCTCGGTATGCTTAAGTAGCTCGGAGCGCCTGAGTAGCTTGGTGACCGTATGATGTTCGTTGAAAGTATTTGTATTTGTTACTTATATTGACACGTGTCTTCATATGATTGGTCCACGTCAGCTGACTAAATTTGGTATCAACACTTATCATGCATGGAATATATCAAATATATCGTGTAGCCATTAAATTGCAACATAAAGAGTAAAAATAAAATAAAAACAACTTATAATAAAAAAAAAGTGTTGTGAAAAAAAAACTCATGATTTTTTATATTATTATATTTAATGTAGGCTCTCGTTTTTATTTTTTCCATTAAAAATATGTTTACTATGTGCTTTTTTTTACATATGTTTAAAAAAAAAATTAATGTCTTAGAAACGCGATTGGTTAGTTTGCTGTCGTGAACCCACATCCATTAGATGATTTGGGCCCGCGCCAATAGCACAAACCTACCGCGTCTCTGAGACATCAAAGTGTTGATGTCTTAGAGACATAAAAAAATCTTTCGATTTTTTACTATATGCAATATATTTTTTATTTGGTAAAAAAGATGTTCTCACTGTAAAAATGTTTTTTTATTTGGTAAAAAATATGTTCTCACTCTAGTTAGAATATATATTTTTTACCCAATAAAAAAAAATAGTGCATACAGTGAAAAAAAGAACATATAGTAAACATGTTTTTAACGACAAAATAAAAAAGAGAGCATACATTAAATATAATAAAATAAAAAACCATAGGAAGAATTCTGTATAATCTTGTCTATATTTATTAAAAGAATTCTAAATAATGTTCCCTACTTTAATGTATAAACTGTTTGAAAAGTATTCTAAAGTATTACTCTTTAATTTTTGTTTCACTCGTATTTAGATGGCTTCACCAGAAGGTTCTGACGATGAAATGGAGGTAGCATATGTCGCAGTTGCTAGTGCAATTATTTTACTAACTAGTGGGGAAAATTATTTGGAGTTTCTTGACAAAGATCCACCTTGCAGTACATATTTAACAAATAGACAATTTAGCGAAGATGTAATTAAGTCCAATGAACATTGTTATAATTTATTGAGGATGAATGTGGAATCATTTGATAGATTGGTATATATTCTTAAGAGAATGCGTAGGTTACATTATACAATATATCTTAAGGTTGCCGAGCAAGTAGCTATTTTCCTCCACACAATTGCGCACAATGAGAAGAATCAAGCTTTAAAGTGCTACTTTAGGCGTTCGGGTGAAACTATTAGTCGTGTTATTAATGGTCATAGTTAGTACGATGTTAACTATAATTGTAACAATTATCGTTTGAACTTGTTAACTATAATTTTATTTCTAATTATTTGATATCTTTTTGTGTGATTTTTTATTAAATTAATTTATTATTTCATAATTGATTTATGCATCCTTTTAATCTTAGTTAAAAATAAAATTTCTCAACGCAATATATTATAGCAATATGGAATAATTTGATGATCCTACTTCAACGGGGAAAAAAACAAATAGAAACACCACTTGGACTCCCGAAATCGATAAATGTCTCATTGAAGCACTTCTCATTCACGGTAACGACGACAACAAAATAAACAAGGGATTTAAGGAGGTATCATATGTGGTCGCTGCAAATGCATTACGAGCGACTTTTCATATTGATATTAACAAACATAATGGTATCAACCGTATGAAGACAATCATGAAAGGCTACAAAGATATTGAACAGATGCTTAGCCAAAGTGGTTTTACTTTTAACTATTCAACCAAAAAGGTCTAGTGCAGTGATGGAATGTGGGAGACTTATGTTAAGGTAATTTTGTGGCTATGTTTTATTACTACTTATTAAATTTCTTTACAAATATATATAACTTGCAATTCATTTTATAGGAACATCCAAATGCGAAGAATTTGAGGTATAAACGTATGTAAATGTTTAAAGAATTGGGAATCATTTGTGAAAATGATGGAGCAACTGGTGAATGGTGTCGAGGGGGCGGATATTAATGCTATACGCGCGGTTGAAGATAATTATAATAGCCAATCCGATGCACATGTAGACAACACAAATCTTGATGACGTCGAGGACACAATTGGTGCTGGAAATAATACTCAAACAAATGACTTTGGAGATCCAATTGCTCGGAGTAGTCGAGAAAACTCATCAGGAGGATCAAATACCAAAAAACATGGGCGTCGCTCTAAGAATTTTGATGCATATTTTGAGACTATGAATTTAGTGTCTTCGAGCATTAAACACATGTCGGATGCAATGGAGCGAAAAAGTGAACTTGAAGCCATAAAAACAAAATTATATGAACGGACAACTACAATAGACCCTTTACATTGTTACACACATTGCGAGAACTTAAAGTGTTTAACCAAGAAGATATGTATGTTGCTTTTGAAGGTCTTCTAGCATATGAAATCAAGGCCAAGGCATTCATGGCATATCCTCCAGATATGCAAATTAATTTTTTACGGAGGCGTTATGGTATTGGTACTTTTGGATTTGGTGCGTATAATTCTAGTAGTGGTTTTGAGTTCTTTGATGGTTGATTAATTTGTCCAGTTTTTCAATTTATTGATGTTAGGATGTTTATTATTTTCTTTTGAGTAATTCGTCGATTGGATTTGAACCTCGATTTTAATATGTTTAATATAGTTTAATAATTTATTATTTCGCTAATTATTTGTGGCATGTTGAACATTATTTATATAATTGAAAATATACCACTTTCCTGCAACTTTCCTGTGACTTTCCTAACAACCAAACCGACAATATTTAATTTTCCTGTAAGAAATTTCTATCAACCAAACACAAACAAAAAAATAAATTTTCTTTTTCTTTACTTTACTTCACTTAATTTTTTCTAGAAATTATTTTCCCGCTCAAACAAACGGAGCCTAAGAGACTGGGTAAATTCCTACATGATCTAGGTTGAAGGCCTAAGGCCTGCTCCAATAGTTGCATTTCTAAACACAATTCTTGAGAGCAGTTTAGCAAACATTTCTATCCACTTGGAGTTTACCTAAATAAGTAGAAGAAAACCTATAAATCCCTTCTCCAGCCGTGACTTTCTAACTTAATGAGCTGTCATATATTTTTAAATAGCTATTGCAATAGCTCAAAACACAACGGTCCTTTCATTTAATTCAAAAAGCTCCTATAATTCTAAAGTTAAACACTACACAAATTCCCTCCCCCCCCCCCCCCCCTAAAAAACGATACACACATTAAGTTGAAAAAGGTATACTCCTCCATTTAATATCTTATTTTCTCTCAAATCTACACATTCATTTTGGGCCCAACAACATTTTATGTTGTTAACTTAATCGGAAAAAAATAAGGTTATTCGATTTCAAACCCGACAGTACATTAGAATTTATCAGTTGTATTTATTTTAAAATCAATTAACAAAAAATCCTTCAAATACTTTTTAATACGTATTTAGTGCAAGTCTTTTTATTTTATTTCAAACACTCCCTCAAACATACATTTAATAATATTCTTTTATTTTTAAAGGTTCACGCCAGTGGCACACATTAAGTGTTTTTATGCGGTAAGAGACTTTTGGAACAAATAAAAAGGTTCGGACTAAACGTGTATTACAACATTGAGTCTCATTTATCTAAAAAAACACCATGTCTTTATTTATTATTATAATTTGATGTTGTTTATGTTATTTTTCATTCACAGGCTTAAGGCAAGCAAATGTCTTATTCAAATTCTATTCCGATACTGACTCCAAAATCTCAACTATTAACGATGATTCATTCTCGATCACCAAACGCCTATTAGCCGAGGCCATCAACACAGAAGCCCCACTAGAATCTTCTGCTAATGTAACACGTAAACTAATAGAAATAGCTGCAACTTATGTTACTCTTATAGCTTCGAATGTCTTGTCAAAGAAACGGTCATATGGTGGCTCTACTACTGGCCGACGCTATATTTCTCATGATAGGGAGAAGAGATTTGACCAAATTATAAAAGACTACTTTATGGGCAAGGAGTCAAAGTATTCACGAGAGACATTTCGTCGTCGCTTTCGTATGGATGTGGATCTTTTTAATCACATTTTTTAGGAAATTAAAACTAATGATAACTCCTTTGCGCAAAAATTTGATGCAATGGGGAGGGTGGGATTAAGTCCTTTACAAAAGATGATAGCGCCATTAAGGATGCTTGCATATGGTGTCCGAGCTGACTATGTTGATGAGTATGTTCAAATTGATCAAAGCACTTCAATTGAAAGCCTAATCCATTTTTGTGGTGCTATTATTGGGATATTTGAACAACGATATTTGAGGAAGCCAAATAGCCATGATATCGAGAGGTTACTCAAAGAAAATGAAGCAAGAGGCTTTCCTGGCATGCTAGGTAGCCTTGATTGTATGCATTGGCATTGGAGTAATTGTGCGAAGGCATGGAATGACATGTATAGAAATGGATATAAAAAAGTCCCCACTCTCATCTTGGAGGCTGTTACATCACATGATTTGTGGATTTGGCATGCATTCTTTAGAATGGCCGGGACAAACAACGACGTCACCATTTTAGATCGATCTCCATTTTTCGATGACATTGTAAATGGTGTTAGTACCCTGTGTAAATTTGAAGTACGCGGTCATTATTACAACATGGGGTATTACCTTTTCGATGGGATATATCATGCATATGCATATCTTATTCAAATAATATCCGAGCCTTCCAATTCAAAGGAGAGACTATTTTCAAAACAACAAGAAAGTGTACGAAAAGATGTGGAACAGGCATTTGGAGTTTTATAAAAAAGGTGGCATATTATTAAAGGGTCGGCACATGTGTGGAAAGCAAGAGATTTAGGAAACATTATGAAAACTTGCATCATTTTACATAATATGATAATTGAAAATGAACATCATCAAGGATTGAACCCCAAAAATTAGGAGCCCCCTTCGAATGAAAATTTTCATAGTGTTGAGATACAACGGGCTCGTCAATTCCTCTTAGACATAATGATTAAGCGATTGAAAGAAGTTCGAGAGAAAGAGGTGCACATAGATTTGAAGAGAGACTTAATAGACAATTTGTGGGAGCTTTATGGAGATAGTGATCTTGTCTGGTTCTAAGTATTGTTAATTTCATTTTAGATTTTTTTTAATTTAGTGTTAATACTACTCATAAATTGTTTCTTAATGGCAGCTGACTCAGTGAATTTAAATGACAACACAGTTGCTATGAAGCTTAATAATTTAGCTGAATTGTATCTCTTTTCCTATACAGTTGCTATGAAGCTTAATAATACAGCTGGACTATTTAGACACTATCAGTTGCCTTCAAATGCCACTTGAAAAATGCAAATCCAGAGACAAATAAAATGCAAATCAGAATTGATAAATGAATTGAGTTACTAACTAAAAAATACAACAAAGTTTTGTATGTTACTAGGACTGATTTTGTGGGAGTTTTACAATAAAGTTTTGTATCTAACTGTCTAAAATAATTCAAGAAGAAGTCACTTTAATAATTTTGTTCACATGTCTTTCGTAATGAATACCTCTGTCTACACATCTTATCCTAACACTCAGCCTACCTATTAACCGACTGATTTTTCTACAAGTGCTAACCAACTAATGTTTGAATCACATTCATACTGATCTCATGTGAAATTGGTTGGTATAGTTATTTTGATCTGACTGAATCAAGCACTAGCTTGATTGCCTTTTAACAGTTACATATTTCAACATGCTGACACTACAATAGTAACTCTAACATGGGATTTATCTTTACAAATTGAACTCACGCTAAAATGAAGCTGCATTTTGGACAGTTTTAGTTCAGCAATAATTGAACTAATAGACCATTGAGTACACTATAATGCTCAAGCTGAAATGAAGCTACATTTTGGACAATTTTAGTTCAACAATAATTGAACTGATAAACCATTGAGTACATTGTAATGCTCAAACTGAAATGAAGCTGCATTTTAGACAATTCTAGTTCAGAAATAATTGAACTGGTAGACCATTGACTACACTGTAATGCTCAAGCTAAAATGAAGATGCATTTTGGAAAATTCTAGTTCAACAATAATTGAACTGATAGACCATTAAGTACACTGTAATGCTCAAGCTGAAATGAAGCTGCATTTTGGACAATTCTAGTTCAACAATAATTGAACTGATAGACCATTGAGTACACTATAATGCTCTAAACCAAGTACACTGTAATGCTCTAAACACTTAATTTAATAGAGTGATGAGATGTAATCAAACACACTCAAATTTAACAGAGTGATGAGCTTCAATCAAACACACTTCATATCCAGATAAAAGCTAAATTGCATATTCATATTCAAATCAACAATCAATTACCAACAACTTCAGAACAAATAGGTAACATACAAATTCAACAAGAAAATTTTAATATCATTTAAGGACGATTCAAATAACTACAAACATAAATTTAATACTAAAACACCGTTCGACTATCCAAACACCATAACGCACATAACGTTTGTCATTACATTTGAAAGTCTTCCTCCTCCCATTCTTGAAATATCCTTTCTTGCATCTTTTCCACGTGTACATGTGCCGCGGGAGTAAGCTTTGAGAGATCTTGAATCAATATTTTCTGTTGATCTTTTCGTCGTTGGGCTTTAGTCTTCAAGGCTAATTCTTTCTCCTTTAGCTCCAATTCCTTCTTCATCGCATTTTCCCGTAACTCGTATTCTTTTTTACAATTATAGCATTTTCCCTCTTCAACTCCAACTTCTCTTTATTGTGATTAAATTGCTCTTGTAGTGATACTTGCAATTTGCTCAGAATCTCAACAGTACCCTTATCTTGTAATTGCGTATTCTTTTTAACTTTCGTCGTTATTCTTCCAGGCGGCCTAACAACCCTATCGGCACTACTGTCTTCCCCCTCTATAGGATCTTCACCATTTTGTCTTTGACGCTTTGATGAACTAGTGGTTAATTGTTCGGTGCACCATTTTGCATTTTTTTCATTCAACCCAACAATGTTCAAACAAAAATGCCTTATTATCGGCATTTGTTTCCTTCTACACTTTATGCGCATCTGTCCTCTACAAATGACATTGAGAACAATAAAAATATAATATCAATGAAAATCACAAGTTAACATTAAGGGTTGTTTGGTTTGCAACTATAATTCTGTTTTCTGTGTTTAAATACAATTCTGATAAGAATCTGCATTTGACAACCTGTTTTTAAACACATAATTATAATATTTTTGTGTTATAATCAAGTTTTTCAGAAAATAGGTTTAGGGTGTTTTATAACTTTTGTTTTTTATTTTTCAACTCAAAATTATCCATTTTTAATAGTTTAATGCAGTTATACCTTAATATACATACATAATACATTAATATGTGTGTAATTCTTATAAATAAAAAATATATATGTACATATACACAAAATTATGTATGGAATAATATAAAGTTAAATAATATTATCAGTAGATACATGATACTTATATATGATTTTATACATGTATTATTAATGTATGGAATAATATAAAATATACATATAGTTTATATGTATTAAAAAAAATCATCAATTCATTTATGTATATAATTTTATAGTGAATTATACATGCAATATATATATATATACACAATTTAAATATACATGATTGCCAATTTTATCAAAATTTTAAAAAACTGTATTTAAAAACAAGTTTACCAAACGCATAGCAATAATTATAAACACAAAAACTGAATTTTAAAACTGTATTTAAAAATATCGTTTAAATCGAGTTTTCTGAGTAGCGAACCAAATAGGCCCTAAGTAACTTAAATTACAATTAACAAACCGAAATAATTCTCACCAAATTGTCTATATTTGTTCCACTCCTTGGAGTCAGAGCCAATTGCTCATATATCCCATGAAATTTGTTAACGGCGGCTTGGATTGTGCACCAACGTTTTTGGACAAACCACTCAATTGTCGGTCTTCTACAAAATCATCCACTAAAACTCCTTCCAAGATTGCTTAATGCGTACCCATAATGCAATTACCGGTTGGTGTGTTCCAACTAACGGATCAATCGAGTTGTGTAACCAGGCTTTAGTTAAAGCAACATCTTCCTCCTTAGTCAAATTTCGTCGAATAGGATGAGGTACCTCAAAATTTTTGCTTTGAGAATTCAGATTTCGTTTTCGCTTTCTTCCGTTCTTCTCTGAGGGTGAGGGTGTTGGCATTTGAGTTTCAAAGGGAAATAGCGGGGCATTCATTAGACCTTGGAAGGAATATTGTCGTTGTAAATGAGGAGCGAAATTGGTCGAGTGTAGACCATAACTTGTTTGAAATTGGTTTGCACTGTTGGGGTAGTGAGTTGGAAATGGGGGATTGAATTTTGGGAGTTGAATCGAGAATCACTAGAGTTATATGTGGATTGAGAAATGAGGGAATCATTATCGGCGCGTTGATCATCATCATTAACATTGGGGTTAGGCAAGATTGAGAAATGCAGGAATCATTATCGGCGCGTTGATCATCATCATTAACATTGGGGTTATGCATTGAAAATTCATGATTGTCGTCTAAATTCATTTCCATCTTTTAGTACCTACAAAAAGAATAAAATAATACATTTTGGAATGAATAAAATGTATCACATTATCATGTTTTTAGAAAAAACAACAAGAACAAAATTGAAAAAAAAAATCATCAAATAATTCACTATTGAGCATTCGATTTGCCTATTAATTATAATCAATAAATTTTAGGGGCTTTGTAAATTTAGCGCTATTGTAATATGTATTTTGGAAAAAGGACAACAAACATTTCATTTATAATTTTAGTCCATATTTTTTAATAAAACCGCTGGCGCGTGCGCATATCCATAAAACGTTAACCAATCACAACATGCCACGTCAACCAATTATTTGAAGATAGGGACTCAAAATGGTAGGTGTAGCAATTTTAGAAACAACACGAAAAATGACACGGAACAACACGAAATTGACCCGAAATTGACACGATATGTCGTGTTCGTGTAGGATTTTTTTTACACGAAGTCGTGTCGTGTTATTGTGTTTTGAGGCGTGAAATTTAAGAAATTTTGATATTTGTGTCGTGTCGTGTTGTTTTTTATTCGGGTCATGCTTGTGTTAACTAAAAAAACACGAATTCGTGTTTGAAAAAACCTTGTCTTGTCTTGTCGCCCGAAACACGACTCGTTGATCCGAATTGCCACCCCTAAAAAATGGAAGTAAAATATTTGTTGTCCTATATCCATAACCAAAATTATTTTAAGTCTTAAAATGCATAATCTATCAATTTTAACTCTTATTAACTAGTTTATTAAAAACTAAACATACTGTTACTATTAGTGTGTATAGATATTGTATTAGGCAACTTAAACAACTTGATGCTCATTTCATGAGACAACTTGAAGGCAACTTAAATATATTTACATTTTATTATCAATATTTGAGAATTGAGACTAAAAAAATCAATAGATGAATGTTGTGAGTTGTCAACATAACTCGGTTCATTTCATTAATCTCATGTTACAAAACATGAAAAGCTTAGGGACATCAGGTCTTTTTTATATATCAGGTGTCTACCATCTCATGTTACAACACAATATATACTATCTACAAATATGTTTATTCTGAGAATTGATAGTAAAAAAACCAATAAATAAAAATACAGTGCATTTCTCCAATTTCAAAATCAACAGATGAAATACAGGCTACAGAACCTACCTTCAATGAATGAAATCTGAAATTTTCCTTGAATTGGTACAGAAAAAAATATACATTCGTACGGTGTAGTAGAAGTAGAGTTTTAGGTGAAGGATTATTTTGAAGGAAAATGGGTCAAAAGTACCGCCAAGCAAGAAGGTGCATCTCCACGTCACTTTGGCAAACTGCCATTTCTACATGTAGAAATGGCGGTAGAAATTCCCAACATGACTCGGCAGCCGCATCACATGCACAACAAGAAGAGAAGATGCGTTGGAGAGGATTTTTCCATCGAAACCGAGCTTGATAGAAACGACCATTGGTCAAGGCGTAAGTGGATTTTCATAGGTGGTTGTTCGTTCGGCACTCATCCACCCGTTCGGGTACTTGTGGTCCGTCCCCCTCGACCTTTGGTGTTTGGACGACGAGGGCTGAAAATTCCCTTCATTAGCTGCCCCTAATCCTTTTGGATTCAATGATCAAATCGGAAGGGATTCAAATGGCTGAGTTGATTGGCGCGCATCCACGACTTTTGATCTACATTTAATCTAGGTCGTTCTATTCGAAAAGACGTTTTGAACTAAGTTCATCTGTTTCATTTTCCTTGTTAACTCACAAGAGGAATGTAGTTGCGTGCCATTGAGAGAGAGAAATTAGCCAATGTGAATGAACTTTTCATCACCATTCTAGTGTTTTATTTGTCTATTTCGTCACGCCCTCCTCTTTCCTTTGATTGAGTTTCTATCAAGCTCGGTTTAGGATTAATTTTTCATTTCAATAGAATTAGTGAACACGTCGCCCAATAACCCTGATGGTACACCATCCTTGTCTGAGTTTTTCTCCTACGATTCCCCCTTTTCCCGGTATGTAAGTTGGCTACAGCTGTTTGACTCTAACATTAGGAACGCGCGTCTTGAGACTCATTGAAGAGATTCGTCAGAGGCAACAACATTTTTCCACAATGATTTAAATGTTGGATGCTTTTGGCCTTGAACACAACCGGGGGCTTCTATCTATGGGGCCTTTTCTTCCAAAGCACCCAGATTAATTTAGTGGTGCTCGTTAAGACCAACATCTGCAACGTTCCTTCAAGCCCCACTGCCTGAGGAGGTGGTTGCTGAATGGGTCGATCACTTTGCTTCACTTTCTATTTGTCTCGCCGAAGAAAATGATCTCACTCGCTATATCTTCACCATTTTCTCATCTTGTTTAAAGCTAGATCTGAGTGACTTCTCGACTTTACAATTCGGGCATTTTTCCATATATCTCATACTTGTTTGATTTCTTAGTTGTCATTCTTCTTTGGTAGGTATTTTCCCAATGACCCCCTAACAAAATTTCTCACAAATTTTTATTCAACTCACATCATTTGTCCTAAACCCTCCACCATCAACACCACATACACACTATACCTAAAAATGGTTCAAAGTCAGACAACCGATTTTCAATTCGATCGCGCTATCGGACGAACCGTAAAGATAAGCTATTTAAAAAGCTCAAAAATTTCTAAAAAAACAAAATAACAATGTAGACCAATTAGATCAGTTCAAAACCAGTTGTACGCATAGCTTTGTCTAATTGATTATATTGACATGCGTCAAACTTGTGAGCTTCGATATTCCATAACTGTAATAACGATATCTTCTATAAAAGAAAGTAGTAAACAAAGATAGATTTTAAAAAGACAATGATACATTTATAAAATATTTTTTAGTACATATGAATTAAAAACCAATGATACATTTATAAAGAATTTGGGAATAAATAAAGATACATTAAAAAATATAATGATACATTTTCAAATAAATAAAACATGATGCATTTTATGACGAAGAATTAAGTAAATAAAGATACCTTGTAAAGATAATGACACATTTATAAATAACTTATAAATAAATAGAGATATGTTTGAAAAGTCATTTAGGTAAATAAAGATACATAAAAAAAATATAATGATACATTTTCAAATAAATAAAAGATGATACATTTTATAATGAATTATTAATAAATAAAGATACATTGTAAAAAGACAATGTTACGTTTATAAAGAATTTTTAAGTAAATAAATATATGTTTAGCAAACCAATGGTACATTTATAAAAAAAAAATCTAAGTAAAGAAAGAAACATTTAAAAAAAATATAATAATACATTATCAAATAAATAAAAAATGTTTCATTTTATAACAATTTTTTTAGTAAATAAAGGTACATTTATAAAGAAACAATGATATATTTCAAATTAAATAAAGAATGACACATTTTGTAAAAACATTAATTAAATAAAAATATATTGTAAGTAAATAAAATAAATAATGATACAATTTAAAATAAATAAATAATAGAGGTCTCTTTATTTAATTAACATTGATTTATAACTTATATGATATGCCAGGGATATCTCACTGAATCAACTTGGCCTCGCTGATATCTCGGCCAATCTTGCCGTTATGTTACGATTTCTTATATTTTTTTAATTTGCCTCTCAGAATCGGATCACTGGCATATGAGATCGTGTCAATTAGGCCACTACCGAGTTGACTCGACTGAGACTTTGAACTGTGAACCTAACCCTAACCCAAGAAATCCCCACCAAACAACCGCTGAACCACTGTGAAATTTTTTTGTCTCAAATCACTAGCATATTAAACAATTTCCAAAAAGATTTTCGACATAAAACATGCAAAAAATAATCAAATGCCCTAGTGAAATTATAAAAATGTCAAAAGCACCGCTCAAATCATTGAAAAGTTAGGGTTAATGTTTATTAGAAAGAGAAGTTTATTGAGTGATAAAAGAAAAAACGAGTTGATATTAAAATTTTAGGTTTAAATTCTGTTGACCATGTGGGTGCCTCTTCATGTGGTGGGTGGGACAATTTTGACCAACTTACGTGGTCTGATAAGATATGGGGGAGGAGACAAAATTAAAAAGTATCAATGTGATTGTTAATCTGGTTACATCTAATAAATTCTACTATAATGGAAGATTTTTCTTCTAATTTAATTGTCTACATGAGTTACTGGAATGTTTATTTTATATTATTGTTATCATCATCACCATTCAATAATTCTTTTAAGTTTAATGTTACTAGAGGTTCTTAATACCAACTTATTTCGCAGTGAGCTCTCTCTACTTTTCTTCTGTACTTCTCATACACGGGCAAAAACATGAAATAAAATTGTCATATGTTCTCTTTCAGCTAGGGGTGAAAATGAGGCGAGCCGTGCCGAGCTTAAGGTTGCTTAAGCTTGGTTTGTAAATGTAAACGAGCCTAAAAGTTTGTTCAAGCTTGGTTCGTTTATCTCATGATCCAAGCTCGAACGAGCTTATAAGCAAATGAATACGAGCCGAGCTCGAGTAGCTTGGTTATTTTACACTAGTTTAGTATGAATATCGGTGATCGAGCCGAATCCAAGCCGAGCTCAATAAGATAACGAGCTTAAACTTTTGTTCAAGCTTGGCTCATTTATTTGACGAGCTAGTCTCGAACGAGCCTTTTTCCGAACGAACACGATCCGAACTCGAGTAGCTTGGTTCATTTTACAGCCCTACTTTTCAGCTGAATGTTGTGCTTGATTACTCATCCATATTACAATTAGTGTTAATCTTACAATAATTAGTAATTAGTAGCAAAAAAAATTCAACTTAATGTGGACTAATCTCATTATCAACATGTATACTCAGAACTTAAACTAACTATCTACATGATCCCTTGAGTAATAAAATGCTATCGAGCCATCTAGTTGTCAGACTCAAAATCAACGCAATATCTTCTTATTTTTTTTAGACTGTGCTTGCTTCAGTCTTTGGAAATTTCAAGAACGAAAAAAGCTTTTAGATGGAAAAACTTTGGAAACTTGATTATTTGGTTTTGTTGCAAAACCTATGTCAAATAATAAAACCTTATGATGTGATCTTGGGTGCGAAAGCATAAAAAAAGAAGTTATCTACACAACAAAAACAACATGGAAAATGGAAGAGGCTTTCTTATTTCTCTCTCTAGTCTTTCAATCTCAAAATGGCAAAAGTGATACAATGAAGGACTCAAGAGATATTTATACTAAAAGGTACAAAAGAGTAAAAGTTAGAATTGTTGCGCTAAAGCAAGACTATCTCTAGCGACCTTGACGATCCAACCAATCTCTAGAATGCTGAAATTGAACCCGCTTGAAGACTGTCCCACCATCTACCAAGCTAATGCGATTCCTCTAGGCGATCATCACGATCCAACCTAACTCGGAATGCAAACATCAAATCCGCTCGAAGATCATCCCGACATCTAACAAGCCAATACGCTCCACCCGACGCTAAGCCACCTCAAACTTCAACCATGAAGTGAGATACCGCAAGTCTTCACTCCAAGACTCCAAACGACTCCACCCGCCGAGGAACCAAGTTCTAAACTAAGAACTCCCTTGAATGATTCCCATGTAACCATACGGTAAAGCTCACTCCTCATGTAACCCGGTGAGTACACCCCCACACAATACATATAGCATACACCTTCTTTACACGAAACATTCAAACACATCAACACCCTCTTCCACCTTGAGAAATAACCACGGATGAGAAGGAAAATTCCTCACCTCTCATACCCTCCAAATCTCACCCTCGAAAGATGTACCAAGTCTTTGTCACGAAAAACTCCCGTTTGCCAATGCTCGCAAACAATCACCCATCGACCTTCCTTGAACTAGCTACACACACCTCGAATCTATCACAATCCTACACCTCCTCAATTCCAATCGGCCAATGCATGTGTGCAAATAAACAGAGTCAACATCACCCGTTGGCCCTGGAGGGGGACTTCGATCCATCCCCTCCACTAGAAGGTATGATCTCATCACTACCGTCTAGTTTCGGAAAGCTAGCACCCAATGTCTCCGCTTTGTTCACAAACGAGACATGCCTCGAACGTTCGATCACTTGTGCACACCGCTTCCCCGTCTTCCTCGAAGTCTGATTTAGACGATACAACCCCTCTCTCTCCTCTCCCCTCGCTAGGACCATACAACCGCGTGACTTTCAGGGCTCCACCCGTCACCGACACCCGGCAACCCTTGGAATCCAAACGGCTAATGGATATCAAATTCTTTCGCAACTTTGGGACATAGGCCACACCACCCAATGTGCGTTCCACCCCATCGAACATCTTGAGTTTCACCGTCCTGACACCCTCAATGGAAACCTTCTCTTTGTTAGCCAAAGACATGGAACCTTTTCCATTTTCTGTGAAAGTATCAAAATATTCCCTCTTAGAGCAAACGTGATTCGACGATCCCGAATCTAAATATCCAATCATCTTGGGAAAGAGAGTTAACCTTGGAGATTGTGAGAAGTTCTCCAAGTTCATCTTCATAATTCGCACTTGCTACCGTTGCCCTCTCGGAATCAACCTTGTCGTTCCACAAAGGACATTCTCGGATCATATGATCCCATTCCCGGCACTTGTAGCATTTCGGCCCTTTACCACCAACACCCCTCGATCTAGAACTACTACCGTCATTAAATCCCCGGTTGGAGTTCCTCCCGCCATTTTTCCCACCTCCGTCTCTCTCTGTAAGGCCTTCATTATGGGAATACCCGTCACCTCCACCTTCCTTCTTTCTCATCGTGACATGAGATTGAATATCTTGCACAACCTCGTTGCACCGGAGCGTAGACTTTCCAAACATGAGAGTGGTCACAAAATTCTCGTATGAATCGAGTAATGATGCAAGCAACAACAATGCTCGATCCTCATCAATGAATTGAACATCTATCCGGTTCAAGTCATTGATCAAGGCATTAAAAAAGTTGATATTCTTCATCATATCCTCACCCTCCTTCATCTCAAGCTTGAAGAGTTTCTTCTTGAGGAACAATTTATTTGACAACGACTTTTCCAAATAAATCTCTTCTAGCTTATTCCACATGCCTTTAGCCCTGGTATCCGCTATCACGTTATTCAACACATCATCCGTGATAAGCATCTCAATACACGAAGCAGCTCTTTGATCAATGTTAATCCACTCGGCATCGGTCATGCCTACATGTCGTCCCTCTACCCCCAACAATGCTAATTGCAACCTCTGTTGGACAAGAACGCCTCGCATTCGTCTTTTCCATAACCCAAAATTGATCTTCTCATTAAAAGCCTTCATGTCCGTCTTCATTGAGCCACTCGATTCATGTTTAGGCACATATTCTTCACATTTATCCCCTTAATTTCAGTATTTTTATGATCCCGTGCAGTGTAAGTAGCTTGGATTTGTCTCAAATGTATTCTACTAACCCCTTTTGGCAAGTATTTCTTGTTTTGTGTATTTCTCATGTGTTTTACAGGTATTTCATGCAAGTTAGTGCTAAGGAGAACGCAAAACAATAAAAGAAACCAAGAAATGGAGGGTTGAAGGGCATTTTCGTAATTTTTCAGCCTTAGTCCGGAGGTGGGGCCAACTATAAAGTTGAAGAGCTCTAAATTACAAGAACACTGGAAAAAACGGCACCTCAATCCGAGCTACGGTGAAGAAGTTACGATGTTTTGAAGTTGCGCGATAATGAAGAGTCTGGATGTGCGGATTTCTGTCATTAATTATGCATTTAATGCAGTGCAACTCTTGGAAAACTTGTTCCACAAGCACTATTGGTTGTCAATTTCGAGATTTTGTGCTATAAAAGCCCATGACCTACATCATTTGAAGGGGAGTTGCTAGAGAGAGGCTAGGTTAGGAGTAGGTTAGAAGTGCTAGATTGAATTTTAGGGTTAGATTTTGAGAGCAAATTTTCTATTCCTTCAAGAGTTTTCATGAACCCTATTTTGTAAGAATTTCTGAATCCCAATTCCATTCTTGTTGCTGAATTCAAGTAATATCATTTCCATTCTCTTGTTTTATTATTTGCAATTTATTTATAATGTCTTGTAGATCTTTAATGTTGTGTATGAATTTGTTTTTTTTTTAATCCAATCATGAGTAGCTAAATTCTCAAGGGTTGGGGTACATGAACTCAATCCTAATACAAATTATTTGTATGGAAAATTAGAAAATAAATGAAAATATTGGTTGAATCGTGAATGAAAATCATATATGCATTGTCATATCTTTTAATCTCTCTTGCCCTAGGTACTTGGGATGTTTAAGAATGCTTTGTCTGTATAATTTGTCGTTCACCTCCTTATATTGATCTTTGATTTCATATGATGCGGGCTTGACCCTCATATATGTAATGCTTAGTGATGATAAGGACTGAATTTAATCAAGAATTTTGATTTATAATTCTAGTATTCTAATGGATAATTTGTTAAGGATTGAGGGATTGTACCCTACCCTATTTTCTCCCATTTGTCAGATCTAATTTCTTTTGCACTTTTCAGTTTGTTTTTCTTAACTAATTTTTTAATAGAAATTTTCCCAATCATCATCTTTTTCATTTTTATTTTAGAAGTAATAAATCAATTAAATTCTATAAAACATTCCCTGTGGATTCGATACCCAGATTTACTACTATACTCCATAAAAGTGTAGTTAAAAGTTTAGGTTTTTTTTGTATTGAGGTTGGAAGCCGATAACAACGACTAGCGTATTACACGGACGCTCGGTTTTTCCACTCGATCAAAATGGCGTCGTTGCCGGGGAATGTTTTGTTATAGATTATAATTGATTTACTATTTCGAAAGATTTTTTTTCTTTGGATTTTTTTTTAACCTTTTTTGTAGCCTTGCACAATTGAGCACCAAGAAACGTAGAATCCTCAACCGCACACCTTTGTACTCGAATTTCCATTTACATACTATTCGGTAATCATGTCTTTTCATGGTGAGTTCGGTAATTATAATGGTTCATATGGTAATCGTTTTCAAACTTTTTATTCTCAAGACTCCGCGGCTCGACCTATTACCATTGGTGAGGCCGTTCTAACTCTGGAGTGTGAAAGGCTTCAAAATGAATATCGGAGAGAAATTTATATTAAATATTCTCAAGAATCTGTGTCTCGACCTATTACCATGGGTGAGGCCTTTCTAAATCTTGCGTATGAAAAGCTTGAAAACGAATATCGAAAAAAAAATCATTTTGGGGAATCCAATGAAGATTTTTCTTTCGATATTTGTGAAACTATAAAAGGTTTTCAACCAAAAGGGGAATCCGAGGTTCTAGAGCCAAGGGATCCTACTTTGGAAGAATACACGCTTTTTCTAACAAAAAGAGTACTGGATTTTCTTTCCACCCAAAGCACAAAGAATATCGATTATGGTCTTGTGAAGGAAATGGTCACACTTTGTGATGATGTGCGTTCTATTTTGGAAAACAAAGAGGAGGTTGAGACTTGTGTGTCACCTCAAATTTTTGAAGAACATCTCATTGAAAGTGAGTCTTGCTCCCTTGAAATTCAATCTCCAAGTGATGATGAATCACTTGAGATTGAGTTTATTTCATCACCATTTTCGTTCACGGTTATTGAACCATTAGAAGTACCGCTAGATTCCTATGAGTCGGTTGAAAATTTTGAAACGTTTACACCTTTTACCGACAAAGACACTTTGCTAGAATTATTTTCTAATATGGAATGTTCCTTTTTGTGTGCCCCTCTCCCCATACTACTTGAAAAATCTTTGGGAGGTGATTATATTTTTCTTGGATCTCAATTGTACTTAGCACCCAAACCCCCCATCATCCCGTTAAATTTTTTAATTGGTGATGGTTCATTTTTTCCATCCCACACATGCCTTCCATTTTTCAAACGGAATTCTTATTTTTCGGGAGGCATGCATCCTAATGAGGGTACACCATTAATCCCTCAAAGTCAAATTGTATTTTGGGTGGACCCCAAAATTTTTCGACTTTTAGTGTATGATTTATTAGCCGTTCAAATTGTAGGTTGTACATAATTAGTTTTTTTTTCTTTTTCTTTTTCTTTCCTTTTGTAATAGTGTAGTGTCATTCGTTAAAGTTTTTGTTATTATTTTTGTTATGCTTGGTTCTAACATGTTTTGTAGATTCAATGGACTCGTACTCATCGAGGATCGCTCCATTTGGGTAATATCTTTCTTTTCCTCTCTTTATGTTGTGTTCTTGATTTGCATTGAGGACAATGCAACATTTAAGTTAGGGGGTGTGGGATATTCTTCCCATTTATCGTTTAGATTCATTGATTCGATCACATGTTCTTTCCAAGTGTGTTTTTTTTTAGAAAAAAAAAATAAATAAAAATTTGAGAAAAAAAAAATTGAATAAAACCAAAAATATTTTTGTTCAAAATAAATAAAAATTGGAATTTAAATTTTTCAAAAATATCACCTTTATTCTATTTAAAGTCTCAAATTGTTAAATCTCAATTGCACTAAGCCAAAATTGACCGAAGATGGAAATTGAAAGAAAATTGACGACTTAACGAATAAATGTGGAGATTGATCAAACCCGGTGAGATTTCGAGCGTATCGATCTTTTTGAGTTTTTAAATCAATCCGAGTTTATGATTAACTCAAAGTTCTTTTCAGCGTTTTAATAAGTCATCGATGATCTCAATCCTTTGTTTTGATCAGTTATGGAAAATGTGTGAAATGTTGTCTCGAAATTCGTGCTAAATATATCTCAAAACTTAATTAATCTCGAGATGCATATGGTAATGTGATTAGCAATTTGGACAATGAAGTAGGCCCTCGTTTGTTACCCAAAAATATTAGCCATAAAAACGTTGTGAAAAATTATCCCTTTGCAACCCACTTTGAGCCAAATAAAATTTATCCTTTCGTTTGATAACCCGAAAAACCAAATAGCCCGGAATTGTGAAAATTGAAAAAATTCATCAAGTAAGTCCAAATTGTGTAATAAAAAGGGGCAAGAGAAAAATAGAAAAAAAAATGAAAAAAAAATGAAAAAAAAAAGAGAGAGAAAAATGAGCAAATGCCCGAAAAAGAACTAATGGACGTCATAAGGACATTTTCCAATTCCGAATATTCCATCCATTCCCATTTTTACCCTTTACACCTTTTAACCCAAAAAGTCCTAACTGAGTCCGAATTGCGAAATTGATTACCGCATGGAGAGCTAAGACATGAAAAGATAATGTGAGAGATTAAATGGTGTGAATTAGAGGTGATGTTCCCATTTCCAAATAACTGTATTCCGATGATGAGATCTTTTCACCATATATTTCCTTCTTTTCAATTTTGTATGCATGAATTTGTGTCCATTATATTTACTCTTTATATCATGCATACCGAGAGAAAATAACCACAATCCGAGTGATTCGTTTGTGAGTACATCCGTAAGAATTTGAATCAAAACGAATTTTCTGAAAGTAACGTAATGCTCAATCGGTAGAAGTTTGAGGTTTAATTTTTGGCTTTGCACACACACACACACTGGTTTGAGACAGTTGAATATGAGTTGATAGTGATTATTTTTTGAAAAAGTTTAAATTGTACAATTTTTAAGTATTTTGATATTTATTTGAGTCAATAAAGAATTTTGTGGGTAAATTCACTGCAAACCCTCACGAGACAAAACTCGTTCTACTAGGGTAACCTAGAGGTTTAAAGGCTTGTTGCATACGCTAAATGCAATCGCTTGCCTGCGAAAGGGGAATTTTATTATAATAAAACAATTTTCAAGAATTGAGCCTTGATAAGATTCATTTACATTGCTCGGGACGCGCAAAGTTCTAAGTTAGGGGGTGTGTTTAGGCACATATTCTTCACATTTATCCCCTTAATTTCAGTATTTTTATGATCCCGTGCAGTGTAAGTAGCTTGGATTTGTCTCAAATGTATTCTACTAACCCCTTTTGGCAAGTATTTCTTATTTTGTGTATTTCTCATGTGTTTTACAGGTATTTCATGCAAGTTAGTGCTAAGGAGAACGCAAAACAATGAAAGAAACCAAGAAATGGAGGGTTGAAGGGCATTTTTGTAATTTTTCAGCCTTAGTCCGGAGGTGGGGCCAACTATAAAGTTGAAGATCTCTAAATTACAAGAACACTGGAAAAAACGGCACCTCAATCCGAGCTACGGTGAAGAAGTTACGATGTTTTGAAGTTGCGCGATAATGAAGAGTTTCGATGTGCGGATTTCTGTCATTAATTATGCATTTAATGCAGTGCAACTCTTGGAAAACTTGTTCCACAAGCACTATTGGTTGTCAATTTCGAGATTTTGTGCTATAAAAGCCCATGACCTACATCATTTGAAGGGGAGTTGCTAGAGAGAGGCTAGGTTAGGAGTAGGTTAGAAGTGCTAGATTGAATTTTAGGGTTAGATTTTGAGAGCAAATTTTCTATTCCTTCAAGAGTTTTCATGAACCCTATTTTGTAAGAATTTCTGAATCCCAATTCCATTCTTGTTGCTGAATTCAAGTAATATCATTTCCATTCTCTTGTTTTATTATTTGCAATTTATTTATAATGTCTTGTAGATCTTTAATGTTGTGTATGAATTTTTTTTTTTTTAATCCAATCATGAGTAGCTAAATTCTCAAGGGTTGGGGTACATGAACTCAATCCTAATACAAATTATTTGTATGGAAAATTAGAAAATAAATGAAAATATTGGTTGAATCGTGAATGAAAATCATATATGCATTGTCATATCTTTTAATCTCTCTTGCCCTAGGTACTTGGGATGTTTAAGAATGCTTTGTCTGTATAATTTGTCGTTCACCTCCTTATATTGATCTTTGATTTCATATGATGCGGGCTTGACCCTCATATATGTAATGCTTAGTGATGATAAGGACTGAATTTAATCAAGAATTTTGATTTATAATTCTAGTATTCTAAAGGATAATTTGTTAAGGATTGAGGGATTGTACCCTACCCTATTTTCTCCCATTTGTCAGATCTAATTTCTTTTGCACTTTTCAGTTTGTTTTTCTTAAGTAATTTTTTAATAGAAATTTTCCCAATCATCATCTTTTTCATTTTTATTTTAGAAGTAATAAATCAATTAAATTCTATAAAACATTCCCTGTGGATTCGATACCCAGACTTACTACTATACTCCATAAAAGTGTAGTTAAAAGTTTAGGTTTTTTTTGTATTGAGGTTGGAAGCCGATAACAACGACTAGCGTATTACACGGACGCTCGGTTTTTCCACTCGATCAATTCACAACTCGGATCCCATCTCTTAGAGCCTCCACTCGTAGAGGTTGATTATCGAGTACTCTCCATATTTTCCGCCATTTGGAACAAAAACAAAAGCTATGCCAAAATTGCCAAAATTGATTCAACCTCGAACCAAAAATACCGGGCAAACAATACAACCAAAGCTCTGATACCACTTGTTGCGCTAAAGTTTTTTTTACCGTGGTTCACCCAAATTTGGGCTACATCCACCAAGAAGGATTTCTTCTTTCTATAGATAAATGGAGGAACCCAAAGGTTATACACACACACAATTTATCTCTCTTAGAAAGTCACTCACAACCTCACAAGAACTCACCCCTCAAATGGGAGCTCTAACTCTCTTTAGCTTTGATAACTCTCAAAATAGCTCTCAAACTTGTCCTCTCTCAAAACCTAGAAATAACACTTGTATTTATAGATTTGAGTCAAAATGGAAAATTTGTAAATAAACCAGAACTGAAAAAATAAGAGAGCCAAAACCAACAAGAATAAATGTTAAAAAGACAACTATATCCCTATGCTGAGCATTATTCTCCCCCCTTGAGAAGAATCCATATAGGCTGAGTATTGTCTAAAGAAATCGGGATCAACATGCTGTAAGGTGGCCTCAATAATCCAAGAGTCCTCCGTCGCAGGGCGTCCAACCCAGCGGAACAAATAGCGGGTGTAGTCTCCCGATGCAGAAGAGACAAATTCGGAATCAAGAATACCCTCAATGCGATCAACATGGGAACGGACTGGCTGGGTCGATGATGAAGGTAGAGGAATGGGTGGAGGGTGGGTGCCTCGGAATGGGGAAAGGTGTCACGTTAAATGTGCGGTGCATGCAAAACTTCGGAGGAAGGTCGACTTCATAGGCATTCGGTCCACAAGTGCGAACAATAGGAAAAGGGCCAAAACATCGCATAAGGAGCTTATTGCCTTTGCCTAAACATCGCGCCTTCTGGAGATACACCATACTTAAATCATAGTGGAGATACACCATACTTAAATCACAGGCTGGAAGGAAACAAAACGGCGATTCTCATTAGCCGCTTCTTTGTAAGAGGCATAAGTGGTCTATAGACAAGCACGAACGTCGGCCTGGATGAAAGTCAAGTGTGCTGCGAACTCCTCCGCTGAGGGGCATGTAGGAACTGTCGGTGGGAGCTCAACTAGATTAATGGGCATAGTGGGGAACTCTCCCAACACAATCTGAAAAAGAGAGAAACCCGTAAAATGGTTTACGGCATTGTTGAAAACAAATTCGGCCTGTGCAATCACGATATCCCCCCTACGGGGATGCTCGGAGGTCAAACAACGCAAAAGGTCAACCACACTCCTGTTGACCACCTCAATCTGACCATTGGTCTGTGAAAGGCAGTCGAAAACTGGAGCTCTGTTCGCAATAAGCGCCATAAGGTCTGCCAGAAATGGCCCGTAAAACGTACATCTCGATCGGACGTGATGCTGCGGAGAACGCCATGTAAGCGAACAATCTCACGGAAGTACAAGGACGCGAAATGAGAAGCATTTGTCGTACGAGAATATGGAATGAAATGATACATCTTGGAGAATCGATCTACAACCACCATGATAGAGTCATGCCCACTTGAAGTACGTGGGAGGCGCACAATGAAATCCATCGAAACGTCCTGCCACAGGCGCTCAGGTATCGGAAGTGGAGTATGCAAACCTGCATTGGGGTGCTGCCCCTTGGCCATCTGGCAGGCATAACAACACCTAATGAAGGCATTAGTATCCCGCCTCATAGTTCGCCAATAAAAACAGTCTCGTAACAATGCACGAGTGCGTGCCTGCCCCAAGTGACCTGCTAAGCCACCCCCGTGAACTTCGCAAATAATCTTCTCTCGTAAAGAGGAAGAAGGAATACACAAAGCTATTCCACGATGTAAAAACCCATCCTATAATTATTGCCCTGCAGGCATGCGACATAAATGGGTCCCAAATCTACATTCGTCGGGTAGAGGTCTCGAATCTCATCAAATCCAAAAACTTGACTCCACAAAGTCACCAAAGCATGAGCTCGCCGGCTAAGTGCATTCGCTACCAGATTGTCCTTATCGGGCTTGTACTGGGGGTGGAAAGTATAACGCTGAAGATAGGCCGCCCACTTGGAGTGTCTGTCGCTAACACGTCGCTAGCTATGAAGGAATCGCAAGGCCTCATGGTCAGATTTGATCACAATCTCCTTGTGTAGGAGATAAGGTGACTAAAACTTCATGGCCTTCAAAACCGCATAGAACTCCAAGTCAAACGTAGAATAGTGTAATGCCGCTCTCGTCGACTTCTGGCTAAAAAAATGCAATGGGCTTACCATTCTGGCTTAAGACAGCACCCACCCCTGTCTTGCAAACATCGCAAGACAGCTCAAACAACTGGTCAAAGTCCGACAAGGAAAGGATAGGAGCAGTCTTCATCAACTCCTTGATACGTGTGAAGGCTCGCTCGGCCTCCTCAGTCCACCTGAACTCGGCGCTCAAAGAAGTACTCATCAAATTCGTGATCGGAGCCATAACGGTGTTGAATCCCAATATGAATCATCGACAAAACCCAGCAAGCCCATGAAAACTGCAAACCTGAGTCACAGAAGTGGGAGTAGGTCAATCCACTATCGCCTGTATCTTGGCGTCGTCCACCCGAACGCCATCTCCCGATACTACGTAACCCAAGAAAGTCACTGACGAAACCATGAAAGCACATTTTTTTAACGTGAAGAAAAAGCGCTCAGCTCGTAAAACCTCTAAAACCTGGGTCGCGTGTCCAAGATGCTCCTCCTCGGACCGACTATAAAACAAAATGTCGTCATAGTAGACCACGACGAACTTGCCCAAGAAAGATGCAAAATCTGAGTCATCACCCGCATGAATGTAGATGGAGCGTTGGAGAGGTCAAAAGGCATCACCGTCCACTCGTAAAGCCCATCTTTGGTCTTATGCCGTCTTCCATTCATCCCCCGATCTTATACGTATCTGATGATAGTCACTCTTCAAGTCTAGTTTGGAAAAGATCGTCGCCTCATGGAATTGGTCCAACATATCCTTAAGTCTGGGAATCGAGAATCTATATTTCACCGTGATTTTGTTAATGGCACGACTATCTCCACACATGCGCCAACTCCTATCCTTCTTGGGAGTTAATAATGCCAGCACCGCATAAGGAGACATACTCTCTCGAATATACCCCTTGTCACACAACTCGGTGACCTGCCTTTGTAACTTAGCGTGCTCCTTAAGCGACATGCGATAGTGGGGGAGATTGGGGAGCTGCGCCCCAGGATTAAAATCAGTGGCATGCTGTATATCTTGAAGAGGGGTAAGATCATCCGCGGGTGTACACACATCGGTAAAAGAGTCCAACAAACTCTAAACACGGGGTGGATTAGGCTCCTCCGGAGTGGTAATGCGACTAATAAGAGAATAGCACAATCATGTCTCTACAGTCTTAGTGGCTAACTCCTCATGTGAGACGATGAGGGCGGAAGTTCGAGACATTGGAAATGGTCTCATGGGACGGAGGAAATGTGTAAATGAATAAGCGTTGGCTCAACCATCATGTATGCTACGATGATCAAATTGCCATGGCCTTCCCAAAAGGAGGTGACATACTCGCATATCCACCATGGTTATACGACCTCATCATGATAGTCTCCAATGGAAAAAGTCACCCGACATTGCCGACTAGGGGCAAGTGTGGCTCCACTCCCCAACCACCCAATACGACACTGAGTGGGCAATGATTATGTGGGAAGCTTTAATTTGTCGACCATCTCCTGTGCCACCAAATTATCACTAGCTCCTCCATCGATAATCACCATGCATAGTCTCCCCTTTGTGGTGCATTGAGTAAAAAAAATACTCGATCAGATCTAAATATCGTCACTAGGTGGAGATGTTTGAGAATCGACTCATGTTGTTATCATCACAGTATGTGTGTAGGTAATAGAGATGTCGGCAAGTTTGCTTGGTCCGACAAAAGGAATCACGTTGTCGACAAATGGATTGAGCGGTGGGTAATGGGACATTGGTAGGAATGGGGAGAATCCCCAAGGAGGGACATCCCTTATATAAGGAATTACGTTTTTTTAGGAGAAACAAATGTTAGGGTTTCTTGGGAACAGGTAAAAGGGTTTGGGATCTACCTTTTTTTGTGAAATTTGGTTAGGGTTTGCATTAGAAATGGTCAAGGCTTGGTTCTTGAAAGTCCGGTGCATTTCATGAGTTTCGAGTTGAATCTCAGTGTTGGAACAGTCAGGTGTCATACCAGTTGGTTCAGAAGAAGGTTCCAGGTGGTTTGGTGATGGATCAGTGGCGGAATGTTGGGCTGGACCTCCTGCTGAGGTCACGACGGCTGTCTTTGTGGCGGTCGACTGCTTTCCGCATGCCGACGGTGATTTTGTTGACTTTGGGATTGTACAGTCGGCCAGGTGAGCTTCAGGTATATTTGGCAGCAAGAAGGCCTGCTTGACGGCTATTTCGGCGGCTTCCTCTAGTGAAAAAGATGGTGAACATTTAGGGTTAGGGTTCTTTTTTCTTATATCATCCGGATGACTCCAATGGGAGTCCCAATCTTCTATGAACATGGCTAATCCAAGAACAAACCTAGCTCTGATACCAATTTGATGTGATCTTGGGTGTGGAAGCGTAAAAAAAGAAGTTATCTACACCACCACCACAACAACAACAATAACAACAACATGGAAAATGGAAGAGGCTTTCTTATTTCTCTCTCTAGCCTTTCAATCTCAAAATGGTAAAAGTGATACAATGAAGGACTCAAGAGCTATTTATACTAAAAGGTACAAAAGAGGAAAAATTAGAATAAATGCTAAAAAGACAACTATATCCCTATGCTCCTGCATCACCTTAAAAGAAAAGATATTCGTTGTTTGTACATTATTTAATTTTCATTTCTCATTCGTTCTTTATTTTTCTCTCCTTTCTCCTAGTGCGCCCAGATCCTTCAAGAGGTAGCAGGTGATACTTGCAGTTGATTTCTTATGTGGTATGGTGTACTTCCGCATAAAACAGGTTTGTACAACATGTTATTTCAATTAAAAATTGACACAGAATATGAATTTCTTGATGTGGAATAACATTCACTGAAATGAAGTTCTCTAAATAATGGTCCTTTTTTAATTGATGAATTATTAGTAGCAAGCTGCCAATCATTCTTGAACAATCAAGTCTGAATGGCTGTTTGTTCATTCATGTCATTAGCATCCTATCATGCCAACATTTGCTCATTGAAGATAAATGATTAAATGTTTGATTGCAAAGAAGATAGGATGAAAGTAAATTGAATAAGCTCATAATTTCCAATGAAGGACGAAAGTGACTAACCATCAAATGTATGGTTTAATCAATCAGAATTACAAAGTTTATATTTTTTCTTTATTACAGATATCAAAGAACTATGAAAATGAATATTAAGCAGTCTTTTCCAATTATTTTGCACACATACAATCCTTTTCCTTTATTCCCTAAACATTTTTCACACATAGGTAAACATTACCTTTATTAAGATTAGAGCCTTGAGTAGTGAAAGAGAGTTATTTGGAAGAAAGCCCCTGCACCAGGTAATGACAATAGGTGTTAATGTTTCCATCAATTAATTATAGGAAGTACAAAATAAAAGAGCAATATGGGCCTCACTGATAATCCCATGAACATTACTATAGGTGCCTGAAGGACACCACATGTCGGGTCTAAGTATTACCAGGCACCTAATAGACCCTCAGAAATCAATAGCATTTCCATTATGATAAAATTAGTTAATTAACTTAATTGCAAACCGTAGGTAGTATTGCAAACAAGTCTTTCTTACCTTAGAGCCCACAATGGCTATTTTGTGGAGTCATCTACAACATTAGCAGTTGATGTTTCCTATATACAAAAAAACCAATTTATGAAATGAGATCTGATGAAGGAAAACTATACCACGAACTCCTTGATCTTGAGTAGGAGGATGCGGACTTTAAAACATTCAATCAAAGATCAATTGTTTAGGGTGGAGTGGCCTATAATCCTCTTGTAAAAATGATATAGCATGTGAGTTTTCCCCCCAAATTCATCAGGGATAGAAGGAAGGCTTTTGTGTGTGTGTGTGGGTGGGGGGTGGGGGGGGGGGAGAGAGAGAGAAAGAGAGAGTATACCTTTGCTTGGAAGCAGTATTCTTGCAAAACCTTATTCAAATCCTCCCCTTTGAGTAAAACCTCGTCATCGTTCACTGTAACCGCCTTTAATTTCGGCATACTCAGGTTCTTTGAAGTAGTGGCAACAAAAGTCTTCAATCTGGGGCAGTCTTTCACAACTACCTGTTCCAAGGATGGCAATTCAAAAGGGTAGCTACTCATGCTGAAACCGTTGAGAATTGGAAGCATTGTAAGGTTCAGTACTTTTAGACTCATAAACACAATTTTTTTCGGTATCCTCTCTCCTTCATGCCCTTTGTTTTCCTTGGCAACAATTTCGTTCAATCCATGGCAGTTACTAACGTCAAGTTTTTCTAAATGTTGAAGACCAGCAACCATAAAAGGTTGGAAGAGATATTTCAAACTACAGCAGGAAACAACCTCTAATATTCTTAGCTTCGTGAATATGATGTCCCCGGAAACAAGTGCATGATCACATATCCCTTTGAAGTTATCCAAATTTTCAAAATGCAATTCTTCTAGGTTTGAAAGCACTTGTTGCTGTGCCTGTGATAGAAATGGAGTCTGGATCCCTTCCTCTGACATATCAATTAAGTACTCAAACTCAAAGCAGTTTATAATCTTTAGAGTCTTAAGCACCTTCAGGCCATCTCCATCAGAAGATGATAAGCTAGGAATAATATTGTTTATGTTTGTCGAACGACCTATATGCAGTTCATCAGTTCCCTTCAGAAGCATCTTAACACAATTTCGCCACCAATTAAAGGGTCCAACTGCAGCCAAATCTTTTAGCCCCAGAAAATTTGGGTTTGGGTTTGATTCCGACCATTTTTGTAGATCCTTAGGATTCACGAAAACAAGATCATCATCAGATGAATCAGAGTCCCCACCTTCACTAAAAAAGTTGCCTATGAAAACAATAAATGTTTCCAACATAGGAAAAACAAAGCCTTCTGGTACAAGCTTTGGGTTGTTTAACGAAATGGTTAGGACGGTTAGAAACCGCAAGGATTTTAGAGAAGCAATAATCTTTGGGTCAGTAATTTTGGTGTCAAGCAAGTACAACTCCTCTAATCGAGATAGTGATGACAAGTCATTGGGTATTGGTGGAGCTGATGTAATGGGAATCTTTGGTAACCAACCCCAAGGGCTACTAAGCTTTTTCCTCAATTGATGGCACAAAGTCATATCCAACAACCTTAAATTAGGCAGCTGCCTTATTTCCTTGGGTGTTTTAAGGAAGTGAGAACATTTGAAGCTAAGAACTTTGAGTGTCTTCATCTTTCCAAGAAATGAACTATCACAGCATATCACATGGTCTAGAATTAATGTGTGGAGACTTTTCAAGTTAGCTAAACCACTTACAAAATACGATATCACTGGGACAGTAATGATGGCGGCCTCACTAACGTCCATAACTCTAAGCCCGTCCATTCCTCTAAAGAATCGCGCGAAACTCGGCAAACAATTGCCGCTGTTCTGCAGCAACAAGATTTGCAATTTTGGCAGTTTCATATCACTTGATAGTAGTTCTATAAATCGTGAATCGTCTTTGAGAAGGTTTCTTTCAATCAATGAGATACCGCTATAACCTTTTAAAGTTTCGTTATCTGGCACTTGTTTAAAGTCCCCACCAGCACCTACAAGATACTTGTCTGATCCAATTGATATGGCCACTTCACGTACAACGTCATGCATTTTGATGTACTTTCCTTCTTCATTAAGGCCACTACTAAGCAACAGAGAATCTTCCCTAAGGTTTTCAATCACGGAGTCCACTCTACGCCTAGCTTCTTGTACCGTATCGAAATTAGAATTCATAGATTTATTATCCAATCCCATTCTGTATCTCACCAGTGTTTCCACTAAGATGTCACTGTCCTCAGGAAACATAGAACAAAGCAAGAAGCAAGACCTGTCTTCCTCATCTCTTAGGTAATCATAGCTTAATCTCACACATCTGTAGACATTTTCATCAAGGCCTTCAATATTTGTCGACACTGATTTTTTGAGGTCTTCTACTGCGTTTTTCCATTTCTTGGGATCTTTTTTGCCTCTCATTGCGCGTCCGACTGTAACAAGAGCTATGGGCAGGCCTTGACACCTTTCAGCAACTTCCTTTGCTAAATCCTTCAAGGTGTCTGAATCAACATCATCGCCGACGTTTCTTCTGAACAGATCCCATGATTCCCTTTCAGACAGGACATCCAATTGGATAATCTTTGTTGTCTCGTGTCCCGTACCCATTGTTCGACATACTTGGTTACGTCGCGTGGTGACAACAATTTTGCAACCCGGGTGGCGGTCAACACCAAATGGAATCCCTACCTCTTCAAGATTAAGTCTGGCCCAAACGTCATCCAAGATAATGAGGATCCTATTCACACCCTTTATTCTCCTATATAATTTCCTCGCCCTTTCGGGAATATCATCTTTTTCTAAAAATTTCAAACCGAGCATATCTGCTATTTGGCCTTGAATCTTCATCACATTCACAGTTTGAGATACGATTGCAATCACAACATTATCAAAAAACTTTTCTTCTTTGTCTTCTTCAACCTTTTTACCGATTTCCTGAACCAAAGTGGTCTTCCCGATACCTCCCATCCCATGTATCCCCACCATGTTGATCTTATCATCCTTCAACGCCTCCATCACCTCCCTGAAAGCAATGTTTCTGGTTTCATATGTCACAAAATCCTTAGAGGGAATAGATCCCATCCTCGGGGGAGGGGCAGGATTGGATACATTATTACCAAACTTGCCACTCTTCTATAGTTCTATGGCTGTCGATGTTTGCTTTTTGGATCCCTTGCCCAGCCGATAACGCTCAGAAAAGTTAGGAAACCAACCTTTGAAACACCTCTTTTCCATATTGGCGTTATCTCCCAGAAAGGTTAAAGTTTCCCTCTGTAACTCGTTAACTTTGTTTATCCAATTATTGACTTCATTTTTAATTACTTCTCCATTCCTTATCGCGGCATCAACATTATCTTGCACATCTTTTTTCAGATCCTCCAATATTTTTAGTTGGTCTCTGAGATCCTCAATGTTTTTATTCCAGTGAATAATATAGCCAACCTGACGCCCAACTGGTTCAATTAAGATTTCTCCGATTTTCACACAAATACATGTTAGAGGCTCCATTGTATCTACTGAGAACAAAATCAAAATAAGTAGAAAATATAATTCCTAACTATACAATTGCATTACTGGTATAACATGTGGAGTACCAGACTAGATCAAATGACATAGTTTTCATTATTTTATTTAGATCCAATATTAGACATTAGGCTAAGTTTCACCAAGTGTCAGGAGAAAATAAATATTAGAAATTGTTATAAATTTAAGAGCAGTAAGTTATGTTAGAAAAAAAAATTGTCGTTCAGTACTAGCTTAGTTCATTACTGGCAGGGTCAACCATTGTTATCCAGAGCCTCCACGTTGAAAATTGTTGTTTAACATTGTCAACAATTGTTAAATTCAAAAAATATGTAATGAATTTTAGATACATAAACTAGGTAATGTTTGGGTTCGTTAAGAATTTTATTTTGGTGTGATTATGTCTGACAAACCACATTTCTAGTGATTGATGTCTTGATGTCTCCTCTCTCTTTATATAGATACACTAGGTATAACCTGTGCTGATGGCATGATTGTAGATTTATTCTAGTGCAACTATGTCTACGATGCACCAATGCGATGTGTTTATATCATGAAGGTCATGGCGAGGGATGACAACAGGGCGAGTTTCGCAAGACCTGACCCCGACCTGTTTTAGAAAATACCAAACTCATTCCATCCCGAATTTGAAACAGGTTTATTTATAAAAAGTAGAACCCAAATCCGCTTCGAATTGATATTTATGAGACCCAACCCGACCCGCTTACTAAATTTAGTTAATTTATGAATTTATATTTTCACATATTTAAAATAATGCATAAATACATCACCATGACAACCAACTTATATGGTTAGTAATGAAGAAAATATAACTAAAAATAATTATCGAAAGGTATTTCTTATAAAATATATATTTTTATATATTTTGCTAAAATATGTTTAAAAGGCTATGTGTGTGTGTGTGTGTGTGTGTGTGTGTGTGTGTGTGTGTGTGTGTATGAGTTGCAAATTTAGTCTTTCTTGTCCTCATAAAAAATAACCAATTAAAGTTGATGTGGTAGGGATTAAAGGGTGTGTGTGTTTGGGTATAGTGTTAGATTTGTGATTTGTTTAGTGAGAAATAAAATAGGTGGTTGGTTATAATTTGATTTTAATTAGGGATACTTTTGTCTTAAAATTTTATAAGGGGTTCTGTCCAATAATGGATTGAGGATATTTTAAAGGAGTTAAATAGTTGTTAGAAAACTAGGGGTTACGTGGAAGGAATTTTCAAAGTTGAGAGTAAGTTTAATACACGGTTATAAAATGAGAGTTAATTTAGAAAATCACATTATTAAAAGATATTCCATCTCATGGATCAATTAGGTATAAATTAAGGGTTACTATTTGCCACATAACCCGCTAACACGACAAAAATCGACATGCTTTAATTGGATTTGGGTATAATGATTACGTTTATAGTCGCAAATCTCTCTTATGAACCGTCAAACCCATTAATTGAATTGACCTGCCAAAGCCACATACCCTTTAACAATAGTTTTTTTTGGTAATTTGAGGATAAAGTAGACAACCCCTAAAACCCTAATGTTTAGCATATTCTTCATTTCTTATCCTCCTTCTCCTCTCCTCTCTCCTTTACAACAGCAAATATCCATCCTCTCCTCCTTCCCATCTCCTGACAGATTCGGCCGATCCGACAGCGATAGTATTCACCCTTTTTAATTGTTGTAGATACTTTTTGTTCACAAAAAATTATAGTCTGTTATGGAAATCCCTCCATTGGGTTAAACCCTACCATATTAAAAAAGTCCTCATAATTTGTAGTTTTTGATGTAGCCAAAATATTACCTACTTACTGTAAATTATCAGGTTTAACATGCAATGAAGGTCATGCCATAACTTCAATGCATTGTCTATGCCAATGAAAACGTTCAAGAAATAATTCTATGTTAACAAAAACATTGTCTAATATTTTTTTTTTGTTAAATGGTAATGTTATTTTCATTTTGAAGAGTAATTTGTTTCTATTTGTTTGGATTTTGAAGAATGGTGGTTGCTCTTCGTCGATGGATGATGTTGTTTTGAAGCTTTGATGCGACTCTTTTGATCATTTAATTGTGGTTGGTTTTGTCTTTTGGTTGCACTTGTTGGTTATATTATTTACTCGTTATTGATGCTATTGTTATTTACATTTGGATGATATCATATAATTGATTATTATTATTAAAGAATTAAACTGATAGTGGAAGAGTGAAATTCTGGAATAGTGTCAGTTGAAAACGGACCACAAAAAGGGTCACGAATGAAATAAATCATTTCGAGTTAACATATTATCACCCGTTAAGCAAATGAAATGTGTATGAATTAAATTCTCACATATTTAGTAAAAGAAACGTGTACGGGTGGAGCTAATTTTTTACACATCTTGTTTATCACCTGACATGAACCCGACCCCTAGTATATATCATTCTTATCTACTTGATTCGTATCTTCCATAACATCTATATCTACTTAATTGATTGTAAAATGTTTTATTATGTCTTTTTAACAGTAATTGATGTAAAAAGAGATGCACATGACAGTATGAAACTATTGGATAGTCGCAGGTCTAATGTTGTAATTCCTCCAAGCCGTGTAGAAAATGCACCAAATTAGATAATGACATCCAAATAACTTATTCTTTTTATAAAATTTAAAACTTGAAGTTAAACCCAAAAAATATTCTCTAACTTTAATTTATAACTTGTAATAAAAAAATTCTAAAATTCTTAACCCATAACATTTACCCTGACGCTACAACCACCACCACCACCACCAACTACAATACACTAACCCACAACCACAAACCCACAATCATGAGTATTTCCACCACCACCACCACCACGATAATCAAAATTGTCACCAACCCGTCTCTCTCTCTCTCTCTCAAAACAACAAGACACTATAAAACAATCATCATACCACTATGAAAATGCATTGCGTCTCAAAAACCAAACATGAAAAATGACTTTCAATAAGATTTTTAACCTAAAAAGAACGCATAATGAATTAAAATATTATATACAAAATTTGAAATCATTAAAAAAAGTTTAAAATTACCGATTTCACATTGCAACATTTGGTGATGAATCATTAAATAGGCACAAATTATAAAGAGTGCATATTTAGTGATTCGTCTTCGTCATTAAATGTTACAATGTGTACGCTAGCATAAAATGACATAGGCCGTGAATTTTGACATTTTTTACAATTTTGAGTCTAGTCTAGGATTTTAATTTCATTATGTTTTTTTAGGTCGAAATATTATTGAAAGTCATTTATCATTTTAGTTATTTGAGACATAACAAATTTAGCGTTCTTGAAAATATTTTTAAAATATATAGAGATGGAGTGAGATGATGTTTTGTATTGCAAATGTACGTGGATGAAACAATGTTAATTGTGGTGGGAGTGGTCACAGACTAGGTGGCTGGTTGTGGTGTCACGAGGAGACATTGTGGTGGGTGGTGGTGGTTATTTAAACGTCGGGATTAGGGTTTATCACAGTTAGAATGAGAAGAATAATAAGTCTAGTGAGGGAGAGAAAGGGGGGGAAATGAGTTGAAATGAAAATTTTAGGTTCAAATACATTTAACCATGCGGGTGTTTTTTTATCAACTGGGCGGGATAACTTTTACCACATATCTTGTATTAATGATATATGGGGGAGGATACAAATTGCAGTATTTCTTTAACAACATCAGTCCAATAAAGCTCATAGGTAGCAGTAGAGGCCAAAAGCCTTGAATTCTAATCGCAAACAGAATCCTAGAATTTTAATTGCACATAAAATCCTCATTATTTATTAGAAACTTACACCATGTATTTTAGAGCAAAATAACGACATGTCCAACTAGATCAACCAACAAAGTCAATTACAATCTCAAAGTTGAATTACAATACAAACTCAATATCTATAAAAACCAAGGGGAAGACATTTTATTCACACCGAAAGGTACCTTATAGAATTGGAAAAAAAAAGAGAATTTAAGTATAGAAAAAAGTATAGAGGATAAAAATGTTTTGAGTAACACTTACTTTTTTAATCTTTTTTTGCACCTTGAAAAGAAAATAAGGGGAATGCTGGTATATCCTTACAAACAACATATTTAGGCACTGATAAATAAAGATAGATATATGAATGAGAATGTTATTACAAATAATTTCATTAATTTGGAATTTCTTACTTTCCATATCTTTATTATTAATACTATTAATTTTCTCTCTCTTTCTCTTTCTTTTATTAAACTCTCAAATAAGAGAAATAGTACACCATCCCTTATTTTCTCGTCATTTGTCTGCGGTTTTAAACTCCCATACCAATTATTAGAGATCATAAATATGCAGTCTTCGAAAAAATGGAATCATTTAATCCTCATATTAACCATTCTCTAAAATGGACATAAAAAAATGAATGTCACGGACAATCATTTGGCATGGACCAAGACGGTGACAAACATATATATATATATATATATATATATATATATATATATATATATATATAAAGCATGCTCAGGGGAGAGAGAGAGAGAGAAAGATATAAGGTTTCAAATATATATACAATACTCAATAAAGAAGTGAGATCTAAAATTTTAAGCATTAATCCAAATCAGAATTAATTAATGAAGTGGTTTGTGCAAAGTGTGGATATCATCTTCAACATGTGCATGGAGTTTTGAAAAATCTAAGCATTTATGAGATAAAGAGGTAGGACTTTATCAAATAAACCTCACTTTGTGTATGTCATGAATTCATTGATGAGAAGGGGTTGCGAAAAGCTTGAACCCAATTCCTAAGTTGATAAATATGAGCACTCCTAATTGTAGATACATAGCTATGTAGCAATCTTTGTTGCAACAAACACATTTTGAATGGAATAAAACATCTTGTCAATATAGGTAGTTTATCTAATTGGGATGCTTGCTTAACTAATAGAGAGAGATGTCATTGGTGGGTGGGTTGTCGATAAAGCAAGATGGATACGTTGTTTGATCTTGTAACCCATGAAAGCTAAAAAAGGAGAATGTCCTCCCAATGAGGTGTTTCAACCGCCTCCTTGAAAAATAACCTGACATTTTTTGACGTGTCCTCCGCACTCTGCAACAATGAGTGCTCCTTCTTCCTATTAAGTAAGGAAGGGCGAGTACCCCTTGAAGGAACCTTTGTAAAGGACATATCATGTGATCACAAATTATCAAGCACGTTCTGACGTGAACTACACGTCAATGACCTAAAAATCAAGACACTTAGATTTCTAGAGAGAGAAACAAAGAATTCCTTATATTCAAGAATGGACAAATGACTATAAATCAGAGAAACGATCCTATTTATAGAGGCTGAATTACTTGTTAATCAAGTAATTAGTTAAAATGACTAAAATGGCCTACTAAAAATAAAAGAATGCCTAATTAGTTCCAAACATGCTTGGAGGCTAATTAAAGGCTAAAAAGAAAATAAAAGAACTAAAATAAAAGAAAGACTAATACAAAAATATTAAAAATGACAATTAAACCCTAATATGATCCATTTCCATCACTCTCCCCAGCTTCAAAAAAAAGTTCGTCCTCGAACTTGAAAAATTGGAGAACCATGTGAGAGGTTCCCAAAAATGTGTGCAAAAATTGTGAGGCAAAAATATCTTCTTGAAAATTTGAGGAAGGATCATTTTTTTTAACTTCTTGAATTCAAGATCCATCTTCTTCCTCTTGCCTCTCATGTTCACCATCAAGATAGCATCCACCGGGGTCAAAAATCATTTTCTTGGCCTCAAACCCTAGTTCTTGAACTTGTTGGAGGGTTTTCTTGAAGCTGGAACTATAGGGCAGCTACTTGGTAGTCAAGTCAGGGGGTTTGGGACGATTTTTGGGGTCAAAATGAGCTGGAAGGGGGTTTTGGACTAGGGTTTTGACTTGGACAACAGGTATCCTGGGCTGTTTTGTGTCAGCAGGGGGTTAGGTTTGGGTTATCTGATGCTGAAAATGGGTTGGGGGGAGGTTTTGAAGGTTGGCTGCTTTGGGTGTGTTGATCGGCAGCAGGGGAAGGGCTGGTAAAGGAGTTGGGGGTTACTGGGGTGAGGCAGAAGGGGGCGGAAGGCTGCGGGGTGGTGCCGGGGTCAGAAAAGGGGTAGTTAGTTGGGGGTTTGGCAGTGGGATTTGGTTTTCGGGGTGGGGCAGCAGTGGTGGGGTTACCTAGGGAAGGGAGGGGGGATTCTTGGACAACGGAAGTGATGGAGAGGCTAGGGTTTCGCAACTTTTCAAATTGTTGCATTAGGGTTTAAAAATCTTCTTGTTGTTTTCTTGCCAATTCTTCCATTCGGTGTCTCAATTCTTGATTGGATTGACTAAACTCTTCGTTAATCTCATCTTGAATTCGGTTTGTCTTTTTCGGGGCCATTGCGAATGTAGGGCACGATTTTGATAATTAACTCACACTGATTCACTCTACACCAATGTTTAAAGCATCACCCACTCTAATACCAATTTGATGTGAACTACACGTCAACGACCTAAAAATCAAGACACTTAGATTTCTAGAGAGAGAAACAAAGAATTCCTTATATTCAAGAATGGACAAGTGACTACAAATGCGAGAAACAATCCTATTTATAAGGACTGAATTACTAACTGATCAAATAATTAGCTAAAATGACTAAAAGAGCCTACTAAAAGTAAAAGAACGCCTAATTAGTCTCAAACATGCTTGGAGGCTAATTAAAGGCTAAAAAGAATATAAAAGAACTAAAATAAACGAAAGACCAGTACACAAATATTAAAAATGACAATTAAACTCTAATATGATCCATTTTCATCACGTTCCCTTTGCAAGAAATTATTGTTTAATTGCAATTAATATAGTACCTAAAGACAAGACGAAGTGCATATTGAGATGGGGCTTACTAGGCTTATAGTCCTAACCAATATAATCTAATCAAATGAATATGTGTATCGTTAGTTGAAAAGGAAAAAGTTTCCTGAGCGAGTGTTTTTCTCCAAGGCTCCGTTTGGTTGGAATTTGATTTCTTCCAAACATTCCTGGGAAGTGTAAGATTACTGTGTTTGGAGTGAGATTAAGTTTCATGGGAATGTGAGCCCCAATGGAATTAAATTACCTCCGTTGTGAAAAAGTGGGTGTAATCAAAATCCATCAAATATAGGTGGGATTCTTACTTTCCCATGGGAATCCTTACAAATAATTTTTGTGAAGACAAAAATGCTCTTACAAATATTAAATTATAAAAATTACCAGTAAGGTCTAAATATTTATTTTATGAAGACAATTTTGTTATCTCGGTTTGTATTAAATTTTTAAATCGAAATTTTTTTATTAAGGCATTTTTTCTACTCATTTAATAATTAATTTGATTAACTTACAATATAATACACACATATCTACAATACATTATTATATTTGTTAAATATTGGAAAAAATATATAGTCTCAGACTTAAACTGAAAGCCCTAAAACACTTTATTTACCAAAAAACATATTTGAGTTCATACATTTATAAATAGTGAACCGTAATATTGTGTATATATATATATACGCGTGTGTACATATATACATATATAGTTGCTAAAAGGTATTATTGGTATATATGATATATTTCCATGTCACTTTCCATGCATGAACCAAACACAAAATTTTGATTCTCAATAGGAATCCATTGGTTAACCAAACAGAACGAAAGGATTTAGAATCTTGGTAAAAGGTTTCCTAGTAATTATTTTCCTGGTAATCACAATCCATCCAAAATATTACCGCGAACGAAACGGGGCGCAAGTGCGAGGATAAGGCTTATTGGTAAACATGGCTAGTTCATAAGGTAAGTTGGTAACATTTATGCAGACGAAACAAATGATAGAGAAGAGGGTTTTAATTAAAGGGAATTATTTTTTTAAGGGTAAAATGTAAGTTTAACCCCGAGGTTTGGATGAATTTGAAAAACATACCAATACGTTTTAAAGTTGCAAATTTAATCCTAAGGTACATTTAGTGATGCAATCCTACCTCCACAATTCTACAATCTGGATAACTAACGAAAGCCAATATCAATGACTTAAATTACCACCTACAAGTTCATCAAAACTAATGAACAAGTGACATGTAAAAAAATATTCACTAATCAATTTTTTTAAAAAAATAAAATCAATTTAAAACTATAAAAAAATATGTTTTAACAAAAAACCCACCGACACCGTTTGCTCTATCACCAAAGCCCCCCCCCCCCCTCTCTCTCCTTACTTATTTTGTTGCAATTAGGGTTTATACTTTGTTAGTTGTAAATTGATTTCACAATGGTTTTGAATTTGTAAGAGTATATGTATACTCATGTGCCCATGTCATTTTGACGGTTAACTAGTTTTTTAAAACACACTTTGAGTTTTGTCTAAGAGTTTCTCAAACCGCTTCATCAAACTCTTTCTGCTGGATCATTCATGTCGCGACTTTGAGTTAACTACCGAGGATAAAGGTATATGGACCAGAGGAGATAAATTCAAATCAGTGGTTAAATAGTTTTTCTAAATTGGAAAATCTTTTATATCTATTTTCTGGTTTTTGAGGTTGCCAAATAGATAATGCAATATATTCTTCTCATATTGAACTTATGTTTGAAAAATAGTTTTTTATATATACTTTACTTGGTCATATGTTGAATAAGAAATTATGAGTTTTGTAAAAATTTGCAAAACTGGCATACATTGATTCCAAACGCGACCTTTTTCGCCGAGTTATCACGTTAGTGAAGCTAGTCCTCGTGCCAAAAAAATAAATTTTCATTGATTGCGACTACTAGAATATCTCGTATATAATCTATTATTCTTTGTGCGACCTTGTGTCACTTAGATTTCGTATCAACGAGGTTGTTCTTTGCATCCGCGATGGACCGACAAATAATATGAGATTTTGTACTTCTTGAAATCTTTCTTAATAGATCTTGGTGGATTTAATTCTTAGATAAAATCGATTTAGTTCAGCCAAAAATATTATGACTTGACATTTGTGTGTTTGCTACACTTAAGTGATATGATCCCACTTGCCTACCGACTTGGGTATATAACCCATGTGATGCTCCCATTCTCTATAAGAGATAAGACATTGAGAAAAATATTTTTAGCTTTCAAGAGAAAAATCTTTGTTCTTCTTCATTGTGTTATTTAACATTTTTATTTATGTTTGTATCTACAAAGTTAGATTTTCATTTTCAAGCTAGTTTTGAAAAATTATATATATTTTTATTTTATTTTTATTCTTGAGTATGATCTTGTTTGAAAACTTGAAAAACACCTAATGAGTTTATAGGGAAATCAAAGAATTTTTTACATCTTTTCAAGATTAGGATAACATTACTCATCCTTGGTGTATAAATATGGTTACTCGATGGATACATTGCCTTGGAACAATGTAGTATTCCACTTTAAATAATATTTTGTTAGCATAATAATTGAAGACATTGGTCGATGTCAAAATCGGTCATTGTTGTGCAGTGAGCTCCAATTATAGGTGCCTTCTCGAGATGATATGGTGTGAAAGAATCGATATTGAAGTTAGCGCGTTGTGTGAATGTACGATATTTTTTTCTATTTTGTAAATATCTACCATAGTACATATGTCATTCATTTCGGCCGATGGTTCTTTCTCATTATTGGGTTTTTCCTCATACATCTGATATCGTGTGAATTGTTTATTTTCTGCATTATTAGAGTCACTTGTCTTAATAAGTAGATATTTCGCTAAGTTCTAATATTTATAAACATTTGTAATACCCCGTACTTTTATTATTATTAATATTATTATTATTATTATTATTATTTAATTTCCATGTGCGTAATATTATTAATTTAATTGGGGGAAATCAAATTGAATTTTAGTAAATATTAATTAGGGAGATAAATGATTAATATTTATTATTATGATTATTTATTTGAGTGTGATAAGTAAATTGATATGTGAGTTGTTATATGTTGTGTATGAATGAAAGCGACGATTTATTATTATATGTTGATAGAGTGTTACATCGGCGGATCGGTATAATTTATGGGTGACGTGCGTGTCGGGCCCGATTAATAAGATGTTAGCATATTTGGAGTTGGGTGATTCAGATGACCTTTTCGCGTGCACCGTGGTCCAAAAAGGATCGAAATAGTCTAGAATATATACCTGGATGTTATGATTTGATTTTAAGGACTTTTTAGACATAACATGACCCATATAAGGGTAGGAGGGTCTTTTTACACTTAGGGTTGGGATAAGGTTAATTAAAGGAGTATTTAAAAGGATGGGAAGGTGGATGGCCCTTTGATATTTTGCCCAAGAGAGATTGAGAGAGAGTTCAAGAGAAGAGAAATGAAGAAGAGAGAAGAGAAAAGGTTTGGAGAAGAGAAAGAAAAGTTATTTCCAGATGCAACCCGTCCTCAAAACGTAGAGAACGTCATATTTAATCCACAAAGGTAAGTAGATATTAGTTTTAAGTTGCAATTATACGTAGTTAATTATTTTCATGACTATAGATAAAAATCTTGGAATTAAAATTATAAACATTGAAACTTTGGTGGATTAATTAAGAGATTTAGATAATATGGGATCTCTGATTTAAATTAATTATTGGTTGGAACTAATCATATTAGAATTTCAAAATAAATTCTGGAATTAAAATGATGATCATGTAGAACTTTGATAGGAAGGTCGAACTTTTGAAAAATCAAAGTGGGTAAAGATTCTGAGTTGAATTAAATTGATGCTTGATATGTAATCCTAGGTTTTTGAGATAGGATTCATGGTTAATTAGGTGATATAATATTTTTGGAACATTAGTATATTGATGTATGAGGTCAATTTCATGTTTGGGGTGGTTTGGGACTTCTTAGGAGGGTTTGGATGAGAAAAACACGAGGAAGAAGATGACAGGCAACCCATCAAAACGAACCGATTCACTGGGGGAAGCGAACCGGTTCGCTCAATTGAACCGATTCGGTCTGCCAGCAAACCGATTCGGTATGCTAGCTTGCTCATTTTTTGTTTGTGCATTATTTTGACTCGTTAGGGCTTGTGGAATAACCGTAGAGGCTTCTGGAGGGTACTGTGGGATTACTAGGGAATGTTTTCTAGGGTTCGTCACGTGTGATAGGCCAACGATTAAATGGATTCGAATGAGGAGAACAGAGAATTCAAGTGAGTGACAATTTAAATAATTAATCGTTAAGTTGGTTGGAACTTTGGGATTTGGTCAACCATGCGCAATGGGATAGGCATACGAGTTTGGTACTTTATATATACATATTAGAGTGACGTGTATATATATGTATGCATGTGTATATGCTATCGATTTATATCCTGGCATAAACCAGCAGGTGTCGGATTGATTTTCAGATCATAGGACTGTTGCATGGCCACTATCCATATATGAGGATAAGCATTGATTTGAAGACCGGTTGGGTGTGATGTTGTATGGTTATGACCCCTGGACGTATTTCTATGACCTCCTCCGTTGTATGTATTTACGTTTGGGATCGGCGGTGATATTTCGACTCGGTGGTTCAGTGTGATGCATGATGCTTGGAGCCTGATAGCATACGGGGGATGCATCTGCGAGGTCCACACTCTGGGGATGCGGTTATCCATATATAGCGAGTGATATATATGAATGTTTATACGATATATATATGGGAGTTTTGGGAAAAGGTCCTTCTAATGCTCAAAGTGTATAAAAATAGGACACTTCATATAATTTTATAAATTTAGTCCCTGTACTAAAAATTTCATGAAAAATAGTGCCGCTAGCGCGGACCAAAAAAATAAATGCTATTGTACCACAGGGACTAGATTTATAAATGTTGTTGTACCACGAGGACTAGATTTATAAACTTGAAAAACATTTTCCTAAAAATCCAAATATAGGAAGAAACATGACCTTTACCTTAATTCTATCTCTCTCTCTCTCTCTCTCTCTCTCTCTCTCTCTCTCTCTCGCTCGAGTATAACTATGATATGTTTATTAAGTGAATATTCATCTATAGCAAGTGTGTCGCTACAATATTGTTTATGCACGTATACCTAGTGAAGATAGTTATACTTAGCTAATGGAGAGTATTAGCGTGGTTTGGGGTTAGATATCAATTACATGTCCTAGTTAGATCGGGTAGTTTAATTAGGATAATAAAATGAACACGTTAGGTGGCCACTGTAGTTGAGAGGCGAGGTTTATCTCATGTGAGTGCGATCGATTGATTATGAAAGTAATACACTACAGTTTTAATCGGTTTAAAACAATTATCTACTAGCAAAATATTTTTTACTTTTCGGGGTTTGACCAACGAGCAATTATTTTTCCTTGTACCTCAGGGATATATTCCTTCTTGTCGTTACAGTAGCTATGGACATGACAAGACTTGATTTAGAAGCCTCAACTCATTTTGTCTAGATATGATCATTTCATTTGAATTTTCAGTTTGGGCGTGTTGCCCGTAGATGGATAGGATTTTATATTACTATCAAACATTTTATTTCAGTACACAGTTTTATTCAGTATGTATTTCAGTTGAATGTTACATTTTCGTGACCGATGGTTTATTTAGTTCACTTTTATTGTTTATTTATGCATGGTGATCATTCTATTCATTTTAGTGTATTGTTTTGTTTGTATTATATTATATTGTTATCGCGATAGTGACGCTAAGAATGAAACCATACTGAGATACCTGTTTTATTTTAGTAGAGAATTGACCATCTAGTATTAGAATAGACGGGTTGTCACAATATTTTATCGTAGTGACTTTTATGATGTTATTTACTTTTTGTTGAAATAAGAAGAAAATTATCTTTTAATCGATAATTAATTTCTATTTGAGTAGCTACTGTCGAGAGCTCCTACTTTCAAAACTAACACCATGAAATGAGAGGTTATATGATCTGTAGTAATACCTCATGCCACAAACTTGGTTATGTATTGATGTGCCATAGTGATGTGATTACGTATGTCCTTAGGAAACTACAACCACGTGAACAAAATTATCACATCCATGACATTGAGTTAGTATGTGTGGTATATTCCTTAAAAATTTGGAAAGACTGTCTTTTTAGAGAGATTTATACTAACAATAAAATATTAACCTATTTTTTACCCATAAGAGATGAATTTAAGGTAAATGATATGGTTAAAGATAATATTTAACTACAGTTTTCAATAATATATCACCCCCTTAAGGAAAATTTGGTGGTTAATTCCTACATAGAAGAGATTATATAAATATTATAAGGTTGAAGAGGCAAGAGAGTCTTTTGAGGACTTTGGAGTAATAGAAATTAAGGTACGAGGCTTGGAGGCCATGGAATTTTATTTTAACTTAGGTTATAACTATTTGTGCTAAAAAAGAATAAGGGAGGCACACGTTGTGGTCCTTGAACTATTGATCATTTGTAAGGATGAGGCTTCAATATTGATGACCAAGGAGCTCTGAGGTTTGTAAGTAGACTTTATGTGCCACAAAATGACAACTTAAAAGGCCAATGTGTTAGAAAGTGCTCATGTCCTAAGTTTCTATGAACCCTGACAGTGAAAAGATGTGCAAGGGCTGAAAAGAGAACTTTTGGTAGAATAATATGAAGAGATTGACTAAGAGTTTGTATCTAAATTACTAGTAAGTTAGCAAGTTAAGGTTAATCATCAGATTCTAATATGGTAAGTTAGTAAGTCTAGGTTAATCATTAGATTCTAATATGGTTGTTATAACCTTAACCAATTCTAAACTTTAAGTGTGAGAATATCTCCATGGACTTCATAATAAGATTGCTACGAACTCATGGGAGTATGGACTCTATATAGGTTAATCAAGATAGAACGATTAAGTCTGATTACTTTCTTGTTGTGATGACCCATACTCCAAAATTTTAATTGCTTCCTTGTTGTGAAGACCCATACTCCATAGACTAGTTACCTAGATTATACATTGAAGATGTCATTAGAATTCATGGAGCCCTAGTATGAATGGATTCAAGCCATGATACCTGATTACCCCAGGTGTTTTAGAAATACATTCGTAGCCATCGAGTCATGAATAGACTTCACTACATCCTTACATACATAGACATATAACCAAACTGAGAGGATGAATATAATTTTAGAGGGAATGTTTCATAAATTTGTATACTTTCGCAAAAGTTAGGAAGCCCACCTGACTATGTGGACTTTGTCTAAAATAAATGATACGAAAAGAGAATTCATATGACATCTTTTGATTCCTTGTAGGATGAGAATGAGTCGGGGTTGGGTAGGTTTTGCAAAACCCCGACCCTTTAAGAAAAAAACACAAAAACCACCCGTCCTCAACCGAAACGAGTTTTATTTTTAAACACAAGAGCGTCCCAAAAGATATTTATGTAACTTAACCTAACCTGATCTGATCCACTTATTAAACTTTGTCATTTAATTGTATTGTACTGTATATCTAAAATAATGCATAAGTGCACTACCATGATTGCCAATTCATATGATTAGTAATGGAGATAACATATTTTATCTATAGTAAATTTTAAACACACACATATATATATATATATATATATATATATATATATATATATATATATATATATATATATATATATATATATATATATATAATGGCTATTTTCCAATTAACAGATTATTTATTTTGTAAGTGTTTATAATACTTACAAAATTTACAACGATTTTGGACACATATAAACTTTGCAAGTGATCAAAACCGTTGTAAAATTTATGATTTTATTATTGCCAAAACCTAAAAGTGTTGCATAGTCTTCCAAAAGTGTAAAGACACCAAATTTTTGTCAAAATTTTCCCCCGTCAAAATTATCCTCCTTCATCGACTGAAATCGCCCCAAACTTTTCCCTCCCTCCCAAAATCGCAAGACTCAAAACCAAAATCCTCTAAACCAAAATCGCAAATCTTCTGACCAAAATCGCAAGACTCCAAACCAAAATCGAAAATCTTCAAACCAAAATCGCAATACTCCAAACCAAAATCACAAATCTTCAGATGCAAACCTTGGATTCGGAATCGCAACACCTGAGCTCTCTCTCGTTCTTCATATACATATATAACTCTCTTTCTTTCTCTGTGTGTGTGTGTCTCTCTCTCTCTCTCTATATATATATATATATATATATATATATATATACACACACACACACACACACACACATGCGCACACACGCACACACACACACGCACACACACATAAATAGTGTGTGTGTATGTGCAAACATTTAGTTAAGCCCCAATTATTTACGATCCTAGACTCGTTTAGGGTTTTGTGTTAGGAAATACAATGTTAAGCACAAATTAGTTACTATCTTTTTTGCAATTTGGTGTTAAGCTAATTTTTGGTTAAATCAGATGATGATTTAGGATTTTTTGGTTGCGGTAATTTAGGGGTTTTGGTTTATTGTTAAATAATATGGGCCATGTGAGTGTAATATGTGTATGAATGTTTAATTTGGATTTTCTATCATTCATAATTAGTTTCAAAATATGTGGATTATGTTTATATTAGGTGTGATAATTCGTATTTTTGGGTCGGGTTTCGAATGACACGATATGAAAAGGGTCATTTTGACATGAACATGACATGAAAATGATTATTTTTTAACATATATATAACCTATTATTCTCATGACTTGGTATTTAGTGTTTCATTATTCTTTTGATTTCAATTTTCTTTGATGTGGACAGTTTGTAAAAGTAGTTCAGGTGATTGATCAATTAACAAAAAGATTAGATTAGACATTTTTTGCTGAAAACACCATTCTCGTTTCTAATTTTTATTCTAGATAAATACTTATGGTATTAATTTAGTATATAACTCTCAATAGATTCCATATATTAATGTCATGTGCAAACAACATAATTAGACTCAAAGGCCATTTATTATTGTATTGTTATATATCCTAGTGTCTTTGGGAAAATTTAATGTGTTAGGAGAGCCTTTGAGAGCATGATAATATAATATCCAAACCTTCATCTCCATATGAGGCCTCTTTTTTCTAATCTCTATTTTTGTTTTGTTTAGATGCATCTACAAATAGTAAAAAAAAATTATTCAGGTTTTTTATCACTTAAAAATAGTAAAAATCGTGTCTCCTTTTTCTAATCTTTGTTTTGTTTTCTTTTGTTTTTTGTCACTAATAATTTCAAACGAGTATGTTTGGATTAATCTCAAATCTAGGGCTACGATTTCCGCATATTCCCAGACAGGTATAATGCCCAATCACAAACCTAGGTCTCTCTCTCTCTCTCTCTCTCTCTCTCTCTCTCTCTCTATATATATATATATATATATATATATATATATATATATATATATATATATATATAAATGTTGGATGCGTGTGTAAATATGTAGTTATGTGTGTGAAAATTTGTAGTCATGTGTGTATAAATATGCAAATTTGTATTCATGTATGTATAGTCATCTATAATGTTGTATGTGTGTATAAATCTATAGTCATTTGTGTATAAATATGTAGTTATGTGTGTGTAAATGTGTAGTCATGTGTATATAGTCATCTATAAACGTTGGATGTGTGTAAATATATAGTTATGTGTGTGTAAATATGTAGTCATTTGTGTGTCGATCCTCTCTAACTCTTGTTGATGCCGCATAGTGGACATCGTATATGATCGGCCAAATACCATACTCGGAGTGGCACCAAGCCCAAAGGCCTGTATATGACAATGCCTTTCAGGTCCAAGAGTTTAAAGGTTTAAAATTTGACGAGGAATTAATGACTGTGATAATGTAGTTAAATAGTCTTTGGTTGTTGGATATTAATGGTTCGTCTAACACTTGTATTATATTTGAAGCTAATTTGATATCACATTTGTCTTGATTAAGAGCTATCTCGATAGAGTCGACTCATAATTATTAGTTGACCTAAAATCACTGCCCTCTTTAGGGATCTTAATTTTTTCTATTTACTATGATGAGGTGAAGCTTGATCCTTTTACCTAACTTGGAAGTTTTCGATTTTGTTTGGGGTATTAGATATTTGACCTCATTTAGCAATTCAAAATTTTTAATGCTCAATAATCCAAATAGTACCATCACATGGTGGATAAAACGTGTTGAATTGGTACTGAAAAAACTAACGTTCTAGAGTTGGGGGAATTCGAATACTTAAAAACACGTAATTTTGCATTTATCAATTGGTGGAGATGGTTTAAATGCGAATAAATGTGGATGATGAGTAACCACCACAATCCTTTATTTGTTTTTTCGTCTATGCTTAGAACATTGTGTAACAACCCAGGCTTTTTTGAGCGGCTATTTTATATTATTTTGCCCGATGGGCTAATTTTTATAAAATAGGGATAGTTGGAGTAAATATTATTTCCCGTGAGACTTAGGGATAATATTTACTATGTTTTGTTTATTTACCGTTATGAGAAGGTAAATAGCATTATATTGTGATATATTGCGTTGTTATATGTAAAATGACGGTTATGGCTCATATTTAAATTGGAGTATAATTAATGAAATAAAATGAAATTGGGAACACAAAAATAGTTCACGTTATTCCGAATGCCAAAATAGGGGGTGCGGTTATTTTTAGAATATTCGAGATAGTCGAAATAAGTGCCATGTTGTATTTTTGGGTTTCGGGCACTTTTGAAGCATTATGAATCAATTATGTGGATACGAGTCATTTTAATGTGTATTAGCAATTAAAAAGAGGGTGTTTATGTTTTAAGACCCGTTTAAGTTCCCCCACCCCTTTTCTTTCTTCATTTGTGTTAGAAGCCAAAGGAGAGAGAGAGAGAGAGAAAAGAGAGTTGGGAGAAATGGAGAAAAGAGAGAAATGGAGATTTGAGGTCAAAAATCGTTGCCACCGGAGGAGGATCCGAGACTACAACCTCGAGGCAAGTTTCTTACTTGCTAGATGTTGATTTAATGTAATAAATTGCATGTATAGTTAAGTTTTGGAGATTTAAACCCTAAATGGGTTCTTTGTTGATTTTGATGATTTAACCCTTAAATCATAGTTTTAACTTGATTTGAGGAATATATATATGTTATAAATTGTGTAGAAGATATTTGGGAGAATAAATTTTAGTTGTTGTTGGAAGAAATCAAAGATTTCAGGTTTTGGGAATTTTAGGGTTCTTGAACCCGTAGCCCAAACTTGGGCAAAATTGCAGAACCGAATCGATTTGGCCCAAGGGCGAATCGATTCGGATAAGGGTAAGGTTACAGGTCTGGCAAACCGAATCGATTCGGGATAGAACCGAATCGATTCGGATATTGCAAAAAGTCAGTTTTTACTCACCGAATCGATTCGGCTTTTAAGCGAATCAATTCGCAAGGGCGAATCGATTAGGCCCTAGGGGCGAATCGATTCGGTAGCCCTGTTTTTGTGGGATTTTTCCTAGTTTGATTCTTAGCCCTTTTTCTTTTAGGTCCAAGGTTTAGGGACCTTCTGAGAACGTGTGTGCTCGCGTTCAAATGATCAAATGATATATAAAACCCTTTTAAAACAAACAAACCCTAAACATGCAGCAGTATGTGATTGAATAAGATGATAATCTAAGCAAGAACATTCAAACACATGCAATTAAGGAAAAAATCCCCCACTGGGGCAAAACCATTTATTTTCACTATAATTTGTAAGAAAACGGCTTACAATCGGATTACAATGAAAATACAAGTTGACTAAGAATTACCCTCAGGTATCGAATTCTGTAGTCGCGGCTGGAATTATCCCTTTCCAGTAGGGCTGCAATGGAGAAGAAGAACGGTCTCCTCCACAAGGGTTGAACTGCAAAAAGTGCGTTCCTGGGTTACCAAAAGGATTCACAAATGAATGGAATTTGTGTGAATCAAAATACCTAGAGTATTGGTACTCAATAGGTGAAGACTTAGGGCTTTCTCTACTCTGAAAATCGTGTGTCGAAGTTTTAGAAAAACCACTTCCCGTAGTGGGATTAAATAGGAGAACTTGAGCCCTAAAATTCGGAACATGATCTGAACACGATCTGTTTGAAATTATCCTCGTCGGATCGGTCCGGTCTCTTTAGGCGGATCGGTCCGGTGACATCGGATCGGTTCCTTTTTGAAGGCGGATCGATCAGGTTGGCATCGGATCGGTTCGGATTTTTAGCTTCATCGGTTCGCTATGGATCCGGGGTACACTGGCCTCACGTCAGCAGGCGGATCGGACCGGTCTCTTTAGGTGGATCGGTCCGGATGAATCGGATCGGTTCTTTTATCTGGGCCGGATCGGTCCGGTCTGTTCCCTGATTCCTTTTCTACCTTTGATATTCGGATTCCGTTGATGAGCGTATGATTCTTGAATTTTCTCAACGGTGTAACGGCGTACGACATATAAAATGCTAATGGACAAAAATGTCCTTACAAATCTCCCCCTATGTCTATGCCGGTACAAACATAAAAACAAACATCCGAATTATCAAAATAAAAATGCCTATACAAATCTACCCTTCCATGAACCCAAAACTGAAAGAGTACAAGTGAATAAGACTACAGCATTTGGTCTTCAAATTTTCAGGAATCTCAACGCTTTTCTCATTAGGGTGTGCAATTCAGTGATCATCAAAGTAGTACCTACACACATGAGAAAAAGCAAAATACCACGTGACATATCGAGTTTGAAGTGAGATAAACATATATACCAATTTATGAGCAAACTCAACCATAGCAAACTCAACCATTCAAATCTCCCCCATAATAAGATAATTCATTTTCCCCCTTTTTATGATGTCCCCAAATAGACAAATGAGAGAAATAAATCAAATAAGCAAGTGCGGGGTGTCACACGGATAAAATCACACCATGAATGAACACAAAGCAACCAAGTCGATGATAGCGTAAATGAAGTGGTGTGATCAAATTCGATAGGAAAATCAAAGCATACAAACATGACATATGTGCACGATGAATATTGGATATTCCTAGCGAATGAACTTGTAATAACCCGTCCTTTTTGGAGACGATTAAATTCCATAATTAAGTATAATTTGGAATTTGGAGAATTTCTCGAAATAGTGATTTCTGGGATTTTCGAGGATTTAATGATTTTCGAAGGGTGTTATTAATTATTTTGGGACCATATAGGTCGAAATATTTTATTTATATGTCGCCACGGAGTATAGCGACAGAAGATGTGAGATTTTGAGTAAGAGCACCGCATTTAATTATTTTGGATTAGAATAGTGACTTGCGGTCAAGTACCTCAGATGGAAATTTCGACTGCGCCACGAGTTCCGGAATGTCCGAGATAGTCGGAAAAGAGTGTCCGATTGTCGAAATTAAGTTCCGGGAAATTTTGGAGTTAAATAGGCTCGTAATTGGTCAAACGAGTCGTTTTTGGTATTTTAGGGTTAAAAACCCCTTCTCTCTATATATAGAGATAGAGAGGGAAGAAAGAAGAAAGAAAAGAAGGAAGAGAGAGAGAGAGGGAAGAAGAAGAAAAAGGGGGAGATTCCAGCCGGCCTCCGCGGGATTCGGCTCGAGGACGTCGGATTGTATCCACGAGGCAAGTGTTTACTTGCTTTATTTATTTTTGAGCATAAATATCTCATATCATTGTTGGTATAACATACCCTAATGATTTTGGGTTGGGTATTCGTGAATAAAACGGGTTTTCGGGAGATAAAATGAATAAACCCCTAAAATTGGTAAATTGGAGATTTTAGTAATTAACCAAATATATTGGGTGATTCCGGGTCCTGGGATGTTTAGGACCCGTATTATAAGTGTATTTGTTGTTGGTAGAAGTTGTAGGCCGTTGGGTGGAGAGATGGAAGCTTGGGGGAAGCTTCCATGGCCGAAACAGCTTCTCGGAGAAGAAGCTGCCCGACTTGATCGATCGATCGATCATCGGGAGTCGATCGATCGAAGCCTTCGATCGATCGACGGCCATGGGTCGATCGATCGACCCCTGCTGAAAAGGAACAAATTCCTTTAGGGTGATTTGGAAGGGATAGATTCCATTTCATCTTGCTTTGAGGATACTTAGGTAATAACCTAGGGGACCCTTTTAGGACTTTATGGTCCATAACTCAAGGTAAGTGAGGAGGGTAAATTATGGGTTTTAAGTATATAACCCTTAATCTATATTTTCGAGGAAAATAGAGTAATTGTAGAATTTGCTGGATTTAGGGTTCCTACTTTTAATTGGGGACTTCTAAACGATTATTTGGACTAGGTATAGTCTTGGGGTTTAAGGAAATGAAATCCTTAACCCATTAAGTTAAAGTTGTTCGGGTGAGGTAAATCCTGAGGATATTTCTTGTAGGCTTATAAGCCTATATAATTATGTTTATAGAAGGCATCATTATATCGATTATCGTTAAGTATATCCTAAGAGTTAATCAGGATAATTTGGGGTATATATATATATATATATATATATATATATATATATATATATACTTCATTTAGAGAAGAATAGTATCATTGGAGATATCCAATAAATCCTTAGAATAGGATTAAAGTATATAGTGATTATTAAAGTAAGAAATACTTTGGATTTAGAATCATGCAACTATGAATGCATGATTACGATTCCTGGAGGGAATCTTTGGGATATTTAGTCATCGCTAGATGCTATAGGCCACTAAGGCCGTTCATATATATTCTAGGAAGAATATATCGGATATATGTATACTGTGTGTTTTAGGTATATATATATATGTTGATGGAAATGATTTTGAAAATATATAAATGAATATTTTCAAAATGGAAAGAGAAAAAGAGAAATGTTTTTCATAATTAATAAAATATGGATTACACACCTCTCTAAATCGCTATCATTTGGGAAGTTATGTTCGTATGGTGAAGCCCCCTGGCTAATGATGCAGGGTGGATATAGTCCTATAGGCCATGTGAGCGTTTGTTGTTATATTTTCTGCGCTGGTTAGGAGATTCCGGGTGTGGTCTTGACTATCCCGCAGGCACATGGTCGCTTCCCGACGTCTTTCGATATAGGATCCCAGGTTGTCTTGGAGGCCCTGGAAGATGATAGCCATTTAGGGGCGCGCACAATGGAGAAATCCGGACGGGCGGTCTTAGAACGCGTTTATTAAAGCAGTTCATAATAATGGATTTGCTTTAATTACATTTCCTGGATATAGGAAGGGAAATGGGTTATATAAAGTGGCTTCGGTAACACTTCCCGGATGGAAGAAGGGATGTGGAAGCATATGTTATGATCAAAGCATTTTTATGATAATAAAGATGTCTTTGAATACATTTCCTGAGTATAAAAAGGGGAATGGGATATTTTGATATGGAAAAGCTTTTTATGTTAATAAAACTGGCTTTTAAAAGGTATATGATTTATTAAAGCAATTCATGATAATGAATTGGCTTTTAAATACATTTCCTGGATATGAGAAGGGAAATGGAAGTTTTTGAAATGAAAAGGATAAGTATTTATGAATACTTTATGTATCAAGTAATCCTCAGTCCGGGAGATATTTATATTATCCGGAAGTATATTGTAGATGTATGTATATGTATAAATTGGGTGCCGAGGGTCTAATGAATCCCGACGATCGACCGTGCCGCATAGTAGTGTATCGGGGGGGTTCCTTGTTTGGATTTCGCTTTGCGAGACACCCCACGCACGAATATGGCACTGTGTTGAGACTGGGGAGAAGTTAATTCTTAGTGCTCTTATATTATTAAATGTTATGATATATATATTATATATCTTTCTGTACTGAGGGACTGGCGGATCTCAAAGATCGACCTTGCTGCATAGTAGTGTATCGGGGGGGTTCCTTGTTTGGATTTCGCTTCGCGAGACACCCCACGCACGAACATGGCATAGCGTCGAGATTAAAGTGAAGTTTGGCCCTTAGTACATTTGTTTGACTATCTAGGTTAGATAGTGGTTGGGTATTAGATTAGTTTAGCTGGGTAGCTTGACTAGGAGGTTTAAGGGATGCGCTAGGAGTGCACTGTTAGAGGAGAGGTGAGGGGTATCTCACGAGAGTGCGATACCAATTTAAATATGAGATAAAACTATTTTTTCTAAAAATAAAGCATTTATGCACTTGCAAAATATTTTCTAAACATTCGGGCTCTGACCCGTTTTCCTACTCTCCTTTCTTTCTCTATATTGTATATATATAGGTGTCCAGACACAGGGACGCCTGGATGGAAACTCTTTCGAGTCAGACGTCTGCTGCAGCAGCTGTGGATGCTTGCAGGTTATCGGTAGACGTTTCCTTCCTTGTACTCTAGATAGGAGTTATTGTATAAACACTCGAGCCAAAGGCTCAATTGCATTTATTTATTCTTTCAGTACAGCATTCGATATGGTTGTATTATTTGGACCGAGTGTTCGGTTATTTTAGTTCCTTTATTTTCTATTTCAGTTCATTACGCATTTAATTGTGAATGTTTTAAATTTGTGCACTAAAAAGAGTAGTTAGATAAAAGTTTTTAACGGCCACCTAATAGGATATTAGTAATTAAATGGATTTTCGACAGTGATGCTAAGAATGATCCATATGAAACTCCTGTTTTAATTTATATTGGAGTGATCGCCCGGTATCTTATTAGGCGGGTTGTTACAGATGGTATCAGAGCATCAGGTTCTAGTGTCCTTAGGAATCTGTGCGGACGTACTACGCTTTCAGCGTTGCTCTCGATTTGTTATAGAGCCTCAGGAATAGGATTGTTGATTTCTACTGTGAGATTTCATTCTCCTGCCATATCATGAGATTATAGAAATCTTTTGCGCGCTCGTTTGAGAATCGTGTGCGGAGCTTGGATGGCAGCAGGAGGTGAGGCTTAGCTAGTGCAGCTGGTAGAAGGTTGGGATGAGTACCTTAGTAGAAGTTACTCTCTCTATGGTAATTGTTAAGGATTATCTCAATGACTGCTAAAGCATAGTAGTTCGAGTACCATAGTGCCGCCGTAGCAGGGTGTGGTACTAAAGTTGGATTTCCCCGTGGAGATAAGGAGTAGAAAGGGATCTTACGGATAGTTCTAACCGTGAGTCCCCATGAATAAGCAGGACGAGAAGAATGCAGTTTTGGGAATTATTCGCCTAAGGTTTAGCCAGAGGCCGACGGTGAATAAGGATGAAGATGTTGTTATGAGTTTTACCTCAATCAAGGAGGTATATTGGCATGACTAGATAAAGTCGCGGTATTAGTTAGCCCTAGACCCGTGTGTGTATTTTGGGTTGTGGCGGTCTCGATAACATTATAATATGTGATTATGTGTTTTCCGCAATAGCGGAATCTTATTTTTCTTCGTTCGCCATAGAGGCGGGCGATTATGTTTTGTATATATACGTATACGGTATATGGTGTAACGGGGCGATAGCAGGCTAATGATGGCAAGTCTATCGTGTCCGCAGTTCCTGGAGGGAACATGTCGTTATTGTGGTATCTCACCTTGATACAGGTTGAGTACACCTTTGTTAGTATGGATTTATGGAACCTCGATAAGCAGAGGCTTCCTTATTATTGGATGGTATACGTGGGAACCTTATAGATACAATTTAAGGCCCACAGAATCGTTGTTGAGCGGTAAGATTTAGCTCAGTATTAGTTTGCGCAAGGACTTAGGAATGAGTGCGAGCGCAGGGTGGTATGACTCTTAGTTAGAGATAGGAGTTCCAATCACCTTTTGTTGGATTAGGGGATAGGGATATCCCGGTTGCATGTTTAAATGACTGAACTCCACAACCAACGAAGTCAAGGGTTAATGTGTGGAGGGGTTCCTTGTTTGGATTTCGCTTTGCGAGACACTCCACACATGACTCTTAACGGCGTCGGGAGTGGGGAGCTGTTATGGAATGCTAGGATGTTGATCTTGTGGAAGGGTCTTATAGTGTGGATTAACCACTATAGGCTATGAGCCACACTAAGTTAATATGCTTATGGAAATATTGTGCTATGGAAAAGCACTAAAGTGGTCCCTTCGCCACAAATGGGTGGGTGAGGTTGGACTTAGAGAAATTTATTTGAGGACAATAGTCAGGCCTTAATGAAAAGGCAAGTTTCGAGGAGCTACATTTTTGGGTATCGTGTTCGTGACACTTTCTACAGAAAGTGGGCACTTGATTAGTTAGGTTTCCTTCTGTATGGGCGGAAGGATAAGATAGTAGGAATGCGTTCATAGGCTAGCCTAGTAGGATTTAGGACGTCCCGCTTCTGTGCCTTGGGTCGTTATATCTCGATGACCGACTACGCGAGGGAGTAGTGTAACGGGAGGGTTCCTTGTTTGGATTTCGCCTTGGCGAGACGTCCCACGCATGAAACCAAGCACTTGTCGGGAGTAGAGAGAGGCCTTGGGCACTAGGGACATACTTAGGACTATATTAGTTTCGAATAGGTAGGGTAGCGCATAGATCGTAGCATTTTTAGGATATAGGTTCGCCAGTATTAGCAGCGCCGAGGTTAGGAGTATTGAAATGCGCGGGTTCGGAGGACCCATAGGTGAGTATTACACCGAGGAAAGGAGATCCTTATTGGGAGAGAGTGATGCATGTCAGATGTTCGTAATGTATGTGCTGATATGCACAAGTTAGAAAGGTGTATGGGCACCTTGGTAAGGTAGTTTGATGTACCGCCTAGCTAAGATAGGAGTGGTATACAAGGTTGAAGTTCATGCCGTTAGGCATTATAGATGATGGGTATTCTGTGACGTATAAGAGTCACTTTGCGATTGTGGTAGTCGTGTAGCACATGGTTGGGAACCGTTGGGTTAGTATTGTTTCCCTTGAGGTATTAGGATTTGGAGTGATCCTAAGATTTGTGGTGTAGGTCGCATCTGAATTTTGAGGACGAAATTCCGTTGTAAGGGGGGGAGTGTAATAACCCGTCCTTTTTGGAGACGATTAAATCCCATAATTAAGTATAATTTGGAATTTGAAGAATTTCTCGAAATAGTGATTTCTGGGATTTTCGAGGATTTAATGATTTTCGAAGGGTGTTATTAATTATTTTGGGACCATATAGGTCGAAATATTTTATTTATATGTCGCCACGGAGTATAGCGACAGAAGATGTGAGATTTTGAGTAAGAGCACCGCATTTAATTATTTTGGATTAGAATAGTAACTTGCGGTCAAGTACCTCAGATGGAAATTTCGACTGCGCCACGAGTTCCGGAATGTCCGAGATAGTCGGAAAAGAGTGTCCGATTGTCGAAATTAAGTTCCGGGAAATTTTGGAGTTAAATAGGCTCGTAATTGGGTAAACGAGTCGTTTTTGGGATTTTAGGGTTAAAAACCCCTTCTCTATATATATAGAGATAGAGAGGGAAGAAAGAAGAAAGAAAAGAAGGAAGAGAGAGAGAGAGGGAAGAAGAAGAAAAAGGGGGAGATTCCGGTCGGCCTCCGCGGGATTCGGCTCGAGGACGTCGGATTGTATCCACGAGGCAAGTGTTTACTTGCTTTATTTATTTTTGAGCATAAATATCTCATATCATTGTTGGTATAACATACCCTAATGATTTTGGGTTGGGTATTCGTGAATAAAACGGGTTTTCGGGAGATAAAACGAATAAACCCCTAAAATTGGTAAATTGGAGATTTTAGTAATTAACCAAATATATTGGGTGATTCCGGGTCATGGGATGTTTAGGACCCGTATTATAAGTGTATTTGTTGTTGGTAGAAGTTGTAGGCCGTTGGGTGGAGAGATGGAAGCTTGGGGGAAGCTTCCATGGCCGAATTAGCTTCTCGGAGAAGAAGCTGCCCGACTTGATCGATCGATCGATCATCGGGAGTCGATCGATCGAAGCCTTCGATCGATCGACGGCCATGGGTCGATCGATCGACCCCTGCTGAAAAGGAACAAATTCCTTTAGGGTGATTTGGAAGGGACAGATTCCATTTCATCTTGCTTTGAGGATAATTAGGTAATAACCTAGGGGACCCTTTTAGGACTTTATGGTCCATAACTCAAGGTAAGTGAGGAGGGTAAATTATGGGTTTTAAGTATATAACCCTTAATCTATATTTTCGAGGAAAATAGAGTAATTGTAGAATTTGCTGGATTTAGGGTTCCTACTTTTAATTGGGGACTTCTAAACGATTATTTGGACTAGGTATAGTCTTGGGGTTTAAGGAAATGAAATCCTTAACCCATTAAGTTAAAGTTGTTCGGGTGAGGTAAATCCTGAGAATATTTCTTGTAGGCTTATAAGCCTATATAATTATGTTTATAGAAGGCATCATTATATCGATTATCGTTAAGTATATCCTAAGAGTTAATCAGGATAATTTGGGGTATATATATATATATATTGTTGAAGACAGAAAAATGGCCGCGCTCCGTAGAGCTTGTCCTCCTAACCAAAGGAGGTTGGCTACTTATAGCACTTTTGCTCCGTAGAGCGCTCCGTAGAGCTTATCCTCCTAACCAAAGGAGGTTGGCTACTTATAGCACTTTTGCTCCGTAGAGCTTGGCTCCGTAGAGCATGGCTCCGTAGAGCATGGCTCCTTAGAGCAGTCTTCTTGGTTGATCCTGTAACATCCATAGGTTGATCAGCGAGCAATTTTTGTTTCTCAGGAGTATTAAGATCAGTAAACTCTGCTATAGCTTGTATTAATGGCATGTCGGTATGCATGGTATGGGCCTGGAAACACAGCCTCCTTCTTCTATTTGCTTTAATTAATGCCACTGCCAATTTTTCCAGCTTTGGGTATCTGATCTCTGCACCTCTTCTTTCGTTTTTGGGGATCGCAACCCTAAAAGGGCTTTGATCTTGTCTGGATTTGCTTCAACGTCTCGTTGGTTGATGATGTACCCGAGGAACATTCCTTCCCGTACTCCAAATGTGCACTTCGTCGGGTTGAGTTTCATTTGGTATTTATCCAGTTGATCAAAAGTTTGACTCAAGTCAACCAAATGATCAGCAGCTTTCTTGCATGTCGTCAACATAGACTTCCATACTGCAACTGATTTGCTCGGCAAAAACCTTGTTCATTAGCCGCTGTTATGTCGTTCCCTGTCTTCAGGTTTCATTTTGATCTGGTGTTAGCCAGAGTAAGTATCCATGAGCAACTCGTGTCCCGAGGTAGCATCCACTGCCTTGTTGATATCGGTGAAATCAACACACATTCTTCATTTATTGTTTTTCTTCTGCCCGATGAGGAGATCTAGATGTCTCTCTTGCTCGGTCTTCATTTCCTCTTGTATAGCTTGATTCTTCTCGGGGCTGGATACTCTTCTTCTCGTATGTCATGTCAATAAGTGGCTCAGCTTCTATCCACTTAGTAAAATAATCTACTGTGATGACGAGGTATTTGAATCTTCCTCGAGTCGTCGGCAATGGTCCAACCAAATCAATCCCCATATGGCAAATGGCCAAAGGGAGTTATGGGTGTCAACAATGCTTGTGGAATTCTTCGGATGGAGGAAAAACGTTGGCACTCGTCACATTTCTTGGCATAGGCTTATATAGTTAGCTCTCATCGTCGGCCAGTAGTATCTCTGCGTCATCACCTTTTGCAAAAGTGTCCGACCTGCTACATGGGCTCCACAGGACCCTTCATGGATCTCTTTAATCAATTCTTTCACCTCGGAGGAATGTACACATCTTTGCAACCCTGCCATAATTCCTCGTCTATACAAAATACCATTAATTAATACATACCGAGCAGCTTTAAACTTCCATTTCTAGGCAGCGAGATTATCCTCCGGTAATTGCTCCTCCTTAATATATGCTCCGACTTTCTAATACTTCAATTGGTATCGTTCTTCGCAGCTCGGTACAAGTAGCTGATGCTAATTGGGCCAATGCGTCTGCTTTAGCATTCTCCGTCCTCGGTGTCCTCACCAATTGAATAGCATCAAATTCTGTCAATAACTCCATCACCTTTGCATGGTACTTGACCATCGACTCTCCATTCACTGCATATATTCCCATCATTTGATTCAATTAATTGAGAATCACTGAAAACAATTACTTGCCGTGCCTCCATGACTTTCGCCAAATGAAAACCTGCTATCATAGCCTCATACTCAGCCTCATTATTGGAAGCTTTGAATTGGAATCTCAAGGCATACTCCATGTCAATATCATCTGGGGTGTTTAAAACAATCCCTGCTCCACAACCAGCTGTGCAAGATGATCCATCTACATATAATCTCCATGTAGGTACCTCGTCTTCAAATTTATGGTCTGACAGAGTTCCTCGGGGGAATACTTGTCGCTTTCTTTCATCATGTCGTGATACTTCTGAATACACCTCTTGAATTTCAATATACCTCCTGAACTTCAATATTCCTCCTGAACTTCAATATATCTCCTGAACTTCAATATATCTCCTGAACTTCAATATTCCTCCTGAACTTCAATATACCTCCTGAACTTCAATATTCCTCCTGATTAGTCGGGGTTGAATTTGATGCTCGACTGCATGATGATATAAGAATGTGCCACCAAATGAACAAATATATCTGTAATATAAGCCCCCAACTGTGGAATGTGAACTTTGAATGAGATTTATCGACCAATACCAACCGGAGTTGGATTTTATCTACCAACCGGAGTTGGATTTTTTCTACCAACCGAAGTTGGATTTTGTCTACCAACCGGAGTTGGATTTTTTCTACCAACCGGAGTTGGATTTTGTCTACCAACCGGAGTTGGATTTTATCTACCGATCAGAGTTGGTGGTAATTGATAATAAATGATGAAGACTTCCTCGGAGCTGACCAACAGATTGTTGGGAATAAGATAATATAAATACTGGAGACCTCCTCGGCGCTGACCAACAGATTTGTTGGGAATAAGATAATATAAATGGTGAAAATCTCCTCAGCGTTGACCAACAGATTCGTTGGGAATAAGATATAATAAAAATGCTGGAAATCTCCTCAGCGTTGACCAACAGATTCGTTGGGAATAAGATATAATAAAAATGCAGGATACCTCCTCGGCGATGACCAACAGATTGTTGGGAATAAGATATAATAAATTCTGGAGATATCCTTGGAGCTGAATAAGATATAATAAATGCTGGAGACATCCTTGCTGAAATGAGAATAGAATATGCATCCAAATAGATATAAAGAATAATTAAAAATAATAAAGTGCTTCGCCGATCCGTCGAGGTAGAATCATATAATGCCGAACAAGAATAAGATCTTTCAGAACATAAGAATATGGCCGAGAACTTTGCTGGGCCTGCATATAAATAAGAATTACCCCGACCAACTATCCATTGGGGGTGAAATATAATAAATGTTATAGTTCTCCTCAGAGATGAATATGATAATAAGTATCTCGCCGTGCTCCATGTTGAGATGAATATAGAATATGAATCCCAATGGGTATATAGAATCATTTGTGCTGGAGCAGATATCTGGGCAATAATAAAATCAATAGTTCCTCGCTGAGGTGAAATTTCATACTGCCGAGCTATGATAATATTTTTCAGAAGAGTAAGATTATTTCCGAGCATTCGTCGGAGTTGAATCTTGTACCTGTAAAAATTAATATCGTGCTCTACCATTTGTGTTGGCTGAATTGATTAGTCATGAGAATAATTTACTCATCCAATCAATATATGATATGTATATGCTTGAGAAATAAAAATATTAATTTCAAAATATCAGGGGTACTTAGCATTTCTTAATACCTCAAGATTCTAGTCCTGCCGACAAACAGCATGGATGTTGCCGACCAACATTTAAGGATACCTCAAATTATAGAATATATGGTTGGATGACCAGAATATCTCGAATCTTTAGATCAAAAAATAATAACATTCAATGTAAAATTTAAGCCTTAAGAATGTTAATTAAACGAATAACTATATAATCCAATAGATCATGTGATTTCGACAAAGAAACCTTGTGATGTGATGAACGAGGGGCCAAAATATTAAATTTGTGCCCAGAGTCTTGATATGGTCATGATTATTTTACTGATCCTCTTTTACAAGAGGTGGGTAATGATTTTTCAGGTGAGAAAAAATTATTTTTTATATTGATCCCTTCATATTCCCAATTTGGAGAGATAAAAATATGGTGAATGATTAAAGTTATTACCAAATAAAAAATCAATCAATTTGACTTTATTGACATAGATGGAAAATGAACCAAATTAAGTATATAATTCATAAAAGTGAATGCAAAGAGACTCAAACTTGAAGAGAGAGAGAATATATATGGGTCATGATTTCCATGAGAAGACTTTTCATTGTCTTTAACCTTTTCCCATTCTTTTATTAAAAATATGATGGGAATTTGAATAGACCTCAAAGATCTTACAAAATTTATTTCAAAATCAACAATGAAAATGATCAAATCTTATCATCGTCGTATATATTGGCATATGTAATCATTTAAAATATTTATTCCATGATATAAAATTAAAACTTGAGAATCAAGCAAAGAGTTATGATTTATGAAATCTACTATTTTTCAGATTTCTAAATAAGAATTAATCTAACAGTTATGATTTAAAAATCATGATATGCAACAATTTGCAGATAAAAATTGGACAATTAATTTATGTATATAAACATAAAAATCATGATCGAATCAAAACATGTATGTATGATTGATTATACGTAGAGAAAATAAAAACTTAGCTTTTGGTGGAGAACAACGCTTGTAACACGTTCCCACAGACGGCGCCAATCTGTTGAAGACAGAAAATGGCCACTGCCATTTTAGTGGCGTCAACAGCAGATAAATGATGAGGATGAGATTGAAGATGAAGATAAAAATTCACATCAAACATATATGAGACAAAGATTTTTAAAGTGGTTCGGCTAGGAATAAAGCCTACGTCCACTGTTATGTTATTGCTGAGTGTTTGTGGAATTCTTGATTACAAGTTCTCTCAAGAAATTCCGGTCCCCTTGAATGAGGATGATACAAGGTATTTATAGCCTTGAGGCTGTACATGAAAGGGTCGATACATTAAATGATATACATATGAAAGGGTAATACATTTAATGCCCTTAGACTTGTGCGTCAAGGATAATCATTTAATGAACCAGTTGGACTGTTCGTTATCTGGCAATCAATGCTGTGGCCGAGATGCAGCTCGGACCGTCTGAGTAACTCGGGTATGTTGATCTTCCTGGTATTCAAGAGTTCCTCGGAGAGGTATGTTCCTCGGAGCCTGTGAGTTCCTCGGAGAGGTCTATTCCTCGGAGCCTGTGAGTTCCTCGGAGAGGTCTGTTGTTGCCATGTAGATAGCCAGGTGTCTTCGTATGATTGGTCCACGTCAGCAGATTAAATTTGGTATCAACATATATATATATATATATATATATATATATATATATATATATATATATATATATATATATATATATATATATATATATATATATATATATATATATATATATATATATATATATATATATATATATATATATATATATATATATATATATATATATATATATATATATACTTCATTTAGAGAAGAATAGTATCATTGGAGATATCCAATAAATCCTTAGAATAGGATTAAAGTATATAGTGATTATTAAAGTAAGAAATACTTTGGATTTAGAATCATGCAACTATGAATGCATGATTACGATTCCTGGAGGGAATCTTTGGGATATTTAGTCATCGCTAGATGCTATAGGCCACTAAGGCCGTTCATATATATTCTAGGAAGAATATATCGGATATATGTATACTGTGTGTTTTAGGTATATATATATATGTTGATGGAAATGATTTTGAAAATATATAAATGGAAAGAGAAAAAGAGAAATGTTTTTCATAATTAATAAAATATGGATTACACACCTCTCTAAATCGCTATCATTTGGGAAGTTGCGTTCGTATGGTGAAGCCCCCTGGCTAATGATGCAGGGTGGATATAGTCCTATAGGCCATGTGAGCGTTTGTTGTTATATTTTCTGCGCTAGTTAGGAGATTCCGGGTGTGGTCTTGACTATCCCGCAGGCACATGGTCGCTTCCCGACGTCTTTCGATATAGGATCCCAGGTTGTCTTGGAGGCCCTGGAAGATGATAGCCATTTAGGGGCGCGCACAATGGAGAAATCCGGACGGGCGGTCTTAGAACGCGTTTATTAAAGCAGTTCATAATAATGGATTTGCTTTAATTACATTTCCTGGATATAGGAAGGGAAATGGGTTATATAAAGTGGCTTCGGTAACACTTCCCGGATGGAAGAAGGGATGTGGAAGCATATGTTATGATCAAAGTATTTTTATGATAATAAAGATGTCTTTGAATACATTTCCTGAGTATAAAAAGGGGAATGGGATATTTTGATATGGAAAAGCTTTTTATGTTAATAAAACTGGCTTTTAAAAGGTATATGATTTATTAAAGCAATTCATGATAATGAATTGGCTTTTAAATACATTTCCTGGATATGAGAAGGGAAATGGAAGTTTTTGAAATGAAAAGGATAAGTATTTATGAATACTTTATGTATCAAGTAATCCTCAGTCCGGGAGATATTTATATTATCCGGAAGTATATTGTAGATGTATGTATATGTATAAATTGGGTGCCGAGGGTCTAATGAATCCCGACGATCGACCGTGCCGCATAGTAGTGTATCGGGGGGGTTCCTTGTTTGGATTTCGCTTTGCGAGACACCCCACGCACGAATATGGCACTGTGTTGAGACTGGGGAGAAGTTAATCCTTAGTGCTCTTATATTATTAAATGTTATGATATATATATTATATATCTTTCTGTACTGAGGGACTGGCGGATCTCAAAGATCGACCTTACTGCATAGTAGTGTATCGGGGGGGGGGGGGGTTCCTTGTTTGGATTTCGCTTCGCGAGACACCCCACGCACGAACATGGCATAGCGTCGAGATTAAAGTGAAGTTTGGCCCTTAGTACATTTGTTTGACTATCTAGGTTAGATAGTGGTTGGGTATTAGATTAGTTTAGCTGGGTAGCTTGACTAGGAGGTTTAAGGGATGCGCTAGGAGTGCACTGTTAGAGGAGAGGTGAGGGGTATCTCACGAGAGTGCGATACCAATTTAAATATGAGATAAAACTATTTTTTCTAAAAATAAAGCATTTATGCACTTGCAAAATATTTTCTAAACATTCGGGCTCTGACCCGTTTGCCTACTCTCCTTTCTTTCTCTATATTGTATATATATAGGTGTCCAGACACAGGGACACCTGGATGGAAACTCTTTCGAGTCAGACGTCTGCTGCAGCAGCTGTGGATGCTTGCAGGTTATCGGTAGACGTTTCCTTCCTTGTACTCTAGATAGGAGTTATTGTATAAACACTCGAGCCAAAGGCTCAATTGCATTTATTTATTCTTTCAGTACAGCATTCGATATGGTTGTATTATTTGGACCGAGTGTTCGGTTATTTTAGTTCCTTTATTTTCTATTTCAGTTCATTACGCATTTAATTGTGAATGTTTTAAATTTGTGCACTAAAAAGAGTAGTTAGATAAAAGTTTTTAACGGCCACCTAATAGGATATTAGTAATTAAATGGATTTTCGACAGTGATGCTAAGAATGATCCATATGAAACTCCTGTTTTAATTTATATTGGAGTGATCGCCCGGTATCTTATTAGGCGGGTTGTTACAGAACTCAAATGCTTCCTTTGGTGTAAAAGAATGACAATATAAGATATTGACTCAATCAATTCAACAAATCAAAGCTCAAAATGATTTTCACACCAATAACGTCCAAAATGATTTTATGCTTTTTTCAGGACTTTCAAGGAAGTGCAAACCCGTTTATATTCTCCAACCAAACTCCCTCGGATTGATTTTACGACTCTTGAGGATTGTCAGGATGGCAGAGTCACCTTTGGAGATGGGAGCAAGTCTAGCATTATAGGACGTGGTACTATCGAGTTACCTGGATTTCCTAAGCTAGAAAATGCTTTGTACGTCAAAAGTTTGAAAGCAAACCTTCTCAGCATTAGCCAGCTGTGCGACACTGACTTGGCAGTAAAGTTTGATCGGGACACGTGTAAAATCTACAATCAAGCCGGTAAGCTTTTGATACAAGGTATGAGGATCGAGGATAATTTCTATGGGACTGAGCCCACATCCTCACTTGTCTGCAACAGCGCCACGATCACTCCTATGGATCTGTGGCACCAACGTCTAGGTCACGTGAACTTTAGAGATCTCAACCGCTTAGCTAAAAATGACCTAGTACGTGGCTTACCATCTCTTGGAAAGTCAGCTTCGACCGTTTGTGGACCCTGTCAGTTGGGAAAACAAATTCGTAGTCCTCATAGGAAGTTGCATTCCATTACCACCTCTCGTGTTCTTGAGTTGATTCACATGGATCTTATGGGTCCTACTCGTACTGAGAGTCTAGGTGGTAAGAGGTACATCATCGTGATGGTAGATGATTTCTCCAGGTACTCCATTGTAGGTTTTCTGAGAGAGAAATCCGATGCTGTAGAATTTTTAACGACCAAGTGCCGTGTTTTACAAAATCAAAATGCTGTCACTATTAACAGGAGCGTAGTGACAATGGCACTGAATTCACAGAAGCAAAGGTAGACCTTTACTGTGATAGCCTCGGGATCAAACATGAGTTTTTCTGCTGTGAGAACTCCTCAGCAAAATGGGATTGTTGAGAGGAAGAATAGAACGATCCAAGAGATGGCTAGATCTATGCTTCTAGCTCGTAAAGTTTCTAGGAGATTTTGGGCAGAGGCAGTGTCTACTGCATGCCACACGGTGAATAGGGTTTATTTGCGTCCACACACACTTCAGACTCCTTATGAGTTGTGGACTGGCAAAAAGCCCAACCTGGCATATTTCCGTGTTTTTGGGAGTAAATGCTTCATCCTACGGGATAGAGAGCAATTAGGAAAGTTTGACTCCCGGAGCGACGAGGGAATATTTCTAGGATATTCATCGAATAGTAGAGCGTACCGGGTGTTTAACCTGAAGAGCTCTAAGGTTATGGAATCAATAAACGTCACTGTGCAAGATGACGAACCTTCGACGATTATTGATCCGAATCTTCAGTGTGAGGATGAGAATTGTTCTGACAGTGATTTACCTATTCCTCTCTCACACTCTGTGGACCCTACTCCTGCGCTAGGGGACACACCTGCTTGGGTTCGCAAGAGTCATGACCCTTCTGCCATTATTGGTGATCCCACTCTAGGGGTCAAGACTCGTGCTCAACTAGAGAACGTTGTTAACCATCTTTGCTACACGTCCAAAGTCGAGCCCAAGAACCATAAAGAAGCACTCAAGGATGAACACTGGATATCTGCTATGCAGGATGAGTTGCTTCAGTTTAAAAAGAATAATATCTGGGAATTAGTCCCCCGACCTAGTGAGACTAATGTGATTGGCACCCGGTGGATTTTTAAGAATAAAATGGATGAAAATGGTACCATTATCAGAAATAAGGCTAGGTTGGTCGCTCAAGGATACACACAGATAGAGGGTGTAGACTTTGGGGAGACATTTGCTCCTGTTGCGAGGCTTGAGTCCGTCCGTCTTCTGCTCGCCATCGCATGTCATCTGCGCTTCAAGGTATATCAGATGGATGTCAAGAGTGCCTTTCTGAATGGCATTCTACAGGAGGAGGTTTATGTGGAACAACCAAAAGGGTTTGAAGACCCTCAGCACCCAGAGCACGTCTACTATCTTAGGAAAGCCTTGTATGGTTTGAAGCAAGCACCCCGTGCTTGGTACGAGAGGCTTACTTCCTATCTCTTAGCTCGTGGCTTCAAGAGAGGGGGAGTAGATATGACGTTGTTCGTCAGGAGAGATGACGGTGCTATTTTGGTTACCCAGGTCTATGTGGACGACATAGTCTTTGGATCCACATGCTCCCAGCATGCTCACCACTTTGAGGAGGAGATGAAAAGTGAATTTGAGGTGAGCATGGTTGGTGAGCTTACTTTCTTCCTTGGTCTCCAGGTTCGTCAGCTAGAGGATGGGATGTTCATCTCCCAATCCAAGTATGCTAGAGACCTAGTGAAGAAATTTGGTTTAGACTCCGCTAAGCATGCACGTACACCTATGAGTACCACTACCAAGCTTAGTAAGGACACTTCAGGCAAGGACGTAGAGCAAACCTTATATCGGAGTATGATAGGTAGTCTTCTCTACTTGACTGCCAGTCGTCCCGACATCGCCTTTAGTGTTAGAGTCTGTGCGCGATATCAGGCATCCCCAAAAGAGTCACATTTACTTGCTCTAAAACGTATTATTAAATACGTGAGTGGGACTCTCTCATACGGGATTTGGTATTCCTTTGATACCGATGACCGTTTGTCCGCCTATTCGGATGCCGATTGGGCTGGGGATGTAGATGGTTGTAGGAGCACTTCTGGTGGGTGTTTCTATTTTGGTTCTTCTCTTGTCTCCTGGCTGAGCAAGAAGCAAAATTCCATCTCTTTGTCCACTGCGGAGGCTGAGTACATAGCCGCAGGGAGTTGTTGCACACAACTCTTGTGGATGAAGCAAATGTTGGAGGATTATGGGATATCACAGGACACCATGATCATTTCCTGTGACAACACGAGCGCGATACACATATCCCTCAATCTAGTTCAGCATTCGCGCACCAAGCACATCAGGATACGTGAGCACTTTGTACGACAGCTAGTTGAGGAGAAAGTCGTATCCCTGAGTTTCGTTCCCACCGACCGTCAGTTAGCCGACATTTTCACGAAACCTTTAGATGCCCTTAGATTTGAGAGTCTTAGGCAGTCTTTGGGAATTTGCACAGTTGACTGAGGGGTTGGTCTATGTCTAGAATAGGATGCTTCTTCTTGTTCATATCATATGCTTCCTATTGCTAGTCTATTTTATATCTACCATTGCTTAGTTGTACAGCTTTTATTTCTTCTTTTTGCTTTTTATATCTCTTTTGAAAAATACAAAAAGATTTTCCTTTAAGAAAAATTTTGAGAAAAGCACAAAAAGATTTTATTTTGATAAAATTTAAAAAAAAAAAAGATTTTTTCTGTTTTTGCTCCTTTTATGGATGAGCATTTAAGATAGCCAAGTCACAACTTCATTCCATTTATCCATGTGACTGTTTGATAGAGATTTGAGAGGCTACATCATTTCATCCATGTGCTTTACTTAGTATGGAGTCTTTGAGATGTAATTAGTGATATCTTCCTACATGTTTGACTCCTATATTCTTTATTGCACACATGCACGGCTATATTTGATTATTGCACTTGTCTATCTCATATTGGCTTGAGTGTTTATATCTCAATTCTGTCTATACAATGTACAATATGCGATAAAACTTGACAAGATTGGAATGCATGTAACAACCGTTTTGGTGAGACTGTGTGTTTTTGTATAACGGGGAGGGGCTGCGAAAGGTCATCATCTATCCTTTGCGCAAAATCCACCGTTAAAAAGGACCTAAAAAATGGAGGAATTTTAATATCCGAGGTCCAAAGAGGTTAAAAGAGCCCGAAAAAATTTAAAGGCAATAAAAAGCAATTCATGCCAAATATGGGCCTCTTAGGTTTCACCATCAATTCTCCAAAGTTTGAGAATTTAGAATGCCTCTATTCAAAATCATATCTGAGGGAGTTTGGTTGGAGAATATAAACGGGTTTGCACTTCCTTGAAAGTCCTGAAAAAGCATAAAATCATTTTGGACGTTATTGGTGTGAAAATCATTTTGAGCTTTGATTTGTTGAATTGATTAAGTCAATATCTTATATTGTCATTCTTTTACACCAAAGGAAGCATTTGAGTTCATTCGCTAGGAATATCCAATATTCATCGTGCACATATGTCATGTTTGTATGCTTTGATTTTCCTATCGAATTTGATCACACCACTTCATTTACGCTATCATCGACTTGGTTGCTTTGTGTTCATTCATGGTGTGATTTTATCCGTGTGACACCCCGCACTTGCTTATTTGATTTATTTCTCTTATTTGTCTATTTGGGGACATCATAAAAAGGGGGAGAATGAATTATCTTCTTATGGGGGAGATTTGAATGGTTGAGTTTGCTATGGTTGAGTTTGCTCATAAATTGGTATATATGTTTATCTCACTTCAAACTCGATATGTCACGTGGTATTTTTCTTTTTCGCATGTGTGTAGGTACTACTTTGATGATCACTGAATTGCACACCCTGATGAGAAAAGCGTTGAGATTCCTGAAAATTTGAAGACCAAATGCTGTAGTCTTATTCACTTGTACTCTTTCAGTTTTGGGTTCATGGAAGGGTAGATTTGTATAGGCATTTTTATAATATGACTTCTCCATTTGAACACGCACTTTTTCAAAAATCAATTTTTTTTTTTTTGGAAAATTGATATCTTAGAAAAATTTTGCGGAAAAGGAATACGCGATAGATTATCAAAACCTGCTCTGATACCAATTTGAGAACGTGTGTGCTCGCGTTCAAATGATCAAATGATATATAAAACCCTTTTAAAACAAACAAACCCTAAACATGCAGCAGTATGTGATTGAATAAGATGATAATCTAAGCAAGAACATTCAAACACATGCAATTAAGGAAAAAATCCCCCACAGGGGCAAAACCATTTATTTTCACTATAATTTGTAAGAAAACGGCTTACAATTGGATTACAATGAAAATACAAGTTGACTAAGAATTACCCTCAGGTATCGGATTCTGTAGTCGCGGCTGGAATTATCCCTTTCCAGTAGGACTGCAATGGCGAAGAAGAACGGTCTCCTCCACAAGGGTTGAACTGCAAAAAGTGCGTTCCTGGGTTACCAAAAGGATTCACAAATGAATGGAATTTGTGTGAATCAAAATACCTAGAGTATTGGTACTCAATAGGTGAAGACTTAGGGCTTTCTCTACTCTGAAAAACGTGTGTAGAAGTCTTAGAAAAACCACTTCCCGTAGTGGGATTAAATAGGAGAACTTGAGCCCTAAAATTCGGAACATGATCTGAACACGATCTGTTTGAAATTATCCTCGTCGGATCGGTCCGGTCTCTTTAGGCGGATCGGTCCGGTGACATCGGATCGGTTCCTTTTTGAAGGTGGATCGATCCGGTTGGCATCGGATCGGTTCGGGTTTTTAGCTTCATCGGTTCGCTATGGATCCGGAGTACACTGGCCTCACCTCAGTAGGCGGATCGGATCGGTCTCTTTAGGCGGATCGATCCGGATGAATCGGATCGGTTCTTTTATCTGGGCCGGATCGGTCCGGTCTGTTCCCTGATTCCTTTTCTACCTTTGATATTCGGATTCCGTTGATGAGCGTATGATTCTTGAATTTTCTCAACGATGTAACGGCGTACGACATATAAAATGCTAATGGACAAAAATGTCCTTACACCTTCCTTTGGGAAGTAATGGGGAGTCCTAGAGGGTGGTTTTGGGTAGACTAATGCCCTAGGATTAAATGGGATATTTAGGCTTTCCCCGAGGGCTAGTTGCTTAGGTTAATGTCCGTATGATATAGGAGATTAACCGAAGAATAAATTGGAGATAAAATGGTAAAAGTTGTGATTTTTGGGAGATACTCCTTGAGGGAGACTCACTTTGATGGTTCATGAAATTGTATGAACTTTTGGAGACTAGTTTGAGGTTTATGGCACTTCGGGTCTTAGGCCATTAATAAAATATGACACTAAGAATAAGAAATGTATATTATGGAGATGTGGTACTAATAAATAAGTACAAATGATTTTGAGAATGTAAAATTGGTTGTTTTCAAAAGGAAAAAGTAATGTTTTTCATAAATGTTAATTTATGGTTAACACCCTCTCTAAATGACATCATAAGGGAAGTTCGCGCGTGAGGTGAAGCCCCCTGGCTAGTGAATGCAGGGTGGATATAGTCCTAGGCCATATGAGCGTTTATGTTATGTTTTCTGTGATGGTTAGGTAACTTTGGGTGTGGTTATGACTAGCCCGCAGGCATATGGTCGCTTCCCGACGTCTTGCGTATAGGTGCCCAGGTGTCGTAATTGATAGGCACTGGAAGATGATGGTCATTTAGGGGCGCGTCCGGGCGGGCGGTCTTAGAATCGTTATATATATATATATATATAAGTATAACTATTCTAAATCAAGTGGGACTTGATGTATGATAAATGCCATAAAGAGCATGATGAAGTGCCATAAAGAGCACAATGAAATGCCACAAAGAGCATATGATGACGATTATATTCCTGATAAGGAAAGGATTTTTACAAAGTGTATAATGGAGATAAAATGCCACAAAGAGCATAAAAACTGTGATTATATTTCCTGATAAGGAATGGAACTATGAAATGAAGTATTGTACATGTTGAAATTGTATAGTAAACATTTGATAAAATGTTGTACCATTTATATATATATTCCTAAAGAAAGAAATGGGAATTATGTTTTTAGACGGTGAATGGATTTATTATGTTTCCTTGAGTAGCTGTAGAACATTTCCCATTTATGTATATATTAATTCTGCGCTGATGGTCTAATGGATCTCGATGATCGACCTTGCCTAGCAGTAGTGTATCGGGAGGGTTCCTTGTTTGGATTTCGCTTTGCGAGACACCCCACGCACGAATAAGGGCATAGTGTTGAGACTGGGGAGAAGTTTAGCCCTTAGTACTATGTTAAGGGAAATTAAATTAAATGAATAAATATATCATTATTGTACTTAGGGTCTAATGGATCTCGATGATCGACCTTGCCTAGTAGTAGTGTATCGGGGGGTTCCTTGTTTGGATTTCTCTTTGCGAGACACCCCACTCACGAATAGGGCGTAGTGTTGAGAATGGGGAGAAGTTAGTCCTTAGTACTTAGGTTAACTAGAGCATCATCATGGATATTGCGCTAGGTTGCTTTTAGATTGAGAGGCGAGAAATATTATTGTTAACTGCGAGAGAACTATGCACTTAACTGTCATGCATTTTAGTCACATGGGAATCATATCAAACCGGGCCCTGACCCGTCTATATTTCTATGTTTTTGCATACTCCTTTTCGTACAGGTGCTCTACCCCATGGACACTCGTATTTACATTTCCATTCCGGTTGTCATGGAGCTACGGCATATTGCGGATGTTGTAGGTCATTTGTATTAGACGCTTCTTTCCATTGTACTCTAGTTTTGTTCAGTTTATTTATTCGGGCGTGTTGCCCAACTGTTGCACTCATTTATTATAGTGTAATATTGAATTGTAATACTCGGTGTAACTTATTTTATTGGTCTGTTCACCGACAGCTTATTCGGTGATTATTTATTATATTGTCATTCTTCATTCGTTGATTTTTGATACCCAGCGTTTTTGCAAATGGGATTGTCTAATTGTTTTCTTTTACTTACTAAATTTTTAAATTGACAGTCCATTTTCCAAAATAATTGGTGGTTATCTCGTACTATTATTTTAATCGACAGTGATGCTGAGAATGGACCATCTATGATTCCTGTGATTATTAGAGTATTGGGCTGGCCACCTATTATTTTAGTAGGCAAGTTGTCACAGATGGTATCAGAGAATTAGGTTCTAGAGTCCTTAGGAATCTGTGCGGACGTATTTCGCTTTCAGCGTTACTTCTGACTTGATATAGAGCCCTAAGATTAAGATCGTTGATTTCTCTGGTGAGAATTCATTCCCCTGCTATGATATGAGAACCCCGAAAATCTTTTGCGCGTTCGTGTGAGACTCGTAAGTCGTCAGATGATGGGCATCAAGGGAGGCCGCTGTGAACGCATCGTGTGACGGGATTACTAAGAGCTGTGACCCATAGTCGGGGATGAGGGCCGCTTTAGAGGATGCTCCCTTTGTAGCATTATCTTATATTGCTACCGTGACTACTAAGTATAGTAGGTATAGTTTTCCAAATAGCGCTGCCAGCGGAGAGTGGTACTAAGCTTGGGACTCCAAGCGATGCCAAATTGAAGATGAGGGTTCCTTGACAGGGACCACATGTTGAAGTTCGGTCGGATGGAGGAAGTGTAACCTCATCTGGATAGAGTATAAGGCCCGAGAGTTTTGGCCTAGAAAGGGGTATAGAAGTGCCCAGGTGCGAAGATTGGAGGAAAATCTTTCACCCAAAGGAGTAAAGTTGTAGTGGCAAAAATGGTAGTCGCCCAACTTTGGTGGAGCAAGAAGTTTTGCTCATAGAGAAACCCGTTAGATGTTTTCAACAACAAGTTTCTCTAGGATGTCCGGAATGACGAGAAGGTAGATTCTCAAGTATTCACGCAAGGTTCGGTTAGAGGCCGACAATGAATAAAGGGTGTTACGATTAAGGAAACTGTGCACCGAAATAAGGATGTTATAAGGAAGAGAGAGCCCTTCAGTGGAAATGATAGGCTCAAAAGTAAGTGTTGCTAACACTTCAAGAGAAGTAGTGTTCGTGAGACCCCATCGGTGGACATCCACCCGGGGAAGACTCATTGAGCTAAGGTCGGGGAGGTTAGTAGAATGTTCTCTTTACTAAAGAAGTTAAGGGAACTACGCGAGTAATCGCTAGAGTAGCTAGAGATGGAGGTAGATTGGTTCGGATGAGACTAGAATATGTGTCTAGGAACCATTAGAGGTGGCCAAGGAGATTGGAAAGTATGTTGACGGGAATTTCCACCTAGTTGAGGGTGGAGCATTTCCTTTTGATAAGAAGGAATAGTATTGTATTTACCCAAGTGTCGGGTGTGTATATCGAGTTTGTGGTAGTATCGATATTCTTATAGTGAGTATATCTATATGTCTTCCAGGGTAGGGAAGTTCTATAATTTTCTTTCACTCGTTATGGGGCGAGTGATGATATGTATGGTATGTGCTACTTGTATTATATGTATTATACGAGTAGAGATGTTCTTAGTTTGGTGGGTGCGATAGCAAGCAAATAAATCGCGAGGCTATCCTATTTCTAGCTCTAGAGAGGAGCTAGTTGTTCTATAATATCTCTCCTGGATACAGGTTGAGACTTTATAGAGGTGGTTTACGGTATATAGGTAGTTTCCGTTTTTATTTTTTTTGCTTTGTTTGTCTTGTTTGATTATTTACTCGCTTTACTTATGTATGATATTACCTTATCTCCATGACCAACAAGTTAAGGGGATTGTGTCGGAGGGGTTCCTTATTAGGATTTCGCTTTGCGAGACACTCCGCGCATGAACCTTAACGACGTTAGAAGTGGAGAGATGCTGCATTTTCTTCTTTTCTTTCTTTCCTTTCTTTCTGTTGGTTAAGTGCTGGGTTGGAAGGTTTAGCCAAGAATCACGTAATTGAGTGATTAAAGGGCTAAGTTAAAGTGCGCGATATGAGCACTGTGATAGTTTTTCCTCTGATCGATGTGGGGAAGACTAAGATATGAAAGTCGAATAGAGACTTATGGTTATGCCTTAATGAGAAGGTCATCTATAAAAAAATGTATGTGTGTATTTCGAGATAAAGTGTTGGTGGCATTTTACAGAAAGTGAATGCCAGATTTGTTAAATTTTCAGTTAATTGAGATGGTAGGACTTAGAAGTAGAAATGCATTGGTAGAGTTACGAGTTAGAAATTTCAGTGATCCCGATCATGTGTCTTAGACCGTTACTTCTCGACGACCGACGATGCGAGGTAGTAGTGTAAGGGAGGGTTTCTTGTTTGGATTTCGCCTCGGCGAGACGTCCCACGCATGAATCCAAGCGAATGTCGGAAGTCGGGAAAGGTCTTGGACACTAGGGATATAGTTAGGATAATACTTATACGATTAGATTAGGATTTAGATTGGCTTTAGGATTATTTGGACGTAAGGCCCTTAAGGCATATAGTACTGTTTTAGGAAGGCGGTAGGGAGTTGACCACAATAAGTTTGTGGGTTAACTCTAAGTGAGATTAGGTCCCTAGAACGAAGATAAGTATGGGATCATGAGTGATTCAGAATGGTAGGCCATAGATAATGGGGCCTTTCTTAGATAGAGTGTTACGTTGATAACCTATCTTCCGAGGAGTTGAAGTATGAGTTGACTTTTACTCCTGCACTCGTGTTGTTAAGATCGAGAGTGGATTTAACGAATGAGTCTTTGCCAGGAACGGGAAGTATTAATACGGGAGCATGGACCCATTGTTTATGCGTCTCGCAAACTTGAATTTTATGAGAAGTATTATTCCCCGCTTGATTTAAAGTGTGTAGCGGTAGTACTCGCCTTAAAGGAATGGAGGCACTATTTCCTGGGCAGGAAATTTGGTCTTTTCACGAGCAACAAGTTAGAAGTCGTGAAGGACTATCAATTGGATATTCCCTTTCGCTAAGGAAATGCGAATGGGAGTAGTAAATGCGCCGAGTAGAAACTTTCGAAGAGATTAGTTATGGCATGGAATGCCAAGCAGGATGAGCTTCACCGAGGGGACGCTATAATAAGAGCGTTCATGTCCGTGACTGGCCAATTTACCTACTAGTGTGAAGAGACTAGTGGTGGAATGTGGTAGGATGGGAGTAGTAGCTTTTCTGGATCGAATTTTCGTACGATAGTTCGGATTATTTTCTATAAGGATGGTGCAGTGAGTGTGGCCTAGTGTAGTTATTCCCTAGCAAGGGTATAACGTAATTCGGGAAGAAAGGAAATTTGTGCCGAGATGTGTAGGTATCTCCTTCCGTAATAGAAAGGTAGGATCGATAGTTCATGAGGAACAATTTGGTGCTATGTTAGAGCACAGAGATGTAGACTAAGATCAAATAGCGATGACCTTAGTCCGAGTCCAATAGGGACGCCGTACTACCGAGGGGTTTGCTAGGAATGGTAGAACGATAGTTTAATATAATATACCTTTATATGGTTATATTGTATGCCTGAATTTTGAGGGAAAAATTCCCTTCTAAGGGAGGGAGTATGTAATAACCCAGGTTTTTTTGAGCGGCTATTTTATATTATTTTGCCCGATGAGCTATTTTTTATAAAATAGGGATAGTTGGAGTAAATATTATTTCCCGTGAGACTTAGGGATAATATTTACTATGTTTTGTCTATTTACCGTTATGAGAATGTAAATAGCATTATATTGTGATATATTACGTCGTTATATGTAAAACGACGGTTATGACTCATATTTAAATTGGAGTATAATTAATGAAATAAAATGCAATTGGGAACACAAAAATAGTTCACGTTATTCCGAATGCCAAAATAGGGAGTCCGATTGTTTTTAGAATAGCCGAGATAGTCGAAATAAGTGCCATGTTGTATTTTTGGGTTTCGGGCACTTTTGACGCATTACGACTCAATTATGTGGATACGAGTCATTTTAATGTGTATTAGCAATTAAAAAGAGGGTATTTATGTTTTAAGACCCGTTTAAGTTCCCCCACCCCTTTTCTTTCTTCATTTGTGTTATAAGCCAAAGGAGAGGGAGAGAGAGAGAGAGAGTTGGGAGAAATGGAGAAAAAGAGAGAAATGGAGATTTGAGGCCGGAAATCATTGCCACCGGAGGAGGATCCGAGACTACAACCTCGAGGCAAGTTTTTTACTTGCTAGATGTTGATTTAATGTGATAAATTGCATGTGTAGTTAAGTTTTGGAGATTTAAACCCTAAATGGGTTCTTTGTTGATTTTGATGATTTAACCCTTAAATCTTAGTTTTAACTTGATTTGAGGAATATATTGATGTTATAAATTGTGTAGAAGTGATTTGGGAGAATAAATTTTAGTTGTTGTTGGAAGAAATCAAAGATTTGAGGTTTTGGGAATTTTAGGGTTCTTGAACCCGTAGCCCAAACTGGGCAAAATTGCAGGACCGAATCGATTCGGCCCAAGGTCGAATCGATTCGGATAAGGGGAAGGTTACAGGTCTGGCAAACCGAATCGATTCGGGATAGGACCGAATCGATTCGGATATTGCAGAAAGACAGTTTTTACTCACCGAATCGATTCGGCTTTTAAGCGAATCAATTCGCAAGGGCGAATCGATTAGTCCCTAGGGGCGAATCGATTCGGTTGCCCTGTTTTTGTGGGATTTTTCCTAGTTTGATTTTTAGCCCTTTTTCTTTTAGGTCCAAGGTTTAGGGACCTTCCTTTGGGAAGTAATGGGGAGTCCTAGAGGGTGGTTTTAGGTAGACTAATGCCCTAGGATTAAATGGGATATTTAGGCTTTCCCCGAGGGCTAGTTGCTTAGGTTAATGTCCGTATGATATAGGAGATTAACCGAAGAATAAATTGGAGATAAAATGGTAAAAGTTATGATTTTTGGGAGATACTCCTTGAGGGAGACTCACTTTGATGGTTCATGAAATTGTATGAACTTTTGAAGACTAGTTTGAGGTTTATGGCACTTCGGGTCTTAGGTCATTAATAAAATATGACACTAAGAATAAGAAATGTATATTATGGAGATGTGGTACTAATAAATAAGTACAAATGATTTTGAGAATGTAAAATTGGTTGTTTTCAAAAGGAAAAAGTAATTTTTTTCATAAATGTTAATTTATGGTTAACACCCTCTCTAAATGACATCATAAGGGAATTTCGCGCGTGAGGTGAAGCCCCTTGGCTAGTGAATGCAGGGTGGATATAGTCCTAGGACATATGAGCGTTTATGTTATGTTTTCTGCGATGGTTAGGTAACTTTAGGTGTGGTTATGACTAGCCCGCAGGCATGTGGCCGCTTCCCGACGTCTTGCGTATAGGTGCCCAAGTGTCGTAATTGATAGGCACTGGAAGATGATGGTCATTTAGGGGCGCGCCCGGGCGGGTGGTCTTAGAATCGTTATATATATATATAAGTATAACTATTATAAATCAAGTGGGACTTGATGTATGATAAATTCCATAAAGATCATGATGAAGTGCCATAAAGAGCACAATGAAATTCCACAAAGAGTATATGATGACGATTATATTCCTGATAAGGAAAGGATTTTTACAAAGTGTATAATGGAGATAAAATGCCAGAAAGAGTATAAAAACTGTGATTATATTTCCTGATAAGGAATGGAACTATGAAATGAAGTAGTGTACATGATGAAATTGTATGTTAAACATTTGATAAAATGTTGTACCATTTATATATATATATATATTCCTAAAGAAAGAAATGGGAATTATGTTTTTAGACGGTGAATGGATTTATTATGTTTCCTTGAGTAGCTGTAGATGATTTCCCATTTGTGTATATATTAATTCTGTGCTGAGGGTCTAATGGATCTCGATGATCGACCTTGCCTAGTAGTAGTGTATCAGGGGGGTTCCTTGTTTGGATTTCGCTTTGCGAGACACCCCACGCACGAATAAGGGCATAGTGTTGAGACTGGAGAGAAGTTTAGACCTTAGTACTATGTTAAGGGAAATTAAATTAGATGAATAAATATATCATTATTGTACTTAGGGTCTAATGGATCTCGATGATCGACCTTGCCTAGTAGTAGTGTATCGGGGGGTTCCTTGTTTGGATTTCGCTTTGCGAGACACCCCACGCACGAATAGGGCGTAGTGTTGAGAATGGGGAGAAGCTAGTCCTTAGTACTTAGGTTAACTAGAGCATCATCATGGATATTGCGCTAGGTTGCTTTTAGATTGAGAGGCGAGAAATATTATTGTTAACTGCGAGAGAACTACGCACTTAACTGTCATACATTTTAGTCACATGGGAATCATATCAAACCGGGCACTGACCCGTCTATATTTCTATGTTTTTGCATACTCCTTGCCGTACAGGTGCTCTACCGCATGGACGCCCGTATTTACATTTCCATTCCGGTTGTCATGGAGCTACGGCATATTGCGGATGTTGTAGGTAATTTGTATTAGACGCTTCTTTCCATTGTACTCTAGTTATGTTCAGTTTATTTATTCGGGCGTGTTGCCCAAGTGTTGCACTCATTTATTATAGTGTAATATTGAATTGTAATACTCGGTGTAACTATTTTTATTGGTCTGTTCACCGACAGCTTGTTCGGTGATTATTTATTATATTGTCATTCTTCATTCGTTGATTTTTGATACCCACCATTTTTGCAAATGGAATTGTCTAATTGTTTTCTTTTACTTACTAAATTTTTAAATTGACAGTCCGTTTTCTAAAATGATTGGTGGTTATCTCGTACTATTATTTTAATCGACAGTGATGCTGAGAATGGACCATCTATGACACATGGGATTATTAGAGTATTGGGCTGGCCACCTATTATTTTAGTAGGCGGGTTGTCACACATTGGAAATTCATGGATGTAACACATTATCAGGTATTCTTCCACAATTCAATTTTCTCCAAGGATTACAACCTCTTGATTAGCTTTATGTGGGATGATGCAATTCCTTAGAGCATGTGTTTGAATCTGAAGCCAATAGGGCAGTTGAGGCAAGTGATGAGAATAAGATCAACCTATTTCCTTATTTGAGATTATCAAAACTAGAGAAATTGCCTCTACTGAAACACATATGGAATGCCCCCATGAGTAGACTTTTATACCTACATGACTTACAAAAAGTATATACTCATTGTTTTGTCTTTTCCCTTTATCATGTTGCCCTTATATTTTGGCTAGTCCAATTGGCAAAATTGAGGAGGATTTTTCCAAATCAGTGTACACCTGGTGCAAGCATATGGTGAAATCCCCCTAAGTAGGATATGGGTTGAGAAAAGACAAAATCACATTGACAATAACATTAATATTTTCTTTATGTGGCTACTTTGTTCCAATGTACATTATTTGTATAAACAATTCTACTTCCTTTTGTTTTTTCATCTCTTAATATTCTATTTTAGTATCTTTTGTTACACTAACATGTTGCCGATATTTTTTGTGTGATTTAGGCTCATCCTTATTTCTTGCAAGTGAAAGCTGCAGAGAATAGTAGGATGCGGACATAATAGCGACTTTGGAAGTTTTGGATTGTTACTCTTAATTGCCGAGATAGCGATTTAATAAGATCTTTTTCAATTCTTATTAATATTGTTGGGGTAGGACAAAGGGTTTAGGAATTTTCACCAATACGTGAACACTCAGGCCAATATACAATTGATACCAATGCAAAGTATGTATAAATGGGGAGAGGAAGGTCCTTTTATATGTAAACTTGAACTAAACCAACTTCGATATCTTAAAACACATCATGCCCCGAACCCATGAAAAATGGGTGTTGCAATTGCCATCATTAAGGCCTTAAATTGGGAGAAATTACAAATTTCTTTGTTGTGGAATGATTTTAAGGAAATTATAGTGATAGGGATTTATCTAATAAGAGTAAGTGAGAATAGAATGAGGGGTATTAAGGAAAGGTCAAAGGTTATTTCAAATCGTCAAAAGATCTATGTTGACATTACAAGAAAAGGACTTCCAGTTCAAAGTTCGGAACCATTTTTTTCTCAAAGTATCACCTTATAATAGCGTATTTATAGATAAGGGAAAGTTAGATCCATTCTATGTAGCGCAATTTAGAATTTTATAGAAAGTTAGTTTCATAATATGTTTCACATCTAAACACTTTGAAAGTAGATCATCTATTGCAGCTACATCATCAAGCACAAGTCCTTAGAATTAAACAATGATTGGAATAATGTTGTTATTTTAGTAGATAATTTGGATAATAAGGTGCAAGTGTTATGCATTAACGTGATGTGTTTATCAAAGTGTAGTGGAGGAACCATGGCATGGAAGAAGCCACATGGGAGCCGGAGGCATCCATGTAGGAGAAATACCCTATGTTATTTCAACGAGGTGAGAGTTATTCTTATTTATCTTTAGTCTTAATTACGAGGACATAGTTTTTTAAAGTGAGGATAATGTAATACCTAGAATCAACCATTTTAAAATTCTCTAAGCTCTTTTTTTAGGATTTAATTGATAGTTGTTGAGTATGTTGAACTTTGAAATATAGATGTAGACATTTTCATAATTGATGACCCAAATTTTATTCATTTTATGCAATAATTTTCTTTCATTTCCTCTTTACTCTTCGTGGTGTGGTCGAGACATGACGTGTCACACTAGAACACAACCTCTGTAAACTTGCCTTTGACTTGTTCTTTGTGACAAATTTGAGGAATATAGATGATGCTTTTTTTCCTTCATGTTGTGTGATTTTGGTTAGCATTTGAGTAAAAGATGGGGATTTCCCTATGCTAGAGCTCAATTAGGATTAATTAGATATAAAGAATGACAGGAAAGTTGTTCCTTAGTTCGTGCAAGGATGATTATTGTGGAATATTTAAGATTGACAATTCTAATGGCCCTAAGAGACTGGACTCAAACATGGGATTTCTAGGGAGCATGTTGTAATCCCCCGTGATTTTGGATTAACAATTTAATTAATTTGGGAGAAATAAATGTATATTTATATTGGGGAATTTTAATTTGGCAATTGAGGTCAAAATTTGAGGATGTTAGAAAGTATTTCTAATGATGATTTTGAGGGTGCGATTGATCCCGGATTGGTCGATATAGTCGAAATGACTGTACTTGAGTCTTATGTGGGTTCCCAAATAATTTAAGTCCGTTTGACTCGAATTGGAGTAACCGAGTCATTTAAAGTGTAAATTATCATTTAAAGTTGGGTATTTTGGAGATAAGTCTTAAAAAGCCTCCGTGAAATAACAATCTCATTCTTGAGATTGAGAGAAAGCCCTAGAGAATGAGAGGGAGAGAGAAGAGAAAAGGAAGAAAAGAAAGAAGAAAAGCATGGGGATTCCAGCCAATATGCGATTTCGAGGAAGATTCAACCTCAACAACTTTGAGTCAAGTGATTAAACTTGCTAAATAATTCATGTGTATCATTTATTTCATGATTTGTGGATTTAAATTATGGATTTTGGGTTAAAAGTGTTAAAACCTAGATTTTGGGTAAATCTTGTATTTAAGGTGTGGGTATATGGATTTAAGGTTTTAAAATTTGTTGGGCGGTAATATAATGAGATTCAATGTTAGAAATATGCTTGGGTTTATCGATTTGGAACCTTCATCTATATTATGAGAAGTACGTTTTGGAAATTTTTAGGGAGTTTCACCTAAGATGAATATTGGGGTCGTATTGAGTTATTTCAAGAATATAAATTGAGGATTATTGTATCGACTAGTGGGGAATCCTACTATCATCAAGAGTTCTATTTGAGGATTATTATTATTGATCTCCGTGCATTCGGATATAGATGGTATCCTTAATGTTGATTGAATTGGGAGACTATTCATATTAATAGGTGTGATGGATGAGTAAGTTTCGAGTGGGAATCGTATTGTGAAAAAAATAATGGGAAGGTAGGCGAGTTAGCAACAGTTAGTATAATGGGAGTTATATACTTATAAATGAATTCACTTTTTTTATACATACGGACGTAAGAGAGTATGTATACCTATATGGCGTGATGTAAATACTGTGTGTGATGGCTTGCATTTATATGATGTGATTGTATATATATCTAGTATGAATGATATATATATACTTATTGTGTGAGCATACTCTCCAGTGCTATCATGGGAAGTTACGCGATGTGGGTGAGGCCCCTGGCTTGAGGAGAAGGGTGCGTATAGTTCCCAGGTCATAGTCATCCATTATTTATCATGTGATTTTATTCTGGGTTAGAAGTCTTGGGTATGATTCGTTCTCACTTTCAGGTTCGAAACTATGACCACTTCCTATACATTGTGATTTGTTTTTTATTACCATGGCGGTGTGATAATAATCCGATAAATAGTAACTCGAGATAAACTAAGTAATTCCTGGAAGATGATAGCATTGTGAAGTATTTTATATCCATATGTAATTGGGTTTTGGATATTTACCTATACGCTAAGCGTGTTATGTGTACTTACTTGTTGGGGTGAATGATTGTGCTTTATAACTAGAGTAATGTTATAGACCCTAAAGGTTCAGAGCAATATCTTATTTATGTGATTAGAGATTGTTGCTCCTCTTAAGTATTCGTAGTTATGTATTGGGTACGGAGGGCGTAATGGATCCGATGACCAATATTGACAAGGAGTAGTGTATCGGGGGGTTCCTTGTTTGTATTTCACCTTGCGAGACGTCCCACGCACGAAATGCAGTGCAATATTGGGAGTGGGGATAAGTTTAGTCCTTAGTACTCGGATTTAAATGTTATAGCAAAACAGTGATTTATGAGAGATAATAATTAGAGTAACACTCTAAATAAGTATTTGATGTTATATGCGTCATGCATCGAGGGCGTAATGGACCTCGATGATCAACATTGCCAAGGAGTAGTGTATCGGGGGGTTCCCTGTTTGGATGTCACTTTGCGAGACGTCCCACGCACGAAACGCAGTGCAATGTTGAGAGTTGAGAGACGTTTAGTCCTTAGCATTTAGATGCTAATAACTCGTGTAAGTTAATAACTAGAATCAACTAAATTCTAATAAAGTTCTATGTATATGTATATTTATATGTTCAAATAAATTTAGATGCATATTTGGGTTATGATGAAATCGAAAGTTTATGGTCATGTTTTAGATGATGGGTTATGCGAGTGTGGATTTATTGTCCCGAGAAAGTATTGGGTAGTTAATTGAGGATCACGTGCATACGTTTAGATGCGCGTTCTAGTTGAGGGGCGAGTTGGATTTCCAGGAGAGTGCGACTCCACTTTAATCATGTTATAGTGCATTTATAATTATTATGCATTTTAATGCACTTGCTAAAATGTTTTCACACCTTGGGCTCTGACCTGTTTATATTTTTCTCTTTCTATACATATATTATATTATTTTAGGTGTTCCTTCGTAAGGACGCCAATGATGCTTTTCTCTCTAATGTACTCGTGGAGCTATAGCAGATGCGGACTGTTGTAGGATTTTTGTTATAGCCATTTCATATCTTTTGTTAATCTAGTTTATGATTCAATTTATATATCGGGTTTACACCCAAGGGTTGTATGTAGCACTTTTATATTTCTTTCCTCAGGTTATTGTATTGTCTGTGGCCCGACAGCGTATTCGGGTATTTCCTTTTTTGTAGTTCTGGCGTACTATAGAACTATTCCTTTTTTTAGCATGTGTGTACATTATCATGTTCAGTAACTATTATGTTGTTGGTTGGTTAATGTTTATTTTATGTTTTTAATTTTTTTGGCACCCGCTTTTTATAGTATTGGGTAGTTAGCTATGTTTATTTTAGTATCGTCAGTAGATGCTGAGAATGATCCACTTAAGATTCTTGATTTATCTTAGTATGGGGATGGCCACCCGTTATTATTTTAAGCGGGATGTCACAGGTGGTATCAGAGCATCAGGTTCTAGTGTCTTTAGGATCTGTGCGGATTTTCTGCGTTCTTCCGTAAGCGTTCTTGATATAGAGCCCTACTATTAGGACTGTTGTGTTCAATGCTTCTATATTTTCTTTTACGATGAGAAATCACTTGAATGACGTTCTGATACAATTGTTCTTATTTCAGATGTCACCAACGAGAGGTCGTCCAGGCACGGCAACAAGAGGGGCTAAGAATGTGGAACCCCAAATGTCTCAAGGGACGGTGACCACAACCGAAGTTGCCAATATTGTACCACAAATGGTAACTGCTGCCATTTGTGCGATGGTACATCAACCTGCAGTTCAAGCAGACTAAGCCCGCCCAGGGCTATCTGCGTGGGAAAGAGTACGGGAAGATTTTCGAAAGGTACATCCTCCAAAGTTTTCGGGGGGAAGCTGATGCGATTGTTGCAAGTCTTTGCAAGAAGGGTATGCAAAGGCACCTTCAGATGGTTGAATGCAGTGAGGTGCAGAAGCAATTACTCGCCACCTTTGAATTAACGGGAGCATCTCTCCAATGGTGGGAATCAATCACCACATCGGAGCAGAGAGATGCAATGCCCATAGATGATTTTTGGGAATGCTTTGACCGAAAGTATTTTCCTTTCGTGATCCAGACGGAAATTAGGAGGAGAGTGTTGGATGTGTTTCAAGGTGATCGAACGGTGGCCGAGTGTGAAGAAGAATTTACTCAATTGGCGAATTTAGTGCCCGATGAGGTAAATACGGAGGATAAGCGAATAGGGAAGTTCGTGGGAGGTTTGGAATGGAAAATTCGACAGCATTTCATAGGGAACCCAGCATTATTGACTTTTGCCGAGGTGGTGAATGCGGCATTATTACAGTGTCAGGAATATCGTCTTCGTTCGCAAGGGGGTAAGAAATTTAGAGACTCAAGTTCATCAAGTAAGTCTGGAGAAGAAGATGCCAGTGGAGCAAGATGGTATAAGCAGGATTATCAAGGGTCGCAACAACGTTCTGTTCCTCAGGATGGGCAGGAAGGATTTGCTAGTAGATGTTTCTTTTGTAAAGAAATAGGACATAGGAAGAGAGATTGTCCCGAAAGAGGAAGAGGGCAACTTTTTGAGGAGGTTTTGGATGTGCAACCCCTACAACAGATCATAGGCAGTTTGGGCCAGAGGACTTTGAGCAGGAACCCATCGATGAAGCGATGCAGTCGTACTAGAGGGGTATTATGTAAATTATTTTCCTTTGTGATTAGGTTATGCCTTGAGGGGTATTGGGTGTATTGCAAGTAAGATTTTAATGAGTGGTTAGTTGTAATAATCTTGTTATGTATGGGATGACTTGGAAGGGAGGAGTAAGAAAGTGGGGCTCTTAGACGATATCTTTTAGAAGAATATATTGTCTTGTGATGTGCTGCTAGAGAGTTACGACTTTGCCTTAAACGTGGGAGCCGTTGAAATGGGTTGAGTAGTAACGGTAAAGCTATCGTTTTATAGTTGTGCTAGACTTATGTATTTGTAAGGTTCCAGTTACGGAAGGGCCTAGTGTATGGCAATGTTTTGTTTTGAGGTAAATGATTTTTTGTTACTGAAGAGATTCAGGATTTAGTGTGTTATTGTTGATCTAGGATTTTCAGCTCCTGGTTATGTTAGTTTTGAGAACTAAATGTTGGTAAGAGTATTGTAGTTGTTGGCGCCTTGTGTCTTGGGCATAAGGTGTTTGATTCGGATGTCAAAAGACATAAACTGTTTTTAAAATAAAATTGTTTTATAGGCCTTGGGGCAATATCAAAATGATTCACAAATTTTAAACTTTAGTCCTGATCTAACTGATCTCAATCCTCGACAGAGTTACACAGTAGTGTATTGAGAGGGTTCTTTGTTTGAATTTCGCTTGTGAGACCTACCCCGCATGAAAGTAGCGAATATTAGGAATTGAGAAGAGTCAAATATTCAGATATTTCAAATTTTTTATATAATTAGTAAGTTATAATGGATTAATTTGTTTCAAGTTGTTTTACGATTTGAGGCTAAGTGGAGCCGAGTTATGTTTATACGAGTTGAGCTCGGGTATAGGGTGTATGGGCACCCTGGTTAGTTGATTTGTTCTTTAATTAATATGATTCATCGTGATAAGTGGGAGGAATAGATATAGTGATCTTGAGAGTAGGAGTTTTAGGAGCTAGTTGAGGTTTGGAGTTCTACGCTGAACTTAATTTCGAGGACGAAATTCTTGTGGGGGGGGGGGAAATCTGTAACACCCCGTGATTTTTGGATTAATAATCTAATTAATTTGGGAGAAATAAATGTTTATTTATATTGGAGAATTTTGATTTGGCAATTAAGGTCAAAATTTGAGGATGTTAGAAAGTATTTTGAATGACGATTCTGAGGGTGTGGTTGATCCCGGATGGGTCGAGATAGTCGAAATGATCGTACTTGGGTCTTATTTGGGTTTCGGAATATTTTAAGTTCGTTTGACTCGAATTGGAGTAACCGAGTCATTTAAAGTGTGTATTATCATTTAAAGTTGGGTATTTTGGAGATAAGGCTTAAAAGGCCTCCGTGAAATAACAATATCATTCTTGAGATTGAGAGAAAGCCCTAGAGAGATAGAAGAGAGAAAAGGAAGAAGAGAAAGAAGAAAAGCTTGGGGATTCCGGCCAATACGCGATTTCGAGGAATATTCAACCTCTACAACTTTGAGGCAAGTGATTAAACTTTCTAAATAATTCATGTGTGTCATTTATTTCATGATTTGTGGATTTAAATTATGGATTTTGGGTTAAAAGTGTTAAAACCTAGATTTGGGGTAAATCTTGTATTTGAGGTGTGGGTATATGGATTTAAGGTTTTAAAATTTGTTGGTTAGTAATATAATGAGTTTCAATGTTAGAATTATGTTTGGGTTTATCGATTTAGAACCTTCATATATATTATGAGAAGTACGTTTTGGAGATTTTTAGGGAGTTTCACCTAAGATGAATATTGGGGTCGTATTGAGTTATTTCAAGAATATAAATTGAGGATTATTGTATCGACTAGTGGGGAATCCTACTATCATCAAGAGTTCTATTTGAGGATTATTATTATTGATCTCCGTGCATTCGGATATAGATGGTATCCTTAATGTTGATTGAATTGGGAGACTATTCATATTAATAGGTGTGATGGATGAGTAAGTTTCGAGTGGGGGATCGTATTGTGAAAAAAAAATGGGAAGGTAGGCGAGTTAGCAACGGTTAATATAATGGGAGTTATATACTTATAAATGAATTCACTTCTTTTATACACACGGACATAAGAGATTATGTATACCTATATGACGTGATGTAAATACCTTGTGTGATGGTTTGCATTTATATGATGTGATTGTATATATATCTAATGTGAATGATATATATATATATATATGTACTTATTGTGTGAGCATACCCTCCATTCCTATCATGGGAAGTTACGCGATGTGGGTGAGGCCCCTGGCTCGAGGAGCAGGGTGCGTATAGTCTCCAGGTCATAGTCGTCCATTATTTATTGTGTGATTTTATTCTGAGTGAGAAGTCTTGGGTATGATTCGTTCTCACTTTCAGGTTCGAAACTATGACCGCTTCTTATACGTTGTTGTTTTCTTTTTATTATCACGACGGTGTGATAATAATTCGATAAATGGTAACCCGGGATAAAGTGAGTAATTTCTGGAAGATGATAGCATTGTGAAGTATTTTATATCCATATGTGATTGAGTTTTGGATATTTACCTATACGCTAAGCGTGTTATGTGTACTTACTTGTTGGGGTGAATGATTGTTCTTTGTAACTAGAGTAATGTTATAGACCCTAAAGGTTCGGAGCAATATCTTATATATGTGATTAGAGATTGTTGTTCCTCTTAAGTATTTGTAGTTATGTGGTGGGTACGGAGGGCGTAATGGATCCCGATGACCAACATTGCTAAGGAGTAGTGTATAGGGGGGTTCCTTGTTTGGATTTCTCTTTGCGAGACGTCCCGCACGAAACGTAATGCAATGTTGGAAGTGGGAAGAAGTTTAGTCCTTAGTACTCGTATTTATATGTTATAGAGAAACAATGCTTTATGAGAGATAATAACTAGAGTAACACTCTAAATACGTATTTGATGTTATATGCGTCATGCATCGAGGGTGTAATGGACCTCGACGATCAACATTGCCAAGGAGTAGTGTATCGGAGGGGTTCCTTGTTTGGATTTCGCTTTGCGAGACATCCCACGCACGAAACGTAATGCAATGTTGAGAGTTGAGAGAAGTTGAGTCCTTAGCATTTAGATGCTAATAAATCGTGTAAGTTAATAACTGAATCCACTAAATTCTAGTAAAAAACTGTGTATATGTAAATTAATATTTTAAAATAAGTTTTGATGCATATTTGGGTTATGGTGAAATCGAAAGTTTATGGTCATGTTTTAGATGATGGGTTCCGCGAGTGTGGATTTATCTTAGATTAGATTTTATTGTCCCGAGAAAGTGTTGGGTAGTTAATTGAGGATCATGTGCATAGGTTTAAGTGCGCACTCTAGTTGAGGGGTGAGTTGGATTTCCAGGAGAGTGCGACTCCACTTTAATCATGTTATAGTGCATTTATAATTATTATGCATTTTAATGCACTTGCTAAAATGTTTTCACACCTCGGGATCTGACCCGTTTATATTTTTCTCTTGCTATACATATATTATATTATTTTAGGTATTCCTCCGCAAGGACGCCAATTATGCTTTTCTCTCCAGTGTACTCGTGGAGCTGTAGTAGATGCGGACTGTTGCAGGAGTGTTGTTATAACCGTTTCGTATCTTTTGTAAATCTAGTTTAGGATTCAGTTTATATATCGAGTTTACACCCAAGGGTTGTATGTATCACTTTTATATTTCTTTCCTCAGGGTATTGTATTGTCTATGGCCCGACAACATATTCGGATATTTCCTTTTGTATATTTATGGCGTACTATAGAACTGTTCCTTTTTTTAGCATGCGTGTGTTCATTATCATGTTCAGTAGCTATTATGTTGTTGGTTGGTTAATGTTTATTGTATGTTTTAAATTTTTTTAGCACCCGCTTTTTATAGTATTGGGTAGTTAGCTATGCTTATTTTAGTATCGTCAGTAGATGCTGAGAATGATCCACTTAAGATTCCTGATTTATCTTAGTATAGGGCTGGACACCCGTTATTGTTTTAAGCGGGGTGTCACACATGTTATCAGTGCCTAAGCCTCACCAATATGCGAGGTATTCATGCGTAATATAGTGAAACTTTGGTCCAACGGGTGTCCTTGAGATGATACTTGATTATATTATGGTGTATCCTTGAGTTCATGTTTTGAGATTGCATATATATCATTCCCATTGGGTTCACTTCATTGACGTTGACAAATAATTATGATGTTCAAGTTTTATAGAGGGCTAGCAATTTTTGACACGATAACCCATTTATGGTAATAACCCAAAATAATCCGAACAAGACACGATTAACTTATATAGATTTAAGAGTACCCAAAACTTATACTCTAATTAAAATCAAAGTGACTCGAAAATGACATGACTAACCTGAATTGCCACCCTATATATCATTTAGTTTTTCATTTCAGATTGTGGACATCTGTAAAATAATCCTTATGCATATATACAATTTTAGAGTTGATATAATCCCATGATGAGTCAGATGAGTGCTCACGTCCCTTATTCCATTGAGCTTATCAATTCCATGAGCATATGGTGACTGGAGGCCACACACTAGCATATGAGGTTAAGGTCCTATCTATATTTGGTGAGACATATTAGAAATCTTGTATTTAATTTACTTTGTTGTGGAGATATCTTGTACTTATTTTGACCCCAGAGATCATAGTGATGTTATATTTACTAAAGTGGAATATCGTACAGGAAAAGATGTAGTTAATTATAAACTTTATGTTTTGGGCTCAAACTCTCATGTTTTATCGTTGACTTTCGGTTATTACGTGAGGCCGTTGACTGAATTATTAATGCTAATTGAATATATTATGTACCTTATATTTATTATCAAATTATGTAATGAATTATACGATTTTGATTTAGAATGAAAATTTAGTACGCTTAAGCTCCTGCAGAGATGATATTACATGTTGAGGCCCTAGACATGCAAAGGTTGGCATCTTAGGCTTTCTCGGTCCATCCTTTAACATATGGGTTGAGGCCAGTGTCATGCCATGGTCTTGTGGAGTAATAGATCAGTTCAGTCGATCTATGTCGTTTAAAAAGTTTCCCACCCCTTGTTATATGGGATTTTAGACTACCACTTCATTGTCCACGTGCAATTTGTATGTTGACATGCCACCCCTTATATGACATCCCATATCTTGTGGAGATTCTAAGTATGAGACCTCAAAGATAACCCACATGCACTCTAATATTGACATTTAAAAAGAAATCTACCTAGGACGATCGCAACTAGATGGCCCAAAAGGGTCACTCTTAGGTGAATTTGACCTCGGAGTCCATCCATGGAGGCATTGACCTTATATAGGAAACCTTAGTGATATAGACTCTAACAAAAGCATCCCTACGCATAAGCAAAGTTTTAAGCGACTTGTATCACGGAACTCAATCTGTTATCTATGGAAACCAGATGCAACACTTAAAGATAGGGGTGGAAAAGACAAACCCAACTCATTTACCCCGCCCAACCCACCTTTAAAACTCGACCTGACCGATCAACCAACTTATATCATGTGAATTAACAACTATGTAAAATGACAATTTCAGTCACTCTATGTTTCTCTTTCTAAGAGGATGTTTTCTCTCTCCAAACTGGTAATCCTCTTTTTTTAGTAAAAAATTATAAATTCTCTCTCTAAAAATTAAAGGTTAAACACTAAAAAAGAACAAAAAAGTTTCAAATGCATCATCTCCAAGCCCACCCCCTCCTAGACCTAACCTTCCCCTCAGATGCACTCAACCCCAGCCCTTACCTGCCCTTCACCCCAATCTCTCTATCAATGTTTTATTCAGGATTGGGTTGGGGGGGGGGGGGGGGGGGGGAGCATACAAGGAATTGGGGGTGGGGCTATGAGGAAACCAATTATTTTTTATTTTTTGATTTTTTATTGTTGTATTTTCTATTTTTTTCTTTTTAGGTTTTCTACTTCTATAAATATTTTCTTTGCTATGAAATAAATGGGTTGACCCAGGCCCGGGTCGACCCATCCCATCATAACTTGAGCTTTTTAGTGGGCAGATTTGAATCCGATCCATTAAGTCTTAACCATTTATGACTCATTCATAATCCACAGAACTCGCCCATTTTCCACCTCTAGTTAAAGGCAAATCACTCATTGTCTCACATAAAGCGCGCTGTAACTACCTTACGCGAGTAGACGCGTATAAATTCAGCCGCATGATACCCTTATGTAAACCCATTTAATTCCAAGCTATTTAGTTTGCACTTATCTCTCTCTCTCTCTCTCTCTCTCTCTCTCTCTCTCTCTCTCTCTCTGAGAGAGAGAGAGAGAGAGAAAGAGTTGAAAGTAGTAAATGTAAAGTTCCACTCTATGCCTATATGCGTTGCTTTATGCATATTACTCAAATAGTGAAGAAGATGAGCCATATCGTGGGCGTCTGCCTATTGAGGGGCTGAACCAGACCCTTAGTTCCCTGATTCACCAGGTAATGGCTTTGAATCCACTTTCAATTTGCAAATTAGAGAGTTCATGGCGAATTCGGGGGCAGCGTGAATTAGTTTGGTCAAATTTGTGAATCCAATTGTCAAACTGACGAACTCTCCTCATTAGAGGGAACTAACACTAGGAACAAAACTTTTCGACATTATCTGATTGTTAGACTCACATACTTGAGCACCAAAACCCTATTAAACATGATGTACGAGGTAATCAATTTATAGAAAGAAAGTAAAAGAGGACTTCTTCTCAGAGAGAGAGAGAGAGAGAGGGAGAGAGAGAGAGAGAGGCTTCTATTAGGAATACTATTTAAGAGTCAATTTATGGGATTATTTTTGAAAAATAATAAAATATTTTTTTGAGTTCATTTTTATATATGAAGTTTAAAATTTTCAGGGAACTCCTTTCAAAAACGTTAGCTCAAAATAAATTTGTTTATTGTTTTAACAAAATTAAGTGAAAATATGTTAGTTCTAAGCATTTTTAAGCTGATATAGTTTGACAGATTTTTTTAAATAACAGAAAAAATCATTTTGAGTTGATTTTTTTTTTGGAGTTTATTGAAATGTTTAAAATTCATATAAAAAAAGTCATCTCAAAGAAATTCTTTTTGGGCATAGTTCCTTAAATTGCCCATCAAACATTGTTAAAAAGAACATTATATTAAATTAAATGTATATTGTGCTTAAATTAAAAATACATTATATTTCTATATATTTTTGTTTTTAAAAGAAAATTTTCAGATAAAGCATTTAAATCTCATAGATGTATATTAAATTCAAATTCACTTTACATATTATTGTCAACTCAAGAAATTCCTTCTAAATATTTGGTATTGGTTATATTGGAAATAATTATATATTAGTATATTGGAAATAATTATATATTAGTATATTGAAAATCTCTCTCTCTCTCTCTCTCTCTCTCTCTATATATATATATATATATATATATATATATATATATATATATATATATTGACGCATTAGTGGCGCTCTCAAATCTCAATAATTTAAAAATCGAAGCATTAGCACACTCGCATTCGCACCCGCTTCCGCACCTGCATTAGGGTACTTAAACCAGACCACATATATGTGAATATTCGCCCCCTCTTCCTATGTTTTATTTACTGTTTTAATTTTGTGTGTAGAAATGTGATTTTATTTTCATAAAAAATAAATAGCGAATAAAGTCCCACCAAAAGTATACCAAGTTTTTATTACAAGTTTTTGACTCAAGTGCATTAAAATATTCTACATACTCCTAAATATAATATTTTAATATACATGGAGTTCAAAATTTGGGATAAAAACTTGGTCCATATGGCATATTGTCTTAAAAGACGAAAGTTTGGTACCTCTACCAAAACAGAATATCATTGGATACAGCTAGAAATAGAGATATAAACACAATTAAATAAATAATCAGTACTATAATCGAATATCATCAGTGCTCTTAATGAAAAATAATAATTTAAAACAAGTATAAATATTTGATATAAAATGAACTGAAGGCTATAACTATTCTAGTGCAATGATCTTATTACACGGACAACGTATTTTATCTTTGAAAGAAATTGGTGTGTGTTTGTCTTTTTAAGTATTACAGAAGGAAAGTAGGTACTTACTATATCAATATATCAAGATTAATATTGTGGAGAACTTTTTTCGTGATCTTTTTTATTCTCTTATTGATATGTCAAACATACACTAGATGATGTTTGTAATTCATATGAGTCTATTTAAAATACCATCCAATATGTATTTGATACATCACCAGCATCATGAAAAAGGATCTCCTTACTATTACTCATATATGAATATACTTTGTCGGTATGGAGCAGATGTTATACTATTGTAAATAAAACTTTATCTATTAATTTGAGACTTAGTTGAAGAAATGAAAAATATAGAAGCAATGAAAAAAATTCGAAATAGAGTATAAATTTGGTCCACTAATATAACTTTATCACCAATAAGATCTTGTAAGTGTAGTCCACTAATATAATTTTTCTGGATCAAGATTCGTTACCCTTTAATATATACCTTATATATATTAATATATTAAGATATACATAAACTTAACACGTCTATATTATAAAATGCATGTATATAATATTAAATCGTAAATATAAACTATACAAAATTGCATATATAGTTCAAAATCATGTATGCATTTATGAAATTTCATGTATATATTACTGAAAATATCGGGTACAAATTATACACAGGTACCGCTCTGAAAAAAAAACACATCTTAAATGGTAAAATGTTTTCAATGTGATACCTATTTGTAGTTTGTACCATTACTTTTATAAGAAGTAAAAAAAGAATAAAAACGGTAAAATTAATTTATGACCATTTTTTTTTTGATAATCCTGAACCTCCACACGAACGAGCCATTTGGATTCCCCCGTGCAAGCTAAACAGGGGGGCTGCTAGTGCCAGAGCCATCCTAAAACACACCCCAATTAAAGTTTGGTATCCTTTGTGGGAATCGAACTCGAGACCGTACACCTAACCCACACAAACTGAAGTCGTCCCTTACCGCTGGAGCAAGTTGTTCCAAAATTATAAATTGATCCATTTATAAATTGGTCAATTTACAAATTAATTTTTTAATTGTGTTTAGTTTCATTAATGAAATGATTCATTAATTGTCATATTTTAGCTCTTGTATAAAATTAAATTCAAAATTAGATCACTTCACAAAAAAGTGAAATGCATACATTTGAAATAGTAATCACATAAAATGCATATTTCTCTCTCTCTTTCCCTCCTCTCTTAATTTATTTTAATCTTTCTTTTACATACAATTTTAACATCAATTTTCTATTATTAAATATTGTGTAAAATTAAATTTAAATTTATTTATCTATGTATAATTTATTAATTTATAATAAATTACTATATATAATTAAATAATTTAAGCAATCAAATATGATGCAAGTCCTTCTTATAATAGTAATGGTACAATGTTTGATACTTTGCTCGTCTAGTCAGAAAAGGTGGCAATTTGGCAAAGGACATATTCCCCATCTCTATCTCAAGATTTAAAAACAAATAATTAAATATATGTTATTTAACTTTTGTCATCTTTAATCAGGCGCTAGCTGTTCCATACGTGGTGCGTGTCCTAGTATGAGTGCGAGAACGCTAGCGTCGATATATTTAATATAAAATGTAAATTGTTCTATAAATAAGATCATTCTATATATATGCACGTGACACACAGAAAATTATGATAGAGGTAATTAATCTTAAATAAGTTATAAGAACTTTTCTGAGTTGATTTAAATATATAAATTCAATGTTTATATGAGTAGACCAATATTAGAGTAAAATATTTTATTTTAAATTTTCATTTATTAATACAAATGAACTTTATTGAATTTAATCTAGATTTTAATTGTAATTCAATCGATGTCAAAAGGTACCAATGGATATAGAGTACAAATTAGTACATTTTAAAAGCAATGGCATCCTAAAGATTCTCATTATTTTTTTTTATCACATAGGCAAAGAAGAAGTCTATATAACCATGGATGTTTCCAAAGAGTTATATTAGACTAGAACTACAGGTTTAGGGAATAACAAAGGCAATATAAGGCCTTAAAGAGGTTCGATCGATCACATAGATGAGTACTTGGGACTTATAAAAATAAATTAGTTTAAATTTAAATAAACGAACTTGAGTTGTCCAAGATGTGAATTTGAAATTGTCAGCTTAATGGGTGATTTGTTACAAATTGGTAAATTCATGGTTTAAGGTCGGGGCGTTTAGGTATCAACGCAAATTAGGCCACTAATATCATGCTCGTTTAGTCAACCACCGTCGTACCTCACTCATTATCACAACAAGAAAAAGGTTTTATCAAGGTTCTAAAAAACGTGTGGGGTGATCGAGGTGTGGAGGCCAAACTTTAAGTTTTAGAAGCCTAGGCGGGCCTTAGGCATAAAAAGGCGTGAAAAGGTGTTTAGGCCTTTTTAATATATTTTAATATTTTTTAACCATTACAAGGCTATTAAAATACTATAATTGTACGTATCGTAAAAATATGTTTGAATATATGCAAATTAAAATGCTATTTGATTATTTTGGATGAGATAATGGTCCAGTTTGTAAAAAAAATCTTTAAAAGGCGATATCGTTTCACTAAAATATTGTTGTTTTTAGAAAAAGTGCGCCTTAAGGGGTTTACCAAGAATAAGGCGTAAAAAGCGTAAGGCGAGGCGTTTCTCCCAAGCGTCAAGCCTAGACGTGACTAAGCGGAGACTAGGCGGGTTTTTTAGAACAGTGGATTTTATACTATTAACTCCATTTGACTATTATTTATTTGTCAGTTACTAAAGTACACTAAAAACAAAAAAAAAATGAGAAAATTTTAATAATTTCTTTTTCTCCTCTTTCCTCCACATCACCGCCTCATCCATTTCCAACAACATTTCCCCCACTCCACCAACGCTCCAAGTGCCCACAAAATATGTGTCCCTGCCCCCAATCCCACCCATTCACACATATTACCCTCGTCACCCCACCCATCTTTCTCGAATATGTGGGATGTGAATATATATATATATATATATATATATATATATATATATATATATATATATATATATATATATATATATATATATATATATATATATATATATATATAGCTTCTTTTTTCAATTTACAATGAGGTATATCAACGATAGATTGCATTATTGGAAGAGACCATTCTGCCAAAGCATTTGTCTACTAATAAGGAAATTGGCAAGGAGATCGTGCGAGTAGCCATGCTTAGAATGGAGATGAAATTTTGGAAGCTCAATAACAAAGATATGTTGCAAGCAAGTCCTTAGTCAGAATCTCTTGGCCACTAACAAAGGGTGCCAAGGTGTGTGGATCCTCTATCTAAACAGTCATGTTCACGTAGAACTCACGAAGAAATGTCTCATTCACAATATATAATGGTGAAAGATAAGACACTTTGGGCTCGTTTGGTTCAAGGTTTGGAAAAGGAATTTAGGATTCCTGGAATTTAGAATTCCCCTAATTTAGAATTACAATGTTTGGTTGGAGATTTAAGGGGGAACTTAGAATTCCTGGAATTTAGAATTCCCACGAAATTGGATTCTCCTTTCCCCTCTAAAATGGGGGTAATCCTATATTCCCGAACATATCACCTTACTTTTGTGATGAGACAAAAATACCATCTCACATAAACTCATACATACACACTCTCTCTCTCTCACACACACACACACACATACACTCTCTCTCACACATACTACACACACAAATTATCACATACACTCTCTCACACATACACACACACTTACACAACCACACACACTCAAACACACACAACCACACACACACTCTTTCTCTCACACACACACAAACTCTCTCTCTCTCTCTCTCTCTCACACACACACACACACACACACTATCACACATATAAATACACACATACACTCTCTCTCTCTCTCACACACACACACACACACACACTATCACACATATAAATACGCACATACCCACACACACACACTCTCTCTCTCTCTCTCACATACACACTATCACATGTATAAATACACACATACACACACACATACTATCTCTCTCACACACACACACTCAAACACACACAACCACACACACACACTCACTCACCACACACTCACGCGCACACACTCAAACAGGGGCGGACCTAGGTGATCCCGAAGGTGGGCGGCCGCCCACCTAGGTTTTTTAGAATTTTTTCCGGAGTATTTATTTTTTGGGACCTTTGTGTAATGTTTCAAAATAGAAGGTAGTATGTTTGTGGGGAAAAAATGCAAATAAGCCTTATTCTGATTTAACACACGCTTTCAGATTTGAACAACAAGCGCTTTCAGATTTTAACTTAACCGTCTCACACTTCTTCCATACCTCACGATCCATACCCTCTCCTCTTACCGCCGCAGCTCTCTTCTCTTACCGGAGTCCTCTCCCCCTCTTCTCCTTACGGCAGCTCCCCCTCCTCTCCTCCTCTCCGTCCCCGCCCTCTCCTACTCGTTTTAACCTTACCGCAGCATTTCCTTCGCTCCGAGTAGCAGTTCCCCCTCACTGAGACCCTTAGGCAGCCTGAGTCAGGTTCCGCTCCTCCTCTCCGCTACAGCCTACAGGCATTTTTTTTTATTGTAATAATTAGTTTACTGTGATTAGTTTTTTTAGTTTATTGAAATTAGTTAGTTTTTTTAGTTTACTGCAACAATTTGTTAGTTTATTGAAATTAGTTTTTTGACATTGTTAGTAACCTGTACTGTAATTGTTAACCTACAGGTAATTGTTAGTTTACTATAATTTGTTGACATTGTTAGTTTATTATAAAAAATTGGGTTGTAAAAATTAATTTGTTGACATTGTAATGAAAGATAATTTGACTATATATATATATATATGGTATTCTCGATAATACGCAAGTTCTATAAATTGCGATTTTTTTATCTTTTTAATATTATTTAATTTAATTAAATATTATTTTATTATGTTATTTAATTTTTCGCCCACCCTTCGCTAAAATCCTGGGTCCGCCACTGCACTCAAATCAAGTAGAATAGTATTTTAGTTAAATGATATTTATTCCTAATTTGGAAAAATAATTTTAGATGTCGGGAAAAAAGAATTCCTGCTTGAACCAAACAATGGAAAGGAATTAAAGATTCCAGGAACTTAGAATTCCTGGAATTATGAATTCCCATTCCCTTTCCAAACCTCGAACCAAACGAGCCCTTTATGGAGTTCTCTCCAGGTGAGTCAAATCAACCGCCCTCTTGATCTATATATCTCGATAATCAAATGAACTATTAAGTGGTGTTCCACCACGTGAGATACTCTATATTTCCAATACACTAGTTTCTAATCCCGCACGATGAATTATGGTGCATATTTCGAAATTTGTTGATTAACATATAGTAGAAATGATATTGAAATTGACCTAACACTAAAAAACATCTCAGTCAAAATATAACTATATTGATATGGAACTCACCCACCATTAATGTCATTCTGTAAATGAAGATGAGGACTTTTTGGAGCATTTGTTTTAGTGGTGGAACATGTATGCACTCACCTATATTAAGTTATAAAAGAAACCACTACTATATAATATCGGGAAAAACTAAAAAAGAGTACTGAAATCGTTGCTTTCCAATTGGCAAAACACTAAATTAACAAAGAACCCATTGGATGTAAAAGGTGAACATAAGCAGACCCTGGGCAACAGGCGGCTCTTCCCCTCTCGTTGGAAAACCACCCTGTTCTGAATACGATTGGTTTGTACAATTTGAATGCGTGAGGCACTTATGAAAGAGGAAGAGCAATTAACTTTAAAGCCACGTGACAATCACAAAATGATAAAATAGGAATTTTAAGTTTGATAAATGAAAACTTACACAATTGCTTTCCGATCGAGGTGGTAGAGAACTGGATCTCCCATTTGAATTAAACGACGAGGAGTTGGATACAATTATAATTCGTAAAATGCCATTGATTCTTGTCTGAGCCGGCACTGCAAATGTATTATTTTTCAATGAATACATAAAACCACAATTAAAAATTCACTATATATTTGAAATGTGTAACAAATGACTTGCGTAACAACCTCTTCCCCTCCTCCTTTATCCGGGCTTGGATCGGCAATACAAAACGAAGTTTATTTATTTGTAAACGAGATTGAATAAATGAAATAATGTTTGTCATACGTATGCAAGGCAAAGTTTATTTATTTGTAATCTGAAGATCAGAAAGTTCATATTAATCTTAAAAAAAAAAAGAGTCACCTATTTTTTTTGCAGAAGCCTACGATAGTTCACTGCATAATAACAATGGTAAAGGTAGTCAAAAATAAGAAATTAAAATATGATTTAATCGTCGATTAAATGTTTTTTCGTTCATTTCTACATATAAATGTTATCGAATTAAGAATGTGGCAGTTGCTTTTTTCGAATTTGATCCATATTTGTATGAACAATAATATCTGAACAAAAATTAACTTTCATATAATGTGTGATATATTTGATTTCATGAACTGAAAAATTCGAAGTCACCTGTATTTTGAGCATTGCATAGTATTGTCTTAAATCTGCTCTGTAGTGTATGCATTCCCGAAAATGTGATAAAAGCTGGAAGTATATTTTTGTTGACCGCATTGAGATCAGTTTCTTTCACTTTTGCTGGAATCAGAACCTTTGCGGAAGCCTTGGAAATTTGAAGTGCTGTAGTAGATGGCAATACTTTTTCATTCAAAGCTGCTTTCTTGTCAACTTCAACGGTGAGATCGTCTTCATCGAGACTTTAGTTTAGGTTTACAGTTGCTATTTTTGCTGCTTCGACATCATCCTCATCCTCGTCATCTTCTTCAGTCAACCTAGAATAACAATGTTTTGCTATCTTCTTGATCTCCCTTCATTGATGAAGAGATAAAGCGCATAACTAATTTAAAAAAATCAGAAAAATACGAGGTCGGCTCCCACGCAACCGTGATGAAAAGATATACAATCTCATGTTTAAGAATAACTTAAGGGGTCGATCGATCGATGAATGGTCAATCAATCGATCGAGTAGGTATCCATCTTCTTCCCCGACTCTGTTTCCACCATTTTTGAAACCGTAAGATTTTCATTCATTCTCCCATATTCACCCAATCACAATCAACATTAAATTCATGAAATAGTAGGTTCTAAACACCCTAGAAACCTTGAATCATCAATCAATTTACATAAATCTAAAGTTTACCGATTTGGGTATTTTTCAGGTTTTCTTCAACCGATTATAATTTCATCCCTAAATCCAAAATTTAAACTTTGATACTACTGGATTCATCATATAATTAAGATTCCTACATACCAGAATCATATATCAACATCAATTTCACTTTTAATCAGTGTAATCTCACCAATTCATAAACACTCATATTTTATGCGGTAACCCACCCAAAAACGATTATCATTTACACACATCATGATATGAATTGTAATACTACAAATTAAATAAAAAAAGTTTAACTTCTTTCCTGAATAATTCGTAGGGTCTGATTTCTTTTGATGTAGATAAGATTTGACGAAGAACACATCAATATCTTCTTGGTTTGGCTCCTAAAAGATCCCCAATTGCTCCTGTGACACCCCGCTTATTAAAATAAGAGGTGGCCAACCCGCTATTTCAATAAAAAAAGGAATCTTAAATGGTCCATTCTTAGCACCACTGTCGCATAATAATAATACGAGACAACCACCAAATAATTTTTTTGAAAACTGATGCCATATATAATTTTGCAATATTGATGAAAGCAATTTCCATTAATCAATTTATAGCAAAAGGTTGATATATAAATATATAACAGTTTGATAAAGATTCTCCAAAACATAATCGAATAGGCTGTCGATTAACAGACTAAGACAAAAGATTACACCAAGTATGACAGTATGTACGAATACTAAACTTGGGCAACACGTCCGAATATACAGACGGATCATAACTTGAGTATTGAAAAGAAACGATGCGTCTATTACAAAAATCCTACAACATTCGCAAAATGCCATAGCTCCTTAACACTGGGAAGGAAAATCAAAGAAGGCACCCATGCTGCGGAGCACCCGAACATATAAAAGAACCACACAAGAAGAAGAAATAAAAATGAGCCAGGGTTCGGTTTGATATGATACCCATGTGAATAAAATGCATGACAGTTATAAATGCTAACTTTCATAAACAAGTTAAATTCGCTCTTTATTCAAGGAATCCTCCTCGCCTCTCTTCTAAATGCACATCCTAACGCATATAATTCATGTTAAGTTAAACTACGCACCTACTTAAAAGGAGTAACCTAACTCTATTCAACATGCCAAGTTTACCAATTTAATATGACCATACGAAACAATAATCATTAGGGACCATGCGAAATTAAAGTGGGTTTATAGTTTCCTTAAATCAATAAATCATTCGTGTGAAATACCATTTTGATGAGAACAGTTACAATCATATAATTAAAAGTTCTAAGACCATTCTTCTCGGAGTCACCCCACTGGATGCACCCCTAAATACTATCATCTTTCAGGGCCTATAACCAAGACCACCTGGGTATCCTAAATCGCAACCCATGGGAAACGGCCATGCACCTTCGGTAGTGAGTCATAACTCTAACACCCCGTAATTTTGAGAATTTAGTATTTAAATATTTTTGGGAGAAAATAAAATTATTTAAATTGGAGAAACAAAAATTTATGATTTGAAGAATTTAATTGAGCGGGAAGAATTATTTTTAATTGGCGACTTTAAGTTAAATTGTTCGAATTAATGTGCGTCGCATTTTTTAGGTCAAATTTGGAAATGTCAAAAAAGTATTTTGGATGACAATTCTGAATGCGCGGTTGAGTCCGGATGGGTCGAGATAGTCAGAAAAGAGTGCCCGAGAATAGTAATTGGATCTCAGGGTATTTTTGAGCATAATCGGGTCCACACGGGGTGATTTGTGCCATTTTAATTAGGCCCGTATGGCCTAAAACGGGATTAGGGATTTTAAACCAAATTGGAAAAAAAGTTGAACGGCAGTTAACAAATTCTAAACCTAGGGTTTGAGAGAGACACAGAGGAAACAATTCAAGAAGCAAATTTAGGATATTTTTGGAGTCAAATCGAGGGACAAAGTGAGTGTTCGTCATCAACACCTTCACTACACCAACGGATCAGATTCTACGAATCATTTCAGGCAAGTGGTTAACTGTTATGATCTAAATTGGTGATAATCAATTCATATTTTTGTGATGTGTAAACCAAAATTCATTTTGGGAATAAGTGGGTATTCGGGTTAAATTGGTATTTGGGAAATGGTATATCTTGATGAGATTTGGGATGACATTAGTAGGTTTCATGATTCTGTAGTTTAGGAATATGAACCGTATGATTAAAATCATCATGAATGGACATTTAAATTCTGATATTAAAAATGTAAAGTGTTTGGGTGCTTGAAACCCGGGTAAAACCCGAATCTGTAAAACGTTAAGATTTGTGGAAATTGGTGATTGAATTAAGGCTTCTAGGTTGAGTAGAACCTATTTTCATATGATAATATGGTATATTATGATCGGATATTTATGGGAGAAAGTAGAAGCTCGAATGGGTTAACTATGGCTGAACAGTAAGCCGGAGAAGAAAGGAACCTGCTCGATCGATCGATCGACCCAGGGGGATCAATCGATCGATGGTCCCAGAATTTTGGCAATTCGGCTAGTTTTATATATATAAGGGAAATTAATTTAGGATTTAATCCCTACTTTTATTTAGTGAGAAATTCATATGTGACACATATTCCTTAACAATTATAAGGTGATATAATTGAGTTTAGGAGGGTGATAATTGTATGCCATGAGATGAATAAATTTTGGAAAATAATTTGTGAGCATTGATTTTGGACCGAGGGAAAAATATTCGGGTATTATAGTTGAGAGTCACTACATTATTAAAGGAATTGAGGTGTAATTAATTAGTTATGGGGCGAAATATAGAATCAGGTATTAATGATGGAAGGGGCAAGTGAGCAAGTCCGGGTATAATGGTTAGGCGACACCAAGTATTAAATTAGTTCATGTGTAAATTAATTAAATTAGTTCATGTGTAAATTAATTAAATTAGAGTCAGACTATAGACTCGGATTGGTAATTTTTTAATGTGTAAATTAATTAAATTAAAGTCAGACCATAGACTCGGATTGGTAATTAATTAATGTGTAAATTAATTTAATTAGAGTCGGACCATAGACTCGGATTAGTATTAATTAATTAATGTGTAAATTAATTAAATTATAGTTGAATCAGATACTCGAGTAAATATTAAATAAATCAATGTGCAAAGTATTTATACAAGACTCGGAGCATAGACTCGGGGAAATATTATATTAATTGATGTGTGAATTAATAAGTGAGAAAATTAATTAAGTTGAGTAGGGCCACAGACTCGGGAAATTACAGGCGAGTGTTACGGGATTTTGAGTATACGGTAAAGCCTTGATTTATATTATATATATACGGTGTAGTGATAGTAGATATATACGTGTATATATTGTGTGTGCTATTAAATATCAGTGATTGGATATTTATTTAATTTATATACTCTAGTGCTATCAAGGGAGGTTGCGCGATGTGGGTGAATCCCCTAGCTTGAGGAGTAGGGTGAGTATATCCCCGATCATAGCGTCGGGTATATGGGTGAGGGATTTATCTCACTTTCAGGGAAGGAATATGATCGCCTCCACTACGTTTATAATTTGGGCCAAGTTGGTGAGCGATTCCAACTCGGATAACTAGGTTATGTGAGCACACCTAGTAAGATAGCATTTTAGAGGGAATCATCCGAAGAGGGTATACTCGAAGGGATGAATATACATGTGATATATGTGTGGATGTTGTGGTAAAGGTACGTATATAATGGTAGTAAATATTATATGCGGGTAATAATACAGTGTGTGATGTAATTGTTTTATATAACTTGTGTCACAGTTATATGATATTATTTAAAGGAAATTAATTAAGTTAATTAGTGAGATAACTTGTAACCCATGGATAATAATACTCGGACTAGAGTGGAAAGGCAATGGAGGATTACAAGGACTAGTTGGACGGGGTAGTACAACTAGGTGGGATTAAGGTAATCGTTAGGTGTGCACTTTAGTGGAGAGGTGAGAATGTCCTCAAGAGAGAGTGTGACACTAACTTAAATATGGAGCGCATTCATATATTTTAAATTACTGTAGTTAATTCACTTGCTAAATATTTTCAAAATGTTTTGGGTTCTAACCCTTGCTATAAAATTATTTTCAAAAACTTTTAGGTGTCCAGCCACAGGGACGCTAGGATTGATATTCTATTCCCGGGAACACGGAGCTGCGGCATATGTGGATGCTAGCATGAGCTTATATTAGACGCATCGTTCTTTCATTCCTAGAGTAGGAATTATTTATCAGTTTCAATTTTATTTAGGGCATGTCGCCCAGATTTTCAGTTCAATTTTCCGATTTTTATTCAGGTGCTGAATAATTGTATTGAACTATTTATTTTGGTGGCCGATGGTTTATTCGGCATGTCGTTTTATTATTTGTTCAGTTCATTTAATTCAGTTGTGTGAATGGATTATATTTATTTCCGCATGTATTGTTTGGTTTAATTAATAAGATAAAATTTGGCACCAGCTTTTTGAAATACTAGGTGGTTAGTAGGTTTTAAAAAAAATTTCGACAGTGATGATGAGGATGAACCAACTAGGATTTCTATTTTAATTTGGTATAGGACTGATCACCCGGTATTTTATTAGGCGGGGTGTCACAGATGGTACCAAAGCATCAGGTTCTAGTGTCCTTAGGATCTGTGCGGCTTTTCACGTTTCAGCTTAGCGTCCTTTGATGTAGAGCCTTGTCACAGGGTTGCTGTATTCTTATACGTACGCACATTTACGTTCTTCTACCAATTACTTTATATTTGAGGGTGAACTCATACGATTCGATTCTCATTTCAGATGACGCCCAGGAGAGAGAGAGCAACTAGGGCAGCAGGGGGAGGTGAGACTAGAGAGGCTCATCAGGAGCAAGAGTTACCGCAGCAACTGCCATAGATGATTTCGACAACACGGGTAACTGCATTAGTAGCACAGGCAGTTCAAGCGAGGATGATCGCAATGACAAGGTACTTTCCAATATATCAGCCACAGGCATTAGTGGTACCGGATGTTCAGGTCCACCAGGGGAAGTCGGAGTGGCAGCAAGTATGAGAGGTCTTTCAAAAGGGCCACCCACCAGAGTTTCGAGGGGGTTCAGATGTAGTGCTAGCGTGTCAGTGGAAGAGGAATATCCAGCGTCACCTACGCATGGTAGATTGCAACGAGGTGCATAAGCAAATGCTAATGACTTTTAGGTTAGTGGGAGCAGTGCTTCAGTGGTGGGAGTCGATTACCACAGTTGAGGAAAGGGATACATTAACTATTGCAGAGTTTTGGGTTCGGTTCGATCGTCAGTATTTCCCGCCAGTAGTCGAGGCTGAAATGAGGAGAAAATTCAGTGAGGTGACTCAGGAGGACCGTTCAGTGGTCGATTACGAGGAAGAATTCACTCGTTTGGCAAATTTTGTATCGGATGAGGTACGTGATGAAGAAAGAAAGAAAGAAGCCAAAGTTCATGCATGGGTTAGTCTAGAAGCCAAAGTTCATGTATGGGTTAGTCTAGAAAGAAAGAAGCCAAATTTAAGAATGAGTAATTTTTTCTAAGTGTTGGAGCGTACCTCGGTTTTGACGCCCAGATCCTTCAAGCGAGATAGCAATCTCGTTCGAACGACATGGCAGTGTCGCGAGATGTCGTTCAAACGAAATCTATCATTCGTTCACGCGAGATTGCTATCTCGTTCGAATGAGCACGGTTTTCTAGGCGACACAGTTTTATTATAAAATACTCATTAAATGGTAACGTTTTTCTTAAGAAGTCTCAGCATTTTCCACAACAGAAAAACTGCTAAAGCATAATTCTTTTGGCTTCTTCCTTTTAGTGTTTAATCCCCTTTTTGTTTTCAATTCACAAAACTCCCATATGCTTTAATGAATTGTTTTGGTGTTCAAGAAAACAACTTTGCTTTTGTTCAACCTTTGTGGAGAAGGGATCTCCATATTTGATCGGTGGATACCGAGCGTAGTCATTCTGTGTATGGACGAGCCGAAGACGACGAACCGATGCCTGGAGGGTATTTCGATGTCTCTCGTATCTTTGAAGGTTTGCTAAAGGCACCGTGCATTACACACTTGTGGGCGATTATCAGGTTGTATGTAAGTCAAAGGTCTTGTGAATTCTTCAAAGTGTTTATAAAAGGTTTTAGCCGAAAGAGTTTTTTTCCTGAATCGATCTTCTTTATTTTTCATGCATGGTTTGAATGATTTATAACTTTTAGATGAATGTTTAGGGGCTGAATTTAGACTCTAATTAAATAAGTGTGTCAAATTAAAAATTTGCGAATTTAATCAATTATCACACAGTCACGTTTTACAAATTGGTATCAGAGTTTATTTAAGCGATCACACGTTTTACAGGTGAAAAATGGGGGTGAGTGTTTGGTGGGTGCATTTAAACATTATAAGTTGCAAACTGAAAAATTTAATGGAGAGACTAGAGGGGAAAATTGTTTGATTTAGCTCTATCAAAACTTGGACCTTTTGAAGGCAAATTTAGAGGCAGACTTATATGATTGTGTTCACCACATACATTTATTGAATATTATTGAATATTGGAGTGATAAGAATAGAATATATGCTAAAGTTTCAAACAAAGAAAGGAGATAAAAAACACTATTCAGCTTGCTAAGTAACAACGGCACCTTAGGTTGATAAAAGCCGAAATAAGAATTAAAAACTTTAAAGATGAAGTGTAATTATCCCGAATTAACAAGAAACTCCTGACTATCTTTTAAGTCACGCACTACCAGTTTTTTCTATCTCTACCCCATAATACTAACATATAAATGTTATGCATGCAAGTGTAGAGAGAGAGAAAGAGGGGTCCCTGCAAGAGATGTTGAAGGGAAAGGATTTCACGGTCCTTTTGGTGGACAAGGAGGTTGAGGACGTGCCTTACTCTGGGCTTGTGGAGGAACATCACTCCAAAGATTGCACTAACAAATACAAATGTCAGCACCACCATCAACCCATATGACTGTAATACCCCGTAATTTTATTGATATTTACTTAAGGGATTAATTGAATTAAATGAGAATTAATTGGAAATTAATCCGGGTATAAATACTAACGAGATGTGAGTTGGTATTTGATTATGATGATTAAAATTTATTATTTCCGAGTATGTATGGTAATACATGAGTATTGATGATATTTAAATTTGTCGCGAGACTGAAATACGATAATTTGAAAAAAAAAATTAAATTGGGACGCCCGTGTCAGTCGCGTCAGGAACGTAATTAATTGAGTTAAAAAGTAAATTTTATTTTTATCAACCGAATGGTCATTTTGAGTGCGCCAACGTGTCCGGAAGGATCGAAATAGTCAGAAAACACTAGCCGGGAGTTTAGTTTGGGTCCCAAGGCATTTTTAGTCCATACCGACAATCCAAAAGGGTAGTTTGGTAATTTTAAAAATAGGGGAATTAAAACCCACGAATTTTAAAAGTTATTTTTATATTAGAAAAGAACCCACTAAGCCATTATCAGCATTTGAGAAGTTAGAGGGCTACGGGAGTTATAGGGAAAGTCTTGAGAAGTTCCAAAAGGAAGCCCTAGCCACCATCACCATCTTGGGAAGAAATTTGTAGAGAGAGGGAGAAGAATCAACCTCAATCCTTCAACATCAAATGAGAACATCTAAGGCAAGTGGTTTAATTACATTAATTTCAAGCGAATGTTTCTTCCATGCTTAGAATTGAATAATTGTCTTATATTGGAAGTTTGATGAAAACCCATGAAATTGGAGGTAGGATTCATAATATGATATAGGGATTGCATGTAGAATGTTATTGGATGAATGTCATATACAAAATTTATCTTTTGATGATGTGAAAACGGATTGATAAGAAGAAATTGTAGTCATTAAATTCTGAGTTCATGATTATAGGATTTGGAACAAGGTTTGGGAATTTTGATGATTATATGTTAATTTAGGAAGCATTGACCCCATATATAGGTTAAAGAGTGACCTAGGAGGACTTAGAGTAGTTTAATAACGTTAAAATACTATTAGGATGATCTTAAGATGAGTTTAGAGAAGAGAAAAATTGAGAAAAACGAAGTAGAGAATTTCTGGACTGAAACTGCCATCTCGTTAGAAGACCTGCCCAGGTCGTTCGAACGAGCTTCTAACGAGATGACAGTGTGCCTTCTAACGAGTTGGTAGTTCGTTCGAAGCCTTTCGTTCGAACGACCTCGTTCAAACGAGACTTCTAACGAGTTGACATAATGACTTTTTGGCCTGATTTCATTTCAAACGTCCCGTAGACTTATTTAATTGGAGTAATAACCTTGCCTTATTGATTAGTGAGTATAATTGTGAGAATTGGGGTACGTTAAGGAGTAGAAGTTAGAACCTCATAATAAAATTGGATGTCATTTGTGGAGTAGGAAACGAGTATCTAATTACGACGTGAGAAGGGTTGATAACGGGAATATACAAATCGGGGATTTGTAATCGTATAACGTTAAATGACGGTATAAGAACGAGAAGTATACCTATATTAATAATACGAGATATCTAAGATATGCGAATGCTTAGTATATGTGGTTTTACGTGTATAACATACCTACCGTACTTGCTATCATGGGAGGTTGCGTTCGATTAGGGACATCTAATCTTTGTGTGCCTACGGGGGGATTTAGATTGGTACCTCGAGGACATAGGTCAGAGAAGAACTTATTGAGAAGTTAATAAGTCTGCTGATCATGGGAGCGTAGGTATGTGCATGACCCATGTGATATGAACTATGTTCGCCTCCATTGTTTGTGATTGTTGTTTATTAAAAACAATTCCTGAGAGATTCGAAATACGTGGTCCTTATGTACGTGATGTACCGGGATTGGATAGCAGAGTATGTGTGCACCGCAGCTTAGTCTCGGGGTGCTAGTAATGTATATTTATGATGAGAATAATATACTGTTAATTGAAATGAACTGTCATGATTAAATGTGAGTATAATTATAGCAACGTTATGTAAAGATAAAATTGATGATCTCTAGTATATTGGTATTGCTAATAATTGGGAAACCGAGAATTAATGTAAAGCTCTCTATTTAATTGATGATATTGGAATTAAAGCGTGAATCGTATAGAAATGTTCGAATCTATTTAGGACTAGTTAGATATGAGAATCACTAGAATGGGTACGGGTACGTTAGGAGTGCACAAATAGTCGAGAGGTGAGTATTTCATGTGAGAGCACGTCCTAACATGTATTTTGCATTCATTGTTTTATTGTCATTAAAATACTTGCTATATTTTAAACTGTTTTCCACAATCGGGCTCTGACCCGTCTGCTTTCAAATATATTTTCTTGTAAAAACCTTTTAGGTGCCCAGCCACAAGGACACCAAGCATATGAGTTCCATTCAGGTGACGTACTGTAGCTGCTGTGGAATTTACAGGATCTTGTCAGTAGACGCCTCCATTTTCGATCTTGACTCTATTTATAGATTTCCTTATCAGTTGGGCATGTCGCCCTTTTCTTTTAGAAACATTTAATCTATTCAGTTTATTTCAGATCTCGAGTTGTAACTAATTATGCTTCAAACTTAGTATTTGTTATTCCTGTATTTGGTTTGTTGTGAGGAGTATTCTTACAGACTCATTATTATGGTATGGTTATACTATTGTCATTTTATTGTGGTGGTTATGTTAGCATTTCTTATCTTCTTGCATGTTAATCGGATTTAATTAAAATTGACAACTCGCTTTTAAAATATTAGGTGGCTAGTAATTGTTAAGACGTTTTCGACAGTGGTTCTACGAACTGAACCAACTTGACATTTTGTATTAATTTAATAAAGGAGTAGCTACCCGGTATTTAATTAGTCGGGGTGTCACAATGACCTCCCTCTGCTACAATTATTGACATTGTTGTTGCTGTTGCCGAACGTGTGTCCCTTCTTACCTCCACCCACAAGCTCGCCGGAGATTTTAGGGGTCGGAAGCGAACTCTTGAATTTGAGACCTCATATTTAGTAAGAATTTTTTTATTATTTTATAAATTGTAAAGTTTTTTTAATCGAAAAGATATCGACTTATTTTTCAAGAGTTGTAGCAAGTTTAAATGTTTGTCTTATCGCTTTTCAATAAATTATTTTTGGATAATTGAAAAATGACTACTATAAATATATATACACATAAAATTTTTGGACAACTGAACTCTCTTGCTTTCTCTTCTCTGCCGAAATAATGAGTACAAAGAAGAGAACAAGCTAAAAAATCTCTCTCTCGGTTTTTACACCACATAATCCATGTTGCATTTCATGTAAAAGGGGCCTTCAAACCTTTTATTTCTCTCTCTGCACGCACACAACCGCGGCGGAGTAATCAAGGCTATACTACATGCTATCACTCCTCACGCTACTGAGCTTTATTTGTGGGAAAATACCACCTGGTGCACCACTCACAAGGCATCACCTTTACAGCATGCACAAGGGGGTTGCACAGTCCAACATCACTTTCACTTCGACAAGTGGAGTAATTCTATACGGACATCTATTTTGTACCCTCATTTTGTATCTTATAATAAGATAAGACAATAACAAATTATACTTTATATTTTAACGAGACTCACAACAATAAAATATAAACATTTAATGAAGAGAGTATGAATGAGAGTACACACACATAATTAAATTATAAGATAATTTTATTGCAACAAGTGTTATCATATCTCCGGTATGAGGGGGAGTCCGACTAGATTCCTTTGGAAAATCTACGTAATATTGTGGTTAATTGCAAGCCACCACATTGCTATTGCTACACTCCGGGCCCTCGTCGTTCATATTTTATGAGATCAAACGTCCTTCATATCCAATGAATTCTTAACACACTTCATTTTAATATTAAATGCCAATTATATTATTAGATTTATAAAATTTAAATTTTTATTTTTTTACCTTCATTTAAAATAAATGTATTTGAAAAATAATTAAAATTTTATATTTTCAAAAAAAAATATTTTTTTAATAAAAAAAAATTGTTTTTAATAAGAATCTCTTTTACTTTTCATAACTGTTTTAAAAAACATTTCAATTGTTTAACAAAATTTGTTATCTGTTTTTTTAATTAAAAAGCTGATTATAAAACATAAAAAGTTATTTTTTATAAAATAAGAACTATTTTTACAAAATAAATCGTTTTAACTATTCAAAAATGTTTTAAAAAATTACTGACGGATTAAAAAATTACACAATGCGATTATAAATATTTTATTTTTTTATGTAAAATGATCACGACCAAATAAAACGTGACGTGATATGGAGTCTTTTATTTTTTATAACGCTGGCGCGGACCATTTTTTACTAATTTAAAAATAATCTTTTTACTATTTAAAAAACATGGTTCGCGCCAGCTATATGTATAGGCGGTCCGACCCCCAATACATCCCACTGGCGCGGACCATTTTTTCTAATATGATGGTCGCGCCATCAGTATGTATTGGCGGTATTATAAAACAACTTTAAATAAAATGTACAATTTTTTATATAAAAGACTGTTAACAGTTAAAATAATTTATTTTTATAAAAACAATTGGTTTCTTTTGAAAATTTGTTGTCTTAGAAACAAGATTTTTTTTTTTTAATTTTCTTTTTATGTCTTAAAGACGCGATTGATTAGTGCCGCTGACGCGGATCCACATAATTTCCCGCACCAGCGACACTAACCAATCACGTCTCTAAGACATCAAATTTTAAAAAAAACATATGTAAAAAAACAGAGCGCATAGTAAACATATTTTTTAACGACAAAAATAAAAACTAGAGCCTATATTTAATTATTAAAATAAAAACGAGATCCTACATTAAAAAAACTGAGTTCTCTTTGAAAATAATTTTGAGTTTTTTTTTAATTAAAAGGGGACAAAAAAAACTATTATGAAAAGTAAAATAAAATAAAATAGATTCTTATTAAAAATAATTTTTATTAATTTTTTTAATTGAAAATACAAATTTTTAGTTATTTTTCAAGTACATTTATTTTAATTGGAGGCAAAAAAGTGAAGATTTAAATTTTGTAAGTCTAAGGGTATAATTGGCATTTGGTATCAAAATAAATTATCTTAAGAATTGATCCCCATATATTGGTTTTTTAAATTGTGCCCAAATTCTTTAAAAGAAAGTTACTCTGGATGGGTTATCAATTGGTGGGACAAATTTGGCCGAGGAATTGATATGTTCCCTGATAAAATTACCAAGGAAAAACTTTTTCTGCCTTGGACTCAATTTCATCCAAAATTGAGAGGGAAAAATAAGGTCCCAGTAGGGCTTAATACCCTACTATTTTTTACAGAAATCAGCATTCCTTGGATCTCCAGATGGGATCTTCAATGTAGAGTTAATCATCTTAATGTTCCTCTACTTGAAAGGATCTTTTATTATCGATGGTGGAGTGGTATCGACATTAAATACTACTATCTCTATAACAAATGATAGTTTGAAGCACTACATGCCCATGGTGGAAGATTCACCCCCTCCACCCGAGAAGATGACGCCAGGAGCCAATCCAATCAAGGCTTTGAAGTTTGCTCTCAAGAAGAAATTTTCCAAAGCAACGGAGTAGGAGCTATTGTAGAAGGTAATAAATTACACTCAAAGCCAATTCAGATCGGCTTTCAATTATCCGGGAGAAAAATCAAACCCTTTTGGTGATGATACAAGCCCTATCCCCCAGCCCTCTGACGATGATACATCTATGGCTTCAGTCAAGAATGACAACCCCTTCTTCTATCTTTCCAGAGAATCCCAGAACCCAGAAGACGATGAGTTTATCGCTGATATGTTCGACACCAACATACCCACTGAGCCAACAATGGAGGCATTCTTCAACTCACTGAGTTCAACTTTTCCAACCCGAAGATTGGACGGTAGCTTTCCTAACCCGGACCTAGAGGACGGCCTATATGACTTGAGGTAACTGGCCCACCTGGCCCCAGTTATCTGCACGCCAACGCATGAAGACAAAACATTCTCCAACTCGACAGCTCGACGACAAGTGGTAGGACCCACTGGCCCAACAACTGACGACTCGTGACAAATGGTAGGACCCATTGGCCCAACAGTCGACGCTTCAGGACAAGAGACTTTGTCAGCCTCGAATATGGAGGGACCTACGGGTCATTTTCTTAGGAATTATTTATTCCTTTCTTATTTGTATAAATTGAGGACTTCTCTTCCTCGTTTCTCACCTCTTTCTTTACTCTCTCTCTCTCTCTCTCTCTCTCTCTCTCTCTCTCTCTCTCTCTCTCTCTCTCTCTCTAAATTTGTAATAAGCTTGTGGACTTTCCGGCCTTATTCTAGTGGACTCTTATTAAGTTTGTAAGTTTATTTTTCATCTGAAATAAGGTTTGTAATATATTTCAGTTATATTTCAATTATGCTTTTATATATATATTGAAAATGGATTGGAGATGATTTCATCTCTCAGTCAAATGATTACACTGGCAATCTCCTTTCTCAGAGATGTCTGAGTCATCAGAGCTTTGGATATTATAAAGCTCCTTATTGCTCTCAGAAGAGTCCTCTAGATTTTCAGAGGAACTGGAATTAAGCAAAAGCTTGCTTAATTGAGTCTTTAAATGGTCATCAATTTGAAGATTATTAATTTTAGTTTCCATTTTGCATTTATTATCAAAATGGCCATATTTACCACATTTAAAACATTTAGGGTTAGATTTATTGGTTTTTATTTTCCTAACAAATTTTCTTTTAGAATTATCCCCCCTATTATAAGAAATGTTAGTCTATTTTTTACGTTTATAATGGGTTTATTTAGGAACTTTCTTGTTCCTTTTGGAGACTTTATGAGTGGAAGTCTCATGAGTATTGTAAGCAAATTGATCAAAAAACTCACCTGACTCTTTCTTTCCCAAAAGCTTCTGCTTCTTAAGCTGCCTTTGTAGCTTAAGGTCTTTGCACAAGAAAAGGCCCTCTTGGATGACTACACTAATTAATTGACCATAAGTATAATTATGGTAAGGGATAAAGATTCTATCATTAGCTTCTCTTAATTTCTTTCTAACTTTCTGAGCAAAGAAAGTAGGAAGGCCATCAATAAATTTGGCTTTCCAATGCTCAGAGTTGCCGTCGCTTCTCCGAGTGACCCTAGCAAGGAAGAAATCCTTGTACCACCTAAATTGGCTAAGGGTAGGACATTTTAAATTTTGTAATAATTCTCTATTACGCTCCCCACTGTAATCACTACTGCCAATAAAATGATGAATAATAGCAAGCATTAAGGTATAAACAGCATCCCGAATTCCTTTGTCTTGCATATGTTCATCTTTAATAATTTTTACGGCATTAACAATATCATTTCCTTGATTTTCTGTAAGGATATTACCCCACCAACGATGAAGTGTTCCAGTAACACTACACCAAAAACAACAATTTGGCATACCCTGATATTAAAAATCTGGCACAGTTTTAAATCGTGCCAGATTCTAGCACGGTTTAATGGAAATCTGGCACACTTTAAAATAGTGCCAAAATTTGGCACTGTTTTAAAGTGTGCCAAAATTGAGTACACTTGATTAAAATATAAAAAACCCTAAAACAATTATTATGTTTACTTTCCCTCTTCTCTTTCCTCTCTCATCTTTCAATCTCCCGCTCACCCGCTCCGTTCTCAAGCCTCACCCGCTCTTCTCTCTTCTCTCTTCTCTCTTCTCGTCTCTCTCCCTCCCCTCACCCGCTCTGCTCGCAAGCCTTCAAAATCTGCGACATTTATCCGCTCCGTCCATACGTCGCCTTCCCAGTTCCAACAATAGCGGAGCCTAGATTCATGGTAAAAATGGTTTCCTTTTTTAGTTTTTGTGTTTAGGAACCCAAATCACACACGGACCTACACGGTTCTTGCCTTTATTTGTTTGAGGTTGGAGGAACTGCGTTAGATCCAAGTCGTGTGAAAAGTTTGCGCAAATATTACATACACTCGTTTAATTACATTTATGTGTTTGTCTATTTTTATATTAGTTAAAGAATCTGTCTAAATATTCTAAGGTTTTATTAGTACCATAAAATCAGTTCCTTAACATCATACATTGAACATAAATAGGAACGGTTTAGACACTTGCACCTAACTAATTAAAACCGGACCTATTTTATGACCATATACCTGTCAATATTATAAGACTTGGACTGATTTTGAATCAAGAACATACACCTTACCTGGACCTTTTTAGAACTTAGTCTGTGAACGGATTAAGAATTGTTTTTTGACTACACATAATGTTTGTTATATTTAGTTTTTATGTAAGAACCTAACTTGAATCTGAGTTTTAATCTAAAACACTTCTTTAAAGCAGTGTTATTCTTGTAATGGACTTACTGATCAACTCTGATATAACTTTTGGTAGTCAAATGTATGTTACTATGTATGTTAGAATAATCAGTTGGGGTTTCTTCTCAAAAAGTCATGTATATCGATGTATCAATTCTTCCAACCATCTATCTCATTTATACACGTAATAATTAATTTGGGTGGACAACTCCTTTTATTTTTAGGTTTTATTAGCAACCATAATACATAGGCGGGTAATAATCATGTTTTGTCGCGCCACTTCTCTCTACACGTATATATTTCATTTTTATACTCGAGAGGTTGTTTTAGTTGATTTGGGCAATTGGTGTAAACAAAATGAAGCTTCGGAGTAGTTACATATTTTTAAAGCCAAAATGGCGTACAATACTAAAATTAACTTGGTGCCTAAATCATTAAAATTGTTTTCCTGGTAGCTTACGTTGAACTTTTAATGTGGCTGATATCGATGTTATTATGTTTGGGGATTGCACAACATAGTTTTTAAATTTTCAAGAGATTTGGATGTTATTTAAATGGTACAAAAAAAGGTTTAAAGGTGAAATGGTAGGGAAAAAAATCAACACAAACCTGAATGACATACCCTATGTAAAAAAAGGTGAAAGGTACAGTTCAAGAAGGAAATATACAAATTGATTTTACCCTTACTAAATTTGATTTTAATTTATGTGTCACAATAATATTCTTGACATTGTGCATATTGGACATGTTTCACCCGCATCATCAACTAGTATGGTTTTATTCTTTCATGCATTGATTTTGAATTCAGGAGCATGTAACCAACGTGAAACCTAGCATCGTGGAATTCTTCAAGACATCGTATTGGAGTAAAATAAAGGATGATTTGATGAATGATAAGTGAAATTTTCATTTCTTTCCCCCTTTTATCCTTTTTGTATTTTATAAGACAGACATTCTAATATAAGTCTTCTGACACTTCAACAGTCATAGCACAATCTCGTTCTCATTATGAAGAGCTGAGAAACTTGAAAGATAAGATATCGTCTAATGAATAACCAAATGCCGCTCAGAATAGAAGATTTCAGAATTTACAAACATTGTTGGACCAAATGGGATACTTTCGAGAAGTTATGGCGCGAAGAGTTCATCGGGTGGCTATCAAAATACAAATGAAATCTGGTTAGTCTCAAAGTCTCAAATTCTCTTTGAATGTTGCAACATTAAATAAAAAATGGCCTGAAATAGCGGCAACAAGTAGCCAAACGTAAAATGGCTTACTTTATGAGCTTATTTAGTTAAATTGGTGGAAGGAATTTGCTGATGGTTTGGTTTTGGAATTTGCTGCTACTGTTGAGTTTATTTTAAATGTTAAAACATGTTGGATTTAAAGAATAAACAAATGAAATTATTTTAAAATTTTCTAAAATCAATAAAGGTTCTAAATTGATTAAAACCATACCATTAGAGGATGAAAATCCAAAACAACCTCCAAACGACCTCGTAAGAGGCACAAACACCTCGTACGGGACCAATGTAACTTGTAGAAAATGATCACGTAGTCACGGGTCTCCCGATTTTAGAATATGAAGATAATTTTAAAATATCTAGATTAGGCTTAAAAACAAGCCGTTAAAGGGTGAAAACCTAAATTAGCCCCCAAACGTCACCATAAGAGGCATGCACACCTCGCACGAGACCAATGTAACTTGTAGGAACTGACCGCGTAGTCACGGGCCTCCCGGTTTGAGCATATGATGATAATTTGAAAATATCTAGATTATGCTTAAAAACAAGCCGTTAAAGGGTGAAAACCTAAACCAGCCCCCAAACGTCACCATAAGAGGCACGGACACCTCGCACGGGACCAATGTAACTAGTAGGAAGTGATCGCATATTCACGGGTCTCCCAGTTTGAGAATATGACTATAATTTTCAAAAATCAACACTTAGACTTAAAAACAAGCCGTTAATGGGTGAAAACTTAAACCAATCCCCAAACGTCACTGTAAGAGGCACGAACACCTCGCACGGGATCAATGTAACTTGTAGGAACTGACCGCATAGTCACGGGTCTCCCAGTCTGAGAAAATGAAGATAATTTTTAAAAATCAACACTTAGACATAAAAACCAGCTGTTAAAGGGTGAAAACCTAAACCAACCCCCAAACGGCCCCATAAGAGGCACGAACACCTCGCACGGGACTAATGTAATTTGTAGGAACTGACCTCGTAGTCATAGGTATCCCGATTTGAGAATATGACTATAATTTGAAAATTTTAGATTAGGCTTAAAAATAAGCAGTTAAAGAGTGAAAACCTAAACCAACCCCCAAACGTCACCGTAAGAGGCACGAGCACCTCGCACGGGACCAATGTAACTTGTACAAACTGACCGCGTAGTCGCGGGCCTCCCGATTTGACAATATGTAGATTAGACTTGAAAAATAATCATTGGCGGGTGAAAACCCAAACCAGCCCCGTAAGAGGCACGAACACCTCGCACGGGACCAATGTAACTTGTACGAACTGATCGCGTAGTCGCAGGCCTCCCGGTTTGAGATAATGAAGATAATTTCAAAATATGTCGATTAGGCTTGAAAACAAGCCATTGACGGTTGAAAATCCAAACCACCCCCAAACGGCCCCGTAAGAGGCACGACACCTCGCCCAAGACCAATGTAACTTGTACAAACTGACCGCGTAGTCGCGGGCCTCCCGACTTGAGAATATGATGATAATTTCAAAATATATCAATTTGGCTTGAAAACAAGCCGTTGAAGGGTAAAAACCCAAACGACCCTGTAAGAGGCACGCACACCTCGCACGGGACCAATGTAACTTGTACGAATTGATCGCATAGTCGCGGGCCTCCCGATTTGAGATAATGAAGATAATTTTAAAATATGTCGATTAGGCTTGAAAATAAGCCGTTGACTGGTGAAAACCTAAACCAGCCCCCAAACGGCCCCGTAAGAGGCACGAACACCTCGCACGAGACCAATGTAACTTGTACGAATTGACCGTGTAATCGCGGGTCTCCCGATTTAAGAATATGATGATAATTTCAAAATATATCGATTTGGCTTGAAAATAAGCCGTTGAAGGGTAAAAATTCAAACGGCCCTATAAGAGGCACGAACACCTCGCATGGGACCAATGTCACTTGTACGAACTGACCCCGTAGTCGCAGCCATCCCGGTTTGAGATAGTGAAGATAATTTCATAATATGACAATTAGACTTGAAAACAAGTCGTTAACGGGTGAAAACCCAAATCAGCCCCCAAACGGCCCCGTAAGAGGCACGAACACCTCGTACGGGACCAATGTAACTTGTACGAACTGATCGCGTAGTCGCGGGATTCCCAGTTTGAGATAATGACGATAATTTCAAAATATATAGATTAGGCTTGAAAATAATCCGTTTGAAGGTGAAAACCCAAACCAGCCCCCAAATGGCCCCGTAAGAGGCACGAACACCTCACACGGGACCAATGTAACTTAGACAACTGACCGCGTAGTCACGAGTCTCCCGATTTGAGAATATGACGATAATTTCAAAATATATTGATTTGGCTTGAAAACAAGCAGTTGAAGGGTGAAAACCCAAACGACCCTATAAGAGGCACGAACACCTCGCATCGGACCAATGTAACTTGTACGAGCTGACCGTGTAGTTGCGAGCCTACCAGTTTGAGATAATGAAGATAATTTCAAAATATGTAGATGATGCTTGAAAATAAGCCGTTTGAGGGTGAAAACCCAAACCGGCCCCCAAATGTCCCCTTAAGAGGTACGAACACCTCAGGCTGGACCAATGTAACTTGTACGAACTCACCGCGTAGTCACGGGTCTCCCGGTTTGAGAATATGATGATAATTTCAAAATATGTAGATTTGTCTTGAAAACAAGCTCTTGATGGGTGAAAACCCAAACCAGCCCCCAAACGGCCCCGTAAGAAGCACGAACACCTCGCACGGGACCAATGTAACTTGTACGAACTAACCGGGTAGACGGCCTCCCGATTTGAGATAATGAAGATAATTTCAAAATATGTCAATTAGGCTTAAAAACAAGCCGTTGACGGGTGAAAACCCAATCCATCCCCCAAACGGCCCCGTAAGAGGCACGAACACCTCGCACGGGACCAATGTAACTTGTACCAACTGACCACGTAGTCGGGTCCTTCCGGTTTGAGATAATGATGATAATTTTAAAATATGTAGATTAGGCTTGAAAACAAGCCATTGATGGGTGAAAACCCAAACAAACCCCCAAACGGTCCCATAAGAGGCCCGAACACCTCGCACGGGACCAATATAACTTGTACGAACTGACCGCGTAGTGGCGAGCCTTTCGGTTTGAGATAATGATGATAATTTCAAAATATGTAGATTAGGCTTGAAAATAAGCCGTTGACGGGTGAAAACCCAAACCAGCCCCCAAACGGCCCTGTAAGAGGCACGAACACCTCGCACGGGACCAATGTAACTTGTACGAATTGATCGCGTAATCGCGAGTCTCCCGGTTTGAGAATGTGATGATAATTTCAAAATATGTCGATTTGGCTTGAAAATAAGCCATTGAAGGGTAAAAACCCAAACGTCCCTGTAAGTGGCACGAAGACCTCGCACGGGACCAATGTAACTTGTACGAACTGACCCTGTAGTCGCAGGCCTCCCAGTTTGAGATAATGAAGATAATTTCAAAATATGTCGATTAAGATTGAGAACAAGCCGTTGACGGGTGAAAACCCACACTAGCCCCAAAACGGCCCTGTAATAGACATGAATACCTCGCATGGGACCAATAAAACTTGTATGAACTGACCGCGTAGTCGCGGGTCTCTCGATTTGGGAATGTGATGATAATTTCAAAATATGTTGATTTGGCTTGAAAATAAGCCGTTGAAGGGTGAAAACCCAAACGACCCTGTAAGAGGCACGAACACCTCGCACGGGACCAATGTAACTTGTACGAACTGACCGCGTATTCGCGGGCCTCCCTGTTTGAGATAATGAAGATAATTTCAAAATATGTCGATTAGGCTCGAAAATAAGCCGTTGACGGGTGAAAACCCAAACCAGTAACCAAACGGCCCCGTAAGAGGCATGAGAACCTCACACGGGATCAATGTAACTTGTACGAACTGACCGCGTAGTCGCGGGTCTCCCGATTTGAGAATATGATGATAATTTCAAAATATATCGATTTGGCTCGAAAACAAGCCGTTGAATGGTGAAAACCCAAACGGCCCTATAAGAGGCACGAACACCTCATACGGGACCAATGCAACTTGTACGAACTGGCTGCGTAGTTGCGGGCCTCCCGGATTGAGATAATGAAGATAATTTCAAAATATGTCGATTAGGCTTGAAAATAAGGCGTTGACGGGCTAAAACCCAAACCAGCTCCCAAACGGCCCCGTAAGATATGCGAACACCTTGCGCGGGACCAATGTAATTAATACGAATTGACCGCATAGTCGCGGGCCTCCCGGTTTGAGATAATGACGATAATTTCTAAATATGTAGATTAGGCTTGAAAATAAGCCGTTTGAGGGTGAAAACTCGAATATCCTCTAAACGGCCCCGTAAGAGGCACGAACACCTCGTACGGGACCAATGTAACTTATACGAACTGACCGCGTAGTTGCGGGTCTCCCGGTTTGAGAATATGATGATAATTTCAAAATATGTAGATTTGGCTTGAAAACAAGCTGTTGAAGGGTGAAAACCCAAACCAACCCCCAAACGGCCTCGTAAGAGGCAAAAACACCTCGCACGGGACTAATATAACAAGTAGGAACTGACCGCGTAGTCACAGGTCTCCCGGTTTGAGAATATGACGATAATTTACAAAATCTAGATTACGCTTAAAAATAGGCCGTTAAAGTGTGAAAACCTAAACCAGTCCCCAAACATCATCGTAAGAGGCACGGACACCTCGCACGGGCCCTAGGTAACTTGTAGGAACTGACCATGTAGTCACGGGTCTCCCGATTTGAGAATATGACTATAATTTATAAAAATCAACACTTATACTTAAAAACAAGTCATTAATGGGTGAAAACTTAAACCAGCCCCCAAACGTCACCGTAAGAGGCACGAACACCTCTCAAGGGACCAATGTAACTTGTAGGAACTGACCGCGTAGTCACGGGTCTCCCGATTTGAGAATATGACGATAATTTGCAAAAATCAACACTTAGACTTAAAAATAAGTCGTTAAAGTGTGAAAACCTAAACCAGCCCCCAAACGGCCCCGTAAGAAGTACGAACACCTCGCACGGGACCAATGTAACTCGTAGGAACTGACCGCCTAGTCACGGGTCTCTCGATTTGGGAATATGACGATAATTTACAAAATCTAGATTAGGCTTAAAAATAAGCCGTTAAATGGTGAAAACCTAAACCAGCCCCTAAACGTCATCGTAAGAGGGACGAACACCTCGCACGGGTCCAATGTAACTTATAGGAACTGACCGCGTAGTCACAGGTCTCCCAGTTTGAGAATATAACTATAATTTGTAAAAATCAACACTTAGAGTTAAAAACAAGTCGTTAATGGGTGAAAACTTAAATCAACCCCCAAACGTCATAATAAGAGGCACGGACACCTCTCACGGGACCAATGCAACTTGTAGGAACTGACCGTGTAGTCACGGGTCTCCTGATTTGAGAATATGAAGATAATTTACAAAAATCAACACTTATACATAAAAATAAGCCGTTAAAGGGTGAAAACCTAAACCAGTCCCCAAACGTCATCGTAAGAGGCACGACCACCTCTCACGGGATCAATGTAACTTGTAGGAACTGACCGCGTAGTCACGGGTCTCCCGATTTGAGAATATGACGATAATTTACAAAAATCAACACTTAGACTTAAAAACAAGCCGTTAAAGGGTGAAAACCTAAATCAACCCTCAAACGGCCCCATAAGAGGCACGGACACTTCCCACGGGACCAATGTAACTCATTGGAACTGACTGTGTAGTCACGGGTCTCCCGATTTGAGAATATGATGATAATTTGCAAAATCTAGATTAGGCTTAAAATTAAGTCATTAAAGGGTGAAAATCTAAACCAGCCCCCAAACGTCATTGTAAGAGGCACGAATACCTTGCATGAGCCCAATGTAACTTGTAGAAACTGATCGCGTAGTCACGACTCTCCCGGTTTGAGAATATGACTATAATTTGAAAAAATCAACACGACTTAAAAATAAGTCGTTAATGGGTGAAAGCTTAAACCAGCCTCCAAACATCATCGTAAGAGGCATGAACACCTCTCATGGAACCAATGTAACTTGTAGGAACTGACCGCATAGTCACGGGTCTCTCGATTTGAGAATATGACGATAATTTACAAAAATCAGCACTTAGACTTAAAAACAAGCCGTTAAAGGGTGCGAACCTAAACCAGTCCCCAAACGGCCCCGTAAGAGGCACGAACACCTCGCATGAGGCCAATGTAACTTGTAGGAACTGACCTCGTAGTCACAGGTCTCCCGGTTTGATAATATGAGGATAATTTGAAAAATCTAGATTAGGCTTAAAAATATGCCGTTAAAGGGTGAAAACCTAAACCAACCCCCAAACGTCACCGTAAGAGGCACGAACACCTCGCACGGGACCAATGTAACTTGTACGAACTGACCGCGTAGTCACGGGTCTCTCGATTTGAGAATATGACTATAATTTGCAAAAATTAACACTTAGACTTAAAAATAAGCCGTTAATGGGTGAAAACTTAAACCAGCCCCCAAACGTCACCGTAAGAGGTACGAACACCTCATACGGGACTAATGTAACTTATAAGAATTAATCGCGTAGTCACGAGTCTCCCGGTTTGAGAATATGATGATAATTTGCAAAAATTAACACTTAGACTTAAAAACAAGCCATTAAAGGGTGAAAACCTAAACCAGCCCCCAAACGGCCTCGTAAGAGGCACGAACACCTCGCACCGGACCAATGTAACTTGTAGGAACTGACCTCGTAGTCACTCATGATTTGAGAATATGATGATAATTTGAAAAATCTAGATTAGGTTTAAAAACAAGCCGTTAAAGAGTGAAAACCTAAACCAGCCCCCAAACGTCACCGTAAGAGGCACGAACACCTCGCACGGGACCAATGTAACTTGTACGAACTGACTGCATAGTCGCGGGCCTCTCAATTTGACAATTTGTAGATTAGGCTTGAAAATAAGTCGTTGACGGGTGAAAACCCAAACGGCCCCGTAAGAGGCACGAACACCTCGCACGGGACCAATGTAACTTGTACGAACTGACCGCGTAGTCGCGGGTCTCCCGATTTGAGAATATGACGATAGTTTCAAAATATATAGATTTGGCTTGAAAATAAGCCGTTGAAGGGTGAAAATCCAAATCAGCCCCCAAACGGCCCCGTAAGAGGCACGAACACCTCCAACGGGACCGATGTAACTCGTAGGAACTGATCAGGTTGTCATAACTTGCGTAAAATTTTCAATTTTAGAATATAATAATAATTGGAACTCTTATCTTTAATTTTTTTATCTCGAGTAAGATTTTTTTATAAATTACTTGGTTACTAATATCGTATCTTTTTTGTATCCTATTTTTTTTTTGCAGGATAACATTTTATCATTTGCATTTATTTACGTGGAACACACGAAGAACTCAATGGTTTACAACAAGGGGTTTATTCAGGATTCTATTTTTTGTGTTATGGTCGTGCGGGCTTTTGTAGTTTTATTGTTAACTTTTATGGCCGTGCGAGCTTTTGTAAGTTTATTGTTATATTTTGTGGCCGTGCGGGCTTTATATTACATAGGTTTTATATTAGCAGGTTTTAGAATGTCCAGAAAATAGGAGAAACTCTGCCCAATTTTTTTTGGTCTATGAACTACTAAAGACTTGTAATATTTTGAAGTGTGTATGTACATTAGTTTATCAACAACGTGCAAGATTTGCAATTTGTGAATTTTCTTATTTTTAAATCATTATTTTTTTTCTTTTATCCAAAAATTTGGCAAAGTTCAAAATCGTGCCAAAAGTGTATCAAATTTTGGCACGGTTTTGAACTGTGCCAAAAGTTGATCAAAATGTTCTCAATATAGCACAGTTCAAAACTGTGCCAAAAGTGTACCAGAAATATCAAATTCTAGCACGGTTTAAAAATGTGCCAGAAATGTTCCTATTTGGTCAAATCTGGCACACTTTTGAGCCATGCCAGAAAAAATGGCCATTTTGGAACACCTAGTTCTGACATAGTTCAAAATCGTGCCAGATTTGATCTAGCACAGTTTTAAACCGTGCCAGATTCCTGTTTTTGGTGTAGTGTAATTCTAGCAATGATCATATGAGCAATACTTTGATCAGAGGCATCATTTTATTAACATATGGTGGAATACATGGACATCTGACGAATCATTTCATAAATTTGAGCTTCAGATTTTCCATCAATATTCCAATCGTAAATGGATTTACCATGAAAGGTGGACCGTGGATTCATAACAGAGTTTTCTTCGAACAGAAGATCCTGAGGAGTTGGTCTGTGGTAGTAGTTTCGAACAGGACCAACGTAGCGAATATTATTACTATAAGTAATTTTTTTGACTTGGTTTTCAGAATTTTTGAAAGAATGTTTAAAGTCATGAACTTCTTTCAGGGGTAAGTCAAATTTTGAATCATAATCAACGTGGGATAAGGTGTTAAGTTTTAAACCTTTGAGATTATTCTTAGTCTCTTTTAATTATGACATGAAATCAGTTTTCTTACCCATTTTAAAACCTTTAACATCTATGGGAGGTAGAACTAAAGGTTAGTCAAGACTTTTCTCAAAGTCTGCAGGTCTCTTAACAGTAAGATATGCCTGAAGGTTCTCAATCCTATTGAGTTGTTTTCCTATCGTGTTAAGGATAAGGTTGGTATAATTACCATGTTTATAAAGTGGATTTAACATAGTCTTATGTGTGACGAGTCTCTCTTCAATTTTAAGGTTAAGGAAGGCATTGCCTTCTAACCTAGGAGAACTACCACTTTGGCTGGTGCTACCAACATCTAGGGAAAGGGGTTCTGTAGGAGGGTGAACAACATATATAATCTGGTTATTCGCAGTATTCTATTTTGTCAAATGTTTATCAACAGTTTTAAGAATCTGTTTATCCTTAGTTTCGAGAACGAAAAGATGCTTATCTTTAGAAAACATTTGAATCCAAACCATAAAAGAAGTAACTAGTTGATTATCTTCAACCCATTTATAAAATTCATTTTTATAATTATCTAATTCAGCCTTTATATACTTAGCAAAGTACCAAGCCCTTAAATTAGCGTGACCTGGTAGGTAAAATTCAACATTAATTTCTTTCCTATTAATTGTAAAAATCATAAAAAGGAAAGGGGACATTCATTTCAGACAAGGTAGGAGATTCTCTACGCTGAGAAGTATTCTTCTCATAAATACCATGGGGAATTTGTTTATTGGTAAAGATGCCATGAAGGTTCATATCATCGTGATACAGATGGTTCCTAGGATTTTCTTCACTAACAGAATTACGCGAAGTAGATGGAGGATAGATAACAAAAGGGGCTCTAGAAGGATGACTCCTAGAGGATTGACACCCATTAAATTTCCTGAAATTCAAGAAAATATCTCCATCTTTATCCTCAATAATATCCCCAATATCTTCATTTTAACGAGGTTGGGGAGGAACCGCATTTTTTATAGCCCAAGTCTCTGGGAAATCAATTTCGTCCCAACTTATAGTTCTAGGTGTATGAACATTAGAATCTATAAGGTGTGTGTCAATTAACACAGTTTTACCAAAAGGACTAAATTGTTTAATATTGGGAGCTATAGTATTCATTACCTTCTAATAAATCCTATAAATAATCCCAATAGTTTCCGATACCGAAAGAAAATTATAACCTTTGGTTTGGACTCTAAGACTTAAAGCTTTATAAAGGTGCATATCAGACAAAGACAAAGTTATATTTGGAAACACATCAAAATAAACAGGTCCATTACAAAGACTAGTTTCAATAGCTCCCATTAAAGATTGTCTAAAATTAGTACACCTACCATCACGTAGAGTAGCTTGCAAATAGGCGTTCATACCAGAAAAAGGGTCAAAGGTTTAAAAGAAATTTGTATTAAACCAATATGAATAAAATGATAATTTTTATCTTTTATATGATCTTTAAGATCATCCCATTTAAAGAGCTCGATAGACTTATCTTGCTCGTTTAGACTAATGGTTTGTTCCATAGTCTTTATAGCGTACTTACTACGAAAATTATACCAGTTAGTGTTATAAATAGTTTTAGGCTAGACCTTAGGAATAGTCCACATGTTCAAATCCTTTTGAACATCAAATTCAATCAAAGAAGTGTTCTTCACGAACTCTTGTGAAGTGTGTGTATCAATGGTGTTTAAATCCATAATACAAATGTCAATATTGAGAATAGTAATAACCCTATGAACTAAAACATGAAAATATTATGCAAATAAAAAATCTAGATTTAAAAGAATATAATAAGTCGAAATAGAAATCACTTCTGACACCCAGTGGTCAACGATTTACTCGGGAATAAGCCTCAATGCCTCACACGGCAACACGACAACCCATTACGCGACAAATACCAGTCCATATCAAAATCAGATTTCTATTTCTCCTTATTATTATCCTTTAAATTAGGTTTTAATGTGAATAGTAAATTAATATTCACGTCGGTGAACAGTAATTTACTATTCAGGTGAATCGTAACTTAGTGTTACGACATAAATTTTAGACCATTATTATTACTAATCTAAACATTAACACACAGTTTGGTATCAAAATGGATTATCATAAGAATTTGTTGGAGTGCTAATAGCCACCCCCATTTGAAAATATATGGAATATTATCCCTTAGAATCGCAAAACATGTTTAGTGTAATGCTCCTTACACATATTTATATATTTTTTCGGATATATTTGATTATGATCCTTATTTTGTATTTTTCTCTGCAAACTTTAAAATTAAATATCTCGCAAAATATAAGTCTATTTGATATAGATTGATCCCCATATATTTATTGCTTATCTCTCTCAATAGCTCACCATGCAAAATAATAATTAATAATCAATCCTAGATGTTTTGCATAAGCAAATGATATCCACAGGGCATATAAGGGTTCACTCTTTAATCTACTCAACAATAAGAGATGATATAAGTTCAGAACCAATTCTCGAACATTTCATTGTCTTGTATGTAGAGCCATACATATGTTCATTTACAAGATCCCTTACATAAAAAAATGAATATCCCTTCTCAACATGACCGTGAACATACCATGCATACCTAGTTCTTCCCCTGTAAAAATAATTAGCCGTTATCCTAACATTGCCAATTTTTACATACCAAAACTTAAATTCGATCTCAATTGAGAATATATACAAAACTCTCTAAAACCCATTAACACCTCCTTCAACTTTTGACCAACATGACACAACCCTTTCGAATAACTAGCAGATACCAAAACCTTCTCTCCATAATTAGAAAAAGAACGAACCCAACTAACTTCATAATCAGCCTCATTCTCAGCATACAATTGAACATCGCTACCACTGCCACTAGGCAATTGATTATGCCCTTCAACCATTATCTTAGTTGACACGAAAACATCAATACTACGAACTTATCGACACTCATAGTAAAACATCTAGATTCGATTTTCCATCCAATGCACAAAATAAATGTTCGGGCATATTATAACACAAACCAACAATGTCAGTGGATATGTCCTTCCATTTTGTGCATATATGATGAATCAAATCATCAAAGCGTGTATTCCTCCCACACTTCATCAAACATCTTTTTCTCTCAAAATTTGAATATCAACAACACGAGAGGATCTATAACACTTGCAAAAACATAAGAATAGTATATCTGTTAAGATGTTAGGCCCCCAATTTTAAACTTTATCAAAAATATATTTCCTTTTATGAAAATCGATGCGGAAGCGATGAGATGGTTCAATTTAAACAAATAAACAAATTTTAATTTCTCTTTAAATTAAAATTAAACAAAGTGAAATGTGATGGAATTAAACACACAATATTAATTTCACTTAAACACCAAATTAATTAATCCAAGTCCTATGAATTTGCCTAAGTCATATTTTTCGATTATTTCAAATTAGGCCAAACCAATTTTGTCAAATTAACTTAAATGACGTGAATTAAATTACTAAACATTGCCCAATATTTAAATTAGCACCAAATTAAACATGTAGTGATTGAAACCAAATTTTATCTTGAATTACCTAAGCATGTGTTTTAGGTGAGTTTGCATAAGATAAAGTACACAATGAAACCACTACGCCGCGATGTACGAGGAAAAACCCACAACGGGAAAAAACCTCGGACGACCCTAGCCTCAAATCCACTAAGTACAGAATTTTACATTTATAAGACAGAAGACTTACAACACTCGACTCGATCCCTCTCAAGCCCCGACGCGTCTTCTTGTAACAATCTCTGCCTAGCGGATAACCACGGAGCTCCACCGCAGTCTCGAAACCCACCGATCGGACTTTATATGGTCATCGTCACCCAAGCAAGGAGCCTTTCTCCAAGTGGGTAATGTCGCAGCAAAACTTCTTCTTCTTTGTGGGATTTAGAAGCAAACCCAAACTTCTCTTCAATTCGGTGTAGAGAAAAATCCGGTGCCAAACTCCAAGCAAGATGTATATATATGTGAACTTGGATAAACAAAACTATGGGTGAAAACTAGAGTGGTAGATGAATTTTATTTTGAAAATTATCACTCAAAATATGATCTTTTTCTCTTTATAATTTTGCTCTCAAAACGATCTCTAGGAGTTAGTATGGTATGAAAAAGATTATTTTTTTAAAATTGATTCCCGCACATAGTTATGCTGTGAAAAGATAGTGGGGAAAGAAGTGGAGAACATGGGTAAAAACTGTCAAAAACTGTTCCCGCCTAGAATCTCGTTCGAACGACATTTTTGTTCGAATGAAATCTCGTTCGAATAAGTCTTCTAACGAAGTTCCAGTGTGAACTCGTAAAAAGCTCGTTGGAAATCTCGTTCGAACAGCCATCTTGTTCGAACGACATTTCGAACAAAGTTCCAGTGGCTAATATGGGAAGTCATTGGCAATCTTGTTTGAACAACTTGTGGTTCGAACGACAATTTCGTTCGAACGACACTTCGAACGAACTTACAGAAAGTTCCAAAATTTCATTTTTAGCCCAGAAACATTATATACTTTATATATAAGTTTTAATAGAAAGCATTTCTAAAAACAAAACGCAGTTTTAAAACCTAACACCCATTTAAACATGTTCCAAGCTTATATATATATATATTAATGCATTCATACCTTGGGAGCATGGAACCACTGTTGATGACGTAGAAAACGAGGCCTTAAAACTCAGAATTTTGATGGAGCTTTATACACTTGGCCGCTACGTCTTCAACACACACGTCATAGGATTGAAGGATGATCAATATACTCTATCCTATGACTCAAACGTTTTTGTCCGGAACTGAGCCAAAACTACATTAAGACTCAATTGGAGAATTGTGTCCTTACAAATCTCCCCCTTTGGCTATTCCGGGACAAAAACCAAATAAAAATCCTAAAGGGCCGTCAAACTCTACTAGACTAATAAAAGTCCCACCCAAAATAAAAATACAATGCTTGACTCAAAATATCCCAAAGGATCACAATCTTTGCAAGTGAAAGTTGCCAGTTATAATATAATTCCTTCACACTTAAGCAAACATATTACACGCATGGGAATATCAAAATATTTAATGCAAGTAAAGTAAGTACTCCCCCTAAATTAATTCTCTTTCTTTATCAACAGTGATCAGCTTAGAAAGACGTCTCCCCTAAGATAAATCTTCCCCAAACTAAGATACGATTATAATAGGTTTAGATACCATTTCTCCCCCTATCATTCTCCCCCTTTTTGTTCAGGAATAGACGAAGGATAAAACTAATTAACCACGTTGAAGCTTAGAGTGATAAGACAGTAAAGCATATGAGCAAAAAAAGCACAACTAATCCAACAAATGGTACCAATAAGATACATAAAGTATGTGATATCAACAAATAATGCAATAAGATAGATACCAATTATGAATTAAAGCATATATGGACTAGAAAGTAAGGCAAAGACAAAACAATATCATATATATATATATATATACTCTAAAATTATCAATAACGCACACGCATATATATATATATATATAAACACAAATGACACAAAAATACTATAAGTTTAGCACACTCGTATGGCAAAAATGTGTCATATGGAAACGGTAGTGTACGGGTGTGAACTAGTAACAATTAAATTTAGACCCAAACACTTAAAATATGTTCACGGAGCTCTCATTTGATTACAAACTTTATCACATTTGAATATAAACTCATGTGAGAATAAAGATTGAACTCAATGAACAAACATACACAATGCATACAAGCCTAGCATGTTGATGATTCTACAAATCAATAGAGTCATGACATTGATAGCGCAACTAAGATAAACAGACATTGTGCAAACCGTTGATATACCATCCAATCTCCCTCAATAAGCAAATATTAATTTTGAATGAATATATCAATCAAACATAGGCCTTGGCAATTATGTTTCTTTTCAATGCCATATTTTTTGTTTTTTGGCTTTTGGACCACTTATTTCTTTTAGGTCCATTTCAAACGGTGGCTTACAATCGCAAAGGATAATAAATCCTTTCGGAGCCGTTCCCCGTGCACATTTATTTATTATTATTTTTTATCTCACAAATCTCACGTGCAACGGATTTTGACATGCACTAGTCCTCCTAGGTCATAAATATGTAGATGACTAAATTGGTAGGAGAACACCTCACAAAGCTCAAATATACATATGAAAGTTAAATTTCAAAAGAGCTCATGCATGTGTGAATAGAGCAATATAAAAATAGAATCCATTTAAACAACACAAAATCCAACTACTCCATGTAAGCATGGTAAAGAACATAATAAGGATTGACAATCTAAACCAAAAGTTCTAGCCACATGGGAGCGTAAAATATGGGATTCAAACACAAGTATATGCCACATAAAGTGTGTCAAACTAAAATACACACAAAAAAATCTGTTTGAGTTTTTCAATTTATTTTTTAACCAAAAATAAAATATATACTCAAAAGACAAAAAAATCATTTGAATTTTTCATTAAGCTTAAATTACCATGAGATAAAAATCCAAATGATAAACAGAACTCTTTTTGTATTTTTCATTAAATGCAAACAAAATGAAGAAATAAAATACAAAAGATAAACACAAATCATAATTCTAGCATGTGATTAAACATGGAGCATAGACTAGAAAATGGTTAAACAAGCATACAATTAGCATGAAAATATAGCATGAAGTAAATAAGCTAAAGTATGCCAACACTAACACATTCATCCTTTAGATTTAGCAAGGGAGGAAGCATGTGAAAGTAAATGAGAATCAAACGTCCTATTTTGCAAGGCAGCCAAGTCGGATTTCCTAACCCAAATTAATGAAGAATGACAATCTTGGGGTGTAGAAATTTTAACTACCTTGGTTGCTTTACGTTGGGATTTTCTAGGAATTCGTTTAAGATCAAAACAACATTTTCTAAGATGACCTTTTCGACCAAAATGTGAACAAGTAAAATTACGTCGAAATTTGGTACCTAAGGAATGGTCTCTAAAGGCTTTCCTAGTAGATTCTCCTAAAACATTGGTTTTGGCTTTATGAGTAGATTCATTACAAGTATTGAAACCTAAACCACAAGTGTCATTTTTAATTTTGACCGTTCCCAATATTTTATCTAATTTTTTCGAACGACACTCCAAATCGAATTTGACATTACAGAGTCTTTTAATTTATTTTCTAATTCTAAGATGTTAGACTCTAATAAAATATTTCTCTCTTCGAACTCGAGAAGCTCCTTTTTCAAGGATTCCATTAAACCTATAAGGCTATCTCTCTTTCCTTCTATATATTCTAGCTTCTCTCGAAGAGATCTCTCTCGTGTCTTAAGGTCTTCAACTAACACATATTATCAACGACCTTGACACGTTCTTTCAAACTAGCTTCTAAGTTCAAATTATCTCTTTTTAGTTTAATAGATTCATCAAATAATTCTTGAAAAGAAACTTGAAGCTCACTCACATTAACCTCATCATTTTCACTCTCTCTCTCTTGTTCACTCTCACTACCATAAAAAACAGGGGATTCATAAACTATGACCTTGGAAGTGTCATGTGTTAAAGTTTCATCAATAGACGAGTTCTCACTATCACTCACATGACTAGCCATAAAGGCCGCAAAGTTGGGCTTAGTGGGGGAATCGGGTCCCTCTTCCTTATCACTATCAATAAGGGTCGCATTATATGAAATGGGTCGCTTACCCTCTCTCCTTAGTTTAGTGGGGCACCCAGAAGCCCTATAGCCATAACCCTCACAACCAAAACACTTTTTTGACTCGTCCCTATTTAAATTTTCGTTTGAAGTTTTAGGGAACTTTTCGGCTTTGTCATACTTAGAAGTTTCAAATTTCTTAAAATCATTTTTAAATTTATCTTTGTTAAATTTAAGAAATTTTCTAAATTTCCGAGCAAACAAGGCCATGTCTTCCGAGTCACTATCACTCTCACTCTCTACTACTTGTTTGACCTCTTTTCGGGCTTTTAAAGCAACGCCCTTTTCTAATTTCTTTTCAGTTTTAGAGGGAAACATGTCTAGTTCATAGGTTTGTAAATCACCTGCAAGCTCTTCTAATTTCGTAGAGGCTAAAGTTGGTAAAGAATTTAAAACAGTCACTTTTGGAATAAATCTATCGGGAAGGGACCTTAAAATTTTCTTTACAACTCGGTTGTCGGGTATTTTCTCTCCCAAGTTAAAAGATGAATTAACAATGTCTGAAAGTCTAGCATAAAATTCATCAAAAGTTTCTTTTTCATTCATTTTGATGGTTTCAAATTGAGTGGTGAGGTTTTGGAGTTTAGAAGCCTTAACGACACTAGTTCCTTCATGAGTTAATTGTAAAATATCCCAAGCTTCTTTAGCGGTTTAACAAGTCATAATACGTTTGAATTCTTCCGGTGTGACCGCGCTAAACTAGGCATTTAAACCTCGGAAATTAAAATTTGAAAGTTTAAACTCATTTTCAGTCCATCTATCGGCCGGTTTGGGAACACGTTCATTTTCTACTAAATGAGTTGGTGGAGACCACCCGTTAACTATAGGTAACCAAACTCTCTCATCGATAGATTTTAGTGCCGATTTCATTCGCGCTTTCCAGTACGCGTAGTTAGAACCGTCGAAAATAGGAAATTTTGAGAATGAGAAAAAATCCATTTTAGCCAAAAATTATTTAAAGGATCTTTAACGAAATAATTTATCGCTTTGGCTCTGATACCAATTTGTTAAGATGTTAGGCCCCCAATTTAAACTTTATCAAAAATATATTTCCGTTTATGAAAATCGACGCGAAAGCGATGAGAAGGTTCAATTTAAACAAATAAACAAATTTTAATTTCTCTTTAAATTAAAATTAAACAAAGTGAAATGTGATGTAATTAAACACACAATATTCATTTCACTTAAACACCAAATTAATTAATCCAAGTCCTATGAATTTTCCTAAGTCATATTTTTCGATTATTTCAAATTAGGCCAAACTAATTTTGTCAAATTAACTTAAATGACTTGAATTAAATTACTAAACATTGCCCAATATTTAAATTAGCACCAAATTAAACATGTAGTGATTAAAATGAAATTTTATCTTGAATTACCTAAGCATGCATTCTAGGTGAGTTTGCATAAAATAAAATACACAATGAAACCACTACGCCGCGATGTACGAGGAAAAACCCACTATGGGAAAAAACCTCAGACGACCCTAGCCTCAAATCCACTAAGTACGAAATTTTACATTTACAAGACAAAAGACTTACAACACTCGACTCGATCCCTCTCAAGCCCCGACGCATTTTCTTGTAACAACCTCTGCCTAGGGGATAACCACGGAGCTCCACCGCGGTCCCGGAACCCACCGATCGGACTTTATATGGCCACTATCACCCAAGCAAGGAGCCTTTCTCCAAGTGGGTAATGTCGCAGTAAAATGTCTTCTTCTTTGTGGTATTTAGAAGCAAATCCAAACTTCTCTTCAATTCGGTGTAGAGAAAAACCCGGTGCCAAACTCCTATCAAGATGTATATATATGTGAACTTGGATAAACAAAACTATGGGTGAAAACTAGAGTGGTAGATGAATTTTAGTTTGAAAATTATCACTCAAAACATGATCTTTTTCTCTTTATAATTTTGCTCTCAAAACACTCTCTAGGAGTTAGTATGGTATGAAAAAGATTATTTTTTTGAAATTGATTCCCGTACATAGTTATGCTGTGAAAAGATGGTGGGGAAAAAAGTGGAGAACATGGGTAAAAACTGTCAAAGACTGCCAAAAATTGTTCCCGTCTGGAATCTCGTTCGAACGACATTTTCGTTCGAACGAAATCTCGTTCAAACGAGTCTTCTAACGAAGTTCCAGTGTGAACTCGTTAGAATATCGTTGGAAATCTCGTTCGAACAGCCATCTCGTTTGAACGACATTTCGAACGAAGTTCTAGTGGCCAATATGGGAAGTCGTTGGCAATATCGTTCGAACGACTTGTGGTTCGAACGACAATCTCGTTCGAACGACACTTCGAACGAACTTACAGAAAGTTCCAAAATTTCATTTTTAGCCCAGAAACATTATATACTTTATATATAAGTTTTAATAGAAAACATTTCTGAAAACAGAATGCAGTTTTAAAACCTAACACCCATTTATACATGTTCCAGGCTCCTATATATATATTAATGCATTCATACCTTGGGAGCATGGAACCACTGTTGATGACATAGAAAACGAGGCACTAAAACTCGGCATTTTGATGAAGTTTTATACACTTGGCCGCTACGTCTTCAACACACACGTCATAGGCTTGAAGGATGATTAATATACTCTATCCTATGACTCAAACGTTTTTGTCCGGAATTGAGCCAAAACTACATTAAGACTCAATTGGAGAATTGTGTCCTTACAATATCATCACATATAAATCACAAACTGAAATTGATTTAATCTGCATTTATTCATTTCAGTGTACAAACTATAAAAACTGTTAATAAAAAGGAAATAACAAGCTTCTGACATGTGGAATTTCAATTAAATAAATTCACTATGTCTTGTGATACTGATTTCATATCGTATGTACTTTAAATCAGATAAATTCAATACATTACACAAATCTTATTAACAAATAAATATGAACATATGAAACAACTAAAATATATAGACACCATTAATACAATACGCTCAAATTTATTTGTCTGCTATAATATGTTAACAGTAACATATGAGAATGCTATCAAACTTCATATAACAATGAAAAAATAAAGGTATAATAATCTCTCAAATATTCAATGAATATAAAACACCATACATAATAACAATATCCATAAAAAATACGTCATTCAAAGCACATTCTCAAAACAAAAACTCAGTAAGAAAATAATATAGCAATTTACTAAAAAAATTTTAGATAAAAATGATAAAAATAATAGAACAAAAAAAATTAAAAGAATTGCATCATTCATGTATTTAATTAGTGCTTGCAAAGCTAAGTAGATGAAATTAGAGTTTGCAAACAAATAATCAAATAGGCCATACAACTGCAAATTAAAAAATAAAAAAAATTATCGTTCCTAACAAAATAAATCAAATTAAGTTTTAATAACCTTAATACACAAAAAAAATGAATAAAATCATATAGTGAAATAATTTGCATTACTTTGAATCCATTACTACAAACAACAGAGAATGCTTTGACTGATTTTAAATTGAAAAAAGGTCTTTTATTAGCTTCAATTATCTTCGATTTCAAAGATAACAAATTGAGCACAGAAAACTTAATCAACGTTCTTCAAATCTAAGTTAAAATACAAAAACAATAATAATCAAACGTTGTCGCCTACACTACAACAAGAATGGAAGGCTGAAGGGGCAAAACAGTTAAGAAATATCAAATTTGAGCTACCGTTATGACATATGGGACTCGACAATTAAAAAATGGTTTATTATTAAATATAGGCACGTGCCGAAGTTTGAGTCACTCGCGTGACTTAATTAGGAGTCATGTATAATTAACCCTAGTTTTATTCAGCTAAAGCATTGGCTGAATTCCCATTTTCCCCATTTATAATACATAACCGACGTTGTTAGTTTTATCATTCAATTTAGACTTTGAAAGAAATTTGTAATATCTACAAACTCTAGTTTATTGTCTTTGGATTTTCTTGTTAAAAAAGCTGTTAGAATTTGGATGTGTGTTCATAACAAAAAATAATCATTCGTTTTATTATTTGTCAAGGTCGAACAATCTTGAACTACGGTCTGAATTTGTAGTTTGTGTAAAAGTTCTCCCATCTTTAAATTACTTCATACATAGTGGATTGGGATTTTTTTGTGAAAATTTTAAATTGTATCTATGGTCTTTGTAATTATATTGTGTATTAATTATAGAAATCGTAACTTCTTTTTATGAAATGCCATCATTTCAGTTATTTTAAAAACTAAAAGTGTTAGATCTATTTATAAGAAACTAATTGAAAAAATTCAACTCCTTTAAAATATAACTTTTCTTTTAAATTTCGTTCATGATTATTTTTAAAAAGTGTCAGGTTGTTATTATGCCACTGAATTTTAGTTTATAAAATTGCTAATTATAGTGTTTTTGTAAGGACAAATTTTCACATTGAGTCAATTTATACTATTGGCTTATTCCGTTGGTAAAAAACGTAGACTATTAAAGTCTCTTATACTCAATCCTACAAGTGAAAAGATTAGTTAGCGGTTGTATTTGCACATCTCATTCAAAGCTTACATTGTGCAGCTTGCTTATTTTGAAAGGTATATACCCCTTTTGATATTTGGAGAAAACCATTTTGAGACTCTAAATATTTTTAAAATGATTTTTAAAGGTGCTTTAAAAAATATTAGATTTTTCCAGGTCCTTTTAACGACATTTTATATGTCGTTCGAATGAGGTCATTTATCTCGTTTGACCGAGATCAAAAAATAGATTAAACGAGTTTCATAATCGAAAGCTTTGCTTAATTGGAATCTCGTTAGATAACTCGTTCAAAGGTTATTCCAACGAGATTGGTACCCTTATTCAAATATGAGAGTGCGCAGTAGTCCAGTAGTTTAACTTATTTAATTAGATGTCAGCCCACAAATAAATTTTAATTCCTTTAGACTCTAAACATGAAACTAGGTGATTCAAGACATTAAGCAATAAAGCGTGCAATCACAAAATCATTCAACATAATATTTTAGTAAAAATCCCCAAAGGGGCAAAACCTTTTATTTCATTAATACAGTTTGCAAATCGCAACATATAATCTTACGAGTAAAATATAGCCCCACAAATCTTCCGCATGTGATCTTCATTTTCTTCAGCAATGGTTCTCACGAGTACCATAAAGACAACAAACTTCCTTCAACAATCATAACCGCAAGAATCACAAGAGCAGAAGTAGAGACGCCTTCTCTACAAGATCATAAGTGAAGATTCCTTCTTCACAATCATAACTTCAATATAAAAGTAGTTGAGGGTTTCAAAGATGATTGTCAAAAGCATTTAGGAGAGATGTGTGAATCAAAAAGTGTTTTCCTCTTTTTAAAAGTGAAGACTTTATGCAGCTGGTTCGTACTTTACGTAAATGAAAACTCTTACAGAAAACCCTACACGAAGCACGTATTTATGGGAAAATATGAAAATCGAGGCGGCGTAGGATCATTGAATTAGACTGTATTGTCATTTTAACAAGATTATCACCTCGTTCGAACGAAACAGGTCTTGCTTCTAACGAACCATAAAAATTCCAAATAGTACGCCCTCGCTCGAACCTCATTTGATAAATGCTTCAGACGACCTTCCAATGAAGCTCAAGGTTATTCTAACGAGATTTCCAGCTCATTTGAACACCTGGAAAAAAAATAAAATTATCTTTTAAATTCAAAAAACTGCCCTGTTTTGAAAAAAATATTTTAGAAAAATCTTCCAATACATTGTAAAAAAATCCAAAAAATCCAAAGCAACAACTATACCAATATTACGTGACATCCTGGAGTATAAGGATGATGATCGTGGAGCATGTTGAAGATAAAGTGGAGCATGTTGGAGATGCACTAAGTGATGCTTGATAATCGAATCCGTCTTCTTGAACGTGAGAACATGAAGTACCATGACGTAAGTAATGAGACATGCCATACTCAATGTATCCTAGATTCTATGGAAAATCCCTAGATATTAAAGGTAAGGTCGAAAAAGTTACCTTTACAAATCTCCCCTATGGCTATTTCGGTATAAAAAAAATCAAAATTATCCAAACATAAAATCCTATACAAATCTAAAACCCTCTCAGAAACCCACAAATGGAAATATACTAAAAAAATGTACAAGACTTCCAAATCTTCAACTTTTGAAATCTTCAATTCTTCCACTTTCTCCTGATCTTCTTTTTCAGAGCTTTGTCTTACGTGTACTGTTCATATGCTCATCAAAGTGTACCTGCACACAATAGACAAAGAAATACCCATAATGCAACAAAGAGTTTGAAATATAAAAGGATAATTGGAACTAATATTTTCCCCTTAAATCAAACTCCCACTCCCTCATAATTCGTTCTCCCTCTTTTTATTTGTCTGAAATAGATAAGGAAAAGAAACTAAACAAGAAATAAACAGAAGTATGTCACAAACAATCAAACCAACTATTTTTGAAAAAAATTCAAGTAATTTTTGTTTTACAAAAACAATACACCATGGGGAAACACAAAAAAAAACGAATCATGGAAATGGAATGTAGGGGTGTGAACACATTCTATAGGTTAATCAATATAGATAAACATAACATATGTGCATGAAGGAATGAGACACCAATGCAAGATCTCAAAGTCTACCTTAGATGTAAAAATGGAGAACTCAAGTGAAATCGACTTAACCTATTCAACTAATCAAGATTGTACGTGATTTTTACAGCAATAACGCCCAAAACTATGTAATGCTTTTACGAGAATTTTTCAAGACATGCAAACCCATTGATCTTCGACTAAACTCCCTCAAAATTCACATATTGAATTTTTCTCTCAAATCTTTTTGAAAAAATCAATGCTCATATGTAGCGAAGCATCAATGTCTTGTAAAATTGGCCTGACACTTTATATGTGCCCCTTTTAGTCTCTTTTTTTTTGCAAATGGTGGCTATTCACGCTAAGACAACCTGTCTTTTGCAGCCCAATTCCATTGTTTAAATATAACACATTTACCGGAGATATGATTTTTAATATTTTCAATCTGGGCAATGGTTCTTACAAGCATTACTTTCATTATCTCGTTTTATCGCATTTTGTTCTTTTTAAAAGCAGGACTAAGATGAAAACACTACGATCGATATGTGAAAGGTAAGTGCAATACTCAAATAAGTTCGTGCTCGTGTGTATTAAAGGTGACAAGGAGTAAAACATGTTGTAAGTAGTCATCATATCACATCTTAATGACTCCACACAATATAAAGCACAAAATGAAAGATGTCACATATCAAAACACTATAAAAGAGCTATGTGGATATGGAATGAATTAGTGACTCAGACATCTTTAATGTTCTCCACATATGGTGTAAAATAATACAAAACTCTTTTTGGATATTTCAAAAATTTATTTAAAATTTAATCTTTTTGGCTTTTTCACTTTTTCTAAAAAAACTGAAAATCTTTTTTATTTTTCAAAATTTTTCAAGAAAAATAAAACTCTTTTTGGATTTTTCAAAAAATATATCAAAATGAAAAATATAAGCACAATAATAGCACAATCTAGCAATAGACATGAATGATATTCTAGAAAATAAGTTACAACCTCAATTATTAGGCATTGAGGAGTTCTCCAAAGGAGATGACATCCTATGAAAAATATCAATTAAATTTTGTAAAGTCTTGATGAAAAACTCTACTTGCTCTAGAGCGCTCTCAAAATCTCTCATTTGATGTGAGGGAGCATGTGGAGTAACATGTGTGGGAGTGGAGGAGCACGTATAGTAGCATATCATGGAAGATCCCTGTGAGACACACAACCTAACTTAATATAAAATTCACTAAGGTGTCCTCTTTACTTGCAATGGGAGAAAACATACACGATCTTAGGACCACCTCTCTTAAAATGTCTAGGATGCGCTCTCCTACATGGAATCAGATGCCTAGGTGGGTTGGGTCGAGAGCTATAATTATCTAACATAAACTCGGGAACCAGCTCGGGAACTACATGTGTAAGGACAAAATTTTCAATTGAGTTTGTAAGGACATAAATTTCCAATTGAGTCTTAATGTAGTGTTTGCTTAATTCCGGACAAAAACATTTGTGTCATAGGAGAGTATTGAGTGAGTATCCTTCAAGCCTATGACATACAAGAGTTGAAGACGTAGCGGCCAAGACTTAAAAAGCTTCATCATTGTCGAGTTTCAAGTGCCATGTTTTTACGTCATCAACATTATATTTCATAGTCTCCAAAAGGTATGAATGCATATATATATATATATATATATAGGGAGACTTGGAATAATTTTATAAAGGGTGTAATTTTATTTAAAATGAATTTTATTTTCAGAAAGTTATTTTAGAACTTTTAAATAAAAAGTTTTGGGCTTAAAAATGAATTTTGAACTTTCTGGGATTTCGTTCGAACGAGTTTGTCGTTCGAACAAGAATTTCGTTCGAACGAGGTTTGCCAACGACTTTCCACTGGAAATTCGTTAGATAATTCGTCCGAACGAAATGTCATTCGAACGAAAATATCGTTCGAACGAGATTTTAGCGGGAATAGTTTTTGGCAGTTTTTTGCACTTTTTCACTACTTTGTCCCACTACTCTTTCACAAGATTTAATGACTTCGGGACCAAAATTTTTCTAAGAACTTTTTCCATCTCCTAGAGAGGTTTTGTGAGATTAATTATTTCATAAAAATTTCCCTTGGTGTTTGCTATTCAAATTGATTTATTCAAAGAACAAAACCAAGTTTACACCCAATTGTTTATTTTCATCCAAGTTTCTATCTATATATATATATATACATCTTGCTTGGAGAGTTTATTTGGCAACGGATTTATCTATACCGTAAAAGAGAGTTTGGGTTTTGTTCTACATCCCTCAAAGAAGAAGTCTCGTTGTTTTACTTCGGCATTCTCACATGGTGAAAGGCACCATGTGTGGTTGACGGTTGTTCTTAAAGCCTCATTGGAGAATTCCAAGGTTCCGGTGAAGTCCGAGATTGTCAACTAAGCGAAGGTTGGTACAAGAAGACGCATCAGGGGTTTGAAGGCAATCGAGTCGAGTTGAGTAAGTCATTTGTCTTGTACTTGTAAAAATACCATACTTAGTGGACTTAAGGCTAGGGCCTTCTCAGATTTTTTCCCATTGTGAGTTTTTCCTCGTACATCGCAGCGTAGTGATTTATTTGTTTATTTTATCTTTTGCAAATTCACATTCGATGAATGCTTAGATAAAAAGATAAAATTGGTTTAAATCACTACTCATGCTTTAGTTGGTGCTAAAAATAATTTGGGTAATTTTTAATTAATTTAGTTCAAGTCATTTACTTTAATTTGATAAAATTTGGTTTGGCCTAAATTTGTAAAAATAGATTAATTATTTTGGTAGGCAAATTTCTAGGAATTGGGTTAAATTTATTTAAGTGAAAAAGTGTTGTCTAATTTAATTTCACTTTGAACTTGTTTAATTTTAATTTGGATGAAATTTAAATTAGTTGTTTGTGTGTGTTTAATTGAAGCATCTCGCTTCCTGATTAAAAGGAAATTGAATTATACTTTTTGGTGTTAAGATTTCAAAATCGGGGGTATTCGTCTTTTACAAGTGGTATCAGAGTGGGATCACTAAATTATTGCGTTTAAGATCCTTTCAAATATTTTTGACTAAAATGGAATATATGCCTCCTTCAATATTTCCTACGTTTGGTGGTTCTCTCATGCTTGCACATGACTCTTCACTTGCCATATCTTATGAGTAATTGCTTGCATGTCTTACATACTCTAACTTTTGTGCTTAATGATATATCTTTTGCTAGTTGTATGTTTTATTCACCATCTTTCTAGTCTATGCTTCATAATCAATCACATGCTAGAATTATTATTTTTGTTTATCTTTTGTATTTTATTCTTTCATTTTAATTTGCATTAAATGAAAAATACAAATTGATTTTTGTTTATCTTTTGAGTTAATTTTTGTGGTTGGTAAAAGCTTTGAAAAACTCAAAATGATTTTTTTGTGTATTTTGGTTTTACACACATTTTGTGGCATATGTTTGTGTTTGAATCCTCATTTCGCTCTCATGTGACTAGAACTTTTGGTTAGAATTTTAATCCTTAAAATGTTCTTTATCATGCTTACATGGAGTAGTTTAAGTTTGACTTGCTTAATGGATTTTCTTTTATATGCCTTTACACACATGCATGAGCTTTTTGAACCTTAACGCCACATGTTATATTTGAGCTTTGTGAGGTGTTCTCCTACCAATCTAGTCATCTACATACTATGAACTAGGAGGACTAGTGCATGTCAAAATTCGTTGCACGTGAGATTTGTGTGGTATAAAAAATAATATATATAAATGTGCACAGGAAAGGGCTCCGAAAGGAAATATCATCCTTTGCGAGTACGCCACCATTTGGAATGTACCTAAAAGAAATACGTGGTCCAAAGGCCTAAAAATAAAATATGGCACTAAAAAGAAAAATAATTGCCAAGGCCTATGTTTAATTAATATATTCATTCAAAATTATATATGCTTATTGAGAGAGTTTGGATGGTATATCAACGGTTTGCACAATGTCCGTTTATCCAAGTTGCGCTTTGAATGTCATGACTCTATTGGTTTGTAGAATCATCAAAATTCTAGGCTTGTATGCATTGTGTATGTTTGTTCATGAGTTCACTTTAACTTATTATGTATGTTTGTTAATGAGTTCACTTTATCTTGTCACATAAGGCTATATTTCAAGTTCATAAAGTTTTGCAATCAAATGCAAACTATGTGAACATGTTTAAGTGATTGGGTTTTAAATTCATTAATATCTAGTTCACACCCCTTCACTTCCATTTCCATATGATACATTTATGCTATAAGAGTGTGGAAAATCTTATGTTATTTAGTTTTATGTCATTTTGGTGTTTATATCTATATGTGTGTACTTATGCTTAGTTTGAATCTATTGTGTATACATATATATGATATTTTGTTTATTTTTGAGTCTTTGCCATGATTAGTTAGTTCATTTATGCTTGTACTTCATTTTTGGTATCTATCTTGTTGTGAATTTTGTTTCGATATCACATTCTTAGTTTACTACAATCAATTGATATCTTTTGTTATAGCATCATAGTTGATATTCATCTCTTTTTGTGGATTAGTTGAATTTGAGTTGCCCACGTGCTTTAGTGTTCTCATCACTTTATGCACTATTGCATGTTTAGCTTGTTATCCCATCCTATTTATCCTTGTTTAGTTTAAGGGGTATATGCTTTAATTGGGGGAGATAAGTTGATTTTTGATTCTTTAGCCTTTATCTATTCCGAAGAAAAAGGGGGAGAATGATAGGGGGAGAAATGGTATATAATCCTATTGTAATCATATCTTAGTCTGGGATATTTAACTTAGCGGGAGACGTCTTTCTAAGTAGATCATTTGATAAAGGGGGAGAATTAATTGAGGGGGAGTCTTTATTTAAATTGCATTTAATATTTTACTATTCCCTATGCGTTTAATGTGTTGATTAAGTGTGCAAGTATTGTAAAGCGACATCTATTTATAGTAGCAAAGCGTTTAATTCTAAACCGGTATTCGAGTCAAGCATTTTACTATTTATTTTGGATGGGATATTTTTGAGTCTAGTGAGCTTGATGGCCCTTTAGGATTTTGTTTTGGTTTTTGTCTCGGAATAGCCAAAGGGTCCAATTGAGTCTTAATGTAGTGTTGGCTCAATTCTGGACAAAAAACATTTGTGTCATAGGAGAGTATTGAGTGAGTATCCTCTAAGCCTATGACATACAAGAGTTGAAGACGTAGCAGCCAAGACTTATAAAGCTTCATCATTGTCGAGTTTCAAGTGCCATGTTTCTACGTCATCAACATCATATTTCATAGTCTCCAAAAGGTATGAATGCATTAATATATATATATATAGGGAGACTTGGAATAATTTTATAATGGGTGTAATTTTATTTAAAATGAATTTTATTTTCAGAAAGTTATTTTAGAACTTTTAAATAAAAAGTTTTGGGATTAAAAATGAATTTTGGACTTTCTGGGATTTTGTTCGAAATTGTTGTTCGAACGAATTTGTCATTCGAATGAGAATTTCGTTCGAACGAGGTTTTCCAACAACTTGCCACTGGAACTTCGTAAGATAATTCGTTCGAATGAAAATATCGTTCGAATGGGATTTCGGCGGGAACAGTTTTTGGCAGTTTTTTGGCACGTTCCCACTACTTTGTCCCACTACTCTTTCACAAGATTTAATGACTTCGGGATCATTATTTTTCTAAGAAATTTTTCCATCTCCTAGAGAGGTTTTGTGAGATGAATTCTTTCATAAAAAGTTCCCTTGGTGTTTGTTACTAAAATTGATTTATTCAAAGAACAAAGCCAAGTTTACACCCAATTGTTTGTTTTAATCCAAGTTTCTATCTATATATATATATATATATATACATCTTCATTGGAGAGTTTGTTTGGAACCGTATTTATCTCTATTGTAAAAGAGCGTTTATGTTTGGTTCTACATCCCTCAAAGAATAAGTCTCGTTGTTTTGTTGCGGCATTATCTCATGGTGAAAGGCACCATGTGTGGTTGACGGTTGTTCCTAAAACCTCATTGGAGAATTCCAAGGTTCCGGTGGAGTCCGGAATTATCAACTAAGCGAAAGTTGGTACAAGAATACGCATCAGGGGCTTGAAGGGAGTCGAGTCGAGTTAAGTAAGTCATTTGTCTTGCACTTGTAAAAATACCATACTTAGTGGACTTAAGGCTAGGGCCGTCCGAGTTTTTTTTCCAGTTGTGGATTTTTCCTCGTACATCGCAGCGTAGTGATTTATTTATTTATTTTATCTTTTGCAAACTCACATTAGATGCATGCTTAGGTAAAAAGATAAAATTGGTTTAAATCATAAAATTGGTTTAAATCACTACTCATGCTTTTGTTGGTGCTAAAATTAATTTGGGTAATGTTTAATTAATTTAGTTCAAGTCATTTACTCTAATTTGATAAAATTTGGTTTGGCATAAATTTGCAAAAATGGATTAATTATTTTGTTAGGCAAATTTCTAGGACTTGGGTTAAATTGGTTTAAGTGAAAAAGTGTTGTCTAATTTAATTTCACTTTGAACTTGTTTAATTTTATTTTGGATGAAATTTAAATTAGTTGTTTGCGTGTGTTTAATTGAACCATCCCGCTTATTCATTAAAAGGAAATTGAATTATACTTTTTGGTGTTAAGATTTCAAAATCGGGGGTTTTTGTCTTATACAGAGTTGATTGTTTTATTCAAATTATTTCCGGAAGAAAATGTGTTTTTGAGTCATAGATATATTTTTTATTGTCACGATCCTACACAATCTATGACATAAAGTTTATTTAAGACGTTGCGGCCAAGCTTCAAAGATAAATCATGTCGAAATTAATTTGATGCACGTTGCACGTCTTCATTGCATTCCGAGATCACCGAGGTATGAATTCATAATGTTTATGAGGTTTGAAAAATGTTTTAGGATGTTATATTATTAAATAAGTATTTTTAAAATGTTAAAAAATATTTTAAAATGTTTAAGCTTCGTTTATTCTGAGATAAAGATCGTTTTGAGTTGTGTTAAAAACAAACTCTTAAGTCCAGTGGTTTAAACGACTTTGCAGGTCGTTCGAGCAATATGTGCATTCCGTTCAAGTGACATACAAAATTTGTTCAAACAGTACGTCGACTTAACTTTCTTATTTAATGCGTGTTTCTCTTAGAATTTTGTAAGTTGCAGAACCTAAAATATTTTACATACAATACGTTTTCTACACAAGTTTTCTAAGGTTTTCAAAGACTAAAAACATCCTTAGAGTTAAATATCCGAGCTTTCATTCACATATGATATAGTGATCTTTGTTTGCACCAATTGGGAGTTTGTTCTACACGTTGAACCTCACTGGGTTTTGCGGCGAAGAAGCGAAGGATTTCGTGTTCGAAATCCGTAGACATTGCCAAGCTACATCGGTGGACAATGAGGCATTCATGGACGCGTGTGCTGTGGACAAGTATCGCCGAAGGACATCTGCATGGGTACTGTGGAGGAGTGGTTGAAGATCATAGGAGCGTCAAAGACTTGTGGGGATCGAGTCATTGAGTAAGTATTTCGTATGTACTTTGCAATACCAAGTCATAGTAATTGTCTGGCTTGGACCGTCCGAGATTATTTCCCTTAGTGGTTTCCTCGTACATCCAACGTCGCTTTTGTTAACTTATATATTTTACTTGCTTTAATCACGTAGATGCATGTTTAGGATTAAACAAGATAAAATTGGCCTTAATTAAAATTGGTTCACATACTTAGTGCGTATAAAATTTAGAAAAGAGTTTTTAAAAAAGAAAGTTGGTTTTAGCATCCTTAAAATACATTTGAAAGAAAAAGGGGCCTACAAATTGGTATCACAGCTAGAAACCTATTTTTTATTGTGTTCATCCCTTATGTTATTAACGATGAATTTTAAAATTTTAAAAGTTTTAAAGATCTTGATTTTTTTGCACTAATTATGCTTACTAGAAAATGCGAATGAGAAGTTCTTTGAAATCAATTGATGAGCGTGTGTGGTTAGCTATTAAAAAGGGTTGGACTCCACTGGTTACACGAGAGGGTGAGTCCACTACATTAAAACCCATTGAGTCATGGCCCAAAGCCAAACATAGACTTGAGCTTTATAACTCTAAAGGTATCCATGTAATTTCCTCACATGTCACACCGAAAGAGTATAATATAATCATGACCAGTGAAACTTCAAAAGAGGCTTGGGATAAGCTTGCACTTACTCATGAGGGCACGAGCACAGTTTGGGCGTCTAAACTTCAAAACCTCACTATAGAGTTTGAGACGATTAAGATGTTAGAAGGTGAGTCGTTTGATGAGTTTTACGCTAGGTTGTCCAATATTGTCAACTCGTCATTTAACATAGGAGAGAACATACCCAATAACCGAGTCATAAAGAAAATCTTAAGATTTTTGCCGAGTAGGTTTGATGCAAAAGTCACCATTTTGAACTCCTTGGGTATGCTTGAATCAACGAAAATTGAAGAGATTGTAGGTGACCTACAAACCTATGAATTCGATATGTTTACTTCCAAAAAAGTGCCAAATAAAGAAAAGGACATTGCATTGAAATCCAAGAAGGAGGAAACTAAAGCTTCGAATGACGATTCTGATTCCTATTTTGAGGATGTAGCCTTGTTGGCAAAGAAGTTCAAGAAATTTCTGAAGTTCTAAAAGTAATCAAAAAATGCCAAACGACTTGATAAATTCAAGAATAACAAGGTCGATCCTGCCTCTAAGGATAAGAGTGAGAAAGTTAAGAGGGATGAGTCGGATAGGTGTTTTGGGTGTAAAAGGTATGGTCACAAGGTTTTCGGGTGCCCCATTAGAATTAAGAAGGAGGGAAAGAAACCAATAGCTTATAATTCCATATTAAGTGGTATTGATTTATAAGAGGGAGAGAGTTCCCCCATTAAGCGTAACTTTATAGTATTCGTGACATTTCATGTGAGCGACGATGATAAATCTTTCCATGAAGATTATAATGTGCATGACACTTTCGGCCGTAGAATCCCAAGTGAGTCAGGGGGAAGCTAGTGAGGATGAGGAGATTAATGTAGGAAAATTGCAAGTTGCCTTTAGAGAGAGTTGTGCGGAAGCAGTAAAGGTGAAAAAGGTAAACTCGAAATTATAAGCTAGTTTGAATGAGCGTGCCATAAAGAATAATGATGCCTTGATTGAGGATCTTAGAGCACGGGAAAAGACTCTTAGGGAGAAGTTAGAGTACGTTGAGAAAGAGAGAGATAGTCTTCATGGTTTGATGGGGGCTTTGAAGAAATATGTTCAAGAGTTTGAAGAGTCTAGGTGTTTGCTTGAGTCTAGGATTAATGAGTTAGAGGAGAAGTTGAAAGACTAAATTAAGGTGAAGTTTGAATTAGAAGCTAGATCGAAGAAGTTGGATAGGATGTTAGGCACCGTCCAAGTCAAGAAAAATAGGTTTGGTATAGGATACGATGATCACGTTGCTCCCATTCCCAAAGATAATACCAATCATGTGAGGGATTCAGCTAGGAACGTTAGGAGAGGTCGTCATTTTGGTAATCATTCTCCCCATGTTTACCCTTGCACTCATTGCAGTAGGAAAGGCCACCTTAGACGTTTTTACTATGACCTTAGGAAAACTCCTAGAAAGTTAAGGAAAAAAGTAGTTTCGATTCCCAAAACCCCCATGCGTAATTTCACACCTACTTGGGTTAGGAAATCGAACTTAGAGGCTTTAGGAATTAAACTTCATGGTTCTTGTTTGGTTGCACAAGATCCTTCCCACGCTAGATCTAAAGGATGATGTTATTGTCATGTTTATCATATGCTAGTCTTTACATCATGATCTATATCTTGCTAGTGTTATGACATGTGTGTCTTTTGTATTATATTTCTTCCTTTATTGAGTCTTATTTGAAAAATACAAAATCTATTTTTTTTTTATAAATGGAAAAAGATTTTTGGTTTTAATTATTTTTGAGAAAAATGAAAAAAGATTTTATTTTGGGGTCAAAAATATTTTTAAAAAACACAAAAATATTTTCGATTTATTTTTGTGTCGTGAGTTTTTCATGTTTGTTGTGGCATATTGGTGTGCTTGAACCCCCGTCATTTTATTATCCACGTGGCTAGGACATTTGGTCATAAGTATTAATGCGGTGAATGATCCTAACCATTGGGGTTGTTTCGAAGTTAATATGCATTTGAATTCGACTTTGTATATATTCCATTTTTGCACACATGCACGAGTTTATATTAATGTTTGACATCTTATGCATATTTGACTTTGGTAAAACGTTCTTATCTCAATCTTGTCAACTACGCGTAAGTAGAATATGGAGGAGGTGTATATGTAATAACCGTTTACCGTAAGGATTATAATTGCATATATTGAAAAAATGATGAGTGTTCACGGAAAAGGGCTGCGAGAGTACAATCAACTCGTCATGAAAGCCACCGTTTAAAAGAGCCCCAAAGAAAAATTAAGGCAATAAAAAGAATAATATGCCAAAATAAGGCCAATAGGATTTCTCTATGTTAAGAAAAATAGAGACCTCAAAAGAGCTTGAAAAGAAACACATATATTTGAGGGAATTTGGTTGAAAAAATTAAGCGTGTTTGCACCACAAATCCTAGTGTTGAAACATTGCATCATGACACCATTGTTTTCAGAATTTTCAATATTTTAGATTTTTGTACATGTTGATTGTTTAGTTTTTTAGCTCAATATATTAATTGTCACATATGGCTAAAACTTACTTTGTTGACATCCTGCTATCAATTAGGGCTTCTTGAATTTTTCACTAAGTTGGAATTATGATTCATTTTTTGTAATTCACACACATTCACTCCATATCCATGTTTGAGCACATTGATACTATATTGGCATGAAACTCACATTATTTTTCTTGTTTTATTTTTTTCCTATTTTGAGTTTGTCTTGTTGCTGTTTGTTCTTTCCATTTAACTTTTTTAGGATATTTTTTCAGTGGACGAAAATTCATCTTTTTTAGAGCTGGAATTGAGAAATTTTTATGTCGTTCTAATGATAACTGAATTTTGTTCGAGTGATAAGTTGATGTCGCGAGATGTTTTGTTAACGCGAGGTTCAAGCGACAGAAAGAAAAGTGTCAGGTATGGGTCGCCTCTCTTAAAAGGTTTATCGCATGAGAGCGCACTGTTTTACAAAGTTTCAAGTCGCTTGATGATCTGGTTTAAGCGACATGCAAAGTCGTTCTAAAGACAGTGCATCATCGTTTGAACGACTCCTAGAGGATTCTTCTGTTTGAGTACCCAATTATGCTTGATATATTTTTAGTACTACTGGGTTACTTGTGGACAATTTGTATGCAGTTATTCTTGATCATCAATGCTTAATTTCTTATACTTCATTGTGTTTAGTCATATCATTACTTATTTTTTTTATGTCTCTTATGTGACTTCTGTTTGGTAGCTACGAGTTGGTATATGGTGATTATTTTTTAGCTAGTGGTTCAAGTTTATCTAAATATACTTCTTTTATTATCGCTTTCAAGATATGATGATTTGTTTATCTTTTTGACTTATTATCTATTCGAGAGAAAAAGGGGGAGAGATGTATGTGATGTATGGGGAGTTTTGTTTGACGAGCACATAATTTTTGCACAAATTGATACCCTAACTTTTGATGTTTATTTTTACAATTGGTATCTAAATATTTTCCTCAATATTTAACAAATGATTTTATTTTAATTTTATAAATTGATATTGATATTTCATATTGGTATCATAAGGTTTTATATCATTTGTTCCTCCATACTTCACTAAGTATTTTTTTGTTTCATGTGTGTAGGTATGCTCTAAGATATTTGTAACACCCCACGATTTTGGAGACTGAGAAATTAAATTTTTGGAAAAATAAAATTTAATTAAACCGGAGAATTTTAAATTTGGTAAATGAGGTCCAAGAAATAGAGAATATTTTAAAGTATTCCGAATGATGATTTTGAGGGTACCGTCGATCCCGGAAGGGTCGAAATAGTAAAAATGACTGTCATTGGGTCTTATTTCGGCTCCGGAATGTTTTTAAGTTATTTTGACTCGAGTTGGAGTAAACGAGTCATTTAAAGTGTGTATTAACATTTAAAATTGGGTTTATTGTTTTAAAGGATTAGAGGCTTACGGATGAAGCCTTCTCTTTTGAGAAAAGAGATAAAAAGAAAGAAAAGAGAAAGAAGAAGAAGAGAAGAGAGAAAGGAAGAAAAGCTTGGGGATTTCCGGCCAAACCGCGACATCGAGGACGATCCAACCTCTACAAATCTGAGGCAAGTGTTTAATCTTGCTAAATAGCTATTTGTGTATTTCATTTCATAATTTGTGGGTTAAAGAAATGGATTTTGGGTATAAATATCAAAACCTAGATTTTTGGGTTTAAATCTTGAAATCAATGTTTAAATATGGATTTAATGGATTAGAAATGGTTGGGATCAACTTTGGGTTGATTAATGGGCTTAACATCATGATTTGATGAAAGTTTGGGGATTAGAATGAAAGTTTCAGGGTATTAATTTCGTGGGTTTGATGAGAAAGTGAAATCGGCCAGAATAACTGGTATGGCCGGTAGACCGCGGTCTGGGGACCGGTCGACCGCGCCTTAGGGGAAAATCCTACTGCATTTCTTCGTAGGCAAAATCTGGACCCGCGGTCGACCGGGGGTCTGGGACCGGTCCCCTGTTTTTAGCCCAAAGTTTGGAGTTCTCTTTTTCCCCTTTTTCTTTTGGAGTTTATTCATTGGGGCTTTCTCTTATGAAGTAAGGGATATCTTTTGGTTACTTATAGGGGATCTCTCACTTAGTATATGATAGTGGGGACTTCTTGGAATAATTGGATAAGAAATATCCATGTATGTTGTGAAATTTCTAGGCCGACATTTATGTCAAATCCTTATAAGGATAGGATATTGTTAAGATACAATCTGGGGCCAAATGGAAGAGAGTGGTCGCAAACTCATAAAGAGTGAGGGGTCTCATATCCTTAGAAATGTTTAGACTAAGGAACAATTGATAACTCAATAGGAGTAAGGGTTCCTGAGATTTATTTGAACCATAGGTGAAATTGGGAACGTTTGGGATCGTACTATCGAATAGAATAAGCGGTACCATAAATTCTAGTTAGGATAGTTTACACGTAATTGTGGGGATATGACCATTGAGATTCCAATACTTGAAACGAGGTTGGAATAATTTGAGGTTTTAGACAATTAAGTCATGTATGTGCCTATGGTTAACTAGTACTAAAGAAAAATATGTACTTTTGAATATGGATGGAATGTGTAGTGATGGATTCCTACACAAACTCTTGGGTGATAACCCTAATGTTGAATATATATGTATAGATATATACATATGGTTTTGGGAGACTATTCATCATAGGAAAAATGATTGAATATGTTTCAAGTGAGGGATTGTATTCACATATCGAGGTAAATTTAATTGAAATTGTGGTGACGGCTTGTATATTGAGGATTATGTATGTTTATAGCCGAGTTTATATATCTTATACATATGAACGAGAATTAGTCGGTATATATAATGATATAGCGATGTGTGAATATATGTACATATATCTATGTATGAATATGAATATATGGATATATTTATGTTATGGATATACATGGTATGTATATTTAAACCTTATATGATGGTTTAATATTTGATCATATGATTGGATAATATGGATGTATATATTGTGTATGTGAATGATATATATACTTATTTGGTTAAGCATACCCCGCTCATGATATCATTGGGAAGTTGCACGCGTAGAGGGTGAGCATCCTGGCTACAAAAGTAGGGTGTGGATATTTCCCAGGCCATAGTCGTCCCGTGTGTTATTATGTGATTTACATTTTTATTTTTGGGATGAAACGTGGTGGGTATGTTTCGTCTCATTACCGGTTTGGAGCTATGACCGCTTCCCGAGACGTCGTGTGCGTGAGTTTACCACGGGATGGGTGTCGTTTAGTCCCACCATGGTGGCCCCAGTATTGCTACGTGAGCCGGGCACTGGGAAGATGATAGCATTGATGCAGTTTTATCGGCGATATATATAGCCGGGTGGATTATGTGCATGTCCATTGTGCATCAGATATGATACGTACACTTGGTCATGGGTATGGATGATTGGTATATGTATATATATGGTGAGCATAAAATACCTATATATATATATATATATATATATTTATATATCCTATAGATGAAAGGATATAGAATCTTTGTAGAGTACATCTTGGATGACTATGGTGTACTAGATTGATGGGGGTTGATGTATCGCATTTAAGGAATATTTCGGTTACATCATCCCAAGGATATTATTGGTGATGTTTTAGTAGTAGTGGCAGTATTATATTGTATATATGGCATTATGGATCTCTAGGATCGACATTGTCAAGGAGTAGTGTAACGGGGTGGTTCCTTGTTTGGATTTCGCTTTGCGAGACACCCCACGCATGAAACGCAGTGCAGTGTTGAAATTGGAGAAAAGTTCTGCCAGTTATGGTATGCACGACATTATGGATCTCTATGATCGACATTGTCAAAGAGTAGTGTAACGGGGCGCTTCCTTGTTTGGATTTCGCTTTGCGAGACTCCCCACGCACGAAATATAGTACATTGTTGAGAGTAGAGAGAAGTTCTGTCGATATTTATGTGTGACATGATGGATCTCCAGGATCGACGTTGACATGGAGCAGTGTAACGGGGTGGTTCCTTGTTTGGATTTCGCTTTGCGAGACACCCCACGCACGAAACGCAGCGCAGCGTTAAAATTGGAAGGAAGTTGTGTCAATAATGATTTTTCATGCTTATTAATTAGAAATTTAAATTATATGTTTCAACCCAGTTGCATATTGGGTAATCTATTAAATTATAACTGGTTAAAGTATAAACCGGAATCCACTAAGCCTAATAAGGCACATATAATTGAAAATAAATACTTAATTGTGTTTAGAAAAAAAGGGGGTGGATTCTTGGGGTATGATAGGAAGGTAGATCTCGTGGGTGTAGGCTAGGCCTATGATAAGTTAGGTTGTCCTAAAAATAAAATGGGGGTAATTTAACTAATAAAAATTGAGGACGCGAATAGGTGCGCGCCTTTAGATGAGAGGTGAGTTGGGGCTCCACGAGAGTGCGATCCCATTTTAATTATGAAATAATTGCACCGATATTTATTATGCAAGGTTAACACACTTGCTAAATATTTTCACAACTCGGGCTCTGACCCGTTTACTTTTCTCTCCTGCCTGTATATATATATATATTATTACAGGTATCCTACCGCACGGATGCCGCATGACTTCCTATCCAGAGTCTTGGGAGCCGTGACAGGTGCAAACTATTGCGGGATGTATCTGGTAGTCGCTTCCTACTTTCTAAATTCTAGGTAGGATTCATGTTGTACATCGGGTTTGTACCCAAGGGATATTTATAGATGTTTATATTTATTCCATTCCAGTTATTGTATTAGCTGTGACCCGAAAGCTTATTCGGGTCTACTTTTTGTACATTCTGTTGTAGTTATTTATTTTGTTTTATTCTAGCATTTCATCTATCTTATTTCTTTCATGCATCTTTCTTTCATTTATTAGTAGTGTTATAGTGTTGGTTTGTTGTTTGTTGCATATTTTATTTAAATTTTAACATCCCGCCTATATGATATCGGGTAGTTAGTCCTATATTATATAGCACCGGCAGTTGATGTTGAGACTGGACCATCTAAAACTCCTGATTTAATATAGTATAGGGCTGGCCACCTGTTATTATTTTGAGCGGGGTGTTACAGATGGTATCAGAGCGTCATGTTCTATAGTCCTTAGGATCTGTGCGAGTTTTATGGATTCTTCCGTTAACGTTCTTGACATAAATCCCTACAAGTAGGACTGTTGTGTTCACTGCGTTGTTTTCTTCTGTGAAGTATATTCACTTGATTGACGTTCTGAGAACGGTTGCTCTTGTTTCATTTCAGACGTAACCTAGATTTTGTCGTCTAGGAAATGATAGGATTAGAAGTACAATACCCATAGCATCTTTTGGGTGCGCTTTGATCGGGGGTATTTTGTTTTCCCCGATTCCAGAGGAGATATTGAGGAGATTTCTAGCATTGGTGTGAGGTGATTTATCGGCAGTTGAGTAAGAAAGGAAAATTTCTTGAATAGTGAACCTTGGACTTAGTAAGGAAAGTCTGAGGAGAGGTTAGTGTAGTCCTTGGGAGGTTTAGGTTGAGAAACCAGTCAGCCTTCGTTAGGAAACCTGGTATTGGTGACTCTTACCGATGTGAGGAAGGTGTAGATGTCCCAATGTCAGGAGTATTTCCTTCTGGGAAGAGGGAGAAAATATGGAGACTCAGTTTCGTTGTGTAGGACTGAGGGAGTTTTCGGTAGTCACCATCGCGTTTTGTCCTTCAAAATGGTTAGGAAGGATTTATGAGGAAGAAAATTCTTTGAGGAGAATTAGGCCTTGAGAAGGAGTGGGCAAGTGTGGTCTTTATGAGATATCTTCTAGAATAGTAAAACGTCCTATAAGGAGCTAGTAGAGAGTGACTCTATTGATTTTGGGAATGTAAATTGTAAAGGTTATTGGTTCATTGAGGGAATGGCTTAATTTATGGAAAGGTGTTGATGTGATGTAGAGGAATTTCATAACTGAGAGGTTCAAGTTTGGTAGATTTTGTTGAGCGGAAAATTTCGCTCCTAGTTGTACGAGTTTTGAGAACTAGGCTGTGGTTAGAAGTGTTGTATGTGTTAAGGCCTTGTGTTTTAAGCATGAGGTGTTTGTTTGGCGTGTCGAAAGACGCGGGATTGATTTATATAGTATTGTTGTATAGGCCCTCGGGCAATATCTAAAATATGAAAATCTTTTTATAAAACTTTAGCCCTGGTTCAACTAATCTCAATCCCCGACCTAGCTACATAGTAGAGTATTGGGAGGGTTCCTTGTTTGGATTTCGCTTGCGAGACCTCCCCCGCACGAAGGTGGCTAGCGTCAGGAATTGAGGAGAGTTCAACCATTGGGAATTTTCAAACTTTTATATATTTAGTATGTTGTTATAGATTATATTGCTGAGGGTTCTATTACGATTTGAGGCTAATGGAGCCTGATTATAATTTTGCGAGTGGAAACTCGGATACAGGGTGTATGGGCGCCCTGGGTAGCTAGTTGATTTTTAAAAATTTATATGGTTCGACATGAGAACCAGGAAGGATCCGTATAATGATCCTAAGGGTTAATGTAAGGACTAGATGAGATTGAGGTCCTAGGTGTATCTTAAATTTCGAGGGTAAAATTTTTGTAAGGGGGGAAGATTGTAACACCCCACGATTTTGGAGACTGAGAAATTAATTTTTTGGGAAAATAAAATTTAATTAAACCGGAGAATTTTAAATTTGGGAAATGAGGTCCAAGAAATAGAGAATATTTTAAAGTATTCCGGATGATGATTTTGAGGGTACCATCGATCCCGGAAGGGTCGAAATAGTCAAAATAACTGTCATTGGGTCTTATTTCGGCTTCGGAATGTTTTTAAGTTATTTTGACTCAAATTGGAGTAAACGAGTCATTTAAAGTGTGTATTAACATTTAAAATTGGGTTTATTTTTTTAAAGGATTAGAGGCTTACGGATGAAGCCTTCTCTTTTGAGAAAAGAGAGAAAAAGAAAGAAAAGAGAAAGAAGAAGAAGAGAAGAGAGAGAGGAAGAAAAGCTTGGGGATTTCCGACCAAACCGCGACATCGAGGACGATCCAACCTCTACAAATCTTAGGCAAGTGTTTAATCTTTCTAAATAGCTATTTGTGTATTTCATTTCATAATTTGTGGGTTAAAGAAATGGATTTTGGGTATAAATATCAAAACCTAGATTTTTGGGTTTAAATCTTGAAATCAATGTTTAAATATGGATTTAATGGATTAGAAATGGTTGGGATCAACTTTGGGTTGATTAATGGGCTTAACATCATGATTTGATGAAAGTTTGGGGATTAGAATGAAAGTTTTAGGGTATTAATTTCATGGGTTTGATGAGAAAGGGAAATCGGCCAGAATAACTAGTATGGCCGGTCGACCGCGGTCTGGGGACCGGTCGACCGCGCCTTAGGGGAAAAGCCTACAGCATTTCTTCATAGGCAAAATCAGGACCCGCGGTCGACCGGGGGTCTGGGACCGGTCGACCGGTCCCCTACTTTTAGCCCAAAGTTTGGAGTTCTATTTTTCCCCTTTTTCTTTTGGAGTTTATTCATTGGGGCTTTCTCTTATGAAGTAAGGGATATCTTTTGGTGACTTATAGGGGATCTCTCACTTAGTATATGATAGTGGGGACTTCTTGGAATAATTGGATAAGAAATATCCATGTATGTTGTGAAATTTCTAGGCCGACATTTATGTCAAATCCTTATAAGGATAGGATATTGTTAAGATACAATCTGGGGCCAAATGGAAGAGAGTGGTCGCATACTCTTAAAGAGTGAGGGGTCCCATATCCTTAGAAATGTTTAGAGTAGGGAACAATTGATAACTCAATAGGAGTAAGGGTTCCTGAGATTTATTTGAACCATAGGTGAAATTGGGAACGTTTGGGATCGTACTATCGACTAGAATAAGCGGTACCATAAATTCTAGTTAGGATAGTTTACACGTAATTGTTGGGATATGACCATTGAGATTCCAATACTTGAAACGAGGTTGGAATAATTTGAGGTTTTAGACTATTAAGTCATGTATGTGCCTATGGTTAACTAGTACTAAAGGAAATTATGTACTTTTGAATATGGATGGAATGTGTAGTGATGGATTCCTACACAAACTCTTGGGTGATAACCCTAATGTTGAATATATATGTATAGATATATACATATGGTTTTGGGAGACTATTCATCATAGGAAAAATGATTGAATATGTTTCAAGTGAGGGATTGTATTCACATATCGAGGTAAATTTAATGGAAATTGTGGTGACGGCTTCTTTATTGAGGATTATGTATATTTATAGCCGAGTTTATATATCTTATACATATGAACGGGAATTAGTCGGTATATATAATGATATACCGATGTGTGAATATATGTACATATATCTATGTATGAATATGAATATATGGATATATTTATTTTATGGATATACATGGTACGGATATTTAAACCTTATATGATGGTTTAATATTTGATCATATGATTAGATCATATGGATGTATATATTGTGCATGTGAATGATATATATACTTATTTAGTTAAGCATACCCCGCTCATGCTATCATTGGGAAGTTGCGCGCGTAGAGGGTGAGGATCCTGGCTACAAAAGCAGGGTGTGGATATTCCCCAGGTCATAGTCGTCCCGTGTGTTATTATGTGATTTACATTTTTATTTTTGGGATGAGACGTGGTGGGTATGTTTCGTCTCATTGCCGGTTTGGAGCTAAGAACGCTTCCTGGGACGTCGTGTGCGTGAGTTTACCACGAGATGGGTGTCGTTTTGTCCCACCATGGTGGCCCCAGTATTGCTACGTGAGCCGGGCACTGGGAAGATGATAGCATTGATGCAGTTTTATCGGCGATATATATAGCCGGGTGGATTATGTGCATGTCCATTGTGCATCAGATATGATACGTACACTTGGTCATGGGTATGGATGATTGGTATATGTATATATATGGTGAGCATAAAATACCTATATATATATTTATCCTATAGATGAAAGGATATAGAATCTTTGTAGAGTACATCTTGGATGACTATGGTGTACTAGATTGATGGGGGTTGATGTATCGCATTTAATAATATTTCGGTTACATCATCCCAAGGATATTATTGGTGATGTTTTAGTAGTAGTGGCAGTATTATATTGTATATATGGCATTATGGATCTCTAGGATCGACATTGTCAAGGAGTAGTGTAACGGGGTGGTTCCTTGTTTGGATTTCGCTTTGCGAGACATCCCACGCATGAAACGCAGTGCAGTGTTGAAATTGGAGAAAAGTTCTGCCAGTTATGGTATGCACGGCATTATGGATCTCTATGATCGACATTGTCAAAGAGTAGTGTAACAGGGCGCTTCCTTGTTTGGATTTCGCTTTGCGAGACTCCCCACGCACGAAATATAGTACATTGTTGCGAGTAGAGAGAAGTTCTGTCGATATTTATGTGTGACATGATGGATCTCCAGGATCGACGTTGACATGGAGTAGTGTAACAGGGTGGTTCCTTGTTTGGATTTCGCTTTGCGAGACACCCCACGCACGAAACGCAGCGCAGCGTTGAAATTGGAGGGAAGTTGTGTCAATAATGATTTTTCATGCTTATTAATTAGAAATTTAAATTATATGTTTCAACCCAGTTGCATATTGGGTAATCTATTAAATTATAACTGGTTAAAGTATAAACCGAAATCCACTAAGCCTAATAAGGCACATATAATTGAAAATAAATACTTAATTGTGTTTAGAAAAAAAAGGGTGTGGATTCTTGGGGTATGATAGGAAGGTAGATCTCGTGGGTATAGGCTAGGCCTATGATAAGTTAGGTTGTCCTAAAAATAAAATGGGGGTAATTTAACTAATAAAAATTGAGGACGCGAATAGGTGCGCGCCTTTAGATGAGAGGTGAGTTGGGGCTCCACGAGAGTGTGATCCCATTTTAATTATGAAATAAGTGCACCGATATTTATTATGCACGGTTAACACACTTGCTAAATATTTTCACAACTCGGGCTCTGACCCATTTACTTTTCTCTCCTGCCTGTATATATATATATATATATATTTTTACAGGTATCCTATCGTACGGATGCCGGATGACTTCCTATCCAGAGTCTTGGGAGCCGTGACAGGTGCGCACTATTGCGGGATGTATCTGGTAGTCGCTTCCTACTTTCAAAATTATAGTTAGGATTCATGTTGTACATCGGGTTTGTACTCAAGGGATATTTATAGATGTTTATATTTATTCCATTCCAGTTATTGTATTAGCTGTGACCCGATAGCTTATTCGGGTCTACTTTTTGTACATTCTGTTGTAGTTATTTATTTTGTTTTATTCTAGCATTTCATCTATCTTATTTCTTTCATGCATCTTTCTTTCATTTATTAGTAGTGTTATAGTGTTGGTTTGTTGTTTGTTGCATATTTTATTTAAATGTTAACATCCCGCCTATATGATATCGGGTAGTTAGTCCTATATTATATAGCACCGGCAGTTGATGTTGATACTGGACCATCTGAAACTCCTGATTTAATATAGTATAGGGCTGGCCACCTGTTATTATTTTGAGCGGGGTGTTACAATATTCTAGATTTCAAGTCTATATCACATTCACACAATTCATGCTTGTCGGATCAACATTTACTTGTCTTGTCTGTAATTTTTTATTTTGGATTTTATAGGATGGGATTTAGGCGTCATACGGCCTGACGTCCGGGCTTAGGCATTTCACTATTGGGTTTTGTCCTGAAATAGTCAAAGGGGGGGATCTGTAATGAAAAAATTTCCAATTAAGTCCATTATAGTATTTGACTTATTCCCGAAACAAAACATATTTTTGAGTCATAGATAGATTTTTTATTGTCACGACCCACACAGTCTATGACATATTGTTTATTGAAGACGTTGCGGCCAAGCTTCAAAGATAAATCATGTCGAAATTAATTTGGAGCACGTTTCCCATATTCATTGCATTCTGAGATCTCTCAGGTATGAATGCATAAGGTTTATGAGACTCGACAAATGTTATAGCTTGTTATTTTATTAAATAAGTGTTTTAAAATGTTTGAACTCCATATATTTTGAGATAAAGATTGTTTAGAGTTGATTTTAAAACAAACTTTTAAGTTTAGTGGTTCAAATGACTTTGCAGGTCATTCAAGTGAGATGAGCATGTCGTTCGAGCGACATGCGCATTTCGTTCGAGCAAAATACATAACTCATTCGAACGATGCGGCGACTCAACTTTATTATTGAAGGCGTGTTTCTCCAAGAATTTTGTAAGTTGCAGAACTTGAAAAACAGTTTACATACAATACGTTTTCTGCACAAGTTTTCTAAGGTTTTCATAGACTAAAAATATCCTTAGAGTTTTAAGATCCAAGCTTTCAATCACATATGATATAGTGATCTTTGTTTGCATCAATTGGGAGTTGGTTCTATACTTTATACATTGTTCTGTTTTGCGATGAAGAAGCGAAGGAGTTCGTGTCCGAAATCCATAGATGTTTCCAAGCTATATCGGTGGACAGCGAGGCATTTGTGGATGCGTATGCTGTGGACAGGTATCGCGAAAGGACATCGGCGTGGGCACTTTGGAGGAGTTGTTGAGGATCATAGGAGCATCAAAGATTTGTGGGGATAGAGTCATTGAGTAAGTCTGTCGTATGTACATTATAATACAACATCATAGTGATTGTCTGGCTTAGACCGTCCGAGGTTTTTTCCCTTAGTGGTTTCCTTGTACATCAAACATCGCTTTTGTGAACTTATTTATTTTACTTTCTTTAATCATCTAGATGCATTTTTAGGATTAAACAAGATAAAATTGGGCTTAATAAAAATGGTTGACATATTTGGTGCGTATAAAATTTGGAAAAGAGTTTTTAAAAAAGAAAGTTGGTTTTAGCATCCTTAAAACACATTCGAAAGAAATAGGGTCCTACAACATGGTAAGTGGACGCACTGTCATAACCTATTCCTAAACTATAAACATTACCCAAAGTTAGACCAAGGAGCTTCTTTATTACCTTCTTAGATATGTCCTCTAAAGTAACCTTGACCTCCCGGGCACATTCGATATCTTTCTCGAGTTAGGATACATGGGCTTGAAGTTTCACGTGCGTCTCCAATGAAAGTTGAAGATCTCCCGTAATACTAGGCATAGTGTTGGTTAAATCACTCTTTTTTTGGCCTAAGATGATCAACTGCTCACATAAAGAAATCATTACATTCTCGAGTTGACTCGTCGATGCCTCACACACCCTCAAAATCTTCACTTCTCCCTCCAAATCTAACACCCTAAGATGAAACTCCTTATTAATCATTTTCATCTTCAACGTCTCAATGTATAAATCACAAAAAGTTTTTTGCAGATCACATTTATATATGTCCTCAACGTCATGGTACAAACTAGAAGTACTCACGTGGCTAGCCATGAATGCAATGCATGTTTCATGTGGTGATTCTCCCCCTGAATCAATCGACTCAATGTCACTATAACTAAGAGTGGCCTTATTAGCAACTTTCTTTACCTTTCTCTTTAGCTGGGATACTCAAATGACTTGATCCCTTTACCTTCACACTAAAAACACCTTATCTCTTCCTCTTTCTCACCGCTATCCTTGACCTCATCTTTATTTATGTTTTTCTTAAAAATATTTTTATTGAAAGATTTCTTTTTGGAAAATTTGAGAAACTTTTGTTGCAAATAAGGCCAAGTCATCGAAATCACAATCACATATATCCTTAGGCTTGATGATTTTAGGGAACATATCCATCTCATAAGTCTGAAGGTCTCCTATGATTTCTTTAAATATAAGAGTGCCCAAAATTCCTAACGAATTAAGCACATTGACCTTAGGGGTAAAGCGGGCGGGTAGTGACCTCAAAGTTTTTTAGTGACCATAGTCACAAGAATTTTCTCATTTAAATTAAAACTATAGTTTACGATTTCTGATAACCTATCATAAAATTCATCAAAACTCTCGGACTCTAACATAGTGATGGTATCAAATTGGACGATAAAATTTTACAGCTTAGACACTTTGACATAGTTGGTACTCTCATGTGTCAACTAGAGGATATCCCATGCTTTACGTCGAAACTCATCAAGGGTGATGGCTGCAGAAATAGCACTAAGGCCATGGGAGTTCTAAGTTTTCCATTTAAACTCATCATCAATCCAGGAAGAGTCGAGTTTAGGATTTATGACATTATCAACAATGATCGTGGGACGAGTTCACCCTTTTTAACATACTAATTAAACCCTTTCATCTGTGTCTTTTAAAGTGGATATCAATTGGGCTTTCTAATAGTCATAGTTCGATCCATCAAAAATTGGCATTCTATTATATAAGTTTTACATCGAAAAATTTCAAAACCAAATTTTTAAAACAATTGATATCACATAATTTTTTTGCAAGAAATCAGAATCTCATGATAATTTGATGAAACCGTCTTTGATACCAACTTAAGAGTGCACAATAGTCCAATGGTTTAACTTATATAAATTGATGTTAACCCATAATTTTTTTTTATTCCTTTAGACCCTAAAACATGCAACTGTGACACCCCATCCAATTAAATACCAATTGATCAGTCCCTTATTAACTTTAAAACAGAATGTTCGGTTGGTTCATTCGTAGCATCACTGTCGAAAACATTTAACCTTATTAATCACCTAATAAATAATTAAGATAGTGTCAAAACATTTACCATTTTAAGTTTAACGCAAATAATCCATTAATAAATTCCAATTATTAAGACACAAACCATTTACCATACATATGAATCAAATAAAAACTAGATATGAATCAACTGCTGAAAAAAAGACTGGATAAAACATTCCATCTCAAAGTCTCAAAACTATAAACCAATATAATTAAGTCCAACTAAATACTAAATACTGAAATGAAGGAAGTAAAATCTCTCCAATAAAATAACTGAGAAAGGGGATACACATGCCCAGAATAAAATGTCTAGAGAGAACTGTGTGAAATGAAAGTGAAGGCATCTAGGCATGAGGACCTACAGCTACCACAACTGCTACAGCACATCAAATAGTTTGAACGTCTATGCATGGCATCCCTGTAGCTGGACACCCGATATAAATAGTACAAGAGAAGAAAAATATGCAAGAGATGGGTCAAAGCCCGAGTTGCAAAAATATTTTAGCAAGTATTTAAAATTTGCATTAAAGTAAGTATTATGTGAATGTAAGCTTTTTGTACTTTCACATGAGATTCTCACCTCTCAACTATTGTGCACACCTAACGCATATTTAGTCCAATCTAGCTAACCTAATCTCATTTGACTAGATTCTAGACTTACATCACTAGCTATATCTCATAGTAGTATCTCGTATTCCCAAATACTTGTATGAACTCTTTCAACATTTATTATTTTGTTTAAGGGTTATCACCCTAAAGTTCAGTTTTCACATCTTAAGGTACTTAGGATTTCATCATCTTAATCATCTACAAAAATCACACTGCAGATAATAACACAAGTATACACATATACACATCATTATAATATACATATACTAATACATCACCCCAAGGCTACAACGTGGTGCAATGCATACTCTAGTATCAAGTCCAGGTACATCTAGTACTCAATTAAGGACAATCGGTTTGGAAATCTCCCACGAACCATATAAAAAAACCACACATATTGGAGGCGAACATAGTCATAAGCCTTTGGGATATGCACATACCTATGCACCCAAATGACCGTGTAATACCATTGTTCACACAAATGGTAATCCAACCTAAGTCTTATGTACTGAGATACAAGTCAAATATCCCTCCGAAGGCTCCTCGAGATAATATTGTCTCTTGCATAACCTCCTATGATAGCAAGTAGCTAGGTATATCATACACTTAATCAACATACAATAGGTATCCACACAACCTATAACTTTAGTTCATATGCTTCATACATAGTATATTTTTATATCGAATATTCTATGTAGTAATAATTCATAACTAACTTCATTAACGATCGTTCCCGAGTATTTCTCATCGCTCAAAGGATATCTCTAAGTTTACACATCATAACAGTAGGTAAGGTCTCTATATCCTACTGGTATAAGTCATCATTTCTCTCGAACTCTGAGTCTCAAATTATTCTCTAAAGTAATTATTTTTCTTCGATTAATACCGGATAAGCTTAATCCCCTAGTTTCCCACTCTTAGGTCCAATCCTAAACCAATTCTTGGCCTACGATTTTATTAAACTAATTCTCATTATACTTCATCAGAAATCTTGAAATTTTATGATTAGAAAAGTTCTACAGGTTCTGTAGAAAATTACAGCAGATCGGACCGATTTGATTCTGGGCAAAAAAGAATCGATCCGACTAATGGACTGAACCGGTCCGAGGATCTGTGAGAAACTTTTCTTCCCCTAAATACGTTTTTCCACCATTTACATTCTCAAATCTTCTATAGAGTTTTTCCAAACACCAATACAACTATACTAATTGATAACGCAACATGTATATTCAGATTCTAACATCCTAGCACCATCAACTCATCATTAATCATGAGTTAAGTATGAAATCTCCAATTAAGTCTATTAGAACCCTAGTCCTTTCAATTTCCCATTTAAGAACAAGTATATCTTAGATTTGTTCATCAATCAATATATGATTTCGAGGGTTTGTTTCCTCTACATGCACAATTTTACTAATTTCATAACCATATATTACTTTATTCGCTCAGTAATATTCAACATAATACACATCAATAAATACTAACCCTTAACTCGCTAGTTAATATTTATTTTAATCCGGATTGATTCTTACTTAATTCTCACATTAAATTCAATTAATCCTATATTTAAAAATCATAAAAATACTGGGTGTTACAACAACTAGGTGATTTAAGACATTAAGCAATAAAGCATGCAATAACAAAATCATTCAACACGATATTTTAGGAAAAATTCCCAAAGGAGAAATACCATTTATTTCACTAATAAAGTTTGCAAATCGCAACTTACAATCATATGTGTGAAATACAGCTCGACGAATCTCCCACGTATGACCTTCGTCTCTTTCAGCAGTGGTTCGTGTAAGTACCACAAAGACTACAGTCTTCCTTCAGTAATGATTCCCTCAAGAATCACAAGAGCAGCAATGGATACTCCTTCTCCATAAGATCATCAATGAAGACTCCTTCTTCACAATTGTGACTTCAATATAAAAGTGGTTGAGGGTTTCAAAGATGATTCATAAAAGTATTAAGGAGAGATGTGTGAATCAGAAAGTGTTTTCCCTTTATAAAAGTGAAGACTTTATGCAGAAGATCTGCAGTTTGCATAAATGAAAAGTCTTAAAGAAAACCTTACACGAGGCAGGTATTTATAGGAAAACACAAAAATTGAGGCGACGTAGGCTCGTTCTAACGAGATTGTACTGTCATTCAAACAAAATCATCATCACCTCGTTTAAACAAAATAAGTCTCGCTTCTAATGACCTATAAAAATTCAAAACAGTACGCCGTCGCTCGAACCTCGTTTCATCAATGCTTCAAACAAACTTCGAACGAGACTTAAGGTCAATTTACTGAGATTGCCATCTCGTATAAACACCTGGGCGAAAAATAAATTTATCTTTTAAGTTAAAAAAACTTCCTTGTTTTGTAAAAGACTATTTTATAAAAATCTCCCAATAAATTGTAACAAATCCACGAACTTCGAACCGACAACTATACCAATATTACATGACGTAGCGGAGTATAAGTATGATGATCGTGGATCATATTGAAGATAAAGTGGCGCATATTGGAGATGCACTAAGTGATGCTTGATAATCGAACCCGTATTTTTGAACGTGAGAACGTGAAGTACCATAACAGAACTTATGGGATATACCATATTCGATGTATCCTAGATTCTATGGACACGTCCTAGATACTAGGGGCAATGTTAGAAAAGTTACCCTTATAAAATAAACTTCAAGTGAGGACTATCGAACAAAATTTTACCCTCATTTGATATCTCATTATATTTGTGTTCGAATGAGAACAAGTACGTCGTTTGAATGGGGTATAATGTCGTTCGAATGACCCGATGTGTTTTTCAAGAAAATTATTTTTCGTTAAGTTTTTCCCACTAATCCACGTTTTTAAAAAAGCGGTTTTTATAGAAGTGCGTTGTAGCAATTTTTTAGATGCCTTTTTCATGCATCTTTAATACCAAACACTTTGTATAATCCTCTCAAAATATCTTTGATTGTTTATGATGAAGTTTTCAGAATCCAAACCCACATAAACGTTTTCGTCATATGTTCGCAGTTATGCGTTGAGTTCTGCACTGTTGGAGACAGTAACGACAAACAGTGGATACTAAGACAAGGAGTTGTTATGAATTCCTACTGAATTGCACAGAGTTTCAGATGGAGGTTTGGAAGACTATATTTGCAAGGCATGAGGAGTTAGGATTTGTAAGTCAATTGGGTCTTCTTGTAAAACCATATATGAAGTGAATTTGTCTAGGCTTGATTGTCTAAGGTTTTCGCACTTGGGTTTTTCTCTTACATTGGCATCTCATGGTTCGTCTATTTATCTTTAAAATTAAATCTTGTATGTTCACTTAGTAATTAGGTTAACAAAATTAAAATCGGAATGACATGAGATTTTCTGCCTAGACTGTTAATTCCTATTTTAAGTTTTTGTATATTTAGGTAAATTTAATGAAGCTGAACCTAAAGAATATAACCTAACCTCTTCAAATTCGTATCATAGCTTGTTTCTAAAAATTAGTTAGATGAATCCTAGCTTTATATGGAAGTTTATTGTCAAATATACCCTAGTGTTTGATGGAACTGATTACACTTACTAAAAAAACCATATGAAATCCTCTTTAAAATCAATGATGAATGTGTTTAGTTAGCTGTTGAAAAAGGGTGGTTCCCCCAATCATCATAGTCGGGGATGTAATATTGTTATAAAGCATCGATGAATGGAGTGAGGATGAATTGAATCTAGACAATTTTAATTCTAGAGGTTTAAAGGCTTTGTTTAATGGGGTTACTATAATACCCCATATTTTTATGATTTAAATAATTTTGGGATTAATTATTATTGTGGGACTAATTGAATTAAAATGTGAGAATTTAATTGTTCATTAATCCGAATTTAAAATAAATATTAACTAGCGTGCCAAGTGTTAATACTTATTGATTGAATATTACTGTGTGGTATGTAATATAGAAGAATAAGAAATACGACAGTTTAGTAAATTAAGTTAGACGCGCTTGTGAGTCGTGTCGGGACTAATTTAATGGAATACAAGATTAATTATTTTTGGGTAACTTATATGGTCATTTTGAGTGCTCCGTTGAGTCCGGAAGGGTCGAGATAGTCAGAATAGTATATCTGGGTGTTTTATTTGGGTCCCGGGGCAATTTTAGGTCTAACCGGCACCCCGAGAGGGCATTATCGTAAATTGTATTTTTGGGTTTAACTAATGGACGAAAATTAGTAGTTAGTTTATCAGACAATAAAAGTCCATTATGGTTGAGAGATACAGAAAGTAAAGAATGACCATAGAGGGTGTGAGGGAGAACCAAATTCCAAGAGGGAAGGCCTAATTAGCACCACCTTGCACAACCACCACCACCACTGTGTAGATCAGGACGAGGGGAACACGCCCATACCAACAACGTCAAGAAATCAGACTACTAATTCAAGGCAAGTGTTTATTACTTTCTTTTCTTTAGCATTTAATCATGTTCATGTTAGTATAAGGTTGATATAAGCATGTTTTGTTCCTAAAAGTGATGAAAATTAGAGATTTAGGATGTATGATTTTAATCTGAGATTAATTATATTGAACCCTCCATGTATATAGAATACAAATCACATTTTGATGAACTTATGTGAAGAACGAATCAGGAAATCATGTGTTCTTGAATAAGAATTTGAAGAACTAGGGTTTTAGTAAATAAATTTGGGGATTTCATATTTATTTGATGATTCAGAATGATTTAATGATTCTAGGATGTTAGAATCCATATGTAATTGTTAGGATTCGATTTGGAACTATTTTATTGGAGTTTGGGATGTTGATTTAGAGGTTTTTGGGTTAAAAATTGTGGAAAAACGCTGAAATTTTGGGTAGAAGACGAAACAGTAGGTCTCGCGAGAAGTCGCGCGAAGTCATTCAAGCGAGATTGCATCTTGCGCGAAGTTGTTCGAGCGACACTTGGCAGTCATTCAAATGACATGCCATCTGGTTCTAGCGACATGGTGAATTTTCGAGAAACTTCTTAGGGGCAGTTTTAAAATTTTCCAGTCTTTACGAGTGAGAGAAATTACCAGTTAACAAATTTAAAATGAGGCAGGTCTATGAGAAAGTATGTGAGTTTTATACTTTAATTAATCCGGAAAGAAGAGTTACTTTGGTAATTACTTTCGAGTTGTGGTAATTTAGTAATATTATAAAATACGTAATAATGAGAATGAAATACGTATGGTAAATATACAAGAAGGTTGGGAGAATACCCATAAATATTAATAGGATGTGTGGATACCTATTTCATGCTTAATATTATGTGTATGACATACCTAGCTGCTTGCTATCACGAGAGGTGGTGTGGAGACAATCTTATCCTGGGTGACCTTCGGGGGGATTATTGACTTGTATCTCAGAACATAGGACAGTGACGACTTATTGGTGAGTTGATAAGTCAGCTGACTATGGGAGCGTAGGTATGTACGTGACCCATAGATATGTGATCTACGTTCCCCTCCACTATGTGTGTTTTGTATATATATTTCGTGGGAGATTTCTAAATCCGATAGTCCTTATTGGAGTACGATATGTACCGGGACATGATAACAGAGTATGCAATGCACTACAGGTTTAGCCTTGGGGTGTTGTATTAGTATATGTATATAATAGTGGTGAATATATATATATGTATACTTGTGTTATTCCTAATGTGAGATAATTGTAGGTTATTGGGATAGTAACATCTTAAAGGACATAAGGTGTGAATACTTAACTTAGTGTGATAACACTTAACCAAATTAATAAATGATGATATTAATAAAGTGGAAAACTGGGGATTTCGGGTTGCTACCACGAGGTGTAACTAGGAGTATAAGTCTTTATCTAGCTAGAAGTGTTACGGATGACTGGTGAAAATAGATGTACGTTAGGTGTACACAATAGACGAGAGGTGAGAATCTCATGTGAGAGTTCAAACTAACATGAATTTGATACTTGCTTTATTGTAAATTTTAAATACTTGCTAAAACAAATATTTTTACACATCGGGCCCTGACCCGTTTCTTGCATTTCGTCTCTCTCTTGCTATATATATGTATTATACCAGGTGCTCAGCCACAAGGACACCAGACTTAGAGATTTGGATTGCTTGGCGTGATGCAGTGGTTGTGGAAGTTGTAGGCCTTTGCATTAGACGCCTCCATCATTTCATTCCGTTCTATATAGACTTTTTATTTGGGGCATGTGTCGCCCATTCCTTAGACATTTTTCGAGAGATTATGTTCAGTTACTTTTCGTTCATTTTCATTTGGATTTATTGTTACTATGGTTCTTGGTTTAGAGTTTTGAACTGGAATGTTTTATCCAGTCTTAGTTATTTCAGCATTTGATTCTGATTCAATATTTATATTAATTAATTATGCGTGGATGGATTATATTTAAATTCTTGTATTAATAACTGAATGATTTTATTTAAAAAGGAAAATATTTTGACACTAGCTTAATTAATTATTAGGTGGTTAATAAGGTTATTATGTTTTCGACAGTGATGCTAAGAATGAACCAACCGAACATTCTGTTTTAAATTTTATAAAGGACTAATCACCCGATATTTAATTGGGCGGGGTTTCACAGTTACCCCTTAGAATTTTCATCATATCATTACATGTGAAACTTAAAAAGAGGGATGAGACATTCTTCAGCTTACCCAAAAGGGAATGAGTGTGGTTAAAGCATCTAAAGTTCAAAATCTCACTACCCAATTCGAAACCTTTAACATGGGCAAAAGTGAAACTTTCGACGAGTTATAAGGACATATCTCTAATATTTTTAACTCATGTTATAACTTAGGTGATAGGATTATAGAGAATCGGTTCGTCAAAAATATTCTTAGATATCTTCTTAGTAGGTATAGTAGTTAAATCACTGTTCTCAACTCACTTCGTGGGTTGGATACTTTAAAACTTGAAGATCTCTTAGGTGATCTCTAAACATATGAGTTAGACATGTTCCCCAAAGATAAAAGAAAGAAAGATGAGGGAATAACTTTAAATTCTTGAAAAGTGGAAGTGTCTGAAACCAATGAGTTCGATATTGATCCTGATGATATGGATTTGTTCGCTAAAAAAATTAAAACATTTTTCAAGTTTAAGAAGAAAAAATCCAAATTGGATAAACCAAAATTTAAGAAATATAAATATGATGAAGAAAGAAGAAATTTTAATGATCGGGATGAAAAGAAATATAAAAATGATAACTATAAAACAGATGAGTCAAAAAAGTGTTAGGAGTGTAAAGGATGAGGTCATAGATCGTACGAGTGTCCTACGAAGCTAAAGAGACAAGGCAAAGATAAAGTTGTCTATAATGCTACTCTTAATAATATTGATAATAAGTTTGAAGACTCTGACATCTCCGTTCCATCTGGAAATAACTTCACTGCTTTCATATCTAGTCGTGCAAGATGAATTAATATGTTACATCCTAATAATGGCAATCTTGTACATGGCATTATTATAGTTGAGTCTAACCTCTTACAAGGTAGTTAACTTGTTTGTAGTTTGAGTCAGAGAGATGTGGAAGAAGGTGATTTTTATTCAGCACATTCTGAGCTATACGCCGAGTCCTTGAGACTTCACAAATTTAACAAGAAGTTAACTATTAATATGTTGACGCTCGAAAAAGAGTTAACAGTCCTGAAGGATAATGAGGCTTTGGTTAGTCAAATCGAAGAAATTAATGTTTCCCTCTCTTAGAAACTCATTATAGTTGGTAAAGAGAAGAATGATTAGACCGATAACTTCTATCACGTCACTAAAGATATCCATGACTCTTTGGAGATTTTCAAACTTAAGAGCCATCTTTTGGTTTCTCATGGTCAACGTCACTCTTAAGGACTACTCTGAAAGAATGGGGAGGTGGTTTCTCAGGCATGTCCTAGGTTATAATGATAAAGGTTATCGAGAGAGAAAAGTTATAGGGTACAAGGAGGGTGAAGCATCCAACTTAAAATTCGTACCTATAGCTAAGGTTTCTAACAAAACAATCCTAAACCTAGCCTATCAAAGAGAGATCCTTCTAAGAAAGTTTTTAAGGTGGGACGTTTACACCTTTTGCAATAGAAAGGTTCATCTTAGAGACCTTTTCTACAAGCTTGGTAAGGACTCTTATACGCATGCTCCCACACTCCACTATAGCTAACTGGATAACCTTAAAACTAAAGCTGATTATCTAGTAAATACTTCTAAAGGTTTAATGGAAGAATTTCACAGGTTGTCTATGCCTCACGAGATTAACTTTAAGCCAAAGATTAGGCATAACAATGGTAGGAACATCAGGAACATAACTCATATTTGGATTACCAAAGATAAGGCTACGGAGGCTTTAGTTATTTAGGTTTCTTTTAAGGATCATAATACTTCCCAATGGTATTTTGAGACTGGATGCTCTAGACATATGGCATAAAACAGATATTTTTTTTACCACACTTGAGGATCATAAGGATGGTAAGGTCACCTTTGGTGCTGGGAGTAGGTCTAGGATTATGGGACTAGGAGCCATTGAAGTTTATAGGTTACTAAAACTATACCAGGTTTACGTCAATGGACTTCAAGAAAACTTAATTAGCATAATCTAACTATGTGATAAAAACCTAGCAGTTATGTTTAGTTAGGAAGAGTGTAATATATATGAAAAATCTGGCAAGACTATACTTCCCACATAATGCGTATGATAATTAAATATTTTCATTTTTCTTTAAAATGAACTTTTATAGCTTTAGGATTAAGTACTTACTTAATTCTCTCAGATTTCATTATTCATTTTCATCTACAATTGCACACAGCAGATTACATCACAGTATATATATTTTTGGTCTACAATTTTCATATAGTAGATTACATCACAGTATATATATTCATCACATTATTATGTATACTAATATAGCACCTCCGACACACAGCTGCGGTGCATGCATACTCTGCTATAATGTCCTGATACATCTCTCGCGGTATAAAGGACTATTGGTTCAGCGTCACTCACGAACCATAAATCACATAACACATATATTGGAGGAGAGCATACTCTCCAGCCAAATGGGTTATGCACATACCTACGTTCCCATTCAACTGTCGAAACTATAATTCACACCAATAGCACGTGTCAAAGGTCTTATGCTCAGGGTGCGAATCTAAAATCCCCCCAAATGGGCTCATTAAAATAAGACCGTCAACAACGGAAAACCTCCACCACGATAGCAAGCAATATAGGCGTGTCATACACAATAAATAATAATACATGTATTCACCCCACCTATATATATAATAACAATAGGGCACACACACAACCCATATAATAATTTCCATTCGTAGTATATTTATCTCTCATATCCTACGTATTTACAGATTATGACTTTAAGTCTTGAATTATACTCTTGAGTTTCTGTCATCAGTCGAAGGGTAATCATTTATTCCTCATGTAAATTCAGTAGTTATCCACTCACATCCTACTAGTCCAAGTCATCACAACTCTCTAATTTCTACTGTAAAGACATAAATTTCCAATTGAGTCCCTGTATTGTTTTGACTTAATTCTGTGAACAAAACTGTGTTTGTAATATGTCATAGGGAGAATTTTATTTTGTCACGATCCCACTCGGTCTATGACGTATTGAATAAATTGAAGACTTTGCGTCAAAGCTTTAAAGAATTAAATCATGCCGAAGTTTAATTGGTGCAAGTTTAATCGACTTCAAAGTTAATTTCATTCTGAGATCACTCAGGTATGAATGCGTATAATTTATGGTGCTCGAAATTATTTTATAAAAGATAAGGATGTAATTTTTATAAAGAAAAATGTTTTTAAATGTTTTAAAAGTGTTTTAAAGGTTTACACTTCGTTTTCTGATGATAAGCTTAAAATAGAGTTTGACTAATTCGAATCTCTTTGTTAAGAGACGTTTTAATCAGAAAGTCAAAGAGAGTCAAACTTTCGCGCTGTCGCTCGAACAACATTGGATCTCGTTCGAACGAGAAACAATGTCGCGCGAACGACATGTTCAAGTCGTTCGAACGACACATTTTTCAAGGCGGCATTTAAATCCTATTTAAACAGTGTTTTCATCATAGTTTCGTAAGTGTGCATTGGAAAATAGTTTTACGAACCAGAACCTTGTTTGCACATGTCTTCTAAGGTTTAAAAGTCTTAAACACATCCTTAGAGTTTGCAAAGATCCGAGTTATCATTCTTATATGTTTAAGTGATCTTGCTGCACTAAAGTTGTTTGTTCTACACATTAAACACAAAGGGTTTTACGGTGAAGAAGTGACGGACATTGTGTTCGACATCGTAGACATATCAAAGCCATATCGGTGGACACCGAGACATACGTGGACGCGTGTGTTGTGGACAGAGATCGTGGAAGATGGAATTTCTGCGTGGACACTATTGAAGAACGGTTGAAGATCAGAAGGAGTGCCAAGACCCGTGGGGATCGAGTCTTAGTGTAAGTCTAATCTGTCTTTGTAGAACCATTCTTCATAGTGATTGTCTGGCTTGGGCCGTCCGAGGTTGTTTTCCCGTTTTGGGTTTTTTCCTCGTACATCCGGCGTTGATAGTATTCTTTACTTTATTTTACTTGCTTTAATCACTAGATGCATGTTTAGGATTAATCAAGATAAAACTGGATTAAAGTAAGAATTGAGTTTTTCACAACTTGGTTTGGTGCATAATTAAAAGTTGGATCTCTTTTGGAGAAAAATTGGTTTTGTTTGAAACACACATATATCAGTCACTCTTCATCTACGAATCAAAATTATCGTCAGTTAGGTTTATTTCTCGATAATCCCTAGTTTAATCCCTAGTTTTATCTCCCAGGGTTAATCCCTTATATGACCCTTTTACTACTGGTATTAATCTTAAATCATCATTGACCAGATTTAAAGCCTCGATTTATATAATTCTCCCTCGTAAGGAATTCAATTCACACTCGTTAATTTCCCCCATTCCATCCCATACAAAATAATGTTTTTCGGGTCTTAAGTATACCCTACTTCCCTCATCTAAGTCCCAATTTGTTCAATTAATCAACACCAAATATTTCTCAAAGTTGGGATTTAAACAAATATCTAAATATGAATTAAATCACATTTCCAAGGGGAGTCGATCGGTCGACTGTTACTGGTCGATCGATCGACATTCTTCAGTCGATCGATCAAATATTTACCCTGAATATGCATATGCTTACCTACGGGTTTTATCATTTTTCATTCTCAAAATCCTATTTAGAAATATCCAAATTTATATTCATTTAACCCAGATCATATACTAACATATATGGGCAAGTTCTAATGTATCCAAATTAATTAAACATCATCAACATGTATAAATCTACCCACATTTCATATTCAATCTCAAGAATTCTAGTTTTGACTTTATCATTAATTAAACATATAAATTAAATATTTCTTCACCAAGTAATTCATATATTTCAGGAGTTGATTCTAAACTCAGAAAGAGATCAATCCTACACAATTCTCATTTCAAAGATTCATAAAAAATTATATTAATTCATATCACATTTTAGAATTTTCTAAACAACCTAACATGGATAATATACATGCTAGAATTTTCAATAGTTAATCACTTGCACTTATATTGATGGTCTGAACCTTTGGGGATGATAGTCTACTGGTGGTCCTCTCCCTTCTCCGACCAACTTCCAGTGGGGGCAATGGTGTAGGATGACCATTATCCCCTTGGCTTCCTAGAGATGTCTCTTAACTTCTAGAGAAATCCCTTACCCTCCCCTAAGGCTTTCTCTATAAGTTATGTGAATAAAATATGAATCTACCACCTTTTAGACTTATAAATACTCTTCAGTTTTCATGGTTACTATTCACTTCCCAAGTAAAATGACCAAAATACCCCTTCGGGGTGTCTATTCGGTTCCAAAGTGTCTCAAGACCCAAATCAAACACCCAAGTAGACTTTTTCGACTATTTAAACCCTCCAGGACACTTTGGCGCAGTCAAAACGACTATTCAGATGACGTAAAAGTAATTTACTCTTCATTTCATTTAATTGTAGTCCCGACACGACTCACATGCACGTTCCGACTTAATTACCGTAATTATCGTATTCATCCCTCCGACAATTTTATAAAATCTTTATCATATGTAAAGTCATAATCATATATCTTGCTTTTAATCACAAGTAATATTCAACAAAATTCACATATTACATTATTCCCGAGTAATATTTAAATCCGAATTAATGTTCAATTATCCCACAATGAATTCTAATTAATCCCATTTTAAAAGACGTTAAAAATATGGGGTGTTACACCTATGAAATTCCATCTAGTTGTGGATGATAACAAAAGAAATTTCTTATAGATAACAAAAGGAACATAAGCATAAAAGAAATCACAATAACATACCTATGCCTAATTTGGAATTCAATTATTCTAAAAAAGCTTAAAAAATAATTCTAGACAGACAAAACAAAACCTTTAATATCAAATGAAAATATTGTATACAAACTAACCTAACTATGAGTAATAAACAATCAAAATTAGGGTTAGTTTTGGCTAAATGATCAAACATATCCAATCTCCAATCAATCCAAATGTTGCGAATACACAAACCAAAAGCTTCTCAAGATTAAACCGGTACAACGATAATCTATAAGAACCAAAATAATAATAGAAGCCTATTATTGGTTTAGTTCTTAGAGATTATTGAATTTTAATTGAATTACTTTCACAAATCCATCCCCTCATCATTAAAAATATTTCCACTTCAAACTCACTGAAGTAAATTTATCGAATTGTGAAGAAATTATATTAGAAAAGGGGGGAAAATATACACAAATACCAACAATTAGTTAAGCTATTAAAGACAACACTTTGAAGAGCTCTTCACCTTCTTATTAACCAATGTATTTAATGATAGTGCTACAACAATAATCAAGGTTCATCTAAATCATTCTAAAGTAATAGAAATATAAAAATTTAATAGAGGACTTGTCAAGACAAATTTCCTTCTTCACGATTAGAAAAGGCACAACATTTTGGTTGAGAATTGATATAAAGGAAAGGAAAGTTTTATATATACAAATCGATATAAAGGAAAGGAAAGTTTAATATAAACATCGCCTGGAATGATATGAGAATACCTGAGCGGTTGAAGGTCCGATAAAAATCGTAAGCGGTGGCAACACGAGGGTGGAGATTTTTTGTTTTTGAGTAGGTCATTTTGAGAAGAATGGGTGATAGGGTATTTTTAGGGTATTTTTCTTTTATTTTTAAAATATGAAATATGTATTAGTAAGAAGATTAGTTATTACAAAAACAATAAGAATGTTACGCATAGTGATGGTATAGTAGCGTTAGTTATCGTAAAAGAAGTGTGTTAATAATATCTCATTTTGGTGTACTGAAAGGAGTCAAGACTCGATCTTAATTAGAGAATGAAGTTAACTACCTATGTCACACCTCAAAAATTGAGCCCAAGAACTTCTAAGAAGCATTAAAGATGAGCATTGGATTAACGTTATGCAAGAAAAGATGCTTCAGTTTCAAAAGAATGATGTCAGGGAATTAGTTCCCCGACCTAACGGTAATACAATCCTTGGTACCAAGTGGATTTTTAAGAACAAAATGATGTTAATTGTATCATTGTCTGTAACTGTAGGTGTTATTGACTCATAATAAAACCTGTAATTCCAAATTATCCCTAGAAAGATTAAAATGCAAAAATAATAAAAAGTAGAGAGGATATACGTGTTTCAGCCTTAAGGTTAACTTATGTACACGGGAAAAGGGAGGGAGATTAGTTTAATTATTTTAAAAAGAATGGTAATAGTTGGAGTGATAAAGATGCTAGATAAGAGTCCAGTCTGTCACGTGCAAGTTACCATCAGTTTAATGTGAGATAGATAGTACTTATTTATAGACTGAGGCATCCTACGGCCTTTGGACTCTCTGTGTTTACCCTGACCGGGTTACATACTCGCACTAGTGATGATGTTTTGGTTTGTTGATATGATTGTAAAGATTTTATCATATCATTTTAAGGTTCATGAGCTCTCTTATCATAATCATCGACTATGTGTCTCTCACATGATGTGCCATGTGGCACAAGTTCGGTCATATTCCCTTCAATTTCCCCCAAGGTGGAGGATCGATTAACCACACTGATCGTCCATGCCTTGTCTATTATCTTCATGCCATATGTTGTCGGCCAATATTTCGGTCGTCCATGCTTTATCAATCATTTGCCTGCCACATGCCCATTTAATCCAGCATTATGTTTTACATGCATTTTTTCAATTCACGAGTAATGATAATTATCACTGGCACATATATACCTATCATAGGGATTCGCATACAGAGTCATTTCCCAATGATGTTGAATGGGTGCATAGATCTTTTGCCCAAGCATTGGGATAACGGATGAAATGAAGTGGAGTAGCAAAAGGTATAAGGCATTCCAAACATTTTACCTTGGTATCCTTGCCATTTGCCAAGGTATTTGTCACATATTCTCCTAATATATTTCTTCCAACACGCTCTTATTATTTTCCTCCTATTATTCATTTTTTATGCCATGTCTAAGCATACATGGAAATACGAAGTCTCAGCAACTAATAATTTTAGGGAATTTTATAATCAGTATGGAATTCTTGATAGGGTTAACTTGAGAGTTTCCCATAATGAAGAGGATATTTAAGATATTCCCTCTGAGGAGGTTTACCTCTTGATAGTAGCCATACTAGAAGGGGGAGTTTGTTTTTACCTTCACCCATTGTTGATAAGGCTTCTCCGTTACTTCGAAAAACTCCCTACCCAACAAAATGGTAGCTTTTATCGAATTTTGATTAGGATAGTAGCCATAAACTAAATTTATGTTACTAATATGGGCCTTGAGGATATTAGGTATTGATACAACTTTAGGGTTTCCCCAAGCATCGAGCTACAATATTTCCAGGCTAGGGACAAGTCTTGTAATTTGGTCACCTATTTGCCCAGATCCTAAAAGGATATTGAGAAAAATATCCTTGTGGTTTTGGGGGATATATATGATGAAGGCTGTGATGGGCTTTGGGTTTTAGCCACCAAGGTGGAACCCGGTGGGTTGACCAGTTAACTTTTCTTTTAATGTTAGTTGTTCTTTACTAACCAACTTGATTTTATGTTGTAGATCATTTCCTGAACACAAAAATGTTTGACTACCAAGTTAATCTTGGTGATTTGGAAAAAAAAATGGAGAAGATAAACCCCTTTGGAGTTCACCCCACTGGAGAGAGACCCACATCTTACTTGGTTACAATCTCACCTAACATTCTCTTACTAACTTCACAACCATACCCGATGTTTAGGTCACTAATTACACCACTGTCAATGATGATTATATTTTAACTAACATCCATGTCCTTAGCTAAACTAACATATGGGTTTACATAGGGTAATTTACCCCGTACGTGATCCCCAAAAACTCTATCTCAGACCAAGGGGAAGTGAAATAGGAAGAGGAAAAGGAGGAATAATAATAATAATAATAATAATAATAATAATAATAATAATAATAATAATAATAATAATAATAATAATAATAATAATAATAATAATAATAAGAAGAAGAAGAACAAGAAGAACAAGAAGAAGATCAAGAACAAGAAAGGGGAGAAGATCTTGGAACATTTTTGGATGACCTTAACAATTTTTCTCCTAGAAGACTAGTGTTTCTAGTCATCCTTAGAAAGAGGTATAAAATAAGGAGGACTTATCTTTGTAGTACTTCCCATTCCCATCGGTCCACCTTAATTTGAGGAGATAACCGACCGATCAAGGAGACCAATTGACCTAGTAGCTTCTAGGGATAAGCCGAAGGCATAATTAGCCGCTAACTCAAAGCCCGGTCAAGACGTTGCTACCGATGAGCAGTGAAAGAGAAAATTAATCACTCTCAGGGATAAATAATTCATGAGTTAGAATGTCAATGGGTGAAGGTCGAACATGATAAGAAGAAGAAGAATAATGATAAAACCCCGATCGGTGGTTGCTTAAAAACTCCACTTGCTTATTCCAAGTGACCAATTATCATTAATGAGCCCCATAAGAGGCAGGGGCAATGGGAAAATAGCCATCCTCCCCAAGGGAGTCATAATTGATGCTGGGATATCTTTTCCACAAGGGGAAGGAGCCTATAACCGAGGTAGATTTGGCCCACAAGGGTATTGAGATTTACTACTCTGTCTCCCAAGCAGTCATGTAGGGGCTTTACCTTGGAGAGGCTCTATAAAGAGGCCCCGTGCCACAACATGTTGGTAAGTCATGTATTCTTTATTTGATCAATTTTTTCTTAGGGAAATTTATTTTTGACTTCTTTCCCTCTTTGTGCAGAGCATATAGGTTTAATAAGAGCTCGCTAGGCGAGTTGACTACTACTGGAGGAGACTTGAGTCATCGTCTAAGGAAAACCTTATCCTTAAGGACAAACTTATCAAGAAAACCAGGGACCTTAAGGATTTAGGGAAACAATTGAAGGCCGAGATAGATGTCAAGACAAAGGTGGTGAAGGAGGCTAAGTGGAGTTAGAATGAGTTCATATATGTGGGCAACGAATTGTCCAAGCTTAAGACCTTTCTTCGGTATAAAATCATTTAAAAGGTAATCCTTCAAAAGTAGAGAAGCCAGATGCACAAGACCCATAATGAAAATATTTAAAAATCTTAGGATAATGGGTATGAGGTGGCCGTTCAAGAAATTTCCTCCCAAATGGATGATAATGAGTCTGTTGCCTTTAACAAAGGCTAGGTAGTTGGCCTCTAATGAGGCAATGTCAACGAAGGCGACCCATCCTATGTCGAACATCCTCCAATAGCTAATCCTTTAGCATATCTCCTAGTGGATGCCTCGACCTAGGCCTCTACCGATAATAATGCCCTTGTTCTTAAGTTAGTTTTCCCCGCTCAAGGTACCGAATCTACCGATAAACATGCAATGACGAACCAGATTTAGATTAATTTGATGTATTTTCTTTTTCTTTTTTACCATGGGTAGTCATTTTGTAGGGCCTAGGAATTTTTTGAATCATTAATGAAAAAATTTCTGCACATTGTTTTCCATTATTCTCATACGTAAATAATGTTCATTGGATTGCTCTACATTGTTTGTTCCTTTAGGGTCCTTTTCTTGTTAAAAGAAAAGAACATAGTTTGTGACTAAACCGGGTCAATCTTTGCTACTTGTTTTATCTATTAAGTCCTATCGGAGGTTCTAGTAGTAATGAAATTTTAAAATGTCACTTTGCCATAGATCGCATCATTTTTAAATTCACTACCGCCATTGATTGGATTGATCTGTTTTATGTCATTTAATTTTTTTAAACAAATATTTTATGCCTACCATTAGCAACCAATTATTGCCTTATTTATACCACATAGTTTTTCATATGAGTTTTTAACGGGTCTTTAGTTCATACCACTGCGTGGGTTTTCACCCATTTGCCTCAGATCGTAGCGCTATTCAAGTGGGTTTTCTGCCTCTTCTAAGTCGATCTACATCAGATTATACCACTCTGAAAGTGGGTTTCAACTGATCTTCCTTTGATCATACAACTGTTCAAGTGGGTTTTAATTCCATAAGTTGGCGACCAATCTCATGTTTGAGATGGACCATGTAACTCTTACGTGGGTTTTCTGATGTTTCTAGGCCGATCTATATTAAATCATACCACTAGTGAGTGGGTTTGATATGATCTTCCTTGGATTGTACCACTATTCAGGTGAGTTTTAATTCCATTAGTTAGAGACCAATTTCATGTTTGAGTTAAACCATGTAGTTCTTAATTGGGTTTTTTGCCTCTTGTAGGCTGATTTACGTTAGATCATACCACTTCGTGAGTGGGTTTTCATCGATCTCCCTAGATCGTACCACTATTCAAGTGGATTTTAATGCCATAAGTTAGCGACCAATCTCACATTTTAGTTGGACAATATAATTCTTACGTGGGATTTTTACCTCTTCTAAGCCAATCTACGTTATATCATACCACTATGTGAGTGGGTTTTAACCAATATGCCTTAGATTGTACCATTATTCAAGCAGTTCTTAATGCCATAAGTTAATGACCTATCTCACGTTTGAGTTAGACCACATAATTTTTAACTAGGGTTTTTAACGGTTGATAGCATTAAATAAGGCTTGAAATGATTTAGACCGTCACTCTCATATCATTTTACTGTGAATACAAAAGAAAAAAGAAAAATAATTGAACTGCTACCTAATGATAAAACTTTCTAAGGTTCATGGCATTCCATGACCTTGGAACTACTTTCCCATCTAACTTTTCCAATTGGTATGACCTGCTACCTCCTTTCAAATCTGCTCGGTAAGATCCTTGTCAGCTTCCCGTTTGCTGTGTTCTTTGTAAAGGGTTACAGTTTTTGGAGGACCACATCATCCTCCTAAAATTATCTAACATTAACCATCTTGTTATGTTATTTCACCAGTTCTTATTGATAAGCAACTAAATTTATTAGAACCGAATCCCTTTTTCCCTCAGCCAGTTCCATCTCATGGGTTATTCTCTCATCATTATGGCCATCCTAAAATGCCTCTGATATATGTTTTGGAAGCCCAAGGGATGACTACCTCCATATTATAAGCTAGGGAATATGGAGTCTCTTTTTATGGTTTTAGAGGGTTTGTTCTATAAGCTCAAAGAACGCATGGGAGCTTGTCCACCCATCATCCTTTGACATTATCTAATTGATGTTTGATACCTAATATAAGGGTCTTGTTATTTATCTCTGCTTGTCCATTTCATTGGGGGAATACTACTAATGCATACAAGACCTGAATTCCGTATTCAGTACATAAATCACAAAAATAATTATTGTCAAACTGAGTTTTGTTGTCCGTGACCAATGCTCTTAAAATGCCAAACATTGTGATAAGATTCCTCTAAATGAACCTCTTAGCATTCGGTTCTCTAATGTGGGTCAATAGTTTGTCTTCAACTTATTTTATAAAGTAGTAGTTCACCATTGTATGATACCTTCAATTTCTTAGTGCGACTAGTAGCGGCCCCACTATGTCCATGCCCATCAGGCAAAAGGCCATGGACTTGTGAGGGGGTTTAAATATTCTATAGGCTACTTGCTCATTAGTGAGAACATCTTATATTTGAGGCACTTTCTGGAAAACCTTGTGTAGTCCTTCTGCCTGAATGGCCACCAGTATCCCTGAGAGATTTCCCCGTAGGAGAGTAATCTTCCCCATATATGTTTTCCACAGCTACCTTTGTGCATCTCGCTTAAGATTCCTTTCAATTAATTTGGGTGAACGCACTTCAGTAGTGGTCCATTGAATGATAATTGGTAAAAATTTCTGTTAGAGTTGAGGTAGAACCTTGTCAACTTGATCTTTAGTTTGTGTGCATCCTTGTCATCTGGGGTAGCCCACTAGTTTTCAAGTAGAAGATGATGGGGTCCATCCAGGTGGAAGCCAATGCAACTTGGAAGACACCCAAATTCTTCTATTCATCTTCAATGCTTGGTCAGTCTATATACTCCATTTTGGTTATTCTTTTCATATCGAAGTCTATGGCAAAATCCATAGTGGCAAGAGCATTTATATGGCTATTGTCGTTACTTAGGAGTTAGTTAAATGAAGCTGACTTGAACCATTAGAAGAGGCCTCTAGCCTTGTTCGACTAAACTATCATTCTGGGATCCTTTGCTTTATATTCTCCTTTGAGGTGGTTGGAGATTAACCTCATGTCATAATACACAAAAATATATTAAGAGTTCAAGACGATTTCCCTGTTGAGGAAATGAACCATGGGCTTACATTCTACTTTGTTATTTGTGTTTTTGAACCCCAGTCTGACTGTCTTCTTAATGAGTCCGCCTTGTGGTGTCATCAATAGTATTCACACACCAGTGTCTTTATCCTTTGATGCCCTATCCACATAGGGCATTCAAACCTTTTTATCTTTCACGATCACCAATAAATCCAGAACTAGATGTTGCTATTATCCCTTTCCTCTATAGGATGTTGAAAACTCTACCACAAAATCGATTAGATACTGAACCTTGATCTCAGTTCTGGGGTCTTATTTAATGTAAAACTAGGCTAGTTCAAGGGACCATTTAGTCATTCTCTTAGAGATGCTGGAATTTTTAGTGCATCCCTCTGGGGATACGTTGTTAGGACGATTATCGTATGAGCATTAAAGTACTGCCTCAACTTTCTAATGGCGGTCACCAGTGAAAAATCCATCTTGTCTATGAGAATATACCTATTTTTTACCTTAATAAGGGTGTGTCTCACATAGTAAATATGTCAGTGCTCTCTATTATGTATACAAATGAATATCGCACTAGTTGCGTGTTCTGAGACACCCAAGTAGAGGTACAAATCTTTTCCATCTTTGGGAGTTGACAACAAGGGAGGCGATTCGAAGTACTGTCGAATGCCTTCCAAAGCTTGATCACATTCTTTTGTCCAGATAGTGAGGATTTTTTTCTTTAATTCTTAGAAGAACGGACGACACTTATTCTTAGATATTGAAATGAAGCGATTTAGGGAGGCTAATATTGACTAACGCTTTGGATATCCCTGATAATACTCATCATTTTGATGTCTTATAGAGATTTTATCTGATCCAGGATTGTGTCTATACACCTTCGAGTCACCAAGTAACCTAAAAACTTACGAGAGATCACATTGAATACACGTTTAGAGGCATTGAGCTTCATCCTTCACTCTCTAAGAATGTTAAAGTTCTTTACTAGATCCCTGATGTGATCAGTCGAATGCTTACTTTTGATGATCATATAATTGATACATACCTCCATAGTGGAATTCTTTAATTTTTTAAATATCTTGCCGACTATCATCTAATAAGTTGCCCCCACATTATTTAAACCATTTGTTATTACTTTATGATAGTAAAGTCCTAAAGTTTTGATGAATGAGGTCTTCTCCCGGTCTAGGACAAACATGGGTATTTGGTGGTAGACAGAGTATGCATCCATAAAACTCATACATGGATTTCTCGTTATGGAATCCACAAGATGATCTATCCAAGGAAGTAGGAAACTGTCATTGGGTTAGTGTTATTGAGATGAGTGAAGTCCACACAAAGCCTCCACTTGTCATTCTTTTTCTTGATTATAACAATGTTGGAGATCCAATTTGGGGATCAAACCTCTTTGATTGAGTTGGCCTAGAGTAGATTATTAACTTTAGCTTTTATATCCTTAAATTTCTTTGGGGCTGACTTCCTGGGCTTTGGCATTATCGTCTTGATACTTGGATCCATGTGAAACCGTTGGAAAGTGATCTCTTAGTCTTTTCTCGGGAGATCATAGGGTTACCATGTGAAGACATCTGCATTGATTTTGAGGAAGTGAGAAAGTTTCTCTGCTTCATAGTTGGGCATCTTTAATCTGATGAGAAAAGTCTTCTCCAAATGCGCTAGAATTAGAGGAAAAAACATGAGTTCCTCTATCACGCGTTTGGAAAGAGCCAACCAAGTTTCTTCAACTCCTAGCTGAGCACCCTTTGGTTGCTACTTGGGCTAATCATCTTTAAAATTTTCCTCGTCCTAATTATTCTTAGATTGGGCCTGCTTTGCTTTGATGGATGAAATAAAATAACTTCGTGTCATGTCTTGATCTCCTCTAATCTCTATCACTCCATGGTCGATCATGAATTTACTCCCTTGTTAGTTGGATTGATCTTGATTGGTAACTTAATTTTTCCTAAGGGAGTCTCTACATATTTATTGAAGTTGGTTAGTAGGCTGATGTTCATGTCCAGATCCTTGATGCAAAAATCGATCTTGTATAGAATTATCAGGTACATGATTTCTGAATATTTTTCATGGTTTACTAGAACTTTTCTCATGTTAAGTTTGCAATTTGCAAAGTGAGCACTAAGGCTTCCTTATGTGGAAAATTGATGCCGACCAGATTATCAGCAGTAAAGACAATAACACGATCAAGTCTTTTTTTCCCTATTAGCTAAGACTATTTTGGATAAGTTTCCTTGGAAATCTTGTTGGATAATGGTTGCAAATCTCACCTTCTCCCTGATCTTTTTACTAATATGTCTATCCAGGTTGATATATCCATAGATGGAGGGGACCAATCTTACTGGTGGTGCATCCTCCTTAAAATTCTAAACCGTGTTGATCTTGGTTATGACTTTTGGATTCATTTTTCTGACATAATCATTGAGGTGACTCGAGTTAATAATTTCCTCCAGGTGCTTATTGAATATCTTGCGATTCTCCATAAGGTGCCCAAAGTCCTGATGGTTTGTACACCTAAGACTGGCATCACTATCTTCTGGATAAATGGTCATCTAGGGAGGCCTTTTCAAAAGGGGTTAGTCTCTAATCTATAGAAGGGTCTTTTATATAGACTCCTTATAAAAGTTGTTCTCACTAGCATGAGATCTAGGGATATTATTTAAGGTTTCATTACTAGATCCCTTCTTAGCTAAAAATGGTTGATTTCCCCCTTGGGGCGTTCTGAGGCTCATTATAACTTTGTTCGACTAAGGACTATAAGTTAATGATCTCGTTATCCACCTTGGCATATTTGTCAATATAGGAAATGAGAACGTCCATTATAGAGGTTGACTTCTTCATCGAGGATTGGTACAGGTCGTCCAATCATTCCAGACCAAACTTAAATGAAGAGCTTGTCAGCTTGTCATTACAATAATCAATTTTATCGCAAAGATCCTAGTACATCTGAGTGTACTTTCTAAGAGAATCTCCTTTCTTCTTTTGTGAGAGAGATAAGGGATCCAACCTCTTTATTAACCTTGCTTCCTGTAATGAATCAGGTCATGAACTGCTAGCTAAGTCTCCAAAAGAGATGATTGATCTGGGGGCTAGTTTTAAAAAAAACTAGAGGCCGATTTCACCCAAAGTGGAGGAGAAACTCGTCAAATTATGGCATTAAGATGGCTCCACATAGACATGGTCTGACGATAATGACTTATGTGGTGAGCTAAGTCTTCCTTTTCGTTGTATATTATGACCTTTGGCATGGAAAACTTTTTTGGGGGCTCAAAATACTCTATTTAATCGATAAAGGGTGATGCTGAACCATTCCCCAGAGCCTTTTTAGCTATGTATTTTGGAGTCTTGGTAAGGTTTGGGTTCATCCTTCCTTCCAACTCCTTTTAGATGAGCCTTATTAGATTGTCGATTCTTACCTTGTTTAACTGTGCATCTGGGCAAGTTAGCCTATTATTTTGAGCTGACTCCATGGGTTAGGACTAGTGGTAACTACAACTGATAGAATTCCTCCCAGAATAATTATCGCATCATTAGTGGTGATGCACTTTATGAGATCTCTTTGAATGGGAAGCCCTACCAGGTTGAATCCTATGAGAGTGAGGCCGCCTTCTACGATGGTGCTGAGTACGATAGTCCAATATGTAACACTTTGAATACTAAATCAACTGCCTCCTAAAAAGGGAGATCTCGCGATTGCGATCGTCCATCCTTTCCTCATAAATGCTTACCAGACGGGAAATAACTTTTACCTCTAGTCGATCAATCGACCGTGTGCACAATTGTTCACTAGGTCCACATCTCCTAGGAAACCGTACTGTTATCCTATAACATAACGAGAGGGATAGCAGTCGAATTGGACGTGGTACCTCCTTACGATATGTATTTTAAACTGAACGTGACTCCTTGTGTGAGGAGGGTTAGACTAGTCTACACCCATTATGAACTTTGGGCTTTCTTAGCAATAACGGTGGTAATAACTTTAATTTCCCACACATGAAGCCAATTTGTAGGGGTTATTGTCGCATAATAAAATCTATAATTATAAATTATCCCCAGAAAGATTAGAATGCATAAATAATAACAAGTAGATAGGATATACATGGTTTGACCATAAGGTCAGCCTACATCCACAAAGAAAGGGAGGGAGATAAGTTTATTTACTTTCAAAGGAATGGTAACAATTGGAGTACTAGGGATGCTAGCTGAGAGTCTAAGTTGTTATGTAAAAGTTATGATTAGTTTAATGTGATCTAGATCTTCCTTATTTATAGAACTAGATGTCCTACGGCCTTTGGCCTCTTTGTGTTTATCCTGATTGAGTTACATAATATTATTGGTGACGATCTTTGGGTTTATCGATATGATCATAATCGATCATATCATTTTAAGGTATGTAATCTCTCTCAGTCTAATTTCCCGCTATGTGCATCTCACGTGATGTGACACATGTTCGTCCACATGGCACCAATTCGGTCATATTATCTTTATTAACAAAGCTAGGATAGTTTCTCATAGTTACACCTAAATCAAGGGTGTTGACTTTAACAAGACATTTTCTTATGTTGCTCGGCTAGATTTTGTTCCTATTTTCTAGCCATAGCATGCCATCTTAATTTCAAGCTTTGTCAGCTGGATGTCAAGAATGTATTCCTTAATTTATTTGATAAAAGAAGATCTATGTGGAACAATTAAAAGTGTTTGAAGACCCTAAGAATCTGAACCACATCTTTTATTTAACGAAAGCCCAAAACGGTTTGAAGAAAACACCTCTTGCTTGGTATAAAAGTCATATCCTATCTCCTAGCTTGTGGCTTTATAAGAGGGGGTGTGGGTATGACGTTGTTTGTCCATCGGGATAAAGATACTATTTTGGATGCATAAGTCTATGTCGACAACATTGTATTTAGATCCACATGTAACCAACATACTCATCTCTTTGTGGGAGAAATTCATAGTGAGTTTGAGATAAGTATGGTCGATGAGCTTACGCTTTTCTAAGGTCTCCAGGTGTGTCAATATTATAGGGGGATCTTCATAGCCCAATCTAAGTATACGATTGAGATAGTTAAGAAGTTTAGTACACCGCCAATCCCATGAGTTCCATTGAAAAGCTCAGCAAAGACACTGAAGGTAAGGACGTAGAGAACACACTTTGTAGGAGCATTATAAGTAGTCTTCTCTACATAAACACTAACCATCCCGATATTTACTTTGGTGTAGGAGTCTGTGCCTATTATCTGACTTCCCCGAAAGAGTCTCACTTACTTTCTCTAAAAAGAATAATCAAATATGTTAGTGGGACACTTTCTTTTACTATTGGTATTCCTTTGATACTAATTATTGCCTATCGGCTTATTCAGATGCCAATTGGGCAAGAGATATTGATGGATGCAAAAGAACCTCAAGTGGGTGTTTTTATTTTGAGAGTGCTCTTTTTTTTAGATGAGTAAGAAGCAAAGCTCCATTTTTTTGTCCACGGCAGAGGCTAAATATATTGCCGTCGGGAGTTATTGCATACAACTCATTTGGATGAAACAGATGTTGGAGGATTATGATATTTCAAAAGGAATAATGACTATTTTTTGTGATAATATGAGTGCAATCCATATCACTCATAATCTTGTTCAACATTCCCGCGTAAATCATATTAGGATTCATGAGCATTTATTCGTGATCTCATCGAGGAGAAGATATTTCAATAAGTTTTTTTGGCACCAAACGTCAGTTTGTAGATATTTTCACCAAACCTCTAGATGATCTTAGGTTTGAGGATCTTACAAAGTCTATCGGGGTTTGTACCATTGATTGAGTTCGAGGTATATATCTATTTTTTGGGGATATTTCATTATCATTCTTTATCCCCCTATGAACTAGATTGTATATTTTTTAAATACAAAAAGATTTTTTATTCATATATTTCATCAAAAAATCAAAAATAATTTTCATTTTGCCTTACCATTTTGGATGAGTAATTAAAATGTTTAGAACACTATTATATTCCATGTTCACGTAACTCTCCATGGTGAGATAGACTAGGTTACATGCTTGTTCTTAATTATGCATTTTTATGACGAATGATGCCCTTTTATGACATTTCCTTCTATGTTGGTCCCATATCCTCACCTCAAATTCACACACCTTACATCGTCTCTTTAGATTTTTATACCTCTTTGCATGTGCTAGGTGAAGTTAGATGTTTTGTTATAAATCTTGTCACTTCATTCCATATGTGATAGGCAAAATAGTACATGAAAGAACCATTGCACATGTTTTAAATATTTTATCAAAATTGAGTGAGCAATGGAAAGTGGTTACAAAAGAAGCAATCTCCTTTGAATTAAAAGGCACTATTGAAAAGAGCCTAAAAGAATATTTAGCAATTGAAAAAATAATTGCCAAGGATTTTTTTTTATCATTGATGCTTTAAAAGATCAATTCAAATAATCATATCTTTAAAATGTTGAGTGAGATTGAAATAAGTGAGTCGACTTATAGTGAGTCCAAATTTTTATACACAATGGTTTATTTGGGAACTTAACTATTAGGATTATTTTTTGGCATTATACACATGTGCGTACACTTATATTGATACTCCCGTGTGTTTCTTTCACACCCCTACACTCCACTCCCATGTTTTGAATAGTTTATTATAAGTCCACAATGTTTTTGTTTTCTCTAAAAGTTCAAACTTTAAAATATATCTCCTTTTGTTTCTTCTTAATTATTTTTCTACTCTTTTCCAGGGTTTGGAATCAAAACCTCACTGGGTCGTTTGAAAGAGATTAAGTACCTCATTCGAACGAGATTAATTTTTTTTCTTTTTACTCCTTTCTCAGCGTAACTTTTCACTTCTATATCTTCAATCCCTTATTTTTACATTCATTCGTGACTCTCTCTCTCTCTCTCCAAATCCCTCATTAAACCTAAAAATCTAAGCTTTTCCACCCCATTTCCCCATTTACATTCTTATAATCTTCCATCTCCACCTTTTATCCTCTACTATTGAAGGTTTGGAAACTTTTGGAGTGCCCATTTGAAGATTTGGTGCTTTGGGGTTTTTGGTATCTTTTTCGGTATGTTCTTTCTTTTTTCCATTTATTTATTTATTTTTTCAAATTTTCTCCGTCTACATCATATTTTCAACACATTCTTGGCACACCCTTACTTTTTGCAATATTTCTAGTAAAAGGGTGTTTTTGGTGTAAAAGAGGTAAAAATAATAATTTTGGGGGGACTTTTCCATTTTAATTAAAAAAGTCAAAAATTATTTTTTTGCCCCCATAAATGAAAGTTTATTATCTTTAAATTGTTCTTAATTTTTTATCAATTTTATCTCAAATGAACTCTGGAATAATTATGACTTTTGCTTTATGTTTATTTTTATTTTTTTTGTCTATATATCATTGTTGTTGAGTTTGGGTTGGTTTTCTATCGTTGGTTGTTTTTGGTTGGTTTATGGCTATTCGGTTAGACTTTTATTGAAGATGGGATTATTAGAGTGTGTGTTTAGGACCCATTAGGTTTCCTACCCCTTATCCTAGCCAGTTTGATTCCCTTTTTTGGTTAGCTATGCCTCATCGTTGTCATGCTTTCGGTATCGACTCCTCCCAAGTCCTCATCACTAATTATTCCTCCTTTACCCTTGCTAGGTGGGAAACACCACAAGTGTGGCCTCAATTAATATCCCTTGGTTTTCATGTACGTGCCCTTGTTCATGAAAAAATAATTCGACTTTCGTCCTTTTCTGATATTACAGTGTATCACTGGTTGTCTCATCGAAGTTGGGAGCCCTTATTCTCCCTTACTGATTATGTGTTCCCCAACCTCATTCAGGAATTCTTTTTTGGTATGACTGTCACTCGGCATAACCTTATCTCTATGGTTTCTAATAGAGGGATAGTCGTTATTAAGGAATACATTGCCTCCTATCTCTCTCTTCCTAGGGATCCTAATGTCACCTTTTTGTGGGCCAATTATTAGTCTCCGAACATTGATGTCATGGAGGATGTTATTTTTGAAAAACGTCTAATGGGAACCTTTATACTTTTCCATTATGATCTCAAGGCTGATTTTAGGATCCTTAATTGCATTATTTGCGCGTGTCTCATTCCATTTGAAAACCATACTCAAATCACATGGGATCATGTTCGTCTTATGTATTCCATTAGTCTTGATGTTGTCATTGACCTCCAATATAACATCTACTTAGTCCTGTGTTTTGTTCCCAACTCTGGATCCACCCTTTTTAGGCAAGCTCTTCCATTTTATGTGATAATCACTCGTCACTGCTTATATGATGAATTCTCCTTTTTACCCTCTGATATCATCATGACCATGTATTAAACCATTGTTCCTTATTCTCTTAGTTAGACTAATACTTATCTCCCTACACCCCAAAGCCGATCTCATTTTCCTCCCACCTCTCAGTCATCATCCTTTGAGTATGCTTCTTTCACTTCCATTCCATCCACTACCTCCCACACAACACCCTTCAAGTCTGAGGAGGTTAGGGAACTATGAGCACATGTACACCAGATGCCAATTGATCGATAATAGGATTTCTAGATGTTTGTGGAGCTTATGGAAAAGATAGCCAGTCATCAAGAGAGATAGTCCCGTATGTACTCTTTGATGATGCAGTATTTTGAGGACATGTGTTGCCCGAAGATGAGTCAGGGAGCTGGTTCCTTTCATTCAGCACATAGACATGATGATGGGATTGATGATGGTGATAATGGCACTACTCAGTGATTATCATTTTCTGACATTCTTTAGGAAGATGTTTTACTTATTTAACCTTTTTTTATTTTTTCTCCTATTGTAATTGTTCTGTATTTGATACAGTTTATTATGGACCACTTTTGTACTCTTCTACACTTAAATTTCATTTATATATTCTGAATTATGACTCTTATTTGGTGTATTCTTTTCGCATGCTTGTGTTTATATTGGTTTTATCTCTCATTTTGTTATTACACTATCTTCAGGTGATATTCCATTGCGAATTTCTTATGACGTGCCTTTCTTTTTATGTAAAGGTGATTTTTCTATCCCTTTTTCTTTTATAGGAAAAAAATGGGAGAACAACTTTAGGGGGAGTTTGATGCTATTGATTTATTTTATTTTATTTAATATTACTCCCATGTATCACAAGTAGTTTTTTCATGTGTGTAGGCATTCTTCAACATGTACATCCTATAGAAGTATCACATAGATCCCGTGTTCCTAGGTTTTTAGGTTGTCTTATGTCTTTTCCTTTTTGGGTTTGGGATGGGAATTAGATTGTCTTAGTGATTCAGTCTTTTTTTCCTTTGTTGTGTTTTGTCCCAGAATAGCCAAAGGGGGATATTTGTAAGGACAAATTCCAAGTTGAGTGAATTTGTGGTATTAGTTTATTCAATTGGTCAAAACACATAGGATGTTAAGGTGTTATATACTCAAGCCTACAAGTGAAGATAAAATAGTTGTTGTATTTGCACAAGTCTCGTTAAAAGTTTACGGCATGCCACTTGTTCATTCTCAAATAAATATGACCCTTTTAATATTTGGAGAAAAACATTTTGAGGCTTTAAATGTTTTTTAGAGTGTTTTGAAAAATATTAGATTTTTCTAAGTCATGTTAACGATATTTTATATGTCTTCCGAACAGGTCCTTTATCTCTTTTGAATGAGATCAAACGATATATCAAAAGAGTTTAATAATTGAAAACTTTTCCTTAACTGGAATCTCGTTAGATAACTCTTTCGAAGCTTGTTCTAACGAGATTGGTACCCTCATTCGAACGAACTTTAAATAGGGACTATCGAACCAATTCTCCCTTATCATTTGAATGGGGTACCATGTCATTCGAATAACCCCAAACTTTTTTAATAAAATCAATATGTGTTTAGTTTTTTTTCCACTAACCCACGTTTTCTAAAAAAACTAGTTTTTATAGAAGTACATTGTAGCAGTTTTCTAAATGCTTTCTTCATGCATCTTTAATTCATAAACACTTTGGAAAAGCCTCTCGACATATCCTTTCTTGTTTATGATCAAGTTTTCAAAATCCAAGACCATATAAACTTTTTCATCATATGTTCATGGTTTTGCGATTAATTCTATATTATTAGAGACGGTAAAGGCAATCGGTAGATATTTAGGTAAGGTGTTCCTATGGAGTTGTGTTGGATTACACGGAGCTACAAACAGAGGTTTTGAATACTGAATCTAGATGGTATTAAGGATTAAAGTTTTTTCAATCAATCGAGCCTTCTCATAAAACCATATCTGTAGTGAATTTGTCTAGGCCTAGCCGTCCGAGGTTTTTCGCATTTGGGTTTTCCTCGTACATTGTCGTCTCGAGGTTTGCTTGTTTATCTTTACAATTGAATCTAATTAGGTCAATAAGATTAAAATTGGAAAGAAATAAGACTTTCTGCCTAGACTGTTACTTCGTGTACCAAGTGTTTGCTTATTTGGGTAAATTGAATGAAGTTGAACCTAAAGCATATAACCGAGCCTCAGTTTTTTTCTTTCTAAAAAGCTATCACATTGAGGAAATCGTAACTTATATATTTTTATTTTATTTGTTCGGAGTGGTATTTATCTTTCTTCCATTGATTTTAATGAATTTCATAGGTTAGTATTTAGTAGATGATGAAGGTTATTACCATTTACGTTATTGTTTTACAATCTTCCAATGTATGAAATGCCATTCTTATACATAGTTTCATGTTACCTACGTTCATTTATCGGTTATTAACTGTGATTGTTCTAAAAAGGTGTCGGATGCTAGTGAATTCTACTTACAAATATGTTAGATTATTTTAGAAAATGTCAATGTAACTTTGTGTGTGTTTGTTATGAAAAGGTGTTAGATGTAGGACATTGTAACATATTAAACATAACTCGTATGTTTGTTTTGAAACAAATTATAATTCTATGTATAATTCTTCAAAAATGTTAGTGTAACTATGTTGTTTAGTTGTTTCATCCATTAAGACTGAAATTATGGTTATTATGCATACAAAATATCTTTAGTATGTGTTGTTATAAGTCATTTTAGTCAGTGATACTTGAAATTACGTGACAACATTATTTTCTGTAACTGCATATGTGGCGATATTTTTTTGACATTATGATTAGTTTGAGGATTTTGGTATTTTTTTACTTAATGGTTAGGTATTTTGTGATTTCTCATAAGTCTATTTATTTTTTAAACTAATTTTTACTTAAATTTAATGATTTTTTTCTTTATTTACCGACTACACCAAACTGGGATATTGTCACGGATTTTGTCCGTGACCACAGGTTGTGGGTCGCGGATTTAGTCCGTGACCAAATCCGGCGTGACGATATTCAGTGTTCATAGCCCATATCCCTTACCACAGCATTGGTCACAGACCTTAGGGGTCACATAATATAGTCGCGGACACTAGCCGTGACCCCATCTCACACATGGTCATAGCATTGAGCCGTGACCCACCCTTCAATTTACGCGAATGTTCATAAAGCGGGTCAGAACCTAAAGCCGTGAACAACCCTTCGGTATATGAAAATGGTCACAGACATTGTCACGGTCCTGGACCGTGACCCATACTTTCATGTAATCAGATATGTCACGGCCCTAGACTGTGACCCATACACTTATGTACTCAAAATAGTCATGACCCCATTTATGCGTGATAAGATAAATAGGGTTTGTCATCGACTATGCCCGTGACCATTTTTAAATATAATAAAAAACATTTGGGCATAATTTTGTCTATTTTCTAGACATTCGAAAACTTTCGTAATGTAAACCCCGCATGGCCATAATCCTAAACAATAAATTATAAAAACCCGCATGGTCACGGGACCCACGGTTTGAGAGCACGATGATATTTAGAAATTTGGTTCGTTCTCTCAAACCGTGGGAAATGTTTCCATGCGATCGGATCCAACAAGATACGTTGATCCCGTGGGAGTGTTGACGCTACTCACGGGGCCATTTGGGGGGTGGTTCATGGTTTCACCCTCTAACGACATGTTTTCAGGCCTAAGTGTTGATATTCTGAAATTTGGGTCGTGCTGTCAAACTGTGGGTCTCGTGACCACGTGGTCAGTTCCTACGAGATACAATGGTCCCATGGGAGGTGTTAGCGACGCTCATGGGACCGTTTTCGGGGGTGGTTTTTTGTTCCGCCCTCAACTCCATGTTTTTAGACCTAAGCGCAAATATTCTAAAATTTGGGTCGTTATATCAAACCGTGGGTCCTATGGCCACTCAATTGGTTCCTACGAGATACGTTGGTCTCCTGGGAAGTGTTGGCACCGCTCATGGGGCCGTTAGGGGGTGGTTCGTGGTTCCGCCCTCTAATGGCATGTTTCCAAGCCAAAGTGTAGATATTCTAAAATTTAGGTCGTGCTCTCAAATTGTGGGTCCCGTGACCATGCTGACGGTTCCTACAAGCTATAGTGGTCTCGTGGGAGGTCTTGGCACTTCTCACGGGGCCGTTTGGGGGGTGGTTCATGGTTTCGTCCTTTAACGACATGCTTTCAAGACTAAGTGTAGATATTCTGAAATTTAGGCTGTGCTCTCAAACCATGGTCCCGTGGCCATGTTGTCGGTTTTCTACGAGCTAAGTTGGCCCTGTGGGAGGTGTTGGCACTGCTCACGAGGCCATTTGGGGGAGTGGTTCGTGGTTCCGCCCACTAACGACATGTTTTCAGGCCTAACTATAGATATTCTAAAATTTGGGTTGTGATCTCAAATTGCGGGTTCCGTGGCCATGCGACCGAGTCCTATAAGATACGTTAGTACCGTGGGAGGTGTCGGTGCTGCTCACGGGGTCGTTTGGGGGGTGGTTTGTGGTTTCGCCCTCTAACGACATGTTTTAAGGCCTAATTATAGATGTTCTGAAATTTGGGACGTGCTCTCAAATCATGGGTCCTATGCCCATGTGGTCGATTCTAACGAGATACGTTGGTCCCGTAGGAATTGTTGGCACTGCTCACGGGGCCGTTTGGGGGGGGGTTATGGTTCTGCCCTGTAACGCGATATTTTCACACCTAAGTGTAAATATTTTAAAATTTGGACCGTGCTCTCAAATCGTGGGTCCCGTGGCCACGTGGTCGATTCCTACGAGCTACGTTGGTCTTGTGGGAGGTGTTGACGCTGTTCACGGGTCTGTTTGGAGGGTGGTTCGTGGTTCCGCCCTCTAACGACATGTTTTTAGGACTTTTTGTAAATATTCTAAAATTCGGGTCGTGCTCTCAAATCGTGGTTCCTGTGGCGACGCGGTTCGTTCCTATGAGATACATTGGTCTAATGGGAGGTGTTGGCACTGTTTAAGGGGCTGTTTGGGGGGTGGTTCGTGGTTCCACCCTCTAACGACATGTTTTCAAGCCTAATTGTAGATATTCTGAAATTTGGGCCGTGCTCTCAAACGTGGGTCCCGTGGCCACGCAGTTGGTTCCTATGAGATACATTGGTCCCGTGGGAGGTGTAAGCGCTACTCACGAGACCGTTTGTGGGGTTGGTTTGTTGTTTCGCCCTCTAATGCCACATTTTCAGGTCGAAGTGTAAATATTCTGAAATTTGGCTCATGCTCTCAAACCGTGAGTCTCGTGGTAATTCGGTTGGTTCCTAAGAGATACGTTGGTCCCATGGGAGGTGTTGGTGCCACTCACAGGGACATTTGAGGGGTGTTTTGTGGTTTCGCACTCTAACGGTATATTTTCAAGCCTAAGTGTAGATATTCTAAAATTTGGATCGTGCTTTCAAACCATGGTCCCGTGGCCATGCGGTTGGTTCCTACAAGATACGTTGGTCCCCTGGGAGGTGTTGGCGCTGCTCACAGGGCCGTTTGGGTGGTGGTTCAAGGTTTCGCCCTCTAGCAACATTTTTTCAAGTCTAAGTGTAGATATTCTAAAATTTGGGTCGTGATGCAAAAATGTGGGTCCCGTGATCACGTGGTCGGTTCCTCCGAGATACGTTGGTCACGTAGGAGGTGTTTTTTCTACTCACAAGACCCTTGGGGGTGGTTTATGGTTCCGTCCTCTCACGACATATTTTTGGGCCTAAGTGTAGATATTCTAAAATTTGAGTTGTTCTCTCAAATCGGGGGTCTCGTGGCCACGCGATCGGGTCCTACGACATATATTGGTCCTATGGGAGGTTTTGACGATGCTCATGGGACAGTTTGGGTGGTGGTTCGGGGTTTCTACCTCTAACGACATGTTTTTAGGCCTAAGTGTAGATATTCTAAAATTTGGGTCGTGCGGTAAAATCGTGGGTCCCATGGCCTTGTGGTCGGTTCCTATGAGATATGTTGGTCTCTTGGGAGGTGTTGGCACCGGTCATAAGGCCGTTTGGGTGGTGGTTCGTGGTTCCTCCCTCTAACGGCATGTTTTTAAGCCTAAGTGTAGATATTCTAAAAATTTGGACGTGATCCCAAATCATGGGTTCCGTGGACATGCGGCCAGTTCCTATGAGCTACGTTGGTCAGTGGAAAGTGTTGGCGCTGCTCACGGAGCCGTTTGGGAGGTGGTTCGTGGTTCCCCCTCTAACGACATGTTTTTAGGCCGAAGTGTAGATATTGTAAATTTTGGACCATGTTGTCAAACCGTCGGTCCCGTGACCACGTGGTCGGTTCCTACGAGATACATTGGTCCTATGGGAGGTGTTAATGCCACTCACGAGGCCATTTCGCGGGGTTGTTCACCGTTCCTCCCTCTAACGGCATGTTTTCAGACCTAAGTGTAAATATTCTAAAATTTGGGCCGTGATCTCAAATCGTGGGTCTTATAGCCACTCCATTGATTCCTATGAAATACGTTAGTCCCGTGGGAGTGTTTGACACTGCTCACGGGGCCGTTTGGGGGGTGGTTCGTGGTTCCTCCCTCTAACGGTATGTTTTCAAGCTAAAATGTAGATATTATGAAATTTGGACCGTTCTCTCAAATCGTGGGTCCCGTGGCCACACAGACGGTTCCTACAAGCTATGTTGGTTTCATGGGAGGTGTTGGCGCTACTCACGGGGCGGTTTAGGGGGGTTGTTCATTTTTTCTCCCTTTAACGACATGCTTTCAAGACTAAGTGTAGATATTCTAAAATTTAGTCCGTGTACTCAAACCATGGTCCCGTGACCACGCTGTCGGTTCCTACGGCCTAAGTTGGTCCCCTGGGAGGTGTCGGCACTACACACCGGGCCGTTTGGATGGTTGTTCGTTGTTTCACCCTCTAATGACATGTTTTCAGGCCTAACTATAGATATTCAAAAATTTGGTCCGTGATCTCAAACCACGAGTCCCGTGGCCATGAGACCAGTTCCTATAAGATACGTTGGTACCGTGGGAGGCCTTGGCGCTAGTAACGGGATCATTTTTGGGGTGGTTCGTCGTTTCGCCCTGTAACCCCATGTTTTCACACCTAAGTGTAAATATTCTTAAGTTTTGGCCGTGCTCTCAAACCATGGGTCCTGTGGCCATGCAATCAGTTCCTACGAGATACATTGGTCCCATGGGAGGTGTTGGCACTACTCACGGGACCGTTTGGGTGGCGATTCATGGTTTCTGCCTCTAACGGCATGATTTCAGGCCTAAGTGTTGATATTCTAAAATTTGGGCCGTTATGTCAAACCGTGGGTCCTGTGGCCATGCGATCGGTTCCTAAGAGCTAGTCGCTCTCGTGGGAGGTGTTTGTGCAACTCGCAGGTCCGTTTGGCGGGTGGTTCATGGTTCCGCCATCTAACGACATGTTTTCAGACCTAAGTGTAGATATTCTAAAATTTGGGTCGTGCTCTTAAACCGTGGGTCCCATGGCAATGCGGTGGGTTCCTACGTGATATGTTGGTCTCATGGGAGGTGTTGGCGCCGCTCGCGGGGCCTTTTGGCGGTGGTTCGTGGTTCCGCTCTCTAACGGCAAGTTTTCAATCCTAAGTGTAGATATTCTGAAATTTGGGTCGTGCTCTCAAACCGTGGGTCCCGTGGCCACGCAGTCAATTCCTACGAGATACATTGGACCCATGAGAGGTGTTAGCGCTCCTCACGAGATCGTTTGTGGGGGTGCTTCGTTGTTCCATCCTCTAACGCCATGTTTTTAGGCCTAAGTGTAAATATTATGAAATTTGGCTTGTGCTCTCAAATCGTGGATCCCGTGGTCACTCGATTGGTTCCTACGAGATACGTTGGTCCCATGGGAGGTGTTGGTGCCACTCATGGGTCTGTTTGGGTGGTGGTTCGTGGTTTCTTCCTCTAACAATATGTTTTCCAGCCTAAGTGTAGATATTCTCAAATTTGGATCTTGCTCTCAAAATGTGGGTCATGTGGCCATGCAGTCGGTTCCTACGCGATATGTTGGTCCCATGGGAGGTGTTGTCACTGCTCACGTGGCAATTTGGCGGGTGGTTCAAGGTTCATTCCTTTAATGACATATTTTCAAGTCTAAGTGTAGCTATTCTAAGATTTGGGCCGTGTTCTCAAGCTGTTGGTCACGTGACCACGAGGTCGATTCCTTCGAGATACGTTAGTCCCATGGGAGGCGTTTATGCTACTCACGGGACCCTTTAGGGGGTGGTTCATGGTTCTTCCCTCTAACGACATATATTCAGGCCTAGGTGTAGATATTCTAAAATTTGAGCCATGCTCTCAAACCGTGGATCCCATGATCACGCGATCGGTTCCTATGAGATACATTAGTCCCATAGGAGGTGTTGCTCACAAGACCGTTTGGGGGTAGTTCATACTTTCTACCTCTAACGGAATGTTTTCAGGCCAAAGTGTAGATATTCCAAAACTTAGGTTGTGTTATCAAACTGTGGGTCTCGTTTCCATGTGGTCAGCTCCTACGAGATATGTTAGTCTCCTGGGAGGTGTTGGCACCGGTCACAAGGTCGTTTGGCGGGTGGTTCATGGGTTCTCCTTCTAACAGCATGCTTTCAAGCCTAAGTGTAGATTTTCTAAAAATTTGGTTGTGCTCTCAAACTGTGGGTCCCGTGGCCATGCGACCGATTTTTACGACCTACGTTGGTCCGATGGGAGGTATCGGAGTTGCTCACGAGGCCGTTTGGGGGGTGGTTCGTGGTTTTCCCCTCCAACGACATATTTTTAGGCCTAAGTGTAGATATGCTAGAATTTTGGATCTTCTCTCAAACTGTGGGTCCCGTGGATACGCGATCGGTTCCTATAAGATACGTTGATCACATGGGAGGTGTTGGCACTGCTCACTGGACGGTTTGGGGGTGGTTAATGGTTTCACCCTCTAACAGCATGTTTTTAGGCCTAAGTGTAGATATTCTAAAATTTGGACCGTGCTCTCAATCGTGGGTCCCGTGACCACGCCGTCAGTTTCTTCGAGATATGTTGGTCCCATGGGAGGTAATGGCACCATTCACGGGGCCGTTTGGGGGTGTTTCATGATTCTTCCCTTTAACGGCATGTTTTCAGGCCTGAGTGAAAATATTCTAAAATTTGGTCCGTTCTCTTAAATCATGGATCTCGTGGCCACACGATATGTTCCTACGAGCTACGTTGGTCCTGTGGGAGGTGTTGGCGCTACTCATAGGGCCGTTTGGGCTGTGGTTCGTGGTTCCACCCTCTAACAACATGTTTTCAGGCCTAAGTGTAGATATTCTAAAATTTAGGTCGTGCTCTCAAACTGTGGGTCCTGTGGCCATGCGATCGGTTCCTAAAAGATATGTTGGTCCCGAAAAAAGTGTTGGCACAGTTCACGAGACTATTTGGGGGGGGGGGGGGGGTTATGGTTTTGTCCTCTAACGACCAGAAATTTGGGCCGTGCTCTGAAATAGTGGGTCCCGTGGCCACGCGGTCGGTTTATATAAGATACGTTTGTCTCGCGGGAGGTGTTGGCGCCGCTCATGAGACCGTCTGGGGGGTGGTTTGTGGTTTCGCCCCTAACGGTATCTATTGAGGCCTAAATGTATATATTCTGAAATTTGATCCATGCTCTAAAACCGTGGGTCCCGCAGCCACACGGTCAATTCTTATGAGATACGTTGATCCCATGGGAGGTGTTGGCGCCACTCACAGGGCCGCTTGGGTGGTGGTTTGTGGTTCCACACACTTTAACGACAAGTTTTTAAGCCTGAGTGTAGATATTCTGAAATTTAGGGTATAGCTCTCAATCGTGGGTCCCGTGACCATGCCGTCAGTTCCTTCGAGATATGTTGGTCCCATGGGAGGTAATGGCACCATTAACGGGGCCGTTTGGGGGTAGTTCATGATTCTTCCCTCTAACGGTATGTTTTCAATCATAAGTGTAGGTATTCTAAAATTTGGGTCGTGCTCTCAAACTGTGGGTCCCATGGCCATGCGGTCGGTTCCTACGAGATACATTGGTCCAGTGGGAGGTGTTGGCACCCCTCATGTGGCCGTTCGGGGTTGTTTCTTGGTTCCTCCCTCTAACGACATGTTTTTAGGGCTAACTGTTGATATTTTAAAATTTAGGTCGTTCTCTCAAATCGTGTGTCCCATGACCAAATAGTCGGTTCCTTCGAGATACGTTGGTCCCATGGGAGGTGTTTTCACTGCTCACGAGAACCTTTGGGGCGTGGTTCGTGGTTTCGCCCTCTAACGGCATGTTTTGAGGCCTAAGTGTAGATATTCTAAAATTTGGGGTTTCTTTTCAAATTGTGGGTCTCGTGTCCATGTGATCGATTCCTATGAGATACGTTGGTTCCATGGGATGTGTTGGCACCGTTTACGGGACTGTTTGGGGGGTGGTTCATTTTTCCACCCTTTTACGCATGTTTTCAGGCCTAAGTGTAGATATTCTGAAATTTGGGTCGTCTTCTCAAAGCATGGGTCCCGTGGCCTCACGATTGGTTCCTACGAGTTACGTTGTGTAAGGATATTTTTGTCCATTGTCAATATGTATGTCGTACGCCGTTACACCGTTGAAGAAACTCAAGATCGCATCTACAACAACATATCCGAATATCAAAGCGTTTTCAACATCATAGCCTCTGCGAGAATGAACTTGGTAAAGTTTTGTTTTTAAGTTCCTTAAAGTTCATACTTAGTATTGGGAAATTGTTATAATTTGTCTGGTAAGCCGGACCGGTCCGCCCATATTAAACGAACTGATCCGCCCTCGGACCGGTCCGCCTACCTACCGGACCGATCCGCTTACTGAAGATCCAGTAGACCCCGGACCGGTAGCGAACCGATAAAGCCAAATTTAAAAGAACCGATTCGCCCCCTCAGACCGATCAGCCTCAGACCCGGACCGATTCGCCTGGGATAAATTCGAACAGTTCCGTGTGATATTTATCCACCAGCTCATATTTCCTATATATATAACTATTCCGATGGTGTATTTTTATAAGTCTTTGAGAAAACATTTTTAAGAGTTAAAACACAACAAGACTTCAATTTTGGATGTGCCAAACATCTTTTTGATTCACACACAAAAATCCCAATTACTTTTGTGAATCTTTTGGAACCCTAGAACACAAGCTTTGTTGTTTTTCATCTTTGTGGATAGAACTTTGCAACCGAGGGCTGCGTGTCATTGCCGAGAGAGTCTCTATAAAGTTTTATGGTTGCGTGCCATTAAGGAGTGCTGCGGTTCTTCCTTTGCTGATTGGACTGAGGTTCATGTGGGTTCGCTGCGTGTGGATTCATTGTTGTATTTCATTGTAATACTTGTAAGTTGCAATTTACTCTTTATAGTGAAATAAAAGGTTTTGCTCTGCGGGGATTTTTCCTTAAACTCGTGTCGCATACTTTATCTGTTTATTGGTTGACACACGCACACACGTAGTTGTTTGTTTAGGGTCTCTAATTAAATAAGGGGTTCTTGAAAACTTGCGAATCTAGTTTAATAAATTATCACACAGTTCGCACTTTTCACGTTGGTCTCGTGGGAGGTGTTGGTGTCACTCACCGGGCCATTTGGGGGGTGGTTTGTGGTTCCGCCCTCTAACGGCATGTTTTCAAGCCTAAGTGTAGATATTCTAAAATTTGGGGGCCATGCTCTCAAATTGTGGGTCCCGTGGACGTGCGATCGATTCTTACGAGATACGTTGGTCCCATGGGAGGTGTTGGAGCTATTCACGAGACGTTTAGGGGGTAGTTCGTGGTTCCTCCCTCTTACGACATATTTTTAAGCCGAAGTGTACCTATTCATAAATTTGCGTCGTGCTCTCAAACCGTGGATCCCGTAACCATGTGATCGATTCCTATGAGATACGTTGTTCCCGTGGGAGGTGTTGGTGCTACTCACGGGGCCGTTTGGGGGTGATTCAAGGATCCTCACTCTAACGACATGTTTTCAAGTCTAAGTGTAGATATTCTAAAATTTGGGTTGTGCTCTCAAATTGTGGATCCCGTGAACACATGGTCAGTTCCTTCGAGATACGTTGGTCTTGTGGGAGGTGTTTGCCCTGCTCACGGGACCCTTTGGGGTTTGGTTTGTGGTTCCACCCTCTAACGACATATTTTCAGGCCAAAGTGTATATATTCTCAAAATTTGAGCCGTGCTAAAAAATTATGGGTCCCGTGGCCATGCGATCGGTTCCAGCGAGATAGATTGGTCCCATGGGAGGTGTTGGCATTGCTCACGGGACCGTTTGGGGGGTGGTTCATGGTTTATGCCTCTAACGGCATGTTTTGAGGCCTAAGTGTTGATATTATGAAATTTGGGTCGTGATCTCAAATTATGGGTCCCCTGTCCATGTGGTCGGTTCTTATGAGATATGTTGGTCTCGTGGGAGGTGTTGGCACCGGTCACAAGGCCATTTGGGGGGTGGTTTGTGGTTTCTCCCTCTAACGGCATGTTTTTAAGCCCAAGTGTAGATATTATGAAATTTTAGTCGTGCTCTCGAACTATGGGTTTCGTGGCCACGCGTCCACTTCCTACGAGCTACGTTGGTCTAGTGGGAGGTGTTGACGCTACTTACTGGGCCGTTTGGGGGGGTGATTCATGGTTCCCCCTCTAACGACTTGTTTTTAGGACTAAGTGTAAATATTCTAAAATTTTGGTCGTTCCCTCAAACTGTGGGTCCCGTGGCCACGCGGTCGGTTCCTATAAGATACGTTGGTCACGTGGGAGGTGTTAGAAGCACTCACCGTACCGTTTAGGGGATGGTTCATGGTTCCTCCCTCTAACGGCTTGTTTTTAGGCCTAAGTGTAGATATTCTTAAATTTGGGTCGTGCTCTCAAACGGTGGGTTCCGTGGCCACGCGGTCAGTTCCTACGAGCTACGTTGGTCCCGTGGGAAGTGTTGGCACCACTCACGGGGCCATTTGGTGGGTGGCTCGTAGTTCTGCCCTCTAATGGCATGTTTTCAGTCCTAAGTGTATGCATTCTAAAATTTGGGTCGTGCTCTCAAATTGTGTATCCTATGGCTACACGGTCAGTTCCTACGATCTACGTTGGTCCCGTGGGAGGTGTTGCCGCTACTCATAGGGCCGTTTGGGGGGTGGTTCATTATTCCACCCTCAAACTAAATGTTTTCAGGCCTAAGTGTAGATATTCTAAAATTTGGGTCGTGATCTTAAACCGTGGGTCCCATGGCCATGCAGTCGGTTCCTAAGAGATACATTGGTCCCGTGGGAGATGTTGGCGCTTCTCACGAGACCGTTTTGGGGGCAGTTTGTGGTTCCGCCCTCTAACGACCTGAAATTTGGGTTGTGATCTGAAATTGTGGGTCCCGTGGCCACGCAGTCGATTCCTATTAGATACATTTGTCTCTTGGGAGGTGTTGGCGCTGCTCACGAGACCATCTGAGGGTGGTTCGTGGTTTTGCCCCCTAACTGCATGTATTGAGGTCTAAATGTATATATTCTGAAATTTGAGCCATGCTCTAAAATCGTGGGTCCCGTGCCCACGCGGTCAGTTTCTATGAGATATGTTGGTACCTTGGGAGGTGTTAGCGACACTCACAGGGCCGTTTGTTTGTTGGTTCGTGGGTCCACACACTTTAACGACAAGTTTTTAAGCCTGGGTGTAGATATTCTGAAATTTGGGTCGTGCTATCAAACTTTGGGTCCCGTGACCACGTCGTCGGTTCCTCCGAGATATTTTGATCCCATGGGAGGTATTGGCACCATTCACGGGGCCGTTTGGGGGTGGTTTATGATTATTACCTCTAACGGCATGTTTTCAAGCCTAAGTGTAGACATTTAAAATTTGGGTCGTTCTCTCAAACCGTGGGTCCCGTGGCCATGAGGTCGGTTCTCACAAGATACATTGGTCCGATGGTAGGTGTTGGTACTGCTCATGGGGACATTTGGGGGTGGTTCGTGGTAACCCTCAAAAGACATATTTTTAGGGCTAAGTGTCGATATTTTGAAATTTAGGTCGTTCTCTCAAACGGTAGGTCTCGTAACCACACAGTCGGTTCCTACGAGATACGTTGGTCCCGTAAGATGTGTTTGCACTACTCACGGGACCCTTTGGGGGGTGGTTCATGGTTTCTCCCTCTAACGACATGTTTTTAGGCCTAAGTGTAGATATTCTGAAATTTGGGACTTGCACTCAAACCATGGGTCTCATGGCCACACAGTCGGGTCCTACGAGATACGCTTGTCTCGTGGGAGGTGTTGGCATCGCTCACGGGGACGTTTGGGGCATGGTTAATGGTTATTCCCTCCAAAGACTTTTCAAGCCTAAGTATAGATATTATGAAGTTTTAGCCGTGCTCTCAAATCGTGGGTCCCATGACCACACGGTCGGTTCCTCCGAGATACATTGGTCCCATGGGAGGTGTTTGCATTTTTCACGGGACCCTTTGGGGAGGGGTTCATGGTTCCGCCCTCTAAGGACATGTTTTCCGGCGTAAGTGTAGATATTCAAAAATTTGAGACTTGCTCTAAAACCGTGGATCTCGTGGCCACACGGTCGATTCCTATGAGATACATTGGTCCCATGGAAGGTGTTGGCACCGCTTATGGGACTATTTGGGGGGTGATTTGTTGTTCCACCCTTTTACAACATCTTTTCAGACCTAAGTGTAGATAATCTGAAATTTAGGTCGTTCTCTCAGAGCATGGGCCCTGTGGCCACGCGATTGGTTCCTACGAGATATGTTGGTCTCGTGGGAGGTGTTGGCGTCGCTCATCGGGCCGTTTGGCGGTGGTTTGTGGTTTCGCCCTCCAACTGTACATTTTTAAGCATGAGTGTAGATATTCTAAAATTTGGGTCCTGCTCTCAAATCGTGGGTCCCGTAGTAATGCAGTCAGTTTGTACGAGCTATGTTTGTCCCGTGGGAGGTGTTGGCGCCGCTCTAATGGTCGTTTGGGGTGTGGTTCATGGTTCTGCCCTCTCACGGCATGTTTTCAAGCCTAAGTGTATATATTCTTAAATTTGGGTCGTGCTCTCAAATCGTGAGTCTCGTGGCCAGGCGGTCATGTTTTACAAGCTATATTTGTCTCGTGAGAGGTGTTGGCATCGCTTTAATGAACATTTGGGGTGTGGTTCATGGTTCTGCCCTCTCACGACATGTTTTCAAGCCTAAGTGTAAATATTCTTAAATTTGGGTCGTGCTCTCAAACCGTGGGTCCCATGGCAATGTGGTCAGTTCCTACGAGATACGTTGGTCCTATGGGAGATGTTGGCATCGCTCACGGGGATGTTAGGGGGGTGATTTTTGGCTCCGCCCTCTAACGTCATGTTTTCAAGCCTAAGTGTAGATATTCTGAAATTTGGTCCGTGCTCTCAAATTATGGGTCCCGTGTGCACGCGGTCGGTTCTAACGAGCTATGTTGGTCCTGTGGGAGGTGTTATTGTGCTCACATGGATGTTCGGAGGGTGGTTCTTGGTTCCTCCCTCTAAAGGCATGTTTTCAATCCTAAGTGTAGATATTTTGAAATTTTGGTCATGCTCTCAAACTGTGGGTCCCGTGGCCATGCGGTCAATTGCTACGAGGTACCGTGGGAGGTTTTGGAGCCGCTAATGGGGCCATTTGGGGTGTGATTCATGGTTCTGCCCTCTAACGGCATGTTTTCAAGCCTAAGTGTAGATATTCTAAAATTTGGGCCATGCTCCCAAACCGCGGGTCCAGTGGCCACGCGGTCGAGTCGTACGGGATACAATGGTCCCGCGACCGCTCATGGGGTCATTTGGGGGGTGGTTCACGGTTTCAACCTCTAACGGAATGTTTTCAAGCCTAAATGTATATATTTTAAAATTTGGGTCGTGCTCTCAAACCGTGGGTCCCGTGGCCTCTCGATCGGTTCCTAAAAGATACGTTGGTCCCATGAGAGGTGTTGGCGCCACTCACGGGGCCGTTTGGAGGCTGATTCCTGGTTTCTCCTTTTAAAGACATGTTTTCAAGCCTAAGTGTATATATTCTGAAATTTCGATGGTGCTCTCAAATCATGGATCCCGTGACCACACAGTTGATTCGTTCGAGATACGTTGGTCCCGTGGGAGGTGTTGGCGTCGATCACAGGGCTGTTCGGGGGTGGTTCATTGTTGTGCCCTCTAACGACATGTTTTTGAGCCTAAGTGTAGATTTTCCAAAATTTTGATCTTTCTCTAAAATCGTGAGTCCCGTGTCCAGGAGGTTAATTCTTACTAGCTATGTTGGTCTTGTGGGCGGTGTTACCACCGCTCACAGGGCCATTTTGGGGGTGCTTCGTGGTTCTGTCCTCTAACGGCATGTTTTGACCCCTAAGTTTAGATATTCTAAAATTTGGGTCGTGCTCTCAAACTGTGAGTCCCGTGTCCATGCAGTCTGTTCCTACAAGATACATTGGTCACGTCAAAGGTGTTGGCACTGCTCACAGGGCCATTTGATGGGTGTTTCATGGTTCTTCCATCTAACATCTTGTTTTCAATCCTAAGTATAAATATTTTGAAATTTGGGTCGTGCTCTCAAACTGTGGGTCCCATGGCCACGCAGTCGATTCCTACGAAATACGTTGGTCTTGTGGGAGGTGTGGGCACTGCTCACAGGGCCGTTTGGGGTGTGATTCGTGGTTCCACCCTCTAACAACATGTTTTCAATCCTAAGTGTAGATATTTTGAAATTTGGGTTGTGCTCCAAAACCGTTGGTCCAGTGGCCACACGATCAATTCCCATGAGATACATTGGTCCTTTGGGAGGTGTTGGCACTGCGCACCGGGCCGTTTGGCGGGTGGTTTGTGGTTCTTCTCTCTAATGGCATGTTTTCAAGCCTAAGTGTAGACATTTTAAAATTTTGGTCGTTCTCTCGAACCGTGGGTTATGTGACCACGTGGTCAGTTCCTCTGAGATACGTTGGTCCCGTGGGAGGAGTTGGCACCACTCCCGGGACCGTTTGGGGGGTGGTTCATGGTTTCGCCCTCTAACGGCATGTTTTCGTGCCTAAGCGTGGATATTCCAAATTTGGGCCGTGCTCTCAAACCATGGGTCCCGTGGGCATGCTGTCCATTTTTATGAGATATGTTTGTCCTGTGGGAGGCGTTGGCACCATACAAATGGTCGTTTCGGGTGTGGTTCGTGGTTCCACCCTTTAACAGCATGTTTTCAGGCCTGAGTGTAGATATTCTGAAATTTGGGTCGTGCTCTCAAATCGTGAGTCCCTTGGCCACGCGGTAGGTTTCTACCAGATACGTTGGTCCCGTGGGAGGTGTTGGCATCGCTCACTATGTCGTTTGGCGGGTGGTTCATGGTTCTACCCTCTAACGGCATGTGTCCATGACTAAGGGTAGATATTCTGGAATTTTGGCCATTCTCTCAAACCATGGGTCCCTTGAACACACGATCGGTTCCTCCGAGATACGTTGGTCCCGTGGTAGGTGTTAGCACCACTCATAGGGCCATTTGGGGGGGGGGGGTCGAGGTTCAACCCTCTAACATCCTGTTTTCAAGCCTAAATGTAGATATTCTAAAATTTTAGTCGTGCTCTCAAACCGTGGGTCCTGTAGCCATGCGATCGGTTTATTGGAGCTATGTTGGTCCCATGGGAGGTGTTGGCGCCGCTTATGAAGCCGTTTGGGGGGGGGGGGGGTTGTGGTTCCTCCCACTAACGACATGTTTTTAGGCCTAAGTGTAGATATTCTGAAATTTGGTACGTGCTCTCAAATTGTGGTTTCTGTGGCCACGCGGTCAGTTCCTACGAGATACATTTGTCCCGTTGGAGGTCTTGGCGCCGCTCACAGGGCTGTTTGTGGGGTGGTTCGTGGTTCCGCGCTCTAACAGCATGTTTTTAGGCCTAAGTGTAGATATTCTTAAATTTGCATTATGCTCTCAAACTGTGGGTCTCGTGGCCATGTGATCAGTTCTAATGAGATAGGTTGGTCCTCTAGAAGGTGTTGGTGCTGCTCATTGGGCCGTTTGGTGGGTGGTTCATTGTTCCTCCCTCTAATAGTATATTTTCAAGAGTGTAGATATTCTGAAATTTGGGTCATGCTCTCAAATTGTGGGTCCCGTGGCCACGAGGTCGGTTCATACGAGATACATTGGTACCATAGGACGTGTTGTCACCGTTCATAGGTCTGTTTGGGGGTGTGGTTTGTGGTTTCTCCCTATAACGGTATGTTTTGAGGCCTAAGTGTAGACATTTTGAAATTTGGGTCGTACTTTCAAACTGTGGGTCCCATGGCTCTGCGGTCGATTCCTATGAGATACATTGGTCCCATGAGAGGTGTTAGCGCCACTCACAGGTACGCTTGGTAGGTTGTTCGTTGTTCCGCCCTCTAACCGCATGTTTTCAGGCCTAAGTGTAGATATTTCAAAATTTAAGTCGTGCTCTCAAACTGTGGGTCCTGTGGCCACGCGATCGATACCTACGAGCTCCATTGGTCCCATGGGAGGTGTTAGCGCCGCTCATGGGGCCATTTGGGGTGGTGGTTTGTAGTTCTACCCTCTAACGACATGCTTTCGGGACTAAGTGTACCATGCTCTCAAACCGTAGGTCCCGTGGCTGCGCGGTTAGTTCCTACGAGATACATTGGTCCCGTGGGAGGTGTTGGCACCACTCCCGGGGCCGTTTGGGGGGTGGTTCATGATTTCACCCTCTAACGGTATGTTTTTAAGCCTAAGTATAGATATTCTGAAATTTGGATTGTGTTCTCAAGCCGTGGGTCCCGTGGCCACCCGGTCGGCTCCTACGAGATACGTTGGTCCCGTGGGAGGTGTTGGCGCCACTCACGGGGTCGTTTGGGGGGTGGTTCGTGGTTTCGCCCTCTAACCGTATGTTTTCAAGCCTAAGTGTGGATATTTATAAATTTGGGATGTGCTCTTACACTGTGGGTCCCGTTGCCATGCGATCAGTTCCTACGAGCTCCGTTGGTCTTGTGGGAGGTGTTGAAACCACTCACGGGGTGGGTGGTTCATTATTTCACTCTCTAATGACATGTTTTCAGGCCTAAGTGTAGATATTTTGAAATTTTATGCGTGCTCTCAAACCGTGGGACCTGTGGCCACATTATCGGTTCCTACGAGATACGTTGGTCCCGTGGGAGGTGTTGGCACCGCTCATCGGGTGGCCGTTTAGGTGTGGTTCGTGGTTCTTCACTCTAACGGTATGTTCTTCTCTAGCATTTGATATATTGATATCACCGAAATAACTAAGAAACTGATGCAGTTGGTACCATAATTTTATCTCACTGCAAGAACCAAGAATTTTAGGGAAGCTTGCTTCAAGGCTAACTTCAAGAAAAGAAGAATTCTTACTGGTTATTATTCATGATCAACATTTGATGTATCTTTTGTTTTTCTATGGGTTATGTTTTGGGAGTTCATATGCATTTTACTCCTTGTGCTTTAGGGTTCCTCTCGATTATTATAACACAGGTCGTAGTTTATTAAGGAGAATGATCACAATTTCTTATAACTACATTTGATTTAGGAGTGTTTTTTTCTTTTGATAAGAAAATAATTAAATAAATCAAGAAAATAATTCAACATTCATCATTTTTCGTGAGAAAAATATTATCCAACAACAAGCCAACAACCAATAATAATCCCATATTCCTTCTAACATATTATCCATCAACAAGTCCACAACCGATAATTATCCCACAGATGTATATGTATAGAACATGTGGAAATTGAGTTGGGTCAATTTAATTAAACATTCATACATCAAAGTAAATCATATTAAACATTCGTAAAAGTAACTAAAGATTCTTACATCAAAGTAAAGCGCTAATACAGTGTCAATATCATAATAGGGTACAAATAAGAATGATAAGGATAACATAATATTTTGATACTCGATCTCCCTCTAAATCAACTAAAAGATCTTTCAAATTAGGGTTGTCATCAAGAGCTGACTGGAACTCTTTTGGAGCCATTAAAGCATCCACTTGAGTAGTCATACCCTTTGGCACATGCACAAAAATAGAATAATTGTCATCGTTTATGCACTTCGAGTAGAATACCTTATTTACATTTTGAAAGGCAAAAATAAAATGCTCGTCCACTATGCGATCTTTACTATTTAGCTTTGATAAATCTACCATAATAAGTTTGGAGTCAGGATCAACTTTGCAAGCATTCATAGTATCCTCCGCATCTACCCAGTCACAATAGAATATGCTTTCTGTGAAATCTAAGTAATCAAAATCTATGATTTGTTAGATTATCCCATAAGAGGTTAGCACCGTATGCTTTGGATTTTTATTGCTTTTGCTAGAGATACAGGGGGCCAAGGATGAAATTGATATTCCACTATTTTCTGTCAAAATATTTTCCTCACATAGATATGAAATGAAATCAAAACTATTGGTGCAGAATTTCTTAAACTCTTTTACACGAAAACTAGGGCCTTTTGCTAGGCGTGAAAGCCTGGAAGCGACAACACCTCTTTTTAGAAGCTGCATTTATTAATGAATTTGTATTAAAGTATGTTTTAGTTACACACGAATAAACAAACGCACACATAAGATGTGAAATTTACCTCTTTTGATACCCATGCCCTAAAATTAATTGTCGTGCAATTTCTCCTTTGATTTTTGGCAATTTCGTTCTCGTACTTTCTACGAGTAAATTGTAGAGTTTAGATGATAAAATATAAAATACATATAATAAACACAAGAAAAATTTAGTTTATACTCACTCTCTCCAGTCTTCGACATCATCTTGCGATTTGAAGACATAACGAGTTGCTTGCTCGTATTGTATATTTGTGAGTCTTCATTTACTTGGTAGCTTACTAACCTATGTAAATTACGGCAATAACCCGTTGGATTCTTCAAGTTGAACAATGTGTCTAAGAGGACGTTCTTCTCGCTAGTAGTCAAAGTGAAAGCAGTCGGCGGGGTATAAATGCTTCTTGTTGTAGGATCAGTTTTTAACCAGAGTTTCTTCTTTAGCTTCATATCTTGTAGATCTCGGTGGGCCTGCTCTCAATATTTGTAATGAGATCCACCCATATATGTTCCTATCAGATATTTTGCAACATTCTTCTCTCTGTGCATCACATCAATTACATGCCTTACATGATGATCTTTCCAATATGGCAATTCAAAAACTATTAATTGCCTGGCCCATGGTTTTGCTTTTCTAGGGTCATTAGGATCTCCCCTATTTTAGACATCAGGTTTACAAACTTGCGATGTTTGCCTATGTACCTATTCCCTGCAGTCGTAGTTATCGCCTTCTCCTTGATTTACTGACCAAAAATTTGAGCAGGTGCCATCCGGCGATCTTTACCAGTAGGATAAAAGTTAGATTTCTCATTCCTGAAAGGGTTACTGGTTGCAGAAATCTACGATGTCCGGTGTAACTCATCTTACTACTATGTTGTAGCCTAAGTGGATTTAGTTTCCTCCCCATATATGGGACATCCATAATAACCATGAACATTACAAGTGGATAAGGTCCCATAAGAAATAAGGTCGCGGATTGCCCACATCACCATTGCTTTAAGTGCGAACTCTTCACCCTTGTGAGAGTCGAACGTCATCACACCTTTATCCCACAACCCTTTAAATTCTTCGATGAATGGGGAAAATAATATGTCAATATCATCGCTTGGAGACTTTGGCCCCGGTATCAATTAAGATAACAATGTGAACTCCTTTCTCATGCACAGTGTTGGAAGGAGACTTAAAGGCGTGATGAGAACTAACCAATAACTCTGTCTAGTACTTAAAATACTGAAAGGGTTAAACCTATCGGTTGAGATTGCAAGACAAACGTTGTGCGGTTCCTTTGTAAATTCATGGTGTCATGCGCTTGAAATTTTCCAGACGAGTGAATCAACCGAATGGCGCATCAGATTCCCACCCACCTCACATCGAGCATTCCATGTCATGGCCTCCGCTATCCATGGTACAGTAAAAAAACGTTTTAACCGTGGCCCAAAGGGTAAAGACTTCAAAACCTTTTGTGTGACTTGAGAGCTCTTTTGACATTTTGCAGGTTTGTCATTTACCTTCTTACAAACGACATATCTAGGCTCACCACATAGAGGATATTCACCCTTCTCTCCGTTCTCGTTACGGTACAATATGCAATTATACTTGCATGCATGAATAGATTTGTATTTCAATCCCAAACCCTTCAATCTCTTCTTCATGGTAGGATAATTTTTTGGTAACGTGTTCTCTTTTGGGAGAATTTCTTTAACCCACTTAAGAATTCTAATTTATTCCCAGACAAACCAAAATGACTCTTCAAATTATGTAAACCAATCATTGCATATAATACCGAGTGATCTTCATTACAATTTTTATACAACAGTCTAGCTTCATCGGCTTCAACCATATATATTCTCAGTCTCCTAGTAGTTCAGTATCAAATTGTTCATCGTCCACATTTTTTGTCTTCATATGTTGGTGATTGTGGTCGCAGTGGACTCCGTAAGCATCGTTTATTAGGTCGGTCAATAAACGATGTGTTGGCAAATTATTTAGCACTTCCACTCATTGGTGTTCTGTTACGCAACCAGTTATCGGTAATTCTTTGGGAATAAAAGGTACATGTTTTTCACCATGGTATGTCCATTTTTTATAATCTTTCCAAATTCCCGATTTATTAAATGTAACTCAACATCTTCTAAAGATTTATAATTTTCGTCAATACAATGGGTGCACGGGCACTGAATCTTCTCACTTTTAAGGTTCTTAAAAGCGTAGCTAATAAGTTCAACGCCTTTAACATAACTATTAGCTATTCGGTTAGTTTCCCCCATCCACTCTTTGTATTGTGAAAAATTCATTTAATAGTCTTCAAATTTAAGTCCCGTGTTAAAATGATAAAATAAATATCAAGTCGCATAAATATCAACAATGCACCAATCAGTCAAACTATGTAATAACATAAATACAAGAACACACCAATCAATGATACTACACAACCACTTAAACTCAAATTAAATAAATTTGTCTAATGATATTATTACATCATAAGATAAATATTACTACATCTTCATCAAACGATAAACTAGCCAAGTGGTAAAAGAGTTTAAATAATTTTTCAATAAATTCCCTTTTTCCGTCGTCGACGTACACTGGAGCATCTTCGCAACCGACATATACTTTATCAACCAGGATCTAACACCCACCCTCCTGCAAAGGCCAATTATGTACTAAAGTGCCTACTTGAGTGGAGATGAGCGTGCACACCCTAATGACAACTTTACCGCTCAGGTCCTTCATATAGTATTTCTCACCATAGTTAGCGTGGGTTATTGACAATGATCCAACATACTGAGGCACTGAGAAGGGGAATCTTGAAGGAGGAACCGACATCTGTTATGGTAATGGAAAAGGAGGAAAATTTTGTGGAGCTAAAGGGAAACTGGGATGCATTGGGGGTTACAGGGGCATACGACCGCTTAAAAAGGACACAATTTGTGAAAGTTTATCATTCACGCCTCCCAATTCATTTCAAAGCCTCATTACATCCCCTTTAATCCTAAAATGACGTTCATCTTTGGACGAGAAATTCTTACTAATAGAAAAAAGCTCATCCACAAGAGGTGAGGAGTGTTTGAATCTTATTTTGACATATGCGACCCTAAACCTCTCATCCTCCCTCTATGGTCCTTCCCCAAGGTCTGTGAGAAGGCATCATTGTCAATGTCATTGAACGGGCTTGAAGCTGACTGACTACTCAGAGACTCTATTGATTCTTAAGTCTTGCCAAGTAAGGAGGGAATCTATTATTTTTGTCTCATCTTACATGCACATACAAGTTAGCCCTATTCAGTGTCTTTCCTTCATCTAGACAACCTTTTGTCTTTCTCAACCACTTATTCTTCAAATTTTCATAAGATTTCGAGCCAAGCTAGTGGACATCTGTTTTCTTGACCTTATTCTGTTTGTTTTTCTCCCTTTGCAGCATTTTCGAGTCCTTCGCCTCATTTTCCAGAAAATCACTCCATTGACCAACTGGAATCTCTACGTTCGAAGGGACTTTGTTTTTTAGAGCCAATATTTCGAAGCTCTATGATCCCTTAGGGAAATGCTCATGCCTAAGGTTTATCCGATATGTTCGGAGTTGTTCATCAACTCGAGAAAGAACCTCATTCTTTGAGTTTGAAGAAAATTCAAACCGTTTGTTGAGTTGCTCGTAGATGTCATCTTTAATATCTTTATCTACGAGGTTCCAATTATCTTCTCCTCCTACATCCACATTCATTTTAGCCAAGGACAAGCACTGGGCTTTAAAGTGTTGAACGTGATTCTTATCCCCTGTGGGATTATTTCCCAATAGAGAAAACTCAATGGGATTCTTCTCAACTGACCCGACAGTTTCAGGAGCGGTGGTCGGGTCTGTTGGATTAATTGGAGTACCTTTCCTACTTTAACTCGGAGTAGGGTAGTGAACCATGGGTAAAGTTGAGTATTGCTCATCAATTTGTGATGATAATTCTCCTTGTGCTGGAGTCACATCCTCGGTTAGAGCGTTGTTTCCATTACCGCTCGACATTATCTACAAAAATAATAAAAGTTCAATGTGTATCTATAATAATAAATGCATAATTTCAAAGTTTAATATGAAATTATAACTAACAAAATAAATTTTTTGACCATATACAGTAATCTACCTTTTCATGGTAAGACTTTAATAAAAGTTCAATGTGTGTGATCTCCATCCAGTCAGGATTTGTTTTTATAAACATATAGATTTTTGCACGTGGGCAATTAGGAGGAAGCGTATCCATAATGGATGCATATATGTCAGAGACATGGACTCGAAATCTCATCCTCGTAAGCTTATTGGCAAGATTGAGTTTGACGTGGATGTGTCGCGAGACATCACAGTCTTCGACAATTCTCTTTGTACGTATCTATCCATAATGGGTGAATTTTGTTCTTCCTTCTCCAATAGCATAAGCAAGGTGAGTGATGTATGAGCATTATATATGCGAAATATATATTGTACAGATTCATCCCAACATTCTGGTAGGGAAAATAAAATATAATTGAACAAGTACTCTTGATGGAGATGAACTCCACGATTTAGAAGGTAGTTAAATTATTCGATATTCCTATTACCATACCAATAAATCGAAGTACCCACTGAATGAGGCTCATCCATGAAAGAGGTACGGGTGCGGGCCAATTGCAACCTTTCACATCTTGCAGCCATTTATTATCACCATGGCTCATTTTTCCTGAGAAAAATGAACGATGGCTTGAATATTATTCCTATGAATAATAGCTCTAATGAATCATTAACTAGTTATTATGTATGAGGGCCTGAATCCCATGCAAAAATACACACAAAAACCGCGAGTCCCGTGACTATGCGGTCGGTTCTTCCGGGTTATATTATCATTTTAGTGGATGTTTTATGTAAATATATATGAATGCGATTGTGGAGTCACTTCGGGTCGAATACTCGCAAAATAGACCTCATTGTTTTGCGGTCATTACAGCCTTACTTCACACAACATTCGCAGAAATCTTTGTGACTCGAACTTTGATTTCCTTCACACAACGGTTACTTTCTCGCTCATATTAAGTCTTCGCTTTACGATGAAAATTCCCATCAACAATATGTCATTTGAGAAGGAGAGTGTGGAATCAAACTATAGTTGCATAACAAGCCTTATTCCCCTCAGTTAACAAAATTGAACTCCACCATCTAAAATCAATAATGGGAACACTTGCTATAGTTGTAAAAAGCCCGAGCACTAGTCCAAAGACTGTCCAAACAAAATGCCAAAGAAACCAGCGGAGCCACGTAGTCTCCCACGAGTGAATCTCGTGTATGTGTGTGTATCTCAGAGTTAATTTATTAAGTTTTGAATACCTAATTTTGTCATTTAAACCTAAAATCCCTAAAATCAATCCTAACATCAACCCTAAAATTATCCCTTACAAACATTAGTTGTAAAATTAACCCTTACAAACATTAGTCATAAAATTAATCCCTTAAAAACATTACCCCTAAAATTAGTCATGAATTTAGCATCAATATTAAACGACAGACATTTTTATTATATTTTTTATATTTCAGCCCCAAACATTAGTCATATATTTTTTTCTAAATTACATACACATACACAATACACACACACACAAATAATATACATACATATATAGAGTATATACACATACATACATAATACACAGACATACACACACATATACATAATACACACGTCCACACTGAAATACACACATACATACACACAGTGAAATACACATACAAAAATTCACGCACAAAATATTACCTTTGAGATTGAAAAAGAGATTGAGATTGAGATTGAGAGTCGAAATCACCGTAGATTGAGATTGAGATAGAGGGTTTAGAAATTTTCTACGAAAATGAAAATTTCGTTTGGGAATTAAGTATAAAGACACTGGTCACGGCCCTAAGTCGTGACCCCTTTAATTTTTAACACGTCAGCGTGTAAATAATACACTAGTCACAACCCAAAGTCGTGACTCGATTCCCAGTATGGTCGCGGTCCAAAGCCGTGACCATCTCAGTGTGGCTTTAGGTTATGGTCACGGCCTTAGACCATGTCCCCATCCGAGGCCAAATTTGGTGGGAAATTTGGCGCTATAATGGTCACGGATGGATCACGGCTCATATCCCTGACTTACACGAGTCACGACTGTGGTCTGTGACCACATAAAAGACGATCCATGACCATACTGAGCCATGGACTTCATGGACACCCATTTTTGATATGGTCACGGCTATAAGCCATGACCAGCTGATCACGGCTATGGGCCGTGACCCCCATACCGTGATCATTCGCAGGATTTGGTGTAGTGACCTCCTTTACAGCTCAACAGATGATCTTAAGTTGTTACGGTATACTTATCGACCTGTCACTTTAATCGTTGGATTAAAACACGTGGCTTCATATAAGAAGTCGTTCCTTGCGATTATGGGAAAATTCCTCAATCTTTGTAACAGACACTATAAGATATGTTATTCCGTCCCAAACTAACCATTATGTACTTTAGTATCCAATATGAACATGCATATAATGTTTGTGATTTTTGAAATTATTGTGTCTGCTGTTGAGGAATCTAGTATGTTTGAAGAAGAAATTATTTGTGGGGTGGAAAATGATGAACCCATTAACTTAGATGTAATGTTGATGGAGGAAAATGATAAGGAATATGGTGATATGTCGAGGTTGGATACGATGCATATGTACTTATGCGCAAATTAGGGAAGTTATATAGCATATGTACGGTAACAATTTGAATAAGTTGCAGATGTTCGTGATAAACTAAGTATGCCAATGAGTGGGGCTTTTCATTTTAATGCATAAAGAATGACAATGTAAGGTTGATAGTGGTTTACATGACGACGTTTGTAGATGGTTGTGAATGGTATTTTCATTCTCGTGTGTGTCGTGCAAATGATTTCTTTTACATTAGAAAGTTGAACTATGTACATACATGTAGGGGATGTATAAGGGAAGATAAGAGAAGTATGGTGAACTTTAAGATTGTTTCTTCAATTCTTAACGAGAAGTGACAAACCAACGATATCCCCTAAAGAAAGATGTAGGGATATTAAATAATCTTATGGCTTTGATGTTTGTTACTAAAAGGCATGGCATGGAAAACAATTGGCGAATAAGGATTTACACGGGGATGAGTCATGTTTGTATATTCAATTAGAAAGTTATATGCTGACATTGAAATAATCAAATCACGGTTCATATTTTGTAACGAAGTTTGAGCCTATTTATAATCATTTCACGCGTTGTTTTGTGACTTTAGGTGCTTGTATCGATGGCTCCAGGTTCTGTAGGCCATTATTGTGCTTAGATGGTACCTTTTTAAAAAGTAAGTTTTATGGGACTATGTTGGAGACAATGGGGAAAAATGATATCCAAGGTAACATATGTAAATGTTTTTTTATCTTTATTTATTGCATTAAATTTTGAATGTCATTTTATTTTCTCATACACTAAATTCTTTTTACATAGGTATTTTCCCCTTTGCATATGTCGTGGTGGATGCGGAGAATGAGGACAATTGGAGTTTTTTTTTTTTGAAAATTTGAACGACAATTTGTATAAGGGTCAGAGAAACATAACGTTCCTTTCTGATCGACATCAAGGTATTCACGATGATGTGGCATGTATATTTTTTATGTCTGCACATGGTTATTGTCTGCACCACTGCAAGAATAACCTATTACATATGTACCCTACACATGGTTATTGTGTGCACCACAGCAAGAATAACCTATTACATATGTACCCTGCTAACCATGGCCAATTTTTTCGAAAGAGGATTGAGAACTTGTTTAAAAATTGTTCATATTATCCGACTCAATCACTTTTTCACAAGTTTGAATATATTAACAATTGAAGGTAAGGAACCTCATGGTAACATTTTAAAGGGTATTCCATTTAATAGATGGGCGAATGCGTATTTCAAAGGTGATAGATATGGTGATATGTGTTCGAATATTGTGGAGGCATTTAACAATTGGATTTTGGCTGAGGGACACATGCCAATCACGTAGTTAGTTGATGGTATACGTTTAAAGTTAATTGAAATGGTGTTCGATCATAATGTTGTGTCTGAGAAGTGGACTTTGGTATTATATCCTTAAATGGAAGAAATGTTAACTACAAGCGTCAAGTTAGGGAGGCCTTATTTTTTGCTTCATGCAAGTCAACATGTTTTTTAGGTGATAGAGAAGCATAATTTTATAAATAATTTGTCGAATTGGAGTTTCTCTTGTGATGCATGGGGTATTAAGGGATTTCTATGTTCACAAGCAATTTTTGCTATCCACTAGAACAAAGAGAATGTATACTCGTATGTTGAGAGTTATTTCCCATCAGAGTTTTTAAGAAATTCATATGATTCCTCGGTGTATCCTGCCGCTGATATGGGGTTAGATGCCAAGATGTTTTGAAACTGTGAAGACATAGATAACACCATCGTTGATTAAGAAGAAACCTGGTAGGCCTAAAAACTAAGGCATCAAATAAGTTTGGAAAGTTATTTCGTGAAACATGAAATGTAGAAGGTGTGGTCAAAGTGGACATAACGTTAGGACATGTTCTGTTGTTAGATGATATTTTGGTCTTTGTTGTTGTTGTTCAATATAGTCATAGGGATTTGAAACTGAATCATAAAACTAAGTAATATTCTAGTATTGGATATGTTATGCAGGGTCGGTTTATGATTGCTGTACTATCATGGTTTTGAAATACACTGTGTGTGGAATCTTTTTTAGGCATCAATGAGACTATATCCTGGCATAATCATGTAATAATTACAGTCATTATTAGGCAGCAACGAGTCAATATATTAACATTGTTCAAAATTGAATGTCACATACTTGCAATGTTATGCATAATCATTGGATAATTACAACCAGTTAAGGCAGCAATGAGGTGGGTACTTTGATCCAGTAGATATGCTCCCAACACTACATGTAAATATCATTATAACTACAACTATTTTGCTACACTTGTTATGCCTTGTTTGTATGTCATTCTGGAGTCTAAACTGCTGCGACTCACATTATTATACTTTATACATGTGCATAACGTCATTTTTGTGATAAATGATACTTAGAAAAATTTGTGGTTGTTGTATGTTCCGTTCTACATACCATACCTCCCAATACTTATCCTTAATTACACGGATAATGATAGTGTGAACACTAAACATTTGTTTGTATGTTAAAAATATCATTACCAAACGTTGTAATGTCATGGGTTTGAAAGATGCATTTTGCAACATCATTCCTAGGCAGTGACAAGCCTATATCCTAAATCATTTCAGAATTACAACCATTTTTATACAGCAACGAGGCTCTATCCTACCACTTTGCAGCATTGAGTATCACGCCTATAATTTTACGCATAATCATTTGATAATTACAACCAGTTTTAGACAACAATGAGATGATGGTACTTTGGTCACGTAGACATGTTTCCAACACTTTCTAGAAATATTATTACAAATGTGCTATTTTGATCCAATTGTTATGTATTGTTTCTATGTCATACGGAGAGTAAACTGATGCTACTCGCATTTTTTATAGATACGCACATCCATAACATCATATTCGCAGAATAATACTCGAGATATGTTACGGTTGTTGTATGTTTAACTCTACATGCCATTCCTTCTATTACTTTTGGTAAATTACATGAAAAACAATAGTGTGAACTGTAAACAATTTTTTTTATTTTGTTAAAAATAATATTACCGAACATTATGCTAGAATCGAATTTCACACCAGTTTACATATAATTTGGCCTTAGTAGAGTTCTTGCTCAATGATCACCTCATAGTTTACGTAATAGGACATAACTAGGTGTAAACCCGTGCGATGCGCGGGCGAGGCATAATGCGCCGGACATAAGTAATAAGCAAAAACATAGATCGAAATTTTGATCCAGTAAATATTTTTTTACCACAATTTTTGAGAAATTTATTCGAACAATACATGAACAATACGAAGATAAGAAAGATAATTCGGTTTAGATATCCTTTTCTCTATGTAGTTGTAACTTGTTGACGCATTTTATAAGGAAAAAAAATCACATCCCGCTACAACCACCCCCAAAATAATATAATAATAAAACAAACCAAAAACATATAGATAATAATGTTCAAAATCGTAAATGCCATATTGGTTAATCTACTTGTTTAGTTCACTTTCATCTGTATAATTGGTGAAAATAATATTCTAATAAAAATTGATTAAAATTATGTAATTTGAAATGACTAAATAAATTTAATACAAGATTATTTTTCTTTAAAGCATATTAAAATGTTAAAGATCATAAAACATTATTAAATCACCGACTAAAAAATGCATATGATTAAAACTTTGATTAAGTGATTTTTAATTTTAATATTTAACAGGGATGTTGATTTACTATTAAGCATCCAATGATTTAAATCAAGAAATAAACATCTTTATATCACTCACCCAGACTTATGACAAATCCATCAATGAACCTTTTATATATGACAACAAACCCATACATTGCATTTGTTTGTCAATGTACACAGAATATGCTACTGGCACAGATAGTGGTGTAAACACAGGATTTTGTTAGCAATGTAACATGGGAGAAAAGTGGAATCTTCATCCTAGCCACCACATACAACCACCATTTCCTAAACCTTATTCTTGCAATAACAAAAATTTGAACTGCATTTCAAACTTGTTCTCCCCCTAGTTGATTCCTTAGTTGAAACAAAAAAAAAATAATCAAGACTTCAAACTTTGCATAAGGACACACAACTATCTTATAGTTCCCAAAATAAAGTACTCCCAAATAAAGCATATGTTAGATTCTTTAGAACATGTCAAATTGTTAATGCATTGATAATAACATAGACTGCCAAAAATGATAGTATGTATTATCTAGAGTACTATAAGTAAGTTTTGGTTCAAAATGTCAATCTTTATCTTCTGAACATTCTCCCTGAGATTAACCAAGATTTGCTAGCAGATTACAAAAATTTAAATCAAGAAATAAACATATTTCTCTCACTCACCCAGATTTATGACAAACCAATCAATCACGCAACCTTTTTTGGACACACATCCAACTATGACAACAAACCCAATAATTGGGCTAAACAAATTGAAGGACAAAATAAAATGTTATGTTCAAGGTGAAAACAAACTCCTATGAAGTTACCTCTAGTATAATTGGGAAAATTTCAGCTTCACGTTTCTTCAAACACTTTGTGCGTATACAAGTATACACATACATGTGTGTGTGTATATATATAAAATCAACCCTCAGACACTAAATACACACCCCCATACTTGCTACCAACCTCTTAACGCCAATCCAATATTCCAACCCATGCGACCTGCCTATACCAAACCATTACTCCCAATCACCATAACCTATTACCACTGCCACCATACCCAATTCCCACCCCACCAAAACCCCTAACTCGTTGCCACTGCTCCCACCACAACCAATCCCGCCCCAAACCCAAATATCATTCCCATGTACGCATCTTAAATTTCATTCATTGAACCCAGTTTCTCTACATATACACAGACGGATGCCCTAGATGAGGTACTGCTCTTGATGGGTCTGTCCTCTTCTTCTTTTGGACCATAGTTAATGGAAAAGACTTGGCCGGCTTCTTGAATTGAAAGCAGAGGTATCCATGTTCTTATTTTCCTTTTTTTTAAGTTTCCATGCTTTGCGAATTGCCTCGTGTTGGGTCTTTATAGTCATCCCATGAGAAGTAGCAAAAATTTGAGACGGCTCATAGAGGCGAAATTAGGTTTACACATTATATGAGAGGGTTTGGAAGGTAAATAGACCGAGGGATGAAAGAGAGATGAAGGGTTAGGGACCCTTTATTCTCCGTGTCTTGTGTCTGCTCATATGCTCACGTGTCTCCTCATCTCTTAAAGGAATGGAAGGGGAAGAGTATCTCTGTGAATTTAATACACGAATGAGTGGCAATGGATATGAGAAATTAATACACAAATGAGGGGGAAAGCGTGGAATAGATTCAACGAATGAGGGAAATGAAGAGTAATTGACTATGTGCATCTGCCGTGGTTAGGGGGGATTAATTTACAATCCTACGTGGATAGTTGATAAGGGCTCTTAAATGCTTGGCTTCCCCAAAAGTGTATTTTATCAAAATTAAGAGAGAGACGCACGAAACATGGAGAAAGAGACGGAAGAAACATCAAATAAATATTAGGTGCCACGTGGATAGGCTAATTGCAAAGCATAATAAATGCCTTGTTTTGCATTTTAGAGTATTAAGAGATATATTTATAAAACATGAAACGAAACATAAAATTGTCATTGCCTAAATAATTCATTATGTTACTTGAATACCATAAAACAAAAAACCATATTTACATGACCATCACTCTATAGTACTACAAAAACAATATGAAGAGTGCATGCATCACACATTAGCTGGGGTCGCATTTGAATTTCTAATTTAACACTACTGGCTATGTATGATCCGACATCACAGCTTGAAATCATTCTGAATGTTTCCATCTTTTTTCATGTCATTGTAACTCCAGTTGTATTTGTGGTTCAGAAATACATACGTGAGATGCACCCGCATATCAAGAACTGTTGATAGTTAGTACGCTTCTATCATTTCGGTGCCTAAAGATAGTTCACGCATGTAGTACATCACCGCGATGCCATAGTCAGACCTGTGTGATAACATAATTAGTGAATATTAATAATTCACATAGTTCAAGTTCATGTTAATAAGATGTACGGTGAATGTGTCGGGTGGGGGAAAGGGTAGAGTGGGAATTCAACGCCCTCGCTTAACATCCACAGTGTTATTTACTCTTCATCTCGGCTAAGTGTGGGAAGTGATGATTTGTTTCTTCTACATGCACGTGCATTTAAGCCCTTCCGTTTAGAACTTAGCAATGTTAGAGTAAAATTTAATATATGCACTTATATATAAAATAAATATAAATTATAGGCTATCAAATAAAAGTAGGCCAATTAAAGTGATTAATTTAAGTTTTGGAACCTTACTAATGTATTATTAAAGTGTGGGTTTTATTGTGTAGAGACAAGCGTAATTTCTATTTTTATGATGGGTTAAAATAGAAATATACGAAATATAAAACGACACGATTATGTTATAAATAGAGGTCATGATCTCCAGATCACACAACACCAATCTTCTGATTCCCATTGTCAGAGAGAAATTTAGAGAGGAAATAAAAGTGTTGATCTGGAAGAGCATAAGACCTCAGACTCAGATATTATAACTTTTTGTCATGGATTCAGGTACGCTTTCGCAAAATCAATATTTATATTTCTTGATAATTCAATATGAATGTTCCTGTTTGTGACAGTTTTCACAAAATAGAAATTAATCCATCATGTGGTATCAGAGCTATTTCATGTTGAATTGTTGAGAATATATTAGGAAGGTATTGAATATTATTTTCATGCTTGTAATGCCATACAAATTTAAATTCAAATTTTGGTGTATTTATATATATATTTCGAGATAAATTAATTTAAACAATATCTCACCAAAGTGACCACTTTTGTTCAAAAAATTAATTTTATTTCGAAATATAAAAAGAATTACGTGCATGTAATTTATGTGAATATTAATCGGCCCAAAGAAAGATTATTTTTTTAACAAAATTACATGTGCCACTTTAATAATAAGCACGTGATAATTATTTAGTTTTACATATGAATAATAATTCGGCCTAAAGGAAGAATTATTATTCAATATGTTCTTATTATCAGTGTTTGATTATTACGGCAAGATATCACTTACAAGTTAATATTTTTTCCAAAGATCAAATATTAATAGAGTGCCCGATATCTTAAAATGGGATTTGTCCTTTATTTGAATTTATTTTTTATTTAAGACTTATATGAGCTAGTTTTATTTGTTTATTGTTCTCTGATTCAGCTATCAGTTCTGCTTCCAACATTACTGCCAGTATTAATTCTATTCCCATGCTTAATGGCACAAACTTTAAGTCATGGCAAGAGAACCTTCATATAGTTCTCGGTGTCATGGATCTAGACCTTGCATTAAGGATTCCTTCTCCTGCACCTCTTACGGATAAAAGTTCCTCTGATGACAAAAAGGACTTTGAAAGGTGGGAGAAGTCAAATCGCATGTGTTTGATGATCATAAAGAAGGCCATTCCAGAAGCATTCAGGGGCACAATATCAGAAACGATAAAGACAGCCAAAGAGTTCCTAGAAGAAATTAAGAACAAATTTGCCAAAAATGAAAAGACTGAAACAAGTACACTTTTGGCAAGTCTCATCTCAATGAAATAAAAAGGTAATGGGAACATTGGGGAGTACATTATGGAAATGTCTCATCTCGCTTCAAAGTTAAGAGAACTTAAGCTTGATCTCTCTGAGGATTTGCTTGTGCATTTGGTTCTGATATCTCTTCCCACACAATTCAGTCAATTTAAGGTGAGCTACAACTGCCAAAAGGAGAATTGAAAGACTTGTGTCAGATGGAATTCTAGATTCCCTTGATTTTTCAGATTTTAAAATTTGTAAAAATTGCATAAAGGGAAAACAGACAAACATAAGGAGATCTGGTGCTAATAGGGCTACATACGTCTTAGAACTGATATATACAGATATTTGTGGGCCATTCCCTACGGTTTCATGGAACGGTCAACAATATTTTATCACATTCATAGACGATTTTTCACGTTATGGCTACCTTTATCTCATCCATGAAAAGTCCCAATATCTGGACGTGTTCAAGTCATTCAAGGCCGAAGTTGAAAATCAACTCAGCAAAAGGATTAAAAGCATCAGATCTGATCGTGGTGGTGAATACTACGATAGGTATGACGGTTCAGGTGAACAACGCCCAGGACCATTTGCTAAATTCCTAGAGGAGTGCGGTATCGTCCCACAATACACCATGCCAGGTTCTCCAAGCATGAATGGTGTTGTTGAAAGGCGAAACAGAACACTTAAAGACATGGTAAGGAGTATTATCAGTTACTCTAACTTACCAGATTTACTCTGGGGTGAAGCATTAAAGATTGTAGTGTATATCCTTAACAGAGTACCAACTAAAGCAACTGCTAAAACTCCTTTTGAACTTTGGGCAGGCAAGAAACCTAGTCTGAAGCACCTTCATATTTGGGGATGTCCAGCTGAAGCGAGGCCTTATAGGCCACATGAAAATAAATTGGATTCCAGAACAATTAGTTGCTATTGTGTTGGATACTCTGAAAGATCTAGGGGTTACAAATTTTATGATCCTACTACCAAAATAATTTTTCAGACTGGAAATGCCCGGTTCTTTGAGGATGTTGAGTTTGCCGAAGGGGATAAGGTTAAGGATTTTAGTTTTGAAAAGGAATATGTTGATATTCCCACAGCTGTTATTAACATTGATTAGGATCCAATTCCTAACATTGTTCAAGAAGCATCTCCTAATCAAAACAATATCCAAGAATCTCCCATTCTAGAAGAACAAACTCTACCATCTCCAGAACATATGCCATTAAGGACATCCACTAGATAAAGAAGAAGTGTTATGCCAGATGATTACATTGTATTTCTCCAAGAACATGAGTTTGACATTGGTGCGGTGGAAGATGGTCCGATCACCTTCCTTCAAGCCGTGGAAAGTTCTAAATCTCAAGAGTGGATTGATGCCATGAATGAGGAGATAAAGTCCATGAAGGATAATGACGTTTGGGATCTTGTCCCATTACCTGAAGGTAAAAATCCCAATGGTTGCAAATGGATATTTAAAACCAAGAGGGATTCGAAGGGTGACGTGGAGAGATACAAAGCCCGTCTTGTCGCTAAAGGCTTTACACAGAAAAAAGGCATCGATTATAAAGAGACTTTCTCTCCGGTTCATCGAAAGACTCTTTTAGGATATTAATGACACTTGTGGCGCACTTTGACCTTGAGCTTCATCAGATGGATGTTAAGACTGCGTTTCTCAATGGTGACATTGATGAAACAATATATATGGTGCAACCAAAAAAATTTGCGTCGGGAGATGCAAAGAAAACAGTTTGCAAATTAAAGAAATCCATTTATGGGCTTAAGCAAGCTTCTTGTCAATGGTATTACAAGTTTCATCAAGTTTTGAGATGAATATGGTTGATGTTGTATATGCCACAAGTTCAGTGGGAGTAATCATATTTACTTGGTTTTATATGTTGATGACATTTTGCTTACCACCAACGATATAGGTATGTTGCACGAAATCAAGAGATTTCTTTCAAAGAAATTTGAGATAAAAGATCTTGGTAACGCTTCTTTTGTGTTGGGTATACAAATACATCGAGATCGCTCTTGGAGTACACTTAGTTTATCACAAAAGAACTATATCAAGAAAGTTCTTAAAAGATTTGGCATGCATGATTGTAAACCAGGTGACACCCCTATAGCTAAAGGAGATATATTTAGTCTCAGTCAATGTCCCAAGAATAAGTTTGAGATTCGGGTGATGCAAAAGATTCCTTATATGTCAGAAGTAGGAAGTCTTATGTATGCTCAAGTATATACGCGTCCGGATATTGCGTACATTGTTGGCATGTTGGGAAGATACTTAAGTAATCCTGGAAAGGATCATTGGATAGAAGCCAAGCGACTCATGAGGTACTTACAGAGAACAAAAGATTACATGCTCACCTATCAGAAGTCAGAACAGTTAGAGATCATCGGATATTTTGACTCCGATTTTACTGGATGCCAAGATAGCATGAAATAAACTTCAGGTTATATCTACTTACTTGCTGGAGGTGCTATATCGTGGAAGAGTGTTAAGAAGTCTATTATAGCTTCTTCCACCATGGCAACTGAGTTTGTAACTTGTTATGAGGTGTCCAATCAAGGAATATGGTTGCGAAATTTTGTCACGGGGATGCGTATTATGGATGACATTGAAAGACCACTTAAGTTATTTTGTGACAATAAATCAGCAGTACTGTATTCCAACAACAACAGGAGTTCTACGAAGTCAAAGTTTATTGACATTAAGTTCCTAGTTGTAAAAGAAAGAGTTCAAAGTGGACTTATATCTATAGAGCACATTGGAACAAACTCCATGATTGCGGATCTGCTGACTAAGGGATTACCACCCAAGGTCTTTCATGAGCACACTGCTCATATGGGTGTAATTTCTTTTCAGGATATGTCAGTTTAGTGGGAGTTTGTATTTTATATGCTTTCATAGACATATTTGATTTAATGGATATTGTATGGTTATTTACTACAGTAAAGTATTAAGTTTATATTCACTCTGACTTTATATGGTTTGATCTCACTAAGGTTTAAGGAGGACCAGTTGGAAATAGGCATGTTAAGATCACATTGCATGAAATTTTCATGCTACACATCCACACTTGATCTTTGTCATTAGTTGCATTGATATATGTGATCATTGATGGGTCTACTTACGAAATATGTAATGACGATCGCTTTGATTCTATATTGGTGCAATTAATGGACAAGATTGTTAAGATACATAAAGTTTTGATAGCTAAAACTCATGAGCTCATAAAGTCTAATTCAAATTCATAAAGTTACATATATATATAGCCCAAGTGGGAGATTGTTAGAGTAAAATTTAATATATGGGCTTATATATAAAATAAATATGAATTATAGGCTATCAAATAAAAGTAGGTCAATTAAAGTGATTAATTTAAGTTTTGGGGCCTTACTAATGTATTATTAAAGTGTGGGTTTTATTGTGTAGAGACAAGCGTAATTTATATTTTATGATGGGTTAAAATAGAAATATACGAAATATGAAAAGACACGATTGTGTTATAAATAGAGGTCATGGTCCCCAGATCACATAACACCAATCTTCTGATTCCCATTGTCAGAGAGAAATTTAGAGAGGAAATAAAAGTGTTGATCTGGAAGAGCATAAGACCTCGGACTCAGATATTATAACTTTCTGTCATGGATTCAGGTACGCTTCCGCAAAATCAATATTTATATTTCTTGATAATTCAATATGAATGTTCCTGTTTGTGATAGTTTTCACAAAATAGAAATCAATCCATCAAACAATTCTACCCCTTTCTTTTCTATTTTCTTTAAGTAATTTTGTATTACTCCATGCTGCAAAGTCATGGTATGTGGAAAAGGTTACACATATTGGAAAAATACATATATTTGATCTATCTTTATATCAATGAGTATATAGCATTTAAAAACTTTGTGTTCGTACCATTTTCCTTGCCTCATCGTACCGACGATCATGACTTTTGTTCGTCATTTTTGAATTTGGGTTTTAATGTAGCCACATTCATTTGCACTTGTCAAGGTAAAGCAACGTGAAGTCAATGTTGTAGTTGTGGCACATAGGAATGAATATAAAACCGCTTTCTTTAATGTTTTCAATTAGTACATCAAACAAAAATTCCTTTACCCCTTCTTCGTTTTCACCCTCACCATTTAATGCATTCCTCAACAATTAAATAATTGTATTACAACCCTTTCACTGAATATTGGAGATTTGAGTTCAAATTACCCATGCAGATGCAAACAGATATATGTTTTTATGACTACCAATTTTTGCTAAACTATAGTAAGAGCCAGTCATCTGCAATGAAAATGATAAGATGAAACGTGTTTATTATGTAGGATTTCATAACATTTTTTCATATGGAAAAGTCATTTCACCTAAGGAAGACGTTGAAGGTAGTACAGTGTACTAGTCAATGGGAAATGAGTTTAGAAACAATAATGTGAATCACAAAACGTGTGAAGCATTCATCTATAGGCATTTGATTAAATAGTTGATATATTTTAGCGCAATTAAAGAGATATTGGTGAGCAGAGCATTCCATCAAAACAAAGAAGATTATACTCAGTTATTGAAAAAATATGTTTATAGTTATTCAAGATCCCTCACTATACAAAACTGTCGCTCATGTCAACAATGTAACAGTTAATTTGATAAAACCTACTAATAAACTTAACTACCATGACTGCTAACTAAAAAAAAACAGGATCGGTGCCAGCCAAAACTTATGACGTAGGACTTATCACCAAAATATTATATTATCAAATTCAAGGGAAAGTGCTCTCATGTAATTTATATTGTTATTTTATACGTGGCTTGCACATAGTCTTCTAAAATTTAGCAAGTATATATATATATATATATATATATTAAGTTATAAAACTTATGTATGTCATAAGATAGTAGGAAGACAATGACCATCTTTTAAGCCTATCAAAATATTACAAAATTCAAGGAATAAATGATTCGGTGGGGAAGTAACTCCACACTCTGCAAGAAAGATAGTAGGAAGCCAATGACCCTCTTCTAATGAACACAGGTCACAAGAACCTGACATTAACTCCGTTTTTACCTAATCATAGATCCTATGTTTTGTTATAAAGTCTTTCAAAGAGCTCCCATTTACGATATACGCCATCGTGGCAAAGAAGAAAGTAAAAGACAAGAAATAAACAGTTCTTATAGTGAAGGCAAGACACAAAAACAATTCTCTCAAATGGCATAATGAAAGCTTAAGAGTAAAGAAGTGAGTTTGAAATTCCAGATGAGAAGAAACTAAGAGGGAAATGTTACTTTATAAGACATGTGACGTCTCCCAGGCTACGAGTTTTGAAATGATTTAGTGCACCACTACATCATATTTTGATGGCATCTCATTTCCCCCAAAATCCAAATCACCAGTGTACCCTTTAGACAGTTCATTATTTTTCCCTCTATTTATGAAATTGAAACTACTTTAATATGATAATCTAAGATTTACATGTACGAGAGGTTGATAGCCGACCAGGCTCTTCTAGACCCCCGAGCAATCCCTGACAAAAAATACTCCATCCCTTCACTCATAATATAATTCCAATCAAGAATGAAGTATTGGGAGATTTTGTTTTAGCCTAAAATAATGAGTCCACGTGGACCAATAAAAAGGTGACACATATCATCATGCTTCGTGGACCCACAAATAACAAACAAGTGTGGTCGGATCAATTATCTCCTTGGTCAGTTAGCTGGACGACCACCTCTAAGAATATGAACACTTAAAAATTTGAACAGACACATGTGAGGACTCTCAATAATCACCATGCACATGCACGTGAATAATATACAGCTACCTATTATCCTATAAAGATGTAAATACCTAATTCATAAGGGTATTTCATCTCTTTAACTTCCAGCTACTATAAGTAGATTACGACCTCTCTCATTTAGGGGTAACTAAAAAATACTTTATCTAAACCCTAGAAAGCTCTTTATAGGATTGTACTAAACCCTAAAATATAGTGGCATTGTCCCCGTGGATGTAAGCGCTATATTGGGATGAAATACGTAAAACCTTTATGTTTATTTCTAACTCTCATCCCTTTCTAGCTTACTATTTTATTTGTGATTATAATTGTGGTTTAATTGAGCTAAGATTATTCCAAATCAACAAACCAAATTTAGACACCAATAATGAGTATACCACATATATACTATGGCATTGTGGTTGAACATTGACCAAAATAATGAAAAATACCCATAGTTTACGAAATGATTCATCAACTATAAAAGGTTTTCTATTGTAATATGCTTCTCGTGACTAAGATATGAAAAGTCAAGTGCAAACATAAAAAGAGATATTGAAACAGGATAATAGAAATGAGGGATTATTTAGGTCTATTGCCATTTCTTTCCCCCTCTGTTTATGGAGGAATTTAAAGAAATAGGACAATATTGAGGATATTTTTTATTATTAGGTTTACTTTAGGTTTCTAGACCTAAGGTAATAATAAAAAAAATATTGTCATACAGAAAGTTAAACTTAAGATAAGAAATATCTGTATAATAAGTTACAAAACTTATGTATGTCACAAGATAGAACTATGATGTCATCAATAAGAATTTTTCCAACACTACCTCTTTTGCTCTCAATTCTTTGATGAACCCCTATTTTTTTACATACCAAATTTTCACTTCAATTCAAAATTGGGGGTACTTTGGCAAGAACCACTTCATTCTCTACTTCTCTCCCGGTTAGAGCCTTTCTCATTTCTCACACAAAGATAATATTTCTCTCTTTATATACTTCTCTCCCATTCTTGCAACCTAAAGAAGACCCTACCTAAACCCGACCTTTTCACTTCTCCACGCCACCGACCTTCTCCCTTTTCCCCACTACCAACTTCAGCTCCACGCTCAAGTTCTCCACACTCAAGTTCATGTGCTGGGGCTTTCAGATTTTGACTTATAATTTGGGGTTTTTTATTTTTAGTTTCATATTTTGTGATTTATTTTTATTTTATGATCTAACATGTTCTTTCTTTGTAGATCTGAATACAATAACGGTTCTCTCTTATTAGTACTTCATATATGCTGTACTTAAATCAGGTATACACTCTCTTTGCTTCTAGATTTATATTTCGAGGTTTACGTTTTGAATTACAATAACAATACTCTCTTTTCTATTTATGTAACAATGCATATCAAGACACGGGTGATGTCATAGGCATGCGTATATATGTGTTTCAAAATTAGGGCTTTTTCCTGACTTTGGGTTCTTCGCTGCTTTTATGTGTATACATGTGTGGTTTGGAAATTAATATGCAAATATGACTACAAAGATGGGAATTTTACATATGATTCATTTTCATTTTATCTCATGCAGAATGGAGACCGCCACACTTCATAAATTTTAATTATGCAGCGTCAACATCCTATTGTTTTTATTGTGAGGTTTGACTTTTGGTCATCTTTAGGAACTAATTTATCCAGCTAAGTGTGTTTTTATTGTTGTAGATGAATAGTACTTGAATTAATTTTTTTATTGTTTTTATTGGTCATCTTTAGGTTCCCAATATTATTTTTATTAATTTTTTTTGTGCATATGTAGTCTTAAGGTGTGAGGTAATTCGAGTACTTGAATTATTTTTTTATGTATTCCAATGATGCTCAATCTGGGTTGCTGCTTTTTTGTTGTAATTATTTCTTTATTTAGGTTCTCTAATGTTGGTTGATGAAATCAATATTGGAATTACACCATGATTACATTGATATCTATACTTCCGGTTAGAAATTGTATTTTATTTGATCGTTGGAGACCACATGATGCAGAATAATGATTTTGATTTACAATGTTAGTTTGATTTTGATTTGGATACACCATGATTACATTGAATGTTTAGCAAGAAATCCCCCAAACATCTTTTATTGATAAAAGCCCACAATTAAGCTGATCAATTGTTGATTGCAAATTATTTCGCTTACGGTTTGTATGCTTGCAGTTTTTAAAGCATAAAGTGATAAATTATTTACCTTTAACTTTGTTTTTATTCACACTTATAATTTTTGGTTTGCATGTGTGTTCACATTTATTTTTCTTAAATTGATTCATTCATACCTAATATATGAATCGGCATGATGTTATTGTTGCTCCTATTCAACCTGTTCGCTCATTTCATCATAATTGGTTTTTTGTTAGGTTTTGATATATGAGTTTTGATTACATGATGTGGAGCATTAGGAGCATTTGTTGTATTGTTTGAAAAGCGTACAAAATGCTATATATTCCATTCTTTACTCCAGCTACTTTCAATTTATAGTTTATATGCAAGTGAATACTAAAATTTGATTATAATTACTTCTTTTTTCTTTACACTTTAATGTGGCTTTATATGGCATCAGTTTAATCTATATTTTTTTTATATGAGGTTTATTCAAAGTTGATTACAATGTGTTGGTTTTTGTATTCCTCCAAATGAATGAGATGACATATTAGTTTGGTGTTGTGGATGTTGTGGATTTCCATCCATTCTTTCACTCTTAACAACTAATAGTTTGGCATTTACGTCATTCAAAATTTATGTTACGTTTTGTTTTAGTTTCTTTTATCTATTATGTTTCATATTTTTTGTTGACAGATTTAAGGACTACATATGTCTAACTGCACTACATTGTATCAGTTTTATATGATCAGTTTTTCAATACGTAGGCAGGCTTCGATCCAGCTTGGTAAACCACCCAAATTTTTACAATCATAAATTCCAAGTTTCAGTAGGGATGGGAGGTAGCAGTGTATATCTATTAGATTTTCACACAGTAGGCAATCTCTCAAGAGCACAAGGTTTGGTACAGGAGCCATATTAGGGAACTGTGATGTATCTAAACCCTTAAGAGTAACTACGTTTGGTAAAGAGGACAGCTTAGCCATATTCTTGATACATTGAGCATAAATACATTTAGCATACATACTTTTTATTCTCTGTTTTTTTATGTAGGAACTTTATTTTTTATATGTTCATGGATTAATGTTTTGATTTTAGATTTTAATTGTTCTTTGTACATGTTAGGGTTTCTCTTCATGCAGTTTAATTAATGGAGGGCTCACAGTTTTGTATTTTGTTTTTCAACTAATACGTGGGGAACAAAGTAAAAATGGCCTTCAATCTTTGATTCATCATACTTCGATTCAAAATCAAATCACAGTTCAAATCCGGTATGCTCTTAGTTTTAATATTTAAAAGTAACAACGGACATGTCTGACACAAGACACGTGGATGTTAGAGATGTAGGCTTTATAAATCTGTTATTTAGCAAGCTGAAAGTTGGATATGTACCCTTTATAAAACTGAAAGTATGGGATGCAATTCATATACCGTCATTGTTTATGCATGCCATGAAATTTAGGACGCTTAGCCTCTCACGCTTGATTGTTCCCCCTAAAATGATTTACAAAACTCAAGGAATAAACGATTGGGTGGGATTAATAAATATATACTAGGGTATGCCCATGCCTGAAGGCACGCAAATAATTTTGAAAAGTATAAATCGTGTATAAGGTGAATAGTAAATGTTTTATATATTATAAGTGTAACTAATTTAGAAAATTTTGGCCTAGTTTTCTTTGTTTGTGGGACGGCACCTTATTAAAGAAAAACAATAGTCCAACAATAATAGTCCATCCAAGACCTCAAATAACAACGATTTAACTAAAGGAATGATATATCGACTACATATGGTTGGCACTATAATTATTTTTTAAATTCCAATAGAATTGTAGTCAAAATAAATATACATTAATTAACACAAATTATTTTACAACACAGTAAAAATTTAGAAAATTTGGGCAAAAATTCCTTTGTTTATAAGACTATACCCCCTTGTTTAAGAAATAAAAAATGCTCAACAACAATATTAACAATAAAAAGAGTCCATCTTGAACCTCATATAAAACCACATCATCGATTTAACAATACTCATATATAAACCCCAAATATGAGTACACAATAAACCATTATTGACAACTTGAGCACAAAAATGGCCCAAAATATTTAATTCGACGTCAATAATTATTACATTAGAAAATAAAATAAACCAAAACGTTAATTAAGGTAATCCCACATGTTCCAATACAAAGATTGCCCATAGTTTGCAAAGGGCTATCTGATATAAAATATAAAAGGTTACCAATAGTTTAAAATGCCATGATGTCATATCAAATGAATAGTTAAAAAGACAATAAGACTAATAAATAGTACCCGAATGAGGAGTGAACAAATCAACTATAAAATGTGAAAAGATAACTCGAGGCTTAATGAGAATAATAGCTAAAAAAATTACTCTCAATGGGACACTGGGGGTTTAAACTCCGTCTGGAAAACATTAAAAAATAGTTTTGTAAAATAAATACAGTTAAACGTGTAGTTGGTTGTACTTCAATCAATGTAAGAATTTTAACAAAGTTTACTTTTGAGAACATTAGCCCACAAAACAAAAACAAAAACAAAAATATATGTTTGGGGCTGCTGGTGAAGATGAAATAAATATGACTCTTTTCACTATAGTCTCAAACTTTACATCTTTGTAAATACTTATAGGACTGTAAAACAAATACACATAACTCACCACCTACAAATGATGTTTAATAATGAATAGCACTTCTCTATGTATTGTTGGATAATGTGCATTCATGTTGATCACGACCAAAATTCTTAACATCCGCATTACACAAATCGAGAAAACAGTTCAAAACACACTATATCTGAATTTCAAATCCTAAAGTAAGCTTCATACCTACCAAACTAATCTCTTTTATTGGTTCAAAAGTTCATACATGTGGTAAAGTGCAAAAGCATGAGCAAAAACATTAGAACATAGATCTGTTAATACTCAATCTCAAAAAGCATGAGAAAAAATAGTCGAACATTGGTCTATCAATACTCGATCTGCCAAAGCATGAGCAAAAACATAAATTCCGAAGCTATTGAAAGTTTTAAAAGTCTAAGCATGAGAAAAACAAAACATCCATTTCACCTTGTAAATTTAGAATGTGCATCTCCGAAATCCAGGTCTCATTAGTAGTGATAAAATGAGTGGAACAACAATTCATATGAAAAATAGGGCAAAACCAAAATCAAACTTGAATTTAAATTAAAGATAGAACACTACGCAACACATACATCATTTATAAAGATCATTGAAAAAAAATAGGTTAGCGTTAAATGTTTAGCTTAGGCTAGAGTTAAATGTTTACCTTACAGATAATGTGTTTTAACCTTACCACGATGATCACAATTTCTACCTATAAAATAGAATACAAACCATAGTCATACCAAAAAATGTTTAGAAAAAACATATTAGAAGTTTGAGTTTGATAGGGCTTAGATTTACTCTTGGACTTGCCCTATTATTTCGCTCTGCTAGACCACCCCATGTCCTGCTTTGAGGTTGCTTCTGCTGTTGCTATTCATATAGCTACTATTGCTACTTCAGGGTCTGCAGCCCCGTTCGGAACCTATTTAGGAGTTATACCTATTATGACTATACTAATTCAGCTGTAGGTATGGAATAAACCAATGGCATATACTATATACCTGGTGAGGCATATACTAATTAAACTATAGGTATGGCATATACTAATGGCATATATAAATAATTCAACTGTAGGTATGAATATACTATTAGAGAGATTCTGCTATTTTTTGGCTTAGAATATTGTTCAGTTGTGGCCAGAGTTTATGGAATATATAACGGTGCTTACATAGGTTGCGTTCCATGTCATCAATAGCGCACACCCTATTTGGGATTTTCGCAAAACATAATGGGCTACATCGCGTTTTCGCGCAAGTTAGTGCTGCAACATACCTCCCATCAGACTAATGGAAACATTATATGCAGAAAAGGGGGGAAATTTCCAAAGTACGTAATCCTGAGTTTATCAATTGCATAATGCAAGTTTATAGCATACTCCGGATTAGACACCTCTTAGTCATGAATCACTTTAAGTTTTAACATTTATAATAAATGAATTACGTAAACTGAACTATATATTGACATTCTTACATTGTGTAAGTTGAACTTGACGCAAATGTTACATGACCTGTTATCTGGGAGTTAGAAATACTACATCAAATAACATGTTTATCAAGCAATGTCTGTAAAATCCCGTAATTTTGAGGATTTAGTAATTAATTATTTTTGGAATAAATAAATATTTATATTGGAGAAACTTAAATTTATAATTTGGAGAATTTATTTGAGTCGGTAGAATTATTTATATTTTGCAACTTTAAGTTAAATTGTTCGAATTAATGTGTGTCACATTTTTGAGGTCAAAATTGGAGAATGTTATAAAGTATTTCGGATGACAATTCTGAGTGCGTGGTTGAGTCCGAAAGGGTCGAGATAGTCAAAAAAGAGTACCCGGGGGTAGTAATCGAGTCTCGGGGCATTTTTGGTCAGAGTCGAGCCCACACGGGGGGATTCGGGTCATTTTAATTAGGGCATGTGGCCAAAAACGGTATTAGGGGTTTAAACCTAATTGGGAAAGTGTTGAATGATAGTTAACGCAAATTATAAACCTAGGGCTTCAGAGGGAATTTGGGGAAAGCAAATCAAGAGCAAATTGGGGATTTTTGGAGCCAAATTAAGGGACAAAAGTGAGTGTTCTTCATCAACACCTTAACTATACCAATGGATCAGACTCTATGAAAAATTCTAGGCAAGTGGTTAACTATTATGAATTATTAAATTGATGATAATAAATTCATATTACGGGAGGTGTAAACCAAAATCCGTTTTGGGTGGGTATTCATGTAAAAAAAATGGGTTTTCGGTAATTGATATACTTTAATGGAATTAAGGGTGAAATTTATTATGTTTATGATCTGGAATGTAAAGGTATGAATCGTATGTTAAAACTAGTAAGAATCGATGGTTAATTTCTATTAATAGGAATGAAAATCGTATTGGAGATTTGAAACCCGGATAAAACCCAAATCGGGAAAAAGTTGGAATTAATGGAATTTGATGATGAATTAAGGTCTCTAGGATGTTTAGATCCTTTTCTTATATGGAGGTAATGTTGGTTGTGATTGGGTAAGGTTTTGGGAAGAAACAATAAGCTTGAGGGTTCATCAATGGCTGAAATAGCAAGTCGGAGAGACGAAAACCTGTTCGATCGACCCAGGGGATCGATCGATCGATGGTCCAGAATTTTGGCAGTTCAGCCAGTTTTATAAATAAAGGGAAATTAATTTAAAATTTAATTTTCATGCATTGTTTAAATGTTAAGTAATTATGAAGCACATATTCCTAAAAATTATAGGGAAAAGTAATTGGAGTTAGGGAGGATTTACGTGAGGCACTTTATGGATAAATTTGGGGAATTTGATTTCAAATTTAATTATATACAGATTGAGGGAGCAAGTCGAGGTATATTGGTTGAGCGATGCCAAGGTGTTAAATTAATTATGGAGATAAACAAATTAATTTGGAGTCAGAATATAGACTCGGTAAATATTAAGTAATGGGTCAAGTGAGTGAATCCGGGTATGTTGCTTGAGTGACACAAGATAAAAAATTAATTAATATATAAATTAATTAAATTAGAGTCGAATCAAAGACTCGCGTAAATATTATATAAATTAATGTGCAAAGTATTTATATTAGAGTCGGACCATAGACTCGGGGGAAATATTATATTACTTGACGTGTGAATTAAATAAATCAGAGTCGGACCATAGACTCGGGAAGATGATAAATTATTAAGTGAGAAAATTAATTAAGTTGAGTCCGGACAGAGACTCGAAAAATTACAGGCTAGTGTTACGGATTTTTTTTTAGTACACGGTAAAGACGGGATATATATTATATATATACGGTGTAGTGATAGTATATATATATATATATATATATATATATATATATATATATATATATATATATATATATATATATATATATATATATATATATCTGTGTGTGTGTGTGTGTGTGTGTGTGTGTCTATATTGTGTGTGCTATTAAATATCAGTGACTAGATATTTATTTAATTTATATACTCTAGTGCTATCAAGGGAGGTTGCGCGATGTGGGTGAATCCCCTAGCTTGAGGAGTAGGGTGATTTTATCCCCAGGTCATAGCATCCGGTGTATGGGTGAGGGGCTTATCTCACTTTTAGGGAAGGAATATGACCGCCTCCACTACGTTTATATTTTGGGCCAGGTTGGTGAGCGATTCCAACTTGGGTAACTGGGTTATGTGAGCACCCCTAGTGAGATAGAACTTTAGATGGAATCATCCGGTGAGGGTATACTCGGAGGGATGGATGTATATATATATATATGTGTGGTTGTTCTTAGTAACGGTACGTATATAATGGTAGTAAATATTATATGCGGGAAATAATATAGTGTGTGATGTATATACTTTATATAACTTGTGTCACGGTTATATGTTATGATTTAAAAGAAATTAATTCAGTTAATTGGTGAGATAACTTATAATCCATGAATTATTATACTCGGGTTAGAGTAGTATGGCAAGGGGGAGATTATACCAGGACTAGTTGGACGGGGTAGTACAACTAGGTGGGGTTAAGGTAACTGTTAGGTGTGCACAATAGTGGAGGGGTGAGAATGTCTTCAAGAGAGTGCGACACTAACTTAAATATGAAGCGCATTCATGCATTTTAAATTACTGCAGTTAATTCACTTGCTAAATATTTTCAAAATATTTTGGGTTCTAACCCTTGCTATAAAACTATTTTCAAAACCTTTTAGGTGTCCAACCACAGGGATGCCAGGATTGATATTCTATTCCAGGGACACGGAGCTGTGGCATATGTGGATTCTAGCAGAAGCTTGGATTAGACGCATCATTCATTCATTCCTAGAGTAGGAATCATGTATCAGTTTCAGTTTACTTAGGGCATGTCGCCCAGACTTTTCAGTACAATTTTCAGATTTATTTAGTTAGGTGTTTGATGTTTGTATTGGACTATTTACTTTGGTGGCCGATGGTTTATTCAACATGTCATTTTATTATTTGTTCAGTTGATTTAATTCAGTTGTGTGAATGGTTTATATTTATTTTCGCATGTACTGTTTGGGTTTAATTAATAAGATAAAATTTGGCACCAACTTTTTGGAATACTAGGTGGTTAGTAAGTTTTAAAAAGGTTTTCGGCAGTGATGCTAAGGATGAACCAACTGGGATTCCCGTTTTAATTTGGTATATGACTTATCACCCGGTATTTTATTAGGCGGGGTGTCACAGATGGTATCAGAGCATCAGGTTCTAGTGTCCTTAGGATCTGTGCGGCTTTCACGTTTCTTCTTAGCGTTATTTGATGTAGAACACTATCATAGGATTGGTGTATTCTCATACGTATGGGAATTTACGTTCTTATGCCAATTACTTTATATTTGAGGGTGAAATCATATGATTCTATTCTCATTTCATATGCCGCCCAGGAGAGAGAGAGCAGCTAGGGCAGCAGGGGGAGATGAGACTAAGGAGGCTCATCAGGAGCCAGAGTTACCGCAGCGACTGCCAGAGATGATTTCGGCTACATAAGTAACTGAATTAGTGGCGTAGGCAGTTGAAGCGACGATGATCACAATGGAAAGGTACTTTCTACGAGATCAGCCACAGGCGTTAGTGGTACCGGATGTTCAGGCCCACCCGAGGCAGTCGAAGTGGAAGCAAGTACGAGAGGTCTTCAAAAAGGGCCACCCACCAGAGTTTTGAGGGGGTCCAGATGTGATGCTAGGGTGTCAGTGGAAGAGAGATATTCAGCGTCACCTACGCATGGTAGATGGCAACGAGGTGCAGAAGCAAATGCTAGCCACTTTTAGGTTAGTGGGGTCAACGCTACAGTGGTGGGAGTCGATCACCACAGTTGAGAAAAGGGATACAGTAACTATTGTCGAGTTTTGGGTGCGGTTCGACCGCAAGTATTTTCCGCCAGCAGTTGAGACCGTAATGAGGAGAAAATTCAGAGAGGTAACTCAGGGGGACCGTTCAGTGGCCGATTACGAGGAAGAATTCACTCGTTTGGAAAATTTTATACCGGATGAGGTAAGCGATGAAGAAAGAAAGAAATCAAGGTTCATGGATGGGTTAGTCTGGAGGATCAGAGAACATTTGATTAGTAATCCCGCATTAGTAGCTTATATAGCTGTCGTTAATGCAGCACTCCTGCACTGCCAGGAATATCGCTTCCATGTGAAAGGAAGCATGAGGGGAGTGGAAACCATCCAATCAGAGAAAATAGGAGGGAACCGTACCAGTGGGGTATCCCAGCAGTAGACAGGGGGACATCAGGGGCAGGATTTATGGAAGGGGAATCAGGCCAAATAATTTTGATCTCGGTGCTATCGACAGAATGGCCAGGACTTCCGAGAAGGAGAGCAAAGAAGGGATCAGTGATAGGGTGAATTTCTAAGGAGGTGTTTGTACATTTGACAACCCGCCTAATAAAATACCGGGCGATCACTCCTATATCAAATTAAAACAGGAGTCGCATATGGATCATTCTCAGCATCACTGTCGGAAACCCAATTAATTACTAATTACCTATTAGGCTGGCGTTAAAATTTTAATTAATCTTGTTAAACAAACTATACAATTTAAAACATTAACACAGTTTATGTATAAATGAAACTGAAATGAAAAAAAATAACTGAACACTCGATTTAAACATCATACAACCATATCGAATGCCGACTAAAAGGCGATAAAAGAATACATAAATGCAATTGGGTTATCAGCCCGAATGTTTATACAATACCTCATATCTAGATTACAAGGATAGAAGCGTCTATGGTAAACCTGCATGTATCCACAGCTGCCGCAGCAGACGTCTGACTCAAAGGAAGTGTCATCCCGGCATCCCTATGTCCGAACACCAAAATAATATATATATATATATATATATAGAGAGAGAGAGAGAGAGAAAGAGAGGAAAAAATATAGAAACGGGTCAGAGCCCGATTTGTAAAAATATTTTGCAAGCACATTAATGATTTATTTAAAAAAAATAAGTTTGTCTCATATTTAAATTGGTATCGCACTCCCATGAGATACCCCTCACCCCTTTTCTAATAGTGCATGCCTAACGCACTCGTCTAAAGCATCCTAGTTAAGCTACCCCGCCTAACTAATCTAATTCACTCGTCTGCTAGAAACCTCGGCAACCCGAGTACTAAGGGCTAAACTTCTCTCCATTCTCATCACTGCGCTAAGTTCGGGCGTGGGGTGTCTCGCGAAGCGAAATCCAAACAAGGAACCCCCCGATACACTACCACTTGGCAGTGTCAATGGTCGAGACTAATTAGGCCTTTAGTAAAAAACGAATATATAAACATACTTATATAATAATATAGATATCAAACTCACTCTCATATACATCCGGATAATATCTCCCGAATTAAGGTTTACTCTATATTCATTTTTTTTATAATGCACATCCGGATAGAATCTCCTGGACTGAGAATTTATCCTTTTTCATTTTTATCTCTTTACTCTCATAGAGATATTTATTACCTTGTTCTCATGCACAAGTAATATACTATACACACAAGTATAATAACCATCCCAACGAGCTATAACTTGAGGATGCGGTCTAATAGTGCCGATCCAAAATTCGGGATTACTCACTATCCCACGATACCAAGCCAGACTCTCTCAATGGACATGGTAAAAAAATACATAACGGTGGAGCCGGTCATGTTCCCCCTGCAAGTGGAGTTACACACATCTCAGTCGAACGCGGGACGATAATGACCTGAGGACTATACTCTCCCTGCTCCTCGAGCCAGGAGATTCACCCACATCGCGCAACCTCCCCGGATCGCACTAGAGGAAATATATACTCTGGCTATTCCAACCCTATACCAAAGGAAAGCCCGTGGAAATCAGCCTCTAAAATACATATATACCAATCACACACAGATACATATGTATTTGTATTATATAATATATATACTTTAATCACATAGTATATATATACTATATATTGCTCCTCGAATATATATATAAACGGCCATAATTGCCAATCACACATAGCGATGACCAATAATCCTAAAGATTCTCTCAAATAATCATATTCATGCATTCACATACTCATGATACTATACCCAAAGTATTCCCTTTTAAGGGTTTATTGGATATCTCTAACTATACGAATTCACACTAACTACATAAATATATTCCCAAATTTATCCCAGTAGTCTTGTAGGATTTACCCAACCATAATCGATATAATTATGTTTTCCTACACGCATAATTATATAGGCCTAAATGCCCACGAAAATCATCCCAAGGAAAATTCTTCACCAAACACCCTTAACTTAAATAGGTCCTGGATTCCATTTTCACGAACCCAATGACTACATTTCGCACAAATAATAATCTAGACGTCCCCACTCTATATTTAGGATCCCCTAATATTTATCTCCAAACAATTCTAGCCTTAATTCTCCTGATATCAGGTTTGATTTCTAACAAATGATTTCGATCTCCGACAGCCTTCCGTAGAAAAATTATTATAAATCCAAAAAAATCAAAAAAATACGCGGTTGGCGCTCACACGATCGTGTCGAAAAGGTCTAAAATTTTCCTTTTTTGACCAAGAGCCGATTAGATTCGCCTCTAGCCCTAATCGATTCGGGAATGACGCTGGTTACTGTTCACCGTCTTCTCCGAGACTGTTTCGGCCATTAACATACCTCCAAGCTTTTTATTACTTATTTTACCAACACACAGTAACACCCAACCATATGTACACCAAGGAAATAAGTTCTAATCCTCCTAGAATCAAGAATTAACAACTAAATTCGATTAATTTCTAAATTTCTCCAATTTGATATTTTCTGAGTTTTATCCGAAAAACCCGTTTAATTTACGAGAACCCATTCCAAAAATCTTTGTGATTTATCACTACCAACTAAGATATGAGATTTGTGCTTAAAAGTATATAAAGCACGTAAACACTTGCCTCATGGATAAAATCCGACGACCTCAAGCCGAATCCCGTGGAGTTTGGTCGGAGTTTCCCCTTTTCCTCCTCTTTTCTCTCCTCCTCTCTCTCTTCTCTCTTTTCTTTCTCTTATCTCCCCCTCTCCCTCCTTATATAGGGAGAAAAAGGGTTTATACCTTTTAAAACCCAAAAATGACTCGTTTACTCAATTGCGAGTCCTTATTCGTTTAAAAGTTCCCGGAGCCTAAACATTACCCCCAGATACTTTATTCTGACTATCTCAGCCATTTCGAGACTAACCCCACACTCGAAATCTCCATCTGAGGTACTTGATCGCAACCCACTAACAACCCCACACAACTTAATGTGGTATTCCCAATAAAATATTATCCTCTGTCGCTTTACCCAACTACGACGTATAATTAAAATACTCCGACATATTTACTTAATCCCAAAAGTAAATAAAACACCCATCGACAATCATCCAATCCTTGAAAATTCCAAAAATTAATATTCCGAGAAATACCCCAAATTTCCAATTTACCCCCAATTATGGAATTTAATTATCCCCAAAAGTACGGGTTGTTACATACTTCCCCCCTTACAATAGAATTTCGCCCTCGAAATTCAGATATAACCTACACCACCATCCTAGGATCGATAATTTCACAACATCCTAGTACACCCAAAATCAAAAGGTGCTAACACGATGGTCCCTTACCATATTCCACCTACCTCAAGGTGTAATCAAATGTACTATCTTCATCATAAGATAAACCAAAATTCCCAAAGGCTACAACACTAACCCGGGCATAAGGTTGATTTTAACGTCACTATGCACCTAGTTCTTCTATAACCGCCTATTAAAGAGAACGAGCCTATCACTATCGCTCTAATGTCTCAAAAAGCTGATACTCTTGCTTATCATCTACTTCCAATAGTTCCGTCACTTATCTCGGGCATGCTACCTCTTATTTCCCCTTATACAATTGGATTATTGCATACCTCTCACGACATTCTATTATCCCCATATTAACTTCCACCATGATTGCCTCGCGGCATAATCTTCAACTTTATATACTAAGCCTTTTCTATTTCAGGCGGTATATAATTCAACTTACTAAGGTGCCCATACACCTTTTTAACCTGTTCACATCTGCACATCCATTGTGAACGTTCGACACGTAACACTCTCTCTAAACAATGGGCCTTACTTCCTCGGCGTAATACTCATACATAGGTCTTTCCAACCCATAAAATCCCATTCTTCTCAAGGTTAACCAACCAATCTTCTTATGGTTAACTCATAACTATCTCCTTACATCGGCGCCACTAACCCTACAGACTTAAGATTCTAATAATCCTACGATCGATGTGTTTCCAACACACGTAAAACTAGTACTATCCTAAATATCCCTAGTTCCCAAGGCCTCTCTCAACTTCTGACATTTGCTTGGTTTCATGCGTGGGACGTCTCGTAAAGTGAAATCCAGACAAGGAACCCTCCCGTTACACTACTCCCTCGCATCATCGATCATCGAGATATAACAGTCTAAGGCACATCACCGGGACGTCCTAAATCCTATCTCGCTAACCTACTAACACTTTTCTACTACTATTCTTCTATCAATCGGGCACCTATTCTCTACCAAGATGTTACGATCATCTTACCCAAAACACATTACTTCTAAAATTTGTCTTCTTGCACAAGGCCTGGCCATGAGCCTCAAATCAATTTCTTTCACCTTGCCTCACCCCCATACTCACGGTGATAAAAACATTTTAGTTCTTTCCCATAGCACTTCCATCTCTCTAAATATACAATTGTCACACGGCTCTCGGTCCATAATGTTTTCTCTACACTAGGTAACTGATCATCACAACCAACATCCCTGCATCTTATAACATCTCTCCACTCCCGACGTTGTTAAGGTTCATGCGCGGAGCGTCTCGCAAGCAAAATTCAGACAAGTAACCCCTCTAATACACTACTACTTAACTTTGTCGGTCGTGGAGGTCCGTTATCTTCAAATATGCAACCGGGATAATCATATCCCCTCTTCCAACAAAAGGTGGACTGAACTCCTATCTCTATCCAGGAGCCACACCACCAAGCGCTCATACTAACACTAAGTCCTTGTACAAACAATAATGAGCTTAAACTCACAGCTCGACAATAATCCTTGCATACCTTAAATCACACCTATAAGGTCGCCACGCACTCGTAACACGATAAAGAAACATCTACTCATCGAAGTTTCATCTACCTATAATAATAAAGGTGAAATCAACCTGTATCCAGGTGAGATATTGCAACAACAACCTGTTCCATCCTGGAACCGTGGACACGATAGTCTTGCAATCATTTTCCTGCTATCGCTCCGATCACTTAGTACATATTATACTCACAATAATATCATACTCGTATATCACACATAAAACCAGTTGTACAAGCCAGATACATATTTAAAATATCAACACCCGCTTTTATAGCGAATGAAGGAAAATAGAACTCCACTACTGCAGAAAAACATATAGACATACAAGATATAATGTTATCGATAACGCCACAAAACTCAAATTAGACACACGAGTCTGGGGCTAACGAAACACCGCGACTTTATCTAGCCACGCCAATTATACCTCTTCCTTCTGAGGTGAAACTCATAACAACAACTTCGCCTTTATCTACTCCAAATGGTTCTTGGACGTGGTACACTTGCCCTAACTGAACCAAAATTACTTAACTCTATGCCCCATATAAGCACCCTAATCTTGTCCTTTACTCCTACCCGGGAAGGACTAACCGTGTGGCTCCTCACTCCACATCGCCCTATTTCCATCTCTGGCCTTCCTGACCATGTAAAAGTTATCAGTATTATCGGACTCTCTAGCCTCGATCCTGACAATCACCTTATTGGTCCACTTAACTTCTCTGCCGGGGTGGATGTCCACCAATAGGGTCCAAGGATACACACATTCTCCATAAGTGTTAGCTGTAACACCCCGCCCACCCGGGGAGAGCGAACGGAGCGCCACTATCGATAAAACTAATCAAATCCACAAATAACAAGGTATAGAGCATCTAAATCCCAATATAGAAAAGAAAGCACTAATCTCAATCTCTTCAAATAAATATAACAATTCTCTCGAAATAATTACAACAATCTAATTATCTCGAAAACGAATAAATCTCTAAATGCTCTATACATCAAAATAAATGCACTTCTTCTCATATGTATTCTTCAATACTCTTCCCAAAATAATCAACGCTAAAATCCATCTCCAAAAATCCCAAGCGCCCAAAATCCGCATTGACCTGTCACGAAAAGAAAATATGAGAAAGTACATCATATGACAAGAAAGATGCTCAACAAATATTAGCGGTGAATAAAACGTAACAATACGAGTACAAATATACAAATCAAATGTGAATCTCATAAGAAATTATATCAATATAATTTCTCAACAACACATTAATCAGCTCACCAGGCCTCACCATCATACCGCGCCTATGCATTTTCTTTAGCATATCCGAAAAAAGGAATATTGGCGGGTGCCCAACCTCAGTGCCATATTAAAATCTCATGACAACATGCTCAATACCAAATAATAATACCACATGAATCAAAAATAGATTCCAACAATAATTTTCAGATTCCAATGAATTTAGCAATTCAAATATGAGTCAATAATTATAGAAAAACAACGGGAATAACTCTCGCAAGATTAGGGAACAAATTGTGTAAAACCCCATACCTTAAACCACCAAAAATAATCAACATAATTCTGCCCAGAAATCACAGAATAAGCCATCAAAATCTGCTCCAAGAATCATAAAAAACTCCTCCAAGAATCAACACCAAAATAACCACCAAGAACACCTCAAAACCTAAGGTTGAATGCATAAATTAAAGGGCTTGTTTGTGTATAAAAAGAGAGGAAATAAAAATATGTTTGCTCCATATTTTTGTACCAAAAGATGCTTCAAAAATAGTCACCCACGACCCCTTTAAATAAGGAAAAAATAATAGAGTTGTAACCAAAATAAACACTCAAAACTGCTTGCAGCGCACGTTTTCTCTGGCCATCGATCGATCTATGAAAATCATCGATCGATCGATCATGCCTAAAATCTGACGGTTTCCTTAAAAATTCCATAAGGCAAAATTTAAAAAAATTCATATAAAATCCGTTTTAAATCCAATTTCAATTCCGCTTGAAGTTTTATTCTTCTAAAATCATAACCAACATATTTGAGCAATAAAATTAATTTTATCTCAAAATTTATTTTTCCTCTTTATTTTGAAAATACCCCAAAAATTATGCGGGTTGTTACACTTCCCCACTAACAATGGAATTTCGCCCTCGAAATTTGCCGAGAGCTAAACTCTAAAAAAACCAGGCCAATAATCTCCAAAAATAAACTCGTCACCAAAAATAAATTCCTCACATCTAATCTAGATGCTTAACACGAAACGATCAACTAAAGATTCTATCTCCAAAAATATGCACCACAAAAATGCAGTAAACCCAAAACCCAAGACCCGAGGGTGGTCGTATACCTAAGCTCTGATACCATTCTGTAACACCCCACCCGCCCAGGGAGAGCGAACGGAGCGCCGCTATCGATAAAACTAATCAAATCCACAAATAACAAGGTATAGAGCATCTAAATCCCATATAGAAAAGAAAGCACTAATCTCAATCTCTTCAAATAAATATAACAATTCTCTCGAAATAATTACAACAATCTAACTATCTCGAAAATAAATAAATCTCCAAATGCTCTATACATAAAAATAAATGCAATTCTTCTCATATGTATTCTCCAACAATCTTTCCAAAATAATCAACGCTAAAATCCATCTCCAAAAATCCCAAGCGACCAAAATCTGCGTTGACCTGCCACTAAAAGAAAATATGGGGAAGTACACAATATGATAAGAAAGATGCTCAACAAATATTAGCGGTGAATAAAACGTAACAATATGAATACGAATATACAAATCAAATGTAAATCTCATAAGCAATTATATCAATATAATTTCTCAACAACACATTAACGGGTCACCAGGCCTCACCATCGTACCGTGCCTATGCATTTTTTTAGCATATCCAGAAAAAAGAATATTGGCGGGTGCCCAACCTCAGTGCCATATTGAAATCTCATGACAACATGCTCAACACTAAATAATAATACCACATGAATCAAAAATATATTCCAACAATAATTTTCAGATTCCAATGAATTTAGCAATTCAAATGAGTCAATAATCATAGAAAAACAAAAGGAATAACTCTCGCGAGATTAGGGAGCAAATTTTGTAAAACCCCATACCTTTAACCACAAAAAATAACTAACATAATTCTGCCCAGAAATCACAGAATAAGCCATCAAAAACTGCTCCAAGAATCATAAAAAACTCCTCCAAGAATCAACACCAAAATAACCACCAAGAACACCTCAAAACCTAAGGTTGAATGCATAAATTAAAGGGCTTGTTTGTGTATAAAAAGAGAGGAAATAAAAATATGTTTGCTCCATATTTTTGTGCCAAAAGATGCTTCAAAAATAGTCACCCACGACCCCTTTAAATAAGGAAAAAATAATAGATTTGTAACCAAAACAAACACTCAAAACTGCTTGCAGCGCATGTTTTCTCTGGCCATCGATCGATCTATGAAAATCATCGATCGATCAATCATGCCTAAAATCTGACGGTTTCCTTAAAAATTCCATAAGGCAAAATATTAAAAAATTCATATAAAATCCGTTTTAAATCCAATTTCAATTCCTCTTGAAGTTTTATTCTTTTAAAATCATAACCAACATATTTGAGCAATAAAAATAATTTTATCCCAAAATTTATTTTTCCTCTTTATTTTGAAAATACCCTAAAAATTACGCGGATTGTTACATTAGCAACACTTCTCTAGTGAGACTATCATTCCTCGAAATGACTCATTATTCATTGTACCTACCTCACCTCGGTACAAGGTTCACTTCTCCATATTACTCTTTATTCACTGTCGGCCTCTGGCCGATCCTTATGTGAATAATTCAGAAACTACATTCCTCCATTTCTGACAGACCAAAGGAACTAACGGGTATATCCACCTGTAAGATTACTCTAAGGGAAAAATTTGCTGCCCCCCCCCCCCCCCCCCCCCCCCCGCGCATAGGTGGTGACCATTATTTCCACTATTTCAACATTGCTCCTACAAGTGAAAAATTTTCCTCAAATTTTCACATCTGGGTATTTCCCATACCCTGCTCTAAGCCAAGGCTCCCGAGCCTTCTATTTCCACTGAGTAATGCTATACTGCCTTCGCATGAATTAACCTCAAATTATGGTACCTATCAGAGACCCCTTCTGAACCCTTAGCTTCACCGGTTAATTCGACTTTAATACCACTCTCTACTATAGCAGTACCTTGATGCTCATAACTACTATACTTTAGAAGTCATTGCAACAATCCTTAACAATTGCCATAAGGGGAGTGACCTCTACTGCGGTCCTAGTTCCCAACTTCTACCAGCTTCTCCAGTTAGGCCCCACCTCCTACTTCCCTCATCACGACCTTCCTTGGTTTCCCTTCCTTGCTCGGCACACGTACCTCAATTGAGCACGTAAGAGATTTTCTATAATCTTGCATAATGGTAGGAGAACGAAAACTCACAAAAGTAATCAACAATCCTAATCATAAGGCTCTATATCAAATCGAGAGCAACGCTTAAAGCGGAGTACGTCCATACAGATTCCTAAGGACACTAGAACCTGATGCTCTGATACCATTTGTGATAACCCGCCTAATAAAATACCGGGCGATCACTCCAATAACAAATTAAAACAGGAGTCGCATATGGATCATTCTTAGCATCACTGTCGGAAACCCAATTAATTACTGATAATCTATTAGGGTGGCGTCAAAATTTTAATTAATCTTGTTAAAAAAACTATACAATTTAAAATATTCACACAGTTTATGTATAAATGAAATTTAAATGAAATAAAATAACCGACCACTTGGTTTAAACATCATACAACCATATCGAATGCCGAGTAAAAGGCGGTAAAGGAATAAATAAATGCAATTGGGTTATCAGCCCAAATGTTTATACAGTACCTCCTATCTAGATTACAAGGATAGAAGTATCTATGGTAAACCTGCATGCATCCATAGCTGCTGCAGCAGACGTCTGACTCGAAGGAAGTGTCATCCAGGCGTCCCTATGTCCGGACACCTATATAATATATATATATATATATAGCAAGAGAGGAAAAAATATAGAAACGGGTCAGAGCCCGATTTGTAAAAATATTTTGCAAGTGCATAAATGCTTTATTTAAAAAAAAAAAAGAGTTTGTCTCATATTTATATTGGTATCTCACTCCCATGAGATACCCCTCACCCCTCTTCTAATAGTGCACGCCTAACGCACTCGTCTAAAACATCCTAGTTAAGCTACCCCGCCTAACTAATCTAATTCACCCGTCTGCTAGAAACCTCGACAACCCGGGTACTAAGGGCTAAGCTTCTCTCCATTCTCATCACTGCGCTAAGTTCGTGCATGGGGTGTCTCGTGAAGCGAAATACAAACAAGGAGCTTCCCCGATACACTACTACTTGGCAGTGTCAATGGTCGAGATCCATTAGGCCTTTAGTACAAAACGAATATATAAACATACTTATATAATAATATATATATCATACTCACTCTAATATACATCTTACAATATGCATTCGGATAATATCTCTCGGACTGAGGTTTACTCTATATTCATTTTTTTATAATTCACATCCGGATAGAATCTCCCGGACTGAGAATGTATCATTTTTCATTTTTATCTCTTTACTCTCATAGAGATATATATTACCTTGTTCTCATGCACAAGTAATATACTATACAGACAAGTATAATAACCATCCCAATGAGCTATAACTCGAGGATGCGCTCTCATAGTGCCGATCTAAAATTCGAGATTACTCACTATCCCACGGTACCAAGCCAGACTCTCTCAATGGACATGGTAAACAAATACACAATGGTGGAGGCGGTCATGTTCCCCCTTCAAGTGGAGTTACACACATCTCACTTGAATGCGGGACGATAATGACCTGGGGACTATACTCTCCCTGCACTTGGAGCCAGGGGATTCACCCACATCGCGCAACCTCCCTGGATCGCACTAGAGGAAATATATACTTTGGCTATTCCAACCCTATACCAAAGGAAAGCCCATGGAAATAAGTCTCTAAAATACACATATACCAATCACACACAGGTACATATATATTTGTATCATATAATATATATACTTTAATCACATAGTATATGTATACTATATATTGCTCCTCGAATATATATATAAACGGCCATAATTTCCAATCACACATATCGATGACCAATAATCCCAAAGATTCTCTCAAATAATCATATTCATGCATTCACACACTCATGATACTATACCCAAAGTATTCACTTTTAAGGGTTTATTGGATATCTCTAACTATACCAATTCACACTAAGTATATAAATATATTCCCAAATTATCATAGTAGTCTTGTAGGATTTACCCAACCATAATCGATATAATTATGTTTTCCTACACGCATAATTATATAGGCCTAAATGCCCACGGAAATTATCCCAAGGAATATTCGTCACCAAGCACCCTTAACTTAAATAGGTCGTGGATTCCATTTGCACGAACCCAATGACTACATTTCGCGCAAATAATAATCTAGAGGTCCCCACTCTATATTTAGGAACCCCTAATATTTATCTCCAAACAATTCTAGCCTTAATTCTCCCAATATCAGGTAATATTTCTAACTATCGATTTCGATCTCGGACAGCCTTCCGTAGAAAAATTATTATAAAATAAAAAATTAGAAAAATAAGCGGTCAGCGCTCGCGCGACCGTATTGAAAAGGTCTAAAATTTTCCTTTTTTGACCAAGAGCCAAATCGATTCGTCTCTAGGTCGAATCGATTCGGCAATGACGCGGGTTACTGTTCATCATCTTCTCCGATACTATTTCGGCCATTAACATACCTCCAAGCTTTTTATTACTTATTCTACCAACAAACAACAACACCCAACCATATGTACACCAAGGAAATAAGTTCTAATCCTCCTAGAATCAAGAATTAACAACTAAATTTGGTTAATTTCTAAATTTCTCCAATTTGATATTTTTCGAGTTTTATCCGATAAACCTTCCAAAAAACCCGTTTAATTCATGAGAACCTATCCCGAAAATCTTTGTGTCTACCAATTACGATATGAGATTTATGCTTAAAAGTAAATAAAGCAAGTAAACACTTGCCTCGTGGATAAAATCCGACGACCTCGAGCCTAATCCCCTAGAGTTTGGACGGAGTTTCCCCTTTTCCTCCTCTTTTCTCTCCTCCTCTCTCTTCTCTCTTTTTTTTCTCTTCTCTCCCCCTCTCCCTCCTTATATAGGGAGAAAAAGGGGTTATACCTTTTAAACCCAAAAAATGACTCGTTTACTCAATTGCGAGTCCCTATTCGTTTAAAAGTTCCCGGAGCCTAAACATTATCCCCGGATACTTTATTCTGACTATCTCAGCCATTCCGAGACCAACCGTACACTCGAAATATCCATCCGAGTTACTTGACCGCAACCCACTAATTTAACCCCACACAACTTAATGTGGTATTCCCAATAAAATATTATCATCTGTCGCTTTACCCAACTACGACGTATAATTAAAATTCTCCGACATATTTACTTAATCCCAAAAGTAAATAAAACACCCATCGACAATCATCTAATCCTTAAAAATTTCAAAAATTAATATTTCGGGAAATTCCCCAAATTTCCAATTTACCCCCAATTATGGAATTTCATTATCCTCAAAAGTACGGGTTGTTACAGTACAGACACTAGAAGAAGTAGTTTGAGCGGCATGGGGTGCGTTCGGGTAGGGAGAAGCTGCTCAGGAACCCGAGGATCAACCATTGTAGCTAGAGTATGGAGGTAATTATTTTTATCCTATGAGCATGGGGTATGTTTTAGGTGACAGTGAGGGTGTCATAATATAAAATTATTTTTACTAGAATTCGCGAGTGAGTCGAATTTAGTGGGTGCGCTGGCTGTAGCAGCCATAGTATGTAAATAAAAATTTTCGTGGGGTAGCGGAGTCCTTTGGTGTTAACCACGAGAGAGTGGAGGTGTACACTAAGAAAAGGTTTCAATTATGTGAGGGGTCGCTACTTTTGAGAATTATGTAAATAGGGTTGATGATTTTCCCAATATCGGCTAGATAGCGATGGATTCGAACTATTGTGGATAGTGGGGGTAAGTTTTGGTGTTCGCGACACCAGGGTATGAATTTTACTAGGTATCACCCGAGAGGGCGTCTAGCCAATATATATGTGTGTATAAATGTTGTATTGCATGGTGCGATAGACACATAATGATGTCTTGTGTTCTCATATTTTATCCCGGTAAGTAAGGGAGTCTACTGAAGTGAATCACGGTGGTTAGATTTATTTTCGAGTAGGGAGAGATAGCTAGGGGTTTATTTTTCACAAGAACTAGTGATAGTAAGGGCGCGGTATTTTATGTTGTCTTTTGTAGCATAAGGGTAGGCGTGTATGCTTTTGTGTTAAGAGACAAGTATTTGAGGGTACGTACTATGGACTGGGGGTCTAACAGATCTCAACGATCAACAATGTTAGGTAGTAGTGTATCGGGGGGGGGTTACTTGTTTGGATTTCGCTTTGCGAGACGTCCCACGCATAGCGCAACGTTGAAAGTGGGGAGATGTTTGGTCGTTAGTACATGGGTTGGGTACCTCGGGCATTGTATATATATGTGATATGACTACGGGTTGGAAGTTATATTATGGGTCACGGCTAGCATAGTCGGGTAACTTTCATGCGGTAAAGCAGGGGGATAGGGTGTACGGGCACCCGGGTTAATTAAGGCAAGTTTTGTGCGGTCAAGCATTAGTAAAGGGTGGGCGCACTGGTTAATTAAAATGCATAATTGTGTAACTTATAGTTAAAAGCGGGAAGGATAGATATAGCGAGATTAGAGGCGCATGACGAGAGAGTGATATTCGAGACTGGGAGCACTAGGCTCATCTTAATTTCGAGGATGAAATTCCTTTGTAAGGGGGGAAGTATGTAACACCCCGTAATTTTGAGGATTTAGTAATTAGTTATTTTTGGGAGAAAAAATATTTAAATTGTAGAAACTTCAATTTATAATTTGGAGAATTTATTTGAGTGGGAAGAATTATTTATATTTGGCGACCTTAAGTTAAATTGTTCGAATTAATGTGTGTCGCATTTTTGAGGTCAAAATTGGAGAATGTTATAAAGTATTTCGGATGACAATTTTGAGTGCGTGGTTGAGTCCGGAAGGGTCGAGATAGTCAGAAAAGAGTACCCGGGGGTAATAATTGAGTCTCGGGACATTTTTGGGCATAGCCGGGCCCACACGGGGTGATTCGGGCCCTTTTAATTAGACCCATGTGGCCAAAAATGGGATTAGGGGTTTAAACCTAATTGGAAAAATGTTGAATGACAGTTAACACAAATTCTAAACCTAGGGCTTGAGAGGGAATTTGGGGAAAGCAAATCAAGAGCTAATTGGAGATTTTTGGAGCTAAATTAAGGGACAAAAGTGAGTGTTCTTCATCAACACCTTAACTACACCAACGAATCAGACTCTACGAATAATTCCAGGCAAGTGGCTAATTGTTGTGAATTCTTAAATTGATGATAATCAATTCATATTATGGGAGGTGTAAACCAAAATTCGTTTTGGGTGGGTATTCATGTAAAAAAATTGAGTTTTCGGTAATTGATATACTTTAATGGAATTAAGGGTGAAATTTACTATGTTTATGATCTGGAATGTAGAGGTATGAATCTTATGTTAAAACCAGTAAGAATCGATGATTAATTTTTCTTAATAGGAATGAAAATCGTATTGGAGATTTGAAACCCGGATAAAACCCAAATCAGGAAAAGGTTGAAATTAATGGAATTTGATGATGAATTAAGGTCTCTAGGATGTTTAGATCCTTTTCTTATGTGGAGGTAATGTTGGTTGTGATTGGGTAAGGTTTTGGGAAGGAACAATATGCTTGAGGGTTCATCAATGGTTGAAGCAGCAAGCCGGAGAGATGAATACTTGTTTGATCGATCGATCGACCCAGGTGATCGATCGATCGACGGTCCCAGAATTTTGGCAATTCGGCCAGTTTATATATAAAGGGAAATTAATTTTAAATTTAATTTCCATGCATTATTTAAATGCTAAATAATTATGAAGCACATATTCCTAACAATTATAGGGAAAAGTAATTGGAGTTAGGGAGGATTTACGTGAGGCGCTTTATGGATAAATTTGGGGAATTTGATTCCAAATTTAATTATATACGGATTGAGGGAGCAAGTCGAGGTATATTGGTTGAGCGACGCCAAGGTGTTAAATTAATTATGGAGATAAACAAATTAATTTGGAGTCAGAATATAGACTCGGGAAATATTATGTTATGGGCCAACTGAGCGAGTCCGGGTATGTTGGTTGAGTGATACAAGGTAATAAATTAATTAAATTAGAGTCGAATCATAGACTCGGATAAATATTATATGAATTAATGTGCAAAGTATTTATATTAGAGTAGGACCATAGACTCGGGGGAAATATTATATTAATTGACGTGTGAATCAAATAAATCAGAGTCGGACCATAGACTCGGGAAGATGATAAATTATTAAGTGAGAAAATTAATTAAGTCGAGTCGGGACAAAGACTCGGAAAATTACAGGCTAGTGTTACAGGTTTTTTTTAGTACACGAAAAAGACGGGGTTTATATTATATATATACGGTGTAGTGATAGTATATATATATATATATATATATATATGCTTGTCTATATTGTGTGTGTTATTAAATATCAGTGACTAGATATTTATTTAATTTATATACTCTAGTGCTATCAAGGGAGGTTGCGCGATGTGGGTGAATCCCTTAACTTGAGGAGTAGGGTGAGTATATCCCCAGGTCATAGCGTCCAGTATATGGGTGAGGGGCTTATCTCACTTTCAAGTAAGGAATATGACCGCCTCCACTACGTTTATATTTTGGGTCAAGTTGGTGAACGATTCCAACTTCAGTACCTAGGTTATGTGAGCACACCTAGTGAGATAGCACTTTAGAGGGAATCATCCGGTGAGGGTATACTCGGAGGGATGGATGTACATATATATATGTGTGGTTGTTCTTAGTAACGGTACGTATGTAATGATAGTAAATATTATATGGGGGAAGTAATATAGTGTGTGATGTATATACTTTATATAACTTGTGTCACGGTTATATGCTATGATTTGAAAGAAATTAATTAAGTTAATTGGTGAGATAACTTATAATCCAGGAATTATTATACTCGGGTTAGAGTAGTATGGCAAGGGGGAGATTATACCAGACTAGTTGGACGGGGTAGTACAACTAGGCAGGGTTAAGGTAACCGTTAGGTGTGTACAATAGTGGAAGGATGAGAATGTCCTCAAGAGAGTGAGACACTAACTTAAATATGAAGCGCATTCATGCATTTTAAATTACTGCAGTTAATTCACTTGCTAAATATTTTCAAAATGTTTTGGGTTCTAACCCTTGCTATAAAACTATTTTCAAAACCTTTTAGGGATTCTAGGGACACGGAGCTGCGGAATATGTGAATGTTAGCAGGAGCTTGGATTAGATGCATCGTTCATTCATTCTTAGAGTAGGAATCATCTATCAGTTTCAGTTTACTTAGGGCATGTCACCCAAACTTTTCAGTACAGTTTTAAGATTTATTTATTCAGGTGTTGGATGTTTGGATTGGACTATTTACTTTGGTGGCCCATGATTTATTTGGCATGTCGTTTTATTATTTGTTCCGTTGATTTAATTCAGTTGTGTGAATGGTTTATATTTATTTCCCCATGTACTATTTGGGTTTAATTAATAAGATAAAATTTGGCACCAGCTTTTTGGAATACTAGGTGGTTTGCAAGTTTTAAAAAAGTTTTCGGCAGTGATGCTAAGGATGAACCAACTGGGATTCCTGTTTTAATTTGGTATTGGACTGATCACCCGGTATTTTGTTAGGCGGGGTGTCACAATGTCCACATTTGTCTGTTAGATAAGGAAATCTAATATTACCTCACATATAAAAGGATTAAAACTGGAAGCCACGTACTAAGAGAATTATCAAACGTTTGATTTATTTTTTCTCCAGACGGTTTTTCATGGTAAACAATTATCTGATGGATTAGATCTGTGACGAAAAATTAATTCATCATCTAAAAAATAACGAAACCAACATGACAAAATTCCTCTACAGTGCTCAGATATTATATTTGAGGCAGGTACATCTGCATCACGGCCTTTGCAGCTACAATCATCCATCCTGTTTTGTTATTCTAACGTAAAGAATGCAATGCAACAACAGATAAAATAAACTACGGGCTAGAACAACTGGGATATGCTTATTAACTCAAAATTTCACCAAAATCAGAAAGGGACATAAAATAAAAGTAAAACAAAAAGGCATCGTCATCCTTTAATTATCTCTAATATGCTTAACATCTTACAAACCTTGATTTGAAAACAAAATTGTACTATGTGAAGCTAATGTAATCTTCGTAATTTAGGCATATCAATAGGAACTACATACATATCCTTAATTATAGTTGCTCGGTCGTTATGCTAATGTCAGCTGGTTTTTTTTTGTTGAGTTTGTGCCGCATTTCAAGTGGTTTAGATGTTGAAAAGCCCCTAACTCATTTCCAGTGGGGTTGTGCCTCATTTCCAGTGTGTATATCACTCACTCAAACATGTTTGACAAACAAAAGATCAAATAAAAGTTTATTACTTTCAATATATAAATTTAAGGAACAACAGGGTGATTTAGAGAGAGTAAGCAATGAAAACCGACAAAACATTACCCCACTGGTCCATATTTATGTACTTTGTGCAAAACATAAAAAAAAATCTCAATAAGATTCAACCAATAGTTATATGTACAAAATCATGTTTACTTGTAGATACAAATGTATAATTTATTATATCGAGTATCTAAATAGAAAACTGAGAATTGGAGGTAGAGAAATTCTAATTGAATAAAACAATTCATTATAAACTGAAACTCATAAAGGACAAAATTTTACAAACAGGGAAATTGGAGGACAAAAGGTATAAATGATGTGAAATAATGGGAAGAGAAAAATATCACACAAATCAGTGAAAAGAAAATCCATCAGATTATGCCCTTGGGAATATTACCATGTATGAATAAAAAAGCATCGTATTATGAAATAAAAAATCTACAACTATACTTTGTCCAGAAACTAAAATGCAAAACACCAAGAAAAAAAATATAAAACAATGAGTAATATATATCTACAAAATAGCACAAAAAATCTCACAAATCAAACTAAGAGACAGAGTTTGTGATCGTGAGGGTGTTCTCCATGGCACATTGAGAGTGCTCTGTGTAATTCAAATAATATTTTTTGACCCGTAAGACCATCAAATATTCGTAATAGTAGAAAAGCAAATATCAATTGTAAACTCAAAGAAAAAGGTCATCCCAAAATCATAGGAACAAATTACATTATAATGTTTTTCCTCTTTTGGATGCAAACAAAACTAATTAAGAAGTTAATTTCTAAAAAGACTATGGAAAACCCTTGGAGCACAGATTAAACTATAAGAAACTTACAAACACTGTTAAGTATTTAAATGGAAAACTTAATCACACAACCAGATCCTCGATCTTTACTGCTTTCGTCATCAACAACCCAACCACTGCCACCTTTTCCACCCCAGCAGCTGCCTTCATTGGTCATAGTTTTGTCCCCAGTGTTGCCACTGATTTTATCATCCCAACAGTTGTAAGAAAAATTCCATCAATCAGCATAAGACCAATAACAAAAACTAATAGACGCATAATATTTAACCATTTAAATTAAAAATATGCATTTAAATTGAAAAGATGCACTGTGTATATTTCTTTCTTGTTGTCACAAAAAAAACACTAAACATGTGTGCTTCAAACTTATCAAACACCCACACAACATATGACACACTAAACATAGTGAGGAGTGGTTGTGCTAACATAACCAAGGAAGCAATCACGTATGCCAAATGCACGAAGGAATGCATATTTTTAGATAGTTTTATAAAGAGTGAATATGGATCTGCGTAACTTTTATTATTCATTCGTATAAAGAGTTCGTTCAAAGATAAAATGGGTGGAGACGGATCATTTAATAAAAGGTGGAGAGGGAACGTCCGATAGAGGGGTCTTAAAGGCTGTAAGCGAGAATTGTGATGATTCAAGCTCAAATCACTTTTTTCACCTGTTCAACTACCAAAGAGGGTGAAAAATATTGAAATTGGGTAATAGAAAATGATCCTGTATTTAAAAACCTTAAAGCATAAACTCAATCCAACTAACTGACCCCAATATATATATATATATATATATATATATATATATATATATATATATATATATAAGTTATCAGTGTGTTGTTTCAACATGGCCTTTTATAACATAACCTATGTACAACTAACTGATCAGTGGAGGAAGTACTTTACAAAAAATGGCCATTTTTTCAATATATGGTTAACTTTTTTTTTAATGTAAAAACCAGGCAAATGGATTCATTAGTTTTAGCAGGTAGATCATAATAGCAGGATTATAGCATTTTAAGTAGAATATCACTATGAACTGTCAGATTAGTGGATAGGTTCTGCGACAAACACCAGCAATATATAGCACAAGATGCCCTATAGTAAGTTTACATATAAGGCAGATTAGTGGATAGTTTTATACACCTATGCATCATTCCATGACATTGAGCTCTATACAATAAGGGCAAACTATATGCTCATTTAAATTAATGGTTGAAGTTGAATCTGTGAAGATTAAGAAAAAAGTGGGGAATGAGACAGGTTGTACAAATATTTGGTTTAAATATTTTTTAGAAACTTACTACCTCAATATCAGTTTGACAGTATTGAATCTACCTCGACTCTTAAATGTCCACGGTAACAAATATGTGAATTTATTTCCAGGTCATATAATTATTATGAAATTTTAACATGCAAATGTGTACATTAAGTGTTTAAGGCACATTCGAAATAGAATAGGAGGGATAATATAAATCTTTTTAGATAACTTCACAAAGTATAAAAACCGCCGAAATCATTTTAGGAGGCACCATCAAGCATGAAAGGCAAAGAGTCCCAAATTTCTTGGCACGCATAAACAATTACGGTATATGAATTGTATCCCATACTTCCAGTTTTATAAAGGGTACATCTCTAACTTTCAGCTTTCCAAATAACAGATTTATAAAGCCTATATCTCTACCATCCACGTGTCTTGTGTAAGACATGTCCGTTATTACTTTTTACTATTAAAACTACGAGCATACCTGATCTGAGCTGTGATTTGATTTTGAATCACAGTATGATGAATAAATGACTGAAGGCCATTTTCACTTCATTCCCCACCTATTAGTTGAAAAAACAAATACAAAACTGTGAGCCCTCCATTAATTAAACTGCACGAAGACAAACTCTAACATGTCCAAAGAACAATTAAAGTCTAAAATCAAAACTTCAATCCATGTCAAAAATAAAATTCCTACATAAAAAAATAGAGAATAAAAAGTATGTATGCTCAATGTATCAAGAATATCGCTAACCTGGCCTCTTTACCAAACCTAGTTACTCTTAAGGATTTAGATACATCACAGTTCCCTAATATGGCTCGTGTACCAAACCTTGTGCTCTTTAAAGGTTGTCTATAGTGTGAAAATCTAATAGATATACACTGCTACCTCCCATCCCTACTGAAACTTGAAATTTATGATTGTAAAAATTTGGATGGTTTACCAAGTTAGATCGAAGCCTGCCCACGTATTGAGGAACTAATCATATAAAATTGCTCTAGTGTAGTGCAGTTAGACATATGTAGTCCCTAAATCTATCAAGAAAAAACATGAAACATAACAGATTAAAGAAACTAAAACAAAACATAACATAAATTTGGAATGATGTAAACTCCAAACTATTATTTGTTAAGAGTGAAAGCATAGATGGCAGTCCACAACATCCACAATGCCAAACTAATATGTCATCTCATTCATTTGGTGGAATACAAAAACCAACGCATTGTAATCAACTTTGAATAAACCTCATATCAAAAAAATATAGGTTAAACTGATGCCATATAAAGTCACATTAAAGTGCAAAGAAAAAAGAATCGTTTATAATCAAATTTTAGTATTCACTTGCATATAAACTGTAAATTGAAAGCTAGCTGGAGTAAATAATGGATTATATAGCATTTTGTAGGCTTTTCAAACAATACAACAAATGCTCCTAATGCTCCACATCATGTAATATCTCAAAAATTGAGAAAAAAACCAATTATGATGAAATGAGCGAACAGGTTAAATAGGAGCAACAATAACATCATGCCCATTCATATATTAGGTATAAATGAATCAATTTAAGAAAAATAAATGTGAACACACATGCAAACCAAAAATTATAAGTGTGAATAAAAACAAAGTTAAAGGTAAATAATTTAGCACTTTATGCTTTAAAAACTATAAGCATACAAACCATAACCGAAATAATTTGCAATCAACAATCGATCAACTCAATAGTGGGCTTTTGTCAATAAAAACAATTTGGGGGATTTCTTGCTAAACATTCAATGTGATCATGGTGTATCAAAGTCAAAATCAAACTAACATTTTAAATCAAAATCATTATTTTGCATCATGTGGTCTCCAACGATCAAATAAAATACAATTTCTTACAGGAAGTATAGATATCAATGTAATCATGGTGTATTCCCAATATTGATTTCAACAACCAACATTAGAGATCCTAAATAAAGAAATAATTACAACAAAAAAAGCAGCAACCCAGATTGAGCGTCATTGAAATACATAAAAAAAAATCAATTACTCGGATTACCTCACACCTTAGGACTACGTATGCACACAAAAAAAATAATAAAAACAATATGGGGAACCTAAAGATGACCAATAAAAAAATTAATTCAAGTACTCTTCATCTACAACAATAAAAACACACTTACATAGATAAATTAGAACCTAAAGATGACCAAAAGTCAAACCTCAGAACAAAAATAATAGGGTGTTGATGCTGCATAATTAAAATATATGAAATGTGGCGGTCTCCATTCTGCATAAGATAAAATGAAAATGAATCATATGTCAAATTTCCATCTTTGTAGTCATGTTTGCATATTAATTTCGAAACCACACGTGTATACACATAAAAGCAACGAAGAACCCAAAATTGGGAAAAGCCTTAATTTTGAAACACATATATACGCATGCCTATGACATAACTCATGTCATGATATGCATTCTTACACAAACAGAAAATAGAGAACTGTTATTGTCACTCAAAACGAAAACATCGAAATATAAATTTAGAAGCAAAGAGAGTGTATACCTGATCTAAGTACCACATATACGAAGTACCAATAAGAGAGAACCGTTATTATATTAAAATCTACAAAGAAAGAATATGTATTAAAATATAGTCATGCAACACTTTCGGGTATAAAACTATGATTAAATTATAGTCAACTATATTTTCCGATAAAATAACTAAAAAAGACTGCGTATTAGCTATTACATTCCCAGTTTTATCAATTCTTGGTTAAAATAAGTCCTTCGCTGAGGTTCGAAGAAACTTTGTTCGATTTGTAGCATCGAAGGATAATGTGACAACTGTTTAAAATTATTGCCATCATTTAACTAGAATATCATTAAGCACATTCAGAAAAAGAAAATTTACCTAAAAAAGAAGAGAATTAAAATTAGACAGAAAGATTTTTTTTAACACAACAAAGATTAGCATTTAAATTCAAAGAAATAGACTAAAACATGTTACAAAAGATTAAAGAAATTCACATTTACATGATTAAAAAAAATTACATTCAACGGTGTTCCAAGCATTCAACGCTGAGCAAGAGTTAAGGCATGGTAATGAGGGAATGTGTAGGTTACAAATTTATGAAAAGTACCCCGCATATATTATTATAAAACCTAATCCTGGTCTAACTGATTTTCTATGTAGGAAGTCTTGATTGTGTCCATTATGTTGTCGCTAGCAAATACCAGTATTTTTATTTTGGATTTTTCAAATCATTCTCACAAAACATCTTAACCTATTTTTCTGATCCTTCGATGAAAAGATTCATTCCCTTCATAAAAAAATAGGAGGTAGAACTAATAAATGTATTTTTTTATTCATCCTTTGAGTTGAACACCAAATTCAAGAATTGTTTTTATCTAATATGTAGGAATAAGGAAAATGTTTTAAGATACACCAAATCCATATCGATTATTGATAGAGTGAAAAAATCTCCCATTTATTAAAATATCTCTTCTAATTCAAAATCTTGATGTAATTGTATCCTACCCGGACAGGGAATAAATGAAATATCTCATAAAATGGAAGTCATGGCCCCCTTAGGTCAGTAGCTTTTGGAAACTTGGTTGGACTATTACTCCAACTCGGTATCCCATGAAGTAACCTGAAAAATAGACATGAAGGGATTTAGATCATTATCATCAAGAGGAATATCAACAAGGTCAAGATAGATATTCTCGAAGTCCTTCATATCTAATAAGAAGGCTTTTGCATCCCTTCAAAGGTCATCATTAGAGTCTCGAAGAGCCTTTAATAATTGCTATCTAGGAAGAAAATCCTTGCACCTACTTCAAAAATATAAGAAGGATAATGAAGAATGAGTCCACTTGAGCCCTAAATATAGGAAGAAGTCCCTTATAAGGCCTTATAATCTCACTGGCCCACTTAAGCTTGTTGAAGGCAGTGTCCTAAAAAAGGATAGCGAAAGAGAGGTGGGAAAATTCATGCAACAACTCTAAAGCCTAAGTCATATTATCTAGAGTAGAGAGGTGTGTGAAAAATATAAAATTAGTTTGAGTGCCAGCTTCTAAATAGGACTTGAAGTCCTTAAAATTATTCCCCGTAAGCTGGGTGGGACTACAACAACAGTAGTGTCACCAAGAAGAGAAAAATTTTGGTGACTCATAAAATCCTCAAAAGTGTCCAAATAAAAATTATCCCGACCATGATGTTAATGTAATAAAGACCATTTGTCAAAGGTGGTAGAGAAGGATTCTCATGAGGGATTTTGGTGTTAATTCTCGTCAAGGTAAGTGTTGATGTCAAAATATGGAATTGATCCAATTTTATAATCACAGATAAAATATAGAATTGTAATGAGATAATTAAAACATAGACACTAGATTTTAAAGTGGTTCAAATGTGTAAGAAAGCCTACGTCCACTGTAATGGTATTGATTTCATAGATTACAGAAATCCAGGTACTCTTGTCAATAAGACTATCTTGAATCCGTTCTATCTTGCCTTTGATGAAAGGAATACAATGTATTTATAGTAACCCGGAGATCTGGGGTTGGAATGCCTTTTTACATTTAAGCATTTACACCCGTAGATAATGCATGTGATGGTTGGTTATATGAACCACGTGCTATACGTCCTTTGATTGTACTTCCTATGTGGTGGATTTTTATTAATATTGATGGTCTGCATTCTCCACGTCAGTTGGCATGCCTGTCGAGCAACTATCTGCTAACCAGGATTTATGCCACGTAGGGAGACACTTCTAATTGGTCCGCATAGGTGGATAATTTTGGTATCAACAGAAGCCCCCAATACTTTATTCTTGATGCTTTTGTTTAAAGGATGGAGTATATTTTCTTCATAGTTGGTCAGGGTTTGTCAACGTGTGGGACTTGTACAAATTTTCCATGTTTTGATTTTGCAATGGTATTTTTGTAAATAATTTCAAAATTAGTGAACCGCCAAAGTGTATATGGGTATTTTGCATCTTTCGTACTGTGAAGCTGTCGGAATATCAATCGTTGATGCGAAGTAATCATTTCTTGCACGATTTCCCAAGTAAACTGTAAAAGATGATATTTTTATCAAATTTTCTTTACCAAACCTTTTTCAAGTTTTCAAACTCTACTTCTTCCCCAAGTTCTTTGTTTCTGAGATTTTCTTTGCATCATTACTTCGCTTTCGTCTTCATTTTTCTCTAAGTTTTCTTCTCTCCCCTTTCATTTCGCTTTCTTTCTTTCTTTTACTGTAGCCATAGTTTATATCATTCATGTGTATTCCTTAGAATAATTTAAGAGGGAAACGAATATTCCTAATTGTGTTGAATTAGAAATGCCCATACCCCCCGTTGAGGTGTTGTCATTACCTGAAGGTCACAGTATTCCCTCTCTCTTCATTACTGAGTGTGGCTTCACATTTCCCCCCAATGTTTTTTTTTTAGAATTTTGCCAATATTTTGATGTTATCTTAACTAGGGTAGACCTTAATACTTGGAGGGTAGTAAATGGGATTCATAAGATAAATCTGATAAGTGGAACCCACATCAGCATCCCTGAGCTGATGTTCTGTTAAAAATGGGTCACTCGTGATATTACATATTATTTAAAGACTAGGTTTGTCAATAGGGCCTTAGTTGTGAATTTGTCAGACTCAACTAAGGATTGTTTTGATAATGGAGTCATTGTAAATAATTTACAGCACGCTCCTTTACAAAAAGGAGAAGTGTATGATGGGCCCAAGTACCCTCAAGTGGGTCATGGCATAGGTTGTTTAGTTTACTGTTATACTCCTCTGTTTTTGGTTACCATTTGTTTGATGATATGTTAAGCCATAATTTCTTATCTTATTTATATTTTTGCACAGTTGAGAGTAAGAATAAGAGGACGTAAATATTCGTGAGTTGAAATTCCTTTGGAGAATCCATCAAAGAATTAACGAGGAAAATCCCAGAGCTCCTTCTTATTTGCTGCAGTATAGGAGGTCTATAACTTCATTTATTGCTTGTCCCATGACTTCTACAGTTGTTGATCCCATCATTCTTGGGGAGGAACCAATCCCTACCTCCTCTGCTGAAGAATCTGTTGGTGCAGAAAAAGATTTGGGAACTTCTTCATCGTTTGAGTCTTTAAATATTTCAGGCATTCCCACCTCTCCACTTGATACCATGGGAAAGGGAAAAATCCCTGACTTGATTACTGGAACCCTGTCTCCTCCTACCAATAAATTTGCTGGGAATACTAAGAAACCAGAAAAAGTGTCCAAGGCTTCTAAGAAAGAGAAGGATACTCAAGTCATAAATCCTGAGGAAGTAAATATTGTTGATCCTCAATTTAGGAGGTTGAAGAAAGGATTGCCCAAGAAGAAAGTTTAGAAAAGCTTTGCTTCCAACTAGGAGTTGGTCGAGAAGATTCAAAAGGGCTTGACTGCTACTAAGTTATCCTCCATCGCTATTCATCCTGGTGTTTTCAGGAAGTTAATGTAGACTGGTACTCGCTCCGTTGATAGAGCAACGCTTGCCCCTTTGCTAAGGCTGAACTTGGTAAAAAATGATTGCCAAAGTTTGGCAATGGTAATCCTTTCTCCTTTTTTTAATTACCTTTTGTTTTTTTTTATGTTTTGTTTTAATGCTCTTTCTAATCTGATATTATTCTTTGTGTATTTTTTAGCAAACTTTAATCAAATGCTTGAGAAGGACGAGCTTGTTCATTCTTCTGGTGGAGAAGTTAAAGGGACCCTTGAGGGTCTGAGGAAGTCTGTTGAGGCTTCTAGGTAATTATTAGAATCTAAGCAGAAGGATTTGGATAAGGAGATACAGAAGGCTATTAATAGAGCCATTTTAGCTGAGGGAAAATTGGTCACCGCCAAAACCAATTTGATAGCTGGTGAAGAAAAGTTAGCCACTACTGAGGCCAATGTATTATCTAGTTAAAATAAGGCCAAGTTACCGAGGAGAAGTTGGCTGCAAATCAAGGTCTCATGAAAGCTGCCGAGGATAAGGATGTTGGTCTAATCTCTAAGCTAGTTGCAGAGAAGGCCAAAAATAAGAAGATTAATGAGGAATCTTTCAACAAAGGATGAGATAAAGAATTTTTAGTAACTTCTACTCAGATTGAGTTCGTGAGGAAGAATTCTTTCAAAGATGGTTGGTCGAAGGCCCTTAAGGAGGTCGGTACCCCAGCAAAGTCTGAACTATTTTTGAGGCATGATCTAGGCTTTCCTCCTAACTTGGAGGAAGAGTTTGATGATGAAGAAGGACCATTGAAGAAATTTTCCCTTCTGCCGACTAGCCTTCTGGAAGCAATGTCCAGGACAAGGAGAAGGTTTAACTCCTTTGTTCTTTTTCTTTTACTGTTAATCTATTTTGTAATAGGGCCAACACTTTGTAACACCTTGTTGGTTATTAATGAAAAACATCTCTTTATTTCTTCTACATGTGTTGTACTTATGATACTTTTTTGCTTTTCTTGCTTGGTTAGATGAACTTTTATACTTGTGTCATTTTGGCTCAGCGGTCATGCTCGTTTGCTTACACTTGTAATTTTCAGTTTGATACTAGGAAGCAAGCAATATTTTTTGCTGAATTTGACTTACTCAAGAGGATTAGATATCTCTTGGAAGTTGGCTATATTCCTTTAACTGAAGAGGACTTGGTCGGCTTTCTTAGGCCAGAAGTATCTAGTCAAGTAAAAGAGTTATATATTAACCTCCATTATTTGTTGGACAGGGCTGTAGAAAATAATGCAGCTTATTACGATATGATTAAAGATTTGTAAGAAGATCACAAGTTTACTTTGATTTTGCACCATATTGACTATGAAGCCAAGTACAAACTTTGAGTTAAGGTTGGGGCTTTGAGAAGAAGCTTGTACAGTATGCTTTTATTTATAAAAGAAAAGAGTTCCTTTTGAACCGAGAAGTAGATGAGGCTAGGGAAATTGCTAAGCTTCTTGAGGAGGAGAATAATAAACTCATAAATTGGTTGGATATTATGAAATAATCTTCTAGTAGTGATACCAATGAAGGGGTATCTTTTTTGGAGACTAAGAATGCCAGGATGGTGGAGGAACTTGAAGGTCTGAAGAAATCCAAGCCTGGATAAACTTCCAGATAGCAAAGGATGAGTTGACAGACTATTGATGAGGCCATGACTAAGAAAACATTAGCCGGCGAATCTACCCAACTGCAAACTAAGAGTCAAGATATTGTTGATTTGTCTACAAAACTGGAATTTTAGGATAAGGCCATTGCCGAACAATCTGTGCAGTTGACGTGAAGAGTGATGTTCGGAAAAAACATCAACCTCAAGTTATAAGGTTAACCTTTCATTTTCACAAACAACCCAGAGAGGTTTGCATGGAAGTCTACAACGAATATCTTGGCCATGTTGATGATAACCATGCCCAAATCCATCGCGACGGTTATAAGTGAGGGAGGACCAACTGCTTGACTTTGTTGAAGCATGATAGTAACATCAAGATATGGTACTGGAATGATCCTGGTATGCTTGATTGTGATAATTCTCCTTTTAATTTAGACATATTATGGATCCCTGCTCATGCTATTCCTCAGTGCTTGATCACTAAATATTTGGGAGATTATGGTTTACATGATGTTCATGAAATAGTTCATCTACCTTATCTGATCATTCCGCCAAACAACAACAACTCGATAATGCTATGAGATTTCAACTTTATTAATTCCCCTTATACTCTGAATAATCCTCCAACTGGAATGGAGAGAGTGCAAACTCATCCAACTTCCAAAGCTTAAGGAAAACATCATGTTGAATAGCTTTTTTGTATTTTGTTATTTGAATGTAATACAATCAATTTATGAATATAAATATATATTTTTATGTTGTCAACTCTTGATTACTTAATCAATCAATCAACGTAGTTATTGTCTATTAATGAACAATTAAACTGTAATTGTAAGGTCATATATTCTACTAATGCACTTAGATTTATTGATTCAAGTTTTAGCATTAATTATTAATGGTGACCAAATGTATGAGGAATATATGTTTGTATTCCAATGATTAGGAATGTTTACATGTCTCTCTGCATTTAACTTAGTTGGGTAAAACTTATTTGTAACTTTTGAGTTGTACATGAAGTTTTACAGACTTTTTGTTCTTGACTTGTCAATAACGAAGTCATACATGAAGTAAAATGTTGTGGCCGACCAAGTATTCTATAAGTAACTTAGTTGGACAGTGCTTCTCATTTATGACTTCTTAATACAGAGTCATACACGAAGTAATGATTACTTCTTATACATACGAAGTCATACATGAAGTTTATTCTTGGGCAAATAACGATTATGCCTTAAGCTGTTGGTGCATATGGAATTTGATAAATTCAACATGATTAAGTGTGTTTTGCTGATCAGCAGATCAATAGATAAGTTTAGGCAGATCGATAGATAAGTTTAACCTGATTAAGTATATATGTGTTGTTGATCGATAAGAGATGAAGACCAAGAGACATGTTTACTTGTTATTTCTGGGGGATGTATATCACCGTACTCCGGAAAAAAAACAAAAAAATCAAAAAAAATTGAAGGACTGAAAGCAAAAGTTTATTGAAACTTGAATAATAGTTATCTTGAACATAAAACAAAAGAAGTAAAATTCTAACAATCCCTTAAATCAGTGATAATACTTTCGAAGGTATTCGTTGTTCCAAGAGTTTTTGAATTCGTCACCGTCCAAGGTCTCAAGTCGATATGTTCCTGGTCGGATGACTGCTGAGATGCGATATGGGCCATGCCAATTAGCTTTAAGATTATTTCTCGTTTGGATGACCTTGTTGAGGACATAGTCACCTTCTTTTAAGTTGGTCAATTTAATCCATTTTTTATAGAAGCGAGTTATCCTATGTTGGTACGCAGCATTTCTCAGAGCAGCATCTTCTCGAACTTCTTCCAATATATCTAAATTCAATTGTCGCATTAAATCACTGGTTGGATTATCAAAATTCAGGACCCTATGATTTGGTAGGCCTAGATCGGCTGGCACCGTAGCTTCTATTCCAAATGTAAGCATGTAAGGTGTCTCTCCAATTACTGTTCTCGGCGTTGTCTTGTAAGCCCAGAGAACATAATGCAATTCATTGATCCAGTTACCTTTAGCAACATCAAGCCTCTTTTTTATTCCATTAAGCAAAGTTCTATTTGTAACTTTCGTTTGACTATTGCTTTGTGGATAGCCTGATGCAGAATGGAGCTTTTAAATTTTGGAACTGACAAAATATGCTTCAAACTCATCGTTGTCAACTTGGGCTCCATGGTTCGTAATAAAGGCATAGGGTAGCCCATATCTGTATATTATGTTCTTCCAAATGAACTGATACACTTTCTCATATGGCATCTCAATTAACGGCTCTGCTTCCACCCATTTTGTGAAGTAGTCAACTGCAATGACCAAATATTTAAACCTGCCTTTGATGGTCGGTAGTGGGACGACTAAGTCAATGCCCCAAATAGATAAGGGCCAAGGCAAAGTTATTGGGCCTAAATCAGTGCTGGGTTCTTTGTAAATTATGTAGAACTTCTAGCATTTGTCATATTTTATTAAAAAGGCTTTACAGTCTGCCCTTATATTCGACTAGTAGTATCCCTGAGTGTTGATCCTTTGGAAAAGAGACCAACCAACTGAGTGAGCTCCACATGAACCTCCACGAACTTCTTTGATCAATTACTCCACCTCTATTGGATGAACACATAGTAGCAAGGAGATCGTTAATCCCATTATGTATAAAATCCTTTTGCCTAACACATATCTTGTTGTATTAAATCGGAGCGTTTTGGCCTCTTTGGGATCGAGTTATAGTATTTCATCTTCAATATAGGCTTTTATTGGGTCCATCCAGGAAGGACACAAAACTAAAATAATGAAATTAATGATTAAGTCATCACCAATGCTTCGGTTAACCAAGATTTTTATTGGGATTGTTCTCCTAAGCTCAATTCTTGTTGTTGATGCTAGCCGAGCAAGGGCATAAGCTCAGGCATTTTCTATTCTTGGTATCCTATTTATTTATACGACGAGAAACTTTAAAATAACTTACATGTCTTTGGCAAGGTATCTAGCCATCAACTCTCCTTTGACTCCATATAAATGAACCACTTGGTTGACCACCAACTGTGAATAACTGTGCGCCACTACTTGCTCGGTGCCTAATGAATGGGCCAAATTTAATCCAATTATCAAAGCTTCGTATTTTGTCTCGTTGTTTAATGCTTTGAATTGAAACATAAGTGCATACTCAATATCAATATCATCAGGAGTATTACGTAAAGTACCTGCTCCACTGCCAGTCACACATAAAGATCCATTCACGTAAAAATTTCACAAGGGATATCATCAGTGAAGATTTATTTAGACACAATATAATGGTGGAATATTTTCTTACTCTCCTATGCATATTTCTGATCCATTTCCTAGGTTCTGGATGATTCAGGTTGATTGACTGCAACTTCGGCGTGCTTTTATGTGGCGCTCTCTTTCATAGAAGTCTGCTCGACAGGCAAGTGTTGTTGATCGAGAACATCTAGATAGGTGAACTCATAAATAAAATTCTCCAAAGCTTGGCCTTTTAATGAAGACCTTGGTTCGTAGATAATATCATATTCTCCTAGTTCTACTACCCAGTACACTAATTTTCCAAACTTTTCAGGTTTTTGGAGTTTTTATCGAAGAGGTAGATCGATATACACAATTATAGTGTGTGCTTGGAAATAGGTCTTCACATGCCTTAAGGCTTCAATGAGTGCTAAAAATAACTTTTCCAAGTGTGGATAGCTGATCTCGGTTCCCCTGAATGCTTTGCTGGTGTAGTAAACTAGTTTTTGGATCCTATTATCCAATTTAACCAAGGTCGATCTAACTGCAGATTAAAAAATAGCTAGGTGTAAGTACAATTTCTCTCTCAAACCTTGTCGGGATAGAAAAGGTGGTGATCCCAGGTAGGTCTTTAATTCTTGAAATGCTTCGTCACATTCTTCATTCCACTCAAAAGTCTTTCTCAACACCTTGAAGAACAGTAAGCATATATCCATTGCTCGGGAAACAAATCAATTTAAGGTTGTCACTCTACTAGTGAGCCTTTGTACATCTTTCTTGCAAGTCTGCGATTGCATTTCTATCAAAGATTTTATTTTTATTAGATTAGCTTCAATTCTCCATCGATTAACTATGAAGCCGGGAAACATTCCTTCCTGTAGCCCAAATAGACACTTGGTCAAATTCAACTTAATCTAATGCTTTTCATGTTGGTCAAATATCTTACTGAGATCATTGATATGATTTGATTCCTTCTTGATTTTTATTAACATATCTTCCACATAAACCTCCATGTTCTTACCTATCTACTCTGCGAACACCTTATTAACTAACCTCTGGTATGTCGCTCCAGTGTTTTTTAGCCCAAAAGGCATTACATTATAGTAATAAGTTCCTCGGTTGGTGATAAAGGTTGTACTTTCCCTATCTTTAGGTTTCATCTTTATCTGGTTATACCCAGAATAAGTATCTATGAAGCTTAAAAGCTCATGTCCAGACCTTGCGTCCATCAATTGATCAATTCTAGGAAGGGGAAAATGGTCTTTTAAACGGGCTTTATTTAGATCGGTGAAATCCATACACATCCTCCACTTATCATTTTTCTTTTTTACCATCACAACGTTGGCCAACCAGGCTCGATATTTCACGACCTCAATGAATTGGGATTTTTAAAGTTTCTCCACTTCTTCCTGAATAGCTTGATTCTGCTCCAAACTGAAAACTCTATGTCTCTGCTTGATTGGCTAGGCATCCTTATTGATGTTGAGCTTATAGAAGAGGAAGTTGGGGTCAATTCCAGGCATATCGTCATGGCTTCAAGCACATACATTGATCTAGTGCCTTAGTAACATAATCAATTCATGTTTAAGGATTAGATCCAGTGTTGAGTCAATCTGCGTAGTCCTCTCTGGTTTATTATCGTCCAGGATAACGCTTTCGGTAGCTTCCACAATCTGCCCTTTGACTAACTCTGTCTCATCTAGAGGATCTAAAATTTTAACTTCAAAGTCACTATTGGGCTCAGTGATATCTACCTGATAAGCGGTGGTCTTTTTATTTAACTCAATTAAGTGTTCTTGCTCGGCTGATGAGTAGTAGCACTTTCTAGCCACCTTTTGGTCACCTTTTACAACACCCATCCCAAAATTAGTTGGAAACTTCAAGCATTGATGGACTGTTGATGGTACAACTTCAAACTTCTTCAATCCTACCCTGAAAACCCTATTAATAATCTGTGGTAAGGTTCTAGTTGGTGTGGTAAGGTTCTAGTGTGTTGAGATTCAAATCCAAACTCTGAAAGCAAAAGTAAAATATAATATCTACCGAGCTTCCATTATCAATCAATACCATGGCGATGATGACATCTTAGATCCTAAATTTGATGACTAATGGATCATCGTGGGGATAAAGTACCCCAGAGAGGTCATTCTTAGAGAAGCCGATTACCAATTTATCTTTGTTGACCTTCTTAGGCCAATCATCTTCGTTCAGATTGATTATCTGGATATAAGAACAGGCGTGGGCCTCATTCAAGTAGGTATTTCTCTCGGCAGTGTAATCTCCTCCACCTGCATCGCCACCTGTAATTACATGATAATCACATGAGCCAAAACTTATCATAGCTACCTCACGCTCTGGTTGCTTAGGCTTCTTCGGTAAGTCGAAATTATCTTTATAACCATCTTCATGATTTCTCTTTCCGTCATCTCTGGGCTTGCATGAAGAATTTGACCTTCCCCATGCTTCTCTGCCTTCTCGCCGATCAACAAATTTATTCGGTTCTCCTTGGAGAAAAAGAGATTCAACTTCATTCTTCAAAGAAATATAGTTATCTGTTGTATGGCCATGATCCTTATGGAACTCACAATATTTAGATTTGTCTCTCCTATTAGGAGGTTCCCTCAATCTTTTAGGCCATCGCAAATCCTTATTATATTTGATTTCCTTTAGGATATGGTGAATGTTAACAGTCAATAGAGTATAAGCTCCATAATTTTTTAGCTTGTCATCCTTCTTAGGCTTCTACTCCTTCTGCTCCTTTTGATCCTTTTTATCAGGCTTAGTGGATGGACTCTATTTTGCTGCCATTGCTTCCTCGTCATTCATGATTGTTCCTGCCTTAGCCATGAGTTCAGTTATGGTTTTAGGAGGATCTTTGACCAGAGCATAATACAATTTCTCGAGAAGCAATCCACTCATGAGAGCGATAATGGATATTTTTTCTTCGTAGTCAATCACTTTCAATTTCTACTTATTAAAATGTGTGATGTATTCCCTGGTTATTTCCCATCCTCGCTGCATTACACTCAAGAGGTGAGCCACTCTCTTCACTGGCTTGGATCCAAAATAGAAATAGTTAATAAACAACTCGATAAGTTGGTTGAAGTTAGTAATTTATCCTCGGGGAAAGTTATTATACCATATTTGGGCAGATTCTGTAATGGTACTTGAGAACGCTCGACATCTCATCTCATCGGGGACTGAATAAATATTAGTGGCAGCTTGAGATTGCTCAATGTGAAGAACTGGATCAATTTTGCCATCATATTTGGGGGTGACTATAGGAGCTTTAAACTTAGATGGATTTGAAAAATCCACAATCACCTGAATGAAAGGGGATCCTTTAACGAAACTCTGCTACAAGGGATTCTTTGCTTTTGTCATTTCTCCCAGCCAATCTTCCAATCGCTGGATTGATTACTTACATAACGGATTTCCTGCATCAGCTTTATGCAAAGTACCCCGGCTTTCCCGACTATGTGTATGCACTGATATTTCTTCCTGAGAAGTCTTCTCGGTGTTCACAGATCGCCGGACGCTTGATCTTGACTTGACTGAGGCTTCACGGTGGTCGGTTAGATGTTGAGTGTTCTTGGATAACGCTCTAGGAGTATTTCTAATTGCTCGGGGTCCAAAACGATCAAAAGGCGAAGCTATGCTCAGTTTTTTCAGGATGCTTGATTTTTTAGGAGAGAAAGAATGGCTATTATAGATACCTGAGGCTCTAATTGATGAACTGAAACCAGGGTGATAAGTCATATCATGAGATGATCTAAATAGTTGTGTCGGCTATGCCTGGGAGGTGGAGGTGACATTTATCTCCTTGGTGATGGAATTGCTTGTTGTTTGGATAGGGATGGATATCTGGCTTGTATTGATTGCGCTAATTATCTCATTGTTTCCTTTATAGCATCTTGACCCCTAGCAATACTGGTAAGAATCCCATTTAGGTCAGCTGCTGTAGGCGGAGCAGATAAAATGGTTGAGTTGCCTTCGTTCCTCGCACTGGGCTCTCGATCATTCATTGTTCCTTGACTAAGGATGCACGAGATTAAGAACGACGATTAGACAGACGTTCCCACAGACGGCACCAATCTGTTGATCCAAAAAAATAAACTTGATCCAATTTTATAATCATAGATAAATTATAACATTGTAATGAGATAATTAAAAGAGAGACACGAGATTTTAAAGTGGTTTGGTTGTGTAAGAAAGCCTACGTCCACTATAATGGTATTGATTTCAGAGATTACATAAAGTCAGGTACTCTTATCAATAAGAATATCCTAAAATTGTTATATCTTGCCTTTGATGAAAGGAATACAATGTATTTATAGTGACCCGGGATTAAGGGTTGTAATGCATTTATACATTTAAGCATTTACACCCGTACATAATGAATGTCATGGTTGGTTATATGAACTATGTGCTATAAGTTCTTTGGTTGTACTTTCTATATGGTGGTTTTTTATTTATATTGATGGCCTGCATTCTCCACGTTGGTTAGCATGCCTACCGAGTAATTATCTGCTGACCAGGATTTATGCCACGTAGGAAGGCACTTGTCCACTTCTGATTGGTCCACACAGGTGAATAATTTATAGTATCAACAGTAATAATCTCTAAAAGAGGAAGATCATGAACAGAGCCAAGCAGTCACTAGACTGATGTCCACACTTTTGGAGGCTTCAAAAGTATAGTAAGGAGCAACCTTTCATGTCCAAATGGTTTCAACTTTAGAAGTTTAGGATGTTGAGGGATAAACTACATGGGGCTGGTAAGTGATGGAGATGAACGGTCTTCGATGAAAAAAGTCAAAGTCTATAGTATCACCAATTGATCCCAAGGCTAAATAAGAAAATAATCATAATGGGGAGGTTCAACCACAATAATAGATGCCAGAATGATAGCCGCCCTACAATCACCAACTTGAGGGTTTTCCACACCCTTAGGGTTGTCTTCCACAGAAGGTTATGGAGTAGGATAAACAGAAGAATCCCATTAATAAAAGGGTCTGACCCTAGAGTGCATGGTATTTGTAACAGTGAACTCAATAATATTGGAACTTTAAGAAGATTTGTCATTAGAAGGAGCCAAGATAAGGACCTCAAACTCGTTCAAAGTCTACTCCAAAAGGTCTGGGAACATGGAACACTATGATATGTAGAAGGATCATGTAAAACACTTTTGGGAGATGAAGGAGGTGATAGAGAATCATAATAATCTTCGTGATGGTAAGAGTCGTAAGACATGATGACTGGACAAAATTAGTTGAACAAAAATTGAAAAGCAACAAGACGAGAGGAAATGCATCGAAAATTCAAAAGCTCGACTGATGAGAATCAATTAAGTCTCTAAAAGATCTCTAAAAAGATGAGTGTCGCTTCCAAAGTTTTATTATTATCACTAATTCCAACACATGGGAATACCATTATTTAAAACTAAGGAAATGTGGAAGTTTAACAGGAAAGAGAAACAGTCCACTGGTTATCTTTTTTTTTAAAATAAACTAGTGTGGGGGGTATGTTTACATCATATTGTAACACCCCGCCCGCCCGGGGAGAGCGAACGGAGCGCTAATGCGATAAAATAAATCCAAATCCACAAGTGACAAGGTATAGAGCATCTAAATAAACCCACAATAATATAAATCCACTAATCTCAATTCTTCAAATACAACAATAATCTCTCTAAATAATACAACTATCTATCTCGAAATAAAATGCTCTATACAACAACAATATATACAAATCTTCTCTCTCGAATATTCTTCCCAAAATATCCAAGCTAAAAAAAAATCTCCAATTAATCCATAGCGTTCCAATCCACGCTAACCTGCCAACTAAAGAAAATATGGGGAAGTACACAATACGACAGGAAAGATGCTCAACAAATATATTAACGGTGAATAAAACGTAACAACAAGAGTACGAATATTCAAATCAAAATGCAAATCTCAATAGCATTTCATCATTATAATTTCTCAACAACACTTTAACCGGGTCACCAGGCCTCACCACATCCGTATATGCTTTATCAAGCCATAGCCCGGGAAACACGAATTTTGGCGGGTGCCCAACATCCGTGCCATATTAAAATCTCATGACAACGTGCTCATCAACAATATAATGATACCACATGAATCAAAATAATTTCAACAATTATTTTCCAGATTTCAATGAATTTATCAATTCAAATATGAGTTCAATTAACAAGAATTCAAAGAGCATGACACTCGCAAGATTTAAGGAGCATATTGTGTAAAACCCCATACCTCAAACCATGATGAGAAACCAATGATCACATCCTCAAGATCAACACAAAAGATCTACAAAAGCTCCTCCAACAAAATAGCCCCAAGAACACCTCTAATCTAAGGTTGGAACTCAAAAATCTCAAGGGCCAAAGTATAATTAAAAAGAAGAGGAATATAAAATATATTTGCTGCCAAAATTTGTACCAAAAGTATGTTAAAAGGCTTGCCCACGACTTCCTTTTATAATGAAAAGAAATGAAGAGTTGGAATCCAAAAGACTTATTTAAATAAGGCAAAGAAATGAAGAGTTTGAAATCAAAACAACTATTGAAAATTACTTAATGATCGCCAACTTAGAATTCCAAGAGTTAAAAACATTTAAAAAATCATTTAAAAATCCGTTTTAACTTCGTTTTCGAAACCGTTTGAAATTCTCGCCTTTAAAAATAATAACCAACATATTTGAGCAATAAAAATAATTTTATCAAAAACTTTATTTTCCTCCATTTTCCAAAAATTAATTAAAATAGCCCAAAATTACGCGGGTTGTTACACTTCCCCACTAACAATGGAATTTCGCCCTCGAAATTCGCCGAATGCCTAACTCTCAAAATCAGGCCAACAATCTCCAAAATAATCTCGTCTCCAAAAATATATTCCTCACATCTAATCTCGAAACTTATCACGAATATCACCTAAAATTTGCTATCTCCAAAAATTGCTAACCAGCCCAAAACCAAAGCCCCGAGGGTTGTCGTATACCTAAGCTCTGATACCATTTGTAACACCCCGCCCGCCCGGGGAGAGCGAACGGAGCGCTAATGTGATAAAATAAATCCAAATCCACAAGTGACAAGGTATAGAGCATCTAAATAAACCCACAATAATATAAATCCACTAATCTCAATTCTTCAAATACAACAATAATCTCTCTAAATAATACAACTATCTATCTCGAAATAAAATGCTCTATACAACAACAATATATACAAATCTTCTCTCTCGAATATTCTTCCCAAAATATCCAAGCTAAAAAAAAATCTCCAATTAATCCATAGCGTTCCAATCCACGCTAACCTGCCAACTAAAGAAAATATGGGGAAGTACACAATACGACAGGAAAGATGCTCAACAAATATATTAACGGTGAATAAAACGTAACAACAAGAGTACGAATATTCAAATCAAAATGCAAATCTCAATAGCATTTCATCATTATAATTTCTCAACAACACTTTAACCGGGTCACCAGGCCTCACCACATCCGTATATGCTTTATCAAGCCATAGCCCGGGAAACACGAATTTTGGCGGGTGCCCAACATCCGTGCCATATTAAAATCTCATGACAACGTGCTCATCAACAATATAATGATACCACATGAATCAAAATAATTTCAACAATTATTTTCCAGATTTTAATGAATTTATCAATTCAAATATGAGTTCAATTAACAAGAATTCAAAGAGAATGACACTCGCGAGATTTAAGGAGCATATTGTGTAAAACCCCATACCTCAAACCATGATGAGAAACCAATGATCACATCCTCAAGATCAACACAAAAGATCTACAAAAGCTCCTCCAACAAAATAGCCCCAAGAACACCTCTAATCTAAGGTTGGAACTCAAAAATCTCAAGGGCCAAAGTATAATTAAAAAGAAGAGGAATATAAAATATATTTGCTGCCAAAATTTGTACCAAAAGTATGTTAAAAGGCTTGCCCACGACTTCCTTTTATAATGAAAAGAAATGAAGAGTTGGAATCCAAAAGACTTATTTAAATAAGGCAAAGAAATGAAGAGTTTGAAATCAAAACAACTCTTGAAAATTACTTAATGATCGCCGACTTAGAATTCCAAGAGTTAAAAACATTTAAAAAATCATTTTAAAATCCGTTTTAACTTCGTTTTCGAAACCGTTTGAAATTCTCGCCTTTAAAAATAATAACCAACATATTTGAGCAATAAAAATAATTTTATCAAAAACTTTATTTTCCTCCATTTTCCAAAAATTAATTAAAATAGCCCAAAATTACGCGGGTTGTTACACATATCTACATGGCTAATGTATTAGTGACACGTGAAAAATAAATGAGAGGAAAATATCATGATTAGAATGGCTAAATGGAAAACTAGTGATCACGTACATGCAAAGACACCTGGTTGCCTAGGGAAGATATACAAGGAAATAAACACTTATATATAGTTACCAAAAGAGAGTAGTCACACGTGTGGTTACGCACGCTCTTTGGGATTCAAAAACAAACTCCCCGATAGTTATTTGACAAAAATAGTTACAAGTTGAAGAGCATTAAATAAGCATTTGGCGGACAGAATTAGAGGAGGACTCTATAAAGAAAAATGCTATACTTTACCTTCAAAGTTTAATAGTTTATTTTTACTTTTATCAGTCTATTTCTTCTTCAAATTGGCTTGTAAGGTTATATTCATTTTCTTATTTCAATTGTTCTATAACTTTCAATTGAATTTACAATTTAGTATGCAATTTAACTTCAAGTTCCCAGCATTTTAATTTGGTTATTTTATTGTTGAATTGTTTTACATTCCTTTAATTTCCAAGTGTATTGTTGTCCTTTTCGTTAATCCTATTTGTTGATCTTCAACTCCAATTTCCTATTATTAGTTTGTAGTTTACTTTAGTCTTAAAATAAAAATAAAAAACAACTTAGCACTTTCCAAAAACAAATATTAATTAAGACATTTGAATGTAGCATAATTGTTTGATAATTTGTTGGCTATATATAATCAATTTTGATTGGAAAGACTCATAATGCTTGCCCGACATGCTCGCCAAATCCCCTCAAATAAAGCCACCAAAAAACACCTGTAAGGGGATCAAGTATAACAATCATATGGATAGTAATGGATTAAAGAACATGATTTATTACGATTAGTCTACTACCAGGGGAAATAAGTTTTCCTTTCTAACTATTTAACTGTTTTATAATCTTTAGAACCATATCTCCAAAAAGACTTTTATGTTTTCTCTCGCGGTATAGAGGATATCCAATGTAATTGATAGGAAAGTGTTTCCTGGCATAACCAGTGGTATTAGACATACTCTAAACTCTATTTTGAGCAATCTTATCAAAAACTAAAATACAACTATTCCCTATATTGATCACATGACCAAAGGCGTGTTCATATATCTTAATGAACTGAGTAAAATTTTGAAGGGATTAATTACAATCATCAGTAAAAATTGAGACTTCATCGTTGTATCTAAGGTGGGATACAACTGGAGTAACAATAGGAGTATCAAAAGGTCTAACAATTCCACCTTCATCATAGACTTCAATCTTCTACTGATCACCCTGTCTAAGACCCCTCCCTAATTTAATGAAACCTTTAGCTTCCCCGTTGATAATAATTGAGAACTACCTAGTTTGAAAGACATCTCAATATCATAGCAATCCATCTCTCACAAAAACCAAATCTTCTAAAACTTGAATAAAAAATAAGCAAGGGATTTTATCATATGCCTTGTCGAATCCAATTTAAAAGCAACACGTTCACCTCTATATTTTGAATTTAAAATGTGAATCATCTCTCGAGCAAGGAGAATGTTCTCAATAATACAATTATCTTTCACAAATTGACTTTGCCCTTCTAATATAATTGTAGGTAATATTCTAGCAAGTCTGATAGTCAACAACTCACTAACAATTTTATTTAGAAAATTACATAAGATGGTGTGTCTCTCAAATCATTTAAAGAAACACGAGGGTTCAACTTGGGGATCAAATTACTGAGAGTAGAAGTTACTGATCTAGGCATGCATAGGAGAACTGGTGAAAAAACTTTTGATAGAAGCAAAGCAACAACATCAACCCTGTTAATATCCCAACAATGCTTAAAAACTTACCAGTAAGCCCATCATGACCAACAACACTATATGAGTCCATCCCAGGTATAATTTTTTCATCCTCTTCTGGAATGGCAATGAGATTGTTACGTTTATGTTCATTCACTAAAGTAGGAATGTTTATCTTCACTCACATACCGAGGGTTTGTACCTAATTGCTTTTGAAATTAAATCAATGCATCTTGAGTAATGTCTTGTGGCTTTTTCATCCAATTTCCATTTTCATAATGAATTATATTTATAACTATACTTTTTCTCTTAACATTGGTGATTGTGTGAAAGAATTTTGTATTCTTATCACTTTCTTTTAACATTTTAATTTAGATATCTGCCTAAATAGAATTTTTTTTCTTTAAGATGTTTATTCAAAGCAACTTCATCAATACTAAGTTGTTCTCTCTTGATGTCAGAAGAATTTAACTGAATTAAATTTTCCATACTCGTCAACAAGTCTTTAGCATTTTTAATATTTTAAAACACATTCCCAAAGTTTTCCCAATTCCATGACCTTAAATCATATTTAAGCCTTTAGTTTTGGTACATAACCAACCTATTCCATCAGCCTTTAACATCATCAAGATATATACTAACCTCAATGAGAATAGGAGAGTGTTTGAAATAGTCCTATTTATATTCTTCACCATAGTATGTCTATACTAGTTCATCTATTCAACTTGTCTCTGCCATATATGGTCATTAGTCCATGTGTATTTATTTCCAATGTATCCTATGTCAACCAAGCTATAACAAAACATGCTTTGTTAAAATCATTCATTGCCCTAACATTCACTATTTTCCCTCAATTTCTTTTTCCAACAAACCACACTATTAAAATCTCCACCCAGCCCCCGAGGCTCATCACAACCAGTAGCCAAATTCTTCAAATTATTCCAGAGATCTACCCTTTCAAATCTGGAACACTTAGCATAAACAATAGTGAGCTAAATTTTCTAGCTAGTGCTATCATGTTGCATTCCCAAAGTTAGCGATTGAATTTCATCACTAATGATCTCAAAATGAAATTTATAAGAAGAGGAAGATCCAAAATTTTCTTTAGTAGTTAGTCAAATGGACTCTTCTACTTATTGAAACCATATCAACAACTTCAATAATTGGCTCCAAAAGATCCACTACACTTATTTTATGCACATCAACTATCTTCTTTAATCTCCTAAAATAGGGTCCATTACTCACCCCTAAATATTCCACATAAGAGCATTGATCATATACTTTTTGGACGGAGAGGAGCTTTAGTACCTACTTTAATTCTGGTTATAATGCATGTAGGGGAGATTTTCTTATTCTTCTTGAATGTATCTTCTTTCTACCAATTGGAATCTGTCTTCATCAATTTTATTTCTATCATTTTTCATATTGATTATAACTCTTTTCTCGACCACCATATTATCCTCATTAGTAAGTTGGGTTTCATTTGACACAATAGAAGTCAGAATCCTTTCAGTGATAGTGAAGTTTTATTCTTTCAGAGGAGATTCGTAAAATGAATCTCCTCCTCTGGGAGATAAATGTAATTGCTTGATTAAATTTGTTGCAGAACATCCTTCTATATAATCTAGATCAACTAACTTCATAATATCTTTTTCCATATTCTCATACCTGTAGAAATAATCTCATCAACATTAGATCATTTACCAACACTAACTAACTTCACGATCTCTTTCTCCATATTTACATGGTTGGAATTGGGTACCCCAAATGCAAAACGAATAGCGAAATGTGCAAATTCATGTTGGAAAATAGTGTGTAATTATACAAATTAATATTTTGACCAAATATATATATATCGGTCAACTTTGAGCCATTATAAAAGTAGGACATGCACTTTAAACGTGGTGGGACCGAATACTTAAAAATTCCTTATAGCAAGACGGGGCACATGGTATATTCATTTATTAAAAACAGACAAATGATGAATAAAAAAATTGGTTTCAATGCCCCCCATTTATTTATGAAATAATTGGAAATATTATTAATTTTTCTGGGAGGAATTGACTGAACTGTCGCTAAAAGTTATAACTATTCGTTATAAATAGTGACTTTGTTTTAATCATCTCTAAAGGTCATGATTGTTCACCATTAGTTGTGACTGTTCATGAAAAAACGTCTCTAAAGTGACCATTAACAAAAAGACATATCTCATGAAAAGAACACTTTGTTTTCTATAAATACAAGACTTGTCTTTATTTGAAAGAGAGAAAAAATATTTTTCAATATTTTTCATTCCTAATCATATTTGAGAGAATATCAAACAGAATTGAGTCGTGGGACAAGCCCATTGAAGTACTTCTTGCTCATGTCGAGATCGTTTCATCTTGGAAGATATACACTCATTGTTTATTTTTGTCAGGAGAGAGTGTTCAACACTCAACTCGGTCATGTTCTTTGTTTGTAAGTTTTCTATTGAATTAACTTTTAATTACACAAATATAATTTGTTTTATTATTTAGTTTGACAAAACACAAAACCCATTATTTTAAATAATAATCTTAAGACAAAATGTGTACTTTTGATTTTGATATTGTTGGTGTGCTTATTATGTTATTCAATTTGTTTATACAAATTAATTTTGAACTTTTTGCTATGCATATTGTTTTGATAGTTATCATTTGAGATATTTTTATGGACAAATGAATCGTGTTAACAATTATTTGTAATTAACTATAACCCCACTACGTGAAGAGATATTGCATATATATTATACAAGTTGAAATCCCGTCCATTTTTAAACAAAAGAAGTTGCCCATTGTTTCATGCATTTGTTTGTTATGGACCACTAATCAATCATCTTGATGTCAGGGTGCTTGTTTCATTAATGATTATGATCCGATAGGATTCATAATTATATCAAGAGATAACTATATTTAAGTCCCATTTGTCGGGTCAACATTCATATAAGTTCTATTGACTTTTCAGCAATTATATAGGTCTTATTCTAACTTTTTAAGGAATTTTTTCACAATTTTACCATTTTTAAAACTAATCATCCGTATTACATAAGTGGTTGAAATTTTTTTTTTAATCTTAAAATGATCACAACTTTTGATTCACAAATCCGTTTTTCGCAAAATTACCATTTTTGAAATCTGCTCGACGAGATTTAGCAAACAAGATCCATGAAGCTTATAAAATTTCAAAAAAAACAAATTACACAAACAATAAACATTACTGTATGCACTAAAATATGAAATAGTTTTATATATATGACATTTTCACAAACAGACAGTAACATTTACTGTGGTAATATTACGCAGTATATATATATATATACGGTGGATCCAAACCCTCTTTTTTCAAAATTAGCTTATATTTAAAGGTTCGCGCTAGCGGCATCAAATCTTTACCCCCGTTGTTAGAGCTTCAACGACCATCATCAGAGCTCCGATTTGGGGTGGGTAGGGGTGGTATGTGGTGCCGCTGGCGTGAACCATTGATATTAAGAGACTTTTGAATAAATGGCTTTTAGATCCACCGGAGTGGCATGGGGTGCCACTGACACAGACCTTTGAAAATAAGAGACTATTGGATAAATGGGATTTGGATCCTCCGGAGCGCAAGTTTGGGGTGAATAGAATGTAACACCCCGTATTTCTGTGCATGTAATATTTAATCAATTCGAAAAATATTAAATTAATTGCGTATCGTAATTTAATTGAATTAATTATCGTAATATTTATTTAAATATTAATCAGATAGTGAATGGTTAATATTTAGGGAAATTTAAGTACTAAGTGAATAGTAATAATTTATTTACGTAATAATATGTATTAGTGACGTGGTATTTATTTATCTCATTCGGGAGTCGGTATAGACTAATTTGGGTGTGAGATAAGAATTTTTATAAATTAATTCGGATGTCGATTGTGAGTGCACGGTTGAGACCGGATGAGCCGAGTTAGTTAAAATGAAATACCCGTGGGAAATGTTTGGGTTTCGGGGGCATTCTGGACTAGTCGGGACTCGCATTTAAGTACACGAGTCATTTTATAATCGGCTATTACCTAATTTCGGGATTTATAAGGGGAGAACCCTCATTTATCCCACATTTCAGCCCTAGGAGAGAGAAAGAGAAGAGAGAAAGAAGAGAATAAAGAAGAAGAAGGAAAAGAGGAAGAAGAAATGGAATTTTCGGCCAAACTCCGCTGGATTTGACTCGAGGTCGTCGAATTTTATCCACGAGGCAAGTGTTTACTTGCTTTATTAATTTAGTGTGTCTATTTCTCATATTATAGTTGGTGTGTAAAACTATAAAGATTTTTGGGATGAGTTTTAGTGAATCAAAACAGGTTTTTTCGGAAGATTAACGAATAAGCCCTGGATAATATCAAATTAGAGAAATTTGGGAATTAATTGTTGGATCTGGGTTCTAGGGTGATTAGAACCCTTTTTATGTGTGTAATTATGGTTGTTTGAGGTTGGATGATGATGGGTGAGAAAATAAAAACCTTGGAGGTGTATTAAAGGATGTTTGGGATTTTCGGAGAAGAAGGTGAATAGTAACTCCGTCCTTTCCGAATCGATTCAGCTCCTGGTCAAATAGGAAAGTTGTAGATCTCTTTGATACGGTCGCGTGGGCACTGAATGAGAAGTTTTTCGATTTATTTTGGATTTATAATCATTTTTCTAAGGAAGCGGTTTCAAGATTGAAATCGTTAGCTCGAGAATTAAATCGGAAAATTTAGAGACAATTCAAATGCATTCCATTTTCTGTATGATTTGAATTAGATGCTCATTTATAGATGAGAAGAAAGGTATGGAATTTATCTTTCTAATGAGGTTTGATTGAGATCATTTGGACTTCTGTGGAGTGAGTTACGATTATTTTAGTGCAAGGTGTGAAATCTGCCAAAAATTAAAGTTGTGAGACTTTGTGATTTTTAAGAGTCTAATAGGATAAAGACTCTTGGGATTCGAATGAGAATTTTGGATGTAATTGGGATACGATCTAGTTGTGATAAGATTAATCTCTTGAATTTAAAATAAATGTTATATGCATATTATAAGTAAGTGAATACTTATGAATTGGAATAAGTAAGTGAATACTTATGAATTGGAATAAGTAAGTGAATACTTATGGAATTGAATCGAATATGTATATTCGGGATTACAGGCTAATGCTACGAGAGATAGGCATGGATAGCCAGATTTGATGATATTGTATTATGGACTAGAGAGGTTTCCGAATATTTTGGTTGAGTGATGCCATGATAATATATTAATTAATGGGGGATTGATTAATTAAAGCTTATAGCTGGAATAATTTATTATAGGATGATATAATAAATTGTTAAATATTATTTATTTGGAGTGTTCTCTTTATAGTGGAAATTTTGAGGAGTACGTCCTCAGAGATGGAAATTCGGTCCAGGTAAGCAAGTCTGGGTACATTGGTTGTGTGACACCAAAGGGAGATAATAAATCAATTAATGAGTATATTAATTAAATTAGAGTCGGACCATAGACTCGGGATTATGTTGGCTAGTGTTACGGACTCAGTACACGATAAGGCCGGGAGATTTTATATATATATATATATATGTTGTGCGATAGTGTATATATATGGTGTGTGCATATAAATATCAGTAAGTATATATTATTAATAATTAGAGTCGAAACTATAGACTCGAGATAGTATTATATTAATTAATGTGTGAATTAATTAAATTAGAGTCGGACCATAGACTCAGGGAAAATTATAGGCTAGTGTTACGGATTTTGTGCAGGGTAATGCCAGGAACTAATTATTATATATATACGATAGTGTGATAGTATATATATATTGTGTGCTCATAAATACCGGTGTCTAGGTATTTATTTAAAATTATATGCTCTAGTGATATCACGGGAGGTTGCGCGATTTGGGCGAATCCCCTAGCTTTAGGAGTAGGGCGAGTATATCCCCAGTTGATAGCGTCCATTATATGGGTGAGGGGCTTATCTCACTTTCAGGGAAGGAATATGACCGCCTCTAATGTTTATATTTTTGGCCAAGTTAGTGAGCGATTCTGACTTGGGATAACTAGGTTATGCGAGTATACCTAGTGTGATAGCACTTTAGATAATACATCTCGTGAGTTATTACTCGGGATGATGGGTTATATTTATATTCAACATATGTGTGAATGTTGTAATATGATTTTACGTGTATAATGGGATAAATAATTATATACGGGAACTTTAAATACATGGAGAAAATTGTATTATTTATATAACTAGTGAATGTTATACGGCTTTCAAGGAAAGATGATAGCATTGAGAGACTTGATCCATTTAGTTATAGCTCTGAGGGGTGGTTATTATACTTATATAGTGTGTGATATATAAGTATGGATATACTTGATGTGTATAGTATATATATATATATATAAATATATGAAATGTGAAACATATATATACGAGATAATAGATAATGGAATGTCAGATAAATTCTAAATTTCGGGAGTATAAAATTCGGAAGAAAAATAGGGATGTACGTATATAAAGATGAGAATATTATATACGAGGTTAATAACACTAAAACGTGAATAGTGTAAATAACTTGTGAAAGTTATTCATGATGAAAGGATGAATCATAAGTGAGAGATTATGACGTATAAGCTCAGGCGATAGCTTATAATATATTATAAAGGATGAATAAAGTGATATTCTCCTCTCGATAGATTTATATCCGGATTTATATGTATATGGATCATAAGTTCTAGTGAGAACTATTCACATATACGGGATGGTATTAAATGAGGATCTTTAGAAGATGGGTGAAATGAATTAGTTAGGTAGGATAGCTTAACTGAGTGGTTTTAAAAGGTATGCGATAGTTGTGCACTATTAGAAGAGGAGTGAGGGGTATCTCACGAGAGTGCGATACCAGTTTAAATTTGAGAAATTTCATATTTTAAAATATGGCAATTATGCACTTGCTAAAATATTTTCAAACTCAGCTCTGACCCGTTTCTCTAGTTTCCTCTCTTGCTATATATGTATATATATTAGGTGTCCAGACACAGGGATGCCTGGATGATGATTCTTTCGAGTCAGACGTTCGCTGCAGCAGATGTTGATGCATGTAGGTTCATTATAGACACTTATATCTTTGAGATCTAGATAGGAGGTATTGTAGAAACATTCGGTCCGATGGCCTAATTGTATTCATTTATTCTTTACCGCCTTTTAGTGCGGCATTAGATTTGTTTGTATTAAATTGTACTGAGTGTTCACTTATTTTATTTCATTTTAGTTGTTGCATATAAACTGTTATGATGGATTTATTTGAATGGTTTGGTTAAAAAGATTAGTTAATTAAATTTTGACGCCAGCCTAATAGGTTATTAGTAATTAAATTGGTTTTCGACAATGATGCTGAGAATGAACCATATGAGACTCTTGCTTTAATTTGGTATAGGATTGATCACCCAGTATTTTATTAGGCGGGGTGTCACAGGTGGTATCAGAGCATCAGGTTCTAATGTCCATAGGATCTGTACGGCTTACTGCGTTTAAAGCGTACCGTTCGATTGATATAGAGCCCTATGTTAAGGATTGTTGATTCCTATTGTGATATTTCATCCTCCTACTATTGTGTATAGTTATAGTACATTTTATACACGTTCGTGTGTGATTCACATGCCGAACAACGAAGGATGACCGGTGAGGGCCGTTGGGAGAACATAAGGAGGTGGGGCTTAGTTGGTGTCGTAAAATATATTTCGGGGATGATGACCGTAGTCGAGGTCACCCCGATTGTGTTTGAACAGTTGATGCTTCTATGTGAAGGGAGCTAAAAGAATTTGATAAATTATTCAGAGTGTAAGACTGGAAGTAATGGTTCTAATGAAACACCACGGGGAGAGACCCATGTGGGGGACCCATTTAAATGATGCAGATAATTGAATTATAACCGAGTGACAGTGAATTCAGTTAGGGTTGGTAAGGCCAGTAGTGTGTTCCTTGGGGCCAGTGGAGCTAAAGGAACAACGGGGGTTCAGTGTGGCCACAAATATAGGGGATTTTATCGAGAGATATGTTTATGTGGAGAGTGATACCACACATATTGATTTTTCCCAAAGAGAGTAAAGGGACGTGAGTATAGTGCCTAGTAGGGCAATGATTAAGATAGTTTTGGGGTTTGGTTCGGACAAGCGTGTTATGTCCGAGAACCGTTTGAACAGCCAGGGAGATAGGCAAGGTAGAAATATGAGTTGTATCCTCGGGCGAATGAGGTATATTTTGTGTGACCGAGCGAGTCATGATATTTTTATTAACACTATATTCGCGTGGGAGACGAGTTTAGTGGGCATATAGTAGGGTTACTATTAAGTATATGTTTACCATGGGGTAATAGGGCTCTCTTTTGTCTTACCCGAAGGGAAGCAGGCGTGAAAACTGAGAGGGTATATTTTATGAGATTTACTCATTTTTTAGGAGTGTTATGAAAGCATGACTTTTCCTGGGTATGGATTGGTTAGCGATGGGTGTGAACTATTACGGATAGTGATAATAAGTTTTGGTGTTCATGATACCAGGTCATGAATGACTCCTGCTAGGTGTCACCTGAGAGGGAGCCTCGTCTATATATATGTGTGTATATGTTGAATTGTGTGGTACGATAGACATATAAAAATGTCATGTGTTATTTTATTTTTCCCGGTAAGAAGGGATGTATACTGAAGCGATTCAGGGAGGTTAGAATTATTTTTGGGCGGGGAGAGATAGCTCGGGATTTATTTTGTGCAAGAACTAGTGATAGTAAGGGCGCGGTATTTTATGTTGTATTTTGTAGCATAAGAGTTGCATGTATGCTTTTGTGTTAAGAGACATGTATTTAGGGGTACGTGCTATGGACTGGGGGTCTAACAGATCTCAACGACCGACAATGTTAGGTAGTAGTGTATTGGGGGGATTTCTTGTTTGGATTTCTCTTTGCGAGACGTCCCACTCATGAAACTTAGCGCAACGTTGGAAGTGGGGCGATGTTTGGTCGTTAGTACATGGGTTGGGTACCCCAGTTATTATTCATATATGTTATATGACTACGGGTTGGAAGTTATATATATTACGGATTACGACTAGCATAGTCGGGTAACTATCGTGCGGTTAAGCACGGGGATATGGTGTTTGGGCGCCCTAGTTAATTAAAATGCATAATTGTGAAAATTTGTAATTTGAACCGGGAGAGATGGTTATAGCGATCTTAGAGGCACGGGACTAGCGAGTGATGTTCGAAGCTTGGAACACTAGGCATATCTTAAATTTCGAGGATGAAATTCCTTTATAAGGGGGGAGTATGTAACATCCCGTATTTCTGTGCATGTAATATTTAATTAATTCGAAAAATATTAAATTACTTGGGTGTCATAATTTAATTGAATTAATTATGGTAATATTTATTTAATATTAATCGGAGAGTGAATGGTTAATATTTAGGAAAATTTAAGTACTAAATGAATAGTAATAATTTATTTACGTCATAACGTGTATTAGTGACGTGGTATTTATTTATCTCAACCGGAAGTCAGTATAAACTAATTTGGGTGTGAGATAAGGATTTTTATAAATTAATTCGGATGTCAATTGTGAGTGCACGGTTAAGTCCGGATGGGCTGAGTTAGTCAAAATGAAGTACACGGGGGAAATGTTTAGGTTTCGGGGGCTTTTTGGACTGGTCGAGACTCGCATTTAAGTACACGAGTCATTTTACAATTGGGTATTCACCCAATTTCGGGATTTATAAGGGGAGAACACTCATTTCTCCCACATTTCAGCCCTAGGAGAGAGAAAGAGAAGAGACAAAGAAGAGAAGAAAGAAGAAGAAGGAAAAGAGGAAGAAGAAAGGGGATTTCCGACCAAACTTCGCGGGATTCGACTCGAGGTCGTCGGATTTTATCCACGAGGAAAGTGTTTACTTGCTTTATTAATTTAGTGTGGTTATTTCTCATATTATAGTTGGCATGTAAAACTATAAAAAAAATTGGGATGAGTTTTCCTGAATCAAAACGGGTTTTTTCAGAAGATTAACTAATAAGTCCCGAATAATATCAAATTTGAGAAATTTGGGAATAAATTGAAATTAATCGTTGGATCTGGGTTCTAGGGTGATTAGAACCATTTTTATGTGTGTACTTATGGTTGTTTGAGGTTGGATGAAGATGGGTGAGAAAATAAAAACCTTGAACGTGTATTAATGGAGGTTTGGAAGTTTTGGAGAAGAATTTGAATAGTAACTTTGTCCTTTCTGAATCGATTCGGCTAGGAAGCGAATCGATTCAGCTCTTGGTTAAAAGAGGAAAGTTGTAGATCTCTTCGATACGGTCACGTGGGCACTAACCGAGTATTTTTTCAATTTATTTTGGATTTATAACGATTTTTCTAATGAAGCAATTCGGAGATTGAAATCGTTAGCTCAGGAATTAAATCGAAAAATTTAGAGACAATTCAAATGCATTCCATTTTCTGTATCATTCGAATTAGATGCTCATTTATGGACAAAAGAAAGGTATGGAAGTTATCTTTCTAATGAGGTTTGATTGAGGTCATTTGGACTTCTGTGGAGTGAGTTATGGTTGTTTCAGTGCAAGGTGTAAAATCTGCCAAAAATTAAAATTGTGAGACTTTGTGATTTTTAAGAGTCTAATGGGATAAAGACTCTTGGGATTCGAATGAGAATTTCAAATGTAATTGGGATACGAGCTAGTTATGATAAGCTTAATATACTGAATTTAAAAGAAATCTTATATTCATATTATAAGTAAGTAAATACTTGTGTAATTGGAATACGTAAGTGAATACTTATGGAATTAAATCGAATATGCATATTCGGGATTACAGGCTAATGCTACGAGAGATAGGCATGGATAGCCAGATTTGATGATATTGTATTATGGACCAGAGAGGTGTCCGGATATTTTGGTTGAGTGATGCCATGATAATAAATTAACTAATGGGGGATTGATTAATTAAAGCTTATAGCTGGAATAATTTATTATAGGATGATATAATAAATCGTTAAATATTACTTAATTAGGAGCGTTCTCTTTATAAGGGAAATTTTGAGGAGTACGTCCTAAGAAATGGAAATTCGGGCCAGATGAACAGGTCCGGGTACATTTGTTGTGTGACACCGGGGAGATAATAAATTAATTAATGAGTTTATTAACTAAATTAGAGTCGGACCATAGACTCGGAATATGTTGGCTAGTGTTACGGACTCAGTACTCGGTAAGCCCGGGAGATTTTATATATATATATATATATATGTTGTGCGATAGTGTATATATATGGTGCGTGCATATAAATATCAGTGAGTAGATATTATTAATAATTAGAGTCGAAACTATAGACTCGAGAAAGTATTATATTAATTAATGTGTAAATTAATTAAATTAGAGTCGGACCATAGACTCGGGAAAAATTATAGGTTAGTGCTACGGATTTTGTGCACGGTAATGGCGGGAACTAATTATTATATATATATGGTAGTGTGATAGTATATATATATATATATATATATATATATAGTGTCTAGGTATTTATTTAAAATTATATGCTCTAGTGCTATCACGGGAGGTTGCGCGATGTGGGTGAATCCCCTAGCTTGAGGAGTAGGGCGAGTGTATCCCCAGGACATAGCGTCCGTTATATGGGTGAGGGGCTTATCTCACTTCCAGGGAAGGAATATGACCGCCTCCAATGTTTATATTTTTCGCCAAGTTAGTGAGCGATTCTGACTTGGAATAACTAGGTTATGCGAATATACCTAGTGTGATAGCACTTTATAGAATACATCCGGTGAGTTATTACTCGGGAGGATGGGTTATATTTATATTCAACATATGTGTGAATGTTGTAATATGGTTTTACGTATATTAGGGGAGAAATAATTATATACGGGAACTTTAAATGCATGGATAAAATTGTATTATTTATATAACTAGTGAATGTTATATGGCTTTCAAGAAAAGATGATAGCATTGAGAGACTGCATCCATTGTGAATGTTGAATGTGACTTTTAAGAGTCTAATGGGATAAAGACTCTTGGGATTCGAATGAGAATTTCGGATGTAATTGGGATACGAGCTAGTTGTTATAAGCTTAATATCCTGAATTTAAAAGAAATGTTATATTCATATTATAAGTAAGTGAATACTTTTGGAATTGGAATAAGTAAGTGAATACTTATGGAATTAAATCGAATATGTATATTCGGGATTACTGGCTAATGCTACGAGAGATAGGCATGGATAGCCAGATTTGATGATAATGTATTACGGACCAGAGAGGTGTACGGATATTTTGGTTGAGTGATGCCATGATAATAGATTAATTAATGGGGGATTGATTAATTAAAGCTTATAGCTGTAATAATTTATTATAGGATGATATAATAAATTGTTAAATATTATTTAATTAGGAGCGTTCTCTTTATAATGGAAATTTTGAGGAGTACGTCCTAAGAGATGAAAATTCGGGCCAGGTGAGCAAGTCTGGGTACATTGGTTGTGTCACACCAGGGGAGATAATAAATTAATTAATGAGTATATTAATTAAATTAGAGTCGAACCATAGACTCGGGAATATGTTGGCTAGTGTTACGGACTCAGTACACGATAAGGCCGGGAGATTTTATATTCATATATATATATATATATATATATACGGTGTGAGATAGTGTATATATATGGTGTGTGCATATAAATATCAGTGAGTATATATTATTAATAATTAGAGTCGAAACTATAGACTCGAGAAAGTATTATATTAATTAATGTGTAAATTAATTAAATTAGAGTCGGACCATAGACTCGGGGAAAATTATAGGTTAGTGCTACAGATTTTGTGCACGGTAATGCCGGGAACTAATTATATATATACGGTAGTGTGATAGTATATATATATTATGTGCTCATAAATACCGGTGTCTAGGTATTTATTTATCATAATATGCTCTACTGCTATCGGGGGAGGTTGCGCGATGTTGGTGAATCCCCTAGCTTGAGGAGTAGGGCGAGTATGTCCCCAGGTCATAGCGTCCGTTATATGGGTGAGGGGCTTATCTCACTTTCAGGGAAGGAATATGGCCGCCTCCAATGTTTATATTTTTGGCCAAGTTAGTGAGCGATTCTAACTTGGGATAACTAGGTTATGCGAGTATACCTAGTGTGATAGCACTTTAGATAATACATCTAGTGTGCTATTACTCGGGATGATGGGTTATATTTATATTCAACATATGTGTGAATGTTGTAATATGGTTTTACATATATAATGGGATAAATAATTATATACGAAAACTTTAAATATATGGAGAAAATTGTATTATTTATATAACTAGTGAATGTTATATGGCTTTCAAGGAAAGATGATAGCATTGAGAGACTTCATCCATTGAGTTATAGCTCTGAAGGATGGTTATTATACTTATATAGGGTGTGGTATATTAGTATGGATATACTTGATCTGTATAGTATATATATTGTGTGTGTATATATATATATATATGAGATGTGAAACATATATATACGGACATAATAAAGAATGGAATGTGAGATAAATTATGAATCTTTCGGGAGTATAAAATCCGAAAGAAAAATAAGGATATATGTATATAAAGATGAGAATATTATATACGAGGTTAATAACACTAAAATGTGAATAGTGTAAATAACTAGTGAAAGTTATTCATGATGAAAGGATGAATCATAAGTGAGAGATTATGATGTATGAGCTCAGGCGATAGCTTAGAATATATTATAAAGGATGAATAAAGTGATATTCTCCTTCGGGTAGATTTATATCTGGATTTATATGTATATGGATCATAAGTTCTAGTGAGAACTATTCACATATACGGGATGGTATTAAATGAGGATCTTTAGAAGATGGGTGAAATGAATTAGTTAGGCAGGGTAGCTTAACTAAGTGGTTTTAAAAGGTATGCGATAGTTGTGCACTATTAGAAGAGGGGTGAGGGATATCTCACGAGAGTGCGATACCAGTTTAAGTATGAGAAATTTCATATTTTAAAATATGGCAATTATGTACTTGCTAAAATATTTTCAAACTCGGGCTCTAACTCGTTTCTCTATTTTCCTCTCTTGCTATATATGTATATATATTAGGTGTCCAGACAGATGGATGCCTGGATGATGATTATTTCGAGTCAGACGTTCGCTGCAGCAGATATGGATGCATGCAGGTTCATTATAGACGTTTCTATCCTTGAGATCTAGATAGGAGGTATGGTAGAAACATTCGGGCCGATGGCCTAATTGTATTCATTTATTCTTTACCGCATTTTAGTGCGCATTAGATTTGGTTGTATTAAATTATAAAGAGTGTTCGGTTATTTTATTTCATTTCAGTTGTTGCATATAAACTGTTGTGATGGATTTATTTGAATGGTTTGGTTAAAAGTATTAGTTAATTAAATTTTGACGTCGGCCTAATAGGTTATTAGTAATTAAATTGATTTTCAACAGTGATGCTGAGAATGAACCATATGAGACTCCTGTTTTAATTTGGTATAGGATTGATCACCCGGTATTTTATTAGGCGGGGTGTCACATAGAGGTGGCGTTAGGTACCGGTGGCCTACACCTATAAAAATAGGAGAATATTGGATATATATATATATATATATACAGTAGATCCAAACCTCATTTTTTTTTCTAAATTTCCATATTTTTAAAGGTGTGCGCTAGCGACATTCAATCCCCACCACTACCCACCCCCATTGTCGGAGCTTCAACGACCTTCATCAGAGCTACGATTTGGGGTGGGTAGTAGGGCCATAGGGTGCCGCTGGCGCGAACCTCTAAAATTAAGAGAATATTAGATAAATGGGATTTCGATCCACCAGAGCTCTAGTTTGGGGTGAGTAGGGGTGGCATTGGGTTAGGTTTATATGTATAACATTTTCACAAACATTAACATTTATTGTGTTCATATAACACAATATATATATATATATATATATATATATATATATATATATATATATATATATATATATATATATATATATATATATATATATACGGTGGATCCAAACCTTTTTTTCTGATATTATTTTATTTTTAACGGTCCGCGCTAGCGGCATCCAATCCCCACCCCCATTGTCGAAGCTCCAACAACCTTCATCAGAGCTCTGATTTAAGGTGGCATGGGATGCCGATGTAACATTTTCGCAAACAGCAATATTTATTATTTGTGAAAATATTACAGATATAAATCTAACCCAATGCTACCCCCTACTCACCCCAAATCGGAGCTCCGGTGGATCCAAACCTCATTTATCCTATATTCTATTATTTTCCGAGGTCTGTGCCAGCGGCACCCCATGTCTCCCCAAATCAGATCTCTGATGAAGGTTGTTGGAGCTCCGAAAATGGGGGTGGGTGGTGGTGGGGATTAGATGCTGCTAGCGCGGACCGTTAAAAATAAGATAATATCAGAAAAAAGAGGTTTGGATCCACCGTATATATATATATATATATATATATATATATATATATATATATATATATGTACTGTGTTATAACACAGTAACTGTTACTGTTTGTGAAAATGCTACAGATATAAACCTAACCCAATGTCAACCCTACTTACCCCAAATTGGAGCTCCGGTGGATCCAAACCCCATTTATCCAATAATATCTTATTTCCTAAGGTCCACCCCAGCGGTACCCCATGTCATCCCAAATCAGAGATCTGATGAAGGTTGTTGTAGCTCCGACAATGGGGATGGGTAGTGGTGAGGAATGGATGCCGCTAGCGCGGACCGTTAAAAATAAGACAATATCAGAAAAAAGAGGTTTGGATAAACCGTGTATATATATATATATATATATATATATATATATATACACACACACACACACACAGTAAATGTTATTGTTGTGAAAATGTTACAGATATAAATCTAACCCAATGCCAACCCTACTCACCCCAAACCGGAGTTCCGGTGGATCCAAACCCCATTTATCCAAAATTCTCTTATTTCCTAAGGTCTGCGCCAGCGACACCCCATGTCATCCCAAATCAGAGCTCTGGTGAACGTTGTTGTACCTTCGACAATGGGGGTAGGTGGTGGTGAGGATTGGATGCCGCTAGCGCGAACCGTTGAGAATAAGATAATATCGGAAAAAAGAGGTTTGGATCCACCGTGTATATATATATATATATATATATATATATATATATATATATATACACTATGTTAACACAGTAAATGTTATAGATATAAACCTAACTCAATGCCAATCCTACCCACCCCAATTTGAAGCTCTGATGAAGGTTGTTGGATAGCGTGGACCTTTAAAAATAAGATAATTTCAAAAAAAAAAGGGTTTGGATCCACTATGTGTGTGTGTGTGTGTGTATGTGTGTGTATATACTATGTAATATTAACACAGTAAATGTTACTGTTCTTGAAAATGTTATAGATATAAACCTATTTCTATTTCTGGTGCATACAATAAAGTTTACTGTGTGTGTAATTTTTTTCTTTGAAATTATATAGGCTTCATGGATCATGTTTGATAGATCTCGTCGAGCAGATTTCAAAAATAGTAATTTTGCAAAAAATGGATATGTTAATTAAAAGTTATGATCATTTGAAGATTAAAAAAAAAGTTCAACCACTTATGTAACTTCCTTAAGGAAGTTACGGATGGTTGGTTTTAAAAGGGTAAAATGTGAAATAAAAGTTCCAAAAAATTAGGAATAGGACTTCTATGTAAGTGGAAAACATGGTGGGACTAGAATGTCTAAAAAAAGGTCTAATAGGATCTAAATGATAATGTCCCTTATATCAAACAATGTTGTGGATCATGATATAGCTTTGTATTAATTTTATGCTTGTGATATCCCAAGCGGATAAGACCGTTTACAAGCGATGATAATAAAATATGTTGTTAAAATTTTGGAATTAAAATCGTTCATTTGCTAGTTTAGACGTCATTTGGAAGATATTTATCTAAAAAAAGAAAATTAAATTTATTTTTTAGTGCTTATACTCGCAAATGTTGACATGAGAGTGGATGATTTTCTGGTCGTGTCAGAATTGTGAGAGTATCCTTTTGTTTATAACTCCAACATCAAATTTTAAAATTTGTGGATGTTATAAAATAATATATGGCCATATCAATTAAAAGCGTCACCGCATGACTATTTAAATATTATAAGTTGATAAATATATCATAAGTTACATTTTTTATATTGCACCGTGAATTGATATGTCTATACTTGACTGTTGAATGTGCTCGATTGAAAGTATACTTATTTATTACACATCTATATTAGATATAGTTTATGTTAGTGCCTCAATCAATTTCACGTATATGAGCTGGTATAGCATTTTTTTATATGTTGACGAGATTAATATTAAAAAAATGTGTTATATATATAGTGCGATAATAAATTTTGGTATAGAAAAGTGTGGTGTTTGATTAAGACTGTTATATTCCAAATTAATGCACCCATTTCAAATAAATTAACACGTTTGATCATTACATTCGTAATATAACTAGCATGGCTATGAAAAATTATATTTTTTGAAACGTTTACATGGAACGATTTTCCTTTCAATTGACGGTAAATGAACTATGTGATTTATAATTAATACAAATCAGTGTTTTATATTTCTTCTTTGTAATTTCTTCCTTTTGAAGCATCATTTGGTAGTGATTTGCTCATATTTGACCATTTGTGACTCTTCATCTATATTGAAGAGTTATTCTTTGTTTGAAAGAATAGTGAAAGATTGAAAAACGATTACCCCTTTGAAAAAAAAGAAAAAAAATGCGTTTCAATCATATATAATGAATGTAACTAAATGAATATCACATGTGTTATTAGATGTGTAATGACATGACAATAATGTGTGTTATCATGTGAGTAACAATTTATGATTATGTGTTTTTTTAACATTTCGTAATTTTCTCACATTTTTATGACGTGTTTTTCTTCATATCTTTGACATAGCAATATATGTGTAGCAACGTGTCAAGGATGTACTTGATAACATAATGGTCACGTGTGTGGCCATGCGTATATGTAATAGTTTAAATTTCTTGGTATGACTCACTTGATATAGTTAGCAAATAATGTTATATGATGATATTTTGTGACGTAATAGGAATGCCCCATTGGTTATATGAAATTTGGTGATTATACATTGCATTGTATGCACTATTATAACCATTCAATTCAATGACTTTTTATATAGGGTTAAATTATTTATGTCATTGAACTTAAGGTTGTTCTACTCATTTGTGTAAAAAATAAACAACAATGAAATAGGAATTAATGTTATGGTATCTATTAGTAATGACAATATGCAGAAAAAATTCAATGGGTCCAATTTTAAGATTTTAAAAATAGTAAATATTAGGTTCACCTCACTATATTGAATTAAAAAATGGAAAAGTATCCACATTTGATAAATAAGCACTTGAACGACATACGTTAAACACCACAGATGGGTGAATCCATACATATTTTTTTCCTTACTAAGTGTTACATTCTTCATGAAGTGGACAATATATTGAATAGTATAAATTCCAATGAAGATTACAAAAGATATGAGAGTATTTAATAGATATAAGGTGAAATATGCATTTCCTTAAGGAATAAGTTCGTTTTGAAGAGTTTTATACTTTCAATTAATTTTTTGCCTATGTGAATTTCAAAGGTACTCTTTAACAACGATAAACTCATGTGGTGTGATTACAGATCTACTCATTAAATTTATAATTTAAAATTCAGAATCGAGTGATTTTACGACTACTTTAAAGATGATAGAATTAAATACAAAAATCCATCAAAATAATCAAGGGATTCAGAAACGAGAAATTTCACGACTGCTTTAAAGAAGGTGGAGTCAAATTATGATCTCAATTGAGACTTGTACATAATATCATATTATATTCTAACAGTTCTAAGGCATATATATAATATGTGTGATACAACTTCAGTTTAACGCTAAGAATTTTCACAAGTCAATTTGTAAACCTATGTGATGATAAGGAATGTACTATTAAAAGTCGAAAAAATAGAGAAACTTATCTCAACTAACTTTCCTTTAGAATGAAAAGAATGGTTTCCCTTGTAAATAGAGGCATGTTTTGGTCCAAATAAATATTAATATAGCATTATATGATTTTATGAGTCAAAGTCATTGCACTTTAAAAAATAAATAGATAAAGCCTTTGGAGGTTGAGAATAAATATAGCCAATTTTGTATAATTTCAAATTTATGTTTAAAATTATAGAGAAAGCATTATTTTCTATATTTTATATTCTCAGCAAATTAACCCACAACAAAAATGGAAAAAGTTGAGAACTTTTGTATAAATTTTGATAAATGTGGGGTTATTTATCGAAAGCAACCATTCCTATCCCAAATAGAAATGAGACATGATTTCTATCAAAAATAAGGATAAGACCATTGGATGTATATTCATTGGTTGTATAAGTGTAATGTATTGTACTATTTTCAATGTGCAATTATCTTGAGAAGTGTATATATACATGATTCATTGAACGTTAATTAATACGTAAGTACTTTGATTGTATTTCAAAATTGAAAAATAATTAAGTGTTCACACAAATGTTTAAAAGGAATATAGTGGATCAAAGAGTTTAAAGTATACATAAGCCATTCGTATATTCATATTGTTACTAAGATAATAGTGGAAAATGATATAAACATTGGAAATTCATAAAATTCTCTCAAACGAGATATATGATATTTTAGGCTCGTAGTTCCAAGTGAATATCTTAGCATAATTAGAAGTACTAATGTTTGGAAATCCTCTTAATCATTTTTTTTCAAGATCAATGATGGAATATGAATTTATTTCTTGGATAATTAAGGTACCTTTCACAATTTTAAAGAGATATTCCTAGATAAAATTTTTAATACATGTTATTGCGATTCACAATCATTGTTTGAAGAGTAAAGTCACAACTTATTAGCCATGATATAAGACCAAAAAGAAGTTTCTCTCTTTTAGTGATAACACTAGGCCTAATAAGATAACTATGAATTCGCTAACGAGAGAGTAAGAGAAGTTCATCAAGGGGAATGGGGATAAAGTCAGTTAAAATCTAACATAATTTCTATAATAATAACTCCAACCTAATTGACTCGAGATCCCAAGAATTAGGTTTAACTGGACAACCTAATTATGTGCTATTTAGTTAGAACTGCAAAGAAAATAAATTCTTTCGCCCATTCCTATGATGAGTCAGTGCACTATCTCCCTAGTGCAACAAGATAAATTTTGTTTTAATGATTTTTATATCTTAAACATATGGGTCAAATGGGGTATTAGAGGGATACCCTTTGTATAAATCACCTATGTGAGTGAGAAAATTCCACTTCTATGAGAATAATCAATGACCACATTGCAAAATTCTCTAAGACACTCATGAAGCCAAGAGGTGTCTAAGGCCAAAATTGACATAATAATAAGAACCAAGAATGTTCAGATAAGGATTGTGTGAATTTTACTGTCTCGGTTTAAACCAAAAGGTTGGTCAATACATCACTTTCATTGATTGTCCAGTAAATCCATTAGACTCTCACTAGTAAAGATTCAAGGTCAAAAGCTACTTTTATCGATGCAGCTCTTTTCCAGTGATACTCTCTCTAAACTGACTTTATATTCATTTGATTCTTCACCCAAATTTCATTCATGTGGGGGGATTTTTGAAAAATATTTTTTTTTTACAAAAATTAATATTTTGACCAAATATATATTGGTCAACTTTGAGCCATTATAAAAGTAGGACTTGCACTTCAAACATGGTGGGATCAAGAACGTACATGTTCCTTGTAGCAAGACAAGTCACACGATATATTCATTTATTAAAAACGGACAAATGATGAACAAGAAATTTGGTTTCAAAGTTCCCCATTTATTTATGAAATTATTGAAATAGTTATTTATTTTTCTATGATGAATTGTCTGAACTGTAGCTAAAGGTTGTGAACATTCGTTATGAGTAGTGACTGTTTATTTCAAAAGTCCCTAAAGTGACTGCTAACAAGTTTTTTTTCAATAGTTTTCATTCCTAATCGATTCGTAGAGAGTATAAAAAAATAATTGGTTCATGGGACATGCACATTGAAGTGCTTCTTATGCGTGTCAAGACTATTTCACTCTGGGAGGTAAATGCTCATTGTTCATTACCGTAAACACCGTAGCGGGAGCGCATTTTATCTTATGGAGAGAGTGTTTAACACTCGACTTTAAATAATAATCTTTAAGACAAAATATGTACTTGTAATTTTGATACTGTTTGTGTGATTATTATGTTATTCAATCAGTTTATGCAAATTAATTTTGAATTTTTTTGCTATGCATAATTTTTTTTTATAGTTATTCGAAGAGATATTTTCTTAGACAAATGAATGGTATTAACCATTACTTTGGAATTAACTATAACCCTTAATATATGAAGAGATATTGCATACATATGTAACAACCAGTATTCTTGGAGACAATTAAATTCCATAATTGAGTATAGATTGGAATTTGAGAAATTTCTCGGAATAGTGATTTTTGGGATTTTCGAGGATTAGATGATTTTCGATGGGTGTTGTATTTACTTTTGGGATTAAGTAAATGAATTGGAGTATTTTAATAATATGTCGCCACTGGGTAAAGCGACATAAGATAATATTTTAATGGGAACACCGCATTTATTTATTTTGGATTGAAATAGTGAGTTGCGGTCAAGTACCTCGTATGGAAATTTTGACTGCGCGGTGAGTCTCGGAATGGCCGAGATGTCGAAAAAGAGTGTCCGATTGTCGAAATTGAGTTTCGGGTAATTTTAGAGTTAAAAGGGCTCGTAATTGAGTAAACGAGTCATTTTTGGGTTTTAAGAGGTATAAACCCTTTTCTCCCTATATAAGGAGGGAGAGAGGGAGAAAAGAGAAAGAAAAGAGAGAAGAGAGAGAGAAGGAGAGAAAAAGAGGCAAAAATGGGAGATTCCGGCCAACCTCCGCGGGATTCGATTCGGGATCGTCGAATTTTATCCACAAGGCAAGTGTTTACTTGCTTTATTTATTTTTTAGCATAAATCTCATATCATATTTTGGTATTAACAAACCCTAAAGATTTTGGATTGGGTTTTCGTGGATAAAACGGGTTTTTGGGAGTTAAAACGAATAAACCCCAATAATTTTCTAATTGGAGAAACTTAGAAGTTAATTGGAATTAATTGGTGATTTCGGGTTCTGGGACGTTTAGAACCCTTATTATATGTGTATTTGTAGTTGGTTGAGGTTGTAAGATGTCGGGAGAGGCGACAAAAGCTTGGGAGAAGCTTTAATGGCCGAAATAGCTTCTCGAAGAAGAAGCTGCCCGTCATGATCGTTCGATCGATCATGGGGGATCGATCGATCGAGGGCCATGGGTCGATTGATTGACCCTTCTGAAAGTTTGGCAATTTTCTTAGGGTGAATTGGATGGGATGAATTCCAATTCAAATTGATTTGAGGTTAGTTATGGGATGACATAAGGGACCTTTTAGGAGTATATAGTCCCCCAATTAAGGGAAATTAGGAGGGTTAAGTGAGGGTTTTAAATGTGTAACCCTTAAACTATATTTTTGAGGAAAATAGAAAATTTATAGAATTTGAAGGTTTCTGGTTCCTAAGTTAGGGTGGGACCCTCTAAGGGATTGTATGGACGAGATGTAATCCTTGGGTTGTGGAAATGGAATCCACGACCTACTAAGTTTAAGGTTGATCGGTGAAGGATAATCATCGGGGATATTTCAGTGGCCATTTAGGCCTATATAATTATGCGTGTAGGAAACATAATTATAATCGATTGTGGATTGAGTATATCCTATGAGATAATTAGGATAAATTGGGAATATAGATATATATTCACTTAGTGTGGAGTGTTATAATTGGATATATCTAATAAATCCTTAGATGGGATAAAGGTATGTATTATTTATCAAAGTGAGGAAATACTTTGGGTATAGTATCATGCGTATATGAATGCATGATTATGATTCTTTGAGAGAATCTTTGGGATTATTGGTCATCGCTAGATGTGATTTGAAATTATGTCCATTTATATATATATTCGAGGAGGAATATATCGTATGTATACTAAGTTATTAAAGTATATATAAAATATGATACGAATGTGTATTATATAATATATTCCTTGTGCATGAGAACAAGGTAATATATATGTCTATAAGAATAAGAAATGCATGGTTTAAAATTTGGTACTTAATAAATAAGTATAAATGGTTTTATGAATGTAAAAATGAATGTTTTCAAAATGGAAAAGAAATGATTTTCATAAATGATAATTTTATGTATACACACCTCTCTAAATCGCTATCATAAGGGAAGTTGCGAGCGTGAGGTGAAGCCCCCTAGCTAATGAATGCAGGGTGGATAAAGTCTTAGGCCATATGAACGATTATTGTATGTTTTTTGCGCTGGTGAGGTAATTCTGGGTGTCTTATGACTCTCCCGCAGGCATATGGCCGCTTCCCGACGTCTTGCGTTGTAGGATCTCAGGTTGTCTTGGTGATAAGCCCTGGAAGATGATAGCCATTTAGGGGCACGCACAGTGGGGAAACCCGGACGGGGGGTCTTAAAAATGTTATATGATATGTAATATAACTATTCTCAATAATGTGGGACATTATTGAGGTTAAAGCATTTTATGATAATAAAATGGCTTTAAATACATTTCCTGGATGGAAGAAGGGAAATGGGATGTTATGAAACAAAAAAGCATTTTTATGATAATAAAACTTTCTTTAAGTATATTTCCTGGATAGAATAAGGGAAATAGAAAGTTTTGAAATGAAATTGTATTGGTAAACATTTTGTAAATGAATCCTCAGTCCCGGAGATAGATCCGGATGTGTATTATAATGATGAAAATAGAATAAACCTCAGTCCGGGAGATATTATCCGGATGTATATTAAATTATGTATATTAGAGTAAGTATGTTATGTATGTCATTATATAGTATGTATATACGTTGTGTATTGAGGGTCTAATGGATCTCGACGATCGACCTTGCCGCGTAGTAGTGTATAGGGGGTTCCTTGTTTGAATTCTGCTCTGCGAGACACCGCACGCACGAACATGGCATAGTGTCGAGACTGGGGAGAAGTTTAACCCTTAGTACTTGGAATAACTAGGGTTGTAGAAGATGGATTAACTGACTAGTTAGGCAGGGGTAGTTTGACTAGGGTATTTTGTTAGGATGTGCTAGGTGTGCACTATTAGAAGATGGGTGAGGGGTATCTCATGGGAGTGCGATACCAATTTAAATATGAGATAAAACCTTTTTCTAAAAATAAAGCATTTATGCACTTGCTAAATATTTTCACAACTCGGGCTCTGACCCGTTTATCTACTTTTCCTTCTCTTGTTATATATATATATATATATATATATATATATATATTATATAAGTGTCCAGACACAGGGATGCCTAGATGACACTTCCTTCGAGTCAGACGTCTGCTGCAGCAGCTATGGATGGATGAAGGTTCTCGATAGACGCTTCCATTCTTGTAATCTAGATAGGAGGTATTGTGTACACATTCGGGTTAATAACCCAACATCATTTATTTATTCTTTTATGCCTTTTAGTGAGGCATTCGATATGGTTGTATCATATTTGAACCGAGTGTTCGGTTATTTTATTTCATTTTAGTTTCATTTATATAAACTGTGTGGATGTTTTAATTCAGTAGTTGTTTAAAAAGAGTAATTAAGTAAAATTTTGATGCCAGCCTAATAGGTTATTAGTAATTAAAATGGATTTTCGATAGTGATGCTAAGAATGATCCATATGCGACTCCTATTTTAATTTGATATAGGAGTGATCGCCCGGTATTTTATTAGGCGGGGTGTCACAACATATTAAACAGGTTGAAAGCCTACCCATTTTTAATAGAAAGAAGTTGCCCGTTGTTGCATGCATTTGTTTGTATGGACCACTAATCAATTATCTTGATGTCAAAGTGTTGTTTTAGACTATGATCCAAAATGATTCATGATTATATTAAACATTGTTGATGATCATGATATAAAGACTTTGTCTAAATATTATGCTTGAGATATCCTAAGTGGATAAAATCGTTTTCAAGCGATGCCGATAAAATATGTTGTTAAAATTTTGCAATTAAAACCATTTGCAAATCAAATCGCTCATACTCTAATTTAGACGTCATTTGAAAATTAAAACCGCGCATATCGTTGTTAAAGTCAAATCTTTATTGAAATCATTTGACAACATAGAGTGGAGTGCGTGGGATGATAAGCTAAATCAATTTATTTTATGTGAACCAAAACCTGAATAGCCTTCGAGATTATGTGACATGTGAAGTTTTTGAAGGGGTGATCGAGGAAATTGTTCAAGCGTTTTCGACTGGTGACACATGCTTTATCAAGTCACATTGTCTTTTTCCATTATATCCACGACCCATGACATTTGAGTGTTTCAATGAGAGCATGGACGTGTCTATAGTTTCTTTTTACTTAGACCCTGTTATATTCACCCTTCGTTTTGAGGGTAACCTAGGCTTAATGTATCATTCAGGATTTCACTATGACAGTTTCTTCATGCGTGACCATACATACTATATCGTTCTTGTGCATCGCTATTATTCCACTCGCTGTATTTTTTATGTGGCTTCATGTTATATATATTGTCTATTGAGTTAACTCCTAATTTTCTAGACTTTTGGTTTATGAAGAAAGGCACGTGAGATCGATTATAAGTTGGTAACATAAGTGGGATTTACGGGTAATATCGCCCTTTTACTTCTGTACTTTATTTATTTGTCCATATTTTTATTTGAGCATACATTGAGGAAAATATAAAATTTAGATTTGGGGGTAAAAATGGTATTTTAAAAAAAAGAAAAAATATATAACATACAAAAATAAATAAATTTTCAAAAAGCTTTTCAATATATTCGAGTTTTGAAATGACTTCTTAATATAGAATTAATTTATAACTCTCTCAACTTATAAATTTTTTACTCTTAACCATATAATATGATAGAAAATAGATATTTAGCTGAAAGTTAAAGGACTAAACGAATAAATGTGAATCCGAGTTGTATCGATGGAGTTATGGCATTTTTAGGATGGTTTTGACTTAAAAAGTACACTCAAGGTCACATTCAATGGCATTTTAGTCACTTCATATTTTGGGTTTCTATCCTAATGTCTTCTTGGATGTTGTATCCCTTTGAGTTATCTTCGTGTAGCCTCCGACCGTGCCTAATTCCGAGCTATAACGAAGAAATGGCGGCATTTTCCATAAAACATGACAAAGCTGCAGAATTCAGACCTGTAGGGTGCGAATCGATTCGACCAAAAACCGAATCGATTTGGAATGCACCAGAACTCCAGATTTTCATACCGAATCGATTTGGAATGGCCCCGAATCTATTTGGACCTGTTTCCCCTATTTTTCTTTTTACAATTTTACCACTAGGATTTTGTATAAATACATTTTTCTCTCATTTTTGAGAGGATAGATTCATTTTAGGTTAGTTTTTTGGGTTTTCGGTATGGAGAGCTCATTTCTTCCTCTTCTTTGGGTGTACCCCATTAATGGGTTGTAAGTGCACTATTCATTACCCCTACCATTAATATAGTTGTATTTCTTGATTTCTTGCTTTGATAACTAATTTTCTTACTTTCAAATTAGTTTATTGTTGTTATTTATTGCTTTAATTAGTTTAGTTGTTGTTTAAAGTAGTTTAATCCATGTATTGTCCGTAGATAACGGGTTGGGATTGGGTTTCCGCCATTAATGGGCGTCGAGCTCCGAAATTTAGGTTTTGGGTAAAATTGCATTTAATTGAAACCTTGCGTATTAAAGTCGAATTATTATGCGATTAACTTTCTTTGTCACGCAACGTTAGTATTTATAGCGATAATCCGAATTTAATCCGCGTGTGACCATTTTTGATTAAATGTTTAATCTCGTAACTTTGGGTTAAATTCCTTATTGCGTGATGTTTATGCTTAATTGAAAATGCTCGATTAAATGTTTTCGAAACGAAATTCTAATTATTAGTTGTTTAGCCCATGGTGGGGACGCGATTCTGACTCTCGTTTTATTAATTCTAGTTTAGACTTAACTTCTTAATTTTTTCTTTTTCACCATTTCAACCCATCACCTTTTACACTTTTATTCTTGAAGTTTTAAATCAATTAAAATCTAAAATTCAATCACTCCCTGTGGATTTCTAACGATACTCGACTTACCGTTGTGCTTGCTTGTCAAGTGTAGTAGTAGTTTAGGTTTTTGCATCGCGGCGGCGAAACACACAACGATTGTGTCCTCACACGAACACACTTTTATCGTCCGATCAATAAGTCATCGTCAGACATATATTAACCTAACTAAACTTAAGAAAGGAGATTAGATACCGTTTTTTAATACCCCGTATTTTTCCGTATTCATAATTTGATTAATTTGGAATTAATTGAGAAAATACGTTTTATTTTAATTACGCAAGTGAAGTAATTTAACGTGATTTAATAATGAACATGAGTGTTAGATATTAATCGAGAGCTAGATACTGATTAATATTATGATATTATATTTACTAAGTGTGAATAGTAAATAATTAATGATTAGTGTTATACGGCATAGCGAGTGATATGTGCGTATTCTATTTTATCTCATCGAGTGTCACGTGTAGACTATTTCGAGGTGAGAAATGAGAAATATATTTTTAGTGACTCATATGATGATTTCGAGATCACGAATGAGACCGGAAGGGTCGAACTAGTCAAAATGGTATACCCAGTGATGTTAATTGAATCACGGGTCGATTTTGGACGAAACTGGCACCTTTGGAGGGTAATTTGGTCATTTTAAAAATAGAGGTTAAAGGACCTACAAAACTTAGAGCCTTATATCTGATGATTATATGTGGGGGCTAGGGTTCATAATGCAAAAATATTAGAAAGGCCATTAGAGGGAAGAAAGGAACCATTCCCAAAAGGTGAAGGATAGTTCTTGAAAGATTGAAAGAGTTCTTGCATCCTAAGCACCTAAGGAACAAAGATTTGAAGAGGGAAATATCAAATCATCATCCCCACTCATGAGATCAATTCCTAAAGGATTTAAGGAAAGATGTTTATTACATTTAAATGAAGTTATAATGCCCATGCGTAGATATTTGTTGATAACCATGATTAAACTTATGTTCTTGGAGAAAAAAGAATATATTTGATGTATGTTGGTTAGGGATTTGCATATAGAATGACTTAACATATGTAGAGGATTAATAATCAGAGGAGACTTGATCGTTCATACGAAATAAATTTGGGTTTGTGATTGAATATGTGGGAAGAACACAAAATTAGGGCATTGATGAAGTTTCATGGTTTCGATTCGTTCTTTGTTGAATTATGTGATGATTTTATATGTTTAAAAGGTTAGAAACCCTCCTAATGCATATACAAATGGTTAGGAATGTTTAGTTGTGACTTTGGAATAGACTAAGTTCAGTTGGTACTTAATTATGGACAAAGAATGCATGAGCAGACGAAGTTGGTGAGTTGCAGACACCGAACCGGTCCGGCCCCGGACACATCGGATCAATTCGTTTACAGAAAAATAAACCAGACCAGCCTTCGGTTCGGTTACAGAAAAATTTCAGAAAACTTATTTCATTCCTTTTTCAGATCTAGTTCTTATAATCGATGATTGTGGAAATTTGAGAACTTTATTAAGAGATTATGGGGAAATCAGTTATACTACTGTAGGCCTAATTGGGATTTGTAGTTTAGTCTTAACTAGAGAATTAAGATGGCAATCGATTGGATATATTATGTCTCAAATTATCGAAGAGAGAGATAATAAATTTTGACAACTTCAGATGGGATGAAAAGTAGGCCAGTAGGTTAAATAAGGATTTAACTACTGAAATAAATAGTAGGGGTACTCAAGACCCTTAGAGTGGGGTTAATATTCGAATTAATACGGTAGTGAGAAAAATCGTAAAATAGTAAGTACGGTGAGTATGAGAGATATACATAATACGTACGGCAATATGATTGTTAGGTTGCGTGTATACCTACTATGTTACCAATAGGTGGAGTGAATACATATACTGTACATGCATGAGTTATGATTAACCAAGTTCGATGAGACATTTCGAACCGTGTTCGATGCGACCTTTTGAACCGTATTCGATGAGACATTTCGAACCAAGTTCGAGGAGACATTCCAAGCTAAGTTCAAGGGGACATTCCAAACTAATAGTCCTTAATGTGTGATACGGGGACATTACAGTAAAATATGCACTTATAGTATGTATTGTGTGTGAAGTATATACATTACGATTATTCTACTTATGTGCAATTGTAGACTGACAAATGGGATATATAGATATATCTAAGAAGTAAATTAACTAGAGAGACTTAATTAACAGGTTAAATATAGATTATGAATATCTAAGAGATTTAGATTCAGTACTAAGACTTAATTATAAATATGCTAATACAACATGTGTGAAATGTCACATGGGAGTTAATTAACATATGAGAGTGTTAATAAAATAACGTACTGTATGGGCAGTACAGTTACTTAGTGTTGTAGATGAGTTCAGTGGGATACTTCAATCTAGTTAGCTTGGGTAGTACAACTAGGTGGGCTAAGTATAGAACGTTAGGCGTGCACTATATATGAGAGGTAAGGAAAACTCAAGAGATAGTGTGAGTGATCATGTGTAATCAATAACTGAATTTCATTGTGATAAATGCTTGCTAAATATTTTCAAAATATTTTGAGTACTAACTCTTGCTATAAATTATTTTCAAAACCTTTTAGGTGTCCAGCCACAGGGGCGCCAAACTTGATATTCTGTTCTAGAGAGACGGAGCTACGACATAAGTGGATTTTGCAGGATTTTTCTTAGACACTTCCATCACTCATTCCGATCTAGTGTAGGATTTCAGTTTTTCAGTACGGACATGTTGTCCTTTATTACTTATTCAGATTCAGTTCAAATAGTTATTTGTTTTCTTTATTGGAGTTTTACTTGGCTTGGTTTTAGACGATGGTTTATTCGGCACAACTTTATTCACTTATATTCTTGGGGTGTTCAGACTATCTTAGGTTGGTGTTTGATTTATATGTAAGTTTCACATGTTGTTTTTATTTAATGAAAGATAAAATTTGGCACCGGTTTAATTAACTGATAGGTGATTTGTAATTAATTTGGTTTTCGACAGTGATGCTAAGAATGAACCAATTTATAAATCTTGATTTAATTTAATGAAGGAACGATCACCCGGTGTTTAATTAGGCGGTGTGTCACTGATGGTATCAGAGCATCAGGTTCTAGTGTCCATAGGATATGTGCGACTTACTATGATTTTAGCGTATCGTTACTTTGTTATAGAGCCCTATTGTTAGGACTGTTGCTTTATGTTTGCGTGCTTTAGATATCGTACTTCTGCTATTAAATTTTTATATAAACTGTGTACTCATACAATCTAATTTTATTTCAGTATGTCGCCGAGGAGAGAGAGAGTTGAGAGGGCAGCAGCCAATGACGAGGTTAGAGAGGACTCTCAGGAGCAGGAGGTACCTCCACCACCCCCACCGGAGATGATTTCTACTACTCAGGTGGAAGTGATAGTGGCTCGGGTAATAGAGTCAGCCATCAGGGCCATGGCATCACGCTTCCCCCAGCCTTGGGCCTAACAGCCCGCCGCATCAGCTCCATGGTCCCAACAGAGGCCACCTACTTGGCATAGCATTCGAGAGACCTTCCAGAAGGGCCATTCGCCCGAGTTTCAGGGCGGTACAGATGATGTGGCAGCATGCCAATGGAAGAAGAACATCAGCGCCATCTGCGCATATTAGACTGCAGTGATGTACAGAGGAAGATGTTAGCTACCTTCAGGTTAGCAGGATCAGCCCTATAGTGGTGGGAGTCAGAGACCACCGCTGAGGAGAGGGACTTAATGAAGATTTCTGAGTTCTGGGTGCGATTTGATCGCAAATACTTTCCACCTACAATGGAGTCATAGATGAGGAAGAAATTCAATGAAGTAGTTCAGGGTGATCATTCGGTAGCGAACTATGAGGAGGAATTCACCCGCCTGGCTAACTTTGTGCCAGACGAAGTGAGCAACGAGGAGATGAAGAAAGATAAATTCATGGATGTTTTGTCCTGGAGGATCAGGCAACATTTGATAGGTAACCCTGCACTGGTGACATACACCGATGTCGTTCATGTAGATCTACTACACTATCAAGATCATCGCTTCCACATGAAAGGATGCAAGAGAGGAGGTGAGCCGAGCCAGACAGGCAAGGCCAATGGAGGTAGTGCCATTGGGGTACCGTACTAGCAGACAGTTAGTCAAAAGGAACAGGATTCCTGGCAGGGGAACAATGTTAAGAGGTTCAGGCATGGACGGTACAAAGTATAAGGGAAGGGTTACCGTCCGGGTCAGAAGGGCTCGAATCAGTAGAAGATTCCTCAGGGTCCTCAGGGCCAAGGCAACCAAGGGGGAGGCCAGCAGGGCTAATGCCATCAAGGATGGCAGGGCCAGGGACAGAGGAGGCCTTTTTTAGAGCAGTGCTTTATATACGGCCAACAGGGTCACAGTAAGAGACACTACCCATAGCAGGGTAGGGCACAGCCATAGGGTGCCCAATAGGGGCAGCGGGCTCTGATGGCTCCAGTACAGCACTGACCCCACAGCAGCAGCAGTAGTGCGAGATGCACTATGGGCATGTTTTCAACATCCGAGATATACCGATACCTCCAGCACCTCAAGCGCCGCCGGTAGTAGAAGGTATGTTTCCTATTCATGGGTTTGAGGGTAGGATTATGTTTGATACTGGGGCATTTCATTTATTTATTAAGACTAGATTTTCACGAGCCGCTGGCTTAGTAAAGACAACCGACAGTCTTCTTATGTGTGTCGAGTCATCGATGGGTAGTGGTTCGGTGATACATTCGATCTATAGAGGAGTCGATATTATGATTGGGAGACTGAGATTAGCGACAGACCTTTTAGTGTTATACATAGAGGGGTACGACGTAATGCTAGGCATGGATTGATTAGTAGGCTACAGAGCGATGGTAGATTGTTACACGAGGACGATTGTATTCCGGAACAGGAGATGTTCCTTATAGCGATGCCTCTTTTTGATGGATGATCACACACTCATCTGTACTACATCGAGGAGGAGACCTCGCAGGAGGTGGTTGTCCTCCCAGATTCGATTCCTGTAGTGAGGGATTTTGAGGACATGTTCCAGGAGATACCCGGTGATGATACGAGAAATTATCCGCTTGTCATTCTCGTATCAGCAAATCAAGTATAAAGTTCATAACAAGTAAAGAGAGTAAGTGAAGAGAGATACAAGACAAGATATAGAGTGGTTCAGTCTCTAAAAGAGGCCTACGTCCACTGTGTTGATCCATTCTCATTATATTCGTTGTATTAGATGGTATAATCAAGCCTAAAGAGGCGTACAAATATGAGAATAAAGGAGAGTACATGATGATTGAGTATTCCGGTGTGCCGGAAGGGTGGTTGCGATGTGGATGAGCAGTTCCCAAGTCTTATACTGAGGTTGTGTAAAGAGAATCGGTACTGTAGAACCTGCCCCAGGGCATGTGGAATCGACCCCCCCTTTTCGAGGTGTGGTCCTCTATTTATAGGAGATATGCTCACGCGTTTTGAGCACGTGACGCACATAAATTCTAGAGTTGTAATCGAGAGGGATACGGCCTGTAAGACAAAGGTGTCGCACCCTGTACTGGTGGACTCCGTGACATGTTGATAAGGGTCGCGCCCTGAGATGAGGAGGGTCGCGCCCTGTGATGAGGAGGGTCGTGCCACTGTACTCGCTAGGGCCGTACACCGAGTTCAGTAGGGCCACACCCTATGTTGATAGAGGCTGCGGCATATAATCATATACAATGTATGATACCCTCCGCCAAGAGAATTAGATTGGGGCTGCGGTTAAGTTTTCTTATGTGTGCGGTAGTTTTAAGGCGACGATTAATCTTCCGCGCTCTCTTATATAAATTGTTCAGGCCGTGGAGTTTATTACGTTTCCAAAACTTTGAGAGAAAATTGAAAGCTAAAGTCTGTTCGTCCATTCTCTTTTTTTTTTTCGGTGATTTTTCAAGGCTTTGTGTGGCGGTACAAGGTGGTTTAAAGCTGAGCGTTGCCATCTTCTCTGTTTCCAGGTAATTTTCTCACCAGCATTCTCTCCCAAAGCTTTTGTAGTTCATAATTTGTTTCCTTGACTTCTAAATTTGTGCATCATGTCCTGTTACTTTCCTGAATTCGTGTTCAACATTTTTGTTTCTGAGAAAAGAACACTAGAATTCTGAACCCTATAATCGAACTTATGTAACAAATGCACCCTTAATCTTTGAACCAGCCCTCATAATACAAAATGCACCCTTAATCTTTCACTACTTAGATCATATAAACCGTGTTTATGTTGAATAATATTGAAATCAGATAATTATTCTTGATGTTCTTGAATAAACTCTTCATATTCTAAGCCTTTGATCTTTAAACGAGAAAACATTAGGTTCAAAAACTGTTTGTGTGAATGGTCGCGGCATGGTAGAATATACCTTTAGTAATTTTAGAGATGGATGCAGTCTGTACATTCTGAATAATCCCTTGGGTTTAAATTCATACTCCGCGACAGTTAAGTTGTTCCCAATTTGAGTGAGTAGCCGCGGCACTGTAAGTAGGGGTGGAAATTCGAGTTAGTCGTGTCATTTTTGGGTCGCGTTGATTTTGATTTGAGTATAAGTTTTGGGTACTTTTAAATCTATACAAGATAATCGTGTCATATTCGGGTCATTTCGGGGCAATACCGTAAACGAGTTATCATGTTAAAAATTGTCAGCCCTAACTGTAAGCTCCCTTATTGATATAGGAGATGGTTGTGGCCTGTAGACTCTGTAACCCCCTTGTTTGAGCGAGTAGTCGCGGAACTGTGAGCTCCCTTGCTGATATAGGAGATGGTTGTGGCCAGTAGGGTCAGAGGGTAATCCCTTAGGTTTAATGAATAGGGTCAGCAGTGTTTTTAGCCCATTAGTAGCTACAACAGGGGAATAACCCATCATCATCACACCAATATGCCGCGGCGATAATTGTCTTTTAGGGCTCAAACCCCACACTTCACATTTGGCCATTCTTGTCGATCATTTCTATTCACTATTCATATAACTAATCTTGCCGCGGCTTCTTAAAGTCTTTTTCAAACCATACTGGCTGCGACGCCTAACAATGGACTCTGCTTTTCAGGTACTGCTGCAGCCATATGAGCTTTGACCCAGACGAATTTCTGAGAGGTTTTCTGGACAAAACACTTTGGAGCTTATCCCCCTAAACTTCTTTCCATGCCTCCTCTGAGATCAATAGGGCCTTAACAACTGAGGGATTGCCCCAACTGAGTGATAGTAGACTCAGACTCTATGGACTCTGCCAGTAAGAAGGATTTTGAGTCCACACCAATGCAAGAGGAAGCCAATTCAAGTAATCATCCATTGGGTATAGAAGATGATGCCGCGGAAGTTAGGGATAACCCAGATGGTCCATCTGGGAGGGTTGAGAGACCCCTTGCTGCGCTTGATATCCGCAGCATCATGACCCAATACTGGGTTAACCAGGTAGCTGAGGCCTTCGAGCTTCCAGAAAACTTGATGTGCTCAGCACCTACCGCGAACCAATGATCGTGCACGGCACTTTCCAACAATGGGGGCTTATTAATAGTGTTTTCTCAGTTTTGATTTTGCATTTGTTAACCTGCTTCGAACTTTTTCTTTTTAATTCGCGGATGTCATAGTGGCTCGAAAGAGTAAGTACGAGGCCCTCTATAAACTGAAAGAGGCAGCGAAGAGGGTGCACGCCACTAACTTAGAGGCTGCACGAAATTCATCTTCTGAAGCAGGGAAGCAGTCTGCTATTGAGGCTCTTCATGCAGCCAATATGAACTTACAGACTGAAACAAAGGCCAGAGAAGAGGCCGAGGTCAATTTTTATCAGGTCGCAAAATCTCTTAAGGTCTCCCAATCACAAACCACAGAAGTTGCACGAGCCGCGGAGATTTCTAGTAATAAGCTCGTACTTCTTCAAAAGAAGTACGAGGAGATGGAGGCCAAGTCTGCCCAAGATGCCCTAGACCATGCTGCGACCATAAAGAAAATGGAGGTAGATCATGGTGACGCTCTTCAGCTAGCCATTGACCATACAGTGGAGTCATTCAAAGGCTCTAGGGACTTCTTCCTCATAAATAATAGAGCCTACCTCCGTGACTACAAGGAGCTAAGGCAGAGAATAATAAAGAACTTCCCTGAGACCAAGGAGAAGGTTCTTACCTGGAGACTTAGTGATGCTGAGCATCAAGAATGCATAGCTGAGCTCAAGGCCGCGGTTGAGGAGAAAGCCAGATCGAAGGCCGAGGCTGAGGCAGCTGTCGCGGGGGAAGAAATTGAGACCGCCGCGAATGGTGACGAGGGTGATGATAATAATGATGCATCTTCATAATTTTGTAACCTTGTAATTTCTGGAACTATCAATATAGGGCTACGTCCCTTTATGAATTTTATAACCCTTAACTAAAGCTGTGACCTATTTGTCTGTAACCTTATCAAGGCTCCGGCCACTTTTGCATGCTTTATACTTAAATGTTTCAATACTTGTGTGCTTTTTTGTTCTGCTGACTGAATATATAACGTGAGCTTTGAGATTTGCTTACTTGATTGAATGAGCATCCTGCAGCACCAATATATAAATGTTTTGCTCACAAGTATAGCTGCAGCCTATTATGAAGACAAGTGGTTGTGGCCACTCTTCTTCAATTTTCCAATTCCTTTTGTAATTAAAGGCTTAAGGTGCTGTGGCGCTTTAGCGAATACATTAAACTCTTTGGTAGCTACATCCATACTGATTGGGCTGCATTCTTGGTAAAATTACACATTACAGGCTGCAGCCCCCCCTTCTCTATCTTTGCCCATTCGTACTCTAGCTAGAAATATTGGATATTGGGGAATAAGTCCCTTGCGGCGGACAATTAAGTCTTTAGACCACTTTGATTGCTTCAATGCTTTAATGAATGCTTGAATACAACTACTTTATATTTGAAAATGCCTCACTAATATATTAAGTCTGCAGCACCATAGCGAACATATTTCTTCACATAGGCTGCTCATTTTGAACTTCCGTGGCACCTTCAAGTAATGCTACGACACCTTCATACGTATAGGTCATAGGCTGCGGTTGTAACTCTTATGGCTTTTGTACACGGGACGCGGCCCTTTACCCCTTGTACCAATGGTTGGAAGTGCTGCCGCTTGAATAGGGCCGCGGTTATTCGATAATGGTTGCATCCATATTTAAAAGTGGTAACCCCTTCCTGAACAGAGGCTACACATTGCAGTTGTTTTCTCTTTACCCATAGCTAACATACAGGATCTTTTTAAGCCTCCCCAGGCTGGGTTATGTTATTAAGCCACCCACAGCTACCATACGGGATATTTTTAAGGCTCCCCAGGTTGGGTTATGTTATTAAGCCACCCACAACGAATATACAGGATATTTTCAAGCCTCCCCAAGCTAGGTTATGTTATTAAGCCACCCACAGCTAACATACAGGATATTTTCAAGCCTCTTCAGGCTGGGTTATATTATTAAGCCACCCACAGCTATTATACGGGATATATATAAATCCATCCATGGCTAGATATTACAAGTCTCTCGACTTAATGACGCATTCTAAAATCCAAGAACGGGCATTAGAATCCCTTGCAGCTAATGACGCATCCCGAAAGCCGAGTGCGGGCATTGGAAGCCCTTATGAGTGATGTTGCAATCCAATTTGGATAAATGCTTCCAATATATTTGCTTTCGCCACCTTCAATTATCATCAACTTTTGGACAATCAGGCATCTTGTTGGGCATCTTGGCCCATTTAGATATTATCATTCCCGATATAACATGTTGTCTAGGTTCGGGTTCTGTTTAAGGCAAAAATGGTCTTTATAAGATAATATTTCATGGAAATAAGAATCAAAATATGACACTATAAAAGTGAACTTGTTTTTATAACTATTGATATATATATATATATATATATATATATATATATATATATGACTTTGTAAGGATAATACAAAGTTTAGTTTAAAACAGCGTAAGAGGAGTTGTCGTTGTAAAGTAGAGACAGATGGAATATAAGAGATAAATATGAAAAATGAGCATGCGGCATGTGAAATAAGGCTTCATCCCCTATACATCTTTGAGGAACCTCCACAGCATCCCTTTCCCAATCGGCCTTTCAATTTCATCCTTCAGAGCATAGCATTGCTCAGTGTCGTGGCCATGGTCCTGATGGAACTTGCACCACTTGGCTTTGTTTCTCTTATGGGGTGGAGCTTTGAGCTTTTCTGGCCACCTCAACAGCTTGTATTCTCTGATGAATTCAAAGATCTCTTCAATTGAGAAGGCCAACGGAGTGTAGACCTTAGATTTCTTCTCTGACTTTTCCAAACTACCGCGACAGCAAAAGCTGTTGAAGCAATGATCTTAGGTGCCTCACCCACATTGGGTGAGGCTGCGGCTTCTAGCATTAGCACCCTATGAGTCAGATAGTTGACTTGGGTCTGGAGTGAGGCATGACTGTCATAGAGGTGGTTGAGGTGATTGTACAGCTGCACAATCTCATCCTTAATTTATGTGCTCTGGCTGGGTTCTCCTTCCATTTTCTGCCTTTGTTAGTTTTTACAAGGTATATATATAATCTGGGGCAAAACTAGCAGAAGTGAGTAATCACAGAAACATGGGAGCAACCAAGTAGGAAATGGGGATGCAGCGTTTGAACTACTGCATAGCATTTTGTTGAGGCCGCGGCTAGTATGGCACATAGGTGCATTATCGTGGTCTTTGCGTAGTGTTCACCAAGGTTGAACTGGAGACCAACTGAGTCTGTTCCTTGATGTTTTGAAGCTTCTGTAATATAACTTCCCCAGTAGAGGCCGCGGCATGTAAGGTAGTTGGACTACCACGCCGCATCCCCACCTAGGCAGTGAAGGGACAATCCCAAAATTGAAACCCAAAAACTGAGTTCTTCTCTCGAAACTCGTGGAGAGCATACCTACTAAGGTCTATCCATGAGAGAATAACCTCTCGGTGCACAAAATGGCACAATTCTAATGATAAACCCTATATCGTAGGCAAAGAACAATAAAAAGGGAGTAAGTACAACTCTTCCCTAATCACCCACCTTTACGGGGCTAAAGCCTATCAAGCTTTCTATCTTTATCTAGGTGGGTCCATATCGCAGGGGTATGTAAAATAAATCTAAGGTCATAAAATGGAGGCTCGAGATCTGATCTGAAGGTACAAAATACCCATTTAAGGGTGTAAGTATAAAATAGAGCTCAATAACCAAAATTTACTCATGGGATGATGATCTAGAGGATCCCTATGAATAGAATACGGTGTTTAAGAACTCAAAACATAGCAAAATAAGATTAAAATATCTCGGTTCCCACAGACGGCGCCAAATTGATGATACGAGAAATTATCCACTTGTCATTCTCGTATCAGCAAATCAAGTATAAAGTTCATAACAAGTAAAGAGAGCAAGTGAAGAGACATAGAAGACAAGATATAGAGTGGTTCAGCATCTAAAATAGGCCTACGTCCACTGTGTTGCTCCATTCTCATTATATCTGTTGTATTGTACAGTATAGTCATGCCTAAAGAGGCATAAAAGTATGAGAATAAAGGAGAGTACATGATGATTGAGGATTCAAGTGTGACGGAGGGGTGGCTGCGATGTGGATGAGAAGCTCCTAAGTCTTATACTGAGGTTGTGTAAAGAGAATCGATATTATAAAACCTGCCCCAGGGCATGTGGAATCGATGCTCACGTTCTTTGAGCATGTGATGCACATAAAGTATGGAGTTGTAATGGAGAGGGATGCAGCCTATAAGACAAAGTTGTCGCACCCTGTTCTGGTGGAATCCACAGCATGTTGATAGGGACCGCGCCCTGTGATGAGGCGGGTCGCGCCACTGTACTTGCTAGGGCCGCACACCGAGTTCAGTAGGGTCGCGCCCTATGTTGATAGAGGCCGTGACATATAAGCATATACAATATACGATACCCTCCGCGGTAGGGTGCTATATTTACACTATCACCCGGGCTGTTGTCGAGCTAGGAAATAGAGTTTGTCATCGACTTAGCACCGGGGATGAGACTGATTGCCAGAGAACCCTATCGCATGGCTCCTTCAGATATGCGAGAGTTGAGAGAGAAGATATAGAAGCTCTTGGGGTAGGGTTTTATTTGGTGAAGCACTTTGCCCTGGGGTGCTCTAGTGTTATTTGTAAAGAAAAATGATGGTTCAATTCTCATGTGCGTGGATTACAGAGAGATAAAAAAGATAACGATACGGAACAAGTATCCGTTACCTAGGATTGACGACCTATTTGATCAGCTGAGAGGTGCTGCATACTTCTCCAAGATCGATTTGAGGTCAGGCTATCACCAGTTATGTATTCTAAAGGAGGATGTCCCTAAGACCGCTTTCCTATTACGGTATGGATCTTATGAGTTCAGGGTGATGCCATTCGGGCTCACCAATGCACCTGCAGTGTTCATGGATCTCATGAACAGAGTATTTCGGGAGTTTCTGGATCAGTTTGTGATAGTATTCATCGATGACATCCTGGTTTACTCACGGACGGAGGAGGAGCATGCTGAGCATTTAAGAATGGTTCTACAGACATTATGAGATCATCAGTTATACACCAAACATAGTAAGTGTGGATTTTAGCTTCGGTAGGTACAGTTTCTTGGCCACATTGTGTCCGATAAGGGTATAGCTGTCGATCCGAGTAAGGAATCGGTGGTGGAGGAGGGGACAGCCCACAACACCGATCGAGATTTTCAACTTCTTAGGATTATCTGGATATTATCGTCCCTTCATCAAGGGGTTCTCAAAGATTGATGGGCCTTTGACGAACCTGACTCATAAGGGGGTACCATTCGTGTGGAGAAATCAGTGTCAGTTGGCTTTTGATGAGCTGAAGGATATATTGACATCAGCACCGGTACTTACATTGCCAAGGAGTGGGGTGGAGTATTGGGTCTACACAGATGCATCCTTACAGGGACTCGGGGGGTGTTATAGCTGGAGGAGAGGGCGATAGCTTATGCGTCTCGAAAGCTAAAATCCCATGAAAAGAATTACCACCCCACCCACGACTTAGAGTTGGCAGCGATCATTTTTGCGCTAAGGATATGGAGACACTACTTATTGGGAGAGCATTTTACTTTGTTCACGGATCATAAGTCACTTCAGTATCTCTTCACACAGAAGGATCTGAATATGAGGTAGAGGTGGTGGCTAGAATTTGTGAAGGACTACTAGTTTGATATATAGTATCATCCTGGTAGGGCTAACTTGGTGGCAAACGCGTTGAGCCGATGACCTACTAGGGATTTAGCTAAGGTGTGGAAAGCAAAGTGGAATGATCTTCAGCAGGAGGATGAGGTGGCCAGGGCATACATGGCAATTATGACTATCACTCCGGAGATCATTATGCGGGTAGTGAAGGCTCAGGTAGAGGACAAGTTCTGTCAGGATAAGGTGCGACAGTTATTAACTAAGGGTGTAGAGTCTTACTCAATCAGCTCAAAGGGAGGTCTACGCTTTAATGGGAGATTAGTAGTGCCCGAGGATGAGGAGTTGAGGCAGGCAGTGATGACTGAATCTCACGGTTCTAGGTTTGCGGTACATCCCGATTGGGATAAGATGTACCAAGACATGAGGAGACAATATTGGTGGTTCGGAATGAACAGAGACATAATAGAGTTTATCTTAAAGTGTACTACTTGTTAGCTGGTGAACGTTGACCATTGATTGTTAGGTTGCGTGTATACCTACTGTGTTACCAATAGGTGGAGTGAATACCTATATTGTACTTTCATGAGAGATGACTGACCAGGTTCGATGAGACATTTCGAACCGTGTTCGATGAGACATTTCGAACCGTGTTCGATGAGACATTTCTAACCATGTTCAATGAGACATTCTGAACCAAGTTCGAGGAGACATTCCGAGCTATGTTCGAGGGGACATTCCGAACTAATAGTCCTTAATGTGTGATATGGGGACATTACGGTAAAGTATGCACTTATAGTATGTATTGTGTGTGAAATATATACTTTATGATTATTCTACTTATGTGCAATAGTAGACTGGCAAATGTGATATATAGATATATCTGAGAAGTAAATTAAGTAGGGAGACTTAATTAACAGATTAAATATAGATTGTGAATATCTAAGAGATTAGTGAGACTGAATTATAAAGATGGTAATACAACATGTGTGAAATGTCACATGGGAGTTAATTAACATTTGAGAGTGTTAATAAAATAATGTAATGTATGGGCAGTACGGGAACTTAGTGGTGTAGATGAGTTCAGTGGGATACTTCAGTCTAGTTTTCTTGGGTAGTACAACTAGGTGGGTTAAGTATAGAACGTTAGGCGTGCACTATAGATGAGACGTAAGAAAAACTCAAGAGAGAGTATGCGTGATCATGTGTAATCAATAACTGAATTTCATTGTGATAAATGCTTGCTAAATATTTTTAAAATGTTTTGAGTACTAACTCTTGCTATAAAATATTTTCAAAACCTTTTAGGTGTCCAGCCACAAGGGCACCAAACTTGATATTCTATTTTAGGGAGACGGAGCTGCGACACAGGTGGATGTTGTAGGATTTTGCTTAGACGCTTCCATTACTCATTCTGATTTAGTGTAGGATTTCACTATTTCAGTACGGACTTGTTGTCCTTCATTACTTATTCAGATTCAGTTCAGGTAGTTATTTGTTTTCATTATTAGTGTTTTACTTGGTTTGATTTTAGCCGATGGTTTATTCGGCACGACTTTATTCATTTATATTCTTAAGATGTTCAGACTATCTTAGGTTGGTGTTTGATTTATATCTAATTCCGCATGCAGTTTTTATTTAATAAAAGATAAAATTTGGCATCAGTTTAATTACCTAATAGATGATTAGTAATTAACTTGGTTTTCGACAGTGATGTTAAGAATGAACCAATTTGTAAATCCTGATTTAATTTAATAAATGACTGATCACCCGATGTTTAATTAGGCAGGGTGTCACACGTTTAAGAGCCCAAAAATTAAGCCTAAATCGATTTTTTTAAATTATTTATTTACAAGCTCGTTTGTGCCAAAAGGAAAAACATGTTTTTTTTATTGAAAGCCCAAAAATTCCTACCCATTTTCATATAATATCAAGGTAAAACCCTAGTAGGAAAATGCCAAAAGAAAAGAAAGTTTTCAAGAATAATGCTTGAAAAGAAAAAGGGAAAAAAGGTGAAGAAAGAAAGATATACTGATAAAATGAAATGAAAAGAAAAAAAAGTATATGAGTTTGAAAAGGAGAAAAAGAAAAAGAAAAAGAGGCTTGAAAAGTGCCTAACAAAGTCAAAACGCCGAATAACCTTTATATTCTAAGAAAAGTTTAAAACTCCAAAATTTGTTCTTTCTTGCCAAAATTCGGGTCTACAATATGACTAAAAGAAAGGCCATATCGATCAAAAGGGAAGTTAATTATAATGTGGAGAGAAAATGAATAGGATCAATGATGTGATTCAAAGATTTTAAAAAGTAAACGATTTTTCATTCATGAGATCATGATAACTCTTTATGAAAAGGTATATTTTTCATTATGCATATGTGAAATTTTCTCATTATATTTTCTCTTTTATTCACCTTAACGGAGAGAAATTAACCACATCCGAGTGTTCGATTGTGAGTGTATCCCGTGAGAATTTGAATGAAAACGAACTTTTGAATAAGAAATGTAACGATCAAATCTTTTGAAATGAATGGTTATATTGGCTATGCATACATGCACAATAAGTTGAAATTGAAAATTGAAGTTTTACTATATTTGTGAAGTTGGCATATGAGACTTGATTATATTACTTTTGTGTGTTATGTAAATTGAGTGAAGTTTTTTTTGTTAATTTTGTTCATATATTTATTGCAAACCCTCATGAGAGAAAACTCACCCACTAGGACAACCTATGAGTTTAACGGATTGTTGCACATGCTAAGTGCAATCGTGATTCCTACGAAAACGAATTAGATTTTAAAATTTTAGTTTTTGTCGAAGACAAGCAGAGTTTAGGTTTGTGGGTATTTAATGAGTGCTTAATTTGATATAATTTACACCAAAATATATGCCTTGTTAGGACCATTGTATCATAAATAATGAGCTTTTAGAGTCGTTTTTGTTTTTTAAATTAAAAATAAAAGTTTGAAAAGAATTTAAGTTAAAAATAAAATTTTAGCAATCCCAAGGGGTACAACTGTAATTCTAAAAAATTTATCAGCCTACAAATAACCTTTAAATATTTGTTTGAGCAATATGAAGTTCTCCCTAAAATTTGGTTAAATTCTTATTAAAAATGAGTAAAATATGAGTTTCGGGGGTTAAAATATAAATAAGGGTAATTACGTATTTTTCTAAATTTTATGACCAAAAATTTGAATTAATTCTTTTATTTTTATTTTTCATAGGCCCCTTAGAAGTTTGAAAAGCAAATGAGTTGATATGCAAAATTTGTTAGGATATGGCATGACATGACACAATCGACATAGTTGTACTAAAATGCTTATAAATTCGCTCGAGTGCTCGTTGATGTCATGTTATAGCTTTTCAAAAAACTCTTTAAAAACTCACAACTTTATACTTCAATCAAATTTGAAAATAATATGTTTTGAAGGGGCAAAAGCAATTTGAAAAATCCGTGCGAATAGTGATGACAATGCAAAGTTTAAAAAAAAGAATAAATAAAATAAAAATCTGTGTGCATATGTTAAACCTGTTTGGTAATTCATGCTTATGTTTGACATAAAATGCTTATAATTGATTAATTTTATTCGTATCCTTTGACTTATTGTGCTTATGTTTAATGGATTATGCTTATGGCTGAAATTAAATGCTTATGAATGATACTTTTAAGGGAATGTAGGCTTTTGGCATCTAAAAAGATATATAAAATATTTGATTTAAATTTTAATGTTTTCATCATTTGAAATTTATGCGACGAGAGTTTGTACAATTTTTAGGTATAAAAGACAATTGCAAGTTAGACTAATTAATCACAAATTAATAAAAACGGTGAACAAATCCAAAATTCTAATAATCTCTCCATACTTGTTACATAATTTGTATTTGCAGTCCATATTTGCTCTTGTTTTATTTTATCTCTACATCATATTTCCACACATATATTTGTCTAGTTAGAAAACCGTTAACTTATAAAAATAAATAAATTAAACAAGTCCTTGTGGATTCGACCATACTTATATTAATTATATTACAATAATTCATGCACTTACTATAATTTATAACGTGATAACAATGAACTAAGGGTATTTATAAGGGCACCTCATTTTTTACTTCTAAATATCACAACTTTATTTTTACTACAAAATACCACTTAATTCTAATAGTTACTTCCAAATACCACATAAGGGTCACCACATATTTAAAGTTCTAAAAATCATTTAGACACTTTCCCTCCATCTCTCTACACATTCAAACCTTTAAACCTTTCATCTTCAACTTCCAAACCTTTCATCTTCATATTCATTCGCTTTCAACTAAAGATTAAACGTCAAGTTGGAACATTGAACACACTACCCATTTGAATACAAAAAATTATAATGTATAAGCAACGAACCATTTGAACTTATATATAAAACTGAATGAACCATTGAACACACTATCACTTACAAATCCATTCTCCGAATAACCATTTTTAGGAAACCTTGAAATCCATTTTTTTTAACAAAACTTCGAACGTTTGAAATCCATTCTCGTTTGAATAATTTTTTTATGAACTAGGGTGTAATACCCCGTATTTTCATGGCTTTTAAATTTAGGGATTTATTAAATTTAATTGAGATAAATTAATATAATTTTAATCCGGAATGTTATTTTAAATATTTACTAGCGTGACGAGAGTTAGTAATTATTGAAAATTTGTTAATTGTTGAATGTTACTGGACGAGTATAGTAATATATGAGTTTTATTTTTATAATATTGTCACGTGTGAATAAAATGACAATTATGGAATTTTAAGTCGGGACGCGCCTGTGTCGCGTCGGGACTAAATGTTGATTAATAAAAGTGAATAAATTATAAGTTGCTCGTATAGTCGTTTTGAGTGCGCCAAAGTGTCCGAAAGGGTCGAGATAGTCAGAAAAGTGTACCCAGGGGTTTAGTTTGGGTCTCGGGGTGTTTTTAGGCCTATTTAGTACCCCGGGAGGGCGTTTCGGACATTTCGTAATTATGGGTAATTCAACCCACGAATTTGCAAGGGTTATGTCAGATGTGAAGTTTCATCTTTTAGGGATAACACAATCAAATACTAATGACGTCCATTGGAGAGGAAGAGGAGAAGCTCTCCAAGGAGTTCTAGGCCAAGAACACCTCCGATTGCACCGCCGTTACCGCCAAATCGTAGATCGCGCAAAGGGGATCACAATCACACCTTTTTCTTCCAAAAATCAGAGACTAAATTTCTAGGCAAGTATCTATCTTGATTTTATCAAGTTAATGCATCATTTTATATTAGTCTTAGGTTGAATAGATTAGTATTCTTGAAGAAAAACATTAATTGGAGACACAAATTGCATGTTATAGTGATAGAAGTCATATTTCTGGAAATCCATTTCACATGTAGAGGTTGAACCACGAATTTCCATGGTATTGGTGATAGAAAATCTGGAAAAAGAATGAAAGAAATTAAGATAAGGAAAATATTAGTGTTCATGAGAATTATATAGAGTTTGGCCCTTTTAACCCATGATTCTTGATGAAAATTCACATGCCTTACGTAGATTATTACTCACTTAGGTTTATTATGTTTGTGGTATAAATTTCTGGGAGTTTGGGAGTTAAAAGTTGGGAGTTTGATGAGTTTAGATGATATAACCCGTAACTAGTATTCTGCAGATTTCGCCATATCTGTTTGATCGATCGATCGAGCCCAGAGCATCGATCGATCGATGGTTCGATCGATCGACCCCCTTTCATCGATCGATCGACCCCTCCTGGGAAAATTGCATTTTTTCCCGTGTTAGCCTAATTCGATTTTATGCGTAGTAAACCTTGATTAGGATTGCTAGAATATATTGGAACATAAAAAGGACCAGTAGGGTCAAGAGAAATCCCATAAAGTGGACTTTAATGTGAAAGGAAATAAAAGGGAAAATGGGGACACTTTCAGATTTAATAAATCATACGTGCATTGATTATATGATTGAAACATCTAATAAGTTGCATTAGAAGGCGAGAGACATCCTACTGAAATTGTACTTAGATAAAGAGAATACTTCAAGTGACGAAAAGTGAGTTTAGAATAAATTATTACGAGAATAAAGAAGAATGAGGCCGTTATACGATATAATTGAGTAAAACGTGTAATATCGGATAATGATAAATTTTGGGTCGTGAGAGTACCTAATTTAATAATGTGGATGTGAATACATATTTATATATATGACGGTGTGATTGTGCATATATTATTTCTGTGTAAAAATCGTACCCGCGCTACTTGCTATCCCTGAGGTTACCGCGCTGGGACAGTCTTATCTTGATGTGACCTTTATGGGGGATATTGACTCGTACCCTAGAAGATAGATATCCTTGGTACAGGCTATCGAATCGATAGTTCAGACGGTCCTAAGAGACGTGAGGGTATGTACTGACCTCTTAGAGACTTGGAATCTATGCTTCGCCTCAATGTTGTTTGTGTTTGTGCTAATACAGTTCGAGAGTGATTCCGAACTAGTATTTCCCTTAGTTTGTGTGATATGGGTACTTTATAGCAGAGTATGCCAGCACCATAAATTTTATGTGGGGTGCCGTTAGTATATATATAACTTATGAGTGATTGGTATATATATATACTTATATATGAAAGTCTAGCACCGTAGATTTTATGTGGGGTGTTGTTTGTATATATATTATACGAGTAATTAATATATATACGTGTGACTATATGAGAACTTTCTATTGAGTAAAATAGTAGTTAAGTAAAGTATGAAATTCATCAACTTCACTGTAAGTATTCGGATTCGTTATAACAATACGGAATTTTTCTAAATAACGTAAGAAATCTTGAAGAGTTAGATTTTCTAAAAGTGAATATCATAACCTTAATTCCACGTGTTAAAACTTATGGAGAATAAGTTAGAGAGATATATGGGGTTCATTAGTACGATAGACGTGCACACTAGATGAGAGGTGAGAATTCTCAAGAGAGTGTCGCGTACTAATATGACTGTTGCATTAGCCGGTAAGCATTTTAAATACTTGCTAAACTATTTTTAAACAAAAAACGGTTTTACATTCGGGCTCTGACCCGTTTGTTGTTACCTCTTCTCTCTTGTGTATATATATATGTATTACAGGTGCCCAGCCACAGGGGTGTCTTACTTAGGATTCTTTGGATGGAACGCGCTGTAGCTTTTGTGGGAGTTGCAGGCCATTGCTTAGACGACCTCATTGTTGATTCTACTTCTAGTTCAGCTTTATCCAGTGGGGGCATGTGTCGCCATTTTCCATTATTTAGTTGATATTATCAGAGACTGTAATTCTTTTTACTTTCTGCATTTTTATTTCGGGATTTATTACTGTGAGGATGTTTTCCTTTAGTGTTGTAAATGTTGGGATTTATTATTGATGGTTAAATTCTTGAATGTTCATTTTTATTCTTATACTAAATGTGTGACTCTTAATATGTTAATGATTAAAGGTTTTATAATCGGATTTAATAAAATGGAAATAATGGTTTCAAATGGTTTTGACACTTAGCTTAATTAATTAGGGTGTTTAAATTGGAAAGGTTATTTTTACGACAGTGATGCTAAGAATGAACCAACTGTTCACCTTGATTTTAATTTAATAAAGGAGTGATCGCCCGGTATTTAATTAGGCGGGGTGTCACAGGTGGTATCAGAGCATCAGATTCTAGTGTCCTTTAGGATCTGTGCGGCTTATTATGCTTTCAGCGTTGCTTTGTTTGATATAGAGCCATATATTTAGGATTGTCGATTTCTTTGAAGAGATTTCATTCTCCTGCTATAACATATATGTCTTAGTGAATTCTATTGCGTTCGGATGTGTGCGTGTGCCGAGCGATGACGAATATCAGTAGAAGACCATTAAGCGAACCTCGGGAGGTCGGGCTCAGTTGAGGTGGTAAAATATATCCGAGAATGATGATCGTAGTCGAGGTCACCTCCATTAGGGAACGAGAAGCCATGACTAGAAAGGCGACTAAGGTGCAACAATGATTTCCAAGTGCTGCTATGATCGAATGAGGTGCGAGAGTAAACATACCCAACGTGTTACAAACGGGTAGAGAACTGTCTGTGGAAACTCTAGAAATGCGAGAATTGTGTGTGTTTACCAAAGGAGGTAAAGTATCCAAAGGTGTAGATATAGGACAGAGTGTGGCTAACTGAAAGTGAAAATTTAGAGAAAATTTTCTTGGCTTTCGGGACGAAGTTAAAATGATGGGAGTCAACCACCAATTTTAGAAGTGGAATGCTATGCCTATAGGAGGACCTTAGGTACAGTGTTGACCGTATGTTCCTTCCTCAACTGTTCAGGATTAGAAGCGAATGTGGTTCTGAACTCATCGCGGGAGGGCATGACAGAGGTCCATTTGTGAATATGAATCTTAACCGTTAGCAAATTTTGTATCGGAAGATGTAGATACAAGTGGAGGAAACGACTCCAAGTGGGAGATCGACTCATAATAATAGTTGATAACACTCAAAGAGGAAATTCTGATGGACGGCCGGTTTAGAGGTTAACAATGTCGTATTTTGTCAATATAGATGATAACGCCTCTTTGTGGGGGAAGCTAAAAGAATCAAAGAATTTAGTCGAGAATAAGACTGAATACAACGGTGGTGGTGTAGCACCACCAAGGGATGTGGATACGCATCAGGGGACCCATTTAAATGCTTCAGATAGTTAAATTCTTACCAAAAAATGGTAAATTCAGTAAGGACTATTATAGTCAGTGACATGTTCTTTATGGCCTAAAAGACTAAGGGTATAATCGGGGTAGCTAACAGAAATCGAGTCTACTAAAGTCCGAGAGAAGAACAATCCTAACCTGGTTAGTAGGACAGGTAGTAAGTGGATTATGTGTTGAGGTATTTTGTGCGGAGTGAAATCGCTCGCGATAAAATGTTCAAAAGTGAGAAAAAGGACAGGAATACGGTGCCTAGTAAAGGACGACGATTAAAATAGTTTTGTTTTGGTTTGGGCAGACGTGTTACGTCCGAAAACCATTTGTACAGTCAAGACGATTGCCAGGGTGGAAGTATAAGTTGTATCCTCAGAGGATGCGGCGCGTTTATGTGATACGAGCAGGTCACCATATTTTGCTCATTGCTAGATTAGCATGTGAGACGAGTTTAATGCATATAATTATAAACGTTATTATTATGTGGATATTTTTCCCTAGTGTAGCGGGATTTTTTCTTTAATGCGATCCGCGGAGGATGAATGTGTATATTAACAGTGTTACGTATTGTATTGAGGTTACTCATCGTAGTGATGCGATATACGAGTATGGTATTATCTTTGATAAAACGTTATAGAAATGGCTAGTACGATAGTGGGCATTTATTGCAAGGCTATCGGAGTAGTTGCATTAGTGCAGCATGTTTTGTTTTGGCGAGGCTTTACCTGTAAGAAGGTTGGACTCGCACTTATATTATCTATCCTAGAGACTTCGTAGGAGATCGTGGGCTCGAGATATTCGATGCCAATGTATGTATAGACTTTGTCAGTATGATTCAGTATGTATCGGGATCTACCGTTGAGCGAAAAGACTTGACTCAGTATTATGTTGAGCACTCAGGACTTGGTAATAGGAAGAGTGCATTGTTATGTCTATCCTCTAGAGATGCGGGAGTTAAGAGTTATACCCCTATGATTAGGGTAAGGAATTTTGAAAATTCCGATCGTATGTATTCGAGGTTTATAGAATGCAATTATCATAAATCAATACGGGACGATAGTGAAATTGGCGAAACATTCTTTGTTAAACATAATTACGGGAGAAATTGTAACTTTTCCGTCAAGGGACGGAATAAAGGGGTACATGCGATGGACGAAGGACCTAACGAATTTCGATAACCGACAATGCTAGGTAGTAGTGTATCGGGGGGTTCCTTGTTTGGATTTCGCTTTGCGAGATATCCCACGCATGAAACGTAGCGTAAGGTTGGAAATAGGGAGACGTTTGGTCACTATTCCATGAGTTCGGTACCCTGGTCGAAATGGGATCAAGAAATTATGTATGTAAGTTGGAAGTTGAATTTTGTTTTAAAGACATTGGAGTCGGATTGTTGTGGTAAGAACGCATTGAAAGTTATCCCCACGAGTTGAGGGGTGGAACGATGATAAGGAGAATTTTAAAAAAATAAAATAAAATGATTTCTAGGGTGATTGAGAGTACCCAAATGTCGTAACCGCATTCGAAACACAAGGTGAACAAAGAGTTGGAATGATTTTTACATGGATTATCTGGAAGGACTTTATTATACAAAAGAGATGACCTGTAATTATTTTGATGAATAGAGCGTTAGTGATTTATTTTGGTTGATGTACATATTTGGGAAAATTGTTGAACTTATCTGAAGAAGGTTGAAATTTGTTGTTCCCCTTTTTGTTGACATGGAATTTGAATGCCCTATTCCTTATGTCTTGTTGGATTTAGTTAGTTCTACAGATGAGTAGCACGCCGTTCGCTCTCCTAGGGTGGTCGGGGTGTTGCAAAATGTGGGCATCTTGGTTAGCTGCAGTTAAAAAAAATCGTCCGAGTCGAAGGGATGTGGTAATAGACCTGTGAAATATATGTTTGTGGGACTAGTATAATGAAGTGGAAGTGATAGAGTGGATTAAACGTCACATGAGGGGCAATAATCCATACATAAGTGTACAATTCGAATAGCACACCCTAATTTGATTGGAAGGTTGTGGAGAGCCATTTAAGAAGGGGTATTCCTTGAATGGAGCAGAAATAGATTATTATGAAAAACACTCGGAGCGGAGTTGTTAGTAGTCAAGTGTGAGAGCGATTTGAGCGTACAAATAGTGATGATGTTAACATGGTCAAAAATATCCAGAAGTGTGCATCATGGAGGAAAGAGTACGGGTCGGAACTTTCGGCATACACCAAGGAAGGAAAGGGAGTATTACGTGTCACTTAATGTGAGACATTTCAGGGAAAAATTGATGTTTAGCGGGACGTAGTGAGTAGTCTCTACATGCACCGCCCATAGGTAAGGTTTGGTTGAAAGAGGAGAATCAACCAAAGAATTTTGGTGTTTATCGACAATTCCTGAAATTGGAAGAGGTTGGTAAAGTCGGTAAAGTTCTTGGATGGGTTGCCATCCTCAAAACAAGATCAAGGGTTCATCCCGAACATGTGAATTAAGTCTCCGAGAAGGAAGTGATTGATATTCCTTTGGGCTGGTTTACAATATTAACTAGTATGCCCCAGACTTCCTTTGAAAGGAAGGATCGCGCCAGTGCATGGTCCGGCGCAGTATAAATTTCTGAATCAGGATGAAATTGGTGAATACCACCTTTGATATGGGATTTCAGGAACTAGTGGAGATAAGGTTTCGTTTCAAGTAGGGTGTATCACCCTTAGCCAGGGAATAGGCGCACGGTGATTAAAAAATAGTGGAGCCACGTAAAGGAGATTTTGGAATCTTGGTACGATGATTTCAGGAATGCTCTGTAGAAGCACTCACACCAGTTTGTCGCGTACGAGGTGCTTATTAAGGTTTTGTTATGGAAGAACCCCGACTATTCTCCTTCCGTATGTTTAGAGGTGAGTAGATCATCAGAATTTCTAGATCGGTCGAGAAAATATCCGATAACTATGGTAGAATTCCACGACTGTTTTAGGCGAACAAGTGGTCAAATGTTCATATAATTTTCTCAGAATGGGAGTTTTGTATATGAATAAATCCGAGCAGTTGTCATGTAGTGAGGTGCGGCCTCCTAATGATAGTGAGATAATGGAATTTATGACGTATAGGCGTGACCTATGCGAATGTTGTCGGTTGGGAGTGCAATGTGAAGTGTCTCCAATGAGAATGTAAAACAATGTTGCTGTGAGGAAAGGGCTATAGTAATTGAGCGCCGTAAAATGTAATTAGTTTGCATACTGACAAGGATATCCAGAATTGTACTACCTGGTGGACCTTATTTTCCGAATTTCGGGACGAAATTCCGTTATTAGGGGGGAAGTATGTAATACCCCGTATTTTCATGGCTTTTAAATTTAGGGATTTATTAAATTTAATTGAGATAAATTAATTTAATTTTAATCCGGAATGTTATTTTAAATATTTACTAGCGTGACGAGAGTTAGTAATTATTGGAAATTTGTTAATTGTTGAATGTTACTGGATGAGTATAGTAATATATGAGATTTACTTTTATAATATTGTCACGTGTGAATAAAATGACAATTATGAAAATTTAAGTTGGGACGAGCCTGTGTCGCGTCGGGACTAAATGTTGATTAATAAAAGTGAATAAATTATAAGTTGCTCGTATGGTCGTTTTGAGTGCGCCAAAGTGTCCGGAAGGGTCGAGATAGTCAGAAAAGTGTACCCGGGGGTTTAGTTTGGGTCTCGGGGTGTTTTTAGGCCTATTTAGTACCCCGGGAGGGCGTTTCGAACATTTCATAATTATGGGTAATTAAACCCACGAATTTGCAAGGGTTATATCAGATGTTAAGTGTCATATTTTAGGGTTAACACAATCAAATACTAATGACGGCCATTGGAGAGGAAGAGGAGAAGCTCTCCAAGGAGTTCTAGGCCAAGAACACCTCCGATTGCACCGCCGTCACCGCCAAATCGTAGATCGCGCAAAGGGGATCACAACCACACCTTTTTCTTCCACAAATCAGAGACTAAATTTCCAGGCAAGTATCTATCTTTCTTTTATCAAGTTAATTCATCCTTTTATATTAGTCTTAGGTTGAATAGTTTAGTATTCTTGAAGAAAAACATTAATTGGAGACACAAATTGCATGTTATAGTGATAGAAGTCATATTTTCTGGAAATCCATTTCACATGTAGAGGTTGAACCACGAATTTTCATGGTATTGGTGATAGAAAATCTGGAAAAAGAATGAAAGAAATTAAGATAAGGAAAATATTAGGTTTCATGAGAATTATATAGAGTTTGGCCCTTTTAACCCATGATTCTTGATGAAAATTCACATGCCTTACGTAGATTATTACTCACTTAGGTTTATTATGTTTGTGGTATAAATTTTTGGGAGTTAAAAGTTGGGAGTTTGATGAGTTTAGATGATAGAACCCGTAACTGGTATTCTGCAGATTTCGCCATATCTGTTTGATCGATCGATCGAGCCCAGAGCATCGATCGATTGATGGTTCGATCGATCGACCCCCTTTCATCGATCGATCGACCCCTCCTGGGAAAACTGCAATTTTGCCCGTGTTAGCCTAATTCGATTTTATGCGTAGTAAACCTTGATTAGGATTGCTAGAATATATTGGAACATAAAAAGGACCAGTAGGGTCAAGAGAAATCCCATAAAGTGGACTTTAATGAGAAAGGAAATAAAAGGGAAAACTGGGAGACTTTCAGATTTAATAAATCATACGTGCATTGATTATATGATTGAAACATCTAATAAGTTGCATTAGAAGGCGAGAGAGAGCCTACTGAAATTGTACTTAGATAAAGAGAATACTTCGAGTGACGAAAAGTGAGTTTAGAATAAATTATTACGAGAATAAATAAGAATGAGGCCGTTATATGATATAATTGAGTAAAACGTGTAATATCGGATAATGATAAATTTTGGGTCGTGAGAGTACCTAATTTAATAATGTGGATGTGAATACATATTTATATATAAGACGGTGTGATTGTGCATATATTATTTCTGTGTAAAAATCGTACCCGCGCTACTTGCTATACCTGAGGTTACCGCGCTAGGACAGTCTTATCTCGATGTGACCTTTATGGGGGATATTGACTCATACCCTAGAAGATAGATATCCTTGGTACAGGCTATCGAATCGATAGTCCATACGGTCCTAAGAGACGTGAGGGCATGTACTGACCTCTTAGAGACTTGAAATCTATGCTTCGCCTCAATGTTGTTTGTGTTTGTGCTAATACAGTTCGAGAGTGATTCCGAACTAGTATTTCCCTTAGTTTGTGTGATAAGGGGACTTGATAGCAGAGTATGCCAGCACCATATATTTTATGTGGGGTTCCGTTAGTATATATATAACTTATGAGTGATTGGTATATATATACTTATCAAGGTTCTAAAAAACGCGGGGCGTGATCGAGGCGTGGAGGCCAAGCCTTAAGCCTTGGAAGCCTAGGCGGGCCTTGGCGTAAAAAGGCGTGAAAAGGCGTTTAGGTCTGTTTAATATATTTTAATATTTTTTAACCATAACAAGGCTATTAAAATACTAAACTTATACATATCCTAAAAATATGTTTGAATATTTGCAAATAAAAATACTATTTGATTATTTTGGATGAGATAATAGTCCGGTTTGTAAAAAAATCTTTAAAAGGCCATATCATTTCACTAAAGCATTGTTGTTTTTAGAGAAAAAGTACGCCTTTAGGGTTTTACCAAGCATAAGGCGTTATAATCTTAAGGCGGGGCGTTTCTCCTAAGCCTCAAGCCTAGGCGTGCCTAGGCGGAGCCTAGGCGGGTTTTTTAGAACAGTGATACTTATATATGAAAGTCTAGCACCGTAGATTTTATGTGGGGTGCTGTTTGTATATATATTATACGAGTAATTAATATATATACGTGTGACTATATGAGAACTTTTTATTGAGTAAAATAGTAGTTAAGTAAAGTATGAAATTCATCAACTTCACTGTAAGTATTCGAAAACGTTATAACAATACGGAATTTTTCTAAATAACGTAAGAAATCTTGAAGAGTTAGATTTTCTAAAAGTGAATATCATAACCTTAATTCCACGTGTTAAAACTTATGGAGAATAAGTTAGAGAGATATATGGGGTTCATTAGTATGATAGACGTGCACACTAGATGAGAGGTGAGAATTCTCAAGAGAGTGTCGCGTACTAATATGACTGTTGCATTAGCCGGTAAGCATTTTAAATACTTGCTAAACTATTTTTAAAAAAAAACGGTTTTAAATTCAGGCTCTGTCCCGTTTGCTGTTACCTCTTCTCTCTTGTGTATATATATATATGTATTACAGGTGCCCATCCACAGGGGTGTCTTACTTAGGATTCTTTGGATGGAACGCGCTGTAGCTTTTGTGGGAGTTGCATGCCATTGCTTAGACGACCTCATTGTTGATTCTACTTCTAGTTCAGCTTTATCCAGTGGGGGCATGTGTCGCCCTTTTCCATTATTTAGTTGATATTATCAGAGACTGTAATTCTTTTTACTTTCAACATTTTTATTTCGGGATTTATTACTGTCAGGATGTTTTCCTTTAGTGTTGTAAACGTTGGGATTTATTATTGATGGTTGAATTCTTGAATGTTCATTTTTATTCTTATACTAAATGTGTGACTCTTAATATGTTAATGATTAAAGGTTTTATAATCGGATTTAATAAAATGAAAATAAATGTTTCAAATGGTTTTGACACTTAGCTTAATTAATTAGGGTGTTTAAATTGGAAAGGTTATTTTTACGACAGTGATGCTAAGAATGAACCAACTGTTCACCTTGATTTTAATTTAATAAAGGAGTGATCCCCCGGTATTTAATTAGGAGGGGTGTCACATAGGGTTTCATTCGATATATTTATGCCAAATGCATATCACATGTTACCCAGTTTTCATTCGCTATTGTTACCCCGGATTGACTCGAAGATGTCGGGATATATATGTCGAATGAATCTAGGTATAATGCAGGTATATCCTTCACTACAAATATACTGAATGAAGCATATTTATTCGCTATGTTTATAGCGAATGAAAGTCCTTCCGAGTTTAATAGACTTTCATTTGATACAAACATACCGAATAAAGCATATTTATTCACTATGTTTATAACGAATCACTGTCAATTTTTAGGCAGTGAGTTTACCAAGTTTAACATATTTTACAAGTTGGTTCGGCAAGTTTATAATGAATTGACTATTTTCGAACAAAATAATTATAAAGTTGATCCGGGAGGTTAATCTTGATTTCTGCCTTGAAATTGGGGCCCCGATCCCGAACCAACAGTACGTTTTCTGAGTTTTTAAAATTTTCAATCCTAATGAATAAGCTAATAATATGTAATAGAACCCAAGGTTTACTTCAAAAATGGGATTTTTAGAGCTGTCATTTGGTTTTGAGGTCTTATCATTGTCTAATGATGGAATACACATTAGTATTTGAATATTTAAAGAACAAACCCTAGTTATTTAATAATGTTGTTGTTGATGGCTGGTGGGGGACAAAACTTTAATAATGGAGTGTGGGGATCAATGGAACAACACTTTAATGTTGCTGAAGATGCTATTGAAGATAGTTGGTTGGATTAATGGAGGCAAATTTGTTGAGTGAAGTGAATATGAGAAATGGAGAGTTTGGACTGTGGTGGATAGAGAGAGAAATGAAGAATTTGGAGTGTGGTGATTTTTGTGTTGTAGTTGGGTAAAAAAATATTAATATACTTGTGGTGGCGGTTAGCAAAAAATCTTTTTTTTTAACTTGTGTTATTTTGAAGCAATTTATGTGGTGCGCTGAGAAACACCCTTAACTAATAACATAAAAACATAAAATTCTAAGGACGTCAAATTATAACTTTACAAAAACGGTTGACTACCAAGTTAAACTAGTTTTAGTTTTTTACTCATTTACTATTTGGAATACATTTGTTCATAATAATTGGGGCTCGATGTACACTAATTTCCATTATAGTTATATGGGTACCATTTCTGACGGAAACCGTGAGTTGACCGTTGATCATTAGCATCCATTTTCTAAGAATCAAATGACCATTCTGCCCTCATTTAATATACATATCCACTATATATATATATATATATATATATATATATATATATATATATATATATATATATATATATATACATCTTATTTTTTAAATACATTAAAAAAGTATATTTATTTACAAAGTAAGTTAAGTATTATTTTTATAAATAAAAAATTATAAAAATAAATTTGTTTTATAAAGAAGAGTATTGAATAATTTTTTTTTAAATTAGCCTATTTTAAAAAATAACTTTTTGTAGCTGTTTTAAATGTATTAAAAAATATATTTTTTACTATTTCAAATAACTTTTTGTAGTTCTTTTTATGAGAACAATTTTATAATTTTATAAAAAAATGTTATTTTATAATATTATAAAAAAAAATTCAAATAGTTCTACAAGATTATTTTTAAAACAATCCATTATAAAAATAGAGGTTTTTTAACTGTTTTAAAAACGTTTTTTTAAATAATGTTTCATCACATTTTTAAAATGATTTATTTTAAATAACATGTTTATAACTCTTCTAAAAATTATTTTTAAAATATTTTGAATAAAAAGTTCTTAAAATCTAGATAGCTATTTTTTTTATAAGAATCTAATAAAAAACATTTTGAATATATTGGAAGGTGTATAACAAGTTCTTAAAATCTAGATATAACAAAAAAAAATATTCCAGAAATCATAAAAATTTACTAAAATATTGAAAATTACTGAAAATTAAAAAACTGAACATTACATAAAATTAAAAACTGAAAATTATTGAAATAAAAAAAAAATTAAAATTTATAGAAAATTAGAAAACCGGAATTTATAAAAAAAATTACAAAACTGAGATTTGTAGAAAATTTGAAAAGTAAAATTTTAAAAAAATAAGAAAAAAATGAATAAATAAAAATCGAAGAAAATAATGAAAAATAGCTTTTTAGAACTCTGAAAATAATAGAAAAAGAATTTGTAATGTTTGGGAAAAAGCTGAAAATATAGGAAATTATAGAATATTTTTTCAAAAAATTATTTGAAAAAAAAAAAAAAGGTTTAAGCCCGGACACAGCCTTTATCTTGAAATGGAAGTTCCACAACACAATCCCCTTAAATATTTTCAGATTCATCAAAATTGGGTTAGGGTTCATACGAAAGCTCCATATATCAATTGCATACTTCGATTTTAGATTCATCATATGTGGGATGAGATCAATGAATTACATAATCATTAAACAATAGAGTTGGTTAAGCTTCTTCCTCATTTTCTTCAAACTAAAAGGATTCTAGAGGTGTTTCAAAGTGTGCAAAATTTAATCGATTTCAACCATCGTTCAAATCATGGTTTTTTGGTTTTCCATATTTGATTTCTTGGTTTATTGGGAACTTTTCCACGACAAAAAGCAACATAAATTTTAGAGGTGGTGCTAGAGGAATCATAATTGCAGGGTTGGATTTTAAACGTTGTACTCGTCCGGTCAAAGAGAAGACGATGATGTTTATGGCTAAAAGGGATTGAGGTGGAGAAGATGAAGATGGAGGTGGGGATGGCAGACACAGATAGAAGTGAATGTGAGAGGAGAGAGAAGCGGGCTCAATATGTGAGGTGGAATTTATGGTATTTGAGTGTAGATGGTACAGCTGTTAGAGGGCAATTAGCGCAAATTGGTAAAATAATATCCATATAACTATAATGGAAACTTGTGTACCTCAAGCTTCAATTAATATGAACAAATGTACCCAAAATATTAAATGACCCTATTTTTTTATCTTTGCTTTGACAACCATTTTCCCTCATGTTGGTTCTCTCTCTCTCTCTCTCTCAATAAAAATTGGAAAATACGTTTATTAGACTTTTATTCCAGGGCCTTAGTTCTTGACCCGTGTCACATGCGTCAAAAATGCATTAGACTTGAGGATTAAGTTAATATAAGGGTCCGTTTGATAAAAAACTCGAAAAATGCAAATGATTCCAGAGTATTTGATTCTAGGATAAACAATTTCAAGACAAATGAATATTTTTCAACATGTGTCAATTTCATAGAAGTTTGAAAATCATCAATTTTTCACATTTTCTATCAAATACAAAAGCTGAAAATAAATATAAATGTGAAAAATTTATGTACAAAACATATATATATATATATTATGTATTTTAGTATATATGTATATTTTGTATATTACGTATATTTCATATATATATATATATTTCGTATACAAATTTATGAATAATATATATTTATGAAATATATAGAGTTCTAAAAAAATTGGTTTTGAGCTCCAAAAAAAAAAAAGAGAATTGGATTACACCAAAGGTGACAAATTGTGCTTAAGGAGTATTGCACCTGAAATATAAATTCCAAGACAAATTTGTGTTATCATACGACTTAAAAACTAAAATTTTTTAAAAATTCTCAACTTTTCTGAATTTGCATTCAAATTTTAACGCTATCAAACCTACCCTAAGAAAACAAGTGAAAGACTTGATGCCAAAAAAACTAAACTACATTTTTTATAAATTTCCGTGTATATTAATTTATTAGTATTTTATAATCCTATACATATAATTAAAAATTCATAAAACTAGAAAATTGAATCCCCCTTGGCTTCACAGCTCATTGCAAACCCATACAATTCAACACAATCTCTCTCCAAATCAATTATTTACAAGCGTTTAATAAATGTTTGTATGCCCAACATGACACACATACATCTCACCAATTCACAAAACATCAAAGAAGAAAAAGGATGACCTTTATTATATTGATAAAAAATAATAATAATAAACTTCACATAAAGTGGAAGATGAGCACTACTTATCATCTGGTGACACTGATTGTGCTTGTAATTGTGATTGTGGTGGTAGTGACGTCGACGATGGTGACCTTTTCTTTCGCTTTTGAAACCGAACCACAAAAATGAAAGCGGCGACAATTAACAAAAGGACGCCGGCGATTCCACAAACGAAACTGGCCACCAACAATACATCACTCACATGATCTCTACCACCGGAAATTGGGTGTTCAGTGGCGGTGTTCCATATGGAAGGATCGCTCATGTTTCTGGCTTCTGGTAATGAGACGTTGGAGGAAGATCCGGCGAAAAATGAAAGCATTTGTGGGGGTTTAGTTGTTTTGGTTGGGGGTGGATGTTGGTAGGTGAGTCCGTGCTCCGATGGCCGGATCTCTCTGCCGGAGAATACTGGCAAGTAGAGTAAGATTACCAGGCTGAAGCGCCAGTAAAGCTCCATCTTAAGTGTTGTATTTCTCTCTCTAGGTTAATTATATGTTTTATATGTAAATATGTAGTGTTTTGTTGTGATGGGAGCTGAGTTGAAAATAGTGAAGACGCGTGATATTTTGTCGTTGAAAACAGGGAGAGGGGTTAATTCGCCGCGAGTTGTTTTGTCTTTTATGGGTTCAGAAAACGAATTTGTTTTGAAATTTGTGGTTCGGTTTGAAATTATGAGTGTTTGAGAAAGATAATGATTATTTAGAGGAAAAGAAAGTTGAGTGAATTTTCACCAAAGTTTTTGAACGGTTCACCTTTTACATTCCCACCTCCCTCGCTTACCGTCAATCCTTTAATCTTGTTGCGGATGTTCTGATTTTGATCGGATCTTTACAATTTAGTCCCACCCGGATGATTTAGTTACATATTATCTCATGTCTTATATCATTTTTAAAAAAAATACTCGAGGGTGGTAGGAGGGGATTACGAGAGATTATGAGACTAATTATAATTATAAAAATTACATAGAATGGGTGACAATTAAAATTTTCAAAATGAGACTAAAGCCTAAAAAATTATATAATTAATACATTTTATGTATTAATTATAAGAAATTTTTTTTCACAAAATACATCCTACTAAACAGCTAGGATGTTTTAAGAAAGTTCATATATTACCGTGTAGATTATTATTACTATTATTTTTACTTTTATTATTATTATTATTGTTGTTGTTGTTGTTGTTGTTGTTACAACCAGTACAAATATTTATCAATAAATATTCATAATAATGCCCAATATATGGATATTTTTAATAATTCAATGTTTAATTTTTTTATTCATATTTACTAATGTTTAAGTTAAATGGATGTTTATTAAATAAATAAATATATAATACTTATATTTATTGTAAAATTATAACTATATATATATATATATATATATATATATATATATATATATATATATATATATATATAATAAAGTAGGAAACTTATTTATGTCATAAGTTTGATCGATGATGTCATCGGATGAGTCTTTCATGTACTACCTATTTTGCCCTTGAAACATTTGAATTCCCTCTCCTTTTCACCTCACTAAATGATTCTCCCTCTCACTTTAATTCAAACACAAGGCTATTTTGGTAAAAATACACCAAACCCACTTTAAACCTTACCTTTCATTCTCAAAATCACGCGGCTCCTCTTTTTTACCCTGTCTAACCCTACCCCCAAACCCAAACCCTCATTCAGATGTGGTGACGAACAAACCCACAAACCCAAATTGATGAACAAACCCCAAAACCCTCTTTCTTATCAAACCTTGGTTTTGATGGTCCAGATGTGTTGATTTAGATCACTAAGTCGATGGTATTTTTAGGGCTTTAAGGAGGCACATGGTTATTCAATCAGTTCTTCGTGCAAAATAGAGAAGATGGTTTCTCCTGGGTATTGAATCAGTATGTCCAAAGCTTTTTATCTTCCCGGTCCAAATCAGGTTCCATTCTTTTCATCTTCTTTTATGTATGTATGCATGTTAAATAGATTAATTGTTGTTTTGTTTTCCCTTCAACTGATAAATAAATAAATTAGCCTACTGTGGTTTATGTAGAGTAGAGGAAGAAACAGATCTGTGGTTTCTAAACTATAGTCAATATATATATTTACAAATTCGTATATATTTATACAAATCTGGTATATATTCATGTATACTAATTGAAGGTTGAATGTCTAGATTTGGTGTTAGTTGAAGCTTTTTTTCCCATCTATCTATGCCTAGAGGCATTAGGTCTGGTACACCCTAGAGGCATTTATAATGGCAGAAAGGTTTGGTCTAAATTTTCTGGGAATGCTATTAAATTAGTAAATCCTCACTCTATGATTTGTTCAATTTTGTGGAATTCTAAATTCCCTCCCAAAGAATCATTTTGTGGATTTTTATTGCAAATGTTGTTTCAGGTCCTGTGAATCTACTGACCATATTCTCATTTATGCTCTGATAGCAGTGTTGGTTTGGGATTTTTTTGCACCTTTGGTTGGCATAAAGGTGGCATACTCTTTGGTGGATGAGAAAATCTAATTTTGAGTGTTTGAACACTCTCATAATCATTGTCCCAAGTTTGATTTTATGGTAGATATGGAAAAGCATAAACAAATGTGCTTTGGAGAATATCTTTTTTGTCTACATATTGTCTACATTTATTTATTTGGCAAAATTTGTCTACATATTGCTATTTATTTATTATTGATTCCACTGATGGGTAGTTTTTTTTTATAGGTTGCGATTAATTATATTGTATTTCATTTTCTTTGTCAGGTTGAAGCTTTGGAAAGGTTATATCATGAGTGCCATGAACCGAGCTCCCTTCATCGGCAACAACTTATTCACGACTGCACAATTCAAGCCAAAGAAAATCAAAGTTTAGATCGACTTTTGACATTTTGGGTTTTGTTTTATAGATTTTGTTGTCAAGTATGTCTTATTAAATTGTTTTATTTTTTATTTTTTATGCAGATGTAGGGAGAAACAACGAAAGGAGGCATCGCATTTTCAAGCGGTGAACCGATCGCGGGAATAAACAACGAAAGGAGGCACCGAAAGAAATATTGTTCCTGGAATCATTCGTGGGAATAAGCAACCTCAAAGTATTTTACTCATCTATTCATTTTATTTCATTTTTTGATGTACTTTTGACACGTTTTGATAGTTTTGTGTTTATCACCTCAACCTACAACAACATATCAAGTTTCTTGTTTTTGATAGTATGTTGTTACAACTGTTTCTGTATGGTTTTAATTTGACATACTTTCTTAATCAAAATATGCGCGTGCATGCAAAGGATTTATATTGCGATGTTACCCTCTCTTTCTCAGTATCGTATGCGTATGCCTATTGCGATGTAAACCATTCATGGTACTTGAATTGTAAATCGTGTAATTACTATCAATCTTGATTGGAGATTGATCTACTCAAAATCATATGTTTAACATGTTGCTAAATTGGTGCTTATGTTGGAGATTGATCTGCTCAAAACCATATGTTTAACATGTTGCTAAACTGGTGCTTATTAATATGTTTGTGTGTGTGTGTGTGTTTCGACCATTTCTTTTTAGGACATTTCTCTTGCAAATGGTGTATGTGCTTTGCATTTATGTATTGATATGTTTGTCTTAGAAACAGAGTACTTTATATCAAGCATGTGTTACTTTTGACACATACTGAGTGCATGTTTCATAGGTAACTTCCTTTTATTTTGAACCTTTTATTTTTGTTAATTTGATACTTTGAATTTTATTCTAGCATTCTATAGGTTTAATAAATCTTATGTAACGAAAGCGGTGGAAATTTATATGTATCAGCCGATTTAAAACGTGTAGATGAAATACACATGGTATTGATATTAATGCATTTGAGGTACTTTTTTCACGGTAGTATTTCATTCTCTGCTCTTTATATTCTAATTCCTTATTTAACTGGTGTTTTCATCTCAGCTCTAAAATTGCATTAGTAAGGCTTTTAAGTATTGCTTTGATAAACAAGTCACTTACATGATGTGTATGAAAGTTCCTTGAGGAGTGAATGCAGTAATGCGAAGTTATAATACAAGTGTGACATATCAAATAAAAATTTGGTGAGTGATCTTATGGTGTGGTCAATTTTCGGGTCTTGATATTTTTGGCAACTGAAATGTAATGTTCTAATATATTTTGGCACTGAAATCGTTTTGTTTATAGCAACACTGCCTAATAGAAATGCTTAATAGCAGCAAAGCTTACTACAATGAAATGTAACGTTCTTGGTATATTGAGTAAACATTTTTAGTATTATTTGTACATTTCAAATTTTAAACCTTGATTTGTTTAGAGTAAATAACGGTCCTGAACTAAGTTCCATATTTCCCTCGGTGGAGGATCTTCTCTCGGCTTAATCGGCCCTGAACTTAGGTCCTCCCTATGTTCGCCAAATGCAATGGGTATGCCTGTCATTCTTGGAGAATAATGTGTCTTAGAAAACATGATATTGATACTCATATTATATGGTTAATTGGTTGGGGGGTGGTTCCTTTTTGGAGGGACCAATGGCTTCGAACTAGATGCTTATCTGATCTGTTGGAGCCTCTTTTTAATTGTCCCCAAATGGATCATTCATTCATATATGATAATCAATGGTGGCTTAATTTGGATTGGTACTTCAATGAAAATAACACTACATAATGATAACTCCATAGTAAGACCCGTGTAGCTACTAACTCATTATTTCTTTGTAATTCAGTTTAACTCTAAGTATGTTCTATATCTTTTATAATTTGTTTTGCCATAACCTGATATAGAGAGGGAACCATCCTCATGGGAGGTGCTACTGCAATCCCTACTCAAAGAAAAACTGGGCCAAATATTTTGGTTCCTATCCCTGGTATTGGTATGTGGAAGGTCATGCCCCCTCCCCCCGCCACTGTCGATACCCTGGCATTGGTTTGGGTTTAAAGAAGTCGTCACTTGGCTCGCCAACTACCTTAGGTCGAAATTTATGCTCGACTAAAAATGAATCAGCGGACTCGATGAGCTACCCACCCCCCCACCCCCCATCACAGTAAAAAGAGGTGTTCTCATAATTTGCTCCTTTGAATATTTGCTTCGAATTCGGACCGTAAAAACTGGTGTTCTGATAGTGTGGTTTAATCCAATGTATGCAGGTACATGGTCTGTATTGGCTAATTTAATACAGTAGTTCTAGAGTCGTGACAGCAAGTTCCAACACTACTGAAAACGCAAGTAGCAAGTTCTAGAGTCATGACAACTATCTAGCAGGTCCATCGAATTTTTCCTCTACTGCCTTGGCTGGTAGATCGTGTACAACATCTTCTAAAAGGTGCAACAAACTCTCAGCCAACGGGGGTACGGAACATATCGAGGAACTAATTTTTTATGGTATTATATTCCAAATGCAGTATCCTTGGAAGATAATGCTTCATGAGGCCAGTTGTTCGATGAACAGTGATGGGAGTGCTGGCCCGGATGGTTTCAATGGGAAATGCAGCAGCTTTGTTTTGTCAACTAGATGTAGAAGCTTTGTTTTGTTCCAAATGTAGTATTCCAAATGCAGTATCCAAATATAGTACACTAAGAAATGCAGCAACTTTGTTTTGTCTTATCAAAATAACATACATTGTATGTCCTCTGATTGTTCAAGACATTTCTTATTTTGTTAGCCATTCATTTGCAAGATTTCAGATTTCCACCGAAGGTGTAACCGATGTAAAGGACTAAGATTTTTCGTTCACCGAGGTTCTTTTTTTTAATCGTTCATGGATCTAATCCAATATATTATCCATTTATTTATGCATATGATATTACTTCTTGCATTTCAGATTTAGAGGCAAGATTTTTTGGGTGGTTAAAGAACTCTATCAGATAAGGAATTGAGAAATCATGCCGTAATGTTACGAGCTCAACTCACAGAAGTTGACAATAGGCTAAACGGTTGGAGAATAAACCAGTAAAGTAGTGGAAAGTTACATAATGGGCTTCACTTGCGTTTGATGATGGGTGGTTCCCAGGAAGTCGAACCCCTATCCTAGCTTCTGGATAATGAGCATCAACATATGTTCAGAGGTATATACTCCTATTGTTCAAGTTTGAACCCGATTATAGGTATGTGCTATTAGATTTTAGTTTGTAATATGCAAGTGAGTAATTCTAATATCTCTAATCTTTCGTTTTTACTTTGAAATGAAGGTGTGTACTTTGAAATGATTGTGTTTCTAATATCTCCACCCTTTCCTTGACCACCTGCTGAGAACGAGCCACCACCGCCCATAAGCATCTGAAGAACATTAAAAGTGGGTGGCATCTTTCTCTTTATGCCAGCCACCAGGAACCTCAAAACCAAGGGCAAAGTGTGAGCTACCACATTCATCTTGACATCGATGATATATACAGACTTTTTCTCCTCTGGACGTGTCACACTAGGGAGATCAGAAAGAAATGGCTCTCAATTAGAAAAAAGCTCCTCATGTTAAACCCCAGATGCGATCAAAACCAACCGAGAAGCAGTATAATTCTCCGTAACAAATTCTGCCAAACCATCGCTATTTGATTTGTTTAGCGCCGACTCAGGAGCCAAAAGTGCACTGGCAATTGCACCAGAATAACCAGTATAGTGAATAGTTAGTAGTTATATGTCTAATTCTTTTACCAGATATGTTGTTACTGTATGTTATAAAGTGACAGTTGTATCATTATCAGTCCTTAATTTTGGAAGCTACAGATACGCTACAGACGCTGTCCTTATGAATATTGCGTTATCAAACATACAGAACGTGGTGGACAAGCTACTAAAAAAGTTCCATGCATTCGTTGTGTGCTATTTGGAAAACCAATGAACCAACGTCCTAGATACTAACTTTTGGGGGTGTTCCTTTTAGTTCAGTTATGTATTATTTCCGCCAAAAGACTAACGTAGTAATTCATCTACCATTGCCAATTCAGTCCAACCTGCCATTGCCAGTTCAGTCCAACAAACTATCAGGCCACCACACGTCAGCAGGGCAATTTGTCAGCCATTGCCAGTTCAGTTATGTATTTTTTCAAGAATGTAAGTTTCCATGTATTTCATTAGAACTCTAAATATTTCGTAGTTAATTTGAATTTATGGAGCAATGTAGTATTCCAATAGTCATTTTTGTAGCTAAGTTTATAGTGCCATTGTGAACTATGAGCATCGTGAATTATCTTTTTTTTTTTATATTTATCTATTTCACTTCATAAAACAGTTGAGGTTGGCAATTCAATAGATAATTAATGGTGCCAATATGTGCGAGTGAGAACTATTTTCTAAAAATGTTGGATTATTGTACGTACGAGTGAGATCTGTTTCTATAGTTCATATATGTCGGTTTGTACGTACGAGTGAATTTTATTGCTACTGCTAATAGTGAGTTGGGGTTTTAAACCTGAACAGGTTTATGAACTATAGAGTTCTGAATATTGTAAGATTTGGTATTGTATAATATTCTATTACGTGAGTAAGGCTCTTGCGGATTCGGTGACAATGTAGTCTTGCTGAGTAGTTACTAAATGTATACATATATATAATGGTCGGGATTGACTATTTGTATGGATGAGTAGTTTCGATTTCTTAAACAAGTGGATAGTCCAATAAATAAAAGAAATTTACCCAATATTTCAAAATCCTTACACATTTTGTGTTTTATAATCTTTTACACACTTTGTGTTTTAAGAATGAGTATGCCTCAATCATAGTATATACGAATGTATTTGTGATGCTTCTAACTGCATATGCACTTTTATGATGCAGTTATTTATGTCTAGCTTGCATTGTTCAATTATTGGGGAGGACTCCTTCCATCATCCGAAACAATGAAAAACTACATCATCAAGATTGCATCTTACAGTGAAGAACAACTGCAAGGATTAGTATAGCAATTTTGTTCAAGTGTGGTAAATCGATTGGAACTGCTGATCGGGGATTAGTATAGCTATTGTGCAGGTGATGTGTTCTAGCGACTCAATTAGTACTTTAAGTTGGGATAGTGAACACCACATATGTTTGGGATAGTTGCTTTGTTACGTTACACTACGCAGAACCTTATATTTGTTCTTTATTAATATTACATGTTTGTCTAAATTAACATCGAAAAGTCAGGGACGACACAACTTTTTATAGCTTTTTGGTTACCAGTAACTATTTATTTCTAAGCTGTAAAACCTTAATTTTGTTTTATTAACGTTTTTAGGACTTGACTGAAATTTGCGACTTTATGCTTTTCAAAATTATCAGCGTGCCTTCAGGCACGGGTATACCCTAGTATGTATATATATATATATATATATATATATACATTAGGGTGTACCCTTGCCGATGGCATGGTAATAAATTTGCTCCTGATTATTTTTTGTTATGGCACACTAACACTCCTAGGTGTGATAAATAACGATGTTACACACCTTTTATAACATTCTGTAGCTACACGTTTTGTAACATAACATGAATAAACACTGGTTTAGCTACTCATAGGTGTAATAATATCTTTACAATTCATTCAAATATATATGATTCGAAATGTCAAAATAAATTTAACACAAGTCAATATTGAATCCAAACAACCATGTTTAATATTGAATTACAAAAATGATGATTTGCTTCAATTACCCCTCCCCCAAAAATAGAACATAATTCAAAATCTAAACATCCATGTTTAATATTGAATTACAAAAAAAAAATGAAGTAGTTGTCGTGAATGGTGTACAACGACCAAGTGAATGGTATCATTTGTCTCCATATGTATGTCCATACTTGTTCAACATAACATGTTTAAAAGTCGATGACAAAATGCGTATGCGCATCGAGTGTGGATGAACAACCACCGCAATCTAAATATGAAAAATAATGAATTAGTATCCTATTCTAAATATAGACCATGCATTTTAAATTATAAAGATAAGATGTTACCTCATTGCATACTATGCCACCCCAGACCCGGCCTTTTCCTTCGTTCCTCTTTTTCAATTCTTCAACGTGGCAATCCCAATTCTACAAAAGTACATCAATAACGTGATTTTAGGTTCATGTTATATAAAGTTCTTATTAGATAAAATAAAATAAAATATTTAAATATGACTTACTATGGACATGCATTATAATAGAACTTCTGGATAAACAATGTTAGTTGTAGAGTTAGGTTCGTCTTGTGGTAGAAGAAGACTTAGTCTATTTGAAGAAGTGCATCTCGAAAGTGCAACATATAATTGCCCATGACTAAAAACTGGTGTATGCAAATCAATCCCATCATACTTTACCGACAGATCTTGAGGTATATTAATTTTCATTGCGAATGCAAGACGCACAGGGAATTGACGCCTTGACATTTGGAAAGGAAGTTCTGAAAAAGACGATGTCAAAGATATTCTGGGAATAAAGATTAAATTTCCCACCTTATCTCCAAATAAAATTTGAGCTTCAATTATTCTTCTTCCACATCGAACAACCATCAGAACGAAGGGAAGTAGAACTTTGGAATTCTCTTTTTCCCTTGCTCTTCTCAAACGTTGGGCCACATAACGATTTTCATATGCTAAAAATTTATCTTCTTCCAATTATTGTGATGAAACCTTCCTAATATCAATGGTTGCGAGTTCTTCACTGAGGTTGAGAGGAATAATAGGCAATGAGGCTACTTGATTGTGAGTGTTATTGAAGGGAAGTAGAACTTTGGACTTCTCATTATTAAGCGCCTACGTATAAGTTTGGCATTCATCATCAGAATATTAGACATTAAAATCTATGGTATTAATCGTAAGAATTTTTAGTGCTTACCTCAGAGTAGGTATTTGGAGTTTGAGGGTTAATGTTTTCTTTTTCATCTCTTTGCTATATGTTATAATAAAATAAAAACAAAACATAGATTAAATAAATGAAAAATAAATAATTTAAATGACACCTTGGAACATTGACTTTTCTTATCATTACATACCTCGGAACATTGAGTTTTGCGTTTACCAGTAACATGAATAGAGGTATTTCGAGCTTGAGGGAGACCATTTTCGTTTTCCTTCGATTGCTGTTTGTAATACGAAGATGGATACGTTTAAAGTCTAAGTAAAGTTAATAAATTACATAGATTAAATAAATGCAAAATAAATAATTTAAATGACACCTCAGAACACTGAGTTTTCTTAACATACCTCCAAACATTGAGTTTTGCGTTTACCAATAACAGGAATAGAGGTATTTGGAGTTTGAGGGAAAGCCTTTTCATTTTCCTTCGATTGTTGTTTATAATACGAAGATGGATACGTTTAAAGTCTAAGTAAAATTATTTACTAAAAATAAATAAAAAGTAAAGTAGAAGAGTGTAATTGCACATTTTCAGATTGTATGGTGATGTTGACACCATGTGTTTGTAGTAACCAAACCTATATGAGAAAAATATTGTATAGATCACAAATATCGAATAGAGAAAAAACAGTGTATAAACATTGTACCAAACCATACAAAATTATAAGAGACTTACTGCTTGACTTAGTTCTTCATCCATCTGCATAGGTATAACACATTAGAAAATACTTAGCAGTAACCCTTTAAAATTTTAAGAAATAACCAAACACATACCTCTCCATAGATTGTCATTCTAGGGGTTGAGGGAGTTTGTCCTTTTTTCATATTGCATAGTGAATTTTCTGTCAATTTATTAACCAAAAGCAAATATATGTAAAATAAATAAATAAAAGAAAATTTATGTAAAAGTATATATTGACAGAATTATAATATACATAAAAAAAGTAATGAACACATGAATATGTAAAAGTCTAGACACGCTGGTTTGTGTTTGTTTATAAAGAGTGTAGTTGTTAAAACTACACCATTACCACCCACTCAATCCACTTTTACACTTATTAGAGATGTATTATAACTGCTAATATGGTTTACCACCCACACAATCCACTGTTACACTTTTACACAATCCATTTTTTGGTTCATATCAAATGGTTTATGTTCAGTTTGTATTAAACGACTTATTCTATAGATCTCAACAACTATTAGGACATGTTTGGTACATAATAAAATTCTACGTAAATTGCCAAAATAGTAACTGCTAAAAAAATATATTCAAAATTTTGAATTATTTAGTGTCTGACTCGTTTTAGAGGTGAGATCAAATATACACTAATATCCCACAATAACCATAGCATACAAACACACAATAGGTGCACAAAAATGACGATAAGTGGTAATAAATGGACCATCGGACATTTTATAAACCTTCGTGTTTGTCTGATGTTCCTCCATACACTCATTTTAGAAACCTTTGGAGCATAGCATACAAACACACACAGGAACACAGTTATGGAGCATACACTCATTTTAAACTTAAACTTAGCTTTTTGTAACTTAAACTTAAACTATAGACAAGCATAAAAACTCTATACATAATAGTGAAGACTAAAAAATAATGGGTCTTGACTAACTGGGTTTTTTGTGTAACTGGGTTTTGATAGCGTTACTCCATAACTCAAGTACTGAAGTTTACGTTTGTAACACTGATGTTAATTTAACACTGAAGTTTAAGTTTATTACGTTTGTAACATCAGTGTATCAGTTTATTATAACTCTTGTAACCCAGTTTATTGTAGCTTTCATAATACATTTGTAACACTGATGTTAATTTAAAATAGATTCATGTACTGAAGTTTACGTAGAGAAATAGTAGAGGCATGTAATAAACTTAAAATTACCTTTTTTTCTCTTGAAACTTAAACTTAAACTTAGCTTTTTGTAACTTAAACTTAAACTTAAACTCTAGACAAACACAAAAACTCTATACATAATAGTGAAGACTAAAAAATAACGAGTCTTGACTAACTGGGTTTTTGTGTAACTGGGTTTTTGTAGCTTCAGTCCATAACTCAATACAGTTATCTACTAAAAAAAATATTCAAAATTTTGAATTATTTACCGCCGCTAAGAAGGAGGTCTCCGACGGGTCATGGGTTTCAGCGGCATTTGAGGAGCCGTATGGAACGGCTGCTAAGAGGAGGACTTATTCTCTTGAGATGAACTCATTCTAAATAGCAATAGGTGCACACAATTATGTTTTAGCTGAGGGAAAGCTCATCTATAATGAAAATGGGTTTTTGCGTAAACAAAAACGACGTATAAGGAGCATACAGTTATGTTTTGGTTGCAGAAATACACGTTTATCTAGAGTTTAATATGTTGTTCCATCGGAAAAAAAACACAATAGGTGCACAAAAACATCTAGAGTTATGGTATAGTTATGGAGCATACAATTATGTTTGGAGGTCTACAATTATCTTTGGAGGTCTACAGTTATGGAGCAAACACAGGAACACAGTTATCTTTGAAAAAAAATCACGTATAAGGAAAAGAGGGACAAAAAAAACTTTGTGCGTTGTTCCATTGGGAAAAAAAGAAACACGCAATTTTGTAAACCTTTGTACGTTGTTCCATCGGGAAAAAAAATACAATAGGTGCACAAAAACAACGTTATAAACCTTCATGTTTGTCTAGAGTTATGGTACAGTTACAGAGCATACACAGGAACACAGTTATGGAGCATATAGTTTTTCTAGAGAAAAACACACACACACACAATAGGTGCACAAAAACGACGTTATAAACCTTCGTCAACTTAAATGCTAAGCATACATTTATTACCTTAAATGCCTCTGCTCTTTCTCTAACTTGATTGCCTTAATTTGCCTCGCCAAGTTGTAAAGAAGCTTGTGGCCTGTCTAGAAGGAAAATGGAGCAGTTTGTAAAGAATCTTCAGCTGCAACTCTCTAGCAACTCTCTCACAGCTCTCTGAGATTGTGTGGAGCAGTTTGAGATTGTGTGCAGATTGTGTACACAACTATCTCTGTTGTACTCTAGCCACTCTACTTTGTGAGTTCCAATGAGAAGGCTCATAACCAAAGGATTTTAAGGCTGTCCAAGTGGGTATTGCAGTGTTCAGCCGGAAATGAGAGTACATGTAATTAAGGTTGTCCAAGTGGGTGGTGCATTGTTCAGCTGAAAATAAGATTACCCTCCTCCTTTGCCATGTCATGAGTTTTATATGATGTGGTATGAACCTTCCCTCCTTTGTTGTATGACATGGCGTGAATAGTGAAAACACCCTCCTGCTTTATTATATATATATATATAATTTTTTATTTTTCATTTATAATTTTGTTGCAGTTTTCCTTATGTTAATCAAACGCACATAAGAAAATAATTTTCCTTTCCCTTTACTTCACTTCACTTTAATTTTCCCAGGAATCATTTTCCCGCTTAACTTTCATAACAAACAAATGGAGCGTTAATCTTGTTGCAAATGTTTTGATTATGATCGGATCTTTAGAATTTAGTCCTACCTGGATGATTTAGTTACGTATTATCCCAAGTCTTTTTATTATGAGTTTTGGTAAAATGTCCAATCTAACTCAAAGTGTATAAAAATAAGATAATATCCATATAATTTTATAAATTTAGTCTCTGTACTAAAAACACCATGAAAAATGACCAATATGTCATTTGACAACTCATACAAAAAAATAAATCAATTTTTTAGAGGTTCATAATTTTAAATTGACAAATCCAAAATTCACAAAATTTATATATTTGAAATCTACTCATCGAGATCTATCCAACAATACCCATATTTGATGTTTTTTTACAAAACAACTGAAATCGATAAATTTACTATTTTACTAAAACCTCCAAATTTTGCCTCAAAAACTCTATTTTTTTCGGTGAATATTTGTTTCGGCGAAAAGGATTCTTCTCCGGCGCGGACCAAAAAATGAAAAAAAATAAAAGAAAGGAGAGTGAAACGAGGAGAGAGAAACAATCCAGCGAGAATTTCGACGTTCCGAGGAGGATTCCAGTGGGTGAATGGGGCCAAATCCTGCGAATGGTCACGCCCAATTGGTCACGGCCTAAGTCCGCAACCAGACCAACTCAATTTTTGGCGTGATCATATTTATTACCACACTAAATCATTGATGCTCTAGAAGTGGTCACAGACCAAATCCCTGACCATTGTGGGTTACGGACTTGGCCCATGACCAGGGCGTGACAACCTTGGCGCCAAATTCGTGCCAAAATTCCCTCCAAACTGGTCGGGGATGGGTCATGGACTTGGACCGTGACCATAGGCGTGACAAAGAACAAAACATACACAAATGGAGTCACGGTTGGGTGTCGTGACCATTTCTTGGTGTGGGTCACGGTTATGGGTCGTGACCGTACCTCATTGAAGCAGTTGTTCTGATGGAAGAAGCGTCGCACATGGTGGGTCACGGCTCTAGGCCGTGACCAGGTTCAATCCATCAACATCCTCACCTCATTTATTGATCGTGCATTGTGGGTCACGGCTCTAGGCCGTGACTAGGTTCAGAACATAAAACAAAACACCCATTGCAATTTCATTTCTGTCGAACCATTTCGGTGCGCCTAAAGGTTGTGCGATTTGTGCGATTTCATTGCTATTTGTCTAAAGGTAATGGTGTATGTATAGATTCATTTCGATTGCATTTCGATTTCACTTCAATTTGTGCGATTTCACTTCAATTTTTGCGATTTCGTCATGTCTAAAGGTAAGCCCTAATTTCTGTGTATGTATGTATAGATTTATGTTCGTATGTGTATATGTGTGTGTATGTATGTGTGTCTTTGCACAGATTTATGTGTATATATATGTTTATGTGTGTAACTATGAACAAATAAATTATTTTTTATGTCAATAAACCCTCAATTGTATGTGTGTGTATGTATAGATTTATGTAAAAAAAAATATTAAAGTTTAGTATACCCTAAATTGTATGTGTGTGTATGTATAGATTATGTCAATAAACCCTAGATTGTATGTGTTTGTATATATAGATTATTCCAATAAACCCTAGATTGTATGTGTGTGTATTTTTTTGACAAAATATTATTCAAAACCCTAGACATTATATTTTTTTGACAAAATATAATAAAATGAATTTTTAATGAGTAAAAACATTTACATCCACCTTGTTGTGGGTTATATGCATGTCATCATATTATATTGGGGGTTATATGTGTGCTATGATTTTTTTTTGACAAAATATAATTAAATGGATTTTTTTTACATTGTATTATGGGTTATATGCGTGTCGTTATTTTAGGACAATTCTAAGCTGACACACAAAATTGGACACGACAATGCCTTTAATATTGAATATGTTGTTCATTGATTTTAGGAAGAAGATAAAGTCAAAGGGTATTAGCAAATATGGCTATTAGTAAGTTTTCCATATTATTTTATAAATATAGAAAATATGGCTATTAGTAAGTGTCTCTAACGATCTTAATCTTTTGTAGGAGCTCTTTCGGCGATTTGGTGTGATTTTCCATTTTTGTAGATTCTTTCCAGACAAAGGAGAGTAATTTACCTCCCTACCAAAGCAGCTATGCTATAACTTTTTGAAACCAAAGTAGATTGTGTGCAAACGTTGAATGATTTTTAAGGTTACTAATAACTCTTCTTTCATTTGTATACAAATGAGCTGAAGTTTAGACCATGCCCAGTTGTATTTGCATCTTTTTCTCATGGTCCAAAAGCATGTATGTACAAGGTTCTTCAGGTAATTGTCTTGGATAACTTGTATGAGAATGTGTTTAATGGTGAATTTAACTTTACTTTCGCTTCTATTACGAGTTCAGATAGATCAATTTTAATAATTGTTTCTTTTTTGGTTGCAGATAATTGAGGGAAAATGTGAAAAATATTTCAATCTGGTATGCTTTATTCATCTTACATGTATGTGTGTTTCAGTAACATTTTTTGTTTTCACCATACCTACCCCATAGACGCAGTCTCCCAAAGGTTGGGTAGAAATTAATAATTGTGTTCCCAATTAACATACCAATGTTCTCGGTGGGGGAAGGGGGTGAATAACATACTAAGGGTAAAAAAAAATTGTGTTTCCATTTTATGTGAGATATAAGTGACGATTGTTCAAGGTGATTCTATAAATAGATGGTAAAATAACTATAATACTATTGTCGTGTTGTGTTTGTGTGGCAATTAAGACTCGCATCAATCGTCTTATTGTGTCTTGTCGTCGTGTTATTCATATTTTACTCGAAATAGCCCCCTAACGGACCCATGAGGGGCACCAACACCTAGCACGGGACTAATGTAACTCGTAGGAACTGACGGCACGATCACGGCACTCCCGATTTGATTATACAATGATAATTTGTAAATTTCTAGACTTAGGCTTATAAACATGGCGTTAGTGGGTGAAAATCCGAAACAGCCCTCGAAAGGCTCCGTGAAAGGCACCAACACTTCGCACGGGACCAATGTAACTCATAGGAACTAACCATACGATTATGGGACTCCCGGTTTGATTACACGAGGATAATTTGAAAATATCATAGCTTAAACTTAAAAACATAGCGTTGGAGTGAAAAAACTCGAAACAGCCACCTAATGGCCCTGTGAGAGGCACCAACACCTCGCAAGGGACCAATGTAACTCGTAGGAACTGACCATGTGATCACGGGACTCCGCACGATAACGGGACTCCCGGTTTGAAAATACGACCAATTTGAAAATGTCTAAACTTAGGCTTAAAAACATGGCGCTAGAGGGAGAATCCCGAAACAGCCCCGTGACGACACCTCGCACGGGACCAATGTAACTCGTAGGAATTGATATGTTGATAATTATAACTCATACATGCAATTTTTCAGCTTGAATGATTTTTTGTAAAACTACTTGGTTACTAATATCATTTTTTTTATCCTATCATTTGCAGGATAACATTGCATCGTTTGCTTTTTTTCACGTCGAACAAAATGAAGGAGGCAATGGTTTACAATATGAAGATTGTTTATATAATGTTGTGGACATTCAGGATTATATTTTTTATGTGTTACAACCGTGCGGGCTTTTATTGTTTAGTTTTATGGCCGTGCGGGCTTTTATAATTTGATTGTTAAATTTTATGGCCATGCGGGCTTTATAATAAGCAGGTTTTACATTTAGAGGGTTTGGAATGTTCAGAAAATAGAGGAAACTCTGCCCAATTTTTTTGGGTCTGTGAATTATTAAGACGTGTAATATTTGTAAGTTTGTATATACATATTAGTTTATTAACAACGTTCCCAATTCGCAATTTATGATTTTTTTAATTATTTTGCCAACAATAAATATTTGCAACACCTCGTATGCGTCCAACGTTACACGCAGCAACCGACCGTGCAGTAAAAGGACCCCTAATTTTAGGATTGAACCAAAAAAGATATTTTTTAAAATTATAGTTAAATATGGTCATGAACTTTGTCCATGACCATTTTTATTTTTTTCGTCGCGCATAAAAATGGACGCGGCCAAAGTTCGCGACCATTTTTTACTTTTTTTTTCATCGCGGTGTGCGTCGCGGACTTTGGCCGTGACCAATTTTTGTCACAGTTGTGGGTCACGGACTTGGGTCGCGACCAATTTTTTCCTTTTTTTTTCATCGCAGCGTGGGTCACGGACTTTGGCCGCAACCAATTTTGTCACGGGTGTGGGTCACAGACGAAGGCTGCGATCATTTTTTTCCCGTCACGGTATGAGTCACGACCCAAGTTCGCGACCATCTGCCTTGACCCCATGCGGCCCGTGACCATTTTTTGGTCACAGACTTAGGTCGCAACCCATGAAATTGGTCGCGCCCGAAATGATCACGGCCCAAGTCCACGACCCACTGTCTTGGTCAGGAATTTTGGCCGTGACCATTCGCCAGTTTTGGTGTAGTGGTTATGTATTTTTTTTAGAATGAGTTTTAAACGAGTATGACTAAGGTATAAATATAAATATCTTTTTAACTATAACAAATAAAATTACTTATTTTGTGTACTCCTAACTTTAAAGCGACCTCATAAATAAATGTTATTGTAGCACAAGGACTAGATTTATAAACCTGAAAATCACTGTCCTCAAAATTCAAATATCGGAAGGAACATGACTTTGACCTTAATTCTCTATTTTTTATTTTTATTGTTGGTTCTATAAAGTGATGGTTAAAAAGTTCTACGTGGTTGCTCGCGATTATAAGAGGTTACGAGACTAGTTATAATTATAAAAATACATAGAATGGATGATAACTAAAATTTTCAAAGTGGGACTAAAACCTAAAAAATTATATAATTAAATAAATTTGTTTAGGGGGAGCGGGTGCTGGGATATAAATTTGAGTTTTTCATTAAAAAAAGTTTAAAATACTTACAAAATTAATGCAATTGCAAATGTATTTATAAAAATATTACAATTATTAAATCCATTGTTGGGAACAATAATTCTGTAATGATTTCATTATTGCCAACAGTGAAATCAACTTTCATTAACGGGATGTTTATTAATTAATGTGTATTGTTAATCATATATAATCCACTATTGGTAGTTGCGAATTCATGATAAAATCGTTATTTTGAATCGCAAATTTAATATATTAATTATTTAATTTGAATTTCATTTATAAATTGCGAATTCAGAATGCGTACGACTATCCCAACTTCTTTACTCAAAATTAGAATAGAACTAAAGCATTTGTACCTATCTCCATGTACTACAACTATGACTCTGACCATTGTCACAACTTTATAAATAAAAATTGTATAAAGTTGAATCATCAAGAAAAAAAGGATAGAATTCAGGGAAAGCACTTCCTTCGAATGATACTTTCTAACGGTCTACTAAATAATTACCAGAAAGAAGAAACGATCATTTTGATCGTATTATACCAAGAAAGGTAAGGTGCAAAAGGCGCTAAGAGATTGGGAGGTTGGAAAAGCAATAGGTACCCCCCCCCCCAACGAAACAGTTCATCCATAAACGTGTCGTCGAGCTTAACTATAATGAATACTTCTCCAATGAACACTGAAAAATGACCCTAGACTACGGGTACATGGAGATCGACCACACAACCCGGGCGGAGATACGCAATCTTCAAAATCCTAGATGAAAGGTTTCCTTTTTATGTATTGTATTATATGATTAATACATTTGTCTAGGGGACTCATCTATCATAACATAGAAAAATATCTTGAACCTGATGGTATTCATACTTAAGTCACTCCATCCAAATGGGTTGGGTAACCTAACCATTGAGTTAAAGGATCCAATGGGTACCCTTGTTGGATCCATTATCCGCAACGTCTTTCTTTCAGAATTTCGATATGTGAACTACACCGTAGTCGGGGTCATCTTGATTATAAAATACGTTACTATATTTATGCCTAATCGGACTGTTCATTACATGATCATCACCCAAAATAATATGGTCAATGTTCTTGTGCTAACTTAGCGTGCTATGAGGGAAAATAATTTATAAGATTGTCATTGACATACTTTTGTATTTACTTTGTGTAATGTTTCTGAGGTTGAACTTTAATGAACGAAGAAGAACAAGTTTTAGAATTACACAACGTTACCGATATATTTTTTAGTAATTGATGATACAAAGACATTGGAGAATTAAATAGAGTAATACTAAAGTCAATTTAATACAACAACGCATCACAAGTTGAAAAAAGATACAAAGAATGGAAAACAAATAAGAAAATATATTGAGGACAAACATTAACCCGACGAGCTACTCGTCTTATAATTTGATTTTTGCAGGCTAAGAGCATTGATCGCCGATGAAACATTGTATTCTGATGGTTCAACTGATACACCCAAACATATCCATTTTATGCATCATGTACGCATTCTTAGTAACATCATAATTGCCGAAGCATACAACAATTGCATCTGGGAACCCGTCGACAAAGGGTTTGCACTCTTCCCACATTTTGTAAATCGTGTTTTTTCTTCCCTTAAAAACCAAGAAGTATTTAGTTGTTGACATGATTGAAACTAAACAGTAGTGCAACAATAGTCCCTAAAAATATTTGTTTTGGGGGACAAATTAAAATTGGATATTTATTACCAATTGCAATTGAGTAATAAGTCATGTATATTGCGTGGTAATTGTAATAGTTAAGGCCAAATTTAGTGGAAAGGACAACACAACATTTCATGTAGTACACCCCAAATGTGATATCTGAAAAGGAAACAATGCCACCCCATGTGAAGAGTAGTAATCCTTGATAATATGTAGTCCCACTTTTGATCAGATAAAAAAATGTCAGTTAGAGGGTGATTTGATGTTTTTAAACTAGTGGGAGAATTTTTTTGACTTAACACCACAGTTTTGAGTGGTTTTTAACCAGACCACACAATGGTACCAATGGGGCCATTAATAATTTTAAAAACAAATATTGACACTAAACTCATCACCTCCTTGGAATAATGCCGTGTACATATCACTGATGAAGTACACACCTTTTGGCTTCTATGAACAAAAAATAGTGCCACACCATGGGTAAAATTGTATTCATATTTTCGAGAAGACAAAAAATGTCAATCAAAGGGTGATTTAATTTTTTCATACTGTTGGGTGAAATTATTTTGAATGGGGAACACAATTTTGAGTGGTTTTTGACAAGACCACACAAGCTACTCTCTAGGGCATTAATAATACTGAAACCCTAAACTAACACTGAACCCATCACCTCTATGATAGAATGCCATGTTCATTTCACTGATGAACTACACCCTTCATGGGTTCTCTGAAAAGGAAATAATGCCACTCTATGGGACTAGAACTGTAGTCATATTTTTTATAAGACGAAAAATTTCTCTCATAAGGTGGTTTAATTTTTTCAGATTAGTGGATGCAAATATTTTGACTGGACTACCCAATTTTGAGTGATTATTTACTAGACCACACAAGCTAATCTCTATCCCATTAATAATGTTGAGTCGTGAAAATATTTTGAGATCACTTCCAACCCGTTTATCCCTAAAGTCACTCTCCTGAATTCGTTGAAAATATTAGATCCTCTTAGGTTAGAAGAACTCGACGGAGACCTTAACACTTATGAAATCTATATGTTTCCTAAAAATGTTAAGAAAAGGGAAATAAGGATTTCTTTGAAAGCTCAAGCTATAAAGAAGAAAGAAAAGGTTTTTATTTCTGAGTTTTATTTTGAGCTTGATGATTTAGCACTTTTGTGAAATTTTTTAAAAAATTTCTCAAATTTAACAAAGAAAATTCTTCTAAAGAAATTGTTTTTGAGAAAAATAAAAATGGGAATGAGGGCAAGAATGTTTGTAAGGAAGATGAAATGAGATGTTATGAGTTTGAGGTCAAGAAACATAAAGTCCACGAGTGTTTCACTAGACTAAAGAGACGGGGTAAGGAAAAAGTTTCACACAAAGCCACTCTTAGCGATAGCGATGTTGAGTCGGTGGATTACATGGATGAATCACTACACGAACCTAATTTATGTGCATTCATATAATGTCACATGAGTACTTCTAGTTTGTCCTACATCGACAAGGACATTTCTAAATGTGAGAGCCTCGACGATGTTCTGAATCATTCTAGAGAGACTGAGAGTGAGAAAGATAATTTGAGTGAAATGGAAGGTGGGCTTTAAAAATCCTTTCGTGAACTTTACATTAAGACTTTAAAATCGAAAGATCTTAATAAAGATTTTTTTTTTGGATGTTTGATTTAGAGAAGGGGATGAATGTTTTGAGAGAGTGTGAGGTATCGGTGAACCTCATTGGCAGAATGCCATTGTGCATTTCACTAATGAACTACACCCCTCATATCTTCTTTGAAAAGGAAATAATGCCACTCCATGGGACTATAATTGTAGTCCTATTTTCGATAAGACAAAAAAGTCAGTCAGAGGGTGATTTATTTTTTTCATACTAGTGGGTGAAATTATTTTGATTGAATAACACGATTATGAGTGACTTTTGACAAGACCACACAAGTTACTCTTTAGGCCATTAATAAGGCTGAAACTCTAAACTGTCACTAAAACCATCAGCTCCTTAGCAGAATGCCTATAAATTTAGTTATCTTAGGAAGGGTTATCATCACCTCACTTCATCTTTATTTTGAATGTATTAATTAAAAACAACAATGTATCACTCGTAATGGCCAATTGTAAAAGACTATTATTTCATGGTGGAATTGATGGACCGACACTACGACAAGGATACAAACATGGTTCGTCCAAACAGTATACAAAATTTTTTGGGACATTGGTGGAATGACACGGGATTTGGTCCTTATTTTAGACATTGTGAAGATTTGAAATAACTTTGGTATGCTTTGAAGTGTAAATTATACATGCATCAGAAAGAAGTAACCATCGCAGGATGTGGTTGGGATTCATCTAACTTCATGATAGTTGCGAGAGATGAGGAAACGTGGGAAGGTTGTGTGAACAAGTCCTAAGTTGTAGGGAGAGTCATAAAGAAACCTGATGTTATATGAAATTGAAACAATCTAAATAAAGGAGCCAAATCGATTTTCCTGCTACATGTCTCCTCTTTTTAATTTATAGAAGTTACGGGATTCACCATTTTATACCTTAAATCCTCTATGATTAATTCCTAATCTCCAAACTAATCATACAAAACATTATACCATCACATATACATAAGTGTAACTTAGTGAGTGATAAAGGTAAACATGATATGGGTCTGATAATGAACAGTAATAGTGAAATAAATAAGACAAGAGAGGGATCAACACATAGAATTTAAAGTGGTGCAACATTTGGCCTACATCCTTTTTGGTGCAACTCATTCTCCATTAGATTAATAGTGTTTTAAAAGTTATAATTATACTTTCTCTCATTAGAGAGTATTTTGACAGCCACTCTAGGTTTGAGTGCTATGAATTGATAATTAGTACACGATGTTGTCTATTCAGGCATCAATACCTATGAGGAGTTATCTCCTTTGGCAAAACTGGAGGAGTTTTGGATTATTTCTTACCCTCATCCTCTTAAACAACTTTGTAAGTTTTTACCCTCGTACCTTATTTGTGCTTTAACCCCATATCATATTTGTCTAACATTAATCTACATTTGATGTAGACAAGACTTTGGATCTTAGCGAAGAAAAGCAGGATATTTTGATTCCCAGGCTCATATGCGACATTGTTACAAAGCCTGAGGGGAGGCTCAGTGAGACCACTTAAAAACTAATAGGAAGGGCAAACAACCGACTGGTGGCAAGCCTTTCAAGAAGAAAAGGAATGAGACTAGTCCTTCGAAAAGGAATGAGGCCACTCCGATTAAAACTGGCAAGTGATGAAACCAAACCTCACTTGTTTTAGGGAAATATACGAGGCTCTCCAAGTCGACCTCAATACCATTTACGTAAATTTTGTTAGGGCTAGTGACTTTTTGGTCAAAAACCCACCTGACTGAAATAAGGGATACTTTGCCAATATGGATAGGGTAAAGAGGTTGACCTTTCCACAAGTAAAGTTTTCCAAGTTTGTGCCTTTTTTAATTCATTAATGTTTATCTATGTCTAGCTCGGCCTATGATATCCTCGTATTCTTTCTAATTGTAGGACTTGATGCTGATGTTTGACCTCCAATAGTGGACTAAGAAAAATAATGATGCATTGGTGGATGCCAAGGACAATAAGAAGTCCTTGAATCACTACAAGGCAAGTACGAGGCCCTTAAAGGCAAGAGGAACTCCAAGCTTAAGGCCTATAAGAAGGAGAAAATCAGAGAGATCACAATTGTGATAAGGGAGAGTGATGATGTTAGGCTTACTATTTAGACAACAGAGTTTGAGTTTAAGAAGAAGGTTGATGAATTTTTAGTTGATGTAGTAGAGGGGATAAGAAATACACTATCACTGAGTACCACTTCTACACTGAATTTTAATACCTAGGCTTGTACCACATACGCTCAGGTTATAATGAGATAAACGTGAGAATAAGATGAAGCATTCCTGATGTCATGAAAGAGGTCGGTACTTGGCAAATCAATGATGAAGAGGGTAAAGATATTTATCTAGGGTTTGATTCCCAAGAGGATAAAAGTGCAATTGTCTAGGTCGATGTCAACATTGTAGTTGCGAGTTCTTTGAATGTTGATGAGTCCCCTGATGATGATGACACCCTAACTGCTGGTGTCCCCATCAATCTTGGCACTCCTGATGATAGGGCCCCTCTAATATTTTGGGAACCTTATTTTTTTTAACATTCTTCATCCCTGTATAGCTTATGCTTGATTTTTGTCAAACACTTAGTCTGTAACCTTAATATTTCCCCCATCTAAGGGGCATTATATTTAACTCCCTGGAGTTTTCTTTTGTAATGCTATATTTTTACTATTCCATATTTATTTTTTTAAAGATAAGTAGTGTCTTACTTAAATATTGTAGTTAAGCATGTTACTTTATAAGTTTCTCACTTGATATCCCCCTTATGATTAACTTTATTACTTAAGCTTTCTTTATTTTTGATGTTGATCAATGCCAAGCCAAAGGTGACATTGGCTTAAGTGCATTAGCTAATTTTTCCTCGAACTAATTTTTCCTAAATCTGTTGAACAAATGACAAAGGATGTGCCAACTTCTCCTTGAACTATTTTTTATAAAATTTGCTGAATTATTTAGAAAATTTTCTCCAAGTGAACTCGAACTTTGTTTATCCCTCTTATGCTTATTCTTAATCGGAACCAGAATTTTCATCAGGATATGGGTGACTTTATTTTAGAAATCGTTTTTATTGAGCCTTAGCTCATCACTTTTAGTTGTGATTTTTAAATTTTACTAGTGGCACATATGCCGACCCTTTTTGTAAAAGCTATTTACCATTAATTGAATTGAGTAATACCTATCAAGTCATTTATAGCTTGTAGGGCTTAGGCATTAGTCTTTTCAAGCGAGGTTCGTTACCCCCATTATGGATTTATTAAATTATTGTCATTTCTTAAGGATGAACCAAATGTTCATATCGTTCCCCCTTGTATTAGGAGATGAACCTTATTTTTTTCATATTTTGAGAAGTGCCTATAAATTCTGATCCTCGAGCATTTTTCTTTCTATGTTATAGATGAGGTTAACGCAAGAAGAGATAAAGAAAAGATTGTAACAAGTAGGCTAAGAGGGAAATTTCTCATCCAATTCATTCATATAATAATATTTACGAACTATTAAAGCTCTTACTTACATACAACATTCCCCTTCCTCCCTCATGATAGTATTGCTTGAGATGCTGAACATTCTATGGATTGGCAAAGGGTTCTCCAACTAAGTTTTTAAATCTGAATGTCCCAGGAACCACCTCTTTCGTGATTTTGTAGGGGTCATTCTAGTTGGGGTGGATCTTGTTCTTCTTTTGAATCACTTTTTTTATAACGTAATCTCGGACCTTTAATTGTCGTCTTTTCACCTCTTTTTATAGTACTAGAGGCTCTTTATTGATGCGCTACTTGTTGCACTTGAGCATCCTCTTTAATTTCTTCAAGTAGGTCTAAATCCATCATTCTCTCCTCATCATTGTTTTTCTCATTGAAATGTTAAACCCTTTGGCTCGGTGGGCCAATTTCAGTCGGCACAAATGCCTCAGACCTAAGTGCTAACATAAATAGGTTTTCCCTCATTAGAGTCTTAGGCGCAATTCTACATGCCCATTAGACACAGTAGAGTTCTTCCTTCCACTTTCCCATGGCCTCTTCTATCCTGGATTTAATATCTAATAGGAGAGTCCAGTTTGTCTCCTCCATTTGACCATTAGTTTGAGGATGAGTCGGAGCTAAATAAAAATGCTTTATTCCTTATTTCTCACAATAGGTTCCAAGTGAGTCGTTATCGAATTTTGACCCGTGACCAGTGATGAAGGCCTGAGGTATTCCATACCTACACGTAATATTCCTCCACATGAAATGGAAGCACGTCTTGTCTACGAATTTAATCATAGATTTGGCCTTTACTCACTTTGTAAAATAATTCATTAAAACTATAAGGTATCGAAACCTTCCTGGCACTAGGGGGAATAGGGGTGACTACGTCTATTCCCCATTGGGAAAATGACCATAAAGTAGTGATAAGTGTGAAGATTTTATGAGGCTAATGTTTTATGCTCGAGTTTCTCTCGTAGGAGTCTCACTTTTTTGCATATTCATGAACGTATTTGTCCGGGGTCTGCCAATAATATTCTTTACGATGATCCTCTTAGACAATGAACGTTATGATATATGACTGTCGCATGACCCTGAATGTACTTCTTTTAGGATGTACTAGACCTTTGAATGGTGAACACACCCCAAGAGGGGTAGGAGGAAGCCCCTGTTATACAACATTTTTCCAAAGATGGAAATTTTAGTTACTTTGAACCTGATCTTCCTTACTTCTCTCTTTGCTTTCGGTAGTTTCTCATCTCGTAGGTAGTTTATAATTGGATCCATCCATGAAGGTCCGAGGTTCATATTAAAGATTTCTATCTTTGAGTCTTCTCTTTTAATGATCAATTTTGCTAACATTTTTATTGGTATGAACCTTTTAAGCTCAATTTCAATAGATGAATCCAATCTAGCCAATGTATTTGTTCTGGAATTCTTTGCCCTTAGAATTCTTTGCATTTTTATGCTCATGAATCAGGATATGAGTGTCTTTACTTTTGTCAAGTACTTGGCCATTTTCAATTTTTGGCTTCATACTCTTCTGATATCTACCTTACTATTAATTGCGAGTCGTTATGATCCTGGATCTTTGTTACTCCAGCTGGAAATTAAGATTATATCCTGCCATTAAAGTTTATACTCTACTTTATTATTGGAAGCTGATAAGAAAAGCTTTATACTATGGTATTAAAGCTTCATACTTTATATACGTTTCATCAGGAGTCGAGATGATGACACTCGCACCACTTCCTATTGCACAAAAGGAACCATCAACACAAAACTTCTAAATATGAAACTCTAAGAAAAAGGTTGCATAGTCCTCCTTATATTGGTTATCTAATTCCATTTCAATGTCTCTGTATTTACCAACTATTTGCCTTTTTCTAGGTCTCACCCTATTTTATTCGAAGTCTGTAGAGGGGGCTTGAGAGGGAGACTCATTTGTAGGACTCGAGTCTTGAGAGGTACAAGAGTCTGGGCTTGAGAGTGAGCTTCATTTATTCGGGTTGAGGCTGTAACTAAAGATCCTAACTCAAGGGATGAACCTTCCTTTACCATCTTTGGATTTTTCATAGTGAATTCTATAACAAAAACATTCCAGTGCCTATCCTTTGTTTATTGTACGATGCTAGTAATCTATATCATGGGCCTAGAGCTCAATGGACCATTCAATGAGCTTTACTAGATTTTTTTATTTTAAGCGTGATTTGCTTAAGAAGTTGATCTATTAGCACCATAATTGAATGGGCTTGGAAGTATAGTTTCATCTTTCTTATTGTGTGAATAAGTGCAAATGTTAGCTTCTCCATCTTAGGTTATCAACTATGTGCCCCTGTAAATATTTGCTTGTATAGTAGATTATTTTATGAATCCATTGATCCAGATGAACCATTGTTGCACTCACTGGCAATTATGAGTCTGCTAAATACAATTATAACTTTTCGCCATACAAGGGTCGTGACAATAAAGGAGTACAACCCAAGTAAACTTTTAATTCTTGAAATGCCTACTGTTTATCCCATTCAAAATCTTTCCTTAGCACCTTAAAGAACGAAAAGCATTTTTTAGCACCTCTAGAGATAAACCTATTTAAGCATTTGTCAACAGCTCTAGAGACAAACAGTTTAAAGGATAATATACATCTTGTGAATCTGTGATATTATTTTCGACTCCTTAGTGACTTCATATCAATCAGATCCTTAATTTTTAATCGGTTAGATTCAATTCTTATCTGGTTAACTATGAAGTCAATGAACTTACCTGATTCGACCCTAAAAATGAATTTGGTTCGATTTAATTTCATCTGGATCTTTTCCATCTTATTAAAAGTATTGGCTAAATATTTCACATGGTATATAGCATTAAGGCTCTTAGTTAACATATCATCTACATAAATTTCCATGTTTCAGCCTATCTAATCTTCAAATATTTTGTTGACTAACCGCTGATATGTGGCTACGACATTTTTTAAACCAAAAGCCATTACCTTGTAACAATGCGTTCCTTTATCAGTTATGAACGTAGTTTTCTATGCCTTATCCTCTTTAATCGAGATCAAGTTGTACCTTTATAAGCATCCATGAAGCTCATCAGTTTATGAACCGTCATGGCATCTACCATCTCATCTATTCTTGGCAAAGGAAAATAATCCTTAGGTTACGCCTTGTTTAGGTTGGTGAAGTCTACATATATTACCCATTTTCCATTTTTCTTTCATATGAGCACAACATCGGATAGACAAGACGGATATTTAAATTCTTTTATGAAACATTAGTTTAGAAGTTTCTTCACTTATTCTTAGATGATACAGTACCGATCTAGGTCAAAATGCGTCATATATTGCTTGACTTCTTTGGCCTAAGGGTCGACATCTAGGAGATGACATATGGTGTTGGGGTTTATCCTCTACATATCCTTATGCGACTATGAAAATATATCCCTTCTCTCTTTCAAGAGCTTAACCAACTTAACTTTGAGATTGGGTTTTAAGGATAAGCCAATTTGCATAGTTTTTTAGGTCCTGTTCTTTATCGAGAACCAATTAAATTTACCTGCTCAGTTGTCTCACCCTTTGTTAGTTTCTTATCGTCCCTTGGGTCGAGTTTGTCAATGTTGTACAAAATAGTCTCCTGCTTATAAGCTTACCTCTTCTTGGCAGATGTGAAATAACATTATCTTACTTCTACTTGGACAACTGATACCACTCCTACCCCAAAGTGAGTAGGAAATCTCATTATCTAATGAACATTAGATGGAATGGCTTCAAATCATTATAGGGAGACTCATTTTAGAATGATATCATATGCCGAGATCACATGCTGATCCATAATAAAAAATTTTACTTTCTTTGTCAAATAAGGCGACCATTTACCCATACAAACATCTAATTATACCATACCAAACTGGAAAACCTTTTCCCGACTAAAGTATACGAGGGATTGATGGTAGGGTTTAAGATGTTTGACATTGAGCTTCAGAACTTTGAAACAGTCCCCGAAGATTACATCTGCTAAGATTCCTCCATTAATAAGGATTTGAGATATTTTGTATTGGCAAGCCATGAAACTCATGACCAATGGGTCATCATGTGGGTAAGGGATGTTATTTAAATTAAGCCTAGAAAATTCAATAATTAATCGATCGTTGTTCACCTTAATAGGGTGAATTAATTCTACCTTTTCACTTGTGTGATTTATATCCATTTGCTGAGTGTCGGATCTTCTTCTCCCATGTATGCTTTTTTGTGGGTCGGTTTAAATACTCTACTAGTGACTCCTCTTGAAATCATATGCATACCGAATGAGATTAAGTGCAAGTCTCTATTAGGATCCTTAGGCCTCTCAGGTATCTCTAGCTATTCATCATAGTCATTCTCTGAATCTCCATCATTTGGCTTTTTACCTTCCTTCTTTCCTCATAAGGGAGACCCCTACCTCTTCGTTGTCTTTTGAGGATGACTGTTCTGATCTAGGAATATTTTTAGTAGGCCTTTCTTAATGAGTTTTTAAATACCAACTTTAATAGCATAACAATCATCAGTGTCATGGACATGATCCTCGTAAAATTTGCAGTACTTATTTTTATTTCTCTTGTTCAGAGGGGATTTATCTTATATGTCCATTTGATTTCTTCTTCATCCTTGTTTTCATTCAAGATATGGTGTGCACAGGTAGTGAGTGGCGTGTAACTGGTGAATTTATGTTCTGACTTCTCCTGAGACTACTTATTCTCCTTTTTCTTTGTCTTTATTCCTAGAAGACTTACTAGACCCATATTCCTTGAGTTCTCCCTTCTTAGTTTCCATTTAGTTTTCAGATTCCATAACCTTCATGGCCTCTGCCATAATTTCATTTATTGAGGTATAAGGGTCTTTCGAAAAGGACCGATATAGTTGCCCGGGTTGGAGCTCACTGATGAGGGATGTCATTGTGATTTTTTCATCATAATAAAAAACTTCAAGTTTCTGCTTATTAAACCTAGAGATGAACTCTCTGAGTGTTTCCCCTTCTTATGATGGACATTAATGAGGTGGGTTTCTCTCCTAGCTAGTTTCAAGCCGAAGCAAAAGTTATTCATAAACTTATCAGCAAGCACTTTGAAATTTCTTATTTTCCCTTTAGGAAAGCTTGTGTACCATACATGCATTGCTCTGGTGAGAGTGACTAAGAATGATATGTATCTCATTTCATCTAGCACGGAGTAAATATCTAAAATCGACTAGTTCATTTTTATATAATGAATAGGATTTGAGATCCCATCATAGGATTTTGAGGTCTAACATAAGTCTACCCCTTGGGGTTAGTGTTCCCCTACGTTTATTAAGATATTGCCTCATATCACACTGTCTATGAGCATCAGGTAGGGCATGACGTATGGGTTCTAGCTTATGAAATACGGATGGATTTGTGAGCATAGTGAAGGCACTAGCCTTTTGCTCCGATGAATGTTTTATCCAGGTTGCTCATATTATTATTGGGATGGAGGACATTTTACCTAGTTGATAAGATTAGTCTCTCCTTTTTGGATTTGATTCAGCCTGCACCTACTCCTCTTCTACGGCTGGAATTTCATCACTTGGATTCTCCTCCTTGTATCCCATTTGAAGCTGATGAGATGCTTTGATATTTCTCCGTCTTATCCTTAATAACCCAGCTTTTCTTGGTGCATATAGAAACTCTTTTGGGGGATGTTTAGCACCCCTGAGTTCCGAAGTATGAGGACTTACAATCCCCTCTGATGGCCTTCTTACTAATTTTTAGGTAAGAGCCAATATTTATGACATAATTTTCTCTTGATTGGATATCATCATTATTAGTGATTCGGTGAGTTCAACCATATCTAACCATGGTGCACTACTTAAGGCATCCATTCTACCTGGAGGTGGTGCAGGTGGTAATCCTGATGACATTTTCCAACCACTAAATTTTTGTTTCAAATAAGGAATTTAACCTAAAAAACACTGAATATAAGGGTAAACATTAAACACAAAATCTAAACTTTGAGGTTAACGTTTTACCTAAAACATCTATATCTACTGAATAAATAGAATTAGGGATGAACTCGTGGTGATTTTAGTATCAAACTACTAGAATTACAATGGTGAATAGTGGTTTTCACCCAAAATTTCACTCAAACTAAGTCAAGTTCATACAATACCTAAAAAAAGAGCTAAAAATGAGAGAGGATCAAGCCCTCAATCTATACATCCATATCTAAGCTAACTCAAATATGTGCCTATAATCAATTTGTAAGGGACTTAACTCGTGAAAAATAACTAAGTCAACAATCGATTCACAATGGTGCCAATCTGATGTTACATGAAATTGATAAATCCAAATAATAAGTGGAACTTAGTGAGTGGTGAAGTTAAACATGATCTGGGTATGATAATGAATAGTAAAAGCACAATAAATAATATAAGAAAGGAATCAACACAAATAATTTAGAGTTGTTTAGCAAATTATCCTACATCCAGTATGGTGCAACTCATTCTTCACTAATTGAATAGTATTTTACAAGTTACAATTGCACTTTCTCTGACTATAAAGTATTTTGACAAAGTTTCAATGTATATTTACCATAGAATGACTTATGGATCACGCAAGAGGGAACAAGATATTTATAGGAGGCTTGAGACCCTAAGTCACATGGTGTATGCTGAACATCTTCCTCCTCTTAGACCCTACCACCTGTCCCTCTAGAAGTTGTGCTGAAGGCATGGACATTTCCTTCCCGTGCAATAAAAATGCGCGCTTATATTTTTGTAGGCCTGGTATAACCAAAATACCATTTATGGTGAATTTTATGTGATTTTATCTTTCTGTTGTAACTTGGTCGACCCTACAAGGCCGAGCATACGAGGCCAAGGGTATGAGGTTGTCCCTTTAAGGTCGAGGGTCTAAAATATTCACTATTAAGAGATGAGATTATTTCTTGGATCATCAAACCCTCATACATTTTTAATGAATTTAGAAGATCCCTGTAACCCCGTCACAATTTTTAAAAGTTGGATTCTTCTTTATTCTTGTTAACTATGTTGTCTTTTAATGTTTTGGCTGATATAATCTTTGTGTTCGTCTAAAATTTAATAAACTAATTGTACTTTGTTTTTGTGTGATTATTATGTACCATTTCTAGGTGGTTATTTTGGACATTTACTAATGTTCATGTGTGTACAATAGCGAGACACTATATAAATGAGGTGCGCAAGTAAACCAAACACTACACGAAATCTGCCGAATTGTCACGGTCATTGACCTTGACAACTGAAACTTGTCAAGGTTAATGACCATGATAATTCTGGGTGAGACAACTTTTTTTATCACGGTCATTGATCGTGATAATATTGTTATAATTGTCACGGTCGTGTCACGGTCAGTGACCGTGACAAGTTTTGTCACGGTTATAAACCGTGACAAGCCCATGACATTTAATAAAAATTGTCATGGTCATTGATCGTGACAAGTTTTATTTGTCACGGACTTATCACGGTCAATGACCGTGACAATTCTGGGCAAAATTGAAAAAAATCCACTGGGCCGTATGGCCACTGCCCAACAGTATATTTGTACCTGTTATAGCAACATTGTACCTGTTCAAACATCATATATCCAAATAAATTAGAGATAATGCAAATATACATTCAAAATAAAAATAATATGCATCACGATATAATCCAAATATAATTCAAATGTACCAACTTAAAAACAATTCAAATGTACCAACTAAAAAACAATACAATGCAATTCAAATAATGTCACTACATGTCTTGGGTAAGGTTAAAGATGAGGAGGTGAGTAGGCCACACAATATACGAATTGACACACCCAATGATATACATTGTGTCTCATTGTTCGCGCAACCACAACGGGGAGTTCTACTTCCCGGGTATCACATACGTGACGAGAACCTTGGACTCGATGTCTTGAAGCTCACGTCCATGAACTAGTCCACCCTGGACGATATTTGGGTCCCTCAACCCCCGCCCTATCCGCTGACCATCAAATATGTCCAGTATAAACATTCTCAGCAAAACAAGCGTCGACATCGATCGATCGAAGGGAGCCAAATAGGGAAGTGTATCATTAAAGTCCGGACGTGTCGGTAATGAAGTAGCGAGGTTCACATCCTCGTCATCCCACACCTCATCCTCCCTCACCCCCCCCACCTTCTCCTTCCCTTTCCCCTTGCATTTTCCACCACCCAACGAACGCTTCATGAATGAGAACATATCTTGGACCGTCGCCTCGAAACGGGACAACTTCGCGTCATGCGAGCCCACCATTCGAGCCTACCTAGTGTCACTCGTCTCCAATCTGATGATCCTAGATTTGGCCACCCGCGAGCTTACCCCCTTGTCCTCCCCTTACGATCAAATCCAAGCACTTGGTTGACTGCGTCTGTGGACAAAGATGCCTTGTCAGCATCAGACTACGACTCATGCACTTCTTTAAGCTTTGCCTGAAACGACAAAAAGCACATGATTAGTAAAATAAGTAAATTAAAAAATTATAATGTAATTAACAAAATGTAAACTGTTGGATTACTTACAATCGTGGTCGCGACGCTCGGGGACACCTCCTTGTCCTTCCCCTTCTTCATCCGAAGAGCCACATAAGTATCGAGCCTATGTGGCCTACCCCCAGAGCCACTCCATGTCCCTTGAAATAAAATAAAGTAAAATTAGTATCGGCCCCGCAAAGTAAAATAATGCAGAATAATATATTTCTATAGTTATAGAAAAATTAAATCTTACCATCATCCTATGCTCCACCTCGGCGTAAGACGTCCGACCGGAGTAGTGCACTTCCGTCTTTTTTTCCCGATATTCCCTCCCTGATTGGCGAGATGTCAATTGTCGCTCCCCGATCTCATTGTCAATGAACTTTTGCCATTGTGCCAATGAGATCGGCTCCTTCGGCGGGACGGATTCACGCCTTTGGATAATGGACTCTAGTGCCTTCCCAAAGTAACGGTTCCGCATATTTTTCTTCCACTTATTGTGTTGCTCCCTCAACTGCTCCAAGACGGAATCGTGTAGCTTTAGATCCAGGATGAATTGTTCCTGTCCAACAAATACAATGTTAGTTGCAAATAAATATAAATATAAATATAAATATAAAATGAAATTGAAATCGAAATCGAAATTGAAATTGAAATATTCATATGAATATAGATATAAATATAAATATAAATACATTACCTGTAGTGCCACCCAAACAGCTAACTTGAGCTCATATGGCACCTCATTCCAACTAATGTACCCCGGGCCGATGATTGTCTTTACCAGCTCGAGGGATCTCGCTAATAGCCCCGACTTGTTCTCGATGGCCATTCCCAATTTGTCATATTTGGGGAGACTAGGGGCCGAGGAACCCTCGTCGCCTCTGCTACCACCGAGCCCAGACGACATCATCATAACAAGCATCACCATCCTCGCCTTAATAACTGAAGGAGACATTTTCTGTAAAAAAATATTATTAGTACATATCAAAATGAATTAAAAGAAGACATGCAAATAAATTAACAATTAAAGAATATAATTATTAATTTACTAATTTACAATGAGGGGCAATCCTACTTTCATAATTAATCATATCTTAATTTACTAATTTACAATAAGGGAAAATCATATATTAATTTACTAAAAAAAATAATAACCAATCAATTCGTTTACAAGGGACATTACGCACACTACACACACATATACACACACGCGCACATACACACACACCCGCGCACATTCATATACACACACGCACGCAGCCCCCCACCCCTACCCCACCACCCACCCACCCATCCCTGCCCCTCCCCCCCCCCCCTCCCCCCCATCTCCTCCATCTCCTCCCAAGGGTGAGTTCAAGTATGTTTCATTTAATTTCAAGTAATTTTCAAAAAAAGTTAAAAAATCCCACCCCCATATGGACAATAATCCAGTGGTCATGCCACTTTTAAAACTAACCAACCCAACATCGATCCACTATAATCCAACAACAATGTCAACAACAAATGTGTATCCCGTACTCCTTCTAATTCATCTACTCAATTAATTCATTTCATCAATTAAAGTATAAAAATTATTAATTTACTAATTTACAATGAGGGAAAATCCTACTTTCATATGAAATGGGTACTGATTATTAATTTACTTTCATATAAAACTATACATTTAAAGTTACAATTAAAGCTATACAATTTATTAATTAAAGCTATACAATTATTGAGATTGCCCCACCACACACACACCCCAAAACAACAACACCTAGCTCATAATATGTACAAGAGTGAAACATCCCCACCCCCACCCCCACCCCTACTTCCCACACACACGCACACTACACAAGAGTGATACAAAGTAATTTTTTAAAAAAAGTTGAAAAATCCCACCCCCATATGGACATTAATCCAGTGCTCATACCACTTCTAAAATTAACCAACCCAATATCGATCCACTATAATCCAACCGCAACAACAAATGTGTATCCCGTACTCCTTCTAATTCATCTACTCAATTAAATCATTTCATCAATTAAACTAACAATTAAAGTATACAATTATTAATTTATTAATTTACAATGAGGAGCAACCCTAATTTCATATGAAATGGGCATTAATTATTAATTTACTTTCATATAAAACTATACAATTAAAGTTACAATTAAAGCTATACAATTTATTTTATTAAAGCTATACAATTAAAGTTATTTCGAATCTCAGCAATTATCTGTTAATGAGGGGCAATCCTACTTGCATATGAAATGGACAATACATATTTTATTAATCAATTTGTCCGTTTCAATTGTTGAGATTCCCCACCACACACACACCCCACCCCACCCCCACCACACACACACCCCACCACCACCACCACCACCACACACACCCCACCCCCTCCCCGACCATACACATGCACACGTACACGCACACACACACACCCCACCCTCTGTCCCCTCCCCCCCCACACATACATGCACACACCTGCACACACACACACACACACATACACCCCACCACCCCCTGCCCCACTCACCCCACCACACACCTGCACACACACACACCACCACCACCACCCTCTTCCCCCCACCCAGCCCCTGCCCTCCCCTCCCTAGCCTCCTGTCCCTCCCCCTCCCCCCACCACACACGCACACGTACACACGAACACACACACCCCACCCCACCCCCACCACCCCTGCCCCCTCCCCACCACACACCACCACACACATATATACACACACATACACACACATATAGAAATGAAAGAGAAAGAGAGGAAAAAAACATACCTTAGAGAGAGAGAGAGAGAGAGAGAGAGCTCGAAATCGCTTAGAGAGAGAAAGAGAGGGAAAACCAAAAACGGTGGGAAAAAAGAAAGCGTAGGGTTTTTTTACTGAACAAATTGTCACAGACGTGTCACGGTCCTTGACTGCGACAATATTATAAGGTTTGTCACGGCCAATGATCGTGACAAGTCCGTGACAAGTGTTGTTGTCACGATCTTATCACGATCAATAACCGTGATAATACGTTGTCACGGGCTTGTCACGGCCAATGACCATGACAAGGCTAGCCGCTGGAAGGGTGCTAATTTATCCATTTTGGTGTAGTAAAAAATTTAAACCGTCTTGCTTAAAATATAGTATCCTAAATATTAGTGCATCGGTTAATTGAACACTCACAATAACTATTAATGAATAGTCCATGTGAGTCAAGTCTTATCCGTGATTGTCCAGATCAACGGCAACCTTGGAGTACCTTGGTATGATTTTTTATCATTAGGGAACCATTGACGAACCTATTTTATGCATACATTTGGCATTTTTGCAACAGATACTACATCTTAGTTGCATTTGTGCATAGCCTATTTCTTTTATGGGATGGTATGCCCGGATGTGTAAGTAATGATTTGTTTAATAAATTTTAGGTTGATGTATTTGGTGAAGATTGGCATGACGTTGCATGTGGACAAAGCCTTAAATATACGTTACCAAATACAAACGACCTCATTTTATAGTTATTGTGAAGGTAAATTTTGTTAAGTTAAGCATCGGGGAAGACACTGTTAGTAAAGTACAATCTAACCTTGAATGATTTTGCATATAAGACATGGGGATTATCTTGCAAAGATCTTTCACGATTAACAATCGTCAGTATTTATTATTTCATTTTTATAATTTGCAAGGGATAGTTTGCCCATAATATCTACTCAAAATAATACGCATGCCTCTTGTTTTATCACTTAGTATGGAGAAGTCAAGTCGTGCTACAAAGTTGGTATTGATGCAGTATATATTCGATAGAATCTCATTGTTGGAGGGTCTCCAGGTTACTATCATTACAACATATGTCAAATCGTTTATTTTTCAATATTAATTATTGGTATACCCATACCTTGCCCGAAATCCCTAAAGAAAGAAAAAAAATATTCCAACAGAAATGGAAGATGTGTTTGGAGAAACATCCTAGTTGCGTTCAACTCGCAGTGGTGCATTAGATGAGGGAGGTGCACCTATAAAGATCCAGGATATTATTAATATGCTTAAATCTTTTGTAATCCCTAAAGTAATGAAACTTAAATGTCAGTTTTTTAAAAGAATCTATTGTCCTTTTACTATTTTGACTAATACTCATGCGTATCTGAATGTGTAATTAGGTTGTTGTCGTGGTTGTAAACTGCATACCCATATAGAATGTTGGCAGGTTTATACTACTACTAAGGTATCAATCAGGATACATACATGTTGTAGTTAGCAAAAGTGTATTTGGAGATAGGGTTCAAGTCTAGTAAGTTGTAACATGTGTTGTGTTGGTTATGAGAGGCGCGATGGTGCTCATCACACCATACGGTCAGCCACTCATAAGTATTACGCATAGTGAGGTCCAAAAATAAACCCTAACGTAGAGCCGAAAATTAATGGCTCGAGAGTTAAGAGAATCTTATTTTGAAATCATGATTTTTTTATGTTCGAATCAATGTTAATAAAGTCGTCTCTTTAGTTATTTTTGTACTTATATATAATTTTATGATATGAAGTACTAGATTTATGGTCTCAAACATGACAATTAACACTAGAAACATAAAATACTTAGACAAAAAAATATAAGAACGTTACATAAGGGGACATTAATTAATGTGAAATATCACGTTTAAAAAATGAGACTGGTTATATAAATGGGAAATATTTTCATGTCCGCATAGTTCATGATGAAGAGTCGAAATCAGTTATGTCATAGTTGCAGTCATAAACCAAACCTTTGAACTCATGGTAAAGATAGTACAATTCATTACATATTGACCGATATCTTGGATTACGCACACATAACGGTTCCCATGCATCTTCATCATCTTGGATTATGCATGGATCTCATTTGTCGTACGTCCCTAAGTAGGATTTGGTGTCATAACTCAACATCTCTCGACCTTAATGAAAGTGTTGGATGAAACCCAAATATCTTTATTATACACTAGATCAGATGCGATAATGTGATTTAGTAGACGGAAGTCCTCATTCGTAAGCTATTACTGGGAATCCATTTCGATGGGCTTATTATTCGAGTTGTAACACAACATGAGTATATATTATAATGTTGTTTTTTATACACTGCTTGGCCCGTGAACATAAAAAAAGTGTGTGTAATAATTCGAATATCACATCACACATGATTATGTCACGCGCATGCGACGTGATTTCAAAAAGTGTGTGCGATTAAATGTAATTTAAATATCTCCTTTCAAATTATATGAAGTAGTAGTATGTTGAACACAATTGCTATTCACCTTCACTAGAGTTTAAAAATCCATATGGGGAAGTATTAGTGTCGTATGCATCTGGTGTGGATGCCATATCAGCTTCCATGAATGTTTATCTAGTGTTAAGTGAGTAGATTTTTCATATTACTGATTGTCAAGTGCAATTATATAGAAAAGAATAATAAGGGTGAAAATGGATTATCCCATCATTAATAGTTACTCATCTTATAGTAGGGAGTTGGTCGTTTCCCCATTTCCATACGAGGAAACATGATTTAATGTTATGATTAATACGATTGTCTCGTTTATAGGTTATAGAACCTATGTATTAAGCTTGATCCAGATGACACCACTGACCAATGCTCACCAAAAATGTCATGCCAAAACTCGTCTAAAAGTGATGAATTGAAAAAAATTCTCCTCCTAAAATTATATTTTATTGGGATGAAGACAACTAGCATGTGGTAAGTGTTAAACAAATACCACAAATGAAAAAAATACAAATGAACGTGGCATTGGTTCGTAAAATAAATGGGTGTGTTCCATGGGAAACTAAGGTTTGTCTAGTGGTATAAACAACGACTATGCAATAAATCTCTTCTCAACCATTTCTCATAACGATTGATAATATATTTTGACGTCGATGCTAAAGTTCGATCGAGAATATCATCCTTGATTTCTTTTTTAAGCGTTGGCATTAACTCTAGGATTGTATGTGGTGTATCCATTATATGTGAGGTGAAAAATCTAAAGGAATCATATTAAGTTACTGTTGATACCAAATTTAGTCTGCTGACATGGCCCAATTGAATGAAGACATGTGGCAATCTACGTGGCAATAATAAACACTTCCGAGGAACTCAGACACTCCGAGGAACCATACTACAACGAGGAACACTGCTTCCCCCGAGGAACTCAGACGCTCCGAGGAATAAGAACTCTACGAGGAACTTTTGAGTACCGAGGAACTCTTGAGTACCGAGCAGCTTAGGCGGTCCGAACAACTTAGGCGGTCCGAGCTGCACCTCGAACAAAGCATTAATAGCAGGATAACCAACAGTTTGACTGTTCATTAAATGCTTATCATTCAGATGTATACGCTTAAAGGGCATTGAATGTATTACCCTTTCACATGTACATCATTGAATGTATTACCCTTTCACATTATAGCCTCAGGGCTATAAATACATTGTACAATCCTCATTGTAAGGGGACCGGAATTTCTTGATAGAACTTGTAATCGAGAATTCCCAAACAGTCAGCAATAACATAACAGTGGACGTAGGCCATTCTTATAAGGCTTAACCACTTTCAAAACTCTTTGTTTCATTTATTTTATCTGTGATTAAATAATTAGATATGATCTAATTTTTTACATCAATAGATTGGCGCCGTCTGTGGGAAGCGACTGGTAATATCGTTTTTCATCGAAAATAATTCATCACAAATGGCTGATATTCCAAAATCCAGCAATCGAAACGCTGGAAACCCTCAAAATCCATCTGCTCCGCCAAATATTCCAGATCTGGCTGGAATAATGACAAATCTGGCTCAGGGCCAGACCGTCATGCAAGAAACTATGAGACAACTCATACAAACCCTCCATGGCGGTGCACCAACCCATTCAGGACCACGAAGTATTCAAAGAAATACCCGTGCACCTTCTTCGCGTACTAGGCGTACCGATTCATATCGCAATGAGGAGAATACAGCGATTACCGTCTTGATGAGTACTACACTTTAGCCAAAGATCCACCTAGAACCATGTCAGATCTAATGGGAAAATCGTCCAAGATTATGAATACCGAAGAGGCTATGGCTGCGAAGAAGAATATGGATGCCAAAGAAACCAAGGTGGAAGGTGATAAAGCTAAGAAGAAAGAGCATAAGAACAATGGTAATGACAAACACTCAAAAACTAGGTCGACATGGGAAGTAATGAAGAAATTCGATAATTATACTCCTTTGAAGAAGGACATCAACCATATTCTAGAAGAAATCAAGAACAACGAGGAATTAAACTGGCCAGAGAAAATGAAGGCAGACCCTGACAGGAGGAATAAAGCAAAATATTACGAGTTTAACAAAGATCATGTCCATATGACCAAAAATTGCATAGCTCTTCAGAATGAGATTGAAACACTCATCAGACGAGGAAAACTGGCGAAGTACGTTGATCATGGAAACGAAAGAAGAAACAACGACCGAACAAGAGAGAGGTCTAGATCTCCTCGTCGAGTAGAGGAGAACAAGAAAAGAAACCATGAAGTTAATCCAGAAGACAACCCCGATCTTCCCAAGAAACCAAGGCAGCCAGAATGAGAGGTATTTTCAAAACGCTTTGGGTCATTTGATTGTAATGTTATTACAGGTGGAGATGCAGGAGGAGGAGACCTTACTGCAGAGAGAAAAGCTTACCTCTGTGAGGCTCAAGCTTGCTCATACATTCAGCGAATAAATCTAGCTGAGGAGGATCGCCCGAGAAAGGTGAACAAAGAAAAATTAGTCATTGATTTCTCAAAGAATGACCTCACAGGTTTTCTATATCCTCATGATGATCCATTGGTGATCAAAATGAGGATGAAGGAGGTAATGATTTTAAGAGTACTGGTAGACAATGGTAGCTCGACAGACATCATGTTCTACTCGTGCTTAGACAGTTTGAATCTAAAGCTATCTCAACTGGAGCCTTATCATAGACCCCTCCTCGGTTTTGCTGGCGAGAAAGTATTTCCACTTGGGACGATCAAATTGGATATATTCATTGGTACGTGGCCTGCTTATCGAACAGAAAGAATACGTTTTTTCGTGATGGATAAGAATGTTCAATCATCATACAATATCATCATGGGAAGAGTAGGATTGAAGAAATTCGAGGCTGTACCATCTACAGTGCATCAATGCCTAAAATTTCCAACAAATTTTGGAATAGGAGTTGTGAAATGTGACCAGAAAGTAGATCAGGAATGCTATTATTCATCCGCCGAGCAAGAGGAACTGGAGGAATCAAGGAAAAAAACTACTACCTATCAAGTGGATGAAGGTGCAGAAATTGAAACATTGGATCCTAGAGATGAGTCGCAACTCGTGAAGGGTCAAGCGGTGGAAGCTACTGAAAACATCATTCTGGACGATGAGCACCCTGAACGAACTACTCAAGTAGGTTCGTCGTTGGAAGCCTCACTAAAACAGGAATTGATAACTTTCCTAAGAAGCAGAAAGAAAACCTTTGCGTGGAGTCATGAGGATATGCCCGGGATAGATTCAAATTTCTTATGTCACGAACTCAATGTGAATAAGGAGATCAAGCCTGTGAAGCAGAGAAGAAGAGTATTCAGTCCCGAGAAGAATCAAGCTATACAGGAGGAAGTCGAGAAGCTCCAGAAAGCTTGCTTCATTGAAGATGTTAAATATCCAGACTGGTTAGCAAATGTGGTGATGGTGAAAAAGAAGAACAACAAATGGAGGATGTGTGTAGACTTCACCGACCTCAACAAAGCATGTCCAAAGGATCATTTTCCGTTGCCCCGTATTGATCAACTAGTCGATGCTACCTCGGGACACGAGCTGCTGAGCTTCATGGATGCTTATTCTGGTTACAATCAGATTAAAATGAAACGTGAAGACAGGGAGAGTACTTCTTTCATTACCCCTAGGGGAACTTATTGTTATAATGTTATGACTTTTGGTTTAAAAAATGCAGGTGCGACATATCAGCGGCTGATGAACAAGGTCTTTGCTGAACAAATCAGTTGCAATATGGAAGTCTATGTTGACGATATGCTGACAAAGAGCAAGAAAGTTGCCGATCATCTAGTTGACTTAAGTCAGACTTTTGATCAACTGGATAAATATCAAATGAAGCTGAACCCGACGAAGTGCATATTTGGAGTACGAGAAGGCATGTTTCTCGGGTACATTGTCAATCAACGAGGCATTGAGGCAAATCCTGAAAAGATCAAAGCTCTATTAGGGCTGCGATCTCCAACGACGAAGAAAGAGGTGCAAAATCTTACAGGACGAGTAGCAGCACTCAACAGATTTGTATCACGAGCAACTGATCGATGTCTCCCATTCTTCAAGACACTCCGAAAGACTTTTGAGTGGAATGATGAATGTGAGAAGGCTTTTCAAGACTTGAAGAAATACTTGGGAGCACCTCCACTGCTATCCAGGCCAGTGATGGGAGAAAAATTATACTTATATCTGGCAGTGTCCGAGAATGCAGTTAGTTCGGAATTGATAAGAGTGGAGAATGGAGTACAAAAACCAATCTACTACACAAGTAAGGCTTTCCGAGGAGCAGAGATCAGATATCCAAGGCTGGAAAAGTTAGCACTGGCGCTGATTGAGGCAAGTAGAAGAATGAGGCCATACTTCCAGGCTCATACTATAGTCGTATATACTGATATGCCGTTGAGGCAAGCCCTTCATAAACCAGAAAAATCAGGGAGATTGGTGTACTGGGCAATAGAGCTCGGTGAATATGATATAGTCTATGAACCCAGATCATCGCTAAAAGGGCAAGCTGTAGCAGATTTTATAGCAGAGTTCACCTATCCTGATACCCCTGAGGAATAAAAGTTGCTCGCTGATCAACCAGTAGATGTTACAGGATCATCAAATTCAAGCCCAGACCAGCTCAGGTTGGTAAAAGGGCAAGAAAAGATGATCGACGAACAACAAGGAAAATGAGGAGATGGTGAAAGGAAGCAACAAATTTTCCACCGAGGAACTCTGTCAGATCAGAAATTTGAAGACAAGTTACCTATATGGAGTCTGTATGTGGATGGTTCATCTTGCACTACAGGATGTGGTGCATGAATAGTTTTGAGCACTCCGGACGAGGTCGACATGGAATACGCCCTACGTTTCCAATTCAAAGCTTCCAATAATGAGGTTGAGTATGAGGCCATGATTGCAGGTCTTAATTTGGCAAAAATTATGGAGGCGCAGTAGGTTATTGTCTTCAGTGATTCTCAATTGATCGTAAATCAAATGTTGGGAATATATGCAGCCAAAGGAGAATTAATGATCAAGTATCATGAAAAGGTGATGGAGTTGGTATCAGAATTTGCTGTTATTCAGCTGGTCAGAATACCAAGAATGGAGAATGCAAGAGCAGACGCCCTAGCTCGATTAGCATCAGCTACTCGTACCGAGCTACGAAGAAGAATCCCAATCGAAGTGTTGGCTAGTCGAAGCATAGACGAAAATCTGATGACCAATTTCATTACCCTTGATTTAGGACCATCTTGGATGGATCCCATCAGGGCATATATTGAGGAGGGAGAATTACCAATTGACAAGCTCGCAGCCAAGAAATTGAAGTTTAAAGCTGCTCGGTATGTATTAACTAACGGTATTCTATATAGACGAGGAATTATGGCAGGTTTGCAAAGATGTGTACATCCCTCCGAGGTGAAAGAATTGATTGAAGAGATCCATGAAGGGTCCTGTGGAGCCCATGTAGCAGGTCGGACGCTTTTGCAAAGGGCGATGATGCAGGGATACTACTGGCCGACGATGAGGGCTGATTGTATAGCCTATGCCAAGAAATGTGACAAGTGCCAGCGCTTTTCCTCCATCCGAAGAACTCCACAAGCATTGTTGACACCCATCACTTCCCCTTGGCCATTTGCCATGTGGGGAATAGATTTGGTCGGGTCACTGCCAACGACCAGAGGAAGGTTCAAATACCTCGTCGTCGCAATGGATTATTTTACTAAGTGGGTAGAAGCTGAGCCTCTCATTGATATGACGTACGACAAGGTGTACCAATTTATTTGGAAGAAAATCATTTGTCGATATGGTCTTCCTCATGCCTTCATCACAGACCATGGAACATAATTTGACAACGAGGAGTTCGCTGCCTATTGTCATCAGTCAAACATTTTGAAGATCCACTCAGCACCGGGCCATCCTCAAAGAAATGGACAAACTGAAGTGACAAACAGAACGCTGCTGAATGGATTGAAGAAAAGACTGGATGATTCGAAAGCAAATTAGATCAACGAGCTACAATCAGTACTATGGGCTTACCGAACTACTCCCCGAGTAGCAACAGGGGAATCTCCATATATGCTAGCGTTTGGAAGTGAAGCTATTATACCTGCCGAGTTGGGCCTCCCAACATACAGGGTACTGAATTTTAATTCCCCTGTCAGCGACTTAATGAGAAGATTGGATTTAGACATGCTCGAGGAAGTTAGAGAAGAAGCAGCCATCAGGAATGCTGCATACCAACAACGAACAGCTTTATTCTACAATAAGAGGGTGAAGAAGTGCGACCTGAAAGAAGGAGACTAAGTGCTAAAGAAAGTGATTCAAAAGCACAACAAACTGGAGGCAAACTGGCATGGACCATACCGAGTTACAGAAGTTGTTCGACCAGGAACTTACCGAATAGCAACTTTAGAGGGGGAGGAGTTTAAGAATGCATGGAACGCAGAGCACCTGCGCAAGTATTATCAGTGATGTATATTCTCATGTAACGCAATTCTGTCAGTATGAATAAAATGAAGATATTCTGCCAAATTCTCTCCTTTTATTGAAAGTTTTTCGGGGAATATTAGTGCTACACACTACTCGGCAAAGCTCGGACTACTCAAATTTATTCTCGAAAATTCCAACTAAGGTTGGTCGGGAAACAAATGTATTCCTACGGGAAGTAAAACTATGTATTCCTAAAAATGCCAACTTATGTTGGTTAGGAAGTAAATGTATTCCTACGGGAAGTAAAACTATGTATTCCTAAAAATGCCAACTTATGTTGGTTAGGAAGTAAATGTATTCCTACGGGAAGTAAAACTATGTATTCCTAAAAATGCCAACTTATGTTGGTTAGGAAGTAAATGTATTCCTACGGGAAGTAAAACTATTTATTCCTAAAAATGCCAACTTATGTTGGTCGGGAAACAAATGTATTCCTACGGGAAGTAAAACTATGTATTCCTAAAAATGTCAACTTATGTTGGTTAGGAAGTAAATGTATTCCTACGGGAAGTAAAACTATGTATTCCTAAAAATGCCAACTTATGTTGGTTAGGAAGTAAATGTATTCCTATGGGAAGTAAAACTATGTATTCCTAAAAATGCCAACTTATGTTGGTCGGGAATCAAATGTATTCCTACGGGAAGTAAAACTATGTATTCCTAAAAATGTCAACTTATGTTGGTTAGGAAGTAAATGTATTCCTACGGGAAGTAAAACTATGTATTCCTAAAAATGCCAACTTATGTTGGTTAGGAAGTAAATGTATTCCTACGGGAAGTAAAACTATGTATTCCTAAAAATGCCAACTTATGTTGGTTAGGAAGTAAATGTATTCCTACGGGAAGTAAAACTATGTATTCCTAAAAATGCAAACTTATGTTGGTTAGGAAGTAAATGTATTCCTACGGGAAGTAAAACTATGTATTCCTCGGGAAGTAAAAGTATTCCTAAAAATGCTAACTTATGTTGGTTAGGAAGTAAATATATTCTCGAAAGCGCCAACTAAAGTTGGTCGGGAGGTAAAATTATACCAGAAAGTGCCAAAGTTGCTCGTAGAGAAAAAATCCACTAACTGTAGTTAGTCGAAAAGGAAAATTTACCGACCTTGGTTGGTCGGAAACATTTTATGAATATGAGAAAGTGATCGAGCAAAATTTTTGATACTCGTAACTTTTTTATTATTACTAAGTTGGTCGAGAAACAAAACATCATTTTTGCCAAATGACTACCACAAATTCAAACTACTCGACAATAAGTTGGTCGACAAATAACACAATATTGTTATCTTTTTAACAGATACACATGCACAGATGTAAAGTGTTACAAGACAATAGCAGTCAAGATTTGCAAATAAAATTATTTCATTAAATGTAGAACAAAATACATCAGGAATGAAATACAAATTTATTACATTAATATTCCTATTCTATTGGTTTTTTCCCCTCTGCTTTTGAAACAGGTTCCTCGCCAGCAGGCGGATCATGTAAAGCAAGAGGAGAATTTATGAAGTTAAGATCTTTTAACATCCTGATATTCATCACGGATGGTCGATCTAGGAGGTGCTCGGGACGAGATATCTCGACATTTGAATGGAGATTGTAGTCGCCGAGATATTTGGAAATTAAGCACTGAGGGATGGCCCGAGAAGGGATCCAACTCATGTCGAGCTTGAATGGTGGCACTGGAAGGTCGAGCAGCACAGGATTATGGTAATCCCACAAGTAATGACCCTGTTCCAGTTGCAGCACACCTAAGGCATTCAACCAGCCCTGTTTGTAGCCCTCATTATTGGCATTTTGGATACGATCGTCCAAGTGGTAGAGAGCCTCGTTGTAGCCAGCCATCCAGAACTCCCTGGGCTGTTTGTGGAATTGATATGTCAATCTTTTCAGCTGTTCGTGGAGATTTTTGATGAAGAGTTCTTTATTCTCCAAGACAGACTTCTGCGCAGAAAGCTTCTCTTCGAGGTCCCTAATTTTTTTAGACATCTCAGCCAATGCCTGGTTCTTCGCCATCAGCTGGAAAGCCTAGTTCTCTAAAGAAGATTGAGTCCTCTGTTCCTCGACAGGAATCCGAGAAGCTCTTGCTCATCCCCGAGGAGCTCTTGCTCGTCCACGAGAAGATGTAGAAGGGCCAGACCTTTTCAAGGTTTCCAACTCATCCCTCAGGTTGGCGTTCTCGACCTCCAAGAACGAGAATCCCTCGTCAGTCACTGGGACCAAAGCATTTGAGGTGGAGGCAAAAAATTTTAATTGAGATACTTCTCTTTGCAAGTTGTTATTTCTTGCTCCAACAACTCGGCTATTTACCTGTGCTCCTCGACCTCGGCTTTCAACGTTCTCTCCCGCACGTCGTAAGCAGCAAAACGCTTCTCATATCCCTTGTCGACCATGATTTACTGATACTTCTTCTCGTACCCCTCATGCAAGAGGGCGGTGGATTCCTTATATTGTTGCTGAAGGTCTTTAAGAGTGCCTTGGAGATCCTCAATCATATCATAATAAGCTACATTATTGGCCACCGCACGATCAAGCAGACACTTCAAATATTGGTAAGCTTCAATTGCCTGTTCCGAAGCATCTTGGCCGAGGATGTCGACGATTTGTGCTGCACTCAGATTTGTGTGACCAACCTTAAAATACTCATTGCATTGTCGTAACAACTTTGTATCATGAGCAGACAACAATTCCATTATGCCCAGGAACTAGTAGAGGAAGAAAAAGCAATAATCAATAAGAGTTCAAACAGAGTATGAAGAAGAGAAACAACAGTATGCATAAACCAAAGTTCAAGTTTTATTATATCACGAAGTTCAGAGTTACATGTTCAGGGTTACATTTGACAAAGAAAAATAAAATAGAGTGAAACCCGAACAACTCTACACCTTTTCCTTGTCTCCCAAAACTTTCTCGGGAGGCTGGGACGAGGAGGTAGGTTGCTCGGAGGGAACAGAGAGTTGCTCGGGGAGCGTTGGCAGTTTCTCGGATGAAGTAACGAGTTGTTGAAGTTCCTCGCCACTAGGATGGATAGTCGGGGGATGAGAAACTTGATCTCCCATTACCATGGAAGACTCTTCGGAGGCAGCTTCGTCCTCTTCTTCATCTTCAGGAGTTGGAGGGGGACCAGGTATGTGTCGCTGAAAGAGTTCAGAATTTTCATCAACCTTTATCTCCTGAAGAGCAGCAACCCACCCATCTCTAAAGTATTTGAGGCTGCCATATTCGACTTGCGACATCATGGCAGCCAAACTTTTGTTCCACCCTTTATCCCAGCCAGCGCTGAAAGATTTCTTCACAGCCAATTTCCTCTTTAATTTCTCCGAGGAAAGCTTCTCGGACAGAAGATTTTCAGCAGCCTTCAGTTTATTCTCAACCTCCTCCTTCTGCCGACTTACTTCCTGAAGCTGGCCCAACTTTTTCTCTGCAACCTTGAGCTTATTTTCAAGCTCCCCAGCACTTTTTAGCTTCCCTTCGAGCTCTTTATTCTTTTTCTCCAAATCATTTAATTTTTTCTACAACCCCTTGGAGACTTAAATAACTCGAGCCTTCTCCTGCTCGGTTGAGGTAAGTTTCTTCTCCCAAGCAGCCTTGTCAGCATCATGCTTCTGACGAGAATCTTCCAAAGACTGCGTCAGACCCATCAGAGCTTCCTCCACACCAGATGATGAGCTTGAAGCTTTAATAGCTTCATCTTTCTTCAAAATTGTATTAAAGCAGCTCACCAACTCTGAAAAGAAAATAAAAGCAAGTCAGAGACATATATAACAAGGGAAAGATGAAAAGTTCAAAACAACAAGACTTACAGAAGCAATATGGCGACAACAAATGAGGTAACCATGTCCTGAGAAAGGTTCTCTTTAATACCTTGGATCTCGGGAATGATCCAAGTCTTCACCGAGCTCATGGCAGAGCTCGGGGGAACAAAAGTAGGAACACCAGTTCCAGTAGTGGGGGGCTGAGAGCTGGTTTCAGCCAAATTGACCGAGGAGATCTTCTTCAGCTTCCTCGGGGGAACATGAATAGTTTCGACCAAGGAGGAACTCTTGGTCGGTGATATGATAATCACCTCACCTGGAGCAGCAGCCTTACTCGGGGCCACTGGGGGCTTCTCGACGACCTTTACAGGAGCAGCCGAGGAAGGTGCATCAATTTTCTTTGTCCCTTCTCCTGGGACGTCAAGCTTACTTCTTTTTGCCTCTCCAGCACCAGAGGCAGGTTTCTCAAAAAGGGTGGGAGGTCTTCTTTTCTTCATCCTTTCACTAAAAGGAATGTGTGACTCAGGCGAAGAACTGGTAGAAGCTGGTACTGGTTCTACTTCGCTTATCACCGGACGAGCAGTGAAAGAGGAAGTGTAACTCTTGTACTGCAGTAGATATGAAGCTGACCTAATGTGCTCGTCATCAACAGTCTGATGCAAACTCTAAATAAGTTTTAAGTGCCTTATATTAACGTCTGCCTCTTTTGGACACTTTCTTTTGTTGTCAACTGCAAATAAATAAACATTAAAATATCAGTGACACATTTTATCAAACATAAAGGAAGCATAATAAATAAAATGAAATAAAAATAACCTATCCCATTGCCATAGGGAGGGCATCTGGGACCCTGATAAACTTCATCTCCAGATAAAGGAGCATATTGCCAATTTTTTATAACAACCCCGTGCTCAAAATAGTCCCTATTGGCATCCGGGAGATTGACCACTAAAGCCCTATTTAAAAATCTAGTTTTTAAATAAAAAGTATTATCCTCAACAGCCCATCTATAACAAAACATGATTTCTGGAATTCCTATGCGAGTTCCATGAATTTGATTTAGTCTATGAACCCCATTAACTATTCTCCATGTATTGGGGGCTATTCTTGCAGGAACCACGTCAAAGTATTGACAGAATTCCAGGCATAGAGGGTTTGGAGGAAAAGAAAATCCACACTCAGCAACAAAGAGACTGGGAACCAATGTCCCTCAGCCAAACGGAAATAGTCTGAAGGCTCCGAAAGCTCTTCCAAAATAACCCAGGAGGGAATAGAGAAATCAGAGCGAAATTTATCAATCGATTCTACAGGATAAACCACGATGAAAGAAGGAAATGAAGAAGAAGGAAGAAGATCTTTCAGAAAAAGAGTGGATCTGTTGACAACGAACGATGGAAAGGATGAACGTACAAGAGAGTAAGACAATGGAAAATTCGAAGATACAAATTTGAAAAAGTAGAAGACGATGGGATTGTCTGTGATGCTTAAATACTCTGCCTTGGGAAACGGTAAGGTTAATGATTACAAAAAGAAACGATTACGCTACCGACGGCTAGAAGGACAAAAAGTACGCGGAGATCGAGGCGGTTATAAAAATTCAAAAAAGCCTGATTCTACGAACTTGGAAGGAAAAATAAATACAAAGGAAACACTCCTAAAAATCAGGAGGACCATTTAAAACTACCATATTCCAAGAAAGAATGTTCCACACTCCTCAAATTTCGAACTATAAAACATTGGGGGCTTCTGTTGATACCAAATTTAGTCTGCTGACATGGCCCAATTGAATGAAGACACGTGGTAATCTACGTGGCAATAACAAACACTTTCAAGGAACTCAGACGCTCCGAGGAACCATACTACAACGAGGAACACTACTTCCCCCGAGGAACTCAGACGCTCCTAGGAATAAGAACTCTACGAGGAACTTTTGAGTACCGAGGAACTCTTGAGTACTGACAAGCTTAGGCGGTCCGAACAACTTAGGCGGTCCGAGCTGCACCTCGAACAAAGCATTAATAGCAGGATAACCAACAGTTTGACTGTTCATTAAATGCTTATCATTCAGATGTATACGCTTAAAGGGCATTAAATGTATTACCCTTTCACATATACAGCATTGAATGTATTACCCTTTCACATTACAGCCTCAGGGCTATAAATATATTGTACAATCCTCATTGTAAGGGGACCGGAATTTCAATCGAGAATTCCCAAACAGTCAGCAATAACATAACAGTGGACGTAGGCCATTCTTATAAGGCTGAAACACTTTAAAAACTCTTTGTTTCATTTATTTTATCTGTGATTAAATAATTAGATATGATCTAATTTTTTACATCAACAGTTACTATGAAACCATATACATATATTAAGAAAACTATTTAATTTACTAAGCAATTATGTAACCTAAAGTCCAATGGGTGTAGTTGGTAAAATTTAAAATCTGATATGACTCCATGAAAAGTAAGATGTGCAAGACTGTCTAGAGGATTATTAATATGGTGCTTAGGATCATTTAATAGCATTTTATTGCTTATGTCATATCGCACCTGCAGTTAAGTGGAAGATAAGGTCTTTCTAAGTTATCAAATTAATGATGTTGTTGTACTGCTAATGTAAAAGTTCAAAACGCATCAATAGTGTTACGGGCTATTTATATGATAAGAATATCACTTATGTTTCTTCACAACATTCATGATTTTAAGGACAAATTTCCAATTGAGTCAATTTGTATGTATTCTCTTAATTCCGGACAAAACACTTTGAATCATAGGATATAAGTTATTTGTGACCTTTTAAGCCTATGCCATTATTGTTTAAGACGTAGCGGCCAAGTCGAAGCGATCATATCCTATGCCGTGTTTCGTGCCAAGTTTTGATCATCAACTCCCCAAGGATCTTTCAGGTACGAATGCTTACATTATGTTGAGCCTTGGAATTTTTTTATTGGGTGTTAGAATTTTTGATAAAATATTTTAAACTAGCTTTATATTTTTTCAAGATAATTTTTCTGAATTTTCCCAGGTCGTTCAAACGACTTTCCCAGGTCGTTCGAATGAGGTTTTGATGTCGTTTGTACGAGACATCTAATGAGGCCATTTTTAGTTTCTGCTGATATCTCGATTGAAATGTCATTCAAACGAGATTGGTTGTCGTTCGAACGACTAGAGTGTTTTTTTTAAAAAAAATGACAGTTTCAAGCAGTTTTCTCATGTAACTCCCCACTGCTTTTTTCCAACCATTTATGTAGTGCGGCAGTGTAGCTTTTCAGAGGATTTTTGGCATCCTTTGAGAGAAAAACACCCTTCCAAAAGTCCCTTGAGTTTTTGTTGATCTTTAATGGTTTAACTTTCAAAACAAAAACAAAGTTTTAAACGCAAATTATTTTGATCCAAGCTTCAACACACACACACACACACACACACACACACACACACACACACATATATATATATATATATATATATATATATGTTTTGAGATCACATTTTGGCATCGGATTTATCATTCCCAACTTCATTAAATATTATTTCTTATGGAGGATTCTATGTTCGTTAGTGCACATACGGTGGATCCGTATGTTTGACGGTAGCATTCCCCCATCAGTGTACTCCGAGATGTAGGTGGACTCCTGTGTTGTCACTAGGTAGAGGTGGAAGGAACGAATAACGTCAAGGATTGCAAGGGCATCGAGTCTTTGTGTAAGTCTTCTATCGTGTCCTATTATAATTTCGTACTTAGTGGACTTGTGGTTGGACCATCCGAGGTTTTTTCCTTTGTGGGTTTTTCTCGTACATCGTGGCATTGTGGTTGTATTTTTTATCTTGCAAATTATCACCTACATGCATGTCTAGGTTTAACAAGATAAAATTGGTTTGATGTCAAAAATGGTGTAATGGGTGTTTAATTCATTTGGGTAATTTAGTTTACTATAATTCAAGTTTAATAAAAAATTAATTTGTCAAAATTCATGTTTAGTTTTGTTTGTATAAATTTGAACTTGAATTGAAGTTTTTTTAAGAAGCGAAAAGTTAATTTTAAAGAAATTTAAATTCAGAATATTTTGCGAACCGTCCCTTTTGAAATTAAAAATATGTATTTTATAGATCCTACATTCGAACAAGTTGTATCAGAGCTTATAATATATAACCTTGCACCTTTAAGTGGTATGAGAGCATTTAAGATAAGGAAATTATCATTCACACATGTGGTTTTAGAGCTTATAAGTTAAGGAAATTCGCATTTTCATATTGGTATTAGAGAATAATATATAATTTCACGATTTTACAAAGTAGCATCAGAGAGGGTTACACTAAGATATCGTGTGATCATGATTTTTTTTAAGGAATTTTAGGCTTTAATATAGAAAATATATCATTTTCAAAATTTCATATTTTTTATGGTTCCCGCATGCTTGCACATGACTCTTCTCTTGTTATATCTTAAGGGTGATTGCTTGCATATTTTACATACACTAGCGTTTTATTTCATGTTATAAATTTTTGCTAGTTGTATGTGTTTTGAGTCTTTTGTATTTTGATTTTTAATTTATTGGGTTTTATTGAAAATATAAAAAGTTTTTTTTATTGTGTATTTTAATTTTACATATTTTATGTGGCATATCCTTGTGTTTAAATCCTATACGCTTCCATATGGCTAGAACTTTTAGTTATGAATTTTAATTCTTAAATTTTTCTTTATCATGCTTAATGGATTCTATTTGTATATGCCTCCACACACACATGCATGAGCTCTTTTGAACATTAACTTTACATGTATACTTGAGATAAGTGAGTTGTTCTCCCATAAATTTTGTCATCTATATGTTTTGTGACTATGGGGGATTTATGCATGTAATAATTGTTGCTCAGATTGAGAAAAATAAAAAATCGTTTATCCGGTAAAGTTTTATTTAGCAATGAAATCGGGCTGCGAAAGATAGGTTGTGTTTGCGTGAATAGCCACCATGTGCAAAGATAAAAAGAGTTTAAAAGAATATATGACATAAAAAATTACAAATTGCCAAGGCCAATGCGTAGTATGCAACATATTGTGTAAAATTCAAAATTATGTTCATTTATGGGAGACATATGTCTAAGATCAACGGGTTTGCACAATGAATCCTAGTTGTGCTTATTATGTCATGACTCTATTGATTTGTAGAATCATGAAAATTATAGGCTTGTGTACATTGTGCTTGTTTGTTCTTTAAGTTCACGTTATCTTGTCATATGATTCTAAATCTTAGTTGATAAAGTTTTGCGATCAAATAGAACTCCGTGAATATTTTTAAGTGATTGGGTAATAACTCTTTTGTATCTAGTTTACATCCATTCATTCCGTTTATCACATTTGGTCTAAATACATTTATGTCATATGAGTACGGAAAGCTTATTGTGTATAGTGTCTTGTGTGGTCTTTATACCTCTATATGTGTGTACTAATGCTTCATTGATATATTCTAATGCTTATATATATATGATATCATTTGCTTTGAGTCTTTGCTTTTGCATCTAGTCCTCATATTTTATTGTTTCATATTGATATCTATCTTATTATGATTTTTCATTTATATTGTAAGGACATATTTTGTATAAGTCCGTCACAATTAATTATGTCGTATACCGCTACAAGTCGTCGAAGAATTGAAGAAGTTTTCATCTACAAAAGACGAATCCGAATTATCAGTTGCGTTTAACATTCAAGCCCAACAATATGAACTTTGGTAAGATATTGTTTTAAATTTTCATTTACATTTCATATTAAGAGTGTTGGGATATTTTTAAAAAATGTTTTAAAAAGATTTTATATAAAAATGTTTTTTTAAAGAGGTTTTATAACTGTTATTAAGAGAAAGTTTTATTTTGAAAAGTTTTGTGAAAAACTGCTTCAGTAGTAAACGTACCTCGGTTTCGACGCCAAGGTCGTTCAAGGGAGATATCAATCTCGTTCGAATGGCAATGGTAAGTCGCGCGTAGTCGTTCGAACGACACGCGATCTCGTTCGTGCGAGATGTCATTCTCGTTCGAGCGAGATGACTTTTAGGCTGACACGCTGCTGTAATGCTTATCCTTTGACCAACTCAAATTTTATATAAAAGGGGTCCTGACAGCCTAGAAAAACGTGGAGAACAGTTTCAACTTTTAAGAGTCTTATTCTTTTGAAACTTTTGTGTATCTGCCCAGATTTAATTCAATACCTTTTGGCAGAAAGTTTTTCTCCAACAATTTTAAGGGTTCAAATGTTTTGTTTTTAATTCACAAAATCCCAATTACTTTTATGTGAATTATTTTGTGGAACCCAAAGAACATATATTGTGTTTGTTCATACTTTGTGGGGAGAGCTCTACAACCGACAGCTGCGTGCTATTGTGGAGGGAGTTCTTATAAAGTTCACTCTTGTGGAGAAGCCGTTTCTCTTCTTCATTGTTGCCCTCCTGAAAAGGGAAAGTTTTAGCCGACAAATTTGTGAGGAACCACCTGGAGTTCCTGCAGGAGATTTCAGCTGACGACATAGGAACCGACACCTGTAGGTATTTCCGTGTCACACTTATTTCATTGTAATTCGTGTAAGCCGTTTTCTTACAAATTATAGTGAAATAAAAAGGTTTTGCCCTTCGGGAATTTTTTCTAAAATTTTTTGTTTTATCCTACATGCTTTATTTTATTGGATAAATCATCTAGATGCATGTTTTAGGGTTTAACTAAAATTTGGGATTAATTAAATTGGATTTTATTTGAGACGTGGTAATATTTCCGCTGTAGCGATTCTACATATATCCCATGCGTATCTTAGTTCATTCTAGTTGATATCATTTTTCTATCATATCATGCACTATAACAATTCTTACATTTAACTGCGAAATTTTTCGTAGCCAAAAGTGTATATTTCGTTGCTAATAGTTTTTGGCAACGAAAATCATTTCGTCGAGAGTTCATGGCCAAAGGCCCGTCGCTAAATGTATATGACCACGAAATTAAATTTTGTTTGCAATTGTTTAGGTCATTTTGCCACGAAATTTGTTTCGTGGCGAATAGTCATATTTACACTATAATTTATTTCGTAGCTAATTGTTCAATATTTCGTTGTTAAATGTCTTCATTTCGCTGCCAATTCTATTAATAAACCAATGCGTCAGAAGCTTTTAGCTACGAAATTTACAATTTATTTAGTAGCTATTTGTTCAACATTCCATTGCTAAATGTCTTCATTTCGTTGTCAATTCTATCAATAAACTAGTGTTAGATGCTTTTAGCCACGAAATTTGTACCTTCCCTCAAGATCTATTGGGTACAAAATTTAATTGTTGAAAAATGATTTTTAATCATTAATTTTTCAATAATAAACTATAAAATCGTAAACCGCATTTTTATTTATCAATCGCATATTTAACTACAAAAACATTTATTTTGGTAATGTAGTGTTTCAATATATATTTTTTTTATAGTGAAAAATGAATTTTATACAATATTGTATATCACCAAATTTAAACAAATTACCATATAAAAAACACATTCGTTAAGATGCACAAAATAACTAAATTATTATAAACAAAATTCACATTATGTCATGTACACATACATTGTCAAGTCACATAAACACTTGTTAAGGGACGTAAAAGTCCCATATTTCATCCCCTTACAAACGATAAATAGTCATGGTGCAAAAAAATAACTTAAACTAGTTAAAGGACTTAGAAGTCTGAGATTTCATTTACAAACTTCAAATGTCAAGATTTCATGCGCCCCAAAAATAACTTCTTGTCACGTCAAATCTGAAATTAAGAGAATACAATACCATTAGCTAAGATAAAGTAATATTTGGTTTTTCTTTATCATGAAAAAGTTATAACGCCGAGCGGAAGTTGGTAATTAAAGAGATAATAATCGTCGCGAAAAAATTTCTAAAGTACGTAATTGTGAAACGACAAAAAATTTCAAAGTATGTAATTGAAAAACGGTAAAAACATTGCTCCCCAATAAAACAAGGTGTAATTTTTAAAAAAATTGGCCATAATATCCTTTGTTTGTAAGACTATTCACCCTACTTAACAAATAATAAATTGTCCAACAACATTCAAATAGTATAAATTCATCAAACAAATTCACATATAACATGAAATACAAAATATTCATCCACTGAATTCAATTTGTGCCTCAAATAAACAAAGTGTCCATTTCAAAAAAATTGGACAGAGTTTCATTTGTTTATTGGACTATCCACCCTATTAAGGGATAACAACCAACCCTACAATATTCAATAATTTCAAAAGTAAAATCTAACAAATATTTTAACAAAATAAACTTCGTAAAAACAATCACATATATATGAACTGGAGTCGTCTCGCATGTTCCACTGTAATAATTGTCCGTAGTTTTCAAAATGTGACACTATAATAATCGTCAAGCATAATCAACATGCATTTCAATATACACATAAAATTGATAACAAAGGAATAGATTCTAAACAACTTATTCAACATATTAGAAAACATCAAACAAATTATTCATCAGACTTCTTTCAAGTAGTATATAAGATTATTGGAGGAATACCTAAAACACTTGGAAAAGTGAAATCTCAAAATTGTTACCTCTCGGATAAAGGAACCGTTATGTTCAACAATGCAATTATCCCCATATTTTTCTTCATTACCCTGATAGAGATATTGCAATTTAATAATTAAAATGAATCGGAGAAGAAAATTAAAGTACACGCCAGACCTCAGTAAACTAAAAAAGAATCGGAGAAAAAACTAAACTGCTAAAAATAAAAGTTTTTTAACAGTTTTTAAATATATACCAAAACAGTTTTTGAACTATTTTTAATGTTTATATATGTATCAAAATAATTAAAAACTATTAAAAATAAAAGTTTTTTTTAGAAATTATCGTGTTGTATATATAAAAATAACACTTTTTTTTTAATATATTTTTATAAATGACACTAACATTATCGTGTTATGTTTTAAAGTGGTTATGGTCGTGACAAATTAAAAAAAAAACTATACCATGTCGGGATGGAATCAATTAGTGAAACTATAACATGATGAGAAGAAAAAAAAGGCAACTTTAAACTTTGTAGTCTACCTTCCGCATACCTTTAAACTCGGTCGATTTTGAAGAGAGGGTGAGGGCGGCCGCAACTGGAGAGAGCTGCAGCAATTGAAGAGCCCCAATACAATTTCTAAAGAGATAATGAAACCATGTGAAAATTCAGAGGTGGAACTCTTACACAGGATCAAATTTCGGCTAAAATTAGGTGCAAAACAGGTGGCAAATGCCTAAGTAGGCTTACTACAGCAGGTATGTCCCATCTTGTCTTGTCTAAAAGTCTGCACGAAATTGCCAATGACACTTTACCTATAGGTCGCATCAGATTTAAAAAAAAAAATGGAATAACAGTTCAGCAAGCTAGCGGAGGTTCAGACCAACCTCATGCCATATCCCCGCATCCATTTCATGCTCTCCTTGTACGCCCCTGTGATCTGGGCTAAGAAAGCATTTCACAATCCATTTCATGCTCTCCTTCTCATGTCAGTTTTTATTTGTAGTAGCCCTTGCTGGTGGCTAATCTCTAATTCTTCAAGCTCGTGTCGATGTCGGTCGTCTCTCTCTTCAGCGTCTTGTCGATGCCGATAAGAGAGACTATCAAATCCCAACACTATCGATTCTCAAGATTTTCAACTATACTTTCTATCCCCACACCCACCTGCAATTTAGAAGAGAAAAAGTAAGAAAAATTACAATACATATATTATAGAGACTATCAAATCCCAACACTATCGATTTTCTTCAACTATGATTATTTGCATGCACACACTTGTCGAACACCAACTTCATTATCAAGCTGCCCTGATTCTGCTGATATGCTTCCCGACATATTTGCCCTTTTATTTATTCCCTGAAATTAAAATAAAACATTAAAAATCAAGTCTTTATTGAATTCAAACATAATTGATACTCAAATCCAGACAATAACAAAGAGAAAGAAAATCACCTTCACTAATAACTGTAATTTGTGGTCGTATAACTTGCGCAACCATCCCTAACACCATCTTCATCAGTTAGAGCCAAATGCTCAGACACAACAGCAAACTATCCTCATTAGGGCCAATAGTTAAATTTAAACTCAGTAAACTATCCTCTTACTTCTTCACTTATTGAAACACATTTTTAAAAACATCCTTATTCCGGACCCTTAGAACCGTTTTCACCTGCTTTAATTTTTGCGCAAACTGCAAAAACACACATTTATAGAGAGACATCAATCATAGCAATCCACACAGGAGAGGAATGGGAGTTCTTTCTGCCTTCAATGTGTTCAAAGAGTTCATAGCATATCTTTATAAATAGTCCAAAACCTAAATACTACTTGAAAATTGGTGATATAGTCATGATATCATCCTCAGTCAGTGCACCTTGGTTCACCTTCACTAGTGCAACTGAAGGTCACACAGGAGAGGAAGTGTTGGGGGTAATACTGAGAACGTATGTGCTCGCGTTCAAATGATAAACTTATATATTAAACACCTTTTAACCCAAACAAACCCTAAACATGCAACAATATGTGATTGAATATGATAATGAACAAAGCAAGAACATTCAAACACATGCAATTGAGAAAAAAATCCCCCAAAGGGGCAAAACCATTTATTTTCATTATAATATTGTGGCTATACAATTTCGGATTACAATGAAAATGCAAGTGACTAAGAATTACCCTCAGGTGTCGGATTCTGTAGTCGGCGGCTGGAAATATCCCTTTCCAGGAGGGCTGCAATGAAGAAGAAGAACGGTCTTCTCCACAAGGGTATGAACAGCAAAACTGCGTTCCTGGGTTGCAAAGTGATTCACAAATGTTTGGAAATTTGTGTGAATCAAAAACCTAGAGTCTTGGGCTCAATAGGTGAAGACTTAGAGTATTCTGTACTCTAAAAATCGTGTGTATGAGTCTTGGAAAACCACTTCCCGTAGTGGGATTAAATAAGAAGTCTTGAGCCATAAAAATCTGAACACGATCTGTTTAAGTTTATCCCAGGCGGACCGGTCCGGGTCTGAGGCGGATCGGTCCGGTTGACAGGATCGGTTCTTTTATTCTGAGGCGGATCGATCCGTTTGACCGGATCGGTTCTTTTATTCCAGACTTCATCGGTTCGCTTGCGGTCCGGGGTATACTGGCCTTCAGCAGACGGATTGGTCCGGGTATGTGGCGGATCGGTCCGGTTGACCGGATCGGTTCTTTTATTCCAGGCGGACCGGTCCGGTTGTCAGACTTTGATTCCTCTTCTTCTTTTGATATTCGGATCCGTTGATGAATGTATGAATCTTGAATTTCTTCAACGGTGTAACGACGTGCGACATACTAAATTGTTAATGGACAAAAATGTCCTTACAAATCTCCCCCTATGTCTATGCCGGTACATACATAAAAACAAACATCCGAATTATCAAACGACTAAAAATGCCTATACAAATCTACCCTTCCATGAACCCAAAACTGGAAAGATAGAATTGAATAAGACTACAGCGTTTGCTCTTCAATTCTTCAGGAATCTCAACACTTTTCTCATCAGGGTGTGAAATCCAATGATAATCCATGTATTACCTACACACATGAGAAAAAGCAAAATACCAAGTGACATATCGAGTTTGAAATGAGATAAACATATATACCAATTTATGAGCAAACTCAAACTTTCAAATCTCCCCCATAATAAGATAATTCATTCTCCCCCTTTTTGATGATGTCCCAAAATAGACAAATGAGAGAAATAAATCAAATAAGCAAGTGCGGGGTGTCACTAGGATAAAATCACCCATGAATGAACACAAACCAACCAAGTCGATGAAAGCGTAAATGAGGTGGTGTGATCAAATTCGATAGGAAAATCAATGCATACAAACATGACATATGTGCACGATGAATATTGGATACTCCTAGCGAATGAACTCAAATGCGTCCTTTGGTGTAAAATAATGACAATATAAGATATTGACTCAATCAAAGCTCAAAGTTATTTTCACACCAATAACGTCCAAAACGATTTTATGCTTTTTCAGGACTTTCAAGGAAGTGCAAACCCGTTTAAAGATTCTCCAACCAAACTCCCTCAGATATAATTTTGAATAGAGGCATTCTAAATTCTCAAACTTTGGAGAATTGATGGTGAAACCTAAGTGGCCCATATTTGGCATGAAGTGCTTTTTATTGCCTTTAAATTTTTTCGGGCTCTTTTAACCTCTTTGGATCTCGGATATTAAAATTCCTCCATTTTTTAGGTCCTTTTTAATGGTGGCTTTTGCGCAAAGGATAGATGATTACCTTTCGCAGCCCCTCCCCGTTATACAAAAACACACAGTCTCACCAAAACGGTTGTTACATGCATTCCAATCTTGTCAAGTTTTATCGCATATTGTACATTGTATAGACAGGATTGAGATGGAAACACTCAAGCCAATATGAGATAGACTAGTGCAATAATCAAATATAGCCGTGCATGTGTGCAATAAAGGATATAGGAGTCAAACATGTAGGAAGATATCACTAATTGCATCTCAAAGACTCCAACCAATGTAAAGCACATAAATGAAATGATGTAGCCTCTCAAATCTCTATCAAACAGTCACATGGAATGAAGTTGTGACTTGGTTATCTTAAATGCTCATCCATAAAAGGTGCATAAAAAAAATCTTTTTGGTCTTTTTCAAAAATTTTATCAAAATAAAATCTTTTTGTGCTTTTCTTAAAAAAAATAAAAGAAAATCTTTTTGTATTTTTCAAAAGAAATATAAATAGCAAAAAGAACAAATAAAAACTGTACAACTAAGCAATGGTACATATAAAACAGACTAGCAATAGGAAGCATATGATTTGAACATGAGAAAGCATCCTATTCTAGACATAGACCAACCTCTCAGTCAACTGTGCAAATCCCCAAAGACTTCCTAAGACTCTCAAATCTAAGGGCATCTAAAGGTTTCGTGAAAATGTCTGCTAACTGACGGTCGGTAGGAACAAAACTCAGGGATACAGTGTTCTCCTCAACTAACTCACGAATAAAGTGCTCACGTATCCTGATGTGTTTTTTGCGCGAATGCTGGACGGGATTACGGGATATGTGTATCGCGCTCGTTTTATCACAAGAAATGATCATGGTGTCTTGTGAAATCCCATAATCCTCCAACATTTGCTTCATCCACAAGAGTTGTGTGCAACAACTCCCGGCGGCTATGTACTCAGCCTCCGCAGTGGACAAAGAGATGGAATTTTTCTTCTTGCTCAGCCAGGAGACAAGAGCAGAACCAAAATAGAAACCCCCACCAGAAGTGCTCCTACAACCATCTACATCCCCAGCCCAATCGGCATCCGAATAGGCGGACAAACAGTCATCGATATCAAAGGAATACCAAATACCGTATGAGAGAGTCCCACTTACGTATTTAATAATACGTTTTAGAGCAAGTAAGTGTGACTCTTTAGGGGATGCCTGATATCGCGCACAGACTCCAACACTAAAGGCAATGTCGGGACGACTGGCAGTCAAGTAGAGAAGACTACCTATCATACTCCGATATAAGGTTTGCTCTACGTCCTTGCCTGAAGTGTCCTTACTAAGCTTGGTAGTGGTACTCATAGGTGTACGTGCATGCTTAGCGGAGTCTAAACCCAATTTCTTCACTAGGTCTCTAGCATACTTAGATTGGGAGATGAACATCCCATCCTCTAGCTGACGAACCTGGAGACCAAGGAAGAATGTAAGCTCACCAACCATGCTCATCTCAAACTCACTTTTCATCTCCTCCTCAAAGTGGTGAGCATGCTGGGAGCATGTGGATCCAAACACTATGTCGTCCACATAGACCTGGGCAACCAAAATAGCACCGTCATCTCTCCTGACGAATAACGTCATATCTACTCCCCCTCTCTTGAAGCCACGAGCTAAGAGATAGGAAGTAAGCCTCTTGTACCAAGCACGGGGTGCTTGCTTCAAACCATACAAGGCTTTTCTAAGATAGTAGACGTGCTCTGGGTGCTGAGGGTCTTCAAACCCTTTTGGTTATTCCACATAAACCTCCTCCTGTAGAATGCCATTCAGAAAGGCACTCTTGACATCCATCTGATATACCTTGAAGCGCAGATGACATGCGATGGCGAGCAGAAGACGGACGGACTCAAGCCTCGCAACAGGAGCAAATGTCTCCCTAAAGTCTACACCCGTATCTGTGTGTAGCCTTGAGTGACCAACCTAGCCTTATTTCTGATTATGGTACCATTTTCATCCATTTTATTCTTAAAAATCCACCGAGTACCTATCACATTAGTCTCACTAGGTCGGGGGACTAGTTCCCAGACATTGTTCTTTTTAAACTGAAGCAACTCATCCTGCATAGCAGATATCCAGTGTTCATCCTTGAGTGCTTCTTTATGGTTCTTGGGCTCGACTTTGGACATGTAGCAAAGATGGCTAACAACGTTCTCTAGCTGAGCACGAGTCTTGACCCCTAGAGTGGGATCGCCAACAATGGCAGATGGGTCATGACTCTTGCGAACCCAAGCAGGTGTGTCCCCTAACACAGGAGTAGGGTCCACAGAGTGTGAGAGAGGAACAGGTAAATCACTATCAGAACAATCCTCATCCTCACACTGAAGGTTAGGATCAATAACCGTCGAAGGTTCGTCATCTTGCACGGTGACATTTATTGATTCCATAACCTTAGAGCTCTTCAGGTTAAAAACCCGGTACGCTCTGCTAGTCGATGAATATCCTAGAAATATTCCCTCGTCGCTCCGGGAGTCGAACTTTCCTAATTGCTCTCTATCCCGTAGGATGTAGCATTTACTCCCAAAAACACGAAAATATGCCAGGTTGGGCTTCTTCCCAGTCCACAACTCATAAGGAGTCTGAAGTGTGTGAGGACGCAAATAAACCCTATTCACCGTGTGGCATGCAGTAGACACTGCCTCCGCCCAAAATCTTCTAGAAACTTTACGACCTAGAAGCATAGATCTAGCCATCTCTTGGATCGTTCTATTCTTTCTCTCAACAATCCCATTTTGCTGAGGAGTTCTCACAGCAGAAAACTCATGTTTGATCCCGAGGCTATCACAGTAAAGGTCTACCTTTGCTTCTGTGAATTCAGTGCCATTGTCACTACGCATCCTGTTAATAGTGACACCGTGTTGATTTTGCAGGACACGGCACTTGGTCGTTAAAAATTCTACAGCATCGGATTTCTCTCTCAGAAAACCAACAATGGAGTACCTGGAGAAATCATCTACCATCACGAGGATGTACCTCTTACCACTTAGACTCTCAGTACGAGTAGGACCCATAAGATCCATGTGAATCAACTCAAGAACACGAGAGGTGGTAATGGAATGCAACTTTCTATGAGGACTACAAATTTTTTTCCCAACTGATAGGGTCCATAAATGGTCGAAGTTGACTTTCCAAGAGATGGTAAGCCACGTACTAGGTCCTTTTTAGCTAAGTGATTGAGATCTCTAACGTTCACGTGACCTAGACGTTGGTGCCACAGATCCATAGGAGTGATCGTGGCGCTGTTGCAGACAAGTGAGGATGTGGGCTCAGTCCCATAGCAATTATCCTCGGTCCTCACCCCTTGCATCAAAAGTTTACCGGCTTGATTATAGACTTTACAGGTATCCCGGTCAAATTTTACTGCAAAGTCAGTGTCGCACAGCTGGCTAATGCTGAGAAGGTTTGCTTTCAAACCTTTGACGTACAAAACATTTTCTAGCTTAGGAAATCCCGGTAACTCGACAGTACCACGTCCTATAATGCTAGACTTTCTCCCATCTCCAAAGGTGACTCTGTCATCCTGATAGTCCTTAAGAGTCGTAAAAAATGAGGCATCACCTGTCATGTGTCTAGAGCACCCACTATCAAAATACCACTGTGAGGTATTATGTGCTTTGAGAGCAACATGAACAACAAAAGCCTTTTTATCTTTCTTAGGTACCCAAGTCGGGATGACCTTTTGTTTGCCTTTGTTGTTGTTGGTTTTAGCTGGAATGTGAGAAGCATTCACTAACGACGAAGACATCCGTCAGAATTCTTCCATTAAACTCTGGGTCGTGGCAGCTAAGAACTCAACTCGCTCTCTCAGACTAGAAAACTCATCAGTATGACGTGGTGGAGCAGTAGTACGTCGTGTCTGACCCATGTTATAGCAAAACTCCCTAAGGTGGCCTTTTCTTTTGCAATAAGTACAAAAGGACACAGTCAAAGGCGGACCTTGGTTTGCCTTTCTTGGTCGAACTCTCCTTCGAGGTTTTTGACGATGGCCATAAGGAGTCGTAGTAAACTCAGGAACTGGTCCAGGTGCAATTTGGGACGTGGAGGCACCATCATAACCAATTCCTTACCGATCACCAAAACCTAAAGCGGGGCCGAGGAGCATCTTTCCCATCTTCCCAGATCTGTCCTCGATTTGCACCTTAACTTCCCATGCGTTCTCAAGGTCATGAGTCAGCTGGGCAACAAGGGCTTCAAGTTTCTTCCAAGTCTCCACGGAGGAATGGAGCTGACTCGTAAGACTAGCCACTTGTTTAGTCAAGTCCCCTCTTTCTTTCTCTAAAACACTCCCTCTCTCTCTAAACAAACTCTCTTTCTCGACATAGGCAGATTCTCTCTCTCTCAGGGCGGTGAAGGTGGAGGACTCTCTTTCTCTCTCCTTTCTTAAATCTTCCTCTAAGGCGGTGATCTTAAGAACTAGCGCTTTGTTACGTTTTTTAGTTTTAAATGACTCAGAATATAACTCAGCGTAGGGGCGTTGAATATCACTTTCGCTCTCACTTGAGTCATCCTCCCCCTCACTCACATCAATCTCACTGTCGAGGTGTCCCTGTGAAGCATCATCTTCATCGTCGTGAAAATAACTAGGAGTGCTCACTTGACTGGCCATGAATGCGGTGAAGTTACACTCATGCGGTGACTCATCTCCTGAATCCACCGTCTCGACCTCACTGTCGTCACTAAGGGTAGCATTAAGGAAAACTTTCCCTTTCTCTCTATTCAGACGAGTGGCACACTCAAAGGCTCTATGACCCCTACCATCGCACTCAAAATATCTCTCACTTTCTTTCATAGGAGGATTTTTAGAGTCTTTTTCATTTTTCTTTTCAAACTTATTTTTCTCAAATTTCTTTTTATCTTTAAAATTTCCATTTTTCTTAAATTTGAGAATCCTCTTGAAATTTTTTGCAAAAAGAGCCAAATCATCTAGGTCAAAATCACACTCAGATTCTGACGTGTCAGTCTCTTTCTTTCTAGACGACTCTACCCTTTTTCTAGCCGACCCCTCACTCCTTCTCGCTTGGGCTTTAAGTGCAATTCCCTTATCTTTAGATTTAGCAGTTTTAGGGAACATATCAATTTCATAAGTTTGCAAATCTCCTACAAGTTCTTCCAATTTTAGCGTATTTAAATTACCCATAGAATTTAGCACAGTGACTTTAGGGATAAAACGCTTAGGTAAAGAACGAAGAATCTTTTTAACAACTCTAGCATTAGGAATATGTTCACCAAGATTAAAGTTAGTATTCACAATGTCAGAAAGTCTAGCATAAAATTCATCAAAGCATTCAGATTCATGCATGGTGATGGTTTCAAATTGAGTTGTCAAATTTTGCAACTTAGATTCTTTCACAACATTAGTTCCTTCATGAGTGAGTTATAAAACATCCCATGCCTCTTTTGACATGGTGCACGTCATTATGCGTTTGAACTCATCAGGTGTGACAGACCCAGAAATAGCACTTAGACCCTTAGAATTAAAAGATGACCATTTAAATTCTTCATCAGTCCAAGAAGTGATAGGTTTCAAGTTGATCACATTATCAACAGACACGGAGGGAGGAGTCCACCCTCTTTCAACTAAAATCCAAACCCTTTCATCTATGGTTTTTAAAGCCGACCTCATTCGGGCTTTCCAATAAGCATAATTTGTCCCGTCAAAAACAGGCATTTTATTATATAACTTCTCCATTTGAACACGCACTTTTTTAAAAATCAATTTTTTCAGAAATTTGATATTTTAGAAAAATTTTACGGAAAATAGGAATACGCGATAGATTAGCGTAACCTGCTCTGATACCAATTTGAGAACGTATGTGCTCGCGTTCAAATGATAAACTTATATATTAAACACATTTTAACCCAAACAAACCCTAAACATGCAACAATATGTGATTGAATATGATAATGAACAAAGCAAGAACATTCAAACACATGCAATTGAGGAAAAATCCCCCAAAGGGGAAAAACCATTTATTTTCATTATAATATTGTGGCTATACGATTTCGAATTACAATGAAAATACAAGTGACTAAGAATTACCCTCAGGTGTCGGATTCTGTAGTCGGTGGCTGGAAATATCCCTTTCCAGGAGGGCTGCAATGAAGAAGAAGAACGGTCTTCTCCACAAGGGTATGAACAGCAAAACTGCGTTCCTGGGTTGCAAAGTGATTCACAAATGTTTGGAAATTTGTGTGAATCAAAAACCTAGAGTCTTGGGCTCAATAGGTGAAAACTTAGAGTATTCTGTACTCTGAAAATCGTGTGTATGAGTCTTGGAAAACCACTTTCCGTAGTGGGATTAAATAAGAAGTCTTGAGCCATAAAAATCTGAACACGATCTGTTTAAGTTTATCCCAGGCGGACCGGTCCGGGTCTGAGGCGGATCGGTCCGGTTGACCGGATCGGTTCTTTTATTCTGAGGCGGATCGGTCCGTTTGACCGGATCGGTTCTTTTATTCCAGACTTCATCGGTTCGCTTGCGGTCCGGGGTATACTGGCCTTCAGCAGACGGATCGGTCCGGGTATGTGGCAGATCGGTCCGGTTGACCGGATCGGTTCTTTTATTTCAGGCGGACCGGTCCGATTGTCAGACTTTGATTCCTCTTCTTCTTGATATTCGGATTCGTTGATGAATGTATGAATCTTGAATTTCTTCAACGGTGTAACGGCGTGCGACATAATAAATTGTTAATGGACAAAAATGTCCTTACAAATACAAAAATTATCATGACTTCTTAAATATTAACATATTTCAACTTATTCATAACATAAATAAAGACAAATTTCAGTTCAAAACTTACCACAACCATTTCCCTTTCATGAATTTCAGTTTAAAATTTTCAGCTCCTACTTGTGTTGCACAACTTCTAGCTCCTGCTTGAGTGCTACATGGGTTGCATCCAACCTCTCATTACCAACCATAAGTGCTTGAATCTGCTGATGTTGAGCAGTAAGTCTCTCCTCAATGATGGCAGGGTGAGGAGGGAGTTATCTAGGACCCATACCAAACTGGGATTCTCTTATTTCTTCGAGTAATGCAGGCTGTTTTCAAAACTTGATATAAATGAACTGCCACAACTCTGTTAGGAGAAATGAGTAAAGAAACTGTGATATAAGTTTGATTATATAAGCATTCAAAACATCCCATGTCGAAAAGGATTGAAAATAATGCAAAAACCCAAAACAAAAAAATCCCCAACCAACAATTTATACATAAAGGACATTAGACCTGTAACACCAAGAAGGTTTCATAAATGAACTACCACAACTCTCTTGAGAATTGTATTTTATCCCAAGTCATGGACTGCTATTTACATACCAGTTGATAATGTTGGAATGTTGAACTTGAGAACTAAGTTTTGGGTGTGACAGTACCTGGGGCAACAATTTTATCTGCGAGTTTATTCACCAGTTGGGTCAATCAAATATGAATACCTCATTCCAAGGAATGCCCTTCTTTGCAGCCAGGCATTAAATAAAAGCACAAATCATTAAACATTAAAGATGAGAAACATGTAATTGATCACAAGTCATGGGTCATATTCGAGATCAATGATGAGGATGAATGAAAAAAATATGTGAACTCTTAAGGGAATGTAAACCAATGATTTTCATATTGAGAATGCCTGTAGAGAACCTCATTTGAGTGGACTTTATAATCAGATGTTACAAATGAGGCATATGCAATTACTTATTTAAGGTAAGGAAGATTGGATCGAAAATTTTATGAGTTGTAGAGAGGAGATCAATAAGACCATTTATATGCATCAAACTTAATAGAAATATATCAAGCCATTCAAGGGCATATCAAAAAAGAAAGAAGAAAATAGTTGATAGCAAGCAACTAGCCACTGCCCATCAGAACTAGTAAACATTCTTACCTTCAATCGACCAATGATATACAGATGTTTTTGTGACCAAGCCCAATAACTTTGCAGTGATCCACTTCCAAAAGACAACCTTAAGAACAAAAATAAATCATGGTTAAGATAAACCCAAAATCTCAATAAAACGAAAAACAATGTGTGTCACTAATATAACCACTGGAAGAAGAAAATACAATAAAAGCAAAGATCACCCACAGACATCTGATATGACTTCACTTTTAATGTCTGATCAATGTTAAATATTTGCAAGTGATCCTAAATAGATCTCGGAACTTGAGCTTTGAAAAGATAACATCATTTATTAGCTGAAGTATTAAACTGAAGTTCCATGTATAACAACAAACTCACAAAACCTTGATTTAAATTCGAATGACGCTACATCATCACAGTAATATAGTGAAAAAGCTCTATCTTGATAATGTGAAGAAGGAAATGCATCAAATTATACTATATACGAGTCGCACATACAAAAAATATTTATACTAGAGGAATTCCCAAAGGCAACAATTTTTGGTTTTCCAACAATACTAGTTATATTGTTCATAATATTATTAAATTAGTAAATTTATACATATATATATATATATATCAGTGTATTTTAGCCATATCATATCCTAAAATTTTAGACTTGTTGTATCCGTATTTTAGCGTATATACACATATTCGAATTCGTGCTTCCTAGCATATATCCTAATCAGATTGCAGTACCTGCATCTGTGATGATATTATTACATCATGATGCTGTCAACCTTGCCGAAACTTCATTACTGTGTAAACATAAGCCCGTGGTGAAAAAAATAGGGGGACAATTAGTGAGTGATGTATAAGAAGCGTCATTTCTTAGCTAAACGCTAGTATCATAAGCAGGACCCGCATTGAGGATGCAGCAGCGTTATGGCATTGACATGCACGATTTATCTCAACACGGGCACTTATAGGTTCCCTTGAAAGTGACAGAGCAGGATCATAAGTAATTTGTTTGAATCAGGTTTTATGTCATTCTGGTTGCAGTTAGTCCGTGTTTGCTACTTGAATTTGTTAATTAACTAAAAGCATTTTTATACTTTAGCTAGTGGTAGACAAATTTTTTGTATGCATTTATTCAACTATTTGTACAATTGATATGTCACAATTTCGAAAATGTACATAAGAACCAATGACAATTGCAAAGGAAACGACATAATTGATTCCAATCTCACTAATAAATATATATATATATCTAAAAGAAATGAAGAATAGTGATTATTTTAGAGAAAATAAGATCTGCAAGCATGTCTAGAAATAACCAATTTACAAAATAGAGATATATTATTTTTGAAGCAAAACATCAAGTTCAAGGATACAAATTTTCAACCATTTCATCAATTGCTCAGTGTGGATGGGAAAATGCGAAAAGGGGTTCTAGAGAGATGCATTTTATTAAGCATACTGACATATATACCATACCTTTTAAAGCAATAAGCAGTTGTTATTTACTTTTATCTAGATATATTGTTGATAATATTATTGAATTAATAAATTTATATATACATATATGCATATATATTGTAGCAATGTATTTCAGTCATATCATATCCTAAATTAACAAATTTCTAAATATCATATCCTAAATTAACAAATTTCTAAATTAATGTATACATATATGTATATATATTGTAGCTATAAGCCCTAATTTTGCTTTGTATACACTAGTTTTCTGAAATTAACAAATTTCAAAGTAACCAGTAAATAAATCCCCATGAGATAAATCAAACACGCTTTACATATATAAACTATCCGATTATTATTACCTAATTTGATGTGGAAAGTGAAGGAATTTCTGGCGATTAGGCACAATGGAGAGAAGAGTGACGACTAGAGACAACCTCCAGCCTCCAGCGATTGGGCAAAATTAGGTTCCAGCGATTGGGAACAACGGACAGAGATGGGGATGGGTTCTCTGAGTTTTGGAGAAGGAGATTGGCCATAACCCTTTAGGTAGTCGGACAGAGATGGGAATGGCGGTGGCTACTGGACAAATATGGGAGTGGAGAGACGTTGGACAGACATGGCGATGGGTATTGGACAAAGATGGGAGTGGAGAGATTGTGATTTGGTTTTTGGTATTATCGATGGGTATTTTGAGAGGTTAAAAAGACTAAAATATTTGGCTACAAAAACATTCGTTGCATAATGTTTTAAACCTTTTCACCACGAAAAATAATTCGTTGTAAAATATAAAATTATTTTTTATGAAAAATTTCGTTGCCAGTAGTATTTATTTCGTTCCTAAATAATTTTTGTTTTTGCGGGAATATTGGCGCCAATATATTTCGAGCTATTGTCAACGAAATTCTTAATTTTGTGGCCAAATATAATATTTTTTTCCAGGAAATCATTTTCGTGGCAAATAATACTTTTTTGCTACGAATTTCCTTTTGTAGTTAATAAATTCGCAGCTAAATGTAAGAATTCTTGTAGTGATGGTTGGTATCTAGTGTGCTTTATGTGGACTAGTTGTTCTTGTGTTTCCAAGTTGTCTTGTTGTTTCTTGTATCACTATACACCATTGCAAAATATAGTTGATTTTCCTTATGCTTATCCCATGTTTCATTTGGGGGGGGGGGCGGGGGGGAGGGATTTGTTTAAATTGGGGAGAAATTAGTTATTTTATGCAAATAATCTTTGTCTATTCCGAACAAAAAGGGGGAGAATTTGTATCTAACTCTTTTCATTTTGGGAGATCTAACTTAGGGGGAGACGTCTTTCTTAAGTAGACATTGTTAGATAAAGGGGGAGAATTTAATTATTCAATTTATATTGTTATATTCCATATGTGTTTGATAGTCTATTTAAGTGTGCATGTGTTCATCCATGCGATAAAGTTTTTAATGTAAAGCTTCTCAGAATATGTGTCGGTCAAGTATCTGTATTTTTTTCTTTTAGGTTGGGATGGAGTCTTTTAGATGGGCTTGACGGCCTATAGGATTTTATTTTGAGTTTTGTCCTTAAATAATCAAAGAGGGAGAATTGCAAGGAAAAATTTCCAATTGAGTCAATTTGTGTGTATTGCCTTAATTCCGGGCAAAACTCTTTGAGTCATAGAATAGAAGTTATTCGTGACCTTTCAAGCCTATGATATTATTATTGAAGACGTAGCGTCCAAGTCAAAGTGATCACATCATATGTCGTGTTTCGTGCCGAGTTTTCATCATCAACATCCTAAGGATCTCTCAGGTTTGAATGCTTATATTATGTTGAGCCTTGAGAATTTTTTTAGTGGGTGTTAGATTTTTGATAAAATATTTTAAACTGACTTTATATTTTTTCAAGATTTTATTTTTAATTTCCCAATTCGTTCAAACGACTTTTCCAGGTCATTCGAACGAGTTTTTAATGCCGTTCGAATGAGACATCTAACGAGGCCATTTTAAGTTTTTGTTGATATCTCGTTTGAAATGTCATTCGAACGAGATTGGTAGTCGTTCGAACGACCAGAGTGATTTTTGAAACAAAATGATAGTTTTCAAGCAATTTTCTCATGTAACTCCCTACTACTTTTTCCCAACCATTTATGTAGTGCGGGAGTGTATTTCTTCAAAGGACTTTTGCCATCCTTTGAGAGAAAAATACTCTTTCAAAAGTCCTTTGATTTTTTGTTGATTTTAATGGTTTAACTTTCAAAAGAAAAACCGAGTTTTACACCCAAAATATTTTGATCCAAGCTTCAATATACATATATGTTTTGAGATCACATTTTGACATCTGGTTTATCATTCCCAACATCATTGAAGATTGTTTCTTATGGAGGAATCCATATTCGTTGGTGTATATATGGTGGACTCCGTATGTTTGACGATAACATTGCCCCATCGCTGGACTCCAGCATTATCACTAGGAAGAGGTGGAAAGAACGAAGAGCGTCAAGGCTTGCGAGGGCGTTGAGTCATTGTGTAAGTCTTATGCTGTGTCATTGTGTAATTACGTACTTAGTGCAGTTGTGGATGGGCCTTCCGAGATTTTTTCCGTTATGGAATTTTCTCGTACATCGCGGCGTTTTGATTGTGTTTTTTATCTTTCAAATTATCACCTAGATACATGCTTAGGTTTAACAAGATAAAATTGGTTTAATGTAAAAAATGGTGTGATGGTTGTATAATTCGTTTGGGTAATTTAGTTTACTATAATTCAAGTTTAAGATAAATTTAATTTGGCAAAATTCATGTTTAGATTTTTCTGTTTAAATTTGAATTTGAACTTGAATTCAAGTTTTTTTGAGAAGCAAAAAGTTAATTTGAAAGAAATTTAAATTCAGAATATTTCTTGAACTATCCCTTTTGAAATTAAATTTTTTTATTTTTCGCGAACCAACGTTCCAACGAGTGGTATCAGAGGTTATAATATATAACCTTGAACCTTCAAGTGGTATCAAAGATTATAAGTGAAGGAAATTTTCATTCACACAATGATATATTAATAACCTATTACCCAACAATTTGATATGAGTTATCAATCTGATACATTTGGTAGGGTCTCCTCCCTCCAAATAGATATCCGACAAATTATAGGCCTTCATTACCTTCTCATAAATTTAAGGAGATTCGTAGCATGATCACAATATAATTTCACCTTACTTAAGGGCTAGTCCGAACTATCCACACCCTGGTTATAGCTAATCATGTTTGAAGTTATATCGATAGGTTGGAGCAATATTTTCTATGTTTACATTAAGCACTCGGTTAATGTTTTTTACTTACCCGTACGGTTCCAGTTTAGGGAATTCTTGATGTGGGATGCAACAAATGGTCATGTCAACAACGACATGTTCAATAAGTTTTGAAATGAAATGTTTGGTGAGGATTGATGCAGCGTTGCAAGAGGGATTACATTCACTCACTTATGGTGCTTCTAAAGTTATACTTGTCGTCAAACTAAATTCTCCATCACGCGAATCTTATGTTGAATGGTTCTTGGTCGAGGATATGATGGAGGCTATTTCTAGAGTTGTTGTCCTCAACCGTAGGAGGTAGAATCATGAGATGATATTGTTTTATGTTGTTGAACTTTATGTTAAATTTAGTTTGTAATCTCCGATTTATTATCTTTATTAAAATCGCGTGGATTTTTATACAACTAATCATATTATATATTACAAGACATGTTGCAAAGATTGATAGACTACTTATAAACTGGGAAGAGATAATAATCATATATAACAACGTAAGGCGGTAGAACCATGGGTTAAATGTGAGTACATGAATATGAAGAACATAAGCCCATGTAAACTAAAAATAGGTAATGAAAACAAAAAAGTCTCCGTCTCCACGTCCCACACGGGGGACTCTCCACACACGTTTCAGCCTTTGACTGTCATCTCCATCAATTCTTGTCTGACTGGTGTCAGTTAGTACTATGTACGACTGATGAACGTGTAAGTTATGCCCCCCAATGCCCATGCCACCCGATGGCCTGCCTCGTGGCCGCCTTCGACCTCGGCCTCTACCCCTGCAGGTGCGGGCACACTAGGTAGTGCATCATTATGTTATGGATCATCCTCGACTACTGGCCCCATATCCTGCAATGCGATATCTAGTTGTGATGCTAAAAGAGTTGATATGTTCAACGTATAGTTGAGGAGTCTATAAATCCTGGCCATCAGCGGTGGGGATTGTAGAATGACAAGTATTTGTGACCCATTAGATGTCTACGTTGACTGTGGTGGAGTGATGAAAAATGAGTCCAAAAAATCTCAACACTCTTATCAGTACGTCTACTGGTAGTGGGCTGGAAAATGAGTTCCAATAGTATGCTCAAACGATGTAGTGGCACCAAATGAACTGGAACCGCCAAAATGGCGGTCATGAGTGAACATTGTGCGTGGAGAATTCATAATATTGGCGGCCGTCTCAGGTTGATGTGAAATGCTCGGCATGTCATTGTTTTTTGTGGGTAATGAGGGTAGGTATGTAGCATCTCCGGATCAACTCGATAACCCTCGTGTTATTATGGGCCCCATTTACCCCAACCATACCTACGAGGGCGTGCTCGCTGTGCCCCATGGCCGCCACTCCTACCTACAACTAGTGCCTAGTTGTGTACATGTGGTGGCGTTTTCTCTCTAACTCTGCCAACCTTACGTGCTGCAGCAAAACTTGTACTGCACATCCTTCTCTATATCTAACACTACAACCCTCATGTTGTTGGGGTCTGAAAATCCATCATCCTCTCGCACATGTATATCAGCTAATCGCTGCATCTGTGACAACGTACAAATATTTTAAGGTAGTAATAGTTCAAGAAAATAATTATAAGGTTAGGTACAAGGTAGTAATGATGTACTATATAATAATTGTACCCGAAGCTTAGTGATCCCCTCGAATGGGATGGCACCGTGTAGTGGGAGGTCGACACGAATTCGGTTGATGAAGCGACATATAATGCGCTGATACTAGATTATGTAGGGGTCATCTCCAGGCATGTCACCCTCAAAAGGCTCATCAACGATGACAATCTGTCTCCTTTTCTCCCACATCTTAATGGATCTGGAATGAAATGGCAAAAAATCGATACCCATTCGTCATCTCATGTCAAGATGCAACTCCTGAATGGTGTCGCATTCGGTGGGAACATGTTGTAGCATAGAAAACTGTCAACAGTGGGGTAGATGCCACTCCACAACCTCAAAGTCAATGAGAGGTACCCGGCCCTTTATATACTAGACTCAGCTCGACAATAATTTGGTAATTTGGTAAAATTAAATTTTTTTGCAAAATTAAATTGTAAAAATAATAAATAGTAATTTGCCTACAATCGAGAGGCCCAGGAGGGAGTGTGTCCTCGCCCTCAACAGCAACAACCTCATCTTGCGCACGTATAACTTGCTCGGGATGCACGTACTACATATGCTCGTATCCCCAGATTTGTTAATAAATGTCAACAAAAAATCACTTGTGATATGAATTACATTTAATATTCTAATATAAAAATTGTGTCTCTTTATGTAGTTCTGCCACATGTCTCACTTATTTATTACCGTTCCATTTTGACTATTAAGGCTCTGAGTTAGATATGAATTTTGTTTCTTAACATGTTAATCTTCCTTCATAAAAGACTCTTCTTCCCCAAAAAAGTCTATCTCTTTAACCTTTTTTTCAAACCGTCATTTTCATCCACTCTCTCTTTCTCTTCGAACATCATAAATCCGGATCAACCATCTCTATTTCTAGGGCTACTGAAAATAAAAAACGGAGACACAAGCTGAAGATGAAGACGAAAGACGAAAACACAAGGGGTTGTTGGAATTTGGGTTCTTTTATGACGATAGCACAAACCCGGAAGTGCCGTCTCCATTTCTAGAGCCACTTCCACTATCTTTTCCACACCCCGAGGCAGTTTGTTAGACATCTGAAAATTAAAGAGGTCACAGATTTTTTTTTCTTTTGTTGTTTAGATTTTGTGCGACAAAAAAAATCAGTTGTGTTAGATCTTTTAGGGAAAAGTGATTTTATTCGAATTTGGACTCTTTTTGGTGTTGGGTATACCTAGTCAACCCCCCACCTTTCACTTTGTTTGTTTAATATCTTATTATAATCATTTGTCTTGTATGAAAGGCAATTGAGTTTGCATAAAGTTGCTGCTTATTTTTTGTTGTTGGTCTGCTTTGTTGCTGTTATTTATTTCTTACTGTTTATACTGTTTTTATTGCTGGGATAATGATTGGATTATTGTGTTTTTACCGGTGGATTAAAAAAGGAATAATATAGTAATTGTGTATGTATATATTTTAATCTTTTAAATGAGTAAATCGGGTGTTGTTAATCGAATATTGTGGTTCATTTAAAAATATCCGTAATTTATTGCCCATGTATCTTCCAATTTAGTAGAAAGCGTTGTTGGCAGAGAAAAAGTTAGACCCTTCCAAAGGAGAAATGTTGCCAAATCCCCTTCCTCACAACTCCCTCTCTAACCTCCCTCTCTCTCTCTCTCTCTCTCTCTCTCTCTTTATTCCTCCCATTATCCAACCATAATCTCTTCCATTACGGTAACATATCTCCCACTCCCCCCGATATTATTTTTCACTTCCTCCTTTTATTTCATAATTAATAAACCTGTTGTTCATTCCGATTTAGGAATTTTTCTAATTTTTTCATCATGTTTACTATTAGTTTCAAACATGATTGGTTCGGATTTGGGAACTCAGGATCGGTCAAAGCTGTCGTTTTGAATTGGGTCAGTAATTCCTTATATTTATATCATTATGTTAAATTTTTATGTTACACTCATGATAAAATCACTAATTTGGGATATTAGTTTTTAATTAAATAATTGAGTTGATATGGAATGTATACATTGTTTAAGCATGCTTCAATTGAGAGCAACCAACATAGGGAATTTACTAACTGACATAACCAATCTTCTTGCCTTAAAGATAATGAGATTTAAATCGAGTGTACTTCAATTCGACTTTCAAATGCTAATAAACAAACCTCCTTGCCATTTTAACATTCCCGATTCAATTCCTTTATATTCCCATACTATGTTTTCCACTATAATTATTTATATCTACAATGATGATTAGATGTGTTAAAACCACAACACTAGAAAACCAAGAATTGTGCCATAAGTATGGCGTGTGCACATAAAATGGAGTCATCGGTATGGCCATATTTTAAATACTCATTTTTGTTATTCACATATTGTTTACGCCAAGAACTTTACCTCGCCCGCGCATCGCGCGGGGCTACAACCTAGTATGAAACTATAACCAATAAAGTGTAATAATGTAGGAAAAAAATTTGATGTCTCTGAGACATCAAACTTTTTGATGTCTTGAATTGTGATTGGTCAATACTGCTAATGAGAACTCACATCACTTATGGAAGTGGGTCTGCACCAGCGATATTGACCGATCAGAATCCAAGGCATCAAAAAGTTTGATGTTTCGGAGACATCAAATTTTTATCCAATAATGTATATTGAATTAACCTTGAGCATCACCAATGGCCCTACTATCTCTCTGGCATGGGTAGTGTAGCTTGACATAACTCACAATACAATGTCACAAGAGTACGTAGCATAGCTTCATGTTTCTACCAAATTTATCCAGTAGCATAGCTTCACGTTTCTACCAAATTTATCTAGTAGCAATGTGCTTCCAATCATACGCAAAATATACACGCGTGTGTATATCGTTAACGTGTTTGCATCAGCATTCTCGAGCACCATCATATATCTGTCAATAAGCTAGTTTACCCTCAGCTGGGCGCCGACACCAAACTCATAAGGGTCTGACCTAGATCCCAAGTAGTCATGGAAAAAATGACACAAACTACCGTGCCCTGGTAGCATGTCACCACATGTATTGGGAAGACCATCAACAGGTAATCCTAGCAGCACCTCAACATCGTATAATGTGATGTTACACCCCTCGATTAGCAAATGAAAAGTATGAGTCTCTGGCTTCAATCGCTCAACTAGTGTAGTAATGAAATCCATATCTAAGGTGACATACAGGAACTGATGTAGGCCATAGAAGCCTCCATCCATGAGAAATGGTACCAATGGGCACAAATTGCGCTCATCATCTCGTATATACTCAAATTCACTATGAGTCCCAAATGACATCCGACATGTGTTGTCGTTGTCAAATTAGTACATAAAGGTATATAGGCTCACGTTGCATCCATCTGTAAGTATCCGGGATATCCATAATATTTGCAATAAAATAATTAAATTGAACGAATCAGATCACAACATTAAATATAGTAATAGTAGATATGCAATGATGTGTAAAAAAAGTGCATTGCAATTACCCAAAATAAATGTACTTGCTTCAAAATAATGTGTTCATAATGATAATGCTAAAATCTAGCACCACCACTTAAGTGATGATGAGCTCAAACAGTAGTAACCATGGCAGCCATAGAGATGTATATGTATAAGTGTGTCAATATGTAGAAGGAGATGGGTATAAGAGGAACTAGATAATGATGTATAGTGGTTCAGCCAATTAGGCCTACATCCACTGTGAGTGTGTGATCCACTAAGCATGGGTACTAATGGCCTTGGATACAATGCACATAAGCTCACTTTCTCCCTCTTCTGTGTGTACAAGTAGAGTTTTAGCTAGGGTTACCATTCTCAATCGATCCCCTTGTAGGGTTGTAGGTGAAAAGTATATATAGGTCTTGGGGGGTGTAGTGTACCCCCCAAGTATGCATGGTGCATGTGAACGATGATCTGGCCAATCTCTTGTTGACACCTGTAGATGCCACCTGTGACTAATGATGACATAATATTCCCTCACGTGAGGGGGTGATATTGTTATAACGGTCTTCCACGTGCCATGTGAGCCTCACGCGCACTGTTCCACGCGCCTCCCATACCACGCGCTGTGATGATGTTACCCTCGGCCTATGAGATAAGGCCGAGGGCAAAGTTTCTTTCGGTAGTGAGTCTGGCCCAATTTGGGCCTCGTACTGTCGTACCCTCAGAGGGTCATCTGGGCCTGATGGAGGGTCGGCCCCTTGGAGGGTCGTCTGGGCCTGATGGAGGGTCGGCCCCTTGGAGGGTCATTTGGGCCTGATGAGGGTCGGCCCATTGGAGAGTCGTCCAGGCCTGATGAAGGGTCGGCCCCTTGGAGGGTCGTCCAGGCCTGATTAAGGGTCGGCCCCTTGAAGGGTCGTCTGGGCCTGATGAGGGGTCGGCCCCTTGGAGGGTCGTCCAGGCCTGACGAAGGGTCGGCCCCTTGAAGGGTCGTCTGGGCCTGATGAAGGGTCACGAGGTCATCTTGGGCTCGTCTTGGTGGAGGGCGCCCTCGGCCTGGCCGAGGATATATATGGGTATATCAATCACCCCCAGCCCTTAGTCATATATGTTGTTGAGATGACTGAGGTATAGTGTTGTAGTTGAGATGGGTGGATGATCAGTTAGGTGAGTGACACCTGTCAAGCTGATATGACACCTAGGCAGATATCCATTGTCGTTTCAGTTTCCAAGGCATGGCAGCTGCACACTTGGCATGGGACTGTGTGCCCTAATGATGCCCTCCTCGTGGGCTGTGTTCTGCCTTGGTTAATGGGCCCACTCATTACTAAGGTATTTAAACAATTTTTAAAGTTTTATTCCCCTTCTTCTTCTTTCTTTGCGCCTGAACTCTCTCTTTCTAGCTTCTCACCAGCTTTCTAGCCATTTCTGCAACTTCTTCGCTTCGAGCATTGGCAATCTCGCTATTTCTTCTCAGGTAATCCCTCTCCCTAATTCCCTCTTTATCTTCATTTATGTTTGCTTTCTTGTTTCAGGCTTGTAGGGTTGGATTTTCCTTAGGTTGTTTCATAACTTTTCTGGCGTCTTCTCCGGCAACTTGTTCTTGAGTGTTCTTGATTAAAACCCTTGATTTCTTTCGTTTCAATCCAACAGTCCAGTTTAATCAACTGCAAACTTATTTTTGATTAGCTTAGCTAAATTCTTCCAAGTGTTGGGTCTTCACTTTAATGCGTAGGAGGCTTTACAATTTAGCCGAGGAATTCCCATCTCTGAGAGAGAAGTTCTTCGTAGAGATTAGATGAATAGAGGAAGAGGAGAAGAGAAGATGAGGGGACGACCCTAATTGGGTATGACCCATTTTTCCCATTCCACTAGCCACAATATTACCATCTGAGTCCTGTGGGTCGTCTTGTCGGTCAGCCAAGGGTCATTCACGAGATATGGATGAGAGAGCATCATCACCAACTGGCGCAGATCCTTATGGGAGGAGAGAGACGTCTGATCTTAGCCCAGGCCGACAGGCCGAGGGTGTGGTCCCTTCCGAGGTTGTTCCTGTGATAACTTTATCCCCTCATGCCTTCCAGGTGGCTTTTCCTCATGGGCCCCTGACAGGTGATGAGGCCGAGGGAGAAGGGACTGAGGACGATGGTGAGGACTCAAATGCTGATCTAGTTGACACCTATCATGCCTCGTCCTATATTTCCTCACTGAGGGATCGTGACCTCTTGATGTGGAGGCATGCATTTGGTGTGCCCTCTAACATAAGTATGAGGGTTCTCTCTGAGTCTGAGAGGGTCTTTGAGGGTGAAGAGGGAGTGATAGCAGTGTACGAACAGATGTTTAAGGTCGGTGTTAGGTTTTCTCTGCACCCTGCCATTGTTAATATACTGTCAGCCCTCGGCGTTGCCCCCTCTCAGCTTCCTCCCAATTCCTGGAGGACGATCCTTGGCTACATCTCCTTATGGAAGAATGCCTTCACTGACAAGCCTTCCTCCGACGTGTTTTTGGCCTATTATAACATCACTTCCTCATCCAAACAACCTGGGTACTATCACCTGGGGGCGAGGAGGTCTGATAAAAAACTTCTCCACGTGGCACAAACCTCCAACCACGATTGGAAGAAGAGATTTTCTTTATTTCTAGAGAATGGGAATTTTTCGCCAAGGCTCAACATTTGGACGATGGTCCGAGGGTTCCAAGAAGATGGTATAACCCCTCGATGAAGGCCAGGTCAGATCCCAGACTTAGTCTGGACGAAAAGGACATAGTTGAGTATCTGAGGGAACGAGGGAAAGGGGGTGAACTTACAAAGTTTGAAGATCTGATGACCCCTAGGTTCCTCAAGGGAGTTGGTCTGAGGGTCGTCCCCTGACAGAGCTATGTGAGTTATATTATTTTTTGCACAATCTTTGCCTTTTTTAAAGTGTTTCATCTTGGCCTCCGCATTTTTCTGACGTGTCATCTTCTTTTCAGGTCGTTCTGCAAGTGTATCCGACCATATTTGGGAAATGACTGCCCCGAGCTTACTATCTGGTCTGGGCAAGAAGAAAGGTAAGGAGCCTCAGTAAGCTCTGAGGAAGACAAAGACCATGGGGCCGACGCATGTTGAGCCGTCCTCTGACAGGCAAAAGAGGAAAGAGCCAGAAGTCCTCGTTGACCCTCGGCCAGATTCTAGAACGAGGGAAAGGGTGGAGGCGTTCCAGGGACCACCTCTTCTTCCAGCATGGGGGCCTTCTGGTCCCAAAACTTGGCATTTTTGAAGGCCGAGCCGTCTTCTCTGATTGCCAACCTGAGGGCGGCCAAGGCGTCTATGTTTTCTGCCCCCTCGGCTGCCGACTATGAGTTCTTGTCCAAGATGCCCCCAGCGAAGGTGTATGACTATGGTCTGCACACTCTGGCTCAGGTACTTGTTCATACTTTTTCTTAATTGAATTTTTCAACAACTGTTTCCTCGACCTCTTAACAACTATTTATCATTTTTCTGTGCAGTCTGTCTGTGCCTTTACTTCGGCCACCAAGTGGATGGCTGAAAATCAAGAAAAATTTTATGAGGCCGAGAGGGCCATTCAGCACGAGGCTGATCTGCAGACGGAGCAGGAGACTGCAAAGGCTGAACTGGAGAGTGCCAGGACCGAACATGCCAGGGTCTTGGATGAGCTGACAAGGCAGCACGATGCAGACTTGCAGGCCAATGACGCGTTTATAAAAGAGAAGGACGAGGCCTTGATCAACTTGGGGGTTCAGTTCAAGACCGATCTTGAGGTGGCTGTGAAGAAATCCGAGGTCGATGCTGTGGAGGCCTACAAACTCTCGGATGAGTTTCAAGGCTTCGGTCTTGAATACTTAAAGAGGGGGATTAGGACGGCCTGCCGGTGGGTCGTCCTTAAGTTTGCTGACGCAGTATCTTCTGTCCGCCCCTGTATCAAAGCAGTCCAACTGGACGACCCCCTGATTGCTGAGGCTTTGGCACAGGTGGAGTCTCAAGTGCACGTCGAGGGTATCGGCACGTCTGAGGATCAGCCTGTCATGGTCGTTGAAGAGACTTCTCTTATCGACGTTGAGGCCCTGCCCTCTGATGCTGCTCAATAGGGTGGTTGTTTGTAGACAATACCCTCTTTATGTACCCCATGAATGTACCTTATTTTTGTAGAACAACATCCTTTTGTAATATTTCATTTATAATATCATCTCTCTTGTTGTCTTCCATACTCGTCTCTTGTGTGATTTGTATTGTGAATTTTTTATATTAACAATATCACTAACCCCGCCCTCGCCTTTCTTGAGGGTGAATGAGGGACGTCCCCAACATTCACCCTCATTATAGCCGAGGATGGTTTCCACCAATTTAATGGTTTTAATCAAGTCCCCCCTCGTCTTTCTTGAGGGTGAATGAGGGGTCATCCCCACCATTGACCCTTATTATAACCGAGGGCTATTTTTACCAATTTAATGGTTTTTCAACCAAGTCCCCCCTCGTCTTTCTTGAGGGTGAATGAGGGGTCGTCCCCACCATTGACCCTCATTATAGCCGAGGGTTGTTTTTACCAATTTAATGGTTTTTCAACCAAGTCCCCCCTCATCTTTCTTGAGGGTGAATGAGGGGTCGTCCCCACCATTGACACTCATTATAGCCGAGGGTGATTTTTACAAATTTAATGATTTTTCAATCAAGTACCCCCTCGTATTTCTTGAGGGTGAATGAGGGGTCGTCCCTACCATTGACCCTCATTATAGCCGAGGGTGTTTTTTACCAATTTAATGGTTTTCCAACCAAGTCCCCCCTCGTCTTTCTTGAGGGTGAATGAGGGGTCGTCCCCGCCATTGACCCTCATTATAGCCGATGGTGGTTTTTACCAATTTAATGGTTTTCCAACCAAGTCACCCCTCGTCTTTCTTGAGGATGAATGAGGGGTCGTCCCCACCATTGACCCTCATTATAGCCGAGGGTGTTTTTTACCAATTTAATGATTTTTCAACCAACTCCTCCCTCGTCTTTCTTGAGGGCAAAGGTGGGGTCGTCCCCACCATTGACCCTCATTATAGCCGAGGGTTGGTTTTACCAAATTAATGGTTTTCAAGTCCTCCCTCGTCTTTCTTGAGGGCAAAGGTGGGGTCGTCCCCACCATTGACCCTCATTATAGCCGAGGGTGATTTTTACCAATTTAATGATTTTTCAACCAACTCCTCCCTCGTCTTTCTTGAGGGCAAAGGTGGGGTCGTCCCCACCATTGACACTCATTATAGCCGAGGGTTGGTTTTACCAAATTAATGGTTTTCAAGTCCTCCCTCATCTTTCTTGAGGGCAAAGGTGGGGTCGTCCCCACCATTGACCCTCATTATAGACGAGAGTTGGTTTTATCAAATTAATGATTTTTAAGTCCTCCCTCGTCTTTCTTGAGGGCAAAGGTGGGGTCGTCCCCACCATTGACCCTCATTATAGCCGAGGGTGGTTCCCTAAAGATGATGCCAGACATACTAGAACTCACAAACAGAAAATGAGAGGAAACACTAATATTTCTCATTAACATTCCAAGTGTTCTGTTGGAGCAACACCCATTACAATTATGGTCCGTCAGGACATTACAACACTACTGATAGTATTTCTTCAAATGATCTACATTCCAGGGGTTGGAAAAGGGTTCCCTTTCTAGGTTTTCTAGTCTATAGGTTCCAGGGACAACTTCATCGATGACCCTGTATGGGCCATGCCAATTTGGATGGAGCTTGTTGGGCTTCTGCCAAGTCTTTTTGAGGACTAAGTCCCCCACTGCAATTGGCCTCTGCTTCACCCTCTGGTTGTAAAACCTTGCAGTCCTCTGCTGGTAGGCGGCTTGCCTTATCTCGGCATCTTCCCTCCTTTCCTCAATCAGGTCCAAGTCAAGTCTCCTCTCTTCCATATTTCTCTGGGGGTCATACATTTGGACCTTGTGGGTAGGAAACCCAATCTCAGTGGGGATGACGGCTTCTGAGCCATAAGCCAGCATGAACGGGGTTTCTCCGGTAGAGGTCTTTGCCGTCGTCCTGTAGGCCCACAGTACAGCATATAACTCCTCAACCCATCTTCCTTTTGCCTCCTCAAGTCTCTTCTTGATCCCATCTAGGATTGTCCTGTTTGTAACTTCCGTTTGCCCATTAGCCTGAGGTCAACCTGGGGTAGAGAAAAATTATTTGATACTCACCCTTTCATAGTACTTCTCTAGAGATGTATTCTTGAATTGAGTCCCGTTATCCGAGATAAGGGTGTTGGGGAGACCATATCTGCATATAATATTTTTCCAGATGAACTGGAAGGCCTTCTGTTCGGTAATCGTGACCATCGGCTCTGCCTCCACCCATTTTGAAAAATAGTCAATTGACACGATGAGGAACCGATAGTTATTGATTGCCCTAGGCAAGGGGCCTACTAGGTCGATCCCCCACACTTCAAATGGCCATGGGGACGTAATGGAGGTAAGAGGCTGATGGGGCTGGTGAGGGATGGTGGAAAATCTTTGAAATTTATCACACTTTTTTACATATGTCGTGGCGTCTTTCCCCAAGGTTGGCCACCAGTACCCCTGGGTGACCACCCTCTTCGCCAGAGACCTGCCCCCAATGTGGCTTGAACATGACCCCTCATGCACGTCTCGCAAAAAGCGTGGGACTTTAGAGGGGTGCACACACATAAGCAAGGGGAGCAAAAACCCATTTTTGTACAAGGTGTCTTCGATGACGGTGACTTTTGCAGCTCTGTATCTTAACTTCTTCCTTTCTTTCCTTGCTTTTGGCATCTCCCCTCTTTAATGTATCTGATCAGGGGGTCCATCCATGAAGCTTCCTTGGAAACATTTAAGCAAGTGCCAAGTGTTCCCTCAGTATCTTTAATAGTTGGTTGAAGCAAAATTTCCGCTGGGACTGTCCTCCTGATATTTGTCCTAGTCACCGAGGCTAGTCTAGCTAGGGCATCAGCTCGACCATTATCGAGCCTAGGTATCCTCTTCAATTTTACTTCTCTGAAGCTTATCAATAGTGCCCTCACTTTTTCAAGGTACTTGGCCATCCGCTCGTCTTTGGCCTCGTAGGCTCCTAGTATCTGATTTACTACTAGCCTTGAATCACTATAGACCAAAATCTGACCGACACTAAGAGACTTGGCCAAGGAGAGTCCTGCTATCAGGGCCTCATATTCAGATTCGTTGTTGGAGGCTTTGAGTTGAACCTCAGGGCGTACTCAATGTCTGTGCCATCGGGTGCTGATACTATCAGTCCAGCTCCACTTCCGTTGTCGCAGGAGGACCCGTCAACGAAGAGGCTACACACAGTCTTTTCCTCTGAGAAATTTCCCTCGGTGAGGGATCCCTGTCTAAAGAGGTATCTTCCCTATTCGTTTTCGTCCACTTTCCTTCTAGCGGTGCTTCTCTCAGCCTCATCTGTAGGTGTGTCGGTGAGCCTGTCTTGTTGGGTATTTGTCTTCCTGAGGCTCTCATCCTCAGCTTCATTATCTTCCCAAGTAAACTCGACCACAAAATCTGCCAATGCTTGCCCCTTAGAGGCCGTCCTAGGTTGATACACAATGTCAAACTCCCCCAGCTCTATAGCTCAGGCCATTAACCTACCTGATTTTCTGGCGTGTGTAGGACCTGCCTAAGAGGAGAGTCAGTGAGGATGACCATTGTATGGGACTGGAAGTATGGCTTCATCTTCCTTAAGGAATGGATCAAGGCATAGGCTAACTACTCTATCCTCGGGTATCTTTGTTCTGCCCCCTGAAGTGCCTTACTATTGAAATACACTGGCTTCTGCCCCATCTTCGTCTCTGACAATTGCTGCGCTAATGGTTGACTCTGAGACACCTAGATACACAGAGAGTCGTTCACCTTGCACTGGTCATGACAAAAGCAAGGGAGACCTTAGGTATGACTTTAGCTCCCTGAAAGCCTCATCACACTACTCATTTCATTCGAAGGCCTTTCTAAGAATTTTGAAGAATGGTAAGCACCTATCAGTGGCTCTGGACACAAACCTATTCAGAGCAGCAACTCGCCCCGTGAGCCTCTAAACGTCTTTAATGGTCTTGTGGATCTTCATGTCTATAAGGGCCTTTATCTTTTTAGGGTTGGCCTCGATGCCTCTTTGGTTGACAATGAACCCCAAGAATTTCCCTGCTCCGACCCCGAAGACACACTTGGCCGGGTTGAGCTTCATCTAGTACTTGTCCATATTAAAGGTCCTCTCCAGGTCAGCCACATGATCCTCTGCCTTCAAACTCTTAGTCAGCATGTCATCTACATAGACTTCCATAGATTTCCCAATTTGTTCTTCAAACATTTTATTTACAAGGCGCTGATACGTTGCCCCTGCATTCTTCAGGCCAAAGGGCATGACCCTATAATAGTATGTCCCTTTGTCGGTAATGAAGGTTGTTTTCTCCGAGTCTTTAGGGTCCATGAAGATCTAGTTGTATCCTTAATAGGCATCCATGAAGCTCATGAGCTCATGGCCTGTGGTAGCGTCTACCATCTGGTCAATGCGGGGGAGAGGGAAGTTGTCTTTGGGATAATGCTTATTGAGGTCGGTGAAGTCCACACACATTCTCCACTTCCCTTGGCCTTTAGGACAATGACTGCATTAGACAGCCATTTAGGGTAGAGGACCTCTCTGATAAACTCCGCATCTTCTAATTTTTTGACCTCATCCCTTATGACCTCATACTTCTCTCTAGAGTAAATTCTTCTCTTCTGCTTCACCGGCTTCGCACCCTCTACCAAGTTGAGCTTGGGGCACATGATTTCAGGGTCGATCCCTGGCATATCTGCATGACTCCATGAAAAGATGCTCTGTCTTCTCCTCAACAGTTTAATGAGGTCTTCCTTGATATTTGGCTTCAGAGACTTTCCGACTTGGACGGTTTTTTCCGGCTCATCCTCATTGAGGATGATGGATTCTACCTCTTCCGCGACCTCTCCTTTCTTCAGCTTTTTCTCGTCTCTGGGGTCTAGGGTATCAATATTGTAAGTGGTTGTAGCCTTCTTGTGTTCCTCTCTTTCTTCAGCGGAGTTGTAATAACATTCCCGTGTTGTCGTCTGGTCTCCCTAAACTTCCCCCACCCCGTAAGGGGTTGGAAATTTAATCATCTTATGGTCCGTAGATGACACAGCTTCGAACCCCTTGAGGGATACCCACCCCAGTATAATATTGTAGGCCGAAAAGACATGTCCATCCATCACAAAGAAGCTGACCTTCTTGGTAAGCCATCTTGGCCACTCATCCCCCATCCTGACATCGGCCTCATACACTCTGAGGGGATGAACCTTTTCCCCACTGAATCCAATTAATGGGTAATGGTACGGGACAAATCTAGCACGGCTGAGACCTAAGGCTTTGAAGCATGGCCAAAACATCACGTCTGCAGAGCTACCCCCATCTACCAAGATCCTAGGTACCTCACATCCATGTACCCTGGGAGTGATGACGAGAGGGTCATCATGTGGGGATAAGAGGCCTTTGAAGTCCATTCTTGAAAACCCCACTATCAGAGTATCCATATCGACCTTCTTCCTCTTTTCTGACTTTGCCTCCAGAGAGGTTGAGTGTACTGTCTTCGTTACTGCCTTGGCTTCAGCCACGTGGGCCTTCCTATCTGCAACCTCTGACCCTCCTCCTGCCAGTCCTCTGGAGATCATGCCCACACCGAGAGAGATCATATTAAGTCTCTTGATGGGGTCGTGGTCGTCTCTCAAAGGGAGGTCGGGGTCGTCCTCATCCTTAGAGGGGTCGTCTCCTCTTTTTGGAGGATCTTCTCGGCATGCATCGATTCGCTTTTTCCTGGGGTCGTCCCCTCGGCCCCTCTTGAAGGCACTTATGTCAACGTACTTCCTCAGCTTCCCTTCTTTTAACATTTTTTCAATCTCTTCTTTTAGAGCAAAGCATTTGTCTGTCATGTGGCCATGGGCTTGGTGAAATTTGCACCACAGGTTTTTATTCCTCTTATTGGGGGCTACCCTTAACTTCTCAAGCCACTTCAGGGATCGGTCACTCTTTATCTCATTGAGAATATGTTCACAACTGACCGTTAGAGGGGTGTAATCAGCGAACTTGTCACCCGTAGACCTCTTCTTCCCCTCTTTGTTTTTCTTAGGGTACTTACCCCCACTGGTGCCTCCTTTTTCATCTTCGTATTTTGTGGCCATCGCCTCTTCAGCGTTCATCACCCTCCCTGCTGTCGACAGCAATTCAGCCATCGTCCTCGGAGGGTCCTCAACAAGCTTCAATAGCAGCTTCCCCTTCTGGAGTCCTCCGATGAGGGCGGTCATGGCTATGCTTTCCTCATAGTCTTCAACTTTTAACTTTTCTTTATTGAATCTGGCTATGTAGCCTCTTAGACTCTCATTCTTCCCCTGCTTAACATAGAGCAGGTGTGTGGTCTTCTTCAGACATGTGCAGCCCCGGTCAGAGTACCAGAGAAGGCACGACACCTCATCTCATCTGAGATAGAGTATATGTCTGCCGCTGATTGATACATCTCAATATGATGGACAGGGTTAGTACTCCCGTCATACCTTGGGGTGACCACAGGTGGCTTAAACTTTGATGGCATAAGGAAGTTGACTATCTTCGCCACAAAGGGTGAGCCTATGGAGTATCCTCTCTAAAGAGGGTCCCGGCTCTTCAGTATATCACCGATCTTATCCTCCAGTCGTTGGATCGAGTCATTCCAAGGCCTCGTAGGGTCGGCCTGGCCGATGTTATCCCCTGCTGCCTCTTTGAGGTGGACAGAGGGTTCTGCTGCAGCAGGCCTGTGCCGACTGTTTACTTCCCCTTGACCATCGTGGGGTCAGCCATCCGCTGCCTCCCTTTTGGACCTCGCAGTACTCCTTGATCTGGACAACTTTTCCCGCAGGTCATTTACTGGGCCCAGCCTCTCAAAGGCCGACCCCCTGCTCAAACGGTCAAAAGCAGAGCCTCTCGGACGGTCATCGGGATTTTTCCTTCCATACTTCCCTCTGCTCTCTTGGAGAGGCCGCATAGTATTGTTGGAGACCTCATACGGCTCCCAACATTCTATGGGAGCCTCCTCTCCCTCCAGATCATCATACCTGTCCTCAGGGCAAGAATTTCCTTGCCTCCCTAGGCATAGATGCCGGGGGTCAGCAATATCCCTCAGCCGCTGTGGGGGTGGAAAGTCTTTGCGTGGTGCCTGGGGTGGTCCCCTGGCCTCATGCTTCCCTAGAGCCACTGCGGGAGTGATCATCTCAGGTGAGACCCCTGGTGGTCTTAGTATGTTCTGGCTTAGAGCTGTGAACTGCTCCTGCATGATTTGCTGGCTTGCTGCCAGAGACTTCAAGGCTTCCGCCACATCAGCCATCTCAGACTTAGGTGGTGGCTGACTGGAACTGGGTCCTAATCCACTATTCGGTGGAGGAAGTGGTGGTGGTGGCATTTCCGGTGCCATGTGTTTGAGCTATGAAGAGCTGAACTGAAGAAGGTATTGGTGAGCTTGAGAACCTTAATGGGTCTCTTTAAATGGTGAAACAGCTCCACAAAGGGGGAGAACTGGCTCACCACCAGAGTGCCCAGTGAGGTCAAGCTGTACAAAGGAAGAGATGTCTTCTCGTTCCCACATACGGCGCCAAACTGATAATGCTAAAATCTAGCACCACCACTTAAGTGATGATGAGCTCAAACAGTAGTAACTGGAAGCCATAAAGATGTATATGTATAAGTGTGTCAGTGTGTAGAAGGAGATGAGTATAAGAGGAACTAGATAATGATGTATAGTGGTTCAGCCAATTAGGCCTACATCCACTGTGAGTGTGTGATCCACTAAGCATGGGCACTAATGGCCTTGGATACAGTGCACATAAGCTCACTTTCTCCCTCTCCTGTGTGTACAAGCAGAGTTTTATCTAGGGTTACCATTCTCAATTGATCCCCTTGTAGGGTTGTAGGTGACAAGTATATATAGGTCTTGGGGGGTGTAGTGTACCCCCCAAGTATGCATGGTGCATGTGAACGATGATCTGGCCAATCTCCTGTTGACACCTATAGATTCCACCTGTGATTAATGATGACATAATATTCCCTCAAGTGAGGGGGTTATATTGTTATAACAGTCTTCCACATGCCATGTGATCCTCACGCGCACTGTTCCACTCGTCTCCCATACCACGCGTTGTGATGATGTCACCCTCGGCCTATGAGATAAGGCCGAGGGCAAAGTTCCTTCCGGTAGTGAGTCTGTCCCAATTTGGGCCTCGTACTGTCGTACCCTCGGAGGGTCGTCTGGGCCTGATGGAGGGTCGACCCCTTAGAGGGTCGTCTAGGCCTGATGGAGGGTCGACCCCTTGGAGGGTCGTCTGGGCCTGATGGAGGCTCGTCTAGGCCTGATGAAGGGTCGGCCCCTTGGAGGGTCTTCCAGGCCTGATGAAGGGTCGGCCCTTTGAAGGGTCGTCTGGGCCTAATGAAGGATCGGCCCCTTGGAGGGTCGTCCAGGCCTGACGAAGGGTCGGTCCCTTGAAGGGTCATCTGGGCCTGATGAAGGGTCACGAGGTCATCTTGGGCTCGTCTTGGTGGAGGGTGCCCTCGGCCTGGCCGAGGATATATATGGCTATATCACATAATATTAGGGATAATTATTAGATGATATTACATTTACAAGGCATAAATGCAACAATGCCACACTGGAAGGATTGGCCAATTTAACTGTTAGTAAATCAGCCTGAAGAGAGGAGTGTTATATTGCCATATTTCTCTGAATACTACTTGGAACATTAAGATCATATCCCCATATTCGGTTAGATTATTGGGAGAACATTTGATGTGTCGATGGGGGGGGGGGGGGGGGGGGGGCATTGTATCACAATTTTCATTCTAATTGAAGATACTCAATATAAACCAAACGAATAGAGTACTTCTAAATTCATTTCAGCGATTTTATTACCCAAACTTTGTTTATAATAAACTTGTTAAGTGAAAATAAACATCTTACATTAAATTAGTTTTACACCGCAAAAACATATAAATTATATGTTTTTCCGCCACATTACAAAAACAAACAAATATGTGTATAATCTTACGTTTTACAACTCCTAACATTTTATATATAAACCATATAACAGTCCAGAATTATATAATTTGCCCATTCGAAATAAAAACATTCCAACTCAATGTTTTATTCATTTTCAATTTACAATAATAAAGACACAGTACGATGAATAATTCATATATTTTGATTCCAAAAACGGTCGAGGTTGTGTTTTCATCCATATTACACATTTAGTAAACTTACAACATTGTATATACTTGAATGCAAATAAAAATTAGGGTCAAATATACCTAAATGGGTATAACCAAATGAATATTTCACTAAATAGTGGAATAAATTACAAATGATACCAAACAAAAATTTAAAATAACTAACACTAAGTGGTAGCTTAAAGGTTGGTCGGAGGTGTTTACGGTTGAGGTGGGTTATATGGTGGCCAAAATTAGCTTCGATATGAGTTATGATTTATTTTTCGTTTAATACGTTTTAAATGTCTTATGTTTGGAAGATAAAAGTGTTTTATTTCCAGTGAATGCGTCATATTCAATTTAAAGTGAATACATTGTTGAGAACAACATATTTACTTAAAAGTTCTAATGAAAATGCGGTTAGCAACTGCAGTTTCGGGTTATTAAGACAAATTGGTACTGGTTAATTATAGTCTTACTCTGACCTGAATTCGCGGTTACCAATAACAAGTTCAGTATAAAATCGCAGTTGGTAACAGTGAATTTAAAAAGTTCAATATTTTTGTAAATATGTTTGACAGTGCATTAATTTTGTAAATATTGTTTTTAACTGCATTTTTAATAAATAAAAAACCTCATCTAAATTCATCCAATATATTTGAGATTCCTACTTTTCTTTGGGAATCCTAACAAATTCTTTTTTGTGAAGAAAAAAAGGTCATACAAATATTAAGTTCTTAAAACTACCTTTAAAACCCCAATATCGACTTTTTAAGACAATTTGGTTATGTCAATTTGTGATAAATTTAAATTCAAACAACTTTTATTTAAGTATTTTTTTCATATTTATATTGATTTGCATTAATTTGATTAACTTACTTGAAAATATACACATGGGTAATTATATTTGCAATGAGAGTTCCACTCCGTATCAAATTATCCCTAAAATAAAAAGTTTAAATACCTTAGAATAAAATTTTGGTCAACATAAAGTTCACTTAAGTTACTAGATACAACCAACAATTCGTTTTCATCACAGAATTATCTATTTCAACATTTCATTAAAAACATATATTCATTATTTACCTTCCTCAACCATAAATGCGCAAATATATTGTTCTTTGATGAAAGGTATGGACTTAATTTGAAAAATAATTGAAGATGTCGATATGGAATTGGATTGGGGAGCATTGAATTGTGGGCTTCAATATGTAAGTAACTTATTTACTTGAATGGGAGAAATTTTAAACGAGATGCATAAGTCGATCATTAATGTCTAAAACTGAAAATATATTTTTATTCAATTATTTATAATAGGTTGGATATTTCCTTGTCAAAACATTGAGTGTTGGATTAATCAAGCATAAAGACTTATTGCATATAGATGTCTAGGTGAGTGATGCATCTTTCCATCCTCATTGTCTTTGTACTTCATCTGCCATCAACGGTTCAACACATTTACCAAAGCTTATGACTACGCACATTATTATGATATCCTTTTTATTGTTCATGAGTTTGACATCTTTGCTTTATGCATAATAGCACGTGCTTTCATACTTAAAACCATAAAAGAGTTGCATAATTCATTTTTTAAAGAGTGTAAATTTTTTCAAATTTAAGGGTTGTGCTTAAAACACTGCACATGTTGAAATTTAGGTTTTTTTCGTAAGCATGCGTATGACACCAATGTCCAATCGCATGTGTGATTTTAATAACACAGACAAATTTGACATGTGGCACATTTGTGGCCACTAAGATATGATCCACGTGCATGAACGAAATTCATCACCATGCACAAGACACCTTGAATTTTTAGATTCTTATAAATTCTAAAAATTGGTATAAAAATTCATTGACGCTATAATATACACATTGTGTTTATTTTGTTTCAACTCGTTTTTGAAAGGTTTTTGGCGTACTCTCTCTAGTTTCTTTTTACCCTTCACTTTTGAGTGATTTAACCTTAATCTATACATGATTAGTTACTTAAGAGGTCTTGAATTGAGTATATTTTTAACAAATCCATAAAAGCCTAGAATCAAACTTCAATTCTAAATCAGATTCAATAACATCTATAGCTATAACAAAATGAAATAAGAACTTTCATTAGAAGATTGGTTTAATGGTGTGATTCTTGAACGAGAATGGACCTAATCTCAATAATGGTGAAGTTTTGAGGATTATTCTCATTGTATAGGGAAAATTTGAAGGGTCATAGGCTACTATTTATAAGGGGTATCCGGTTAGAATTGTCCTCTTTCATTTTAGAAAAATCATTTTCAAGTTTAATAAGAGAGACTGCATATAAGGTTTTTCCCTTCAGTGGGGTTTTTCATGTAGATCTGGTGTTATGTATTTATTTGTGCACCGATGGCATGTTTATATAAGATTACATACAAGCACACCATAGATATAGAGTTTGATTATAATTGAATGAGCAATCAAATAATATAAAGACTAAAACCTAGATCAATTAAATTAATTGGGTTACTAGTTGATTATGTGTGTGAATGTTGAGTTAAACAATTCAAATATATTTTTGTAATAACAAACAACGTCACACTTATTAAATTTCAAATCTAATGGGTTAAAATTTATTTTCTAGATAATTTTGCAAATATAGGTGGATTAGGTTAAAATCGGGCATAGCTTGTTAAAAATGTCATTTAGTCATATTCATTCCGCCCCTATAGGACATTTTATCTTGTAAATTCATGCACAATCCATCCCTGTTTTCATAAACTTAGTTACTATTCATTATCCTTGCATTGAAAGTGAGGACATTGTTAAAATGTTGCATATTTGGGAACATAAGGTTTCTCAAAAGTCTAGTTGTGGTTCTTTCTTGTTTTATACCTTCAACATTCACTCTAAGGAATATATGACATGGATAAAGTGAAATTTTAACTTTATAGAAATATTTATGTGGGTTTCCCAATAAATTATGAAAAATGTTTGAATATTTAATGTTCAATATATAACGGTGACAGAAATATTTGAATATTCATTGCATTGGATCGAATTACTATTTAATCTTAACCCAGTAAAAATATGCCTACAAATATTGACTTAACTTATGTTTAATAGTATCATACTTGCATATTCGTATAACCAAATAACCGGGAGAGTATACAATATATGTATTATACTTCCATATTCGTAGAACAAAATAGTATCATACTTGCATATTTTGTTCTACAAAAGTAGGACAAAATAACCAAGAGAGTATACAATATCTGTATTATTAAACTAAGATTATATATACGGACAAGAATTAAGTGCTTGGTAAAAGTGTGGTTTATGTACATTATATTATGTGAAACTTAGGGATAGAATGTATGGTGTTCTTTATACAAAAGAATTCATATAGTTTTGCTTGAAAAACCTAAAGACATGGTAGTCCATCATATAAATGCTTCAATGTTATTTGTTAGCGTATGTTATGCTCTTACAAGGTAAAATAAGTGTAACTCTATAATGTATGGCCCACTCCCAACATATTTAAGGGGGTGTATGAATATCAAACATATATACACCATATGATATGATATTTGTAAGCATACATTACTATTAATCTCAATAGTTCAATAACATAGAATTAAAAGTTTACATACAACCAAAATATATTATTAGAGTTTTTTTTTGTGAACATAAATGCAGTTTATTATGTTCATGATTTTTAGTGACCTGGTGATGAAGACCTATTGACATTATTATTGTAATATCGAATTAATGGAGTCGTTTTGCCTCGGGTATTTGTACCGACCACACATTGAGTTTTACAACTGAAGCCATATCGATCAATATGCTCTAATTTTGTGTGAAAACACATATTTTAAATTTTATAGCTTAACTAATGTTCATTAATGATCTGTATTTTATATGTATTCAAAAGCATGGACGACTTGGTAACTTGGTGTTAGGAAATTAGAATAGAAAATGGAGTTATTGTTGTTATAGAAATGTCACAGGGGGGTATCCATTCGCGGGTTCGACTATGTACCGAAATAAGTAGAAAGATGAAAATAATCTTGAAGGACAAAGTTAGGGAAAAATAGCGAGAAAACACAAAGGGAAATAAATGTGAATGACTATTAATACTCAGGGGGTAGTCTAGTAAGAATATTAAAAATATCAAGGTTATGGTAATATGTGGTTTTCATAATCATAATACTGTCGATCACCTTAAGGGATACTCGTTTGCATGTTGGTTGAATTCTAAGGAGATAAGAGTATTAATAGATATGTCATAATCTATTTCTAGACTTAGAAAAATTTTAAACAAACATAATAAAGTTACGGTGTTATCTCGAAAATATACCCAAGTGGGGGAGTGAATTGGGTATTATGGGTTTAATGGAAATTTTAAAAACTTTCTTATCTTTATGAAGAGATTAATTGCAATATTATAAATAACTTTAATACTAATCGACTAATCAATAATAGTTATACGCAGTTACGAGACAGGGTTTAATGAATTTTTATTAACCAAAATTTTAATGTGGTTCAACCTCAGCATACGTCTCCACTCAAGATGGTACTCGATAACTTTACTATCTCTGGTTCACTTATGGAGGAACCAAAACCTCATAAGGAACGCTATCTTGCAAGCCGCAACTAATAAGATGCTAAACTCATCCTTTCCCAAGTGGTACCCTGTCAATATCCCAAGGTCTTTAAATGACTTTACTATTCGCAACTACGGCACTAGCGGCCGTGAAGATACAATGAACCTAACTGTGAATTACAACAATAATAATGGTAACAAAAATTATAACAAAGTTTATTTATGAAAATAATGCAATAATACGTTAACTTTTTGTATCTAGAAATACAAGTAAATAAGTTTCACATGTATATAGTTCAATTGGGTTTCTTAGTATCGCTTTAAAACAAGTGGGTATTAAGTTTGTTACTTTGCTAAAGAGGTAATGGGAATGCAAATTTTGGTTCAAATGGGTTTAGCTCAAGCTATGGTTTGAATGGAGTTTTCAGGTTTAAAATCACAAGTGATTTTTCTCATTAAAACTCAAGGGGAGGAATAACACAAACTTTGGGATATTGGAACTTTGGATGGGATAATGATATTTTTATTTGTGTGTTTTAAAATGGAAGAGGAGGTGGTCATTTATAGGGTTAGGAGTTTGATTAGGGAAATAAAATGTTGGTAAAAGTTTAGGAACTCATATAATAATAGGTGGAAATATTGTAAGAAATTATAAGCTTTAAAGGAATTTTGTTGGCACTTTCAGTCGATTTAAAGTGAGTTTCAGTCGACTGAAACCTCTTAAGTTGGCCTTTGAAAAGATGAGAAGCCTAAAAGTAAAGATGATATGACTTAATGTTGGATCTTGGAATTTCATTCGACTTATCTTTATCTTTTAGTCAAACAAAATCTCTTGTCTTGGCCAGAAGGAGGTTTGTTTATCGTTCAGTGTTAGGAAAGGTTTTAGGAATGATTAGGTGAGTTGGAATGAGATTATGCATGATCAAAAATAGTTAATTTACTTTTGTAAATTAGTTCCTAAAGTATAACAAAATAAAGTAGAAATTGTCTGAATATTTTGATCATTTATTTGACTTGCTTGAGACATTAATCAAGGGCTTATGATGTACTGGTTGCTTGAACTTGATAATAGGTTGTGTGTTGATATGGAACAGCTCGTATTGAATGATTTTTATTTAAAGATTATGAACTTCTCATTTAGATGCTAGGGGTTTCGGACCGGTTTGTTTAAATCACATATGAGGTTGCAAGCTTCAAGTCAATCTTGTGAACTTCATTGCCTTTGGTACTTGATTATCATTGCTTTTGTTTTGAGATCTTCATTGTCTTTCATGGGGTTGTTGCATGGTTTTTTGGATTAATTTCTCCTAGTTGCATATCTCATAATGTATTGAATGTTTTTTTAATCTCAAGTACATTAGAGAGAAGATAGTGATGTATATTATTTATATCAATTGTGTTGTCCTCAAACAAAATCCTTTTTGGTTTAAAGACACATGGTTTCACATACTCCTCTATTTTGATGGTGACAATATAATTGATATAGTTTGAGAAAATTTTTGGAATTCCCCCCTTTCGTATGAGACTTGGTTTTAGGAAAACTATTTTTCTCCCCCTTTGTTGAAGCATCACTTTTTCTTATATCATATTTCTCCCCCTTTGTCTTTATCAAAAAGGGCAGGGGTACTTTTTCTAATGACTTTTTGTAAAAGAGGTTTAGTGTGAAAATACAAGGAAGAAATATCTTTTACTATCATGGGTCTTAACAATGAGGGTAAGCAATGGATCCATTTTGTCACCGGGTGTATTCATGGAAGTAGAAACTTTGATCATGCGAGAATCATACCATGACAATATTTATTATGAAGTGGTTGAATAATAATTATATCAGGGTATACTCTTAATGTTATGGTTAAAGTGTTTCTAAATAAGAAGAACATGTGAGGGTTGAATAGTGGGGATTTTGAGTTTCTGGTGAGGAGTATTTTGATATTTTGTAAACTTCTTGGGTATTGGTGTGTACGAGATAGAACCTTTTGAAATGATGGATAGTATGACAAATAAGGGAATATGTAGATCATATGTGTGTAATATAGTACAATTGTAGAGGTTTCGAGAGGTTTATAAACAATGTAATTTGGGTTTGTGATATCAAGGTCACAATGGATGGTGTTTGATTTTATATTTGTACATGTTTGATAATATTTCACCGGATTTTTATCATGGACATTGCACTTGTAAATGTTGGTGGGATCATTTATTTCAACTAGAGTTTCTTCCTTGTGTTGTTTCTTGGTTAGGCCTATAGAGATGATTTTTACTTATTTTTGTCCTTGGTTATAATCCTTGATTTTGAAGGGAATATTTATTGGTTTCACCAAATATGATATGTTTGTATTCTTTGATGACATGGGTCCTTGTGTAGACCGGTTTAACTATTTTTTATTTACTCCCAAAAAGGGTTCTTCGTAGTATTTTTGAATATAGGTTGGCTAACTTTTTCTTAACCATTTTGAATATAACATTTTAGTACAAAAACTTTGATATACTCGAGGTGTTGTTTCTTTCCTTCTCAAAAAATGAACGACATATATGAAATTTATGAAGATTATATAGTTAGACAAAAATCCCTATTATACCCACTCAGAATGAAGTAGGCATTTGAGGATATAATTATAGTTAAGGAAATCAAGCAAACAGTAATTTCATAAGGGGTATGTTACATGAAGTGTTAGTATTTTGTGTCCAAAAGGTTTTTAAAACTTATTAGAGTTCATCAAATTTCACATTTTAGGTAAAAATAACATCACTTGTAAGAGGGGTAAATAATATATTAACATGTTTTCCTAAATCATTGACAAGTATGATAATATCAGGGTACAACTCAAGTATTGATGTGTAATTAATTTAGAGGAGAGTGTAGGGTATAGTATTATTGATTAAAGTTAAGAATTAGTCATTGGAGTTTTAGTATTCTCAAAGGTTTTCCAACAACACTATTTCTTTCTTAAATCATTGATAAGTTGTGAAGCAATGTTTTGTGTTGTGTCTTTCTGAATTTTTCAAGAATCATAAGTTTATTCGTTTCATAGGATGCACAAATAGTGTAGGAAATATGTAAATTATATAGATTGAATTTTGCGAAAATCATGTGGAATTAATTTGGTATTGTGTTTCAAATGTTTGTGGGGATAGTGTGACAACTAATCATAAATTGGTGTGTTGATGAGATCAAATGTGTTTATTTTACTCTTGTTACATGTATAGGATATCTTTGAATGTTGTTGTGAAATCATATCCTTTTTTTTACTGAGAATCATCATAACTTGTGTATGTATAGTAGTTTTCAAGAAGCTAAGGTTGTACATACTAATAGGAATTTTGTTGTGTGAATGTTTGTTGTGCACAAGGGTGGTAGGAGTTTTTTTTTTATTTTAAGAGCATTCTCCATTTTTAATGTTAATAGGTTTTCATGTTTTGTTCTAGACAATAACTCATTTAAGATTTTCTTTTTGTTTCATCGCAAAAACACTATCAATCTTTTCCTTTTGGATATCTACTATAACCCCTTATGATAAGGGAGATTTACAATATATTTTCTAAACCGACTTTTCCAGAATGGATTTTATATCTTTTCGAACATTACCAATTTCTCCGCCTAGTTTCTTAAAAAATCATTTTCTAATATATGAATCTTTATTAATTTTCACCAACTAATTATTTTCTAGAGATCTTTTTCCAATATTTTCTTTGAAATCTATTATTATCAGAAATATCATCTTTTAACAATCTTTTCTAAATATGTGTAATCTAATTTTTAGGTTATTGCATATTCATAGTGTTTCACGTTTGTTATATCATATAGTTTAGTTTTAGTTGTAAGGGAGAACAAATAATTATTTTCTTATTTAGGATAAATGTTATTGATTTTGAACATTTGTTTAGATTATCCAAACGTTGTTAACCCTTTGATGTCTTGTCATCGTTTGCCTTCTTTCTCCTTCATCATCTATGTCCCTTCTCCATACGTTCTATAGCTATCCATTACAATTTATTTCTTGACTTACTTGTGCATCTCCACAAGGTGGATGAACATAAGGTATTTTCTATATTCTTTGAGTACCTACAAAATACAAAGGACAAATATTCCTTTCTGGCACCCTTTGAGTTTTAGGTCATTGTTTATTTGTGAAGGAGTCTGATGATCTCCTTTGACTATACTCATGAAATTTTCTTTTTCTTATTTTGTAAACATCAATTGTATGATTATTTTTATGGATATGTGTGCAGTAACCATTAGTTGAACGAGATCCGCAATCAACATATGTATAATCTTTCTTTTGGAAAATCATATAAAAATTACTCTTTAGTCGGGAATGAAATTTTTCAAGGGTGTGGTTTTTCTTTTTTCAAAAGGTGAAATGGGCATTATGATTGATGTTTTAGGCTTTTATGACATTTGTTTTGGGTTTCTCTTCTTTCTTTTCAAAAATCAATTCTTTTTTTTTCTTTCACAATATTTATTGTTGATTTTGAGTTCATCATTTCTTGTTTTTGTTTTTCAAAAAGTAACTTCACATTTTTCAATCTTGATTAAATTTTACAAAAGATTATCTTAACAAATTGATTTCTTTTCTTAGTTGATTGTTTTAGATATGAATACATGAAGGTTATTGACTTTTATCTTTCTTCAAAGCACCAAATTACTTTTTGAGTCCATCATTTATTTTCTTTTGAAATATTTTCAACTTCAAGTCATGTTTCCTCATCATTTGATGTTATCCTTTCATTATCTTCTTTTAATTTTTTTATTTTCCATGAATAATTTCTCATTTTCTTTTATTGATTCCTTATTTGAAATGCAAAGATTTTTTTCTAATTTTTTCTAAAATATTGTATTCTTTAAATAAAAATTTATATCCACTAATGGCTTTATCATAAAAATCTTCTTTTTTTCATCAAATCATTCATAATATCCTTTTTTGAGAAATTTCTTAGATTGAAGTATTTAATAGAGAAGGGTTTTACCTCAGAATTGATTCTTGTTGTAAGCATGAAAGAATTTCCATTTCGTCTTCGGATGATACCCTTGAAGGATCCTAAACTATTTCCTCCCCCTTTTCTGTTTGAATATTTTGTTTATTTTATGGACTTGACATTATTTCTTTTAGTTGAATTTCAATGAAGAAATCTTTTGAAAGAATGTCCTAAATGTCGTTGGCTTCCATGCAATGTGCTACTTTTCTTGTATCAACATTATCGAGAGAAGACTGTAGAATTACCATATATTCAATAATTAAATCAAATATATTTTTTTTGGTTAGTCTATCTAGTAAATGATATTTATTATTGTTAATAATTTTCCAAAGACAGTAGTAAATGGATTGAATAAGCCAAAAGGTTAATGTTTTCCATGTTTCGAAGTCTTTTCTTTAAAAAACGGGCATATTATATCTACCCAAAAATTGTTGTGAAATGCTTACCATTTATTTTAGATCTTTACACTCAAAATATACTTTAAAAATAAGCATATATGAGCTAGGATCTGATACCAATTGTTGGCCCGAAAATATTCCCAAGATGGGGGTGAATTGGGTATATAGGTTTAATGGAAATTTTACAAACTTTCTTCCCTTTGTGAAGGGATTAATTACAATGTGATAAATCAATTTAATAGTTAACCAATAATCAATAATAATTATATGCAGTTAAGAGAGATAAAGACTAATGGAAGTTTGCAAATCAGGATTTTAACATGGTTTGGCGTCTACCTAGGTCTACGCTGAAGACGGTAATCGAGAATTTTACTATCGACGGTTCACTTACGGTGGAACCAAAACCTAACTAGGAACGCTACCATACAAACCGCAACCAGCAAGATACTAAACTCATCCTTTCCCAAGCAGGACCCACGCAATAGTCCAAGGTCTTTAAATTCCTTGACTATTTGCAACAATGCCACTGTCGGCCGTAAACATGCAAGTAAGCTAACCGTGCATCAAAAGAATAATAATCATAAACAAAAGTAGAGAAAAGTTGCTTTATGAAAATAGTGGAATAGTACGTTTACTTTCTCTATCTGAAAAGATAAGTGAACAAGTTTCATAAGTATATGGTCAATTGGGTTTTCGAGTATATCTTTAGCACATGTTGGCACTGGGTTTGTAACTTTACTAAAGAGGAAATGGTGATGGGAATTTAGGTTCAAGTGGGTTACTTGAAGTTATGATTTCAATGGAGTTTTCTGTTAGAGAAGTATACTAAAACCATGCTTTATGTAATAATTTTAGTTATGACTTTATTGTTATAATAAAATCAGTTATTCCTATTTTAATGAGAATTATGTATGGACATTATGTTTGCAATATTTTATATATTGCTGATCTCTTTTATTCTTCCCAGTAGGTGTTCTAGTGTGTAGAGTACCACTTATACATAGAGGATTAGATCACCAGTTATTGTGGAATATAAGTTTTATAGTTTACAGTCTTAGATGGAACTGGACACACCATTAGTAGGACTGCAGTACAATATTTTACTAGGTCTATCTTGATTATAAGAAACTGTATTATTTCAACTTATTGTGCTAGTACACTTTGTGTGTATTGAACGGGACCAATTTGAGGTCATTATTTTTATACTGATTTTTTAAGACAATGCACATCTCGTCATTCTTAGGTTTACTTAAGTCACTTAATCCGAATATGATTGATGGACACAAGCACTAGTTATTTATTACTTTGACTTATCGGGTGAGATTCATTATTGGGTCAACAATCTTGATAAATTGGGTAATGGTGATTAATGTATAGTGAAAGTCTTTTATGGATGGAATCCATGTCTCGGTATAGATACTGGTGATACCCCCTTGAGATCCTTATAAGTTTTATATGTGCCAAACACTACAGGTGGATTATGTTAATCTGACACTACAAATAAGTTAAGTTGAATCGCTCAAGGACTTAAAGAAGTTAATCAAATAAATTATCTGTAATTTATTTTATCAATGGGTATCTGTAACCTTAACGTGGGGAGAATTAAGTAATTAATAACGAGGAGCTCGAAATATAATTTTGTGTTAAGGAGTGGAGTTACAGTTGTAATTAATTAGTGGTATTAATTATAATTAAGGGACTGAGATTAGGATCCAGGAAGGGTTAGGTTTTCTCAGGTTTATTAGGAGTCAAATCCTTATCTCTCCTTAGGGTCCCTACTATAGCCTATATATATGTACCTAAATCTCATTCTTTCTTAACCTAACCATCACTCTTGGATACTAAAAAGACCCGAGTTTATACTTGTGAGAAAGAGAGATAACGGAGAAGAAAGAGAAGATAAGAAGGCGGTCACGAAATAGGAGCCCACCTTCTACTCGTGGATGTCTATATCGGGAATACAGTAGAAGATGGTGAGGTGAATCGAGCCATCATATATTCTGTTCGTGATAAAACGGGATCAAATCAAAGACATCTCATAGGTAAATCCTAAATCTTCCTTGTAGGATTTCATGTATGTGTAGTTTTATTTTGTAGTTCGATCTATACGCATTTCTAATAGACCCTTGGACTTTTTCTCCAACAATTGGTATCAGAGCCCTATTGATACCGCGTATAGGTTGAATTCAGCCATGTTATCCAATTAAGACAATTGTATATATACGATGTTGTATAGAATATAGATATGTGTTAACTTCTGCTTTGTAGTGATCTTATCCCATTGTTATGGCCACATATTTATGGGTTTATTTTATGTGATTGGATCCCATGATGGTTTATTCACGGTTATTCGTCTTTGATGGATGAATATAATATTGATGTAGAATGTGAACTCCTTCATGGGGCATATGACATCTGTAATTTCTTACTATTTTTTATCGTAATTGTCAATGGAGGAGTTGATGAAAGATCGATGAGTGGAAGCAATTTTTGGCATAGATATCAGTTTCAACAGTTGGAACCCCGTGCTATCCTAGCATAGTGGCAACATGAAGTTTTTGGGTTTAAGGATGACTGTTGGGTTCTAAGATGACTGTTGAGTTCTAGGATGACCGTAGAGTTTAAGGATGACTCTTGAGAACTCCAATCTACGATAAAGTTGTATCTTGACCATAATAGTCGAGAATCCTTATTTATCTAAATTTTCTTATTTACATTGATTTAATTGTTGGGTCTCTATTATTCATGTTTTAATTGTTGGGTTGTTAATATGTGTTGACGGACCCTTAGAATTATGGACAACATGGAATACCGACCTGACTTAAATCATGTAGAAGATAAATGTGAATAAATCATAACTATTTTGAATTGTGGACATTCACTACACTAAAAAGGCTAAATTATCACCTTTGAGCCTGCCAGCCTTGTCACGGTCATTGATCGTGACAAAAAATAAACATTTTTTATCACAGTCAATGACCGTGACAAGGCATTGTCACGGTCATTGAATGTTGTCACGATCAAAGACGGTGACAAATCCATGACAAGTCTTTTGACTAAAAAACCCTAATCCCTCTTTTTTCCCACCATTTTCCTCTCTCTCTCTCTGTGCAACGGTTCTCTCTCTCTCTCTCTCTCTCTCTCTCTCTCTCTCTCTACGTTTCAGTTCATTTTTCTCTCTCTCTCTCTCTCTTTCCTTTGTATATATGTGTGTGTATGTGTGTATGTATATTTGTATATGTGTGTGTGTAGGACTGCGTGTAGGTGTGTGTCTGTAGGGGTGTGTGGGGGGGTGAGGGGCAGTGGGAGTGGGGGTAGGGGTGTGGGGCGGTGTAGGTTGGTGGGGACAAGGGGGAGCTCAGTGTGTGTTGGTGTGTATGTGTGTGTGAATTAGTGTGCCCCAGCCTTATAACATGAATTGCATTTGTATAGATATTAAATTTGAATTGAATTGAATTGAAATTCAAGGAAATTGAAATTTAAATTCAATTTCAATTGAATTGATTGGTATAAATTGAATTTGAATTGGTATTGATATTGGTATAAATTGGTATAAATTGGTTATAAATTGAAATTGAATTTGAATTGGTATTCATATTGGTATAAATTGGTATAAATTGAAATTGAATTTGAATTGGTATTGATATTGGTATAAATTGAAATTGAATTGGTATTAATATTGGTATAAATTAGTATAAATTGGTATAAGTATTAGTTCTAATGCGTACTTTAAATTAAATTAAACATACTTTAAATTACATAATTTAATTAAATCTCTCGAATTGTGATAAGAAATAATTAAATGAAACATACTTTAAATTACATATAGTGCGCAAAGATACTAGTCTGCTAGTTCTTATGCGTACGCATTCAATATCCCTTAGACCCGTTCGAGAGTCATTAGCCCAGTAATCAGATCTCTCAAATTGTCCCAGTTGGACAGTTTGGGACTACATAGTTTCTCTATAATAATATTCTTAGTGGCTTAAATATGTTACTTTTGGGGGAAGTTCAATAGTCGTATCCTAATTTTCTCTGGGTACATACTAGATGATACGATGTTAAGTGTTACTTAAATTGATAAATTGAAATAACACTCACTCTTGCGAATCTATGTCATGTACTTAGAGAACTATGGGCATGTGTTACCAAATTTTCCTCAAATTGGAACAATGTTCATGAGCTATTAAGTATATTACAGAAATATGCGATCTTGAATAGGATAGGATCACTCACCCTTTAGAGGAGATGGAGGAAATAGGAATTTGAATTTGAATGCACAACTAAATTTACATTAAGTAAACTTCTTATATAACACTTGCTTCGAGGGGTGCATGCCTTCATGTATTCTCATTTGAATGCATGACATAATGGGTCTGTAATATCTATAACTAATTTAAATTACATATAGTGCGCATAGAAACTAACCTTTTAGTTCTTATGCGTACGTATTCAATAGGTGATTGTTTATACTAATGGGAACTAAATGTTCATACTTTTGTTTATACTAATCTACGATTATACACTTCTTACCCATAATACGTGATTGTTTGCAGTACTTGTGATGGGATATCCTATATAAAAAGAGTGAAGGGTGAGACAAATAGATTAGAGGATGTGTTTCGCAGAGGTGCTAATGAATTTATGAAATAAGCAAAGAGATGTCATAATGATGAAGAGTTTATGTGTCCGTGTGCTAGGTGTAAGAATGGTAAGGTGTTTGAGTGGAAAATAGTTGAACTACATTTGTTAAGATAGGGTATGGAAGATAGTTATCAAATTTGAGTTTTTCACGGGGAACCGAAAGTTGCTTTTTCCCCCGAGCAACCTTCACAACAACCTTCAACAAATAGGATAGATGTACAAGGGGGAGGATGACAATGTAGATGATAATATGATAGAGGATTTAGTTGATGACGCGTATGGAGTTCATGAAGTGGAAGAGAATTAGGTCGCTAACAATGTACAAGGATCACGAATTAATGAAGATATCAGGATAAAACTTGGCGATGACTACCAAATTTAAAATTTAAGGTGACCCAGCCATTATACTCTGGATGTGAGAAAGATAAAACAACTTTACATGCTATGGCTAATTTTCATAGTTTAAAGACCCAATATGCATGATGGGAATTTTGAATTGGGTGAAGGACTTGCTACCCAAGCAGAATACGCTTCCAAACAGCTATCCTACTATGAAAAACAATTTGAAAGGTTTGGGAATGAAATATAAATCAATTCATGTTTGTGTGTATGTCTGCATACTATACCGAAAGGAGTATTAAAATCTCTATTGGTGTACGGTATGCGATGAACCTAGATATGTCCAATTTACTGGCAAGGAAGGCACAAGATCAAAAGCGCCTCAAAAAGTGTTGAAATATTTTTTTTTTGGGCCTAGATTCAAGTGATTTTCCATGGTACCATGGATAGCGGAGGCAATGACTTGGCATCCTAGGATGAAAGCATGGGATAATCTCATGTGTCATCCTATTGATTCTACATCTTGGAAGAGGTTAAGTTTTGAGTATCATGATTTTGCTCGAGAATAGCGTAACATTCATTTGGCAATATCAACAAATGGTTTTAATCCATTTGGAAATCTAAGCAGCAATAAGAGTGTATGACCAGTGATCCTAGTTCCACTCAACCTCCCTCCTTCACAATGTATGAGACCTAAATTTTCGATGTTGTCTTTGTTGATACCTGGGCCAAAGACACCAAGTGAGGACATTGATGTCTACCTGGTTTCTTTGGTAGAAGAATTAAATGAGTTGTGGGAAGAGCGTGTGCAAGCATTTGACTCTTTTAAAAAAGAAGACTTTACGCTAAAAGCTTTGTTGATGTAGGCAATTAATGATTTTCCAGCTTATGGGACATTATCTGATTATGTACTACATGGTTATTTGGGGTGTCCTATTTATGGAGTGGTGATTGAATCTCTTTGTCTCCACGCTATCTCAAAAAATATATACCATCATCATATGAGGTTTTTACCCCCCCCCCCCCCCCTCTCATAGTTTTAGATTTGAAAAAGGTTCCAATTTTTTACTGGATGGGGTTGAACATAGGCTACCGCCGAGAAAACTTTCAGGCTTAGAAATTGAAAGCAAATCTTATGATTATGGCCCTAATATGCCAGGTAAGAATCTTAAATTTAAGAATGTCAAGCATAAGAAGACCCTAGCTAGAAATGAAACTAAGACAAGAAAGGCATGGTCTAGGAGGTCAATTTTATTTGATTTGCCTTATTAGAAGAATAACCCGGTGCGCCATGTATTGGATGTGATGCACGCTGAGAAGAACATCGATGAACATATAGTGGGCACATTCCTTGGGGGGAGTCATTCGAAGGATGGAGAAAATGCACGAAAAGACCTTAAAGCGTTGAAACTTAAGCCACAACTATGGTTGAAAGAAGAAAGTAGGGGAAGGACAATAATTCTCCCTGGTGTATTTACTTTTACGAGTGAGGAAAGGAAGGTGCTTTTAGACAAAATATATAATTTGAAGGTTCCATTTAATTTTTTGTCAAACTTACATAGGATTGTGAATTATGCTACCCATGATTTACATAAGTGTAAGTACCACGATTGGCATGTGATCATGCAATTGGTTCCTCTATTATTTAAGCACTGTTTCTCTAAGCACGAGGATTTATGAGGGCTATTATGCAAATTAGAATCTCCTTCTCACTTTTATGTGAGAAGGTAGTCAATTGAGATCACATAGTGGCCGGAAAATTGGCGGTGAACGAAGCGATTTGTGTGTTGGAGAAGTACTTTCTCCCATCTTTCTTTGACATAAGTGTTCACTTGCTAGTACACTTATGCGACGAGGAACTTCTTTGGGGCCCAGTTAGATACCGATGGATGTATTTGTTTCAAAGATTGATGAGAGTTTTCAAAGATTACGTCAAGAATACACGATACATTGAAGAATCAATTACAGAGGAATACATCACCGTGGAGTCATCAATCTACACTCGGGAATATATGCCTGACTTGACCAACATGGATGACATTAATGATTTCGTAGGTGAGGGTGGTCATGTGATGGGCAAACGAGTGAAATTAACGAGTTTTCAACATGAACAAGTAGCTCGATATCTATTTGACATACGTGAAGATGTCGAAGGATGGAAAAAGTAAGTTTAAATTATTTTAACTTTTATAATATTTTAATTTTTATACGTGATTAATTTTGTAATATGTTCATCAATATCTATGCAGAAAATATGAAGCCTGTGAGAACAATAAAAGACGAAAAACAATGACACAATCAGACAACGGATTTTGGTTGTGGTTGTCACACGAGGTAATTATAATGAAAATGGTTATTATTAAATGTCACATTACAAGAAATCTTTACAACTAACCTAATTAATTTATTTATATTCTCAGCTCTTAAAGAGGGGTGATGCGACATCAAGGCTTGCTCGTCTAGCCACTAGACCCCTGTTCATGGCACAAGAGTACAAAAATTATCGATTGAATGGTTACGTATTCGGTGTAAGGGTGTACGAGGAAAATACAAATTTACAGAACTCGGACATTTAATACAAGTCTCTTACATTCTTTCGAGCGAGCGCGAAAGATAAAAACCTCGTTGAAGTTGAAATGACTTACTATGGTGTAATTCAAAATATATTTGAATTGGACTATGATTTTACTGGGATTGGGTAAGAGTTGAGGATAAAAATGCTTGTAAAGTTGATCTTGGCACCAATTTGATCATGGTTAACTTCTTCAAGTTAAAGAGCAATGAACACGTGAGCGATGAGTCATTTAATTGTACTTTTCAAAAGGTCAAGCAAGTGTTTTTCTTAGAGTATATCAACAATGAATCGTGGTCAATCATCTTACATGTTCCAAAGCATCTAAATAGTAGTGTGGATGACTTGGCTGCTCTTACCGAATATCAATCCATTTTTTATGATAACCCGAATTTGAAATAATTTTTATATTTGTAATAAATATTCCAATTATTTGTAATGACCAGTGGCTGTATTATTCTAGTGCTTTATTATTATTGGACGATAATTTAATGCTTCTTATTCAATTGTACTTGATTATCTTAATTCTTGTAATAACCAGTGGGTGTATTATTCTAGTGCTTTGTTATTATCGGATTTGAATCAAAATTATTTTTATGGTTAGTGAATATGTTAATTAGGATTTTAATCAATTTAAGAATTAATTCAAAGTCCATGACTCGAGAGTGTGTGTTTCGAGGGGTACGGTGTGCATGTGTGTAAATTGAATTTGGTATTGGGTATTGGTATTGGTATTGGTATTGTTATAGACTGAAATTGATATAAATTGGTATAAATTGAAATTGATATCGTATGTATTGTTATTATCGAATTTGAGCATTAATTCAAACTCCATATACATGTTTGTACCAATAATAAATTTTTTTGTAGAAAATGCCTTCATCCCAGTGCATTAGCGGAGGTGACGAGGGCTCATCAACCAGTAGGCCCCCAAAATGAGGCAAATTGGTGTCGGTTGGTGAGAATAAGACGTCATTTTGACTAGATCGCTAGAGTTGTCGAAGGCAATCGTGGGACCGGGGTACACTGATTGGAGGCCCGTGCCTAATGACATCAAGATTAGCATCTAAGGGGCACTACAGGTAGTGTATTTATATTTATATTTATAAGCAACTAATACTTACTTTATTTTTGGTTTGTATTTATTTGACAGGATTAATTCGGCCTTCCCCCACATGTCTGTGGCTCCACGTTGGAACAATTGAGGGATCAATATAAGACGTGGAAGAAGAGTATGCAGGCATGGTACTTTGGGAAGACACGGGAGTCCATTCTGAGAGTACGTTACACCGTCCTCCCGAAGGAGCCGATCTCATTGGCACAATGGTAAAAGTTTATCCACAATGATATCGATGAGTGGAAATTGGTATCTCGTCAATCGAGGAGGAAGAACTGGGTGAAAAAGTTGGACATGCACTACTTCAGGCGGAAATCTTACGTTGAGGTCGAGCACAAGATGGTAAGTTTTATTTTCTTTAATTTTAGTTTCATGTTATTCTAATTTGGAATTACTTTGCATTACTAACTAATTCTGCATTAATTTATTTCAGGAGACGAAAAGTGGCCCTGGGGGTAGGCCATATAGGCTCGATGCCTATGTGTCAATTCGAACGAACAAGGGCTAGGATAAGGAGGTGTCCCCAAGTGTTGCATCCACGATTGTAAGTTATAAATGTTTAATTTTTTTAATTATGTTATAATTTTTTATTTACTTAATTAACTAATCGCGTACTTTTTATCGTTTCAGGCAAAGCTTAAGAAAGTGCATGAGTCACAGTCTGATGCCGACAAAGCATCTTTGGCTAAGAATGCACTCATCCAAGTTCTCGGAATGGATCACAAGGAGAGGACTAGGGATGAAATTGCGGGTGGGGAAGTCGAGGATCATCGAAATGGAGACGAGCAACACTGGTGTAACACCCCATAATTTTGAGGATTTAATATTTAATTATTTTTGGGAGATATAAAAATAATTGAATAGGATAAATTTAAATTTATGATATGGAGAATTTATTTTAGTGGGATGAATTATTTATATTTGGCGACTTTGAGTTTAATTGTTCGAAATTTCGTGTGTCGCATTTTGAGGTCAAAATTGGAGAATGTTATAAAGTACTTCGGATGACAATTCTGAGGGCGCGATTGAGTTCGAATGGGTCGAGATAGTCAAAAAAGAGTACCCCGGGATAGTAATCGGGTCTCAGGGCATTTTTGGGAATAATCGAGCCCACATGGGATGATTTGGGCCATTTTAATTAGGCCCATATGGCCTAAAACAGGATTAGGGGTTTTAAACCAAATTGAGGGATTAGTTGAACGGCAGTTAGCAATTCTAAACCTAGGGTTTGAGAGAGAAATAGAGAAAGCTAATCAAGAGTCAATTGGAGATTGTTTGGGGACAAATCGAGGGACAAAGTGGGGTTCGTCATCAAACCATTCCCTACAATGGATCAGACTCTACAAATGATTCCAGGCAAGTGGTTAACTGTTGTGATTCTTAAATTGATGATAATCAATTCATATTATGGAAGGTGAAAACCAAAATTCGTTATGGGTGGGTTATTGCATGAAATTGGGTTTTTTTATGAAAATTAATCTGTTGAGTAATTGGACAGTCAAATTAATGTTATAGAGGTATTCAGTATTGATTGGTATTAGAACCATAACAGAACTCCAGTACTAGAGAATAATTTATTGGGGTTTTCGGATCATATTTGTGAATGATAATTGGGATCATACCATAGAAATTTGTGTTCTTGAGGGAGGGTGAAGATTTGTAAAAATTAATGATACTTAAAGGTTTAGATGATGATTATAATTCATGATAGATGCAAAGAGATGATAAATATGCTGGATTGAGGTTGGGATTTGAGAAAAAAAACTTGGATTTTCGTTATTGGTTGAACAGCAACTCGGAGAAGAAGTAGACATGTTCGATCGATCGATGGTCCCCGTTTTCTGGCAGATTCGCTAGTTTAATTTATAAAGGGAAATTAAATTAAGGTTTTTCCCCTACTTTTTATTTAGTGATAAATTCATATGTAGAACATATTCCTTAGCAATTATAAGGTGATATAATTGGGTTTAGGAGGGTGATAATTGTATGCCATGATATGAATAAATTTCGGGAAATAATTCGTAAGTATTGATTTTGGACCGAAGAAAAATGTTCGGGTATTGTAGTTGAGTGGAACTACATTATTAAAAGAATTTAGTTGTGATTAATTAATTATGGGGCGGACTATAGGATCGGGTACTAACGATGGTACGGGCCAAGTGAGCGAATCCCGGTATATTGGTTGGGCGACACCAAGTATTAAATTGATTGATGTGTAAATTAATGAAATTAGAGTCAAATCATAAACTCGAGAAAATATTATATTGATTAATATGTAAAGTATTTATATTAGAGTCGGATCATAGACTCGAGGGGAATATTATTTTAATTGATGTGTGAATTAAATAAATTCAGAGTCGGACCATAGACTCAGGATGATAATAAATTAATAAGTGAGAAAATTAATTAACTTGAGTTGGGACAGAGACTCGAGAAATTACAGGCTAGTGTCCTTAGTATCTGTACGGCTTTTCACGTTTCAGCTTAGCGTTATTTGTTGTAGAGCCTTATCATAGGATTGTTGTATCCTTATACGTATGTGCATTTACATTCTTCTGCCAATTAATTTATATTTGATGGTGAACTCATACGATTCGATTCTCATTTCAAATGCCGCCCAAGAGAGAGAGAGAAGGTAGGGCAGCAGGGGATATGAAACTGGGGAGGCTCATCAGGAGCCAGAGTTACCGAAATAACTCCCACAAATGATTTCGGCTGCACAAGTAACTGAATTAGTGGCACAGGAAGTTCAAGCGATGATGATCACAATGGCAAGGTACTTTCCACGAGATCATCCATAGGCGTTAGTGGTACCGGATGTTCGGGACCACCCAGGGCAGTCGGAGTGGCAGCAAGTATGAGAAGTCTTTCAAAAGGGCCACCCACAAGAGTTTTGAGGGGGTTCAGATGTGGTGCTAGCGTGTCAGTGGAAAAGAGATATTCAGCATCACGTATGCATGGTAGATTGCAAGGAGGTGCAGAAGCAAATGCTAGCCACTTTTAGGTTAGTGGGAGTAGCGCTTCAGTGGTGAAAGTCGATCACCACAGTTGAGAAAAGGAATACATTAACTATTATAGAGTTTTAAGTTCGGTTCGATCGCCAGTATTTCTCGCTAGCAGTCGAGGCTGAAATGAGGAGAAAATTCAGTGAGGTGACTCAGGGGGACCGTTCAGTGGCCGATTATGAGGAAGAATTCAGTCGTTTGGAAAATTTTGTACCGGATGACGTACGTAATGAAGAAAGAAAGAAGTCAAGGTTCATGGATGGGTTAGTCTGGAGGATCAGGGAACATCTGATTGGTAATCCCGCATTAGTAGCTTATACAGACGTCGTAAATGCAGCACTCCTACACTGCCAGGAATATTGCTTCCACATGAAAGGAAGCAAGAGGGGAGTGGAACCCAGTCATCCAGATAAAGCGGGAGGGAACAGTACCATTGGGGTATCCCAGAAGCAGACAGGGGGACATCAGGGGTAGGATTCTTGGCAGGGGAATCAGGCCAAGCGATTTAGGTCTGGATGCTATCGACAGGATGGCCAAGACTTCTGACAGGGCCAGCAAGGAAGGGATTAGTGACAGGGTGAGTTTATTAGGAGGTGTTTCATTTGTGGGGAAGCGCGACATGTGAAGAGAGATTGTCTTAAGCGTGGTAGGGGTCAACTACAGGACGAGGTCCTGGATGTACATCCACTACAACAAGTCCAGGGTGCGTTCGGATAGGGGGAAGCTTCTCAGGAACCCGAGGATCAGCCATTGCAGCTAGAGTATGGAGGTAAATATATTTTTATCCTATGGGCATGGGGTATGTTTTGAGTGACAGTGAGGGTGTCACAATATAAGTATTATTTTCACTAGAGTTCGTGGGTAAGTCGAACTTAGTGGGTGTGCTGATTATAGCAGCCATAGTACACACACACACACACACACACACACATATATATATATATATATATATATATATATATATATATGTGGGGTAGTGGATTTCTTTGATGTTAACCACGAGAGAGTGGGGGTGTGCACAGAGATGGGATTGGTATTATGCGAGGGGTTACTACTTTCGAGAATTATGGAAGTTGGGTAGATGATTTTTTTTAAATATCGGTTAGGTAGCGATGGATTTGAACTATTGTGGATAGTGAGGGTAAGTTTTGGTGTTCGCAATACCAGGGTATGAATGATTTCTACTAGGTATCACCTTAGAGGGCGTCTAGCCTATATATATGTGTGTATATATGTTGTATTGTGTAGTTCGATAGACACATAATGAGGTCTTGTGTTCTCATATTTTATCCCGGTAAGTAGGGGTGTCTACTGAAGTGAATCAGGGTGGTTAGATTTATTTTCGAGTAGGTAGAGATGGCTTGGGATTTATTTTGGGCAAGAACTAGTGATGTTAAGGGCACGGTATTTTATGATGTCTTTTGTAGCATAAGAGTAGGCGTGTATACCTTTGTGTTAAGAGACAAGTATTTGGGGGTATGTACTATGGACTGAGGGTCTAACGGATCTCAACGACTGAAAATATTAGGTAGTAGTGTATCGGGGGGTTCCTTGTTTGGATTTTGCTTTGCGAGACGTCCCACGCATGAAACTTAGCGCAACATTGGTAGTGGGGAGATGTTTGGTCGTTAGTACATAGGTTGGGTACCCAGGTTATGATTCATATATGTGATATGACTACGAGTTGGAAGTTATATTACGGGTCACGGATAACATAATCTGGTAACTTCATGCGGTAAAGCACGGGAATAGGGTGTATGGGCATCCGGGTTAATTAAGGTAACTTTTGTGCGGTCAAGCATAGGTACAGGGTGTATGGGCGCCCTGGTTAATTAAAATACATAATTGTGTAACTCATACTTAGAAGCGAGAGAGATATAGATGTAGCGAGCTTAGAGGCACAGGAATCGGGACTGATATTCGAGACTTGGAGTACTAAGCTTATCTTAATTTCGAGGACGAAATTCCTTTGTAAGGGGGGAAGTATGTAACACCCTGTAATTTTGAGGATTTAATATCTAATTATTATTGGTAGAGATAAAAATATTTGAATTGGAGAAAGTTAAATTTATGATTTGAAGATTTTATTTGAATGGGAAGAATTATTTATGTTTGGCGACTTTAAGTTTAATTGTTCGAAATTTCGTGTGTCGCATTTTGAGGTCAAAATTGGAGAATGTTATAAAGTATTTTGGATGACAATTCTGAGTACGCGATTAAGTCCGGATGGGACGAGATAGTCATAAAAGAGCACCCAGGGCTAGTAATCGGGTCTGGGGCATTTTTTGGCATAGTCGGGTCCACGCGGGATGATTTGGGCCATTTTAATTAGGCCCATATGGCATAAAATGTGATTAGGTATTTTAATCCTAATTGAGGGACTAGTTGAACGACAGTTAGCAATTCTAAACCTAGGGTTTGAGAGAGAAACAGAGAAAGCTAATCAAGAGCCAATTGGAGATTGTTTGGGGACAAATCGAGGGACAAAGTGAGGGTTCGTCATCAAACCATTCCCTACAGCGGATCAGACTCTACGAACGATTTTAGGCAAGTGGTTGGCTGTTGCGATTCTTAAATTGATGATAATCAATTCATATTATGGAAGGTGTAAACCAAAATTCGTTCTGGGTGGGTTATTGCATGAAATTGGGTTTTTTTATGAAAATTAATCTATTGAGTAATTGGACAGTCAAACTAATGTTATAGAGGTATTCATTATTGATTGGTATTAGAACCATAACAGAACTCCAGTATTAGAGATGAATTTATTGGGATTTTCGGATCAGATTTGTGAATGATAATTGGGATCTTACCATAGGAATTTGTGTTCTTTAGGGGGGTGAAGATTTGTAAAAATTAATGATACTTAACGGTTTAGATGATGATTATAATTCATGATATATGTAAAGAGATGGTAAATATGATGGATTGAGGTTGGAATTTGAGAAAACAAAGCTTGGATTTTTGTTAATGGCTGAACAGCAACTCGGAGAAGAAGCAGACATGTTCGATCGATCGATCGATGGGAGGGATCGATCGATCGATGGTCCCCGTTTTCTAGCAAATTCACTAGTTTAATTTTTAAAGGGAAATTAAATTAAGGTTTATCCACTGCTTTTTATTTAGTGATAAATTCATATGTAGAACATATTCCTTAGCAATTATAAGGTGATATAATTGGGTTTAGAAGGGTGATAATTCTTTGCCATGAGATGAATAAATTTCGGGAAATAATTCGTAAGTATTGATTTTGGACCGAAGGAAAATGTTCGGGTATTGTAGTTGAGTGGCACTACATTATTAAAAGAATTGAGGTGTGATTAATTAATTATGGGGCGGAATATAGGATCGGGTATTAACGATGGTACAAACCAAGTGAGCGAGTCCGGGTATATTGGTTGGGCGACACCAAGTATTAAATTGACCGATGTGTAAATTAATTAAATTATAGTCAAATCATAGACTCGCACAAATATTATATTGATTAATGTGTAAAGTATTCATATTAGAGTCAGACCATATACTAGGGGAAAATATTATATTAATTGATGTGTGAATTAAATAAATTAGAGTCGGACCATAGACTTGGGACGATGATAAATTAATAAGTGAGAAAATTAATCAAGTTGACTCAGAACAGAGACTCGGTAAATTACAAGCTTGTGTTACGGGGTTTAGTACACGGTAAATTCGGGATTTATATTATATATATATGGTGGGATGATAGTATATATATATATATATGTGTGTGTGTGTGTGTGTGTGTGTACTTTATCTGTGCTATTAAATGTCAGGGACTAGATATTTATTTAATTTGTATACTCTAGTGATATCAAGGGAGGTTGCACGATGTGGGTGAATCCCCTAACTTGAGGAGTAGGGTGAGTATATCCCCAGGTCATAGCATCCGGTATATGGGTGAGGGGTTTATCTCACTTTCAGGGAAGGAATATGACCGCCTCCACTACGTTTATATTTTTGGACCTGGTTGGTGAGCGATTCCAACTTGGGTAACTAGGTTATGTGAGCACACCTAGTGGGATAGCGGTTTAGAGGAAATCATCTGGTGAGGGTATACTCCGAGGGATGGATATACATATAAATTATGTGTGGATGTTTTAGTAAAGGTACATATGTAATGAGATATAATAATATATGCGGGTAATAATACAGTGTGTGATGTATTTGTTTTATATAACTTGTGTCACAGTTATATGTTATTATTTGAAAGGAATTAATTAAGATAAATTATAACCCATGAATTATTATACTCGGGTTAGAGTAGTATGACAAGGGGAGATTACACCAGGATTAGTTGGACGGGGTAGGGCAACTAGGTGGGGTTAAAGTAACCGTTAGGTGTTCACATTAGTGGAGGGGGTGAGTATGTCCTCAAGAGAGTACGACACTAACTTAAATATGAAGCGCATTCATATATTTTTAATTACTACAGTTAATTCACTTGCTAAATATTTTCAAAATGTTTTGGGTTCTAACCCTTGCTATAAAATTATTTTCAAAACCTTTTAGGTGACCAACCACAGGGACGCCAGACTTGATATTCTATTCCAGGGACACGGAACTGCAACACATGTGGATGCTAGTAGGTGCTTGGATTAAACGCATCATTTATTCTTTCCTTGTGTAGGAATCATCTATCACTTTCAGTTTTATTTAGGGCTTGTCGCCCAGACTTTTGAGTATAGTTTTCAGATTTATTTATTCAGGTGTTGGATGTTTGTATTGGACTATTTACTTTGGTGACCGATGGTTTATTAGGCATGCAGTTTATTATTTATTTAGTTGATTTATTTCAGTCGTGGTGTATGACTCATATTATATTTTCGTATGTTATTGGTTGTTTAATTAAAAGATAAAATTTGGCACCAGCTTTTTGGAATACTAGGTGGTTAGTAAGTTTTAAAAAGGTTTTCGATAGTGATGCTAAGGATGAACCAACTAGGATTCTTGTTTTAATTTGGTATAGGACTAATCACTCGATATTTTATTAAGCGGGGTGTCACAACTGGGTTGGCACATAAGGAGGACACGCATGACGATAAGCTATCAAGGTTGGAGGTGACGGACCTAGATAGGTACGCTTTCATGAAACGTCAGTTGGGGAAGGGGAAGTGGAAGTAGAAGGAGAAGGAATTAGAGGTAGATGAGGACATCATTGCTTCATCACCGATACGAACGGACCCGTCGCTATATAATCCACTTCCCATCTTGTCTCCCATCGAGCGACCTATGTCAATAATCGGTTGGCATAGCATGCTTCTACTCGACACATATTATGGGGAGAAGATAGCGAGGGGGTTGAGGGACAAGTCCTTCCTCCCGGGTATGATGGTTCATGGATGTCCCCTCCAAGAAATTGCGGCAAGTGTCATCTCGCATGTGGTGACCAGAAAGGAGAACTCACCTCTGTGGTTGCGCGAGCAATGCGGCGTTCACTGAATTGATGGGAGCTCAATGGATTTATTGTGTGGCCTTACTTCCTCCTCCTACCTGCTCAAGACCCTGTGCCATGACATTATTTCTATCTTTTTTATTTGGATATTGGATATTTGTATTTCTATTTTATTTGTCGATTTGGATATGGATATTTGTATTTCTTTTTTATTTGGATATGGATTATATATGCTATGATTTGTTATATGTTGATTTGGTCCATTATTTCTATTCTATATGGATATATGTTGTTTGGACAGGTATAATTTTTCTATAATAGGTACAAATATACTATTGGGCAGTGGCAGTGGCCATAATGCCCAGCTATTTTTTTAGATTTTGCCCAGAATTATCACGGTAAAAAACCATGACAAGTCCGTAACAAAGAAACTAGTCACGATCTTTGACCGTGATAATTTTTTTAGCTTTGTCATGGGATTATCACGGTCTTTGATCATGACAAGTCCGTGACAAAAGGAGTTGTCACCCCCTGACTTATCACGGTCAAAGACCTTGACAAGTCGACTGTTTTGGTGTAGTGATTAATATGTGTGGTTAGAGAATAAAAAAAATTGAGTACTTTTTTAACGATCAAGGGTATTTGCAATTTTTTATTTATCACACATTTGCTTGATATATTAAAGTAGGGATATCTCAGTATTTTTGAAAATATATCAAATGTCCTAGATTTTTCAAATTAATTAAGAATTGGAAACATTTTTTTAACCAACACAAAAGTTTTTTAAATTGCTAAGTGGGAGAGGGAATTTTCCAAGAGAAAATCCGATGATCTCCATCAACGATTTGTAGACTTTCAATAATAAGTAGGTCCTCCAACGACGAAGGAAAATTATTATGGTAGTCGGTATAAATTTCCTTCAGGATAATTTTGGATTCATTATTCGCATCGGTGGCCCCCAAAGGACGAGTCTATATGATATGAGATAATCTAAAATTAGTTAGTGGTATACACTTAGACATAAAATAATTTTTGGTTCTCCAAAGAGGAATGCTATGATTTTGTGGGACCAAAGTCTCGTCTACTTAATTTTATTTGACATAGGTTTTGTCCAAATAATCAAATTAAAAGGAATAAGCCTGTCAAATTTTTTTTGGAAAGTGCGTTCTCTAAAGAGGAATAATATTCAAATGGTAATTAGGATGTCGACAAATTCTTTTAAAATTGATAAATGGTACATTAATTTTATTTTTGAATTCAAAAAGTTTTATGCCCTATAATGATTTATTTTATTATTTGATTCTCAGTTTAAGAAGGGAAGCTCTTTCAATCCACTTTCTGTCATTCTCAAGGAAAACAAGTTAACTGAACTTAATTACATTGATTGGAAAAATGATTTGGATATTGTGTTGACCGCTAAAGGGTACAAGTTTGTGCTTTATGAGATCTGCCCTGAGAAACCTGGTGAGGGGACAATCGAAAAGGAAACCTAAATCGAGGCTGATGAGATGACGCGGTATTATATTTTATCATCTACGTCAAATGTTCTGCAATATCAGCATCAGTCGATGGACACTGCCTATGGCTTGATGTTGAACCTTAAAGATATATTTAGGGATCAGAATCGTGATGCAAGGAAAGTTGGCATGAAAGAACTCATGAACACAAACATTACTGAAGGGACCACGATGAGGGAACATATTTTAAGGATGATGTCTCTTCTCAATGAGCTTCAAATCTTTAGAGAGGAAACCGATGGAGAAACCCAGGTCGATATTATTCTCCAGTCACTGCCTAAGTCCTTTAAGCAGTTCGTCTAATATTATAACATGAACAAACTTCCTTACTCTTTGGCGAAACTTCTTAAAGAACGATAAGCTACTGAGAGTCTCATTAAGAAGTCAGTAAGTGCTTTTGTTGCTGAAAAGTTTACATGTTTACATGTTTTTTGGTTTGTACTACCAGTTCCTGGTGTGTAGATACGAGAGCCACTAATCATGTATGCAATTCTTTGCCGGGGTTCCAGGAAAACAGGTGACTAAGTGATGGAGAGATTTATTTGACTCTGGGAGATGCTACGATGGTAGGAGTAGTTGTTGTGGGAGACATTAATTTAAGCTTTAATAATGATAAGAGTTTATTTTTAAACAATTGTCTTTATACACCTTTCATTAGAAGGAATTTGATTTCAGTTTCTTGTTTAGCCTTTTATGGATATTCAGTTTCTTTTAATAAACTCGTGGTTATTAAAAAAAATCTTTTATTTGTTATGGTACATTAGTTGATAATCTTTATATTGTTAATCATATCTCTCCCACACAACAAATTAATATTTTTCATAATTCTATTGGACAAAATTTAAAGAGAAAGGAACCCTCCTCGGTGAACCAAATATATATATTTGGCACTTACGTCGAGGTCATATTGATATAAAAAGAATTCGTAGACTGGTAGCAAGTGGGAAATTGAGCTCACTAGAAGTGGAGGCACTTTCAATTTATGAATCCTATTTATAAGGTAAAATGACCAAGAGGCCTTTCTTAGCCAAGGGCTACAGAGCCAAAGAACTGTTGGAATTAGTTAATTCTGATCTATGTGGTCCAATTACAACCCGAGAAAGAGGGGGCTTTGAGTATTTTATGACTTTCATAGATGATTACTCAAGTTATGGGTACATTTACCTAATGCACCATAAGTTCAAAGTCTTTGAGAAATTCAAAGTGTATAGCGCAGAACTGCAGAAGCATCAAGGTAAAAGTATCAAGACACTACGATCTGATCGTGGTGGCGAGTACCTCTTAGGGGAGTTTAAGCAGTATCTAGAATTTCAAGGGATTATAACCAAATTATCTGGACCTGTATGCCTCAGCAAAATAGTGTAGTGGAAAGGAGGAATATGACTCTTTTGGATATGATTAGGTCCATGTTGAGTTATACAGAGCTTCCAAATTCTTTTTAAGGACATGCTTAGAAATGACCTCTTATTTATTGAACTTGTTACCTTCAAAGGCGGTCTCTACTACACCCAAGGAATTATGGATTGGGCGTAAGCCCACTATGAAACATATTTGGATCTGGGGTAGTCCAGCATATGTGCTAAAGAGATATCCTAGTAAGTTGGAATCAATATTAGAAGTTTGTTTCTTTATAGGATATCCTAAGGAAAAAAGGGTTTTTAATTTTATATTCCTACGGATCAGAAGGTCATTGTTATTACCATTGCCAGATTCTTGGAAGATGATTATATGATGGATCATTAACCCAGAAGTAAAGTTATTCTTGTAGAATTGCGAGGGAACCAATAAAATTTTTCAACACCACCAATACATGATGAAATAACACAACGTGTTGACACTAATACACCAACACATGGACTACCTCGTCATAGTGGTAGGATTATATGTCAACCTGAATGATTTATGTTCTTGGGAGAGTCTTATGACAAGGTCCTGGTGAACTCTAAGTCGATCCCTATAACTACGATGAGGCTATCCAAGATAAATATGCACAAATTTATCTTAAAGCTATGAATTCTGAGATAGAATCTATGTATTCTAATCAGGTCTAGAGTCTTATAGATCCACCCAAAAGGATAAAACCCATAGGATGCAAGTGGGTCTATAAGAGGAAAAAAAAGGGTGCACATGAGGGTTGAGACCTTTAAGGCACGACTTGTTATGAAAGGGTTTACTCAAAAAGTGGGCATCAATTATGAGGAAACCTTCTCGCCGGTAACTATGATGAAGTCCATCCGAATTCTCTTATCCATTGCGACTTATTTCAATTATGAAATTTGGAAATTGGACATCAAGACTGCATTTCTTAATGGGAATCTTGACGAATGTATCTATATAGTGCAGCCAGAGGGTTTTATTTCCCAATGCCAAGAGCATAAATTATGTAAGCTTAAGAAGTCCATTGATGGAATTAAGCAAGCATCTAAAACTTGAAACATTTGTTTTGATCAGGAAATCAAATCTTTTGGTTTTGATCAATGTCCAGACACTACACCAAAATGGACAAATTGTCACCTTTCAGCCGGCCAGCCTTGTCAAGGTCATTGACCGTGACAAAAAGCATGCGTTTTATGTCACGGTCATTGACCTTGACACGACCGTGACAACTAATTGTCACGGTCAATGACCGTGACAAGCCCGTGACAAATTTACTTATCACGGACTTGTCACGGTCAATGACCGTGACAATTCTTTGAATACTTGTCACGGTCAATGACCTTGACACGACCGTGACAATGTTTACAGCAAAAACCCTTTCCCCCTTCTTTTTTCCCTCCTGCGCCGTTCCCTCCCTCTCTCTCTCTCTCTTGACGCTGCTCTCTCTCTCTCTCTCTCTCTCTCTCTCTCTCTCTCTCTCTCTACTTTCAGGTCGATTTTCATTCTCTCTCTCTCTCTTCCATTTATATATATATATTTGTGTGTATATTTATGTGTGTATGTGTATATATATATGTGTGTATGTGTGTGCGTGTGTGGGGGGTGGGGCAGGGTGGGGGTAGGGGGTGGGGCGGGGTGGGGCAGGGTGGGGGCAGGGTGGGGTGTGGTGGTGTGTGGTGGGGGAGGGGGTGGGGTGGGGTGGGGTGTGTGTGTGTGGTGGTGTGTGGTAGGGGAGGGGGTGGTGGAGGGGGGCAGGGGGTGGAGTGTGTGTGTGTGTGTGGTGGTGTGTGGTGGGGGAGGGGGTGGTGGAGGGGGGTGGGGTGGGGTGTGTGTGTGTGTGTGTGGTGGTGTGTGGTGGGGGAGGGGGTGGTGGAGGGGGGCAGGGGTGGTGTGGGGTGGTGTGTGTGTGTGTGTGTGTGGTGGTGTGTGGTGGGGGAGGGGGTGGTGGAGGGGGGTAGGGGGTGGGGTGGGGTGTGTGTGACCTTAACATTAATTAATTTTATTTTTGAAAAATAAACACTCAAAATGTTAATAATTGAAAAAACACTTATTTTTTTGGCACGAAAACACCAGAAAATATTTTTTTTAGCAAAAAAATACTAAATTTTAGTGTGGTGGGTCTTCCATGGTGTCTAGGTAATAGCATTTAGCCTTCACGTCTTATCGATGAAAGGTCTAATATTTAAATTCAAAAAATAACATTTAGCAATTAGATACGTAACTATCTTGGGGTTGGGGATGGTTTACAACTTTTGGGGGATAATGCACTATCTTGGGGTTGGGTTTGCTTCACAACTTTTGGGGATGCTACACAACATTTGGGACATATGCAATTATCTCGGGGATGCTACACTACATTTACATTTATATGGGTGGGGTTTTGAATATTATTTACATTTATATTTTTGGATATTATATACATTCAAAATAAATAATTGATAATAGTTGGATAATAATTGGATAATAGTTGATATTTTCATTCAAAATAAATATTTCATTCAAATATATTGGATAATAATTGATATTTTCATTTAAATTGAAAATAATTTTATTCATGAAATTAATTCAATTGATAATAATTTATATATATGTTTGTGTGTATATATATGTGTGTATGTGTGTATATATGTGCGTGTGTGTGCATGTGTGGTGAGCCCTTCATATTTTAAAAATGTTGTTTTTATTCCTATAGAACAGCTTAGATAGTGTGTGTGTGTGTATGTGGTCAATACATGAATTTATTTTTGTATTTGAATTAACCCATGAATTTATTTTTGTATTTGAATTAACCCATGAATTTATTTTTGTATTTGAATTAACCCATTATATGAAACATACTTGAAATCAAATATAGTGCGCATAGATACTAGCATTCTAGTTCTTATGCGTACGCATTCAATAGCCCTTAGACCCGTTCGAGAGTCATTACCCCTGTAATGAGATCTCTCGAATTGTCCTGTTTGGACAGTTTGAGACTGTATAATTTCTGTATAATATTCTTATTGGCTTAAAGTTGATACTTTTGGAGGAAGTTCTGCAGTCGTATCTTAATGTTCTCTGGGTACATACTAGATTGACAAGTGTGACTGTTATTTTAATTGACCAATTGAAATAACACTCACACCTGCCAATCTACGTCGTGTACTTGGAGAAGTAAGGGGATATGCTGTCGAATTTTTTTCAAATCGTAACAATGTGCATGAGCTGTTAAGTATATTACAGAAAAATGCATTCTTGAATGGGATAGGACCACTTACCCTTTAATAGGATAATTAAATGATGGGATAATTAAATAAAACATACTAGGTATAAATCTAAGTTTTGTTTACCTTTAATAGGTGTTTAGTTGTGGTAGTTGTGATGGGATATCCGAAATACAAAGAGTGGATGGGTGAGACTAATAGAATGGGGGATGTGTTTCGCAGAGGTGCTAACGAATTTGTGAAATATGCAAAGAGATGTCGTAATGATGAAGAGTTTCCGTGTCCGTGTGCTAGGTGTAAGAATGGTAAGGTGTTTGAGTGGAAAATAGTTGAACTACATTTGTTAAGATCAGGTATGCAAGATAGTTATCGATTTTGGAGTTTTCACGGTGAATTGAAAGTTCCTTTTGTCCCCGACCAACCTTCACAACAACCTTCAACAAGTAGAATAGATGAAGAAGGGGACGACGTAGATCATAATATGTTAGAGGATTTAGTTGATGATGCGTACGGAGTTTATGAAGCTGAGGAGAATGAGGTTACTGATGATGTAGAAGATTCAAGTGCTCGTGAAGATAACACGATAAAACTTGACGATGACTACCAAAGTTTAAAATTTAAGGCGACCCAACCGTTATACTCTGGCTGTGAGAAAGATCAAACAACTTTACATGCCATGGTTGGTTTGCACAGTTTGAAGACGCAGTACGGTTTGTCTGGTAATAGCGTGATGGGAATTCTGAAATGGGTGAAGGGCTTATTACCCAAGGTGAATACACTTCCAAATAGCTATCCTGTTATGAAGAACAGTTTGAAAGGTTTGGGAATGAAGTATAAATCGATTCATGCTTGTGTGTATGACTGCATACTATACCGAAAGGAGTATGAAAATCTCGATCGTTGTCCGGTATGCGATGAACCTAGATATGTCCAATCTACTAGTAAGGAAGGAACAAGCTCAAAAGTGCCTCAAAAAATATTGAAATATTTTCCCGTTGGGCCTAGATTAAAGCGATTTTTCACAGTACCATGGATTGCAGAGGCAATGACTTGGCATGCTAGGGCAGAAGTAGGGGGTAATATCATGCGTCATCCTATTGATTCTACTGCCTGGCGGAGGATGAATTATGAGTATCCCGATTTTTCTCGAGAACAACGCAACATTCGTTTGGCTATATCAACAGATGGTTTCAATCCATTTGGAAATCTAAGCACCAATCAGAGTGTATGGCCAGTGATCCTAGCCCCACTCAACCTCCCTCCTTCACAGTGTATGAGACCTGAATTTTCGATGATGGCTTTATTGATACCTGGGCCAAAGGCACCAAGTGAAGACATTGATATCTACCTGGCTCCTTTGGTAGAAGAATTAAATGAGTTATGGGAAGAGGGTGTGCAATCATTTGACTCTTTTAGAAAAGAAGAGTTTACGCTGAAAGCTATGTTGATGTGGGCAATTCATGATTTTCCAACTTATGGGACATTATCCGGATGTGTAGTACATGGTTATTTGGGGTGTCCTATTTATGGAGAGGAGACTGAATCTCTTCGTCTATCCTCTAGCTTAAAAAATGTATACCATTGCCACAGGAGGTTTTTACCCCCAGCTCATAGTTTCAGATTTGAGAAAGGTTCCAATTTTTTATTGGGCGGAGTTGAACATAGGTTACCGCCGAGACAACTTTCGGGTTCAGAAATTGAAAGTAAATCTTCTGAATGTGGCCCAAATATGCCAGGTAAGAATCCCAAATTTAAGAATGTCAATCATAAGAAGACCCCAACTGGGAATGAAACTGAGATAAGAAAGGCATGGTCTCGGAGGTCAATTTTATTTGACTTGCCTTATTGGAAGAAAAACCCGGTGCGCCATGTATTGGATGTGATGCATGGAGAGAAGAACTTCGCTGAACATATTGTGGGTACTTGCCTTGGGGGGAGTCATTCGAAGGATGGAGAAAATGCACGAAAAGACCTTAAAACGTTAAAACTTAAACCACAACTATGGTTGAAATAAGATAGTAGGGGAAGGACAATAATTCCCCCTGGTGCGTTTACTTTGACGAGTGAGGAAAGGAAGGTGCTTCTAGACACAATATATAATTTGAAGGGCCCATCTACTTTTTCTTCCAACTTGCAAAGGATTGTGAATTATGTTACTCATGATTTACATAAGTGTAAGTCCCACGATTGGCATGTGATCATGCAATTGGTTCCTCTATTGTTTAAGCACTGTTTCTCCAAGCACAAGGATTTGCGTAGGGCTATTATGCAAATTAGTATTACCTTATCCCTCTTGTGTGAGAAGGTAGTGAATCGAGAACACATAGTGGCCGCAAAATTGGTTGTGAACGAAGCGATTTGTGTATTGGAGAAGTACTTTCCCCCAGCATTCTTTGACATAAGTGTTCACTTGTTGGTACACCTATGCGACGAGGCACTTCTTTGTGGTCCAGTTAGATATTGGTGGATGTATCCGTTTGAAAGATTGATGAAAGTTTTTAAAGATTACGTCAAGAATACGCGATATATTGCAGGATCAATTGCAGAGGAATACATCACCGTGGAGTCATCAATATATACTCGGGAATATATGCCTGACTCGACCAGCGTTGATGACACTGATGAATTCCTCGATGATGGTGGTAATGTGATGGGAAAACGAGTGAAATTAACGAGTTTGCAACATGAACAAGTAGCTCGTTATCTATTTGACACACATGAAGATGTCGAAAAATGGAAAAAGTAAGTTTCGAATATTATAATGTTTAACATTATTTTAGATTATTTTATACATGATTAATGTTGTAATATGCGGTAAATATGAAGCCTGTGAGAATAATAAAAGACGAAAAATAATGGTACAATCAGACAGCGAATTTAGGCTATGGTTGACACAAGAGGTAATTATAATGAAAACAGTCGTTATATAACGTTACATTACACTTAAATTTTACCACTAATATAATTAATTTATCTATATTCTCAGCTCCTAAAGATGGGTAATACGACATCAAGGCTTGCTCGTCTAGCCACTGGACCCTTGTTCGTGGAACAAGAGTACAAAAAGTATCGATTGAACGGTTACATTTTCGGCGCTAAAGTGTACGAGGAAAGTACAAATGTACAGAACTCGGGAATTTCATACAAGGCTCTTACTTTCTTTCGAGCGAGCGCAAAAGATAAAAACCTCGTTGAAGCTGAAATGACTTACTATGGTGTAATCCAAAATATATTTGAATTGGATTATATAAGCTTTAAAGAGGTTGTATTTTACTGTGAATGGGTAAGAGTTGAGGATAAAAATGCTTGTAAAGTTGATCCTGTCACCAATTTGATCATGGTTGACTTGTCCAAGTTGAAGAGAAACGACCACGTGAGCGATGAGCCGTTTGTTTGTGCATTTCAAAAGGTTAAGCAAGTGTTTTACTCGGAGTATATCAACAACGAGCCGTGGTCAATTGTCCAACACGCACCAAGGCGTCTAAATAGTAGTGTGGATGACTTGGCTGCTCCTACCGAATATCAATCCATTTTTGATAATAACCCGAATTTGAAACAATTTTTCAATTTGTAATAAATATTTCAATTTGTACCGAAACATCCATTTTTAATGCTTTTACTTGATCTGCACTTTATCATTTTCACTCTTGTGTAGTGTACGTGTGTGGAGAGGAGATTAATACATAAATATTCCAACTACATCTAAGTTTTGTTTATACTAATCCATGAATATACGCTTCTTACCTTTAATAGGTGATTAATACATAGTTATTTGGGGTGTCCTATTTGTGGAGAGGAGACTGAATCTCTTCGTCTATCCGAACACTAAGAAATGCCATAATCCTATGGAGCGATGCTCTGCAAATTCCTCCCAACCTTTATGTAGCCAAACATCACCAGTTGAAGTTGTCAATTCCACTTTCCATACCCCACCACTTGGAACTTCTAGCAAAACATGGGAGACCATTGAAAGGTGGAATTGACAACTTCAACTGCTGATTTTTGGCTACACAACGGTTGGAAGGAATTTGCAATGCATAACTCCCTAGGATTATGGTATTTCTTAGTGTTTAGATATGAAGAGAATTATAATTGACACGATTGCCCGGGGTACATTAGTTGGAAGGAGGTGCCATATGAGCTCAAGTTAGCTGTTTGAGTGACACTACAGGTAATGTATTTATATTTATATGTCAATTTCGATTTCGATTTCAATTACGATTTATATTTATCTATATTTGAGGGGCGGATACTAATTTTACTTTATTTCAATTCAGGGGACAGGGAGTGGCCCTAAGGGTAGGCCACATATGCTCTATACTTATGTGGCTATTCGGACGAGAAGGGAAGGATAAGGAGGTGTTCCCGAGCGTCGCGGTACAAAATCTCTTTTCCATGCAAATAGTTTGTAGATTTGAGATAAAATGATGGTGATGTTGTTTCTTTTTAAATAGTTTCTTATTTGAATATATATTTGCATTATCTTTAGTTTGTTCGGATATATGATGTTTGGAACAGGTACAACGTTGCTATAACAGGTACAAATATACTGCTGGGTAGTGGCAGTGGCCATACTGCCCAGCAGATTTTTTTAAATGCTGCCCAGAATTGTCACGGTCATTGACCGTGACAATTTTTTTACAAAGGGTCACGGCTTTGTCACGGTTATAAACCGTGACAAACGTGTCACGGTCATTGACCGCGACACGACCGTGACACAAAACGCGAGTTTTGTGTCAAGGTCAATGACCGTGACACGACCGTGACAAAAAAAGTTGTCTCGCCTCGAAATGTCACGGCCATTGACCTTGACAAGGTGGATTTGTCAAGGTCAATGACCTTGACAAATGGGCAGATTTGGTGTAGTGAGATGAGTCTTATGTGTACAACAAATGCAACAAAAATATAGTGGTCTTTTTTATATTATATGTGGATGACATTCTTCTCATAAGAAATGGTGTTGGAGTGTTGTACTTAGTTAAAGTGTGGTTGCCCAGCCAATTCAATATGAAAGACTTAGGAGAAGCTAGTCACATCCTTGGGATCAAGCTTATGCGGGATCGTAAGAAAAGGATGTTGGATTTATCACAAGTAACTTATATCGATTCCACTCTTGCCAGATTTAGCATGAAAGATTCTAAGAAACGGTTCCTCCCTTTCAGACATGGAATATCTCTCTCTAAGGATCAGTGTCCTAAGACACCTGATGAGATAGAAAAAATGAAATACATCCCTAATGCTTCGACAGTTTGGATCCTTATGTATGTTATGCTATGAACTAGACCTGATATCTGCTTTGTTGTTGGCATGGTTTATAGATATCAATCTAACCCTAGGTAAGAACACTAGACTTCGGTAAAGCATATACTCAAATAACTAAAAAGGACACGAGATTATATGCAAGTTTACAAGGCAGAGAGTCTAGTACCCATTGGGTACACCGACTCAGATTTTCAGTCTGATAGAGATTCCAAAACGTCTACCTCTAGATATGTGTCTGCCCTATGAGGTGGAGCCATTAGTAGGAGGAGTATCAAGAAATATTTCATTGTTGATTCCACTACGGAAGCTGAATATGTGGAGGCCTTCGAGGCATCCAAGGAATCAGTATGTCATAGAAACTTCCTAATGGATCTAGGAGCGGTACCTTTAGTTCAATCGACTATTACACTTTATTGTGATAATAGCGGTGTGTTTGCTAACTCAAAGGAACCCAAGAGCCATAAGAGATGTAAACACATTGAGCGTAAGTATCATCTCATTCGAGAATTTGTGCATCGGGGTGATGTCATAGTTATGAAGGTTGCATCAAAGAACAACCTGGCAGACCCTTTCACAAAGAGCTCCAAGACTTTTGAAAGTCACATAGAGGTGATATGAGTGAGATGCATTGCATCATGGATTTTAGTAGAAGTGGGAGATTCTTAGAGAAGTAGACTAAAACCATGCTTTATGTAATAATTTTAATTATGACTTTATTGTTATAATAAAATTAGTTATTCCTATTTTAATGAGAATAATGTATGGACATAATGTTTGTAGTATTTAATATATTGTTGATGTCTTTTATTCTGCCCAATAGGTGTTCTGGTGTGTAGAGTATGACTTACACACAGAGGATCAGATCACCACTTCTCGTGGAATATAAGTTTTATCGTTCACGGTCTTAGATGGAACTAGACACACCATCATTAGGATCGTAGCACAATATCTTAGTAGGTCTATCTTGATTACATGAAATTGTATATTTTTAACTTATTGTGCTAGTACACTTTACGTGTATTGAACTGGACCAATTTGAGGTCATTGTTTTTATATTGATTTTATAAGACACGGTACATCTCGTGATTATTAGGTTTACTTAAGGATATTAATCCAGTTTTGATTGATGGACATAAGAACTAGTTATTTATTACTTTGACTTATATAGTGAGATTCATTATCGGATCAATAATCTTGATAAATTAGGTAAGAGTGTTTAATGTAAGGTGAACGTCTTTTATGGATGGAATCCATGTCTCGGTATAGACACTCGTGATACCCCCTTGAGTTACTTATAAGTTTTATATGTGTCAAACCCTGCAGGTGGATTATGTTAATCCGACACTAAAAATAAGTTAAGTTGAACCGCTCTAGGACTTAAAGAAGTTAATCAAATAAATTATGAATAATTTATTTTATTAACGGGTAATTCTAACCTTAACGTGGGGAGAATTAGGTAATTAATAAAGAGGAGCTCGAAATATAATTTTGAGTTAAGGAGTGGAGTTTCAATTATAATTATTTAGTTGTATTAATTATAATTAAGGAACTGAGTTTAAGATCCCATAAGGATTAGGTTTTCTCAGGTCTATTAGGAGCCACATCCTTATCTCTCCTTAGGGTCCCTACTTTAGCCTCTATTTATGCACCTAAGTCTCATTCTTTCTTAACCTAACCAGTACTATTGGTACTAAAAAGACCCGAGTTTATACTTGTGAGAAAGAGAGACAACTGAGAATAAAGAGAAGACAAGAAGGTGGTCACGAAATAGGAGCCCACCCTCTACTCATGGTTGTCCATATCGGGAATAAAGTAGAAGATGGTGAGGTTAATTGAGCCATCACATATTCTGTTCGTGATAAAATGAGATCAAATCAATGAGATCTCGCAGGTAAATCCTAAATCTGCCTTGTTGGATTTCATGTATGTGTAGTTTTGTTTTGTAGTTCGATCTATACGCATTTTTAATAGACCCTTGGACTTTCGCTCCAACATTTTCGGGTTTAAAACTCACAACAAATTTCTTTCACTAAAACTCAAGAGAAGGAATGACACAAACTTTGGGATATTAGAACTTTGGATGGGAGCATGTTGTTTGTGCTTGTGTGTTATAAAATGGAAGAGGGGGAGCGTATTTATAGGATTAGGAGGTTGGTTAGGCTAAAAAATGTTGGTAAATAAGTTTGTAGAAGTTTAGAAACTAATGGATAATAGGTGGACATATTGGAAGAAGTTACCGAGATTCAAAGGCATTATGTTGGAACCTTTAGTCGAGTCAAAGTGTGGTTCATTCGATTAAAATATTGGGCCTTGGAAAAGTTGATATTCCTCAAAGAAAAGATGAGATGACTCAAAGTGGGATATGGGACTTTTAGTCGACTCATATTTCTCTTTTAGTCGACTGAAACCTCTTAGATTGGTCATAAAGAGGTTTGTTTATGGTTAAAGGATTTAGGAAGGTTTAGGTAAGGCTAGGTGAGTGGGAATGAGATTATACATGATTAAAATTAGTTACTTTACGTGTGTACATTAGTTCCTAAAGTACAACAAAATAAAGTCAAAATTATATGTATCTTTTAAGCATTTCTTTGACTTTCTTGAGACATTAATCAAGGGCTTCTGATGTGTTACTGGCATGAACTGGATAATAAGTTGTGTGTTCAGATGGACCAATTTGTATTGAAGGATTCTTATTGAAAGACTTTGAAATTTTCAGCAGGATGTTAGTCATTTCAGACTGGTTTATTTGAATCACATATGAGATTGCAAGCTTCAAATCAATCTTGTGAACTTCATTGTCTTTGGTACTTGATTATCATTGTCTTGGTTATGAGGTCTTTATTAACTTGCATGGTGTGAACACCTCAATTTTCAATAAAGGTTTTGAGATGCTTAGTCTTATCCTAAATAACCCCGAGCACGAACCATAGAAGAAACCCCGAGAAAACCAATTTTCAGGACTTAAACTAAAGTTTAGGGTGTCAAAAACACAAGAAAGAAAAGAATGTAGGGCCAAAGTACAAACAACCAAAACCTAAAAAATTCACTTAATCCATTAAACTAACTAAAAAAACCATTTGGGACCTTTAACCGATGAGGCCTTTCCAAAGATAATCGATCGACCTAAGGTTTTGACAACCAAATCTTATCTAAATCTTTTCTCAGCCGTTGATCAAAAATCAATGGCTCAAAACCTTTAGCCTATTGGCCAATCCCAACTCCAAAAACCATATAAATAGAGGTTCCCACGAACCTTTAAAAAGGAGACAAAACCTAACACTAATTCGGGTTTCTAAATTTTTTAACCCCGAGCCCGAATACTCGAGCTCATTTTTAAAAAGTCCCGAAGGGCTCGTACTTTAAAAAATTGCTTTTTTGAAAGCAAAAGCTTGTACTTTCGCGGAGTCAACCCCAAAATAGGTTCATACTTCTAGAAAAGTCACCTCAAAATTGAAAACTAAGTCTAAACCCTGTAAAAATTCTGCAAAATTCGTCCTTCTTAAATGAAGCTCTGCCCGACTAAAAAGAGCTAAAAAGAGGTGATTTCCCTTAAAGCAAAAAGTCGCCTTTGGCTGCAAGGGTAAAAAACCTCTACCCAAATTTTGAGGCAACGCCCACATTTATATATTGTTATAAATTGTACATACTTATGTACTCTATCTAACCCGCCACCACTTAGGGGAATGAGTATCCAATTTATAGTGTTTATATTGGTTTAAATCTTGATTTTTAATTCAATACCTCTACTTGTGTATAAATTGCTATATTTATATACTAAAATAATACAAATCAAATGCCATGATTCCAAAATACAAACCTTAAAACATAAGTTTCAAAACATGTTCTCAAGAGAGTGCCATTGAGATGCATTCAATGCAAAACTTTGTAGGACAAAGTCTAAAATTCAGATACACTCAGTGCTTCTCCGAGCGAACAAAACTCGTCTCTCCTCGGTACCTCAAATATGTGTTTTCATTTCAATACTTTTCAAACATTTGTATTTGATCAATGTATCATTTTAACACATTGATATTAATCCAATACAATGAAAAACCTATATTAAGGATTATTATACATAAATAACGTATCGTTGTACCTTGTATACTTGGTATCCCTTTACCTACGCCAATATATATAGACTTTTATTTTCAAACTATATCAGCTTTGATCCTAAGTATCCTTGGGTATGAAGTCACTATGCCGAGTCAAAATCGTGAAGCCCAAGCCTCATAATACGGGTATCAGCGTATTATCTTCCAGGGATGTCTCCATCTCTAGTACCACACCCCAATATATTATCCAACCCCGTTATATTAGAACTATTCTCGCTTTGATCATAAGTCTCCTTAGGTACGTAGGAGCTATACCGAGCTAAGCCTTATAATACATCTCTTGTTATATTATCAATTGGGGATGCATCATCCCCAATCCTGAACTATCCTAACTTTTCTCGATTAACCCCAATACCAAGATGTAGTGTTTTGTTGTGCTTAACAACAATAGAAAATTACATCCTTGATGTAATCTCCTCGCTTCTTATCCCAAATCCTCCCAATTCTAAACCTCCAAACTTGTCTCAAGGACAACACCTTCCACCTAGTAATCATCTGGCTATTATAAGGTTATGTGCCAATATCAGGCATCTTCGGGTTCATTCCCATTCGAATATTCCATACATCGGCCCTCACCTTCACAATCCAAGTCCTACACTTGTACACGCATCACGTTTGAACACATGTTATAATTGAACTACATATGCTTTGATCTCGTGGCTACACGAGTATGTAGGTATAATATTAAGTCCTTCTCGTGAGATCAAGCCTCGATAATATATCTCATGATATATTGTCCCCGTAGATATGCATCTATCTCTAATCCCTCGCATACTTCAAATGAGATATCAAATTATCTTAAGACGGGATGTCCTAAACATATTCCTATATACAAACTTGCAAACATGTATACATTAATCACAACTGAGATGCACCCATATCTCACATTTCTATCTCCCCTCAAAACATGAATGAGATATCAAACAATCTCAAAAGTCGAGATCCCTTGCATAGTTATATGCACAATAATGGCCACCCATTATACGAGCCGAGATTTTTGGCACAATTAAAGACATAATAGTGGTCATCCATTATATACTACAAAGCACGGAGTCATGCATAAGAAAATCTTACGTACCAGTATTAGTTGAAGTGACATTTTTATACCTTCCACCGATATTATTTTCCAACTTGAGAACCTATCTATAATTTTGCGGGACCCTCATGCTAAGGACTTTAAAGAAATTCTAAAATAACTAAAAAGTACTCAATTATTGTAAAGAGCCGTAATATGCATAGAATTAAGGAATCATAAAAAATAAGTGGGGTGCCCCCACTCATAACCCGGTTCCTGAACCCACACATCAAGAATATCTGGACAAACCGCTGACTTTAAAACCTTCCTTAGGATTAGTCTTAAAGGGTTAACCCAAATTTTTTTATTTATTTTTATATAATATAAACTAGCAACTCTGAACACTTATGAACCCTTATTCTGCGCGAAAGTCACACTTACCAATGGGATGTGCACCAAAAACTGGACATGGTGTCAAACTATATCCAAGGGCAAGTCAGTAACCCAAAAATGTCAAACCGATAACCCGACCTCGGGCAATACAACAAAAGAGGGAGACAAGCACTGCCGCCTCCAATATTGCACAAGAGCTCCCCCTAGGTGCAACGTCGTCACGCTCGCTCAGGGCCCATAACATTATATTGGAGACTTCGTTGAGGACCATATTTCTTCAATCGGAATGCAAAATTTTGTATCATAGATGGACCTCGCTAGCTATGTCATAGTAGTGACTCCACCAAAGATAAATCATGATTACTGGACAATATGTATGCTTCCTTTTTACTATGCTTAATATTTCTCTCCCGCATAACTAATTTATGTTAATTTTTTCACTCTTTAGCGGCCTTAGTTTTAGATTCCCTCAAAACGTAAATACATGCTTAGGTCCCCATGTACAGGATTGTACATTTTACCAAACATACAGGTGCGTGCGAAGGACCTCCCAATGAAATCATACATCAAAGTATGTATAAATTAGAGATTACCAATTTGCATCACGCACTGCACAATCTTAATTTTCATATTTTTTAAACCCTATGTACTCGAGGCTCCCAAAATCAAGTAGTCGAAAGAAGTTTGTACTTTAGGAAAGTAACTTTATCCAAAGGAGCGTTCGTACTTCCACAAAGACACCTATCCCCAATAGAGAGGTTCTTAATTTCGATAAGTCACTTCCCCGGATAAAGATCATACTTTTAAAGATTCATTTCCCCAAAATTTTAGACGCTATTGAGTGTCCTCACTCTTTTCGTATACTCGTCTGGTATATCTAACAACTTCTCTCTTGATCTCAAGGTCTCAGTGATCAGGCATTTGATATTTTTTTAATACGAGGGTATATCGAATAGGCTCTCACATGTATTTAGTAATAGGGTAAAATGGTGTCACGCATAGCTTAAAGGTTTCTATGTCCAAGAAGTCCAATATATCGTCGCCCACGACCATGAAAAGCGATCCTCCAATAAATGAGTCACATCACACCTTCTATAGATAGAAAAAATCTAAGAATACATCATATTGCACAAACAAAACAAATACTTACGGGCATCATCTCGACCAAATTTTAAAAAATTGTTAGGCATTCGGAGGCTGGCCCAAAACCCTTTAGATTTCATCTTGAATGTTTTCCCTACACAAGGCAGATCAATAGTATAAATCAACGATTTATCCCCAAAGAAAAAGTCCCTTACGTTGGATTCCCCTAAATGCATTTTATTTTGAAAAGATTCTATAACTTGGTCTAGTATTTCCTTTCTTTTCATTAAAATAGTGAGAGTTGACCCATGTTCACCCGAATCCAACTGGACTCCATTAAAGTTATCCTCTTTTGAAGATACCACTAAATAAAAGAACTCAAAAAATAATACCATCCAAATACAGTTAAAGATAGATAAAATAATTACATATGTGACACCTTTGCCTATGTATTGTCCTTCTGTCTGTAAAAAAAATTGATTGAAAGTGCCCCGACTTTTCCCTTTAGTTATCTCCATTAGCAAAAAAATCCCACAAAGTTCTTACCCTAGAAATGAGAAGTCGCACATCGTGCGGTCGGTTAGTCTTCAACAATGAACTCCTTACCCACGATTATCAGATCGGCACTGTTGTACGCCCCATGTCTACCGAAGAAAACTAAGTCCCATCAGATATGGATAAGATTCTGAGGCAGTTTGAGCACATCACTATTTCCCAGAACACCATGCAGTTCGAGATCATGGCACTAGGCCAAGCCCAAGCCTGCATATAGGAAATCCACATCGTAACAAGAGACAACATCATTCCTCCTCCCTTACATAACACGCCGTCTATGGTGGCTTTTGAGGGCATTCGTACCGACCCTTAGGATTCTCCTTCTCCAATTCTAGCTCCGTCCCCTTGTTAATATTCGTTCTTCCCATATACAAGTGTGATTTTCCACACATGTTTAATTTGATACCTAGCATCGATACCTAAACATCACTTCCCACAGGCTGAATTGGTTTAACATCTTATGGTAGACTACTATCATAGTCAGAATTCATTAATTCCCAAATTTGGGTATCTCTCACAGCCATTTTTTCTTTATTTGCAGGATTTCACTATTGGGTAGGTAAAATCTTTGGTAACCCCCACAATCGAAGAGATCATTCCCTTACCATCGAATCAGGATATAACGCAAGTATAATCTGAACTACATCTCCTCCAGGAAGCCATCGATAAAATTCAAAGCACAAATGAGCTTAACAAAATCAAGAAGATGGGCCTTTATCCTAAAGCCCGGCTCCCAGCCAAATTAAAGATGGTAATCTTTAAAACCTATAAAGGGGTAGGCTCACTAATCTCCTACCTATTCAGTTACCACTTCCAGATACAGGTCCAAAATATTGACCGAGGGGTATTGGAAAGGATTCTCTCATCGATGTTGATTAGAGAATCCCTCACCTGGTATACAAGCCTTAAATGTGAGGGGACTGTCAAAATATGGGACAATATATGTCATACTTTCCTGGAGTAGTAAGAATACAATGAAGAACTTGGTATCACCCATAAGGAGCTAAAAATACTAAAACATAAGGAAGAGGAGGCAGTTGGCATCTTCGTCACTCGTTGGAGAGAGAAATCATCACATGGCCAATCATCTCGTAGAATGTGAGTAGATAGATATTATAATAAGAATCCTTCGAAGGGAAGTGAAAAGAAAACTTGGTCTCACCTAGATCCCCTATTTCAAAGCCCTCAATCACATAGGGTGTAATATAGAAGAAAGTCTGGTCGCCAAAGTTATAAAAACCATTACAAAATCCATTTTCACTACTAAACAATTCTTCGCGCGTAAGGACTCTCAAAGGGCTTCCACACCTTACATCACAACCTTTATATTCAGCTAATCTCCAGGATCATGCTCGAATGTCCATACTACCCCATACATGGTATCCATTGCTTTACCCCTTCCCATCGGGACACATCCTAAAAATTACCAGGCCATGCCTCCACCTAAAGTGTTTCATGCCTAACTAAGGAACTTTATTGACTTAAAATGCCCCTCAGTTAGGACTTCTCCACTCTAAAGTTAGATGTTTCTCAAACCATTTAACCCTAGGCCAATCCCAACCACCACAAATAAAAAATGAAAATTGGACTCACACTATGAATATCACCAGGAACTCGGTCACATCATCGATAACTATTAAGCCTTAAAGTATGCCATCCAGGACCTCATCGATGTTGGGAGCCTCATTTCTCCAAGTCCTAATGTCACCAGCAACCCCTTTTTATATCATCCTAACCCTAGCACCAATACCCTTTCAAACGCTCCCATCCTAAACATTTATCCCTCCACTCTGTTCGTTCCCATCCATCACAAGCTGAAGATGAGTACACATGCCCCCTTTCAAACATCTACCCCATAGGGCATGCCATCTCCATCCATTAAAATCATCATCGATACTAAGATGATTATAGACCATATGACCTTATTCATAAAATCCGTAAACTTCTTGCAGATTAACCATTACAGTCCAAACCTCCTCTTACTCATGGATTTCATGCTCTCCAAAGATCTAGGACTTATCGCCCCATTCCTAGCAGAGAGCGATCACTTAACTGAATAGGAAGAGATGTACGATGAATCCCTCCATGCAACAGAGCACTTCACCTCTGAAATACCTATTCAGTCCACTGAATGGAAAGGATCCACCTCAGATGCGCCCAAGTTCACACTTTCAGTTACGGAAACTAATGACAGTATCCCCTTTCCCCGTATTACCTGGAGATATAGAGCTCGTCACCAGCTATTATACGATGAGGAAGAAAGGATAAGATCCCACTACATCCAAAAAGATATCGCTTTGGAAGCCAAGTTGAGGTCCAATCTCAGACTTATCAAGTATAATGCCGACCCAAGGCTCCCAAAAGAAAGGTGGAACCGACTCTGTGAGAACCAAAGGACTGTGGTCGCCCAAGTCTTATTCGAGTGAGAATATGAATGAAAACATGGAGTACTTCCCCAAGTATCTCCCCCTGGACCATAAATTACGATTTAACCCTTTGGTATCATCCACATGATACAAATCGAATCTAGAGGTAACATCGACCATTCGCAGCTGATAGGCCCACAATCGACACCTGCCCAGTGAAACACTGCCTTCAACCTACCAGAGCTTATTTAGAGACCTACCATAACCTGTCCTAACCATGCATGCTTTAATTATTTTTTAAAATAAGGGATTACAGATTGCTTCAACAATCTCTTTATCACTAAAGGAAACACATCCAAGGTCCCGAAGATGAATTCACTATCTACCCTTAGGTCTGGGAAATGGTAAAATAATGGGACTACTCTCCAAGGTAAAAATTCAAATTAAATGAGTAAGGACCTATTTACTTCGAGGAACCTAACCTCCGAGACTTCAGATTCAGGATCGGTTACAAAGCTATAGCAGAAGAGATCGACCAACTAGAGCAACACTAACATTGGACCCACCGCATAAAAAAGCAAGGTTACTCACTGGATAGCCTGCAATCCATCTTCTCATACAAAGGACCACCTCTCTAATTTTTCAATAGCAAGGGAAGGATCCAGCATCCAAGAATTGACGTATACTGGATCATCCGAGACACTGGTGTGACGATCCATAGGTAGAAACAAAGATACTATGTGCAATTTCATGGCAGTAAACAACAATCCACCTGAGCTCCCCCCACCTAAAAAAATTCCCATCAATCCCCAAGATGAACTAGATCTACTAGTCTTACATTTAGCTTACGACCTATTTATCTTAGAGATATCTCCTAGTCATACTATTACACCAACACGGGACATGGATATATAAACTCATTCCTAGACCTAACCCATATAGCTAGTATTCTTTAATCACAAGATGTGATGACTTGTCGAGGTCATCCCCCACTAGAAGGACCCCTTGCGGAGGTACTCTTACACGTCCATAATGGAACTTGTTTACCCAATTACCCATGACCATGCCAAAGTGAAATTTAAAATCCTTCAATACGTGATGATTACATTAACTCTCGCTAGGTTTGTCTATGAAATATCATATGGGTACGGAATATACAGAGTATCGATACTATGATGGAGACATCTTTTGCGAAGCCGATAATATCATAAAAAAATTGGATCCATGGGAACCGAAGCCCCCCTTTATAACAGATAGCACTAAAAAATTATCACGAAAGACGCCCATTGACGATTAAGAATACCAAGAAACTGCCTCGAAGGTCGGGACCTTCCATATCCACAGAACCCTCACCAAGGTCACTAAACCAGATAAACAACCAAGTACTAACAACAATTTAGACTGGACGAAATTCATGGGCTCAAATCTAGCACCCTCTGCCATCTACCCAACATTATTGATTGATCTCCGACTACACTTAAAGAAAGATGAATGAGAAATTTGGGCAAAACTCGTACTCACCCCAGGAAAAGAATTCGATTTCCTCACAAAATATGGTCGACACTCTGATCCCCTTAACCCTACTATCAAAGAGGGAGATTCCACCATAATAACCATCATATCCCCTCCACGAGAAAATAATAAAATCCAAGAGCAACTTCGAAAAACCTAAGCTAATATAACTATCTGGGAGTTGCTAGCTACACCCCAAAAACATTAAGCCTCCCTTGCTCGTCTATTATCATAAGCTTATCTACCTACAGATCTAACTCTGATCAAAATATCAGCTACCATCAGCACAATCACCATGTAATAATACATTAGCTTCTCTAATCAGGGCATTCTCCTGTAAGGTCGAATACACCGGCTGGCGTTACACATTACTACTGAGGCTAGCAAACAGATTCTACCCCTAATACAACTGGATAATGGTTCCACCATATGTATTCCCCCTTTTCACTACTATTTTACATAATACACCACCTCGAAATTTACACCATTTTCGACAGCCATCGGGGCTTACTCGTTGGGGAGTCCTAGGGGTCATCATCCTCACCCTCATCACAGGGACAATAAAATGAGATGTCGAGTTCCAAGTAATTAATATCCTAGCAAACTTCAACCTCTTACTCAGGAGGGCCTAGATACACCCGATGGGGGCACTACCCTCATCATTTCACATGAAGATAAGGCTCCCATTTTATGCTGAGTTCATCACCATCTAGGGAGACAATGGTTGGGCCACTGTAACCAGTACAAACATTACCCATATCCTAGACACTCACCATGACATCAACGACATTAGCCTCGGCGATTTTCGAGTTTTCCTACTCGCTCACATGACAGAATAGGTGCTAATTATCCACATTATAGCCACCAGAATCATTCAAAAAATGGGATACATGTCAGGTTTCAGACTAAAAAATAACTAACAAGGAATCCTTGAGGCTACCTCGCTATAGAGCACAGGGGAAATGCTTGTCTTGAGTAAACCTCCAATGGAAAAGCCTTAGAAGATAACCCCAAAGACCCTCATTAAGGGTGGAATGGTCACTTTCGTCTCCAAGAAGATGACTTATCCAATCACAAACACCAAGAGCCCTAGTGGTATGAGACCCAGAAATCCCTAAGCCTCACAATGGAGATCCTCTATGAGGAGGGATTGTACGTGGATTATGGGAAAATCCATATAGTTAACCAGGGAGAACTAAATGTATCATGGGTCACTGCAGAGGACATGAAGACCTCCCAATAAGAACCTGAATGGGGACTGGTCGTATTATTTCCTAACGAGACTATCCTAATAGTTATGTTAAGCTTTTTCCACTCGACCCTGGAAGGATGCTTCCACGATCAATACACTGCCTCGACCAACCAAGACGCCACTACAGAGAAAAGGAGATTTAACAACATCCCTAAACACAATATCTGCCTACGTGTGCCAAACTCCACAACATACGCACCTAAAAAATTACCTTCGGTCGACCCTGAGGATACCCCCAGCGAACCCCCATGGGACTATTAGTGGAACGAGTAAAATCACCAGTTCTTATTGAAATCCATCTCTGAGGAACCTCCTTGCACCAACCTTGTTACGGACTCCGTCAAATACCCTAAAGTTTCCCCAGTGTGAAATCAGTATTGATGTTACAAAGTGCTCAAAGGTAAATCTAAAAGTACCTCATCAAACCCATCTCACCTCATCTCCAACACCAAGGGAAACACAATACTAAAGAATTATACCTCTATCGGACGCACCACAACACCCCTCATACGAACGCCCTTGAGCCTGTCCTGTTAGCTAAAGAGTCCCCCCTTATCTCCTCTCCTAATGTATCCCTTTATAAAGAAGAATTTTCTTCTATCATCAATGTTGTATTTCCTCTTATGGTTGGTATAATAAATTAAGTTTTCCTGCATTTGCTTGTGTATATTACCTGTGATGATAACTAATCCAACGATGGATTGGAAGTTACGACTGATAATGATAACTTTGAGGACTTAAAATAATTAAAACATAACCAAAGTCAAAACAATCATATGTATCCCAACGAGGAAGAAACAATTAAACTTTGGTACTCCTGAAAACTCAAAATAGTTACAAATAGGGTCCTCCTTAGATTCGAATGAACACAAGGAGCTCAAATGTCTCCTTTTCAGATTTGTGGCTATTTTTGCTTGGTCCTAGGCCAAATGCCCGACGTTGACCCTTTTATCATCATGCACGAGATACCCACTCTCCCTAACACCCAACTTGTAAAACAGGGGCTCTACCAGATCATACTGAATGGTCTTAAAAGTTAAGGAGGAAATGAAGAAATAACTCAACATTGTCTTCATTCGAGTAGTGCAGTACCCCACTTGGCAACCAAAATTGTAACAGTACCCAAAACCAATGGCAAAGTTTGAATGTACGCAAACTATAGGGATCTAAATTGGGTCTATCCCAAGGATGATTTACCTCCGCCACACATCGACTTATTGGTAAACAATACGGCCAAAAACGCACTTAAATCCTTTATAAACAGATTCAGATGATATAATTAGATCAAAATGCACCCTAACCATCAGAAAAAGATCGGGTTCATTATGCCCCCGGGGACGTGCTGTTATACAATCATGATCGTAGGTATAAAAAATCCTAGTGAAGCTTACCAGAGAGTAGCAACAACATCCTATATGACCTTATACACAAGAAAGTGTAAGTCTATGTGAACGACATGATAATCAAGTCCAAGGATTTCTAGGGACACTTTTTGATACTCCAAAAATTCTTATAAAGACTACGCCTCTTCAAAATGAGGCTAAACAAGTAGAAATACATCTTCGGAGTCACCAAGGGAAAAATGCTCGTACTCATAGTTAGAGAAGATGGAATTGGGGTAGACCTTGTTAAAGTTAAAGACATGTGGGGAATTTCCCAACGCAGAATACAAAAGTAAGTTCGAGGGTTCTTAGGCCAAGTACAGTTCATAAGCGAGTTCATCAATCAGCTCACCCCCATTTGCAAACCCTTCTAAATACTCAATAAGGACACCCCAAAAGAGTCAAACGTTCAATGCAAAAATGCATTCCTTATAAATTAAGAATACCTCACTCACCTCCCGGTACTAGTACCTCCTTAACTAGGTTGACCTCTTCTACTCTACATGACCATAACTGACACGACTATCCGATCCATGTTAGCATAGTATGTTGAAAGATCCCGAAAAGAATGTCTCATATGATCTCAAATGCACCTCCTTATAAATGGCTTGTGTATCCCTTGTATGGATCAGTCTTAAACTCCAGCACTACATAATGTCCTTTAGCATTGAACTCATCTCGAGAATAGACCCGTAAAGTATCTATTAGAGAAACTCGCTCTCTCCAATAGAATGTCCAAATGTCTTCTCATTCTATCGAAGTTTGAGATCACTCATATCAGAGATCTACAAAAGGACTATCCATCTTCAGCCTCCTTCTGGGACAACCCCTGTCAAATGACGAAGAAAATAAGTTATAATTCCCAGAAGAAGATATTTCTATGCTAAATGATAGAGAAACTTAGGAATTATACTTCAACGGGGCATCCAACAAAAGGGTATTCGTTATAAGAATGATCCGCATATCCCTCGACTTATGATGACTCCCCACAGCTATCAAAATCATATACAAGTGCATTACTAACATGGCCGAGTATGCGGTTTGCATCACAGGTCTCAAAATTTCCCTAAAAATGGGGATCACTGACCTAAAAGCTTACGAGGATTATAACTTTATCATCAGTCAAATATTAGGAAAATGGAATAATCGAGACATGAACTGCAACCATACTATGCCTACTTTAAAAAGTTTGTTACTCTATTCAAACATCTTGAATTAGAATTCTTCCCAAGGGCTAAAATAACTTCATAAATGCACTTGACACTCTAGCCTTTATGATAGACATTCCAGAGGGAACTAAAAAAATCGCATTCACCATAACCATCCAAAACACCCCATTGTCCTGCTTCAAAGTTGAGGCCATCGAAGAAATAATCATGGGACCCACAGTTTGGTACTATGACATTTGGAACTTGATAAAAAAAACGCTACCTGGAGAATGCATCTTACAAGGATCAACTTAAACTTAGATGACTAGAAGCCCAATTCATCGTCTACGGGGGTCAGCTATATAAGAGAGTGTTCAATGAATTACATTTATAATGCATTACGAAGGGCGGAACATCGAAATTAGGCACACCCTATCTAGAAAAATACTCTGTAAGCCACACTACAGTATCACCATTTAGAAAAACTATACAGATTACGTTAAGAGGTACCTTAAGTGATAAATCTACGTAACCTGAAAACATCTTCCTTCTTGAGAGCTATATTGCATGACCTAACCTTAAAATTTCTCCACCTGCGGGATCGACATCATAGGGAAAGTAATTCCCATGGATTCTAAGGGACATAAGTTCATCATAGTTAGCATCGACTATTTCACCAAATTCATCGAGGCTAAATCTTACACAATTATGAATGCTCAGAAAGTGGCCAAATTCATATGGCACAACATCATCTGCCGCTTTGGCATTCCTTATCAAAAAGTATCATATAATGGGTCTCACTTCGAGAAAGAGGTCTATAACCTACTACACGAGTATGGTGTCACCCGTTACAAATCGTCCCCTACCTACCTCGAACCAAAGGAGCGATTGAAGCTTCTAACAAGAATGCCAAAAACATTATTAGTAACATGATCGAAACCTACAACGACTGGTTATACAAACTCACATACGCCCTCTGGAACTATTGTAGTACAAGAAAAACTTCATTACCCTACTTGCTATTTTATGGCATGAAAGTCGTCCTACCCATAGTACTTGAGGTAAACTCGCTAAGGATCATGCTTGAGAGTTAAGTAGCATAAGTTGAATATGTTCAAGCCCATTATGAAGAACTATCTCCTCAACGAGATAAATCTAAAAGCTGCTTACAACAACCAGGGATACCAACAACGCATCGTCCAATCATTCAAAAAATGAGTAAAAAATAACAACATCAAAGAGGGCGACCTCATCCTCAAAGAAAATTTCAAACTGTCCTAGACTCCTGGTGCTACAATTTCACCTAAGTGGGAAGCACCCTACCTCATTACCAAAATAAACTCCGGTGAGGAGACTACCTTAGTTGATCTTGATGGAGTCAAATTTTCCCAACCCTTCAATGTCTACCAATTGAAGAACTTGTTTCCTTAAACTTGCTTAAGGTGAAAAGGATGTAGCTAAAAATAATTCATTGTAATGGCAATGAAAGACTATAAAAGACCATACACATTCCCCAGCGCTACATAAAAAATCCCACTTGAGACACTAACTTTTCTCATGAAGTTAGCTAAAATACTTTGAGACGCCAGCCCCTTTATTTCGAGGGAACTACGAAGAATTGATTCTCCGATATATTTTTATCGCAAACATTCAAACAGACACCTAGCTATCTTTGAATCGAGAATACATAGGCAACCAGAGACATCACCTTGATCCCGGTCCAAATAAACACAAAAAAACTATTTTACAAGAAATTCCTATATATGGTCATTGTGCTCTTACTCTCAAAATAGACTGGCATGATCTAAGTAGGCTAAAAATCAGGTAAAATAAAATAATGCTCCAAAGAATTTTAAAGACTCCATGTGGTCATCGTTATTACCCTAGGCACAAAGGCTAATACTATGAAAAGTAAAAAGAATCATAAAAGGGAGAACACTCAACCCCTATATACTTCTTCCCAAAAAAGAAACACCCATCTCCCTTAAAATACCCTCAAACTAGGACAAATTTTGAGGCAGGCAGATTCACCAAGGGCTCCTTGCTAATACGCAACCTATTTTTGGTAAAAGGATAACGGTCCTATCTCCGAATATACCTCTGAAGTCTCTCTCCCCTCTCCCTTAAAACACCCCGAGGCAGACAAACTCTCTAAGGGATCCTCGCTAAATGACACCCTATTCTCTTGGGAAAAGGACGTTGCCTTTATATCCAAAACCTACCTCGAAATCCCTTGTCGTATCACAGTTAGAGGAAGAAGGAGGACCTCCCTCTATTACTCCTACGCCCATTCAAATAATATGGCTCTCTAGTGAAGAGGATGAATTTGTCTCTCCTCCTCGTATTATTATTATTATTATTATTATTATTATTATTATTATTATTATTATTATTATTATTATTATTATTACTATTATTATTATTACTATTATTATTATTATTATTTGTCATCAATTCAAATAGAAGGGCTTAGGCTCGAGTCTGTCCATAGGTGTGACATGCATATATAAAGAGAAAAATAAAAAAAGGCATATAATACAACTAACCCTTGCAAGGGGAATATCTTTATTTATGTACACGATGCACAAAATGAGAATCCCAATAAAATATGAAAATGTATTGAGGATTACTCGTGTTCCTCCTGAAGGAACATACTATCTACATACATATATCCAAAAACCCCCAAAAGACATCATTTTAGGAGGTTACATCAAATTTAACCTAAAACACCCACCAAAAACCACCCATCAGAGGGCCTCTTCCCCAGACTTCCGCCCTCGTAGATCGGAGCCCTCGTATCTAGCACCTTGAACACTACCTCAAATATAGGTATTGCCAATAGGAGGGGTAAAATCGATCAAGCACTCGGCTAACCTTATAGACAACTTTAAATGATTTTTTGTCACATCTTGGGAAACCTCTGACGTCAATTGTTGCAATGAAAGATGCGCAAATGGCCACCTCACAAGGATCTCTCTCAAATGACCTGCGTTAACCAATACCTTCTGAAAAGTCTATAAAATAAAGAATTCCATAAAACATGGTAAATAAAGTATGGGAGTACTACAAGATACATAAAAAAAATTAAAAAAGTATACATGTCATACAATGGAAGAGTGGGGTCCAGAATCAACACTAGCATCTCGATAGACACACCGGCTGAAAAATGTGCACGTAATGGTCTTCACCCCATGAGACCATAGTAAAGGATGATAGAAACACCGACAGTTGGCAACTACCCACCTTGGGTTAGGAAGAGTTAAACCATACCTAATGATAATAAGATATTATCCTCCTCTATCATTGGAGTGATCGATGCAGATGTAAAAATATGAGCACCCGTAGTGGTACTCCCAGTCATCAATAATGGGAAAGGCATGTCGGGCATCCCAAAGTCTGAGACGCTACCATGGTCCATAATATGTCATAAGATAACAACAAATAAAGATAATAATTATAATTGTCAGATAAAACGCGAGCAAAAATGGAAACTGGGTAAGAGAGATAAAAAAGGAAAGTTGAACTTTCCCAAAATAGCAAGCTGTCGAGCATTAAATAAGCTTTAGGCAACTGAAATGGTTAGCCAATCAGTTAACCATTTCCAACATTTAGCCGATCGGCTAAATAATTCCCTTCCTCCTTTGATCGATCAGTCAACCCCACGTATTTTCCAAAAAACCCACTTTCCTCCCTTGAACTTTCAAACTATCATTTAGCCCTATCCCAAAAAACCACGGGCACGAACCTCGAAAGAGACCCTAAGAAAAAACAACTTTCGAAACTACCTTCATCCGATCGGGTAAAGGCCTCTCCAAAGATAGCTAATCGGCTAAAAAATTTGACAACCAAATCTTATCAAAATATTTTATCAGCCTTTGATAAAAAGTCAATGGCTTAAAAACTATAGTCAATCGGACAAACCCAACTCCCAAACCTCTATGAATAGAGGTACGCACCAACCTTAAAAATGAGCCAAAAACTAACGTTGATTCAGTTTTCCAACTCTCTTAATCTTGAGCATCCAACATACTTGAGCTCATTATGAAAAATTCTGAATGGCTCATTGTTCTAAGAAGTCCTAAAGGTCTCGTACATTCAAAAAGTTTTTTTTAAAAGGGAACACTTGTACTTTCGTGGAGTCGCCCGAAAAAGAGGTTGTACTTCAAAAAAGTCTCCTCAAAATATAAAATTGAGTCAAAACCCATCACAAATTCAGCAAAATTTGGCCTTCCTAGATAAATCTCTACCTGACTGAAAATCACCGAAAATAATGGTTTTCCCCTAAAGAAAAAAGTCGGATTTCGCTGCAAGGGTAAAGAACCTCTGCCCAAATTTCGAGGCAACACCCCGCATTTATATATTGTTATAAACTATACATAATTTTATACTCTCTCTAACTCGACCCTCGTTTAGAGGATCTGGTATGCAATTTACAATATTTATATTTGTTTAAAGCCTGGTTTTAACTCAACTTCTCCACTTGTGTATGAATTGAAATACTTATATAATGTAACAATACAACCCAAATGTCATGATTCCATAATACAAACATAAAACATACCTTTGAAAACATGTTCTTATAAGCGTGACATTAAGTTGCATTCATTGCAAAACTTTGCAGGCCAAAGTCTAAGATTCAGCTACACTCGCCACTTCTATGAGAGAACAAATATAGTCTTTGCACGATACCCTGAATATGTGTTTTCATTCCAATACTTTTCAAACATCTGCATTTGATTAACTTGTTATTTTAACATATAAATATATCAATCCAACACAACAAAAATGATATATTAAAGACTGGACTACATAAATATTGTATTGTTGTAACTTATAAACTCGGTATCCCGTTGCCTAATCTTGTAAATATACCCCAGAGTGAACTATGTCGGCTTTGATCCTAAGCTTTCTTAGGTACGTAGGCACTATACTGCGCTAAACTCGTGGACCCCAAGCCTCATAATACGTCTCTCGGTGTATTATTTCCTAGGAATGCCACCATCTCAAGTCCCAACCCATATATATTATCCAACCCCATTTTATTGGAACTACATTGTCTTTGATCCCAAGTATCCTTGGGTACGTAGGCACTATACCAAGCTTAAATCATGAATTCCAATCCTTACAATACATCTCTTGACTTATTATCTACTAGGCATGCATCTATCCCCAGTCTCCTTGGGTACATAGGTGTAACACTAAGTCCTTCTCGTGAGCTTAATCCTCGATAGTATGTCTCTCGACATATTATTTCACCGCTATGCACCCATCTTTAATCTTTATCCAGTTCAAACGAGATATCAAACTATCTTAAGGTGTGATCTCACAAATATACATATACAAATGCACAAACTCATATACTATCTATACAACCAAACTATGTGGGATTTGATCCTAAGTCCTCTTGGGTACGTAGGGTCAATATAGAGTTCTTTTCATAAAGTCAAGCCTTAACAATATGTCTCAATTTCTATTGTCCCCACATAGATGCATCCATCTATAATCCTTCATATACTGCAGATAAGATATCAAACTATCTCAAGACGGGTCCTGCTAAACACATTCCTACATACAAATGTGCAAACATGTATACACTAATCACCACAGAGATGCACCCATATCTTACCTTTATATCTCTCCTCACAACGCAAATGAAATACCAAACTATCTTAAAATTCGATCTCTCTTGCACAGTTATATACACACGGACGAACACTAGTTATACAAGACGAGTGTTCTCGCACACTTACATACATAATAACAGTCATTCATTATATACTACAAACCATGGAGTCATTCATAAGATATGTAGATGGAATGGTTAAAGTGATGTTTCTTTACCTCTCATTGATACAACTTTCTAACCTAAGCACCTATCTAAAATTTTAAAGGACCCTCATGTTAAGAACTCTAAAAAAATTCTTAATTAACTAAAACGTATTCAACTAAAGTAAAGAACAATAATAATTGTAGAATTAAGGAAGCATAAGTTTGGTGCCTAACACCTTCCCCACTCGTCTGGACCAGCTGCGGACTTTATAACCTGCCTTAGGATTAGCTTGAACCTTTTTTTCATTTTTATATAAAAAGAATTGGCGACTCTAAACACAAACCAAACCCTAATTTTTCGCATGATAGACACATTTACCAAAGGGGCATGCACACAAAACTGGACATGGTGTCAAACTACATCCAGGGGAAAATCACCGAGATCCCAAAACCTCATACTGATAAACCAACCTCGAGGGGACACAACTGATGAGAGACAAGCACTCCCACATCTACCATTGCACCAGAGTTCCCCCCAGGCAAAGCGGCACCACGTGCTCACTCCTGGGGCCGGCAACACTACACATGGGATGGTTGCATGGTTTCCTGGATGAAGTGTTCCTAATTCATATCCCATAATGTATTCAATTCTTATTTTAGTATCAAGTATATTAAAGAAAAGATAGTAAAGTATGTTCTTTATATCAATTGTGTTGTCATCAAACAAAATCCTCTTTGGTTTAAATACACATGATTTTGTGACGCCCCACTATTCTAATAACGGCTAAAAAATCCCCTTTAAAATAAAATAGGAATCTTAGTCTGGTTCATTCTTAGCATCACTGTTGAAAATCAATTTAATGACTAATTATCTATTGAGCCTAGTGTCAAATGTTAAAAATCAATAACTTACCGTATTAAAAAATCCAATTATCTAAATCACCAATCTAACATGTAAATAGACGTAACCAATTTCACTAAACATTCACCACATGAATAGACTATATTGACGACATGAAATAAATTAATTAACCAAATAACTCTCAGTAAAACAAGATACAACAATCTACTAATAAGGTAGATAAAGTGAAGTCTGAAAAATATAAGAACTGCCAAACGGGCGACATGCCCAATATATAACCTGAAGTAAACATCTTATCTTGATAACAATGATATAAGTATCTAATCAATCCCTGCAGGCATCCACGGTTACTACAACATCGTCTGACTGGAAGGATAGCTAAGCCCAGCGCCCCTATGGCTGAGCACCTAAAAAGTTTTGAAAAAGGATTTTTGATACGGGTCAAATACCAAAACCATTTGAAAATATCTTACAAGTATTTAAAATGAAATAATGAAAATGCAGAAGAATTGAAACTCTTAGTTGGTGTCGCACACACATGAGAATATCATCACGCCTCATCTACAATGCGTACTTAATGCATGTATTTTAATTCCCTAGTTATGATACCCCTACTAACTAGTATAATCACTTAACTTAATCCCACACGCTAATTCTCTAGCCCAACTTCACATATTTTACTTTTCTTGCTTTCTCCTTTATCACGTAAGCTATATCACTATATCATTATAATTCTACATTATAATCTTATAGTTACACAATTTAAATGACCGTACACTAGTTATAATTTTAATGTTCACACATTCATTTTATCACGCATATACATAAAACATTCTTTTATACGTATGTTCATAGCATCCTCGAGGTGTCCTCCCAGATGCAATCTTTATTTTGCTATCTGGCTCTAAGTACATCATGTACCACTCCTGGGCTACTGGGTCAGAATCTCACCACTGAACCCCAATTGTAAACACATAAACTAGAGGTGGTCTTACATATACATCTGTGGGTCATAACCATACCACATTTCCCCACCAGACTCTAAACTCACATACAATGGTCATGCAACAGTCCAATGACCTTAAAAATCGACCCAACACTTGTTGGTCATGCCAGGGTGGGTCGCTCACTACGCACAACCTCCAATGATAGCATACCTAAAGTAGGTATGTTCAAATATATCAGTCACACAAAGATATATCTATATATACATACTATCACGCTTGATACATATACCTATAACCAGCTAATAATGCATATAATGCTTGTTGCACTAGCCCATAAATCCCAATTCTTACCTGACTCCTAATTTATATAATATTCATGTACTTATATTAATTCAAAAATCTCATGTTTTTTCCACCAAACTATTCTACTAAAACCCGTAGCCTAACACTTTTTGAAATCCCAACCCGATTTCATAACTTGTAATCCAAGTATTATTCACCCTAATTCACCCGTAAACTCATACCTGAATTTGCTTCCTGTCCAATCTAAGGTAGATTATAATCACTCCTATACATCAAAATGATCCAGTATGTTTCCCCCAAATTCAAATTTCCATAGGAAATCCAAATCCAAAACCACCAGTTTAAAATTTTGGTATCGCGCACCAATTATTAGAAAATTCATAACTAATTAAAAAATCATAAAAGTACAAAACTAAAGATAACTCCTTCATAATTTGATTCAAAAAAACATCATCCAACTTTCAAAAGTGAATCGGTTCGCTTGCTGACCAAACCGGTTCGATTTGTAAAACGATTTGCTCCCCCATCGAACCGGTTCGATTTGCTGGGCTGCTAAGGAGAACTTTTGAAGGTAGTTTCCCTTTTTCCTTCAACCTTAGGTATTATAACTTTCACCCAAACCCAAAATATGAGTACTACATCAATCCCAAATATAAATATAAAATTTTTACATCTGATTCAACTCGAAAAACATCAAATTCATCGGATTATCAATTTGTATCAAGAATTGTGCATAGTTTCAAACCCTAAATCAAGATTTCATCCTATATTGTTTAAATCATTCGACATTGAATCTTTATCATTACATTCACATCAAATTTAACATATAATCATAATGAAAGTTCCCTTGGATGATTTCATTAGTCAAATCCCCATTTTTATATGTTTCTCCAACCTAAAATTTGTGTTCTAACACCAATTTATTCATGAACTATTGAAACCACATTAATAATTAAAGAAAGATAAACTCATCAAATTTTAACTCATAAAGATTCTAAATTCTTAGATAAAAAATAAATAAATAAATATTCTAAATTCTTCCATTTTGATCACCTTTACGTAGATATCTTGTGCATAGAATGTTCTGATTCTCCTCCGAGATCATTCCTCTTCACTTTCTCTTGATTTTCCCTTATCTTTTCTCTCCTCCCTCAAACGCTAAGTCTTTTGGATGGTGGAATGGTTGACCAATACATTTAAATTCCCTATATATAACCTTAAACCTCATTAAATTCCCAAATTAGGATCGACCTCATGTGTAAAATTACCTGAATTCCCTTAAACGGACCCTATTTAGCGTAAAAAGTCCCCAGAACTCAATTACAACCCCCGGGTACCTAATTCTGACTATCTTGACCCTTTCCAGATCATTGGTGCACCATCTGAGTTATAAAAAATCAATTTTCCATCTCATTACCAACACGGCCCTAACCGCGCGTCCCGAATGAGATACGGTCAAACCCGTCAATTTTTACTCACGATGTAATTAGGGCTATGTTTTTTTTTGGAACATTTCAATTTTTCTAATATCTGATCAAATATTTTTCGATTTCGGAATGTATATAGGGTTTTTGGATTTCCAATTTTTTGATTTTCGATCTTTTCGAATTAAATTAGATAGGAAATTGGAACTGTGTTTTAAATTGGAAAGGAAATTGGAACTATGTTTTAAATTAGCATGTTTTCATTTACTTATCACACAAGTAAATACAAATACACATAAATATTAATCCTTATAATCTCCAATTAACATTTATTCAATTCACTTTATTTTTTAGATTAATTAAAGTATGTGCACACGTGTAATTTAAAATACTTTAAAAATACGGGGTGTTACATACTTGCCCTAACAATGGAATTTCGTCCCCAAAATTCGGATATACATAGTACCAAGAGCTCCGAATACCTATCTCGCGTGGAATCCTCACTTTCCTAAATCAAATCAAGAAAAAATATTGTGAGGCCCCCACTATACATTCACTAACGGTACCATCTTGATTGAAGTCCTACTCATTACGGCCCCCAAAATAATGACAAGTATCTTCAAATCATTTCATGCCAGTATAGTACGTCATTCCTAAGGTCTTTTATTGATGACGACACATGAAACACATGGGTGAACCGATTGTAAATAATCCAGTAAGACAGGCATATACACTACTACCTCTATCATCTTAATAATGAGGAAAGGCCCCACATCCCTAGATGCTAACCTCCCTTATTCCCGAACTGCATCACTTCCTTCATGTGATACACCCCTAATAACACTTGAACACTCACTTAAGCCTTCATAAATCTTTGGTTCGTAATGAAGTAACTCCTATAATCCCCCTAAACTATACAAAAATAACCCATAATTAATTGAATCCTCATTGATGTACCCTGAACCACGTCCGACCCGAGAAATTTGTTATCCCCCACATCTAACTAACCAAATGGCGTAAAATAAGGCCTCCCATACAAAGCCTCAAAGGGTACATACCAATCGTAAACTGGTACGAGTTATTACACGTAACTATACCAATGGTAATTACTCCTCCCAATTATCCTAAAAATCCATAATACGCATCCCTAGCAAATCTTCAAACATCTTAGTCACCCCTCACATTTAAACATCGATTTATGACTTATACGCCTTGCTCACATGAAACTCCATCCCCTTTACCTCCTGATAACCCTACTAGAGGTGGGATATAAGGATCTTATCTTGATCCACAATAAAGTTGGGACCACCTCATGCCATCTCATTCTCTCTTTATAATAAAATATCAGGCACATTACCCAATTGTGTAACTCACCCAAATTAGTAATAACTGCTCCATATCTGTCAATCGATCCCCAAAACCCAAAAGAAATATTGACCTATACACGATGTTGGTGACCCAAAAATGAACTTTATCTGTCTACTCATCCATTTAAACACTGGAATCGCCAAGTATTGCAAAACTGTAGTTAATCGTCCAGGACCAACCTTTTTTCATCCAACTAGTGGTGCAAATGGAGACAAACTTCGCTATGTCTCACTCCACACCAACCCACACGTCCTGTATCCCACATTATGTCACATATCTTACTCCCCCTCCTGGGTATACCAAAAATCGTGACCCAGGCGACTGCTCCAAAACTGCACACTTCTAGGGTCCTTATCGTCTGGTAAAATCGGCATTCTATTTATGTGGAAGTAACCCTCAGAATTTGATTGCGTACGACTCCGCTCTAATTTTCAAAACTATTGGATCCTTCATTGGAAAGAGAGATCCATTGCATGTGTCTTCAAAGTCCTTTAACCCATCTCGGGTGTGATAGTTCTCCTTGCTTTATATATCCAAACTATCTTCTTCCTCTAACAAAGTTCAGTCCATATTAGTATTTCAACCCTTCTGCTAACTTCCCTATAGGCATACGGCTTAACACATTTATTTCCACATTCCATTATCTCAAACGATACTGAATTATGAACTAATTAGGGCACCCATACACCCTTTTCCCCATGCATGTCTGCACATATATCACAGACATAACACACATAGACACACACACACATATATATATATAAATGGACCCCGCATGACTATTTTGTAAAGGTAGGCTCTCTTACCCTACTAATCGCTTCTCAATTCTTCTCAAGATTTCCCCACTTATCAACTAGTAGCACAAACGTTACACAGTGCTTTCTACGTAACATTACCTGGCTCTGTTGGCCTTAGATCATATAATATCTCTCATCTCAAAGTGTTATCTACATACACATGTAATAACTAACGTACTAAATAAATGCCCTAATGCGCAATACGTTTCCCAACTCTCGACGCTTACTAAGGTTATTGCATGGGACATCTCACAAGAGAAATCCAAATAATGAATCGCCCGATACACTTCCAATTCACTTTTTCGGTTATCGAGATTCGTAGGCCCAAATCACATTAGTGAGTCACTCAAAAATCCTATCCCCCAAAGTCATTAAATCAGGTTCCCATCTCCCACATCTTTAAAGGAGCAATTCAATACGGAGCTCGTACTATCACTAAGTCCCCCAGCGTTAAGTCAGTAACGAGATCAATCTCTCGACATGGAAACAACCCCCGATATCCTCTAAATCACAACAGTAAAGTCCCTATTGATACTCTCTGAAGTCGAAAGAAACAAAAAATCATACTCTCTGAAGTCTCCTCTCTAATATAATATAAACTCGGGTTCGACCCTCTATTAGGACGAGACATCGAAAAAGCAACACATCATGCCCTAGAATAGTGAACACGATAGCATGACTATAATAGTCCACCATCGCTCAAACCGTTGCTAACCAGTCCATACCTAGGATAATTTCATTCTTGCACCTCTTTAAAACGATCAGATCCACTAAAACATATCCTCCTGGTGTCCACACACTCTCCCCTACAAATAGAACTAAAGAGAGACCCTCTACCCAACGATAAATATATACTCATAATATTAATACTAATGCTACATACACAAAACTTTGAGTTCAGCTAGTAAAGATTGCTAACTCAGGCCACATGGGAGAAAGGCCTCTTTCAGGACTACGGGCTCAAGGATTCCTTTCTGACATCATCCTATCCCTTTTTCCAGGTGTGAAGTGCATTTTCTTAAACATTTGAATCACATTAACATTGCCATGAGGGTTTTATTCTAGACAGACTCAGTCTTTGAAGTTGCCCCCTATTAGGAGGGGGAGCGAATCAATTTTAAAATCGAAGAGGATCATGTCATTAGTCCCATATTAAATCTCCAATAGTGGGTTATGGTGATGGCACTGTATGTACTGTCTTCTCCCCCCCCAAAAAAAAAAAATGGTGATAACCTAGCCCTTGGCCAAGAACTTGAGTTTTTGATGGAGAGAAGAGGATACTCCTTGGATGTTGTGCATCCAAGTGCGACCAAGGAGTAGGCTGAAGCAAGAAGTAATGTCAGTGACTTGGAACTACGTCAGAGGGTTAATAGGGTCGTCCCCTAGTGGGAGTTTTATGGAACCCATTACTTCTCGATGATTTTTATCATAGGAATGCACGATAGCAGAGGTTGGAGTGAGATCATTGACTTTCAATCCCAAATAGTTAAAGGTTCTGAGTGAACAGACATTAACAACAGATCCATTGTCGATAAGTGATAGTGGGACTATCTTTCCCAAGACTTCAATGGAGATGTTGAGAGCATAATTGTGATCAAGGTCAAACTTTGGTATTTCTTCTTCAAAAAAAGGAGAGGAGTCTGTAAGAGGTTAATGATTTTTCCAAATTTATAGCTTTTTTAGGAGTATTAGAAGGAAAAACTTGGGTCCGATGAGGAGCTTTATCAAGGCATTCCAGTATAGCTAAGAGGACATGAAGAGTCCCCATAGGATTATATTGGCTTGGGTATTTTTGAGCTGATAGAGGACTTTACTTTCCTCAATGGTCAATTCTGGCATTAGAACTTCTTCGGCCACTCCCTTTCCTTTGATTGTTTTGATTGCATGAGGAATCGAATCATTATAGTACCTCCTTGATCCATTCATGCATTTCACGTAGGTGGGGAAGAAAAAGAACCCCGTGGGTTCATCTATCTTGGGCTAAACGGAAACTTTATTAATCTCTCTAAATCCTTAAAGAAAATTATTCCACACAAACTCTAAGAGTTGGTTCAACACAGCAGGTAGTTCCATGCCTCCTCCCTTAGACCGGGTGTGGACGAAAATTTTGGTCCTTGTAAGGAGTGACAATCCGTGATTAGCAAGACATGTAGGGTGCAAGAGGAAGGATGGGCAAACCTTAAGAGGTTTAAGTAAGACTGTGGGAATGATGGGTGCTTTATTGGGCACGATTTGAGCAGATGGATCAAACTTTGGGTCACTTTCTAGGAATACGAAATTTATCCTAGTTCCATGTGTTGGAAGTGGTTTGTGAGTGGTATTGGGTTTAGGATTAGCTTATGGGTTAATGATACCCCAGTCAACCAGGCCTTGGATCACATTTTAAAGTGGAAGCACTGGTCGGTGGTATGACTTGCAAATTACTGAAAGTCATAGTGGGAATCAGATTTGAAGTTTTTAGGGATTGTATTTGGAAATGGTTGAGGTTCCAATGGTTTGAGGATATTTTGTCTTAACAAGGCCTGGTAAACTTTGGAGAAGGGAACACGAGGTTAATTTATTCTTTCCTGGTAGGATTGCGATGACTTTCATGTGCCCAAGAGGTAGCGGATTGGGAAATATTATTGATGGTTGAGACTGTAGCACCAGTAAGCTTCTCAAACTTTCGAGGGTGAACTATCTAGTCAGCTTCCTTGGTTCAAATTCCACTTTGGTAACACTTTTTTAATTTTCACACTAGCCTCTCGGAGGGATCGAAAGTGAGGGTAATATTGTCCTCCCATGGATGCTCATGTATTAGGCAAGAAGTTCTTCTTCACAATACTAACTTATTCCTCCTCGAATGGTATGTTGGTCATAGTAACACCTTTCTCTCTCCACCTTCTAATAAAGCTACTGACTAATTCCCCAGGGTTCAACTTGAGCAGCTCTAGATCTCGGCATGTGACCTCCTAATCTTCGTTGTACTTGGACTTAGACATGAATTCTCAGGACACATCTTCCCAACTACAAATTTTAGATTTTTCAAGATAAAACTATCGAAGGGCACTTTTTTCGAGTTCTGCTGAAACATTTGGGCCATTATCTCTTCAGAGACACCAAGAAGGGTCATGGATCAATGATATCTTTGAAGGTGTATAATTGGTGGCCCACTAACACCAAGCATATCGATGTCTGGCATCTTGAATTTCTCTGGCACTCTAGCTTTGGGATATGAAGACATGTGAGATTTGTGAGTGCTTTTAGCACTCACAAATGACCTTTATAACTGCTATTTACCGTCAAAATTTAGGGGGTGACAAAAGAAAGTTTGTAACTCCTAACAGCAGTCACAAATTTTTATAACCCCTATGGGGTTATGACTGGTGACCCCAATTTGTAACTGTTATTTGTAACTGCTATCAGTAGTTAGGAATATTAGATTCGTAACTGCTGACAGCAGTCACGAATATTAGATTTGTAACTGCTGATAGCAGTTACGAATCTTATATTTGTGATTGCTGACAGCAGTTATGAATCTAATATTCCTAACTGTTGTTAGCAGTTACAAAATTGATAGTAGTGACAAATTTGTGACTGATATTAGCAGTTACAAAATTGAATTTGTTAAATGTGGTAAGAGCTATTACAAATATTTTTATATTTTCACAAAATAATGAAATAATGAAAGTAAAATAAATATCATGATAACAAGTCTAAAAATTTTGACAACATTTCATTTTTATTTCTCATATTCCAAATATCCAGTACACATAAAACTTGTTTAAACTTAATTTAACATCAAACAACCCCTTCGTGGGCGCCAAGTACAAAATGAACATAGAATAAAAAAAAACTAAAAAAAATAACGACACGACACTTCGACAACATGAAATGTCATGAACATGTAACAAATCATTCTAAACCTAGACCAGTGGTCACCACGCGGTGGATACGCTTCATGAAGTATAGGTATATCAACCATAGAGGGTATTGATGCGGTGACATCCTCCCTCATGTACTCGGAGTATGCCTATTGAGCAAGTTCAATGGACTCAATTTTTTTTAATGCGGCACCTCGGTATCCATTGACTTGTGCTTGTGTTGCTTGCCACGAAGTGTAAACACTTGGATTTAGGCCTTTTAATACTACGTATGTCGGATATGCCATGTGTATGTCTGCAAATAATAAAATGTAACTGTGTTAGTTACACTAGTAGTAACCGTAGTCAATGGTAAATAATAGACCAAAAGTTCAGAAAAAGAGGAATAGAAGAGCAGCTATGGTAGACATAGGAATTGAAGAGACACTATGGTATATAGTGGTTTAAGAGCAGCTATAACAATTAAAAAGTATTATTGACCAGGGATTAGTATGGAAATCTCACGAATTAAAAAGCTAATGGTCTTTTTCTAAAAGAAGCTAAAATGTATAAAAAGGTTAAGTTTCTAATTATGAGTGTCCTATGACCACTCAAACTTAATACTATATTACTTAAAAATGATATTCAATATATATATGTGTGAATGTATATGTAAAAACCTATTTTTATATACCTGCTAACCTGCTTCAATGGTGTTAAGGTCTCCAAATGAACGAGAGCTCGTCAATAAGTTCAAAATTCATACAAGAGCTCGTCCATAAGATCGAAATTCATAGTGTTGTCCGCAAGTGTTCCTAACGTGGTATTAGGCATAGAGGCACCGTTATCCATCACGAACTTTCTCATGTGTCCAATCATAAAGCCTATATAGTTCAAAACTGGAAAAAAAATCACAACCCAGAACAGAGAAGAAGCGCAAATATAAAGAACAAAAATAGGAACTTCCAGAAAGGATCACTTTCTCCGGCCTTCAAACTCTGAATCAACCCAAGTCGCGCAAACATCGCCAATAAAAATTTCTTTCTAACTGCAATCAAAAATGCATCTCAGAGAAAAGAAACATAAAACCAGTTCATACAAAACTATTACCACACGCACACACTCCCTACCTGTGAATGAATGAATCATATCTGTGAATGAATGAATCAATGAATCAAGTATGTGAATCAATTATCATATCTGTTTTTGAGGTTTCTTCCAGCAGTTAAATACATTCTGAATTTGAGTTTTTTTTTTATAAATGATCAAATGATTTAGACATGTTATAAAGATGCCTTCAAACACTACTCCAATAGAAGCTGTTTTAAAGATAACATAGTAAATGTGCAAAAAAGATAGCATATTTAATACACCAATCTTATATCCAAGTGAACTATGACATGCATTGATATCATTCCATTTTTTCTTTCCCGCCTTCTGTCTTTTCTCTCATTCCTCTCTAGATTGAGGCAATAGTTATCTCACGAGTCAAAACTCAAGCATTGGGAAGAAGTGTTACCTGTGCAACCAACTTTTGAAGTCTTTAAGTTGTCATCTTCATCTCCATCCTTTGCATCAACTCCCATTTTTTTTTGTTAGACATCAACATCATCATCAGTTTGAAAATCACCTGCTCAATAATCCATCAAGCTTATCAAGCATCTTAGCATACAAATCATGCTAAAATTAATAACTTGCATAAAAAATGAAGAAACCAAATGAATGAACAAAAATAACATAAAAGTAATGAGATAAGACATAACTGTGCTGAACTGAATTGTTGCACGCTTTAATCAATAAGGTTTCCATTCCAACAAATGAAGAATTATAAATTTATCAACTGTGCGTCAGAATTTCATCGCTGCGCACCTTAATTAATATAGTAATGAGATAAGAGAGAACTTTACGGTAATACATGTCAGACTCAAAAGACATTTATCAGATCTCCGTTCCAACAATTGAAGAATTAAAAAAAATTCCCTCTCCATTCCAACAAATGATGAGTGATGACAGATTATATTGAACTTTTTATATCGGAAGAGACTTTGTGGAGTGAACCCCAAGTCCGGAATTTCAAAAAAATGTGTATGTCTATATATATTATCATAAATCAATGTATTCGAGCCTTCGAGTAGACTTATCCCGAGGGCAGTTGTGACCCTATGAGCCGAATGGTTAGGACCCAACTAAAAAGATGTCCCCACAAGGGTGTCTGCAATTGCAGATGATCCCAAAGCTATACATGAGATAATTTCGAAGACTAAAAGAATCTTGAACTTCACTCACGATTTAACAATCTCAGTGATATCAAATCAAAGGTCAAGGCCATTCCCAATGCCATCCAACACGGCACAAAGATGATAAGTTACTGTGTTTTAGATAAATGTTTTGAATTGCAACTGTTAGCATCAAATTGAGAAAAATGTAAAACTATATATCTGAAAATGCTCTAACAACAAAAGTGAATATGGCAGTAAATCGAAAGGGTTGATCATTACAACATTTGGACTTATAATTAACATAATAATTGTGATCCGATTTATGACTTACTGTGATGATCTAAGCCTTCATATAACTCAACATAATTCATTGCCAAACGCAGCCTTTTTTGAGAAGTTGGAGAAATTGCATGAAAAGTAAGACTTAATTATAAATAACTCCATATAATAAAAGTAAAGCCAAATCCACATCAAATAGAAAAATCAAATAACTTTCTTGTTGAAGGGAGCCTTTCAGGAGGTTGCCACAGCTCCACATCATCACAGTTCTTTGCCTTCGATGTTATAAGCTCACTTGAAATATCACAATGATGTCTCCCACTGGAGGAATTTCTTTATGCATTAGAAGTGACAGACGCTTGAGGTTGCTTTTTATCATTTGTGGGAGAAACATTCTCCAACACAACCAACTCATTATCGAGATTCAAGCAATTTCTCAATGCATCAGCAATGGTAAAAATCAAATGATCGTGAAAGAATGCGTTTTGTATATAAACTGATCACAGAAAAGAGAACACTGGATCTGAACATTAATTCACAGGGTAGGAGTCCTCGTGTTCTTAGAAACAACAGGTAATTACGAGTTTTATAACATAACTTATATAACAGTTATGTTATATAACTTATATAACATAACTGTTATGAGTTTTATAACTTATATAATAGTTATGTTATATAAATTTACGGAGTTATGTTATGTAACTTATATAACCTAGTAATGTTAAATAGAGAGACTAGTATATTTTAGTTATTCTCTTATGAGTTACGAACTAAGTCAAATACGTATTTGTTTTAACAAGTAGAATGAATACTTTAATGGGAAAAGAGGCAAAGAAATCACGTGTTGTTTCAACGAATAAGGTTTGGGGAGTTAACTCTTTATCTTTGAGATATACCAATAATCTTGATCACCAATCACACAGTGGGTCCAACTGGAAACAAGCATCAAAGTCTCAAAAGTACGAGTTCTCATCAGAATTACACACTACATTAAAGTCGCCTGCTACTAGAAGTTGCATTTTTATGAAAGAATTAGAGCAATCCTTAATGTTTGGTAAAAAAATTAAGGACTGCTCAGATTCAGTTCATACAATTCAGTTAATGAAGATTCATGCTGATATAATTCAGTTCATATTCCAAGCAGTGATGCATACATTTAATTTAGTTATTATAGTTCAAAATTCATGCTGATAGGGTTATTTCTTATAAACCTCTCATACATATGAATTAAGCTACATGTGTATATGGAATTTAAGGACAGCCGACCCAAAATAACTGGGAAAAGGTTTTGTTGAGTTGAGTTAAGTTGAGTTATAATTTCACCTTAAATTAAATTCAGCTATAACCAATATCTTGATTAATGCCCTTTTCCTTATAAAAATGTTTTCAGTAGTCAACACCAACAAAAAAAACTATAAATATGTGTGTTTTGCAAATATAGACATAACATTAGGCGTTAATTATATGGGGAAAAGGAAGGGGTCGGCCCAAAGGAATTAAAATCCAACTCACTTTGTAGCCAACAGTGAAATACTCTTTGTGCTCAACAACTCCAATCAACTGGATTGCATCGTATCCAGCTTCTTTTACATGGGAGAAGACCTATCATGACAGAAATAAAATAATTGATAGTACTAATCACAAAATGGAGAAAGCTGGGAAAATAAAATAAAAATTCAAACAGAGTAAAAGGATATTGACATAACATCAGTTGTATATTGACTATATGACAATAATATATAAGAAAAGAATATGTAACAAACTGTCAAATAATAAAAGCAGGTGAGTCTATCGAACATAAAGCAAGATTTTATCCTAAAATAACATGAAAAAATTAAGTGATTATTGACTTTCAAAAGAAAATGCTAGGCAACCTGGAAGCACGTAAGTAACCCAAGGAGGGACCCGTTCCAAAGGCCCACTAGGAGTGTTGAAATATACCCTGTATTTGCTTCCATGAGGAATACTAAGAGTATACTTTTTCAACCAAGCTTTCCTTCCTTTACGAGTCTCCTACCAATACGCAATTGGAGGTTTTTTAGTACGAAATTTTGCCCGCAACACTGGATTGTCTATGACATTAAAAATGTCATATTCCTTTCTGTTGTCAATCACATCGTGTGGAGGTAAGTTGCTCGATGGATCATCTTTATGTTGCTCTTTTCATGATTCATATCGTGTCTCGGTATCAGGCATTTCTTCCAATTCCTCTTCAGTTTGAGGCCCATTTGGCCCAAATATTTTCTCGTACAACTTAGCGGCAACTTTATAACGTGATTTTATATAGCGATTATTCCCGGGTTCCCAATATTCGTCACTTGCTTTCTGAAAAACTTCTTCAATGGTGACTCCTCTGTCACCTTTATCATAAACATCCACATAGTTGTACTGAGTAGACTTCATCTAACTCTTCTCCCTCCCTCAATTTATCTTATAGAATGATAAACCAATATCCATAATCATCGTGGCCAAAATGACCCTCTCTTGCACTGTCTTGGTGACCAATCATTAAAATCTCCAACAAGTGCACAGTACCGAGCACCTTATTACAACATGCGCATTGACAAATGAATCACGAAGGAGAAGGAACAAATGAAAATAGAAAATAGATTAAATCTACTAGGGAAAATGAACATGACAATGGAAACGTTGATTGCAATAAGGTCAATTCTTGGTTTAAGAATTAGGAGACGTCACAACTATTCGATGCAATTTATATTCCAACAAAGCAACAAAGAAAATTTTGGGCGTGTAGTTTATTTGCAATTTTATAGGGAGAAATAATCAGCTAGTGATTGTGTTAGATAACTTGGATATTTTAATGAATTCCAGTGATTCTCATCCAAAAATTTTAAAATAAGATGAAGTTTAAAAGATGTCACTAGTTGGCTGGTTAGTGACTATCATTAATCCACTCGATGTTGCACGTTGCGGTGCATACCCAATATTTCATATCTGGAAAAACCAAGTGCTTATTGGCGGCTTGGTTGGCAATATGCTTGTCAGTGAGAGCAGGGCCAATAATTGTGTTGACATTCCCAACTCAAAGCATGATTTCTCGATGGTGGTTCCAATTCAGGGAAATGTTTGACTCATAAATTTTTGTGTAGGCCCTGAAGCTAGAATGGACTTTGAGATATTAATTTACATGTTTCGTTAGTAATATTCCAGTTCTATAAAGATTATTCATTTTCCTAAACACTGAAAAATATTTGAAATGTTAAAAGAGGAGGAAAATACATACTCCTTAAAACTGAAATAATACAAATAGACGCAGGCGACTTCAACAGTTCAATCTAAAATTAGATAAGTTACATGTGAAGTCATATTATTTAAAGCTCCCATATTTATATAGTTAAATTAGATTAGATTAGATAAAAGGGAAAAGCATAATAGTTACCTTCAATATAAGAGGTAGAAGGAAAAGGTGAATCCATTTGAGGCTTAGAAGCAAGACTCATCCGAGTTGAAGACATATACATTAGTTGGTGATCTGAACCAATTATCTTTCAACTCGTTGAGAAACATGAGAAGCCTCAATAGAAATGATTTGATTGATCGAAGCCTGAGAATATTGCACAATCTGGTTAAAACAAGAATTATTTTGTTTAGGAATATAATATGGTGGATATCCATAAATTTTATAAAATAATCAACTCTATAGCCAATATAACCATAATGATTATAAGTAGGTATCTCTTTCTTTGGAGACTTCATTCCTGATTGATTAGAATGTGATCTAACAACCTCATTCCTAACACAAAACACCATAGAATCGTCAAGGGAAGCATAATTCATGTTCAGACTGATTTCTTATTGCTTTCCTTCTTGAGACATCACATATTCCATTTGAATATCATTATCTAAAGCCTTACTACCGCCATAAGTTCATTTACCACACGAAAAAGGAATGTATTTGCCAAGTTCATCCCAAATCGCTTTTAATTATGCGTAATATGCACTCACAGAATTCTGACTTTGAGCGACACTCATCAAATCTCGTCGATTATGCAATTAAAAGTAAAGCCAATTACGCAATTATTTAGAGGGTGAGTAAACTAACCAAATTGTAAGAAATATAACAACTGATACAAAAAATTGAGCTCACCGTCATAAATCTAATATACATTTAAAATGATCTCGACATCATCAAGCACCAATTGTGTTTAAAATAATAGCATTTAAAATGAGACACATTCAACTGAGCATATAAAATTAACATAACTAAGCACTAATTATGTCAAAGCGTATAACAATTACTTACATTCCATTCATGAAACTACAGCTTAAGGACCCGAATTGAAGAGGAAGTGACCTAGATGCATATTCCAATAAGTATTATATGGGGAGGAAAATATTTCAAGTTCTTCACCACTAGGTTTTTTCATCATCTTATCACTTTCAAGATTCTTTGTCACTTCCTTCTTATGTTCTGGATTTTTGAATAAGAATTAATCTTCTTTGTGCCCGATAAGAAACCAATTTCCTCATCCGTCAGCACATGATTAACTAATATTGCATCGAAAAAGCAGAGAAATATGGATATAATAACAGAGAAAGATGGAAAAAGTTAAGAAAGTACAACAACAGAGTAGCAAAATCAAATTTTAACCATATTTTAGATAATGTTATTGCTAAAACCTACCTAGTTGTAAGAAAATATATCATACACAAACTACTCCATACACAAACAAAAAAGTGTTTTGTACAATTCAAATGAGTGAGTGTTTATCTGTATCACACAAACATATGTCTCAACCATATCCACAACCTTGCACTCTTAATACTTATAACATAATCATATGTCTCGGTCATATTCAGAACTTACAATCTAAACACTTTCTCAAGTAGTAAAAGAAGAACATCTACAGATTTACACACAAATAACTACATAATTATGCACACCTGACTACAGATTTATACGGACATCTAACCTTTATAGACGACTATACACACATGACTACAAATTTGCATATTTATACACACATAACTATAAATTTGCATATTTATACGCACATTACTAAAAAATTTCACACACATAACTATATATTTGCACACACATCCAACATTTATATATAGAGAGAGCCCTAGGTTTGCGATTGGACATTATACCTGTCTAAGAAGACGCGAAAACGTAGACCTAGGTTTGCAATTGATCCAAATATACCTGTTGAAATTGTAAGAGATAAAAAAACAAAAATAGAGATTAGAAAAATGAGATGAAGTTTGCACTATTAGTAGGTGATAAAAAAACCTGAATCGAAAATTTTACTGTTCGTAGATGCATTCAAATGAAACAAAAACATAGATTAGAAAAATGAGGCCTCGTATATAGTTGAAGGTTGAAATTTTTTATGATCACACTCCCAAAGGCTCTCCAAACACATTAAAGTTTCCCATATACATTAGGATATATAACAATACAACAATAAAAGGTCATCTAATTATGTTGCTTGCACATGACATAAGTATCTGGAGTCTATTGAAATTCATATACTAAATTAATACCATAAGTGTTTATTTAGAAGAAAAATTAGAAACGAGAATTGTATTTTCAGTTAAAATGTCTAGTTTTTTAGTTTTTCATCAATCATCTGAGCTACTTTTACAAACTGTCCACATTAAAGAAAATTGGGAGAAAAAGAATAATGAAACAATAAATACAAGTCATGTGACTAATAGGTTATATATATACGTAAAAACATAATTCTTATCGTTTTGTGTTAGGTCGTGTCGGGTCGTGTTCTTGTCAAAATAACCCTTGTCATGTTGTGTCGTGCCGTTCGAAACCTGACCCAAAAACAGGAATTGTAACACCTAATATAAATTTAACCCACATATGTCTAAACTAATTATGAATTATAGAAAAATGCAAATTAAACATTCATACACATATTACACTCACTTGGCCCGTATTATTTAACAATAAACCAAAACCCCTAAACTACACCAACCAAAAAACCCTAAATCATCATTAGATGGGATATTTTTCATGGAATTGAAGCAATTGGGTAAATCAACCTAGAAAAATCCTAAACCTTTTGTTCCATTCATTTCCAAATGAGTGCATTCATTCAGTAAAACATAAACATAAACATAATACTATGTTCTTCGTGTTCTTCACAATGATTTCCATAAACATAAACTCAGAGAAATTTTACGTTCTTCACAAAGATTCATTCAGTAAAACATAAACATTGTTCTTCACAACGTTATTCGCAACCACTACACCAAAATACTAATTTTGTGACTGCCTTCTTGTAACTGCTAATGGGGGTGATAAACGTTATCACTGCCGAGAGCAGTCATAAAATTATTTGTAACTGCCATTAGGAGTGATAAAATCTCGGGGTTATAAAAAATATGAGTCAATTAGTTTGTAACTGCTAATGACAGTCACAAATCTTGCTATATACCTAATTCGTGACTGCTATAAGCAGTCGCAAATTTGTAACTGCTATAAGCAGTCACAAATTTATTAGTAGGCTTAAGTTATGACTCTTGTAAGTAGTCACAAAATTATAACTGTTATGAGGAGTCACAAATTTTGACCTTAGACTTAATTTGTGACCGCTATTAGCAGTCACAAATTTGTAACTGCTCGTAGCACTCACAAATTTTAGCATAAGACATAATTTGTTACTGCTATTAGCGGTCACAAATTTGTAACTGCGGCTAGCACTCACAAAATTTGGCCAGACACTTAATTAGTGACTATAGTTAGGGTCACAAAAATTTTGGGCTATGTTTAATTTCCCTCTTCTCTCACCTCTGTGCTCTTCCATCTCCCGCTCCCTCCTCTCTCTCGGCCAAAAACCTTCGAAGCTCTCTCAACCACTATAAGTTCTCTTCATTGTAAGCTCTCTCTCGACCATTTTGTATGTTTTTTTAAGCTTACAAGTTATTAGGGTTGTAAGTTACATAGGGATGAAATATTAGGGATTTAAGTTATTAGGGCTGGAACCAATATAGGATATTAAGTTTAAAATATTTCCCAAATACTATTGGATATTTTAATCTTATTAGAGTTTGAACTAATCTCTGATATTAAGTTACGTAGGGCTGTAAGTTTTTTAGAAGGTTTTTTTTATTCTTATTATACTTTGAACCAATCTCTAATATTTCAAAATAATATTTGATATTTTAATGGATTAGAATGGAAAATGATGTTTGTAATAGATTCGAATGGAAAAGGAGAATCCATGTGGCCGACCCCATGTGATGGGATTAAGACAAGGATGATGATGATGATTGGATATTTTAATCTTATCAGAGTTTGAACAAAACTCTGATATTAAGTTACATAGGCCTGTAATTTTTTTAGAATGGTGTTTTGTAAGCGTCCTCCTTCAAAGGTGTTTGATCTGCGAATAGGTTTTCTATTTCAGTGTTTGATCTGCGAAAAACATCAGGGGCTGAAAAAGTGAAATTAGTTTTACATTAATATTTATTATTGATTATATTGGTTTATTTGGTTTATTTCTCTTTAAGGTTTTACTGGTATGGTTTATATTACTGATATGATTTATAAATTATGCTTGCTTTTTGATTCACATTTTATTTTTTATCTACTATGTTTAGGATCTATATCTGATTGGGTTTAGCATTTGATTTTTGTTCTAAACGTGTCTCTGGCCATGGTATATCTCTTACAATATTTTGGCCATTGTATCTACTATGATTAAGATTTATATTTTACTACTTTCTTCAAAATTTTGTTGGATAAATTGAGGTTGAAGAGAGTCAAATCAAATCGGGGATGAATTCAATGAGATAAATATTGACTTCGAAAGGCAGGTATCAACGTGAGGTGGGATTGAAAAATGAACCAAGTGATTGGATCTTGGCTAACAAACATATTTCAAGATTTTCTTTCGTAAAATAAAAAAATGAACATATTTTAATGTTCATTAATTTATCGACCTCCGTTGATTAAGCTTATGAACATTTTAAATGATATTAAAGACTTAAAGATAGTAAAGTTTGACTTGGCATCTTGTTGAAAATGATTCAAGAGCTAAATAAGTCAATGTTGACCACATTTTAAATACGAACAACATCTTACATCATCAAGCTTGTAAAATGCATTTCTCATGGAGCGCTTCATTTCATTTACTTCCCTAATAGAGGATATATACCATTGTTGACACTTGATGTGTTAGTGAAAAAGTGAGCAGTTTTAACTTCATAGTGGACTTTTTCTTTCTAGTATATCTTTTTTTACTTTCTTTGTTACGATGCTTGCATCCATACTTATTTTTTTTCTGTTATGAATCTAGTGATAAGCAGACCAAAAGGACCTTCTCCAAACTCTTGAGTCGAACACTCTTTAGGAATCTAAGTGGCTTAGGGGAGTGATTTTGATAAGTTTTTAGTTCCACCAAAAGAGGCCAGTGATCTGATCTAGCCCTATTTAGATGGTGAATAACTGAGGGGAATGTTTTCTCCCACAAGGAGTTGTAATACACTATGTCGAGTCTAGCCCAAGTAATTCTATTAGCCCAAGTGAACTTATTCCCTAGGAAACCATCATCCATCAACCCATACTCCATGAGAAATTCTTAGAAGCCCAAGACATGCCGTATTTCAACATCTAGAAGGCCTTTTTTTTCATCGACAAAGAGAATAATATTAAAGTCCCCTTCATTAGTGATAAGAATAGGGGTTGGGAGAGCATGAGAATCCACTTGAAAAGTGAGATGATGGACATGGTTAATCACACATTTCACTTCAATGTAATCCTTCCAGAAACATCAATTTTTTTTATTGATATGTTGACTTCCACTGTAGAAACATTGGGCTATCTTTTAATGACAGTATCTTGATCATTAGATATCATTGGCTCCATAGTAGCTAAGAAGGTAATATTGTTCATACTATAGAGTTTTTTAAGTCTACAGATTATGGGAGACTTTCCAATACCTCTAGCATTCCAAATAAAGCACCTGGTCATTGAGAGGTGGATGGGTTGGGAATTTTAAAAAGTGACTTTGTCACTCTTTTAGTCTGGGAGATAATAGAAACTAGGGTGTGGCACATCATGTGTTCATCTGGTACTCCAGTAGTTACTGTTAGGCCTACTTCTTTATTAATATTCAGTCAGATCTCTATATCATCATTAATTCAAACAAGTCTAGAGTTAGATGATTATTCCTCCTCAGTTGCGTTATGCGAAAGCAATGCAACATTGACAAACCCCAAAGCTTAAACGTGTTATCCGTGGACACAAGTACAAGAGTTGCCGAGTCCACAAACTTGACATACCTCACAGTTTTGTTGTGTCCAATCAACATTCATAATGGCATTTTTGAGTTACGAATATCATAATAATAAATCTTATGATCCTCCGAACCAAGCGCAAAGCAATTACTAGAATCAGAGGGGAATTGAACACAACAAACATTGGCCTTTGTTTTAATGGTTTCAACACTTACTCCGTGCAATAGCAACCCATGTAAAAAAAATTCTTATTACAAATGTAGGAATTAATCTAAGCAACAATCTTATTTAGATGATTGAAGTTATGTTTAGTTAAGCACACACGATTTTCATAACCTCAAATAATGGTATGGTATTTGCACTCGTATGTACATGCTTAATGTTCAGCTTTTTTCGATTTAAGACAATCTGAAGATATGAATGCATGGAATTTAAAATGATATCAATGTTTAAGTATGTGAAAAATGTTTGGAAGAGTGAAGGTGTTAACAGCCACTCTGTTTTACTTTGTGTCGTGCGGGTCAACGAGAATACCATGAATTGGAACTTCGTTGGCTTCTTTAGAACATCATCTTAGGAGGGAATCGATTTGGTAGACAAACTCTTAAACTTTGTTAAAATTAGACTTTACTCTCTATGAATGGTTATTAGAGACTGACTGTAGAAAATCAAGCAGAATTTTTAGTCCATATCTAGAACAACATTTTGGAAATTCTTCTCAATGCAATACCTAACTCTAGCTTTAATTACAGTTACCTGAGCATGCACAGGAATAGAGCTGATAGTAAAGTCACTAAAAAAGAAATCTTTGGAGGAATATGGGGATGCCAAATGGACTTATAAGCTAAAGAACATAGCTTCTGAGTTCTAACCAAATCATATGTTGACTTGAATGAGAATTTACCATCAATAGAAGGTTTCTAAATCATGGAATTATCAATGTAGATATAATTAGCTTGAATTAATTCTCTACCAGATTGAATTCTTTTAAAATTTCCTGAACCTGTAGCGAAATACAAATTATCATACTTTTTGTTCATAAACTTTTCCCATAAGCTTGTGCCCTCCTTTATCTTCCAACCCAATTTGAGATTAGCTGCTTCCAGAACTGAAAACAAATTTCTTATCCCTAAGCCTCCTTCATTAATAGGGAAGCAAATTGAATCCTAACTAGACCAATGTAACTTCTTCCCATATTGTTGATTAGCACCCCTAAAAAATGAACTAAGAAGGTGGTTAATTGAATAAATAATAAGTTTAGGAGGGTTTAATGCAAGCAATGAGTAAAAGGGAATTAAGGAAGGACAAATTATATTAAGGTAACTCTCCTTCCCATACAGAGTAATTTTGACTTCCAAGATGCTATGGATTGGATCAAAGGTTTAAAATAATTTTATTTCTTCCTACCCTTAAATAAAGGACATCCAATGTATCTAATTGGGACTCTAACATGATTAAAACCCTTGACTTCTGTAGTAGAACCTCTGGCTGCAATAGAGCCTTTTGGACTCCAATTGATAATCTCAAAGAAACTTCATCAATTGCTTTAGGCTTTTTTTAGACCTTCCAAATCTCCTCTTATTTTGGAATAGTGGTTAAGATTCTCTTTTTCTCTTCTTGAATTATCATTGGAAGTAACTTCAAAATATTTGTATCCTCTTGGTGACCTGCAGAAAATAAATTTGCAAAATAAGAAACAAATGTGTCAGCAATAGTGCCTATTTCCTCATGGATTCTTCTCTTTTCATCTTTAATTTTGTATACCGATTCTTCTTCTATTTTGCTAAACTTGAGCATGGTAGAATTTTGTATTTCTATCCCCCATCTCGTAGCCAATCACTTCTAGATTTCTGTTGCCAGTATATTTCTTCTTTAGCCAATGCATAATTGAGATCAACTTTAGCTATTGAAACTTTCTCCTTTTGATCACCACTTGAATTAAGTTCCAGGGTTGATTCTTATTGAAGAAAATTATACTCCAAAGCTTGAATCTCCTTAAAAATGTCTTTAAACACCTCTTTACTCCACCTTTTTAGGAATGCTTTTAATCTCCTCAATTTGAAAGCAAAAACATCCAAGTGATTTCCAGTAGCTGCCTTTTCCTAAGACTCTTTAACTAACTGCATAAAACCTTCATGTTGGGTCCACATAATTTGAAATTTGAAGCATTTTATCATTGAATATTGAGGACTTGGAATTGAAAGTAAAGAGGACTATGGTCTGAGCAATTTCTATTCAAATGACTAATTTTTTACTGGGGAAACAAATTAATCCAATGGCAACTCAAAAGCCCTCTATACAATCTTTCATAAGTCAAAACACCATATATTACAACGATCTCACTTTTTTCCTTACCTATTACTTAATATTACAATACTGTGTTAAAAACTTACAATTGTCAAATCTTTTTATGTTGTTGCAGATGCAACGTTTGACAGATATACATGTGTGAGTTGATGTCGGATATACTTTGGTCAGGTTACTGTGTTACAACCTGCTTAGTATAAATTTCTTAATAAATTCTTTTCGTTTGAATTTTTAGCATATATTTTTCAAGCAATTTTATGGATCCGTGACCAAATCAGATTATATAACCTTGCGACTCAACTTCATTATGGTATATTACTCCTATCTTAAGTGCTATAACTCTCAATTTAGTACTTAATGTGTGCCTATTCTATACATGGACTATGGTGTTTGTCCATGGGATCAACTGTTTTAATTTCTCTTTATTGACTCATTGCAAGGGAAAACCAAAGTTTAATTTTCACAAATACATGGTACGAGCCCTTGAAGCAGATTTTAAGAGAGTCGTTGGAATAAGGCAAGTGGATTAAATCCGTTGTTTCATATAGCTTTGCCCGGGCATATTTCTCCGCTGTTTTGACAGACGAATGGAATTCAATACTTTTTAATCTTATAATCCATTTGGTTTGGGGTGAAACATTGTCCACATGGAGGAAAAGTACAAAAGATATGAAGTAATTATACCTGTTTGGAGTTAAATATTTGTTCCTATAATAAAATAAATATATGGTTTGGGACAATATAGTGAATAATGACCGACTCCAAATAAGGGAAAATACTTTTCACCATTTTACTTATCATTTAGATGAAAATTATTTCACCCCGAACCAAACGAAGCCATTGGTTGGATTTTAATCACATCAAAGGTCACATTTGGGTCGTTTGGCATGTTTCATCACTGGATCATACAACCTTTTACAGAAACTTATAAAAATAAAAAACTAGTAAAAATAACCTCTTATGTTCTATTCTTCTGCATTGACTGTTTTCACTGCATCAATGCAGTTGGTATCTTTGGGTGTTTGTGGTTTTGTTCTTTTTGCTGAATGTTTATGGTAAGCTGCTTCATTTAGTTCAGATATTACTACACTATATATCATTTTTTGGAGCTCTCTCATCTTTGGCATGTAATTGTTTTCATAACTTGATCCGATGTTAATAATATCAGAACATGCATTAACAATAAAAATCCACCATAGTTACTACTTTCCAATGAATGAAACAAGTAAAATAAGTTCTGACCCTTTTTTCTGTGTTACGTAGTTAGTTTTAAACATATTGAATCTCAAGTCTCAATATATAAAGTACACTATAATTTGGCAATAGAAGCCTCAGGGTCTACACTCTTTTACCCAGCATATGGCACTTATAATTTGGCAATAGAGCCGATGCAGGGAAAATATTGTTCTAATTATTGGTATGTTTTCAGATTTCTCAAATCTCCATTTCAATTTCAAGTTCGTGAAGAGGGGTGGACGAGTGGAATGCGCTGATGCAGGGGAATATGATAATTAAACCTTCATAAATAAAGGTCAGGGAAAATAAGCTTACCTTATTTACAATGCAAGATCAAACACAGCATGGGAGGAATATACATTGAAACTTTTAACATAAAAAAGCTTTTAGTGAAAAGGGTACAACTCTAATTACTCAAAAAGTGGTGTTTAGAATGGTGGTGGACCTCTATAAAGTTAATAATGATTAGTCAATTCTAAAATTATTGAAACCTCAATACAGATATATAAACCAGTAACTTCTGGACTTTTTCTTTCTAGTATCTTTTTTATTCTTTCTTTCTTTGTTAACACGCCTTTATTCTGAATGCAGGACCAATCTATTGGGAGAAATAGGCCTATTTGGGCGCTTTTATAATTTGGTGCAGGGAACTATTGTACACACAGAGTTTTCCCACGAGGATCTTCGAATCGACTCCATATTTCTGGGCAAACGAGGAATCCTGCTTGTTTAGGTAAGTTTGCCTTTCCTACCTATTCATTTTTTTCTCAATGAAGTGTTTGTTTTCTATTTTTAAATATCTTGGACAACCTATGAAACTCAACAGTGCAACAGTTACGCTATCTACTTTACAGTCAATGTCCGAATGTCCAAATGACTTAAGTCATTTAGTATATACATCCATGAGATGATGAGATGACATAGAGAAAGTGGGGGTTGGGCAGGGGGCGTAGGCAACAGTGAGTGGGGGGCCTCCACTTAGAGAGTTTCGCCTCAAAATAAAAGGGAATGGCATAATAGATACAAGTTCCACTATGAATGAAGTCTATATGTTCCATAGATTAAACTTCATTATTATAAAGACAAGTTCCAAAGGTGGTTAAAACTTTTATCGTGCATGTCAAAATCTAAAGCAATCTCATAATAAGAGGAGCCTCATCATATAGGGTGTAGAATATGTAGTAATATCTTGGTAGATTACTTGCTTTCTTGGCAGTTCCAAAAATAAGTTTGATGTTTGATTTTTTTTTACTTATTTTCTTGTTACTCTTATTAGATGCAGTTTGCTTGAATCCTCTACTTCCAACTAGGGTCGTTCAACCTAAAGCTTACCCCCACTGTAATGGTGGTTTCATCATTGACTATGGTATGCTAAAGTTAGCCCAATCTGCTCATATTTGAAATTGTTGTTATCAAGTATCTTTCCTTGATGTTTTTATTTTGTCGGTTGATTTGCAGATGCATTGATGGCTTTGAGGAATACACTCTTAGTACAACAACAAAAATAAAATATGCGTTTGGAAGGAACAATCGCTCGTTCATCCCGACGTCAACTCAAGGCTTATCTTTGCCACTCTTGGACGATTCCTTTTAAGTGGAGGCTATACTGGAAAATAAATTGTGTTAGCCGCATGCAGTACCTGTGGGAAGATGTAAGGAAAGGAAAAGTAGAAATTCTCGAATTTATGGTGAATCATGATGATATTCTTGAGCGACGACCACTGACAGATTATGGGAGAATCATGATGCTATTTTTTTTAGTTTATTTTTTATTCTATGTTCATTTTGTACTTCGTGCCCACGAAGGGGTTGTTTGATGTTAATTTAAGTTTAAACAAGTTTTATGTGTACTGGATATTTGGAATATGAGAAATATAAATGAAATGTTGTCAAAATTTTTAGATTTGTTATCATGATATTTATTTTATTTTCATTATTTCATCATTTTATGAAAATATAAAGATATTTGTAATAGCTCTTACCACATTTAATAAATTCAATTTTGTAACTGCTAATAGCAGTCACAAATTTGTCACTACTATCAATTTTATAACTGCTAACAGCAGTCACAAATATAAGATTCATAACTGTTGTCAGCAGTCACAAATATAACATTCGTAACTGCTGTGAGCAGTTACGAATCTATATTCATGACTGCTGTGAGCAGTTACGAATCTAATATTTGTGACTCTTGTTAGCAGTTACAAATAGCAGTTACAAATTGGGGTCACTAGTTATAACCCCGTAGGGGTTATAAAAATTTGTGACTGCTGTTAGGAGTTATAATTTTGCTTTTATCACCCCCTAAATTATGACGGGAAATAGCAGTTATAAAGGCCAATTGTGACTGCTAACATCACTCACAAATCTCCCATTTTGGTGTAGTGAACATTGTTTTTTAATTATTAAAAATTTATTTAATTATATTTTGTCCAAGAAATATAATGTCTAGGGTTTTTGAATAATATTTTGTCAGAAAAATAACCTCAATAAAATTTCTAGGGTTTATTAACATATAATACAATCTGTTCATAGTTACACTCATAAACATGCATACACAAACATATAAACAGAAATCTATAAATACACACATATACACATAAATTTATACATATACACACATATAAATAAAAATCTATACATACACACACATACCCACACACAGTGAGAACGAAATGCGCACACACACACAATGAAAAACGAAATTAGGGCTTTAGTCATAAATGAGGATATGAGGATATGTAAACTACGAAATTGAAATAAGAAAATTCCGAAATGAGGATATGAGGATATCGACCAACCCATATAGTAAAAATAACAAAAAATATACAACAAAAATATACAGAAAATTTAGGATCGAAAATACCTATTTGGATAGAAGGGCGAGTTCTTCATTTTGGTTTTGGCAAAAATGAAAGAGATAGATGAGGGCGGGAGTTCTTCACGTATAGCTGAATGATAGGAGAGATAAAGAGGGAAATTAAAGTAGGGGTAAAAAATTTGTGACCCCTAATAGGAGTCACAAATTGAGTCTCAGGTATAAATTTATGACTGCTGTGAGCGGTTATAAATTTGTGACTGTCAATAGCAGTTACAAATTAAGTCTTAGGCTAAAATTTATGACTGCTACAAGCAGTTACAAATTTATGACTGCCGATTGCAGTCACAAATTGAGTATTAGGCTAAAATTTGTGACTCCTCATAGCAGTTATAATTTTGTAACTGCTCATAAGAGTCATAACTTAGACATACTAATAAATTTGTAACTGCTTGTGACAGTTATAAATTTGTGACTGCTTATAGGAGTCACAAATTAATTATATGGTAATATTTGTGACTCTCATTAGCAGTGACAAACTAAGTGACTCAAATTTTTTATTTTCCATTAATTTTATCACCCCTAATGGGAGTTACAAATAATTTTGAGAGTGCTCCCAGGAGTGATAAGTTTGTCACCCCTATTAGCAGTCACAAAAAGGCAGTCACAAAATTAGCATTTTGGTGTAGTGACATATGGGTATAATCCATGTGGTTCCCAGATATCTTGACTTGGTCGAACTTCTTTGATAGTAGTTTGAGGTCTTCCCTGACCTTATTCAGCCCCTCCTCCTTTTTATCCACGGGAACTGGCGTATTAGGACCTTTAGCATGACTTCCACAATATACCTCTTGCCTATAAGGGCAATCATTCATCGGTGCATGTGGACAAGCTATTTAATATTCCTGAATATACATGAACTGCTTCACGATATACCTCACGGGGACAGTACGTATGAGAGCGAATTCAATATACTCAACATACGTGAACAAGTTTCCTGCTATATACCTCTCATCGTTAGTTCGTACAAGCGGTACGATGCGGGTGGAACCATTTGATATACTTCGAAGGTATGAGGCCAATTGAATATGAGAGTCACGTCTCTTAGGTTAACTGTGACCCGCATGACCAACACCAATCACAAAGTGACCCCCAATACGGGATAAAATTTTGGTTCATACTGCCATGCTCTTAGTGATGTACAGTGAAAAAATGCATGAGTTTTAATTAGTATATTATGGATAGAGAGAGAGAGATTCTTTTATTTGCATGATGAGTAAAAGGAGTAATGAACTAATGAGGGAGTATATGAAAGTATCATGAAAAGTAAATCTAGCATGAACCATGGGGACTATATTATGGATAGTGATGGGGATATACATGTGATTGAGTGACATTTGAATATTTACAAGTGAGTATGTGTGAAACATATGAGTAGAAGTGAAACTATGTGTAAGGTTGTGAAGTGATAATGGATAGTATATACAAGTGCGTGAAGTGTAGAAGTAAGTGAAAAGTGATATATACATGGGAAGGGAGGAGGATAGATATAAGCATGAGGTAGATATATACAAAAAGTAAATATAGGAGTAAACGGATCATACATGTAGGAGCATATGCACACATGTAGAGAAATAATAACACCCATGTAGAAATATAGTCTAGTTCTCTTAAAACAAACACGTCCCTAGTAGAGTCAACACGATGGCCATATCTAGGCCTCCCTTTTCGAATTCCCTCCGACAGGCGCGCGGGGTTTGTAATCTTTCTCGGGGAACTCAGTCGTCGTCAATGTGTGGATAATGTGTAGATATAGAGTCGCCAACCTAGGCAAAAGAAATGTCACCGCCTCGAGAAAACGTCATCAAGGACAATACTGATGCTTGCAAAACCAAGTTATTCAAAGGTACGGGGACTAAGTTACAGAGTGGGAAAGTGTTAGCACCCATCTCGACCTTTCAGTCTCTCATGGGCATAATTTAATATTCTCCTGTTAGACTCTGTGAAGTGTGTGCTCTTGTGCATAATGTATGTGAAGAATGGATTCATTCAACTCGCGTCATGAAAAATGATGGAGTGAATTCATCCTTAGGAGTGTTCCCAAAAATAATAATTCAAAATATAATGTTAGTGTTTGTCGTGTATATATATATATATATATATATATATATATATATATATATATATATATATATATAAACTCGAATCTTGGGATTAACCCAAGACACTTTCGTATCCCTTGGTCTCACCAAAGTCCACGTAGTTCGAAGATAACATATGGTGGGGTTTAATACATAAATCCAAATGGGGGATTTTTCTTATGTGTGTGTCTATAGATAAATGTGCTTTAAGAGTGAGAATATGAGGTGGGAATCCCTCTTTTGGAATTTATAGACAAACCCTCTTTTTCTTATTTTTTATGAAAATAGAGTATGTGAAAATACTACTAACAAATGTTTGGGATTAATATATATGATGTAATGAAGCAAATGCTAAAGTAGAAATAAAGTAAGAAATACTAAAATTTGATAATTAGAGAAAAAAATGGAGAATCAGACCTCCCTATGGACACTTGATGTTGAACTTAGATGTAGATGTGCTAGTCTTTCAATGGTATGAAAGTGCTATGGATAGGTGGGGGAATTTAGCAAGTGAGGTATGAAAGTGATGGAAGGGAAATGTGAGAAAATATTATTTTAGGAAAGGAATAGCTATAAATTCGAGAGAATGTTCTCTGAATTGTTGATAGGGGTGTTCAGGGTGCTATTCAAAGAGAGGCCATGGCCACTATTTATAGATCTAAGGGGATTAACGATTGGCATGGTCCTGGACCTGACTATCAGCATAGCACCTCAGTCACACTGTTGATCCCTACGGTGCCATTTGGCAGTCCGAAATAGGTGATCCGAAAAAATAATCGTAAGACGCAAATCGTAAGCCATAATTGTGCACGAGGTGGATCGTCAGAAATGTTATTCAGATCCTTTTAAGTATTTATTGAGCCACTCCGAGGTCCAGGAGTTGACCGACGTCAAATGGGGCTCGGAAAGGCCCATTGGTCACTAGACAGGAAGTTTTCAGAGGAAAATAGATCGTTAATTAGAACCATAAGGCAAATTCATGCATGGGATGGACCATTAGAAAGTCTATTCGGAGCCTTTTGAGATTCCATTTAGCTTCGTTGGTTCGGAGAGTTGGTCGAGGTCAAACGGGGCCTAAAATTGCACGATAACCCTTCAGGGTAAAATGGGTCCTTCATCCATTTTGTAAGGATGAATTGTGCATGGGGTGGGCCGTTAGAAAGGGGATTCAGATCCCTTTAAAGATTTATTAAGCGGTCTCTTAAGCTGGAGAGTTTACCAGAGTCACACAGAGCCCAAGAACACTCGGTGGCCTCCAAATCAATTTTTAGGGTAAAATGGACCGTTCGTCTGAACCATAAGTCTGATTCGCAGAAGGGGTGGACCACTGGAAAGGGGCTTTAGAGCCCTTTAAAAATTCAGTAAGCTTTCACTCAGGCGAGAAAGTTGACCGGAGTCAAATGGGGCCCGGGAGCGCCTGATGGTCTCTAGATCAGTTTTTAATAGTTAAATCAATCGTTCGTCCAATCTGTAACGTCAATTTGTGCACAGGGCTAACTGTTTAAAAAGGGGGTTCAAATCCCTTTGAGTATTGTTTAATCTTTTGCTCAGGCAAGAAAGTTAACTGGAGTTAAACGGGTCCCGAGAGAACCCGATGACCTCTAGATGGGTACTCGGAGTATGACCTAGGGTTTGTGGTGAATGAGTGAGTGCTAGGTAGGGGATCCTAGTAAAAGGTGTCTACAACATTAAATAAGGCATAACCCTCAAGATCATGGATAAAATCAATAGTGGTGAATGTGGCCCGCATATTAGTGGGCATACCCTCTCTAGGAAAATCCTCATATAGTCGTAATATTGGACTACCATGCAAAAAGATTGTAGGGATTACAATAGGAGGTGCCTAAAATGTCAACTATACATCCTACGATAACATTTACCTCCCCGAGAGCTCTACTACATAACCTCACCCCAACTTTTCTCCGCCTAGGGGATAGACATCATAGGGAAGGTGACCCCTAAGGCCTCTATGGGGAACGAATTCATCCAGGTCTCCATGAACTATTTCACTAAGTGGGTAGTTACGTATACTAAAATATGCATATGAAATCAAATCTTTATGTTATAGATGTGTGGATCTGGTTAGCGATTTTTAAATGGCGAACTACACCCCCTATCGAAGCTGATGAATATAGAATAAAAAACCCATAGATAATTGGTGTGAGGAAGAGCATAGGCTATCAAACTATAACTGTCAAGGTTTAAATGCTCTATTTTATGAGATCACACGGAGGAGTTCCGTCATATTATGTCTTGTGAGACTTCAAAAGAGGCATTGGACATACTCCAACTCACCCATCAAGGTATTAGTGTTGTTAAGTCTTCAAAACTCCAAAACCTCACCACTCAGTTTGAAACCATTAAGATGGAGGAAAGTGAATCCTTTGATAAGTTCTACACTAGATTGCTTGATATTATGAACTTGTCCTTTAACTTGGGAGAGAGAATACACAAAAATTGAGTAATTAAGAAAATCTTAAGGTTCTTGCTTGAAAGATTTAATTCAAAGGTGACATTTTGAATTCCTTGGGCACTTTGGACTCTATGAAACTTGAAGAGCTTATAGGTGATCTTCAAGCGTATGATCTTGCCATGTTTTCCTATAAAAACTTATGATCTTGACATGTTCATAAAGCTCATCCACGTGCACGATAAAGGTGATAAAGAATCTAACATGTAAAAAGTAGTCATCAATGATCAACGTAATGTTATCCACACATTTTTAAGCACACTATTGAAACAAAGTCATGTCTCAAGACACTATGAAAAAGTTACATGAATGAATTGAATGTAGGGGTGATCCCAATATCTTACATGTTCATCTGTATACGGTGAAAAATTGAAAATACAAAAATCTTTTTGTCTTTTTCAAAATTTTGTCAAAGTAAAATCTTTTTCTTAAATACCGAAAATCTTTTTGTATTTTTCAAAAAATTTCCAGAAAAAAAACAAAACAAAACTCTTCTTGGATTTTTCTAAATATATCAAAAAGAAAAACAAAGAAATACAATGATCGTACAATCTAGCAATAGGGATATAAGATCTAAACATGATAATCACCCTATTCTTGAAACAAGCCTCAACCTCAATCATTAGGCCCGTAGATGATGTTTCGACATATAAATTTGGCCACTTTCTTAGCGTTTATCATTGCATAAGATTCAACTCCAACAAATAAATAAAGACTAGAAATATAACGGCACTCCATATTAACACCGCTAAAATTCATGCCTAAACACGGATATAACACAAAAACTTTGTTTTTCCGCTCTGATACCAATTTGAAGTTGCAAGACTAAATGGTCTAATATGTATAGGGTAAAAATAACATTCAATTTTTTCAAATTAAATATTAAACATATACATAAATAACCCTAGAATCAATTTCAAACAGTTGTTAACGGTTTACCCATTTTTATCTTGCCCTAAAACATGCATCTAGGTGAGTATAAGAATAAAATAAAGAAACAAACTACAATACACCGGTGTACGAGAAAAAACACAACGGGAATTTTTTTAAACCCCCAGCCACACAAATTCATTATGATGATGTTTTAAAAAATCCAGTAGATGAATTATATCACAAATTCGACCCCCTCACAAGCCTTGATGCGTCTTCGATATTCAACCTCTTCTCCACAGCGACACGCAGGAGTCCAACCACACAACCTCCATAATGTGTGACTCCACACATGTCTCGATGTTCATGGATAAGTCTCATTAAGCGTCTAAAAATTAGTAACACGGATGCAACGCTTCTTCGTCATAATGCCACACCACGCAGTCCACCGTATGTAAACAACAAACTGGGTACATAATCCACTGCACGAAACAATTCTCAATCAAGATGAAGAAAATAAATTTCTTGGTTTCCACAAACAAGATCTCAAAGCATATAGTATAATGAACTTGGATCTTAAAATGTTTAGGTGAAACTAGGGTTTCGTAACTCTTGGATATGTATGGAAAATGATTTTTGCCAAAAGTCACCCCAAAAAAACAATGCCAAAACCTCTTTATATATAAAAACACATTTTATGAGGTGGTATGTTTTTTGAGAAATCTCATTCGAAAAAAATAAGAGCTCGTTCGAATGAAAACGTTGTTTTGTTCAAACTAACTAAAACCTCGTTCGAACGAACACACCAATTTCATTTTAACAAGATTCGAATGACATTAATCTCGCTAATAGAAAAATGTCATTTGATGTCCGTTTGAACTTCGTTTGAATGAACTATTAATCTCATTTGAACAAAGACTTAAATTCATTCGAACGACAAAAAATAAAAATAAAAAATCTTTTATGATCCTTTTAAAAATAGCCCTCGCATATTTTTTAAAAATAAACACCTAAAATAAAATTCCAAACATCAAAATGTATATGAAATCATACCTGAGAGATCCTCAAAAATATAAAGACTAAACGGGGCACGATGATGCAATCTCTGAACCTATTCTGCTACATCTTCATCCAAACACGTCACGGGCTGGAAAGGTCATCATACAAAGCCTAACCTACGACTTAAAATATTTTTTTCGGAACTAAGCTAATACATACAAATTGACTCAATTGGAAATTAATCCTTACAAATGAGCTACAATTTATTGACTCCTATAATACTATGAGTAAGAAATGGGACGTCACTAGAGATGTCCCTCCAAAAAACCGCGTCTCCGGAAATTATCGGAACCAGGACCTATAAAAATAGTTTTTAAAAGAAAACGTAAGCAATAAGGCAATGTAGAATACAATTATAATTGAACCTAAGCCACATTATAACAACACGTCTTCCTTTTGTCTTTCAATATATTTTAAGTTATTAGTTACCCAACCCAACAGCCTAAAATATCATGCGTTTCTAAATCCCAAACGGATATGTAGCCCATGTTATTAAATTCTTACAACATCATTCTTTAATCTTCACCATTAACTATACTAGGTTAATCTCTTTCAACAGAAGTCACTTGATTTACTAAGGTCTCAAACCTTGAGGTGATTCTCACAAAACAATCATGATAGCAGTAACAGGCTCATATATGGAATCTATCCACATTTGGATATCTCATACCGATAATAAAATATACACATCTCTAGCATAGGTAATACAAAAATTTGAAACATATGTATGTAGGTGGGCATCCCTACTATAAGACATACATATATCTAGTATAGCATATAAACCGGTATAACTACCTCTGGTAACACTACACAATAATCACATAGGGTAAAAGAAAGACTCCACTACAGCCACCGGCACGTAAAAATAAATAGGCTACTCCCATGCCCATACATAACGAAGGCCTACTCTTATTTTCTCTGGGGATCTCTCGCACGTACTAGTACAATATTAGTTCATCCCAAACCAAGACCTCATCACGGAAAGGTATAAATCATCACGTCTACCCATCTGTCATAACGCGTACTATACCAAAGACTTATGAAAAATATCCTCGTAAACTATCTCGATCTTGGGTACCTAAACATGTGACACATGGGAAGGAATTGTAAGAGAAAAATTTATGATATTAATCATATTATAGTCCTTGTATTGTTTTAGTCTTGCTTGGCATATCTGGTTACAAATCGTCAGGGCCGTCACGGCAAACTGACATCAACACTCGAGACTTCCCGACATCCCATAAAGTTATGAGCAATTTAAAGTTTAAATTATTTCATAGAATTTATTTTTGCGGTGTTTATTTTTATCAGAAATGAATAGGGTTTTTTTAATTTTGAATACAAAAAAAATTTAATGAGAATCTCATTCAAACGATAATGAGTTTTCGTTAGAAGGGTCGTTTGAAGTTTTTATCGAACGTGCATTAATCGAGGCGCGTACTATTTTGGCTCGTCATAATGTCGGGTGAAACTGTTTCAACAAGATGGTTGTTTCATTCAAGTAAGATTTATTTTGTTAGAACAAACTGCTATTCACGCTCGAACGAGCATTTAAATTCATTCGAATGAGTCACCACCTCGAAAATTGTGAATGCCCTATAAATACCTATTTCATGTTCAGTTTTTTCAAGACTATTTCCAGAACCATTACGGTACATATTTTGCAAAAGTTCTTCTTTGTTCAGTGTTAAAAAACACTTTTAATTCACAACATACATCATTAAAATTGTTCTTGTGAATTTTTTTAAACCCTAAAAAGTTTTAGTATCTTGCGTACGGCTTTGTGGAGAAGTCATCTCCATAGTTGACCATTGTGATTCTCGAGGAAACTCACTGCTACAAACAAAGACTGGTCGGTGGATACCAAGTGTGGAAGGTCGTGTGTGGACTGCTTTAGACTGAGTTGTTTTATTTAGAGATTCTACGAAAACACTGTGCATTGTACTTGTTGTTGGTATCAAGTAGTCTGTAAGTCGATAGTCTTGTAGATTTCTGAAGTGCTAAATAAAAGGTTTTGCCCAAAAGGGATTTTTCCTAAAACTTTGCCTTTGTTGAATGCCTGGTTTGCTTTATCTGTTTTATCACATAGTTGTATGTTTAGGATAAAAGGATAAAATTGATTAAGATAAATATTAGAATATTTATTTGTAACCATCCTTACCGAGCACATTTAATTCCGCATTCTCATAATGGTATAAGTGCCTTCTACTCTTTCAAGTGGTGTCAGAGCATTCTTACCCTTTACAAATTGGTATTAGAGCAGGTTGCACCCAATTATTGTGTGATCATGATTTTTCCAACAGTTTTTTGCCAATTTTATCGTGTGATCCTGATTTTTTCAAAGAGTTTTTTGGCTGATACCATCTCTTACAAGCGGTAGTTTAGTGTTGTTTTATAGTGGTTTTTTATTCTTCTCTCTTAGGTTGGTTTATTTGTATTTTTATCTCAATGGATACCCATAGTTTTGACAACTTAAATCATTTGAATTTGAAGTTTGCTAAAAGAATTGAAATTCTTGAAAAACAATATTCTCGTTTTAAATCTGCAAATGATCTTTTGCAAATTATTCAAACTTAAAGAACAATTTTAAAAATTTATATTGTCCAAGAAAGAAAGTGATGATAGAGTCCTACTTTCAAAGAGAGAATTAGAATGCTCTAAAATTTCTAGGGCTTGTTATTGTTCCATTAAGGATAATGATAATTTAATTAATGATTATAAGGCACGTGAGAAGACACATAGGGATATGTTTATTTTCATTGAGGGGGAGCGAGATAATCTTCTAGGAATGACTTAAATTTAAATAAGGAGTACCTAAAAATAGAAGAGTCTAATTCTTTGCTTGAGTATAAAATTTTTAAGTTAAAAGATGATTTAAAAGACTTGAGCAGTTTTAGTAATGATGGTACTGGATCCTATGTTTCTAATACTTCCAGTGTCAAAGACAAGACCATTGTTTATTTTAGAGGGTCAACCACATCCAAGGATGTTAGAAAAGGTTAACCCATAGGTAACATTCCTCACGTTTACACATGTTCGCATTGTGGTTGGAAAGGTCATCTTATGGCATTTTGTTATGATCTTGGAAGAGATCTAGGAAGTTGAAGTCCAATTTTTCTTCGGTTCCTAAAACACGGCGCGTTAGGTATAAATTTATTTAGGTTAGGAAATCCATTTTAGAGGCGCTAAATGTTAGACTAGTTGATTCTCACATGCTTGCACATGATGCGTCACATCCTATATCTTATGGATGATTGTGTTAGCATGCTTGTCATACTCTAGTTATGCTTCATGATATATATTTGCTAGTGTTATGACACATGTAATTTTATAATATATTTTTCTTTTATTGAGTCGTATTAAAAAAATACAAAAAAAATTGAAAATACAAAAAGATTTTCGGTTTTTGTGTATTTTAGTTTTACATATTTAGTATGTTATATTTGTGTGTTTTAATACAATTCACTTTGTACTTTCGATGTGGCTAGGAGATTTGGTTATGATTGTAAATACTTTGATTGTTCTTAGTCATGCTTACATAGAGTTATTTTGAACTTGATTTTCTTTATGGATTCGACTTTGTATACGTCTTCGCACACACATGCACGAGCTTTTTGAACGTATACTTCACTAGGTATATTTGAGCTTGGTGAGATGTTCTCCCATCAATTTTTTCATCTACATGTTTATGTGACTATGGGGGATTTGTGCATTTAAGAACCGTTGCTCGTGAGATATTTTGTTTAGTATTAAAAAAATATAATTGCACACAAAAAAGGGTTGTGAAAGACAAGTTGACTTTACGTGACAACCACCATTGAAAAGAGCCCAAGAAAAAATAAAGGCAATAAAAATTGAAAAACTGCCAAAAAAGGGCCAACATAGTTTAATTTGTTTTATCATATAAAAGAAAAGAAAAGAAAAGAATAAAAATATGAAATATGTTTATCTTTTGAGTGAGTTTAGCTGATGATCAACGGGTTTGCACAATGAATCCTAGTTATGCTTATTTTTTCATGACGCTATTGATTTGTAGAATCATCAATATTCTAGACTTGTGTGCATTATGCTTATTTTGTTCATTAAGTTGACCTTTATTTATTACTTGAAGCTAAAGCTTAGTTTGATAAAGTTTTACGGTCAATTAGAACTTCTTGAACATAGTTGAGTGTTTGGATCATAATTTATTTGTATCTAGTTCACGCCCATTCGGTTCATCACATATGTTTAGACACATCGATACTATGCTATTGTGTAAAGCTTATGTGCTTTGTCTCAAGTTTTGTGGTTATTTATACCTATATATGTGTGCCAAATTTTTTTGCTATATTTTGCCCATATTATATATGGTATCGTGTTAGATTTGTAAATTTACATGTTTTTTTATAAAAAATAAAAAAATTCAAAAATATTTTATTGTGTTTGCCTTTGAGATTATCATTACACATGCTTAATTCATATCTTTTCATGATGATATCTTATTTTCTAAATTATGCTTCGTATTTCATGATTATGTTTTACTCCTTTGTCTATTACAAATGAAAAAGGGGAGAACAAATTACGGGGGAGTTTTATGTTTGTTTATAACTTGATGCGTCACGGGATGTATGTTTTTGTCTCTTGTGTGTCGGTGCTTATAGTGGAATTCAAGACATACCGGGTGAAGAATAATTTTGTGGAAGGGAAGAAGAAGTTTGAAGATAAACAGACTTACGTCATTCCATTATAGATAAGGAATAATGTTAGCTTTCTTTTATCATTTATAGAGTTTTGTTGGTGCAATATGGATTTTAGATAAGTTTGTTTATTTTTGTACCGAAATAGCCAAAGGGGGTGTAAGGACAAATTTCCAATCGAGTCGTTTGTTGTATTGGCTATTCCGTTGGACAAAATATTTTTGGATCTTAACAAGTCACACATTTATCATCCATGGAGATTTGGGCATCCGATTTTTCACGCTTCATCAAATCGAATTCCATTCTCTTTTCCCAAAAGGTATATGACCCAAACTCAATTTATGTGTTGGAGTTAATTTTAATTCACTTAAAATATTTATGAAAATTTTTAAATTAATTTTTAAATCATTTTTAAAGAAAATGAAATTTTCATTCGAAGTCAGCCCAGGTCGTTCAAACGACCTCGGTCTAACGAACCTGCCCTGTATATACTGACATATCGTTAGAAGGTTTGTTAGAATTGTCATTCAAATGAATTCGTTCTAACGAGATTTCTAACGACTTGCCTTATATTGCACTGGATTATCGTTAGAAAACCATTTCGAATATGTTTTGTCAGTTATGAAAAAAAAATTAATCTTTTCTGCAGTTATTTTGCATAACTGCTTTGGTCCACTACTTTTCCTAGTTTCATAAAGTGGACGAAAATACAGTTTTTTAAGAAGGAACTTGCACATTTCAAAAGAAGAATTCTTTTCTTCCTTTTTAATGAAAAACTCTCCAACACAATTTTGATTTTGAATGACCCAAAACTCCATGCTTTCAACCTGAATTTCATCATGGACATATGCGGTGGATTTATGCGTCCTAGCTGATTAGAGACGGTACTTTGGCCTTCGGTGGGTATCGAGACACGAGCAGTGTCTTGCAACGCATTGGAGCTTTGCGTATTACAAACAGAGGTAGAGGAGACAGCATCAGCATGTCTTAGTGAGTCAAGTCTGTAAGTCTTTTAAGTCCCTTGTAAAACCTTTATTTGTCTGGATTTGTCTAGGCCCAGCCATCTGAGGTTTTTCCCATTTGGGTTTTCCTCGTACATCGGCGCGTTGTGGTTGTGATTTCTTATTTTATACCATTTAATCACCTAGATGTATTTGTAGGATAAAAAGGATAAAATTTGGCTAATTTTATATCTCTTAATCAAGTTAACAATCCCATCATTTTAATTGATAATTGTTCATCCTTACTTACTAATTTGCAAAGGGTATTAAAATTGGAATATTTCTCTATTTGGCAAAAATTTTATAGTGTAGTGTGTGTAGTCTACAAAATAACCTTGGTTCATATAACCTTAAAACTTTAAATTGGTATCTGAGTTAGTCTCTAAAAGTTATTTAGATGAATCCGGGAGGTTATATGGATAGTTTTTTGTCAAATAGACATTCTCTGTTTCATGGAACAAATTATACTTATTGGAAATCACGTATGAAATCTTTGTTAAAATATATTAATGAACGTGTTTGGGTAGCTATTGAAAAGGGATGGTCTTCACCTACTATAGTTGTTGGAGAAGAAACTATTTTAAAACCCATAGAGGATTGGTGTGAGGATGAATTAAAAGTGTGCAACTTTAACTTTAATGGTTTACATGCCTTGTTTAGTGATGTGACTCCCGATGGATTTCATCATATAATGACGTGTGAGATGTCAAAGGAGGCTTGGAATATTCTCCAAGTTACTCATGAGGGAACTAGTTTAGTTAATGCTTTAAAACTTCAAAACTTAACAACCAAATTTAAAACCATCGCCATGAAAGAAACTGAAACTTTTGATGAGTTTTATGCTCTTATATCTGATATTATTCATTCTTGTTTTAACTTGGGTGATAAAATTCCTGAAGATCATGTTGTTAAGAAAATACTTAGATGCCTTCCTAAGCGTTTCATCCCAAAAGTCACAGTTCTTAATTCCTTAGGAAAACTAAATACTTTAAAACTTAAAGAGCTTGTTGGTGATCTTCAAACATATGAATTAGATATGTTTCCTAAAGATAACAAAACCAAAGATAAGGGTATAGCCTTGAAAATAAAGAAAGAAGAAGTGTCTGAGTCTGATGAGTCTGATATCGATCCTGATGATATAGCTCTATTTGCTAAAAAAATTTAAACAATTCTCAAGTTCAAAAGGCAAAACTCGAAATTTGAAAAAACAAAATTTGAGGAAAACAAAAACAAAGGTAATAGAAGTTTTAATAATCAGGATCCTAAGAAGTTTAAAAGAGACAACCTTAAAAAGGATGATTTGGAGAGATGTTTTGAGTGTGAGGGACATGGTCATAGAGCCTTTAAGTGCCCCACTATACTTAAGAGACGAGGTAAAGAAAAGGCTATTTATAATGCTACACTAAGCGATAGTGTTACTGAGTCTGAAGACTCTGATGACTCTACCCCAACTAAAAATAATTTCACTGCTTTTATAGCAAGTCATGCTAGTGATTCAAGTTAGTCACTTCCTAAAGTTGAGAATTCAGAGCATGAACTTTAGGACTTATCCACTCAATCTGAAAGTAGTGATGTAGAAGAAAGTAAGAGCGATGTTGATGAAAGTGAGTTACAATACGCCTATATTGAGTTGTACTCCGAATCCATGCGTATTCAAAAGGTTAATAAGAGATTATCTCTTAAATAGTTAACATTAAAAAAAGAGTTGAAACGCCTGAAGGAGAAGGAGGCTTTAGTTAGTCAACTCGAGGCAATTAAGATATCTCTTTCTGAGAAGCTTATCTTGGTAGGTAAAGAAAAATGTGACTTAATTAACTCCTTAGAATGTGTCAACAAAGATCTTCTTGAGTCTTTAGAGAATAGAAAATCTCTTGAAGCTAAAATTTTCCAACTTGAGAAAGATCTAGAATCCTCTCGTGAAGTCAAAGTCACACTCGAAGATAATTCAGGAAGAATGGGAAAATTATTTCTAGGTCCCATTTTAGGATATAAGGAGAAAGGTTATCAAGAAAGAAAGGGCAGAGGTTATTAGGAAGGTGAGTCATCCAATATTAATTTTGAACCCATAGACAAGTTTGTTACTAAAATAAACCCTCCAAAACCTAATCTACCAAAAAGAATCCTTCCTAAGCGAACAAAAGTCACTCCTAACCAACCCTATATGTGTACTTATTGTCACAAAAGGGGTCACCTTAGAGATTTTTGTTACAAGCTTCGGAAGAATTCCTATTTTACTGCTTTTAATCCACACTATAACTCATTTGCTAGACTTAAGAACCAACTTGAAAATCTAGTTAACACTTCGAAAGATTTAATGGAAAATTTTCTAAGGTTCTCTATGAATCAAGGAATAATTCTAATCAAACGACTATAATCAACAAGGTCAAATACACAACTCAATCATGGGTTAAGAAAGATAATACCAATAAAGCTTTTGTTATTCATGTGTCACTTAAGGCTCAAAATACCTCTCAATGGTAGTTTGATAGTGGTTGTTCGAGACATATGACTGGTGATAAATCTTTTTTTACCACTCTTGAAAACTATAAAGATGGTAAGGTCGCGTTTAGGGATGGAAGTAAATCTCGAATTATGGGTAAAGGGTCTATTGAAATTTTTGGGTTTCCTAAACTTGAAAATGTCCTTTATGTTGATGGTCTCAAGGCAAATTTGATAAGTAGTAACCAGTTATGTGATGAAAATATTGATGTTAAATTTAGTCAATCGGAGTGCACAAACTATGATAAATCGGGTGAGGCTATTTTACAAGGTGTGAGAACTAGTGGAAATTACTAAGGAATTGTTCCCAAGTCCTCTTTAGTTTGAAATAGTGCAAAAGCCTCGTCTACAGACCTTTGGCATCAACGGTTAGGTAATGTTAACTTTAGAGATCTTGATCATTTAGTAAGAAAAGAGCTAGTTCGAGGTTTACCATCTCTAGGAAAACCAACCTCCACTATTTGCGGGTCTTGTCAATTAGGAAAGAAAATTAAGAATCCACGTAAAAAGTTGAAATCAATAACTACCTCTCATGTCTTAGAATTGATACACATGGACTTTATGGTTCCCACTAGTATCGAGAGCATAGGAGGAAAGAGATATATTTTAGTTATGGTGGATGATTTTTCAAGATACTCCATAGTAGGTTTTCTCAGAGAAAAATCTGAGACTGTTGATTTTTTCACTTTTAAATGTAGAGTTCTTCAAAATCATCATGGTGTTACCATAAACTGCTTTAGGAGTGATAATGGAACCGAGTTCAAGGAATTCGGTGTAAATGCCTTTTGTGATGAAATAGGAATTAAGCATGAATTCTCAGTCGTTTGAACACCATAACAAAATGGTGTAGTTCAAAGAAAGAATCGAATGATCCAAGAAATGGCAAGATCTATGCTCCTAGGAAGGAATGTGCCTTATAGGTTTTGGGCGGAAGAGGTTAACATCGCATGTCACGTCGTAAATAGGGTTTATTTACGTCATAATACTAATAAAACTCCATATGAATTGTGGACTGGCAAGAAACCTAATTTAGCCTATTTTAAAGTTTTGGGTAGTCTTTTTTATATCCTTCGGGATAGAGAACTCCTAGGTAAATTTGACTCAAGAAGTGATGAAGGTATTTTCCAAGGATATTTTCAAAACAGTAGAGATTTTAAAGTTTTCAACTTAAGTAGTTTAAAACTCATGGAATCAATAAATGTTGTAATAAAAGATGATGCTCCAGCCACATTTATTAAAAAATAGGAAGATTTGTCATGTGAGTGTGATGTTGTTCTCGGTGTTGAAAATATTGAGTCTCACACTGACTTAATTGTTCCCACTACTGAGAGAAAGGATCCTTCTCCGTGGGTTCGTAAAAGTCATGGCCCTTCCAAAATTATAGGAGATCCAGAGGTAGGTGTCAAGACTAGGGCTTAATTAGAAAATAAAGTTACCTATTTGTGCTATACTTCTAAAATCGAACCTAAAAATGTTAAGGAATCTCGAAAAGATGAATTTTGGATAAATGCTATGTAGGAAGAATTGTTGCAATTTAAGAAAAATGATGTTTTGTAACTAGTTCCCCGATCTAGTGATTCTAATGTTATTACTACCAAATGGATATTTAAAAATAAAATGGATGAAAATGGTGTCATTATTCGAAATAAAACTAGGTTAGTTGCACAAGGATACACTCAAATAGAAGATGTTGACTTTGAAGAAACTTTTCCTCCAGTTGCCAGGTTAGAGTCGGTTCGCCTTTCACTAGCCATGGCATGTCACCTTAAATCTAAATTGTATCAAATGGATGTCAAAAGTAAATTTTTAAATGGTATTCTTCAAGAAGAAGTCTATGTTGAACAACCTAAAGGGTTTGAGGACCCGAAACATCCTAATCATGTCTTCTTTCTAAACAAAGAGCTTTATGGTTTGAAACAATCACCTCGTGCTTGGTATGAAAGGCTCACTTCTTATCTCCTTTCTCGTCGCTTTTTGAGGGGGGGGGGGGTAGACATGACATTATTTGTTCATCATGATGAGAAAGCTATTTTAGTTGCACAAGTGTATGTCAACGACATAGTGTTTGGTTCTAAGTGTGATAAACATACTCAAATGTTTTCGAAAGAAATACAAGATGAATTTGAGATGAGTATGGTCGATGAGATTACCTTCTTTTTAGGTCTTCAAGTGAAGCAACTCGATCACGGGATATTTCTGTCCCAAGACAAGTATGCAAAAGACCTTATGAATAAATTTAAACTAGAATCCGTTAAGCATGCGCGTACTCCAATGAGTTCATCGGTTAATCTTAATAAGGACACCGAAGGAAAGGATGTAGAGCACACTCTCTTTAGGAGTATGATAAGTAGTCTACTTTACCTAACCGCTAGTCGTCCGGATATCTCCTTTAGTGTAGGAGTTTGTGCCCGCTATCAAGCCACCCCAAAAGAGTCGCATTTACTTGCCATTAAACGTATTATTAAATATATTAATGGGACCCTATATTTTGGGATTTGGTATTCCTTCGACACCAGTGATTGTCTATCGGCATATTCGGATGCCGATTGGGCAGGAGATGTTGATGGATGCAAAAGTACATCTGGTGGTTGTTTATACTTTGGTAGTGCACTTTTCTCATGGATGAGAAAGAAACAAAATTCCATTTCTTTATCCACGACGGAGGCCGAATACATATCCACCGAGAGTTGTTGCACTCAACTCATTTGGATGAAACCAATATTAGAAGGTTACGTTATTTCTCAAGGCACTATGATTATCTGTTGCGACAATAAAAGTGCAATTCATATTTCTCATAATCTCGTTCAACATTAGAGAACCAAGCATATTAGGATTTGCGAACATTTTATTCGTGAATTGGCTGAAGAGAAAATTATTTCCTTAAGCTTCATAGGCATCGATCAACAATTGGCCGATTTCTTTGCCAAACCTCTAGATACCCTTAGGTTTGAAAACCTTAAGAATTCCATTGGGGTTTTCTCCATTGATTGAGTTCAAAGTTGGGCATCTAGTTTAGGTTATTGCCCATGTCTATTTTTATACTTATGAACTATATTAATCCTTGTTTATATATTTTATAAAATTCAAAAACATTTTCCTTTTTTCTTTGTTTGTAGTAGAATGGCCTTCATAAAACTTTTGTTCATATAAGTAATGTGTATGATATTTTTGGATCTCTATCTCATTCTATGTCCACGTGGCTTTTGATGAGATGTTAATCTGGACTTCATCTCACTTGTGCGCATTGATGCTTGTTTATGATATATTTCACTCTGATTGCCTCATAATATTGCCTTATTTGCACAGACCCTTCACGGAATTGGGTGATTATCTACGTTACTTGGCATACGCTAAGTGAAGTGCGATGTTGTCTTATCAATTTTGTCACCCCTTTATGAGCAATCGATCTTTTGCATGTAAAACCATTCCACGGATTTAGAAAAATGATCATTATATTCATCCGGTTTATTTATGCTTAGAAATGGACACGGGCTGTGAAAAACAAAATGTTTTTACATGAATAGACACCATTTGCAAAAATGTAAAAGGGCCTAAAATAATTGTGGCATTAAAAAGATAGCCAAGGCTAATTTGTCACTTTGATGATAGTATCGTTGCTCTTTTAAAATCAAAAGAATTCAAGAGCTTATTTCATATTGATGGGAAACATAGGTTGAAGATCAATGGTTTTGCACAATTAATCCATATTGCTTCCATTTTAGTGACGCTATTGGCATGAGAATCATCAATCTTCAAAGCGTTTATTTTTGTGGATAGTATTGCATCATATTCCATTTATTGTCACAAGGAGAATGAGAGTGTATATTACGTGAATATATTATTTGGCATTTTACACTTATGCGTTGTCTTCATAATGCTCTCACTCGCACTATTTACACCCCTACATTCCCTCCCTCGTGGTTTGGAAATCTCTACACTACTTGGGACATCTTAAAAATTATTGTTTTTGGTTTCTAACCTTTTACGCCTTCTATTATGAATGTTTAACAATTTTTTGTATTTCTTTTGAAGTTTTCAAAAATTGATTTTTTTCATTAGAAAATCTCGTTCGAACGAGTTTTCTAAAGAGTTTTGGCTTATAGGCTTCTGTCTTTTCGTTCGATGTTCGTTCGAACGAAGTTGCTCGAATGACTTTACAATTTCATTCGAACGACCTGTGATTTTAAGTGGCGGTTCAGTCTATTTTTCCCCACCGTTTCAGCTTCCACTTCTTTTCTCTCTCTCCTCTTTCCCACGATCTCCACGCCCCATTTTTGCCCAACTCGTCCACTTCTCCTCTTTCCCTCTCCTTTATTTCTCACCAATAATCCCCTCAACTCCTATTAAACCTTTTCCATACCTAAAAACCCCACTTTGTTCTAACACCCATCTTCAATCAAGGAATCCGAATTCTTCCATTCTTTTTAGGTATTCTCCTTCTTCTCTTATATATATATATATGTGTGTGTGTGTGTGTGTGTGTGTGTGTGTGTGTGTCATTGGGTACATTTTATCAAACTTCATTTTATCCCCTCATATTCACCCATATATATATATATAGTTTTGTTTAGGGGCTATATCCTATTCCATTAATTTTTTTTTGTTGCCCCTCAATAATTTTGAGCTCCATGACTATTATCAAGTTTTCTTATAGTATAATTTTTTTATAATTTCATGGACCAGCTCTTACTTATTTCATTTTTTTTCTCCTTGCTCTATATTTTCATTTATTACTAATGGAGGATGGGATTGTGTTACTGTTTGGTTTTGATGGTGTTGTTTGGCGGTTCGGTTGGCATTTTTTTTGGGTAGGTTCTAGTTTCATTCTCTTAGTATGCCGAATCATAGTCGTCGTACGCGTAGAATAAGCACCTCTCCTGAGGAACGTTCGTCTTCCTCTTCCTCTTCCTCTTCATCCTTCTCAAATGAGGATACCAATGTTGATGCATCAATTCCAGATCTCAAACTGCGTTGGAGAACTCTAGCCGGTCATACCCAATACCATACCCAAAGCTTTTCCACCCGATCCTATGATCGCAAAAAAATCGTCAATCTCCCCACTCTAGTTGGCTCTACTGTTCACTCTTGGATTTCTGATCTGGGTTGGGACCCGCTGTTCAATCTCAGTGACTCTATATATCCCGACCTTATTAGAGAATTTTTCTTTTGGATGAGTGTTCGTGAGGATCATATTTTTGCTCGAGTGCGTGGTCGCGAAGTCATTGTCTCTCCTGAATCCATCGCTCGTCTTGTACTATTACCCCGTGTCACAAATCCCTCTTATCCTTGGCCTTCCAACTCTTATCCTGCCTCTGGTATTATCATGAGCACTGTGAGTCGCATTATTCAATCCGATATCGTTACCATTTATCATAAGAATTTAAATCCAGATTTTATGGTACTTAATTGGATTATTTGTGCTTGTCTCATTCCTCGTGCCAACTCCACTCAGATTACCAAGTTTCACGTGGATCTCATGTTTTCTATCAGCATTAGAGTTGCCATTAACCTCCCCGCCTTCATTTTTATGGTTATTAAATCTCTCAAAGTCAATCCATTCGGTCCCGTTAGGTAAGCACTTCCTTTTGCGATTATTATCACTCGTCATTGTCTTGATGCGGGATGCCCTCGTCTTCCCTCAGATGTCCCTGTGACCCGTTACCCAAAAATTGATATGGCCTCCGTTGGTCGCTCTCGTGGTCATTTACCCCCTGATACTCCACAGATCACTACCTCTCAATCCGCATCCTCACAATTCGTCGCTGCCTCAACTCCTGCTCCCTCTAGACCATCATCTTTTCGTGCTCACCCACCACTTGAATCGAAGGATTGTAGGTCTGTTCGTTCACAGGTGGAGAAAATTCAGGAAGAAAGGCGCCAGGATAGGGCTATTATGCAGGAGCTTTTACTTACCATGCAGCGGGATCGTGATGGTCAGGCTCGTCAGGAGGAGGCTCAATCTCGTCGAGATGAATCACAAGCTCGTCGTGATTGAATCCTACTTGAGAATCTTGAGGCGATTCGTCGCATGGAGATGCGTCGTGGTGCAAGCTCATCCGATTCAGGATCCCTTCCAAATGATTCCCCTAATGACGTTCCCGCTCCCTGATTTTCTTTATGTTTAAGTTTATTTTAGACTATGTACTTGTGAGGGCGAGAGGATTATGTTTATTTTTGTTATCTCACTTGTACTAGATTATGAACTTAGTTGGATACTCTTTCATTATGTTTGGATATTTGTTTTTCCATATTTATGGTTATTGATATCTCTTTCTTGTTTTGATTCTATTGTTACATATAATGTTGTCGGCATGTGTTGGATTTTTTTGCTGCTACTTTTTATTCCTCGTATCATCTTCTCTAACCATGCAGGATTAATTCAATCCCTTTGTCTTTTCCGTACAAAAGGGGGAGAAACATTGATAGGGGAAGTTTATTGTTAAAAGTAGTTTAACATGCTTCACATACGTTTACCATAATTTGCTTACCATGATTTATATTCAATATTTACCCCGTGCGTTTTATGTGTTTGTTGTTTCATGTGTGTAGGACTTCATTTTCATTTGCCCATATATCGCCAACTTCTCTACAGCCAATTGTCAGTCGAGTCTGTTTGACTGTCATTTTTTTGGGAGTTTTGGGATGGGCTTTAGAATCGGCTTGACGGCTGGCTTAGCAAATTCAGTGTATTTTTTGTTATATTTTTTATTTTTGCTTTGTCCCGGAATAACCAAAGGGGGATATTTGTAAGGATAAATTTCTAATCGAATCATTTGTATTATTGGCTATTTCGTTGGACAACATATTTTTGGGTCTTAGCAAGTCACACATTTATCATCCATGGAGATTTGGGCATCCTGTTTTTCACGCTTAATCAAACCGCATTCCATTCTCTTTTCCCAAAAGGTATATGACCCAAATTCAATTTATGTGTTGGAGTTAATTTTAATTCACTTAAAATATTTATGAAAATTTTCAAATTAATTTTTGAATCATTTTTTAAGAAAATTAAATTTTCGTTCGAAGTCAGCCCAGGTCATTCGAACGACTTGGGTCTAATGAACCTGCCCTGTATACACTGACATATCGTTAGAAGGTTCTATAGAATTGTCATTCGAATGAATTCGTTCTAACGAGATTTCTAATGACTTACCTTATATTGCACTGGATTATCATTAGAAAACTCGTTCGAACGAGTTTTGTCAGTTATGAAAAAAAAATCTTTTCTGCAGTTATTTTGCATAACTGCTTCGGTCCACTACTTTTCCCAGTTTCATAAAGTGGACGAAAATACAGTTTCTCAAGAAAGAACTTGCACATTTCAAAAGAAGAATTCTTATCTTCCTTTTTAATGAAAAACTCTCCAACACAATTTTGATTTTGAATGAACCAAAACCCCATGCTTTCAACCTGAATTTCACCATGGACATATGCGGTGGATTTTTGCGTCCTAGTTGATTGGAGACAGTACTTTGGCCTTCGGCGGAGGTAGAGGAGACGGCATCGGCATGTCTTAGTGAGTCAAGTCTGTAAGTCGTTTGAGTACCTTATAAAACCTTTATTTGTGGTGGATTTTTCTAGGCCCAGCCGTCCGAGGTTTTTTTCATTCGGGTTTTCCTCGTACATCGGCGCGTTGTGGTTGTGATTTCTTATTTTATATCATTTAATCACCTAGATGTATGTGCAGGATAAAAAGGATAAAATTTGGCTAATTTTATATCTCTTAATCAAGTTAACAATCCCATCACTTTAATTGATAATTGTTCATGCTTACTTACTAATTTGCAAAGGGTATTAAAATTGGAATATTTCTCTATTTGGCAAAAATTTTATAGTGTAGTGTGTTTAGTATACTAAATAACCTCGGTTCGTATAACCTTATAACTTCAAGGGGAGATTCGTAAGAGCAAAATTTCTGATATTCCTTATAGTATAAGATTTGTATTGTTTTAGTCTAGTTTGGCTACAAACCATCATGTCAGTCATGGTAAACCGACATCAACACTCGAGACTTCTTGACATCCCATAAAGGTATGAAGCAACTTAGAGTTAATTTATTTCACAAAATTTATTTTTGGGATGTTTATTTTTATCAAAAACGAACAGGTGTCTTTCTAATTTTGAAAAGAAAAATATTTTATTTTAAACCTCATTCAAACGAGATGATAATGAGTTTTCATTAGAAGGGTCGTTTGAAGTTTTTATCGAACGTGCATCAATCAAAAGAAATAGCTATTTCGTTCAAACGAGATCTATTTCGTTAGAACAAACTGCTATTCCCATTCGAATGAGCAATGAAGTTCGTTCAAATGAATCGTCGCCTCAAAAATTGTGAACGCTCTACAATTACCTATTTTGTGTTCAGTTTTTTCAAGACTTTTGCTAGAACCATTTCTGCACATATTTTGCAAAAGTTCTTCTTTGTTTAGTGTTGTAAAGAACTTTCAATTCACAACATAAATCCAGAAAATTGTTCTTGTGAATAAATTTAAAGCCTAGAATGTTTAGTACCTTGCATGCACCTTTCTAGAGAAGGCATTTTCATAACTGACATTTACGATTCTCGAGGGAACTCGCTGCTGAAGACAAAGGCTTATTGGTAGATACCGAGCATGGAAGGCCGAGCATGGACTGCTCTGGACTGAGTGCTTTTCTTGAAATATTCTACAAAGACACTGCTCATTATACTTATGACGGGTATCAAGTAGTCTGTATAGTCTGTAGATTTCTATAGTGTTGAATAAAAGATTTTTCTCGAAAGGGATTTTTCCTGAAACTTTGCCTTTATTGAATGCTTTCTTTGTTTTATCTGTTTTATCACATAGATTTATATTTAGGATAAAGATACAAAATTGATTAAGATAAAATTTTAATATATTTGTTTATAACCATCCTTGCCGAGAACATTTGTTTCCGCATTCTCATAGTGGTATCAATACCTTCCACTTTTTCAAGTGGTGTAAGAGCATTTTTACCCTTTACATGAATCACCATGGAAAACTCGTCTTCATACCGAGGCAACCTAGTTATCATCGTCTCTCGTACCCCCTTAATGAAAATCCTCCTAGTACGCTTGCCAGAGAGAACTCACTCATGGTATGCATTGCACATAAAACACACAAATAATCATAACCCTCACTAACGGGTTAAATAAAACACATATATAACCCTCACAAATTGGTTAAGGTAAATTACATACATATACCGACCCTAACACTATGAGGTCATACTATCATTGCTATCATAAAAGGGGAATAACACATATATAACCTTATACTCATTCCAAAATACAATAATCCTAACACTTTAGGTTCCAAATCTAGGCATAGTCTCACCCTACCATACGCTAAAACATGCACATCCAATATATTAAATCTAAACCTAGTCTAATCTCCCAAGGCATCATGTCTAGTTATAATCCCATGACTAATTTAATTAAAATCACGAGACACAATAACTACCTCACTCTAAGAAGTTATAACTCAAGTCTAATCTCACCCAAAGGATATTCACCACACTCATACATCACAATAATTCAATCCACACCAATAAGGCTAATTCTCTAACTACCAATTTCCCAATCAACAAACCCATTTTACACTCGGGTTATCATTGAATGTCAAATTCTCAATTTAACCCCTTTAAATAAACTATTTCACAATAATCAACTAATCCCCAAAACAAGTTTACAACAGCTCAAGATGTTAGACTCTTACTCTAGGTAATAACCAAATAAAGCTTAAGGACAAAACAAACTAAACCAGATCTCCAAATCCAAAAATCCAAACCAAAAATCAAAAGTCGCACCTTATCGGTTCCTCCTCCTACTGTCGATGCATCGATGACCAAGTGTCGATCGGTTGATCGACTTGGAAAAGCCCCAATTCTCCTTTGTTACGGGATTCTTCATCTTTAACCCCCATTTTTCTCTATTAATCCTCCATTAATGAACCTAAAAAAATCCAACCAACATTTAAATGATAAAATCACATCATCTACACAATTGGAACTTATTTCTATCATCAAATTCCAAATCTACACAAAGATTTAAATGAAAACTCAATTTCATATCAAGAACCCTAAATCTATCTAAATCTACAAATTTTCATGGATTGATTCAATTAAGCATAGGGCTTTTATATGATTATCAATATAAAATAGGTTCAAATCATTATCTAATAGTTTATGTAGAAATCAATCTTGAGGCTTTAGATGTGTATTTTGTAATCTTATTTTAGATAATTAAAATAGTTAGTTTTGTAATCTAGGTTAAAAAATTAACTAAATAATTATCTAAAATACTATTTTTAACCTAATTTTATTTATATTTGCGATGAATATATACAATCTTGATACACATACAATCATAATCATATTCTATATAAACTTAACTTATAGATTGATTGGGAAATCAATCCCAAAATTCCCCAAATCCTATTTTTATCTTAGTGTTTTCTTTATCTAGTTTTAGGATGCCTTTCAAATTGTGTTTTATGATAAATGAGATCCCTAATAGCCCTTAAAACCCCTTTAATCCCAAAGTTAGGTTTGGCCCCCAAATAGGCCTCACCTAAAAGAGTCCAAAAATAACTCCAAGTGACTTAAAATCTTGTTCAAGCCTTGTACTAACCCAATAGGCTTTTAAACCATTATTTTAAACTATAAAGGGATATTCTACGCGTCTCAAAAGCCAATTATCAAATATACCCAAAGTAAATAACTAATAACTCAGTTATTTAATAATTACCGGGTACGAGTCCAAATATAATTAATTTAATCAATTAATCACCGTGTCTTAATTCCAATTTCAAACCCAACTTAAATAACACAGAAAAATATAAATAGTGACATAATCAATCACAACAAGAACACGTAATTACTGTTTATTAAATTTAATGATTCACAAAAAATACGGGGTATTACCGGCCCCTCATCCCTTGCCTTTACCCTCACAACCATCGGTTAATGCTAGACGTCTACATCCTCCGATCCAAAAATATGGTGGGACTACTCACCTTTCTTGGATCCCGACACTAGACCCAACCCATCAAAATCCATTAGATTTACGTAAGAAGTAGTCTTTATACTCCAGAACCTTCCTCGATGTATTTTCCCCATCAAAGCCTAATCGCAAATCAACTTCCAACACACCTATCGACCCAAGAAATTCCACTAGAACCTCTAAAAAAATCCCATCCATCCCTAAGGATTCCTCCTAGATCCATCACTGTCTAATACATCATGCATGGGCACATCCCCACCCATGAAGGGCCCATTAGGAACCTCCCCCTGATCCTCGACATCCCCCTTAGGGGTAATAACCCCTTAAGACCCAGCACCACCCACGAAAAAAACTCCTCCACCCACTCATCCTCAGGAACCTCCTGACCCCTATCATCAGCTCTCGTCTCTCCCTCTGGCACTACCTGCTCTCCACCTACTACCCTGGGATCCTCCTTTTGAAAAAACTACCCCGACGCATGCAAACAAAACTGCTCGGGTCACGGGTAGGGGAATCATTATCACACGTCTTTCTAAAAAGCCCTAGTAGTCAACATCCTCCCGGTAAAGATCGATGACAGGCACCCTATTTAAGAATGTCTGTCTATCTGCCTCAGCCAACCCCTCATAATATGTCTTATACAGTAAGGAGGAGGGAATGGCACCCTGACAGGAGCATCCCATATGTACTGGCAAGTCATCCCCTCGCTTAGATAAAAGTGTGACACCCCGCCTAATTAAATACCGGGCGATCACTCCTTTATTAAATTAAATCAAGGTGAACAGTTGGTTCATTCTTAGCATCACTGTCGAAAAATAACTTTTCCAATTTAAACACCCTAATTAATTAAGCTAAGTGTCAAAACCATTTTTGAACATTACTTTCCAAATTTTTATTTTAAAAACAAAGATTTAATTATTTACAACAATTCAATGTTAAAGAATCACACCACAATAAACCTGGAACATATAATCCAAATGCTTTAAACATTCAACAACTAAATCCCAACATTAAAACTTAAAGTAAAACATCCAGACAGTAATAAATCCCAAAATGATAATACTAGAAATAACTGAATCACAATGTCCAAATAAACAACTGAATAATGGAAAGGGCGACACATGCCCCACTAAATGAATATGCTAGGAGTGGAGTCAAATAAATGAAGTCGTCTAAGCAAGAGGCCTGCAACTCCCACCTAAGCTGCAGCGCATTCCTTCCAAGGGATCCTAAGCAAGACGCCCTTGTGGCTGGGCACCTGTAATATATACATATATATACAAGAGAGGAAGAGAAATAGAAACGGGTCAGAGCCCGATAGTGTAAAAGATTTAAAATTCATTTAGCAAGTATTTAAAATGTTTACAGGCCAATGCAACAACATATTAGTGCGACACTCTCTTGAGAAATTCTCACCTCTCTTCTAATGTGCAAACCTATCGCACTAACCTTACCAACGGTTTATCTTATCTTATATCGCACTAATCTTCCCAATTATTTAACTTAGCTTAGGTTACTCGTACGATTTAAAACTGAACAACATAATTGTTTAAGAGGATAATTTCATTTAGTAACAAAGCTCTCATTTTAACTTTATTTATTAATAAAGTTTCCCAGTGTCATATTATACTTTTCAAAACAAGTGTTTCCAATTTGAAATCAAGATTCATATCCTACTTACCATAGCACAGTAGGCAGTTCCAAATTTCAGAATTTCATATATATATATTAAATACTCGTATAATATATATATATTCTAACAGCACCCCACATAAAAACTATGGTGCGGGCATACTCTGCTATCCAATCCCCGTATCACTCGTACTAAAGGAAATACAAATTCGGAATCACTCTCGAATTGTATCTACACATACACAAACAATATTGAGGCGAAGCATAGATTCCAAGTCTCTAAGAGGATAGCATATGCCCCCACGTCTCTTAGGACCGTCTGAACTATCGATTCGATAGCCTGTACCAAGGATATCTATCTTCTATGGTACGAGTAAATATCCCCCATAAATGTCCCATCGAGATAAGACTGTCCTAGCGCGGTAACCTCAGGGATAGCAAGTAGCGCGGGCACGATTTTCACACATTAATATTATATGCATAAACACAGTCATATAACTATACTAATATTACCATATCAATTTAGGTACATTTCAAATCCCATATTTATGACATTTGTCCTCATATCTCATTATTTAGTTCTCACGTATAACCGTTCATTTCTTACTTTGATTCGAGGGATTTTTCCAACTTACTACGTAATACTCATGGACTCTATCCTCTCAAGAGAAAAATTCAGTAGGTATACATTTATGTTCCAACGTAACTATCTTACGCGTCTCTCCCTTTAATACATAGTTTCATCGTCCCTTATATGTAAGTATCCCGAAAATACAACTCTTGTCTTACATTAAAGGTTCTGAATTTATTCACATGTCCAACTGGTCTTCTTTATCTCCCAAAACATTTTAATAAGGGTGTCCAAGAATTATTTCTCATTAAATTTAATTCAACTAATTTAAAAAGGGGAAATAAGAGTCTGCCAGAAGGGGTCGATCGATCGAGGTCTGGGGCTCGATCGATCGAACCTTCGATCGATCGAAGCTCTTGGCTCGATCGATCGATCAAGCAGGTATGACGAATTCTGCAGTTAATCAGTTACGGGTTTTATCACCTAAACTCCTCCAAATCCAAACTTTTCATTCCCAATCCCCCATAAATTTGTACTACTAACATTATAATCTCATTTTATGTATCTTCCACGTAAAGCATGTAAATTTCCGTCACTAATCATGGATTTATAGGCAAAAACTTCATAAAAATCTCAAGAACCCTAGAATTCTTTAACATGGTTCTAATCAATATTTTCCGTAATTTTCTTCTTCTAAAACATCATAATTTCTTGGTTTAATCCTCTACATGTGAAGGGGTTTCCAGATTTACATTCAAATCATTACTACATGCGATTTCCTATCTCAAATTTTATGTTTTCTTCCATAAAACTCATCCTAATCATCCCTAGACTAACATGGGTGATACATTAACGAAGATAAGAAAGATAAACACTTGCCTGGGATTTTCAGAGTTCTGGTTTGATGACGAATTTGGTGTGGATGCGTTCCCCGTCACGCGATCTACGCGTTGGTGGTGGTGGCGGTGCAAACGGGTGACTTTTTGGCCTTGGATTGCTTTGGAAGCTCTCTCCTTCCCTCTCCTATGGCCGTCACTTGTCTTTGGTTGTTTTAACCCTAGAGGGAAACCTTAGACATCTGATATATCCCTTGAAATTTCGTGGGTTTAATTATCCAAAAATGCGAAATGTCCAAAATGCCCTCCCGGGGTACTAATTAAGCCTAAAAACGCCCTGAGACCCAAACTAAACCCCCGGGTACACTTTTCTGACTATCTCAACCCTTCCGGACACTTTGGCGCACTCAAAACGACCATACGAGCGATTTATGATATATTCACTTTTATTCATCAATATTTAGTCCCGACGCGACACGGGCGCGTCCCGACTCAAATTTTAAAAATTATCATTTTTTTCACCCGTGACATTTAATATAACCAATATTATATATTAGTTTGCTCATTAGTAATATTCAACAAATTTCCCATAATTACTAACTCTCATCACGTTAATAATTATAACATAATTAATTTCCGGATTTATATTAAATAATTAATTCACATTAAATTTAATAAATCCCAAAATTAATATAGCATAAAAATACGGGGTATTACATACTTCCCCCTAATAACAGAATTTCGTCCTGAAATTCGAAAAAAAATAAGGCGTACCTGGTAAGAATAAATCTGGATATCTCTCTCACATATCTGCCTCGCGCTCCCAAGTGGACTCCTCCACATTATGGTGCTCCCACTGGACCCGTACAAGTGGAACTACCTTCGACCTCAATCTTCTCTCGTTATGGTCTAAGATAGCCACCGGTCTCTCCTCGTAAGAGCTGCCAGGCTGTAAGTCTAGCTCATCTATCGCAATGTGGGTATGGGCCATATCATCCTAAAGATATCGTCTCAACGACGAGATGTGGAATACATTGTGAATGCGATGTAAATGCTCTGGCAGTCCCAATTTATATGCTACCGGCCCAATCCTTTCGATGATGGGAAATGGTCCCACGTACCTCGGGGCCAATTTCCCTTTCTTTCCGAACCTCATCACTCCTTTCATAGGAGATACACGTAGTAACACTTGGTCCCCCACATTAAACTCCCAGAAGAACCATTTCACATCGGCGTAGCTTTTCTGCCTGTCTTGGGCTACTCGAATGCGACTCCTGATCATCTCAATCCTTGCGGAGGTTTCCTGAATCACCTCTTGTCCTAGAAACTTGTTATCCCCCACCTCGAGCCAACAAGTTGGGGAACGACAAGGCCTGCCATACAAAGCTTCGAATGGAGCCATGCCAATAGTGAACTGATAAGAGTTATTATAAGCAAACTCTACCAGTGGAAGATGTGTCTCCCAACCTCCTCCAAAATCAAGAACACACATGCGTAGCATATCCTCCAACATCTGATTAGTACGCTCTGTCTGTCCATCTGTCTGTGGGTGATAAGCTGAACTAAACCTCAACTCAGTACCCATAGCCTCCTGAAAGCTCTCCCAGAAACGCGACACGAAAATCTTGTCTCTATCTGACACAATATTCAGGGGCATCCCATGTAATCTGACAATCTCAGTAATGAATAACTGAGCATACTGACCCGTGGTATAGTCTGTCCGCACCGGTAGAAAATGAGCCACCTTGGTCAAATGATCTACAATCACCCAGATAGAGTCGTGGCCCCGCTGTGATGTAGGTAACCCTGTAATAAAATCCATGCAAATACTCTCCCACTTCCACGCGGGTACCTCCAATGGCTGAAGCAACCCTGACGGTTTCTGATGGTCCACCTTTACCAGATGGCAGGTAGAACACTTGGATACGAACTCAGCAATGTCCTTCTTCATCCCACTCCACCAGTATTGCCGCCTCATATCCTGGTACATCTTATCTCCTCCAGGATGTACCACAACTCGGGACCCATGAGACTGGGTCATCACCGCATGACGTAATTCTGCTCCTTCTGGAACCACCAACCTCCCATTAAACCTCAAACCCCCATCAGAACTAATAGAATAGGACTCAGCACCCTCAGCTAAAAGTCGTATAATCTGCTCCTGGCAAAAAGGGTCTGCGGTCTGTGCCTGTATCACCCTCGTAACAATCTCGGGTGTCACTATCATAACATATATGAAGGAATGGGCTACTGCGTCCTGGTGGCCTAATTCCTTCCAATTTGCTTTCCAGACGTCTGCTACCTCGTTTATCGGTCTACGACTCAACGCATCAGCAACTATGTTGGCCTTCCCCAGATGGTCCTGTATGTCGAACTGATAGTCCTTCACAAACTCTAACCATCTGCGCTGACGCATATTCAGCTCTCGCTGAGTGAACAGGTACTGCAGTGACTTGTGGTCTGTGAACAAGGGGAATTTCTCCCCTAATAAATAGTGAATCTATATCCTCAATGCAAAAATGACTGCTGCTAACTCCAGGTCGTGGGTGGGGTAATTCTTCTCATGCGGATTAAGCTTGCGGGAGGCAAAAGCTATAGCCTTATCCTCCTGCTGAAGTACTCCCCCAAGTCCCCATAAGGAGGCATCGGTGTAAACCAGGTACTCCACACCCGGCTTCGGTAAAGCAAGGACTGGTGCTGAAGTAAGCTTGTCTTTCAGCTCGTCGAAATCCAATTGACAAGCATCATCCCAAACATATGGTACCCCTTTGCGAGTTAAGTCCGTCAATGGACCCGCTATTTTGGAGAATCCCCGAATGAATCTCCTGTAGTATCCGGCTAACCCCAAGAAACTACGCACTTCCGTCGGTGTCGTGGGCTGTCCCCACTCCCTCACCGCTGACACTTTACTCGGGTCAACTGCTATCCCCTGCTCAGAAACAACATGCCCTAAGAACTGTACTTCTCGCAACCAGAATCCGCACTTCTCGTACTTAGCATACAACTGATGCTCTCGTAGAGTCTGAAGAACCTGTCTCAAGTGCTCGGCATGCTCCTCCTCGGAGTGTGAATATATTAAAATGTCATCTATGAAGACGATGACAAACTGATCCAAGAACTCTCTGAACACACAATTCATTAAGTCCATGAACATGGCTGGAGCATTTGTGAGGCCAAATGGCATCACCCTGAACTCATAGGACCCATATCTCGTCAAGAAAGCAGTCTTTGAAACATCTTGCTCCCTAATACGTAGCTGATGGTACCCCGACCTCAGATCTATCTTCGAAAAGAAAGTTGCTCCCCTCAGTTGGTCGAACAGATCATCGATTCGAGGCAACGGATACTTATTCCGTATCGTGACCTTGTTCAACTCCCGGTAGTCCACACATAGCCTCAGTGAACCATCTCTCTTTTTCACAAACAGAACTGGAGCGCCCCAAGGTGAAGTACTCCTGCGAAAGAAGCCCTGACCTAACAGCTGCTCTATCTGATCTCGTAACTCTCGCATCTCTGCCGGAGCCATACGATATGGAGCGCGTGTAATAGGTCTAGTATCTGGTAATAAGTCTATGACAAAGTCTATCTCTCGACTGGGGGGTAAGCCTGGTATCTCCTGAAACTCATCGGAATACTTACGAACAACTGGAATCGAGTCTAAGGGAATCACAACCTCCTTAGAGGTATCCTCCTCTATGTAATACAAATGAGCCGTCGAGCCTCCCTCAGGGCGAGGCATCGCCACTACAAACATCTCTTGCCCCGGAATGGCAAAAACAATACTCCCACCTAAATAATCAATCATGGCTCTATAAGCTACGAGCCAACCCATACCGATAATGACATCGTGCTCATGTATATCTAAGACTAACATGTTTGCAGGTAATACCAAGCTACCAATCTCTACCCCCACTCCCCGGCATATAAAGAAAATAAGCGAACCATTCCCCAGTGGTGAGTCTACACACGTCACAGTGCTCTCTGCTGTGGCTAACAACCCTAAGGCCTTTGCAAAATGCGTAGCTATAAAACAGTGCGTCGCCCCAGTATCAAACAAAACTCGACCCATAGTACCATGGATAGGAAATATACCCTCAATCGCGGGTGGTGCATGTGGAGCTGCTGCCTGGTGGACGTTATAGACATGTCCATACTGTAACTGCCCCTGCTGCACTGGGGCTACTGGAACGACTGGTAGGGCTGGTGCTGGGAGGGCAGCTCAAAAAAGTGGCCTCTGTGGCTCATTACGGGCACCCTGCTGCTGTGGGGCCCTCTCTCCCTCTGGACAATCCTGGCGCCTATGGCCATGCTTGCCGCACCCAAAACATCGGCCTTTGAAATTTTCTCCCCTCTGACCCTGCTGACCACGGCCCTGCTGGTCGTTACCACCCCGCCATTTGAGAAACCGAATAGGTTCGGTGTGTGATAATTGATTTAAATAAAATTAAATTCGCACGATTCCAAGTAACCCTTATTTAATTCGAGTCTATTTAGAAACAGCCCATAAACAAACAACTACGTGTGTGTGTGTGTCAAACCATAAATAAAGCATGCGACACAAAGTTAAGGAAAAATCCCCGAAGGGCAAAACCTTTTATTTCACTATAATAAGTAAATCTCAACTTACACAGATTACAATGAAATACAGTGACACCCGAATACCCGCAGGCGTCGGTCGGTGTCGTCAGTAATGAATCCACACACAGCGAACCCACATGAACCTCAGTCCATTCCACAAAGGAAGAACCGTAGCACTCCTCAATGACACGCAGCCATAAAAATTTATAGAGACTCCCTCAGCAATGACACGCAGCCCTCGGTTGCAAAGATCTCTCCACAAAGGTTTGAACAAACCAAAGTTGTGTTCTTGGGTTACCAAAAAGATTCACAAAGGTTTGGCAATTTGTGTGAATCAAAAACCTAGAGTCTTGGGCTCAATAGGGGAAGACTTAGAGTATTCAGGACTCTGAAAATCGTCTTGAAAATTCTTAGAAAACAACTCCCCGAAGTTGGCTTTAAATAAGAAAACTTTGAGCCTAAAAAATCTCTGCACGATCTGGCCGAACTTATCCCAGGCGGACCGGTCCGGCTTGGGGGCGGATCGGTCCGGTTGACCGGATCGGTTCTTTTATTCTAGGCTTCATCGGTTTGCTTGCGGTCCGGGGTATACTGGATCTGCAGTAAGCGAATCGGTCTAGTTGAGGGACGGACCGGTTCGGTAGGGAGGCGGACCAATCCGGCTGTCAGACTTTGATTCCTCTTCTTCTTTTGATATTAGGATCCGTTGATGAATGTATGAATCTTGAATTTCTTCAATGGTGTAACGGCGTGCGACATAATGAATTGTTAATGGACAAAAATGTCCTTACAAATCTCCCCATATGTCTATGCCGGTACATACATAAAAACAAACATCCGAATTATCAAACAACTAAAAATGCCTATACAAATCTACCCTTCCATGAACCCAAAACTGGAAAGATACAATTGAATAAGACTACAACGTTTGCTCTTCAATTCTTCAGGAATCTCAACACTTTTCTCATCAGGATGTGCAATCCAATGATAATCCATATAGTACCTACACACATGAGAAAAAGCAAAATACCACGTGACATATCGAGTTTGAAATGAGATAACATGGATATCAATATATGATAAAAACATAAGCAACATCTCAAAAACTCCCCCAAAATTCAAACTCCCCCATAATATGATAATTTTTTCTCCCCCTTTTTATGATGTCCCCAAATAGACAAATGAGAAGAATGAATCAAATAAGCAAAATCGGGGTGTCACGGTACACAAAATAGGGCATCAAATAATATGAAAAACGTGCTCTTGCAAGGAGATGCTCAGACAAATCTTCACAAACTATTTTTGAATTTTTTAAATTTTTCGTACAAAAATAAGATACCAATTTGAACAAATATGCTACAAAAATCACACCATGGATTTAGACTCAAACAACCAAGTCATGGAAATGGAATGAATGGGTGTGAACACATTCGATAGGTAAATCAACTCAATCAATCATATGTGCACGATGCATACGTGTACTCCTAACGAATGAACATCAAAGGTATCCTTAGGTGTAAAAGTTTTTTGAATTTAGATGACATTGTCTTATGAAAATCAACAAATAAAAGTCAAATGATTTTCACACCAATAACGTCCAAAACTATGTAGCGCATTTTCAATAATTTCAAGGACGTGCAAACCCGTTTTAATTCTCCAACCAAACTCCCTCATATATATTTTCTTTTAGAGGTGTATAAACTAAATTCTCAAACTTTGGAGAATTGGTGCAAAAACCTAAATGGCCCCTATTTGGCATGAATATCTTTTTATTGCCTTTCAATTTTTTTCGGGCTCTTTTAACCTCTTTGGACCTCGGATAATAAAATTCCTCAATTTTTTAGGTCCTTTTTAACGGTGGCTTTTGCGCAAAGGATAGATGATTACCTTTCGCAGCCCCTCCCCGTTATCAAACAAATCTCACAAACTCATAAAAAGGTTCTTATATGCACAATTTCCTTATAAAAATTTATCGCGCTTGGTTCGTTTTAAGGACAGGATTGAAGTGAAAACACCCAACCAACATGTGATAAGACAAGCAAAATAATCAAACAAATCCGTGCAAGTGTGCATTAAAGGAAACATGAGTCAAACATGTAGGGAGTAACACTTAATTACATCTTAATGACTCCAAACATTATAAAGCACATGGATGAATTGACCTATTGTCTCAAAACACTATCAAATAGTCACATGAAAATAATGGTATGATGTTGTGACTTGGTCATCCAAAGTGTTCATCCATAAACGGTGCAAACAAAATACAAACAATCTTTTTGGATTTTTCAAAAATTTTATAAAAATAAAATCTTTTTGTATTTTTCAAAAATTTAAACAGAATATACAAAAATGATACATACTAGCAATAGGCAAACAATGTCATCATGAAAATCACCCTATGCTAGTAAACAAGTCAAACGTCAATCATTAGGTGCGGAGGGGTTTTCCAAAGGTGATGACAACTTATGAAAAGCCTCCATCAATTCTTGTGAAGTTTTGACTAAAAACTTAACTTGCTCACCTAAATGTGCAAACTCTCTCATGTAGTCTCCGGGAGCATGTAAAGTATCATGTGTGGGTGCATGTGTGCCAGAAACACGTGTAGAAGCAAAACGTGACACATAACCCAACTTAAAGCAAAATTCCCTAAGGTGTCCTCTCCTCTTGCAATGGGAACAAACATAAATAGGCCTAGGAACACCTCTCTCAAAAACTCTAGGACGCACTTTCATAATAGGAATGGGACGCCTAGGTGGGTTAGCGTGAGACATATGTGAAACTGTCACTAAAGAGGGAACCGGCTCGGGTGCTAATTGGGAAGAAGAAGCACCGTCATGACTTATTCCAAACTTCTCACCTTTACCCTTAAGAACCACCTTTTCAACCTTCTTAGGTGCGTTCTCAAACTTGACTTTGACCACCCTGGCACGTTCGAGATCACTCTCGAGTTGGGATACACGTGTCGTCAGACTAGACAACGTGTCGGTCAAATCACACTTCTCCTTTCTCAAAACCTCCTTTTCTTTCTCCAAATCTAAAACCCGGCGACCTAAATCATGATTATACTTCTTTGTTTTCAAGGTCTCGGTGTACAAATCTCTAAAAGCTTTTTGGAGCTCACTTTCATCTCCACTTTCACTCTCACTTTCTCCCTCACTTGAATCGCTCAAACCATCACTATCACATTCGTGTGCACTATTGTGGGACAAAGTGGGTGTGCTCACACGACTAGAAAAAGCTACAAACTTCTCACCACTAGTCTCATCACCCTCACCTTCACTACTATCACTAAGTGTGGCGGGCATAGCTACTTTCTTTCCTTTCTTTCTAAGCCACGTAGGACACTCAAACGACTTATGTCCCTTACCCCCACATTCAAAACAAGTGACGTTCTCAAAATCTTCCTCACACTCCTCATCGGATTTATTCTCTTTTTCCCTCTCACCACTTTCTTTGGCCTTTCCTTTCTTTTTTTTTGCTCAAAAAAATTCTTTTTATTGGAAGAATTATTTTTGTTCATGTTGAGAAATTTTTTAAAAATTTTCGCAAACAAGGCCATATCATTAAAATCAAAATCTCCCTCAGAATCGGACTCACAAACTTTTTCTTTCTTTTTCTTAAAATGAGTCTTTAAAGCAATGCCATTATCCTTAGCCTTAATGGTTTTGGGAAACATGTCAATCTCATAGGTTTGAAGATCTCCTACAAGTTCTTCCAACTTAAGTGATTTCAAATTTCCCAAAGAGTTCAAAACAGTGACTTTAGGAATAAAGCGTTTTGGGAGAGATCTCAAAATCTTTTTAACGACGCACGTGTTATCAATCACCTCACCCAAATTAAAACATGTGTTAACAATGTCCGACAAACGTGCATAAAAATCATCAAAGCATTCGGACTCAGACATGGTGATAGTCTCAAATTGGGTGGCCAAATTTTGTAATTTTGACTCTTTAACCTTGTTCATACCCTCATGTGTCAATTTCAAAACATCCCAAGCCTCTTTAGACGTGGTGCACGTCATAATTCGATGAAACTCATCAGGAGAGACAGCTCCAGAAATAGCACTCAGACCACGGGAATTAAAATTGGACAATTTATAATCATCTTCAGTCCAGGCTGACACGGGTTTTAAAGTGGTGATGTTATTAACAGTGACCGTGGGAGGAGTCCAACCATTTTCACAAAGCAACCAAACACGCTCGTCAATAGATTTTAAAATTGATTTCATACGAGCTTTCCAGTAGGCATAATTAGACCCGTCAAAAATAGGCATCTGATTATATAAGTGCTCCATAGGAAAAAATGCGAATTTTCACAAAATTGATTTTTTCAAAAAAATCAATATCACACGATTTTGCGGAAAATAGGATCACGCGATAAATTAGCGTAACCTGCTCTGATACCAATTTGAAAACGTGAGTAGACAAATTGTATCAGAAAGTAAATTCTCGAAAAATCAGGATCACGCGATAAATTAGCGTAACCCACTCTGATACCAATTTGAGAAACCGAATAGGTTCGGTGTGTGATAATTGATTTAAATAAAATTAAATTCGCACGATTCCAAGTAACCCTTATTTAATTCGAGTCTATTTAGAAACAGCCCATAAACAAACAACTACGTGTGTGTGTGTGTGTGTCAAACCATAAATAAAGCATGCGACACAAAGTTAAGGAAAAATCCCCGCAGGGCAAAACCTTTTATTTCACTATAATAAGTAAATCGAAACTTACACAGATTACAATGAAATACAGTGACACACGAATACCCGCAGGCGTCGGTCGGTGTCATCAGCAATGAATCCACACGCAGCGAACCCACATGAACCTCAGTCAAATCAACAAAGGAAGAACCGCAGCACTCCTCAGTGACACGCAGCCAAAAAACTTTGTAGAGACTCCCTCAGCAATGACACGCAGCCCTCGGTTGCAAATATCTCTCCACAAAGGTTTGAACAAACCAAAGTTGTGTTCTTGGGTTACCAAAAAGATTCACAAAGGTTTGGCAATTTGTGTGAATCAAAAACCTAGAGTCTTGGGCTCAATAGGTGAAGACTTAGAGTATTTAGGACTCTGAAAATCGTCTTGAAAAGTCTTAGAAAACAACTCCCCGAAGTTGGCTTTAAATAAGAAAACTTTGAGCCTAAAAAATCTCTGCACGATCTGGCCGAACTTATCCCAGGCGGACCGGTCCGGCTTGGGGGCGGATCGGTCCGGTTGACCGGATCGGTTCTTTTATTCCAGGCTTCATCGGTTCGCTTGCGGTCCGGGGTATACTGGATCTGCAGCAAGCGGATCGGTCCGATTGAGGGGCGGACCGGTCCGGTGGAGGATCGGTCCGGTAGGGAGGCGGACCGGTCCGGCTGTCAGACTTTGATTCCTCTTCTTCTTTTGATATTCGGATCCGTTGATGAATGTATGAATCTTGAATTTCTTCAATGGTGTAACGGCGTGCGACATAATGAATTGTTAATGGACAAAAATGTCCTTACACCATTGGCCCTGATGAAAACGCTGTTGTCCCGGTTGGCCCTATTACTGACCCTGTTGCTGTCGATGTTGGCCTTGCTGGCCCTGCTGATTAGGCTAGCCCTGTTGGCCCTGCCTATAACCCCCAAATCCCTGTCTGGAATCACCTGAATGGAATCTCTTAGCAGGGTCCCCCTGATGGGAACTCTGCTCGTGCTGACAAGTCTGTCCTTGAGATGGTGCTCCATTAGCACTACTACCCCCGGTCCTGCCCTGCTAATCGGACTCTCCTGCTCGCTTGCTTCCCTTCAGATGGAAGCGATGATCCTGGCAATGTAGTAAATCAACATTGAGTACATCAGTGAAAGTACTCAGAGACAGATTCCCTATAAGGTGCTGACGGATCCTCTAAGTTAACTCGTCCACAAACAGTATTATCTTCTTACCCTCAGTGGGTGCCTCATCAGGCACTATGGTGAGAAGTCTCGTGAACTCCTCCTCATACTCAGCAACAGTAGAATTATCCTGTTTCAAGTTCAGTAATTTCCGCCTCATCTCAGTCTGCATGGCGGGTGGAAAGTACTTGTGGTCAAACTGCTCCCAGAACGACTGAATCGGGATCATGTCCCTCTCCTCCAAGGTGGTGGTGGACTCCCACCACTGCAAAGCGGCCCCCACCAGCTTAAAGGAAGCCAACAACTGTTTCTGCACGTCTGTGCACTCATACATACGAAGATGTCGCTGGATATCTTTCTTCCATTGGCTGACGATGATGATATCTGAACTACCAGAGAACTCAGGGGGATGCGCCTTCTGAAAGGCATCCCTAACCCTCTCCCACGCAAATGGAAGTTATGCATGTACTGGCGCCACTGCCTGAATCTGGGGTGGAGCCTGTTGTACCACCGCTAGCGCGGCATTCACCGCCTCGGCAACAATAGCGGCTACTTCATTAGCATTCATTGTACCCTGTGCCGGACCTGCTGGCTGCTCGGCTGGGGCACGCCTATCCTTCGGTGCACGTCTCGGAGGCATCTGAAACGTGAAGAAATTCATTAGCCTACAGTTATTATCAAATCTCAAATAGCTGAAGACGTAAACGTAAAAGTAAGAATATAATAATCCTAAAATAGGGCTCTATAGCAAAAATGTTAAGCTAAAAGAGAAATAAGCCGTACAGATCCTAAGGACACTAGAACATGATGCTCTGATACCACCTATGACACCCCGCCTAATTAAATACCGAGCAATCACTCCTTTATTAAATTAAATCAAGGTGAACAGTTGGTTCATTCTTAGCATTACTGTCGAAAAATAACTTTTCCAATTTAAACAACCTAATTAATTAAGCTAAGTGTCAAAACCATTTTTGAACATTACTTTCCAAATTTTTATTTTAAAAACAAAGATTTAATTATTTACAACAATTGAATGTTAAAGAATCACACCACAATAAACCTGGAACATATAATCCAAATGCTTTAAACATTCAACAACTAAATCCCAACATTAAAACTTAAAGTAAAACATCCAGACAGTAATAAATCCCAAAATGACAATACTAGAAATAACTGAATCACAATGTCCAAATAAACAACTGAATAATGAAAAGGGCGACACATGCCCCACTAAATGAATATGCTAGGAGTGGAGTCAAATAAATGAAGTCGTCTAAGCAAGAGGCCTGCAACTCCCACCTAAGCTGCAGCGCATTCCTTCCAAGGGATCCTAAGCAAGACGCCCCTGTGGCTGGGCACCTGTAATATATACATATATATACAAGGGAGGAAGAGAAATAGAAACGGGTCAGAGCCCGATAGTGTAAAAGATTTAAAATTCGTTTAGCAAGTATTTAAAATGTTTACAGGCCAATGCAACAACATATTAGTGCGACACTCTCTTGAGAAATTCTCACCTCTCTTCTAATGTGCACACCTATCGCATTAACCTTCCCAACGGTTTATCTTATCTTACATCGCACTAATCTTCCCAATTATTTAACTTAGCTTAGGTTACTCGTATGATTTAAAACTGAACAACATAATTGTTTAAGAGGATAATTTCATTTAGTAACAAAGCTCTCATTTTAACTTTATTTATTAATAAAGTTTCCCAGTGTCATATTATACTTTTCAAAACAAGTGTTTCCAATTTGAAATCAATATTCATATCCTACTTACCACAGCACAGTAGGCAGTTCCAAATTTCAGAATTTCATATATATATATTAAATACTCGTATAATATATATATATTCTAACAGCACCCCACATAAAAACTATGGTGCGGGCATACTCTGCTATCCAATCCCCGTATCACTCGTACTAAGGGAAATACAAATTCGGAATCACTCTCGAATTGTATTTAAACATACACAAACAATATTGAGGCGAAGCATAGATTCCAAGTCTCTAAGAGGATAGCATATGCCCCCACGTCTCTTAGGACCGTCTGAACTTTCGATTCGATAGCCTGTACCAAGGATATCTATCTTTTAGGGTACGAGTCAATATCCCCCATAAAGGTCCCATCGAGATAAGACTGTCCCAGCGCGGTAACCTCAGGGATAGCAAGTAGCGCGGGCATGATTTTCACACATAGATAGTATATGCATAAACACAGTTATATAACTATACTAATATTACCATATCAATTTAGGTACATTTCAAATCCCATATTTATGACATTTTTCCTCATATCTCATTATTTAGTTCTCACGTATAACCGTTCATTTCTTACTTTGATTCGAGGGATTTTTCCAACTTACTACGTAATACTCATGGACTCTATCCTCTCAAGTGAAAAATTCAGTAGGTATACATTTATGTTCCAACGTAACTATCTTACGCATCTCTCCCTTTAATAAATAGTTTCATCGTCCCTTATATGTAAGTATCCCAAAAATACAACTCTTGTCTTACATTAAAGGTCCCGAATTTATTCACATGTCCAACTGGTCTTCTTTATCTCCCAAAACATTTTAATAAGGGTGTCCAAGAATTATTTCTCATTAAATTGAATTCAACTAATTTAAAAAGGGGAAATAAGAGTCTGCCAGAAGGGGTCAATCGATCGAGGTCTGGGGCTCGATCGATCGAACCTTCGATCGATCGAAGCTCTTGGCTCGATCGATCGATCAAGCAGGTATGGCGAATTCTGCAGTTAATCAGTTACGGGTTTTATCACCTAAACTCCTCCAAATCCAAACTTTTCATTCCCAATCGCCCAGAAATTTGTACTACTAACATTATAATCTCATTTTATGTATCTTCCATGTAAAGCATGTAAATTTCCGTCACTAATCATGGATTTATAGGCAAAAACTTCATAAAAATCTCAAGAACCCTAGAATTCTTTAACATGGTTCTAATCAATATTTTCCGGAATTTTCTTCTTCTAAAACATCATAATTTCTTGGTTTAATCCTCTACATGTGAAGGGGTTTCCAGATTTACATTCAAATCATTACTACATGCGATTTCCTATCTCAAATTTTGGGTTTTCTTCCATAAAACTCATCCTAATCATCCCTAGACTAACATGAGTGATGCATTAACGAAGATAAGAAAGATACACACTTGCCTAGGATTTTCAGAGTTCTAGTTTGATGACGAATTTGGTGTGGATGCGTTCCCCGTCATGCGATCTACACGTTGGTGGTGGTGGCGGTGCAAACGGGTGACTTTTTGGCCTTGGATTGCTTTGGAAGCTCTCTCCTTCCCTCTCCTATGGCCGTCACTTGTCTTTGGTTGTTTTAACCCTAGAGGGAAACCTTAGACATCTGATATATCCCTTGAAATTTCGTGGGTTTAATTATCCAAAAATGCGAAATGTCCAAAATGCCCTCCCGGGGTACTAATTAAGCCTAAAAATGCCCCGAGACCCAAACTAAACCCCCGGGTACACTTTTCTGACTATCTCAACCCTTCCGGACACTTTGGCGCACTCAAAACGACCATACGAGCGACTTATGATATATTCACTTTTATTCATCAATATTTAGTCCCGACGCGACACGGGCGCGTCCCGACTCAAATTTCCAAAATTGTCATTTTATTCACTCGTGACATTTAATATAACCAATATTATATATTACTTTGCTCATTAGTAATATTAAACAAAGTTCCCATAATTACTAACTCTCATCACGTTAATAATTATAACATAATTAATTTCTGGATTTATATTAAATAATTAATTCACATTAAATTTAATAAATCCCCAAATTAATATAGCATAAAAATACGGGGTATTACAAAAAGAGGGTCTTGTAAAGCTCCTCTAATAGTCCCACGCTAGAACACTCGCGCCCGACATGTGGCGGGTCAACCCCTAGGGTACCTAAAGGAAGAAAAACACGAAGAAATAAAATGATTCACAAGAAATAAATTAGTACTAAAAATGGATATAAACTAAAAATGTTTTAAATCACTTACACTTTCCACAGGTTGCCTTTGTCGACATGGACAACCCAACCCTTAAGTTCCTTTGCACATCTCCCTAAGAGAGGAACCTTGACCAATGAAATTTTTCAATACGTAGTCACAAAAGCAAAAAACATATCTACACAAACACAAAAAACTAAATATGACATAAGTAACATAAGAAAAATAGGTATCTAATTAAAACGAATCAAAAAAATATAACTCCCATAAATACACAAAATATGTGAAATTGTCAGCACGAAATGTCAAAAGAGGGACATGGATCGATACATCTCTTCCAACCCCATCATCCCCTATGCTTAAACCAGAATCCAAGAAAAGTTCATCAAAAATGGCATCCACCACAAATTGAGTCCGCCTACTCCTTCGGTACCAACATGACCATAACATAAAAAAATAGCAAAGCCCTGGAGTATTGTCTCTCCGTCGCCTCATCAAGCTCGGAGTCCTCCACCTACTCTAAATAAGTAGTCAGGGCGCTGACCTCCAAAACTCCCATCAGGCAGGACCTACTTGTATTCCCAATGTCGCACGTAGTCCCTCAGCTGTGATAGACAGAGAATGATTCACCACCAAAGGGACTCCTATGAATGGGAATCCCGTAACGGAATATAAGTCCAAAGGTTTCATGGTCATCTCCCCTATTGGTATGTGAAAAGTTCTAGTAGTATCCCATAAGCGCTCTCCCAAGGTAGCAGTAATCAGATAGCTCCTCCTAATATGATCATGGGAAAAATAGTCCAGGAGCCGGCTGAACCCAATGAAATATACAAAAGGGGTCTTGCCCCAAACCCAAGCCAACGGAGTTAGGTAACCCTAATCTCAAGCACTCCCACTAGGCAGTAAGAAAGAAAATGTAACAAAAACATATCAGTAATACAAAAAAGATTTTCTTTATTTTTAGGACCTAGTTATAATATGTTCACACTTAATCTCCCTACTCTTGGCTCCCTTTAACCAGGAAGGATAAATAATTGTGAGGTGATCAGAAACCCCCCGAAGATTTTTCTATCCCAGAGTTTGGATTACCTTATATTCACACTTAATGTTCCTACCCTCGATTCACATTCACTAAGAAGAATAACCAGTTATGAGGTGATTAGAAACTCTCTAAGATTTATCCCTCCCGCATTTTGGGTTATCATAAGTTCACATTTAATCTCCCTACCCTCATTTCCTGCTAACCCAGAAGGATATCGAATCGTAAGTTGACCAGAAACCCCCCAGAGCTTTCTCCCACTCGGAATTTGGGTTACCGTATGTTCACACTTAATCGCCCTACCCTCAGTTCTTACGAACAAGGAAGGATAACCAGTCGTGAGGTGAAAAGAAAACCCCGTGGAGCTTTTTCCTTCCTGGAATTTTAGTTACTGTATGTTCACACCTAATATCCCTACCTTCAGTTCTCACTAACCAGACCTTAATTTTTGCTAACTAGGAAGGATAAACAATCGTGAGATGATAAGTAACCCTTTGGAACTTTATCCTTCTCAGAGTTGGGGTTATCGTATGTTCATACTTAATCTCCTTAAACTGGTTTCAATTAACCAATGATGACAACTAGTCACCCTGGAGCTTTTTCCCTCCCGAATTATGGGTAACAGTTGGTTCACACTTAATCTCCTTATCCTCGATTCCCATTAACAGGAAGGATAATCAGTCATGAGGTGACCAAAAACCTCTTAGAGCTTTCTCCCTCACGGAGTTTGGGTTACTGTATGTTCACACTTAATCTCCCTACCCTCAGTTCCCGTCAACTAGGATGGATAATAAATTGTGAACTTGGATCTTTTTTTCCTCCTAAATTTTGGGTTACCATATGTTCATATTTAATCTTTGTACCTTCGGTTCCCCTTAACTAGGAAGGATAACCAGTCATGAGGTAACCAAAAACCCCTTGGAGCTTTCTGCCACTCGTATTTTGGGTTCCTTTATGTTCACATTTAAGATCCCTACCCTCAGTTCTAGCTAATAAGGAAGGATAACGAGTCCTGAGCTGACTAAAAAACCCCTGAAGCTTTCTCCCTCTCAGAGTTTGGATTACTATAAGTTCACACTTAATCTCACTACCCTCGATTCTCGCTAACCAGTTATGAGGTGATAAGAAATTTCTCTCGGAGATTTCTCCCTCCCCAAATTTAGGTTATCGTATGTTCACACTTAATCTCCCTACCCTCGGTTCTTACTACCAAGAAGAATTACCTGTTTTAAGGTGACCAAAATCCCTTCAGAGATTTCTCCCTCCAGGAGTTTGGGTTATCATATATTCACACTGAATCTCTCTATCCTCGGCTCACGCTAACCAGGAAGGATAACCGGTCATTAGGTGACCATAACTCCCCTCCCCCCAGAGCTTTATCCAACCTAGAGTTTGGATTACCATATGAGCACACTTTATCTCCATACCCTTTGTTCCCACTAACCACGAAGGATAACCAATCGCGAGATGGCCAAAATCCACACGGAGATTTCTCCTTCCTAGAGATTGGGTTACTGTTTGTTCACACTTAATCTCTTTACCCTGATTTATCGCTAACTAAGAAGGATAACGAGTTATGAGTTAAAAAAAATAGAGGTTTCTCTCTCCTAGGGTTTAGGTTACCGTATGGTCACACTTAATCTCCCTACCCTTAATTCTCACTAATTAGGAAGGATAATCAGTCGTGAAGTGACCAGAAGCCCCCCAAAGCTTTCTACCTCCTAGAATTTGGGCCACAGTATGTTCGCATGTAATCTCCATACCCTCGATTCCCACTAAAGAGGAAAGATAACTAGTCATGAGGTAACCAACAACCCCTTATATCTTTCTCCCTCGCTGAGTTTGTGTTACCGTATATTCACACTTAATCTCCCTACCCTCGGTTCCTGCTAACCGGGAAGAATAGCTAGTATTGAGGTGAACAGATTCCCCTGGATCTTTCTCCCTCCCAAAGTTTAGGTTATCGTATGTTCACGTTTAATCTCCCTACCCTCGGTTCCCACTAACCTGAAAGGATAACCAGGCGTGAGGCGACTACAAACCCCCAGAACTTTCTCCCTCTCGAAGTTTGGGATATCTTATGTTCACACTTAATCTCCCTACTCTCAATTCCCGCTAACTAGGAAGATAACCAGTCGTGAGGAGACTAAAAATCCCCCGGAGCTTTATCCTTCTCGGAGTTTGGGTTACCATATGTTCATACTTAATCTCCCTACCCTTGGTTCATACTAACCAGGAAGGAGAACTAGTTGTTAGGTGAACGGAAACCCCCCATAGCTTTATCCCTTGTAGAGCTTGCGTTATCGTATGTTCACACTTAATCTACCTGCCCTAGGGTTCCGCTAACAAATAAGGATAACCGGTTATTAGGTGACCAAAAATACCTATATATTATTATTGTTATTATCCTATCGTGTCTAATCTACCACGATCATTCCCTCATTACAATTCATCATTATTATTATTATTTAATATTGTTATCACTCCTCTTATTATTACTATTATTTCTCTTATTATTATTACTACAATTGTCATGTTGCCTTATTATTCATTAAAATCATATTCATTTTATGACAAAAAATTATCCATGTTTACCTCTATGCATTCCTAATTCTATTATTTTGTTCAATTATTACTATTATGTTTATTTTATTTTATTTTTGCTTAATTATTTATGGCCACGTTATATCAAAATCCTCAGTCATCCATTATGGTCCCTATTCCTTACTTTATATTTATTTTATTTTTATTATTATTTTTATCTTATGATTATTTTCTGTTACTTTATTTATTTGTACATGTATATTATTATTATTCTTAGGAGAGCGTCAACTATATGATTATTATGTTTCAATCATAGGCATATAAACATCTTGTTACCAAAAGGATCAAAATGAAAAGAAATTTAAAAACACATGCGTTGAAAAGCAGAAGTAGAGAGTCAAAAAATTGTGTGTGGGGCGTCCACTGGATGCTCCCTAAGGGACTTATGGCGCTCACACTCCCGTAGGGTGATCTTTGTGTCCTCCTCATTCGCCGGCAAAGGAGAGTCATACACCACCCTGTCATCTCAAACATCCTCATTTGGGACCACACCATAGTACATCCACTAGTTCAGTCGGTACCGAAGGTTCTCCCTCACCGCCCACGGCCCCCTCCTCGGCCTGATTTAGGTCTAGAGCCTGAATTTCACTATAATGGGATTCAAAGAGTCCATAATATGAGAAAGGCTAAGAAAAATGTGAATGAGCTCCAAATAGAGAGACTGAAACTCCAAGCACAAAAAGAGAGAGAGAGAGAGACGAAACAGAAGAAGAGATTAGTTGGAAATATACGAAAACTGCCTTAAGCAGCCCAATTTATACATTTCACACCTTGGAGCATTTAACCGAATGGTTAAATGTTTCCAAGAATTGAACCGAACTGTTAAACTTTCAATCTTCATTGATTGAACAGTCAAAGGGGTGGTTGACAGAATGGTCAACGAGACCAGCAGTTTCTAAAAATTCCATTATCACCCCCGAGAGTTCCTACCACTTACACATAGGTCCACACCCTTCAGGAGAAGAGGCAAACTTTTTCTAACCCATTTCTATTTCGATGAAGAGTGTCCGCACATGCACACTCTTAGTTGATCGCCTCTTTGGACATCTCGATTTGCAATTAAAATGTGGTATATTCTTTCCATTTATAAAAACACCCCCGGCCCAATAATTCAAAAAAATGCATGATCAAAATTTGTTTAGGAGAAAAATACACGCTAGGCATCCTTTAACCGAACGGTTAAAGGTCCTCCTCCCTTTAACAAAACGGTTAAAGGGGGCTTTAATCGAGCGGTCATCCACCCTCGGGTAATCATTACCAAATACCTAGGAATCTAACCATGTCCATACATATGTCACACCACCTTCATCTACCCTACACGTGGCAGCTTCGGTGATCGAATGGTCAAATGACCCCAATTAAACCCAATAAATAGAGGTCCCAACCAACCTTAAGAAGCAACTAAAAACCCAACATTGATTCAGTTTTTTAACTTTCTTAAATCCCGAGCGCCGAAGATACTTGAGCTCATTCTTAAAAGTCCAAAAGAAATTCATCCTTCAGAAAAGTCATTTTCCCCTCAAGGAAATCTCGTACTTCCACGGAGTCACTTCCCCATGAGTGAAACTCTTACTTCTAAAAAGGCACTTCCTTCAAGAAACAGAGGATACCTCTACAAGCATTCCGTGAAAGTTGATGCTTCTAAATGAAGTTGTGCCTGACTAAACGGAGCTTTACCCAAGTGGGGACACTCCCCAGGGAAAACTTCGGCTCACGCTACAAGGGTATAGAATATATGCTCAAATACAGAGGTCAGACCCGACATACATATTGTGATAAATTGTCCATATCTTTTTTATCTCATTTAGCCTAACCCCAGTTTAGGGGACTAGGTATGCACTTTACAAAATTTATATCTTAAAGCCTGGTTTCCGACCCAACACCTATGTTTATTGAATTGACAAGCTCGTATGTTAAATAAATGCTAATAAAATGCCACAACGACAATTCTTCTCAAAATCGGTCTTAGGAAAGTGTCGATGAACTGATTCAACCCGAAACTTTACACAAGATGAAGTCTGAAATTCGGCTACTCCCACCTCTTCTCCAAGTGACCAAATATCATCGCTACAATGGCAGCCCCTAGTATGTGTTTTCATATCAATACTTACCAAGCATCAGCCTTTGATTCATTTATTATTTTAACATATAAATATATCAATCCAACAAAATGAAAAGGCTATATTAAGGACTAGTCTCCACAAATAGTGTAATGTTATATATTGTATATCGGATATCCCATCGCCTACACCCATTAATATGTCCCATTAGTTAAAACTACTTAATCTTTGATCCCATGTCCCATTGGTTACGTAGTTGTTATACCGACCCAAAAATCGTGAAGCCGGAGATTTATAATACACTCTTGACATATTATCTTTTAAGGATGCATCCTTCCCCCATCCAAATAACATAGTAAATAGCCAGAGGACTATGACACCTTTGGGATTTTATCCATGTCGATGTCAATAAGGGATATTTAAATCTATGTCAGTGGCTCGTGATCCACCCTAATTCTAAATACACTTTCCCCTCAGCCTATACAACTCCAAACTAGCCCAAAGGTTCAACGACACCTTCTCGTTAGTGATCACCCGCCAAACATGAATATCTTTGTCGGCGATTGTTAGGGTCAACTCCTATTCTGACGCTCCACCAAAGCTACCCTCTAGCCTATAGATATCTTATCCCCCTTTTAAGACAATTCCTACACTTCCACACACATCACTTTAGAAAACGTGGACAATCGAACTATGTAGGCTTTGATCTCGTTACGACATGAGTAGTAGGCATAATATTGGTCCCTTTTCGTGAGTACAAGCCTTTAATATGTCATAATATATTATCCCCGTAGGGGTGCATCCATAGCTCATATCCCATCCATTATCTCTTAGTTTACAAACGATATATCTAAGTATCTCAAAGTTGTGATCTCTCGTGCATATCCGTAAAAATGTGCAAACATGCATACATTAATCTAAACCAAACTACGTAAGCTTTGATCTCGTGATTACACGAGTACGTAGGCACAACACTGATTCCTTCTTGTGAGCACAATCCTCGATAATATTTCTCATGATAGATTGTCTCCACAGAGATGCAATCATTAACACCTCTTTTAGCCCTTTCTAACTCAAAATGAGATATCAAACTATCACAAAGCTAAGACATCTCACGCACATCCATAGAAACGTGAAAATATGTAAACACTAATCATAATCAAACTACGTAGACTTTGATCCCAAGTCACTTTATGTATGTAGGTCAATACCGAGTCCTTTTCATAATCACGGGCCTCGATAGTATCATTCGATATATTGTCCACACAGATGGAATCGTCTCTCATATTACCTTTTTATCTCTCCTCAAACCTTAAAATAGATATCCAACTACCTCAAAGCTAAGCTTTCTCACACATTTGCGTACATATTAATGGCCACCCATCACCCATGCCAATTTTTCTCTCACACTTATACACGTACTAACTGCCACCTGTTATACAAGCACAGAATAATACACAATCACTCTTGTGTACCTTCATCGGTTAAGTGATGTGCCTAAACCTCTCACTGATACCGTTTTCATAACTAAGAACCTATCTATGTTTTAAGGGATTCACAAACTAAGGTCTCTAAACATGTTATAAGATAAACTAAAAAGCAATCACGTAATTAACATAACGATAATAAGCATAAAATTAAGAAAGCATAAAGAATAATATGGGTTCCTAACAACTTTCCCACTCGTAGCCCGGTTCTCGAACCCTACAATAAGAATCTATGGACCAATCGTGGATCTAAACATGCCTTAGGATTATCCTGAAAGGGATAATACGAAACTTTTGATTGTTTTCATATAAAATAAAATGGCGACTCAGAACAATCAAAAACCCCTTCACATAGAAAATAAACTTAGGCCTAGGCCTAAAACTAGGGACTACACCAAAAACTGGATATGGTGTCGAATAACTTCTAGGGGAAAGTAATCGGCCCATGTCAAATCAACAACCCAACCTCAGGGAGAAATAGCGAACCGAGAGACAATAAGTCCTACGTACCCGCAGGAATTAGTCACAGAGACCCGTCCTGTTTCCCTCGAGTCCTTGTCTGGGGCCCGTAACACAACAGTTTGAATCTACATAAGGAGATAAAATATGAATAGTTACTCAAAAATTTAACCTCATTGTGGGAAGAGTGAGTACGATAAATTGGATTGCTATAAAGGAGTAAACTAACTAAAAAAATGTATAAAGTGACAAAAAAATGTTAGCCACGCCCCAAAATCATAATCTCACTAGCGTAAAGTGAGTACATGTACATGGGACCGCTAAAGAGATAATAAATCTAATAGAACTAAGTACATGAGTATAATATAATAACTACCTAAGTGAGAAGATAATATATGGAAATAAACTAAATGAAATAGTTAAAAGCGGACTTGAATCACAAAATAGCTTCGGGATGCCTAAGTAGTAAACAAGGCAATAAAGTCCATGTAGTTATAAATATGAACAAGGTTAAGTTATAACCCATAATTCAAATTTAAGGTGTATTTTTTTATTTATAACAAGAAGATGAAATCTTGTGAGAACACTCTAAAGAGGGAATTGTGATTTAAACCCCATTTTCTAGATTATTTGGTTTAAGAATATAGACTTATATATATATATATATATATATATATATATATATATATATATAAAGTAGTGTAAAAAGTAGTACTGGAGCTAGAAATAGTGTAAAACAAACTATAAATGGAGTGAGAACACTAAAATATGCAAAATGGCATTTATGGGAATATTAAAATGAAATTTGGACCTTCAAGTAATTTTAAAAATGTTTTGAGATTTTTGTTTAATAATTTTTAGTTTGTTGATGATGGTGGTGGAGTGGTGGTTAAAGGTGGGGAAAGGTGATGTAAGAGAGTGTATGAGAGAATGTTGGGAAAATGATGTATATTAGTTTGAAAATAGTTATTGCACTAAAATCGAGGTCTTGTGAAAATGTGGTAATGGTTTCCTTATATAGGAAAGCCTAAAAAATAAATATGACCATTATTCCCCTAAATCCATCATTTGTATTGGTCTGCCCACGGGAAGTAGCTTACTAATATTTATTACAAAAATTACATCTTTAATCTCCCCCTTTGGTTATTCCATAGAAAAACCTCCAAAGCCCAAAATGAATTTGATCATCCCTACAAAACTCACTCTCCATATAATGAGAGTAGTTAATATTAATGCACAAAATCATACAATAGACTAATGAGCATTAAAATTTGAGTCAAAAAAATGGTTCGGAGTTGAAATCAACAAAGTTATGCCTGAAAACACATGAAACAACAAAGAGAATCACACAGGCAATAGCATGCACAAAGAGAAAGTCCCCCGGCTTGTGAATCCTCCAAAAATTTCAATGTGATATATATGAAATAAAGTATGAGAACATGAAGTAAAACATGATATATATGAAGCAACATCATCTACTATCAATGATAACACAATGCACTAAAGCTCCCTAAAAAACAATCAATAGCTTCCCTATGGGTCAAATCCCCCAATCATAAAGATTTATCCCCATTTTTGAAAAAAATATGAGAAGAATACAATATCCATTTTTTGACACAAATCCCCCTTTTGGACACAAAAGAAAAACAAGGGATAATAATTTTATCCCCCTTTTTGACATGAAAAAGTCAAGTAGAATAAACTATCATAAATTACGAGCATAGCCATATCACTAGAACATGGAATGAGCATATATATCTTTATCATAATGTTAATCTTAAAAGTAACAGCAAGAAGATTAATGATATATATCAAAAAGCATAAAAGGAGGATATCTGATATACAATCAATCGAACTTGCAAAATGAGATCATATAACAAGCATGGATATAGTAATATAAGCACAAGAAATATGAATACTAATTAACAACAAAAATACGGATAAAATCAAATAACCCATAAACCATCACAAAGATATACATATAACCACAAAAGTATCCAAAACAACCACCAAAATAATATCAAAGTACCACTGAAAAGTTATACATATCCATATAGATCAAAATTCCAATGCTCGTGTGAATGACACGTTTTATCTGGTGCATATAAACTCCGTGTGAACAGGAAAAAAAGAATTTCGAGTGAATGAAACAAATCATTCAGTAAAGAAAATCTAAAAATGCAGAATACTTCCTAAAGTAAACACTTGAATCCCAACACCTCAACTCCATTAGCATGGATGAATGAAAATACATGAGAAATCGTTCATTTTGACTTGAATAGCACAAAATAGGGATAAATGCAAAGAAATGCCTAAAATCAACAACTCACACACACATACATAAAATGCAAACACAAAGCATGTAATGTGTGACAATGATTAGGCAACCTTGGATAGTTTGATTTGAAGCAAAAATTTCATTTAAATCTTGATTAAAACATGAATTAGTCACACATTCAACTCAAATTTAAATCAATTTAACATACAAGGATCAAAATTCTAATTAAATCAATATTTTGTAACTTTATAATATTAATCAAGGTATGATTCATGTGACAAATAAGCATACAAAATCAGCATGAATACATATAAATAAATCATATAATCATTACAAATGATGTTTAAAAGATAATCATTTCATCAATATCCTTTTATCTCAAATATGGTATTTTCTAACCATTTAGACCCTCAAGCAAATGTTGTTTGAAGTTTTTAAATGCCAATTAAATAACATTTTTCATTTTGGAAAAACTATGCCATATATTATTTTTATATCTGTCCAAGCTCTTGGCATATAGATCTTTTTCAACATATTTAGATTTTATTGTAGATTTGGCTTTACACACACCTAAATGACATCTACCCAAAAATATTGAAAATTCCAAATTGGGTGTAATCACTCTAATGATATCCCTTATCAATGCTTTAAGGAAAATTTTCCAATTGAGTCAATTTGTATGTATTGTCTTAATTCCGGACAAAACTCTTTGAGTCATAGGATAAAAGTTGTGTTTGTGATCTTTCAAGCCTATGACATTTTTGTTGAAGCCATAGCCACCAGGTCAAAGAGATCACATCCCATGCCGTATTTTATGCCTCATTTTCATCATCAGCATTCCAAGGATATCAGAGCTGTGAATGCTTATATTATGCTGGGCCTTGGAAATTTCATTTTTGGGTGTTAGAATTTTTGCTAAAATATTTTTAAATGAATTTATATTTTTTGGAGAAAAATAATCTGATTTTTCTCAGGTCGTTAGAATGACTTTACCAGGTCGTTCGAATGAGATTCCATATTCGATTGAATGACCATATAACGAGGCCACTTTTGGTTTGTGTTGATTTCTCGTTAAAATTCTCGTTCGAACGAGATTGAATATCTTTCAAACGATCGGAGCAGATTTTCATAAAAGTTAATTTTTTTAAGCAATTTTCTCCATAACGTCCCACTACTTTTTTCCTAACCATTTATGTAGTGTGGTAGATTAGTTTATTCAGAGACGTTTCCAACATCCAAGAGTGAAAAACTTTAGAAAAGTTCAAGAGTGTTTTTGTTCTAAACTCATGGTTTAATTCTCGAAACAAACACCAAGTTTACACCTATATTATTTATGATCCAAACTTATACATAATATATGTTTGAGATCAAGTGTTGGCACCAGGTTCGGCATTTTTTACATGATTGATATTGTTTCTTACAGAGACTTCTGTGACACCCCGCTTAATTAACCCTGGGTGATCAGTCCAAAATTAAATTAGAACAAGTTTCTCAGTTAGTTCATTCTTAGCATCATTGTCGCCTTTTTAATTACTAAACACCTAAGTGAGAAAATTAAACCGGTGCCAAGTTTTATCTTTCCTTAATTTAATGAAATACTCATGCGAAAACAAAATAATTTAAACAATCACAATTAACTGAAATCCACCATTCACATCTAAATAACTAGCCGAATAAACCATCGGCTCAAAACCAACAAATGTAAAGACAAGTAATAAATCTCAACAAGTCTGACATAAATACTGAATAAAACAGTGAGCGACATGCTTGAGTAATTGATAGGAATTCTACACTGGAAACGAAAAGAACAAAGCGCCTATCAAACTCCCGCAACATCCACATGTGCTGCAGCAACGGATCCCTGGAATGAGTCAAGTCTGGCGTCCCTGTGGATGGACACCTAAAAGGTTTTTAAAAGTTTTTATAGCAAGAGTTAGTACCCAAAAGATTTGAAAAACATTTAGCAAATAATTAACTTGCAGTAATAAATATGTACGCATGCTCTTCATATTTTATTTAGTGTCGCACTTCCTTGAGGACATTCTCACCCCTCCTCTAATGTGCACTAGATAACTAATATAGACCCTTGCAACCACCCTACTCTAATCGAGTATGCCATAATTATGATTTCTAAGTTATTACTAACACTAACTTAATTAATCATTCCTCTTTTTAAATTCATATAACTTTCACACCCATTATACATATAATACAATTCACGGTCTGTATCAATTAACCCGTATATAATTATTTACCAAATTATATACGTATAGTCATATTACAACATGAACAAATATGCTGAAATAATAATTAATAATGAACATCCTCCCGAGTAATAACTCACCGGATGTGTATCCTTTAAAGTGCTATCCCACTAGGTATATTCACATAACCTAGTTAACCTAAGTCAGAATCGCTCACTAACTTGGTTAATACATAAATATTGGAGGCAGTTATATTCCTTCCCTGAAAGTGAGACGTCCCTCGCCCATATAATGGACACTATGACCTGGGAATATACTCGCCCTACTACTCAAGCTAGGGATTCATCCACTAAGCGCAACCTCCCCCTATAGCACCAGAGTATATGTAATACTAATATCTAGCCACTGATATTAATGTAAATACCCTATATATACTATCGCACACCGTTATATATATATATATATATATATATATAAAATAAATAAAAATGCCCCAGCTATACCATGTACTCAGTCCGTAACACAAGCCCCTACAATTTATCCTGGGTTTATGGCCCACTCTGATTATTAATTAATTTGCACATTAATTAATTAAATTATTTTTGGTGTCGCACCAACCAATATATTCGGACTCGCTCTCGTGGCCCAAAATAAAACTATACCCGAGTCTAAATCCCCAACTCCCAATTATTTAGCTTTCACTCTAAATTAATTCAACGCCTTGGTATCGCTCAACCATTACACCCTGACTCGCTCACTCGATCCGTATTTAATTATTTCAAAATATTCTTCCTAATATTTAACCATAGTGTGTCACACATAAATTTTCTCCAATCCCAATCATTTTCCCCTCACAATTAATATGATTGTATCTCCTATGTTTATTTCTCATTAAGGAAGGTTTGGGAAGAAGTTTTTTTTTAATTAAATTCCCCTTATATATATAAACTGGTCGAACTGCCAAAATTTCCCGACCATCGATCGATCGATCTCCAACCATCGATCGATCGATCGAAGAGGTCTTCGTTTTCCCCAGGTCTCCGTTTCACACATGGACGAAAAGCTCCAATCTCCAACTTATTCTACACTCTAACCCAAGTCTTCTAATCAATAAAATACATCAAGAACCTCCTAAGGAACCCCCATAAAGTCCCCAAACCCCGTTTAATTTACGTTCTCTACTATTTATCTAAATTGGGGAAAACCCCATATTATTTGTCAATCCATCTAAACATCAAATTTTTATCTCAAATTCATTTTTAAATCTTCTGGGTCTACACATCTTACCAGATATATACAAATTTCAGATTATACATAAATTTCTACTCAAATTCGAAATCAGGAGATTGATTTACAAAAATTCCATTTTTGTACCCCCTAATTCTCAAAATTGCCTTTAACTGCCTTGATTTGGCTCTTTCCTCTGTCCCCCAAATTGCCTTTAACTGCCTCTTAGGGCTTTCTCTCCCCTTAAGTGTTTTCTTAACATTAATCAGCCGTTCCCCTTTTCCTTAAAATTAAGTAATTAGGCTTAATCCTGGTTTTTGCCTATTGGGTCAAGCCCAAGTGACCCAAATGCCCCCGTGTGGGCCCGGCTATATCTAAAAATGTCTCGTGACCCGTTTACTACCCCTCGAGTATACTTTTCTGACTATCTCGGCCCATTCGGACTCAACGGTACACTCAAAATTGGCATTCAAATTAATTTATAAAAATCCTTATCTCACACTCAATTTAGTCTATACCGACTGATAATACAAATATAGCACCCTGCCGCAGATAGTATTCTACAATACAAATGCTAAGATGCCACGGTCCTATGGAAATACAGGCCGTGGCCCTGTAGGATACAGGGAGCAGCCCACCTCACCAAAGGGCGCGGCCTCTATCAAGACGCCGCGGAGATTGGTGGCACAGGGTGCGGCCATATCTATTATAGAGCGTGGCACCTAATAATTATTCCCCAAGAAGCAGCCGCGGCACTACTCAGTACAGGGCGCGGTATCTTTGCCTCCAGCGCCACAGGTTCAACACTGCTGGCCTTGCAGGCCGCATCCCCTCATTCGCAACTACTCCAAACTTGATATACGTCATGTGCTCAGGGCACGTGACACGGCGCACATACCTCTTATAAATAGAGGACCACACCTCGAGATAAAGGGGGGATCGATTCCAGACACGCCCGGGGAAGGTTCTACAATACAGATTTTCTCTATACAACCTCAACACACGCCTTGGAGGCCACGAATCTACATCACAGCCACCTCCCCGGCACACCAGAATCCTCAATACCGTCATGTACTCTCCTCTATTCTCATACTTGTATGCCTCTTCAGGCATGATTATATTATACAATGCAACCATATAATGAGAACGGGGCAGCACAGTGGACGTAGGCCTATTTTAAAGGCTGAACCAATCTATATCTTGTCTTCTCTCTATTTACTTGCTTGGTTTATTCATTACATATTTCACTCATTGACTTGTTGATACGAGAGTGACTAGTGGGCGATTTCTCGTATCATCAGGCTGAACCACTCTATATCTTGTCTTCTCTCTATTTACTTGCTTGGTTTATTCATTACATATTTCACACATTGACTTGTTGATACGAGAACAACTAGTGGGCGATTTCTTTTATCATCAATCTGGCGCCGTCTGTGGGAACGAGATAGTTCAATCTTGTTTCTCTATATATTTGAGTTCTTAAACAACTTATTCGATCCCTGAGGGTCCTGTGGATTATCTTCTCACGGGTCGATTCTGGTTATTGAGCTCCGCACTATATTTGCACCCTCAAACGGGTATTCCTCATATCTGGATCTGCTCTTGGGTCTTCATTTAATGACTTTAGATCTATTTTACATGCCCCTGTGATATCATTTCATCTAGATAATGCTTAAAAGCATGGAGGACTTTAGTCTCGAAAAGATGAATGATTAGGGAATGGTTATATTCACTCCCTTTCTGTCGTTCTTTGCCCATTATCTAGGGTATATCATTTAAATTGTGCCGTTTTGTTCATCGAGAGGTTATTTACTCATGGACAAACCCTAGTAGGTATGCTCTCCACAAGTTTCGGGAGAAAAACTCAGTTCACGGGTTTTAATTTTGGGATTATGCCTTCACTGCCTAGGTAGGGAAGCGGCATGGTAGTTCAACTACCTTACATGCCGCGGCCTCTACTGGGTCAGTTGCAATACAGAAGCTTCAAAACGTCCAATAATGGACTCACATGGACTCTAGCTCAACCTTGGTGTACATCATACAAGATCGCGGCAGTGCACCTATGTGCCTTACTGGCCGCGGCCTCGGCAGTAATACCATGTAGCAGTGCAAACGCTGCATCCCCATTTCTGACCTGGCTAATCCAATATTTCTGTGATTACTCACATCTGTTAGTTTTGTCTCAGATTCTATATACTTTATAAAGACTAACAAAAGCAGAAATGGAAGGAGAGTCCAGCGAGAGTACAGAAGTCAAGGATGAGATTGTGCAGTTGTACAATCACCTTAATCACCTCTATGACAGCCATGCCTCCCTTCAGACCCAGGTCGACTATCTAACTCAGAGGGTCATAATGCTAGAGGCCAATGTGGGTACGGCACCCATGAAAAAAGCACCAGCAGTCTTTGATGCCGCGGCATTTCAAGAGGAGACGGTCGTGGAAGCAGTCAGCAGGGGCCAGAAAAGGAGGTTGGAGAAGGCAGAGAAGAAATCGGGGGCCTACACTCCGTTGACCTTCCCGATTGAAGAGATCTTTGAGTCCATCAAAGAGGACAAGTTGTTGAGGTGGCCAGAAAAGCTGAGAGCTCCACCCCACAAGAGGAACAAAGCTACCTGGTGCAAATTCCACCAGGACCATGGCCATGAAACTGAGCAATGCTATGCTCTGAAGGATGAAGTTGAAAGGCTAATTGGGCAAGGGATGCTGCGGCAATTCCTGAAGAATGCATAAAGGATTCAGCCAAACCTGACAGAGGCTGCATACCGCATCTCATCCTTTATTTTTCCAATTTTAACTATTTCTATTTTATGTTTTATGAAGCTCATTATAGCCCTAATATTCAAGACTTTATGTTTTATTAACAAAGTCATTTAGCTGGAGCACGTATATATAAATATATGAATTAGCAAATTTTGCCATCTTCATAATCTGTCATCTCACAAAAATACCTTTTGTCTTAAACAGATTCCAAAGGAAGAATAACAAATTATCTCGAAAGATTAATATTATTTCGGGGTGCACCTATGGAGGGATTGCTATCTTAATTAGCTCAGAAGTTCCCCTCATGATGTGCAACTATATCTTATCATATGATGGTCATATCCACGAAAGCATATGAGGATTCCAGGAGCTTTTATTAGCCATGGGGGCTTATAATTCCCATTCTCAGCTCTCGAGATGCTACAATTAGCCACGGGGGCTTACAATGCCCGTTCTTAGCTTTCGAGATGCGTCATCGAGATGGGAGGCTTATAATATCCAGCCAGGGATGGCTTTATATATGTCTGATAGCTGTGGGTGGCTTAATAACATAATCCAGCCTGAGGAGGCTCGAAAATATCCTATCTGATAGTTGTGGGTGGCTTAATAACATAACCCAGCCTGGGGAGGCTCGATTGTATCCCGTATATTAGCAGTGGGTGGCTTAATAACATAACCCAGCCTAAGGACGCTTGAAAATATCCTATCTGATAGTTGTGGGTGGCTTAATAACATAAACCAGCCTGAGGAGGCTTGAAGATATCCTATCTGATAGCTGTGGGGGGCTTAATAACATAACCCAGCCCGGGAAGGCTTGAAAATATGATATATTTCTACAGAGGCACATTGTTCAGATGCAATGGCCAAAAATGTGTCGCAACCCACCGATATGGTTACAGGTCTCCAGGAGTTATTAATTCATGAAAGTGTTGAGGCACTGGCATCTTGAAGTACTAAAAGAAAGGCCTTCTCTACATATTCTATATTGGTTATGGGATGACAATAGCTAAGCGGTTCAGGCAACCAAGTGCAATGAAAGCAGCTTATGAAGATCCATGTACTCAGAGTGCCACAGCCTTGAAAGCACGTCCGCGGCCATCAAGTAAAATCGTTTAGAGGACGCGGCCTTATTCAGGGGCAATGCATTCTTTGAAAATAGAGAAAAGGCCGCGGCCCGTATACAGCAGCCGTATGAAACAGGGCAGCCAATGGCCTATACTTCTGAAGGATATGTAGCACTATTCATGTGGACGCGGACATAACAAATAATCATCCAATCAAGAATGCATTTTCAAATATGAGTGCAGTTATGTTCAACCATTCATTAAAGCAAGCAAAGTAAAGGAGAAAAGAGTTGCAAGCAGTCAAATATGTACAAAGTAGTCAAAATGGCCATATTTATAAATATGGCCGTAGCCTTGATATTAACATATTACAGAAAAGAAGGCCGCATCCACAACAGAAATAAAGTAGAAGGAGGGACGTATCCTTGTATTAATAATCAGTTCAAAAACTTAATTACAAGTTTAAGAAGCTGTATCATCATGTTCATCAACCTCCTCGCCTTCCGCGGCTATCTCAGTTCCTCCATCTGCGGCCTCCGCTTCTGCTGCCGCCCTTAGTCGCGCTCTCTCTTCGGTCGCGGCCTTAAGCTCAGCAATGCATTCTTGATGCTCTGCATAGCTGAGTTTCCATTCAAGAACAGAATCCTTGACCTTAGGAAAGTTTTTTATAAATCTCTGTCGAAGCTCCTGATAGCCGCGGAGGTAGGCCCTGTTGTTGATAAGAAAGAAGTCCTTGGAGCCTTTGAATGACTCCACGGCGTGGTCTATGGCCAGTTGGAGGGTGCCCCCATGATCAGCCTCCATCTTTTGAATTGCCACGACATGCTCTTGGGCTTCTTGAGCAGACTTCGTCTCCAGCTCTTCGTACTTCTCCGAAGAAGGGCAAGCTTACTGCTTGAAATCTCCGTGACACGGGCAGCTTTCGCAGTCTGGGCCTGGGAGGTTTTAATGGATTCCGCGGCCTATTTGAAGTTCTCTTCCGCTTCCTCCCTCTCCTTATTTGCTTTTTCCAGGTCCATGTGAGCTGCCTGAAGAGCCGCGACAGAAGACTTCTCACCTGATTCAAAGGATGAAGTCCGGGCATCTTCCAGGTCAGAAGTATGCACCCTATCTATAGCCTCTTTGAGCTTATAAAGGGCTTTATACTTCCTCTTCAGGGCCACCATAACATCCATGGCCTGAAATAAAGCGAGTTAGAAGCGAAGTATGGCATGTAAAAAAGTTGGTAGCAAAATTAAAGAATGGTAGCACTTACCCTCAGAAGGCTATGGAGACCACAGTCCTCCAAATCATCGTGGTCTACACTCACCAACCTATCCATTTTCGCGGCATCGATAATTCTTTTCATTCTGTGTGCAGCCTTTGCAGTAGTGTCCCATGAGGATTCGGGGTCAGGCTGCCTCAATTGGGGTTGCGGTCTACCGTCTAGACCAGCTCCGCCGTGGAACTGGGGAGGTGCCAGGTTTGCATTTATGGCCACCACAGGTGGCGACGGCGGGGATGCTGAATGATGGGGCGCGTCATACGACATCAAGCCCTTCGCGGCCAAGTTTGCCCCTATGTCATCATCAAATTCATCCTATGGGGGGTTCTCAACATTTTCCATTTTTTTCGCGGTAAGAGTTGTGTTCCTGTCTGCGGAATGAGCCACAGCAGGAGTTTTATTTTTCTCTACGGAATGAGCCGCGACAGGTGCCTTGGATTTGGACCTTTTTCTCTTTTTGCTCCGCGCAGTGTTATTTAGGACGACTGCGTCCTCGTCCATTTCCGCCAATTGCATGGCCAGCAATTCCCTATCAACTTCCTCAGCTGAAAAAGCAGCAGCAAATATTGGGAAAGTAATTCAAGAGCATAAATGACCGCAGAATAAAAATCATGGCACAGTGAATTACCTTCCGCGCCCATCTGTTGAGGAATGGATTTATTGGGGAAAAATCCTGCTTCAAATATGGTCGTTGATGTAACAAGTGTGCTGAACTTTTTATTTTCAGCAGGAACTGTCGCGGCCTCAGCAACTCTCTTTTCCTGTCGCTTGTTCAAATGCAAATTATCGAGAGCTGCAGAAAAGACAATGTAAAGGTTTGTGGAAGTTAATATACAAAATATGATGAAAGGACGCGGCTATAGTCTTAGTACCTAATTTAGAGGGAGTCCCCCATTACCACGGCATTCTATATGACCTTTCCTTCTCATTCTCCTCGGGGTGAATCTCCCAGCCATCGCCGGAGATGTAAAAATATTTCCCCTTACAGTTCTTCACACTGGTCGGCCTCACAGTGTAAAGGGTCTCGTACCTATCGCGGACACAGAAGTAGTAGTAACCCGCGAACTTCACTGAGTTCTCCTTTGGGCAGTAGAAGTGAAAGAATTCCACGAGAGTGATGTCTTTTCTGAATAAGTTCTCCCAAAGGACAACCGCGATAAGAATGGATCTCCAACCATTAGGATCTAACTGGGCTGGGGCCAGTTTCATTATCTGAAAAAGGCGACGGATGGGAACAGGAATAGGCAGCTGCAACCCGTAAATAAAGGCATGGAGTGGGAAGAAAACTCCATCGTCCAGAACCATGCAAGGTCTTTGGTTCGCGGCAGGGGCCGAGCACATCAAATTTTCTGGAAATTCGAAGGCCTCAGCCACCTGCTCAACCCAGTCTTGGGTCATGGCGCTGCAGATATCAAGCGCAGCTAAGGGTCTCTTAGCCCTCCCAGATGTTCCAGTTGGGTTACCTCTAACTTTCGCGGCATTATGTTCTGTACCCATTGGATAATTACTTGAGTTGGCTTCTTCTTCCATCGGCGTGGATTGAAAATCCTTCCCAGATGCAGAGTCCGCGGAGTCTGAGTCAAGTATCACGTAGTTTGGGCAATCCTTTAGTTTGTAAGGCCCTATTGATCTTAAAGGGGGCACGAAAGTGAGTTCAGGGGGAGAGGTTCCAAAGTGCTTTGCCCAAAAGCCTCTCAGGAACTCGTCTGGGTCAAAGCTCATATGGCTGCAGCAGTACCTGAAAAGCAGAGTTCACAATTAGGCGCCGCAGCCAGTATGGTTTGGAAAAGACTTCAAGAAGCCGCGGAAGGATTATTTATAAATAGTAAAAATTTGTCCAAACCCTACTACTTGAGCAGAAGGGGTCGTCATCTGGCCCTACTAGCCGTAGCCATCTACTTCATCAGGGGACCATATACTGCCGCGGATACAGGCTCAAATTGATTGAAAATATTCTTGGCCACGGCTATCCTAAAATTGCTAAGTCGATTCAAGGGATTCTACTAGCAAATGCAGTTATTTAACATGGATGTGTATTAGGTTCATGAAAGTTTGAAGGCTGTTCAAAACTAGAAGAGTGGTTATTCAGAGTCAAAAAAGACCATACCATCGCGGCAGAATACGTTGTATGCATCAAAGTGCCGCGGATGATAATTTAAGGGACCGCGGCCATTTAGCACGATAACGTAGATGAGGACCAAAACAGCTCCGCGGAATGGATCATTGAAATCTTATCATGCCGCGACCTCTCTTTTAAACAGTTGAGTATCTTACGTTTAATCATTTTTAGAATCAAATTCACAGAATATGAAGAGTTTGTTTATGAACAGCAAGAACGACTATATAATTTTCATGGCATTTAGAAGATCGGGGATCATGTGCAGCATATGAGGGAAAGAGAAAATTGTTCAAACAAAACCCTAAATTTCTATCAAATAATCCAGGAAAATGCAAGTCATCATATCAAAAGGGAATAATTCATGTGTTCGTGTACTTAAAGAAAAACTATGAACTTCGAAAGCTATTTAAAAAGGTGAGTGGTTGAATTATTACCTGGAAATGAAGAAACTTGCAATGCTCAGCTTCGAACCGCCTTGCACCACCACACACAGCCTCGGAAGGTTGTCGGAATATGCAAGAGAAAGGAAGAACATAATTTGCTCTCGATTTTCTCTCAAAGTTTTGGAAACGTAATGAAGTCCACGGCCAGAAACAATTTATATAAGAGAGCGCGGAAGACGAATCGTCGCTTTGGAGGAACCGCGGCACCAAAATCGATGCACCTTCTAAAGTACTTGTCTGCAGTCTGGTATCAAATAGGTCGCGGCACGTCCTAAAGTACTAGTTCATCGCCTGGACTCACACAGGCCATGACACGGCTAGATCCCACTTATGCAAGGGCATGGGAAGATGAGACTTCGCCTCACAGTCTCCGCAGCAGTCACATAATTCAGTCACATCCTCAAAATCGCTACCTCTTGGCACTACGACTTGGGGGCTTATTGATAATACAAATATAGCACCCTACCGTGGATAATATTCTACAATACAAATGCTAAGATGCCACGGTCCTACAGAAATACAAGCTGCGGCCCTATAGGATACAGGGAGCGACCCACCTCACCAAAGGGTGCGGCCTCCATCAAGACGCCGCGGAGATTAATGGCACGGGGTGCGGCCCTATATATTATAGAGCGCGGCACCTAATAATTATTCCCCAAGAAGCAGTCGCGGCACTACTCAGTACAGGGCGTGGCATCTTTGCCTCCAGCGCCACAGGTTCAACACTTCTTACCTTGCAGGCCGCATCCCCCTCATTCGCAACTACTCCAGACTTGATATACGTCATGTGCTCAGGGCACGTGACACGGCACACATACCTCTTATAAATAGAGGACCACACCTCTAGATAAAGGGGGATCGATTCCAGACACGCCCAGGGCAAGTTCTACAATACAGATTTTCTCTACACAACCTCAACACATGCCTTGGATGCCACGAATCTACATCACAGTCACCTCCCCGGCACACCGGAATCCTCAATACTGTCATGTAATCTCCTCTATTCTCATACTTGTACGCCTCTTCAGGCATGATTATATTGTACAATGCAACCATATAATGAGAACGGGGCAGCACAGTGGACGTAGGCCTATTTTAAAGGCTGAACCACTCTATATCTTGTCTTCTCTCTATTTACTTGCTTGGTTTATTCATTACATATTTCACACATTGACTTGTTGATACGAGAGTGACTAGTGGGCGATTTCTCATATCATCACCGACTCCCGGCTGAGATAACTAAATTCCCCGTCACTAATACCCATAATGACGCAAATAATTTATTACTATTCACTTAGTAATTTAAATTTCCCTAAATATTAACCATTTACTCTCCGATTAATATTTAAATAAATATTACCATAATTAATTCAATCAAAAGTACGACACACAAGTAATTTAGAATTTTTTTCTCCGAATTAATTAAATATTTAATGCATAAAATTACGGGGTGTTACATACTCTCCCCTTTACAAAGGAATTTCGTCCCCGGAATTAGGTATTACCTGTGGTGAATAGCTCTGGATATTGTTCCCGCATATCCTCCTCCCACTCCCAGGTAGACTCATTAACATTGTGATGACCCCACTATACTATAACTATTGGAACAACCTTGGATCGTAACTTGCGCTCACTACGGTCTAGAATATCCACTAGTCTCTCCTCATATGAGATGTCTGGATGTAAATCAATTTTCTCGAGTGGAATGTGCCAAAAGGCCCTCTTGTTCCTTCAGTATTTCTTCAGCGATGCCACATGGAACACGTCGTGTATCCACTGAAGATTCTCTGGCAATCCCAGTCTATATGCTACCGATCCCACCCTCTCAATAATAGGGAAAGGTCCCATGTACCTAGGTGCTAATTTACCCTTCTTGTCGAACCTCATCATCCCTTTCATAGGGGAGACCCGGACTAATACCTGATCCCCAACCTCTAACTCCACATGCCTCCATAAAGCATCAGCATAACTCTTCTGCCTATCCTGAGCTATCCGAATTCACCCTCGAATCAACTCAATCTTGGCAGACGTCTCCTGGATAATCTTCGGTCCCAATAGTTTGTTGTCCCCCACCTCTAACCAACAAGCGGGTAAACGACAAAGTCTCCCATACAATGCCTCAAATGGTGCCATGCCAATCGTGAATTGGTAAGAGTTGTTATATGCGAACTCTACCAACGGAAGATATTTCTCCCATCCTCCCCCAAAGTCTAAAATGAACATCCTGAGCATGTCTTCCACCATCTGATTGACTCTTTCAGTCTGCCCGTCGGTCTGTGGGTGATAGGCTGTACTCAAACGTAACTCTGTGCCCATGACATCTTGAAAGCTCTGCCAAAAATGGGTCACAAAAATTTTGTCTCTGTCAGACATAATATTTATCGGCACCCCGTGCAGCTTAACAATCTCCGCTATGAATAGCTGCATATAATGCATCATCTCAAAGTCTATGCGAATCGGCAGGAAGTGGGCCACCTTGGTCAATCGATCTACAATGACCCATATGGAATCGTGACCTCTAGGCGATGCAGGTAACCCTGTAATGAAGTCCATGGAGATGTTATCCGACTTCCACACGGGAATCTCTAGTGGTTGTAGCATCCTTGATGGTCTTTGATGGTCAACTTTCACGAGTTGACACGTGGTCCATTACGAGACAAACTATGTTATGTCCCGTTTCATTCCTGCCCACCAATACTGCCTCCTCAAGTCCTGGTATATTTTATCCCCGTCGAGATGTACCCCAAATCTCGAACCATGGGACTCTATCATAACAGCGTGACTCAATTCCTCATCCTCTTGCACAATTAACCTCCCATTTAGGTGTAGGCCTCCTTCCGAGTTGATCGAGTAACCCTCTGGTCCCTCAGCTAACAGCTGGCATACCCTATCCGGGTAGATCTGGTCCTCCGCTTGACCCCTCACCACTCACATAATGATCTCCGGTGTGATGGATAAAGATGACATATAGGCCCTGGCTACATCGTCCTCATATCGAAGCTCTCTCCACTTCACTTTTTAGACTTCTGAAATATCCCCAGTTGGTTTCTGTCTCAATACGTCTGCCACCACATTAGCCTTACCAGGATGATACTGAATATCAAACTGGTAGTCTTTCACGAATTCTATCCACCGCCTATGCCTCATGTTCAGATCCTTCTGTGTGAAGAGATACTGAAGTGACTTGTGATCCGTGAATAAAGCGAACTTCTCACCTAGAAGATAATGTCTCCATATCCTCAAAGAAAAAACGATCGATGCTAGCTCTAGGTCATGAGTGGGGTAATTCCTCTCATGGGGTTTTAACTTTCTGGACGCATAAGCTATAGCCCTTTCCTCCTGATAAAGCACACCCAAAAGTCCCTGTAAGGATGCGTCAGTGTAAACCCGATAGTTTAATCCTCCCTTCGTCAAAGCGAGAGCGAGTGCAGATGTCAACTTTTTTTTCAGCTCGTCGAAAGATAACTGACAATGATCACTCCAAGTGAAAGGCACCTTTTTTTGAGTCAGATTCATCAAAGGGCCCACAATCTTTGAGAATCCTTTAATGAACTACCTATAATAACCGGCCAATCCCAGAAAGTTACGCACCTCGGTAGGTGTCGTGGGTTGTCCCCACTCTCTCACTGCCGACACCTTACTCGGATCCTCCGTAATACCCCGGTCTGACACCATGTGACCAAGAAACTGTACCTCCCACAGCTAAAATTCACATTTCCCGAATTTGGCATAAAGTTGGTGATCCCGTAGCGTCTGTAGAACCATACGCAGATGCTCTGCGTGCTCCTCTTTGGTACGCGAGTAGATTAAGATGTCATCAATGAACACGATGATAAACTGGTCGAGGTACTCTCTGAAAACCCTATTCATGAGATCCATGAACACTGCGAGAGCATTAGTGAGCCCGAATGGCATCACCCTAAACTCGTAAGATCCGTACCGTGATAGGAAAGCAGTCTTAGGAACATCCTCCTCTCGGATACGCAGCTGATGATACCATGACCTCAAATCGACTTTGGAGAAGTACGACGCCCCTCTCAATTGGTCAATTAACTCATCAATCCAAGGAAACAGATACTTATTTAGTATCGTCACCTTGTTCAGCTCCCTATAGTCCACGCACAACCGAAGTGAACCATCCCGCTTCTTTAAAAACAACACATGTGCACCCCATGGCGATGTACTCTGCCAAATGAAACCCTGGCCCAAGAGTAGCTGAATCTTCTCTCTCAACTCACGCATCTCTGAAGGGGCCATACGGTAAGGTGCTCGAGCAATCGGCCTCATCCCAGGTGCTAAATCAATTATAAACTCGATTTCCCTACTGGGTGGCAACCCTGGTATTTCCTGGAACACATCTTCGAAGTCCTTCACTGCCGAAATTGAATCCAACAGAACTACCACCTCTTGTGAGGTCTCCTCCTCCATATAATACAAGTGTGTACGAGACCCTCCCTCAGGTAGAGGCATCGCTATTAGGAGCATCTCCTGCTCCAGAATGGAGAACACGATTGTCCTCTCGTAACAATCCACAGTCGCCCGATAACCTGCCGACTAGTCCATACCTAGGATGACATAATACCCCTCTATATCTAACACTAAGAGGTCCGTCGCTAAACTAAGCTTACCAATGAAAATGTATACCCCCGATAAATCGAGTGAATCAATGCCCCGCTGCCTACTGGCGACTCTACACACATACTAAGAATACCCGCGGTCTTTAGTAACACGGCCTGTTTAGAAAATTTAGATTTAATGAATGAATGAGATGCTCCCGTATCAAAAAGTATGCTACCCTCATGACCATGGATGAGAAACATACCCTCAACCGCTGGCAGCGCCTGCTGTCTTAGAGGATTGGGAACATCCCGAACGCTATACACACGCCCGCAGTGTATCTGCCCCTGCTACTATGGGGTTGATGGAGCCAGTGCTGCTGGCGGCACCTATATCTACAGCCCCTGTTGGGCACCCTGTTGTTGGCCTCTGCCCCTTTGCGAGAACTCCCTCTCAAAGTGTCATATATGTCCACAAACAAAGAAGCATCTCTAACCATCCCCTTGTCGCTGGCCCTGACGTGGCTGACCCTGCTGGCCTCCCCCATTGTTCTCTTGGCCCTGACGGCCCTGAGGAACTTACTGCTACTGATTTGGGACCGGTTCGCCCTGCCTGAATCCCTGTCCTCCCGGTTGAAACCCACTAGGCCTGAATTTCTTAGCTTGGTTCCTTTATTGACTGCTAGTCTGCTGCTGAGTACCACTTGTGTCACTACCAACAACTGCCTTGCCCTGCTGGCTCGGGTCCCCTACCCTCTTATTCCCCATTGCATGGAAGCGATGATCCTGACAGTGTATAAGAGCGGCATTAACTACATCTGTATATGTCACCAACGCCGGATTACCAATTAAGTGTTGCCTGGTCCTCCAGGCCAGGCCATCCATGAACTTCGACTTCTTTCGCTCCTCGTCACTCACCTCATTTGGCATAAAGTTCGCCAAACGGGTGAACTCTTCCTCATAGTCTGCCACTGAATGGTCACTCTGTACTAGCTCGCTGAAATTCTTCCTCATTTCAGCCTCTACCGCTAGTGGTAAGTATTTACGATCGAACCGTACCCAAAACTCGGATATCGTCATCAAATCCCTCTCCTCAGTGGTGGTAACTGACTCCCACCACTGTAACGCTGCCCCCAACAGAGAAAAGTAGCAAGCATTTGTTTCTATACATCGGTACACTCCAGCATGCCAGATGGCTCTGAATATTCTTCTTCCAGTCACAATCCTCTACTACATTTGTACTACCTCGAAACTCGGGTGGGTGACCCTTCTGAAAGCTATCCCTAACTCACTGCCAAGACGGTGGTTGAAAAGACTGTTACTAAAGCCATTTAATACAAGATTAAACTATTTCAGTAACTCCGAACTATTTTTTGAAGCAACTCTTTTCTAGAAATCAAATCAGTTTAATCACAAGATGTGTTTAAAAAATATGCATGAGATCTGTTCAAGATTTGTTAACAAGTTTTGAAAAACAAAACTAAAACAGTTTTAAATCAGCACACTAAACAGAAAGAGATGAGGGGATGTAGAAAGATTAATGACAAGATATTTTTAACGTGGTAAAACCTCAACCAACTGAGGAACCATCCACGACTCCCTCTACGGAGTAAAAAGAAAAATCCACTAAAACAAATATAACATTTACAAACTATATAACACACATGTACACAAATCAGACCTATACAAGTTTAGAAATATACCAACTGGTGTCCTTATAACTTTTCTGCAATTCTGATTGTTGATGTTGTTCTCCCAGTTTGTTAACTTCACTTTGTTCCAGTCTTTACGTCGACTCTTGTTTCAAGATCTTATTACCAACACTTTCAGTGTTGTAGTGTGTAAGTGTTTGTGATGGTGATCTAAAACATGCATGCATACACTCACGCTTATTTTTACAAACAGTCCTAGCAAATTATAAATCAGATCTATATGCTGTGATTTTTAGTTTCTCTTTTCTTAGGAAACTTTGAACCTTATTTGACCTTTAAGATTAACCTAGAATCCACGGCTATCTTGTTCAGAAGGCGTATCAAGATCTTAATCAATCTCAGGGTTTTGAAAATATTTTTGAGATTGAAAACCACCAAGTGAGATTCCAACTAGGTCAAAGGTCTTGTTTCAAAAGAACTAGAAACAAAAAATGTTATTGTTGATTTTGAGTATGAAAACATTTACAGAAAAGAATCAATAAAAGTTTTCTCAAGATGAGAAATTATAAATGCAGATCTATGTGAAATATAACATAAACTGTTCAGATCTATGATTTTTATGAATAAGAAACACATATCGAAACTTAATGTTTAAGTTGAAAACAAGATCTTAAAACAAAGAGGTTACAGCACAAAACAACTTAACAAACCAACTCTCAAACACTCAAGGTTGTGTTTGGTATATAACTATTTTTGAAAGAGGTTAGGGTTTGAAAGGTGTTTTGGACGATTTAGGGTTAGGGTTTCTAACTCTCTCTCTCTCTCTCTAGTTTCTCTCTCTTTTCTCTCTTCTCTCTCTATTCTCTTCTCACTCTAGAAATGACGAAGTGGCAAAATATTTTTAAATGCTGAGGGTAAAGTTCCTTATATAGGGGGCTGAGAAGGTTCAAGAACGAGGTTCAAAATCAAGGGCTACGATCTAGTCTTCGACAGTTGACTTTGATCCAACGATATAAGAGAAGCGGTGGATTAAAACGCTTTTGATTGGCTTAAGAGAGGTTCATAGGGATTAAGCCAGAACGCATGCAGATCATTGATTAAAACAATACAAGGGCGGGAAATGAGAAAGGCTTATGTCTCTCAGAAGAAACACAAAACGGACCGACATCTGGATGACAGGTGTAAGGCTGAGATTAAGGCTGAAACGCATGTTTTGAAAATAATTACACAAACACCTTGAAGTCTCTAGCGCTTTCGATTTCTACCCCAGTGAACTTCCAGAGATAAAATCACCAATTCAAAATTGCAGATTGACCCCAAAGACTTTTAAAACCAATTTTAATTTAAAAAAGTTGTTTTAAAAATCATTAAAAATTCCCAAAAAATTATTAAAATTCAAATTAAGGGAAATTAATACACCCAATACACACATAACCAATTGTATGCAATATGCAATGTATGAATGCAATACTAATGTGTGTGACTGTTGGTAAATATACCTTAGATCAAGAGGAATCAAATGTAGAGAAGGTTTGAGGCTCTTTAGTTTCTAGGATGGGACTCAATTTTGTTTATATTTCCAAAATAGATGAGCACTTATACAATATAGACTCAAGTGAGTCAAGAGTGTAAGGTGCTACAATCTCCCCCTTTGGAAATATGAGATAAAATCTCCTTTGAGTCAACTTGGACTCGTAGGGAGAAAAAAAGAAAAGGAAAACCTATTCCTATGCAAAAATTCTATCTACCCATTTCCTAGAAGAGAAAATTACATAACTCAACTACTTAAAATTCAATACCCTATTACAACTTTGAATATAGCAGAGAATAACTGTACAGAATCCTACAAATAATCACTAAGATTCAGCTCATTAGAATATGTACAACATAAATGAATTCTTATAAGACTCAAATTTCTCCCTAATTTTGTCTCAAATGGACAAAGGGAAAAATTAGGTAAATCCAAGAGTTTATTCAGCACAAACCATTCCAATTGATTTACGCAAGGCAATAAACCTATTATAATCCAAAGGTTTGGTAAACATATCTGTGAGTTGCAAATCAGTAGGAAGATAATTGATTTCTAATTCCTTAGTCTCAACTAATTCGCGAATAATGTGATGCCTTATATTTATGTGTTTTGTTCGCGAGTGTTAAACGGGATATTTAGATATATTGATCGCGCTTTGATTATCACAATAGAGATGTAATTATTCCTCTTTAATACCATAATAACTTATCATTTTCTTAAGCCAAAGTAATTGAGCACAGCAACTGCTAGCGGCTATGTATGCAGATTCAGTAGTGGCTAAAGAAGTGCAGTTCTATTTCTTACTACTCCAACCTACCAAATTATTACCAATATAATAACATGTGCCTGATGTGCTCTTGCTATCGTCAGTACACCCTGCCCATTCAGCATCGGTGTATCCTATTATAGTGCTAGGAGTATCATTGGTGTACCAGAGTCCTAAATTTAGAGTGCCTTTAATGTATTTTATAATTCTTTTAACACAAGTTAAATGGCTCTCCTTAGGATTGTTTTGATAATGGGCACACACGTAAACAGCATACATAATATCAGGACGCGAGGCAGTAAGATATAGTAAGGTTCCAATCATACTACGATAAAGGGTTAAATCTATGGATTTTCCATTGTCGTCCTTAGACAGTTTGAAAATAGTACTCATGGGAGTTTTAGCATCTTTTGCACTCTCAAGGCCGAATTTTGTAATAATCTCTAATGCGTATTTTGATTGCGAGACAAATAATCCTTTTGAATTTCGTTTGACTTGAAGCCCTAAGAAAAATTGCAACTCCCCATTCATTAGGGGAAGTTGATCCAAAGATGATATCGTCAACATATACTTGAGCTATAATGATATGTTTGTCAAAATGTTTGACAAAAAGGGTTTGATCATTTCCACCTCTCTTAAAACATTTATCAAGAGAAAGTTGGAAAGGCGCTCATACCAGGCTCTTGGGGCTTGTTTTAGGCCATACAAAGCCTTTTTAAGACGAAATACGTGATTTGGATATTTAGGGTCAATGAACCCTTTTGGTTGTTCTACATAGGTCTCCTCAGTCAATATTCCATTAAGGAAGGCAGATTTGACATCCATTTGGTAAAGCGTGAAATGTAAGTAGCAAGCTATAGCAAAGAGAAGACGAACATATTCTAATTGAGTAATGGGAGCAAAAGTCTCGTTAAAATCTATTCCCTCTATTTGAGAGTATCCTTGAGCTACTAATATGGCTTTATTTCTAATGACTATCCCACTTTCATCAGATTTATTTTTAAATATCCAACGTGTGTCAATAACCTTTTTGTAATCAGGCCTAGGTACAAGATACCAAACATCATGAATGACAAATTGAATAAGTTCATCCTGCATTGCAGAAATCCAATGAGGATCATTCAATGCATCATTAACATTCTTTGGTTCCATAAGGGAAACAAGACATGCATAATGGGCATAGTTTCTTAATTGAGATCTTGTACGAACAGGCTCACTAGGCTTACCAACAACGTTATCTATGGGATGGTCTTTAGAAACCCAATTAGGTACTTCAGGTGTCTCAATAGGTAAAGAATCATCTATTTCAGAAGATCCGTTTACTAAAATATTTTCAGATTCTTTTATAATAGCTGGTTCTCCAGTCTTACTCTCAACAGTAGTGTCACTTATAATTACGTTTATGGATTCCATACTAAAGTTCGTAAGGAGTTTGTTTAGAATTCTTTCTAAGATAGACCCTATTAATAATGTGACACGCAGTACGAATGGCTTCTACCCAAAAATACTTAGGTAAAGTCTTGGCATGAATCATAACACGTGCCATCTCTTGAAGGGTACGATTCTTTCTCTCAGCTATACCGTTCTGTTGACGAGTCTTAGGAGCACTAAATTCATGTTTGTAACCATTATAGTCACAATACTCTATAACACCAGTATCTATGAATTCTCCACCTCTATCACTACGAATCATATTTACCTGAGAGTCTTTCTCATTTTTAATTCGAAGTAAAATCTTCAAAAAGGTTTGGAATGTGTCAGACTTTTGTTTTAAGAAATTTACCCAAGTAAATCTGGTAAAGTCATCACCCATAACTAGAATGTAACTGTGTCCACAGAGACTAACAGTTCAAGAAGGACCCATAAGGTCCATATGGATGAGCTCCAAGGGTTTAGAGGTAAGAATATATTTGACTTTATTATTAGGAGCCTTAACAATTTTTCCTTCTTGACAAGAACCACAGACAATGTTAAAAATAGGTTTGATCTTAGGAATCCCTCTAACTATTTCTTGAGACGACAGTCTACTAAGATTTTCGTAATTTATGTGACCCATACGATTGTGCCATATCTCATTGTTATCCATTCTGGAAATATTACAGACCTCAACACTATTTTGAACAGTATAACAATTGTTCGGAGTCCTGAGTCATGTAATAATGCACTCACCTTTTTCATTTAAAATTTTACAATTATTCTTTGAAAAGGTGACAGTATGATTTTGAGTCACAAAATTGCGAGATACCGAGTAGGTTTGCCTTAAGACCTTTTACTAGAAGAACATTTTCAAGTAAAGGTAATCCTTCTTATCGGAGTGTTCCTTTACCAATGATTTGAGATGATATACCATCACCAAAAATAACTTTTCCTCCAGCAAAGCTGGTTTTGTATAAAAGTTTAGTATCATCCCCAGTCATGTGTTTTGAACATCTAGAGTCTAAATACCAACCAGATGGAGTGTGTTCAGCTTTTAAAGCAGTAATAACAATATTACACTTCATCTGGGGTAATAGCTCATCTTTTCTAACCCAAACAGCTCTTGTTTTCATTTTGCGCTTATTTGTTCTTAGTTGATAAAATTTGCGAGCATTAGATTTTTGTTGAAAAATGTTTTGCGCATGAGGCTGAATTTTATGGAAAGTATGAGAATTTGGTTTAGAAAAGTGTCTTGAAATCCTTCTTGGAAATGATCTTTTAGGTTTAGTCTTTCTCCTTCTATAGTTAGAGTTTTTATCCGGTTGTCTAGGAAGAACATAATTGTTACGGCTTTTCCTAGAATAGTTAAAGTTTTGGTACACAGGAGTAATAGAGAAAGGTTTGACTAAACGTCTAGAGTAGCATCCTTCAAAGGAATGACCATACAATTCACAGTAAGTGCAAAACAAGTTGCACGAAGTTGGCATCTCTTTAGGAAAGTCTCTAAGCATAGGCTTGATGAATTTTTGAGGTTGAACCTTATTCCTAGGAAGTACAGTTTGAAAGACCGAATCACTCTTCCTAATAGGGGGGCAGACATATTTAGTCTTAGGTGGACTTTCACACTTAGATCAACTTGATTCCCTAATATCAAACTTAGATTGGTTTTTGTCAAACTCATTTTTCAGAGAATGAAAGTCTGGACAAGTTTCTACAGGTCTTTTACCTCCTGACACAAACTTAATTGGTTCAAAGATTTTAGTTTGAGTCTTCAAATTGGGGCAAAATCCTATTCCAGTTCGATCATCAGAATTGGTTTTGGAATCAGCAACAAATCCATCAAAACAGTTTGAATTATTTTCAAATTTTAAAATTTTTTTTAAAACAGTTGCTGTCTTTTCTTTGGATTGTTCCAATTTTAATAATGTCCCTTTATATTTTTTCTCTAGAGTTTCATTTTCTTCAATCAAATTCTTCAATTTTTGATAAAATATTTTGACTTCATTTTCATGAGTTAAACATTGGGTAGTATACTCTTTAGCGTTAAGTTTAACCATCAGACTTCTAATTTCTTAGTGAGATCTTTCACTATCTTCTCTAGTCTAGTGATTTTCTTAAACATTTTTGCATAAAGTGTGTGAATGTCAGGGAGGTCTTCAGTGTCTGAGTCACTAAGTGCAGTGTGTGAAGTGACCTCTAAGTATTCAATTCTTAAACTCACGCACCCATTGACATCGTCATTATTGCATTTCCTTTGACTCACACACCCCGTGGAAGAACTAACAATATTCTCAGAAAGTAAAGCATCTAAGCCAGTAGCAGCATGATTCATAACAGCAGAAGTAGAGTTACTAGCATCATTCTCATACATAGGCATATCATCATTGTAGATTATTTTAGCAAAGAAAGACACGCAAGGATCAAAACAATCAGAATATTCAGGTTCCTCATTTTCAGAATCGCTTGAATCATCCCATGTTTTGCAAATGTTGGCCCTAATATGTTTATTGGTATTGTTCAGTTTCACTCTATAGTCTTGTGCTATGTGCCCTAGTTTTCCACATCTAAAACACTCAATGTTATTAAAGTCTGTGTTGGCTCTAATGTCCTTGTGATGTTTGTCTTGACCTTTCTCATGAGGTTTGTAGTTAGACTGACTTGCATAATTTGGCTTGCCTTGTCTGTTCGCCAATTTATTTCTAAATTTAACAATTTTCTTAAATTGTTTTGACATCAAGGCAATTTGATTATCCAAACTATCTATATCACATTCCTCATCAGAATCATCAGTGGGAATAGTAAACTCAGTGTTAACGCAAAAATTCTCCATCTACGAGGACCAATCAGAAAAGGACACATGTCATCCTACGTGGCAATATTCGACACCGAGGAGAGTTGGTCGGCACCCGAGGAGTATTAGTTGGCACCCGAGGAGAGTTGGTCAGTACCCGAGGAAAATTAGTTGGCACCCGAGGAGTATTAGTCAGCACACGAGGAGAGTTGGTCGTCCCCCGAGGAAAGTTGGTCAGTACCCGAGGAGAATTAGTTGGCACCCGAGGAGTATTAGTCAGCACCCGAGGAGAGTTGGTCGGCACCCGAGGAGAGTTAGTCGGCACCCGAGGAGAGTTGGTTGGCATACCAACCAGGAAGATCAAAGGATAACTATGCATTTAATGTGCATTAATGAAGATGACAGCGCATTTAATGAGCCTTAATCAATAGATTACTGTATTAATAGATGACAACACATAGCATACCAAGAAATTCAACAATTAGATTCGTGGAATGTAGCCATAAATGTCTACATACAATGAATCTCTTTATCTCCCATCACTATAAATACATGCATCCCCTTAGCCAAAAGAGATCCGGGAGAACCGAGAGACATCATACACAAGATCCATACCTTTTTCTCTCTCTACACCACATTGGGCTATTGTAAACCCCTGGGAATAAAATAATAGTGGACGGATACAATGAATCTCTTTATCTCCCATCACTATAAATACATGTATCCCCTTAGCCAAAAGAGATCCGGGAGAACCGAGAGACATCATACACAAGATCAACACCTTTTTCTCTCTCTACACCACATTGTGCTATTGTAAACCCCTGGGAATAAAATAACAGTGGACGTAGGCTTTATTCATAGCCGAACCACTTTAAAAATCTTTGTCTATCATGTGCTTGATTGGATTGCTTTTATCTATTTATCTGTGATCATAAAAATGGGATTCGGTCCAGTTTTTTGCATCAACAGATTGGCGTCGTCTGTGGGAACGTGTTACAAGCATTGTTCTCCATCAAAAGCTAAGTTTTTTATTTTCTCTATGTATAATGAATTATATATTATACATACATCTTTTGATTCAATCATGATTTTTAGGTTTATATACATAAATTAATTGTCCAATTTTTATCTGCAAAATATTGCATCATGATTTTAAAATCATAACTGTTAGATTAATTCTTATTTAGAAATCTGAAAAATAGTGGATTTCATAAATCATAACTTTTTACTTGATTCTCAAGTTTCAATTTTATATCATGGAATAAATATTTTAAATGATTACATATACCAATATATATGACGGTGGTAAGATTTGATAATTTTCATTATAAATTTTGTAAGATCTTTGATGTCTATTCAAATTCCCATCATATTTTTAATCAGAGAATGGGAAAAGTTAAAATCAAGAACAATTTCTCTCTCTCGATAATCACAATTCTGACCCAGATCTGCTTTAAAAGTTCTCATCAATTTGATTCATAAAAAATAATAATATATATATATATATATATATATATATATATGTTTATATTCAGTGTTAGACAATTTCCATCATGAGCGTTAAGCATCTATGAATCTTCTTGAAAACGTTCTGGGCAAACACGTTTATGTAATGAGTTACATCAAGGAAAAAGATTTGACATATGTTGATTCACATATTTCACATCTTCTACAAGGGAGTAAAAATTCAAAACCATTATTTTTCCTCTTGGATATTGATCATATTTTCTCTTAGATCTGATGATTTCTATTGGTTATCTCTTAGATCTAAGAATTTTGATTTGTTACGATTTATTAATTCTGATAAAGATTGATCTGTTGGTTCGATGATGGATTTTTGGTAATAACTTCGATCATTCACCATATTTTTATCTCTCCAAATAGGGAATAGGAAGGGATCAATATAAAAAATAATTTTCTCTCACCTGAAAAATCATTACCCACCTCTTGTAAAAGAGGATCAATAAAACAATCATGACGATATCAAGACTCTGGGCACAAATTTGATATGTTGGCCCTTTGTTCATCACATCACATGGTTTCTTTGTCGAAATCACATGATCTAGTGGATTAGATAATTATTCATTTAATTAACATTCTTAATGCTTAAATTTTACATCGAATGTTATTTTTCTGATCTAAGGATTCGAGATATTCTGGTCAGCCATCCATATTGTTGGTCGGCATCATCTTGGGCCATCTTTTATTAAAGGGAATCTTAACCAGACCATTTTGGTTTGTCGGAGATAGGATGTGAAGATCCATCAGCAACGTTGAAATAATTTTATCCAACTACGAGGTATCTTATTGTTGGTCAGAGCCCCATATTGTAGCTTGATGGAGCCAATTGCAGGTCGACAATCATCTACTTCTTGATCAGCGACATCTCAGTCTTGTTCAGAGGGTTCAATTTACTGGTCGGCAACTATCCAACCATCCACTTCTTGGTCGGCGACATCTGATGTTGTTCGGTGACCATCCAACAACTGGTCTGCAATATCAATGCACCATTTTTGTTGATCGGCGAAATCGCTCTGCTGGTCGGGGACCATTTGCTTCTTGGTCGTCATCATGTATTCTGCAACTTGAGACGTCCATCCCCCAAAAATATTTTTAAAACCAACTTATTTTTGGTCTTTTACTTAAAATTAAAATGCCTAGCATTTTTTATAAAAATCTGCCCACATGACACATTTGGCACAGAACATATTATTTCATATTTTGAAATTTTTATGCTGATACACATTATATATTATTTGGCTGAATAATTATTCTCATGACAATAATTATTTGATCTAGTCTCGACAGGTGCTCGGGCGGCTTATTAAAATTTCATAGAGACGAGATTCAATCCCGACGAAAGCTCAGCCACAATCTTAAACCTCTGGAAACTATTATTGCTCGACATCAGGCAATTTTGCCTCGACATATCAGCCAACATATATTATTTCATTTTTTGAAATTAATACTTTTATTTCTTAAGCATATACATATCATATATTGATTGGATGAGTAAATTATTCTCATGACTAATCAATTCAGCCTACACATATGGTAGAGCAAGTTATTAATTTTTACAGGTACAAGATTCAACGCCGAACGAATGCTCGAAAACAATCTGGAAACTATTATCATTGCTCAGCATTATGAAATTTCACCTCAGCAAGGAACTATATATTTTATTATTGCTCTGATTTATGCTCAAGCACGAATTATTCTATATATCCGTTCGGATTCATATTCTATATTCATCTCATTATGGAGCTCGGCGAAATACTTATTATCATATTCAGCTCCGAGGAAAAGCTACAACAGTTATTATATTTCACCCCCAACGGATAGTTAGTCGGGGTAATTCTTATTTATATGCAGGCCCAGCAACGTTCTCGGCCATATTCTTATGTTCTGGAAGATCTTATTCTTGTTCGGCATTATATAATTCTACCTCGACAGATCAACGAGGCACTTTATTATTCTTTATATCTATTTGGATGCAAATTCTATTCGTATTTCAGCATGGAGCTCGACAAATATTTATAATCATATATTCAGCTCCAAGGAGGTCTTCAACAATTATATTATCTTATTCCCAACAATCTGTTGGTCAGCTGCAAGGATGTCTCCAGCGTATATTATCTTATTCCCAACAATCTGTTGGTCAGCTGCAAGGATGTCTCCAGCATTTATATTATATTTTATTCCCAACAATCTGTTGGTCAGCTCAGAGGAGGTCTCCAACATTTATATTATCTTATTCCCAACAATCTGTTGGTCAGTTCCAAGGATGTCTCCAGCATTTATATTATCTTATTCCCAACAATCTGTTGAGGGGGTCTCCAGCATTTATATTATCTTATTCCCAACAATCTGTTGGTCAGCTCCGAGGAGGTCTCCAGCATTTATTATATCTTATTATATTCCTAACAATCTGTTGGTCAGCTCCAAGGATGTCTCCAGCATATATTATCTTATTCCCAATAATCTGTTGGTCATCTCTAAGGATGTCTCCAGCATTTATTATATCTTATTCCCAACAATCCGTTGGTCAGCTCCGAGGAAGTCTCTATCATTTATTATCAAAAATGTATTCCTACGGGAAGTAAAACTATTCCTAAAAATGCCAACTTATGTTGGTTAGGAAATGTATTCCTAAAAATGCCAACTTATGTTGGTTAGGAAGTAAATGTATTCCCACGGGAAGTAAAACTATGTATTCCTAAAAACGCCAACTTATGTTGGTTAGGAAGTAAATGTATTCCTACGGGAAGTAAAACTATGTATTCCTAAAAATGCCAACTTATGTTGGTTAGGAAGTAAATGTATTCCTACGGGAAGTAAAACTATGTATTCCTAAAAATGCCAACTTATGTTGGTTAGGAAGTAAATGTATTCCTACGGGAAGTAAAACTATGTATTCCTAAAAATGCCAACTTATGTTGGTTAGGAAGTAAATGTATTCCTACGGGAAGTAAAACTATGTATTCCTAAAAATGCCAACTTATGTTGGTTAGGAAGTAAATGTATTCCTACGGGAAGTAAAACTATGTATTCCTAAAAATGCCAACTTATGTTGGTTAGGAAGTAAATCTATTCCTACGGGAAGTAAAACTATGTATTCCTAAAAATGCCAACTTATGTTGGTTAGGAAGTAAATGTATTCCTACGGGAAGTAAAACTATATATTCCTAAAAATTCCAACTTATGTTGGTTAGAAAGTAAATCTATTCCCAAAAATGTCAACTCAGGCTGGTCGGAAATAAGAAGCTGTCAACTACAGTTGGTCGGAAACAAAGTATGAGTATGTGAAAGCGATCAAGCAAAAAGCATTCAAAGTTCACATTCCACACTTGGGGGCTTCTATTACAGATATATTTGTTCATTCGGTGGCACATTCTTATAACATCATGCAGTCGAGCATCAAATTCAACTCCACAAACTCACACGGTCGGGGCCCCGACCAATCATCATTCAGGAGTTGTTTTTCTTGCTCATGAATTATTTTTGATATTGAAGTTCAGGAGGCTATTGAAATTCAGGAGGCTATTGAAGTTCAGGAGGTATATTGAAGTTCAGGAGGAATATTGAAGTTCAGGAGATATATTGAAGTTCAGGAGGCATATTCAGGAGTTATTATACACATACTATTGAAGTTCAGAAGTCAAATTCAGCATCTACAGCACTGAGATCTTTACTACTACTGTCCCGACCAACATTGAAGAAGAAGTTGTATGAAAATGTTTCAAAGTCCACCACTAGCTTGGTACTAATCAGATTGAAGAGTTGGGTTCAAAAGCTAGTATGTTACTCGACAAAGTATTCAGAGGATCATAAATCAAAAGAATCAAGCATGTGAAGTTAGCACTCAGTTGCTCGGCACAGGAGGCAGTTGGTCGGCTAGCAAACCAATCAACATACTTGAAGATTATGACAAGCTACAAGTTGAATACTATGGCATGGCTGCATCCAAATTCCCAGGGGTGATACATAGCACACGGAGTTCCTCAAAAGAAAGATTAGCAACCATCGATCAGCCTGCATCATATGTCGTCCAGGAGATAATGCACTTTATGTTGAACAAATCAAGAAGGTAGATCAAGAATTTCACGAGCACCGAGCAACACTGCAGAATAAATACTCCATCCTTTCAAGTAAACCATCAAGCATGGAGCATTGGGGGCTTCTGTTAACGCAAAAATTCTCCATCTACGAGGACCAATCAGAAAAGGATACATGTCATCCTACATGGTAATATTCGACACCGAGGAGAGTTGGTCGGCACCCGAGGAGTATTAGTTAGCACCCGAGGAGAGTTGGTCAGTACCCGAGGAAAATTAGTTGGCACCCGAGGAGTATTAGTCAGCACCTGAGGAGAGTTGGTTGTCCCCCGAGGAGAGTTGGTCAGTACCCGAGGAGAATTAGTTGGCACCCGAGGAGAGTTGGTCGGCACCCGAGGAGAGTTAGTCGGCACCCGAGGAGAGTTGGTCGGCATACCAACCAGGAAGATCAAAGGATAACTATGCATTTAATGTGCATTAATGAAGATGACAGCGCATTTAATGAGCCTTAATCAATAGATTACTGTATTAATAGATGATAACACATAGCATACCAAGAAATTCAGCAATTAGATTCGTTGAATGTAGCCATAAATGTCTACATACAATGAATCTCTTTATCTTCCATCACTATAAATACATGTATCCCCTTAGCCAAAAGAGATCCGGGAGAACCGAGAGACATCATACACAAGATCCACACATTTTTCTCTCTCTACATCACATTGTGCTATTGTAAACCCCTGGGAATAAAATAACAGAGGACATAGGCTTTATTCATAGCCGAACCACTTTAAAAATCTTTGTCTATCACGTGCTTGATTGGATTGCTTTTATCTATTTATCTGTGATCATAAAAATGGGATTCGGTCCAGTTTTTTGCATCAACACTCAGGTTTCATCAACTTAGAGGAAAAACTCAAGTTAGAACTAGTTTGTTTCCTATGGAACTGGGTCATTTGTTTCTTAAATTCTAATTCCATTTCCACAGTTTGAAGTTTACTACTGAGTAATTAAGGAGTGAGATTTTGATCACACATTTCCTTAATAGCATATCTTTTATTATCAAATTTCTGTGGCAATGACCTTAGAATTTTAGATACAATTTCATGTCTATCATAAGTTATCCCATTAGCATGCAATTTTATCACAATGTCAGTTAATTTCTTGTAAAAATCATCAAAGGTTTCAGAATCTGACATAATTAGGGAATTATACTGCTGAACAAGCATTTGAGTTTTAGCAGCCTTGACTCTAGTGTCACCTCCATGTGCAGTGATAAGTGTATCCCAAGCTTCCTTAGAAGTGGCACAAGATGAGATCCTTTTGAACTCATGTTCATTTATGGACATAAATATGACATTTTTGCCTTTGTTATTGTTTCGAGAAGTTTGCTTCTCTTCTTGTGTGAACTCACTTAATGCTTTCTTAATCCTCTCATTACTTCCTTCAGTGGCTGGTTTAGTAGGATAAGTGTATCCATTTTCAACAATATCCCAGACATCATCTCCCAAGGTTCCTTGTATGAAAGCAACCATTCTTACGTTACAGTAAGCAAAGTTGTTTCCATCAAAGAGTGGGGGTTTGGTCAAGTTACCAAATCTTTCAATTTTCTCGTCCATTGTTTTGATTTTAAGAAAACAATTTCAGAAACACAAGATCATTTTTAAAAAAATTCCAAAGCTCTGATACCAATTGAAAAGACTGTTACTAAAGCCGTTTAATACAAGATTAAACTATTTAAGTAACTCTGAAGTATTTTTTGAAGAAACTCTTTTCTAGAAATCAAATGAGTTTAATCACAAGATGTGTTTAAAAAATATGCACGAGATCTGTTCAAGATTTGTTAACAAGTTTTGAAAAACAAAACTAAAATAGTTTTAAATCAGCACACTAAACAGAAAGATATGAGGATATGTAGAAAGATTAATCACAAGATATTTTTAACGTGGTAAAACCTCAAACAACTGAGGAAACATTCACGACTCCCTCTACGGAGTAAAAAGAAAAATCCACTAAAATAAATATAACATTTACAAACTATATAACACACATGCACACAAATCAGACCTATACAAGTTTAGGAATGTACCCACTGGTGTCCTTATAACTTTTCTGCAGTTCCGATTTTTGATGTTGTTCTCCCAGTTTGCTACCTTCACTTTGTTCCAGTCTTTACGTCGACTCTTGTTTCAAGATCTTATTACCAACACTTTCAGTTTTGTAGTGTATAAGTGTTTGTGATGGTGATCAAACATATGCATGCACACACTCACGCTTATTTTTGCAAACAGTCCTAGCAAATTACAAATCAGATCTATATGCTGTGATTTTCAGTTTCTCTTTTCTTAGGAAACTTTGAACCTTATTTGACCTTTAAGATTAACCCAGAATCCACGGTTATCTTGCTCAGAAGACGTATCAAGATCTTAATCAATCTCAGGGTTTTGAAAATATTTTTGAGATTGAAAACCACCAAGTGCGATTCCAACTAGGTCAAAGGTCTTGTTTCAAAAGAACTAGAAACAAAAAATGTTATTGTTGATTTTGAGTATGAAAACATTTACAAAAAAGAATCAACAAAAGTTTTCTCAAGATGAGAAACTATAAATGCACATCTATGTGAAATATAACGTAAAGTATTCAGATCTATGATTTCTATTAATAAGAAACACAGATCGAAACTTAATGTTTTAGTTGAAAACAAGATCTTAAAACAAAGAGGTTACAACACAAAATAACTTAACAAACCAACTCTCAAACACTCAAGGTTGTGTTTGGTATATAACTAGTTTTGAAAGAGGTTAGGGTTTGAAAGGTGTTTTGGACGATTTAGGGTTAGGGTTTCTAACTCTCTCTCTCTCTGGTTTCTCTCTATTTTCTCTTTCTACTCTCTTCTCACTCTAGAAATGACGAAGTGGCAAAAGATTTTTAAATTCTGAGGGTAAAGCTCCTTATATAGGGGGCTGAAAATGTTCGAGAACGAGGTTCAAAATCAAGGGCTATGATCTAGTCTTTGGCAGTTGACTTTGATTCAACGATATAAGAGAAGCAGTGGATTAAAACGCATTTGATTGGCTTAAGATAGGTGCACAAGGATTAAGACACGTTGATTAAAACAATCCAAGGGCAGGAAATGAGCAAGGCTTATGTCTCTCAGAAGAAACACAAAATGGATCGATATTTGGCTGACAGGTGTAAGGCTGAGATTAAGGCTGAAACGCGTGTTTTGAAAATAATTACACAAACACCTTGAAGTCTCTAGCGCTTTCGGTTTCTACCCCAGTGAACTTCCAGAGATAAAATCACCAATTCAAAATTGCAGATTGACCCCAAAGACTTTTAAAACCAATTTTAATTTTAAAAAGTTTTTTTAAAAATCATTAAAAATTCTCAAAAAATTATTAAAATTCAAATTAAGGGAAATTAATACACCCAATACACACATAACCAATTATATGCAACATGCAATGTATCAATTCAATACTAATGTGTGTGAGTGTTGGTAAATATACCTTAGATCAAGAGGAATAAAATATAGAGAAGGTTTTAGGCTCTTTGGTTTATTGGATGGGACTCAATTTTGTTTCTATTTCTAAACTAGATGAGAACTTATACAATATAGACTCAAGTGAGTCAAGAGTATAAGGTGCTTCAGTGGTCCCACTGGAGCTTGAACTGCTGGTGCCACGGGAGGTTGTGCCTGGGGCTGAGGAAAATGGGCTTCTATGCCCTCATTGTTGTCTCAACTGCCTGGGCTACTATCACGGCCACCTGAGTAGTGGAGATCAACTCGGGTGGGGGTGGGGGTGGACGTACCTATGTCTCCTGATGAGCCTCCCTTAACTCATCCCTAGCCTCATCCCTCTCCGCTCTCTGCCTCTTCGATGGCACCTGAAAATAGATCGAATCATATAAGTACACAATTATACAAAAATCTAATAGCAGAAAAATACGATATCTCAAAAGCGGAAAATGAATCAACAGTCCTAATAATAGGGCTCTACAACAACTGAACGCTACGCTGAAATGTAGTCAGCCGCACAGATCCTAAGGACACAAGATCCTGATGCTCTGATACCATCTGTGACACCCCGCTTAATTAACCCTGGGTGATCAGTCCAAAATTAAATTAGATCAAGTTTCTTAGTTGGTTCATTCTTAGCATCATTGTCGCCTTTTTAATTACTAAACACCTAAGTGAGAAAATTAGACTGGTGCCAAGTTTTATCTTTCCTTAATTTAATGAAATACTCATGCGGAAACAAAATAATTTAAACAAACACAATTAACAGAAATCCACCATTCACATCTAAATAAAAAGACGAATAAACCATCGGCTCAAAACCAACAAATGTAAAGACGAGTAATAAATCTCAACAAGTCTGACATAAATACTGAATAAAACAGTGAGCGACATGCTCGAGTAATTGATAGGAATTCTACACTGGAAACAAAAAGAACAAAGCGCCTATCAAACTCCCGCAACATCCATATGTGCTGCAGCAACGGATCCCTGGAATGAGTCAAGTCTGGCGTCCCTGTGGCTGGACACCTAAAAGGTTTTTAAAAGTTTTTATAGCAAGGGTTAGTACCCAAAAGATTTGAAAAATATTTAGCAAATGATTAACTTGCAGTAATAAATATGTACGCATGCTCTTCATATTTTAGTTAGTGTCGCACTCCCTTGAGGACATTCTCACCCCTCCTCTAATGTGCACTACTAACGCCTTAATTAATTTACCTAATTATTTATCCGATGACTAGATAACTAATATAGCCCATTGCAACCACCCTACTCTAACTGAGTATGACATAATTATGATTTCTAAGTTATTACTAACACTAACTTAATTAATCATTCCCCTTTTTAAATTCATATAACTTTCACACCCATAATACATATAATACAATTCACGATCTGTATCAATTAACCCGTATATAATTATTTACCAAATTATATACGTATAGTCATATTACAACATGCACAAATATGCTTAAATAATAATTAATAATGAACATCCTCCCGAGTAATAACACACCGGATGTATATCCTTTAATTGATATCCCACTAGGTATATTCACATAACCTAGTTACTCCAAGTCAGAATCGCTCACTAACTTAGTTAATACATAATTATTGGAGGCGGTCATATTCTTTCCCTGAAAGTGAGATGTCCCTCACCCATATAATGGACGCTATGACCTAGGAATATACTCGCCCTACTCCACAGGCTAGGAGATTCATCCACTAAGCGCAACCTCCCCCTATAGCACCAGAGTATTTGTAATACTAATATCTAGCCACTGATATTAATGTACATACCATATATATACTATCGCACACCGTATATATATATATAAATGCCTCGGCTACTAAGTCTGTAACACAAGCCCCTACAATTTATCCTGGGTTTATGGCCCACTCTGATTATTAATTCATTTTCACATTAATTAATTAAATTATTTTTAGTGTCGCCCCAACCAATATATTCAGACTCGCTCTCGTGGCCTGAAATGAAATTATACCCGAGTCTAAATCCCCGACTCCAAATTATTTAGCTTTCACTCTAAATTAATTCAACGCCTTGGTATCGCTCAACCATTATACCCGAACTCGCTCACTCGATCTGTATTTAATTATTTCGAAATATTCTTCCCAGTATTTAACCATAGTGTGTCACACATAAATTTTCTCCAATCCCAATTGTTTTCCCCTCACAATTAATTTGATTGTATCTCCTATGTTTATTTCTCATTAAGGAAGGTTTGGGAAGAATTTTTTTTTTAATTAAATTTCCCTTATATATATAAACTGGCTGAACTGCCAAAATTTCCCGACCATCGATCGATCGATCTCCAACCATCGATCGATCGATCGAACAGGTCTTCGTCTTCCCCAGGTCTCTGTTTCACCCATGGACGAAAAGCTCCAATCTCCAACTTCTTCTACAGTCTAACCCAAGTCTTCTCATCAATAAAATACATTAAGAACCTCCTAAGGAACTCCCATAAAGTCCCCAAACCCTGTTTAATTTACGCTCTATACTGTTTATCTAAATTGGGGAAAAACCCTGTATTATTTGTTAATCCATCTCAACATCAAATTTTTATCTCAAATTAGTTTTTAATTCAACTGGGTCTACACATCTTACCAGATATATACAAATGTCAGATTATACATAAATTTCTACTCAAATTCGAAATCAGGAGATTGATTTACAAAAACCCCATTTTTGTACCCCATAATTCCCAAAACGAATTTTGATTTCTCACATCACATAAATATGAATCATAATACGAATTAGATGCTACATCAAGTTAACCACTTGCCTTATGATTTCGTAGGGTCTGATTTAAAGTTGTGAATTCCAAGGTTGAAGATGAAATTCCTCGTTTTGGCTCTTTCCTTTGTTCCCCAAATTGCCTTTAACTGCCTCTTAGGGTTTCCTCTCTTCTTAAGTGTTTTCTTAACATTAATCAGTCGTTCCCCTTGTCCTTATCATTAAGTAATTAGGCTTAATCCCGTTTTTTGCATAATGGGCTAAGCCCAAGTGACCGAAATGCCCCCGTGTGGGCCCGACTATGTCTAAAAATGTCCCGTGATCCGTTTACTATCCCCGGGTACACTTTTTTGACTATCTCAGCCCATTCGAACTCAACCATACACTCAAAATTGGCATCCGAATTAATTTATAAAAGTCCTTATCTCACACCCAATTTAGTCTATACCGACTCCCGGCTGAGATAACTAAATGCCCCATCACTAATACCCGTAATGACGTAAATAATTTATTACTATTCACTTAGTAATTTAAATTTTCCTAAATATTAACCATTTACTCTCCGATTAATATTTAAATAAATATTACCATAATTAATTAATTCAAAATTATGACACACGAGTAATTTAGAATTTTTTTCTCCGAATTAATTAAATATTTAATGCATAAAATTACGGTGCGTTACAATTTCTATGTTTGTTGGTATACATATGGTGGACTCTATATGCATGATAGTAGCAGTGCCCCATTGATGGACGTGGTTGGACTCCTGCTTTGTGACTAGGTAGAGGTTAAAGGAAAGAAAAAAATCAAAGCTTGAAAGAGTGTTGAGTGGTTGAGTAAGTCTTCTATTGTGTCCTTGTATTAAATTCGTACTTAGTGGACTTTTAGTTGGGCCATCCGAGGTTTTTTCCATTATGGATTTTCCTCATATATCGCGACATTGTAGTTGTGTATTTTATCTTGTAAATACTCACTTAGATGCATGCTTAGGTTTAACAAGATAAAATTGGTTTAATCATGAAAATGGTTTAATTGGTGCTTAATTAATTTGGATTGTGTAAGTTTAAGAAAAAGTTTAATTTGACAAAAATCATGTTTAATTTGGTTTGTATAAATTTAAAATTCAATTGAAGTTGTGTTTAAGAAGAGAAAATTTAAATTTGAAGAAAGTTAAAATTTGAAACACCAGGAACCTTCTTTTAGCATTTTTCAAATTTGTCTCAGAGTTTATAATTTAAGAAAATTGTGCACTTTTCAAATTCATATCAGAGTGGGTGCACTAAATTATCGTGCTAAATCCTTTTAGGCTTGAATATGGAGCATTTATCTTATTCGAGACAACATGTTTTTGATGGTTCTAACTACACCTACGCATATGAGGTCAGTGCTTAAGTCATTAGATGAACGAGTTTAGCAACCAGTTGTTAGAGGGTGGTCCCCACCACCGTGTTTAGAAGGAGAAGTTCATATTCCAAGACCCGTAGAAAAATGGAGTGAGGATGAGCATAAACTAACAAACTATAATTCACGTGGTTTCAATGCTCTTTTTAGTGCGGTCACACCAGAGGAGTTTCATCGGATTATGACGTGTGAAATGTCTAAAGAGGCTTAGGACACACTCCAACTCACTCATCAAGGTACAAGTGATGTTAGGACTTCTAAACTCCAAAACCTCGCCCTCAATTTGAAACCATTATAATGGATGAGAGTGAATCTTTTGATGATTTTTATTCTAGATTATTCGATATCATTAATTCTTCTTTTAACTTAGGAGAGAAGATACTAGACAACCGTGTCATAAAGAAAATTTTGAGGTCATTGCCTAATAGGTTTAAAATCTCATTCTTCTTGTGTTGGCTCAATTTTGACACAAACAATGTTTTAGATGCTCCTGCATTTTTTATTATTAAAATCTATTTTTTATATACCTTAAATCATATTTTCCTATATTGATTTAATATATAAATTATTTTTTATCAAAATACTTTTTATATAAACAGAATGTATTTTATAGTTAAATGCGTTTTGTAGTATCAATTACTTGCTCTATTTTATTGTTAGAATTTATAAATATCTTTTTTTGTATTTATATTAATTTTTCTTATTTGACAAAATGTTAAAAGATTAAACATATTTATTGTTTAATTTAAATGTTATTGTCAAACATTAAAATGGCAGCCCCATATTTTTTTTTGTCATTTTGTGTGTTATCCAGTGCATTGTCTTTGGTCTATTTGGAGCTCTGCATTTTTGTAGTCTCGAGGACTGATTGCGTGTCTTTTGACACATGACTTTGTGTCGGTTATGTCTCCCACAATTTGTCTTTTTTACCCTTAGAATTTTGGTTTCCTCTGATTACCCTCAGCCGCCTAAGGTGTGTTATGTTTCTACCCTTTCGGTTGTTGGTATCTACGAGCAGATCGTGGTTGTATTGGTAGAGGCTTTATATTCTACGGTTGGTCTATTTAAAGGGTTAACGGTGTTTTATCCCATTCTCTCTCTTCAAGCTATCGAACACCTATCCTCTTTCTCTATCTATTTTCATACTTGCTCTTGAGAGATTTTAGCTCAAATTTTCTTTCCCCCAAACTCCTTTTTCATATATACGTTTTTTAAGAGTTTGGTTTGAGAAGGGATTGTTTTTTTTTTGAAGATTTGGTATTTGATAGTTCCTTTGAAACTTTTCAGTTTGAATGAATTTACGCGTGTTTCAGGTTTGGACGTGGGTTTGTTGGTGATTTATTTTTTCGGTGGTACTATTTTTTCAATGGTGTTATTTTTCCGGTGGTGCTTCATTTTTTCAGTGGTGATCCTCGTCTCAATAGAGCTCATTTCAAATTTCTTTTGGAGATGTTGTTTTCCTTGTTTAAAGAAGGGTTAGAAACTCGGTTTTGGCTCTATTTAGTCTGATCAACTTTTCTTGGATGGTCTAAGTGGGTAATCTCTTCCTAACCCTTCTCATTCATATATACATACATATATAGTCTTTGATATATGTTGTGTATATTTATAATTGTTTAAACGTTATTTTTACCTTTAGATCTAAGCTTTGATCTGTTTAAAACGAATCAATCGAAGACATAAAAGATTTTTTTTTTAAATCAAATTTCTTATTGTTGTTAAAATCAGATCTATTATGTTTAGGTTAAAACGGTTAATAATTTTTTTCTGTTTTTTTTTTTACTAAACTCATTAGAAGTTTCTTTTATAAAATCGATTTTTTCTGTTAGTTTTCAAACCTATTTAGTATCTCACTATTTTCTAGTTTCGGACTAAAGAGTGAACTTAGACTTGGTGATGACTCTTTCGGTCTAACTGGACCTAGTTTATTTGTGTTCAGTTTGGTTTTACTATAATTTTAGTACACTCCTTGAGACTAGTGTGTGGACCATTTCATATCTATTTATTTTATCTTAATCACTACTATTGGTTATTCAGATCTGTATACTAAACTATTTTTTTATCCTTAAACATAGACTGGTTTTTTAGAATTTTAGATCAGTTAATGTTTATTGGGTTGTTGATTATTTAGATTAGTAAATTTATTTTATTGTTGGGTATAATATATAAATTATTAAACACTACTTGTGTTGTGTTATTTTGGACTAACAATATTCTAACTAAAATCTATTGGACTATTTAGAACAATATATTATTCTTTTGTGATTGTTGTTGATATTTTGTTACACTTGTTTTAGTGTGCGACAGACATTTGTATCCTAGTTTTGTTTTGATTATTTACCAACTCTCTTAGTGCTTCTACTTCTAAACATTTTTGGTTGTTTATTTTATAAGTGGGTATTAATCTGTGTTGGTGTGTCTAATCAATTCAAATCTAGACTTTGTGTGTGGGCACTTGTTAAGCAGGTCTTAACTTTTAAAACTTAAAAACTAAATTAAGTTTTTTTTTGTCACATAATTTTTTATTTAATATATCTTTTATTTTAAATCTGATTTAAAATTAATTAATTGGGATTAAGGATAATCTAATTTTTGTTACTAACTGTTTATATCCTTTAAATTGAACATTTTTCTTTGTGTGCTCATTTCTATTTAGTTGGACTTAATAAATGTGTGAGCTTTAAAATCATTTCCTTTTATTATTTTATTTTCTCCAATCAGTCTTAATTTATATGAGCTAAGTGCCACATGCTTTATCTTTTGCTCATTTTACTTGGACTTGATATTTGTGACATAACACCTATTTTATTTATTCATATTTGGAGTTAGGTTGTTTTATTTGAGTTAGTGTGACACAATTTCTGGAATTTTATTTCCTAATCTGTTTGTGGGCATTTACATCAACTGAATTATTTTTAAGATTAATCTTTACTTGAATATTAATTATTAAGAAAGACCTTTCATGTATCTTGTGACTCAATAGTTAATCATTCTTTTTGTACTGATTCATTCAGTCTCATCTTATTACTATTAATTTGTGTTGTGTACAACTTCGCGGGGACTCTGGTGTTGAGTGTTGTGTGTGTTCTAAGTTACCACTACCTGGGTTGTTTAGTTTGTGCCTTGGTGTACTGGTTTGTATTGGCCAAACTATTTTATTTACAGTGGTATTATTGTAATCTGTACTTAAACATTGGTAATAGTGGACTTGGGTGTGTGAGTTATCCTGGGACTAAAGGACAACGGTTTTTTCATTTTGGTGGTCTCCTCGAGAACAAATATTGTTTTCTTTCCACTTTACCTCATCTCATTCTTAAAGGGTATTATTTTTATATCTAGAATCACCACCTTTTATTACTAGTGTGTGTGAGTGTTTTAATTTATAAACTTTAATAGATTTTATATCAAATAGTTAAAAGAGTTTTTATAACCTAAATCACGGTAGCAAGTACCCTTTGGTCCTTTTAAGTGACATTTAGGTTGTTTCATAGGTTTAATACAAAAGTGACTATTTTGAATTCTTTAGTCACTTTAAACTCTAAGAAATTTGAAGATATTGTAGAGGACTTACAAACTTATGGTCATCCAAAGTTTTTCGGTGTACGAAGCCCAACCGAACTCATATATGAATCGCATAAACTATACTTCATCGCAGGAGAACGTAAGTTGCATACGTGAAGGAATACAATAATCCTATAATAAGGCTCTAGATTAAAGAACGCTACGCTGAAACGTAAAAAGCCACACAGATCCTAAGGACTCTAGAACCTGATGCTCTAATACCATCTGTGGCACCCTGCCAACTAAAATACCGGGTGGCCAGACCATGATCAAAACAAAATGTTGGTCTCATATGACTCATTATTATCATCACTATCGAAAAACTTTTTAAAGTTACTAACCACCTAGTGATTTAAATAAATTGGTGTCAAATTTTATCTTTCATTAAATAACAACATGCATAAGTAAAATAATTAACCATCAACACAAACTGGTAACTGAATCCAACATAAATGAATAATACAAATAAAGATGACTGAATCAACTATCGATGCAACAATAAAATACAACAGTAAACTGAAATCATAACCTGGATACACAAGGTCACATAAATAACTAAACACTTAATCTGAGGGCGACATGATCAAATGAATACTGAAGTAAAGTCCCTACACTAAGAATGAAGGAATGAAGCGTCTATAGCAAGGTCATGTAACTTCCACATGAGCTGCAGTTGCGCATCCCTGGATAGAATCCTCAAACTGGACATCCCTGTGGCTGGACACCTAATAGGTTTTGGAAAGGATTTTGACACGGGTTAGTGCCCAAGTAAAATATTTTGAAAATATTCTATAAGAAGTTAAATTGTAATAATTAAATATGTAGGCACACTCTTCATATTTAAGCTAGTGTCGTACTCTCTTGAGGTATAACTCACCCCTCATCTAATGGGCACAGCTAACGCTTGCCTTATAACCTTCCTAGTTATACTACCCCGCTTAACTAGTTGTATCACACCTCTTTCTACCACACTACTCCAACCCGAGTATTCTTACTATGATTATTAAGTTATCTTCTCATTAACTTATTAATCGCTTCAACTATTTTAAATCGTATAACATTTACACTAGTTATATAAGAAACCCTTTTTTAAAATCATATAACTTTCACACTACTTATATAAGAAATACATTCACACTTATGTATTAATTCCGTATATAATTATTTACTCATATTATATACGTACTAGCATACTACAACATTCACACACATGTCAAGTTCAATAACCATCCATTCCTGAGTACTAACTCACCGGATGCTTTCTGTAAAATGCTATCATGATCTAGGCATGTTCACTCTAACCCGACGACCTCAAGTCGGATACACTCTCGATCTTTAGAAAAATAAATAAATGTGGTGGAGGCGGTCATAGTTACCTGAATGTGAGACAGAATTATACCCAAGACGTCTCACCGCAAAAAGAATCACACATATAAATACTAGACGCAATGACATGGGGATTATACTCTCCATACTCCTCAAGCTAGGGGATTCACGCACATCACGCAACCTCCAATGATAGCACTATATAGGTATGTATTTCTATAAATATCATTCACACCGATATATATATATATATATATACATACTATCACACATACCATATACATGTATTTAATAAAGTCAGGCTAACTCGTGCCTAACACCCATAGCACTAGCCCTAAGTACCCAAGTCTATATCCTCACTTGTAATTTAATTAATCACACATTTATTATTTTATCATTAAAGTGGTGTTACCCAACTACAATACCTGATAATGCTAAGATTTAACACCACCGGATAAGTGATAATGAGCTCAAACAGTAACAGTCATGGCAGCCATAGAGATGTATAAGTGTATAAGTATGCAGAAGGGAATGAGCATAAGAGGAAATAAGACAATGATGTATAGTGGTTCAGCCAATTTGGCCTACATCCACTGTGAGTGTGTGATCCACTAAGTATGGGCACTAATGGCCTTGGATACAATGCACATAAGCTCACTCTCCCTCTCTACTGTGTGTACAAGCAGGGTTTTAGCTAGGGTTACCATGAATTCATCCCCTGTAGGGTTGTAGGTGATAAGTATATATAGGTCTTGGGGGGTGTAGTGTACCCCCCAAGTATGCATGGTGCATGTGAATGATGATCTAGCCAATCCCCTGTTGACACCTGTAGATGCCAAATGATGACATAATATTCCCTCACGTGAGGGTGTGATTTGGTTATAACGGTCTTCCACGTGCCATGTGAGCCTCACGCGCACTGTTCCACGCGTCTCCCAAACCACGCGCTGTCATGATGTCACCCTCGGCCTATGAGCCGAGGCCGAGGGCAAAGCTTCTTCCGGTAGTGAGTCTGGCCTAATTCTGGCCTCGTACTGTCGGCCCCTCATAGGGTCGTCCGGAGCCCGGTGAAGGGTCGGCCCCTCGTAGGGTCGTCCGGGGCCTGGGAAGGGTCGGCCCCTCGTATGGTCGTCCGTTGTGGAGGTAATCTTCAGCCAGGCTGAGGATATAAACGGGTATATCAATCACCCTCCAGCCCTTAGCCATAGGTGCCATTGAGATGGCTGAGGGATAGTGTTGGAATTGAGATGCGTGCATGATCAGTTAGGTGAGTGACACCTGGGCAGATACTCATTGTTGTTCAAGTTTCCAAGGCATGGCGGCTGCACACTTTGCACGGGGCTTTGTGCCCTAATAATACCCTTCTTGGTAAATGGGCCCACTCATACCAAAGTATTTAAGAGATTTTCAAACTCTCTCTCTCCTTCTTCTTCTTCTTCGCGCCCAAGCCTTCTCTCTCTAGAATTTTATCAGTTTTCATCACCATTTTCTGCAGCCTTCAATCCTTCAAGCCTAGCAACGTTCTTACTCTCTTTATCAGGTAATCTCTTTCACCCAGCGCTCTCTTTTACCTTCATTTCTGTTTGCCTTTTAGGGTCGTGGGGCTGCATTTTCTTTGGGTTACCCCATAGCTTTTTCCGGTGTCTTCTCCGGCGACTGTTTCTTGAATGTTCTTGAGTGTTCTTGAGTGAAAGCCTTCAATTCCCCATTTAATTCAAAAGTCTAGTTTGGTCAATTGTAAACTCGTTTGTGGTCAAGTTCCCCAAATTTCTCCAAGTGTAGGGTCTTTCCTTTTAATGCTTAGGAAGCTTTATAGTTTAGCGTCTGAATTCCCATCCTTGAGAGAGAAGCTCTTTGCAGAGATCAGACGTATAGAGGAAGAGGAAGAGAGGAGACGAGGGGCCGACCCTAACTGGGTACGACCCATCTTTCCCATTCCTCTTGCCACCATAAGACCATTTGAACCGTCTGAGTCTTGTGGGTCATCATCTCGTCCAGCCGAGACTCCCAAACCAAGTGAGATGGACGAGAGAGCATCCTCGCCAATTGGTGCTGGAACTTCTGGCAGGAGGGAGACATCCAATATAAGCCCAGGCCGAGAGGCCGAGGGTACGGTCCCCTCCGAGGCTGTTCCTGTGACAACCCTCTCCCCATGCCTTCCAAGTGGCTTTCCCCCAGGGCCCTCCGGCAGATGACGAGGTCGAGGGGGAGGGGACTGAGGATGAGGACGATGATACAGATGATGAGGTTGATACCTCCCATGCCTCGTCCTTTATCTCCTCTGTAAGGGATCGCGACCTCCTGATATGGAGGCACGCCTATGGAGTGCCCCCCAGCGTGACTATGAGGGTTCCCTCTGAGGCTGAGAGGGTTTTTGATTGTGACGAGGGAGAGGTTGTAATTTATGAACAGATGTTCAAAGTTGGAGTCAGATTCCCTCTGCATCCTGCCATCGTGGATATCCTATCTGCCCTTGGTGTTGCCCCCTCTCAACTTCCCCCCAACTCTTGGAGGACGATCCTGGGCTACATCTCCTTGTGGAAGAATTCTTTCACCGACGAGCCCTCGGCCGACCTATTCTTGGGCTGCTACAACATTACCTCCTCGTCCAAACAGCCTGGATACTATCACTTGGGGGCAAGGAGGTCTGAGAAAAAACTCCTCCACGTGGCACAAACTTCCAACCACGACTGAAAAGAGATTCTTCTTTGTCTCTGGGGAGTGGGAGCCCACCGCCGATGGTCCGAGGGTCCCCAGAAAATGGTCTAACCCTTCCATGAAGGCCAGGTCAAACCCTGGACTTAGTCTGGAGGAGAAAGATATCGTTGAGTATCTGAGAGGACGAGGGCAAGAGGGTGAACTTCCAAAATTTGAAGACCTGATGACCCCCGGTTCCTCAAAGAAGCTGGTCTGAGGGTCGGCCCTCTGACTGAACTATGTGATTTATACTGAACATTTTCCATTCTTTGCTTTTTTCCAAGTGTTTCCTCTTTAGATCTGCACTTTTTTAACGTATCGTTCTCTTATCAGGTCGTCCTGCAGGTACACCAGACTATCTTTGGGAAATGACGGCTCCCAGCTTACTATCTGGATTGGACAAGAAGAAGGGGAAGGAGCCTCAGCAGGCTCCGAGGAAGACAAGGACCGCTGGGCCGACGATGGTGGAGCCGACCACCGATAGCAATAAAAGGAAGGAGCCTGAGGCTCCTATTGACCCTCAGCCTGATTCTCGGACGAGGGCCAGGGTAGAAGCCTCTGAGGGGACGACCTCTTCGTCTAGTATGGGGGCCTTCTGGTCTCAAAACCTAGCACACCTGAGGGCCGACCCCTCGTCCCTTATTGCAAACTTGAGGGCAGCCAAGGCCTCGATGTTCTCTGCACCCTCGGCAGCTGATTATGAGTTCCTGTCCAAAATGCCCCCTGCCAAAGTGTATGACTATGGCTTGCACTCCCTTGCACAGGTATTGGTCTTGACCCATCTCTTTAAATTGAACTGTTTCCTCGGCCTCTTGACATGTGTTTCTTTTTATTGTGAAGTCCGTCTGTGCCTTTACCTCGGCGAAAAAATGGATGGCCGAGAATCAGGAGAAGTTCCATGAGGCCGAAAGGGTCATTCAGCATGAGGCTGACCTGCGGACAGAGCTCGATATTACGAGGGCTGAACTAGAGAGTGCTAGGACCGAGCATGCCAGGGTCCTAGATGAATTGACGAGGCAGAACGACGAGGATGTTAAGGCCAAGGACCTGCTTCTCAAGGAATAGGACGAGGCCCTGACCAATATGGAGGCCAAGCACAAAGCTGACCTTGAAGCAGCCATCATGAAAGCCGAGGCTGATGCTGTTGAAGCTTACAAGGTTTCCGACGAGTTTCAGGGCTTCGGCCTTGAATATTTGGAGAGGGGGATCAGGACTGCCTGCCGATGGGTCGTCCTCAGGTTTGGCGACGTCGTGTCCTCGGTCCGTCCTTCTATTGAAGCAGTCAGGCTGGACGACCCTATGATTGCCGAGGCTCTGACTTTTATTGAATCACAAGTGCAGGTTGAGGGGGTCGGCACATCTGAGGATCAGCCGGTTATGGTTGTTGAAGAGACCCCTTTGGTGGATGTTGAGGCTCTGCCCTCTGATATTGTCCCTTAGGGTGGCTGTCTGTAGCCCATACCCTCATAATGTACTTATTATTTTTGTGCTCTCTTTTGTAAAACACTTGGATATTTTGTATCACACTTTCATTAATATCATCTAGTATCCTTTACTGTCTTCCACATTAGCTTCTTGCATGATTTGTTGTTTTTGTTTGCCACTAACCTTTCCCTCGTCTTTTTTTAAGACAGTGGTGGGGTCATCCCCTCCACTGGCCCTCATTATATTCGAGGGATGAAATTACCAAACTAATGGTTTTAATGAAGTCTACCCTCGTCTTTTTTTAGGACAGTGGTGGGGTCGTCCCCTCCACTGGCCCTCATTATAGACGAGGGTTCAACTTACCAAATTAATGGTTTTTAACAAAGTCTACCCTCGTCTTTCTTGAGGACAGTGGTGGGGTCGTCCCCTCCACTGGCCCTCATTACAGCCGAGGGTTCAACTTACCAAATTAATGGTTTTAATGAAGTCTACCCTCGTCTTTCTTGAGGACAGTGGTGGGGTCGTCCCCTCCACTGGCCCTCATTATAGCCGAGGGTTCAACTTACCAAATTAATGGTTTTAATGAAGTCTACCCTCGTCTTTCTTGAGGACAGTGGTGGGGTCGTCCCCTCCACTGGCCCTCATTATAACCGAGGGTTCAACTTTCCAAATTAATGGTTTTTAACGAAGTCTACCCTCGTCTTTCTTGAGGACAGTGGTGGGGTCGTCCCCTCCCCTGGCCCTCATTATAGCCGAGGGTTTAACTTACCAAATTAATGGTTTTAATGAAGTCTACCCTCGTCTTTCTTGAGGACAGTGGTGGGGTCGTCCCCTCCACTGGCCCTCATTATAGCCGAGGGTTCAACTTACCAAATTAATGGTTTTTAACGAAGTCTACCCTCGTCTTTCTTGAGGACAGTGGTGGGGTCGTCCCCTCCACTGGCCCTCATTATAGCCGAGGGTTCAACTTACCAAATTAATGGTTTTAATGAAGTCTACCCTCGTCTTTCTTGAGGACGGTGGTGGGGCCGTCCCCTCCACTGGTCCTCATTATAGCCGAGGGTGGTTTTCTGTAGATGTTTCCATGCGTGCTAGAACTGACAACCGCAGGATGAGGGAAACACTGATATTTCTTATTAATTTTCCAAAGTGTTCTGTTGGAGCAACTCTCATTACAATTATGGTCTTTCAGGACCTTACAACACTACTGATAGTATTTTTTCAAATGGTCTGCATTCCAGGGGTTAGAAAAAGGTTCCCCTTCTAGGTTTTCTAGTCTATAGGTCCCAGGGACAACTTCATCGATGACCCTATATGGGCCATGCCAATGAGGATGGAGCTTGTTGGGCTTTTGCCAAGTCTTCTTGAGGACCAAGTCCCCCACTGCGATAGGTCTCTGTTTCACCCTCTAATTGTAAAACCTTGCGGTCCTCTGATGGTAGGAAGCCTGCCTTATCTCAGCGTCTTCCCTCCTTTCCTCAATCAGGTCCAAGTCGAGTCTCCTCTCTTTCGCATTTTTCTGGAGGTCATACATTTGGACTCTATGCGTAAGAAACTCAATTTCGGTGGGGATGACGGCTTCTGAGCCATAAGCTAGCATGAATGGGGTCTCCCCAGTAGAGGTCCTCACTGTCGTCCTGTATGCCCACAACACGGCATATAACTCCTCGACCCATCTTCATTTTGCCTCCTCAAGCCTCTTCTTGATTCCATCTAGGATTGTCCTGCTCGTAACTTCGGTTTGCCCATTGGCCTGAGGTCGGCCTGGGGTGGAGAAAAATTATTTGATACTTACCCTCTCACAGTACTTCTGTAGAGAGGCATTCTTGAACTGAGTCCCATTATCCGAGATGAGGGTGTTGGGTAGACCATATCTGCATATCACATTTTTGCAGATGAACTGGAAGGTCTTTTGCTCTGTAATCGTGACCATTGGTTCGGCCTCCACCCACTTTGAGAAGTAGTCAATCGCTACAATGAGGAACCGATAGTTATTGACTGCTCTTGGTAAAGGTCCTACCAGGTCAATCCCCCACACTGCAAACGGCCATGGGGATGTAATGGAGGTAAGAGGCTGATGAGGTTGATGAGGGATGGTAGCAAATCTTTGGCATTTATCACACTTTTTTACATATGCTGCGGCATCTTTCCCCAAGGTCGGCCACCAGTAGCCTTGGGTGATCACCCTCTTCGCTAAGGATCTTCCCCCAATGTGGCTTGAGCACGACCCTTCATGCACATCTTGCAAAATGGAAGGGACTTCTGAGGGATGCACACACCTAAGTAAGGGGAGCAGAAACCCCTTTTTGTACAGCGTGTCTCCGACGACAGTGAACTTTGCAGCCCTGTACCTTAGCTTCTTCTTCTCCTGCCTTATTTCTGGCATCTCTCCCTCTTTAATGTATCTGATCAGAGGGTCCATCCGTGAAGCTTCTTGAGAGACATTCAGGCAATTGCTTAGTGTTCCCTCGGCATCTTCAATAGTTGGTCGAAGCAAGATTCCTACCGGGACTGTCCTCCTTATGTCTGCCCTAGTCGCCGAGGCCAACCTCGCAAGGGCGTCAGCACGGCCATTGTCGAGCCTAGGTATCCTCTTGAATTTCACTTCTTTAAAGCCTTTCAGTAATGACCTCACCTTCTCAAGGTACCTATCCATCCTCTCGTCCTTGGCCTCGTAGGCTCCTAGTATTTGATTCACCACTAGCCTTGAATCACTATGGACCAAAATCTGGCCGATACTAAGAGACTTTGCCAAAGAGAGGCCTGCTACCAATGCCTCATATTCAGCCTCGTTGTTGGAGGCTTTGAATTTGAACCTCAGGGCGTACTCAATGTCTGTGCCGTCGGGTACTGATACTATTAACCCAGCTCCGCTCCCGCTTTCGCAAGAGGACCCGTCGACGAAGAGACTCCACACGGTGTGTTCTTCTGAGAAACCTCCCTCGGTGAGTGACCCCTGTCTAAAGAGGTATCTTCCCTCTTCATTTTCATCCACCTTCTTCCTTGCGGTGCTTGTCTCAGCCTTATCTGCAGAGGGGTCGGTGAGTCTGCCTTGTTGGGCATCTGTCCTCATGAGGCCTTCATCCTCAGCTTCATCATCTTCCCAAGTAAACTTCGCCACGAAGTCTGCCAATGCTTGCCCCTTAATGGCTGTCTTAGGATGATACACAATATCGAACTCCCCCAGCTCTATAGCCCAGGTCATTAGCCTTCCTAATTTTTCAGGCTTGTGCAGGACCTGCCTAAGAGGAGAGTCGGTAAGGATGACCATAGTATGGGACTGGAAGTACGGCTTCATCTTCCTTGAGGCATGGATCAAGGCGTAGGCCAACTTCTCCATCCTCGGGTATCTTTGCTCTGCCCCCTGGAGTGCCTTGTTGTTAAAATATACAGGCTTCTGTATCCCGTCTTCGTCTCTCACGATTGCTGCACTGATGGCGGACTCTGAGACGGGGAGATACACATAAAGTCGTTCACCCTGTACTGGGCGTGACAGCAGCAAGGGAGACCCCAGATATGATTTTATCTCTTTGAAAGCCTCATCACACTCTTCACTCCATTCGAAGGCCTTTCTGAGGATCTTGAAGAATGGTAGGCACCTGTCTGTGGCCCTTGACACAAATCTGTTCAAGGCAGCAACTCTCCCTGTGAGCCTCTGAACGTCTTTAATGGACTTGGGGGTCTTCATCTCAATAAGGGCCTTTATCTTCTCAGGATTGGCCTCGATGCCTCTTTGATTGACAATGAACCCCAAGAACTTCCCTGCTCCGACCCCGAAGACACACTTGGCCGGATTAAGCTTCATCTGGTACTTGTCCATCGTGTTAAAGGTCCTCTCCAGGTCTGCCACATGATCCTCTGCCTTTAAACTCTTGGTCAGCATGTCATCTACGTAGACCTCCATAGACTTCCCAATTTGGTCTTCGAACATTTTGTTTACGAGGCGCTGGTACGTTGCCCCCGCATTTTTTAGACCAAAGGGCATGACCCTATAGCAGTATGTCCCCTTGTCAATGATGAAGGTTGTCCTCTCCGAGTCTTCAGGGTTCATGAAGATCTGGTTGTACCCTGAATAGGCATCCATAAAACTCATGAGCTCATGGCCTGCAGTAGCGTCTACCATCTGGTCAATGCGGGGGAGAGGGAAGCTGTCTTTGGGGCAGTGCTTGTTGAGGTTTGTAAAGTCCACACACATTCGCCACTTTCCGTTGGCCTTTGGGACAATGACTGCATTGGACAACCATTCAGGGTAGATGACCTCTCTGATAAATTCAGCGTCTTCTAACTTTTTGACCTCGTCCCTGATGACCTCATACTTCTCTCTAGAGTAAATTCTCATCTTCTGCTTTACCGGCTTCACTCCCTCTACCACATTGAGCTTGTGGCACATGATTTCAGGGTCGATTCCCGGCATATCTACATGGCTCCACGCGAAGACGCTTCGTCTTCTCCTCAACAGTTTGATGAGGTCTTCCTTGATATGGGGCTTCAGAGACTTGCCGACTTGGACGGTTTTTCCCGGGTCATCCTCATCGAGGATGATGGGTTCTACCTCCTCAGCGGCCTCTCCTTTCTTGAGCTTCGTCTCGTCCCTGGGGTCTAGGGTATCAATATTGTAAGTGGTCGTAGCCCTCTTGTGTGCCTCCCTTTCTTCAGCGGAGTTGTAGTAGCACTCTCTCGTTGTCGTCTGGTCTCCCTGAACTTCCCCCACCCCGTAGGGGGTAGGGAATTTAATCATCTGGTGGACCGTAGATGACACAGCTTCAAACCTCTTGAGGGCCACCCACCCCAATATGATATTGTAGGCAGAAAACACATGCTCATCCATCACAAAGAAGCTGACCCTCTTAGTAAGCCACCTCGGCCACTCGTCCCCCATCCTGGCATCGGCCTCATACACGCCTAGGGGATGAACCTTTTCCCCACTGAATCCAATCAATGGGTGATGGTAGGGGACAAGTCTAGCACGGCTGAGACCTAAGGCTTTGAAGCATGGCCAAAACATTACATCTGCAGATGAGCCCCCATCCACCAGGATCCTTGGCACCTCGCACCCATGCACCCTGGTTGTGATGACGAGAGGGTCATCATGCGGGGCTAAGAGGCCTTTGAATTCCATTCTTGAAAATCCCACTATCAGGGTGTCCATATCAACCTTCTTCCTCTTTTCTGACTTGACCTCCAGAGATGTTGAATGTACCGTCTTCGTCACTACCCTGGCTTCTGCCACATGGGCCTTCCTATCTGCGACTTCAGACCCTCCTCCTGCGAGACCTCCGGAGATCATTCCCACTCCGAGCGAGATCATATTAAGCCTCTTGACAGGGCCCTGATCGTCTCTCGGTGGGAGGTCAGGGTCGTCCTCATCATCAGAAGGGTCGTCCCCTCTTTTTTGAGGACCTTCTCTACATGCATCGACTCGCTTCTTTCTGGGGTCGTCCCCTCGGCCCCTCTTGAAGGCACCTTTGTCGACGTACTTTCTGAGCTTCCCCTCTTTCAGCATCTTCTCAATCTCATCTTTCAGAGCAAAGTATTTTTCTGTTACGTGGCCATGGTCTTGGTGAAATTCACACCACAGGTTCTTATTTCTCTTGCCAGGAGCTGCCCTAAGCTTCTCAGGCCACTTCAGGGACCGGTCACTTTTTATCTCATTGAGAATCTGTTCACAGCTAACCGTTAGAGGAGTGTAACCAGCGAACTTGTCATCCGTGGACCTCTTCTTCCCCTCTTTGTTCTTCTTGGGGTACTTACCCCCACTAGTACCTCCCTTTTCGTCTTCATATTTTGCGGCCATCGCCTCTTCGGCGTTCATCACCTTTCCTGCTGTCGACAGCAATTCGGCCATCGTCCTCGGAGGATCTTCAGCAAGCTTCCATAACAGCTTCCCCTTTTGGAGTCCTCCAATCAGGGCTGTCATAGCTATGCTTTCCTCGTAGTCTTCCACCTCCAGCTTCTCTTTATTGAATCTGGCTATGTAGTCTCTCAGACTCTCATTCTTCCCCTGCTTAACATAGAGCAGGTGGGTGGTCTTCTTCTGTGGCCTCACCCCAAAGCAAAAGTTGTGGATGAACCGGTCTGCCAACTGCTTAAAGTTTTCAATGAAATTTTTTGGAAGAGACGTGTACCAAACATGTGCAGCCCCCGTCAGGGTTCCGGAGAAGGCACGACACCTCATCTCGTCTGAGATAGAGTATATGTCTGCTGCTGATTGATACATCTCAACATGGTGGACAGGGTTGGTTCTCCCATCATATCTTGGGGTGACCACAGGTGGCTTGAACCTTGATGGCGTAGGGAAGTCGACTATCTTCACCACAAAGGGTGAGCCTATGGTGTATCCCTTCTGAAGGGGGTCCCGGCTCTTCAGTATGTCATCGATCTTATCCTCTAGCCGCTGGATTGAGTCATTTCAGGGCCTCACAGGGTCGGCATGGCCGATGTTATCCCCTGTCGCCTCTTGAAGGTGGACGGAGGGTTCCGCTGCGGCAGGCCTGTGTCGGCTGTTCACTTCCCTTTGGCCATCATCCCGTCCTTGGGGTCGGCCATCTGCTGCCTCCCTCCTGGACCTCGCAGCACTTCTTGACCTGGACAATTTATCCCGCAGGTCATTTACTGGGCCTAGCCTCTCAAAGGCTGACCCCCTGCTCAAGCGATCAAAAGCAGAGCCTCTCGGTCGATCATCAGGGTTTGGTCTCCCGCACTTTCCTCTACTATCCTGGAGAGGTCGTACAGTATTGTTGGAGACCTCATACGGTTCTCAGCATTCTATTGGGGCCTCCTCTCCCTCCAGATCGTCATACCTGTCCTCAGGGCAAGGGTTTCCTTGCCTCCCTAGGCGTAGACGTCGGGGGTCAGCAACATCCCTACGCCGCTGAGGGGGTGACAGGTCTTTGCGTGGTGCCTGGGGTGGTCCTCTGGCCTCATGCTGTCCTGGAGCTGCTGCCGGAGTAATCATCTCAGGTGAAACCCCTGGTGGTCTCACTATGTTCTGGCTTAGAGCTGTGAACTGCTCCTGCATCATCCGTTGGCTTGCTTCCAGAGACTTTAGGGCTGCTGCCACATCAGCCATCTCAGACTGAGGCGGCGGCTGACTGGAACTGGGCCTTCCCCCCTCATCCAGCGGGGGAAGTGGTGGTGGTTGCATCTCAGGTGCCATGTGCTTGATCTGTGAAAAGCTGAACTGAAGAAAAGACTCGTGAGCTTGGGAACCTTAGTGGGTCTCTTTCAATGGTGAAACACCTCCTCTCAGGGGGAGTGTTGGTTCACCACCAGAGTGCCCAGTAAGGTCAAGCTGTATAAAGGAAGAGATGTCTTCTCGATTCCCACAGACGGCGCCAAACTGATAATGCTAAGATTTAGCACCACCGGATAAGTGATAATGAGCTCAAACAGTAACAGCCATGGCAGCCATAGAGATGTATAAGTGTATAAGTATGCAGAAGGGGATGAGCATAAGAGGAAATAAGACAATGATGTATAGTGGTTCAGCCAATTTGGCCTACATCCACTGTGAGTGTGTGATCCACTAAGTATGGGCACTAATGGCCTTGGATACAATGCACATAATCTCACTCTCCCTCTCTACTGTGTGTACAAGCAGGGTTTTAGCTAGGGTTACCATGAATTCATCCCCTGTAGGGTTGTAGGTGATAAGTATATATAGGTCTTGGGGGGTGTAGTGTACCCCCCAAGTATGCATGGTGCATGTGAATGATGATCTAGCCAATCCCCTGTTGACACCTGTAGATGCCAAATGATGACATAATATTCCCTCACGTGAGGGTGTGATTTGGTTATAACGGTCTTCCACGTGCCATGTGAGCCTCACGCGCACTGTTCCACGCGTCTCCCAAACCACGTGCTGTCATGATGTCACCCTCAGCCTATGAGCCGAGGCCGAGGGCAAAGCTTCTTCCGGTAGTGAGTCTGGCCTAATTCTGGCCTCGTACTGTCGGCCCGTCGTAGGGTCGTCCAGAGCCCGGTGAAGGGTCGGCCCCTCGTAGGGTCGTCCAGGGCCTGGGAAGGGTTGGCCCCTCGTAGGGTCGTCCAGAGCATGATGAAGGGTCGGCCCCTCGTAGGGTCGTCCGTTGTGAAGGTAATCTTCAGCCAGGCTGAGGATATAAACGGGTATATCAATACCCATACCCACTCATTCGACCCGTATCATCAACCTTTAGAATTTGTTACACGAATTACAACTATTAAGTTTAACACTTCGCATTAAATCTAATATTCGATAATTTATTATATCTATCTCTATAATAAATTAAACCGGCTACCCCGTGCCTAACTCACGTCGCACTAGCCTGAAAAATATCTGAGTTAACCTCCGACCCTTAGTTAAATTAATTCCACCTCCATAAATTTTATCAACGTAGTGTTACTCAACAAAAATGCCCAGACTCCCTCACTTGGTCCGTATTTTAAACCTTATAGAATTTATGAATCTGAGTCCGTAAATAAATTTCAAATCTTTATCTTCCTTCACAATCATTTTTTATTCACCCCTTAAGTCCTTAAGTATGAGAGAAATACAATTTTCACTGCGGGTATCTCTTTACACCACAAAAGGATCTCAGGCCAAAAATAAAAATAGGCCAAAATAGTAAGGATTTCCTCATGTCGCTCGAATGAATCCCATATTTCTTGAACAACCGGTGCACGTCGCTCGAACGATTCCCGGGGTCGCTCGAACGAATCCCACGTTTCTTGTCACCTTCGTTTCCTACTGTGATTTCCGTCGTGAAATAGTTATTTAAATCTTATAATTCCAACCAAAATTTACCCAAACATATCTAACATTCACCCTTCCACGAACAGATTTGAGTCACGAATATATTCTTCAAACCTCATTAAAAACCAATAAATTTTCTACCTTCAATAATTTATTTACGGTTTGGGTTTTTCCCCCATTCAATCATCCTTCCATCTTAATCCGGTTCTATATATTCGTAGATGTAATTACCATTGAATTCCGAATTAGAACCATATTTCAAATAGTAGAATATGATTCCTCGTCATCTATTCTGTTTTAATTCTACACATCACATATAAATCCTCAAAACTCATTTTTGTGTAATAACCCCCCCCCCCCCCCAAAAAAAATGAATATGTTTTACACCCACCACGATATAAATCGCAATACCGCAATTTAAATGAAAGAAAGTTTAAATTCGTAGGGTCTGATTTCCTTTGTTGTAGACAACGATTGGACAAAGAACACATTCCTCTTCTCTTGGTTTGGCTCCCAAAAGCTCTCCCAACTTCTCCATATTTTCGCCTCTACCAAAGTATGATTTTCTATTTGAGTTGTATCTTCCAAAAACTCCCTAAAGTAGGTTTTATAATACTAATCCCAAAATTATGTCTATGGTCCAAGTCCAAATAATCCGAACACCCCAGTGTGAACCCGGTTATGCCTAAAAACGCCCTGAGATCCAATTACTACCCCCGGGTACTCTTTTTCGACTATCTCGACCTATATTGAATCAACCGTGCCCTCAGAATCGCCATTCGAGTCACTTTACTAAAATATCCAACTCAACCTCAAATTACGACACATGTAAATAAATAAAAATATCCCGAATTAATTAAATTTTAATTCCCCAATTGAATTAAAATTTCTCCAAATTAATTAAATCTTCAATCCTAAAAAATACGGGATATTACATAACAAGTTTAAAAAAAATTCATGAGGAGGGCAAATTTTTGAGAAACCTTTGCCATTATGTATAGGTAAGCAAAATTTGCCCACAAATATGCCAAAAGGATAGCAAAACATGTACGTGAACATGGTATCCATGCAAAATTTACCATGAAAAATAAGGGCTATCAACATACAAAATGGTGAGCAAAACCTTCATTTACCACTATTTGCCACATATTCCATGACAAATGTGGCCTATCAAACATACCTTTAGATCCCAAAATGTAAACATAAATAAATATTAAACCAAATGAACAAAATCTCTACACAAAACCTAAATTGAAAAGCCATTAATTTATCAACAGACTTTAGCCAAAAATAAAATCGAACTACAAATAGTTGTTAAATTTGGAACTAATGTACAAAATGCACAAATTAAACCTCTGTGTGTGCACATGCGTGAGGGGCGTGTGTATTTGTGTGAAGGAGATTACATGTAGGAGTGTGTGAGAGAGGGAAGCAAAGGCAAATGAGGGAGACACGTGCAGGATTTGTATTTGGGGTTCAAGTGAGTTTCTCCCATTTTGTTTTGATGTGGCAAAATGTGTAACCATTAGATTTCGTGCCTGGGTATAGCAGAAATAGATGGTTTTGAATTAAAGTAATGTGATTTGTGTGGGAATATAATCTCAACCATCAATTTCTTCTATTGTTGGCTTCATCCTCGCCCCATATTATTTAATCAACTTATTGAATTGTAAAAGACCCCCACTCCTTATTCTCTCTCTCTCTCTCTATCTCTCTCTCTCTCTCTCTCTATCTATCTATCTCTCTCTCTCTCTATCTATCTATCTATCTCTCTCTTTCTCTCTCTCTCTCTCTCTCTCTATATATATATATATATATATATATATATATATATATATATCACTACACCGAATCTGCCGTTTTGTCAAGGTCATTGACCTTGACAAATCCACCTTGTCAAGGTCAATGACCGTGACATTTCGAGGCGAGACAACTTTTTTTGTCACGGTCATGTCACGGTCATTGACCTTGACACAAAACTCGCGTTTTGCGTCACGGTCGTGTCACGGTCGTGTCGCGGTCAATGACCGTGACACGTTTGTCACGGTTTATAACCGCGACAAAGTCGTGACCCTTTTTAAAAAAAATTATCACGGTCATTGACCGTGACAATTCTGGGCAGAATTTAAAAAAAATCTGTTGGGCAGCCACTGCCCAACAGTATATTTGTACCTGTTATAGCAACGTTGTACCTATTCCAAACATCATATATCCAAACAAACTAAAGATAATGCAAATATATATTCAAAATAGAAACTATTTAAGAAGAAACAACATCACCATCAATTATCTCAAATCTACAAACTATTTGCATGGAAAAGAGATTTTGTACCGCGACGCTCGGGGACACCTCCTTATCCTTCCCTTCTCGTTCGAATAGCCACATAAGTATAGAGCATATGTGGCCTACCCTTAGGGCCACTCCATGTCCCCTGAATTGAAATAAAGTAAAATTAGTATCCGCCCCTCAAATATAGATAAATATAAATCGTAATTGAAATCGAAATCGAAATTGACATATAAATGTAAATACATTACCTGTAGTGTCACTCAAACAGCTAACTTGAGCTCATATGGCACCTCCTTCCAACTAATGTACCCCGCACAATCGTGTCAAATATAATTCTCTTCATATCTAAACACTAAGAAATACCATAATCCTATGGAGTTATGCGTTGCAAATTCCTTCCAACCGTTGTGTAGCCAAAAATCAGCAGTTGAAGTTGTCAATTCCACCTTTCAATGGTCTCCCATGTTTTTCTAGAAGTTCCAAGTGGTGGGGTATGGAAAGTGGAATTGACAACTTCAACTGGTGATGTTTGGCTACATAACGGTTGGGAGGAATTTGCAGAGCATCGCTCCATAGGATTATGGCATTTCTTAGTGTTCGGATAGACGAATAGATTCAGTCTCCTCTCCACAAATAGGACACCCCAAATAACTATGTACTAATCACCTATTAAAGGTAAGAAGCGTATATTCATGGATTAGTATAAACAAAACTTAGATGTAGTTGGAATATTTATGTATTAATCTCCTCTCCACACACGCACACTACACAAGAATGAAAATGATAAAGTGCAAATCAATTAAAAGCATTAAAAATGGATGTTTCGGTACAAATTGAAATATTAATTACAAATTGAAAAATTGTTTCAAATTCGGGTTATCATCAAAAATGGATTGATATTCGGTAGGAGCAGCCAAGTCATCCACACTACTATTTAGACGCCTTGAAGCGTGTTGGACAATTGACCACGGCTCGTTGTTGATATACTCCGAGTAAAACACTTGCTTAACCTTTTGAAATGCAAAAACAAATGACTCATCGCTCACGTGGTCGTTGCTCTTCAACTTGGACAAGTCAACCATGATCAAATTGGTGACAGGATCAACTTTACAAGCATTTTTATCCTCAACTCTTACCCATTCACAGTAAAATACAACCTCTTTGAAGCTTATATAATCCAATTCAAATATATTTTGGATTACACCATAGTAAGTCATTTCAGCTTCAACGAGGTTTTTATCTTTTGCGCTCGCTCGAAAGAAAGTAAGAGCCTTGTATGAAATTCCCGAGTTCTGTACATTTGTACTTTCCTCGTACACTTTAGCACCGAAAATGTAACCGTTCAATCGATACTTTTTGTACTCTTATGCCACGAACAAGGGTCCAGTGGCTAGATGAGCAAGCCTTGATGTCGCATCACCCATCTTTAGGAGCTGAGAATATAGATAAATTAATTATATTAGTGGTAAAATTTGAGTGTAATGTAACGTTATATAACGACTGTTTTCATTATAATTACCTCTTGTGTCAACCATAGCCTAAATTCGCTGTCTGATTGTACCATTGTTTTTCGTCTTTTATTGTTCTCACAGGCTTCATATTTACTGCATATTACAAAATTAATCATGTATAAAATAATCTAAAATAATGTTAAACATTATAATATTCGAAACTTACTTTTTCCATTCTTCGACATCTTCATGTGTGTCAAATAGATAACGAGCTACTTGTTCATGTTGCAAACTCGTTAATTTCACTCGTTTTCCCATCACATTACCACCATCATCGAGGAATTCATCAGTGTCATCAACGCTGGTCGAGTCAGGCATATATTCCCGAGTATATATTGATGACTCCACGGTGATGTATTCCTCTGCAATTGATCCTGCAATATATCTCGTATTCTCGACGTAATCTTTAAAAACTTTCATCAATCTTTCAAACGGATACATCCACCGATATCTAACTGGACCACAAAGAAGTGCCTCGTCGCATAGGTGTACCAACAAGTGAACACTTATGTCAAAGAATGCTGGGGGAAAGTACTTCTCCAATACACAAATCGCTTCGTTCACAGCCAATTTTGCGGCCACTATGTGTTCTCGATTCACTACCTTCTCACACAAGAGGGAAAAGGTAATACTAATTTGCATAATAGCTCTACGCAAATCCTTGTGCTTGGAGAAACAGTGCTTAAACAATAGAGGAACCAATTGCATGATCACATGCCAATCGTGGGACTTACACTTATGTAAATCATGAGTAGCATAATTCACAATCCTTTGCAAGTAGGACGAAAAAGTAGATGGGCCCTTCAAATTATATATTGTGTCTAGAAGCACCTTCCTTTCCCCACTCGTCAAAGTAAACGCACCAGGGGGAATTATTGTCCTTGCCCTACTATCTTCTTTCAACCATAGTTGTGGCTTAAGTTTTAACGTTTTAAGGTCTTTTCGTGCATTTTCTCCATCCTTCGAATGACTCCCCCCAAGGCAAGTACCCACAATATGTTCAACGAAGTTCTTCTCTGCATGCATCACATCCAATACATGGCGCACCGGGTTTTTCTTCCAATAAGGCAAGTTAAATAAAATTGACCTCCGAGACCATGCCTTTCTTATATCAGTTTCATTCCCAGTTGGGGTCTTCTTATGCTTGACATTCTTAAATTTGGGATTCTTACCTGGCATATTTGGGCCACATTAAGAAGATTTACTTTTAATTTCTGAACTCGAAAGTTGTCTCGGCGGTAGCCTATGTTCAACTCCGCCCAATAAAAAATTGGAACCTTTCTCAAATCTGAAACTATGAGCTGGGGGTAAAAACCTCCTGTGGCAATGGTATACATTTTTTAAGCTAGAGGATAGACGAAGAGATTAAGTCTCCTCTCCACAAATAGGACACCCCAAATAACCATGTACTACACATCCGGATAATGTCCCATAAGCTGGGAAATCATGAATTGCCCACATCAACATAGCTTTTAGCGTAAACTCTTTTTTTCTAAAAGAGTCAAATGATTGCACACCCTCTTCCCACAACTCATTTAATTCTTCTACCAAAGGAGCCAGGTAGATATCAATGTCATCACTTGGTGCCTTTGGCCCAGGTATCAATAAGGCCATCATCGAAAATTCAGGTCTCATACACTGTGAAGGAGGGAGGTTGAGTGGGGCTAGGATCACTGGCCATACACTCTGATGGGTGCTTAGATTTCCAAATGGATTGAAACCATCTGTTGATATAGCCAAACGAATGTTGCGTTGTTCTCGAGTAAAATCGGGATACTCAAAATTCATCCTCCGCCAGGCAGTAGAATCAATAGGATGATGCATGATATTACCCCCTACTTCTGCCCTAGCATGCCAAGTCATTGCCTCTGCAATCCATGGTACTGTGAAAAATCGCTTTAATCTAGGCCCTACGGGAAAATATTTCAATACTTTTTTAGGCACTTTTGATCTTGTGCCTTCCTTACTAGTAGATTGGACATATCTAGGTTCATCGCATACCGGACAACGATCGAGATTTTCATACTCCTTTCGGTATAGTATGCAGTCATACACACAAGCATGAATCGATTTATACTTCATTCCCAAACCTTTCAAACTGTTCTTCATAACAGGATAGCTATTTGGAAGTGTATTCACCTTGGGTAATAAGCCCTTCACCCATTTCAAAATTCCCGTCACGCTATTGCCAGACAAACCGTACTGCGTCTTCAAACTGTGCAAACCAACCATGGCATGTAAAGTTGTTTGATCTTTCTCACAGCCAGAGTATAACTGTTGGGTCGCCTTAAATTTTAAACTTTGGTAGTCAGCGTCAAGTTTTATCATGTTATCTTCACGAGCACTTGAATCTTCTACATCATCAGTAACCTCATTCTCCTCAGCTTCATAAACTCCGTACGCATCATCAACTAAATCCTCTAACATATTATGATCTACGTCGTCCCCTTCTACATCTATTCTACTTGTTGAAGGTTGTTGTGAAGGTTGGTCGGGGACAAAAGGAACTTTCAATTCACCGTGAAAACTCCAAAATCGATAACTATCTTGCATACCCGATCTTAACAAATGTAGTTAAACTGTTTTCCACTCAAACACCTTACCATTCTTACACCTAGCACACGGACACGGAAACTCTTCATCATTACGACATCTCTTTGCATATTTCACAAATTCGTTAGCACCTCTGCGAAACACATCCCCCATTCTATTAGTCTCACCCATCCACTCTTTGTATTTCGGATATCCCATCACAGCTACCACAACTAAACACCTATTAAAGGTAAACAAAACTTAGATTTATAATATGTTTTATTTAATTATCCCATCATTTAATTATCCTATTAAAGGGTAAGTGGTCCTATCCCATTCAAGACTGCATTTTTCTGTAATATACTTAACAGCTCATGCACATTGTTACGATTTGAAGAAAATTCGACAGCATATCCCCTTAGTTCTCCAAGTACACGACGTAGATTGGCAGGTGTGAGTGTTATTTCAATTGGTCAATTGAAATAACAGTCACACTTGTCAATCTAGTATGTACCCAGAGAACATTAAGATACGACTGCAGAACTTCCTCCAAAAGTAACAACTTTAAGCCAATAAGAATATTATACAGAAATTATACAGTCTCAAACTGTCCAAACGGGACAATTCGAGAGATCTCATTACAGGGGTAATGACTCTCGAACTGGTCTAAGGGCTATTGAATGCGTACGCATAAGAACTAGAAGGCTAGTATCTATGCGCACTATATTTAATTTCATGTATGTTTCATATAATGGGTTAATTCAAATACAAAAATAAATTCATGGGTTAATTCAAATACAAAAATAAATTCATGGGTTAATTCAAATACAAAAATACAAATTCATGGGTTAATTCAAATACACACACACACACACACACACACACACCTCCCTCCACACCCCCCACTCACCACATACACACACACACCCACCTCCCTCCACACCCCCCACTCACCACATACACACACACCACCACCCCCACTCACCACATACACACACTTATTTATTTTGAATGAAAATAAATTGTTATCCAATATTTTTGGATATTATTTATAATTATGAAACTCATACACAAATTAATGTTGTATCAAAAGAATATTACATTTTTAACCCCCTACCCCCACTCTGCCCCCACCTTACCCCCACCCCCTACCCCCAATCTAAATACCACATTTTCTTTCTATAACTCCTATTTTATTAAACTTTAAATATAATTAGGGGTGTATAGAAAGAAAAGTTAAATAGGAATAAAAACAACATTTTTAAAATATGAAGGGCTCACCAATTTGATCAAATTTTTCAACAACATAGACTAATTGATCTTTATTATAAGACAATTACTACAAATTTATGCGCATCGCCCGAATTCAAAAAGTAATTTAATGACTAAAGTAATACTTTTTTTAACTTTAGTTAATCACCACAAATCTTAAAAAATATTTTATTTTTCATGCTTTTAGCAACTTCGGATGCCATTTTAACCCTTATTGTAGTTTCTTAGTTTTCATGCTTTTATTTGATGGATATTAAGCCGACCTTCATTTTTTTATGAAATTTGTAGAAAATTACTTATTTATTTTGAATGAAAATAAATTGTTATCCAATATTTTTGGATATTATTTACATTTACATTTTTGGATATTATTTTTGGATATTATTTACATTTACATTTTTGGATATTATTTTTGGAAATTTATAGAAAATTACTTATTTATTTACATTTTTAACCCCCTACCCCCTAAAAACCACCCTGCCCCACCCCCTACCCCCCACCCTACCCCCACCCTGCCCCACCCCCTACCCCCCACCCTACCCCCACCCTACCCCACCCCCCACACAGGCACACACACACGCACATATATACACACATACACACGTATATATACACACAAACATATATATAAATGGAAGAGAGAGAGAGAGAGAGAGAGAGAGAGAGAGAGAGAGAGAGAGAATTAAACCTGAAATGGAGAGAGGGAGAGAGAGCAGCGTCGTAGCGTCGAGAGAGAGAGAGAGGGAGGGAACGGCGGGAGGGAAAAAAGAAGGGGAAAAGGGTTTTTGCTGCAAACATTGTCACGGTCGTGTCAAGGTCATTGACCGTGACAATTATTTAAAGAATTGTCACGGTCATTGACCGTGACAATTCTTTGTCACGGTCATTGACCGTGATAATTCTTTGTCACGGTCGTGTCAAGGTCAATGACCGTGACACAAAACGCGTGTTTTTTATCACGGTCAATGACCTTGACAAGGGTGGTCGGCTGAAAGGTGACAATTTGGCCATTTTGGTGTAGTGTATATACACTAGGGTATGCCCGTGCCTGAAGGCACGATAACAATTTTTAAAATATCAATCATGATCAAGTCATAAGTTTTTTAACCCAAAAATCATAAAATTTAAAATACAAACCTATAACAAATTAGAAGAACACCAAGTTAATACCTAAAAAAACAAAAGAAACAACCATAGTACACACATCCCTAGTAACAGACACCACTCACTCACATATTAAAGCTTAATAATCATCTAAGTTTATTATCCTTGGTGTTTATCATAATAAAGTATCAAATTTCAACAAAACCAAACAGAATATATCACATTCATCATATATAGACATGTTCATATGGTAATGGGAGAACTTACATCACTTTCATCACATATAGGCACTTATATAGCTTAACAATGGGACACGCAATCATTTAGACACATAGTTTAATAATTATCTACGGTTGGAACCTATTTTTATCATAGGTCAATCTTTGCCCAAACTTATCCATAGTACCACCCAAATTTGTCTTTACTGTAACTTCACTTCTACATTTCAAGGCAGATAATTTCAAATGAGAACTATAAACAACTTTGAATTTGAAAGGCATGGCTGGAGATCGGTATCTTTGACACACAACTTTGAATTTGAAATAATACCATGGGTATTAGAACTATCCACACAAAATTAGTTAATATTATGTCCCACAACAAACTCAGCATATCCCATTGACTCTAAATCATATAAATCTTGAAGGAACAATACAATTCAAGTCAATAAGACAGCCACAAAAATGATATTATTACATTTTTAGCTATCTAATCATATATCCTATTACATTTTAAAGTATTATTAGTCTCACCTACGTTAGCTACCATACAAAATATTTGATCATATTCCATTGGGAAAGGGTGCTAGTGTTGGTGTTGAGTAGATTGGTACAAATAGGGATCGCTCATACATATTTGATCGCTTGTAAAAGATTCACCTGTTCTTATTGTGATTGATCAATATAATAATTTCTTCCCTTGATCTTTCTATAGCTTGCAACGAAAAAGAGCGTAAGAATTAGTCAGTAGGCAAAACATGCAATCCAATAATTCAGAACAAAAAATAAACTAACAAAGTATTAGTTGGTTCACTCGTTGCATTTTTAAAACACAAAGAAAACTTAGAATGCATATCACTTTAGGTATTCATGAAAATAATAATTGGACCTGCTTTTAACCATAAAACAATAATGAATACAGATTATTATGAAACATTTTATCATGAAAATATTTTATCAGTTCGTAGATTTGATCATGGAAATTTTTGGTCCAAAATTAGAGAAAAATAAATATGCACAACAAATTTATATACATGTACACATAATCTATAAATCTTACAAAGCATATATATTTTTCATACCATATATATTTCTGTCAAACCCATGTAACTAACCCAACAAACTCAGTTCCAAAAAAACATCACATCTTACCTATGGTCAAGTCCAAAAAAATATAGTTTCGTGTCTAAAATTTACACAATTTCATCTAAAAAAACTCATTTTCTTAACCTTGGTTCAGTCTTCCAGATGACAGATGCAACCCTTGGGTGAGAGAGTGAGAGTATCCGAACTGGTATTGCAATGGAAGTTCCTCAAACTATTCGATCTGAGTTATACCTGAAGAGAAAGTAGGGCTTGGGTTGATTCATTTTGGTGTTGGCAAAAACATTGGTGGGGAGGCAAATCGCTGAAGATTATTGTGCGAATCAAACGTTCGATGCCGCATTGCGAAGAAAATTTTACTTCCAATAAATGCAAAAGGAAAATATATGAATAAATAAAGAGATCGAAGTCGAAAAATAAAAATAAAAATAAAAATTACCACAAATCATCTACTTAAGCTTCTTTCCAGCAGGTCTTAAAAAAATACAGCAGCTCATTTACAATATTGTTAATGCTCATTTACAAATATTGTTAACGTTCAATTATGATTGTGTTGCTTTGTCTTATGTGGCTTAAGGGCCCAGTATGTATCCATCCTCAAAGGTGTGTATCCGGATACAACAGGTGTGTATCTAGATTTGGGCCAGTATGTATCCAGATAAGGGACCAAGGGCCACATTATATATTTTTAGAGATGCATAAGATAGCTTGGGCCAAGTGAAGAATTCCAGTAATGTGAGACCTCTGCAGGAGCAGTAAATCAGACCAATCGGAACATGGCAAACAAAAAAAATAAAAAAATATATGTCTAAGTACTTGCCAAAGTAAATCGCTCCACACTTAATCCTATACATCTATTATCCGAGTGAATAGCTATCTTAATCTCCTATGAATAAGTGCTCCAAAATGGAAATTATCTTAAAATAGTTGGCATATTAGTCTCCTTTCATGTGCTGCTGCAAACCATGGAAGAACATAAAACAGAAGGATGTTAATGTTCCAACCAAGTACCCATCAACAACTTTATAACAACTCTATGATCTTTACCAATCAAGCAGCATAGGTCAGGACCCAAATCAAGCTCCTATAATACCTTCATGTGCAGGTAGACATATCATATAATCTACAGGTCCAACATAACAACCTGTTGCATGCCTAAAAAGAATTAGCTTTCACATGTAAACAGTGATCATTAATTAGTGGTCATTAATTACTGTTATATCTGTGCACCCTAATTGAGCTTTCTCTTATACAGTGGTCATTAATTAATAGATCATATTATGCATACAAAGGTGTGGATCAAAATAAAAATGGATTGACAGAAATATATACAAAAAACACATGCTTAAAGTTATATCAAACACCTATTATCCTACACTGATACGCAATAAAAACTCAAGATTCATTCAAATAGTAAACTTACACTGAATATATACATATGAGTGGTTGTGGTTGTGGTTGTGGTACAGGTGAGCGAGGATGATGATGATGTAGGGGAAATGAGGGTTGTTTTGACATCACCCTTATCGTTAGATGGGGAATTAGAAAATAACTATAGAGCACCAAATATTATTTAACGTATTTTAAGTCTCTTGAAAAGTGTGCACCTTGCCTCTGATCTCACCGACTTCCAGCTGCCACCTCTCTTCAACATTCCCAAGTCACAACTTCAGTGTTATGGGGAATCAGTGGATAGGTTCACAGCAGTTGTTGCGTGGAGCATATCTACCTTGCATCATCTAATGTTTGCAGTGGCACCCTTCAATCCCATTCTTAGAGAGACTCACCATATCTCGAGGGTAACCCTCAATGTGCTACTAGAACAGGTTTCACATTGCCCACCAGTATATGCCCTTCATGTAACCAATAAGACAAATTATATATAGTCAGTTTAAATTAGTTAGTAACATAGACATAAGTTGTACAAAAATAAGCCACCCATCCAAAGATAAATAAAGGAGATTTACAAAATGCATTTCATTTCATTCATTTCAAATACAGCCACGATGCATTTCATGTACATATAGACATAAGATGTACAAAAAAAAGGAGATTTACAAAATGCAATTCATTTCATTCATTTCAAAATACATTTCATGTACATATAGGCATAATCTGTACAAAAAGCATTTCATTATCTGCTCCTTAGGTTTCAAAATCAAACAACACAGTTTGCAGTGGTATCTATGATCCGCTTCAATTGAAGTGAATCTGAGGTACTACACTTGAATGGGCCTTTTTTTATTGATACTTTTAACTTGAGTGGTCTCTATATATTCCACAATGCTCATTGAGGCTGAAACATGACCTTGTCTCTCTATAGATTCCACAATACTGAGTACCTGATACCTCATAAGCAGGTATACCTCATAAGCAGAACCTGATACCTCATAAGCAGTACCTGATACCTCAAGGAAAAACAGGGAATGATGGTTAACTGAGCATTAAAATTACAGTCAAGAGCTCTAATCTTTGTGTTTGAACTTCAAGCTTTCAATATAGCTCCTTATTTATTTCCTTAAACTTAGAACTTTGAGATGACTTGGCTGACCAAGCTTGAACCAACACTTCTTTCTCCAATGCTAGCTCAGAAATTAAGGTATTTAAATTTTGAATCATTATCATATGATCAAGAGGAATATTCATATCTATGCCTAAATAACTGTAGGGATAAAATGAATCTTTGATTTTTATTATGAATTTTTAAAACATCTCACATATTAATTTCTATAATCTATTAACATCAACTCCACAATGTGTGACATAATAAGTGTAAAATACTCTATTAACATCAAAACAACGTGAAATCAGTGTTGTGTAGTTTGATTTCATACTAACATCAACTCCATGAACACGATCTCGTTTCTCCCCTTCCTGGTAGCTCAATACAGCATACTAAAAATCGTCTGCCTGTAACCTTTACACAACAAATAAACAAAATATTAATTTCTTCATAAACTTTACAAAACACCCTTGATCTTAAAGTATAGTTAGTTACATCTCTTTTAGTAAGAAATATTTTCTAATAAGAATTACAAAAACTTATTAACACAATAAGAATAAAAATACCCTATTATCTGTACCACCTCCAGAACAAAGATTCAAATTAGAACTCCTATTATCATAACAATCAAGAAACATACTGAATCTTTCTGGAACACCCATATTCGCATATTAGAGTCTACAATGACAAAAATGAGCCTCAGGTAGTAAAAAACTTCTTTAACTCTAAATTTTAAGAAAATCCCAATCCAAAATTTTGAAAAAAAATAAAATATAAACTTTGAAATGGTTTTAAAACCTAGCTTCAAAACTCTCTAATGAAAATACCAAAAAAGAACATATATTTAGAACGTTATTTTTTGAAAATTCGAAAATGGACATGTAGATGGAAAAAATAAGGAACAGAGAGAGAGAGAGAGAGAGAGAGAGAGAGAGAACGTGTGAGAGAGTCATACATCAGTGTGAAAAATCAAGCTGAAAGAGTGACATAGGTCATGAACTAGAAGTTTTTGAAATCCTAATTTCAAAACATTCATAAAAAACATATGAGAAACATCGATTACCTGATAGAAGAGAGGGCTATGATATTTGGATTTCTCTGCACGAAAAATAAACAATAGAATATATTTGTGTCCGTGTGCGTGTGCGTGTGCGTGTGTGGGTGTGGGTGTGGGTGTGGGTGAGTGCGCGAATATATGCGTGTGAGAGAGAGAGAGAGAGAGAGAGAGAGAGAGACTACCTGAGGTCAGCAACAATGGAGGAGGACGATGGCGATAGTGGAGGGCAGAGTGGGTGGAGGATAAGGTGTTTCTTGGGAGGGTTTGTCTTGAAGAGGGTAGAGACCCGAAATGAGTGATATGGATGAAGTGAGAAGATGGATAGGGTTCGGGGAAATGAGTGTGAGGGAGATAATCTGGACCCTTCATTTTTTAGAGAGGTGTGAACAAATTCATAAAGTGGTTCGGACCAAAATAACCTCAATTTTGAATTCCATTGTAAATTTGATGAGGAAAAAAAGAGGGGGAGCCAAAGATTAGAGGGGAAAAATAGGTAGTGTAAGAAAAACTTATCTAGATGACATCATCTTTTCATCTTACAACATACATAAGTTTTTTACTTTATTATATATTGCACAAGCTAGGATTATTCTGCAATCTAGGCTTTTAACTTCGAAAGAGATTAGTTTTTTATCAAAATGGTTTCCAATCGCACATGATGTGTTATATTTCAGTTGTATAATTTAATTTGGTTATTAATGGGGGATGATTTGATAATTTTGGTGTGGTCATGTCCAAATGTTTAAAAATGGGTATATATGGGAAGTCAAGGCCTATTATTGGGTTGTAGTTAGTCCAAATATGATATTTGAAATTTGAGTTAGGTTGTACATAGATTGTGGGTTGCATTGAGTTGAGGTGTGATCCGGATAGGATTACCATATACACATATCCATAATAAATTACTATATTTGTTAAATATTGAAAAATATTTTTTTTTAATGTATTAGGGTTTCAAACATTTATAAGTATTGAACCGTGTAGCAGTGTTTTATTCTACGTCCAAATTAGATTAATTTAAAATATACAAAGTAATAAAATTAATAACAAATATTATTGGTAAATTGTGCATATTTTCGTGTTACTTTCCATGCATGTACCAGACATTAAATTTTGATTCCTAGTAGGAAGTCACTAGTAAACCAAACATGATGACATAATTCAGAATCTTAGTAAAGGCTTATTTAGAAATCACTTTACAGTCCATCCAAAATATTATCGTATAACAAATGGGTCTGAATTTCTTTGTATGTTCACAAGTATCATATATAACATTTGGAAATTAAATTACTTTGACATTCCAATCTAATGACATTGGTAATCAAACTTTAATATGATGGCTTTATTGTCTATCCTCGCAAGAATTATTATTTATAAAGAATTAATACATCTCCCCTTACACATGTATATGTTTACATTATGCAATGTGACACGTAGGTTTTATATGATAAAAAATAGATTACACATTTTTTATATAAATTTTAAATGAAATAGTCGCATTCATAATTATATTGCAAAAAATGATTTTATTAACTATGAATTATTTTTGAAATTTATTTCACATTATGAAAAACACCATATTCATTAGGAAGCCTTTTTTCTATTGAGGATAATCACGATCGTCACCATATTCTCATATTATTTACTGTGAAAACAAAAGTATGATGAATGAGAAAATATATGGTGTATAATCAACTATAAATAGAATAACTATGGAGTAATTAAGCTAAAACTAGGGTTAAGAATGGACGTTAGTAGTAAAGAAACGTAACAAATGGAGAATAAACAAAGAGGCAAGTAGGGGAAACAATGGAGTGGGTTTTGTATTTGAACTTAACATGTGAAGGAGACACAAAACCTGCCCCGACCTGAACTTCAAACATATTTTATTTATAGTCCTGAAACCGATATGACCCAACCCCCATATTAAACATATTTAATTTGATGAACTTAAATTTCTACATATCTAAAATAATGTACAAGTACACTACCATGATTACCAATGCATATGATTAGTAATGGTGAAAATATAACTTAATATATTTTTCTAAATATAGTACCTGTAAAATTTATCTTAATATAATTTTTGCTAAAATGTGTATAAATGGGGTGTGATAGTATTTTTACATCTAAATCCGAACCCGACCCATATTGATGTTCTCGCGCTCAAACACTCCTTAAACCTATACAAATCATTATCAAACCCTCTGTTTTAGGAGAAACATGGTGAAATTTTCAACTTGACAATAGACTTACGTGGTTCAACCTTTGGGTAGACCTATGTCCATGAGTGGTTCCAAGCTTCATTATCAATGGGGTTGTAATGCCATTATAATAGTCTCCCAAACCTCACTCTAACTCAGTTCAAATATCTAAGTATTTTAGCATAGTAAAAGTTTATATCCAGTTAGTAAATGACATATAAAAAAAAGTATAGGGTTTATATAGGAGAACGAATAAGAGTGCCCAAGGAAGACACACCCTCATCACATAAACTATGGTTATCAAGGGATCGATTATGGACAAGAAACCAACTCGAACCTATTTTGTTTATCCAAATATGAATTATATTTTAAAATTTGGTTACTCATTTAACCAATTATTAAATGAGTCAGATTCAAATTTAGTCTAATTCGATCTGTTTAGGACCTTATATATATAATGAAGGAGGATTAATCGTCCTTCAAGTGAAATCACCACATATGTCTTAGAATACCTATTATTCCTTAACCAAGTCGAACACTGATTAAGATACTATAGTAGGCCACGAAGGATTGACTAACTTCAAAAAAAGTTAGGGGTGATCCTTAGAAAAGTGGTAATGGGCACTATTATAGAGATGTAATGGATTTGTACCCCTCTCCGCCCATTCAGTATTTAGTTGTTATGAACAAAAATATATGCCTACCCTTATCCGCATGTGTGAATGACTAAAAGTGTGTGCATGCAAAAAGTTTGTAAATAAGGGTCCGTTTGACAATCCAATTTCAAGTCATGAAAATGGAATTCAAAGGCCAATTTTAATTCCACATAATTAAAATTGGCCTTCCAATTTCAATTTCACGCCTTAAAATTGAGTTGCCAAACAGACGCTAAGTGAAAGTGGTGCGAAAATCTTACAAGGGTGAAAATATGCAAGTGTGTGCATGCATATATGTAAAGAGAGAACTATTTATGACATCACTATAAAAAGGGGGTGAGAATGAACAGCCAAGGGAATATAATAAATGTAAGCGGGATTAAACTTCGTATATCATACCCATTAGCGAGTGAGTATAAATAGCAAATCGATAATGTAATAAGATGCGAAGGTGATACAAATGCTCAAAAAATATAAAAAAATGTACAAAGTTGGGCTTGAATTTTACAAAATTACCATTAATGCCTATAAACCCATGCAAAGACAAAACATATCTCGGATAGTTCAAAGCTAATTTCTAGGGTGATTTCATCATAAGCACTTTTGAGTAATTTACGAACGAGTGGTTGTGAAAAACCTTTGATGTGAGAGAAGTGGAAATCAATATTATCGCACCACTACATTTTGAAACATGACACAACCCTCATTTTTTTATGAAACAATGGGACATAATGCACTAGATAGATAAAAAGTGATTTAGATGCCTAATTGGTATAGTGATAAATGTGAGTTAAGGACAATAGATGGTGATGAAAATGCAAATAATTTTAAAATAGTTGAAACGTAAATAAATAAATTCTAATTTATAAATATTTTCCACCATGTATGGATAATTCAACAGTGTGACAACTTAGAAGTGGGAAAATCGGAGGTGTCTCTCAAATGGAGTAACAATTGAAATACGAGATTCAAGGTCTTATAACTCTTTGACGATGAATGTAATAATCTAGAGTTTTTGTGTAGGGTGTGAAATGGAGGTATAATTCACCGCAAATATAAAGTGAGTGTCATGTACAAAACACCTTCGTGTAGATGGTTAACGGGGGAATACAAAACTACAACTTATTACACTATATGAGCATAATGGTAAGTAAGGTATCGAGTCCCCATGGATTTGATCATTTCAACATAGATTAATATCTCTTTAATCTGGAGTTTAATTTTGCAAAATAAAAGTAAATAAAAAAATATGATTGGTTGTTTGGTTTGTGGTTTGCTTAGTACTTTATAATTCCAATTCTATAATGAAGTGAAAGCTAATGAGTTTTACTTTTAGTTTATGAGAGGAGGAGGTTGTGAATCACTTTTTCGACCCATGAAGTATGTGAATCCGAGATGAAAAAGTTAAATTTATTTCAACAGTTGCACACTCACTATCAAACATATAGCGTAAAAGACTTACATGATAGATGAAAGATTTAATAGTGAGAGTGTAACTTTTAACATATATTGCATCTCATAAACTATATAATGCTTGGAATTATATATGAAACCTCCATAACATTAAATTCAATATATATGTTAACCCATGGATGTACTTTTAGACTTTAGGAATCTCAAAGGGAACATTATCTCCAAAGGGGTAGGATAATGATCCACAACCTACTTAACTAGTGAAGCATAGTTATAAACGCGATAATTATGGATCAATTTTTTATCATACTAGACATCATTTAAATTGTTTATCAAAGAATTTAAACTAATTAATAAAGCAATTAAACTGATTAACTAATTAATAAAGCAATTATACTGATTAACTAATAAAAAAAATAATTAAACTAATTGATAAAGCAATTAAGCTAATTGATAAATCAATTATACTAATTAACAAAACAATTAAGAAAGACTAAACTTAATTAAAACTAACTTTAAAAGATAGGTTATTAGAGAGAGAGAGAGAGAGAGAGAGAGGTGGTGAATTGGTGGTAAAAACTAAGGATGGGGGTCCTATTTATAGGCAAGGAAACTGAGGTTTCAAGGTCAAATCGATCCTTTTATGTTGACAAGCTAAGACTAAGGACTAGATCGTTATGTTTGTGACTAGATCGATTTGGTGGTCTTCTAGTTGACCGAAACTTCTAAAATGGCGAGAATCTACATATCTTCTTCATTTGATGTCAGAATGATGCACCACTTATACTAACATGATTTTTTCTTGATGACCAACATTCTATGTGTTGAGTCTGAGCTCGGTTATTTCTTTATGGTCTTCCCATTCTCCATTAAGGTTTGTTATGGGTGATTATTTTTTAGACTTCTTTTAATTTTCACATTCATCATTCTAAGGCCTATATATACTCAAATAAACCTTACACAAGCAATTAATGGCGAAAATATAGTTTATGTAGTAAAAGAATGTAAGTATGGGGATTTATGGTCTTGGATATGCTAAAATGTGTAAAAAATGGGAGAAATATATACACTTTATGTGACTAATCACACCCCTTAACTAATGTTTTTCCAGTCCCTACTGATTAAGTGGAAACATGTACAAATTAAACTAGCTTTTCTATTTACTAAATTATATCTAAGGTAAAGGTAGCAATCCATTCACGGGATTCACGGTTGCATTTTATAGGAGGGTAGTGGTACTGGGGTCTATGAATATACTGAATCTAGTGAGGCATGACGCACTCCAATGGAAGTTGCCTTCAAGTAGTTCAAAGCTTCAAGAGCAATAAGAAGATGAAAACTAACTTTTCTGGTAAAATGGCAATTTTATGATTGCTGAATGAAGAAGATAATGATTAATTATGAATTTTTCAGTTATAATAAAAGGGAAAATGAGTCACTTGGAAGTGATGATTCTTGGAAGTGAAGAGAAAAACACTTCAAGTACTAAGGATATAGTAAGGATACAATACTTTATGGGTCTATTTGTGAAGATTAATAGTGCTTCAACTATGTTATGACTTGACCTTGCCCAAGTGATCTATTTATAGGTTAATACTAGGGCTGGTGTGGCATGTTTATATACATGGGATTTAACTAATATTATGAGGCTAATTTGGGTATACATTAGTAAATGTAAGAACGTAATTAATAGAGGAGTAACTAACTAGTGAAAAATGTTAAATTATACTAAGGATGGGTTAATCATAATGACAATAAAATTATTAGCAATATATGAGTTAGCATGGAGTTTTTAACTGGATTGATTTAGAGTAGTAACGCTCTTGTTATGAACTTTATGCAAGAGTTGAGTTAGGATATTATTAGGTCATTAGAAGATTTTATTTTAGATCTACTTTTTAGGATAATAGACAATACGAATTAGTTGAATACTCTTTGTTATGGTCTATTAGTTTAATGATAAACGTTGTGAGTTGGGTTAATAGTCTTTGTTATAATTCGGTTTGTGGTGATTGATTTCTTTGACATAGTGTGTGTGTGTGTGTATATATATATATATATAATAAATGGTATATACATATATTGGATTTAGGTATTTTCTTAGGCAGTCTCTTACTAGCGTATAACGAACGGTTCGACTAGAAATAAGTGTATAGGTGGGTTTCTTATTTGGATTTCGCTTGCGAGACATCCCACGCATGTAGTCTAGTTTGGTCAGGAGTTTAGGAGATTTGGGTATGGGATTCTTAGGACTTACCTCATGACGGATATTTGATTTGTGTGGATATTATTGTGTTATATATGGGCCTTGGTCAGACGAATCTTAATAGCAGACTAAGCTAGGTAGTAATGTGTCGGGGGTTCCTTACTTGGATTTCGCTTGAGAGACGTCCCATGCATGAAATTAGTAATGGTCGGGAGTTGAGAGACGGTTGAGTATGGGAGTTTTTGTTTATTACCTTGTGCATCACTTATGTGGATTAGGTAGTATCCTTAGTGTATGATAGTATGGATTGGGTATGGTTAGTTAGAATTGTATCACATTGGATAAGAGGTGAGGTATATTTTGCAAGAGTGCCAGCAAGTAACGAATGGGGGCGTAAAGTGGTCGCATTTAATATTGTTAAGAAATATAATATTTCTTGCAACTTTAGGGTGCTAAACCAAATCTATAAAACCTTTTTCCCCAAGTACTATTATTGTTATACAAAAGCAGCAGGATTGAGTAATTATAGTAGCACTGAGCAGTCAAAGTTGCATATTACTAGAGATCCAATTCATCATACTTAGTGTAGGATTTGTTTTTCATTACGATTGTTATTTCAATAGTATTTATATTCAAGAGATTCATTTACATTTCAGTTGGAGACTTTTATATTTGGAAACTGGTATTAGTGAATTCGGGTTTTTTTGGAGATTGATTTTATTCAGTTCAATTTAGTTATTCAATTGTTCATTATTGCTATATCGTGGATGGATTTTATTCAATGTTATTTTTTATTTATCGTTGATGCTGAGAATGATATAAACTGCATAGCGATCCCTATGTTCAGCGTACAACTTGTTTAATAGAGCATGGAAAATAAAGGGTACTACACATGCTTGTCGTTGATGCCTCTCTTTTACTTTCCTTTCTAACTCCAGGTGTGCAGAGTTGTGTCTATGCCTAAATGGCTAAAGTCAATTTATATTTTTAATTAACGGGGAATCACTAGGGACAACATTTAAAAGGGAAGGGTTATAGTAAGGAAAATGATCTACATGAGTAATAATTATTATGAAACGAAAAACAAAGTCTAAGCCCTAAAACGCCATACTTGAAGAAAATTATGAGAGAAATGAAGAAAAGGAAGAATTTCAGTGATGTGCTTGAATGATTTATGTGACAAATATAAAAGAAACTTAAGAAAGTATACGCAAAGTACGTGATGAAGATTTGTGAATAAAGGGGCTAAATGTGGCTTGAACCAGTGGGTGGATAATCTATAAGGGGGCGCCCTACAATGGCAGGATATCGAAAAGTGATAAAAGGGGAACGTGGGAGTACTTATACAATGGAAAAATAGCTCGTTCGAAATTTATGGTTTTGATTAATTTGCTCTAACTGATAAAAGTGATTGGTGTTGGACACGAGCATAGTTCATGGAGCAGTCCGTAAACCTTACACGCACTTCATGAAGATGCGACTTATTCGATACAAAATCATTCGACACACAAACTAAGCCCTACCTTTAGATAAAAATGAGTTGATCGATTGAACTACTCATAGCTTCGAACAAATCCCTTTGGATATAAATAACAAACACAAAGATATTAGGGGACAAACGATGAGGGGAAATCTAGTTTGGTTGGATGAACACCCAGTCATCTAAGATGGTTCTGAACCTTGGTCACCTTGATGAGAAGTATAGTTATTTTGAATAGTTGATCAATATATTCCTCCTTTGCCAAAAGGACGAACGATAGGTATGCTCTTCGACTTAAAGAATAAGTCACCCACGTGACTTATTAGACCTGCAAAATAGGAAGGTTGTTATACTAACATGAGACATTTCACCAACGTGGTAATCCACTCACTTGGAAGATGGGAAGTATATGATATTCCATACACTTGAGGACTAGCCACGTGTATAGCTGATACAACTGCCTTTAATATTCATGGGTTCGAGATTATGGGATTCCTATTGTACGACTATTATATAAAGCCATAATAAAGAAATGAAAAAACATGATGAAAAAGTGTAAGACTCAAATATTGTTTTCCAAGTAATATACACCTATCTCCTCCTTTTACCCCATGGACATAGGTCATTCCTATTCAAACCACGTATTTCTAAGTGTCTGCCATGTTAATTATTTTTTTCATTGTTTATAATTCCTCTCATTACATTTATATTTTGACTTTAACAATTTCAATACTAAGTAATTTTCTCAAAAACTTTTTCAAACATTTATAAAGTTCTTCCAAATTTTATTTTATGGAGCATTATAATGTTAAAAGATAAAAACATTATTACAAGTTAAATTTATGTTAAGTTACTGAAATGGTATTATATGTTCGTTTAAATTTTGAAGTTATAGTTGAAAAATTATTTGAGAATATCTTCAATATCAGTATAAAATTTTCTATATGTGTAATTTTTATATATTTTATTTACTTTAATCATAAGGTAAAAATCATTGTGAAAATTAACCAAGTGTAGAAAATAAGCAATAATTATTCATCACACTAACTTTATCATTTATTCAAAACTTTTGTATGACATATCTTTTATGTAATATGTTCAATAATTATAAAGAATTAATTTTTAGAAACTATTCTAAGAGATTTAACAAACAAGATTTGTAGTTCATATTACACATTATTAAAAAAGAACGGTATATATACCCATATTATATAATGTGTGCCTTATTTGCATTTTTTGCACAAAAATTTGAAATTGTGCTATTAGTGTAACAACCCGCATATTTTAACATTTTGGTTGATTAAGTCAAAATACTAGGATACACAAATTGTTATACAATTTAAAATACCATTCTCAGCATGTAACAGAAGTATCAAACAAATTAAAACTTTTTCAACAATGATGTACGATAAGATAATAATGAGTGATGATAAAATTCATCGACCATAAGATCCGATAATGCAAAAGTCTCCAACATAAAATAAGATGCGAGTGATGGCAATATAAATATCCATAAAATACAAAGTCCAACAATATCAAGACATCTAATATAAGTCACCACCATCAAAATCCGCCAATACATTCCTCAAACAACTGTGGAATAAAAAATGACCCACCAATCCAAAAAGAAACTGTCTCATATAAATTGAGTGATGGAAAGGAAAATTATGTTATACATGATATCTATCTCCAAATGACAAAATCTTCACTCCAAGACCCAACGAATCTTAAAATCACACTCCAAACCTGGAATGTTAATCCAAGACAATGATCGGCCACGCCCCCCGCAAGAATATTAACTACATGATCCCAATAGGTAACATAAACCCATCCAATAGTACTATGAAGTAAATATCACAGTAGAGTCTTTTAATTAACATTAAATATTTAATCATATAATATTAATAGCTTTCCACATAATGTGTAAACAACTATCCATTTAATCACACGTATTAAAAATTATCTACTTACTAAAAAAATTTAACAACTACTTACTTTCGTAACTCATTAAAACATTAGAAGCATATTAACCACTTCCCACTTTCATATCTCATTAATTATATTTTTCTCTAGATAACTTCATTATAATTAACCGACCTCCCACATGGCCCCACATATATCAGTATACCAAACTTTTCATCATATGAATATAAACAACCACATCACCATAGCCAGTCTGTCTATCTTTCATCCGTACATATATGCGTCCAAACGTACATTAATTACATCATTCTCATAGTCTACATAACTATAGTCAACTGGTCTATCTTATGACCTCACACATACTCGTGATGTTCCACCCATATCAACATATACCAATATAAACAATCACATCAATATAGCCAACCAGTCTCTCGTACGACCCGTACATACTCGTGATGCACTCAAAATAGATTCCATATCACTATCGCTTAACAGTCTAGGTCCCGCACATATAATATGCATAGTTAACCAACTCTAGATTCACATATACAGTGTCACACACATAAATTTCCATCACTATATTCTGATAGCCTAGGTCCCACGCATACAAACTTTATATTGATCAAACTCTAAACTCACACATACAACAACGCACATACAAATCCCCACGAGTATATTTAGAAAACGTAGGTCCCATATATATAATCTCACTATAGCGAGCCAACACCAGACCTACAAATATAGTAGTGCTCACACATAGTATTCTTATTATATCCTAATAACCTAGGTCCCGTACATACAGACTCCCTATAGCCAGACAACACTAGAACCGCACATATAGTAACACCCACATAACTTCTTTTTAAGGTAGTCAAACAGTATAGGTCCCGTACATACGAATACTTTATAGCTCGCAACACCACACCCCACACATATAATAACGCCCACATAACCATCAATCTCAAGTACCTATCATCTCCCGAGTACAAATCTCAAAACGATCACATCCTCGTATACAATTAATAATATTCAATTGTTCTCTTATCCCTTTAACTCAAAGTACAACACATAATTCTTTCCCTAGTGCCACACCCAGGGATAAAAAAATACATATATAATCAGATAAACCACCTTTAGTCCTATACCTAGAGATCCCAAATCAACATGTATCAACACAAAAATCACCTTTAGTCTTATAACTAGAGATCACCAACAACACATATAAAAATACAATCCACCTTTAGTCATATACCAACAACACATTTGAACGTATAATCCACCTCTAGTTCCATACCCAGAGTTCATCAAATAATGCATATCCCCAGTCCCAAAGCTAAAACATGTTCCACTGGTCAACAAAAATGTTCTCAATTCCTAAAGCATTTACACAACTCAGCAACTCAATTACACCCAACTTGCAACGCTCACCAGATTCATGCATGGGATTTCTCATAAATGAAATTAAAACAAGGACTAGATTGATTAGCCATTGAGAGCTATCAAGCTTCAAACCAAAACCTCAAACACCTCAATCTATTACTCATATCTATAGGGATTACTAACTACTCCATCATTTTACATCATATAGAGTCTAACCCTAACATTCAACCCAATACTACATATTAATACTCAATTGTAGGTTGTAATTTCCTACATGTGAAAGTATTCGATGTACATAAGCTAAATAAGAATAAATATCCAATAGAGTAATAAAATCACACACACAACAGAAGATGCACGTGATTCAACAACGTTCCTACATCCACGAAGTTTAGGGTTTGTTATTTATTACTTTAGATAATTGGCCAACATAGTTGTAGTACTGCTCGACGATACAATATTACATACCTCTCTCAATGGGGGAGGGTTTACATTTATAGGGGAGCTTAGGAGAGTTATAAACTTCGTCAATAGCTATCCCTAAGCGTTCGGACCTATCTTTTATCAACCTCATCTGTTCTAAGTGGTGAACATGTGGGAGTCTTCTGTGACTCTACATGAACTTTGGGCACAATTAATCTCACTGCTTTTGTCAATCACGTGTTTCTATAATTACAGACCCCACATTTTCTCCCAAAGCTCAGGGTCTCTTTGAGGTTGTTGGGCTTTATTTCATCTAGGTTGGATGTTAGTTTGTAACAAGTTTTCACTAAAGTAATAACAAGATTCCTTTCTCAGAATTTGATTGTTACTTGGAGTCCTCACTGGTTGGTCGAAGGGCAAATTAGTAAATGCCCCACTAAAACTGGAAAGTTTTTATTCATCAAGTGCCCTAGGGGCGTGTTGGTAAATAGAGACCATTTTCTTGACAGTGAATTATCTCTTTGATATCAGCCACGCACGCATGTGATCATTAAACTTTTGGGGAACCATGAGGGCATTTTTCACCACATGATAGCGACTCCCACTATTTCTTTCTTTTTCGTTCATTTGAATAACTTGTGAAGTTTCAAAGGAGAGCTTTTCACTATCGTCACTTTGTTTGTAAGAACTTTCCAAACTTTCACTTCATTTCAATAAATTTTTTGCATTTATTCAGTGTCTCTTTTATATCCATTGAGTTGTTATTTTTAATGATGGTGTATGTAATTAATAGAGACACTGTCGATAAATTCAAATTTGACTACAAAATCCTATAATGGGTACAGGTAGAATTAGTTGGGGTACTTGTGACCTATGTGCCCTCCTTGACGTTTATTTTTATTACTGAATGTGGAGTAAATTTTCTCCCAAATCATATGCTCTTGGAATTCTGCCAACATTTTGATGTGGTTTTAGCCCATGTCACTCTAAATACTTGGATGATCGTTCATGTGGTTCACCACATCAATGAGTTATATGAGACTCATCTCGGCATCATTGAAATTATGTATTGTTACCAATGGGAAAAAACTAATGAAAATATATATTACATGAAGAAGAAGGTGGACAACCGAGCCCTAATCGTAAATATCTTCGATTCCAATAAGGATTACTCGGATAATGGGTTGGTTGTGAAGAATTTACAACATTATCCCCATCCCAAGGGTATGGCATATGAAGGGCCAAGATGCTCCCAGGAAGGGTGAGGCATAGGTTAAAAAGTAATTAAATTTTTACTTTGTAATATTTTTCTTAATTTGAGCTGATGTTAAATGCTTTTCCTTATTCTTTGCTGAGAAATCCAAGAAAAATATACCTCGCAAATGTGATGTTAACTATACTGATCTTCGAGAAGTTTGGGCTAAAATCAATAGAGGGTTAGAACTGTTGATCACCCTAGGTAAGCACCATTCTTTCTCGACTGTAAGAGTTTTACTAGCTCTTACGTTACGAGGCCAGTAGAATAGATGCCAGTCATCCCTATATCCTTGGATGACCCAGAGGCTTTCGCCTCACAATTCAGAAGCTGAGGTGTCAAACAAGGAAGGGACATCATCTTCCTTTGAACCATTAAAAGTTTTGTTAGCTCCTTCGACTGTGGTTTCTCCCAGCGCCATGGACAAGATGAAGGTTATGAACCTTATCAATGTAAACACTGGTTCTAGGTCTCCTCTCCCTGTTTTTCCTTCGAGAAAATAGAAATATCTTACTCAATCGACGAGTAAGAAAAGTGAAGTTGGGGATTTTAATAAACTCATAGATATTAATGATTCCCCTTCTAAGGATAATTTATATATATATATATATATAAGAGAAGACTCCCATTTTATTGATAGAAAGGTCGAAAAGCTGTACCAAGGTGGCATTACAAAGAAATAAAGAGCTAACTTTAACAAAAGGAAAAATTACTTTAGAAGCCTAATTGAGGGAATGCCTTGTAAGTCCATCCTATAAACCAAAGGTAGATTTTGGAAGATTCTTAGCTGAAGAGAAGATTTTGAATTGTTTATTCTCAATTCCATGATTGGTCAAGAAGTCAGCAACCTTATTGGCCTCTCTCCAACAGTGAGAGAAGGAGATGTCCATATCTAATTCCTTAACTTTTTTAAGAATGTCCAAGAGAGACCAAGGAGGCTTTGGAATGATACCCTTGAGGATGTTGATAAAAAAAACTGAGAGTCAGATTCCACCTGCAATCTACTTAAGTTGAGATCTTTGCAGATTTTGAGACCATTGAGAATAGCAACACATTCAGCTCTTGTGTTTGACATAATCCCTTCGAATGAAGAAAAGGCTGAAATAAATCTTCTGCATTGATCTCTGATAATACCTCTTGAGCCTGCCACACCTGGATTATTTTTGGAGGCCCCATTTCCATTGAGTTTGAATTGAAAATCGATTGGCTTCAACTATTTGACCAGAAAGCAGGCATTGGGCTTGGGCTCGGATTTGATGCTGAAAAGATCTTTAACATTTTCAAAGGCCATAGATTTCGATTGGAAATATTTATTTGAAGAGCGCATATACATGAACTTGAAAACATTGGGGATAATCTTCTTGCTATCTATAATGATTCCTTCAAAAACATTTTAATTTCTGGAAATCCAAATCTCCCAAAGAATGATCCCTGGCAATAAAAGAAGAAGATATTGAATGTAATCAACTTTGGATGGCCTTAACCACCATGAGAGCAGCATTTGGTTTAGAAAGTCCGAGTATAGCTTGATGCCAAAGATGTTAGCAAAGAAAGTCCATACTTTTGAAGCTACTGGGCCATTAATAAAGAGGTGATTGAAAGTTTCTGCTTGGTTTTTACAACATCTGTAAATAAATGCTGTGAGAATCACTTTCATCTGGACATATTCATCTATAGGTAATATGTGGTGATAGCATTTCCATAGAAATATAGAGATTTTAGGAGGAAAATCTTTATTCCATATGGATTTGCATAAAATAGATGAAGATCTAGCTTTCCTGATTGATTGCCAAGCAGATTTTGTAGTGAAATCTCTATTTGAGGTGAGAGGCCAGTATAACTTTCCATTGATCTCTTTAGAATGCTTTATAACCTCCTCCTTTACTAAATTTATCCTTTGTTGAGTTTTGGATCTACTACCTGCATTTTAAAAACTCATGACACAAGCTGTTAGTATTAGCTGAATTCCACCACAACTTTAAGCTAAAAGTTTTGGTGAGATCTTACAAAGATTTAAAACCAAGACCTCCTTCTTGCAAAGGGAAACAAAGGTTATCCCATTTAATCCAGTGGTGTCTCTTACCAAACTTTAGTGAGTTTTACCATAAGAAGTTACTGAAGAGAGAGTGGATGTGATTAATGACACTTGCAGGAGGTTTCAGAGAAGCTATGCAGTGAATAGGTATTGATCCGAGGACTGAGGATATAAGAATTTTCCTACCATTAAAGGATAGGAATTTGGATTGTCATCCCTCTAATTTGCATTGGATTATATTAATCAAATCATCAAAATGGGAATGTTTATTTCTCCCATAATAGATTGGACATCCCAAGTATTTGAGGGGAATGGAATTTTTGGAAAATTTTATGATACCTTCAATAGCTTTTATCCTGCTTCTCTGAACAGAATGATAAATGGTGAAACTGCTTTTGGAGTAGTTTATAACAAGGCCTGAGGCTTTTTAAAATTTCTTCAAAAATTTCATCAGGTTTCTTAAGCTTTGAGTACCCCCATTACAGAAAATTATTGTATCATCAGCAAAGCTCAAATTAGATATAAGAGGACAACCCCTTGGATGAGAAAATAGCTTGATCTTTCGTTCCAGAATGAGTTTGTGCAGACCTTGATTTAAGGCTTCAACAACAATAGTAAGAAGCCCTAGAGAAAGAGTATCTCCTTGTTTAAGGTCTTTAAAATACTGAAAATACCCTTCCACCTGACCATTAATGAGAAGATAAAGCCAATTATTTAATACTATCCTCCATATTCTGTCAATCCATACCTCTGAGAACCCAAATTTTCTAAGCATTTTTGTGAGAAAAAGCCATGAAACTCTGTCGTATGCTTTAGACATATCTAATTTAACAACCATATTTGACCCATGAGCCTTTCTACCAATGAGGGACATCATCTCTTGAGCTAAAATAATGTTCTCAGATACCTAGTTGCCTTTAATAAAACCTGCTTGAGAAGGCTCAATAATAGAGAGGAGAATGTTTGCAAGCCTTGAAGCTAAAATTTTTATTATAATCTTAAAACAAAAATCACACAAGCTTATTAGCCTGAAATCATTACAAGTTTTGGGGGCCGGGGTTTTTGGAATAAGGACTATATTTGTACTAGTCCAGCTTTTGGGAAGAACCCCTCCTGAGAAAAAGAAAAGCACTACATTTATGAGGTCAGATTTAATGAAATTCCAGAATTTTTGGTAAAAAATACCATTGAATCCATCATGGCCTACGCAACTATTAGCATTAAAACCTAGGATAGCATTGTGGATTTCTTCTTCAGTGGGATATTCATCCAATTCCATGGCTTGAATGGGAGTGATCCTAGCATAAATAGCCTCCAATATACCATCTTCCTCCTCAATCTTGTCTGCTTTGAAAATATCTTGAAAGTAAACAACAAACTCCTTTGTTATGCCTTCAATATTTTCAATCCATGCCCCTGCTTGGTTTTTAATCTTGTGTATAAGAAGCCTAGAGTGTTTGTCTCTCACTGAAGCATGAAAGAACCTTGTATTTGAATCTCCCTCAAACAGCCATTTTCCTCTCATTTTTTTTGCCAAAAATCTTCTTCCATTTTCAAAGCCCCAAGAAGATGGGCCCGGGATTTGGACATCTCAATTTTATTGAAATCAGAAGGATCTTGCTCATAAGAGCACTCTTTCATGTTCAAATCAAATTCACATTTTTGCACTTGATCAAACAAATTACAGTTTTTACCTCTGTTCCAGTGAGTAAGATCCTGCTTTAATCTTTTAAGCTTAAAGAAAAAGAGAGAAATAGGATTACCAGTCATTGGTTTGGACCAAGAGCCTTCAATAAAATCATTAATATCTGGTTTCGAACACCAAAAACTAAGAAATTTAAACTGTTTTGGCCCTTCATCCAACTGAGTTTTGATAGAGAATAAGAGAGGGGAGTGATCTGAGCAGGCTTTATTAAGATGCATTAAGGTGAAGTTTTAGAAAGTAGAACTCCAAGAGGGAGAAATTAAACCTCTGTCAATCCTTGCCCAAACCTTGCACTTGTGTCTAAAGTTATGCCAAGTGTAATTAGAACCTGAATACTTAACCTCCATGAGGCCTGCATTAGAAGTAAATAGGTTGAAATCTTCAACAGCTCTCAGGTTTATCCTACCCCCGCCTTTCTTGTCAGAGCTTCTGGAAACAACATTGAAATCACCCATATGAGCCATGGATGGTCTGCAACACAACTTTTGTGAATCATGAGGGAATTCCATAGATTAATTCTCTCAGATTTAGAGCACTTAGCATAGACTATTGAGAGGAACACAGAGTTTGGCAACAAAGTATGCTTCAATATAATCAACATGGATTGATCATCCATAAGAACCATCTCATTATTAAAACCAAACCTCCATAAAAACCAAATATTACTATTTGAGTTTGAGATCCCACCTTCAAAATTAAATTCTCTCCTTAGAGCATCAATCTGATTGGATTTAGATTTTGGTTTCAAAATAGCAAAAAAATGAAGCTTATACTTGTGACACATTTTTTTTATTCTTCTTTTGGAGGGTTTATTGGAGATGCCTCTAATATTCCAAATGAGGAAATTAATCATTGAGAACCAGCTGCTTTAAAATTTTTTGAGCTCTTTAAGGCTGCTCTCGTGAGCCTCCTGAACATAGGGTCAATGGTAATAAAAGAGTCTTTCTTTGTCATGGTTTTTTGAGGCCGATCTATATTGATTTGATCATTTTGCTTTAAGTTTCTTTCAGCCAGTTTCTTCCTAATATTTTCTGAGAACATAATTAGCTCCTCTATCATTGGAACACCAACTGCGTCAGGGGAATTTTCATTGTTCAAACTTGAGATATTAGCATAGAAGTCATGATCCTGTTTCTTAGGCCTTGTTGTATCTTTGGGAGGAAGCATAAGAACATCTAGGATTTTAGAGTCTTGATCATCCAGTTCTTTATCTTGAATTATGTAGATGAAGTTTTGAATGTTATTGCTCAGGTTTGAAGAAATATTTTGGGGAGGGTTTTGGTCTATATTTTGGATGGGACAAGTTAAGGGTAAATTTTGTGGTTGTGTGTGGTTTATGTTAGGGGTAATTTGATGGGGGTTGAGTTTTTGAGCAGGCTTTGGATCAGAAGGGGAAGCATTAGATAAGTCATTAGGTATAGTAGAGTGTTTTGAGGATTGTCCTACAATCATATTTATTGTAGAAGACATAGGGGCAATGGGGGTAATGGTGGAGTGACCAATAATTTGATTGTTGTTTGGGTCAGGAAAACTAAGCAAAGAGGTTTTAGGTAAGTATTTAGGTTTAGGCTTGGTTATCACCTGATCTTGGGGGGGTTTAGTTGTGGGAATAAATGGTGCAAGTTGGGTTGTATGCTGATTCTTATTAAAAATGAAGCATTTAGAGGTGTCATGGCCGATTTTAAAGCAGTCTGTGCAATACGAAGGAACATTTTCATATTCAATGTGTTGCTAGAAACCACTCGTGCCACATCCAATCCAGACCCTGTCAGGTCTATTGGCCAATAAGTTTAATTCAATATAAACCCTAGCAGTGCTTGGGTGATTTAAGTTTGTTGTTGATCCATCGAGTTGTAGAGGCTTACCTGCCACTTGGGCAATGGAATATAGAGAGGATTTAGAGAAAAAATGGACAGGCAAGGCAGGTAGAGTGATCCAAACAAGTGCCAAATAGCTCTTTTTATCAGGCCTAAAATCTGCAGTCCACTTGAAGGTACTCATCGGATATCTCCCAACATACCAGGTATTCCTCATCCAGAGCCAAGCGAAATCTTCTTCAGTGTAAAGCCTTATAAGGATATGTTTTTTATTAATCAATCCCACATGGAAGGCTGCCTTGAGGTTCAATGAGTCTAAATTCTTGGGAATGTTTTTAATGGCAAGCCTACCACGAGAAAACTTTCCAATGATGGATAGTTTAAATGGATGTGAAAGCTTCTCTATATCTTCATTGGAAAATTTAATGGTCGGCTCTCCTTTATGGGTAGAGACTTGTATCAAGGGAATGTTCTCATTTGGATTAGTTCTTTTTACAACACTAGCAAAAGACTTGTGCCACGGGTTAAGGGGATCAGGGGGCTTATTAGTCTCAGAGGAGACATGCATGGAGGCTGCCATGTAGCCCTAATTAGGGTTGCATGAGAGAGAGAGAGAGAGAGAGAGAGAGTGATCCCCTTTCAAAGAGGTTAAAGATGGATAACATCCTTTCTCCCCTACTAGAAATTATGGGGGGAATATGCTGATAAAGGGAAGGATATTGGCCAATCTGCAGTTGTTTACCCCAGGTTTCCCCACCATTTGATTTGGTCGGGAATGTTTTCTGCTGATAGCGCGGTCACTTTTTCCCTTCCACATTCTCGACTATTGAAACTTATTAACCATAATCTCTCCATTATAAGTTTATTGTTTACTTATGATCTTTGTTTTGCATTTCCATTTACTCGCATTTTGCTTATTTTTTGCTCTACCTATCTGGCAGTTTCTGATCGATTAAGATTATTTGTTGGAGAGGAATGAAGAATTGAAAAAAATCCTCCGCTGATGTGAAGGTGGATTTTGAGGAATCGATTAAATCTTTGAAGTATGTTCGGAAGCTTAATACTACCCAGGCAACTGAGAAGCTGAAGTTTAGCAAAAAGGTTAAGAGCTTAGAGGACGAGAAGATCAAGTTTCAAAAAAAGATTGACGATTCGTCCACTCTAGTGGATGTTATTGAGCAATCCAAGAAAGAGATCGAGAATGCTAATTTCGAGGCCGACCTTGCTAAAACACAAGCCAAAGAAGCCAAAGTCAAAGTCAAGGAGGCCTTAGCTAGGGAGTCAAAGGCCAAGGAAGAGGCCTTCACTCGTGATTTGGATAAATCCTTTGCCAATGCCGATATCCAAATTGCATACCTTAAAAATATTTATTTAAGAGCTGCTGAGATGAGGCCCTTCTCAAGGTTGGCACTGGTAAGGATTTTGACCTCTTCAAAGAGCATAACGTGGGTTCCCTTCCTTAGATTGAGGAGGAGGTTTAGGACGATGATGAAGTGGTAGCTGAGGATTAAGTCTCTGCTAATGATCTTTGAATAAGTTTTCATATTTAGGGCCAACCAACTAGAAGCGACAACCACTTTCCAAGTTGTCGATAAGGATAAGGTCGACGATAATGCTCCTTATAATAATTAGGATACACTATTTTTTCCCCTTCAACTAACAATGTAGGGGACCTACCCTAGCTGTTATTCAATAATTAAATTATGAATGGGATTGAACAGTTGTCCTATTGTATGATTTAGCTCATTTAGGTAGAAATATCTTTGGTGGGTTCGATTGGGGGCTATATGGATCCACCACAAACTTAAGAATCGGTTCCGAGGAACATCTTTCATACCTTCTTATACATATACTCTATAGTAACCTTGACCTCCAGGCATGTTCGAGATCTTTCTCGAGTTGGAATACAATGGCTTCAAGTTTCTCATAAGTCTCCAATGAAGCTTAAAGATCTCTCGAAAGACTAGTTAATTTGTTGGTCAAGTCACTATTTTCCCCCTCCACTAAAATAACTCTATATCCTAAAGAAACTCCCATGGAGGTCTCACACTCTCTAAAATATTTTAACTCTTTCACTAACGATAATACCCTAAACATCAAATTTTTATTTTTATTTTTTATTTTAAACGATTCAGCATAAAGCTCGGCGTAAGCGCGTTGAAGGTCACTTTTCCCCTCACTCAAAACATCTTATTCGAAATGACTAGACTCACTATAGAGTTCGTCATGTTTGGAAACTTCCTTATCGACTTGAGACAATGTACCAACATGACTCTTCATAAATGCAGTAAAGTTACGTTCATGCAGTGAGTCCTCCACGAAATCCACTGATTCGACTCATTATCACTAAGAGTGGAATTTTAGGAAGCTTTTACTTTTCCCTGTGTCTTTAGCCTCGTAGCGCACTCATGGGCTTTGTGACCCTTAACCTCACACTCATAACATCTCTCTTCATCTTTCTTAGGGTACTTTCCTCTCTCTTTTCAAAAACCTTTCTTGCCCGACTTGAAATTTATATCTTTCTCAAAACCTTTATTTTCTTTTAAAGAATTTTCTTTTCTTAGTTTGAGAATTTTTTTTTAACTTTTTGCAAAAATGTCAAGATCATTAAGATCAAACTCAAACTCGAAGTCAGAAGAAACCTCCTATTTCTTTTTAGATTGGGCTTTCAAAGATATCCATTTTTCCTTAGTCCTTTGAATTTTAGGGAACATATCGATTTCATAAGTTTCGTAAGAAAAATTCCCAACGAATTAAGCACCGTAACTTTAGGGATAAAATGGGATGACATGGATCTCAAAATCATTTTCACTATTCTCATTTTATGAATTCTCTCACCTAAATAAAAACTAGAAATTATTATATCAGGTAGTGCATAAAACTCATCAAAATTCTTAGATTCGATCATAGTAATAATTTCAAATTGTGTGTTGAGGTTTTATAGCTTAGAATCTTTCACAGCATTAGTATCCTAGTGAGTGAGTTGGAGGGTATTGTGACACCCCGACTAATTAAATACTGGGTAGCTACTCCTTTATCAAATTAATTCAAAATGCCAAGTTGGTTCAGTTAATAGCATCACTGTCGAAAACATTTAATGATTACTAACCACCTAGTATTTAAAAAGTGAGTTGCCAAATTTTAAATTAAGTATGATTAACATGCAATAACTGAATTATAGAAATGTAGCACAACCATTCACGATAAAGTCTCAATAAATTAACCAACAAATAATGATGAGTCTGGAGGAAATACTCCTCACAACAATCCCAATATGGAAATAAATAAAACAAGTTTGCATCCTGAATTAATTACAAACCAAAGTCTGAATAACTGAAATATGAAATGTCTCTAATAGAAATGGGCGACATGCCCTACAAATGATGGAACTGAATATGGAGTCAAAACCAAAGGAAGCGTCTACTAGCAAGGCCCTGTAACTTCCACAACAGCTACAGCTCGTCACCTGAATGGAAATCCTATGCATGGTGTCCTTGTGGCTGGGCACCTAAAAGGTTTTTACAAAAATAGATTTGAAAGCAAACGGGTCAGAGCCCGAAAGTGGAGAGTATTTTGAAAACAGCAAGTGCTTTAATAACATTAAAACAATGAATGCAAAATACATGTTAGGACGTGCACTCACATGAAATCCTCACCTCTCGACTCATTGTGCACTCCTAACGTACCGTACCCATCTAAGTGACATTCATATCTAACTAAACCGTCATAAGTTCTACCCCTTTCTACTCGATTCCCATTATACATTCTATCGTTATCAATTAAATAGAGGTTTTACTTAAACTCGGATTCTCAATTATTAGCAATACAATTCACTACAGGTTATCCCTTTTTATTTTCTCAAAGCGTTACCAATATTATACTCACAATACCAACATGAAAGTTCTCATTATTTAAGCATATATTATTCACGTCATGAATATACAATACAAGCACCCGAGACTAAGCTGCGGTGCACACATACTCTGCTATCCATCCCGGTACATCACGTACATAAGGATCACGCATTCCGAATCTCTCAAGAATCGTTCTCAGATAACAACAATCACAATCAATAGAGGCGAACACAGTCACATCACATGGGTCACGCACATACCTACACTCCCACGATCAGCAGTCTTATTAACTTCCCAATAAGTCCTTCTCCGACCTATGTTCTCGAGGTACCAAACTAAATCCGGGCACATAAAGATTAGATGGCCCTAAGCGAACGTAGACCTCCCGTGATAGCAAGTATGGTAGGTATGTCATACACATAAAATCATATACATATACTAAGCATGCACACATTCTAGTAATTACCATAATTTATTAGTGGTATACTTATCATTCTGATACCAACTTATAATGTTACGCAATTCACATATTCCCGGTTAATACTAACATTTAAATCTACATATACTAAGCATGCACACATCCTAGTAATTACCATAATTTATTAGTGGTATACTTCTCATTCTGATACCAACTTATAATGTTACGCAATTCACATATCCCCGGTTAATACTAACATTTAAATCGTCAATTATTCTCGCATCGTAATTAGTCACTCACGTCCTAATCCACAATTTTCATTTGGTTCAAATCACACTTCTATGTTTTACTCCTCAATATATCCCAAATATCCCAACTATATCAATTAGTCATCAAGGGAATGTTATCTCTACAATTAAACCAGGTTACGGGACATCTGAAATCAAATCAGGCCAAAAAGGCCAATCTGTCAACTCGTTAGAAGTCTCGTTCGAACGAGGTCGTTCGAACGAGAGTTCGTTCGAACGAAGTGGGCATCTAACGAGATCTCGTTCGAACGAAAGGCATCGAACGAACATCCCACTCGTTAGAAGTCAAACTGTCAACTCATTAGAAGCTCGTTCGAACGAGCTCGTTCGAACGACCTGGGCAGGTCTTCTAACGAGGTGACAGTTTCGAGCCCAGAATTTCTAAATTCGTTTTTCCTCCAACTTTCTCTTCTCAAAACTCATCCAAACATTATCCCAACAGTGTTTTTAAGGTTCCTAATCATTCCTAAACATACTTAGGTCGTATTTTAACATATTTATGGGGTCAAGTCTCCCTAAACAACACCCAATTATCAAATCTCCCAATATTCCCCCAACCCTTATGAATATGAACCCTAGAAAATTAAAGTCATCAATATCCGCAATTAAATCCGTTCTTGTAATATAAAAGATGTATTTCTAACAATATAATCGCCCAAACATAATTCTACATGCAATCTCTTTATCAAAACATGAATTTATACATGGGTTTTTACAAGTCTCCCAATACAATGCAATTATATCAATTTCTAAGCATGGAAGAAACATTCGCTTGAAATTAACGTAATTAAACCACTTGCCTTGGATTTTCCTCTGAATTTGGTGTTGATTTGATGAAGGTTGCTCTCTCCTTTTCTCCCAAGGTTGAAGGTTGAAGATGGAGGTTGTGTTTCTCTTTTGGGAACTTCTCCTAACCTCTCCTAAAACTCCCGTTGCCCTTTAGTTGGTTAAGTGTTGGTAATGGCTTAGTGGGTCACTAAATATCCTAATATTTAACTCCCAAAATTCGTTGGTTAATTATCCTAAAATTTCAAAATTACCAAAATACCCTTTTAAGTTGCCGGTATGGCTCAAAAATTCCCCGGGACCCAAACTAAACCCCCGGCTAGTGTTTTCTGATTATTTCGACCCTTCCGGACTCGTTGGCGCACTCAAAATGACCATACGGTTGATAAAAATAAAATTTTCTTTTTAATTTAAATAATTACATTCCTAACGCGACTGTTACGGGCGTCCCAACAAAATTTCCCAAATTATCGTATTTCAGTCTCGCGACAATTTTAATATTTTCCATATTCATATACTACCATATATGCACATTATGATCAAATACCAACTCACATCTCGTTAGTATTTTATCCGGATTAATTCTCAATTAATTCACATTTAATTTAATTAATCCCATAAATAAATATCACAAAAATACGGGGTATTACATACTTCCCCCCTAATAACAGAATTTCGTCCCGAAATTCGGAACTAGAAAGTACCTGGTAAAAATAACTCTGGATAACGTTCGCGCATCTCATCCTCGTGCTCCCATGTGGACTCCTCGGTTTTTATGATGTCGCCACTGAACACGCACTAATGGAACTATCTTTGACCGCAGTTTCCGCTCACTTCGATCTAAAATAGCAATCGGCCCCTCCTCGTAGGAGATATCAGGCTGGAGATCGATGTCCTCCAAAGCAATGTGAGAATGAGCCAAATCGTCTCAGATATTTCCTTAGCGAGGAAATATGAAACACATCATGAATCCTGTGCAAATGTTTCGGTAACCCAAGTCTATATGAAACAGACCCAATCCGCTCGACGATAGGAAATGGTCCCACATATCTCGGTGCCAACTTCCCCTTCTTCCCAAATCGCATAATCCCTTTCATAGGAGATACTCTGAGTAAAACTTGATCCCCCACTTGGAACTCCCTGAAGAATCTCTTCGCATCAGCATAGCTCTTCTGCCGATCCTGAGCTACCCGAATGCGACTCCGTATCAATTCTATCCTCGCCGAAGTATCCTGAATCACTTCCGGCCCAAGTTGTTTGTTGTCCCCCACCTCCAACCAACATGTTGGGGAATTTCAAGGTCTACCATACAACGCCTCAAATGGATCCATGCCAATGGTGAACTGGTAGGAGTTATTGTAAGCAAACTCCACCAGTGGAAGATACTGCTCCCATCCACCCCCAAAGTCAATGATGCACATACGTAACATATCCTCCAACATCTGGTTGGTACGCTCGGTTTGCCCATCGGTCTGCGGGTGATATGCCGTACTCAATCACAATTCCGTGCCCATGGCCTCCTGAAAACTCTCCTAAAATCGTGAAACAAATATCTTGTCTCGGTCAGACACGATATTTAGGGGCACACCGTGAAGTCTTACTATTTCTGCTATAAAAAGCTGGGCATACTGTCCCGTAGTGTAGTCTGTCCTAACGGGTAGAAAATGAGCGACTTTGGTTAACTTGTCCACAATTACCCAAATGGAGTCGTGACCTCTCTGTGACGTAGGCAACCCCGTGATAAAGTCCATGGATATGCTCTTCCACATCCACATCGGGACCTCTAATGGTTGTAGAAGTCCTACCGGTCTCTGATGATCCACTTTTACCAGCTGATAAGTGGCGCATTTAGAAACAAACACGATGATATCTCTCTTCATCCCGCTCCACCAATACTGACGTCTCATGTCTTGGTACATTTTATCCCCACCGGGATGTACCGTGAACCGTGAGCCGTGCGACTCTGCCATCACCTCGTGTCGCAATTCCTCCCCTTACGGAACTACCAGTCTCCCATTGAAGCGTAGTCCCCCGTCTGAGCTAACGGTATAGGATTCGGCTCCCTCTGCTAGTAATCGAACTATCTTCTCCTGACAGAACGAGTCATTTGCCTGTGCTTTTACCACCTTCGTGACAATATGCGGTGTAACGGTCATCACAGACATGAACGATCGGGCCACTGCATCCTGGTGTCCCAACTCCTTCCACTTTGCCTTCCACACCCCTGCCACCTCATCTACTGGCCTACAGCTCAACGCGTCTGCTACCACGTTAGCCTTCCCCGGGTGATATTGGATATCGAACTGATAATCCTTCACAAACTCAAGCCACCTTCTCTGCCGCATATTCAACTCCTTCTGCGTGAATAGGTACTGTAGGGACTTGTGGTCTGTGAATAATCGAAACTTCTCCCCCAAAAGGTAATGTCTCCAAATCCGAAGGGCAAATACCACTGATGCTAACTCCAAGTCATGGGTGGGGTAATTCTTCTCGTGAGGCTTAAGCTTACGGGAAGCATAAGCTATGGCCTGACTCTCCTGCTGCAATACACCTCCAAGTCCTTGCAAGGACGCGTCGGTGTAAACTAGATAGTCAACTCCCGGTCTCTGCAATGCTAACACAGTTGCTGAGGTCAACTTGTCCTTCAACTCATCAAATGCCAACTGACAGGCATCACTCCAAATAAACGGCACACCTTTTCGAGTCAGATGTGTCAAAGGACCCACTATCTTTGAGAAACTCCGAATAAACCTCCTGTAGTATCCTGCTAGGCCCAAGAAACTACGGATCTCAGTCGGTGTCGTGGGCTGTCCACACTCCCTCACCGCGGATACCTTCCCTGGATCAACAGATATCCCCCGGTCGGAAATAATATGCCCCAAAAACTGAACCTCCTTCAGCCAAAACCCGCACTTCTCATATTTTGCATACAGCTCGTTCTGACGTAGTGTCTGCAAAACCTGCCTCAAATGCTCGGCGTGCTTCTCCTCTGTCTGGGAGTAAACCAGAATGTCATCAATGAAGACAATGACGAACTGGTCTAGGAATTCTCTGAACACCCTATTCATCAAGTCCATAAACACGGCTGGAGCATTGGTCAAACCAAAAGGCATAACCCGAAACTCGTAGGAACCATATCTCGTTAAGAAAGCAGTCTTCGAGACGTCCTCCTCCCTTATACGCAACTGATGGTATCCCGATCGCAAATCAATCTTTGAGAAGAAAGAAGCCCCTCTCAGCTGGTCGAATAAGTCATCGATTCTGGGCAACGGATACTTATTCCGTATCGTGACCTTATTCAACTCCCGGTAATCCACACACAACCTCAATGATCCATCCCTCTTCTTTACGAACAACACAGGTGAACCCCACGGAGAAGTACTCCTCCGGATAAACCCCTGACCCAACAACTGCTCAATCTGATCCCGTAACTCTCTCATCTCAGTTGGAGCCATACGGTAAGGTGCGCGGGCAATAGGCCGAGTGCCCGGCGTCAAGTCGATCACAAAATCTATTTCTCTACTCGGAGGTAATCCAGGTATATCCTGAAATACATCGACAAACTCTCGAACAACCGGAATCGAATCAAGTGGTATCACCACTTCTTTAGAGGTCTCCTCCTCTATATAGTACAAATGAGTGGACGATCCTCCCTCGGGACGAGGCATCGCCACCAAAAACATCTCCTGCCCAGGAATGGCAAAGATAATACTCCTACTAAAACAGTCAATCATGGCTCGGTACACAACTAGCCAATCCATACCAATAATGGCATCATACTCGGTCATCTCTAACACTAATATATCCGCGGGTAAAGTAAACCTCCCGATCTCTATACCCACGCCTCTACATATAAGGGAAATCATGGAACTCCTACTCAATGGTGAATCTACATAAGTAACCGTGCTCTCGGCGGTGTCTAACAACCCAATGGTGCGTGCAAATCTCATAGTAATGAAATAATGTGTAGCCCCCGTGTCAAATAAAATACGCCCCATAGTCCCCTGAATAGAGAACATACCCTCAATGGTTGGTGGATCCTGCGGGGCTGCGGCCTGCTGGAGCTGATATACTCTCCCATACTGCAGCTGTCCCTGCTGAACTGGGACCGCTGGAATGGGTGGTAATGCTGCCATCTGTGGTGGTGCTGGGAGGGCGGCGGGAAACATAGGCCTCTGCGGCTCCTGTCGAGCACCCAGTTGATGCTGCTGCGGGGCCCTGCCCCTATCAGGAGAATCCTGGCGTTTATGGCCAGTCTTGCCACAAACGTAACACTTCCCCGGGAAGTTCCCCCCTCTCTGTCCCTGCTGCCCTCGGCCCTGGTGGCCGTTAGCATTCTTCCCCTGGCCATGCTGGCCCTGTTGAAACTGTTGTTGACCATTCTGCCCCTGTTGGCCCTGATGGTTGTTCGGACCCTGATGGCCCTGCCTAAAACCTCCCTGTCCGTGTCTGAAATTCCCCGATCTGAACCTCTTATGATCCCCCTATTGGGAACCCAGGTCACCCTGCCTCTGCCCCTGAGTAGATTGTGCCCCACTGGCACCATTTCCTCCAGTCCTGCCCTGATGGCTGGACTCTCCTGACCTCTTGCTCTCAGCCATGTGAAAGCGGTGATCCTAGCAGTGTAACAGTGCAGCGTTAACCACGTCAGAATAAGTGGCCAACGAGAGGTTTCCCAATAAATGCTGACGGATCCTCCATGTCAATCCATCGGTGAACTTCTGGATCTTCTTCTCTTCTGTCGGTATCTCATCCGGGACAATATTCAGCAAATTTGTGAATTTGGCCTCATACTCGGCCACAGCCTTACCCTCCTGCCTGAGATTTATTAACTTCCTCCTCATTTTCGTGTGAACAGCTGACGAAAAATATTTGCGGTCGAACCGCACCCAGAACTCCTGTATCGTGAGAGTATCTCTCTCCTCTGCGGTGGTAATAGACTCCCACCACTGCAATGCAGATCCCACTAGCTTGAAAGTAGCTAGTATCTGCCTCTGAACATCGGTGCACTCAAACATCCTCAAGTGCCTCTGAATATCTTTCCTCCACTGACTTGAAACCACAACATCGGAGCTACCTGCGAACTCCGGTGGGTGTGATTTTTGAAAAGCATCACGTACGCGTTCCCAAGAAGACGGGAATGCATGTGCCTGAACCAGCGCGGCTACTGGCGCCTGAGGTGGTGCCTGCTGTACAACGGCGAGAGCGGCATTTACCGCTTGGGCTACAATGGCTGCAACCTCGGCGGCATTCATGGAGCCCTGTACTGGTGCTGGCTGGGGCTCTGGCTGTACATTCCTAGGAACCCGTGGTGCACGTCGTGGAGGCATCTGAAATAAGAGTAAGGTCTATAAGTTCGCAGTTATAAACCCAAAATAGCTGAAGAGCGAAGCATACATAAAAGAATACAACAGTCCTAAAATATAGGGCTCTACATCAAAGAAAGCTCAGCGGAAACATAATAAGCCGTACAGATACTAAGGGACACTAGAACCTGATGCTCTAATACCACCTGTGACACCCCGACTAATTAAATACCGAGTAGATACTCCTTTATCAAATTAATTCAAAATGCCAAGTTGGTTCAGTTAATAGCATCACTGTCGAAAACATTTAATGATTACTAACCACCTAGTATTTAAAAAGTGAGTTGCCAAATTTTAAATTAAGTCTCATTAATATGCAATAAATGAATTATAGAAATTTAGCACAACCATTCACGATAAAGTCTCAATAAAGTAACCAACAAATAATGATGAGTCTGGAGGAAATACTCCTCACAACAATCCCAATATGGAAATAAATAAAACAAGTCTGCATCCTGAATTAATTACAAACCAAAGTCTGAATAACTGAAATATGAAATGTCTCTAATAGAAATGGGCGACATGCCCTACAAATGATGGAACTGAATATGGAGTCAAAACCAAAGGAAGCGTCTACTAGCAAGGCCCTGTAACTTCCACAACAGCTACAGCTCGTCACCTGAATGGAAATCCTATGCATGGTGTCCTTGTGGCTGGGCACCTAAAAGGTTTTTACAAAAATAGATTTGAAAGCAAACGGGTCAGAGCCCGAAAGTGGAGAGTATTTTGAAAACAGCAAGTGCTTTAATAACATTAAAACAATGAATGCAAAATACATGTTAGGACGTGCACTCACATGAAATCCTCACCTCTCGACTCATTGTGCACTCCTAACGTACCGTACCCATCTAAGTGACATTCATATCTAACTAAACCGTCATAAGTTCTACCCCTTTCTACTCGATTCCCATTATACATTCTATCGTTATCAATTAAATAGAGGTTTTACTTAAACTCGGATTCTCAATTATTAGAATACAATTCACTACAGGTTATCCCTTTTTATTTTCTCAAAGCGTTACCAATATTATACTCACAATACCAACATGAAAGTTCTCATTATTTAAGCATATATTATTCACGTCATGAATATACAATACAAGCACCCGAGACTAAGCTGCGGTGCACACATACTCTGTTATCCATCCCGGTACATCACGTACATAAGGATCACGCATTCCGAATCTCTCAGGAATCGTTCTCAGATAACAACAATCACAATCAATAGAGGCGAACACAGTCACATCACATGGGTCACGCACATACCTACGCTCCCACGATCAGCAGTCTTATTAACTTCCCAATAAGTCCTTCTCCGACCTATGTTCTCGAGGTACCAAACTAAATCCGGGCACACAAAGATTAGATGGCCCTAAGCGAACGTAGACCTCCCGTGATAGCAAGTATGGTAGGTATGTCATACACATAAAATCATATACATATACTAAGCATGCACACATCCTAGTAATTACCATAATTTATTAGTAGTATACTTATCATTCTGATACCAACTTATAATGTTACGCAATTCACATATCCCCGGTTAATACTAACATTTAAATCTACATATACTAAGCATGCACACATCCTAGTAACTACCATAATTTATTAGTGGTATACTTCTCATTCTGATACCAACTTATAATGTTACGCAATTCACATATCCCCGGTTAATACTAACATTTAAATCATCAATTATTCTCGCATCGTAATTAGTCATTCACGTCCTAATCCACAATTTTCATTTGGTTCAAATCACACTTCTATGTTTTACTCCTCAATATATCCCAAATATCCCAAATATATCAATTAGTCATCAAGGGAATGTTATCTCTACAATTAAACCAGGTTACGGGACATTTGAAATCAAATCAGGCCAAAAAGGCCAATCTGTCAATTCGTTAGAAGTCTCGTTCGAACGAGGTCGTTCGAACGAGAGTTCGTTCGAACGAGGTCGTTCGAACGAGAGTTCGTTCGAACGAGAGTTCGTTCGAACGAAGTGGGCATCTAACGAGATCTCGTTCGAACGAAAGGCATCGAACGAACATCCCACTCGTTAGAAGTCAAACTGTCAACTCGTTAGAAGCTCGTTCGAACGACCTGGGCAGGTCTTCTAACGAGGTGACAGTTTCGAGCCCGGAATTTCTAAATTCGTTTTTCCTCCAACTTTCTCTTCTCAAAACTCATCCAAACATTATCCCAACAGTGTTTTTAAGGTTCCTAATCATTCCTAAACATACTTAGGTCGTATTTTAACATATTTATGGGGTCAAGTCTCCCTAAACAGCACCCAATTATCAAATCTCCCAATATTCCCCCAACCCTTATGAATATGAACCCTAGAAAATTAAAGTCATCAATATCCGCAATTAAATCCGTTCTTGTAATATAAAAGATGTATTTCTAACAATATAATCGCCCAAACATAATTCTACATGCAATCTCTTTATCAAAACATGAATTTATAACTCCAATTACATGGGTTTTTACAAGTCTCCCAATACAATGCAATTATATCAATTTCTAAGCATGGAAGAAACATTCGCTTGAAATTAACGTAATTAAACCACTTGCCTTGGATTTTCCTCTGAATTTGGTGTTGATTTGATGAAGGTTGCTCTCTCCTTTTCTCCCAAGGTTGAAGGTTGAAGATGGAGGTTGTGTTTCTCTTTTGGGAACTTCTCCTAACCTCTCCTAAAACTCTCGTTGCCCTTTAGTTGGTTAAGTGCTGGTAATGGCTTAGTGGGTCACTAAATATCCTAATATTTAACTCCCAAAATTCGTTGGTTAATTATCCTAAAATTTCAAAATTACCAAAATACCCTTTTAAGTTGCCGGTATGGCCCAAAAATGCCCCGGGATCCAAACTAAACCCCCGGCTAGTGTTTTCTGACTATTTCGACCCTTCCGGACTCGTTGGCGCACTCAAAATGACCATACGGTTGATAAAAATGAAATTTTCTTTTTAATTTAAATAATTACATTCCTGACGCGACTATCACGCGCGTCCCAACCAAATTTCCCAAATTGCCGTATTTCAGTCTCGCGACAATTTTAATATTTTCCATATTCATATACTACCATATATGCACATTATGATCAAATACCAACTCACATCTCGTTAGTATTTTATCCGGATTAATTCTCAATTAATTCACATTTAATTTAATTAATCCCATAAATAAATATCACAAAAATACGGGGTATTACAGGTATCCCATGCTTCCTTTGACGTGTTACACGTCATAATCCGACGAAACTCATCGGGAGTGACAAACCCAAAAATTGAACTCAAGCAACATGTGTTAAAATTAATCCATTTAAAATCATCCTCTTATTTAAGCAATGATGGGTTTAAGACTTTTGACTTTGTCATTATTCACAGTGGGTGGAGTCCACCCTCTTTCATAGACAAGACAGACTCTCTCTTATCAATCGACTTTAGTACCGATCTCATTCGATCTTTCTAATATGCATAATTTGACCCATAAAAAATAGGTAGCCTATTATACAATTTATCCATATAATCCCAAAATTAAGATAACACAATAAATAAGTGTAACCTGTTCTGATACCAATTTAAGAAAGCAACAAGGGCTATATGGATTCACTTATATCTTAAGTTACACACATAAATTTTTAATTTTTACCAAATTTTATCTTATTTTGAATTAAAGTGAACATGCAACAGTGATGTGAAGCCAAATACCAAACCAAAACAGAATGAAGAAGAAATAGAGGAAAAATTCCTTTCGGGCAAAACCCTTCATTCAGCACTGTTAAAAGATAAGTTAGACACTTGATGACTTCAGACTACTTAGATATCCACAAAGTATAATGCAGACATGTCTTCAAATCTTCAACAGAAATGATGCAATCCACCATCGCCGTAGTAACAAGTATTGCCTTGGTATCCACCAATTAGGCTTTGGAATATGCATTTCCCTTCTTCTTCAGTCGTAGAGCCTTGAGTCGACAAATCAGTAATAGATAATTTCTTAATAAGGTTTCAGAACTTAATATTGGGTTCTTCTTGATTTGGAAAAGTGATCTTAAAAGATCCAAGGGGTTTGGATGAAAAAATTATAGATTTTGATCACAAAAAAGAACTCTAAAAAGGATTGTGGAAACTATTTATAGGGAAAGTTATTAAAAAAAGATAGGGATAAATGATTTGGAAAATATTTGTTTGAAAATTAAAAACACATGACTGGTTTTACCGAACTGCCACCTCGTTCGAACGATGTACCTGATCTCGTTCGAACGGCTTCCAATGAAACTTCGAACGACATTTTAGATTTGACCAAAAAGGCGATGTTCTAGATCTCATTCGAACATGGGAACCTTATTCTAATGACATTTTGCAACTCGTTCGAACAACATGACAATCTCGTTCTAATTAGTTAACGAGATTTTTTTTTTAAATTTAAAAATATTTTAAGAACTTTTAAATGCAAACTCTTTTAAAAATAACCCCTCAAACTTTTAAGCTTTACCAACCCACCTCATAACACCTCTTGGGTAAAGTTATGATAAATGATATTCAATCTTGTAAATGTCACCAACGATTTTTCTGTTTGAAGACTTGAGAACGGTCAAGAAGGTGCAGTCGGTTGTAACGATATAAGCCAAAATAAATTAAAATAAGCACCTATAAATTTTGATCTTACACCGATAAAGCTAATCTACTTGGATCGTTCGCTTCATATCTCCCCTAATAGCTAAACTAAGTGTGGCAAGCGCATCTGCGTGACTATTATTAGTCCCTAGGAACTGCTACACTTGTATATGCTTTAACTGAGTGACCAAGTGTTGAAACTCTTCAAGGTATGCAACCATACGTTCATCCCTAGCATTGCAGTCTCCTGATATCTGATTTGATACCAGCCTTGAGTCGCTAAAAAAATCAAGTTGACGTGCTCTGAAGTATAGTGGCTTCTTCAATCTACTGATCAATGCCTCACAGTCTACCTTGTTTTTAGAAGCTTCAAATACCAAGTGAATTGTCAGCTTGAGAACAGTTTCCTCTAAGGATAATAGAACAATTCTGTGACACCCCGTCTACTAAAATACTGGGTAACCAGCCCGTGATCAAAATAAAATTTTGGACTCATATGGCTCATTCTTAGCATCACTGTCAATTTTTTTTAAAGTTACTAACCACCTAGTAATTTAAATAGACTAGTGCCAAATTTTATCTTTCAATAATTAACAACATGTGAAAAATAATAATCAAGCCATCAATACAAACTGGTAACTGAATCCAACACAGATAAAAACATAAATAAATAGGACCGAATCAACTAACAGTGCAATAATAAAATATAATAGTAAACTAAAACAATAAAATGTATACACAAGGTCAATAAATGACTGAATACTAAATCTGAGGGTGACATGCCTAAATGAGTACTGAAATAAAATCCCTATACTATGAATGAATGAACGAATCGTCTATACCAAAGTCATGCAACTTCCACATGAGCTACAGCTGCGCATCCCTGAATAGAATCATCAAGTTGGGTGTTCCTGTGGCTGGACACCTAAAAGGTTTTGAAAAAGATTTTAACACGGGTGTCAAGCAGTTAAATTGCAATAATTAAACATGGATGCACACTCTTCATATTTAAGCTAGTGTCACACTCTCTTGAGGTATAACTCAACCCTCATCTAATGTGCACACCTAACGCTTGCCTGCTAAGCTTCCTAGTTAAGCTACCCCACTTAACTAGCCGTATCACACCTCTTTCTACCATACTACTCCAACCCGAGTATTCTTACTTTGATTATTAAGTTATCTACTCATTAAATTATTAATCGTTTCAACTATATTAAATCATATAACGTTCACACTAGTTACGTAAGAAACCCCCTTTTTAAGTCATATAACTTTCACACTAGTTATATAAGAAACCAGTCTTTAAATCATATAACTTTCATACTAGTTATATAAGAAATGCATTCACACTTGTGTATTTATCCAGTATATAATTATCTACTCATATTATATACATACTAATATACAGCAACATTCACACACATGTCACGTAATATAACCATCCACTCTCGAGTAATAACTCACCAGATGCTTTCTCTAAAATGTTATCATGTTCCACGTATGCTCACTCTAACCCAGCTACCTCAAGTCAAACTCACTCTCGAGCTTGGGTAAAAATAATAAGCGTGGTGGAGGCGATCATAGTTCTCCGAGTGTGAGACCGAATCATACCCAATACATCTCATCGCGAAAAGAATCACAACATATAAACACTGGATGCTATGACCTGGGGATTATACTCTCCCTGCTCCTCAAGTCAGGGGATTCACACATATCGCACAACCTCCTATGATAGCACTAGAGGGGTATGTATTACTATAATTATCATTCACACCAATATCTACAATGCACACACACACACAATATATATATATATATATATATACTATCACACTAATCGTATACATATATTTAATAAAAGTTCGGCTAACCCGTGCCTAACACCCGTAGCACTAGCCCAAAACTACCCAAGTCTATATCCCGACTTGAAATTTAATTAATCACACATTAATTACTTTTCATTAAAGTTGTGTCAGCTAATTAGAATACCCAGACTCACTCATTCGGTCCGTATCTTCACCCTTTAGAATTTATAACACCAAGTCTCACTATTAGGTAGAAACACCCTTCATTTAATTTAATAATCGATAATTTATTATATATATCTATAATAAATTTAAATCGACTACCCCGTGCCTAACTACTATAGCACTTTGCCTAAAAATATTCGAGTCACAACACCGACTCTTAATTTAATAATTTCTCCTCAATTAATTTTTTTATCTAAATGACGTCACTCAACCAAAATGCCTGGACTCCCTTACTTGGTCCGTAATTTAACCTTGATTTTATTTCACCTAAATTCCATTATGTAATTTAGCACTCTTTCTAAATTTAATGTTACTTGAACCTAGACCCTAAGTTCCTAGGTACTGTTCTCCCTTATTTTCCTTTATAATGTTGAAACCTCCTGAAACCAAAAAGGAAACAAGGCCAAATCGTCATTTTCAAAAATCCCCATAGTCGTTCAAGCGAGACTGTGGGTCGTTCGCGCAACATTAAATGTCATTTGAACGAGATCCCACGTCGTTCGAGGGACGCCTTATTCTTCCCATCGCTGCTTCGGCCATTGTTGTTCACTCAGTTTTCTAACCCTAACCCAAAAATACGAATTGCTAACTCCCAATGATATAAACCTTTTCCAACAATTTTAATGGCTCATTTATATCATTAACATCGATTTGTAACACTGATAATAATTTAAGCTGGGTTATTACGATTTCTCCCACCTATTTCCTCAAAGTTTAATTTTAAAACTCCAAATTAACAACTTCGATTACCAGTCCATAAATATAACTTGGATTCTCACACTTTTAAATCATCACAACACATCAATCGAGTCTATAATCTACATAAATTGTCCAATTCATAAACACCTGTTTTTCATGTGAAAATCCACCCAAAAACGAATTTGATTATCACGCCCACTATGATATGAATAGAAGTACTGCAATAAATTGAAAGCCAGTTTAACCACTTACCTGATAAGATTCGTAGGGTTTGATTTTCTTTTATGTAAACGAATATTTGACGAAGTATACACCTAATTTTTCTTGATTTGTCTCCCAAAAGCTCTCCCAATTTCTCTCTCTTTTATCCTCTACAAAACTAGGGTTTTCTTATTGAGTTGTGTCCGCCACAAACTCCCTAATGTACTTTTTATATTGCTAATCCCAAAATTAAGCCTATGGGCCAAGCCCAAATGAACCGAACACCCCCGTATGAGCCCAGTTATGCCTAAATATGTCCTGAGACCCAATTACTACCCTTGGGTACTCTTTTTTTACTATCGTGACCTATTCGGAATCAACCGTGCACTCAAATCATCATTCGAGTTACTTTACTAAACTCTCCAACCTCGACCTCAAATTAAGACAAATGTAAATTTTAAAAATAATTCGAATTAATTAAATCTTAATTCACTAAATTAATTAAAATCCTCCAGATTAATTAAATCTTATATCACCAAATTAATATCACCAAATTAATTAAATTCTATATCCTCGTAAATACGGGGTATTACATACTCTTCCCCTTACAAAGTAATTTCGTCCTCGGAATTAGGATGAGTCTAGTACTCCAAGCCTCGAATACTTCCTTACTCACATGCCTCTAAGATCACTACACATCTTTGTACCCCTTTTAATAGCGAATTATATTAAAATTAAATTAATTACCCAGTGCGCCCATACACCCTGTACCTATGCTCATCCACACTAATGTTACCCGACTCTACTAGACCTAAATCGTAATATAACTTGGATTCTAATACTTTTAAATCATCATACCACATCAATCGAGTCTCTAATCTACATAAATTGTCCAATTCATAAACACACGTTTTTCATGTGAAAATCCACCCAAAAACGAATTTGATTATCACACGCACTATGACATGAATCGCAATACTATTATAAATTGAAAGGAAGTTTAACCACTTGCCTGATCAGATTCGTAGGGCCTGATTTTCTTTGATGTAGACGAAGATTTAACGAAGTATACACCCAATTCTTCTTGATTTGGCTCCCAAAAGCTCTCCCAATTTCTCCATCGTTTCTCCTCTGCAAAACTAGAGTTTTCTTATTGAGTTGTGTCTGACACAAAATCCCTAATGTATGTTTTATATTGCTAATCCCAAAATTAAGCCTATGGGCCAAGCCCAAATGACCCAAACACCGCCACGCCGCGTGAGCCTGGTTATGCCTAAAAATGTTCTGAGACCCAATTACAACGCTCGGTACTCTTTTTCGACTATCTCGACCTATTTAGAATCAACCGTGCACTCAGAATCGTCATTCGAGTTACTTTAATAAAATATCCAACCTCGTTCTCAAATTAAGACACATATAAATTTTAAAAATAACCCTAATTAATTAAATCTTAATTCGCTAAATTAATTAAATTCTCAAGATTAATTAAATCCTATATCATGAAATTAATATAACCAAATTAATTAAATTCTATATCCTCAGAAATACGGGGTATTATAAATTCCAACTCCTGCCCCTTTAGAATTTGAGGATCCATAAACATAAAGAGTCGATCTGTTATTGAACAAATTCTTTATTCCCGATGCTAGTCTCTGTTGGTTCTTGGTCGCTAAGGTCTGCTAGGACTTGCCCCTTGACTGAGGTCCTAGGAAAAAACTAGATATCAAACCTTTCGAGTTCCACCGACTATTTGGACATTTGTCCAAATAGATCGGCCTTCCCTAGCATTACCTTCAGAGGGAAGGAAGTTATAACAATCATAGTGTCTGCCTCGAAGTAGTGTTTTAACTTTCTCGAGTCTATCACGAATGCATATACAAGTTTATCCAACGAGAGGTACCTCTTCTCAGCGTCGAATAAGGTTTTGCTCGCTTAATATATAGGATCTTAACTTTTGTTCATTTCCCAAACTAGATCCGTGCTAACTGCATTGCTGGACATTATTATATACAATTGCAAAGGTCCCTCATTGCCTGGAATGGTTATTGGTGGTGGTTGTCTTAAATAGTTTTTCACTTATTCAAGTGCCTTCGTGCATTCGTCATTCCATACTTCCTTCGTTTATTTCCTAAGTGTTTGGAATAAAGATAAGCATTTCTCCAAGATCTCAATATGAAACAGTTGAGTGCGACGAGCATGCAAGTTAACTTTTTCACCTCGGGCATACATAGTATTAGGGAGATGCCCTTTCTTAATGGCTTCAATACGGTCAGGGTTTGACTCAATACCTTTTTATATGACTAGGTATCCAAGTAACTTTCCCGATTGTACCCCAACTGAGTATCTGGTTGCATTTAATTTCATCTTGTAATAAAAAAGTTTTTGTAATACCCCGTAATTTTATTGATATTTAATATTTATTTAAGGGATTAATTAAATTAAATGTGAATTAATTGAGAATTAATCCGGATATAGATACTAACGAGATGTGAGTTGGTATTAGATTATGTTGTGTATATATGGCAATATATGAATATTGGAAATATTAAAATTGTGGCGAGACTAAATTACGACAATTTGGGAAATTTAGTCGGGACGGGCGTGTCAGTCGCGTCAGAAATGAAATTATTTGAATTAAAAAGTGAATTTTATTTTTATCAACCGAATGGTCATTTTGAGTGCGCAAACGAGTCCAGAAGGGTCGAAATAGTCAGAAAACACTAGCCGGGGGTTTAGTTTGGGTCCCGGAGCATTTTTGGGCCATACCGGCAACTTAAAAGGGTATTGTGGTAATTTTGAAATTTTGGGAATTAAAGCCTACGAATTTTAAGAGTTAATTATACATTATTAGTAACCCACTAAACCCATTACCAGAATTTGACAAGTTAGAGGGCTACGGGAGTTATAGGAAGAGTTGGAAGAGGTTCCTAAGAGAAAACCCATAACCACCATCTTCAACCTTGGGAGAAAATCTGTAGAGAAAGGAGAGAATCGGCCTTCTTCCACCAACATCAAAATATGAAGAACAATCTAAGGCAAGTGATTTAGTATTTTTAATGCATTGAATATGTCTTCCATGCTTAGTGTAGGAATTATCTTTTATTAAAATTTTTGGAAGAGAACCCATGAAAATTGTTGGAGAAACTTTGAATTTGGGTTAGGATTTGCATGTAGTATGATAATGGCATGATCTAATGCTTGAATAGATACATATGATGATTTAGAAATGGATTTATGATGAGTAATTAGACATAAGAAAATTAGGAGTTCATGTTCATAGGGTTTGGAGATATATTTGAAGATTCATAGTAATTCCATGATTTTTGTAAAGATTTAACACCTTAAATATGTTAATGAATGATCTAGGGTGATTAGAAATGGTTTATATACGTTAAAACATAATTTGGATGGTCTTAGGGTGGATTTGGAGGGGAGAAGAATTGAGAAAAACGGAATTGGGATTTTTTGGGCTGAAACTGCCATCTCGTTAGAAGACCTGCCCAGGTCGTTCGAACGAACCTCGTTCGAACGAACTTCTAACAAGATGACAGTATGACTTCTAATGAGTTGGTATTTCATTCGAAGCCCTTCGTTTGAACGACCTCGTTCGAACGAGACTTCTAACGAGTTGACAGAATGGCCATTTTGGCCTGAATTGATTTCTAGTATCCCGTAGACTTATTTAAATGATGAGATAACCTTCCCTTATTAACTAGTGGGTATAGTTGGGAGATTGGGGTACATTGAGGACTAAAACTTAGAATAAAGTCTTAAACCGGATGTCATTTATGGATTGGGAAGCGAGTAACTAATCACGAAGTGAGATTAATCGATAAATTAAATACATATGAACCGGGGACATGTGATTTGTATAACATTAAGTGTTGGTATAAGAACGAGAAGTATACCACTAACAAAATATTTTAATATCTAAGATGTGATAATGTTTAGTATATGTAGTTATATGTGTATGACATACTTACCGTACTTGCTATCATGGGAGGTTGGCGTTCGTTTAGGGCCATCTAATCTTTGTGTGCCTACGGGGGGGATTTAGATTGGTACCTCGAGGACATAGGTCAGAGAAGGGCTTACTGAGAAGTTAATAAGTCTGCTGATCATGGGAGCATAGCTATGTGCGTGACCCATGTGATGTGAACTATGTTCGCCTCCATTGTTTTGTGACTGTTGTTAATGAAACGTTTCCTGAGAGATTCAAAATACGTGGTCCTCATGTACGTGATGTACCGGGATTTGATAGCAGAGTATGTGAGCACCGCAGCTTAGCCTCGGGGTGCTAGTATTGTATATTTTTGTGAGAATAATATACTGTGTTTGAAATGAATTGTCGTGAACAATTTTGAGTATAAATAATGGCTACGGTTTGTAAAGTGAAAATGTAAGATTTATTATAAATTGTAATGCTAAAGTGGGGAAACTGTGTAATAAGGTACAATACTCTAGTAAATAGAAGATGTTGGGATTTGAGTTGGATATCATATAGAAATGTTAGATTTAGCATTGGACTAGATAGATATGGGAGCAACTAGAAATGGGTACGGGTACGATAGGAGTGCACAATTAGTTGAGAGGTGAGGAACTCATGTGAGTGTACACACTATCATATACTTTATATTCACTGTTTAATGATATTAAACACTTGCATTTTTAAAATTTATTTTCACATTCGGGCTCTGACCCGTTTGCTTTCAAATCTATTTTTGTAAAAACCTTTTTAGGTGCCCAGCCACAAGGACACCATGCATAGGAGTTTTATTCAGGTGACGTGCTGTAGCTGTTGTGGAAGTTACAGGACCTTGATAGTAGACGCCTCCATTTCTGATCTTGACTCCATTATCAGTTTTTATCATTTGTTGGGCATGTCTCCCATTCCTTTTAGAGACATTTTACTTATTCAGTTATTTCAGACTTTGGGTTGTAACTAATTTTAGTGATGCGGACTTTGTATTTAATTATTTCGGAATTCGGATTGTTGCGAGGAGTTTTCCTCCAGACTCATTATTTAATGGATGGTTATTCTATTGTGACTATATTGTTGGTTATGTTAACTTTTCATAATTCATTTATTGCATGTTAATCGGTTTTTAATTAAAATGGACAACCTGCTTTTTAAATACTAGGTGGTTAGTAATATTAAAATGTTGTTGACAGTGATGCTATGAACTGAACCAATTTGGCATTTTGTATTAATTTCATAAAGGAGTAGTTACCCGGTATTTAATTAGTCGGGGTGTCACGGGTGGTATCAGAGCATCAGGTTCTAGTGTCCTTAGGATCTGTACGGCTTGTTATGTTTCCGCTGAGCTTTCTTTGATATAGAGCCCTATATTTTAGGACTGTTGTATTCTTTTGTGTATGCTTCGCTCTTCAGCTATTTTGAGATAATAACTGCGAACTTATAAGACCTTAATCTCATTTCAGATGCCTCCACGACGTGCGCAGCGAGTTCCTAGGGATGCACAGCCAGAACCATAACCTGCACCAATTCAGGGCATTATGAATGCCGCAGAGGTTGCAGCTATTGTAGCCCAGGCGGTAAATGTCCCCCTAGCTGTTTTACAACAGGCACCACCCCAGGCACCGATAGTTACGCCAGTTCAGGCTCATGCATTCCCGTCTGCGTGGGAACGCGTCCGTGATGCTTTTCAGAAAGCACACCCTCCGGAGTTTGCAGGTAGCTCCGATGTTGTGGTATCCAGTCAGTGTAGGAAGGATATTCAGAGGCACTTAAGGATGTACGAGTGCACGGATGTTCAGAAGCAGATACTGGCTACTTTCAAGCTAGTAGGATCTGCATTGCAGTGGTGGGAGTCCATTACCACCGCAGAGGAGAGGGACACCCTCACTATACAGGAGTTCTGGGTGCGGTTCGACCGCAAATATTTTCCGTCAGCTGTTCACACGGAGATGAGGAGGAAATTAATGAACCTCAAGCAGGAGGGAAGGACCGTAGCCGAGTATGAGGCTGAGTTTACCAATCTCTTGAACATTGTTCCCGATGAGATACCGACTGAGGAGAAGAAAATTCAGAAGTTCACGGATGGATTGACTTGGAGGATCCGTCAACACTTGTTGGGTAATCTCTCGTTGGCCACTTATTCTGATGTGGTTAACGCTGCATTACTTCACTGCCAGGATCATCGCTTCCACATGTCTGAGAGCAAGAGATCAGGGGAGTCCAGCCAACAGGGCAGGACCGGGGGAAATGGTTCTAGCGGGGCACAATCTGCTCAGGGACGGCACATGCAGGGTGACCAGAGTTCCCAATAGGGGGATTCTAAGAGATTCAGATCTGGGGGTTTCAGAAGTGGACAGGGAGGTTTCAGACATGGCCATCAGGGTCAGAACGACCATCAGGGCCAGCAAGGTCAGAATGGTCAACAGCAACAGTTTTAGCAGGGCCAGCAAGGCCAAGGTAGGAATGGTAACGGCCATCAGGGTCGGGGGCAGCAGGGACAGAGAAGGGGAAACTTCTCGGGGAAGTGTTTTGTTTGTGGCAAGACGGGCCACAAACGCCAGGATTGTCCTGACAGGGGCAGGGCCCCACAGCAGCAGCAGCAGGGTGCCCGACACGAGCCACAGAGGCCTATGTTTCCCGCCGCCTTCCCAGCACCACCACAGATGGAAGCACTACCACCCATTCCAGCGGTCCCGATCCAGCAAGGACAACTTCAGTATAGGAGGGTGTATCAGCTCCAGCATGCAGCAGCCCCACAGGATCCACCGGCCATTGAGGGTATATTCTCTATTCAGGGGACTATGGGGCGTATCTTATTTGACACGGGGGCCACACATTGTTTCAATACCATGAGATTTTCACGCACTATTGGGTTATTAGACACCGCCGAGAGCACGGTTACTTATTTAGATTCGCCGTTGAGTAAGGGTTCCGTGATTTCCCTTATTTGTAGAGGTGTGGGTATAGAGATCGGGAGGTTTACTTTACCCGCTGATATGTTAGTGTTAGAGATAACAGAGTACGATGCGATTATTGGTATGGATTGGCTAGTTGTGTACCGAGCCATGATTGACTGTTTCAGTAGGAGTATTATCTTTGTCATTCCCGGGCAGGAGATATTTATAGTGGCGATGCCTCGCCCTGAGGGAGGATCGTCCACTCACTTGTACTATATAGAGGAGGAGACCTCTGAGTGGTGATACCACTTGATGCGATTCCCGTTGTTGGGGAGTTTGCCGATGTGTTTCAGGATATACCTGGACTACCTCCGAGTAGAGAGATAGATTTTGTGATCGACTTGACGCCGGGCACTCGGCCTATTGCCCGCGCACCTTACCGTATGGCTCCAACAGAGATGAAAGAGTTACGGGATCAGATTGAGCAGTTATTGGGTCAGGGGTTTATCCGGAGGAGTACTTCGTCGTGGGGTGCCCCTGTGTTGTTCATAAAGAAGAGGGATGGATCGTTGAGGTTATGTGTAGATTACCGAGAGTTGAATAAGGTCACGATACGGAATAAGTATCCGTTGCCCCGAATCGATGACTTATTCGACCAGCTGAGAGGAGCCTCTTTCTTCTCAAAGATTGATTTGCGATCAGGATACCACCAGTTGCGTATCAGGGAACAGGACGTCTCGAAGACTGCTTTCTTGACGAGATATGGTTCCTACGAGTTTTGGGTTATGCCTTTTGGCTTGACCAACGCTCCAGCCGTGTTTATGAACTTGATGAATAGGGTGTTCGGAGAGTTCCTAGACCAGTTCGTCATTGTCTTTATTGATGACATTCTGGTTTACTCCCAGACAGAAGAGGAGCACGCCGACCATTTGAGACAGATTTTGCAGACGCTACGTCAGAACGAGCTTTATGCAAAGTATGAGAAGTGCGGGTTTTGGCTGAAAGAGGTTCAGTTTTTGGGGCATATCATTTCAGACCGGGGAATATCAGTAGATCCGGGGAAGGTATCCGCGGTGAGGGAGTGGGGACAACCCACAACGCCGACTGAGATCCGTAGTTTCTTGGGCCTAGCAGGATGCTACAGGAGGTTTATTCGTGGTTTCTCGAAAATAGCGGGTCCTTTCACACATCTGACTCGCAAAGGTTTGCCATTCATCTGGAGCGATGTCTGTCAGATGGCATTCGATGAGTTGAAGGACAAGTTGACCTCAGCACCTGTGTTAGCATTGCCGAGACCGGGAGTTGAGTATCTAGTCTACACCGATGCGTTCTTACAAGGACTCAGAGGTGTGTTGCAACAGGAGAGTCAGGCCATAGCTTATGCTTCCCGTAAGCTTAAGCCTCACGAGAAGAATTACCCCACCCATGACTTGGAGTTAGCGGCAGTTGTATTTGCCCTTCGAATTTGGAGACATTACCTCCTGGGGGAGAAGTTTCGATTGTTCACGGATCACAAGTCTCTTCAGTACCTCTTCACGCAGAAGGAGTTGAATATGCGACAAAGACGGTGGCTTGAGTTTGTGAAGGATTATCAGTTTGATATCCAATATCACCCGGGGAAGGCTAACGTGGTAGCAGACGCGTTGAGCCGTAGGCCAGTAAATGAGGTGGCCGCGGTGTGGAAAGCAAAGTGGAAGGAGTTGGGACACCAGGAGGCAGTAGCCCGATCGTTCATGTCTGTAATGACTGTTACACCGCAGATTGTTACGAGAGTGGTAAAGGCCCAAGCAAATGTCTCGTTCTATCAAGAGAAGATAGTTCGATTACTAGCAGAGGGAACCGAGTCCTATACCATTAGCACAGACGGGGGATTACGCTTCAATGGAAGACTAGTCGTTTCGGAAGGGGAAGATTTACGACACGAGGTGATGTAGAATTGCACGGTTCACAGTTCACGGTACACCCTGGTGGGGACAAAATATACCAAGATATGAGACGTCAGTATTGGTGGAGCGAGATGAAGATAGATATTGCCGTGTTTATTTCTAAATGCGCCACTTGTCAGTTGGTGAAGGTGGATCATCAGAGACCGGCAGGACTTCTACAGCCATTAGAGGTACTGACGTGGATATGGGAGAGCATATCCATGGACTTTATCACTGGGTTACCTACGTCACAGAGGGGTCATGACTCCATTTGGGTAATTGTGGACCGGTTGACCAAAGTGGCTCATTTTCTACCCGTAAGGACAGACTTCACTACTGAACAGTATGCCCAGATTTTTATTACGGAAATAGTGAGACTTCATGGTGTGCCTCTAAATATCGTGTCTGACCGAGACAAGATATTTGTTTCACGGTTTTGGGACAGTTTTCAGGAGGCCATGGGCACTGAATTGTGGTTGAGTACGGCTTATCACCTGCAGATCGATGGGCAGATCGAGCGTACAAATCAGATGTTGGAGGACATGTTGCGTATGTGCATCATAGACTTTGGGGGTGGATGAGAACAGTACCTTCCACTGGTGGAGTTTGCTTATAATAACTCCTACCAGTTCACCATTGGCATGGCTCCATTTGAGGCATTGTACGGTAGATCTTGTCGTTCTCCAGCATGTTGGTTAGAGGTAGGGGATAACAAACTCCTTGGGCCGGAAGTGATTCAGGACACATCGGCAAGGATAGAATTGTTACGGAGTCGCATTCGGGTAGCTCAGGATCGGCAAAAGAGCTACGCTGATGCGAAGAGGTTCTTCAGAGAATTCAAAGTGGGGGACCAGGTTTTACTCATAGTATCTCCTATGAAGGGGATTATTCATTTTGGGAAAAAGGGGAAACTGGCACCGAGATATGTGGGGCCATTTCCTGTCATCGAGCGGATTGGGCCAATTGCGTATAAACTTGGGTTACCGGAGCACTTGCATAGGATTCTTGAGGTGTTCCATATTTCCTCGCTAAGGAAATATCTTAGGGATGATTTGGCCCATACTCACATTGCTTTGGAGGACATCGATCTCCAGCCCGATAGTTCCTACGAGGAGGGGCCGATTGCTATTTTGGACCGAAGCGAGCGAAAACTGAGGTCGAAGATAGTACCGTTAGTACGTGTTCAGTGGCGGCATCACAATGCTAAGGAGTCCACATGGGAGCACGAGGATAAGATGCGCGAACGTTATCCAGAGTTGTTTTCACCAGGTACTTTTTAGTTCCGAATTTCGGGACGAAATTCTGTTATTAGGGGGGAAGTATGTAATACCCCGTAATTTTATTTATATTTATTTAAGGGATTAATTAAATTAAATGTGAATTAATTGAGAATTAATCCGGATATAGATACTAACGAGATGTGAGTTGGTATTTGATTATGTTGTGTATATATGGCAATATATGAATATTGGAAATATTAAAATTATCGCGAGATTGAAATACGACAATTTGGGAAATTTAGTTGGGACGCGCGTGTCAGTCGCGTCAGAAATGAAATTATTTGAATTAAAAAGTGAATTTTATTTTTATCAACCGAATGGTCATTTTGAGTGCGCCAACGAGTCCGGAAGGGTCGAAATAGTCAGAAAACACTAGTCGGGGGTTTAGTTTGGATCCCGGGGCATTTTTGGGCCATACCGGCAACTTAAAAGGGTATTTTGGTAATTTTGAAATTTTGGGAATTAAAGCCTACGAATTTTAAGAGTTAATTATACATTATTAGTAACCCACTAAGCCCATTACCAGCATTTGACAAGTTAGAGGGCTACGGGAGTTATAGGAAGAGTTGGAAGAGGTTCCCAAGAGAAAACCCATAACCACCATCTTCAACCTTGGGAGAAAATCTGTAGAGAAAGGAGAGAATCGACCTTCTTCCACCAACATCAAAATCTGAAGAACAATCTAAGGCAAGTGATTTAGTATTTTTAATGCATTGAATATGTCTTCCATGCTTAGTGTAGGAATTATCTTTTATTAAATTTTTTGGAAAAAAACCCATGAAAATTGTTGGAGAAACTTTGAATTTGGGTTAGGATTTGCATATAGTATGATAATGGAATGATCTAATGCTTGAATAGTTACATATGATGATTTAAAAATGGATTTATGATGAGTAATTAGACATAAGAAAATTAGGAGTTCATGTTCATAGGGTTTGGATATATATTTGAAGATTCATAGTAATTCCATGATTTTTGTAAAGATTTAACACCTTAAATATGTTAAGGAATGGTATAGGGTGACTAGAAATGGTTTATATACGTTAAAACATAATTTGGATGGTCTTAGGGTGGATTTGGAGGGGAGAAGAATTGATAAAAACGGAATTGGGATTTTCTGGGCTGAAACTGCCATGTCGTTAGAAGACCTGCCCAGGTCGTTCGAACGACCTCGTTCGAACGAACTTCTAACGAGATGAAAGTATAACTTCTAACGAGTTGGTATTTCGTTCGAAGCCCTTCGTTCGAACGAACTCGTTCGAATGACCTCGTTCGAACGAGACTTCTAACGAGCTGACAGAATGGCCATTTTAGCCTGAATTGATTTCTAGTATCTCGTAGACTTATTTAAATGATGAGATAACCTTCCCTTATTAACTAGTGGGTATAGTTGGGAGATTGGGGTACATTGAGGACTAAAACTTAGAATAAAGTCTTAAACCGGATGTCATTTGTGGATTGGGAAGCGAGTAACTAATCACGAAGTGAGATTAATCGATAAATTAAATACATATGAACCGGGGACATGTGATTTGTATAACACTAAGTGTTGGTATAAGAACAAGAAGTATACCACTAACAAAATATTTTAATATCTAAGATGCGAGAATGCTTGGTATATGTAGTTATATGTGTATGACATACCTACCGTACTTGCTATCATGGGAGGTTGGCGTTCGTTTAGGGCCATCTAATCTTTGTGTGCCTATGGGGGGAATTTAGATTGGTACCTCGAGGACATAGGTCAGAGAAGGGCTTATTGAGAAGTTAATAAGTCTGCTGATCATGGGAGCGTAGGTATGTGCGTGACCCATGTGATGTGAACTATGTTCGCCTCCAATGTTTTGTGACTGTTGTTAATGAAATGTTTCCTGAGAGATTCGGAATACGTGGTCCTCATGTACGTGATGTACCGGTATTTGATAGCAGAGTATGTGAGCACCGCAGCTTAGCCTAGGGGTGCTAGTATTGTATATTTTTTGTGAGAATAATATACTGTGTTTAAAATGAATTATCGTGAACAATTGTGAGTATAAATAATGGCTACGGTTTGTAAAGTGAAAATGTAAGATTTATTATAAATTGTAATGCTAAAGTGGGGAAACTGTGTAATAAGGTACAATACTCTAGTAAATAGAAGATGTTGGGATTTGAGTTGGATATCATATAGAAATGTTAGATTTAGCATTGGACTAGATAGATATGGGAGCAACTAGAAATGGGTACGGGTACGATAGGAGTGCACAATTAGTTGAGAGGTGAGGAACTCATGTGAGTGCACACACTATCATGTACTTTATATTCACTGTTTAATGATATTAAACACTTGTATTTTTAAAATTTATTTTCACATTCGGGATCTGACCCGTTTGCTTTCAAATCTATTTTTGTAAAAACCTTTTTAGGTGCCCAGCCACAAGGACACCATGCATAGGAGTTTTATTCAGGTGACGTGCTGTAACTGCTGTGGAAGTTGCAGGACCTTGACAGTAGACGCCTCCATTTCTGATCTTGACTCCATTATCAATTTTTATCATTTGTTGGGCATGTCGCCCATTCCTTTTAGAGACATTTTACTTATTCAGTTATTTCAGACTTTGGGTTGTAACTAATTTTAGTGATGCGGACTTTGTATTTAATTATTTCGGAATTCGAATTGTTGTGAGGAGTTTTCCTCCAGACTCATTATTTAATGGATGGTTATTATATTGTGACTATATTGTTGGTTATGTTAATTTTTCATAATTCATTTATTGCATGTTAATCGGTTTTTAATTAAAATGGACAACCTACTTTTTAAATACTAGGTGGTTAGTAATATTAAAATGTTTTCGACAGTGATGCTATGAACTGAACCAACTTGGCATTTTGTATTAATTTCATAAAGGAGTAGTTACCCGGTATTTAATTAGTCGGGGTGTCACAGTTTTTTCTAAGTCTACAAGGTGGTGCTCCTTCTTCCTATTTTTCAAAAGCATGTCATCTGTGTACGCCTACGTTCTATCACCCAACTACTTCTTGAACATTTTCATCACTAATATCTGGTAAGTTTCTTAGGCATTCTTCAATCCTAACGGCGTCACCCTGTGGCAATGTAGCCCCAGTGTGGTGATTAAGGAATTCTTTTCCTAGTCGGGGGTGAACAATAAGATTTCATGGTAGCTTGAGTAGGCATCGACAAAGCTCAAACATTCATGGTTAGCGGTGGATATGACCAACTATTCTATCTTGGGTAAAGGAAAACTATTTTTCGGGCACGCACGATTCAGATCAATGAAGTCTACACAAACTTTCCACTTCCTATTGTTTTTCTTCATGACCACTAGGTTTGACAACCACTTCGGGAATTAAACTACCTTTATAAACTGTGCTTCTAGAAGTTTCCCCACTTTCTCCTCAACTACTTTGGCCTTCTCGAGTGTGGTTCGTCCTGCCTCGTGAGTCAATGATGGATGTAACGAATCCGTGTGGATCTTGCAACACATTACTTATGGATCTATTCTTGGCATATCATATGGTAGCCAAGCAAAAAATGTTCTGGTTGATTTTTAAAAAAATAACTAATTATTCCTTATCTTCTCAGTAATGCCGATCAAGAACTTCTTCTCGGACTGATTGTCATCAAATTCTACCTACTAAAAAAGTTCCATAGCTAGATCAATAAGGGAAACCCTAGTTTCCTCAACACCAGGTCTCCTATACTTTAGTTGTTACTTGTAGGGTACGGAGCCCTCCTATAGCTCCATAACTTTATCCTTCCTTTTATCTTACTTTGGTCGGATGGCAACTATGAAATATTTTTGGGCCAAGGCTTAGTTCCCCCGGATCTCTATGACTCCCTTCTCAGTGATGCACTTTACCTTCTAGTGGTAAGTAGATGACATAATCCTCATGGCATGTAATCATGCTCTACCGTGTATAACATTATATGGGGAATATATATCTACCACGAGGAACTTAATAAGCTTAGAGATCTTTCCTGTTCGTATGGGGATAACAACCTTCCCTAGGGGGAAAATCATCCTTCTTGCAAAGTCAACTAAAGGCACAATAGCTTTTTGCAGGTCTTTTATGCGCAAGTTCAACTACTTGAACATTCCGAGATACATTTCTCTGTAGAGCTCCCCTGATCCACTAATAGCTTGTCTATATCCCAGTTGGCAACCCTAAGAGTGATTATGAGAACGTCATGAGGGGAGTCCTTACTCTGACCAGGTTATCGTTGGTGAAAATAATGTGCTTTGAATAATTAACATCTTTAGGTTGATGACATTTTCTCGCGATGGGTTTGAACGAGTTAATTTGAAAGGCTTTCATAACCGTTATGAGTTTCTTGACTTTCATCTTAAGGGCATTTCCCTTGATCTGGTTGGGATTTGAGGCCCTATGAATCACTGCAAATTCATGACCCATACATTCATCCAAGACATTATCTGGTCTTGGTCCCCTATGGATTACTGTAAACCCGTGTCCCATGTCATTCTTTAGGATATTTTTGGTCTCTAGTTACGCATAAGCAGTAATGTACCTTCCTTCTTCTCTACAAAATCGATTAGATGCCCATTATGAACCAGTTCCTCGAGGTGGGACTTGAGAGGCTTGCAATTTTCAATCTTATGACCATGATCCTTATGATATGCACACATCAATGCATGGTTTATCTTCTTAGGGGCGCTAAACATCTTCTTGGCCCACTCGAAGTATTTCTTACCTCTGATCTTGTAAAAGATCTTGTAGATTAGTTCGTAGAAAATCATGTTAGTGGCTTTGAGTACTTTCTGTTATCCTTGTTCTCGACTCCTTTATGCTTTACATTTGTCTTCTTCCCTAATTTGTAACCCCCCGACCCGAATTTATGGGTTACCCGTGAGTCAAACCGACCCGAATCGAGTCGCTAGGTGTGAAGTGCAATGAAATAACCTAAATAATATTGCTAGCTCAGTTTTATTTCAATTATCATTTTACTTGGTAGCATGAGATTCCGGTTTCAAGGTAAACTACGTGAAGGATCAAGGGGAGCACCCCGAATTCCAAGTAAACAGAGCTACTAACGTAATACAGATAAAATATACTTACCTATAAAACGCCCTCAAAATACGAAACCGCTCTTAACCTGCCGTAACAAAGAGGGGATGTGAGCCTATGCCCAATGGGATTTATACAACAGTGTAGAAACGAACGGTAGAAAGGAATACTCACATGCTACAACCACATGCATGCGAAAATATGTATATATCTACATATATATACCTTTGAAAAATACATATACCAATGCATTAATCAATTTATTTCCAAAAACCTCATTTCCCAGATTAATCGACCTTAATATTATTAAAGGTTTTCTTTGTTCATATTTGACATTTCCAACTTTATTCAACACACCCGGTTCAACACTTGAAACCTTTACACTTAATTTAGCAACACCATTACTTTATCATAATTTATCCTTTTATTCATTTAAGTATCCTTTAGTATTTTCTTTGAAAACCACCATTTCAACACACGCATTTACGAGCTAGCAAATACTTATTTAATCTTTAAAAATCCTTTTACGACACACTCTAGTGTTAGATATGGGTTTCACCATTTAGGTCGTTTAGCCACCCATTTATCCACCTTATTTACCATTTTTCCTTAACTTATGGACATTATTAGATTTAAGCTTTAGCTTGTCCATTTAGCCTTTGCCGACACATCTATTTCGTTCATTCAAGTCAGGTTGTATTTGCACATTTACCTCACAACATATTCATTGATTTTTGTTCCACATTTTCTTTATCATTTCTCAAAATATTCCTATACCGCATACTTCCACGGGCTCCACACCGCCGACTATGTACACTATATGCTCTGTCCAGTGGTTTAGGGATTTTCACCCAAGGGCTCCGGGCCCTTTTTTTTTTATCCCGGTGTCATCCGAGTTCCTCTCATGTGTTTTAACATTTTTACAAAATGTTCACATTATTACATTTCCTTACTTTTACCCCGCCGAAGCCAACACCTGGACTTAACCGTTCGTTTTTCCATTAACACTTGGAAAATTTGTTTATATTCTTCTTTAAGTCCTTTATCCACACGCAGGCGTGCTTTATACTAAATTCATTCACGCTTAGGACTTAACTCATTTACACATACATTGGTGTAAAGACATTCCTTAACATTTTTATTCCATAAAAATGTTCCACTTTAAGTAAATTACCAATTTACCCTTTATTTGCCAAACTTGCAATTTAATACTTTAACAAGTGTTATTTTTCTCAAAATGGTTGATAAGTTTCCAACTTAACCTTTAAAAACTTTAGCCATTTTAAGACTTGTTTAATATCACGCTTGTCACTTTAACACCTCTAACACATAAAATAACACCCTTTACATTTTAAGCTCCCAAATTTTCGTTTTGCGAGGAACCTAAAAACGTTTATTTCATAAATATTTTGACAACATTAACATCATTCCACACATTTTATTTCATAAAATGTCCAATATTTCTTTTTGCTAGAAATACACCAAAATATCATTTCTTGCATTTTTGTTCCATAAAATGCCCACTTTCAGTGTTACTAGAAAAATATACACAAACAATATTTTCTTATACTTTTATTTCCATAAAAATGTCCATTTTCAGTTTTATTAGAAAATATACACAAATAATATTTTATGCACATTTTTAATACCATAAAAATGTTCATTTTCAGTTTTACTGGAAAATACACACAAACAATATTTTCCTACATTTTTATTACCGTAAAAATATATATTATCAGATTTATTAGCAACCACACTAACATATTATTTCTTTATATTTTTATTCCAAAAAAAATTCTATTTCGAATTTATTAGGAAACCCAATATTATTTCATGATAAACCTACTCTTAATATTTAACAATCACAAGACTACAGTATACACAAAGAGGCCAAATATAAAGAGTAGTTATCCCACCTGAAAGCTCTACAAGGATGGTGGTGGTGGTAATGAAGATGGGTGACTCCCTCACCTCCAAAGATGGCTCTAAAGGGAGTCACAAAATGCCTCACCAAATAGCCCTCCATGGAAGCTCCAACAAACTCCAAGAAAAGCCCCATTAGAACCCTCTTCAAAACCTGCAATTATATATATACACAACGTCTTTCCAGAATACCCATCTTCTCAAATACCCAACAAACCCAATCAAACAGCATCTATGTATTTCGTGGCCGAATTTAATCTCAGTAAGTGAGTATTGATAACTTGGTGGAGGTGGGGTTATTATACAGAATGAATCGTGGTGGAAGCAAATAAGGGACAAGGAAGATAATAAGGGTCGTGGCAGTGGGGGTTTACAACCCCATGCCCCTTTTCTTAAAAAACCACTGAACGATAACATTATAATCAATAATATATACCTGATAAATCCCATCTCAGTCGTCCCGTCCCAATTTCTTGGCTCAAGGTATGATCGAAGGGCCCAAATTGACACGTTTGTGGCATTGTTGATTTCTTTGCAGACTTTTATGTGACACTCCGCCTAATGAAATACCGGGCGATCACTCCTGTACCAAATTAAAATCGGAGTCGCATATGGTTCATTCTTAGCATCACTATCGAAAACCAAATTATTTACTAATAACCTATTAGGCTGGCATCAAAATTTTAATTAACTAATCTTTTTAAACAAACTAACAAAGTAAAACCATGACACATTTTATATATAAGGATGAAAATGAAAAAAATAACCGAACACTCGGTTTAACAATAATACAACCTAAACGAATTCCGCAATAAAAGCGGTAAAAGAATAAATAACTGCAATTGGGATTTTGACCTGAGTATTTATACAGTAGCTCCTATATAGATTACAAGGATAGAAATGTGTATAGAAAACCTGCATGTATCCACAACTTCTGCAGCAGACGTCTGACTCGAAAGGATCATCATCCAGGCGTCCCTATGTATATATATAGCAAGAGAGGAAAATATAGAAACGGGTCAGAGCCCGAGTTGTGAATATATTTTGCAAGTGCATAAATGCTTTATTTAAGAAAATATGTTTTACCTCATATTTAAATTGGTATTGCACTCTCATGAGATACCCCTTACCTCTCTTCTAATAGTGCACTCCTAGTGTATCCCTCTAAACATCCTAGCCAAGCTACTCCGCCTAACCAAACCGTCACCCCCAAACCCTAAAGGTCCTAAGAAAACTAGGTACTAAGGGCTAAACTTCTCTCCATTCCCAACACTGTGCTAAATTCGTGCGTGGGGCGTCTCGCGAAGCGAAATCCAAAAAAGGAACCCCCCGATACACTACTACTTGGCAGTGTCGTTCGTTGAGATCCATTAAGCCCTCGATCCACCATGTATATATATATATATATAATTTATCTGAGTACTAAGGGCTAACTTCTACCCAGTTTCCACACTGTGCCATGTTCGTGCGTGGGGTGTCTCACGAAACAAAATCCAAATAAGGAACCCCCCGATACACTACTACTTGGCAGTGTCGATCGTCGAGATCCATTAGTTCCTCAGTACAAAATGTATATAGGTATACTCATATAATTATATACATTACCACACTCACTTTCATATGTATATCACTATATATGTCCGGATATAATCTCCCGGAATGAGAATAAATCCTTTTTCATTTTATCTCTTTACTCTAATAGAGATATATAATATCTTGTTCTCATGCACAAGTAGTATACCATACACGCCAGTATAATAACCATCCCAATGCGATATAACTTGAGGATGCGGTCTCTATGCTATCATCTACCAGGGAATCGCTCATGTATCATCCTAGGTACCAACAGTCGGAATCTCACACCGCCTTAGTAAAAGCAAAATCACAACATATGAGAAGCAGTCATAGTTCCTCCCCGAAAGTGAGACGAAACATACGCACCCCATCTCACCCCTAATAAAAAATCACACAATATAAAATGGACTCTATGACCTGGGGACTGTACGCTCCCTGCTCCTCAAGCCAGGGGCCTCACCCACATCGCGCAACTTCCCATGATAGCATAGAAGGGGTATGCTTCACATAAATATATATACCATTCACACATAGATATATATACATATTCGTATCATATTATATATATACTTTAATCACATCGTATATACATATTCCACATTGTTCCTCAAATATATATAAATGGCCATAATTGCCAATCACACGTAACGATGACCATTAATCCTAAAAATTCTCACAATTAATAATATTCAAGCATTCGCACACTCACGATACTAAACCCAAAAGTATTCCCTCACTCGATAAATAATCTGTACCTTATTTTCACATAAGGATTTATATAATTTCTCCAACTATACCAATTCATCCTAGTAGTCTCATAGGATTTACTCAACCATAATCAATATAATTACGTTTTCTATACGCACAATTATATCTGCCTAAATGCCCACTGAAATTATCCCAAGAAATATTCGTCACAAAACACCCTTAATTTAGATGAGTCGTGGATATAATTTCCCACGAACGCAAGGACTACAGTTCGCTCAAATACTAATTTATAGGTCCCCACTCTACTTTGGGAACCCTATACATCTAATTCCTCGATTTAATTTATTTTTCTCAAAAATATGATATTTGTGTCGCCAAATATTACCCCTTCCTAGCCCCCATAGATTTCCTCAAATGGCTAGGAATAAGTCCCCTTAGTTGGGTATTTAATTCCTTAATTAAACAAGCTAAAATCATATGTTTGGGATTTTATCCCATTTAAACATCACAAGCCGAAATTGCTAAAATTTCTGCATGATCGATCGATCGACACTTGGCCGTCGATCGATCGATCAAGCCGGGCAGCTTCTTCTCCGGCCCCTGTTTCGGCCATGAACAAACCTCCAAGCTTGTTTCCTATTATCCCACCAACATATAACCACACCCAACTATATATACCCAAGGAAAATAGGTTCTAATCATCCTAGAACCAAGAATCAACAACTAAATTTAATTGATTTCTAAGTTTCTCCAATTTGATATTTTTCGGGGTTTACCCGTTAAACTTCCGAAAAACCCATTTGATTCACGAAAACCCAAATCCCAAAATCATATAATTTGTTATTACCAATTATGATATGATATTTATGCTCAAAATAAATAAAGCAAGTAAACACTTGCCTAGAGGATAAAATTCGACGACCTCGAGTCGAATCCCGCGGAGTTTGGCCCGGAAATCCTTTTCCTCTCCTCTTTTCTCCTCTTCCTTTCTTATCTTCTTCGTTTCTCTCTTTTTATTTCTTTCTCCCACTCTCTCGTATCTTATAGGGCAAGAAAAGAGGGTTTATCCCTATCAAATCCAAAAATGACTCGTTTACTCAATTACGAGTCCCTACTGGTCCCAAAAATTCTCGAAACTCAATTTTTACCCCCGGATACTCTATTCTGACTATATCGGCCATTTCGAGACTCACCGCGCAATTGGAATCTCCATCCGAGGCACTTGACCACAAATCACTAATTTAACCCAACACACTTAATGCGGGATTTCCCATTAAAATATTATCCTCTATCGCTTTACCCAGCTGCGATATATAATTGAAATACTCCAACTTGTTTACTTACTCCCAAAAGTAAATATAACACCCATCTAAAATCATTTAATCCTTGAAAACCTTAAAAATTACTATTCATGATAATTTCTTAAATTCCCAAATTGCACTTAACTATTAAAATTAATTTTCATTAAAAGTGCGGGGTTTTAAATTTTAATCCTCACGTTATTTCCTTTTATTCTAATAGTAGCTTCCACCAGCTATTAGCACCAATAGAAAACGAAGATGTCAGGCCAAGGATGACATCAAAATGGATCGATAACTCAAGTGTGATAGCAGAAATGTGTGTCAAAATTCGTACACGTCGTTCGAGCGATGAGTTGTGTCGCTTAAGCGACGGTGAGTGTCATTTGAGTGACGGTGAGGGTTGTTTGAGCGACAAATGCTGCTTTGTCAACACGTCTGCTACTTTCAATGTTTGGCCATCAGTTTCCTTATTTTCTCCACGTGTTCTTTTATTATATATATGTTCCATTTAGTTCATGCGTGGGTTAGTAAGTTGACGAGAGAGAGAGAGAGAGAGACCTGAATAAAAAATCTTATTTCTTTGTAAACCATTTTCCATAAATTTACACATTTCCCCCATTACCTCTAAAGTCTTAGAAAATCAGACATATATAGCTTAATTAATTTACACCCACAATCCCCTCAACTCAAGTTATTCCTTCTTCAATCTTTTCACTTATGCCCCAGTAGTTTCTAACTTTTAGGAAAGGCATATATATACTCAATTTAAATCAAATCACAATTCGTTCCTCCCCAAATGAAGTAATTACATAATTTAATTTTATCCCCGGGGGGGGGGGGGGTATTACAAACTTCCTTCCTTAGGGAATTTTGTCCCCAAAATTCTTAGCTTACTACAATTTATAATCCAGTCACCAATAACTGTTTCAAGTTCTAGGCATCCTCAACATTAGGGTCAAAACCCCAGGGTTTCAGTTTCATCAACCATCATTGCTATTATAATCACGATAACCTCAAGGCCTTATTGAAAATCTTAAGCATAATTAACATGTTTATCGGGAGAATCCTCGAGATGATCGATATCCACCAAGTATTGTACTACTTTAATGAACTCATCATTAAGGTTCATTTTATGTTAGGATTTGAGACCTATGTTTCCTTAAACAGATCTTGGGTCACGCTAATTATAGGATGATACAACCTTAACACTTATGATTATACACGCTAATGATTGTTAAGTCAGTCACTTATCACAGAGGTCTACCCAATCGTTATCTCCTATGAGGTCCTCCTGTTAGCCCACAGTCATCCTAGATATCACAACACAAATATGTACCAGTGATCACATCCTCAATTCGTACAATTCCGAACCAAGTGCAACACTTCCATCTAATGTCTTATCAAATTCTAATATTCATAATACTCTCAGGACACATGACTAAGTCTTAACTAGTTATACCGAATAACTAACAAGAATATTAACTTAAGCAATCAAGGAGTCATATGCAACCCTCTCGCAAGAACGCGAGACCACGCGCACACACAAACTGTGTAGAATAAAGGCGCATGCAAAGAAAGCGTGCTCTCATATCGTGATGCATCATCCACAACTGGCCTAACCCGCATCACTACCGAGCTGATGTACCGCTACTCCTGAATCAAACTGATCAATAATTTCCCATTATCGGGATCAAAGAGGGCACAAGAATGCTACAAATCAGGTGACAACCACACCAAAAGAAACCAATCAGGTTTTGGCAATTAATCGACTCACACAAAGTGCTAACCCGCAACGTACACTTGAGGTTCCTAATTTTTATCGATGCCTGTCAAGCACCCTAGCCTTACTACGTAGCGTCGCATGGCCTCTCAGCTCTGACAAGTTCTAACCATGAATGATCCATCCATACTGGATGGATAAAATTCAAAACCAAGTTCTTCAGGATGTTAAAATTCTAGGCTTCCCTCCTTAGGACTAATGCCATATTCCTATCATTGGTAAGCACAACCAACTGAACCAAATGAATTTACATTCCTTCGATAATTATTGTTAGTCACTGGTCCATCACACCTCGGCCTTCATAATATTTACTTGCGATAGTTATCATCAGTTTCTGAGATCACTCTCATCTAGAGACATCACGTTCATTAGGCTTTAAACATTTAACTGATGTACCATTACTACCACCCTTAACACCGTCTGCATGATACCAAATCACAATCATTCTAATGGCATCTCGACTTTCGAGCATCACTCATGCCTAATTATTTACCCTCAACAGAGTAATTACTACCCGTACAGGTAGCACACGTAGGTGCTATAATGAAGCCTAACACTTCGTCCCGGGTGCTATTACTAAAAACCATAACGATCATCATTGTATTCTAAGACTCCTAGGCACACCACCTTGCATTTCTCAACCCATATTCGTAATTATCCTCGAAGGTCACATAGTGACACATGCCTATAAACAAAATCCGTAGCACTAACTCCAAGGCACCATCACAAATCAACATGATCTAATCATACTATAGTCACCAATAGCCCAATATCACTTATGTAAACCTCGTTATAGCAATGAATCCCAATGTCTCATGGGCGACAAATATTAAAGTTAATTACTTCTCTAAATAACTTACACATCTATTACAAGAACCCACAAGTCATACCATGACCTATGCTACAGAAGCTCGAATTTGTCACTTTGAAATGTACATAACTACATAACCTCAAAGCAAAATTGAATCCCAAATGCAATACACGATGCCCACTATTACTAAGGAATGTGTACCACTCGTATTAATCAATTTTCTCGATAAACCTTAGTATATATTTCAAGTAATTTTTAATACAGATTCACGCGACTAACCAGGTTACTAATTCGAAATCAACCTCACTAGACCACATCTTTTGAACCCCCATTAATGTTCGCATGTCACGACTAAATTGCCTAATTTTGTAAGCATCATACCATGTGTTGACCTACTAATTATCACAACTATATATTTGGTAGGATACGGGACGTTGAGCATCGCCTATGAATACTAAGGCCCATGCTCACAAATGTCACAAGGGTCCTATTTCTCGATATCAAACTAAAATCATCAAATTCTAAATTAATATCATACAGGTGTTGGTAGGAAATATGACGTCAGGTATTACCCAAGAGGAGGCCCACCCTAACGCCATCGCAAGTGGTTTGGTCATATTCTACAACATCACAACTTATTCACGTAATCCTAAGTCATCATGATTACCTAGATTCACCCCTAGATTACTTCAATCATTAAATATCTAAACCCATATTATATCCAAGGTACGTAAGTCAAGATGAACTAAACCCAAGCCCTCAATGAAGGGTCCTAGTAATTCCTCACCATGGAGCCACACTTATAAACACATTTCTCATTTATTAATTTCAAGCTTTCCATCTAAGTTTTGGATAATATTTCGCTACGTTACCACTACTACGAAGACCTTTAGTAGGATACGAGACACTACGTATACTCATACCTCCTTAGGTATAAGCCACTAGTGGCACTAAGGATCCTATTCATCAAATGTTGCATTACTATTTAAATCACCACTCCGAAGAGTTGCCCAAGGTTCACTCCCTTGTCACTCACGTGACCCTTTGCCATAATTGGCCAATAATTCTAATCATGGCTCATATGGTACATTCATTTTCCAACGGCCACTAACGCAATCACTCACAAGGATAGCATTATATCGACTAAGAGTCGCTTATCCTCTAGCATTGATCCATACAATTTACATGTCCATTGTATTACTCATCAATCACGGTATTACCCCAAGGATCAAATTTGCCTAACTATAACATCGATGTTGACCTCTCATATGTCACACCCAAGGCTATATATGATTTAAAAATCATGATTTCCCCTTTACATAATTATGACACTCTATCAATCAGTCTTTACCATTGTTTATTCACAATTTGGTGCCACATGCCCAACGAGCGATATTTTTATAAAATGCCCACTTTCAGTTTTACTAGAAAAATATACACAAACAATATTTTCCTACATTTTTATTTCCATAAAAATGTCCATTCTCAGTTTTATTAGAAACTCTACACAAATAATATTTTCTACACAATTTTATTACCATAAAAATGTTCATTTTCAGTTTTATTGGAAAATACACAAACAATATTTTCCTAAATTTTGATTACCGTAAAAATGTATATTATCAAAATTATTAGCAACCACACTAACATATTATTTCTTTACATTTTTATTCCATAAAAATGTCTATTTCAAATTTATTAGGAAACCTAATATTATTTCATAATAAACCTACTCTTAATATTTAACAATCACAAGACTACAGTATATACAAAGAGTCCAAATATAAAGAGTAGATTATCCCACCTGAAAGCTTTACAAGTATGGTGGTGGTGGTAATAAAGATGGGTGAATCCCCCACCTCCAAAGATGGCCCTAAAGGGAGTCACAAAATGCCTCACCAAACAGCCCTTCGGGGAAGCTCCAACAAACTCCAAGAAAATCCCCATTAGAACCCTCTTCAAAACCTCCAACTATATATATATATATATATATATATATATATATATATATATATATATATATACACAGCTTCTTTCCAGAATATCCATCTTCTCAAATACCCAACAAACCCAATCAAACAACATCTATGTATTTCGTGGCCGGTTGAATTTAATTTCAGTAAGGGAGTATAGATAACTTGGTGGAAGTGGGATTATTATACAGAATGAATCATGGTGGAAGCAAACAAGGGAGAGGGAAGATAATAAGGGTCTTGGCAGTGGGGGTCTGCAACCCCGCGACCCTTTTTCTTATAAAACCACTGAATCGTGACACTATAATCAATAATACACACCTGATCATCCCGTCCCAATTGCTTGGATCGAGGTATGATCGAAGGTCCCAAATTGACACGTTTGTGGAAGTGTTGGTTTCTTTGAAGACTTTCAATCCTCAGGTTATTTCCTTTTATTCTAATAGTAGCTTCCACCAGCTATTATCACCAATAGAAATAGAAGATGTCAATCCCAAGACTGACATCGAAAATGGATCAACGGCTCAAGTGTGACAGTAGCAAGGTGCGTCAGAATTCATACACGTCATTCGAGTGTGTCGCTTGAGCGACGGTGAGGGTCGTTTGCGCGACAGAACCTACTTTGTCAACACGCCTGCTACTTTCAATGTTTGGCCATCAGTTTCCTTATTTTCTCCACGTGTTCTTTTATTAAATAGATGTTCCCTTTGGTTCATGCGTGGGACAGTAAGTTGACGAGAGAAAGAGAGAGACTTGAATAAAAAATCTTCTTTCTTTATAAACCAGTCTCCATGCATGTACACTTTTGCCCTGTGACACCTCGCCTAATTAACCCCGGGTGACCACTACTAAATTAAATTAGAACAGGTTTCTCAGTTGGTTCATTCTTAGCATGACTGTCGCCTTTTTAATTACTACCCACCTAAGTGAGAAAATTAGACTGGTACCAAATTTTAAATTTTCATTAATTTAATGAAATACTCATGCGGAAACAAAATAATTTAAACAATCACAATTAATTGAAATAAACCATTCACATCTAAATAAACTAACCGAATAAACCCTAGGCTCAAATCCAATAAAAGTAAAGATAGATAATGATAAATCTCAACAAGTCTGACATAAATACTAAATAAAGCTGTGAGCGACATGCTTGAGTAACTAATAGGAAATTTCTATACTAGAAATGAAAATAATGAGGCGTCTATCAAACTCCCGCAACATCCACATATGATGTAGCAACGAATCCCTAGAATGAGGCAAGTCTAGCTTCCCTGTGGCTGGACACCTAAAAGGTTTTTAAAAATATTTATACTAAGGGTTAGAACCCAAAATATTTGAAAAATATTTAGCATATGATTAACTTGCAGTAATAAATATGTATGCATGCTCTTCATATTTTAGTTAGTGTCGCACTCACTTGAGGACATCCTCACCCCTCCTCTAATGTGCACGACTAAAGCCTTAATTAATTCCCCTAGTTATTTATCCCATAACTAGATAACCGATATAACCCCTTGCAACCACCCTACTCTAACTGAGTTTGCAATAATTATGATTTCTAAGTTATTATCAACATTAACTTAATTAATCATTCCCTCTTTTAAATTCATATAACTTTCACACCCGTTATACATATAATACAATTCACGGCCTATATTAATTTACCCGTATATAATTATTTATCTCATTATATACGTATAACCACATTACAACATTCACACATATGTTGGAATGATAAATAATAAATAATAATAACCACGCTCCCGAGTAATAACACACCGAATGTATATTCTCTAAAGTGTTATCCCACTAGGTGTATTCACATAACCTAGTTACCCCAAGTCAGAATCGTTCACTAACTTGGTTAATAACATAAATATTGGAGGTGGTCATATTCCTTCCCTAAAAGTGAGATGCCCCTCACCCATATAATGGATGATATGACCTGGGGATATACTCCCCCTACTCCTCAAGCTAGGGGATTCACCTTCTACCCGCAACCTCCCTTGATAGCACTAGAGTATATATTATAATAATATCGAGCCACTGATATTAATGCACACACCATATATATATACTATCGCACACCGTATATATATAATTAAAACAATCTCGACTTTACCGTGTACTAAGCCTGTAACACTAGCCTATACGTCATAACTTGAGTTTATGGTCCAACTCTGATTATTAATTAATTTGCACATTAATTAATTTAATTACTTTGGTATCACTCAGCCACTATACCCGGACTCGCCCACTTGGTCCGAAATTTAATATTTTGGAATATATTTCTCCAAAATTAACCACAATGTGTCACCTATAAATTCCCTCAAAATCCCAATTACTTTCCCTCATAATTGTTAAGAATTTATGTCCTGTATTTATATCTCACTAAATAAGGTGTGGGAAAAGAATTTTAAGTAAATTTCCCTTATATACTAAAACTGGACGACCTGCCAAAAATCCTCGACCATCGATCGATCGATCCCAGCCATCGATCGATCGTTCGAACAAGTCTTCGTTTTCTCCGAAAGACTGTTTCTGCCATGGACGAAAACCTTAAATTTCCAACTCCTTCTACAGTCTAACCCAAGTCTTATCATCAATATAATACACCAAAAACATCATAAGGAACCTCCATAAAATCCCCAAACCCCGTTTAATTTCCGCTCTCTTCCTATTTTCTGAATTGGGGAAAAACCCGTGTTATTCGTTAATTAGTCTCAACACCAAATTACTATCTCAAATTCGTTCATAATTCGTCTGGGTTTTCACATCTGACTAGTACATATCAATCTCAGATTATATCATGAATCTCTACAATAATTTCTAATCAGAAGATTTATTTATAAAAACTCCATTTTTGTACCCTCTTTACCCCAAAAGCGAATTTTGAGTCCCACTTCACACAAATATGAATTGTAATACAAATAAATGATACAGCAAGTTAACCACTTGCCTTATGATTTCGTAGGGTCTGATCCGAAGTTATGATTCTCAAGGTTGATGATGAAATCCCCTTTGGTTCTTGCCTTTGTCTCCCAAATTGATTCCCAGTTCCTTTAACTGCTCCCTAGGGTACTCTTTCCAACTTTGGATTTTCCACAGTGTGATCTGTCGTTCCCCTTTTTCCTTTAATTAAGTAATTAGGCTTAATCCCATTTTTATCCGAATGGGCCAAGCCCAAGTGACCCAAATACCCCCGTGTGGGCCCGACTATGCCTAAAAATGTCCCGAGACCTATTTACTACCCCCAGGTACTCTATTCCTACTATCTTGCCCCTTTCGAACTCAACCGTGCACTCAAAATTTGCATCTGAATAAGTTTATAAAATTTCTTATCTCCCACCTAACTTAGTCTGAAACCGACTCCCGGTTGCGTCTTTAATACTCTTAAGACGTAATTAAATATTACTATTGTATTTACCTTGTAAATTAATTTCCCATAAATATTAACCAATTATTCTCCCGATTAATATTTATATAACAATTCCATAATTAATTCCATGAAATTACGACACACTAGTAATTTAAATTTTTCCCGAATTAATTAACTATTAAATGCATAAAATTACGGGGTGTTACATACTCCCGCCATTACTTCTAAAGACTTAAAAAATCATACATATATAGCCTAATTAATTTACACCCACAATCCCCTCAACTCAAGTTATTCCTTCTTCAATCTTTTCATTTATGCCCCACTGGTTTCTAACTTTTAGGAAAGGCATATATATACTTAATTTAAATCAAATCACAATTCGTTCTTCCTCAAATGAAGTAATTACACAATTTAATTTTATCCCCGGGGTGGGGTATTACATAATTTCTTGTCCATCCCCTCATTGTTTTTATTCTTGGTTTGTTTTTGTCGATCTCCTTCCAGAATAACTTCGATAACTATATCTTTAACCTTGGCATACTTCTCGATCCTCGCCATAAGGTCACCGATGGTAATGGCCCCTCTCTTGGTGATGAACTAGTAAAGCATGGAGCTTCTCGGTATGTCGATCTTAAAAGATTCCACCACAACATGCTCAATACAATTCTCCAACTCATTATACACCTCCTAATACCTTATAGCGTATTTGTGGAGTGTTTGTAAGGACATTTTTGTCCAACATACTTGTATATGTCATTAGCCGTAACACCGTTGCAAAGATTCAAAGTCCATTCATCATCAACGGAATCCGAAGATCAAAAGAAAGGAAGAATTCAGAAATCCAGACAGACGGACCGGTCCGCCTAATATTAAAACGAACCGATCCGCCTAGCCGGACCGATCCGCTGAGACCCGGACCGATCCGACTTGCACTTCTAAGTCCAGAGAGCACCAAACCGAATGCGAATCGAATCATCTTCAAATTAAAAGAACCGGTCCGCTATCGGACCGATCCGCCTAAGGCCCGGACCGGTCCGCCCTGGATAGAATTTGCCAGATCGTGATGCAGATTTTTTAGGGTTTTGATTCCTTATTTAAACCACGATCCGAGGGTGGTTTCGATAAGACTTTCCCACGATTTTCAGAGTATATCAACCCTAAAGTCTTCACCTATTGAGTCCTATGATTCTAGGTTTTTAGATTCACACATCTTCCATATCCTTGTGAATCAAATTTGGTAACCCAAGAACACCATTGATGTTGTTCAAACCCTTGTGAAGTGGACCGCTTCTTCCTCTTCATTGCAGCCCTACTGGACAGGGATAGTTCCAGCCGCCAACCCTACTGGGAAGGGATATTCCAGCCGCGACTACAGAATCCGATACCCGAGGGTAATTCTTAGTCAACCTGTATTTCATTGTAATCCGATTGTAAACCGTCTTTTACAAATTATAGCGATATACAAATGGTTTTGCCCCTGTGGGGGATTTTTCCTTAAACTTTGTGTGTTGAATATCTTGTGCATGATTTCATATTGTTTCAATCACACCTAGTTGCATGCTTAGGGTTAATTTGGGTTAAAAAGGTGTTTATTATATTATTTCTTAATTGAACGCAAGCGCCAACTCTTTCAAATTGGTATCAGAGCAGGTTACGCCAATCTATCGCGTATTCCTTACTTCCGCAAAATTTTTCTAAAGATATCAATTTTTTTGAAATAAATTGATTTTTGAAAAGAGCGTGTTCAAATGGAGAAATCATATTATAAAATGCCTATTTTTGACGGGACCAATTATGCTTATTGGAAAGCCCGTATGAGGTCGGCTTTAAAAGCCATGATGAACGTGTCTGGATTTTGGTTGAACGAGGGTGGACTCCTCCCACCGTGACTGTTGATAATGTGACCAATTTGAAACCTGACGTTACTTGGACTGATGAAGAATTTAAATGGTCTTCTTTTAATTCTAAGGGTCTAAGTGCTATCTCTGGGTCTGTCACACCTGATGAGTTCAAACGCATAATGACGTGTACCACGTCAAAAGAAGCATGGGATGTTTTGCAACTTACCCATGAAGGAACAAATGCTGTTAAAGAGTCAAAATTGCAAAATTTAACAACTCAATTTGAAACCATCACCATGCATGAAAATGAATGTTTTGATGAATTTTATGCTAGGCTTTCTGACATTGTTAATACTAGCTATAATCTTGGTGAACATATTCCAAATGCTAGAGTTGTTAAAAAGATTCTTCGTTCCCTTCCTAAGCGTTTTATACCTAAAGTCACTGTGCTAAATTCCTTGGGTAATTTAAATACACTAAAACTGGAAGAACTGGTAGGAGATTTACAAACTTATGAAATAGACATGTTTCCTAAATCTGCCAAGCCAAAAGATAAGGGAATTGCCCTTAAAGCCCAAGAGAGAAAAAGTGAGGGGTCGGCAAGAAAGAGAGTCGAGTCATCTAGAAAGATAGAAACTTCTGATTCTGAATGTGAGTTTGACTTAGATGATTTGGCATTATTTGCTAAAAACTTCAAGAAAATTCTGAAATTTAAAAAAGGTGGAAATTTCAAAGATAAAAAGAATTTTCAGAAAAATAAGTTTGAAAAGAAAGATTTTAAAGAACCCCCTAAAGACAGTGAGAGGTGTTTTGAGTGCGACGGTAAGGGACACAGAGCGTTTGAGTGTGCCACACGTCTGAATAGGGAAAAGGGTAAAGCTGTCCTAAATGCTACCCTTAGTGACGACAGTGAGGTCGAGTCGGTGGACTCGGGAGATGAGTCACCGCATGAGCGTAACTTCACCGCGTTCATGGCTAGTCATGTGAGTACTCCTAGTGCGTCTCATGACGATGAGGATGCTACTTCACAGGGACACCTCGACAGCGAGAGCGAAGAGAGTGAGGGAGAAGAGGAAGGTAGTGAGGACGAGAGTAACCTTCAACGCGCCTACGCCGAGTTATATAATGAGTTTTTCAAAACTAAAAAACGTAACAAGGCGTTAGTTCTTAGGATCACCGCGTTAGAAGAAGAGTTAGAAGAGACGAGAGAGAGAGAGTCCTCCACCTGCACCGCCATGAGAGAGAGAGAGTCTGCCTGGGTTAGTATAGAGAATTTGCTTAAAGAGAGAGAGAGAGCAGTTTTGAGAAAGAGAAAGCGGACTTGACTAAACAAGTGGCTAGTCTTACTAGTGAGCTCCATTCCTCCATGGAGTCTCGGAAGAAACTTGAAGCCCTTGTTGCTCAGCTTACTCATGATCTTGAGAGAGCTAGGAAAGTCAAGGTACAAATCGAGGACAGATCTGGAAAGATGGGAAAGATGCTCCTCGGTCCCGCTTTAGGTTTTGGTGACAGGCAAGGAATAGGTTTTGATGGTGCCTCCACGTCTCAAATTGCACCGGGACCAATTCCTAAGTTTACTACAACTCCTTATGGCCGTCGTCAAAAACTAAGAAGGAGAGTTCGACCAAGAAAAGCAAACCAAGGTCCTCCTAATACTGTGCCCTTTTGCTCCCATTGCAAAAGAAATGGACACCTTAGGGATGTTTGCTATAGTTTGGGTCGGACACGACGTACTTTTACTCCTCCACATCATACTGATGAGTTTGCCAGTCTGAGAGAGCAAGTTGAGTTTCTAGCCGCCACATCACAAAGTTTGATGGAGGAATTCCGACGGATGACCTAACCATCAATGAATGCGCCCCGCATTCCGGCTAAAACCAACAACAACAAGGGAATACAAAAAGGTACCTACTCTTGGGTTCCTAAGAAAGAGAAAAAGGCCCTTGTTGTCCATGTAGCTCTCAAAGCACATAATACCTCTCGGTGGTATTTTGACAGTGGATGCTCTAGACACATGACAGGTGATATCTCCCTTTTTACTCAGATTGAGGATTATGATGATGGGAGAGTTACCTTTGGAGATGGGAGTAAGTCTAGCATTGTAGGACGAGGTACAGTTGAGTTACCAGGACTTCCTAAGCTAAAAAATGTCTTGTACGTCAAAGGTTTGAAAGTAAACCTTCTCAGCATCAGCCAGCTGTGCGACGATGACTTTGCAGTAAAGTTTGACCAGGAAGCTTGTAAGGTCTATAATCAAGCCGGTAAACTATTAGTGCAAGGGGTGAGGACAGAGGATAACTGTTATGGGACTGAGCCCAAATCCTCACTTGTCTGCAACAGCGCCACGATCACTCCTATGGATCTGTGGCACCAACGTCTAGGTCACGTGAACGTTAGAGAATTATCCCGATTAGCTAAAAAGGATCTAGTACGTGGCTTACCATCTATTGGAAAGCCAACTTCCACGATTTGTGGACCCTGTCAGTTGGGAAAGCAAATCCGTAGCCCACATAGGAAGTTGAATTCCATTACCACCTCACGTGTTCTTGAGTTGATTCACATGGATCTTATGGGTCCTACACGCACGGAGAGTCTAGGTGGTAAGAGATACATTCTCGTGATGGTGGACGATTTCTCCAGATATTCCATTGTAGGTTTTCTGAGAGAGAAATTCGATGCTGTAGAATTCTTAACGACCAAGTGCCGTGTCCTGCAAAATCAACACGGTGTCACTATTAACAGAATACGTAGTGACAATGGCACTGAATTCACAGAAGCAAAGGTAGATCTTTACTGTGATAGCCTCGGGATCAAACATGAGTTTTCTGCTGTGAAAACTCCTCAGCAAAATGGGATTGTTGAGAGATAGAGTAGAACGATCCAAGAGATGGCTAGATCTATGCTTCTAGGTCGTAAAGTTTCTAGGCGATTTTGGGCAGAGGCAGTGTCTACTGCATGCCATACGGTGAATAGGGTGTATTTGCGTCCACACACACTTCACACTCCTTATGAGTTGTGGACCGGTAAGAAGCCCAACCTGGCGTATTTCCGTGTTTTTGGGAGTAAATGCTACATCCTACGGGATAGAGAGCAATTAGGAAAGTTCGACTCCCGGAGTGACGAGGGAATATTTCTAGGATATTCATCGAATAGTAGAGCATACTGGGTTTTTAATCTAAAGAGCTCTAAGGTTATGGAACCAATAAACGTCACCGTGCAAGATGATGAACCCCCGACGGTTATTGATCCCAACCTTCAGTGTGAGGATAAGGAATGTTCTGACAGTGATTTTCCTGTTCCTCTCCCACACTCTGTGGACCCTATTCCTGTGCTAGGGGACACACCTGCTTGGGTTCGCAAGAGTCATGATCCTTCAGCCATTGTTGGCGATCCCACTCTAGGGGTCAAGACTCGTGCTCAACTAGAGAACGTTGTTAGTCATCATTGCTACACGTCCAAAGTCGAGCCCAAGAACCATAAAGAAGCACTCAAGGATGAACACTGGATATCTGCTATGCAGGATGAGTTGCTTCAGTTTAAGAAGAACAATGTCTGGGAACTTGTCCCCCGACCTAGTGATACTAATGTTATTGGTACCCGGTGGATTTTTAAGAATAAAATGGATGAAAATGGTACCATAACCAGAAATAAGGCTAGGTTGGTCGCTCAAGGCTACACACAGATAGAGGGTGTAGACTTTGGGGAGACATTTGCTCCTGTTGCGAGGCTTGAGTCCGTCCGTCTTCTGCTCGCCATCGCATGTCATTTGCACTTCAAGGTCTATCAGATGGATGTCAAGAGTGCCTTTCTGAATGGCATTCTACAGGAGGAGGTTTATGTGGAACAACCAAAAGGGTTTGAAGACCCCAAGCACCCTGATCACGTCTACTATCTGAGGAAAGCCTTGTATGGTTTGAAGCAAGCACCCCGTGCTTGGTACAAGAGGCTTACTTCCTACCTCTTAGCCCGTGGCTTCAAGAGAGGGGGAGTTGATATGACGTTGTTCGTCAGGAGAGATGACGGTGCTATCTTGGTTGCCCAAGTCTATGTGGACGACATAGTCTTTGGATCCACATGCTCCCAGCATGCTCACCACTTTGAGGAGGAGATGAAAAGTGAATTTGAGATGAGCATGGTTGGTGAGCTTACATTCTTCCTTGGTCTCCAGGTTCTTCAGCTAGAGGATGGGATGTTCATCTCCCAATCCAAGTATGCTAGAGACCTAGTGAAGAAATTTGGTTTAGACTCCGCTAAGCATGCTCGTACACCTATGAGTACCACTACCAAGCTTAGTAAGGACACTTCAGGCAAGGACGTAGAGCAAACCTTGTATCGGAGTATGATAGGCAGTCTTCTCTACTTGACCGCTAGTCGTCCCGACATTGCCTTTAGTGTTGGAGTCTGTGCGCGTTATCAGGCGTCTCCAAAAGAGTCTCACTTACTCGCTCTAAAACGTATTATCAAATACGTGAGTGGGACTCTCTCATACGGTATTTGGTATTCCTTTAATACCGATGACCGTTTGTCCGCCTATTCGGATGCCGATTAGGCCAGGGACGTAGATGGATGTAAGAGCACTTCGGGTGGGTGTTTTTACTTTGGTTCTGCTCCTGTCTCTTGGTTGAGCAAGAAGCAAAACTCCATCTCTTTGTCCACTGCGGAGGCTGAGTACATCGCCGCCGGGAGTTATTGCACGCAACTCATGTGGATGAAGCAAATGTTGGAGGATTATGGGATTTCACAGGACACCATGACCATTTCCTGTGATAACACGAGCGCGATACACATATCCCGCAATCCTGTCCAACATTCGCGCACAAAGCACATCAGGTTACGCGAGCACTTTATTCGTCAGTTAGTTGAAGAGAAAGTCGTATCCCTGAGTTTTGTTCCTACCGACCGTCAGTTAGCCGATATCTTCACGAAACCTTTAGATGCCCTTATATTTGAGAGTCTTAGGAAGTCTTTGGGGATTTGCACAGTTGATTGAGGGGTTGGTCTATGTCTAGAATAGGATGCTCCTTCATGTTCATATCATCTGCTTCCTATTGCTAGTCTGTTTTATATGTATCATTGCTTAGTTGTACAGCTCTGTTTTATTTGTTGCTTTTTCTTTTTCTTTTGAAAAATTCAAAAAGATTTTCCTTTATAAAATTTTTTGAGAAAAGCACAAAAAGATTTTATTTTGATAAAATTTTTGAAAAATTCAAAAAGAAATTTGCCTTTTATGGATGAGCATTTAAGATAGCCAAGTCACAACTTCATTCCATTTATCCATGTGACTGTTTGATAGAGATTTGAGAGGCTACATCATTTCATCCATGTGCTTTACATTGATTGGAGTCCTTGAGATGTAATTAGTGATATTTCCTACTTGCTTGACTCCTATATCCTTTATTGCACACATGCACGGCTATATCTGATTATTGCACTTGTCAATCTCATGTTGGCTTGAGTGTTTCCATCTCAATCCTGTCTATACAATGTATAAAATGCGATAAAACTTGACAAGATTGGAATGCATGTAAAAACCGTTTTGGTGAGACTGTGTGTATATTTTCATAACGGGGAGGGGCTGCGAAAGTTGATTCTTATCCTTTGCGCAAAAGCCACCGTTAAAAAGGACCTAAAAAATGGAGGAATTTTAATATCCGAGGTCCTAAGAGGTTAAAAGAGCCCGAAAAAATTGATAAGGCAATAAAAAGCAATTCATGCCAAATATGGGCCATTTAGGTTTCATCATCAATTCTCCAAAGTTTGAGAATTTAGTATACCTCTATTCAAAATATAAATCTGAGGGAGTTTGGTTGGAGATTGAGAAAAACGTGTTTGCACTTCCTTGAAAGTCCTGAAAAAGCATAAAATCATTTTGGACGTTATTGGTGTGAAAATCATTTTGAGCTTTGATTTGTTGATTTGATTGAGTCAATATCTTATATTTCCAATCTTTTACACCAAAGGAAGCATTTGAGTTCATTCGTTAGGAATATCCAATATTCATTGTGCACATATGTCATGTTTGTATGCATTGATTTTCCTATCGAATCTGATCACACCACTTCCTTACGCTATCATCGACTTGGTTGCTTTGTGTTCATTCATTGTGTGTTTTTATCCTTGTGACACCCCGGTACTTGATTACTTGATTCCTTTCTCTCATTTGTCTATTTGGGGACATCATAAAAAGGGGGAGAATGAATTATCTGATTATGGGGGAGATTTGAAATATCATAAATCTGGTATATACGCATATGTTTCTTAACTCATTTCAAACTCGATACGTCACTTGGTATTTGCTTTATCTCATGTGTGTAGGTACATCCTTGATAATCCCACATTGCACACCCTGATGAGAAAAGCGGTGAGATTTCTGAAGATTCGAAGAACAAACGATGCAGTCTTAGTCATTTGTACCACTTTCAGTTTTTGGGTTCATGGAAGGGTAGATTTGTATAGGCATTGTTCATACTTGATAATTCGGATTTTTTATGTTTGTTCCGGCATAGACATAGGGGGAGATTTGTAAGGACATTTTTGTCCAACATACTTGTACATGTCATTAGCCGTAACACCGTTGCAAAGATTCAAAGTCCATTCATCATCAACGGAATCCGAAGATCAAAAGAAAGGAAGAATTCAGAAATCCAGACAGACGGACCGGTCCGCCTGATATTAAAATGAACCGATCCGCCTAGCCGGACCGATCCGCTGAGACCCGGACCGATCCGGCTTGCACTTCTAAGTCCAGAGAGCACCAAACCGAATGCGAACCGAATCATCTTCAAATTAAAAGAATCGGTCCGCTATCGGACCGATCCGCCTAAGGCCCGGACCGGTCCGCCCTGGATAGAATTTGCCAGATCGTGATGCAGATTTTTTAGGGTTTTGATTCCTTATTTAAACCACGATCAGAGGGTGGTTTCGATAAGACTTTCCCACGATTTTCAGAGTATATCAACCCTAAAGTCTTCACCTATTGAGTCCTATGATTCTAGGTTTTTAGATTCACACATCTTCCATATCCTTGTGAATCAAATTTGGTAACCCAAGAACACCATTGATGTTGTTCAAACCCTTGTGAAGTGGACCGCTTCTTCCTCTTCATTGCAGCCCTACTGGACAGGGATAGTTCCAGCCGCCAACCCTACTGGAAAGGGATATTCCAGCCGCGACTACAGAATCCGATACCCGAGGGTAATTCTTAGTCAACCTGTATTTCATTGTAATCCGATTGTAAACCGTCTTTTACAAATTATAGTGATATACAAATGGTTTTGTCCCTGTGGGGGATTTTTCCTTAAACTTTGTGTGTTGAATATCTTGTGCATGATTTCATATTGTTTCAATCACACCTAGTTGCATGCTTAGGGTTAATTTGGGTTAAAAAGGTGTTTATTATATTATTTCTTAATTGAACGCAAGCGCCAACTCTTTCAGTGTTTATCGAGGATTGTTCTTCATCGTAAGAAGTGAGTCCATCCATTTAGGATGAGTGATTCTAGAAATTAATCTGTATGTGAAGGCTTCGACCAACTACTTGAAAGAAGCAATCGATGAGTATAGTAACATCTCAAACCACTTATGGCAGTGTCTTTAAGACTGGAGGGGAATATTTGGTGCATCATTCCTTTAATAGTGTTCCACACTATCATTGCCTGACGATATTTCCTTTACTGATCGGTAGGGTCAGTTTTCCTATCATAAATTTTGAATAATAGGGGTATAAACTTCTTAAGAGGCTCAAACTCCCCAGTACCTTGGTTGAAGGGCGACTTCATCTTCCATACAAGGGCTCTCTTTGCGAGTTCTTTAGTCGTGTGAGCCCCTTGATGGGCAGAGAGCTCGTTGTTTACTTTTTGCTCATCAGATCATGGTCTCCTTTCATTAGTTCTCTCTCGAGGAAGTGACTCTTTTTGTCATAGAGTACTCCTTTCCTTGCTGCGAGAACTGTTCGCTTAAGAACTAGGAGTTCATAACCCATGCCTATGCTTATGCTTCTCCTTATGGGCTTCACTCTCTAACTTCTTTAGGCATCGTTGGAGCATAACATTCTTCTCACATTGGTGCCTATAGACAGACCTAGCATCTCGTAAGCGCTTCTCATAATTTTTAATGAGCCTTGAGATCTGGTTAGATCGTTCAATATAATCATTGTTCACCAAGATTGGTAATAATTACCAATCTCGAATCTATCCTTCTAAGAGAGGGACATGACTGACGTGTTGGAGCGAAAGTCTAAGGGTCTATTTAATACCCGTACAGATTAAAATACAAAAATATGCACATACATGAAATCCTATAAGGCAGAATTATGATTTACCTTTTGAAATTTATTTGATTTGATCTTGTGTTAGTAAAAATCGAATGTGATGACACTTAATTAAGAATGAAAGCCCGATACACCTCACGATCTTCTACTGTAATCCTGATATGCACAATCATTAATAGAGTGTGGGCTCTATCTTCGTGACCACCTACTCTTCTCACTTTTCCTCTTTGTTGTCTCTCTTTCTTACAAATCCGAATTTGTGTTTTTTTGGTATCAAAGAGTGACGAATGGCTTAATAGAAATGAGCTTTAGGTGTATATATATAGGCTACAGTATGGACCTTAAGGAGATATAAGTATGTAGCTCCTATGGGCCTGAGAAAACCTAATCCTTCTCGAATCCTAATCGCATTCCCTTAATTATAATTAATACCACTAAATGATTATAATTACAACTCCACTCCTTATCTCAAAATTATATTTTGAGCTCCTCATTATTAATTACTTAATTTTCCCCACGTTAAGGTTACAGATACCCGTTAATAAAATAAATTGTTGGTAATTTATTTGATTAACTTCTTAAGTCCTTGAGTGGTCCAACTTAACTTATTTGTAGTATCGGATTAATACAATCCACTTGCAGGGTTTGACACATAAAAACCTACAAGTATCTTAAGGGGTATCACCACTCTCTATATCGAGATGTGGATTCCATTCATAAAAGACTTTCATTATACATTAATCATCATTACCCAATCTATCAAGATTATTGATCCAATAACAAATCTCACCAGCTAGGTCAAAGCAATAAATAACTAGCTCATACGACGCAAATATTGCGTATTTCACCCATTAACCTACGCGTTATTAGCCCCCTCAGGTATCTTAATCCCTATATTTATGCTCGTTAACCAGATAACCTCGAATTTATATGATAACATGTTTTGCATGGGTTAATTGAGCTTTTATAGGTATTTGGATGCTTAGTGTGAAGTTCGAACGCATTATGGCGAAGTTCCGTACATAACCGCACGCTCAAGGGAATTTTAGTCATTTCACAATTTGGGCAAGTGGCCCAATGTCTTAACGAAAGTTGTATCCCTCTGAACAAGCTTCGCGTGGCCTCAAACGGTGCGATATTCCAAGTCCGAAAGAAGAACTTATGGCCTTTTTAGCGAAAGGGAATTTCAACATACCAAAAACAGGGGAAGGATTCAAGACCTGTAGGTCCGAATCGATTCGGCCCAAATTTGAATCGATTCAGGTTCAGACAGAGTGCCAGTTCTTCCGTTCCGAATCGATTCGGATTTCACCCGAATCGATTCTCCCCTTTGGCAGCCTCGAGATATTTTCATCCGAATCGATTCGGCCCTGTAGATATTTGTTTTGCTTCCCTTTTATTTACAAGTTTGCCCTGGGATATTTTATATATAACTCATTTCTCTCATTTGGGAGAAGGATATTTCCATTTTGTCTTAGATTTTAGGGTTTTGTAGAGGGAGATTTGCATACTCCTCTCTTGTAGTCGTTGTTTTGTAAGTTGTACCTTAACTTTAACTTCATTAATTTAGTTGTCTTCCTTAATTTCCATACTTTAATTTACTTGCTTTCTTTACTTTCTTGCCTGGATTAATTTATTTCTTGTTGTAATTAGTTTAGTTGTAGTTGTTAATTAGTTTATTGATGCTTAGCCCTTAGATAAATAGGGTCGGGATTTCGTTCCCCTATTTACGGGTTTGAACCTCGAAAGTTAGGGTTTCGTGTAAAATTGCATTTAATTGAAACCTCGCGTATTAAAGTCGTACTATTATGCGTTTAACTTTCTTTGTCACGCAACATTAGTGTTTATAGCGATATTCCGAATTTAATCCTCTTGTGACAATTTTTCGTTAAATATTTAATCTCGCGACTTTGGATTGAATTCCTTATTGTGTGATGTTGATGCTTAATTGAAAATGCTCGATTAAATTATTTTCGAGCCGAAATCTTGATTAGTAGTTGTTTCGATCCGTGTGGTAGAATGCGATCCCAATCCTCGCTTTACTTTTGTGTAGCGTAACTTATTCTTTTCTTTTGCCACCTTAACCACCCATTACCTTTTCTTTTATTTATTTTACACTTTTATTCGTGAAGTAATTAAACAATTAAAATATAAAATTCAAACACTTCCTGTGAATTTCTTACGATACTCGACTTGCCATTGTGCTTGCCTCGCAAGTGTAGTAGTAGCTTAGTTTTTTGCATCGCGACGACGAAACACACAACGATTGTGTCCTCACACGAACACACTTTTACCGCTCGATCAAAATGGCGTCGTTGTCGGGGAGTGTGTTTTAGATAGTAATTGTTTTATTATTTCGTAGTATTTTTCCTTTTGTATTTGTATTCTTTGTTTTAACCTTTTTTGCAGGATAACATATTTGAGCACTAAGAAACTTTGATTCGCGGTAGTTCACTTTCTTGCTCGGATTATCCATCTACAAACAACGAGGTAATCATGTCCTATTATTATAGTTATTACGGTCATTCTAATGATTCTTACTTTGGGGATAGTTTTCAAGTTTTCAATTTTGACGATTTTCTTGAGATTGAAAGACTTGAAAACATTTATCGGAATGAAAATCGTTATTGGGAGATTGAGTTGGATTCATTATTCGAATCCAATGACGATTCTTCTTCCGGTACTTTCGAAGACGAATTTTAACCAAATGAGGAGTCCGATGTTCTTGAGCCGAGGAAGCCTACTTTGGAAGAAACTTTTCTTCTTTACTCCCAGGGTTTGGAAAGCCTAACTTATGCTGGAATGAGACTTGGAGCACTTTGCGATGAGATGAATTCTTATGCACAAAACAACGAGGAGGTGGAAACTTGTGTTTCACCTCAATTTTTTAAAGAATTTCTCATCGAATGTGAATCTCTCTCCCCCGAAATTCAATATCCTTTCGACGATATGTTGGCGAAGATTGAATTTATTTCATTACCATATACGTTTTCCGTCATTGAACCATTAGAATTACTGGTTGATTCCTATGAGACGGTAGAAACTTTTAAAACTTCTACACTTTTTACCGATGAGGACTCCTTACCGGACTTGTTTTCGATGGATGTTATCCCCACGTGTGCACCATCTCCCATTCCATTTGAAAAATCTTTAGGAGATGAGTCGATTTTTCTTGGACCTCAAGTGTACCTTTCCCCCTTATTATCCAAATCCCCCATCGTCCGCCCAAAATTTCAAATTGGCGATGGTTCACTTTTTTCACCAGCCACATGCCTTCCATTGTTCAAACGGAATTCCTATTTTCCGGGAGGCATGTTCGCTTTGGAGGGTCCACCGTTGATCTTTCAAAGTCAAATTCCTTTTTAGGTGGACCCACAACTATTTAGACTTCTAGTATATAGTTAGTGTGAAGCCTAAATAGTAGGTTGTAAATAGTTAACTTTTTAATTTTCTTTCTTTCCTATTTTTCTTTCCTTTTTATTTAGTCTATTGTAATTAGTTAACTTTTTGTTATTTATTTTTTCTATTCCCGGTACTAACTTGTTTTGTAAATTTCATTGGACTCGTGCTTATGGAGATCGCTCCAATTTTGGGTAATATCGTTCTTTTCCTCTCTTTATGTTGTGTTCTTAATGCGCATTGAAGACAATGCAATATTTAAGTTAGGGGGTGTAGGATATTCTATCCATTTCATGTGTAGTCCATTAATTTGCTTACTTGTTAGTTACTTAGTATGCCTTTTTGTAAAAAATTAAAAAAATTCAAAAATATTTTCTTTCTTTTTTCTCCTTTGTTGGGATTTTTGCCTTTATGCCTTTTTGTAAAAAATTCAAAAAATTCAAAAATATTTTCTTTCTTTTTTCTCCTTTGTTGGGCTTTTTGCCTTTGTTTCCGATGATAAATTTTAATAATTTCCCGAGCCAATAGACAACTCATTGATGCATGTTCTCAATTTTAGAAGTTATTAGACTTTAGTCCTAGAATCATTGATATTATGAATAACTTCATGAATTAAACTTTAATCCCATGAGCACATGAACCTTCTTGTTCTATTGATTTGGATTAAGATTTTTATAACTCGATAATATTTTGTTGTATTGTACATACTTACACCGAGTAAGCTTTGTACCTTTCATCGTTTATGAGTGTTATACACTATTCTTTTCTCATTGAAAACGTTCAATTCGTCGGTAATCTCTCTATTCTTTCATTTGATCGTTCATTAATTGAGTTTATATCCTGAAATGTATTACTTGATCATGATTTTCATATATTATTTTGACTCGAAAATTGCGTAAACTTTTGAAAATGATCATAGGCCCTCTTTGTTATATTACCCATATTAGCCTTGACCTCACCTTATTTTTCCCTAGTCAACCCCTTTGAGCCTAAATATTAGCCTTTCGTTTCATAACCCCAAATCCCATAACTAACTCCAAATTGGAGTTTTAAGCCATACATACACCTTCCATACCTTTGTTTGGAATGTTACTTGGGATTGAATGTTGTTGTTGTGTTGCGGTTGCAATATTAGGCATATGAGAGTGTGAAAAGTAAAGAAAAACAGTAGTGAAAAAGAAAAGAAAAAGCAAGAGAAAAGAAAAGAAAACATGAGAAAAAGAAGAAAAGAAAAGAAAGAGAAAGTTGTATATGATGTATATAGTGTTCAATAAGCTTTGATTACTCTCCAATTGTTATATCTAATGCTTGATTATGGAACTTGTTTTCCATTTTTGTTATTGCCCGCATGTTTCCATTATCCTGAGTTTTCATCCCCGAACACTTTGAATCCGTACATATACCTTTAATTTGTACCTTAACCCCAAACCTACATTACAACCCTATACAAGTCCTATGTGATCTTAGGGTAAATTTAATTTAAAAGTTTAAATAGTTCTGATAATCTGTGAAAATGCATTTCGCCTCTTTTAATCTGCGATATCTTTCATTGAGATTATAACTTTTCATTTTACATATAGCGTTCTTCATTAATGACATGTGTGCGGCCTAGTTTCCATTTACATTTACTCTTTATGCCTGCATGTCCCGTGTATTACCTCCCGTTCCGAGTGATTTCATTTATTGAGTGCAATGCCCGTGAGGATCGAATATATGCATGCTTTTATGTTTATCCGGTTTATTTAAGTTTTTTCCAAATCATACTTTGCATGTGCTCTCCCCCGTCCCACTTTTAAAGTTTCAATTCTATGAGGTGCTTTCAACTTGTTAATAACAACGGACTTTAGCTTGAATTCGTTCAATATGCTAATAACATGTTTGAAATATTTTTTGTTGTTCTTGAGTTTTTCGCATGTTGGGGAGGGCATATATTGAGGAAACCATTTGATGTTTGTGGGTATCATCTCTGAAAACCCTCACGAGACGACACTCGTCCACTAGGGTAACCTAGGGGTTTAACTGCTTATTGCATATGCTAAATGCAATCGTTCGTCCGCGAAAGAGGCCTTATCTTTTTATTGCTTTTTCTTCCCATTTTGTACTTGTATCCTGCTTTTGGTTTGCTTGTAGTTCTTGTTGTTTCCTATTTCATTGCTAGGGACTAGCAATGTGTAAGTTAGGGGGGTGATACGACGCAAATATTGTGTATTTCAACCGTTAATCTATGCGTTATTAGCCCCCTCGGGTATCTTAATCCCTATATTTATGCTCGTTAACCAGAAAATCTCGGATTTCTATGATAACATGTTTTGCAGGGGTTAATTGAGCTTTTGTAGGTATTTGGATGCTTAGTGTGAAGTTCAGACGCAGTCCGATGAAGTTTCGTACATAATCGCACGCGCAAGGGCATTTTAGTCATTTCACAATTTGGGTAACTGGCCCAATGTCTTCACGAAAGTTGTATCCCCCTGAACAAGCTTCGCGTGGCCGTAAACGGTGCACGATTCCGAGTTCGAACGAAGACGTTATGGCCTTTTTAGCGGAAGGAAATTTCAACATACCAAAAACAGGGGAAGGATTCAAGACCTGTAGGTCCGAATCGATTCGGGTTGAGACAGAGTGCCAGTTCTTCCATTTAGAATCGATTCGGATTTCAACCGAATTGATTCACCCCCCTTTGCGAATCGATTCGAATTTCACCCGAATCGATTCGCCCCTTTAGCACCCTCGAGATATTTTCATCCGAATCGATTTGGCCCTGCAGATATTTGTTTTTCTTCCCTTTTATTTAAAAGTTTGCCATGGGATATTTTGTTTATAACTCATTTCTCTCATTTGGGAGAAGGATATCTCCATTTTGTCCTAGATTTTAGGGTTTTGTAGAGGGAGATTTGCCCTACTCCTCTCTTGTACTCTTTATTTTGTAAGTTGTACCTTAACTTTAATTTCATTAATTTAGTTAGGTTCCTTAATTTCCATACTTTAATTTACTTGCTTTCTTTACTTTCTTGCCTGGATTAATTTATTTCTTGTTGTAATTAGTTTAGTTCTAGTATTTAATTAGTTTATTCATGCTTAGCCCTTAGATAAATAGGGTCGGGATTTCGTTCCGCCATTTACGGGTTTGGACCTCGAAAGTTAGGGTTTCGTGTAAAATTGCATTTAATTGAAACCTCACATATTAAAGTCGTATTATTATGCGTTTAACTTTCTTTATCACGCAACGTTAGTGTTATAGTGATATTCCGAATTTAATCCGCATGTGACCATTTTCCGTTAAATGTTTAATCTCGCAACTTTGGATTGAATTCCTTATTGTGTGATGTTTATGCTTAATTGAAAATGCTCGATTAAATTGTTTTCGAGCCGAAATCTTGATTAGTAGTTGTTTCGATCCGTGTGGTAGGATGCGATCCCGATCCTCGCTTTACTTTTGTGTAGCGTAACTTATTCTTTTCTTTTTCCACCTTAACCACCCATTACCTTTTCTTTTATTTATTTTACACTTTTATTCCATAAGTAATTAAACAATTAAAATCTAAAATTAAATCACTCCCTGTGGATTTCTTACGATACCCGACTTACCACTGTGCTTGCCTCGCAAGTGTAGTAGTAGCTTAGGTTTTGCATCGCGACGGCGAAACACACAACGATTGTGTCCTCACACGAACACACTTTTACCGCTCGATCACTAGCGCATGTTCCCATCAATCATATACGGATTAAGAGCCTTACATAAACCTAATAATCACGAGGTTTACATTGTCTTATAAAATCAGTATAACTACAATGACCTCAAGGTGATCCCATTTAATACACATAAAGTATACTAGCGTAATAAATTGAAACTATACAGTTTTTCGTAATCGAGATAGACCCACTAAAGTATTGTACTACAACCCTACTGATGGTGTGTCTAGTTCCATCTGAGATTGTGAACAATCAAACTTATATTCTACCAGAACTGGTTATCTGATCCTCTGTGTGTAATCCATACTCTACACACCAGAACACCTACTGACCAGAATAAAAGACATCGGAAATATATAAAATAATGCAAACATTATGTCCATACATGATTGTCATTAAAACAAGAAAAATTGATTTTATTTTAATAATAAATCCATAACTAAAACTATTATATAAAGCATGATTTTAGTCTACTTCTCTAACAATCTCCCACATAGACTCAAAGCCACACTGCAATGCATCTTACTCCCATCCCCTTTACGTGACTATCAAAAGTCTTAGCTGGTAAGCTCTTCGTGAAAGGGTCTGATAAGTTGTTCACTAATGCAATCTTTACAACCGTGACATCACCTCGCTCCACAATTTCTCGAATGATATGATGCTTATGCTCGATGTGTTTAGTTCTCTTATGTCTCTTGGGTTACTTTGAGTTAGCAACCGCACCGCTATTATCACAATAAAGTGTAATGGATGATTGAAGTAAATGTACCACTCCTAGATCCATTACGAAATTTCTAAGCCATACTTTTTCTTGGAATGCCTCAGAGGCCGCCACATATTCAGCTTCCATGGTGGAATCAGCAATGCAAGTTTGCTTGATACTTCTCCAACTAATGGATCCACCTCTTAGGGTAAAAACACATATTCAGAGGTAGATTTTCTGGAACCCCTATCATACTAAAAATCTGAGTCAGTGTACCCAATAGGTAATAGACTCTCTTCTTGGTAAACTAACATATAATCTCGTGTTCTTTTTAGGTACTTGAGTATATGCATTATCACAGTCCAGTGTTCTTACCCAGGGTTAGACTGGTATCTACGAACCATGCCAACAGCAAAGAAGATATCATGTTTAGTGCGTAGCATAACATACATAAGGCTCACAACTGCCGAAGCATGAGGGATGCCTTTCATATTCTCTATCTCATCAGGTGTCTTAGGATACTGATCCTTAAAAAGATATATTCCATGTCTGAAAGGGAGGAACCCTTTCTTGTAATCTTTCATGCTAAATCTACCAGTAATGGAATTGATATAAGTTGACTGCGATCACATATAAGCTTGAACCCAATGATGTAACTAGATTCTCTTAAGTCTTTCATATCGAATTGGCTGGACAACCACACTCTAACTGAATACAACACTCCAATATCATTTCCAATGAGAAGAGTGTCATCCGCATATAATACTAAAAATATCACTACGTTTCTGTTGCATTTTTTTCTATACACGAGACTCATCTGGACATTGATCACAACTAAAATATTTGATTGTCTTATCAAAACAAATGTTCCAAGTTCTAGATGGTTGCTTAAGTCCATAAATGGACTTCTTAACGTTACATAATTTATGCTATTGGCCTTGGGTAATAAAATCGTTTGGATGCACCATATAAATATACTCGTTAAGATTCTCATTAAGAAATGCAGTCTCGACGTCCATGTAGACACCTCATTCTAGTACCCCCTAACCTCTCCTTAGGTCCCTAGCACCTCCCTTAATCACTACAAACCTAAGTCATACCCCAGGTACTGACCTAGAGGTCATCGAGCACTCCCAGGCTTCATTTGACCAAAAGTCAAACTCTTCAGCTCGACTGAGACTGAATGAATTTTCAAAGCTCATAAAAATCCCTTTCCAACGGTCTGCCTCGTGTGCAATTTTGACTTACGATACAGACGAACGACCCGTTCTCCCTCGAAACTTGATCAAGAAGCCATCAAGCACTCTCAGGCTCCGTTTGACCAAAGTCAACTCTTCAGCTTGACCAAAACTGAATGAATCTTCAAAGGGCTCTGAAATCCCTTTTTAACGGTCCACCCCATGCGCGATTCTGACTTACGGTACGGGCGAACGATCCGTTTTACTCCGAAAGGTCACCAAACGCTTCTAGGCCCCGATTGATCAAAGTCAACTCCCCTAACTGAGTCAAACTCTTTGGAATATCGAATACATCTCCTAACCTTTCCAGCGGTCCACCCCGTGCCCAATTCTGATTTACCATGCAGACGAATGATCCGTTTGCATGTGATAATTTCCCGTCCAAAGGATCGACGAACGCTTTTGAGCCACATTTGACCCAAAGTCAACTCCCGAACCCAGGAGCAGTCCAAAGACTTTTAAAGGTCTCTGAAGTACCTTTCCAATGGTTCACCCCATGCACGATTCGGATCAACGATTTGCGCTCTACGACCGATTTTCCAAAGGAACCTGAAAGAGACTTCCAAACGGCAGGTTCCAAACCCTGCCTATCGGCAGTGTGCCGAAAAACACCTGCTGATTGGCAGGACCAGGACTATGACGATCGGAAATTCCCTGGGCCTATAAAAAGGAGGGCCTGACCTCATTGCAATAGAGGACAGCAGATCTGAAATCCATCACTCTCGGCGAGTTCAGAAAACCCCTCTCGAAGTCAGCGTGATTTCAACATCCAAATCCCTTTCCAACCCTCACTTTTCATCATATTTTTCATCAAACTTGGTGAATTAACTACCCTTAATCATCATCCAAGTGTAAGGGTTGCTCTTCGACATTCTAGATCAAGCTCAAGATCTTCAAGAAGGTCCAACTTTCTCAACTCTCTCTTCAAATTCTCTTAAATTCTCATTAACTTGTTTTATTACTTATCACTTTTATTCTCTTCATCTCACATATCCTAATATACTTTTTATTTAGTATTATTTCACATCTCTTATTTTCATATAAATAAAACAAAAAAAAATAAGAAAAATAGCGTTTGCTTATAAATTCCAAACGGGAATTTTCATTCCTTTCTCACACTTTTCTCACAACAAAAACACTTTTTTACACACACACATATAAGAGAAGTCCCCGATTGGATTTATGGGATAAATCCCACCCCTCGTTTTGCATACGAACTACATGGACTTTGATGCCTCAATAGGTTGTAGGCGTTTCGGGGTAAAACCTGAGACTCGAGTCCTACTTTTCTCCCATTTTCTATTTTTCTATATTCTTTAACTTAATTCTCCTCAAATCTATATATTTACATATACATATATTTGTTCTTAATAGCGTATTATTCCGTATGCGTTATCGTTCCATTATAATGATCAACGCTAGGATAATAGCGTAAATCCTATTTTCTAATAGTTTTTTTAGGAACACTCCTATGGATGACTCGCTTTATCTCTTCCATGATACAAGTCGATGATTCCTATCTCCACTACATATACACATGCACATATATCACGGGGAAATAAAGGAAAATAACAACAATCCATGAGAGACCGTAAGGACGGAATGGGTGCCTAACACCTTCCCATTTCATCATTTAGCCTCCGAACCCTTTTCGAATCATTTTGGTTTGGTATGTATCAGTGTATCTTTGGATGATGTCCTTCGGGGTGGCTTCCCCTTTTCTTTTGTCTGTTTTAAGTAAAATAGACTGATGACTCCATCTCTCTACATTTTTCACCTCACACATCGCCGACGCTGGCCGAAGCTCTCACGAGAGGGATGCGCGGGACCGAGATCCTCTCACCACGGAGATGACACCCCCTCTTACGTCTCTTCCGCCATGAGGATCGAGGATGGCTACAGTCCATATGACAAATTTCATAACCAAAATTAGTCACAATGGATAAGAGAATTCGAATGGACTTTATTATAGCTACCGGCGAGAAGGTTTCATCATAACCAATGACCTATTTTTTAGTAAATCCTTTTACAACAAGTCGTGCCTTAAAGGTCTCAACCTTCTCGTCCACCCCTTTTTTCCTCTTATAGATCCACTTGCATCTTATGGGTTTTATCACTTCGGGTGGATCTACAAGATTCTAGACCTCATTAGAATACATAGATTCCATCACAAAATTCATAGCTTTAAGTTAAAGTCCTGCATCTTTATCATAGATAGCCTCATTGTAGTTATAGGGATCGACTTTGAGTTCATCAGAGACCTTATCATAAGTCTCTCCCGAGAATATAAATTGTTCAGGTTGGTGTACAACCCTCCCACTACGACGAGGTAGTCCCTGTGCTAGTGTATTAAAGTCAACACGTTGTGTTATTTCATCCTGTATTGGTGCTGTTAAAGAATCATGTGGGTTCACCCATAAATCTTCAAGAATAACTTTACTTATGGGTTTATGATCCATTATACAATCCTTTTCTAAGAATCAGGCATTGGTGCTAACAATGACCTTCTGATCCTTAGGATCATAGAATAAATAACCCTTAGTTTTCGTAGGATATCCTACAAAGAAATAAACTTCTGATCTTAATTCTAACTTACTAGGATCTCACTTCAACACATGTATTGGACTACCCCAAATCCGAATATGTTTCATACTACGTTTGCGCCCAATCCATAATTCCTTAGGTGTAGTAGAGAATGCCTTTGAAGGCACCAAGTTCAATAAATAAGTGGTTGTTTCTAAAGCATGTCCACAAAAGTAATCTGGAAGATCTGTATAACTCAGCATGGACCTAATCATATCCAAAATAGTCACGTTCCTCCTTTCTGCTACACCATTCTGCTGAGGCATACTAGGTGCAGATAATTGGGATGTGATCCCTTAATCTTTTAGATATTACCTAAACTTCCCTCAGAGGTACTCGCCACCATGATCATATTGTAATGTCTTGATACTTTTACCTTGATGCTTCTCCACTTCTGCCCTATAAACTTTGAATTTCTCAAAGGCTTAGGACTTATGGTGCATTAGGTAAATGTGCCCATACCTTGAGTAATCATATATGAAAGTCATAAGATACTCAAAGCCCCCTCTTGCTCGGCTTATCATCAGTCCACATAGATCAGAATGAACTAATTTTAATAGTTCTTTGGCTCTATAGCCCATGGCAGAGAAAGGCATCTTGGTCATTTTACATTCTAAACAGGATTCAAAAACTGGAAGTGCCTCCATTTTTAGTGAGTTTAATTGCCCACTTGTTGCCAGTCTACGAATCCTTTTTAGATTAATATGACCTAGGCGTAAGTGCCAAAGATATGTTTGGTTCACTAAGGAAGGTTCCTTTCTTTTTAAATTTTGTCCAATTGAATTATGCAAATTATTAATTTGTTGTGTGGGAGTGATAGGATTAACAAAATAAAGATGAACAACTAATGTACCAGAACAGATAAAAGATTTATTTTTCTTAATAACCACGAGTTTATTAAAAGAAACCGAATATCCATAAAAGGCTAAATAAGAAAATGAAATTAAATTCCTTCTAACGAAAGGTGCATAAAGACAATCTTTTAAAAGTAAAATCCTATCATTATTAAAGCTTAAATGAAGGTCTCCCACAACAACTACCACTACTCTCGTAGCATCTCCCATAGTCAGATAAATCTCTCAATCACTTAGTCGTCTGGTTTTCTGGAACCCCTGCAAAGAATTGCATAAATGATTAGTGGCACCTGTATATACACATCAAGTACTGATAGTACGAGCCACAAAACATGATTAAACGATAAATAAATGGAATTTACATGCGTTGTTCTATTTATTGCAGAAAACTGAACAATTGTTCTTCCAGTGTCCTGGCTGTTTATAGTGGAAACACTTGCCCTTGGGCTTTTTCACACCTTCCTGAAGCCCACGAGCTATCTGAGGGACCATAACCAGTTTTTGAGTCTTTTTTTTCTTGCCCATAAGCTTAGAAGTAGAACCTTACTCAGCAACAAACTCACTTACTAACTTCTTAATGAGACCCTCAACTGCTTGTAATTCTTTAAGTACTTCTATCAAAGAGTAAGAAAGTTTATTCATGTTGTAATTTAGGTGGAACTGCTTAAAAGACTCAGGCAGCGAATGGAGAACAATATCAACCTGGGTTTCCCCATCAGTTTTCGCTCCAAGGCTTTTAAACTAATTGAGAAGAGACATCATCCTTAAAACATGTTCCCTCATTGGGGCCCCTTCAGCCATGCTTGTGTTCATGAGTTCTTTTATGGCAACCTGCCTTGCATCACGATTTTGATCCCTAAACATATCTTTGAGGTTCAGCATCATGTCATAGGTATGGTCCATTGACTAATGCTGATGTTGGAGAACATTTGACATAAATGCTAAAAAGTAACACCCCGCCATCTCATCAACCTTGATCTATTTCTGGTAATCACGGGTTTCCTTTTCTGTCGTCCCCTCACCAGGTTTCTCAGGACAGAACCCATAGAGCACAAACTTGTATCCTTCAGCAGTCAACACAATATTCAAATTCCTTTTTCAGTCAATGTACTTAGGCCCAGTTAATTTATTTTCCTTGAGAATGACAACAAGTGGATTGAAAGAGCTTCCCATCTTAATACTGAGAATCAAATAATAAAATGAATTATTACAGGGCATAAAATTTTTTGAATTATAAATTAGAATTAATATTCCCTCTATCAATTTTAAAATAATCTGTTGGCATCCCGATTACCATTTGAATAGTATTCCTTTTTAGAGAACCTACTTTCCAAGAAAAAAATAGGAAGGCTTATTCCTTTTTATTTTATTATCTAGACAAAACCTTTGTCCAATAAAATTAAATAGCCGACACTTTGGTCCCACAAAATCATAGCATTCTTCTTTAGAGAACATACCATTATTTTTTGTCTAAGTGTATACCACCAACTAATTTTAGATTATCTCATATCACATAGACTCCTCCTTTGGGGGACGCCTATTTGAATAATGAATCCAAAATTACCCTTAAGGAAATTTATACCGACTATAAAAATAATTTGCATTCCTCGTTGGAGAACCTACTTATTATTGAAAGTCTACAAATCGTTAATGGAGACAATATGATTTTTTGTTGGAAAATTATCTCCTCCCACTTAGTAATTTAAAATCTTTGTAAGGGTTATAAAAAATGTGTCCAATTTTTAAATAATTTGAAAATTTTTGGACATTTAATATATCTCTAAAAAGACTGGGATATCCCTATTTTAATATATCAAGCAATTGTGTGATAAATAAAAAACTTCAAACACCCTTGATTGTCATAAAAAAAATACTCAATTTTTTTATTCTCTAACCACACGTATTAATGTCCACAATTCAAAATAATTATGAATTATTCACATTTAGAGTCTACATGATTTAAGTCAGATCGGTATCCCATGTTGTCCATAATTCTAAGGGAATCGTTAAAACATATTAACAACCCAATAATTAAAACATGAATAATAAAGACATAAATCAACGTAAATAATAAAATCAATATAAATAAGGATTCCCGATTATTATGGTCAAGATACAACTATTTCGTAGATTGGAGTTCTCAACAGTCATCCTTGAACCCAAACACTTCATTTTGCCACTACGCTGAGATGGCACGGGGTTCCACCTACCCGGTCAGGTGCGGGGTCGAGGGGGGTTGCTTTTGCGGGGGTCTAAAGGGCAGTGCCCCCTCCTCCATGCACTATTTTACACTGTCCATATAGATTTCTGTGCTCCGATCACAGATCTGGTTCTGCACTCCTCCATTGAAAATTACGATCAAAACCGTAACAATTTGCATATGTCCTATACCTCTATGAAGGAGTTCACATTCTACATCAATATTACATTAATCCAGCGGAAACAAACCACGAATAAATTATTCTTGGATCCAATCACATTGAACATACACATAAATACGTGACCATAATAGTGGGACTAGATCGCTGCAAAATAAAAATTAGCACATATCTATATTCTACCCAACATCCATTCACATATGATTGTTTTAACAGGACAACATGGATGAGTTCAACCTATACGGGGTATCAACAGGGCTCTCATACCAATTGTTGGAGCGGCAGTCCAAGGGTTTATTGAATACGTATATAAATTGAACTACAAAAAAATACACATGTGAAATCCTACAAGGCAGAATTAGTATTTACCTTTCGAGATCTGTTTGATTTGATCTCGTGTTAGCACAAAACGTATGAGATGACAATTGATCAATAACTCATGTCCAATGCACCTCACGATCTTCTACTGTATTCCTGATATGCAAAGTCAAGAGCATAGTGTGGGCTCTATTTTCATGACCATTTACTCTTCTCACTTTTCCTCTTTGATGTCTCTCTTTCTCATAAATCCGAATTCGTGTCTTTTTAGTATCAAAGAGTGATGACTGGCTTAAGAAAAATGAGCTTTAGGTGCATATATATAGGCTACAGTAGGGACCCAAGGAGAGATAAGGATGTGTCTCCTAATGGGCCTGAGAAAATCTAATCCTTCTTGGATCCTAATCGAAGTCCCTTAATTATAATTAATACCACTAAATAATTATAATTGCAACTCCACTCCTTAACTCAAAATTATATTTCGATCTCCTCATTATTAATTACTTAATTCTCCCCACGTTTAGGTTACAGATACCCGTTAATAAAATAAATTACTAATAATTTATTTGGTTAACTTCTTTAAGTCCTTGAGCGGTCCAACTTAATTTATTTATTGTATTGGATTAATATAATCCACATGCGGGGTTTGACACATACAAAACCTATAAGTATCTCAAAAGGGTATCAGCAGTCTTTATCTTAAGACGTGATATCCATCCATAAAAGACTTTCACCATACATTAATCACCATTACCCAATCTATCAAGATTATTGATCCAATGATGAATCTCACCCGATAGGTCAAAGCAATAAATAACCAGTGCATGTGTCCATCAATCATATCCGGATTAAGAGCCTTACGTAACCGAATAATCACAAGATTTACATTGTCTTCTAAAATCAGTATAAAAATAATGACCTCGAGGTGGTCCCATTCAATACACATAAAGTGTACTAGTATAATAAGTTGAAACTATACAGTTTCTTGTAATCAAGATAGACCTACTAAAATATTGTGCTATAGCCCTACTGATGGCGTGTCCAGTTTCATTTAAGATTATGAACGATAAAACTTATAATTTGCAAGAACTGGTGATCTGATCCTCTGTGTGTAAGCCATACTCTACACACCAGAACACCCACTGAGAAGAATGAAAGACATCGAAAATATATAAAATAATGCAAACATTATGTCCATACATGATTCTCATTAAAATAAGAAAAACTTATTTTATTTTAATAATAAATTCATAACTAAAACTATTACATAAAACATTATTTTAGTGTACTTCTCTAACATGACGGCTAGGGGTGTTCGCGGTCCGGTCCGGTTTGATTTTGAAGTTTTTTTGGACCGAACCGACTATGTCGGTCCTCTAAAAAAATAGACCAAGATCGGACTGATAATGTCGGTTAACTAACCCTATTCAGTTCGATTTTTTATTGGGTCGGTTCGATTTGGTTTGTCGGTCTTAACATTAATTAATTATATTATTTTAAAAAAATTGACCATTTTTTTCAATTATGTCCATAGGTGGCGGGGTAAAAAAAACAAGCACAAACCAAATTTATCAGATCGGGTAAAAAAACAACAAAAAACATAGCAGATCCAAAATAGATCACATCATATAAAAAAACAAATAGATAAGATCGGACCGTATCGAAACCATAGTAGATCAGATCGTATTAAAAAAAACGAATACATATGAACATACCTGATCTTGTGCTGATATAGCGCTGATCATGGTTGGAAAATAGATTGGCTTGGAAGCAAGGGAGAAGGGGATCGCTGACCGTGGCAAGGGAAAATAAATAGGTCGACAGCTGCCAGCAAAGGAGAAGGGAAAAGTTGGCAGCAAGGGAAAATAGGTCGGCCTCGGCAATGACCTTGTGTTAGAGAGAATAACGGCTTTGTTTGTGTTAGAGAGAAGATACGATTTGGTCTTGTAGTTGTGTAGGGTTTAGATTTAGCATTAGACAATGGACTTTTTTAACCTCCATTTTTTTTTATTTGACACTACACTTACGAGTAAAGTAAACAACATATTTAAGTAAAGTAAATAGCATATTTCAAAGGCTAAATAAAATATAATATATATATATATATATATATATATATATATATATATATATATATATATATTTAATTATTATCGGTCCGGGTCGGTCCAGACCGACTAAATCAATGCAAAACCCGAGGACCGGACCGACTCAGTCGGTTTTAAAAAAAAAACTGGGAACGAACCGATTAACAAAAAAACTGACTAAAATAAGGCGGTTCGGCTCGGTTCGGTTCGGTACGTCGGTTCAATCAGTTTTTTGAACACCCCTAATGACGGCCCTCCTAGTCATCACGATTGTCATGATCAAGGAGATAGCCCTCTGGGTCCCCATCATAGCGTTGATGATGACCCTCCTGGTCATTGAGATTTTGATGATATTGGTTGGGTGAGTGAGGCATATCAGGAAATTAGCTGGTGGAAAAGAACTTCAATCGTTCCCACATACGGTGCCAATTGTAGGTGATAATTTTCTACAGGTGAAAGTATCTAATGCACACAAGCTAAATAAGAATAAATATCAAAGGAAGTAATGAAATAACACACATAATATAAGATGTACGTGATTTGGCAACGTGCCTATGTCCAATAGGTTTAGGGTTTGCTTGTTATTACTTTAGAGAACTGGTCGACAAAGTTGTAGTACTACTCAGCGATACAATATCACTTGCCCCTCTTAATGGGGTGAGAGTTTACATTTATAGGGGAGCTTAGAGAGTCTTAAGCTCCGTGAATAGCTATATCAACTTCATCCATTACAAGTGGTGAATATGTGGAAGTCTTCTGTGACCTGGACTCTTCATGAATTTTGGACGCAAGTAAACTCAGTGCTTTTCTCGATCACGTGTTTTCGTAATTACGAACCCCATAATCCATATTGTTAAATATCTCGATTAAGATTAATGACATTACTTCTTTACTAATTCATATCCCTTTTATTCATAATAATTCCTCAAGGCAATGGCATAACTCTTAATAACACATGTGCAGTCTACACTTAAACTGCATAACCTAACATCCTACATCCCAAAGCCAACGTGCTAAACTCGACAATAAATAAGTCTAATGACATTATCATATAATCCCCCCTATCATTATCTTATTCCTTTATTCACTTACATTTAAGCCAAACACATGTAAATTACATAGTTTCCCATAACCTCTCATTGTATCTCGACATTCTTTCGATTATTAATCTTTTAACATATTTTCTAACACGTTGAAGTCTCAAATTAACTCCTAATGATAACATACATAGCTCAACCACCATTTTCATATTTTAATCCCTATATGTGTAACCCAACCACATAATTTCAACAACACCAGCATATACCCAATGTCATAAACCCTAATAGCAAGATCGTATAACCAATAACATAAGTCCCCTTAACTTCATTATATACCCAACGACATAAATTCCGTTGACAACAACATATAATGTGTTACACCAAGATTATTCTCTTTTATTAACTACATTCATTATTACAAATTCCATGTGTATTCCCCAGTTCCATAATCTCATCATAAGTCCATATTATAAGGCATAATTTCATACAACTACTATGAGGTTCCATCAATTCGAAACACAATCTACGATACACATAAGAATAAATGTCACAATTATAAGGCACAAGTCAAGTTCTTTACTCGTAATTCAACTTCTTTTAAGTTCCATAAACATAATTGCATATTAGGTGTTCTTTTCCCAATTAACATGATAGATTCACAGTTTCAATAACAATTACATAACCTAAACACATAGTCCAATTCTATAAATCATGCAATAATACAAGAGTTGAGCAAATTTTATCCACTTTCATATCGTTTTCTTTTTCCCTAATTAAGCCTCTCATAAAATTCAATAAACTTTAAGTTATAGTTTAGGAAATATTTAATTCATAAGCACTTAAGGGGGTACATGGAGGATTCTTGCATTTTTATTAGTTTATGAAATTTAACTTTGAATTTTGCTTCTCCTTCCTAATATCTATAAGTTGTCTTCTTAGTTTTTCTTCAAAATTCAATTGCAAAAGCCTAAAATCCTAGCTTGAAAAGTTGTTTGAATGGAGTTTTAGGGTTTATAAGGTTAGGGGTGGAGAGAATGTAAGGGTTGTAGGTTTAGTTTGAGAGGAAGTGGTGTAAACAAATGAAATCTCGTGCATGTGTAGCTATATATAAAAATCAAGGCAAACCACCCCGCGGGTGGGCTATGAGTTGGCCACGGTTGCGCAACATACTCCCATAGTCACAAACCTCAGGTTGTAGTGAGGGTTGAGTTTACCCGCTATCACGGGTCTTTCTCGGCCAGCTGTCACACTCTCTCTACCTTCCCGACTAATAGTTAAAGTCTTTCATTAATACATGTGTGCATGGGTGTATTAAATTAATTTTTAAAAAGTGTTTTTGACTCAAGTTTACGAAACAATATTTTTAAAAACACACAGAAATAGGTTATAAAAATATTCTCAAAAATAATTTTAAACTCAATTTTTTAAAAACATAACCAAACGGACCGTTAAAGATTTATTTGGGAAAAAAATTCGAACTTGATTTTTGTTTTCTTTTAACACATTTAAACACGTAGGAGATTAAATCACATTGAACAACCACTTTATCACTAATCATGAATTAAGCTCCCCACCATCCCATTGTTAGTTTTCTCAATAGTCATATTTTGCAAGTTATATACAAATGTTTTGCCATAAAATTCCATATGTGAAAAATTCGTCCATTATATATCCTTAAAAAGTTATCCCTCTTAAATAATTATGATAATTTTGAGCAATTATTTCCAGAGCGGGTGTTAGAGCATCTCCAGCCCTAATATATGTTTTATATGTGAATATGAGGTATCAAATTAGTTTTTTCATAATTAATTATTTTATGCTCCAATAGGACTTTGTTTGTGTTCATTGTGTATAACCATATGGGGAATGGTATTGATAACATGAGATGTAAGGGAGTAAAAGTAGGATAGAGGGAAGGAGAGAAAATTGTAAGAGTGAAAAAAATCTATATGGTTGTGTAAATTGAGTATGTAAAATAAACAACAATTTTATACATAGTTGAATTTTAACATATTATTGGGGAGTAATTTTTTTTTTACTCAATGTGTATATTTAATAAACATGTCAAGATAACACAATCGTCTCAAATTAAGAGCTTACTATTTCATTTTGAACTGTTTCAAGTTAAGACTCTACTTTTATTTTTTTCAATATAATCAATTTTTCGATGGTGAATAAGAGTTAATCATAACTGCTAAATAAAAACATGAACTTCCAATTTAGAAGGAATGAAGTAGTAAATTTGTACGATGCAGGGATAATTGAGACGTAAGGCTAATTTGGATTTTTTATCCGAGAATAGGATGACATAATTTGAGCTGCTTACAAAATCCGATAAATTATCATTTGTTGGAGATTGTAGTTCGTAGGAGATAAAGGTAGCATTGGTGATAGAGTTTACTTGGTTTCGTCCCATTCAATTATTTTCTTAGGAAGGAGCTATTGGCACTCCAAAGAATTCTTCTAACACTCCATTTTGTAACCAAATGTCAATTATATCCTTAGATTAGCAAATTTTAAATTTCTACTTTTTTGTGTCCAATTAAAACAAATATATTTGAAAAACAACTAAAAATTTGTATTTTTAATAAAAAAAAAATATTTTTTTATAACAAACTGTTTTTAATAAAAAATTGTTTTATTTTTATTTTTACCTTTCATAACTGTTTTAAAAAAACATTTCAATAGTTTTAAAAAAATTGTTGTCTGCTTTTACAAAATAAACCGTTTTTTTTATGAATCTTTTATCTTCTAAGTAACACGATCACCACCCAGATAAAACGCAACATGGCATGTAGTCGTATTTTTTCATACCGCTGGCGTGAAATATTTTTTACTATTTAAAAAATAATCTTTTTACAATTTAGAAAAAATGCTCTACACTAGCAATATGTATAGGGTTTGAAATGTTTTTTTAACAAAAGAGTTGAAATGTTTTTAAAAGAAAAACCACTTGAAATGTTTTTTTTAACAAAACAGTTAAAATATATTTTTTAATTAAAACAAATGAAATATTTTTTTGAGGTAAACATGACTGCTATTTTAATTAAAACAAATGAAATATTTTTTTGAGGTAAACAGGACTGTTATTTTTCAACATTTCATCTGATTTTGTTAAAAAAATATTTCAACTATTTTATTAGAGAGTAAAGTACCCCTGTGGTCCCTAAACTTTTCAAGTTTGGCTAATTTGACCAATTTAGTCTCTAAACTATTAATTTGACGAATTTAGTCTCTAAACTACCAATTTAGTCTTTAAACTACTTTTCAGGATTTCTTTAGTAAAAAATATTAGAATTATATAATTACATATTTTAAAATTATGAAGTAAACCCTCAACTTGACAAATGCAACACTAATTTTTTTTTTTAAAACCACTAAATATTTTATGTTTAAAAAAATACAAGATATTTTAAAAATCACTAAATATTTTCGTGTCGTGTCACTTTTATTTGAGTTGTGTTTTTGTTAGATAAAAAATAAGATTTCGTGTCGTGCCGCATTTTAACCGGATCATGTTCATATTTGGTAATAAAAATAAGTAAGCACTAAAGTATAAATCAATTAATGATTAAGTTGTTAATAATTGTTATTTAAAGTTGAAAAAAATTCTTTGCTTAAAAAAAAGATTTTGTATTGTGTCGCAATTTAATTGTGTTTGTATTTGGTAAAAAAAATTATTATTTGTGTTTCAAGAAAAAAATTCCTGTTATACCGCTTTTACTTGGCCATATTTGTGATTCGTAAAAAAAAAGATTCCGTATTGTATCGCATTTTTATTCGGTCGTGTTTCTATTTTTGTAAATAAATTAAAATAATATTTCGTGTCATTCCGTGTCTCTTTTACTTGGATTGTGTTCGTGCTAGGTTAAAAAATATTTCGTGTTCATTTAATATAAAAAAAATAAGATTTCGTGTCGTGTCACTTTTATTTGAGTTGTGTTTTTGTTACATAAAAAATAAGATTTCGTGTCGTGTCGTATTTTAACTGGATAGTGTTCATATTTGGTAAAAATAAATAAATAAGCACTAAAGTATAAATTAATTAATGATTAAGTTGTTAATAATTGCTATTTAAAGTTAAAAAAATTATTTGCTTAAAAAAAGATATCTTATTGTGTGGCATTTTCATTGTGTTTGTATTTGGTAAAAACATATTATTATTTATGTTTGGAAAAAAAAAATCATGTTGTATCACTTTTACTTGACCATATTTGTGTTTCGTAAAAAAAAGATTTCGTATTGTATCGCATTTTTATTCGGTCGTGATTCTATTTTTGTAAATAAATTAAAATAATATTTCGTGTTCGTTTAAGATAAAAAAATACAATTTCGTGTCATGTCACTTTTATTTGAGTTGTGTTTTTGTTAAATAAAAAATAAGATTTTCTGTCGTGTCGCGTTTTAACTCGATCGTGTTCATATTTGGTAAAAAAAATAAGTAAGCACTAAAGTATAAATTAATTAATGATTAATTTGTTAATAATTGTTATTTAAAGTTAAAAAAAATTCTTTGTTTAAATTGTATTTAATTATTAAATGGTTTGATGTAAGGGTAAATGATAAAAGATAAAGAGTAAAGGATAATATTGTTCATTGACAAAAATTTGAAGTGTTAAAAGAATTTTTAGAGTATTTTTAACTGTGCCCTTTTCTTAAGACATAAATGAATTAATCTTATATACATAATACATATATAAATGTAGAATGAGACAACGTTTTCCAAGACCTCCCCCCACCATACACTACCTAAGAGACGAAGAGAGAGTGAGAGATGATTGCATTTAACTTTCCTTTGCTTTCATTCTCGTTTACAAAAGCGAAGCAGGGGGTGACCGACAAAATTTACAGGTCAAAAAGGTTGGTGCTTTTCAAAAGTAAGTCGTTGTAGAAGGTTGGACATATGGCCCTAGGCTTTTCTCACCACTAGCCATATAATTCATAATATATAATGAGCCAGCTTATGTGGGCCTTGAGCAAGAATGAGAGTAGGTCTATCCCACCTCTAATATTAGATCATTTTTTTAAAGTAAAACAAACATATTTGACAATGATTAACATGGTTGTTTATAAACAACTGATAAGTACAACTTATAGTTAAGGCAATATTTCTAAGACTGTTCATTTGTGCTTTTGAATTGAAGTTTAAGCAATTATTACTTCGCCACTAGAAAAAAAAGGTGATGATTACAAGGATAATGTTCACAACATGTGTTTAAGAATATGTTATTATAACTCAAAAAAAAAGAAAATTATTAGATAAATTTATTTTCCAACACAAAATATAAATGGTCCTTAAGTTTTTATGTTAAATATTGTGTACATGTTATCAAAGTTCATCTTTAAATGTTTATTCTAACTATAACCATGAAATCTAAAGACCTAATCAATTTTTCTTAGAGTGATATTTCATTTAGTCAAAATTGATAATCCTATTACGTTATCAATTAAGAACAATTTTTTCCTCTCTTGACGTGGGAAACAAATCAAATTTTATGATAGTAAGCTTACTTGTAATCTTGACCATTTATTTAATATATCCTTTAAAATGAGTGCATTAAAAAAAGGATTATAAATTTAGGACGAATTGGGTTCAAATTAAAAATGACATATGGTTTCTCTTTGAGAAAATTTGCCTAAAATATTTTCATTTTCACTATTAGTTTTGACGGAATTGTTTTCATCTAATACTTATATTGCCATGTTTTATGATGGGATGCATGTCGACCCCTTGTGATATTAATAAGAATTTTGTACTTGTCAAATGATCAAAAACACTTTTTAAAACCAAAGATAGAAAAAACAAAAAAAACAAGAAAAAAACAAAAAAATAACTGGCTGCTAAAAAATAATACTGTAAAGACTTCACCTACTGGTATCCCTAATACAAACAAACTACATATTACAAGACCACATCGTAGGATATCATACCGAATCTACCCTTGCCAAGAAAACAACTCTTGTGAAGTCAATGATGGTAGTTTCCGTAAATTATTGGTTTCTTCAAGGTTTATTCGATTATGCTTTCAACTCCCGCCCACCTTGTACTAATTTTGCCCTCCAATCCAGACAAGTTTGTATCTCCTCGGAAAAAAACCTTAAAAGCCCAAAAGAAGAATAACCCACAAAACCCAAAACTCAGAAGATGGAGATTTTGAGTTTGTAGAAGCTAAAAGGTGTTATTAAAGCAGCAGAGAAAACCAGAACTTAAAGGATCATCTTGGGATTTTCATTTCTTTTTCCAGACTTTTCAGTTTTTCACTTGTAAGTTTTCATTTCTCAACTTTGAAATTCTTATTTTGTAATTTTGTTCAAATAACAAGTATTAATTGAGACTTGAAAGTCAGGATTGGAGATTTGAGTTGGAATTTCTGTTTTTTTTGGTCATTATTTTATTTGGGTTTTGATTAAATTATGCTCAGTTTTCAGCTAATTTGATCTTTATTTTCTGTAATATTTTCTCAGATACATACATATATATGGGGAGCCAAGAGGTGTTGGAGAGTGTTAGGGTTTCAAATAACAGTGTTACTTCATGGGGTGATGGGTTAGAGCAACTGGGAAGTGAGAATTTGGGTGTAGACATTTTGGAAGATTTGGATTCTTATTGGGAAGATATAAATGACCGGTTAGTGATTTCGAGGATGGTGAGTGACTCTGTTATTAAGGGAATGGTAAATGCTGTCGAACAACAAGCAGCCGAGAGAATGGCTGTGAAAGAATCAGAGTTGGCTGGTTTAAAAGAGTCTTTGCAATTTTTTCATGTGGGTACTAATAAAACACGCCACGAGCCAGAAAGTTTAAACTACGCGCAGCATTTGAGTTGTGCGAATGCGTGTATAGAGCACGATAGGATGAGTGAATCATTGAGCAACATGAGAAACGATGCTAGAGAGCAGTTTAAGAGGCTTAAGCAAGAGATTGATGAAATAAGAGGGTCCAGTTCGTTAAGGAGGATTGGTTCTGGTTGTGAATCGATTGGATTGGGTGGGATTTTAAAAGAGAAGGAAACCGAAAACTGGGTGGGTTTAGATAGAACAGTAGAGGGTCTCAAAGTGACTATGGACACCATATGTACACAGCTAGATGATATACTTGCGTTTTCCAAAGCATCACGACAGGAGGAGCAGTTTCAAAGAGAAGTTGAGGACATTGTGATGCAGACTTCAATTAGAACTCTTCAGGAAGAGTTGGAAGAGAAATTGTGGGACCAAAAAGCTCGTTTTTGTGGCAGCCAAACTGTAAACTGGGTTGAAAAGTTCGATGAGATATCAAATTTACGTAAGGAGCTGGATGCAATTCTAAAGTTACTGCCCAATCCTGAAAGTGGGCAGCTAATCTCTTACGGGTCTTGCGATACAGATCATTCTCTTCGAATGACTTTTGGCAATCACACATCCTTCACGCCTTCACTTTGGGAGGGGAACGGCAAAGTCGATGAGTCTAAAACTGGGGTGCCAGAGAATTTTGATGCTGCTCAGTTCAATCACATGACAAACAAGGAACTGGTGAACTTTTTTAACATTCAAATTACAAAGATGAAAAGAGACCATGAGTCCACTGTGCAGCAGATGACTGAAGAGTATATTAGTCTGAAGGGGAAATACCTAAACCAAAGGGGGTCTTCTTTGCCACTCAGGAGGGATAAGGAGTTTGACATGCTGAAGAAAAAAATTCCAGACGTCATTCTGAAATTGGATGACATTATTGGTGAAAACGAAAAATTACCCGCATTTAGTGAAAATGCTGAGTGTCTTGGCAGTCTAAAGGAAAGGCTCGACGGTCTTCTTTTAGAAAATCGTCAACTTAGAGATTCACTCACGGATAAGAAAAATGAAGTGAAGTGTTTGTCATCACAAGTTATTGATGCTGCTGAGAGAAATATGCATCATTCTTTGGCTGAGGCAAACATGCTAAAATCAGCAACACATCTTAGTTCCATTATGGAAGATGCAATCATAGAAGCTTCGGTTCGTGACGAGGTTAATAAATGTGTCCTCAGGGAGCTTAGTGGCCAGATCAGAACTAAAGCTGAAGAATCAGAGATGGAGTTCATTATTATGCAGGAGATTTTTGGAATTATTTATGGAGAATCTGCTCACAAGAATGACACTACTGTTAAGTGCGAAATTAAAGATTCTGATATGGAATCAATGATTATGCAAGACATATGTGGAATTATATTCAGGGAAACCATGAAGGATGCTGAGGGACAGTGTGAAGAATTATACAGAGAATATTTAGTTGAAAACGGACATCGAGTTTCCCTTGAAATGGAAGTGTTGGAGAAAGAAAAGAAAATAAGATTGGAAGTTGAAGAGAAGGAAGGATTTAAGCAAAAGGCACTCTTGCAAATGATGTCGAAAGAAGAAAAAGAGCAGCTATTGACGAAAGTGTCAGCTGCATTAATGAAAGAAAAGGAGCAGTTTAATCTAGCTTCTCTGGAAATCAATGAACTGAGGGACCAAACAAAAAACCAGGAAATGTTATTATCTGAGAGCAACAAGGAATTAGATCTAGTAAAGGGTAAACTGGGAGAGGCTTTGGAGCAAATCGAAGTAGATGAAATGGAAGTGAACCTCTTGCATCAAAAGCATGAACTAGTTGTGAAGGATTTAAAGAAAGCAGATGAACAAAGGAATATGTTTATTGCTCTTACACAAGAGAAGCAAAATGACTTATCATTGTTTAAAGCCAAAGAGAAGGAACACTGTAAGCAAATGGAAGCAGTAATTGTTCTTGTTGAAGGGCTGTCGAAAAAGCTTAGTAACTTCGAATGCAGAGTAGCAGAGCTTATCAAATCAAATAGTACGAGGTACTTAGTTATGCTGATTTGGTCTTCCATTTTTTCTATATTTGTCAATAATTTAATATGAGTTTTTTGAAATATGTGGCATTTATCATTTGTTTTCCACATGAAAAAAATAATAGTTTGTCCAACATATTTTGGAATTAACATTTGGTCTCTGAGTTAAGATAGTGAACTTTATTTTTTCACAACATAGTGACGCTATTTAAAATTTCGGCATTGTTACACGACTTTAAAATTCCCAACATAGTGCCACACCAACACCGTTGGAAAATGCTGATGTGTTACTGCTACATCATAAATGTCACTATTTTAACTTGAAAATAAATCGGATTTAAAATTCAACAGCGCTATTTTTGCAGGGAATAAACATTGTTTTTCAATTAAAATATCTAACTCGGGCATGGTCTTGAGATTAGGGAGTGTGCTGCTGAATTCTGTAATATGTTTTGTCTTTGAGACAAGTTTTCTGTAAAATCTAATTTAGTTCAATGATTTGAAACCCACATTTTGTCAATCTTTGCAGGTTGGAACATTCAAGATCTCAGTTGAATTCTCTTATCAACAAGGCTAATATACTTGCAAAAACTGGCTTGATGTACAAACAGAGTCTTGAAAGGAGATCTTCTGACCTTCAAATGGCGGAGGATGAGGTAATGAGTCTGAACTTCATGTTATAAATCCTTATGTTAGAAATGGAATAAATACTCTGTGCCAGGTATATATTAGGAGTGATAAACTAATTTGAAATTGAGCAGTTTCACTAGAATTAGGTAAAAATATTAGAACCCCATTGCGTATATAAATCAATCGTTTTGTAGTTGACCTGTCTTGTTTTTCCTTGATGTCTCATGAACAGAACCAGTCTCTGGAGAATGTTTCAGATGCTAAATATGTTGTGAAGGGCTACACTTTGATTTAGGTGGAAAATTTTTGGGTAGTAGAAAGTTTGCTAAACTCAGGGAATATTGTTTCCTTAAGCTCTTAAAGTGGTTGGCTTGAAATACAGTTTTTCATTCTAGGAATCTTGAAAAGACAATCTTAAAATTTTTCATTGGCATCTGAAGCATCTGGATCTAAATATTAAAATTTGAAGTCGAAGGACCGTTAATGCTTGCTTGTAACAGATTTTGACTAAGGTGTTGTCTGACTTCAAAAAAGTCTTGAGTTACACCATATCTGAATTTCAATGACCAAATCCTTGATATGGTTTTGATTGTGAATGACATTGTGGAGGAGTATATGTCTAAGAAAAGAGAGGGGAGGTTCTTAAATAAATTTTGAGAAAGCCTATGATCACGTAGATTGAGGTCCTACACTACATCTTCGAAAAGAAAGGTTTTTTGGATAGGTGGAGGAGTTGGATTCGAGGATGAGGAAGCTCTGTCAATTTTGCCATTTTTGTCAATGGGAAGCCCAGGGTGAAGTTTGGTGGCAACAAGGGGTCTTAGACAAGGTGGTCCTTTCCCACCTTTTTTTATTTACCTTTTGATTGTTGACGTGCTAACGCTAAGTAGATTGGTTGAGAAAGGATCTAGTAATGGGGTTATTGTGGTGATGTTGGTGGGCAATGGGAAGGTGGAACTTTCCCACCTTTTATTTATGGATGATATCATATATTTCTAGATAATAAAGATTATGCTATTTATAGTTTAATGGACATAATTAACCTTTTTTTGTGTTTTGTTGGGTTTAAAAATTAATATTTCAAAGTTGGCTTGAGAATAAAGCTGTGAGAGGGGGATGCGAGGTGGGTCAATGGCCACTTTGCTACTTGGAACTTCCTTTAGGAGGAATTGGTATCCCTTGTCTTTTGACTTTTAGAATCCGGTCTTGGACATGGTGTAGGAGAGATTAAATGGGTAAAAAAAGACTTGTCCTTCTAAGGGAGGCAGATTAGCCCTTATCTGATCTGTCCTAAGTAGCTTGCCTATCTATTTTCTCTCGATTTAGTGGCCAAAAATGTTGATACTATAATGAGGATTTTTTGTGGAATAGGGTTGAGGAAGATAGAAAGAATTTTCTTATTAAATAGGATATTGTTCTAATGGGAAAAAGTGGGGAGCTGGGTGTTGGAGACCTTAATTAAAATAAGGCAACAAAAAAGATTCTTTATGATACTACAAAATGTAGAGCATCTACGGGGTTGATGAAAGTGGGTGGACATCTAAGGGTAGCTATAAGAGGTACCCATAATTGCCCTTGGACTTGCATCTTCAGGGGTTTGCCATTCTTCCTTAAGTGTGCTTTCATTATGGAAGAGAGAAACTCGATTAGATTTTTCGAAAATATGTAGAGGGGGAATATACCCTTCAAAAACTCTGCAACTTCAATTTATCATTTATCCTTGAACCAAAATCATAAAATTCAGCCCTTCTTTTCTTGGCCAACGGTTCAATTTCTTGGAACCTTTAACTTTTGAGGAAATCTAAAGAGGATGTAATTTACCAAGTTCTCATCCTCAATGGGTTAGAGGGTGCGTCTTTTTCCCAAGGCATTAGGGATAGAAGGAGGTGGAAGCTGGGAGGAGACAATTTCTCATGTAAATTCGCCTTTGAAAAACTTTGCACCATTCAAAATTTTATGGATAATTGGTATTCATGCACAAAAAAGCCCGATATTCCCTCTAAATTGCAGGTCTTCTCGTGGCAAATTACTCATGAGAGCATCGATACTTATGCTTGGATGCAAAAGAGGCATCCTCATTGAAACAGGAACTGATCGAAAACCTGAACCACTTGACTCATACTTGCTTCATTAGGGTTGGCGATTGGTGGACCTGATTAGAAGTGCAAATCATGCAAGCAAAGCCAGGAGAGGACCGCAATGCAACGACTAGGACTCGTGTCGGAATACTTTTGAGCATGAGCTACCACTCATGCAGCGACAAGGACCTGCAACTCTCGCAGGGGCCACCAGCCGTCCGAATCTGCCTTTCATTACATTTGTGTGTTTTTTCCGAAATTTAGGGAAATACATTGATCATTGCTCTTAAACAATATTCCTTTGGTACAAGATTTTCCCTATTTTTGATATTTTAGGGGGTGCTACCTAGAAAAGCAAAAGACGTATATGCTTTCTTAGAAAAAGAATATTTTTTTTTGATTGGGAGACGGTGTATCATGGCAACGTGGAAAAAAGCTGGTTATGGAGATGTATTCTTATGGCCCTCTTTTGGATAGTTTCGAAGAATCTTTGAAAAATTGAAAGAAAAGATTAGAGTGACAATTGTAAAAGTAGTTTATGGAGATGTATTCCCATGGCCCTATTTGTCTAAAGACTTCCTAAAATTTTGTTTTTATTTGCTGATTTTGAACTGGGTCGATAACATAAATCAAGTGGAGATCTATGCATAGCTTTTTGTTAGGGGTTTTCTAGATAGGCATTAGGGGATATCTTGCCCCCTCTCTTTGTATTCTCTTTTTTGTGTTTAGTGAACTTTTATTTATGATAAAAAACAGAAGCATATCTATTCTTTATATAAAAGTTTCTCTGAAATTTAACCATCCCCCTTTCTTTCTCTTCCATTCATCTTGTATCTTGGTCACGTGGGTTTCTTCCATCCTTCATAGATTAAATTTATAAGCCATTTGAAAATAACAGAGTCTAATCTCCCACTATACAAGATGCTCAAGTTGAAAATAAATAATATTAATGAACATGGAAAATAGGCGAAGCTTGATCCTTAAGGGGGAATGTCTCGACATTGATATCATTAGATAGGGATAGTACCCCAATTAGCCACCATGCTAAGGAATGGTAAGGATGTTTCTTTAAAATTTATAATTGGGGTACTTTTACTGATAAAAATGGGGTTCTTTGATGTTAGACTAACACAAATTTACAATCCATTGAATATGTATTTCAATTGAATGGATGTGTAACTTATTTATGTGAGGTTTGGGAGACATTAAAGAATTGGATGATAACGAAGGTAGGAGCTCTATGTCGAGGGATAAGTGGTTGAGGAGAGGAGATGAAAGAGGAGGTGGGGAGGAAGATGCCTGAGGAGATTGGTTGGAGGAAAAAGTGACAAGCCTTGTAGCTTAAGAAATGGGTATAAAAATACCAAATTCTTTCATTGGGTGTCATGTGCACATTGCAGGTCCAACCACATTGGGAAAATAGTGGTCGGGGAGAGGAGGGGGACATGAGGGATGCGATTAGACATAGCTCTGGAGGGATATACACAGTCGAGTGAAGTCTGACCCTCGATGGGTTGGAGTTTGACCGTATATTGGGGGAATGGGAAGGAGCATCGGCTAGTTCTTTGAAGAAGTTGCCCTGGCGTTGAAGTCTATGTGTGGGGACAAAGCTCTGGGGTCTAGATGGTTTTAGCGCAACCCTTTTTTTAACCAATGTTGAGATGTTGTTAGATAAGATGTTATGGCTTTTTTGGGAAGTTTGATTTGCATGACAAATTTGAAAGGTGTTTCATTCGTCCTTCATCAATTTTGTTAAAAAAAGGGAGAAAAGGGTTGAACATGAGGGGTTCTATATCTATTAGCTTGGTGGGGAGTGTGTACAAGCTTTTGCATCATCGATACCATTGTGTTTGAGGCTCATAAAGCATTTGTGGGAGGAAAACAAATCGTAGACGTGCTGGTGGCCAATGGATGTTTAGAGGCGATGCTTAGAAATGGAACCCATGGGATTATTTTTAAGTTGGATGTAGAGAAGATGTATGATCTTGTTAATTAGGACTTCGTATTGTATTTGCTAAGTATGTTGGGGTTTGGGGAGAGGTGGAGAGCGTGGATCTCCATGGTGAGGCTTTCTAATATAAGTGAACGAGCGATAGAATTTTATTTCTTTTCTGAGAATTCTATATGCCTTTGATCGGGTGACCCTATTTCTCATTTTGTTTCATCTATGTGATGGAAGTGTTGAGTTGGCGAATGGCTTAGGCAGTGGAAGTGGGGTGATTGGTGACTTCTCTATTGATGATATGGCTAGCAATCTAGTATGGGTATCATATATAATGATTTGAGATGATACCATTATTTTTTGTCGGCTAGATGAGGAGCACTTGTGGAGATTGAGTGTGTTTTGAAGTTGGCTAATGTTGGCAAGTGCGAGTTGATTCCAGTGAGGGACGGAGTGAATGTTGATTATTTAGCCAATGTGATTAGTTGTAGTGGGATACATCCCTTTAATGTTGGCGCTAGTTTTAAATTTAAGGCTATCTAAATTTCGGTGTTTGAGAGGGAAGAGTGGAGACTTGCGGGTGAAAGAGGAGTTACATTATAAAAGAAGGGAGGGTTACTTTGATTAAGAGTACCTTGTCGAGTCTTCCCACGTACTACCTGCTTATTTTGCTGCTTCCATCCTTTGTGAGGAAAAAGGTAGAGAAGTTAATGAATGACTTACTGTGGAGGGGGTAATGGGGACAACCTTGAGTATTGCGGTGTGTTGAGAGGTGTAAGCCTGTGAAGGGACACTAAAAAAACGTAAAGATCTTTAATAAAGCGTTGGTGGGGAAGGGATTGTTGAGGCTTGGGTTAGAAGAGAGCTGGTTGTGGAGGCGATTCGTTGTATCAATATTTGCCTTTAATGGGTGGAGGACATGTCCCACTCACCTTCCTCATGGGGTGGGGCCATAGTTGTCAAAATCTTACGATTCGCGATTTGAATCTTACGATTCGATTCGATTCTCATATAAAACGATTCGAATCGAGTTGAGAATTGCAAATGTCTAAAGAATCGGACTGAATCGGCGATTCACGATTCGAATCTTCTGATTCGGTTCCGATTCAACTTTTTTTTTTTCACGATTTTTTTTACCTTATAACCATACGTGTGTTTTAATAAACCAAATAAAAAAAGAAGCAAACAACAAAGGATACGGTTAAGATACTGAGTTTTAGAGAAAAACATGTTCTCTTGGCTCGGTTATTTTTAGCCGGCTTTTCTTGTCTATTCTCTTGGCTGAGTGTCTTCTATCTTTTGCTTTTTTTTTGGTTATAAAACTTTTGTATTTGTTATAAAATCTTTGAAGGTATATTTGTTTTGTTGCTTTAAATTAATATGAACGCTGTTTTAAATTAATATTGTTCTATAGTTAATCTTAGCATATGTTTTATTGTTTTAAATTAATATGGTTTACTATGTTAAATTAATATTGTTGTAATTTTGTAGGCTGTTTTAAATTAATATTGTTAATCTTAGTAGGTAGGCCTGTTTAAAATTTTTAGAATTATTTGTTTTACAGTTTTAAATTAACCTTTGTATTTATTTTATTGTTTTAAATTAATATGTAGGATGTTTTAAATTAATATGTAGGTTGTTTTATGATATATTTTTGTTTTTTACATTTTTAATCTTAAAATGAATGAAAACATATGCTACGGTTAATTTTTGTGATATATTTTGGTATATTATCATGTGCTACGATTAGTTTTTTGTCATATTACGCTTAATTACCAATTCTATAATGTTAAATCCCATTTACTTATGTTTTACTACGTTTTTATCATTTGGTTCCGATTCGATTCACGATTCGCGATTCGGGGGGTAAACTATTCACGATACGATTCGCGATTTGACAACTATGGGTGGGGCTATTACAGCAGGGTGGCCCTCACGAGATACATTACCCCTCGGTTGGGTGATGGGCATAGGGTGAGATTTTATCGGGATGCATGGTGTGGGGAGGTGATATTCCCTTGTCTCTTTTCATATAGCTAGGGACAAGGAGGGAACGATGGCCAATCACATTCTACGAATGAAAGAGATGGAGGTATGAGATTCTAGATTTCGAAGGCCATTCTAGGATTGGGAGCTGTGAGGGAGGAGAATGTTTTTCTTGGGCGGTTGGTGGAAGCTGGATTTCCTCGGGGTTGAGGATGTCCTGAGGGGACGACGGGGGCTATTCTCGATTAGAGCCATCTTCTTAGCATTGACAAGGAATGCGATGGGCTATTTCCATAGAAACAGGTTTGGTGGACAAAGGCACCTAGTATTGTCGTGATCTTCGCTTGTGCAATAACTAGGCAGGTTGTATTTACATTAAACGGTTTGTAAAGGAGGGTTACACATTTGGCCAATCGATGTTGGTTGTGTAAGGTTGAGGAGACAAGAGATCACTTTCTTTTGCATTATTGGGTGGCGACGAGCTCGTGGGAGATTGTAATCTCCCTTTATGGATTATATTGGGTTATGCCTCTTTCAATGATGGAGGCGTAAGAAACATGGAGGATCACCACTAATCATATTATGTGGGAAGAGCAACCCAATTGTGCATTCTCACGACCACGTGGAGGGAAAGAAATCGACAATGTCTTGATGGGATCGAGAGATAGACTTCGATAATTTGTTCTGATTTGTTTATATTTTAGGGTTAAAGAGGATTATCCGCCATCGATCAGTCATTTGTAGATTTTTTTGGAGGAGTTCAAGTGGGGAGAGTGAATCTGTGTTGGATGTTTTTGATGGAGATCCATTTTATCTTTCTTTTATTTTCCTTTTATTTCAATTTTTAGCTCTTTTTAGCTATTTTCTTCTCTTAATTAATTTCCAAGCATGTTTAGGACTAATTAGGCATTCTTTTGTTTTTAGTAGGCCCTTTTAGTCATTTTAGCTAATTACTTGATTAGCAAGTAATTCAACCCCTATAAATATGATTGTTTCTCTCATTTGTACTCACTATCAATTCTTGAATAGAAGAACTCTTTTGTTTCTCTCTCTAGAAATCAAAGTGTCTTGATTTTTAGGTCATTGACGTGTAGTTCACGTCATTTTTTTTCTCTATGAATGGGGAAACACTACTGTTCATAGTCCCTTCCTGTTACCCAAGTGATTCCTTTGTTTACATTGTCCTACTCGTTATTTTTGCCTCTTGTGCAATTTTTGTTCTTTATACTTCATCATTTCAACCTAACTAATCTGAATTATTCTCTAGTGCTATTATAGTAAAACATTATTATCGAAGAAAACTACACCCTTTATCTTGGCTTTAGTACGGGAATAAATAACCTTTAGGCTGTTAAGATGTCTTAATCTTCTTGTGAAGGATTTGGCCCTATCCAAATATCTATATGTATCCACTATCTTTTGGATGAACTATTCAAACAACTAAGTGCTACTATGATTCTTGAAGCCTTTTTAATCTTGATGAGACACAAATATCAACCCTATCTGAAGTTAATGGCTTGGTTAAAGTTTAAGGGAATGAAAGGAAATGATGTTTCCTCTACCTCTGAATTGCTTAGGGCGATTAACGAAAGATTAAAATTATGCTTGGTGTTAGTCTCTTGAGCTTTTATTTTTGTCACTCGCTGGATTTCGTGTTATTTTAGTATTTATTGTAATTTTCCCATTATATTAGGCCCTCTTTGCTTTATGCTATAATTGTGTAGTCTTTTTACATTTGGACTTTGTATTATCTCGAATCTTATAGATTTCTAACATTTTAGTACAAATACAATTATTCGGTTTCCAATTGGGTAGGCCATCACGAAACACTAGACCGCAATTTGAAGCGGTAAGAAATCGCAACTAGAATGGGCCTTCAAATAGGCCCATTCAATTCAATGATGTAAGGGGTTTGAACTAAAGTATTAACCAGTTTTGACGTCACTGTAAGACTATAATATACTCGTTATGCCCTCCTCCGTTTTTCAAAACACATTTTGTCCAAGAGGTTTTCGAAGTCTTCGTGAACGTTCCAGATATTGAAGTCGACTTCTTTCATCCCGTTATCGCATCGATCACTTTAGGATGACGGTGAGCGTGACCTAGTAGACTTAACTTTCATGGTTTTAAAATCTTAAATTGATGAAATCTTTTTTAAAACCATGTATCGTGTTTTTTTGTCTCCAAATGTCATAGTATCTTTATCAATGAAAATCTATGTATAAAAGGCATTTGGGTAATGTCGAGAGCATTTCGCTATAGCGAAGGTCTACCTTTTCTGGTCATGTGATCTCTCGTTTCTTGGCAAAATCGCTGTAGGTATCCGCGACTTGACTTCACTCTTATCTTGCTGCAACGAATCAAACATTTTCTCTAGCAAAATATCTCGCAGGTTGCGACTAGGATCTCTTGTCTGATAGAAAAACTCTGGCAGGTCTCGGGACCTAGCTTCGCTTCGCCGATGGTTCGCTCCTGCGAAGTGAGACCGTCGCGGCAGTAAAGGATTAACGAATGCTGAATAACAAATCTACTTTTTCTACAATTCAAAAGTTCTTCTTTAGATATTTCCAAAAAACAATTTTTATGATTTGTTTGATCGACTTATTTCTTCCTTGCCAAGTCAAGTGGGAGAATGGACTTGCTAGGTTATATATCCCATCAGCATTTCTCTTTTAGAAGGCTCAACATATTTTCAATAAAAAGTCCCCTTAGCATTTCTCTTTTAGGGAAAGAAGACTTGTTCTTTTTCTTTTTTCTTTTTTCTTTTTTCTTTTTTCTTTTTTCTTTCTCCTCTTTGCACTTGATTAACCTTATCTTAGATTAATCAATATCAAAGAAGTAAATTTTTATGAACTTTTAAAACACTTTTGTTCATCTAAATCTTGTTAAACTTCGGACATATAGTCCTTGAGAGATTTTATGATTGTATGGTTCTTTACGAGTATCATCAAGAGTGAAATCAAGACAACTTTGAGTTTGGTTCAAGGAAACATTGTTGATCTTTTGATCACATTGGTGTCTTGAGATTCTCCTCGACGTTACAGAGTTCTTCGACTCGCTAAGGATTGGTGGAAAAAGGGCGAGATGTGAGTTATCGCAGCGTACGATCATAAGACGTTTATCTCCTCTGTGTCCTTGCCAAGTTTTTAGTGAGATTGTTGCTTTGGCTCGAGATTTTTCCCGTTAGTGGGGTTTTTCCACATATATCCGGTTTTATGGCGTGATTTACATTTTCACATGATTTATATCTCAAATGCTTAATGAGATCAAAATTTGATATGTTGATTAAATCATTTATAAATCTTATCACATAGACCTTTAGGTTGTACTTGTTATTTTAGCATCAATTAAATTTGAAACGCAAAATTTTTATTTGGTGTGATCTTCCGTTTCAAGTAGTAATAACCCATAACGCACTCTCAGTCACGAATCCTCCTTTTAGGATTTTGACTTGTTTATATAAGAATTAATCTCTCTTTCGTTGGTTATAGTGCTCGAGAATTGATCTAGGGCCTCGACCCATGTTTTCATTTTGTTATAGGGTTTCGATTTTGGTCATTTTACCAATGTTTTTAATGATATTATTTTTTGGTTAGTGTGTCTCCGCCTGATTAGTTGGTGATTTGATGCTTTGGATTGTCCTAGATTCGGTGTTTTTCATGCAAGAGGTTTCCCGCTTTTTCAAATTTGTTTTTGCCTCTCTGCATAGGTTGGGGTTAGGCTGTGTACATCTAACCCTCCTAGTACCCCGCAATGGCGGGAGCCTCGTGGACTGTATTTGGCCTTCTTTAGTTACTTATGATTATAGCTGTTTAAGGAGTAGGGCGCACCAAGGTGCAAAGGTGTCTCGCGAGACTTGAGCAAAAGGTGAGGCGTGTGCCTGATTGAAGTTAAAGCGCACTTTTATAAAAAATATAAAAAACACATTTTATTCATATATTAAATATATAATAATGTTATTATAGCATACCATCACTAATAATTTATATTAGATATACATCTTTGATTTAATATATAATCCAAGATGAGAAAAAGAACATTGTAGTTGATTATCGAACAAGATGCACCAAGGTGCCAAGAGTTAATCACTCATATATTCCTATATAAAACTTATCGAGATGATTTGTAGTCAATATAAATTTTATAAAAAAGTTTAGATTCAAAATGTAATAATTGTATTAACATAATCGTAAATATCCAACAAGCGCAAGTCTTAAAATAAATAAAAAGGTAACCACAACCAACAAGTACGAGCTTAGAGACAACTAAAGCACCAACAAATGCGTCTAATAAATTAGTCAGTTAATTCAATTTTCAAAATGAAATACGTCATTTTGTCTCATTGTTTTTATTCTTTTTTTATGCACAAAAAGAGGCATAAAAATTTCATGAAAAGGGCATATATATATTTGGAATTTTTGTTCAAATTTCTTCACAACATAAAACAAAACATCAAAAAGGAAAAAGAGAAACAAAAATATAACAAAAAAGGTGAAAAAATAAATAAAAGGATAACTAAAATGCGAATTGAAAAAGAGTGAAAGAAAAATCGTATGAAAGAAGAAAAAAATACATAAAGAGGACAATGAAGCAAAGAAGGAAGAAAACAAAAAAACCCAGTGGAAATGAACGTTATATATATATATATATATACTAGCGTATGCCCGTCCCTGAAGGCACGATTTTTTTTTCCAAAGTACGTAATCGCAAATCGACAAAAAATTCCAAAGAGAGTAATTACAAAATGGGAAAAAATTCATTCCTTAACAAAACTATGTGAACGGAATATTAGAAAACCAATTTCCACAAATGCACATGTGTTAAATTGTGAACGGAATATTAGAAAATCAATTGCCACAAATTTCTTAATGTGGTACAAAAATGTGCATACTAACCAAACAAAATGCTATAATCACTTATGATACAAAGAATGAATGTAAATATGTTTCCATAATAGTTGAGCACTAACATAGTATTGACTTAAAAAAGGAATTGGATTGATCCACTTCAATTAATAATAACCCCCAAATAATGGTTGAAGTAGTTTTCTCCCATGTCAATAATAAGTATTTTTACATTAGTAGTTGCTATACTATATTTTTCCCACGGTTCATTAAAGGTTCATTACATCATATGTCATGTGTAACACAAATTCAACAAAAAAAATCATTTTGGCGTTTGATTGCATGCGCATGATCAATTTGGCCTTTTTAATGTCAAAATAGCGTGGGTAGTGATTAATTTATTGGTCCATACTCTCGGGGTCAATTTTGTAAATTTTGCATGTTATGGTGTGGGGGTGTTCATAATCAAGTGGGAGGAGATATTGTATTTTGAGGCTTATTTTCAAGATTGTGCAGTGAAGTTCAAATTTTTGGGCTCACACAATTTTTGGGCTAGTTGTATCATTTCTTGAAAATTTTCAAATTTTTGGGTGTTTGGGGATATTTTAGTGTTCATGATCATTTAAGTGTTTTGGGGATATTTTAGTGTTCAGGATTTATATTAAAAAAATTCTTTCAAAAGAAAAAAGAAAAAAATTGATGAATAATGACAATTTTGGAGGGTGAATCAATGTTTTTGGGCCAAATTGCAATATTTAAAATATAAAGAAACTTTTGAGTAGGTAGACACAAATTTTTGGTCATGTTTATGTTATTTTTAATTTTTTTTAGACCTCCAAAATAGTGACTACCAAAATGTAATTTTCAACCAAAACACATTCACCCTAACACGTTACCCAACCTTCCCCAAACTGTAACCAACATGCTACTTCTTCCCCCAAACCTAGACCACCCAGCTGCTACCTAACCCTCACCACAAACCCTACCACCTCAACCGGACACTACACTCGCTGTCACTCCCTCTCCAAGCCAACCTTTGCCACCCCGCAACTAACGCGAGCCATTACCACCTGCTCCTGCTGCAAACCAAGACCCCACAGCTGCTCAACCCCTTAACTGCTACTGTCCACACAGACAGACATGCTAAGCCGAGCCCACCTTGTCCCTATTTCTCCCACCTGCCGAGATAATCCTCAAGCATAACCCACCTGCTGCTACCCCTGCATAACCTTGCATCCTCACCTTACTTGCTGCCACACCCCAAAACCTAAGCCGTAACCCATACCCCGTTTCTCATACCAAGTTCACTAAAGGTGTAACATGAATTCAACAAAATTGTTTTGTTACGCCCATAGTTTATTAAGAAAATTAAAAAAAAAAAGGAAATAAAATATTACAATGAACTTGAAACATAATAGGAGATGCCAAGATTTAAAAGTTAACAGTTTGAAAACCATAAACAAAGACAAACCCGGTCATTAAAATTATTACCCAAACGACTAAGTAGATAAGAAATGGGTCGCATAGAGAAATAAACTCAAAATTAATACAAAAGCTCTTATTGCAAACCATAAAATATTTAAAATCTTAGAATCTTAAAATACAAATCTTCATTAACATACAAATCTTCATTAACAGTACTGCATATGCCTTGAATATAAAGAATGTTAAACAGGTCTTCCTTAACATTCCCAACAAATTTGTAAACAAATTTGATTAGGTTCTTGAATATTTAGATCTGCAAAACAGAAGAACCAATTAGAACTCACAAATTTGAAAACCTAAACAATTGAAATCACCTATTCCATCCCTTAGTTGTACATGTTTATGACCCATTATCTGAACAGTTATCCAATTAAAATGAAAATCTTAATTGAATAATGAACAGTTAAAACAAACAGCTTAAAAAGCATCCATTCCACTTGGAGAAATGATATATAACAATGACTTCTAATCCAATTAAATATGGACCAAATTGAAATCCCAAAAAAATTGTTGAATTTCATGTTTGAAAACTGGAGTTGCAGGGCTTTTGAAAATAAAATAGAGACAGGTTGGGTGGTTGAGAGAACCAAATGATAATCTCAAATTTAGCTCAAAGAGTGTACGAATTGTTCCCAAATCCGTAACTAAATGCAACCACGGATATTAGACATCAATTCTTAGTATTTTCGTCATGCATTGATACCAACAAATCCAAAATAATGTCCAGAATCAAACATAAACATTAAGATGAACATAAGATGCCTGTGTGTGTGTGCGCATCCTCAAATTCATACCAAAATATGAGTAATATATCGGTTAAATGCAAATAAATTCAAATATCAAAACGTTACCTTGCACGAAACACTTACCAAAACCCCTTTAACCACGAACCCCCTGCCCCGTTATATAATCATATCTAGTATATTGAGTTATATTTTCTAAGCCCTCAAAGAAAAACATGAAAAAATAGTAGACCATGAAAAAAGCCACGAAATCCCACTTTGAACTCAACAGTCAAAAAACCTCAGAACATGAAAAAAAGGTTCCAGCTATGGAACAATAAAAATAGACTCGGAAAAACTAATCAGAAGATTCTAACATCCGAACTGGTGTAGGATGATGACGTGGAACCGAATCAGCGTCATTGAGAGAGAACATACATGTTTCTCAGCAGGAGTTTGTGACACCCAGACTAATTAAATACCGGGTAGCTACTCCTTTATTCAAATTAATACAAAATGTCAAGTTGGTTCAGTTCATAGCATCACTGTCGAAAAACATTTTAACAATTACTAGCCACCTAATATTTAAAAAGTGAGATGTCAATTTTAATTAAATAAGATTAACATACAATCCATTTAAATTATGAAATACTAATACCACAACCACAACACAGTCACAATAGAATAACAATGGAATAACAATGAATCTGGAGGAATACTCCTCTAAATAATCCGAGTACTGAATACAACCAAATACAAGGTCTGAATCACAATTTAATTAAATCCAAAACTAAAATAAACTGAATAAATAAACTGTCTCTAAGAAAAAAGGGGTGACATGCCCTACAGATAAATAAGTCTGAAATGGAATCAAGGTAGAAAGTGGAGGCGTCTATAATCGAGGTCCTGTAACTTCCACAGCAGCTACAACACGTCACTGGAATGGAACTTCTAAGCTTGGTGTCCTTGTGGTGGGCACCTAAAAGGTTTTTACAAAAAAATAGATTTGAAAGCAAACGGGTCAGAGCCCGATTGTGAAAACAGTTTAAAATATAGCAAGTGTTTAATGTCATTAAACAGTGAATATAAATTACATGATAGTGCGTGCTCTCACATGAGTTCCTCACCTCTCAACTAATTGTGCACGCCTATCGTACCCGTACCCGTTCTAGTTATTCCACTATCTAACTAGTCGAATCCATAACCTGACTTTACTATACTATTCATGGTTTAATTCCCGACATCTTACTATAAACTGAGAGTTCTACTTTCATTCCTTAGAATTATTTACAAGAATTACTAAGAGTTTTTCCCATTTTTAACTCTACAAAGATGATACAAATTATTCGCACTTACACTTATATTAACAGTCCATTTCAATTTTTCAATATATCAATCTCATCCTAAATATACAATAATGGTACCCCTAGACAAAGCTGCGGTGCACACACTCTGCTATCAAATCCCGGTACATCACGTACATAAGCACCACGTATTCCGAATATCTCAGGAACCGTTTCGATAAGTAACAATCACACATAATGGAGGCGAACATAGTTCACATCACATGGGTCACGCACATACCTACGCTCCCATGATCAGCAAACTTATTAACTCCGCAATAAGTCATTCTCTGACCTATGTCCTCGAGGTACCAATCTAAATCCCCCCCGTAGGCACACAAAGATTAGATGGCCCTGATCGAACGCCGACCTCCCGTGATAACAAGTATGGTAGGTATGTTATACACAAATAACCACATATACTAAGCATTCACACATCTTAGATATCTTATAATATTAATAGAGGTATGTTTTACATTCCTATACCGTCATTAATGTAGTACACTTACAAGTTTCCGAAAAATATACATTATAGATTATCAACTCTTCTCACGTCGCAAATTCAAGTACTTATCTCCTAACCCCTAGAAGTCACCCAGTCTATTATATAATTCTAAGTTTTAATCCGCAACGTACTCAAATCTCACAACTATACCCACTAATCAACAAGGGAAGAATAACACTCAATTAAATAAGTTACGGGAAGTTCGAAACTAAAATCGGGCCTAAAAAGACCATTCTGTGAACTCGTTAGAAGTCACTGAAATCTCGTTCGAACGAATGATTTCGAACGAACTATGAACTCGTTAGAAGGGGTACTGGAATCTCGTTAGAAGCTCGTTCGAACGAGGTCGTTCGAACGACCTGGGTTGGTCTTCTAACGAGATGGCAAAAAACTCCCAGAATTTTCCCAACTTCGTTTTTCACCAAATTCCTTTCTCCAAATCCATCCTAAGTTCATACTAACTACGTTTTTGTGTTGGTAAACTACTCTAGGTCACCCTAAGTCATTTCTTAACATATTTTTGGGGTCAAATCTTATTAATTAACATGTAATTGCCACAAATCCCCAAATCTTGCCCCAAACTCTATGAACATGAACCCAGAATTTTATTGCACCTAAGTACTCATCATTAATCCGTTTTTAAATCATCAAAGTTAAGTCTTTTGGGTACTAATTTCATCCATAAACATTCTACATGCAATCTCTATCCAAACTTATGAGTTCCATGACAAATACATTGGATTTTCATCAAAACTTTCAAAGCATGTCAAGTTTCTACACTAAACATGGATGAAATATTCATTGAAACTAATAACATCAAATCACTTGCCTTAGGTTTGTTCCTCAGATTTGTTGTCGGTGATTATAGTCTGATTCTCTCCTCTTTCTGGTTGCAATTCCTTCCAAAATGATGGTGATGGGAGATGATTTGGTTTGGAACCTCTTTTAACCTCTCTCTAACTTCTCTCAAAACTCCCGTAGCCCACTCTCTTGTTTTTGGCTGGTAATGGCCCTAGTGGCCTCTTTAATAATATCTAATTTAACTCTAAAATTCGTGGGTTTTAATCCCTCAATTTTTAAAATTACCAAAATACCCTTCTGGGTTGCCCGTTTGGCCTAAAAGTGTTCCGGGATCCAAACTAAACTCCCGGCTAGTGTTTTCTGACTAATTCGACCCTTCCGGACACGTTGGCGCACTCAAAATGACCATTCGGTTGATAAAAATATAATTTACTTTTTAATCAAATAAATTTCATTCCTGACGCGACTGACACGCGCGTCCCAACTAAATTTTCCAAATTGTCATATTTCTGCCTCGTGACAATTTTAACATTTTCAATACTCATATATTACCATATATTCTCAGTAATACTTTATTTTAACATCATAATCAAATACCAACTCACATCTCGCTAGTATTTACCTCCGGATTAATTTCCAAATTAATTCTCGTTTAATTCAATTAATCCATTAAATAAAATCAGTAAAATTACGGGGTATTATAGAGTTTTTCCGAGAATTGGAAATTTTGAGTGGCATCCGAGATGTGGGGACCAAATATGTTTCTCAGCACCTCCATAGCTTCTTTAAGAGTTTCTTCATCTGATTGAGCTTCTACGCATTTTGATTCTCAATTTGTCAATGTTACAATCAAGATATTGGACCTAGAATACTCCATGTGTTGCTAGAACATGTAGTAGCAGTTATAATTAGGAAAAATAATATACTTTGTTCATTTCAAAGAACCCCATAACACATTAAGCAAAATAATCAAAGGGGATGGTTACCTTTCACGATTTTAGCTGTTGAGAGAATTTTGGAAAGCCGTGAAAGAAACCTTGAAAGCCAACGACAAAAAAAAAAGGGGAGATAAGAGTATATATAATACAGAGCATAAATATATTACCTTTCACACTTTCAGCTCAGATAAACCATGCCCCTGTGTGACGTTTCACACTATCCATAACTATCCAAATGTTTGTTCCTCTAGAGAAAAATAGAAAATGCAATTAAACAGACTTACAAAAAAAACTTAAGTATTAGATGCTAACCGGATGCTCTACAAAACAACAAAATTTCATACTTACAATGTGCATCCAAAACCAAATGCAAAGCAACCTATAGTTAACTTTTCTGTATTACTCTCCGCTAGATATAATAGGAAAGAAACTTGAATTTCTTTCCGTACTATATATGCAATCTGCATATATATGCTGCATATATATGCAGATTGCATATATATGCATATGCATCAGATTGCATATATATGCAGTTGCATATATATGCATATATATATGCAATCTGCATATATATGATGCAGATTGCATATATATGCAGGTGCATATATATGCATATGGTAAATAGGGCTAAAAAATTCTAAACCAAGAACTTAAAACGGCTACTTCCAACCCCTATAACGGCTACTTCCAACATTGTATAGGCCTGCGTAATGCTTACCTTAGATTTCAACCCCTATAACGGCTACTTCCAAGTCCAGCTCTTTGGAATAAAGTTTTGCCTTAAGTTCTGACCGTATTATGTCCTCTATAAGGAAATGAAGCGTCAAAATCGCAGTTGTAATGAAAAAACAATATTATTAAATACTTATATCATAACCAATTACCACAATGGTTTTCATCTCTTCATCCCCTCGGTACTGTGTAACTGAAAGATGAAAGATAAAGAATAATAAGAACAGTAACAATATCACATATTGTTTTAGAGAATCAATATGGCACAAAGAAATTATTCTATTCTGAACAATACCCCATATATAGCCGAATAATGCACTACACTAACAACAGTGTTCAGGTACACACATCCAACCAACCCTAATAACATATCTCTCAAACTCATTTGATTAATGCTAGAAAGCCATAAAACATGAACTGTCGTATGAGATATCGACACAACATGAATACATTGATATGATATCTATAAACCAATGAAGCAAAGTCCAAATAACCTAGTCCACACAAATGCATCTAGGAAGAAATACAGTAGTTAGGAATGAATAATCCAAAATTTATGATCATACATCCCAAATAACATAGTCCACACAAATACATGATTGCACATATTTTCTAATACTGCAAACGCTTTGTATACAAATTTTCTAGAGGGAGAAATATTCTAATAGCATTTGGGCATTTTCTCAAACAGGATGAGTGCATATAACTAAAATGTTCACTCTGACATTTTGTCAAGCACCTAGGTGATAGTTTTCAATAGCAATTGCAAAGCCATGAAAACACCAACTCTTACCCCATGCATATGTTCTCCCTTGGGTGAAGTTACCAAAAATGTAACAGATTAATAACCCTGCATAGCCTAAAATAAAGTTGGAGCTTTATTTTCATTACAAAAATACAATAATTCATGCAATATTGACTATGAATGAACAAACTATATGATATGAATAAACTATATATGAACAAACTATACGATATGGACAAACTATATATGAACAAACTATACGATATGAACTAAATTAAAGTTGTGCTCGGGTATAACTATATATAAACCAAATTAAAGCTCTGTTTATGACCAAACTGAACCAAGTCTACATTTAAAGCTCTATTTATGAACAAACCGAACAAATTAAACCGAACCAAAATTAAAGCTCTGATTATGGTACATACTCCTTTCTTCTTTATTAAAAAGTCCCTCCCCCTCCATACAAACACGGAGGCATCAAGCTCAGAACATGGCTAAAATCCACCTGCAATAGATAAGTAGAATCGTTAAAATATGAGTTATACATTTACTAAAAAGCGATTGAAACAAACGAATACCACCGGTTCTTGGAGACTTGGTAAGTAGTTTTTTCCGGATCGTAAATTAAACAAAAGAAAAAAAACAAATAGTACACCTGATTTGCCAAGTAATATGGTCAATCCAAGCGTGATAAATTCAAAACCTCAAGCTGAAACTATTCAACCCAAAACACACATGGTTTATAGCATGATTAACATAAAGTTCAACAAACACCCAACAAAATTCAGTGAACACCCAACAAATTTCATCAAATTTCTTAATAAAAGCGTAACAAATATTAATGCCAACAAATATGTCAGTGAACGGATAAATGATTTTCTTCCTTTACAAAGTTGCTTTCAAACTAAGTTACATTTCAGCAAAGACTAACATAAATTTCAGCATGTAAACATAAATTTCAGCTGGGGGCATTATCTTTTATAGTTAATTACAATCAACCAATCATACCGGTAATTCTCAAATCAAAAACATAAGATAACATAACTTATTGCACCCAAAATATGACAAATAAGGCATCCAATGATGAAAGATCTGCATTAGGTAAACTTGCAAATTTTCAATTAAGTTTAAAAATATTATCTAGAAAGGAAATTACTAATATACCTGTAATTCCCAAATCAGTAATTCCCAAATCAGTAGATCTAGAAAAACATCCAGTTATGTTAGTGTCTAGTTGCATCTATGACAATAACGTGTGCATAAAAATAGGTTGTAGGGGAATTTTTATAATAAGAAACAAACAACAGGAAAGTATAAGAAAATTACCAATAGAGGGAGTGGAGGTTGACAAATGATTTCAACTTTATCTCAAAAGTGGCACCAATACTACCTAAAATAGAAAGGATAATACAATCAATTAAAAGGACTTCCCGTAATCAACCATTATTCCTGTAAAGAGAACCAACAAAATCTGACCTAATGTTCTCACAATCTAGCACGAAATGTAGCTCTATTACCTAATAACACCAGTCGAAGCTTTTTGCAAATTCGGTTAAAAACTACATTTTCTTGATACCTGCAAACTAACAGAAGATGAAATTTTTCTAGTAGATAAAATATAAAGTAAATAACTTAAATGAAACATATAAACAGAGACTGGTTAGCTTTAACAAATGGAAAATCGATTTGAACCCCAATAAAACATATAAACAGAGATAAAGATGGAGTATACCTGGGTTATGTCCAACACCAAAAATCCAAACCCAAAAAAATTCCTAGTCACATTCGTAACACCTACAAATCAAACCAAAACAAACACAAATGTAAACCCTAAGTTCTAAACCCAAAAAATCAAAACTTAGAACCATATATTGAACCTTCCATCACCGAACCAAAAAAATGGAATTTCAACAAACAAACCCTTATTTTGAACTTTGACAACCCAACTAACAACTTAAAACTGTTACAAAAAGTAGCGTACAAAAAAAATACCTAAATCATGCACTTCATTTCTTCAAGATCCAAAAAGGTCTGTAAAACAAAAGTCACATAATCTTCAAAATAATTAGTGAGTGTATTAGAGAGAGAGAGAGATTACCTCGCACACTTGAAACCCTCACAAATCAATATACTGCAATAAAAAACCCTCACAACTTGAAACCCTCACAATCTACTGCGTGGCTGCGTGGGAGGGGGGTGGCGTGAGTGGGGGTGGTTGCGTGGGTGGGGGTGGCTGCGTGGGAAAGGGGCGACCATGTCGGAAGGGGGAGAGAGAGCCGAGGGTTTGGGAAAGAGAGAGTGAGAGGAGAGAGAGAGGGTTTGGGATGTCTAATTGGGATGGAATGTGGAGGACCAAATTACCCCTCATATTTGAACGGAAAGTAACAATTCCATTCAGTTTGGTTTCGGAAAACTTGCTGGTCGCGGATTAGTTCGTTCTGCGCCGCCGGCGGCCTAAAATAAAAGGCGGATCCTATGGATGAAGACATGATCTCTCTGGATCCCATTGAATTTCATTCGGAGGAGGAGCCTTATAAAGATCGTATTGATTCTTATCAAAGAAAGACAGGATTAACTGAGGCTGTTCAAACAGGCATAGGCCAACTAAACGGTATTCCCGTAGCAATCGGTAAAGGGTAACTTTGATGAGAAAAAAAGAGGGGGAAATAAAAAAAGTGAGGGGTAAGTTAGAAAAAAACAATAGATGTGATCTGAACCATTAAAATGTGTAAAAATGTGTAAGGAGGTGGCACACATCTTGACCGTTAAAATGTGTAGACAATTCAAAAACCGTCCTACTTTATTATATATGTATATATATATATGTATATATATATATATATATATATATATATTTTTTTTTTTTTTTTTTTGAATAAGGCAACTTTAACAAGGCGCGCCTAGGCTTGCGCCCCGAGCCCCTAGGCGTGCGCCTCTTCGAAGTCGCCTCGCCCAGGCTAGTCAATGCGCTATAGATGTGCCTAGGCGTGCCTTTGCCAATTATGCTTGTGATTCGAGTAGCAGTAATGAGGTGTTTTCATTGACACAACAAACTTGACTCAACGAGTTATAACTCGTCTTCCCTTCAATGGGCATAATCTTAATTTTGTCCTGTTCCTTCCGCCATTATGCTGGTGGCAAAGGAAACGAGAAGCAACCGGCATGCAATGATTCCAAGTTTAGTTAGCTGGGGATATGGATCGGTGCACTATCTTAGTCCAATGTTTAACTCAATGGAGAAGCAGATATATAACATCTTCATAATCTATGTATTGTTTTCAGATTTTGGACAACCATTAACTAGATGTATGTGCATGCGCATAACGACGCTTGCTGGGTTCTCTTTGTACAACCAAATGGAATTCGTTTTATTTTAGGATTCATTGTATTTTTCCCTTTATATTGAGCCCTCCTTGTTTTGATCTCTGTGTAGTCTTTTTACATTTGGACTTTGTATTCTCCCGAACCTTCGTATGAATACAATTATTGGGCTCTCAAATGGGTAAGTCTTCACAAATTACTTTTCCACTATTTTTTTCTTTCCCAAAATGATCATTGCCCTCTGTGAAGAATATCAACAACTCTTCATTAAAAAGTCAAAAAAGAAACATCTAATGGCAAACAACTCTTATTAATTTCCATAACTTATTTCACAAAAATGCTTTTGCTATATCTAATTTCAATTTCGTGGCCATAATTTTCTTTTTCAATTTTCATCAGACTTATTAAATTACTAATGCTTTTAATATGCGAGCAGTGCAACGGTTCCATCACAGTTTTCATATATATAGATCATTATCGATACTTTACCCTATTAATTATGACGTAGCGAAAAGCGATGAAATAAAGGGATCAAACCCTAAACCCTTGAATTCACAAGAGAGAAGCCTCACAAGAGCTCAAAAGAGTGAACAAACTAGGAATGGTGTGAATACAAGCTTACACCTCTTGCCTATATATAGGCAAGTGAAAAAGGAAACAAAACATTAAAGTAATGCAAATTTAACCCATTAGAGAAAGCAATAGAGGAGATGAATTAACACCAAAACCACCCATTTAAAGAAATCTTTAAAAATTATAAAAGTGTTTCGTGTAGTTTATCACTTCACATAGTGCATGTTGAGGTTTACCATTTATCATAGTGCAAGAAGCACTTTATTTATGTTTATTCAGTACAAGGCAGAATTCAAGACAGACTTTGCTGCTGTTCCATATCAGTCCCCTCTACTTGGACAAAACTCATCCTCGAGTTAGGGTAAAGCGGCTCATCTGGAGAATGATACTCAAATAGGTTTGCAATGTTGAAGGTGGATGAAATATTCATATCATCTGGTAGTTCCACCACAAATACATTGTCGCTAGTCTTCTCGGAGATGCGAAATGACCCATACTTCTTGTTCTTCAATTCCCACTATAAGTATCTTTTGGAAATCTGTTTTTGCGCAAATAAGCCATGACTAAATCTCCAACCTCAAACTTTGATCCTCCGATGCTTGTCTGCAACTTCCTTGTACTTTGGATTAGACTGCTTCAAATTTTGCTTCACTTCGGCATATATTTTCTGGACCTTATCCGCCATATTCTCTGCTGCATGCTAAACCTCAGCAACCTTGGTAATGGGACCAAATCAAAAGTATGTTGTGGGGGTTTACTGTACATGATCTCAAAAGGAGTTTTGGCAGTCGATCGATTCATTATGCTGTTGTATGCGAACTCCATCTCAGGAAGAACTGCATCCCATTGTCTGGGTTTAGCTCCACACGTACAACGAATCAAGTTACCCAGAGTACGATTCGTAACTTCTGTTTGGTCGTCAGTCTGGGAGTATGTTGTGCTGCTATACTTCAAAGTACTATTAAACTTCCCCCACAAAGTCTTCAAGAAGTGACTAATGAATTTCATGTCATGGTCAGAAACAATGGATTTGGGCATCCCATACAAACGAATTATCTCCTTGAACAATATATTGACAATATTAGAGGCGTCATCAGTCTTCTTGCAGGGAATGGAGTGTGCCATTTTTGAAAACCTGTCAACCACTATAAATACAGAATCTATTCAGCGTTAGATTTGTGGCAGTTTCAACACAAAGTCCATGGATAGATCCTCTCAAATATGCTCTGTCATCGGCAGTGGCATATAAAGTCCTATATTCTATACCTATCGTTTCGCAGTCTGGCATACGAGACATATCATCACGTATCTGCCAATGTCTCGCTTCAACCGTGGCAAAAAATAACGTTCTCTACCAAGGTAATGATTTTCTCCTTATTTAGGTAACCTCCCAATCTTCCGCTATGCAGCTCTCCAATGATCTGCTATTGAAGAGATGTCCTTGACATTAAGAATAGTAAGTAAAGATGATGGAAATTAGGGTTATTTTACTATTTTCTTCCATTTTTAGTGTTGCATTGTATTTTTTTTTGTTATTAGTGGTTTAGTATTTTGTTTACATTTTTGGTAGTAGTAAGGGTTGAGAGAGGAAGCTTTTAGGAGGTTTCATTCGTTAGTGTTGTCATGACAACTCATTCTTAGCAAATAACTTCTAGAAGGTTTTATTTTGACATGTGATGTATTTGGGAGTTAGTTATAGCGCATGTGACATCACATGGGCTTACATCCTCTTAACCAATAGGAGCTTAGGAGATCCCTTCTAGAATCTTCTCTTTCCCTATATAAAGGGCCTTAGCCCTTCATTTGTAAAGAATCCTATTTTTGAAAGATATAAAGAAATTTTAGTTTTGCCCTCTAAATTAGTATGGTGCCTTTAAAGTTGAGCTTAGATGTGTGGTTACGTCAATTGGTATGTCGCTCCCCCATTTGTGTGAGTGTTACCACAATTTTTTTCATTTTTGTTTGTGAGGTGTCACAATAATTTTTTTTTTCCATTTAAATCGTTTTCCATGTTTTGATGGCTCCTAAAAAGGCAACAATTAATGAGAGATTTATCCAAATACATGAACAAATGAGAGAAGAAATGGCCTCCCTCATGGATCAACACATGGCCACCCTCACCCAAAACATGTCATCTCTTTTTCAAAACCCTTACCCTAACCTAACTCTAATCCCACAATTTTTTGAGCCCCTAAACTTCAAAAAAATTATGTTTCTGCTCTGATTAACTCCAGTGCCTCAATTCAAGATTATCGGAGGCAAATCCAAGATTGCTTGCTCCATCCAATCATTCTCCCCCATTCATGCATACAATCGGGTCAACTCGAGGCTAAAAGATCCCTTCTCGAGCCGCTTTTTTGCAAGAAACCTAAAACGACGAAATTGGTTGGTGTATTGGTGATTTTTTTGACATTTTTGTTGAGGACGTTTGGGTAAGCCGAGCTCACTTTCACGATTTAGAGGCGTTTGATTTGGGAGATTTTTTTTCAATCTTTGGAAATGGGAATGATGATTTTGAAGGAGTTGGTTCGGTGGTTATCTCTACCGGGGTTGAGGTGGTGATCGTGGGTGATGTATTTAATGGTGGGTATGTGGACCTATTTTTGGTTCCATGTGATATGCGCGCGGAGGATGTTTTTTGCGTTTGGGTGTTGAGGAGGCTCATCACGGGACTCCGAGACCAAGATTTTGTGGATCGACCGTGGTTGGTTTGCATGCCTATTCTCCGTGAACTTCTTAGTAGCCAGTACGAGGGGCGTTTCCGAGTGATGATGCTGGGATTAGCACCACCAGGTAAGGTGTTTTTAAGCTCTATCTAAGAACAATAATGGCAACACAGTTATGTAAAGAGATAAGAGAATGAGGTGAGGAGAAGAGGAGAGTACACCAGTATATAAGTGGTTCAGCCAATCTGGCCTACGTCCACTGTGAGTGTGTGCGAGTAATATCACTGAATGAAGGCACTAATGGCCATGGATACAATCTCTCAAACTTTCTCTCTACTGTCGATCTAGACAGAGTTTTAGCTAGGGTTGAATAATTGGTTCCTTTGCAAGGTAGGGGATGACCCCTATATATAGTACCTAGGGGGTGTAATGTACCCCCCATGCATGTAACGAGCATGTGTGTGGTAACCTCACCAATGTGGGAGTGCCATCTGTCACTGTCACATGTAGAGAATGATGATGCAATATTCTCCCCACGTGTGGGGAATAATCTTGTTACAACTGATTTGTGTCAACGTGTCCTTATCTGGATGCCAGCAGGTGCTCGGCCATCGCGCCTGGTATATGACCTCGGCCTTGGTGAGGCCTTGGTTGGTGAGTCTTGATACCTGTTCAGTCCGAGTGCTCCAAAAAGGTCTCGGCCTGATCCTAGCCGAGACAATGGACAGGGTCTGCCTGATATGAGGTTGATCTGGTGGCATCCTGCAGGCTCGGCTTATGTATGGCCGAGGTTGCCATTTCAAGTCATATGCGAGTGCTGTTGATCCTTATGAGGTCCCTTGGAGGTGCTCATGGTAGTGTCGGCCTGGGCCGACCTTGGTCTGGCCGAGAGATGATATCGCGTGTCCAAGACACGCCCAATGTTGGCCACAATATCGGCCGAGGTTAGTGTCTCTAGGCCGAGGTTACACTTGGGGCATATCACCGAGGACGGCTTCCCTTTCAAATGGGGGATCCTTTTGATGGTTGCCTTGCTTTCTTGCCATTCACCTTCTACGCTCGGGACGAGTTTTTCAAGTGGAGGAGAATGATGGAAATTAGGGCTATTTTAATATTTTCTTGCATTTCTGGTATTGCATTATATTTTTCTTTTATTAGTTGTCTAGTATTTTGTTTACATTTTTAGCAGTAGTAAGGGTTGAGAGGAAGCTTCTAGAAGGTTCCATTAGTTAGTGTTGTCATGGATTGGTTGTCTTGTCATGACAACTCATGGCAAGTCAACTCATGACAACTCATACTTAGCTAATATCTTCAAAAATGTTTTATTTTGACATTTGATGTATTTGGGAGTTAGTTATAGCCCATGCGACATCACATAATCTTACACCCTTTCAACCAATAGGAGCTTAGGAGATCCTTTCTAGAATCTTCTCTTCCCACTTCTCCCTATATAAAGGGCATTGGTCCCTCATTTGTAAAGAATCCTACTTTTGAAAGATATAAAGAAATTGTGGCTTCTCTTTCTATATTGATGTGGTGCCTTTAGAGCTTCCATTAGACGTGTGGTTACGTCAAAAGATGCTCTTCTGCTTAGTGCATCAACCACCTTGTTCATCTGCCCTAATTTGTATCGTAGAGAAAAAGTAAACTTCTAGAGGAAAATATTTCAGTGAGCATGCATCCTGTTCATAGTTTTCTGACTATTCACAAACTTCAAAGGCCTGGTGATCACTGTAAAGTACAAACTCACGTTGGATAAGATAATGTTCCCAATGTCGTAAGGCACGAAACACAATAAAGAAATCTAGCTCATAAGTGGTCCATTATTTCCTTGCCAGATTCGTTTTCTCACTGGAATGCTCTATTGAACTTCCTTCTTGGGATAGAATGACCCCAATCCTTATAACTGAGGCATCACATTCAACCTTTGAATAGTTTATTAAAGTTTGGTAAGGCAAATATCGGTGCAGAACAAAGCTTTTCCTTCAATAACACTGTAACAACCCGCTCAAAATAATAACGGGTGGCCAGCCCTATACTACATTAAATCAGGAGTTTCAGATGGTCCAGTCTCAACATCAACTATCGGTACTATATAATATAGGACTAACTACCCGATATCATATAAGCGAGATGTTAAAATTTAAATTAAATATGCAACATACAACATACAACATACAACAAACCAACACTATAACACCACTAATAAGAAAAGAAAAACGCATACAAGAACTATGATAAATGAAATGCTAGAATAAAATGAAATAAATAAATACAACTGAATATACCACAAGGAGATAAACCCGAATAAGCTGTTGGGTCACAGCCAATACAATAGCTGAAATGGAATAAATGTAAATATATATAAATATCCCTTGGGTACAAACCCGATATACAACATGAATCCTACCTAGAATTTTTTTTCGAAGGAGGAAGCGACTACATTCTACATCCCGTAACAGTTCGCACCTGTCGCGGCTCTCAAGACTCTGAATAGAAAGTCATCCGGCATCCATGCGGTAGGACACCTGTAGTAATATATATATATATATATATATATATATATATAGAGGCAGGAGAGAAAAGTAAACGGGTCAGAGCCCGAGTTGTGAAAAATATTTAGCAAGTGTGTTAACCGTGCATAATAAATATCGGTGCACTTATTTCATAATTAAAGTGGAATCGCACTCTCGTGGAACCCCAACTCACCTCTCATCTAAAGGCGCGCACCTATTCGCGTCCTCAAATTTTAGTTAAATTACCCCCATTTATTAGGACAACCTAACTTAACCTAGGCCCAGTATATACCCACGAGAATTTGCCTTCCTAACTTAACCCAAGAATCCACTCCTTTCTAAACTCATTTATATTTGTTTATAAACATGTATGCCATGTTAGGCTTAATGGATTCCGGTTTATAATTTATTCAATTATCATTATTATTACGTTACCCATTTATATATGGGTTGAAACATATGATTTAATTTCTAATTTAATAAGCATGCAAAATTATTATTGACACAACTTCCCTCCAATTTCAACGCTGCGCTTCAACGTCGATCCAGGAGATCCATTATGCCACACATAAATATCGACATAACTTCTCTCTAATCTCAACAATGTACTACGTTTCGTGCGTGGGGTGTCTCGCAAAGCGAAATCCAAACAAGGAACCACCCCGTTACACTACTCCTTGTCAACGTCGATCCAGGAGATCCATTATGCCACACATAAATATCGACAGAACTCTCTAATCTCAACAATGTACTACGTTTCGTGCGTGGGGTGTCTCGCAAAGCGAAATCCAAACAAGGAACCACCCCGTTACACTACTCCTTGACAATGTCGATCATAGGGATCCATAATGCCGTACATACCATATAATGCTACCACTACTACTAAATCTCCAATAATATCCTTGGAATGATGTAACCGAAATATTCCTTAAATGCGATACATCAACCCCCATCAATCTAGTACACCATAATCATCCAAGATGTACTCCACAAAGATTCTATATCCTTTCATCTATAGGATATATAAATATATATATAAGCATTTTATTCTCTCACCATATATATACATATACCAATCATCCATACCCATGACCAAGTGTGCATATCATATCTGATGTACAATGGACATGCACATAATCCACCCGGCTATATATATCGCCGATAAAACTGCATCAATGCTATCATCTTCCTAGTGCCCGGCTCACGTAGCAACTGGGGACCACCTGGTGGGGATCAACGACACCCACCTCGTGATAACTCACACAAACGACGTCTCGGGAAGCGGTCATAGCTCCAACCGGCAATGAGACGAAACATACCCACCACGTCTCATCCCAAAATATATATATCTATCGTATAATAACACACGGGACGACTATGACCTGGGGAATATCCACACCCTGCTCTATATGTCAGGATGCTCACCCTCTGTGCGGAAACTTCCCAATGATAGCATGAGCGGGGTATGCTTAACCACATGAGTATATATATCGCTCACATGCGCAATATACATACATCCATATGATCCCATCATATGATCAAATAGTAAACCATCATATACGGTTTAAATATCCATACCATGTATGTCCACATCATAAATATATCCATATATTCATATTTATATATAGATATACGTACATATATTCACACATCGCTATATCATTATATATCATGGTTCAAAGTCTCGGTATCGGTCCCGGTATCGGACACCCGATTTTCAACTCGGTCGCGGTATCGGTCGCGGTATCGGGCGATACGCAAAGATACGCTATTTAGAGAGCGCAAAAAATTCCGGAAAAAATATAGAAAATTTTAAAAAAATAAGATTAACAATGTGCACCAATGAGATACATTCAAACCCATCATTCAATATGCATTGCATTGTAGAATTGGTTATACTGAAGCGCGGCAGAGTTGTCAGATTCAATATTGCATAGTAAACCAATAATAATATCGAAAAACAAAAATATACATTTTGTTTTAACAACAATGTATATTTTTTTACATTTTTACAAAAACGTACAAAAGAACATTGCTACAAAAATGTACATTTTTTAACAACAATGTACATTTTTTTACATTTTTACAAAAACGTACAAAAGAACATTTTTACAAAAATGTACATTTTTTTACATTTTTACAAAAACGTACAAAAGAACATTTTTACAAAAATGTACATTTTTTTAACAAATATGTATATTTTTTTTTGCATTTTTCTAAAAACGTACAAAAGAACATTTTTTACAAAAATTTTCAAAAATGTACATTTTTACAAAAACGTACAAAAGGACATTTTTACAAAAATGTACATTTTTTTTAACAAAAATATATATTTTTTACAAATATGTACACTTTTTTTACAAATATATATTTTTTTACAAATATGTACATTTTTTTTATAACAAAAATGTACATTTTTTTACATTTTTACAAAAAACGTACAAAAAAATATTTGTACAGAAATGTACATTTTTTACAAACATAAATGTACATTATATATTTTTTGTAAAAGATTTGAATATTTTTTGTAAAAAAATAACATTTCTTTGAAAAAAGAGTTTTAGTAGTCATTTTTTTAAAAAAAAGAGTACTACTTTTTCAAAGATTTATATATTTTTTTTAGTAGAGTCATTTAAAAAAAAAGAAGAGTTTTATGTTTTAAAAAATTAATGTTAATACTTTTGAAAAAGTAATACCATTCTTTAAATGTTACAATATATTTTCAACAATGAAGAAATATGGTAAAAGATAAAAGTTTTATCAAAAAATAAAACAAAATTTGACAATATCGTTTGAAACGGTTGTCTCGGCCGATATCGCGGCTGTCTCGGCCGATATCGCGGCGAGGCGTCTCGGAATCGGTTGTCTCTGGCGATATCGCGGCTGTCTCGGCCGATTCAGTATTTTTTTTGAAACGTCTCTCGGTATCGGATCGGTGCCCTCCGATTCCGAGTTGACTCGGCCGATACCGAGTCAACTCGGCCGATACTTTGAACCATGTTATATATACAAACTAATTCTCGTTCATATGTATAAGATATATAAACTCGGCTATAAGTATACATAATCCTCAATATACCAGCCGTCACCATAATTTCCTTTAATTTACCTCGATATGTGAATACAATCCCTCATTTGAAACATATTCAATCATTTTTCCTATGATGGATAGTCTCCCAAAATCATATGTATATATCTATACATATATATTCAACATTTGGGTTATCACCCAAAATTTTGTGTAGGAAACCATCACTACACATACCATCTATATCCGAGAGCACATTAAAGACTCCAATAATAATTTTGACTATCGGTATACACATAACTAATAGTCTATAAACCTCAAACTCAGTCTTATTGTCATCAGATAAATCCCATTTCTTAGGGAAAATACCCGTTGTAAATCACACACCGATAAACAACAACTACTCCAACTAGATTTTCACATTCTACTCTAGTTGGAAATATGATCCTGTAGCTCTCGATTCCGACTATGGTTCAATCACTTTTGTGAATCCCCCAGTCTAAGATCTCTCGGATTTATTTATTAAAATTTATCATTTCTAAGGGTAGGCAGTCGCTCTCTTCCATTTGACCCCAAATTGTATCTTAATACTATCCTATCCTTATAAGGATTTGACATAAATGTCGGCCTAGAAATTTCACCACATACATGGATATATTCTTCTCCAATTATTCCAAGAAGTCCCCACTATCATATACTAAGTGAGAGACACCCTATAAGTCTCCAAAATATCTCTTACTCCATAAGAGAAAGCCTCAAATTAATAAACCCAACCAAAAAGGGCTAGAGGTCATCCTAGAAAAACCCCCTAAAACAGCCCATTAAGGAAGCCCCTAAGAATAAACTCCAAAAGAAAAAGGGGAAAAAGGATTTCCCATTCTAGGGCTAAAAACAGGGGACCGGTCGACCGGTCTCAGACCCCCGGTCGACCGCGGGTCCAAATTTTGCCTACGAAGAAATGCAGTAGGCTTTTCCCTTAAGGCCCGGTCGATCGGTCCCCTGGGCGCGGTCGACCGGCCATACCAGTTATCTTGGCCGATTTTCCCATTTTCAGCAAAACCCACGAATTTAAACCCTAAAATTTCCATTCTAACCTCCAAATCTTTATCACAACATGATTCTAAGCCAATAAATCAACCTAAAGTTGATCCCAACCATTTCTACTCCATTAAACCCATATTTAAACATTGATTTCAAGATTAAACCCAAAAAATCTAGGTTTTGATATTAATACCCAAAAATCCATTTCTTTAACTCACAAATTATGAAATGAAATACACAAATAGCTATTTAGCAAGATTAAACACTTGCCTCAGATTTGTAGAGGTTGGATCGTCCTCGATGTCACGGTTGGGCCGGAAATCTCCAAGCTTTTCTTCCTCTCTCTCTTCTTTTCTTCTTCTTTCTCTCTTCTTTCTCACTCTAGGGCTTTTTCTCTCTTTCTCTCAAATGAGAAATGGCTTCATCCGTAAGCCTCCAAATCCTTTAAAACATAAACCCAATTTTAAATGTTAATACACACTTTAAATGACTCGTTTACTCCAATTCGAGCCAAACATACTTAAAAACATTCCGGAGCCGAAATAAAATCCAATGACAGTCATTTTGACTATCTCGACCCTTCCGGGATCGATGGTACCCTCAAAATCATCATCCGGAATACTTTAAAATGTCCTATATTTTTGGGCCTAAGTTCCCAAATTTTGAAATTCTCCAATTAATTAAATTTTATTTTCCCAAAAATTTTATTTCTCAGTCTCCAAAAATCGAGGGTTGTTACATACTTCCCCCCTTACAAAAATTTCGTCCGCGAAATTTAAAATACGCATAGGACCTCAATATCATCTAGTCCTAACATCCACTCTCAGGATCACTATACCGATCCTTACTAGTTCTCACGTCGAACCATATAAATTTTAAAACAACCTACTACCCAGGGCGCCCATACACCCCGTACCCGAGCTTCCACTCGTAAAATTATAATCAGGCCCCATTAGCCTCAAATCGTAATATAACCCTCAGCAATATAATCTATAGCAACATATTAATTATATAGAAGTTTGAAAATCCCCAATGGTTGAACTCTCCTCAATTCCTGACGCTAGCTATCTTCGTGCGAGGGAGGTCTCGCAAGCGAAATCCAAACAAAGAACCCTCCCAATACACTACTGTGTAGCTAGTTCGGTAATTGAGATTAGTTGAACCAGGGTTAAAGTTTTATAAAAAGATTTTTCATATTTTAGATATCGCCCGAGGGCCTATACAACAATACAATATAAATCAATCCCGCGTCTTTCGACACAACAAAAAACCCCTCATGCTTAGGACACAAGGTCTCAACAATTATAATACTCTAACCAATACCTAGTTCTCAAAACTAGCACAACTATGAGCTAAATTATCCGCTCAATATAAGTCCACTAAACTCTAAACTTCTCAGCTATACTAATCCCCTGCATTGCCTCAAAGCGTTTACCACAAGGTAAGTCCTCCCCTTATTGGGTTCCTATAATTTCACTCCCGTACCTATCCATAAGACAATAATCTTACTACCACTACTCAACAAACTTCGACATTCCGCACTTTCGAAATCTAAATATTATAACTCTCGACCATCTCGTCACAAGACGATTCATTTCCTCAAAAGATGTCATGCAAAGGCCATACTTACTCACTCCTTCCAAGAAAATTCCATACACCCTAACGGTGTAGCAGCTACTACTCATCATGCCTTACGCGCGACGTTCCCAATATCGCACAAAGCATAACTTAAACCCAAAGAAAGGTTTTTTACTTTATACTTCCATGACCCCATGGTTTTACTTTATCCTTGAATCCCTATTTAAAGTCCTTTGCTCCTTACAGGACCATCGTTCTTCCTAAACCTATTTCTCCACAAGAGAAACACCTTTCTTAAAGTCCTTCCTAACCATCTTGAAGGACAAAACGCGATTGCGACTATCGGAAACTCCCTCAGTCCTACTCACGAACCTGGGTCTCCAATTTCTTACTCCCTCTTCCCAAAAGACAATACTCCCGATATTGGGACAACTCCACACACCTCTCGTCGGGAAAAGTCACCAACACCAGGTTTCCTAACAAAGGTGACGGGTTTCTCCATCTAAGCCTCCCAAGGACTACACTAATCTCTCCTCAGACTTACTTTACTAAGTCCAAGGTTCGCCATTCGAGTAAATTTTCCTTTCTTACTCAACTGCCGATAAATCACCTCACACCACTACGAGAAATCTCGTAGTGGACTCATCCTGTAATAGGGTAAATTCAGTGGACTGGTTCCGGGCACCAAATCAATATGGTGTTGTATGTCACGCATTGGTGGCAAGTGATTTGGTAACTCTGCGGGAATCAGATCTTGAAATTCTGCCATATTTGGTTGCAGAATCTTAGGGATTGATGTAACTTCTCCAATCTCTCCCTTCACAATCAGTGCTATTCCCTCTTACTCTTCCTTCATGAACTCTCGAAAGTTTGCCCGTCCACTTTAGAACCATTGGATACAGTTTCTCTTTAATTGGTTGGAACTAGGACAACCTTCTTCTCATGCCATACAAATTGGTGCGTGTTATCTTGCCCTTTGTGGTGGCGTCTACGTCATATTGCCACGGCCTCCCCAGTGATACATGTCAAACATCCATGTCTACGACATCGTAGATGATCTCATCTTTATAGTGCTTTCCAATTGAGAAAGGAACTCGACATACCGCTGTTACACACTTCCGATCCTTTCTTGATTCAACCGTTTTTATACGGCGATGGGTGTTTCTTAGTCTACAACTGTAGGGCCTTAACTAGTGTTTTGGACATGATATTCTCGCTGCTTCCACTGTCCGCTATTATGGTGCACACTTTCTTATTGATTGTGCAATGAGTTTTGAATATATTGTGTCGTTGATAATCAATTTTCTTCCTTTGGGCTAGTATTAATCTCTGCACCACACAGGCCACACGTTTTCCGTCATTAAGCTCTGTGATCTTTGCCTCGTTATACTCGTTTTCTACTAGTTTATATTATTCCCCTTCCGCGTTCTCAACCATTATTATTCGCGGCTTTATACCATGTTTATTCGCGGCTTTATCGGACTCGCATTAGACTTATACCCTGCTTGTTGACAACAATAGCATTTAATCGTGCCAAGATAAGCATACTGGCCAAGGTTAGGTCGGTTTTTCTTCGTTAGAGGATTCTGTTGACAACCTTAGGTACGTCTGGTACCCGCTCCTAGATTACGAACGTTGGTTCGAGAATGAAACTGGGTTGTTGGTATAAAGTTTCCTTTTTGTTTATTGTTGGTATTGCATATGACACTTTAATGCTGGTGGGAGTCTAGTTTCTCGATCTCGTCAATTGAGCCTCCAACTTGAGTATGTGTGATATCAATTATTTATGTAATTCACCAATTTCCAATATTAAAACATATTTAATTGGAGTCAATCTTCAATCCAATTTTATTAAACCCTAAATATGCATCTACGTGGATAAATCAAGCATGCAATCACAAATCAAGGGACAATCAAATTTAAGGAAAAAACTCCTTTCGGGTAAAAACCTTTATTTCACTATATAATGTAAGTCGCAACTTACAAATTACATAGAGAAATCTGCAATGAATTCCCTGCAGAAAATCCACATAGACCGTAGCCTAGAACCAACAAAGATTCTCTCGAGAACCTCAAAATCCGCAGCTCCTCCTTCAACGGTGAATACCTTCGAGCAAGGTTCTAAAAAACTTGAGCCATGATCGAGGCGTGGAGGCCAAGCCTTAAGCCTTAGAAGCCTAGGCGGGACTTAGGCGTAAAAGGGCGTGAAAAGGCGTTTAAGCCTTCTTAATATATTTTAACCATAACAAGGCTATTAAAATACTAAAATTGTACATATCATAAAAATATGTTTGAATATATGCAAATTAAAATACTATTTGATTATTTTGGATGAGATAATGGTCCGGTTTGTAAAAGAATTCTTTAAAATGCGATATCGGTTCACTAAAGCATTGTTGTTTTTAGAAAAAAGTGCGCCTTAAGGGTTTTACCAAGAATAAGGTGTAAAAAACTAAAGGCGAAGCGTTTTTCCCAAGCCTCAAGCCTAGGCGGAGCCTAAGCGGGTTTTTTAGAACAGTGCCTTCGAGTATCCCCAATGATCGCAGTCGTCAGCAAATAGCTCCCGCGAGAACTATCAATTCAGCAGTAGAGATCTCCTTCTCTATAAGAGAAACTTCAACAAAGATGTGCTTTGGGTTCCAAAACGATTCACAAAAGTATATGGGATGTTTTGTGTGAATCAAAAACCTAAATAAGCCCTAAAAAGCGAAGACTAAAATTCTTTAGATTTGCAGTTTTCGTTTAGCAAAAGTCTTAAATGAAAAGTCTCACAAAATAGATATTTATAGCAAAATAAAACTCTTGAGGCGGTGGAGGTCGTTCGAACGATATTGCCCTGTCGTTTGGACGACATTAAATATCGTTTGAACGACGTAAGAAATGACCTGATAAAAAACAAAACAGTGTAGGGTCGTTTAATGCAAACAAGGAATGACCTATCTCGCGACCTAAGAAACGACATGTGATGTCGTTCGAAGGGGTCGTTTGAACGATTGAAGCAAAAAATTAATATTTTATAAAGCTCGCCTACAGGTCTTTCAAAAATTATTTTGACTTAGAAAAATGCCTCATTTTGATAAAAAAACAGTTTAGAAAAATATCCCAATATAATCATAAAACGTTTTCGAAACTTAAACGCATTCCTTACGAAAATCAATCTTGTAGATGATCGTAGTTGAAGAAACTTGATATTCGGTTCCATTGCCTTGAACAAATGATCATGAATTTCCTTCGACGGTTGTAACGGTTTAGGACATGCACAATATAAACTACGTACGATGGAAAAACTGTCCTTACACAACTTGATTGCAATATTCGTTATTTATGATAAACTACACATGGTGCGGAGAGTAATCGGATCACAAATTCCGATCGCAATCCTTCTATGAATCTAGTGATTTGTTGGCTCTCCGTCTCAGCCAAATTGTTTCGTACGTTAAATCTGTAAAACTCCTCCGTATAATCGATGATTGATCGCATGCCCTTCCGAGAGTTCAGATATTATTGATACACATCTGTTCATAGTTTGTAGGTAAGAATCTTGCCTCCATAGGTCTTTTCATCTTCACCTATGTTCTAACAAGTTGTTTACCTTGGCGCCTCCAGTTGCACTGCATTTGCTCCTACCAAGCTGACGTACCTCCTTTAAGTTTGTAGGTAACTAATTTCACTTGCCTATCTTCAGAGATATTTATGATGTCAAAGAAATTTTCCACATTATTGATCCAATCTAGAAAATCCTCAATATGAAGATGTCCATTGAAATGTGGAATATAAATTTTCATCTTATATTCAGTAGCATCAACATTCTTATAGTCGCGACGATCCCTCCTATTGCAACCGTTCAAGATATTTTCTTGAAACTCATGATTTGGCAGCCATGAGCAACCTCGCGGGCCTGACCCCTACCTGGGTTTTGATGCGCGTTGCGTCCAATAGCAAGCGTAGCGAGTGTTCGTTGTATCTCTTGCACCATATGATCCACATGTTGAACAATTTGATGCATTTCGTCCACCCGCCATTCTTGAATTTGCACGGCTACCCAAAGAGGCTGCACTCCGTGATTTGCATCGTCGGAGTGGTTGCTTCCGGTTTCGTTGTTCACCATTGAGTCAGGCAAAATCAAGGTTCTAATACCAACTGACGCAGCGGAAAGCGATGAAATAAAGGGATCAAACCCTAAACCGTTGGATCCACAAGGCAGAAACCTCACAGGACTTCAAAAAAGTAAATGAACTCCAAATTGTGTTGATAGTAAGAATGATGTGAATATAAGCTTACACCTCTTGCATATATATAGGCAAGTAAAAAAGGAAACAAAACATTAAAATAATACACACTTAACCCAGTAGAGAAAAAAGCAATGGAGGAGATGAATTAACACCTAAACCACCCATTTAAAGAAATTTTTAAAAATTATAGAATTGGCCTTCGTGGTTTATCAGTTCAGATAGTGCATATTGAGGTTTACCACTTATCATATAGTGCATATTGAGGTTTATCACTTGTCATATTGCAAGAGGCACTTGATTTATGTTTATTCAATTCAAGGCCGAATTCAAGACAGACTTTGCCGCTGTTCCACATTAAATTATCTTCCCTGATGTACAAAGTTCGAAAGACAATAATACTAAAATTTTTGTTATTGATTTAGTCGCATCGATCCTCACTCATCAGAAATAATATGCATACTTTAACCCTATACTGTCACTCCTTCCTATTCTGAGATCATTTCTTGTCATTTGTAGCGCATCACGCTTGACATGAACATCTGGGTCTGCGGGTAGCATCTTTCTGCTGGTTTAATCGCTGATTGTGATTCCGCATCAACCAGTACTATGACTCTCGCACCCACCCACCCACCCACCCGCAAAAAAAGTGACAACAATAATCACAAGAACCAGAAGAAGAACCATAGCTGTAAAGTAAAAAGAATAATCTAATGGAACTTAGTAAATACAGCATGGTTGAGTAGCCCATTGAAGAGTTGTGTTCCTTCAATTGTTCAAGTCTCGACCTGATTAATTTCGATAAGATGGTTGAATACTTGTGATTTTATCTAACATCAAAAGGCCTGATACAAAATTATATCCTTTTTGGTGTGTTTTGCGCAAAAAATGTGGGCGTGTGGAGCACATTCTTTTCCATTGCAGCTTTTCTAGAATTTTGTGGCTTAAGATATATGAAAAACTTAGATTTTTGGGATCCTACTACGTTCTTGGCATGACCTCCTTGTGTGGACTGGATGGCGTGGGTGATAAAAAGAAAGGGACGTGTTTGTGGGTATGTGCAACTTTGACTCGAGGATAGTGTACTTGGACAGAAATAGTAGGATTTTGGAGGATAAGGAGGTGGGGAGGGAGGAGCTATGGACTAGAATTTAATTTTAGGCATCCTCGTGGGTTTGAAATTAAAAGCTTCCAATAATTGGGAGGTCAACTCAATAACTTTCAAAGGGAAGGAAGTGATTGCTTATTTTTTGTCTTTTTATTTTTATTGTTTTCTAGCTAATTTCTTTTAGGTAGATCTCTATTTTTCATTTCTTCATTCTTTGTAGAACCTATCTGAGAGGATTGTTGTTGTACTGTTTTCTCTTTGTAAATGTTCGTTTCTGGTATGAATATACATATAAATGTAGTGGAACCTTAACGAATAGAAAGTTACCCTTGGACACATTTTCCCTTTGAGTAGACCAAACTTAATGACTCAACAAGTAGGACGAAGAGGAAGGGCTGAGCCAGAGAAGTAAATTGAGCTGGGAGGACAACAACCATTTTTAAATAAAAGAAGCGGAGTTATGTGCATATAGGTGTTATGATTTGACAAAAGAAAAAGCTCTTCTTTAGTGCGTCCATCCCATAATTTCCAGAGCGGATCTTGAGAAATATACAAAATCTACCCAAACTGATAATTGCTTATACATGGAATAAGATCACTTCTCTCATCTAGTTTCATAGCTAATACACAATATTTATGGTACTTCGATTGGCTTCAAATATGAACTTCCCATATGCATTCATCAAACTAAATCATCGTATATTAAGTGTTTCAATTTCTAAGAAGTTCAGCTAGTTAGCAGATTATTTTAATAAATTTAATTAAAATAGCGGTGCGATGGCAAGTGTCTTAGCCTAAGCTACGGTTGGTCTCAGATTCGAGACATGGGAACAGCCTCTCCATATATGGGGTAAGGCTAGCCGGCATCCACCTCTCCCAGAGCCTGCAGTTAAGCGGGAGCCTTGTGCACTTGATATGACCCCTTTTTCTACTGGTGATTTATATATCACCAATGCATATTTTGGTAGTTATTATAACTTGGGATAAACAGAAACCATGACAGAGGAGAGAAAATGAGGTTATTTGGTTACATATTTTTTAATTAACGGATAATCTTTTTATCTTTATCTTAATTCATTGAAGTATAGTAAATTATCTCGTAGATTTTTTTAACAGTTTTATAATTAATTTTTGGAATCCAGGTTGATCTTTTGGGTGACGAGGTGGAAGCACTTTTAGGTCTTCTTGAAAAGATATACATAGCACTTGATCATTACTCGCCGATTTTACAGCATTATCCTGGGGTATGATGCATTTACTTGTATAATGGCTTGCTGCATGCCTTTCTTTCTGAAAAATACATATTCATCATTTGACTTGTTTCAACTTGCTGGACTTTCACAGGAGAACAAATTTTAACAAATATGTGAGAGTTCCATTTAATGGATTATTTTTTTTTTACCTCAATATTCTCATATTTTGTGACTGATCATATTTCTAGTAATAAAATGATGGCCTATGAAAACTAATTTGGGTCTGTTCTATCTTACCTGATTAATTAAATTTTGGGAGATGGGAATTGCCAAATAAAAGATTTGAAACGTGGATTTCTATTTGTCCGAGATTCAAGTTACGCATTCGTTTCAATGCACTACTTTTGATTACTTAATGACCTAGGTACTACCGAAGTGCAGAGTTTTCCAAGTTATTTGCAAGTTATTCTAATGATCAAATAATCGTTGGCAAATTTAATGTATTAATTGCCACCATGAAGAGATATACATTAAAGGACCAATCACTGATCTTTTGAACTCAGAGCATTGAAAAATTTAGTCACAAAAAACATAATCCATTCAGGCAAGGAAATGATGATGGTCGAATTGGCATTTGTATTAGAACTCAAAACCTGGTAATTACAGTTGAATTTGAATTTCCTCATCAACAACTTAAGCTCCATCGCAGAGAATGTTGTTTGTTGTTAGTTTCTTATGATTCCGTGGGAAATGCAATGGGACTTCGGGTAAATTGCATGAACCTCCCTTTTTGTTTGTCTAATTTTAGATACCTCCCCACTTGTTCTAGAATTACACTCACCATCCCTCTTGTTTTCAATTCACTTGACATCCTCTTTTTATGTTTATGTAATATCTGCTACCCGTGCTACGGAGGTAATGACTTTTCAAAATTTGAAACAATAGGGCGGGTGTAATATTTGAAACAAGAAGTGAGGGATATCCGTAAATCTTACAAACAAGAATAGAGGTTGATGTAATCTCTCATTTTTTTATACTATTTCCAAAATTATGGCATGTGATTTGAATAACACGTGTGTGCCATACAAAGATTTTCTTCCAAGTGAAATAGTTCTATCAATTTAATCACTCCTGTCTCTTGATCTTTTTATCTTTTATCCCGCAGATATATCTTTGGTTTTTATTCTATTTTTTTGTTCCTGCAGATTATTGAGATCCTGAAGCTGGTCAGAAGAGAATTGAGTGAAGCACCTACCAAGGCAATCTGAACATTCCTTTGCAATGTAAGATTTCTCAAATTGCAACAATTGATTTTTTTGACAAAAGTTCCATCTGCAGGGCCAATAGCCCCAAATGTCCCATTTGAAGCTTTTTTGCCACCAAAAGACGCTATATAATATTTGTTTTTTCCTCGATTTTCGTGTTTCCTACATGCTTTGAAATACTGGCATGTCGTGTTGAATCACATTTCTGTTTCGTGCTTCATAGCTTAGAACTTAACATTACCATAACCAAAGAGAGCCCACTCTAAGTTGGCCTTTGTAAGGTCTTTTGGTAATCAACATTGCATTTCATAGATTCTCGTGTGTGTATTTTTTTTTCTTTTTCTTTTTGGATTAGAATGCATGTATTTGGATCTAAGCCCCCACTTACTTTGTTATATTGAGTTTGGGCCCCCACTTACTTTTTGTGGCACTTTGTAAGAATCTTTTGTTACACTTCATGAGTATATACGACACTTTTGGGAGTCAAAGTCAAAGTGGAAATTAGTTGGGCCAAACACAATACAGCAAAACAATGAGGGCCAAAGTCCAAATAACCCTTTTTTGAATTTGTATTGACTTGGTCTCGAGTACACCTTAATTTTCTAGTCATAAACTAATGTGTATACTCTTCTGATTATCTGGTAGTTATATATTAATGACCTTGGCCCTCATTCATCGTGTTCATTCAATATAAATGAGAGTTTAATAGAGATTCTGCGTTTACATCAAAGTGGAATCTCGATCGATATGTCCTACCCGAGAGCAGGCTGCCAACCACTTGACTCTGATCCAAGCTTTGGTAGTGTCCTTCACTCTACCACTCTGGCCCCTTTTCTTCCGTCAACAGCCCCCCGGTCACCTGTCCACTGGCCCACAATCCGCTGCGTTGTTCCCGTGTGTCCCACCTATTCCGGTATCTCCCCCCACCTGCTCCACAAGGAAGTACTCTTTCGCTGCTAGCCACCTAATACACGCTGCGCCTCACGTGGCTTGCTGTCAGATCTGCCGTCTCCCCCCCCCCCCCGAAAAAAACAATACCAGGGTTTCTACCCCTTGTATCTTCCTTTTTTGGCCTATGGCCCCAACCCCTGGCACCGAATAGCTTTTCCAGATCCTCTACTGGCGGCGCCATCCTCTCGATGCGATTTTTCCCCGGCCTAGTCGACCTCCGACAAGTTCTACCAGAGTCCTAACCAACCAACCAACACTATACCTCAGCCCCAAACCCACACCCTACCCCTTTAAACCCTTCAAACATTCAACCAAACCCTAAAAAGACACCTCCAGCCATCGCTAGGCCCGGCAATATGGGCTCTTGAGGATGAAACCGCCCATAATCCACCCAAAATAATGTGTTTGGAGCCCATTAATTGTGTTTGTGGGTCAAAATGGTTTGAACGATCTAATAAGACGGTTTGTTGGCGGGTCAAAATGGTTTTGAACCCTTGCAAAAATAAAACTCAAAAAGATTTTTTTATTCAAGTATTTACTTGTATATTTTTTTTCAAAATTATTATACCATATTTATTTGTATATTATATAATAATTGTTTTTTCAAAAAGGAAAAAAAGTGGGTCAACACGACCCGACCCGGGGTTGACACGACCCGACCCGGATTTAACCCGACCAAACCCGTCCAAATTATTATGCCCGACCCGCTTTTGACCCGTCCAATTTTATCCATATCCATTTTTGATCCGTCCATAACCGCCCATAACCGTCCATTTGTCACTGCTAGCCATCGCTAGCGTTGGGTGGCCCTCTCCAATGACTAGCGAGACTTTTACTGGATCTTCCCAAACCGGCAGCGAAGTTGTCTTCAGTGTATATCAAAAACCCTAGAAACCCCTGCTCCGGCCTACAAAATACACCATCAGACCCCTACACCCTTAGCTACCCTCCGACGATGTTTGCCGTCATCAGGCAAAGCCAGATATCAAAGTATGCGTGTCAAAATATATTTGTGCGCGCTTTGTTCCCAATACGGAATGACTCACATTTTTGGATGTGTAGAGATAATCTATCTCAACTCAAGCTCAACCATGGTTTGGCTTTTGGACATTATGTTTCAATTTTTTCTAGTGGGTACAAAGGAAGAGTGCGTGGAAGGACCCCTATTGAAGGAGAGGAGATTGTCACGAGACAATTGACATTGGTTTTCATCCTTGCAAGCTCGAGGATGAGCTTTTTCGAAAAAGGGGAGAATGATGTATACAAGTCCTATGAGGAGAATGGAGGGATTTATCATATTTATTTATTTATTTTTATAATCTTTGTTATTATTTATTAACTTATCTATAGATTATTAGGTTTATTTAAATTTATTTAATTGAATCCTTAGTTATTTAGGTTTTATCTCATAGTTATTTACTAGATTTAGTTGTTTCTAGCTAGTGTTGGCCCCTCATTGTATCCGTTCAACATTAACAATAGTTTAATAGAGATTGCATCATAAACTTGTTGAAATATTGCTGCCTTTTTATCTCATTGTTCAACCGTCTCTTTCCGTATAAAATGGATAACTTTTTGACAGTGTTATCAAGAAATTCTTGCAGCAGGAGTACTGGAGAGAACTTCTTTATGCTATGGTGGTACCACCTGGAGCTAAAGGAAGATGGGAGGGGGAAGTCTAAATAGCTGTGGTATATTTGCTCGTTGCTTGGGATGGCTCGTATTTTGGTTGCTGGTATAAATTTTGTATTTGAATTTTTGGTGGAAGCCTATAAATGCCCTTTTCTTCATTAAATAGATATAGTTTTCATTTATCTTTTTATCTTAATTTTTATTTTTTCTGTTCAATGTATACAGAGAGTGCAATGTAAAGTTGGATAATCCCAAGTTTAGTAAAATGAGAGAGAGTAGTTGCCAACATGGAATATGTATATGGGTGACAGTTCTTTGCATGATGACACGCTATGAAGTTGCCTAACACAAACGTTCTGATCTCTTTTTTTTAGGGTTAAACCAGCCTCAATCTGCTGAACAAAAAAGAAATGAGCTGCAACCTTGTCCCTCTTCAACAATGAATCACAGTTTACAAACTATACTAAATTTTTATTTATGGCCACTTTTGAATTATACTGCTATTGTAACCCCCAAAAGTGTCGCAAATAATGAAGTGTCAGAAAAGAGCCTCACAAAGCCTAGGTATAACCCTGAATGAAGGTGAATTTATAATTATTTTCAAATAGGGGGGTTGTAACTCATTGGTCATAAACGTTGGGGTTAAATTTAAAAAGAACCCTAAATTTTATCGGGATTGGTTGTCTAGAAGTCTCTTGGAATTATCAAAAGCGGTTGTAAACACTCCCGTTGAATTGCTTTTAGATTTTTACGGTCTAGTTCTTTGACTAACAATTTTGGACAAAAAAACCGGCCAAACAAATTTTAAACGAATATGTCCACATTTAAATACTTCCAATTTAAAAAATTTATAAATCTAATCGGCTATTGGATGTTTCTCTGCAACTAACTACTATTCTTCGAAATCGAAAATAACATCAATCTTGTTGCTTTTTTTGTCTGTCCAATAATTGATTACAACGTTCTTAATCGATTGTACCTATATCACTTAGCTCTATAATTTGTAAGTTTATCTTTATCAACAATTGTTTTTTTGTATTTTCGATTGATTACAATGGGTAAATGTATTTTGTTTTGATTCAATGAACTCATTGTAATTTCGTAGTTCATGTGAATGATTAACTTTTTATATGTTTTATATGAATATGTTTTGATTTTGTGTTTTTTTATATATTTATGTTTTGATTCTATCATATATAAGTTTATATTTATCAATAATTGTTTTATATCTCGATCATTTACAATAGTTTAATGTATGTATTTTATTTCGAGTGAATGACATCATTGTAATTGTTAGTTGTATGTGTTGAATGAATTTCAATATTCTCTGAATGATTTGATTTGATTTTTATATATTTATGTAAAATGTTGTGTTTTGATGCTTAAATAGATAAAATCAAAATACAATGCTGATATACTAGACATGTTTTAAGACTAGTTTTATGTGTGACACATTTTTAGACGACATTGAAACTGCATGTCTACATGGTTGTTGAAATTGTTTAGTTCTCTTATGGATGTTGGTCCGCGCCAGCGGAATTACACAATCTTGAAACATCATGTAAGCATGCTATTTCAATGCTGTCTGATAATGCGGTTACGTGTAGAATTATTGTTGTTTAATATAAATTCTAAGTGTACTTGATTTTGAGTTGACATTGAATCATTTATGGATATGAGTCCGCACCAGCGGTAATAAACAATTTGACATGCCTTGTAAACATGTGTTTTCAATTGGGTATTGAAATGTGGTTACGTGTAGGATTATTGATGTTCATACTAATTTTAAGAGTACTTGATTTTGAGTTGGCATTGAATCACTTATTGATATGGGTCCGCGCCAGCGGAACTAACCAATTCGACATTAGTTTATAAAGTACACGCACTGTTTATAAAGTATACGTGAATGTTTTTTTGAAAAAAGGTACTTGTACTTTATAGCTTCACATGTACTTTATAAACAGTGCCTGTAATTTGCTCTTAATTATATATAAACATTTTGATATTTCATGTATTAAATTACTACTATTATTCAATTATTACACACATTTTTACAATTGTTGACCTTGAAGTAAATGATTTTTGTCTCTCTTTTACCGCAGGATATTATGGTAAGTACTATAATAGTAAGGTGTAGTTATTTGGATAATATGGTTTGTATTGAAATATTTGAAGATAGCTCATTAGATTTCATATGCAAGGAGTTATGTATTAGGTTTACTGATTTGAGAATTGAGAGTTTTTCATTGAGGTTTTCATTTGGTGATGAATGTCGGTTCATGTGGGTTTGTGACAACGATGTTCGTTGTATGTTGCGGTCCCAATTGATCGTGAAAGTTGATTTCATTTGGATATATATCATTGATTCATTAGCATTGCCAAGTAATACATATCGTGAATGGGTTGAATGCTCTAATCGAATTTGTGAAGGGATTGACTGAATTAATATAAGTTCCGAGAGGGTTGACAGTGGTGATACAAATATATAGAGGTTAGAGTCTTTATCATCAGGCACTGCAAATGCTTTTAATAGTGGCATTGAAAATGACTTTTATCTTGGAGGTATGGAGCCAAGTAAGTCGAAAGTTTATCTTTCCAATGATTGAAAGACATATATAAGTCACGAGCAACAGTGTTTTGAAGGAGGTGTAGTGGAATTTCGGGATAAATTGCAAAAGTATGCCATTGATGTTGGGTTTAAGTATGTGTATTTGAAGAATGATAAAACTCGAGTGACGGCTGAATGTTGTAAAAAGACTAATGAGAATTGCATGTGGAGAATTCATGCTTCATTATCTACAATAAATGGATACTTTTACATACGAAGTTTGAATAATGATAATCCATGTAGAGGTGTCTTTTGTAGCTCGTTGGCCAAAATGATAGCCTCCAAGTTGGTTTCAACATTGGTAGCCGATGATCTTAGGGATAACCCACTATTGAGACCAATTGATGTAGTTCGAGATATGAAGAAGAATTATGGTCTCGATATATCCTATCAACATGCATGGCGTGCGAAAGAGATGGCTGCTGTTGATATACATGGTGATGAAAAGGTTTCTTATGCATTAATGAATAATTATCGGGAACTTCTATTACAGTATAATCTTGGGTCGCATTGCATCCTTGACTTGGAACTTGAGAGTAAAAAATGCAAGAGAATATTTGTAATGTTTAGAGGATGTATTTATGGATTTCAATACTGCAGACCTACTTTGACGGTGCCTTTTTGAAGAGTCATTACTACGGAACAATATTGTTAGTAACTGCAAGGAATGAGAACAATGATAAATTAATTCTAAATATTTTATTTTTTGTATTGCATTCACATTTTGTTTGTTCCATTGCAGATCATCAAAATATAAGCATAAGAATGTAAAGAACCTTTGAATGTCCTTTTTTAGTTCACATGTACTTTACATTTTTATGCGTGTATTTTGATGATGTGTTGTTATGTTGAATACACACTAAAGTGCACACATAAAAATGTAAAGTACACGTGAATGTTTCTGTTAATTTCACGTGTACTTTTATTTTTATGAGTGTACTTTGATGATATGCGTTGTTAGTTAGAAATGAAGCCAAGTACATGCAAAAAAAATGTAAAGTGCCTTTGAATGTCTTTGTTTAGTTCACGTGTACTTTACATTTTTATGCGTGTACTTTGATGACCAGCTTTGTTATTTGCAACCAATTCAAAGTACAAGCAAAAGATTGTGAAATAAACGTGCATGTTTTTGTATCTTGATCACGTGTACTGTAAATTTTTATGTTTTGTCTTGTTATTTGCAAACAATACAAAGTAAACACATAATATATTTCCTATGTATTTTAAGGTCTGCGCCAGCAGCATCAATTTACAATGTGTTCTACATGGTTTTGTTATTTATTTTAATTTTGATATATTTTAATATTTCAGCATTTCTCCTGTTGCATATGCTGTTGTTGAGTCCGAAACGGAAGATAACTGGATGTTGTTTCTTGTCAATTTGCATAATGCAGTAGTTGATCAATATCGAAACATAACGTTTATATCTGATCGAAACAATGGATTAATTGAAGCTGTTTCGAGGGTCTTCCCGATGTCTGCACATTCCTACTGTATATATTATTTAGAAGGGAATATAAAGACGAAAATTCGTGGGAATTGTGGTGGATTTCGAAAGAAAATTGTTAAAGATTTTATGTCGTGTGCATATGCTGTCTTAGTAGATGAATTTCACAAGAATATTGAAGTATTGAAAAAGGAAGGAGGAGCTGGTGTTACTGATTTCATTGATAATTTGCCTCCTGAGAATTGGTTCTGTGCATATTTCCCTGGTAAACGATATGGTGACATGGCATCTAGTGTTGCGAAGTCATTCAATTCATGGATTTTGGAGGAAAGGCATTTACCAGTAATGAATATGCTCGATAAATTGAAAGTGAAGATTATGAATTTCAATGCAAATAAACTTGTTGAGTTTGACATTTGGACAAATGAGCTATGCCCTTTTTTCAAAAGTTACTGATTGAAAATTGGAATAAAAGCCGGCATTAGACTATTAGTCGCTCAAGTCAAAATGTATTTGAAGTACATTCAGAAGTGCGAGCGACGGTTGACTTAGATGAAAGAACTTGTTCTTGTAAGAGTTAACAGATAAGATGTTTTCCATGTTCTCATACTATTTCTGTTGTACGGAGGATAGGAATCAGTATTTCTGAGTATATTAAGGAGTACTATAAGGTATCTTTATACATAAAATCACACTCGATACATATAGTTCCTCTTCCTGATTTGATTTCCTTAAATATTCCTATACCTGAAAATCCATTTGTCCTTCCACCAATGATAAAGACACCGACAGGCAGACCAAGAAATAAAAGAATAAAGTCTTCTGGTGAGATCACAGTAAGATAAGTTACTTGCTCTAGGTGTAGTAAAATTGGTCATTACAGGTCTACATCTAAAGAACCCATTTTATTACGTTTTAAATTGTCGAATTCATTCATTTTAACCATTTGATGGAATAAATTATTTAATAACCCATTTGTTTGAATAAATGAATGTAATTTTAGTGTTTAGCTTTTAGTCTCATTTTTTAGTTTGTTTTTTGTGTAGCAGTTCAGAAAAGTACACGTATTTTTCATAAAATAGACGTGATCATTTTTCCTAATGTTCACTTGTACTTTACATTTTTACACTCTAAATTTTCTTGTACTATATTATATTTGCGCGTACTTTATTAATTTTGTGTTTACTTTAATTCATTCATTGTAAACATTTGATTGAATACAATTATTTTAAAACCCATTTAATTGAATAAAGTAATGTAATGTTATTTTTTATAGGATCAAATACGAAAATTTCCTTCAAACATTTTTAATGCACATTTAGTCCAAGTCTTTTACCTTGTTTCAAAAATCCCCTCAAACACACATTTACTAATATTTTCTTATTTTTAAAAGTCCGCGCTAGCGGCATTCATCCCCCCACCTCCCTCCACCACCATACCAACCTAACTGTACTTCATTTTTTTGAATGTATTTACGCTGTGTGTGTCTTTGTGGAATAAAGTAGAAGAGTTATAGTAAATGTGTATTAAAAAATGTTTGAGGGTCTTTTTGATAAAAACCCCAATTTTTAATTTGTTATTTGTCTAGTAGTTTAGCAAAGTACACCTGATTTTTTTTATAAAATACACGTGATCATTTTTCCTATTGTTCACGTGTACTTTACATTTTTACACTCTAAATTTGCTTGTACTATATTATATTTGCATGTACTTTATTAAGTTCACGTGTACTTTGTTAAATTTTTGTTTACTTTAATTCATTCATTGTAAACATTTGATTGAATAAAATTATTTTAAAAACCCAATGATATAAGTCATCGTTCGAGATAGCACTATATTATGTAGGTTTTAGTGTATAATATCAGTCACAAGACATGCATGAAAGAAATAATTTTTTTATCAAAATAAAAAAAATACAATTTTTATTCATAACAAAAGCTAAAAAAAAAGACTGCTAGTTGGAAAAGCTGTTAAAGGCATCTGTAAAGTCAGGAAGAGAGTCGATAAAATTCTCGAATGCCCTTAAATTTTTTCTTCCAATAGTGCTACAAGGTTTTCATGGTAAGCCTTCTTCTCCCTCAGCTCGACAATTTTCTTTGTAACCTCATGTGTATAGAAAGACATGAGGCCTTCATGTGTTTGAGGAGGGTCTTCATCCACATCAAATAAATATATGGGATTGGAAGGAAGTCCAGAGTAGCCTTCCCTGACGTATGTTTGAAATTGATAAAATGCAGTTTTAAATAAGGAAAGAGTTTCCTCAATTTCCTTTATTTTTTTTGGTTTCTTTCTTCCCTTTCTAGAGTAGCTCGCAACATTTCTGCAGGGATACTCATTATCTAATTTTTACTTAAGATGTAATGGTTAAGAAAGGTCAAAATTACTCTTTTATAGGCTAAATAAAAGCTATTTATTTCTTTGAACATAAGTAGTTGGGATAGTGAGTAGTTGAGTTTAATAAATGGTTTTTGGTTATTATGTCTTGTTGAATAAATATATATAGAAATTATCCATTGCAAAATCAAAATTACTTAATTACTCAGTGCATGTACTTTATTTATATTGCGTGTACTTTGAATTAAATACCGCGTATACTTTTTAATGCGTGTACTTTGTTTCGTTACCTTTAATTAGGATAATCCACGCGTGTACTTTGTTTCCTGACACTTACGTGCATTGTTTGTGTAGTTATTATTTGTGTATTCCTTACGTGAATTGTGGTCCGCATCAGTGACAATACACCATTTTGGTGTAATACATATGACAAACAATAACCAATATAAAACAAATCAAATTACAAATATGGTATGTATTTGAATGAATTTATAAAAGGTCTTTCTCCTTTTCGGGGAAGAAATATTCTGAAAAAGAATTATACTTAGTACTTATGCTCTGTGTTTTAGCATTTCAGGGTCTTGAAAAGATTTTTGCAATTCCTTGTTTCTGCTAATTTGTTCAATAAAGTACATGCGAAACACCCTGCAATCAACTCTGAAATTAAAATAAAATAAATATACAAATTAGTATGATGTGAATCAAATTTGTTGCGAATATACAAATTAGTACTTTATAGAAATGAACTTTTTGCTTACATATTATATTTCTTAGGGCATTCATGATCTCTTATTAGGTCAAATTTGAGATCACTTTCCAGCAATAAATCTAATGTTCTTTTTTCTTGTTCTATCAATGGATCATCATGAAGTGTAAACTTATTGGGTGTTCATTCATCAATTGTTCTCTGAGTTACAAAACCATTTTTTTCATTGTTTCTGCTTCGGTCTTCAATACGTACAATTTTTATTCATAACAAAAGCTGAAAATAAAAAGAATGGTAGTTGGGAAAGTTGTTAAAAGCATCTGTGAAGTCAGGAAGAGAGTCGATAAAATTCGAGTGCCCTCGAATTTCTTCTTCCAATACAACTATAAGGTTTTCATGGTAAGCCTTCTTCTCCCTCAGCTCGATAATTTTCTTTGTAACCTCATGTGAATAGAAAGACATGAGTCCTTCATGTGTTTGAGGAGGGTCCTCATCCACATCAAATAAATATATGGGATTGGGTGGAAGTCCAGAGTAGCCTTCCCTGACATTTGTTTGAAACTGATAAAATGCAGTTTTAAATAAGGAAAAAGTTTCCTCAATTTCCTTTATTTTTTTTGGTTTCTTTCTTCCCTTTCTAGAGTAGCTCGCAACATTTCTGCAGGGATACTCATTATCTAATTTTTACTTGAGATGTAACGGTTAAGAAATGTCAAAATTACTCTTTTATAGACCAAATAAAAGTTATTTATTTCTTTGACCAGAAGTAGTTGGGATAGTGAGTAGTTCAGTTTAATAAATGGTTTTTGGTTTTTATGTCTTGTTGAATAAATATATATAGAAATTATCCATTGCAAAATCAAAATTGCTTAATTACTCAGTGCGTGTACTTTGTTTATAATCCATGCATGTACTTTGTAAATAAAATGCGTGTACTTTGTTTCCTTACACTTACCTGCATTCTTTGTGTAGTTATTATTTGTGTATTCCTTACGTGAATTGTGATCCGCGCCAGCGGCAATACACCATTTTGGTGTAATACATATAATAAACAATAACCAATATAAAACAAAACAAATTATAAATATGGTATGTATTTGAATGAATTTATAAAAGTTCTTTCTCCTTTTTGGGGAAGAAATACTCTGAAAAAAGAATTTCACTTAGTAAATATGCTCTGTGTTTTAGCATTTCAGGGTCTTGAAAGGATTTTTGCAATTTCTTGTTTCTGCTAATTTGTTCAATGAAGTACATGCAAAACACCCCGCAGTCAACCCTGAAATTAAAATAAAACAAATATACAAATTAGTATGATGTGAATCAAATTTGTGGCAAATATACAAATTAAATGAACTTTTTGTTTATATATTATATTGCTTAGGGCATTCATGATCTCTTATTAGGTCAAATTTGAGATCACTTTCCAGCAACAAATCTGATGTTCTTTTTTCTTGTTCTGTCAATGGATCATCATGAAGTGTAAACTCCTTGGGTGTTCCTTCATCAATTGTTCTCTGACTTACAAAACCATTTTTTTTCATTATTTCTGCTTTGGTCTTCAATACGTATAATATTTCTTGGTAGACAAAAAACTGTTAAAAGGATTAATAGTGTGTGTATACAAATAAAAAAGTATATGTAGATTAAATAGTGAAAAGTACACGCATAATATTAAAGTAAACGTGCTTAGTATTTGTGAATTTCAAGTGCATTTTATAATATAATGCATGTACTTTGATACTCTGGGTGATTATGTTCAACTAATACAAAGTATACGTATTATATTGTAAAGTACACGTGAATCGTATCAGTACAAGTAACATGACTAATTAAGTTTAAGCTCTAACCATTTTTTTTACATCATCGAAGTATATTGTGTTTTCTTCCTTATCGTCCGGTCGAAGGGAATCCATATGGACGACTTTCTTTTGGTCTTTGTATATCATAAGTAATGTGAAATATCCTACGTAATGTCTTATTACAATGAATAAATTATTACAACCGCCTAAGTATTCAAATAAATCTCTGTATAACTCTCCCTTCTTATTGATTTCATTTTTGATACAAGCTTTTATCTGAAAAAAATTATTGACATTGTGTTAATAAAAAAATGTGTGTGATTTTGATTCACAAAACTTTCGATTTAATTTTACTTACCCAACAATAATAAGGAAAAGTGTTTGAGTGAGATAGCCCTTCCTTTGACAATTTTAACCTCAATACTTCACTAAAGGCGATTATTATCTGTTTCACACAAAATAAAATGGTGAGGATATAATAATGTTGAAATGTAATGAATGTCTAATATTTGGTTTACATACTTGGCTTGATATTTCTTGATTCTTGAGGACTTCAGCAAAATCTTCCCACGGGACATACGAAACCAACCATTGATAAATAAATTCCTTGCATTTTATTTAATATAAGCACTAACAATAGTATAACAAGAATAACATTATTCTTTTTCACAAAAAAAAAATATAAATAAGTGAAGTGACGTATCAATAAAATAATACACTTTACTCTGGCTCAACCTTTTGAATAAACTCTTCAATTTTATTCTTCGCAGCTTCATTGAGAAATTTGTATGCATTGACTGCTTCATGCTCGAAGTGAGTTTCTGTATATTTTTGAGCTATTGTTAACTTGCCTGTTCCCGACTTTCTAGCTTCTATTTTTTAATTGGGTGATTCTTCTCGGTTTCATTGTAATCTTTTTTATTCTTCTGTCCTCTAGTAACAGACCCTTTTATTTTGGGTATTTCGGGGGTGGCCTATAGTGTTTTTATTTCATCTTTATAAATATAATCACCTTCTCTTTTTGGCTTTCTATTTCTCTCATGGATTCTCTTATACATTGAGGCCTGTACAATCTTCAAGTTCGAAATTTTGTCCACGAGTTTTTTTATTAGTATTTTCCTGATATATTTAAAAAAGGAATGTTAGATTGTAAGCATTTTATGATAACCCTGAATTAAAAGAACATCATAATTCAACAATGTAAAATGCGTGTACTTTGAATTAAATATTGCGTGTACTTTCATCAAAATTTGCGTATACTTTATAAGATAACTGCTTTACTTAATAAAAAAGATCATGACATGTGTACTTTTATGAAAATACTGCGTGTACTTAATAAAAACTGCTTGTACTTTATGAATACCTGTTATGTTTTTTTAGTTGTGATTCTTCAAGAATTTTCTTCAACTCCGAAATTTCGTCATTGAGAGATTTATTATTGTTTTCCTGATATATAAAAAAATGTTAGATTATATGCATTATTTGATAAACATAATGTCAAAGAATAATGAATACAAATTGAAATAAATGAAACAAAAAATAAAGAACAACTTTAAGAACTGCGTGTACTTCATGAAAACTGCGTGTAATTAATGAAAACTGTGTGTACTTAATGAATACATCATTATTATATAATACAAAATGCGTGTACTTTCATAAAAATATTACGTGTATTTTATAAAATGCATGTACTTTATAAAATTACTACTTGTACTTTTTAGAAAAATGATGTTTTCAGTTTGAAAAGTAATCAAAAGACCTTTTCAATTTTTCTCTCTTTTGATTCATAAAGATTTAGCTTCAACGTCGCCATTTCAAGCTCATTATCTCTCAAATTTTGGAGTAAATCTTCATTATTTTTCTTGAGATTTTTATTCGTATCACATAGATAAGAATTCTTTTGAGCCAATATTCTTGATGATTCAACCTGCTTATTAAATAATTTTTCTAATTGTTTAATTCTTAATGAGTCACTCTTTGTTGCTTGAACAAGTTTTTCATTTAAAGAATTGTTCAACTCAATAAGTTGGGAATTTTCCACTTTTAACTTATTGAGTAACTCTTTTTGCAATAAAAGTTGGGCATTTTTCCACCTCCAACTTATTGAGTAACTCTTTTTGCAATAAAAGTTGGGAATTTTTCACCTCCAACTTCTTGAATTCCTCTCGTTCTTCTAAAAGTTGACAATTATCTATCTCTAATTGTACATTCAAAACAATAAGGTTGGCATTATCCACCTCCAAAGACGCCACCTTCGTTAGTGAACAATCAAGTTCTTCGACTGCTTTAGATAGTTGGGCATTTAATTCAAACAAATCCATCTTCAATGCAACATTTTGTTCCTCCAAATTCAACTTCTCAGCATTATCAGAATCTCTTGATTTAAAATTTTTAGCATATGTTGCTTCATAATTCCCAACATTCTCAAACAAAATTTCCAGTATCTCTTGGTTGATCATTTCCTTTCTTTTTATAGGAATCACAAAGTTTTTAAGGGGAATATTCCAACCTGACGAAAAGGCATTGTCATTAAATTCTTCAACAGCTTTTTTCGGTGATAAATCAGTATGTATAGGACTTGCTTCTGAAATGTTCAAAGAGAAAGAGGGCGCTTCACGTTGAGCTTCACTTTCCATTGCACCGTCCCTACTAGCTGCTTTATTTGTAGTCTCCTTCTTCAAATTTACTGAAGCAATATCATTCTCGTCAAACCAACCTTTCAAAGACGACAAGTCCCATCTAAGAAATTTTGGTGTCTTCTCTTTCTTCTCTTCAACAAGTGGAGTGATATCAGACTTCTCACATATCCAATACTATGAACATGCAAAAAAAAAATATTAATAATTCTATTATCTAGTTATTCATAATTATAAGTATCACGTGTACTATTTAAATATCACGTGTACTTTATAAATAGAAGTTATGTTTACAAAGTACACGAGTATTTATAAATACAAAGTACACGTGTACTTTATAAATATCACATGTACTTTCAAAGTACAGTTGTGATATTTTCAAAGTACACATGTACTTCGTAAAAATTACTTGTACTCTATAAATATCACTTGTACTTTGAATGTACACGTGATATTCCAAGCATGGTAAATGTAATTAAACTTAGGTTTATGTGTATTTTAAAAATATCACTTGTACATTGAAAGTACACGTGATATGAACATGGCCAAATAAATTATGCATGTACTTTTAAAATATCACTTGTACTTTGAAAGTACACGTGAAGTCAAGTTTTCAAAAAAGAATTCCAATTATTTTTTGGACTGAATTAGTATGTTTTTATCACCAATAGGGAAATGACACATCCAGTTGCTTTGCTAGGTTTTGAACTTGATATTTTGTTGAGTGAATTGATGAGAAAATCATTGACGGTAGATGCCTAATCATATTTATTCATGTCATCAATACTGCTGATGAATGGTGTCAAAAATTCTCATAATGTGAAGCACGAGTTGGAGAAAAACAACATAGTCAAGAAGTGGAGATAAACAAGTTTCACAAAATTAGTAATGCCCTCATCTATGTCCAACTCTACCGATTTCTTCAAACCATTATATATTTATGACTTTCCAATTTTTTTAGCTTTGATGTATTGGCCAATGAATTAAAGTTTTTGAGAAGTAGCTAATCTCTTTTTCAGATTAATTTATTCTTGGGCCCTTCAAACACTGGGATCCCAAATATTTCACTTATATCTCTTGGGCTTATTTTAACCCTACTCTTCATCTCAAAACTATTGGTTTTCTTTGTGTACAGCTTGATAATGGATAGAATATTTTTATCTATTTTTTTGTGCTGCGCTTCTAATACTTCCCCTTTGTAGTAGGCTGTGACACCTCGCCTAATAAAATACTGGATGATCAGTCCTATACCAAATTAAAACAGAAATCTCAGTTGGATCATCCTTAGCATCACTGTCGAAAACTTTTTAAAACTTACTAACCACCTAGTATTCCAAAAGCTGGCGCCAATTTTAACTTTTTAATTACACAAAATCGTACATGCGGAAATAAATATAAACCATTCACACAACTGAATAAAACTCAATTGAATAATTAATTAAATAATTTGCTGAGTAAACCACCGGCCACCAAAGTGAAATAATCCAATACAAATATCCAACACAGGAATAAACTAATCTGAAACTGAACTGAAAGTCTGGGCGACATGCCCTAAATAAAACTGAAACTGATACAAGATTCCTACTTTAGGAATGAATGAATGATGCGTCTAATCCAAACTCCCGCTAGCATCCACATATGCCGCAGCTCCGTGTCCCTGGAATAGAATATCAATCCTGGCGTCCCTGTGGCTGGACACCTAAAAGGTTTTGAAAATAGTTTTATAGCAAGGTTAGAACCCAAAACATTTTGAAAATATTTAGCAAGTGAAATAACTGCAGTAATTTAAAATGCATGAATGCGCTTCATATTTAAGTTAGTGTCGTACTCCCTTGTGGACATTCTCACCCCTCCACTATTGTGCACACCTACCGATTATCGTAACCCCACCTAGTTGTACTACCCCGTCCAACTAGTCCTGGTATAACCTTCCCTTGCCATACTACTCTAACCCGAGTATAATGATTCTTGAATTATAAGTTATCTCACAATTAACTTAATATGTTCCTCTTAAATAGTAGCATATAACCGTGTCATAAGTTATATAAAGTAAATACATCACACACTGTATTATTACCCGTATATAATATTTACTACCATTATATACGTACCTTTACCAAAATATCCACACATATAACATACGTATATCCATCCCTTCGAGTATACCCTTGCGGGATGATTCCCTCTAAAATGCTATCTCACTAGGTGTGCTCACAAAACCTAGTTCCCCAAGTTGGAATCGCTCACCAACTTGGCCCAAAATATAAACGTAGCGGAGGCAATCATATTCCTTCAGATAAATCCCTCACCCATATATACCGAACGCTATGACCTGGGGATATACTCGCCCTACTCCTCAAGCTAGGGGATTCACCCACATCGCGCAACCTCCATTGATAGCATTAGAGTATATAAATTGAATAAATATCTAATCACTGATATTTAATATCACACACAATATATACACGTATATATATACTATCACTACACCGTATATATATTATATAAACCCGGCTTTACCGTGTACTCAAAATCCCGTACACTGCCTGTAATTCCCTGAGTTCGTGGCCCGACTCAACTTAATTAATTTTCTCACTTAATAATTTATCATCTTCCCGAGTCTATGGTTCGACTCCAATATAATTAATTCACGCCTCAATTAATATAATACTTTCCCCGAGTCTATGGTCCGACTCTAATTAAATTAATAAACACACCCATTAATTTAATACCTACCCGAGTCTATCGTCCGACTCTAATTAAATTAATTAACACACTTATTAATTTAATACCGCCCCGAGTCTATCATCCGACTCTAATTAAATTAATTAACACACTTATTAATTAATACCTACCCGAGTCTACAATCCGACTCTTATTAAATTAATTAACACACCCATTAATTTAATACCTACCCGAGTCTACAATCCGACTCTTATTTAATTAATTTACAAATTAATTAATCAACACAAATCCGAGTCTGTGGTACGACTCTAATATAATTAATTTACACATTAATTAATTCATACCAAACTGAGTCTGTGGTCCGACTCCCAGTTAATTAATTCACACATTAATTAATTTACACCAATCCGAGTTTGTGGTCCGACTCTAATAAAATTAGTTAACACACTTATTAATTCAATACCTCCCCGAGTCTACAATCCGACTCTAATTAAATTAATTATCACACCTATTAATTTAATCCTACCCGAGTCTACAATCCGACTCTAATTAAATTAATTATCACATCCATTAATTTAATAACTTGGTGTCACCCAACCATTATCCCCGGACTCACTTACTTGGCCCGTAACTTAATATTTTCCGAGTCTATGTTCCGACTCCAAATTAATTACTCTCTCTCAATAATTAATTTAATCCTTTGATGTCGCTTCCAACATACCCGGACTCGCTCACTTGGTCGATTTTACATCTCATAATTTCATTCCCACATATTTTCCCACAATATGTCACACATTTATCTCCATAAATTCCCCAATTATATTTACCTATGATTACCAACATACCCGGACTCGCCCACTTGGTCCATAATTCAATATTTCACCTCAATCCCTTTAATAATGTAGCGTCACCCAACTACAATACCCGAATTTTATTCCTCGGTTCGATATTAACACAAATATTTATTTTCTCAAAATACATCCATTTGTGACATACAATTATCACCCTCCTAAACCCAACTTTAAATCTCTCAAAAGTGACTAGAAGGTATCCCTTGTACTTATTTGACTCTAAATATATAAACCTCAAAAGGAAAAGGAATAATTTTCTCCATAAGAGAAAAGGAGTGAACTGCCAGAAATCCCTGACCGTCGATCGATCGACCAATTCCCCTCGATCGATCGATCGATCGATCGATCGATCAGGTCGTCTTCTCCTTCGCCTCTATTTTCCACCATTGACGAAAATCTAAGGTTTTTAAACCTTAAATCAAACCTCTAATCACATCACCCCACCACATCAACATGGTTAATTTACTCCCTGCGTATCATAGGCCCTTAAGATGATAAATTTCTCCACTTATCTCATAATTTCTGAAATGGATTTTCTCCATTAAAATTCAATTAACTGTTCTACAAACCAAATTTCAAATCCAAATACCACCAGTTTATATTCCGGATTCTCATTTTTTACAGATATCCATACTCAGATATATACAGCACAACAATTTTTACTTTGAATCTCATTCAATAATTCCATGAACAAAACCCCATTTTTATACCCATTTATCCCCAAAACGAATTTTGGTTTACACATCACTATGATATGAATTGATTATCATCAATTTAGAAATCACAACAGTTAACCACTTTCCTGGAATTGTTCGTAGTGTCTGATCCGTTGGTGTAGTCCCTTAATTTGGCTCCAACACCCCCAAATTGACTCTTGATTTGCTTTCCCCCAATTTCCCTCTCAAGCCCTAGGCTTAGAGTTGTGTTGGATGCCATTCACTAATCTCTCAATTAGGTTAGAAACACTAAATCCCTTTTTTGGCCATATGGGCCTAATTAAAAAGGCCCAACTCACCCCGTGTGGGCCCGACTATGCCCAAAAATACCCCGAGACCCAATTACTACCCCCGGGTACTCTTTTCTGACTATCTCGACCCATCCGGACGCAACCGCTCACTTGGAATTGCCATCCGAAATACTTTTCAAAATTTCCAAATTTCGACCTCAAAATGTGACACACGAGATTTTGAACCATTAAACTTAAAAGTCACCAATTATAAATAATTCGGCTCACTCAAATAAATTCTCCAACTCATAAATTTAAGTTTCTCCAATTTAAATATTTTTATCACTCCCAAAAATAATTAAATATTAAATCCTCAAAATTACGGGTTGTTACATAGGCATTGAAAAGCTCCCAAAATGGAGTCTTCTTAAGCAGTCAACATGACAATCGTTTATTTTCTTTTTAATACTAGAAAAATCATGCAAAAAGCTAACAACATTTGACCTATACTGGTCGTATTTATTGACACCATGTGTAGATTCCACAACCACACCAGCACTTCTTGAAGAACTTTCTTCAGAACTACTCTTCTTGTTGTTCTTTCCTTTTCTTGCCCTCATTTTCATCCCCATTCTATTAATCTAAAAACAAAATTTAAATTACTAACCAATAATGATAAATTACATGTACAAAAAATAAAATACACGCGAATTAGAATAAAATAAACTCAAATAATAAAATACATGCGTATTTAACAAAAGTACATGAAATATTCTCATAAACACTTCATACAAGTATCAACAAAATACATGCTAAAGGGGGTAATATAGATCACCCGTTACATGGTAATACCTAATACATATGGTTTGACAAGTAAAAAACTAGGATTCTATGTTCTTAACATATTCAGAAAATAAGTGATACAATAGTTGCATGCTAAAGTGCCAACGTTTTCAAAACCTCTTAAGCAATACTGCTCAATTCGTTTTGCTAAATCCTTCGCTTTTGATTTAGTTACTTGAAGCTGTTGCACATCAAAAGTACACTTAATGTCTTCATAGTAGTAGAAAAAATCAAGTAACTTTTTCACTCTATCATTGATGCGAAGGAGATAACAAATTTCATCATCATTAGTAGTATTAACTGTCAATGTGAAAGGTCTTATATTGTTAAGATCTTCAAAGTTGCAAGCAATAATTTTGTAGTTGAACATTCTTGATGGTATGATTCCTGAACAATAACACAATAATAATTCTTCTTAAAAACTCATGGAATATCATTCAAATGCCGCCTGGCGCGAACCAAATAACATAGGATTGATTAAATATGGATATGACATATATATATTGTATAGAGTACGCACATAGAATATAAAAGTACACGCATATTGAATTGAAAAAATTCAATTTCAATGTGCATGTACTTTGTGAATTTTGCGTGTACTTTTTGAAAGTACACGCAAAATTCATAGAGCAAACGTAAAATTCAGCCCCTAAATTCATAAAGCACATGCAATCCAAAATAAATGTATTATTTTGAAAGCACATGCATTTTGAATTGAACAAATTCAATTTCAATGTGCGTGTACTTTGTGAATTTTGCGTGTACTTTTTGAAAGTACATGCAAAATTCACAAACTACATGCAACATGTACTTTGTGAATTTTGCATGTATTTTATGAAAGTACAGGTAAGATTAACAAAATTACACGCAATAATAAAGGGCTTGTACAGATACAAAGAGTTATACAATTACAAAATTCACAAAGTGCACGCAATAATAAAGGAATTGTACAAATACAAAGTGTTATACAAATTCAAATTCACAAAGTACATGCACCTAAATTCATATACAACATGCAGTCCTAAATAAATTCCGCTGGCACGGACCACAATGAATATAGGAGTTATACAAATACAAAGAGTATGTACATATTCCAATCATGTATATATTTCCAGTCCTCAGTAAATGATGTATATAGGAGGAAATGCACGATGATGAAATACAAAAATGTAACACGCAAAAAGTGTGTTTTGCATTTAAAATTAGGGCAACAAATGTAGTTTTTCATATCATGAAGAAGAATAATGTGATTTCATCAGTCCATGATTAATGTCTACAAATTTATGCATATGAGGACACAGAATACATAAGGACACACATGTGATATCACAAATAAAATGCTAAGAACACAACATATACAAAGTGTATGGCATAATATTAAGTACAAAACTTAAGAACATATATATGAGCATGTATCCATACTTGTTAGTGTTGTTTGGAAGAATGTGATTGAGTGTGTGAAATGTTTGGAAGAACTTCGATGATTAGGGTTTTGATCACTTTAATTTCTGTCAAGTGTGTTTATTTTCGAAGTCAAGGGTATTTGTTGGTTGTTGTTGGACCAAAATTTGATTGATAATGAGAATCATGTTGGGGTTTTGATCGAAGCGACAGTACGGTTAGGGTTTTAATCGAAGAGATGGTACCTTATTTTGGCGCTTGAATTTCTCTGAAGTGCGTGTTTGTTTTAATTTGGGGATATTTATATGTTGGACCTATTCGTTTAAAGTTTGTGGGGCTTGATTTTTTTATCCAAAATTGTTAGTCCAAGGACAAGACTGTAAAAGGCCTAATGTTTATTTTGAAAAAAAAAACGCTCTTTAAATTATCTCTACCTTTTGGAAATTCTTCTTTTCATTTCATTGAAATTGTTGTGGCTGACCTAAGAATAGATGAGATCACGAGGCCTCTTTTAATGGGCATGATAAGTAGATGGGATATGATTTGGATGAAAAGTTTCTTGACAATTTTTTAATTAATATTAGATCTAAATATTTTTATTTTGTTTAAAAATAAAGAATGCACAAATACTCATTCTTCTCCTATTTTATATCCTAAGAAAATTTTGTCAAAAACATAGATAAGGAACTTAAAAAAAAAAGGATGAACTTGGTGTAAAATGTACTTACTAGAAACTAACTATGAATTATTTTATAAAATAATTCACCTCCTAGATGTGTAGATGTGATGTTTTTATACCACATTCGAAATAATATGAGATGACTTATCCAACTAGAAATCTTACAATATTCGACCTATTTGAGGGAGTATTTCCCTTCTGTGTACCTGCTAACCCTACTATTATGATCACCAGACATCACCCCTCGTTTTGATTTTGCATTAGACCCGTTGCTTTGACGATCAGACTCACATCATTATATTTGACCATCGACCATACGCTCCATGTCGTGTTCCTTGCTTCACCATCCTTTCCCAACTTCTGACGCGTATCAAGGAAACCTCCGATGAAGAACAAGTAGAATGATGTAGTAGGATTCTCGGGCCTTTCCAACTTGTCCCTCTACCATAAGGGCTCAAAATAGAGAAATAAGAATCTTTTCTCTTCTAGTAAGAATCTAACTTTTCAACCAGACCCTAGGATTGGCTGTTTGTGGGAGTGGACTCTTTAAGAAATCTTCCGTTTGGCAACCCAATTCCAAGCCGTGGAAATGGAATTGGAAGGTCAATTTTAATTCCACGGAATTGAAAGTGGTCTTCCAATTTCAATTTCAAGCGTTGGAATTGGGTTGCCAAACGGGCTCTCAAGGTAATTTTCTAGCTACAAAATTTTATTGATGAAAAATACCTGAATAATTTAATATATATATATATATATATATATATATATATATATATATATATATATATATATATATATACACACACACACACACACGTGTGTGTTCATGCAGGTTCCATTTGGTGTAAAAATAAGTAGATTTTACACAAATCATATCACATTATTGTACAGATAGATATAAAATTCTATCCTCTAATGAAATTCGGAAATGTTCAATAGCTATATCTTAGAAATTAAATGGCTCATTATCCCTAAATGTCTTTGCTATCTCATGTCCCCTCCTCTCCTATCTTCATTATAAGAAAAGTTTTAATATATTATTTAAATTTTTGTAAATTAAAAGTGAAGCAACTAATTTTATTGCACATTCATATGTTTTAAATGGTGAAGAAATTTGCATTCAATTTTTTTTTAATATAAAATAAATTTAGGTGGTTACACTAAAATATTTAAAGATAAATCAGATACGAGCTTTTTTTTTCTTGGGTTAATTACATTTTCCCACTGGACTTTAATTCCATTTTCACTTTTCCACCATAGATTTCATTATCTGGATATACCCCCCTTAACATCCAAAACGACTTCAAATACTCCTTTAAAAAACGGGTCATGTGCATCGCACATGATGGAATTTCCATCCTAACATAATATAGTTTAAAAAATTATGAGAATTACCAAAAAAATTTAAAACATTAGAAAAATCATTTCAAAATTTAAGAAAATACCGGAAACCTTTTTAAAATATGAAAATAAATATTTAAAACAATTGGAAATCACAAAAATTATATTTAAATTTTTTGACAATTGTTGAATAACATTAAATATTTTTGGAAAATAACAGATTTTTTTTAAAATCAAGGAAAATAAAAAATAAACTTGTAAAAAATACGGGAACAATAGTTAAAAACTTTATAAAGATCCAAAAATCAGAATTAAATAATTTAAAAATTTGACATAAAATATATTTAAAATTCCAAAACTTGCTTAATTATTTTGAAAAATATCAAGGCTTTTATAAAATTCAAGGAAAAACTAATTTTTTTTAAAAAAATTTGGAAATGACAAAAAAAATTAAAAACATTTAATAGAATATATTTAAAATACTGAAAATTGTATTAAAAATTGAAATGTACTTAAACATTTACAAAAAAAATCTTGAAATGACATTTTTATAAATCACTTGATTGAAAATGTATTTAAAAATACTAAAAATCGCAGAAAAACATTGAAAAATACTAAGACCTTTTTAAAATCCATATAAAAAACTTATAAAGTTGTAAAAATATGGAAATGAAAAAATATTTAAAAACATTTGACTCAAAAATATATTTAAAATTGCAGGACAAAATTGTAAATGCTGAAAAGTTTTATAATAACACAAGAAAAAGCAAAAAAGTTTTAAAAGTCTGGAAATGATAAAAAATAATAATTAAAAACATTAGACCAAAAATACTGAAAATTATATATAAAAAATGTAATAGAAAAAATGACAAAAAAGATATTTAGAAAATTAAAAATTTGAAAATAAACAAATAAATAATTGATATGAGTTTAAAATCTCCAGTCTCTCAACATTTAGGAAAAGTATAACGATGGCAACAATCCTCACCCCTCCCCTTCAGCAATAACCCCCGTTGCTCCTCTCGACCAACAAGCCTCCAATGTACCGCAACCACCATCGATGAAAACCCCAACCACCACTGCTTACAAATCTCAACTCTCAAGCCCAAAAATCTTCAAAAATGCAACCAAACATCAAACCCAAAAAATCTTGTAAACCAGACCAAATAAAAATACCATTAGAAAATCGACCTAAATAAGATTGAATCCGTGTGTGTGTTCGATTCGGATTTGGTGTGTATGTGTGTGTGTGTATTCGAATCCCTATGTACGCGTGTGTGTGTGTGTGAGAGAGAGAGAGAGAGAGAGAGAGAGAGAGGGGGGGGGGGAGAGAGAGAGAGGTGAAGAGTATATAGTTTTCTTATATAAGGTTTACAAGAATACCCCATTAAAAAGTCACACATGCTTTTTTTTCCTAAACAATTAATGCTGTTATTTTTTTTTTTGTGTGTGTTGGGGTGGGGAGGGGGGGGGGGGGGGGGGGATGAAGCAGTTTTGAAAGTTTTGAGGGTTAAGTTTAGAATTAGTGGTGAAGTGAAAATAGGGATAAAATTCATGGTATTTATATATATTTTTTTTATAAATATAAGTGACATTGGAATGCTAGGAAATATGTACTATATGATATACAAATACTGAAATTATACAATGTCCATGCATCGCACTATGTAAGTCTATGCTGAAGGGTTGTAATATATATGGAAAAGGATGCAAAAACCAACAAACTACTATTTTTAAATTTTCTCAATTTTAAGTTCAAGTAAATAAATTACTCAAATTAAACTTAGCACTGATTAAACATTTTATGTGAAAATAGATTAACGAATTTTATCTTTATCCTAAAGCATGCATCTAGATGATAACAAATAAAATAAAATCAATCACACAACATGTTGATGTATGAGAAAAATTCACAACGAAAAAAAATCTCAGACGGTCCAGCCAACACAATTCACTACAATGAGGAGTTACACAAGACATGCAGTAGACTTGCAACACAAACTTGACGCCATCGTAATACCCGATGCTCTTCAGTCTTCAACATCTTTTCCATAATACATGTAAGGGTCCATTTACGCAATGCCACAACCTGTGAGTCCGCACATGCCTCAGTATAAAGCGAATAGACTCATCAACCATCACATATGGAGTCCACCATATGTAAACAAACCAAACACAAAATCCATAACACAAAACAAACACTCAACAAGATGAAGAGTAAACCAAGGTGCCCAACAAATCTTAATCTGAAAGCATATAATAAATGAGCACTTGAATCATTAAATAATTGGGTTTAAACTAGGGTTTTAGTTTCCAACATGATCATGGAAGATCAAAACCTTTGGATAGCTTTTTGAAAGAGTTTTATGACTATAAGCTTATGAAAAAGTCTCTAAGAAAATTGTTGCTATAATATTTTCTAAAAATGAGATAAGGCCGAAAAGTGAATTTTGCATAGACAAATGCGTAAGCTGATTCGAACGAAATTATATCTCATTCGAACAAATAACCTGATCTCGTTTGAACCAGCTTATAATGACACATTCAATGAGAAACCAACATAGGCTAAAACAGTTCCATTTGAAGATCGTTAGACCCTAATATAACGAGATACAAAGGAAGTTCGAATGACATACCAGATGTCGATAGATTAACTTCAATTTTTTTTAAAAACATTTTAAAATCAGTTCAAAAACATTTTAGAAAATAAACACCCAAATAAAATATCCAAAGACAAAAGTAAATACGCATTCATATGTGAGAGATTCTCGAAACATGAAGACGAAAACAAGGCACAAAACACGAAAAAATGAATGTGGACATGATATGTTGGTTGCTATGTATTCAATCAAACACGTCATAGGCTTTATAGGTAAAACATATTCAAGACCTAACCTATGACTCAAAGGTTTTGCCCAAACATGGAATAAGACAAAATACATACAAATTGAGTCTATCGGAAATTTATCCTTACAAATCTCCTCTTTGGCTATTTCGGGATAAAACATAAAAAAATCTATGAGCCATTAAGATCATCTAAAACACTCTATCCCCAATCCCAAAAGGAAAAAAACAACTTGACCGACACATAAATTGAGTAGCTTTACTTCTTGTGAAAACTTTACCACATCATTATAAACCTGCACACTTAACCATACCATCAAATGCATTTTCAATATATAACAGTATAAACTTGAAAGAGTGCTCACTATCTTCTGATAGCTTAAGGTTATTTAATGAGATGTCAATCCCATAAATAAATTTTAATTCTTATTAACCCTAGAATATGCAACTATGTGATTCAAATCAAGCATGTAACGAAATCACAATTTCAGAAAAAATCCCTATAGGGCAAGACCTTTTATTTCACTAAAGTTTGCAAATCGCAACTTACTATACAATAGAGAAATAAAACAATTATTCCCTCGAGAACCATAAAGATCGCAATCTTCCTTCAGCAATGAATTCCCTCGAGAACCCACAATGGCTGCAGGCATCATCAATGATTCCTACAAGAATCACAAGAGCAGTAGTAGAGATTCCTTCTCTATAAGGTCAGCAGTGAAGACTCCTTTACAAGACTAACTTCAATGTATAAGTGCTTTGGGTTTCAAAGATGATTCATAAAAGTTTTTGGGATTGATTGTGTGAATCAAAAAGTGTTTTTCCCTATAAAAAGTGAAGACTAAATACAGTAGGTCTGCATTTTTGGTAAATCAGAAGTCTTAATAATTTTTTTCACAAAATAAGGTATTTATAGGTGGACACAAATATCGAGGTGAAGAATCTCATTCGAACGAGAAAAGGCAACCATTCTAAGGACATAGAGATGTCGTTTAAATAATATCAACTTCGCTTCCAACGAGTTGAAAAAAGTTAAGGCAGTAAGCCCTCGTCTGAAGTACGCTTGAAGTAGGCCATGAAATGAGCTTCTAACGACATGAGCATGTCGTTCTAATGAGATCTCAATCTCGTTTGAATGAGACTATCTAAAATAAAAAATATTTTTAAGTTCGAAAGCACTTCGAAAAACTGTTTGAAAATGCTTGGCTTTGATAAAAATCAGTTTAGAAAAATATCCCAATACTTAGTAAAAAATTAACGAAGCACAAAACAAAATCCATACCAAATATTACGTCAAGTCGTGGAGTGTGTTGAAGTTTCATGATAATCAGATCAGTATTCTTGAACATGTGAACGTGAATTGCCTTGAGGGATGCAATGGGACACTCCATACTCAATGAAAACTTGACTTTACGAACAAGTCCTAGATGCTAGGGCAATGATGAAAAATTTACCCTTACAAATCGCCCCCTATGGCTTTTCTGGTACAAAATAAAAAATCCAAATTATCTAATAAATCCTATACAAATCTAATACCCTCCCAGAAACCCAAAAATGGAAAGATACTAAAAATGTACAAGTCTTGAAAATGATAAACTTTTCAAACCTTAAATATTTAGTTTTCTCTTGATATTCTTTTTGGGAGCTTTGTCAAATGTGTGGTTTTTAATTGCTCATCAAAGTGCACCTACACACAATAGACAAAGAAAATACCTTTTGATGTATCGACTTTGAAATAAGATAAAAATCATAATCAAATCAATTATCCACCATAAATCAAACTCTTACTCCCCCACAATCCGTTCTTCACCTTTTTATTTGTCCGAATGGACAAGGAAAAGAAGCAAAAATAATAAACTGGAGTGTGTCACAACAATCATAGAATATCATCACAAAAATAATGCAATAAGAATCAAGAAATGATAAACTAAGTAAAACCAACTATTTTGATTTTTTCAAAAATTTCAAGAAAAAATAAATTTTACAAAAACATCACATCATGAACTAACACTAAGATAACCAAGTCATGAAATCGTAAATGAATGGGTGTGAACAAGTTCGATAGGAAAATCAACTCAAACAATCATAACATTTATGCACGATAAATTTAGGATACTCCTAACGAATGAACTCAAAATCGTCCTCAGGTGTAAGAATGGTGAATTCATATGATATCGACCCAATCTAATCAACAAATCAAAGTCTAAAATGATTTTCACACCAATAATGCCCAAAACTATGCAATACTTTTATGAGACTTTTTTAGGATGTGCAAACTCATTGATCTTAAACTTTAACTCCCTCAAAAGTCACATATAGAATATTTCACTCAACTCTTTTGTTTGTGAAGAAATCGATTCTCATATCTAGCGAATCGTCCACGTTCTTTGAATTTGGCCTTGCACTTTATATTTTTCTTTTGAGTGCTTTTAATCGTTTAGGCTCTATTTTTTTGCAAATGGTGATTAGTCACGTAAAGATAATTTTACTTTAGCAGCCCGAGCCATTTCTTTTAAATGAATACATTTATCAGAGATATATATTTCAATTTTTCCAATCCGAGAAATGGTTCTTACAAGCAGTACTTTCATTATCTCTTTTTATCGCACTTGGTTCATTTTAAAAGAAAGGATTGAGATGAAAATATTTTGATCAACATGTGATAGACAAGTACTCTCACGTTCCCTAAGATTCTCAATCAATATACTATCATCATTCCATACGGCACGTTGTTTTAACCTAGCTTTCAACTTGAAGTTGGACTTTTTCAATATACTATCATTATTCCATATTTTTCAAGTAATTAAAATGCATAATATTTATGAATACATTCTTCCATATTTAAATTGGTGTCACACTCACACGAGATAATCCTCACCCCTCAACTACAGTGCGCACGTAACGTATGCATTTTAACCCCTAGTTATTCTACCCAACCTAACTTGTCTCAATATAGCCTTAAGTCCATATGCTGCCATGTTCATTGCGTATGTTACCCATTTAGTTTACACATCCACTAAAACAACATAATTATAATTTATAAGTTCATTTCAAATAACTTTCACTAGTTATCAATTCATTATTCACACTTTAAGGTCTTATGCTGAGAACACACTATATGGTTGACTTACTTGAGTCTGTGCCATATAGGAGTTCTAGCTAGTTTGGATATCGAGACAAAATAGGATTAGGTATTTTTTATGAGTTACTCTATCTCAAAAAGGCTCCAAGCTTCATCAAAGGTTGAATCCGAGTCCAAGTGCTCCAATGCGACACAAAAAGGGAAGTATTAAAACTTTTTACCACATTTAGGACACACACTGCATACATTGCATATATGTTTTTTTGTGTGCACATATTTTATTTGGTGGTTAGGCCTTTTAAATTTTTTTAAAAAGTCATTTAAATTTTTTTAATCATTTGTAATAATGTTTTTGATTAATTAAAATTGAGTTTTTAAATATTTGAGGCTAAAATGAAAAATTAATTTTTGTAGAGAACGATTTGAGGTTGGAATTTGTATTTTTCCAAACCTTTTAAAACGTGCAACTGTTATAGTTTGGAAAATTCCATTTGCGCTTCTCAATCTGAGAATAGATCGCGTCCGTAGATTTCATCTCGACTCATCAATGGCCAAATCGGGTTAAGCTTTCGATCCACGTGTCTTCCCATTTAGCCAATCAACGTTGTTTGTTTTCACTATTATACAAACCTGAGTTGATCTGTTAAGATCATAACCCCTGTTCGTGATGTTATCTATGGTCCAAAACCGTTCCAATCCTCAATTCGTGTAACCTATAATTCAACCAATCAGAGGTCGCTCTTTCGTCGCCTCATATCTGCCATTAGATGCAGATTTCTGTTTGTCAAGAATAGATCCTGACCTTTGATTTATAACCATCCTACATATCTGAGTATAAAAGTTTTGTAGGGTTTTGTTTTTTTGTTGTTGTTGAGAGGTTGGATAATAAAAAGAATAGGGCGGTGCCTCATAGAGAGAATAGAGAGAGTAATGGGGATTTCTACAGTCAAGAGAGAAGAATCATCTTTCCCAAGAGAGATAACAGATTAGAGAGAGAAAAGAGGATCTCCCTTTGAGAACCCGAGAGAGAGAAACCCATTTCAAAACAAAACACATTTTTTTTTCTCCAAATCAAATACACCAAACACTTCCAATGTTGTTAAAACCTTAAACCGAGTTTCTCAGGAGTTAAATCTATTTGGGGTTTATTTGAGTTGTGGTATTGCTGGTTTGACGCAAGATTGAAGACCTTCTTCAATTTTATATCTCTCTAAGAACCATATTTTTTTCATGTAGAAAATATTTTTAGGTTATTTAAATCTGTTTTTCTTGGATCAATTTTTGTTGTTGTTATTCTGATTCAACTTTGTGGTTTCAAATAAATTTTGAAATATAAGACTTCTTGTTGTGTATATATTCAGATTTGAAAATACATTTTTGGTTTCAAAATATAATTTCACAAAATACTGAAATAAGTTTGAAAAATAATAATTTTTGAAATAAATCTTGATTTAAAAAGATTTATTTTAGATCGAAAATTTGTTGAAGTCATATTATTAAAAAAAGATTTGAAATTACTTGCATTGCATATAAAATGGCTTGTAATTCATAGGAATTTTCTTGTATAATTGATTGAGAGATGTGAGATGCATTTATGCATTTAGTTTAATTCATAAATTCTCACATGAACACTTAGAGGTTGTTGTTCTTGGTGAGATATATTGTTTGTTGGAGCTGCTATAATCAAGTGGACACAAAAAAAAGCAAGGAAGCTACTGGAAGAAGATCATATCAAGTTAGATGCGTTTGAGAGTGGAGTAACTCATGTAGGTAATTTCCTGAACTTAGATTTAGGACCTTGTATTGCATTCTTAGTGTTATAACATGTGCCTTGTGATTTTAGTGGATTTTGTTTTGTGGCGTAGAGGTCACCGTGGATGTTTCCCTTATTTTAGGGTTTTACCACATTAAAAATCGTGTGTCAAATTTGCTTGAATCTTCTTAATTGCTTTGGTGAACATTATCTCATTCAAGACTTAATTTAAGGTTTTAGTTTTAAAAACCTAAGGTAATCAAACTAACGAATCTAGAGAACATATTCAGAAAACTATTTTAACACATGTAGTGCTGTATTTTGAAAAGAGTTTTGTTCAACGAGTTTTTTCGGAGTTTACTCAACCTATAACATTTTGTTATTAACTTAGTAAACAATTTTTCATATGCCCGTATATATTTTTCTTCATAGATATATACATATCTTCAATATCACATCAAGCACACACATATATATCACTCGTTATATAGGTATAGCCTCTATCCCTCATAGTAATAACTCATTGGATGCGAATCTCGAGTAAGCTATCATGCTCTAGGGCATACACACATCATCTTGGGCCACCGGGTCGAAATATCACCGCCAAACCCAAAACGTACACATAACTGAAGGCGATCATAGTCTAAAGTTAGTGGGTCATAACCATATCACATTACTCTACTTGGACTCCAACCTCACATAGAGTGGGCATGCACAAACCTTTGATCCCGGGGATCGATAGTACACCTACTGGGATTCGCCAAGAGAGATCTCCCACGATACGCAACCTCCACCGATAGCGTATCTACTAGAGAGGTATGTTTACTATATATATATATATATATCACACAAATATATTCACACACATATATATATACTGTCACTATACGTGTATATATATCTAATGCCTCGGCTAACCGGGCCTATCACTCGTAGCACTAACCTACAAATCCCGAGTACCATATCGATTTTCAGTTATTCAAATCTTCACTTATTTAGTTGATTGATTCTCAAAACATCAATTCTGGACACGTACTATTCTCAACAAGCCCGTATCCCCATTTTTCAAATTTTTATTATCAATCCATTAACAATTTTTGCGAGTATAATTTCCCCCCCAATACTCAATTTTCTACCCCGGATATATTCCAACTCATCCTAAGGTATTTGTAGTAATGTTAACCACTTTTTCAGAAGTCCTAAATTATTTATGAATATCATAATTTAACCCAAAATTAAATCACGACAAAAATATATCAAATTATCCAACTTGGCTGTAGCAGGTCCACCGAATTGATTTCGCCCCAGCAAACAGTCCCAGTTCTTCCCAATTCGATTTTTAGGAAGGTTTAACACAAAATAATCAATCCCAAGTCATAGTTTTCTCAATGATTAACAATTATGATGGATCCTTAATATGAAACACATCCATTTTAAAATTGAATTCATCTACATATGATCACTACATGGGATTTATTCTTAATTTTCAACTAATATGAAATTCTCCCAATATTACAACAATTCATAAGTTTCTCAATCTACTAAATCAAAAATTCATCCATTTACATGGAATTTAAATTTCCAAATTTCAATATAATTAAATCACACAATTTTATTATGAAATCATTTCTCCAAGAATCCAATTGTCTAGGAATCCCACCCAAAAATCCTTTCCCAATCATGATATGAATTGAGTGCTACACATAATTTTTAGAAAGATAATTACTTGACTTTAAACACTTATAAAGTCTGAATTTTATTGAAGAACCTCCTTTGATGACTATCCTTAGCTCAAAAATCTTAAAGTTCTTCACAATTCCTAGCTTTTCTTAAGCACCCTTTGAGATTCCTTCAAGAACTCTTGAATTTTCTTCTCTTTTCTCTTTACCTTCTCTCCATCTCTTGGTATAACACAAGGAAAGCCTTTAATATTGTAAAATGACTTTTCATATTACCCCAACTATCCAATATATAGTTTCAACCCCAAAATTCCAATAACCTTCATTTTTACAATGACCAAAATATCCCTATACGGGTCTCGCCTAATCTAAAAAGCCCTCGAAACCTAATCACTACCCTCAGGTACTTAATTTTGCCTATTCTGACCTATTCCGAATCAATCGTTCACTCAAAATCATCATTCGTGTCACCCATCATCAATTGACCATCTTATTCCCAATACGACCCCACATGCGTGTCCCGAGTAAGATACTATCAACCTCTCATTTTTTTCCCACTTACGACATAATATAAAATATTGCAAATTCATTTTCTTATCACACAAGTAAAATATTAATCAAATATTAATCCATTTCTTGGCAATTAATACTTATTCAATTCACTTTATTTTTCAATTTAATTAAATTACCGTAACATACGTGATTTAAGTATTCCTAAAAAAAGGGGTGTTACACATTTATCCTAAAGAATTAACTTCATTCACGATCCACATGTCTTAGTTGGGTGGATGATTATACACTCTTGTTTGAAGTACCTTCAATAACTTATCCATATGACATCAGTGTTAAGAAAGCCCACAAACATCCATGTAAGTCGTACTTATCCAATTTGACAAGGAGGTGAGAAGTAAACTCACCTACTGACACTCACCCTTGATTCACTATTTTGATAAATTAAATTGTAATCAATGTTAATAAGAACCACCAGTTATAATTTCTAATCTATCTCCTGACAATCCACATCCGTGATTGTGTCTCACTAACCTAAGAACATGATCGACCATGCAAAACACATCATTTCTCGCCACCTCAAAGAATTTACTGTGACCCTAATTAACCCCGGGTGATCAGTCCTAAATTAAGTTAGAATAGGTTTCTCAGTTGGTTCATTCTTAGCATCACTGTCGCCTTTTTAATTACTAACCCCCTAAGTGAGAAAATTAAACTGGTGCCAAGTTTTATCTTTCATTAACTTAAATGAAAGTCATGCGGAAACAAAACAACATAATAATCTCAATTAACTGAAACAACCATACACAATTAATTAACTGACCAAATAAACCATCGGCCCAAACTCCAACAAATATAAAATAAAGACAAGTAATCAATCTCAACAAGTCTGAAAAAACTAAATGAACTGTGAGCTACATGCTCGAAATAACTGATAAGAAGTCTCTATACTAGGAATGACAAAAAGTGAGGCGTCTATCAAATCTCCCGCAACATCCACATATGCTGCACCAACGGATCCCCGCAATTGAGTCAAGCCTGGCGTCCCTGTGGCTGGACACCTAAAAGGTTTTTAAAAAGTTTTTATAGCAAGGGTTAGTACCCAAAACATTTGAAAAATATTTAGCAAATGATTAACTTGCAGTAATAAATAAATATGCATGCTCTCCATATTTTAGTTAGTGCCACACTCCCTTGAGGACATCCTCACCCCTCCTCTATTGTGCACTACTAACGCCTTAATTAAATTTACCTAGTTCTTATTCTCATGACTAGATAAATTATATAACCCCTTGCAACCACCCTACTCTAACCGGGTATGCCTTAATTATGATTTTTAAGTTATTATCAACATTAAACTTAATTAAATCATTTCCTGTTAATTTCATATAACTTCCACATCTGTTATTGTGGGTACCCGGAATTTATTACTATAAGCCTGGATGAGTAGCCCAGCCCAAGCGGCCCAAAGTACAGGCCCCTCATCTTTTGTATGGATCCGATTTCCCCACGATCCCATGAAGGGAAGTTATGGGGGAGCACGATCCCATGAAGGGAAGTTATAGGGCAGATGGCTAAAATGGAGGAATCCATCATCTCCAATAACTAACCTACACATATATAAATTAAACCCTAGGTCCGGGGCAAAGAAAAAGTTGTATTCTCTGTACTTATTCTTCAGAATATAGAGAAATAATACTGACTGCACCACCGTGGACGTAGGCACATCTTTGCTGAACCACGTACACCTGTTGTTGTGTGATTGGCATTTTATTTGTTCTTTCTTGGTCATTACCTCTTTCATATTTATTTGTGTTGCACAATAATTGTCACCACAATTGGCGCCGTCTGTGGGAAGCGTTCATCTTTCCCCGAGAAGAGCCCACGTCAAGAAAAGAATCTAAGATGTCTGGTCACAACAGCAACGCTCCTCAAGCAGGAGATATTCAAGAGCCACCTGCTCCTCGCAGGATTAGGTCTGAGGTACGAGGTTCAGATCGTGAGGCTCGCTTGGAAAGGCCATCCTCAGAAGAAAGTCAAGGACCAGCAAGGTCCACGCAGATATCCAGATTGATTGATGCATACGAGGCAAGGCTCCACGAGCAGAGGGAGTCTTCTCGCAGATACGAGGCTGAGAATGCTCGCTTGAAAAGCAGACTGGAAAGACTGGAGAAGGAACTACGTCCCGATACCAGGAGACGCCTCTATCGTACTCCTATCCCTCAGGCGAGCAAATCTCGCAGCCGAGGAAGGAGCCCTAGGCGGGAATATCAAAAGGTTGAAGGTGGAAACTCAGACGACGACCTCCGCGAGCAACTAAAAAGAGCTCGCCGCTACCAGAGCCCTGCTCGCAGCGATGAATACATACGGAACCTGGTCCGCAGAGAAATGGACCAACATCTAGCTCACCGCGGCACCAGGTCGACCAGAGAACTCGCCAGGAGAGCTCTCAAGACCCAGATGAAGTCACCCTTCACGAAGGAAATTGAAGAGGAAGAGGCTCCCAAGAAATTTTCCATTCCAAGGTTCAAGATTTACGACGGGAAGACTGATCCCATTGATCATGTCAGGCAGTACCGGCAGGCCATGACCCTCTGGAATCACCGGGATGCACTGATGTGCCGTATTTTCTCCTCAAGCCTCCATGACGTGGCCCAGAAATGGTTCGAAAAACTCCCTCACCGATCCATCAGAAATTTCAAATCCCTGGCCGAGCTCTTTACGGCCCGGTTCATCACCAGCAGCTCCCATCCCAAAAGGATGGATGCTCTATTAACCATGAAGAAAATGCCTCAAGAAACACTCCGAGACTACGCGAAGAGGTACTGGGAGTTATTCAACGAGATTGAGGACTGCGCGGAAGAGGTGGCAGTGGCTTCCTTCAAAATCGGATTACCTAGCTCTTCCCTCCTTTACCAGTCCTTGACGAAGAAGGAAGCTATAACCATTGACGACCTGATGGCCCAGATTGAGAAATACGCAAAGGTAGAAGACGTCACCCGCCTTAATGTAGGAGAGAACGGTCGAGCCAAGCTCACTACCAAGGGAAGTGAGAAAGTTGAAAACCAGAAGAAAGGAGGAAAGAGTGGGGGCAATAATGGCTCCAAAAGCGGAGGGAACCTTGACGTAACAAAATCGTTCCAGGCGGTCAACACCGTCTTCAAAGAGCCGATTTACAAAATTCTCGCGAAGATCAAGGATGAGCCGTTCATCAAATGGCCCCGAAAAATGGGAGGAGACCCCTCGAAAAGAAACAATGCATTAAGATGCACTTTCCACAAAGAGGGAGGGCATAAGACCGAGCACTGCAAGGCTCTTAAGTCCCACCTCGAGGAGTTGGCCCAGTCCAGAAATTTGAATGACTTTATGGAAAAGAAGGTAGAGAAAGTGGCTGCCCACAAAGAGGCAAAACCCGATAACGTATTGGAAGATGATGCCGGACACGAATTCGCAGTAATCCACGGAGTATATGACGTCAAGCAAATCCAAGTTAATTCAGCTCGAATGGAGGTAAAGAAACTGACAGCGGTAATGCAAGCTTTTCAGATTGACCCAGCAAAATCACAGTCAGGAAAACGTCGGCGAGCAGAGGACATCAACTATAACAAGCATATTGTCTTCACGGATGAAGATCTTATGGGAGTAAGGACCCCACATCATGATGCCTTAGTCATTACACTCAGGATAGCCAACTTTGACATCGACAGGCTGCTCGTCGATCAAGGAAGATCATCCGAAGTAATGTATATCGACCTGTTCCGGAAATTGAAGTTGAGCATCGCCGACCTAAAGGGAACCACTGTCCCTCTGGTCGGCTTCGCTGGAAAAATGACCATGCCTCTGGGCAAAATAGTACTGCCAGTGTGCGCTGGAAATGTTTCCAAGATGATCGAATTCTTGGTGGTCGACATTGATTCGTCGTATCAGGCCATCCTCGACAAGGGATGGCTTCATGCAATGAAGGCAGTCTCCTCGACCTACCACCAGAAGCTCAAATATGTCACCAAGCGAGGAGTAATGGAGATACATGGCGACCAGGCGATGGCAAGGAAGTGCTTCATAGCGGCCATCCGACCAAAGCCAGAGAAAAAAGCCGTTCAACCCAGCGAGAAAGTGGAGGAAGGTGCAATTCCTTCCAAATAACAATTAAAATATGGAAGGCCTGGAGTGGAAGAGACCAGGCTCCTCCCCTCCGAGCGTGTCGTCGAGGACCTGGTAGAAGTGACGGCTAAAGAAGGCGGCAACAACAGAGTCTTCCTGATCGGAGCATCACTCACTGACCAAGAGCAAAAGGATTTGTCAACCTTACTCAGAAGCAACATAGATGTTTTTGCTTGGGAACCCTATGAGCTGCCAGGAATCGATCCCAATATGGTCTGCCATCAGTTGCACGTCGATCCCACATTCAAGTCGATAGCGCAGAAGGCACGGCGAACTGCTCCCGAGAAGGCCAGAGCAATAAAAAAAGAAGTCGAAAAACTGCTGGATGCAGGATCCATACGGGAAGTGCAATTCCCCAAATGGTTATCCAACCCAGTGGTAGTTCCGAAAAGCAATGGGAAGTGGAGAGTTTGCATAGACTTCACTGACCTCAACAAAGCCTGCCCCAAGGATAGCTTCCCTCTTCCGAAAATAGACCAACTAGTAGACGCCACCGCAGCTCACGAATGAATGAGTTTCCTGGACGCGTACTCAGGATATCACCAGATTCCCCTGTATGCCCCAGATCAGGACAAAACGGCGTTTATCACGACGGTTGGTTTATATTGTTACAAGGTCATGCCTTTTGGGCTCAAAAATGCAGGGGCAACCTATCAGCGGCTAGTTACTAAAATGTTCAAGAATCAAATGGGAGACACAATGGAGGTCTACATCGACGACATGCTCGTCAAGAGCAAGGAGAAGAAGAATCACCTCTCGGACCTGTCAAGTACCTTCGAAATCCTCAGGAAGTATCGAATGAAACTCAATGCGAGTAAGTGTTCCTTCGGTGTCCAGTCAGGAAAATTTCTTGGGTATTTGGTCAGCAAGCGAGGCATAGAGGCTAATCCGGACCAGATTGATGCAATCAACAGAGTGCAACCTCCTCGCACAGTCCGAGATGTACAGAAGCTCACTGGAATGCTCGCTGCTCTAAATCGTTTCAGTTCTAAATCCTCCGAGAGATGCAAGCCTTTCTTCCAACTCTTAAAAGGCAGCAAAACAGTAGAGTGGACCCCAGATTGCTCGCGAGCATTAGACGAGCCCAAGTCCTACCTAAGCTCTCCACCATTGCTTGTCATACCACAGCAAATGGACTCTTTGTACCTCTACCTCTCTGTATCCAGTCATACTGTCAGCTCAGCGCTAATGTGTGAAGTTACAAGAATCCAACATCCAGTCTATTATGTGAGCAAAACCTTATTAGATGCCGAGCAACGCTACCTACCATTGGAAAAGCTCGCATTCGCCCTGGTAATGGCCTCGAGGAAACTGAAGCATTACTTCGAAGCTCATACGATCATCGTCCTTACATCACACCCCCTCAAGGCTGTCCTAAGGAAGGCGGATTTGTCGGGCAGACTGTCTAAATGGTCAGTCGAGCTCGGCCGGTTTGACATCCAATTTCAACCAAGGACAACTATCAAGGGTCAAATCCTTGCTGATTTCATAGCTGAATTCACAGGCGAAGAACCCTTCGACCAGCCTAAGCCAACAGAACAAAACAACCAAGCTACAGTGGAAAGCTGGAAACTATTCGTTGATGGAGCCTCCAACTCAAAGGGGGCAGGGGTAGGAATTGTTCTCATCACTCCAGAAAATACAGTCCTTGAGCAAGGAATCAGGCTGGGATTTGCAGCCTCCAACAACGAAGCAGAATACGAAGCCCTAATAGCAGGTCTCCAAAAGGCACAAACTCTGGGAGCAAAGCATTTGCAGGTATTCGGTGATTCGCAACTAGTTTCCAACCAGATAAGTGGAGACTATAACGCGAAGGATGAGAAAATGGAAGCCTACCTCTCCTTGGTAAAAAACTTAATGACGAGCTTTGAAGAGATCAACATCCAACAGTTTCCCAGGGGGTAAAACAGCCACGCTGATGCGTTAGCAGCCCTGAGCTCAACAGTTGATTCTAGCCTTAAAAGGGTCATCCCTATCGATTTCCTCAGTTTCCCAAGAATTTACCCCAACTGTGAGCTGACAAAAGCAAAACCAATACTCCAATTGGAATCAACCCCCAGCTGGATGGATCTCTTGAAGGACTATTTAAAGAACGGAACGCTTCCAGAAGATAAGAGAACTGCCCACCAGATAAGAGTCAAAGCTGCACGCTTTTACTTATCCACAGGAGGCGACTTGTATAAAAGATCTTTCTCCGGCCCCTACCTTAGATGCGTCCACCCAGGCGATGTTAAGACAGTGCTTCACGAGCTTCACGAAGGAATCTGTGGAAGTCATGCCGGAGGAAGATCTCTAGCCTTTCGAGCAATGAAGGAAGGTTATTGGTGGCCATACATGTAAAAGGACTCCGAAGTATATGTCCGCAAATGCCTAAAATGCCAACTTCACGCTCCTATGGTCCACCAGCCCGCCAGTGAATTAAAATCCATGACCAGTCCCTGGCCCTTCACCCAGTGGGGAATGGACATCGTGGGACCACTGCCCACCGCTGCCGGTAATCGCAAATACCTGTTGGTTGCAACGGACTACTTTACCAAATGGATCGAGGCAGAACCACTGGCGAACATCCGAGATACTAACATGATAAGGTTCGTATGGAGGAATATAATCACTCAATTCGGAATCCCCAGAACCATCATCACTGACAATGGAACACAGTTCGAGAGTGGCCCTTTTCAGGACTTCTGCAATGAACACGGGATCAGGCACCACTTCAGCTCGGTGGCCTACCCTCAAAGCAACGGACAAGCTGGAGCCTCTAATAAAACAATGATCGCTGGATTGAAGAAGCGGTTAGAACGAGCCAAAGGCGCATGGGCAACCGAACTACCGCATATCCTATGGGCGTACAGAATGACCCCTAGGCGAGCAACAGGAGAAACGCCATACTCACTAACATATGGTATGGAGGAGATCATCCCACTAGAAGCGGGATTGCCGACAATGAGATCCGATCTTGTCAAATAAGGCCAGAACGATGAGGCTTTGCTCGCTGAACTCGAACTGACCGACGAGCGCAGGGAACTTGCCCTAGTGAAACTAGCGAGCTATCAGCAACAGCTCGCGAAGCACTACAGAAAAAGGGTCAATCCGAGGAAATTCAAAGTTGGGGACCATGTTCTAAGAAAGGTTCTGGGCAACACAGTGAAGTCATTAGACGGCAAACTGGGCCCAAACTGGGAAGGACCTTATAAGATAATTAGAGACGATCTACAAGGTGCCTATCATTTGGAAACTATGGAGGGCAGGGAGATACCACGAGCATGGAACGCGGCTAATCTCAAGAAATTCTATTTTTAGGAACTTTATTATTAAATCTTTTATTGTATTCGTTATGTGACAGTTCATTTCTCATTTCACTAATGAAAATCTCTCAGTTAATCACTCTCTAATTAGTAACGGTCATATTTTATTGCACATCCCTTCAAAATCACTGGCATAATGGTCGACATAGCAGGGGAACACCCCTCCTCAGGTCATCATCATGAAGCACGACTCAGGTCATCATCATGAAGCACGACAGACCTCTTAGCATTGCCCCTGGCAATATATGAAGCCCTACAGAGTATTCTTAGGCATCAAACCTACTTTGGTTGAACAAAATCCTGATCGGATGAAGACATCCAATACCAGGTGTGTCCTCGCCAATTTCCCTACTTAGGCCTAAGGGAGTGTGACGACACAACCTAAAAGGTAAAGTGAGGGCACAATGGTATTCTTATACTGGACTGGGCGGACACTCACATGACAAAATAAAAAGGATTGTGAAGCAGCAAAAATATAAAAGGATTGGATGAACACGTTTAGTCGGTAAAATTGCCCAAAACTCGAAATTTTCATTAATCTTTTATTTTACAAACAATGATAATACATGTTTAGTCGGCGAAGCTCGCCCAAAGCATTTACAATTATCAAAAAGAAAAAGAGTAACAAAATCTCAAGGAGGTGGGAGCCTTCGAGAAAGATAATCAGCAACTTTAGCTCTCCTTCCATCATCAGGAGCAGGGGCGAGCTCCTCCACGACCTCATTTGCATCCAATTCCAATAGTTGCCGGGGAATAGCATCAATGGGGATCCATCGATCATCCCTCCTGAATGGATTGGGCATCAGAGTGGAGGAGGACATCTCGTGTCGATACCACAACATCGAGTTCCTCGGGACCTGCAGCTCTTTGAGGGCACTCAACCACCCTCTGATGAAGGAGAGCTCCTCGAACTCTGATAGTCTCGTCGGAGCATCCAACCAGCCTTGATCGTAGCCATCGGACCACACTTGTCGAGGACCGTTCTTGAACAAATGTCGTAGTTGGGTGACGTCCCTCTGGAGCCCAGCAGCAGTTACATAAGCTCGTCGAACATCGCCGCGCAGCTCCTCCATCTCCCTCTCACGCTGTTCCTCGACTTCCCTGTTCCTACCCATGGCACTCCTACCAGCACGCGGGAGGGAAGGCCGAGCAGCTCGCGACGAAGAAGAGCCTTGTAGGACTGCCGAAACGATGCTCGGCGAATGCTCCTTAAGCCTTAAGACCTCCCTCCTCAAGTTTTCATTCTCCTTCTGCAGGAACTCCCCGACCTGGTTAATCTCGGTGGCCTCCAGCAACCTTGCTCTCAGTGCACTGACTTCTTCTTACACTGAAGCACCGATTTCTTCCATCTCCTGGAGCCTGTCCTTCAACTTGGCCACTAGCTCGGACTGATCCTTATATTTTTGGTTCCTTGACTTAGCAAACCTGCAAAGTCTAGCAAAGGCCTGGTGAACTGCAGGGCTTGCATTAGGACCAAGAGTCCTACCCAGTTGGGAGGTAACAGGAATATAGTCATCCACATCAACCAACTACAGATAAAAGAAAGATAGAAGAGAGAAAGGGATCAGCATAAACAAAAGGAGAATCTTATCATTCATTAATAAAGACCAAGTACATCGAGCAGAAAAAACTTGGGAGATTACATGCAAAAAGTACAAAAGAAAACCCTAAGAGCAGATCAACTAGCAACCTCAGGCTGCCCAGCGGTGTCTGGTTGCTTCCCCTTATCAGCTGCAGCAGAGCTATCCCCCACACCAAGAACGCTTTCAGTTGCCTGAGCAGGGCGAACACCAGCAGGAACTGTATCCGAGGGAAGATCAGTACCCTCGATGGTTGGAGAAGGAGCTTCTTCGTCCACTGTTGGCTTGGGACCCGGGTCGTGCTCGTCAAACAGGGAAGACTCAGCATCCACACCAGCGGCCAGAAGAGCTTTGTTCCAGCCTTTCTTGAAGTTCAGACGACTGATGTAGCCAATCTGAACCTCAGCATCATCATAAGCAGCTGCCCACCCAGAGTTGTATGATTCCTCCTTAATGGTGGCTGCCTGGGCTTTTTCCGCCTCCAGCTGCTCGTCTAGAACCCTGTTCTTCTCTGCGAGGTCCAGCTTGCTCGAGCACACTAGGTCATAAGCCTTCCTCAGCTCGCCCAGCTCCTTAATCGCGTTATCCCTCTCGCGAGTAGAATTGACGAGGGCCAGATCAGCCGAAACTCGAGCTGCATCAGCGGTTTCAGATCAGTCTCCAGCTGAGAACCCCTGGCCTCCAGAGCAGACTTTTGCTGCTCCAAATCACCATTCCTCGTTACCAGCTCGTCATGAGAACGGTAGAGCACAGCAAAGTCAGTCACAAACTGCAAAGAATAAATAAGAGATCAGGAAGAGAAAACAATCAAGACTTGTTAAAAAATTGAGAATTGAAAGGAAATTTTACCAAGGCCAGCCTCTGGCTAGCTTGCAGGGCCAGCCTCTGGCTAGCTTGCAGGGCCAACTAATCGGACCCCAGCGCCCTCTGGAGACCCGTAGAAAGAACTGCTCTCTCAAGCAGCGCAGGAGCTAGCTGAGGAGAAATGGCCACCGAAGCCCCCTCGGGCAAGGCAGATACTGGGACCAAAGCTTGACCTGCCTTGGTCCTTGATTCCAATTTCCTCCTCTCCTCCTCCTTCTCTTTTTCCCTTCTCTTCCTCTCCTCTACTCTCTTCTTCTCCTCCACCTTTTTTCCCTCCTCCTCATTTTTCCTCTCCCTCTCTTTCGCCTGCTCCTCCTCTCTCCTCTTCCTCTCTTGCTCCTGAGAGGAAGGCCGAGTACTTGTAGCCACAACCCCAGATGCAGTCTTCTGTTTCTTTGACCGTTATGCAAGGAGCACATGGTCATCATCATCATCATCATCCCTGATCAAGTTCTTCCTTGGAGGCATATCTTCACCAGAACTGCTGGAAGTACTCGACGATCCTCGAGCCTTAGAAGCCTCTTCAGAATCAGAAGAGATGCTACTATTAGAGCCCTCTTCACCGAGAGTACCTGCAGACTCACTTTCAGAGCTGCTTTCTTCCTCGTCCAACTGTATCGGCTCAGCAGTGGTCTCTTCCAAAGAATCGAACTCTGGTACACTGTCCACAGGTCGAGCTATGAAGCTAGAGCCTACGTTCTTGTACTCCAACAAAAAAACGGCAGATCTGGGATGCTCGTCGTCACCCAAAGGCTCTCTAATGTTCCAAGCTTTAACCAATTTAGAAATCCGGACTTCGCCAAGAGCAGGCTCCAAGTTCCGTGACCTCGCTATAAAAGAAAAGCGCAGAAAGGAGTTAGAAAAATCATAAATCAACAGAGATTGAAACAATAATATAATAATTACCTATATATTCTTCCCCATAAAAGGGAACAGTGAACCTCTCAGACCTCAACCCTTCAGACTGGGGGGAGAACTGCCAATTCCTAACAAGAAAACCTTCTTGCCAGTAGTCCTTATGGGAATCAGGTAAATTTACTACCAATACCCTATCAGGGCTCCTAGCTTTAAGGTACAGGACACCTGAACTAGTTCGAGAGAAGGAGTAACAAAAGCAGACCTAGGCAAGCCCTAACCTTGTGCCGTACAATTGATTTATCCTATGCACGCCGTTCACTATTTTCCATACGTTGGGCGAACATTGTGCAGGTACAATACTAAAATAGCTAAAGAAATGCAGAAACAGATCATTAGGGGGAAAGGTAAGTCCCCCCTGGGAGAGCAACAAAACATGAATCCAATGTGCATCCTCTATATCCCTAACGTTCCTAGGAGGCGAGGCACAACACTCAATCTCTACCCACTCAGGAATGTTGTAGAATTTTCTAAACTCCGTGATTGACCTATTTCCAATCTTCGCCATTGGAAAATACAAGAAAAACTACAAACCAAAGAGAAAATGCAAAGAGCACGAGAGACTTACAAGACAGAAGATCAGATCAATGACGAAGAAGCAACGAGAGTGGAGATCGAAAGTAGAAGGTACAAAGCGTAAGAGTTCTCAGAAGATAGAAGATTGCTGGAAAAGCTGAAACGACGAAAAGAAATGTGCCTTATTCCAACAAACCTTCAAAATCTAATCATATTGCATAGTAAGCGAAGCGGCTGCCGCCAGAAATCGACTCTACAGTTCCCGAGGAATGGCAACGCAATAATCATTTAAATCTGTTGGGCCCACATGCATGGCACAACAAATTTAGGGGTAATTGTGGGTACCCGGAATTTATTACTATAAGCCTGGACGAGTAGCCCAGCCTAAGCGGCCCAAAGTCCAGGCCCCTCATCTTTTGTATGGATCCGATTTACCCACGATCCCATGAAGGGAAGTTATGGGGGAGCACGATCCCATGAAGGGAAGTTATAGGGCAGATGGCTAAAATGGAGAAATCCATCATCTCCATTAACTAACCTACACATATATAAATTAAACCCTAGGTTCGGGGCAAAGAAAAAGTTGTATTCTCTGTACTTATTCTTCAGAATATAGAGAAATAATACTGACTGCACCACCGTGGACGTAGGCACATCTTTGCTGAACCACGTACACCTGTTGTTGTGTGATTGGCATTTTATTTGTTCTTTCTTGGTCATTACCTCTTTCATATTTATTTGTGTTGCACAATAATTGTCACCACAGTTATACATATAATACAACTCATGCCTTGTATTATTTAGCCCGTATATAATTATTTACCTAATTATATACTTAGTCATATTACAGTATTCATAAACATACTGAAATAACATTTAATAATAATATCCCCCGAGTAAAGTCGCACCGAGTATAAATTCTCTAAAGTGCTATCCCACTAGGTGTATTCACATAACCTAGTTACCCCAAGTCAGAATCGCTCACTAAATTGGTTAATACATACATGTTGGAGGTGGTCATATTCCTTCCCTGAAAGTGAGATGCCCTCACCCATATAACGAACGCCATGACCTGGGAATGTACTCGCCCTACTTCTCAAGATAGGGGCTTCATCCACTACGTGCAACCTCCCCCTATAGCACTAGAGTATATAATAATAATATCTATCCACTGATAATAATGCACACACCATATATATACTATCACACACCGTATATATATAAATATAAAACATCCCGGCTACACCGTGTACTAAGTCCGTGACACAAGCATATTCCATTTTATTATGAGTTTATGGCCCAACTCTAATTATTAATTAATTTGCACATGAATTTCTTTTGGTATCGCCCCAACCAATATATTCGGTCTTACTCTTGTGGCCCGAAATAAACCATCACCCGAGTCTAAATCCCCGACTCTAAATTATTTAGCCTTCACCTAAATAAAATTTAAATCTCGGTATCGCTCGACCAATATTCCTGGACTTGTCCACTCATTCCGTATTTAATCATTTTGAATTAAAATTCCCAAAATTTAACTATAGTGTGTCACACCTGATTTCCTCCAAACCCCAATTAATTTTTAATCATGATGTGCCACACAAAGTCTCCCTCAAATCCTAATTAAATTTATTCACAATTAATTAGATTTAAACTCATGTATTAATTTCTCAATACTTAAAACATGAAAGATTATATAATAAATTTTCCCTTTATATACATAACTGGGCGAAGTTGTCAAAATTTCCTGACCATCGATCGATCAAGTCCTCGTCTTCCCCTAGTTGGCTGTTTCAGCCATGGACGAATACCTACAAACCCTAACTTCTTCTATACTGAAAACCAAGCTTTCCCATCGACAATAGACATCAAAAACCTTATGAGGAACCTCCATAAAGTCCAAAAACATCAATTAATTCACTTCCTCTACTGTTTTCACAAGTTTGGGGTAAAATCAAATTTAATCTTTTAACCCATTTAAACATCAATTGCGTATCACCAATTCATTTCTAATTCATTTGGGTTTATAAATCTTACCAGATACAAATACACAACTCAGATTATACATGAATTTCTACTCAATTTAGAAATCAGATTCATGGTTCGCAAAACCCCAGTTTTATACCCTTTAAATCCCCAAACGCATTTCTTTGATTACACACATCACATGAATATGAATTGAAATACAATTTAAATTCTACAGCAAGTTAACCACTTGCCTTAGGTTTCGTAGAGTCTGATTTTGGAGTTGAATGCCCAAGGTTGAAGATGACTCTTTTTGGCCCTCCTGTGATCCCCAAGTTTGCCTTTAACTTCTATTAGGGTTTCCTAACCTACTAAGTCTTTTCTAAACTCACATCAGCCGTTCCCTTATTTCTTATAATTGTTTAATTAAACTTAATCCCGTTTTTTACCTAATGGACCAAGCCCAAGTGACCCAAATGCCCCCGCGTGGGCTCGGCTATTTCTAAAAACGTCCCGTGACCCGTTTACTACCCCCGGGTACACTTTTCTGACTATCTCGGCCCATCCAGATTCAACCGCACACTTAAAATTGGCATCGAAATTAATTTATAAAAATTCTTATTTCACACCCAAATTAGTCTATACCGACTCCCGACTGAAATAAGTACATATCCCGTCATTAATACCCGAAATGACGTAAATACATTATTACTATTCACTTAGTAAATAAATTTCCCTAAATATTAACCATTCACTCCCCGATTAATATTTAAATATAAATTGCCACAATTAATTTAATTAAAATTACGACACACAAGTAATTTTGAATTCCTGAATTAATTAAATATTAAATGCATGAAGATACGGGGTGTTACATACTCCCCCCTATAAAGTAATTTCGTCCAAATTAGGTCGTACCTGTGGTGAAAAGCTCTGGATATTGTTCCCGCATATCCTCCTCCCGCTCCCAGTTAAACTCGTCAACGTTGTGATGACCCCAGTGTACTCTAACTAATGGAACTACCTTGGATCGTAACTTCCTCTCACTACGGTCCAGAATAGCCACCGGTCTCTCCTCATATGAGATGTCTGGCTATAAATAAATTTGCTCGAGTGGAATGTGACAGAAGTCCCTCTCACTCCTGCGATATTTCTTCAGTGATGCCACATGGAACACGTCGTGTATCCACTGAAGGTGCTCTGGCAATCCCAGCCTGTAATCTACTGGTACCACCCTCTCGATAATAGGGAAAGGTCCCACGTACCTCGGTTCTAACTTACCCTTCTTGCAGAACCTCCTCACCCCTTTCATAGGGGACACTCGGACTAATACCTGGTCCCCAACCTCTAACTCCACATGTCTCCGTGAAGTATCAACATAACTCTTCTGCCTATCCTGAGCTATCCGAATCCTCCCTCGAATCAACTCCATCTTGGCAGACATCTCCTGAACAATCTTCGGCCCCAATAGTTTGTGGTCCCCCACCTCTAACTAACAAGCGGGTGAACGACAAGGTCTCCCGTATAGTGCCTCAAACAGTGCCATGCCGATCGTGAATTGGTAAGAGTTGTTATACGCGAACTCTACCAAAGGGAGATATTTCTCCCAACCTCCCCCAAAGTCTAATATGCACATTTTGAGCATATCTTCCAGCATCTGATTGACTCTCTTAGTCTGCCCGTCAGTCTGTGGGTGATAGGCTGTACTCAAACGTAACTCCGTGCCCATGGCCTCCTGAAAGCTCTGCCAAAAGTGGGCCATAAAGATCTTGTCTCTGTCAGACACAATATTAACTGGTACCCCATGCAGCTTAATAATCTCAGCTATGAATAACTGTGCATATCGCATTGTCTCAAGGTCTGTGAGAACCGGCAAGAAGTGGGCTACATTGGTCAATCGATCCACAATGACCCATATGGAATCGTGACCCCTCTGCGATGCAGGTAACCCTATAATGAAGTCCATGGAGATGCTCTCCCACTTCCACACGGGAATCTCCAGCGGCTGTAGCATCCCTGATGGTTTCTGATGGTCAACTTTCACAAGCTGACACGTGGCACATTTCGAAACAAACTCTGCTATGTCCCGTTTCATTCCTGCCCACTAATACTGCCTCCTCATATCCTGGTACATCTTATCCCCAACGGGATATACCGTGAATCTTGACCCATGGGACTCTGTCATAACAGCGTGCCTCAACTCCTCATCCTCTGGCACAATTAACCTCCCATTAAGGCGTAAGCCTCCTTCCGAGCTGACCGAGTAACCCTCTACTCCCTCAGCTAGAAACTGGCTCACCCTACCCCAGCAGACCTGATCCTCTGTCTGATCCCTCACAACCCGCATAATGATCTCAGGTGTGATGGATAATACTGACATGCAAGCCTTGGCTACATCATCCTCATATCGAAGCTCTCTCCACTTCGCTTTCCAGACTTCTGATATTTCCCCAGTCGGTCTCCGGCTCAATGCATCTGCTACCACATTAGCCTTACCAGGATGATACTGAATATCAAACTGGTAGTCTTTCACGAATTCTAGCCATCGCCTCTGCTTCATATTCAGATCCTTCTGCGTGAAGAGATACTGAAGTGATTTGTGATCCGTGAATAACGTAAACTTCTCTCCTAGAAGATAATGTCTCCATATCCTCAAAGCAAAAATGACCGCTGCTAGCTCCAGGTCGTGAGTGGGGTAATTCCTCTCGTGGGGCTTTAGCTTTCTGGACGCATAAGCTATAGCCCTTTCCTCCTGTTGAAGCACACCCCCAAGTCCCTATAAGGATGTGTTAGTGTAAACTCGATACTCTAATCCTCCCTTTGGCAAAGCAAGTACGGGTGCAGATGTTAACTTGTCCTTTAGCTCGTCGAAAGCTAATTGACAATGATCACTCCAAGTGAAAGGTACCCCTTTTCGGGTCAGATTCATCAAAGGGCCCGCAATCTTTGAGAATCCTTTGATGAATCGCTTGTAATAACCGGCCAATCCCAGAAAATTGCTCACCTCGGTTGGTGTCGTGGGCTGCCCCCACTCCCTCACCGCCGATACCTTACTCTAATCCACCGTAATACCCCGGTCTGACACCACATGGACAAGAAACTGAACCTCCTGTAGCCAAAATCCACACTTCCCGAATTTGGCGTAGAGCTGGTGATCCCGTAGTGTCTATGAAACTATACGCAGATGCTCTGCGTGCTCCTCCTCGGTGCGCGAGTAGATCAGGAAGTCATCAATGAACACGATGACAAACTGATTGAGAAACTCCCTGAAAACCCTGTTCATAAGGTCCATGAACACTGATGGTGCATTGGTGAGACCGAATGTCATCATCCTAAACTCATATGATCCATACCGCGACAGGAAATCGGTCTTAGGAACATCCTCCTCTCGGATACGCAGTTGATGATACCCTGACCTCAAGTCAACCTTGGAGAAGTAAGACGCCCCTCTCAACTGGTCGAATAGATCATCAATCCTAGGTAACGTATACTTATTCTGTATCGTCGCCTTGTTCAGCTCCCTATAGTCCACGCATAACCGTAGTGAACCATCCCGGTTCTTCACAAATAACACCGGTGCACCCCACGACGATGTACTCTGTCGAATGAAACCTTGACCCAGAAGTTGCTGAATCTGTTCTCTCAACTCACGCATCTCTGAAAGGGCCATATGGTATGGGGGCCCGAGCAATCGGCCTCATCCCCGGTGCGAAATCGATTACAAATTCAATTTTCCTGCTGGGTGGCAACCCTGGTATCTCCTAGAACACATCCTCAAAGTCGCTCACTACTGGGATTGAGTCCAACGGAATCGCCACCTCCTGTGAGGTTTCCTCCTCGATGTAATATAGGTGCGTGCGTGACCCTCCCTCAGGTAACAACATTGCTATCAAGAACATCTCCTATCCTGGAATGGAGAACACGATTGTCCTCTCGTAACAATCCGCAGTCGCCCGATAACCGGCCAACCAATCCATACCCAGGATGACATCGTACCCCTCCATATCTAACACTAAGAGGTCCTCTGCTTAACTAAGCCTCCCAATCAAAATTTCCACCCCCCGACAAATCGAGTGAATCGAAGCCCCGCTGCCTGCAGGCGACTCTACACACATCCGAAGACTACCCACGGTCTCTAGTAATCCGTCCCGTTTAGCAAAATTATATTTAATGAATGAATGCGATGCTCACGTGTCAAAAAGAATTCTACCCTCATAACCATGAATGAGAAGCATACCCTCAACTGCTGGCGGTGCTTTCTGTGCTGGAGGATTGGGAACATCCCAAATGTTATACGCACGCCCGTAGTGCATCTGCCCCTGCTGCAGTGGAGCGGGTGGGGCTGCTGCAGCTGCTGGCGGCATCTGCCCCCGTTGCCCCTATTGGGCCTCCTGCTATTAACCTCTGCCTCTTTATGGGAACTCCCTCTTGAAGTGTCCTGGCTGGCCACAAACAAAACAACATTTCTGACCATCCCCCTGTCGTTGGCCCTGACGTGGCTGGCCCTGCTGGCCTCCCCCATTGTTCCCTTGGCCCTGACGGCCCTGAGGAACCTGCTGCTGCTGATTCGGGACTGGCTGCCCCTGCCTGAACCCCTGTCCTCTTGGTCGAAACCCACCAGGCTTAAACTTCTTAGCCTGATTCCCTTGCTGACTGCCAGTCTGCTACTGAGTACTACTCGTGTCACCACTAGTAACTGCCTTGCCCTGTTGGCTAGGCTCCCCTGCTCTCTTGCTCCCCTTCGCATGGAAGCGATGATCCTGGTCATGTACATGTCCGACATTAATGACATCCGTATAAGTCACTAACGTCGGATTCCTAATCAAATGTTGCCTGATCCGCCAGGCTAAGCCATCCATAAACCTCGATTTCTTCCGCTCCTCATCGTTCACCTCATTTGACTTAAAGTTTGCCAAACGGGTGAACTCTTTCTCATAGTCTGCCACTTATTGGTCACCCTGTACTAAATCACTGAATTTCTTTCTCATCTCAGCCTCTACCGCTGGTGGAAATTATTTGTGGTCAAACCGCACCCAGAACTCTGCTATCGTCATCAAATCCCGATCCTCGACAGTGGTAACTGACTCCCACCACTGTAAGGCTGCCCTCGACAGACAAAAGGTAGAAAGCATCTATTTTTGCACCTCAGTACACTCCAGCATGCGCAGATGGCAGTGAATGTTCTTCTTCTAGTCATTAGCCTCTACTACTTCTGTGCTACCCCGAAACTCAGGTGGGTGACCCTTCTGAAAGGTCTCCCTAACTCGCTGCCAAGACGGTGGCCCCACTGGAGTCTGAACTGCTGGTGCCACTGGCGGCGGTGCCTAGGGCTGTGGAAAATGAGCTGCCATAGCTCGCATCGCTGTCTCGACCGCCTGGGCCACTATCACTGCCACCTGAGTAGTGGAAATCAACTCGGGTGGGGGTGGTGGTGGCGGTAACTGTGGCTCCTAATGAGCCTCCCTGGCCTCATCTCTAGCCTCCCTCTCCGCTCTCTGTCTCCTCGGTGGCATCTGAAATAGATTTAATTGTATAAGTACACAATTTATATAAAAAATGCTCATAGCAGAAATACGATATTTCACAAGCGAAAAAATGAATAAAAAGTCCTAATAATAGGGCTCTATAACAACCGAATGCTATGCTGAAACGTAGTAAGCCGCACAGATCCTAAGGACACTAGAACCTGATGCTCTGATACCATCTGTGACACCCCGCCTAATTAACCCTAGGTGATCAGTCCTAAATTAATTTAGAACAGGTTTCTCAGTTGGTTCATTCTTAGCATCACTGTCGCCTTTTTAATTACTAACCACCTAAGTAAGAAAATTAGACTGGTGCCAAGTTTTATCTTTCATGAACTTAAATGAAACTCATGCGAAAACAAAACAACATAATAATCTCAATTAACTGAAACAACCATACACAATTAATTAACTGACCAAATAAACCATCGGCCCAAACTCCACCAAATATAAAATAAAGACAAGTAATCAATCTCAATAAGCCTGACAAAAACTAAATGAACTGTGAGCTACATGCTCGAAATAACTGATAAGAAGTCTCTATACTAGGAATGAAAAAAAGTGAGGCGTCTATCAAATCTCCCGCAACATCCACATATGTTGCACCAACGGATCCCTGAAATTGAGTCAAGCCGGGCGTCTCTGTGGCTGGACACCTAAAAGGTTTTTAAAAAGTTTTTATAGCAAGGGTTAGTACCCAAAACATTTGAAAAACATTTAGCAAATGATTAACTTGCAGTAATAAATAAATATGCATGCTCTCCATATTTTAGTTAGTGTCGCACTCCCTTGAGGACATCCTCACCCCTCCTCTATTGTGCACTACTAACGCCTTAATTAAATTTACCTAGTTCTTATTCTCATGACTAGATAAATTATATAACCCCTTGCAACCACCCTACTCTAACCGAGTATGCCTTAATCATGATTTTTAAGTTATTATCAACATCAAACTTAATTAAATCATTTCCCGTTAATTTCATATAACTTTCACATCTGTTATACATATAATACAACTCATGCCTTGTATTATTTAGCCCGTATATAATTATTTACCTAATTATATACTTAGTCATATTACATTATTCATAAACATACTGAAATAACATTTAATAATAATATCCCCCGAGTAAAGTCTCACCGGGTATAAATTCTCTAAAGTGCTATCCCACTAGGTGTATTCACATAACCTAGTTACCCCAAGTCAGAATCGCTCACTAACTTGGTTAATACATACATGTTGGAGGTGGTCATATTCCTTCCCTGAAATTGAGATGTCCTCAGCCATATAACGGACGCTATGACCTGGGAGTATACTCGCCCCACTCCTCAAGCTAGGGGATTCATCCACTACGTACAACCTCCCCCTATAGCACTAGAGTATATAATAATAATATCTATCCACTGATATTAATGCACACACCATATATATACTATCACACACCGTATATATATAAATATAAAACATCCCGGCTACACCGTGTGCTAAGTCCGTGACACAAGCCTATTCCATTTTATTATGAGTTTATGGCCCAACTCTAATTATTAATTAATTTGCACATTAATTTCTTTTGGTATCGCCCCAACCAATATATTCGGACTTACTCTCGTGGCCCGAAATAAACCATCACCCGAGTCTAAATCCCCGACTCTAAATTATTTAGCCTTCACCTAAATAAAATTTACATCTCGGTATCGCTCAACCAATATTCCCGGACTTGTCCACTCAATCCGTATTTAATCATTTTGAATTAAAATTCCCAAAATTTAACTCTAGTGTGTCACACCTAATTTCCTCCAAACCCCAATTAATTTTTAATCATGATGTGCCACACAAAGTCTCCCTCAAATCCTAATTAATTTTATTCACAATTAATTAGATTTAAACTCATGTATTGATTTCTCAATACTTAAAACATGAAAGATTATATAATAAATTTTCCCTTTATATACATAACTGGGCGAAGCTGTTAAAATTTTCGAACCATCGATCGATCGATGGTCCACCTTCGATCGATTGATCGATCGATCAGGTTCCCGTCTTCCCCAAGTTGGATGTTTCAGCCATGGCCGAATACCTCCAAACCCTAACTTCTTCTATATTGAAAACCAAGCATTCCCATCGACAATAGACATCAAAAACCTTATGAGGAACCTCCATAAAGTCCAAAAACCTCAATTAATTCACTTCCTCTACCGTTTTCACAAGTTTGGGGTAAAATCCAATTTAATCTTTTAACCCATTTAAACAACAATTCCGTATCACCAATTCGTTTCTAATTCATTCGGGTTTACACATCTTACCAGATACAAATACACAACTCAGATTATACATGAATTTCTACTCAATCTAGAAATCAGATTCATGGTTCGCAAAACCCCATGTTTATACCCTTTAAATTCCAAAACGAATTTCTTTTATTACACACATCACATGAATATGAATTGAAATACAATTTAAATGCTACAGCAAGTTAACTACGTGCCTTAGGTTATGTAGAGCCTGATTTTGGAGTTGAATGCCCAAGGTTGAAGATGACTCTTTTTGCTCTCATGTGATCCCCAAGTTTGCCTTTAACTGCTATTAGGGTTTCCTAACCCACTAAGTCTTTTTCTAAACTCACATCAGCCATTCCCTTATTTCTTATAATTGTCTAATTAACCTTAATCCCGTTTTTTGCCTAATGGGCCAAGCCCAATTGGCCTAAATGCCCCCGCGTGAGACCGACTATGTCTAAAAATGCCCCGTGACCCGTTTACTACCCCCGGGTACACTTTTCCGACTATCTCGGCCGATCCTGACTCAACCGTACACTCAGAATTGGCATCAGAATGTGACACCCTGCCTAATAAAATATCGGGGATCACTCCTATATCAAATTAAAACGGAGTCGCATATGGATCATTCTTAGCATTACTATCGAAAATCCATTTAATTACTAATAACCTATTAGGCTAGCGTCAAAATTTTACTTAACTACTCTTTTCAAACGACTAAAGTTAAAACATTCACACAGTTTATGTAAATGAGACTGAAATGAAATAAAATCACCGAACACTTGGTCAAAATTATACAACCATATCGAATGCCGCACTAAAAGGTGGTAAAAGAATAAATAAATGCAGTTGGGTTGTTAGCCCTAATGTTTATACAATACCTCCTATCTAGATTATAAGGATAGAAATGGCTATCAAAAATCTGCATGCATCCACAGCTACTATAGCAGACGTCTGACTCGAAAGAAGTGTCATCCAGGCGTCCCTGTGTCTGGACACCTATATATATAAATAATATATATAGAAAGAGAGGTAAAGGTAGATAAACGGGTCAGAGCCCGAGTTGGGAAAATATTTAGCAAGTGCATAAATGCTTCATTTTTATAAAAATGTTTTATCTCATATTTAAATTTGGTATCGCACTCCCATGAGATACCCCTCACCTCTCTTCTAATAGTGCAGGCCTATCGCATCCCTCTAAACATCCTAGTCAAGCTACGCTGCCTAACTAACCCGTCACCCAACTTCTAACAACCCTAGGTATTCCAAGTACTAAGGGCTAAACATCTCCCCAATCTCAACACTATGCCAAGTTCGTGCGTGGGGTGTCTCGTAGAGCGAAATCCAAACAAGGAACCCCCTATACACTACTACGCGGCAAGGTCGATCGTCGAGATCCATTAGACCCTCAGTACACGAAAGGTATATATATACTATGTAAAGATATATATAACATACTTACTCTAATATACATCTTACAATACACATCCGGATCTATCTCCCGGACTGAGGATTACTGTATATTCATCTTTTATATACATATCATGTTACACTTTCGGATATATCTCCCAAAATGAGAAGTCATTTACAAAACGTTTACCAATTTCATTTTCATTTTCTTTTTATCTCAAAACTTTCCATTTCCTTTCTTCTATCCAGGATGTGTATTTAAAAGACAATTTTATTATTATAAAAATGTTTTTTCATCTCATAGGTTCCCATTTCCCTTCTTCCATACAGGAAATGTTTATAAAACCAATTCATTTATCCCATTTCCCTTCTTCCATCTAGGAAATGTATTTAAAGCCAATTTATTATCATAAATTTCTTTAACATCAATAATGTCCCACATTATTAAGAATAGTTATATTTCATATCATATAACGTTTCTAAGACCGCCCGTCCGGGTTTCCCCACAGTGCGCCCCCCTAAATGGCTATCATCTTCCAGGGCCTATCACCAAGATAACCTGGGATCCTAACGAAACGTCGGGAAGTGTCCATATGCCTGCGGGAGAGTCATAACCACACCCAGAATTACCTCACCAACGTAGAAAACATACAATAATCGCTCATATGGCCTAGGACTATATCCACCCTCCATCAATTAGCCAGGGGACTTCACCTCACGCGCGCAACTTCCCTTATGATAGAGATTTAGATAGGTGTGTAGAAATAAATTATCATTTATGAAAATCATTTCTTTTCCATTTTGAAAACATTCATTTTTACATTCTCAAAATCATTTATTCTCATAGACATATATATTACCTTGTTCTCATGCACAAGGAATATACTATATAATACACATCCGTATCATATTTTATATATACTCTAATCACATAGTATACATACTATATATTCCTCCTTGAATATATATAAATGGCCATAATTTCCAATCACATCTAGAGATGACCAATAATCCCAAAGATTCTCTCAAAGAATCATAATCATGGATTCATATATGCATGATACTATACCCAAAGTATTTCCTCACTTTTATAAATAATAATTTCCTTATTCTCATTTAAGGATTTAGTGGGTATCTCCAATTATACCAATTTACATTAACTAAGTAAGTATATTCTCCAATTCATCCTATTAATCTCATAGGATTTACCCAATTGTAATCAACATAATTATGTTATCCCGCATGTATAATCATATAGGCCAAAATGGCCGCTGAAACTATCCCACCTGATATTCGTCCCCGAATACCCTAAAATTAAATAGATTGTGGATTTCCTTCCCACAAACCTAAGGACTACATCTTGTCCAATTAATCATTTAGAGGTCCCAACCCTATTTTAGGAACCCCAACATTCTAAATCCTCAACTTATCTATTTTTCTCGAAAATATAATTTAAGGGTTACACATTTAAAACCCTCAATTGCCCTCCTAGATTTCCTCAATTGGAGGACTATATACTCCTAAAAGATCCCTTATGTTATCCCATAATTAACCTCGGATCAATTAGAATTGGAATTCATCCCATCCAATTCACCCTAGGAAAATTACCTAACTTTCAGAAGGGGTCGATCGATCGACCCATGGACCTCGATCGATCGATGGTTCGATCAATCGATACCCCATGATCAATCGATCGATCATGACGGGCAACTTTTTCTCCGAGAAGCTGTTTCGGCTATTAAAGCTTCTCCCAAGATTTTATCGCCTCTCCCGACATCCTACAATCTCAACCAACTACAAATACACATATAAAATGGGTTCTAAACATCCTAGAACCCAAAACCAACAATTAATTTTGATTAATTCCTAAGTTTCTCCAATTAGCAAATTATTGGGGTTTATTCGTTTTAACTCTCGAAAACCCGTTTTATCCACGAAAACCCAACCCAAAATCTTTAGGGTTTGTTATTACCAAACTACGATATGAGATTTATGCTCAAAAGTAAATAAAGCAAGTAAACACTTGCCTCGTGGATAAAATCTGATGATCCTGAGTCGTGTCCCGTGGAGGTTGGCCGGAGTCTCCCCTTTTCTCCTCTTTTTCTCTCCTCTCTCTCTCTCTCTCTCTCTCTCTCTCTCTCTCTCTCTCTCTTCTCTCTTTTCTTTCTCTTTTCTCCCTCTCTCCTTCCTTATATAGGGAGAATAGGGTTTATACCCCTTAAAACCCCAAAACGACTCGTTTACTCAATTACGAGCCCTTTTAACTTTAAAATTTCCCAAAACTCAATTTCAACAATCGGACACTCTTTTTCGACTATCTCGGTAATTCCGAGACTCATCGTGCAGTCAAAATTTCCATCCGAGGCACTTGACCGCAAATCACTATTTCAACACAAAACAAATATATGCGGTATTTCCATTAAAATATCATCTTCTGTCGCTTTACCCAATGGCGACATATTATTAAAATACTCCAATTCATTTACTTAATCCCAAAAGTAAATACAACACCCATCGAAAATCATCCAATCCTTGAAAATCCCAAAAATCACTATTCCGAGAAATTCTCCAAATTTCCAATTTATACCCAATTATGGAATTTAATTATCTCCAAAAAGGACGGGTTGTTACATACTTCCCCCCTTACAATGGAATTTCGTCCTCGAAATTCGGATATAACCTACACCACCAACCTAGGATCATAAATTCCACTACGTCTTAGTACCCCCCAAATCAAAAGGTGCTAACATGATAGTCCCTTACCATATTCCACCCATGTCAAGGTGTACTCCAAAGTACTAGCTTCACTATAAGCTCATCAAAATTATACCTACTAACACATAACATCTACGCGTTACTCCTATGGCTTCTCTTGCTGCCTAACTACCGCTCTAACCTCTCGTAAAATTGATACCCTTGCTAACAAGTGTCTGCTCGTCCACAGCAGGACAACTGATTTCCTTTAAAAAGGAAGATCTACTAAGATTTGACTACTTCCAATAGTCTCGTCGCTTATCTTGGGCACGTTACCTCTTATTGCCCCTTATACAATTGGAATATCGCGTACCTCTCACGACATTCCATCCAACACTCTCCAAATCCATTCATGACTGCCTCACGACATAAACTTCAACTTTATATTCTACGCCCCTCCTATTTCAGGCGGTATATAAACCAACTTACTAAGGTGCCCATACACCTTTTCAACCCGTGCACATCTGCACATCCCTTGTTTAAAATGTAACACACTCTCTCTAAATAAGGGTCTCCTTTCCTCGGTGTAATACTCATATATGGATCCTCCCAACCCACAGAATTCAATTCTCCTTACATCGGTGCCACTATCTCCACTGGCTTCATTGCCCAAAAATCCTAAGATCGAGGCGTTCCTACCTACGCAAAAGAGTACTACCTTAAATATCCCGAGTGCCCAAGGCCTCTCTCAACTCCCGACATTTGCTTTGTTTCATGCGTGGGACGTCTCGCAAAGCGAAATCCAAACAAGGAGCCCTCCCGTTACACTACTCCCTCGCGTGACCGATCATTGAGATATAATGGCCTAAGGCACCCCAACAGGACGTCCTAAATCCTACTTCCCTAACCTACGAACGCATTTCTACTATCATATCCTCCCACCTGAGCAAAAAGGAAAATCTAACTAATCGAAGTGCCAACTCTCTCCAAAAGCGTTACGATCATCATACCCAAAACATATTTCTACAAAATTTGCCTTCTGCACAAGGCCTAGCCATAAGCCTCAAATCAATTTCTCTAAGTCCTACTCCACCCACCCACTTGTGGCGAGAGGACCACTTTAGTGATTTTCCCTAGCACAATATTTCCATCAACATACCATCATCACATGACTCATAGTCTATAGTGTTTCATCCAAACTATATGACTTATCAACAAAACCCACATCCTTGCATCCTATAACATCTCTCCACTCCCGACGCCGTTAAGGTTCATGCGTGGAGCGTCTCGCAAAGCAAAATCCAAATAAGGAACCCCTCCACACACTACTACTTAACTTTGTCGGTCATGGAGGTCCGTTATTTTTGAATATGCAACCGGAATAATCCTATTCCCTCTTCCAACCAAATGTAGTCTGAACTCCCATCTCTAAATAGGAGCCGTACCACTAAGCGCTCGTACAACACTCAGTCCTTGCGCAATCAATAATGAGCTTAAACTCACAGCTCAACAAATAAGTCTTACGGGCCTTAAATCATATCTATAAGGCTGCCACGCTCTCAAATCATAATAATGAAACCTCTGCTCATCGAGGTTCCACCTATGTACATAATATATGTGAACTCAACCTGTATCCAGGTGAGATACCGCAACAACCACCCGTTCCACCCTAGAACTGCGGACACGATAGTCTTTCCATCATTAGCCTGCTATCGCTCCGAATATACCATAACATTTCATACTCACCATATTACCATACTCGTATAATACATATAAAACGAGTATCACAAGCCAAATATATATACAAAATATAAACACCCGCCTTTATAGCGAATGAAGGAAAATAAAACTCCGCTACCGCGAAAAACACATAGACCCACATTATATAATGTTGTCGAGACCGCCACAAAACTCAAATTACACACACGAGTCTAGGGCTAACGAACACCGCAACTTATCTAGCCATGCCGCTTACCAAAATTTCTTAACTCTATTCCCCATCTAGGCACCCTAATCTTGTCCTTTATTCCTATCGAAAAAGGACACCCGTGCGGCTCTGCACTCCACATCATTATTTTCATCACTGACCTTCTTGACCATGATAAAGTTATCAGTATCTTGGACTCGATTACCACGATCCTGATAATCACTTTACTAATTCCCTCTAACTTCTTCTTTGTTAGAATGAGATTCCACTACTGACCTCAAGAACCCCGTTTTAACAAATTCCCCGGGTGGATGTCCACCAATGGGGTCCTCGAACACACACATTCTCCATAAGTGTTATCAACACTTCTCTAGTGAGCCTATCCTTCCTGGAAAGGACTCATTATTCATTGCACTTATCTCACCTCGGTACAAGGTTCACTTCTCCATATTACTCTTTATTCACTATTGGCCCCTGACCGATCCTTATGTGAATAATTCAGAACCTGTATTCTTCTCATTCCTGCTGAATCATGGGGACTCACGATTAAAACTATCCATAAGATCCCTTTCGGACCCTTATTGTCACTGGGAAATTCAACTTTAGTACCACTCTCTACTACGGCGGTACCGCAGTACTCATAAATACTATACTTTAGTAGTCATTGCAACCATCCTTAACAATTGCCATAAGTGGAGTGACCTCTACGACAGTCCTAATCCCCCAACTTCTACCAGTCACCCCAGCTAAGCCCCGCCTCCTGGTGTCCTCATCACGGCCCTCCTCGTTCTCCCTTCCTCGATCGGCACACGAACCTAGAATGAGTGCGCAAAAGATTCAGTATAATCTTACACTATGGCAGGAGAGCAAAATATCACAAGAGAAATTTATAATCCTAATCCCGAGGCTCAATATCAAATCGAGAGCAATGCTAAAAGCGTAGTACGTCCGCACAGATTCCTAAGGACACTAGAATCTGATGCTCTGATACCATCTGTGACACCTCGCCAAATAAAATACTAGGCGATCACTCCTATATCAAATTAAAACTGGAGTCTCATATGGATCATTCTTAGCATCACTGTCAATAATCCATTTAATTACTAATAATCTATTAGGCTGGCGTCAAAATTTTACTTAACTACTCTTTTCAAACGACTAAAGTTAAAACATTCACACAGTTTATGTAAATGAGACTAAAATGAAATAAAATTATCGAACACTCGGTCAAAATTATACAACCATATCGAATGCCACACTAAAAGGAAATAAAAGAATAAATAAATACAGCTGGGTTGTTAGCCCGAATGTTTATACAATACCTCCTATCTAGATTACAAGGATAGAAGCGGCTATCGAAAACCTGCATGCATCCACAACTACTGCAGTAGACGTTTGACTCGAAAGAAGTGTCATCCAGGCGTCCCTGTGTCTGGACACCTATATATATATATATATAATATATATATATAGCAAGAGAGGGAAAAGTAGATAAACGGGTCAGAGCCCGAGTTTGAAAAATATTTAGCAAGTGCATAAATGCTTTATTTTTATGGAAAAGTAGATAAACGGGTCAGAGCCCGAGTTTGAAAAATATTTAGCAAGTGCATAAAATGCTTTATTTTTATAAAAATGTTTTATCTCATATTTAAATTTGGTATCGCACTCCCATGAGATACCCCTCACCTCTTTTCTAATAGTGCACGCCTATCGCATCCCTCTAAACATCCTAGTCAAGCTACGCTTCCTGACTAACCCGTCACCCAACTCCTAACAACCCTAGGTATTCCAAGTACTAAGGGATAAACTTCTCCCCAGTCTCAACACTATGCCAAGTTCGTGCGTGGGGTGTCTCGCAGAGCGAAATCCAAACAAGGAACCCCCTATACACTACTACGCGGCAAGGTCAATCGTCGCGATCCATTAGACCCTCAGTACACGAAAGGTATATATATACTATGTAAAGATATATATAACATACTTACTCTAATATACATCTTACAATACACATCCGGATCTATCTCCTGGACTGAGGTTTACTGTATATTCATCTTTTATACAGATATCATGTTACACTTTCGGATATATCTCCCGGAATGAGAACTCATTTACAAAATGTTTACCAATTTTATTTTCATTTTCTTTTTATCTCAAAACTTTCCATTTCCTTTCTTCTATCCAGGAAATGTATTTAAAAGCCAATTTTATTATCATAAAAATGCTTTTTCATCTCATATGTTCCCATTTCCCTTCTTTCATCCAGGAAATGTTTATAAAACCAATTCATTTATCCCATTTCCCTTCTTCCATCCAGGAAATGTATTTAAAGTCAATTTATTATCATAAATTTCTTTAACATCAATAATGTCCCACATTATTAAGAATAGTTATATTTCATATCATATAACGTTTCTAAGACCGCCCGTCCGGGTTGCCCCATTGTGCGCGCCCGTAAATGGCTATCATCTTCCAGGGCCTATCACCAAGATAACCTGGGATCCGAACGAAACGTCGGAAAGAGGCCATATGCCTGCGGGAGAGTCATAACCACACCTAGAATTACCTCACCAGCGCAGAAAACATACAATAATCGCTCATATTGCCTAGGACTATATCCACCCTGCATGCATTAGCCAGGGGGCTTCACCCCACGTGCGCAACTTCCCTTATGATAGCGATTTAGAGACGTGTGTATACATAAATTATCATTTATGAAAATCATTTATTTTCCATTTTGAAAACATTCATTTTTACATTCTCAAAATCATTTATTCTCATAGACATATATATTACCTTGTTCTCATGCACAAGGAATATACTATATAATACACATCCGTATCATATTTTATATATACTCTAATCACATAGTTTACATACTATATATTACTCCTCGAATATATATAAATGGCCATAATTGCCAATCACATCTAGAGCTGACCAATAATCCCAAAGATTCTCTCAAAGAATCATAATCACACATTCATATACGCATGATACTATACCCAAAGTATTTCCTCACTTTTATAAATAATAATTTCCTTATTCTCATCGAAAGATTTAGTGGGTATCTCCAATTATACCAATTTACATTAACTAAGTAAGTATATTCTCCAATTCATCCTATTAATCTCATAGGATTTACCCAACCGTAATCAACATAATTATGTTATCCCGCATGTATAATCATATAGGCCAAAATGGCCACTGAAACTATCCCAACTAATATTCGTTCCCGAATACCCTAAAATTAAATAGGTTGTGGATTTACTTCCCACAAACCTAAGGACTACATCTCATCCAATTAATCATTTAGAGGCCCCCACCCTATTTTAGGAACCCCAACATTCTAAATCCTCAACTTATCTATTTTCCTCGAAAATATAATTTAAGGGTTACACATTTAAAACCCTCACTTTGCCCTCCTTGATTTCCTCAATTGGAGGACCATATACTCCTAAAATATCCCTTATGTTATCCCATAATTAACCTCGGATCAATTAGAATTGGAATTCATCCCATCCAATTCACCCTAGGAAAATTGCCTAACTTTCAGAAGGGGTCGATTGATCATGACGGGCAACTTCTTCTCCGAGAAGCTATTTCGGCCATTAAAGATTCTCCCAAGATTTTGTCGCCTCTCCCGACATCCTACAATCTCAACCAACTACAAATACACATATAAAATGGGTTCTAAACATCCTAGAACCCAAAACCAATAATTAATTTCGATTAATTCCTTAGTTTCTCCAATTAGAAAATTATTGGGGTTTATTCGTTTTAACTCCCGAAAACCCATTTTATCCACGAAAAACCAACCCAAAATCTTTAGGGTTTGTTATTACCAAACTATGATATGAGATTTATGCTCAAAAGTAAATAAAGCAAGTAAACACTTGCCTCGTGGTTAAAATCCGACGATCCCGAGTCGAGTCCCGCGGAGGTTGGCCGGAGTCTCCCCTTTTATCCTCTTTTTCTCTCCTCCTCTCTCTCTTCTCTCTTTTCTTTCTCTTTTCTCCCTCTCTCCCTCCTTATATAGGGAGAAAAGGGTTTATACCCCTTAAAACCCCAAAACGACTCGTTTACTCAATCACAAGCCCTTTTAACTTTAAAATTTCCCGAAACTCAATTTCGACAATCAGACACTCTTTTCCGACTATCTCGGCCATTTCGAGACTCACCGCGTAGTCGAAATTTTCATCTGAGGCACTTGATCGCAAATCACTATTTCATCCCAAAACAAATAAATGCGGTATTCCCATTAAAATATCATCTTTTGTCGCTTTACCCAATGACGACATATTATTAAAATTCTCCAATTCATTTACTTAATCCCAAAAGTAAATACAACACCCATCGAAAATCATCCAATCCTTGAAAATTCCAAAAATCACTATTCCGAGAAATTCTCCAATTTTCCAATTTATACCCAATTATGGAATTTAATTATCTCCAAAAGGACGGGTTGTTACACCGAATTAATTTATAAAAATCCTTATTTCACACCCAAATTAGTCTATACCGACTCCCGACTGAAATAAGTACATATCCCGTCATTAATACCCAAAATGACGTAAATACATTATTTCTATTCACTTAGTAAATAAATTTCCCTAAATATTAACCATTAACTCCACGATTAATATTTAAATATAAATTGCCATAATTAAGTCAATTAAAATTACGACACACAAGTAATTTTGAATTCCCGAATTAATTAAATATTAAATGCATGAAAATATGGGGTGTTACATTTACCCAATAAATAAAACTCGAGGATGGTTGTATGGGATCGATATCAAGTTATCTTACACCATATGACATTTTAGAGAAGAAGTACTTACTATTTGTAAAGTGAAATGACCATTCCCCCCCCTAATGGTTGTAGGGGATCGATATCAGATGTATTTCAGTATACTGGTTCGTATATATATATACATATATATATTGGTCTTACGTGTTTTAAACTTGGAAAGGATGCTTCATTGATTGGGGGAGTCTTTCTGTAGGTCATTCTAATGAGATCTCCAATGTTCAAATGAGATATTGTTTGAACAAGACACTAGGTTGGTTTCAATGAGATCACCGTTAAAAAGGTTCATTCCATTTCCAGATCATTTTCTACAATTTTGTTCTCGAAGTTTAAATCCCTTGTGGGTTTTGTAAAAATCCTACCATTTTTTCTTAAATCCAACCCCTCTTAAGCATTTAGAGTGAAATATTCGTGTTTTTTGGATGGCATTATTTGCTTCATATATTATTTAATACTTTTCATGTTTTGGGCATGTATTTGGGAAAATATGTGATAGTTGGACGTTTATTTTGGATATTTATTATATAATCTTTTATTTGATTCCATACTCTTACATATGTCATTTATTGTCATGGATATCTCTTTATCATATTTCCTATATTTTTATCTGCTATCACTCGATTAGATGATCAAAATCCTTTTCTCCACCCACTGTTGAATGCATATCCGTTCATTGGCTCATCGAGGACAAAATGACGATATATATATATATATATATACATTTGTCCTAGAACCCATGCGTGCATATCTTTTGGTTGTATGTCGCTCTTTCGTATATTTTTATGCTTCACATGTTGTGTTGAGGATTCTATTTTCGTTCGCACCACTAGTTGGACATGATTCACATAATTCAGGTGAAATCATAAAAAAATTATCATATCGAGCAGTTATGGGATTTTTTACTGGGTACATATGATGTATATGTTTGTTTTTGATCAGTACACTTTCTGCATCTTTTCCATTTTTTTATCGTTGGTGTTTTCACAACATATTCAAAGGGTGATATTTGGGAGGAAGTCCTTTTGATTGACATAATTTTGATTTTGGTCAAATTTAAGTTGTAGAATTTTTGAGTGTGTACTGAAAATGATTGAAGATCAAAAGACTCACGTGTATCATCGAAACCATGAGCTTCCATACACTCGTCGACGCGAAATTTGCAGGAAAGGTATAATTGGTGAGTATGTGAAACACTTTTGAATTTATTTTAGTTCGGATTCGAATGGAATTATTTTTAATTCATTATAATTTGATTTTTTAAATTTATAGAATAACACAAAGAAGACATTTTATTTTTTAGTAAAAAAATAAAACTTTGAGTCTATTCTTTGAAAGAGGTCTTCGCAGGAGGATTTTTAAGAAGATTATTTTTTGATATGGTGAGTACTTCCTACGATAGCTTAATATGAGTAATAGTGTCCCCTCATACAAAGAGTATATGAAAAGAGAGCTTAGTACAAGTCATATAACTTTCTTATACAAATCTCGTAAAAAGCACACGTTATACAAGATACTTGTTCTAGCTTTAGGTTTCCTTATCCAGGCACGTCGTAATATGTCTATCCTGTACATGGGTGCCTTCACGTTTGAACAATAGATTTAATCGTTCAAACGAGGGATCCAAACCCTAAGCGTGTGTTTTTTCCTTTAGGGCATTTGCATCATACAAAAGGCCATTTTATATCATTCTACAATATATAATCTTTTTATTCGAGAAACCCTGACTTTTATAGTTATTACTTGAGAAAAATAATCCCATTCAATTATTTAATCTGAGTTAGGCAAACCTTTTGTAATATACAATAAGTGAAAAATTTGTAATGCTCATTATGTTTTTAAGTTTGGAATATTCCATTACACCTTTACATCATCATGTACATTATCAAAAGCTTCAAGTGACGTAAGTTAAAATAACAATCGAAGAGTTAATATCGTTACTGCAATCATACGGATAACTTATATGAGGTTGATTTTGTGTAATCAATTTATTCAAGGGTGTTTTAGAAGTATTTGAAAACATAACATATTTTTCCAATATGTTTTTAAAATGTTTTTTAAAAAATTTGCAAAGTCGTTAGAATGACATTGGAACGAGTACACATCCCTGTAACACCCCGCCGAATTAAACATCGGGTGATCAGGCCTTTATTAAATTAAAACAGGTTTCTCAAATGGTTCATTCTTAGCATCACTGTCGAAAACTTTTTAATTACTAATCCCCTAAGTAAAAATTAGACCGGTGCCAAATTTTATCTTTCTTAAAACAGATAAAACAACCATGCGGAATAAAGTATAAAAATAACCATATACTATAACCCAATCAGCAAAGTGTAAGTACAAAGAATAAGATTAATACCAAATAAACCATCGGCTAAAATCCCAAAATAATAGTAGAACAACCACTAGTCTGAAACTAAACATCTGAGACTGATACCGGACCACAAGTCCATACAAAGAATAGTGTGAGATTCTGCACTAGATCTGAATGATAGATATCGTCTAATCAAAATCCTATAAGCATCCACTGTGCTACAGCTTTGAGTCCCTGGAATGAAATCATCATACATGGTGTCCCTGTGGCTGGACACCTAAAAGGTCTTGAAAATATTTTATAGCAAGAGTTAGTACTCAAAACATTTTGAAAATATTTAACAAGCGTTTATCACAATATAAAATGCGGTTATTGATTACACATGTTAGGTTCTCGTACACTCTCTTGAGTTTACTCACCCCTCATCTTTTGTGCACACCTAACGTTCTACACTTATCCTACCCAGCCATATCTTCCAAGCTAACTAGGACTATGTAATCATCTGAACTTATCTATACTTAAGTTCTCGTATCGCCCACACCGTACATCCATTTCATTAACATCTCACGAAGGTTAATTAATACTCAAGTAACATTTCACCTATATTATGTTTCAAAACTCCTCATGTAGTTTCACTACTAAATTTCTACAATTATCACAATTTCTATCTTCCCACTTTTGTAATTAAGTTTCACTACTTAAATTACTAAATAGATATTCTCTATCTAACGTTACGTTTCGTAATTAAGTTTCACTACTTAACTTACCACTTCGGTATGTATCTTTAAATACATAATATATATCAACCTACTAATACCCAGAAGTAGAATATCATTAAGTATATATTTCACACACAATATATACTAAATATCAGTCATTACTATGTTGTCCTTTTTACACACGTAAAGGACTCTTGGTTCGGAATGATGCATCGACCCAAAGTAAGAATTGGTTCGGAATGATACATCAACCCCAATTATTTATATACACAAATTCTGGCTCGAACTCCTTCATCACGCCACCAGTTCAAAGGTTTGGTTCGGTATTTTACATCGACCCCAAACATATAATAACCCTATGTTCGTTCGGAATATCTCATCGACCCTAACATAGTTAATTTAGGTATACTTCTCTCGACCTAAAAGATCATATAATTCAGTAGGTACACGCCCGACCTATTAATTATGTTTGTATGTAATATTTTAATCTCTTATATCTACCGTACAATATTCGCTTTACGATTTATCTCATTAATCACATTTATTTGAGTATTCACATAACTCTAAGGGTCTTAGTTACCCCTCACGTATAAATTCAGTAGTTATTACTTACCCTACTGGTCTATTACTTGAATTGACTTTACCTCACCTCGTAACTCAATTTCGAATTCCCCGATACTCTACCAAATCGGATTATTCTCGTCGGTCCATAATCCACGCCTTACACCTAATGGCCTTATCGGACCTCAACAATATACCCACTCGTCTTATTCTCACTCCCATATAAGTATAATATAAATCCTAGGATACTCATTCATTCCTGAAAATCAAAGAAATCTTAAACACGGAAAATTCAGGAAAAAAAGCTTACGTCGATCGATCGACATTCGAGATCGATCGATCGATCGAGCAGGGACAGACGCAGTTCGTCTTCTTCGTTATCCTCTTCCGCCATTAACAAATCTCCAAACTTCATTATAGTCCACCAAATTTTGACCCATTGATCCTAACATGTTTCCCCATATACTAGGACAATTTCTAACGTTTTAAAAATATCAAAACCTCAATTCCTTTAAAGAAATAGTGAATTAAATTCAGAATTTCTTAAAACCCTAGTTATGGTGTTCTTCCCATATATTCATTCAAAACCCAGATTTTATTCCGAAAAAATCATCAAGTCTACTCTGAATATTAATCCTCTACATATGTTAAATCATTCTACATGCGATTCCTATCCCAACATGTATAAATTTCATTATTCTCCTATCAAGATATTGATTTAACAAAACTATTTAAAAACCCTACACATGGGTATTATAACTTTATAATTTTTGCAATAAACAACTTGCCTTGACAGAAGGAATCTGATTTCGTGGAGTTGATGATGGATTGATGCTTCTCTTCTTCAATCCTTCCTCCTTTGGCTCCTAAGGTGCAAGATCCAAACCCAACCTTCTCAAAAGCATCTTCTAAGCCTTGAGAATGGTTTTCTCCTTCTCTATAATGGTATTGGCATTTACATGGGTTTTCTAACCCTAACCCCTCTTTCATACGGTTGATAAAAGGCTCTTAAATTCGTAGGTCTCCATACCCTCTCATGTTAAAAGACCAAAACACCTCCGAACGGTCTCGGTTTAGTCCAAAATTACACCGAGACTCAACTAGTACCCCCGAGTATACTATTTTGACTAATTTGACTCTTCAGGACTCATCCGTGACCTCTAAATTATCATTTGAGTCACTCAAAAATATTACTCGTTCTCACCCCAAAACGGTCTACACGCGTTAAGTAACTATTTACTACTCGCACTAAGTAAATATAATGAATAATATAAATCGGTATCTATCTCTCGATTTATATTCCATAATTACAATTTTTAATAAATCTCATTAAATTACTCCTCTTACGTAATTTAAATTAAGCCATATTTTCTCATTTAATTATCCAATTTAATTAAATAGAATATTCAGAAATATGGGGTATTACAATCCATCGTTAGAATAGCTTCCAATGAGACTTTGAATGAGATAGATTTTAGCAAATGTTGGTCGCTGTGGAATTTTGTTGAAAAGTTCGTTTGATGGGTTATCTAATGAGATGGGGTACTTCGTTCGAGCGAGATGTACCCCGATCGAATTAGGTGGTGAAGATTTATATTTTACCTGATTTCAAATGCAATATTTCATGTCTATCTCTTGGAGATTTTTCTCCCGACATACGAGCTTGAAATTTCTATCAAGCCTTTTAGACATCTTTTTATGATCGAACACTTTAGTTTTTCATTTTAAACCCCTTAAATGATTTGAGATCACTTTATCAAACCCTAAAAGACACATCTTTTTTTTTCTAAACCTTGTGGAGGTAATTATTCACTACTGAAGACAGGAAAAGAGTTTCTCGAGGTTGATCAGTGGAAATTGAGGCAAGTGGAGCTTGATGTTTGGGGCGTTGCTGAATCTGCATTGCTTTTTGTCAACGAGGAAGGAATACATTACTGCAATATTCATTGTTGCCTATATCTGTAAGCCGGTCTGTGTCATTCTGTAATATGTAGTTATAACAGTGCTGGAAAATAAAAGGATTTTTCTCGAAAGGTATTTTTTCCTCATATCCCATTTTGTGATTAGTTTATCTCAATTTAGGTTTCATATCTTGAGTGTTTAGGTTCACTTAATTAATCAAGATAAAGTAGGCCTTAATTGAATTTGGTTTATGAGTGACATAATCTACAATTTCTTAATTTAGCCATATAATCCAACCAGTCCATAAAATTTGTTTTACAAATTGGTATGAGATCTTGTTTCTACAAGATATTCAGATGAATCCAGGTGGTTATATGGAGAATTCATACAATAGGTCACCTTTGTTTGATGTCACAAATTATCTCTATTAGAAATCTCGAATGAGATTGTCTCTAAAATTGATTTCCGAGCGCGTTTGGCTTGGTGTTGAAACAGGTGGACTCATCCTATTGTGACTAATAAAAATATCGTTAGTCTCAAATCAGTCTCAATTTCAACCGAAGAGGATTTTTGACAAAGTAATTTTAACTCTCATGGTTTAAATGCTATTTTTGGTGTTGTCACATGCGACGAATTTCGTCGTATCATGACGTGTACCAATTATAAAGAAGCTTTGGATATACTTTATCTCACATAAGAGAATACCAATACTATTAATTTTTCTAATCTTCAAAACCTCACTGCACAATTTATTCTATAAGCATGATTGAAACTAAAAATTTTGAGGAATTTTTTTGCACATATGTCTAATATTATGAATTTTAGTTTTAATTTGGTGAGAAAATTTAAAAAAACGATAGTTATTAAGAAAATTCTAAGGTCTCTCCCATCTTGTTTTAGTACGAAAGATATCATCCTTAACTCTTTGGGAAATCTTGACATGGTTAGGCTAGAAGAGCTCATAGGCGAACTACAAACTTACGAAATTGACATGTTTTCCAAACCCAAAATAAAAAATACAAAGGAATAGCTTTAAAATATAAATCTAAAAAAAGGGATTTTTGACTCGGATTTTAAATTTGATCTAGATTATCTTGCCATGTTTGCTAAAAAGTTCAAAAAGTTCTCAAATTCAAAATTCAAATTTCTTTCAAAGTGGAAAATAAAAGTTTTGAGAAGCATAAAAATTACAAAATGGGTAAGATTTTTTTTTTAGAATGATCAAAAGAAAGCTAAATGTGAGTATCCTAAGAAAGGTGAATTAGAGAGATGTTATGACTGTGAGAGGAAATGTTACAAAGCCCATGAGTGTTCCACTAGGCTTAAGAGGCATTGAAAAGTCAAAGTCGCTTATAATGCCACTCTAAGAGATAATGATGTCGACTCGGAGGATTCTGGGGATAAATATCTGCATGGAAGTAATGTCACGACATTCATGGATAGTCATGTCAGCACTTCGAGTACGTCTCATGCCGATGAGGAAATTTCTAAATGTCATAACCTCGATAATGAGTCGAATCTCTCTAAAGAGTTTGAGGGTAATTTTTTAAGTGAGGGAGAATGGGGTGTTCAATGCGCATACTCAGAATTGTACACCGAGTCATTAAAAACCAAAAATATAATAACTCTTAGAGTGCTGTCTTTATCGAATCAATTGTAAGGTTCAAGAGAGAATGAGGCCTCTTTGAGTCAGCAACTTGTTTCGGTGGGTAGGGAGAAGAACTACTTGACCAACAAAGTGTCAGTCTTACAAGATATCTTCAAGCATCATTGGAGACTGGTGAGAAACTTGAAGCCCATGTTTTCCATCTCGAGAAAGATCTCAAACGTGCCAAAGTCACTTTAAAGAACACATTTAAGAAGGTTGGAAAGACGTCCCTAGGTTTTACTTTAGGTTTAAAGAAGGCAAGGGATAGGTTATGGAGGCACATCCACTTCTAATATCGCACCCTAATCACTTCCCAAGTTTGTAATGGATTCTTATGGGACTTGACCTAACTCACCAAGGATAACTCTACCTAAGTGTTTAACCATGGTAGATCCAAATAAATGTATGTTTATACCCATTTCAAATGAAGAGGTCACCTTAGGGAGTTTTTCTACAAGATAGTAAGAGTTTTTCACACACATGCTCCCACATACCACTATAATGACTTTGCTAGTCTTAGAGAGTAAGTTCAGTTTCTAATGACTACTTCCAAAAGATTAATGGAATAATTTCAAAGATTGTTTATGCTTTTTGAGAACACTTCCAACACAATGACTAGTGCCAATAGTAATAATGGAAAAAAAAAACTTACCACCTCTTGGGTACCTAAAAATGGCAAAAAAGACCTTGGTGTTCATGCTAGTCTCAAGGTTCAAGATACTTCTTAATTGTATATTGACAGTCCCCATAGGAAGTTGAATATTATAACCACCTTTCGTGTTTTAGAGTTAATACATACGGATCTTATGGGTCTTACACATATAAGGAGTATTGGTGGTAATAAGTATATGCTAGTGATTGTTGATGAATTTTTGAGATATTTTATCCTTGGATTTCTTAGAAAAAATTTCGATGCTGTGGAGTTTTTAAGCATTAAGTACCCCGTTCTTCAAAATCAGTATCATGTCACTATAAATCGCATTCATAGTGACAATGGCATTGAATTGAAAGTGGTCATCATTGATGGCTGTTTTGATGAGTTTGACATCAAACATGAGTTTTTCGCCATTCGTACTCTGTAGAAAAATGGGATTGCTGAGAGGAAGAATCAAATAAATCAATACATGGCAAGTTCCATAATGCTTGGAAGGAAAGTGATAAGAAGTTTTTGGGCATAGACATCTAACACCACATGCCACATCTAAAAAATAAGACATGTTTGGCTTATTCTCTATCCAAAACACATTTGGACTGAGAATAAACCTAATATGTCTCATTTTTGAGTTTTTAAGAGTCCTTGTTATATCACTAGAGTTATCCAACACTTAGGTAACTTTGACACCAGAAGGGATGAGGGAATACTTTTAGGATATTCATCGCATAGTAGAGATTATATGATATATAACCTTGAAATATCTAAGGTCATGGAATCGATTAATGTCACGATTAAATATGGTGCATCGATTACGTTTATTGATCATGATCTTAAATAGGAGAACAGTGCTCCCCCGGTGATGATAACTACACCACCACAATAAACCCCGCTCTTGATAAAGGGAATCCACCCTCTTAGGTTTGAAAGTTTTATGACCCCGTCGACATACTTGGTGATCCCACACTAGGTGCCAAGACTCACACTCAACTAGAGAATGAGGTTATATTTTTTTTACACTTCCACGGTAGATCCTAAGAATGTGAAGTAATCACATAAGGATGAGCATTAAACAAGTTCTATGCAAGATGATGTTCTTCAATTTTGAAAGAACGATGTTTGGGAATTAATCCCCTGACCTACAGAGACTAACGTGATTGTTACCAAATGGGTGTACAAAAACAAAATGGTTGAGAATGGTACCATAGTTTTCAATATGGATAGGTTGGTTACTCAAGGTTACACAAAAGTTGAAGGTGTGGTCTTTGATGAGACATTCACTCATGTTGTTAGGATTGAATCCGTCCTCTTACTACTTTGCTATAGAATGTCATCTACAGTTTAAGATTTACCAAATTTATGTCGGGGGTGGATTACTTAATGCAATTATTTAAGGGGAGGTTTATGTGGAACTACCAAAGGGGTTTGAAGACTGAAAGCACCCATAACACTTCTTTATCTAAAGAAGGCCTTGTATGGTTTCAAGAAAGAACCTTGTGCTTGGCATGAAAGGCTAACTTCTTATCTCTTAGATCATAGCTTCTTGAGAGGAGGAGTTGGTATGACATTGTTTATTAAGAGAAAGGGTTGTAATATCTTATTTTCCCAAGTCTATGTGGATGGCATAGTATTTGGATCCACATGTTCTAACATGCTCACACTTTTGAGGAGGAAATGAATAGTGAATTTGAGATGAGCATGGATGGTGAACTTTCTTCCTAGATCTTTAAGCGTGTCCACTCGAGAATGGGATATTTATATCCCAATCTAAAAATTCTAGGTATCCTGTGAAGATGTTTGGTTTGGACTCCTTTAAGAACTCTCGTACACCCATGAGTTCCTTGACATAGGGAAAACACTCTATATAAGTTTGATAACCAATATCCTTTACTTGACCGCTATCTGTCTTGATATAGGCTTTAGTGTTGGAGTTTGTGCACATTACCAAGCATCTTTCACACCTGCTTACACTTAAATGTATCATCAAATACATGAGAGGAACTATTTCTTATGGAACTTTTTATTCCTTTGATACTGACGACGGTTTCCCGACTTATTCGGATTCTGAGGGTCGGGGATGTGGATGGTTATAAAAACATAATTTTGATGCCTTAATATTTGGGGTACACTTGTATCTTGGTTTATCAAGAAGAAAAACTCCATTTTTTTTCCAGGACGGAGGCTGAGTACATATCCACCAAGAGTTGTTGCGCACAACTCCTATGGATGAAGAAAACGTTGGAAGATTATGGGATTACTCAAGATATAATGGTTATTTCTTGCGATAATACTAGTGAAATCTACATTTCCAGTAATCCCGTCCAACATTCTCGTACTAAGCATATTAGTATTTGTGAGCATTTCATTCATGATTTCATTGAGAAAAAGATCGTATGTTTGAACCTCGTGAGTACCAAACATCAATTGGACGATATTTTCACTAAACCTTTAGATGCACATAGATTTGAGGATCTTAAAAAGTCTTTTTGTATTTGTTACATTAATTGAGTTGGGGTATTATTTATAGTTTAGGATGATTTTCATATTACTATCATTTGTCCCTAAAACTAGATTGTAGTCTTATATGTATATCTTTGAGAATATCCAAAAAAAGATCATTTTTATAAATTTTCAAAAAAATCCAAAAATATTTTTGTATTTTGTTTTACACCATATAAGGATGAGCATTTAAGCTGTTCGAATCACAATTTCATTTCATCCAATCATGTGGCTAAATCATGGTGTTCTCTGACATGGATATGTTTTCTTTATGTTCTTAATTATGCATGTTTAGCATTACATCGTTCATTGCTACTGTATACATCATTTGCAAGGAAATATAACATTCATTCCTACAGTAGTTGATCAATACCAAAATAAAATGTTTATATCTGATCGAAACAATAGATTAATTAAAGCTATTTCGAGGGTCTTTTCGATGTCTACACATTCCTACTGTATACATCATTGACAAGGGAATATAAAGAAGAAAATTCATGAGAATTGTGGTGGATTTCGAAAGAAAATTGGTAAAATTTTTATGTCTTGTGCATATGCTGTCTCAGTAGATGAATTTCGCAAGAATATTGAAGTGTTGAAAAAGGAAGGAGGAAATGGTGTTGCTAATTTCAATGATAATTTGCCTCCCGAGAATTGGTTCTATGCATATTTCCCTGATAAACGGTATGGTGACATAGCATCTAGTGTTGCGGAGTCATTCAATTCAAGGATTTCGGACGAAATGCATTTACCAGTAATGAATATTCTTGATAATTTAAGAGTGAAGATTATGAGTTTCAATGCAAACAAACTTGTTGAGTTTGACACTTGGACAAATGAGCTATGTCCTTTTTTTCAAAAGTTATTGATTGAAAATTGGAATAAAAGACAACATTGGACTATTAGTCGCTCAAGTCAAAATGTATTTGATGTTCATTCAGAAGTGCGAGCGACAGTTTACTTAGATGAAAGAACTTGTTCTTGTAAGAGTTGGCAGATAAGATGTTTTCCATATTCTCATGTTGATTCTATTGCACGGAGGATAGGGATCAATATTTATGATATATTGAGAAGTACTATAAGGTATCTTTATACATAAAATCACACTCGATACCTATAATTCCTCTTCCTGATTTGATTTCCTTAAATATTCCTATACCTAAAAATCCATTTGTCCTTCCACCAATGACAAAGAGACCGACAGGCAGACCAAGAAATAAGAGAATAAAGTCTTCTAGTGAGATCACAGTACGATAGGTTACTTACCCTAGGTGCAGTAAAATTGGTCATTACCGGTCTACATGTAAAGAACCCATCTGATTACGTTTAAAACTGTTCAAATCTTTCATTTTAACCATTTGATTGAATAAATTATTTAATAATCCATTTGTTTTGAATAATGAATGTAACTTTAGTGTTTAGTTTTTAGTCTCATTTTTTAGTTTGTTTTTTGTGTAGCAGTTCAGAAAAGTACACTTATTTTTCATAAAATACACATGATCATTTTTCCTAATGTTCACGTGTACTTTACAATTTTTACACTCTAAATTTGCTTGTACTATATTATATTTGCGTGTACTTTATTAATTTTGTGTTTACTTTAATTCATTCATTGTAAACATTTGATTGAATAAAATTATTTTAAAACCCATTTAATTGAATAAAAGAATGTAATGTTATTTTTTATAGGATTAAATAATAACATTTCCTTCAAACATTTTTAATGCACATTTAGTCCAAGTCTTTTACTTTGTTCAAAAAATTCCCTCAAACACACATTTACTAATATTTTCTTATTTTTAAAAGTCCGCGCTAGCGGCATTCGTCCCCCACCTCCCTCCACCACCATACCAGCCTAACCGTACTTCATTTTTTTGAATGTATTTATGCTCTGTGTGTCCTTGTGGAATAAAGTAGAAGGGTAGTAGTAAATGTGTATTAAAAATGGTTGAGGGTCTTTTTGATAAAAACCCCAATTTTTAATTTGTTATTTGTGTAGTAGTTCAACAAAGTACACCTATTTTTTTTATAAAACACACGTGATCATTTTTGTAATGTTCACGTGTACTTTATTAAATTTGCGTGTAGTTTACATTTTTACACTCTAAATTTGCTTGTACTATATTATATTTGCGTGTAATTTATTAAGTTCACATGCACTTTATTAAATTTGTGTTTACTTTAATTCATTCATTATAAATATTTGATTGAATAAAATTATTTTAAAAACCCAATGATATAAGTCATCGTTCGAGATAAAACTATATTATGTAGGTTTTAGTGTATGATATCAGTCAAAAGACATGCATGAAAGAAATAATTTTTTTTATCAAAACAAAAAAAAGTATAATTTTTATTCATAACAAAAGCTGAAAATAAAAAGACTGGTAGTTGGGAAAGCTGTTAAAGGCATCTGTGAAGTCAGGAATAGAGTCGATAAAATTCGAGTGCCCTAGAATTTCTTCTTCCAATACAGCTATAAGGTTTTCATGGTAAGACTTCTTCTCCCTCAACTCGAAAATTTTCTTTGTAACCTCATGTGAATAGAAAGACATGAGGCCTTCATGTGTTTGAGGAGGGTCCTCATGCACATCAAATAAATATATGGGATTGGGTGGAAGTCTAGAGTAGCCTTCCCTGACATTTGTTTGAAACTGATCAAATGCAGTTTTAAATAAGGAAAGAGTTTCCTCAATTTCCTTTATTTTTTTTTGGTTTCTTTATTCCCTTTCTAGAGTAGCTCGCAACATTTCTGCAGGGATACTCATTATCTAATTTTTACTTGAGATGTAAAGGTTAAGAAAGGTCAAAATTACTCTTTTATAGGCTAAATAAAAGCTATTTATTTCTTTGAACAGAAGTAGTTGGGATAGTGAGTAATTGAGTTTGATAAATGGTTTTTGGTTATTATGTCTTGTTTAATTAATATATATAGAAATTATACATTGCAAAATCAAAATTGCTTAATTACTCAGTGCATGTACTTTATTTATATTGCGTGTACTTTGAATTAAATATTGCGTGTACTTTTTAATGCGTGTACTTTGTTTCATTACCTTTAATTTGGATGATCCACGTGTGTACTTTGTTTCCTTACACTTACGTGCATTGTTTGTGTAGTTATTATTTGTGTATTCCTTACGTTAATTGTGTTCCGCGCCAGCAGCAATACACCATATTGGTGTAATACATATGATAAACAATAACCAATATAAAACAAATCAAATTACAAATATGGTATGTATTTGAATGAATTTAAAATAGGTCTTTCTCCCTTTTGGGGAAGAAATATTCTGAAAAAATAATTTCACTTAGTACTTATGCTTTGTGTTTTACCATTTCAGGGTCTTGAAAAGTTTTTTACAATTCCTTGTCTCTGCTAATTTGTTCAATAAAGTACATGAAAAACACCCTGCAATCAACTTTGAAATTAAAATAAAATAAATATACAAATTAGTATGATGTGAATCAAATTTTTTGCGAATATACAAATTAGTACTTTATAGAAATGAACTTTTTACTTACATATTATATTGCTTAGGGCATTCATGATCTCTTCATGATCTCTTATTAAATCAAATTTGAGATCACTTTCTAGCAATAAATCTGATGTTCTTTTTTCTTATACTGTCAATGGATCATTATGAAGTGTAAACTCATTGGGTGTTCCTTCATCAATTGTTCTCTGAGTTACAAAACCATTTTTTTCATTGTTTTTGCTTCGGTCTTCAATACGTACAATGTTTCTTGGAAGATAGAAAACAGTTAAGAGGACAAATAGTGAGTGTATACAAATAAAAAAGTATATGTAGATTAAAGAGTGAAAAGTACATGCATAATATTAAAGTAAATGTGCTTAATATTTGTGAATTTCACGTGTATTTTAATATATAATGCATGTACTTTGATACTCTGGGTGATTATTTTCATCTAATACAAATTACACACATTATCTTGTAAAGTACACGTGAATCATATAAGTACAAGTAACATGACTAATTAAGTTTAAGCTCTAACAATATTTTGGCATCATCGAAGTATATTGTGTTTTTTTCCTTGTCGCCCGGTGGTAGGGAGTCCATATGGATGACTTTCTTTTGGTCTTTGTATATCATAAGTAATGTGAAATGTCCTACGTCATGTCGTTGTACAATGAATAAATTATTACAATTTCCTAAGTATTCAAATAAATCTCTGTATAACTCCCCCTTCTTATTGACTTCATTTTTGCTACAAGCTTCTATCTGAATTTTTTTTTGACATTGTGTTAATAAAAAAATGTGTGTGATTTTGATTCACAAAACTTTCGGTTTAATTTTACTTACCCAACAATAATCAGAAAAAGTGTGAGTGAGATATCCATTCCTTTGATAATTTTAATCTCAATACTTCACTAAAGGTGATTATTATCTGTTTCACACAAAATAAAATGGTGAGGATATTATAATGTTGAAATTTAATGAATGTATAGTATTTGGTTTACATACTTGGCTTGATATTTCTTCATTCTGGAGGACTTGAATAAAATCTTCCAATGGGACATACGAAACCAACCCTTGATAAATAAATTCCTTACATTTTATATAATATAAGCAATGACAATTGTATAACAAAAATAACATTATTCTTTTGCACAAAAAAATAATATAAATAATTGAAGTGATATATCAATAAAATAATACACTTTACCCTCACTCAGCCGTTTGAATAAACTCTTCAATTTTATTCTTCACAGCTTCATTGAGAAATTTGTATGCACTGACTGCTTCAAGCTCGAAGTGAGTTTTTTTATATTTTTGAGCTATTGTTAACTTGCCTGTTCTCGGCTTTCAAGCTTTTATTTTTTAATTGGGTGATTCTTTTCGATTTCATTATAATCTTTTTTATTCTTCTGTCTTCTAGTAACAAGCCCTTTTATTTTGGGTATTTCGGGGGTGGTATATATTGTTTTTATTTCATATTTATAAAGATAATCACCTTCTATTTTTTGTTTTCTATCGTTTCTCTCATGGATTCTCTTGTATAGCGAGGCCTGCACAATCTTCAAGGTCGAAATTTCATCCACGAGTTTTTTATTAGTGTTCCCGATATATTTAGAAAAGGAATGTTAGATTGTAAGAATTTTATGATAACCCTGAATTAGAAGAACATCGTAATTCAATAATGTAAAATGCGTGTTCTTTGAATTAAACACTACGTGTATTTTTTAAAATGCGTGTACTTTCATTAAAATTTGTGTGTACTTTATAAAGTACACACGTGTACTTTAAAAAATAAATGCTTTACTTAATAAAAAAGATCATGCCACGTGTACTTAATAAAAGGTCAAACATAATCAAGTCCTAACCTATGACTCAAAGGTTTTGTCCAAACATGTAATAAGATAAATTACATACAAATTGACTCTATCAGAAATTTATCCTTACAAATCTCCTATTTGGCAATTTCGGGATTAAACGTAAAAAAATCTATGACCCATCAAGATCATTTAAAATACTCAATCCCCAATCCCAAAAGGAAAAAAACAACTTGACCAACACATAAATTGAGTAGCTTTACTTCTTGTGAAAACTTTACCGCATCATTGTAAATTTGCACACTTAACCATACCATCAAATTCAACTTCAATATATGACAATATAAACTTGAAAGAGTGCGCACTATCTTCTGATGGCTTAAGGTTATTTAATGAGATGTCAATACCATAAATAAATTTTAATTCTTATTAACCCTAGAATATGCAACTATGTGATTCAAATCAAGCATGTAAAGAAATCACAATTTCAGAAAAAATCCCTATAGGGCAAGACCTTTTATTTCACTAAAGTTTGCAAATCGCAACTTACTATACGATAGAGAAATAAAACAACGATTCCCTCAAGAACCACAAAGATCGCAATCTTCCTTCAGCAATGAATTCCCTCGAGAACCCACAATGGCCACAGGCATCATCAATGATTCATGCAAGAATCACAAGAGCAGCAGTAGAGATTCCTTCTCTACAAGGTCAGCAGTGAAGACTCCTCTACAAGAGTAACTTCAATGTAGAAGTGGTTTGGGTTTCAAAGATGATTTACAAAAGTATTTGGGATTGAATATGTGAATTAAAAAGTCTTTTGCACTATAAAACGTGAAGACTAAATGCAGCAGATTTGCATTTTTCGTAAATCAGAAGTATTAACAATTTTTTTTTCATAAAAGTAGGTATTTATAGGTGGACACAAATATCGAGGTGAAGAAATATCATTCGAACGGGAAGAGGTATATATTCTAATGACTTAGAGATGTCATTTGAACAATATCAACTTCGCTCCCAACGAGTTGAAAAAAGTTAAGGCAGTAAGCCCTCATCTGAAGTACGTTTGAAGTAGGCCATCAAACGAGATTCTAATGACATGAGAATGTCGTTCTAGCGAGATATTAATCTCGTTTGAATGAGACTATGTAAAATAAAAAATATTTTTAAGTTCGAAAAACTGTTTGAAAACGCCTAGCTTTGACAAAAATCAGTTTAGAAAATATCCTAATACTTAGTAAAAAATCCACGAAGCATAAAACAAAATCCATACCAAATATTATGTCAAACCGTGGAGTATGTTGAAGTTTCATGATAATCGGATCAGTCTTCTTGAACATGTGAACGTGAATTGCCTTGAAGAATGCAATGGAATACTCCATACTCAATGAAAACTAGACGTTATGGACAAGTCCTAGATGCTAGGGGCACTGATGAGAAATTTTCCCTTACAAATCTCCTCCTATGGGTATTCCAGTACAAAATTAAAAATTAAATTATCCAATAAATCCTATACAAATCTAATACCCTCCCAGAAACCCAAAAATGGAAAGATACTAAAAATGTACAAGTCTTGAAAATGATCAATTTTTCAAATCTTAAATATTTAGTTTTCTCTTGATCTTATTTTTGGGAGCTTTGTCAAATGTGTACTTTTAAATTGCTCATCAAAGTGCACCTACACACAATAGACAAAGAAAATACCTTGTGACGTATCGAGTTTGAAATAAGATAAAACTCATAATCAAATCAATTCTCCCCCATAAATCAAACTCTTATGCCCCCATAATTCGTTCTTCCCCTTTTTATTTGTCCGAATAGACAAGGAAAAGAAGCAAAAGTAATAAACTAGAGTGCGTCACAACAATCATAGAATATCATCACAAAAATAATGCAATAAGAATCAAGAAATGATAAACTAAGTAAAACCAACTATTTTGATTTTTTTCAATTTTTTCAAGAGAAAATAAATTTTACAAAAACATCACATCATGAACTAACACTAAGATAACCAAGTCATGAAAGCGTAAATGAATGGGTGTGAACTAGTTCGATAGGAAAATTAACTCAAACAATCATAACATATATGCACGATAAATTTAGGATACCCCTAACTAATGAACTGAAAATCATCCTCAGGTGTAAAAATGGTGAATTCATATGATATTAACTCAATGTAATCAACATATCAAAGTCTAAAATTATTTTCACACCAATAATGCCCCAAACTACGCAATACTTTTATGAGACTTTTCAGGACGTTCAAACCCATTGATCTTCAACTTAACTCCCTCAAAACTCACATATAGATATTTCATTCAACTCTTTTGTTTGTGAAGAAATCAATTCTCATATGTAGCGAATCATAAATGTTCTTTGAATTTGGTCTAGCACTTTATATTTTTCTTGTGAGTGCTTTTAATTTTTTAGACTTTTTTCTTTTGCAAATGGTGGTTATTCACGCAAAGATCTTTTTGCTTAAGCAACCCGAGCCATTTCTTTTAAATTAACATGTTTACCGGAGATAGAGATTTCAATTTTTCCTACCCGGACAATGGTTCTTACAAGCACTACTTTCATTATCTTATTTTATCGCACTTGGTTCATTTGAAATGCTGGATTGAGATGAAAATATTTTGATCAACATGTGATAGACAAATACAATACTCAAAGAAATTCGTGCATGTGTGCATTAAAGGAGACAACGAGTTAAACATGTAGAAAATAATCACTAATGACATCTCAATGACTCCAAAACATAATAAAACATAAGGATGAAATTATTTTGCATCTCAAAGAACTATCGAAGAGTCATGTGGATAATGGAATGATATTGTGACTTGGTCATCCTAAATTCCATCCATATAAGCTGTAAAAAGAAATACAAAAATCTTTTCGTGTTTTTCAAAAAAATTATCCGAAATAAAATCTTATTGCCCTTTTCACCTTTTCTAAAAAAATAAAAAATCATTTTATATTTTTCAAAATTTTTTCAAGAAAAACAAAACGCTTTTTGGAGTTTTTGAAAAATATATCATAATGAAAAAAAGCTAAGTATAATGGTAGTACACACTAGCAATAAGCATAAATAATATAAGCATGAAAATCAACCTATGCTAGTAAACAAGTCTAAACCTCAATCATTACGTCCGTTTTCCAAAGGAGGTGACAACCTATGAAAAACATCCATAAAATCGTGTGAGTTTTGACCAAATACTCAACTTCCTCTCGAAAACGCTCAAAATCTCTCATGTGATGTGCGGGAGCATGAGGAGAAGCATGTGTTGGAGTGCGTGTAGTAGCATATCGTGGAAGATACCTATGAGACACACTAACCAATTAAAACCAAATTCCCTAAGGTGTTGACTTTGATTTTAATGGGAACAGACATAAACGGGCTTTAGAGTACCTTTCTCAAAAAGTCTAGGAAGCTCTCTCCTATGGGGAAATGAACGCCTATGTGGGTTAGGTTGAGAACCACATGGATCTATAAAAACTCGGGAATCATCTCGGATGCAACATGAGAAGTGGACAAACCATCATAACCTATTCCTACTCTCTCAACATTACCCAAAGCAGGATCGAGGAGAAACTTTTCAACCTTCTTAGATGTGTCCTCTAAAGCCACCTTAACCTCCCGGGAACGTTCGAGATCTATCTCGAGTTGGGATACATGGGCTCAAGTTTCTCACGAGTCTCCAATGAAGATTGAATATCTCCCATAAGACTAGCCACGGTGTTGGTCAATTCATTCTTTTCCCTGCCTAAGACAATCAACTGCTCATACAAATAAACTCTCACTTTCTCGAGTTGACATGCCGATACCTCACTCACCCCTTAAATTTTTTATCTCTCTCTCCAAATATATCACCCTAAGAGACAACTCCTTATTCATCTTTTTCGTCTTTAAAGTCTCAGTATATAAATCACTAAAAGCTTTTTGGGGATCCCCTTCTCCCTCACTTATAATCTCATCCTTACACTCACTATCTCTCGAATGGCTCGAAACATCATCGAGATTCTCACGTTTACAAGTGTCCTCATCATCGTGGGACAAACAAGATGTGTTCACGTTACTAGCCATGAAAGCAACGCACTTTTCATGTGGTGATTCTCCCCCTGAATCATCAAACTCGAGATTTTCCAAGAGTGGCCTTATTAGCAATCGCTTTTCCCTTTCTTTTTAGCATAATCGGACACTCAAAAGCCTTGTGCCCCTTGTCCTCACACTCAAAACATATTATATCTTCCTCTTTCTCACTGTTATCCTTGACCTCATTTTTCTTTTGGTTTTTCTCAAAAATCTTTTTTATTGGAAAAATTATTTTTGGAAATTTTGGTTAACTTTTTCAAATTTTTCGCGAATAAGGCCAAGTCATCGAAATCAACCTCACCCTCAGATTCAGACTCACAAACTCTCTCTTTTTTCTTTTCTTAACTTGAGTCTTTAGCACTATCCCTCTATCCTTAGGCTTAATGGTTTTGGAAAACATGTCAATCTCATAAGTTTGAAGGTCTCCTACGAGTTGTTCTAACCTAATAGAGTCTAAGACCCCTAAAGAGTTAAGCATGATAACCTTAGGAATAAATAAAGAAGGGAGTGACCTCAAAATATTTTTCACAGCTCTTGACTCCTCAATTCTCACACCTGAATTACAAATCATGTTAACAATGTCCGATAACATAGCATAAAACTTATCGAAACTCTCGGACTCTACGATAGTGATAGTCTTAAACTGTGTGGTCAAATTTTGAATCTTAGACGCTATGACAATATTGGTACCCTCATGTGTCAATTAGAGGATATCCCATGCTTCCTTAGACATAGTTAATGTCATGATGGGGCAAAACTCATCATGGGTGATGACTCCAGAAATATCAGTAAGTTCGCTGGAGTTATAGGTACTCTAATTAAACTCATCATCAGTCCAATCAGAAACAGGTTTGAGATTTGTGACATTATTCACAGTGAGAGTGGGAGGAGTCCACCCTCTTTCACATACAAACCAGACTCTTTCATCAGTAGCCTTTAAAGTGGATCTCATACAGGCTTTCCAATAGGCATAATTCTATCCATAAAAAAATGGAATCCTATTATATAAGTTTTCCATCAAATTTATAATTTTTCAAAATCTTTTTTTCAAAATAATTGATATCTAAGGAAAATTTTGCAGAAAAAGGACCACAGTGTATATTTGTGCAATAAGGTCTTATACCAATTTGAAAGAGTGCGCGATATCTTCAGATGGATTAAAATTGTTTAATTTGATGTCAATCCGACATACAAATTTTAATTCTTATTGACCCTAGAACATGCAACTATGTGATTCAAATCAAGTATGCAAAGAAATCACAATTTTAGAAAAAATCCCCATAGGGCAAAACCTTTTATTTCACTAAAGTTTGCATATTGAACTTACAATACAAAAGAGAAATACAACAATGATTCCATCGAGAACCAAAAGGATCGCAATCTTCCTTTAGCAATGAATTCCCTCGAGAGCCCACAATGACTGCAGTTGTCAGCAATGATTCCTGCAAGAATCACAAGAGCAAGCATTCAAGACTCCTTAGTCACAAGAGTAAATTCAATATATAAGTGATTTGGGTTTCAAAGATGGTTCACAAAAGTATTTGGGATTGAATGTGTGAATCAAAAAGTTTTTTTTCCCTATAAAAAGTGAAGACTAAATGCAACAGGTCTGCAGTTTTTCATATATCAAAAGTCCTAACAAATTTCTTCACGAAAGAAGGTATTTATAGGTGGACATAAATTTTGAGGAGGCGCAATCTTGTTCCAACGAGAATAGGCAGTCGTTCTAATGACATAGTATGTCATTCGAACGACATCAACTTTGCTTCCAATGAGATTAAAAAAAGTTAAGATAATAAGCCCTTGTTTGAAGTACGTCTGAAGTAGGCCATCAAATGAGCTTCTAACGAGATCTCAATCTCGTTTGAATGAGACTGCCTAAAATAAAAAAAATATTTTTAAGTTCAAAAGCAGTTCAAAAAACTGTTTGAAAATGTCTCGTTTTGACAAAAATAAGTTTAAAAAATATCCCAATACTTAGTAAAAAATCCACGAAACACAAAAGAAAATCCTTACCAAATATTACGTCAAGTCGTGGAGTATGTTAAAGTTGCTTGATAATCGGATCTGTCTTCTTGAATATGTGAACGTGAATTGCCTTGACGGATATAACGGGATACGCCATACTTAATGTAGACTAGACTCTATGGACAAGTCTTAGTTACTAGGGGCAATGATGGAAAATTTGCCCTTACAAAACTGCATAAGAAAAAACCTCCCCATATGTCTAACCATCTCTACCTAAGTTAGGACTTCTCCCTCTAAGTCAAAAATCTGTCCCAGACTATAAAGGTTGAGATACAATTTTTCCCCATTTTTATTCAGGAATAGAGAAAGAAAAAGATGAAAAATAAATAGCAAAGTACTCTTAGGTCCCTTGCAAACAAATTTTAAACACTAAAGGAATTTTGACAAATTTTAAACACTTATGTCCACTAATTCTCTTCTTGTATAAGTCCACGCTAGTGGCATAACAATTGGATCAAATAGTAAATTATCCTTAAATGTTTAAAAATTGTCAACAAGGGACCAAATTGTAAATTGCCCAAAAATAAAACTAATTCGCCCGAATATAACCAAAACTTCCCCTAAATGAAACACGTGTAGACATAAAGTAAAAACAAGTAGATTATGCAATGATGTGTAGTGAAGCAACAACAAACAACTCGAAAACACAAGTACAAATAATACAAACAATGATCAATTAATAAAATTTTTAATGCAAAATGATACCAACATGAATACGAAATGAAACATAAGATACCAATGTAAACAAGTAATAAGAGATACCAATATGATCATATAACATACCAATATGATCATATAACATACTATACGAGACCACTTGAAACTAAAACATAACATGTGGCATACATGGATTAAGTGCCAATTCAAAGACTGAAAACAAATGATACCATATATATAATACTGCTCTTGTGCGGACTAGTACGCATTTTAAGAGTGCGAACCGGACATGTGTCACCTGGTGGTGAGCCTAGAAATTATCGCCTAAATTATAGGCACACTCTCTCTCTTTTCTGGGCTCATCGCCAGGTGACACATGTGCGGTCCGCATTCTTAAAGTGCGGACTAGTTCGCACAAGAGGAGGACTGTATATATATATATATATATAGGTATAAACACTGCAAAATATACTAAATAGAATAAGCTTTTCGCACTAGCATAAAATCAATGTATCTAAACAAACATGTGGCAAACGAAGTTAAGGGGCGTGAACTAGAAATAAAGTAATTATGACCTAATCACTTAAAATGTCCAAGAAGTTCTATTTGAATGCATTGAGTTTATCAAACAAGTATTTAGCCTCACAGTGACAAATAAACTGAACTCAAAAATGGACAAACAAGCATAATGCACACTAATCTAGAAATGATTGATGATACTCAAATCAATAGCATCAAATAGGAATTAACTAGGATATTGTGCAAACTCATTGATCTTGAACTTATAACACCCTCAAAACTTAGATGTATCATTTTTCACTCTCATACGTTGAAGACAATACACTTTTGAAGAATTAATGAAACAAATTGACCTTCGCAATATTTTCTTTGCTTTTCCTCTTAATTATTTTAGGTTATTGCCAATGGTAACCTTACGCACAAGGAAGATTTATTCTTTCGTAGCCCTTCTCGTGCACACTCATATTTTCCAAAAAAGGACAAAATCACGGGCACTGGTTCTTACATGAACAAATCCCCCAATTAAATATATATGTATATGATAAGATTCTTAGGAGAATACCTCACTTAGCTCATGTAACATATGACATTGAAATCCAAATGAGCTTGTGCATGTGTGTGAGGAGGCATATGCAAAATGAATCCATTAAGCGAATCAAAGTCGAACTACTCTATGAAACCATGATGAAGAACAATCCAAGAATTGGAAATCATAATCAAATGTCCTAACCACATGGATACATGGAATGAGGCAGATTCAAACACATCGACATGCCACAGAAAATATGTAAATCTAAATTACACATAAATAAAAATATGTTTGACTTTTCAAACATTTTTTTAAAAGACACCAAATGGAAGCAAAAATCAAAAGACAAACAAAATCTTTTTATATTTTTCACTAAGACCCAAAAAGGAAAATGTAAGACCCCGCCCGGGGAGAACGGAGCGCTACTTGCGATAAAAGAAACCGAATCCACAAATAATAAGGAATAGATAATCAAAAATAAATCCCACAATATATAATTAAAGAATAGACTAATCTCAAGTTTCTCCAAATTAAATACAATTAATAATCTCTCGAAATAAACAACTATCTATCTCGAAATAAAATGCTCTATACAACAAAAATAAATACAAATCTTCCAAATGTATTCTTGAATATTCTTCCCAAAATATCTAAGCTAAAATAAATCTCCAATTAGTCCAAAGCGCCCAAAATCCACGCTAACCTGCCAATAAAAGAAAATATGGGGAAGTACAAAATACGACAGAAAAGATGTGTGACACCCCGACTAATTAAATACCGGGTAGCTACTCCTTTATTAAATTAATTCAAAATGCCAAGTTGGCTCAGTTAATAGCATCACTGTCGAAAACATTTTTATTATTACTAACCACCTAGTATTTAAAAAGTAAGTGCCAAATTTTAATTAAAGCCTGATTAACATGCAACAAGTGTAAAAATAATAACACCATTCACCATAAATAAGTAAATAGAATGACAATCACATATGTAAATAAAGTCTGGAGGAAAAACTCCTCAATACAATCCCACAACTGAAATAAGTAAACCGAATACTAAAACGATACATGCCAAAGTCTGAAAACTGAAATGGAAATGTAATAATAGAAATGGGCAACATGCCCTACAACTGATAGATAATGAATCTGGAATCCAAGTGATAGAAGCGTCTACAAGAAAATCCCTGTAGCTTCCACAAACAGCTACAGCTCGTCATCAGAATGAGTATCCTATGCATGGTGGTGTCCTTGTGGCTGGGCACCTAAAATGGTTTTACAAAGAAAAATAGATTTGAAAGCAAACGGGTCAGAGCCCGAATGTGGAGATATTTTAAAAACCTGCAAGTGCTTTAAAAACATTTAAAACATTAAATGCAAAGTACATGTTAGGACGTACACTCACATAATATCCTCACCTCTCGTCTAACTGTGCACTCCTAACGTAAGTACCCATCTATAACGACACAACCCACTAGCTAAGTGACATAATAACTAGCTAGACTATCATGGGTCCTACCCTTATTACTTGTTCTATTAACATAGTAACGATCTCAATTAAATAGGGGTTTAACGTAAACTCAAGTGAAATATATTTTACTACTAGCTAACCCGTTATGTTTCTCGAAACAATACCGTAATATATTCACAACATTAACATGAAGTTCCCATTAAGTGTATATTATTCACATCATAAATATACAATATAAGCACCCCTAGCCTAAGCTGCGGTGCACATACTCTGCTATCCATCCCGGTACATCACATGCATAAGGAATCACGTATTCCGAATTTCTCAGGAATCGTTCAGATAACAACATCACAAATAGTGGAGGCGAACACAGTCACATCACATGGGTCACGCACATACCTACGCTCCCACGATCAGCGGACTTATTAATATCCCAATAAGTCTTTCTATGACCTATGTTCATCGAGGTAACCAGTCTAAATCCGAGCAACACAAGGATTAGAGGGACCTAAGCGAACGCAAACCTCCCGTGATAGAAAGTATGGTAGGTATGTTATACACACAATTTATATACCAATACTAAGTAAACACGCATCTTAGTAATCACTATAATATATTGATACATATCGCATTCTCGTACCAACTTATAATTATCATAATTTATACTATTCCGGTTTATAATCATACGCGCCATAATTTATTCTCACGTCGTAGTAGACACTCACGTCTCAACCCAAACCGTCCATTTACTTTAACTCTCGTATATAATTTCCTTCTCATAAATACCCAAAAGTCCCAATTCTATCATTACATCATCATCGGAATGTTACCTATATCCTCGAACAAGTTGACGGGACTCCAAAAATCAAAACAGTCCAAAAAGGCCCAGACTGCCAGCTCGTTAGAAGTCTCGTTCGAACGAGACTGTTCGAACGAGATCCAACTGTCAGCTCGTTAGAAGTCTCATTCGAACGAGACTGTTCGAACGAGATCCAGTTCGTTCGAACGAACTGTACCTTCTAACGATATCTCGTTCGAACGAGATATCGAACGAAACTGCCCCTCGTTAAAAGCGACTGGTCAACTCGTTAGAAGCTCGTTCGAACGAGCTCGTTCGAACGACCTGGGCAGGGGCTTCTAACGACCTGCCAGTTTCGTCCCAGATTTGCCTAATCTCGTTTTTCACCATTTTTAACACCTCAAGTCTTCTCCAAAGTTCGTTCTAACAGTGTTTTAAGTCCTCTAATCATACTAAAACATGCTAAGGTCATATACTAACATCTTTTAAGGCATTAACGCATCCTAAACATCATTAAATCCCAAGATTATATACTTTTCCCCAATTTTATCAAGAATATGAACCCTAGATTTATATCATCATCAAATCCCAGAATTTAATCCGTTTTAATTTCTTCCAATCACAATTATCATGAGAATAATCATCTACCTATCATTCTACATGCAATTCTCTTCAAGATTTTCAAGTTCTAAACTCCAAACTACATGGGTTTTCATACTTCACCAAGAACAAACACAAAATTCGAATTTTCTAACATGGAAGGAACATTCTTTGAAATTAAATGGAATTAAGTCACTTGCCTTGATTGTCTCTGAGTTTGGTGTAGGTTTGAAGAAGCTTTCTGCAGAATTTCTTCTCTCTCCAAGCTTCTTCTCCAATGGTGGCTATGGTGGCTAGGGTTTGCTTTTGGGAAGGTTGGAAACCTAATTGATAACCTCCGTAGCTTAAAGGGTTAATATGGGTTGGTTAGTGGGTTTAGTGGGTTAAATCCACATCAGATTAAGACACCCAATTTTCGTCACTTTTAATTCTCCAAAATACAAAATTACTAAAATGCCCTTTATGTTGCCGGTATGGCCTAAAAATACCCCGGGACCCAAACTATACCCCCGGCTAGTGTTTTCTGACTATCTCGACCCTTCCGGACGCGTTGGCGCACTCAAAATGACCATACGGATAATAGAAATAAAAATCACACTTTTATAATTAAAATAACATACCATGACGCGGCGGTCACACGCGTCTCAACAAAGTTCCCAAATTGCCGTATATAAATCTCACGACAACTTCATAATTCAATTTATATAAACATGTATGCACATAATCAAATACCAACTCGCATCTCGTTAGTATTTTTAACCCGGATTAATTTCCAATTAATACGCATTTAATTAATTAATCCCAAAAATAAATATAGCCAAAAGTACGGGGTATTACAAGATGCTCGACAAATATATTGTCGGTGAATAAAGCGTAACAACACGAGTATGGATATTCAAATCAAATGTGAATCTCAATAGCATTTTTATCAATATAATTTCTCAACAACACATTAAACAGAGTCACCAGGCCTCACCATACCGCAACATACTTTATCAAGTAGCCGGAACAGGAATCTTGGCGGGTTCCCAACATCATTGCCATATTAAAATCTCATGATAACATGCTCAACACAATAATAATACCACATGAATCAAAATTAGATTCCAATAATAATTTCCAGATTCCAATTGAATTTAACAATTCAAATATGAGTCAATAATCACAAGAAAACAAAGGAAATAACTCTCGTGAGATTAAGGAGTATATTGTGTAAAACCCCATACCTTAAAACCATCACATGAATCGACACATAAAAATCAGCCTCTAAATCAGATCGCACCATCATGTTCCTCTCGCAAATATAATCAAATCCCGTTCTAGCCCAAACTCGAGAAAATACCAAATAAGCCTTCTAATCTAAGGTTAAAATCTTGAATAAGTTTAGGACTATGGTTCGTAGATGAAAGGGAGTAATTTTGGAGAGGTCTCCTGGTTGAAAAGTTTGAGAAAAAATGATTTGAAAATCCAAGCCACGAATTTGTTGATATATAAAGGATTAAGAGTTTGATTAAGAAAAGAGTTCTAATCAGATACAAACACTCGAAAAATCATTACGAATGATCGGACCGTTAGATTGGCTTAAAATTTTAGTATCTTGTAGCGAACAGTGAGACAGGACTGCTATGAAAAATTCATCTTAATCAGACGATCGAATTTCTAAAAATATTATTTTTTCTAGAGAGTTTTATGTTTTGAGGACTCTTAGAGAGTTTTAGGTTTTGGGGACTCTTCTATATAATAAAAATTCAATTAAAACTCCATTTTAATTCTGATTCCAATTCCGTTTGAATATTTATTTTTCAAATAAAAAAACCAACATTTTAAATTATAAAATTTATAAAATCCAAAATTTCATTTTTCTCTGATTTCTAAAATTAATTTAAAACTTCCCGTTAAAAAAATCCGGATTGTTACATACTTCCCCCACTAACAAGAAATTTCACCCTCGAAATTCAACGAAGCTTAACACTAAAAAATAAGGCCACAACAACAATCTCAAAAAATAAATCTCGTCTCCAAAATTCAACTCTAAATACCTCACATCTAACCTCGATGCCTAACATGACTTATCACAAAAAATTTCTATCTCCAAAAATATGTCTAACCCGCATGCTAGACCCAAAACCCAAGACCCGAGGGTTGTTGTATACCTAAGATCTGATACCATTCTGTAACACCCCGCCCGGGAAGAGCGGAGCGCAACTTGCGATAAAACTAACCGAATCCACAAATAACAAGGTATAGAGTATCTAATATAAATCCCACAATATAGAATAAAAGAATCCAATAATATCAAGTTTCTCCATATTAAATACAATCAATAATCTCTCGAAATAAATAAGTATCTATCTCAAAATAAAATGCTCTATACAACAAAAATAAATACAAATCTTCCAAATCTATTCTTGAATATTCTTCCCAAAATATCCAAGCTAAAATCAATCTCCAATTAGTCCAAAGCGCCCAAAATCCGAGCTAACCTGCCACTAAAAGAAAATATGGGGAAGTACACAATACGACAGAAAAGATGCTCAACAAATATATTGGCTGTGAATAAAGCGTAACAACATGAGTACGAATATTCAAATCAAATGCGAATCTCAATAGCATTTTTATCAATATAATTTCTCAACAACACATTAATCAGAGTCACCAGGCCTCACCATACCGCGCGAAAATTTATCAAGTAGTCGGAACAAGAATCTTGGCGGATGCCCAATATCAGTGCCATATGAAAATTTCATGACAACATGCTCAACACAATAATAATACCACATGAATCAAAATTAGATTCCAATAATAATTTCCAGATTCCAATTGAATTTAGCAATTAAAATATGAGTCAATAATCACAAGAAAACAAAGGAAATAACTCTCGCGAGATTAATGAGCATATTGTGTAAAACCCCATACCTTAAAACCATCACATGAATCGACACATAAAAATCAGCCTCTAAATCAGATCGCACCATCACGTTCCTCTCGCAAATATAATCAAATCTCGTTCTAGCCCAAACTCCAGAAAATACCAAATAAGCCTTCTAATCTAAGGTTGAAATCTTGAATAAGTTTGGGGCTATAGTTTGTAGATGAAAGGCAGTAATTTTGGAGAGGTCTTCTAGTTGAAAAGTTTGAGAAAAAGTTATTTGAAAAGCCAAGCCACGAATTTGTTGATATATAAAGGATTAAGATTTTGATTAGGAAAAGAGTTCTAATTAGATACAAACACTCGAAAAATCATTACGGATGATCAAACTGTCAGAATGACTTGAAATTTTAGTATGTTGTAGCAAACGGTGAGACATGACTACTATGAAAAATTCAGCTCGATCGAACGATTGGATTTCTCAAAATATTATTTTTTCTAGAGAGATTTATGTTTTGAGGACTCTTAGAGAGTTTTATGTTTTGGGGACTCTTCTATATAATAAAAATTCAATTAAAACTCCATTTTAATTCTGATTCCAATTCTGTTTGAAAATTTATTTTTCAAATATAAAAACCAACATTTTAAATTATAAAATTTATAAAATCCAAAATTTCATTTTTCTCCGATTTCTAAAATTAATTTAAAACTTCCCGTTAAGAAAATCTGGGTTGTTACATACTTACCCACTAACAAGAAATTTCTCCCTCGAAATTCAACGAAGCCTAACACTCAAAAATAAGGCCACACCAACAATCTCCAAAAATAAATCTCGCCTCCAAAATTGAACTTTAAATACCTCACATCTAACCTCGATGCCTAACACGACTTATCAAAAAAAAATTCTATCTCCAAAAATATGTCTAACCTTCATGCTAGACCTAAAACCCAAGACTCAAGGGTTGTCGTATACCTAAGCTCTGATACCATTCTGTAACACCTCGTCCGGGGAGAGCGGAGCGCTACTTGCGATAAAACTAACCGAATCCACAAATAACAAGGTATAGGGCATCTAAAATAAATCCCACAATATAGAATAAAAGAATCCACTAATATCAAGTTTCTCCAAATTAAATACAATCAATAATCTCTCGAAATAAAGAACTATGTATCTCGAAATAAAATGCTCTATACAACAAAAATAAATGCAAATCTTCCAAATGTATTCTTGAATATTCTTCCCAAAATATCCAAGCTAAAATCAATCTCCAATTAGTCCAAAGCGCCCAAAATCCGCGCTAACCTGCCACTTAAAGAAAATATGGGGAAGTACACAATACGACAGGAAAGATGCTCAACAAATATATTGGAGGTGAATAAAGCGTAACAACACGAGTACGGATATTCAAATCAAATGCGAATCTCAATAGCATTTTTATCAATATAATTTCTCAACAACACATTAATCCGAGTCACCAGGCCTCACCATACCGTGCAAAACTTTATCAAGTAGTCGGAACATGAATTTTGGCGGGTGCCCAACATCAGTGCCATATTAAAATCTAATGACAACATGCTCAACACAATAATAATACCACATGAATCAAAATTAGATTCCAATAATAATTTCCAGATTCCAATTGAATTTAGCAATTAAAATATGTGTAAGAGGGTGGTTTAGATAAGATGGAGGCGTAACCCCTTTTGAGTATGGTGATGACAAGGTTAATCAGTAAACACCAGTGATTTAGCCACAAGACACAAAGAACAGTTTGGAACGTATGAAACCCAGCTTAAACTCACAAATCTCTCGTGTATAACTCACAATATAATAAAGAACTCATAAATAACTTAGCTAGAGGGAGAGAGAAGTAAGCATCCTAGATACACCTTAGTAGGCAGGTAAAAAAAACACACACACCGAAAAGGTCTTCTTCAAGGATTTCTGTCAAGTTATTAAAGCTCCCTAATAAATGACAAATGGTGGGTGGAAGAACTCTCTGGTTTTTCAATAACTCTTTCTCTAGTAATAATTTCTCAAAATCTTAGAAGAATATCTCCAAAAGAACTCTTTTTAGAACTTTTTGATCGATGCCCGTCCTTGGAGGTGGTTGAGGCCTTAAATAGCCCCCACACCACCCCCGAGGCAGCTAAGTCATTAATGCCTGTGAAAGACCTCCCTCATACCTTATGTCACCAGCATTAAATACCTGATGCACTAGTTGTCTTTACGTCATAAACATTAAATGCCAAGACATGCCTTTTGCCTAACCACTGTGTGTCAGGGGGCTGTTGCCACAGAGGTTGCTTACCAACCGTCTTACAGCCCCAAATACCACGGTGGTTTACTCAAGTGCAGACTTAACGTTGTCTAGCTGGCTAGTGACATCACCTACAGTAGATGGGACATAAAGTAGAGGGATGTTTGGTTCACAGCAAAGCTCCCGATGGAACTCGAAGCTACTTTGCTCTAGGTTCCACGGTGAAGATCTTTCGGTGTTTTACCAGGTGTATCTAAGATGGTCAGGACAAGCCCCAACGGTGCCCCACTTCTCAATCCTCCAAACCAAGTCCCTCTAAAGTTCCCACGGTGAGGTTGTTCGATAGAGCATGAAAGCTCTCCCAGGCCCTGCCAAGCCTGGTCTCTCGCGAGTACCGTTCGACCTCACACCCATTCATTATTCTCGTTACAACATTACAGTCGTTACAACTCGTAGTCAATATAAACAAAGCTATAATATGACAAAGTAACAATAAGCTAAAGTACGAGTTGCCACGCCAAGCTTCCACGCTGAGCTGCCTCGCTGAGCTACTTCGCTTGAGCTGCCTCACTGAGCTTATCCTCAGAACACTATTGCTAATTGGTGGATTATCCCTAATCCTAGGATTACCTTCAGGCCCCCTCTATATTTGCCCCTTCGTGGAGGGATTTGTTGTGGGAACAAGAAGTGCCTCCACGAAAACTTCTCAATCCGATGAACCTTCTCTGTCTGGCCTGCTACTTTTTCCTAATGCCGAGCCTCAACCGTTCTAGCTTGAATATCTGAAATTCTCCCGAAGGACCTGCTAATATTCTCCCAGTAATGTTTGAAAAAGCGAAAAATTCTCCCCGATGTAACTGAGTCATAACTAAACAACGTTTGAGCTTCTGACGAGGGGACATCGTGGCTTTTTTGAACCATTGGGACATCTTCTTCGTTGGGGGGTTTATTGGATATGTCTGAGAAAATCTTGGCGCCCAAAACTCAATCTTGCTTAGGAAGGTAACGATGGATGTTCCCTAGGTGTCACTTCATTAATGACGTAGCGTTGTCTTTTCCATTGTCAGAACACTTCCCGAAGTGCCACGTGTACATTTGAAATGATAGCAGGCGGCCTCGCACGTGCAATGGTGGGAAACTTAAACGACGAACTTAAAAATTCAAACGGCTAAATCCCCCAAACACTTAAAACCTTCCTTTCTCTTACTTTGCCATTACCTTCTTCAAATTTCCTTCGCTTTTAGAGAGAGAGAGAGAGAGAGTGCTTCCATTGTTGAGCATCTGAAACCTCCATTGCTGTTCAAGCTTGTGCCTTCCTTTTCTTGCTCTCATCTTCTACGCCACCTCCTGTGGTTGCTCTCCTCCATTGTCGTGATCAAGCTCCTCTTACTCAAGGCTTTTTTCGTTTGCTCTAACACTCTGCCATGGCGTCTCCAAGTTACCCCACCATCTCTTCAACCAGTGCGCCGCCTGCTACCGCTGTTGCTACCACTGTTGCTGCCACTACTGCTGCTTCCGCTTTGGACGCTGCCCGTCATGAACAGTTAAGGTTTTATCGTCGCTCTCCCATTTTTGGCAAGGATGATAGGTTTGCTGCTGCCTGCAAGACTGTCAAATTTGAATGCAAGTTTGAGACCTTATTACTGGGTGACGAGGATGAAGAACCCTCGAAGTGGGGCTTTCTTCCTCCAGAGGGGACTCTCAGTTTTTGTCTGGAGCGAGGGGACTTCCAATGGTCCCAAATTGATTTCGAGGCACCAGGGGGTTCTCCTGCCCATTTTGCTGCTTGGAACTCTCACATGGTGAGTTCCCATGGTGATATTATGAGTAAGATTGGCCTTCAACGGGCCAAATGGTTTGGTGAGTTTACTCTCTCAAAAAATAATGCTGCTCTCCCCATTCTTGTTTCCCGTTGGAACGTGATGACTCACACATTCATCGCTGCGTGGGGCGAGTTTACGATAACCCTAGAAGATGTCTGCGAGCTCCTGGGGCTCGAAGCAGCAGGCCATGAGCCTTATACCGATGAGCCTCTCGACGCCCAAGAGATTGCTGACCGTTTGGCGTTGGATCGAATATGCCGAAGTTGAATCGGTTCTTCAAACAAAGCTACCTTCACTCCGCTGATTAACTACTTCTTCAAGGGTTCTAGTGAAGGCAGTTCTTCAACTTCAACGGATGCCCCTGGTCAAGGTACTTCGTTAGAGCTCCCCGCTTACATCCTTGTGATTCTTTCCCATTTTCTTTTGACGGGAAAACCAAATGATCAGCCCCGAAGGGACCTTATCAACATATCCCTTCGTTTGGCCCGGGGTATCAAACTTCCTTTGGCTGAAATTGCCTTAGGGTCCCTCTACACCTGGCTTGACAGAACATTGTTCTACATGGAACGATCGCTTGGCCGTTATAACCTGGCCAATTTTGCCAACAGCGTCCTTCTAACCGGCTTCCTGTACGTGCGCTTTCCTGTTGTAGCGGCCAAGGCCAACCGACCTCCTTCTGGGGAAACCATTCTGCCCCCACGCTCTTATATTTATCACAAGAGTCAGAGCCGAAAAGAGCTGATCGCCTCAATTGACCGTTTTGAGGACTTTGTTATGAGGCCTTACGGAGAGGACGTCTTTTTTCATACTTGTGATTTCTTCCAGCACGAATCCAGGGTGGTTCAGGTGGGGGTAGAGATTGAAGATCCTCAGTTAGCCGTGGTGCTTCTCATTTCTCCGGGGTATCTGCCGTCCTACACCGAGTGGGGATATTCCAGCGAACATTATAACCCCAATCGGTGCAGTCGTCAATTTGGGTTTGATCAGGGGGCTCCTCGCCCAGTTTTCCAATCTTCAAACCCAAAGGTTAGCTTCAGCGAGGCATGTTCCTTATTTTCCTCTACTGCTGCGTGGGGGATAAGTGAATCAATGGCTGGGTGAGTCACCATTCCTTCCAACAAAAGGCAAGGGGATGTGACCGGTCTATTTGCCACGAAGTTCTGGCCGAAACAACTGGCTGACATTGCTGAGTTCATAGATGGCGAGCCCGTGTACCCTCCAGTTCTATCTTTTTCTGCGTTGGAGTTGGGACTTAAAGGAAACTCCGTTCTTGGGATTGAGTTCCCTCTAAGCAAAACCCCTAAAAGGCCTACCGAAGAGCTTCCTCTGTTATGCCCCATGATTCCTACTGCCATACCCAAAGCCAAAAGTGCTGGGGTATCCAGGAAGACTGCTCCTTCGACTGGAGCCACTGCTGATGAAGGGTCTTCGCAGCCATCAACCAAGAAGGCCAAGAGTGGGGTGGCTTCCACGAAAAAATCAAAGTCCAAATCCCAGACTCCTGTGGCAGCCCTTCCCATAGCCTCCGTTCCTCTTCCCATGGCTGCTGAAAAGGCCGAGAGGTTAAGGAGGGAGGTGCAGGCTGAGGTAGATCGGGTAAATGCAGAGTTTCAACGGCGCGCTGTCGTCGTTCCTCCTTCGGTTGCTTTCCCTACGATCGTCATCGATCCAACTGAGCCAGCTGCAAGGAGGAGGAAAAGTTCGAAGGTTCCTCAAGCTATTGGCAGTGATGTGATAAGGACAAGGAGGAAGACTTTAGGCACCAAGTCCCAGAGGAAGCAAGCTCCCACGGTGCAAGCTTCTCATTCTTCTTCCCGATCTGAGGTATGTACACTTATCTGGTTCTCTTTTCCTTTTTAGTTAAAGCAAGCTGCATTTGCTTATATATATTGTTCTTAATTACTTTGGTGCAGGGGTTTAAAGAAACTGGGCCTCGTCCTCCTAGTCCCCCAAGTCCCCCCATAAGCCGTTTCGTGGGTGGTCGCTGTGGTGCCCTCTCATCCGATACTACCCCACCCCGTTCGCCAATGACCGGGCTTACTTACTCCCGTCGTTCAATCTCACGACGGGCGAGGGAGGCAGCTGTGGAGGGTGAGGTTATAGAGCCCATGGATGTCTCTTCGCCACCAGAGACGACGCAATCTGAGACAACTACCTCAGTCCCCTCTGGCTCACTGGCTTCCCCTGAGGTTGCTCTGCCCATTGTTCTGGCTGCTGCAAGTGACCCTGAGGTAATGATTTCATACTTAATTTGTCTGATCTGGCATTCCTTCTCTTTCACCCCATTCTGCGTGCTGAATTTGGGATGTTGGTTGCCCTAGGTCGAAGTGTCCTCGCTGTTAGCAAACATTGTTCGTCCAACGGTGCTGGCGAGACCTCTGACCACAGTGCCCCTTTTCAATGTCCTGACTGAGGTAAGTAACACTTGGATATATTTCGCCCTTTTTTTGTACTTTTTCCTCTTTACTAACATTGGCTTTTATATTGCAGCTTTCCCCTGATCTTTCACCACCCTCTTCTTTGGGTAGTTTTTACGCACACAGGGCTAAGGTTGGGGCTTCTTCGCAGCCTGGTGGTTTTTCTGCGCCCCTTCGTGCTGGGGCCTCTTTCGGGAGTCCATCATCTATTCCCAATGAACCCCCTACGCTTGCTTTGGTACCTTATGTGGGCGAGGGAACTTTGCCGATAGTTGAGGTTTCTGCGGCCAGAGACCCCGTTGAGGCTGATGAGGTAACAAGTCCCCTCCCAACGGTTCCTGCCCCTTTAACCTCCGTGGTGACTCCCATTCCTGCCCCTGTTGTGACTCAGGTACTTTCTTAATTCTCTGCATAAACTCCACCGTATGTTAGGTTTTTTTTTTCATAACTCCATCTTATAACGATGACTTAACAACGAAAACGCTTGTTAAGATTTTTATATATAGTCTCCACCTTATAACGGTGACTTAACAACGAAAACGCTTGTTAAGATTTTTATATAATCTCCACCTTATAACGGTGACTTAACAACGAAAACGCTTGTTAAGATTTTTTATATAATCTCCACCTTATATCGGTGACTTAACAACGAAAACGCTTGTTAAGATTTTTATATAATCTCCACCTTATAACGGTGACTTAACAACGAAAACGTTTGTTAAGATTTTTTATATAATCTCCACCTTATAACGGTGACTTAACAACGAAAACGTTTGTTAAGATTTTTATATAATCTCCACCTTATATCGGTGACTTAACAACGAAAATGCTTGTTAAGATTTTTATATAATCTCCACCTTATAACGGTGACTTAACAACGAAAACGTTTGTTAAGATTTTTATATAATCTCCACCTTATAACGGTGACTTAACAACGAAAACGCTTGTTAAGATTTTTATATAATCTCACTGTTTCTTATATCTCTTCTCAGGTTGCTCGGGAGGATTCCTCACCAGCTCTTTCACTTATGGGCACACCTCGTCAGGAACCTACTATTTCGGAAGAATCTGATCATGCTGACCAAGGTTCCACGACTGGTGCCGAGGCAGAAAGTGAATCTGGGTGCGAATTGCCTCTTCCTGACTTAACTCCTCCTGCCTTTTGCCTAATGGTGCTTCACAATTCTCCCCAAATGCCTGCGAGCCATCGCTTGGTGATTGAGTAGTTGGTGAACCATCACCCCAAGACCTTCACCGTGGACTGCCTACGGTCCAACATTCCCGTGATGAGTCATCGACTGCAAGGCATGGCGATCGTTGTTGCTGAGATTGCCAGTACTCCCACTTCCAGTGTCACCCGAGCCCTCATTAATCAGTTTCTGGGTTTTCTGAAGGAATTGGGTCATGACGGTTTCCGTTTCGACTGGCTTATAACGTATTTGAAAACTTTGAAGAGTCAGCACCTGATCGGCCAGAGGGAACTACTGAGAAAGCACCAGGAGGACCAACGGGCTGAGGAGGTTAAGTTAGCTGAGCTGGCACCTCTTTTGGAATCGGCGGATGAAGAAGTAAAGAATGCCGAAGAGGCTCTGCGTTTGGCCAAGCTAAAACGGGAGAGACTTCTTATTGAACGCGCACAGGTGCAAACCATGCTAGAGGTTGCTGTCAACGCTCAAAGCTCCTTTGCGTCAGCTTCTTCGGGCCTTCCTGGGGATTTTTTCTCTTCCCCGGACCTATGGTTCCTCTTAGGGTAGTAAACTCCTGTATATATTTTCTTTCTTCGTCCATTCATGTAATTCTTGGGCAATAGTTCCCAATTTTTTGTAATGCTCTCTTGTTTAATGAATGAAAGAATGTATATTTTCCAGTTTATCTCTGAGTTATGACTGCTTTCATATCAATGTCTATACTTCATGTCATCAATAAAACTTGTATATTCATAATCAAAGACTAGATACATCGATGGTACAAACTTAATTGTTTACACATGATAGACTTTCAGCCATTTATTGTTAATTTTGAATGGCTTATCTTCCTCCAACTTAGAAATTAAGCAATAACCTGAATCATGAGCTTCCTTCACGACGAAAGGTCCCTCCCAATTGGCTGCGAACTTTGGCAGAGGAAGTCCCCTAATGTGTTTCATCGCTGCTTTCAAAACGAGATCTCCCTCCACGAACCTCCTAGGTCTTACCAGGTTGTCATATTCCCTAGAGAGCTTCTTTGTATACATTTGAAAATGTTGCATCGCGTTGTCTCTATGTTCATCCAATGCCTCCAACTGCACATGCCTGTTCTGAGGAAGCATGCTACTTCGCAAGGCGTATCGAGCAGAGGGAACTTCTAACTCCACTGGAAGGATTGCCTCAGCCCCGTAGACAAGGGAGAACGGAGTGTACCCTGTGGGATTCCTCTTCGTCGTTCGATAGGCCCACAACACTACTGGTATCTTGTCATCCCACGATCCTGGAAAGTCCTCCATCGTTTTAGCCAAGATATTAACCAGAGTTTTGTTAGTTGCTTCGGCCTGACCGTTCCCCTTCGGGTATGCCACCGTTGAAGTGTGATGAACAATGGAGTACTTGTCTGTGAGCATCGTTACTTCTGAGTTGACGAAGGGAGTCCCATTATCTGAGAGAATAACCTTTGGGATCCCAAAATGGCAAATGATATACTCTCTGATGAAGTTACTCACTACCCCAGCCGTTGCCCTTCTGAGTGGTATTGCTTCAGCCCATTTTGTAAAGCACTCCGTTGCTACCAGTATCCATATCTTGCCCCTAGACGAAGGATGTATCGCCCCCACGAGGTCGAACGCCCAAGTGTGGAAAGGATAAGGCGTTGCCAGAGAGTGTAATTCCACCGATGGGGCATGGATCATATTTCCATGAAGTTGGCAAGCTTTGCATTTTCGAACAAATTCGGCAGAGTCTTTCTCCATCGTTGGCCAATAATACCCCAACGTCATCAGCTGATCATATAACTTGTCCCCTCCTATGTGAGCTGGGTCATGGGATTGTTTGAGGATCTCAGTTGCTTCTTCCTTTGTGATGCAACGTAATGGCCTATTGAAGTACCCCCTTCGATAAAGCTGCCCCTCCTGGATATAGAACCTCGGGGCCCTTCGCTTCAGTCCCATCGCATCCATTTTCTCCGTTAGGACAATTCCATCTTGAATAAAGCCGATATAGGGCTGCCTCCTGTCCGTTTGGGCTTCGATGAAATGGCACTCAGCTACTTCGAAAAATAGTTGACACTTATCACAATTCCGTTGTAGTTCTACCGCATCCTATTTCATTCTAGGCCAAAAATATCCCCCTCTTTGAATTCTCCTATAAAGAGGTATCTCAGTTGTTTCGCAGTGCTCCTCATGTGTTTTCTTCAACCTCCGCTCTGCTTCCTCTGGCCCAATGCATCTCGATAACCATCCCCCTGCATTTCTGAAGTAAAGATTTCCCTGGTTTGTAAAGTATTGGGCTAACTCTCTTAGTCCCATAGCTCCTTCGCCAGACTCCAGCTGCTTCCTGATCTCTCCTCTCCAATTCGCGTCTCCCTCCATCGGTAGTATTGACTGCACCACCGAAGGAGCTGTTCTTCATTGGATCGTAACGATAGTCGTATCGCTCCTCATGAACATCTTTTGAGCAATAGTGGCATAAGCGTCTGGATGACGGTTCATCGTTCTGGAATGTCTTCTGATTTTGGTCCCATGGAACTGGCTGAGGAGCCTTTGAATGATCGTTCTGTACAGTGCCAAACTCATGTGCTTCAATGCATATTCTCCGTTAACTTGCTGAATTACTAAGTTCGAGTCACCCTTGATGCAGAGTGAACGAATTCCCCTTCAAAGAGCCTCCAGCAACCCTAGTACCAACGCTTCGTATTCTGCTTCGTTATTGGAGCAAGGGAAATCTAGTTTGTAGGAAAGGCAAATCTCCTCCGTTCCTTTTGAAAGGATGACCCCTGCCCCTCCTTTTTTCTCTGCCGAAGACCCATCAAACTGCATCGTCCATTCCTCATCGGTTGCATCCAGATAGTTGGCTTGTAAGTCGTCTCCCGGAATGTCTTCTTTAGGTGGTTCAAACGTTCCTGATGGAAAGATTGCCAACAGATCAGCATACGCCTGGCTCTTGATAGCACGAGGAACCACACACATTAAATCATATTCGAAGAGAATAAGGAACCACCTAGCTGCCCTGCCAATCAAGATAGTTCTAGCCAACAAATACTTAATAGGATCACATCTAGTTATAATATGAATTGTAAAAGACAGCATATAATGTCTAAGTTTTTGTGCTACAAAGACTAAGGACAAACAATGCCTTTCTAGGCTGCTATATCTAATCTCTGGCCCATGTATGATCCTGCTGAGGTAATACACTGGCCGTTCTTGCCCGTCAATCTCTTGTGCCAGCAAAGCTCCAATGGACCTTGTAGTGGAGGTGAGGTACAGCTGCAACGGTACTCCTGCCTGTGGAGGAACCATGATTTGTGGTGAAACGAGCAGCTTCTTCAACTCATCGAGAGACTCCTGGTGATCCTTTTCCCACCTGAACTTTGTGTTCTTTCGCAGCAGCTGCATCAACGGGTGTGTTACCTCGGCCAATCCCGGTACAAATCTTCTGAGGTAGGAGACTTTACCTAGGAATCTTTTTAGCTCCTTCGCCGTTCTTGGGCACGGCATCTCTAAGATCGCGCGTTGTTTATCCTGGTCCATCTGCACCCCTTGTCGATCAACCACAAAGCCTAGAAACTTCCCGCTTGTTACTCCAAAGACGCACTTCAATGGGTTCATCCTTAATTTATACTTCCTACATCGAGTAAACACCTTCTTTAAGTCGTTTAGGTGGGACTCCTCCTTCTTCGATTTGATGACCAAATCATCCACATAGAATTCTACAAATTTGTGGAATAAATCGTGAAAAATGGCCATCATTGTTCTTTGATAAGTAGCTCCCGTGTTCTTAAGTCCAAACGGCATTACTTTGTACATGAAATTGCCCAACGGGGTTCTGAATGCCGTTTTCTCTGCGTCCGCGGGGTCCATCTTGATCTGGTTGTACCCTACGTACCCATCCATGAAGCTATACATCTCATGCCCAGCCGTGGCATCTATCAAGCTATCAATGGAGGGTAGAGGGAACTCATCTTTGGGGCAAGCCCTGTTCAAATCTCTAAAATCCACACAGATCCTTATTTGACTCTTGTCCTTCTTCCCTACTGGCACAATGCTAGATAGCCAAAGGGGATGCTGTATTGGTTTGATGAATCCTGCTGCCAACAAATGCTGAACCTCTTCCTTAATCTTCAAGTCCAACTCAGGTTTATAAGTCCTTATTGCCTGCTTCACCGGGATGGCTGAAGGCATCACGTTTAGCTTGTGGCAGCTCACTTCCTCATCTAGCCCTTCCATTTCGGTATACTTCCATGCAAAGACATCTATGAACTCCCGGATTAGACCAACCAAGGCTTCTCGTTTCTCCTTACCGAGATCCTTCGCGATGAAGATGGGCCTTGGGTCTTCCCCTTCTCCTGCCAGGTTCAACTGCTCCAACTCTTGTGCCTGGGGCTTTGGTTGATTTGCCATGTAGTCTGGTTCTTCGGCGACCTCCTCCACGAACTCCTGTATGTTGGAGTTGTCTATCACCATACACTGTCCCTGTTGATCCACCAAGAAACACTCATATAACGGGTCAACCCCATCCTCGGTCTCTTCGACCGCCCGCTCACATCGTTATAAACGGTATTCCACCTTCTTGCATTGCCTATTGGTAGCTATTGCCACGGCCTTCCTCTTCCTCTCTCTCGAAGCCTCAGCGATTCTTCCCACTGAAAAGCGACTCAGCACGCTTTGCCGTTGGACCTCATGCTCCACAGGATCCACTCTAAGCCTTACTTTGTTTTTGAGCTGCTTCGTGGTACTTTGGGGTCGAGGGATCACCTGATGGGTTTCTTCTGCCCTCACCCCTTCGTTACTCGCGGCTTCTTTACTTTGCTCGTTCAGAGGCCCCATTCTATCTCTGATCGAGGGAACCCATGCCCCCTCCATTCTTCTTGTTAGGACTCGAGCATCCTCCTCCAACTCCGTATAAAAGGCCGCATCTACAAAGTGAGCTTCCTCGATAGCAAAAGGCCTTTTTGTAGCCCTAATGGTCACTTCTGTTCCTTTGACATTCGCCTTGGCGCATTGATGATATGTTGAAGGAACTAAACCTTGATTGTGCATCCACACTCTTCCTATTAGTAAATGATAGGAAGTTGCACTTTCTATTACATGGAACTTGATGTGGGAACTCAGATTTCCCATTACAATTCCCACATTCACATACCCAATGGATTTGGAAGATTGGTTATCATACCCTGAGATTACCAGAGGCATGGGGACTAACCTTTCTTCTGGGATATTAACTGCGTGGAAGGAGTTGATCAGCATAATGTTGATGGAAGAACCCCCATCCATAAGCGTTCTTGCAAAACTAACCCCGTTGATACTGGCCGTCACATACAAGGGCCTGTTATGAGGGAACCTTACAGCTCTATCTGCATCGCTGAAGGTCACCTATGATAGGAACTTTTTCACCAGCCTCGCCATGGGTCCCCTCCATTTCAACGAGGGAATCGCGTCCTTCTTCGCGATGTCTAGGATCGCCCGAGTTATTTCCAGTCTGCTCTCCTTTGGTATCCCCACTTGATCGAAGAACCAAGAGAACTTTGGGGATTTTGAAACTGCACTGTATTCAACGACTGCCTCCATTTCCTCGCCCTCAACGCTGTATACGTCTTCCACATTTTTAGCGCTTGCTTCATCGTAGGCTAAAACTACGTTAGCCATTCCTGTGGTGCAATGTTCCAGAGTTTCTTCGAATTCTCTTTGCTTCATTGTTGACCTTCCTCCCTCTCTTTCCGCCTCATCATCGTAGGCCATCACCAAGTTGGCCCCATGCGCTGGAAGTGGGTTGTTGTTAACGTTCTGTGGGGGGATCTGCAGCGTCCCTGCCTTCATGTACTTGTCAATGATTCTTCTCAGTGTGAAGCAGCTCTCTGTTGGGTGCTGGATCTTTTGATGAACCTGACAATACCTAGGATCCGCCTTCGTTGCGTCATCGGGTTCTTCCGCCGGAACGCCTTTTGGTAGGTAGACCGTTCCACCTTGGACCATGGTGTTATAACAGCTCACCGCCTCTTCTATCATGCACGGTAACGGTGGTGGGTCTTCTCTATCCCTTCCGAACTTCCTTTTGTTGTCCTTCTTCGCCACCTTACCCCCATCTGTTCCTTCGGTGTATCCCACTCGTGGGGGTTGAGGCCTTCCTCCCCCAGGTTGTATCGGCTGCCTGAATATCATAGGCACCGCCACCGGGTTTGGTCGTATGACCAATGAGATGTTCCTTGCAGATTTTAAGAACGCCGAAAAAGTTCCCTCGCGCGTCTCATTGATAAGATGGCAAATGTACTCCGGGAGTAGTCCTTCGGCACAGATTTGTAATAGTTTAGACTCCTTGGCCTCCTCTCTCACATCCAGAGACCTTTCCCTGAACCTCCGAATGTATGCCACCACGTCTTCTCCTGGTCGTTGCTTCTCTCTCCCTAGTTGGGTCAGAGTGAATTCATCCTCTGCTAGAAAGAACTTTTGGACAAACAGCACATGCATCTCTTCCCACGTGGAAACACTCTTAGGGGCCAAATGAGAATACCACGTGTATGCTTTATCGGTTAGGGATTTGGAAAACTCCCTCAACCTGAGCTTCTTGTTGTTGCAATGCGCCCCCAAGTGCTCAATAAAACATTTAATGTGCTCTTTCGGATTCCCACCCTTCCCTGTGTATTTTTCAAAGATGGGGGGAATATAATCCTTCGGGTAAGGCTCATCGTTGTATTCCTGAGGATAAGGTGTCCTAAAGTCGTCATAGACTGAAGCTACCTCGCCTATAGACTGCGAGGAAGCCTACATGAACTTCAACATCTCCTTTTGCATTTCTCTCCTCATTTCCTCCATGGGCGATGGGGCAACGACCAATGGGGGTGTTGGCTGAATGACCGTTACAGTTGGAGCCATCGTTACAGCTGGCGCCGTTGATACTCCGGAGATTCCCACCGCCGGATTCACGACGAAGGGTATGCTTACCGGGGCTGCTCCCGTTGTACCTGCGCCTGGTGGAACCATTGGAGCTGCCCCTGGTGTTACGAAGGAATTGGCTTCGAGTCCTCCCAGCACCGTTGAAGTTGCAGGAGTTTGCAAAAACTCATAGAACTTGCTCATGAGGAGGGTCATCTGGGCAGGTTCCAGCCCAGCGCTCGTGGAAGCCTGCGTCACTCCTTGAGCGTCTGTTGTTGTCTGAACAGGAGGCACTTCTATTCGAGGAGCTCCGCTCCTTAAAGCCTCCAATTCTACCGCTGCTTGCTCTTCACTGTGTTGGATATCATCAAAGTTGAGCCTTCGATTAACGTTATCTTGCGCCATACTCCTTCCTTAGAAGAATGCCTCCCCAGCGGAGTCGCCAAATGTAAGAGGGTGGTTTAGATAAGATGGAGGCGTAACCCCTTTTGAGTATGGTGATGACAAGGTTAATCAGTAAACACTAGTGATTTAGCCACAAGACACAAAGAACAGTTTGGAACGTATGAAACCCAGCTTAAACTCACAAATCTCTCGTGTATAACTCACAATATAATAAAGAACTCAGAAATAACTTAGCTAGAGGGAGAGAGAAGTAAGCATCCTAGATACACCTTAGTAGGCAGGTAAAAAACACACACACACCGAAAAGGTCTTCTTCAAGGATTTCTGTCAAGTTATTAAAGCTCCCTAATAAATGATAAATGGTGGGTGGAAGAACTCTCTGGTTTTTCAATAGCTCTTTCTCTAGTAATAATTTCTCAAAATCTTAGAAGAATATCTCCAAAAGAACTCTTTTTAGAACTTTTTGATCGATGCCCTTCCTTGGAGGTGGTTGGGGCCTTAAATAGCCCCCACACCACCCCCGAGGCAGCTAAGTCATTAATGCCTGTGAAAGACCTCCCTCATACCTTATGTCACCAGCATTAAATACCTGATGCACTAGTTGTCTTTATGTCATAAACATTAAATGCCAAGACATGCCTTTTGCCTAACCACTGTGTGTCAGGGGGCTGTTGCCACAGAGGTTGCTTACCAACCGTCTGACAGCCCCAAATACCACGGTGGTTTACTCAAGTACAGACTTGACGTTGTCTAGCTGGCTAGTGACATCACCTACAGTAGATGGGACATAAAGTAGAGGGATGTTTGGTTCACAGCAAAGCTCCCGATGGAACTCGAAGCTACTTTGCTCTAGGTTCCACGATGAATATTTTTTGGTGTTTTACCAGGTGTATCTAAGATGGTCAGGACAAGCCCCAACGGTGCCCCACTTCTCAATCCTCCAAACCAAGTCCCTCTAAAGTTCCCACGGTGAGGTTGTTCGATAGAGCATGAAAGCTCTCCCAGGCCCTGCCAAGCCTGGTCTCTCGCGAGTACCGTTCGACCTCACACCCATTCATTATTCTCGTTACAACATTACAGTCGTTACAACTCGTAGTCAATATAAACAAAGCTATAATATGACAAAGTAACAATAAGCTAAAGTACGAGTTGCCACGCCAAGCTTCCACGCTGAGCTGCCTCGCTGAGCTACTTCGCTTGAGCTGCCTCGCTGAGCTTATCCTCAGAACACTATTGCTAATTGGTGGATTATCCCTAATCCCAGGATTACCTTCAGGCCCCCTCTACAATATGAGTCAATAATCTCAAGAAAACAAAGGAAATAACTCTCGCGAGATTAAGGAGCATATTGTGTAAAACCCCATACCTTAAAACCATCACATGAATCGACACATAAAAATCAGCCTCTAAATCAGATCGCACCATCACGTGTGTCTCACAAAAATAATCAAATCTCGTTCTAGCCCAAACTCGAGAAAATACCAAATAAGCCTTCTAATCTAAGGTTGAAATCTCGAATAAGTTTAGGGCTATAGTTTTTAGATGAAAGGGAGTAATTTTGGAGAGGTCTTCTGGTTGAAAAGTTTGAGAAAAAGTGATTTGAAAAGCCAAGCCACGAATTTGTTGATATATAAAGGATTAAGATTTTGATTAGGAAAAGAGTTCTAATTAGATACAAACACTCAAAAAATCATTACGGATGATTGGATCGTTAGAATGGCTTAAAATTTTAGTATGATGTAGCAGACGGTGAGACAGGACTGCTATGAAAAATTTAGCTGGATCGGACGGTCGAATTTTTAAAAATATTATTTTTTCTAGAGAGTTTTATGTTTTGATGACTCTTAGAGGGTTTTATGTTTTGGGGACTCTTCTATATAATAAAAATTCAATTAAAACTCCATTTTAATTTTAATTTTAATTCAGCTTCCAATTCCGTTTGAAAATTTATTTTTCAAATATAAAAACCAACATTTTAAATTATAAAATTTATAAAGTCCAAAATTTCACTTTTCTCCGATTTCTAAAATTAATTTAAAACTTCTCGTTAAAAAAATACGGGTTGTTACAGAAAATCAAAATACTAAACACTCAAACATCATACAACTAGCAAAAACATATAATATTAAGTACAAAAGCTAGTTTATGTAAACAAGCAAACATTGGATTTAGCATGAGAATTATCACGTGCAAGCATTCGAGAATCAAAAAGTCTAACGTATAAAGCCTCTAAATTCGATTTTTTAACCCACGTAGGTGTGACATGATGCTCTTGGGTTTGGGAAACTCGATGAATCTAAACTTAGATTTCCTAGGACCATTTCTAAGATTAAAGCAAAACACCTAAGCTGACATTTCCTACCACAATTTGTGTATGTGTAGACACAAGTAATGTTACCCTTGGATTGACTTTTTCAACATTTTTAACAATGGTTAACTCTCTCAAATGAATGGTCTTAGATTTAGTAATGGATGTATTTGGATCATCGTAGCAAATCCCACAATTTTCATCTTTGATTCTGACGGTGCCTAACATCTTATAGAATTTTTTTGACTTAAACTACGAATTAAATTTGACATTACTCGATTCTATGAATCTCTCTTCTAACTCCACAATCCTATTCTTGAGCAAATGATGATACTCATTAAAAATAAGGGGGTCCTTTTTTAAAATCTCCATTTATCCCCAAAGGTTATCTTGATCTGCCTCAACAAATGCGAGTTTCTCCCTAAGAGTACTCTCACGTTCCCTAAGATTCTATATCAATATACTGTCATCATTCCATATGGCACGTTGTTTTAACCTAGCTTCCAACTTCAAGTTAGACTTTTTCAATTTCATAGTTTCTGCATACAACTCACGAGAGGCAACATGAAGTTCACTCTCCTCCTCCTCCTCCTCCTCCTCCTCCTCCTCCTCCTCCTCCTCCTCATCATCATTATCATCATCATCATCATCATCATCATCATCATCATCATCATCATCTTCTTCTTCTTCTTCTTCTTCTTCTTCTTCTTCTTCTTCTTCTTCTTCTTCTTCTTCTTCTTCTTCTTCTTCTTCTTCTTCTTCTTCTTCTTCTTCTTCTTCTTCTTCTTCTTCTTCTTCTTCTTCTTCTTCTTCTTCACTATCACTCACTTGGGAGTCGCAAATAATGGCCTTAGAATTGTTATGCTCAGAATTATCTTCATCAGAAGATTTTTCATCAAGGCTCACATGACTATCCATGAACGTAGTGTAGTTACGCTCAATAGAGGAATCAGGTTCCTCTTTCCGTTCGCCATCACTAAGGGTGGTCAATTTCTTTCCTCCTTCCTTATTTTAGTGGGACACTCAGATGCCTTAGGTCCATAACCCTCAAATCCAAAACATCTGCTCTACTCATCCATCTTAAAAATATCATTATGATTTTTAGGGAATTTTATAGCCTTGTTATACTTGATTTTCTCAAACTTCTTTTCATCTTTCGATTAATTTTCAAAATTGAGAAATTTTTTAAACTTCTTTGCAAACACTGTCATATCTTTAGAATCGATGTCAGACTCATCATTCAAAATATGTGTTTCCTCATTTTGGGATTGTAAAGAAATGCCCTTATCTTTCTTCATCTATTTGGTGGAAAACATGTCGAGCTCATTAGTTTTAAGATCACCTACAAGCTCTTCGAGTTTCTTAGAGTCCAAAGTACCCAAGGAATTCAAAACTTTCACTTTTAAATTAAATCTTATAGGTAAGGACCTTAAGATTTTCTTGACTCCTTGGGTTTCGAGTATTCTCTCTCCTAAGTTAAACGATGAGTTCATAATATCTGACAATCTAGTATAAAAATCATAAAAGGATTCACTTTCCTAATGGTTTCAAACTGAGTGGTGAGATTTGGAGTTTGAAATCCTTGACAACACTAGTACCCTCGTGAGTGAGTTGGAGTATGGCCTAAGCCTCTTTAGATGTTTCACATGTCATAATATGATGGAATTATTCCGATGTGATAACACAAAGCAAACAATTCAAATCACGCGAGTTATAATTACAAAACTTATTCTCGTCCTAACTCCAGATTTTTACGGGTTTGGGAATTCTAGAATCATCTACTAAGGATGTGGGTGGGTAACATCCCTTAATAAAAACTAACCTTACCTGCTCATCTATTACCTTAAGTGCTAATTTCATGTGCGATCTCCAATATGCATAGTTAGACCCATCAAACAAAGCTGGTATAGAAAATGAGTTACCCTCCATATAAAAATCGCTAGGATTCATGCCTAAACAAAAATCTAACACAATAAATTGGTGTTATCGCTCTGATATCGCTTGTAAGTCCTCTATCTTATGTTGTAGGGCTCTAATATATATGGAAAAGGTGCAAAAACAAACAAACCACTATTTTTAAATTTTCTCAATTTTAAGTTCAATTAAACAAATTACCCAAATTAAACTTAGCACCGATTAAAAAGTTCTTATGTGAAAACAATTTGACAGATTATATCTTTATCCTAAAGCATACATCTAGGTGATAACAGATAAAATAAGATCAAACACACAAAACACCGATGTATGAGGAAAACCGACAATGGGAAAAAATCTCGGACATCCCAACCTATGAAATTCACTACGATGATGAATTACACAAGATAATTAGTAGACTTACAACACAGGCTCGATGACATCGCAAGTCTTGACACTCTTCAGTCTTCAACCTATCCTCCATAGTGCATGTAAGAGTTCACTTATGTAGTGCCCCAATGTGTGAGTCCACACATGCCTTGATATCCACCTAATAGGCTAAAGAACCTTCACACACGGAGTCCACCTTATATAAACAAACCAGGCATGAAATCGGCCACACGAAATAGATACTCAATGAGATGAAGAGTAAACCAAGATGAACCATAAAAGTTGATCTCAAAGCATATAATAGATGGACATTTAGATCATTAAATAGTTGGGTGTAAACTAAGGTTTTAATTGGAAAACATGATCATGGAAGATCAAAACCCTTTGATAGATTTTTTGAAAGAGTTTTATTACTCTAAGATTATGAAAAAGTATCTATGAAAACTGGTGCTCCAAAGTCCAATTTATAAGAGATTTTCCAAAAACGAGATAAAAAATGTGCCAACTCATTTGAACGAAATTGGATCTCATTCGAACAGAGCATCGATTCTTGTTCAAACCAGCTTCTAATGACACATCCAACGAGAAACCAACACAAGCCAAAACAATCTCCTTTAAAGTTTATCGGAACCTGTTCTAACGAGATCAAATGACATATTAGATGTCATTAGAACAATTTTAAAAGTTTTTTAAAAATATTTTAAAATAAATTCAAAAATATTTTAGAAAATAAACACCCAAATAAAATATCCAAGGATAAAAAAAATACTCATTCATACCTAAAAGATGTTTAGAATATGAAGACGAAAATGAGGCACGAAACACAACACGCTGAATGTGGACATGGCATCTTTGTCGCTACATTTTCAAATCAAACGCGTCATAGGCTTGAAAGGTCAAACATACTAAAATCCTAATCTATTACTCAAAGATATTTTTCAAATACAAAATAAGCCAAAATACTTATAAAATGACAATATCGAAAATTTGTCCTCACATGCTAGTATAACTATAATTTCACCATTCAATTGTGAGATTAAATGTTCACTTAATGCTGATTATTCAAGTAAAAATTTATAGATTCTAGATTAAGAAGTTTGGTATCACCATCAATGTCAAAATCAAAATAATGTTATGTTGAATTGGATATATGATGAAGATATATATATACAACTAGGCTATCCAACATACTTTATCAAACATATCAATAGAATATATAATTTTGTAAAGATATTTAAAAATTGAATTTTTTCACTAAACTTGATATAGATAATCTACATAGTAAGGAGATCATCTACGAAAAAAATCATCAAAAAATTAAATTAAACCATCAAGTGGATGAAATTAAAATGGGGTATATATGTGCATTTTTAACCATTCAATATTTTGATCCGCATCTCAACAACTCGAGGGATGATTATTTAAGCTTTTTTTTGTAAATGACCTCATCACAGTGGAAATCATCTATTCCAAGTTTAGTTAGAAATTTTAATTTTTTAGTAATTGTTTAAGTTAACGAGTTATGTTTACTAAGGTATGTTATAGATCATGAGTGCGCATATATATATATATATATATATATATATATATATATATATATATATATATATATATATATATATAGGCAGGCTCCTGTGCACACTAAGTTTGCGCAGTGCTGGCGCACACCAATTTTTTAAAGCATTAAAAAAAATATTTTTGATTTGATTTTTTATGTGATATTTAAACATTTCAATGGACCCATGTAAAAAAATATCAGCTCAAAAAAACCTTTTTTGTTATTTTTAAAAAACCGGCCAAACTTTCGCAGCTTTTAAAATACTTAAAAGCAGCGAAAGTTTGACCATTTTTTAAAAATAGCAAAAAAAGTTTTTTTAGTTGGTTTTTTTACATGGATCCGTTGAAATGTTTAAATATCACACAAAAAAAAATCAACTCAATTTTTTTTTTTACTATTTTAAAAAAATGATGTGCAAACTTACTGTGCACATGAGCCTCTCTCTCTCTCTCTCTATATATATATATATATATATATATATATATATATATATATATATGTATGTATGTATATATATATATGTGTGTGTGTGTGTGTTATAATCTGGAGATGTCAAACATGTGCGGATACCCGTAATACACTATAAAGTTGGAAGCATGACAATACCATGATAGAACATGTGGTGCCCAGAATATGAAGTTTGAAGCATGACAATGGAATGTTAGAAGCATGAAGTGTTAATCATCTGAAGTTGGAAGCACGATAATGGTATACTTGAAGAATGAGGTTTCAAACATACAAAGTAGAAGCAAAACAAGTCAAAGCTAGAAGCATGACACATCAAAGCTACACGCACAACAAAGCAAAGCTAGTTGTTGACTCACCATGCTAACACACTAACCCATTCTTACCAATAATTACTCCCTTCTATTTGTACTTTGAAACATACAAGTGATATAAATACAATCCAATCCCATTGATTTTGATCTATTTTGTGTTCGAGTTCCATTTTATTCAACACGTTTTTGCTACTTTCAAGTTAGTTGATCTTCTAAGCCTCTCCTAAAATTATATACGAGCTTCATTTATATTACAGTCCGTAATATTTATTTTATTTGACAAATTTGTTAGATCTAATTTAGTTATCATTCTATAATTTTACCCTATCATCATGCCTAATAAAACTAGATATGTGATATTATTTAACGAGAAACATATATGAATATGAGCATGATATATCTTTTCCTATGAACATTCTTTATATTCTCCCTTATTATAGAACACTTTTCTATTTCTAATTAAAGCCTTTTTTTAGCTCAAATAGTTTATTGCTACGCTAATCTTACAAAGTTTAATTTTGCTGCGTTGGACGTATCTAGAAACAATTATGTTCCATTAATTAAAAATGCTTAAATTCATCTTAATGCCACGAATTCCGTAGATACTGTTAAAAAAAAGATAACGCACCATGATAAATCCATGATCTTTCTATGCCACTATATAACAACCCTCGGTTTTAGGAGACTCATTTTATATTAATTTACCGCATGAACTAATTATATAAAATGTTGGGAACTGGATTAAATATTAATTGAATGAGTTGAAAGTTAATATTTACAAGAATGATGCATATTTACTGTATGTGGAAGTAAATATCATCATGTTGTATGTTTTATAGTGTCATGTGTTTTAAATGACATTATGGTTTAAATGAAACCGGAACTTGAGAGAATTCATAAAATTTTCGGATGCCAGTTTAGAGGGTGTAGTTAGTCCCGGAAGGCATGAGACAGTCAAAACAAGTGCCATATTGTATTTTTAGGTTCCGGGCACTTTTGAATGGTTTTAACTTAAATGCATATTTGGGAGTCATTTTAATGTGGTATTAACCATTTAAGTTGGGGACTTTAGACTTAAACCACGATTTTAAGTCTTGCCCCTTATTTCATTTCTCATTTATGTGTGTTACCAAACTTAGAGAGAGAGAGAGAGAGAAAAGAAGAGAAAATAGGAGAAATGAGAGAAATTGGAGATTGAAGCTTGGATATGCATCTACGACAAAGAAATATGAGATTTCAACTTTAAGGCAAGTTTTCTACTTGCTAATATATGATTTAAGATGAGTAAATTGTGTGATAGTTGTGTATTTGCATTTATGGACCAAAAATGGATTTTGTGGTGATCTAGCCCTAATCATGGTTTATGTTGATGAAATTATGGATATTAGTGGTTAATAATCATGTAGAAGGATTTGGGGTAGATTACTGTTGATGAATGTGTGTAAAAATGGAAGATAAATTGGTTTTGGGAAAAAAACAAGGGTTTATAACCCGTAAGCCATTCTTGGCAAAATGCAGGGGCGAATCGATTCGGCCCCTGGGCGAATCGATTCGCATAGGGTCAGTTTCCATGTCTGCTTGGACCAAATCGATTAGGGTCCAAGCCGAATCGATTCAGAAGTTTATATAATCCCAGGTCTTCAAGTCCGAACCGATTCTCTTTTTGGGCGAATCGATTCGCTAGGGAGAATCGATTCGACCCTTGGGCGAATCGATTCGTTTTTCTGTTATTTTTGAGTTAGTTTTATAACTCAAGTCTAATCCATTTTCTTTAGGCTTAGGACCTAGGAACCTTCTTGAATGAAGTAAAATTAGAGTTCTAGAGTCCTAGATGAGTTGGGCAACCATCCTAGATTAGAAATGCGTTATGTGGGGACTTTTTCGGGGATATGCCAATTGATGTTAGGTAATTCTTTTCTTCTAGTAATTATTATGAAACTAGGAGTTCTAGTATTATGTTTGGGAGACATTAGAATCTCAATTGAGCTATGCTAGTCTTGATGGTTCATAGTATAACACCCCAAAGGATTGTTGGGAGAATAAATTGAGAGTTTATTCACTTCTTTGAGGTTGTAATGACGATATAAAATTTCGTATGGCTCCGGATGAAATATATGATGTAATTACAAAGTAAACGATTATGGTTTCGAATAAAATGAAAGATACATGTGTAAAAGGGTAAATGAAAATGAAATGGAAATGGTAATGATTATGGTAAATGCTAATTTACTTCATAATGAATTTGGTAAATGATAGTTTACTTAAACACACCTCTCTAAATTCCATCATAAGGGAAGTTTGCGCGTGAGCTGAAGCCCCCTAGCTAGTGAATGCAGGGTGGATATAATCCTAGGCCATATGAGCGATATGTTATGTTTTCTGCGCTGGTGAGGAGATTCCGGGTGTGTTCTTGACTCTCCCGCAGTCATATGGCCGCTTCCTGACGTTGCGATAGGTGCCCAGGTTTCCTTGTTTGATAGGCCCTGGAAGATGATGGTTATTTAGGGGTGCGACCAGCGGGGAAACTCGGAGAGGCGGTCTTAGAATCATTATATGTATATAATTATAACAATTCATAATCAAGTGGGACTTGATGTATTGAGATATGCCATAAAGAGCATGATGAAGTGCCATAAAGAGCACAATGAAATGCCACAAAGAGCATTTGTTGATGATGATATTCCTGATAAGGAATGGGATACCATAAAGAGCATATGATGATTATATTCCTGATAAGGAATGGAATGCTAGTAAGAGCATAAATATTATGATTATGAGTTCCTGATAAGGAACATAACAATGAAATTGAACAGTATAAAATGATGGAGGTTTTTAATTAATGTTAATTATATTATTATGCATAATTAAATTTAAATTTATGATCATCTATTTCCCTTAGTTCATTCTTTAACTGTGTAGGTAGATTTTTATCTTTTTCTAGCATGATTATCTGTTCATAACTGTCATACTTTTTTTATTCATCTGGTGATCATATAAAATCGGGCCTTGACCCGTTCATATTTCTTGTTGTGCATACATCTTGTATCCGCTCAGGTACTCCGTCGCAAGGATGCCTGTTCTGACTTTCCAAATCCGAAGAATTTTGTCGAGCCGTGATGCTTTGCGGGTCTTACGGGACATATTGCAATAGACGCCGTCATTCTTGTACTCTAGTTAAGATCAGGTCTTTTACTCGGGCGTGAGGCCCAAGCTTTTGTAATTGTCTAATTGTGACACCCCGACTAATTAAATACCGGGTAGCTACTCCTTTATTAAATTAATTCAAAATGCCAAGTTGGCTCAGTTAATAGCATCACTGTCGAAAACATTTTAAAGATTACTAACCACCTAGTATTCAAAAAGTAAGTGCCAAATTTTATTAAATCTGATTAACATGCAACAAGAGTAATGAATAACTAAATAACACCATTCACCATACTGAAGTAAAACGAATAACCATCACAATATATAAATAAAACCTGGAGGAAAACTCCTCAATACAAATCCCACAACTGAAATGAATAACCGAAACTGAAATAAAACATGCTAAAGTCTGAAAACTGAAATGTAAAAGATGTCTAATAGAACTGGGCAACATGCCCTACAACTGATAGATAGTGACTCTGGAATCCAAAAGATAGAAGCGTCTACATGCAAATCCCTGTAGCTTCCACAAACAGCTACAGCTCGTCACCTGAATGAGAATCCTATGCTTGGTGTCCTTGTGGCTGGGCACCTAAAATGGTTTTACAAGAAAATATATTTGAAAGCAAATGGGTCAGAGCCCGAAAGTGGAAATCATTAAAAAAAAACCTGCAAGTGCTTTAAAAACATTTAAAACATTAAATGCAAAGTACATGTTAGGACGTGCACTCACATTAAATTCTCACCTCTCGACTAACTGTGCACTCCTAACGTAATTACCCATCTATATCGACCCATCCTACTAGCTAACTGACAACATAACTAGCTAGACTGCCAAAGGTTCTACCCATATTACTCGGTTCCATTTATTATAACAACGCTCGTAATTAAATAGAGGTTTAACGTAAACTCAGTTACTAAATATGCCATTGATATAACTATCAGTTAACTCATTAACAGTCTCGGAACATTACCGTAAATATATTCACAACATTAACATGAAGGTTCCCATTAAATTAAGCGTATATTATTCACATCATAAATATACGACACAAGCACCCCGAGAACTAAGCTGCGGCGCACACATACTCTGCTATCCACCCCGGTACATCACGTACATAAGGATTACATATTCCGAATCTCTCAGGAATAGTTTACCGATAACAACATCACAAATAATGGAGGCGAACACAGTCACCATCACATGGGTCACGCACATACCTACGCTCCCATGATCAGCGGACTTATTAATATCACAATAAGTCTTTCAATGACCCATGTTCATCAAGGTACCAGTCTATATCCCCCCCGTAGGCACACAAAGATTAGAGGGTCCTAAGCGAACGTAACCTCCCCCGTGATAGCAAGTATGGTAGGTATGTTATACACATAAACTATATACTAAGCATTCACACATCTTAGATATCACCATTTTAATAAGGTATTTTCTACATCATTATACCATTATTCCAAACTTATATATTTCAAGTCTCCCGTTAATATAAGGTTAAATTGCCGACACGTCTCACGCCGTAGTCCCTTATCCTTAAAATCTATCTTAAATAGACTATTAAGTTCCCATAATTCCCACATATGACATCTTTATACCTAAGGTATTTACTTCTGCCCTAAACCTTATTTCATTAAATTACTCAATTCTACACTATTAACCCAAACGTTATCTCACTTAACGAATTTCAATAATCTAGAATAATTCCTCGAATTGTATTCTAATTAAAGTCCACTATAATAATCACACCTACTGGTCTTCCTCAAGGGTGAGGGTATTCATAAGGTCTACAAACATATTCTCCGAGAGTTTCCACCATTAAAATCAAATTAAGGAATATTTCACTCATTCTGGGAAGGTCGATCGATCGACCTATGAATGTCGCTCGATCGATCTAGTCGATCGATCGACTGATGAATGTCGATCGATCGATCGAACAGGTATGGCTACGGACTGCTTCGTTTTGCAGATTTTAATCCATCCCAAAACTAATTTCTAACGTATGATTCTCAGATATAACGTCATAGTAATGCCATATAACAATCCTACAGTATTACTAACGTCCATAAATCAATAATTCAACATCTAAAGGCTACATATGGATCAATCTTCATAAAAACCTAGTTTTTCCAGATTTTCTCAAGAACATGAACCCTAACATAATATCATCATCAAATCCCAGAATTTAATTCGTTTTTCTTTCACCCAATCATGTATTCACATCAGATTAATCGTCACCAACTATTCTACATGCAATTTATCCTCAAAATTCAGACCTAAGTTCAATTAATCATGGGTTTTCATTCATCTTCCAATAACAATTATAAATCTTCAATTTGCTAACATGGAAAGAACATTTGCTGAAGTTAAACATAATTAAACCACTTGCCTTGGTTTGATTTCGGATTTGGTGTTGATTTGGTGAAGAATTTCTGCAGAATTCCTCTCTCTCTCTCCTTCTCCAAGCTTTCTTCTCCAAAAGGCTATGGTGGCTAGGGTTTGCTTTGGGGAAACTTATGAAAACCTAATTTAATAAACCTCCGTAGCTTGTTGGGTTAATAAGGGTTGGTTGGGTCAATTCCTTATCAGATTACAACTCTCCATTTTCGTCACTTTTAATTACCCAAAAATACCAAATTACTAAAATACCCTTTATGGTGCCGGGATGGCCTAAAAATACCCCGGAACCCAAACTATACCCCCGGCTAGCGTTTTCTGACTATCTCGACCCTTCCGGACGCGTTGGCGCACTCAAAACGACCATACGGGTTATAGATTTTTAATTCACTTTTATTATCAAAATATTATACCGTGACGCGGCGGTCCCACGCGTCTCAACAAAAATTTCTAAGATGTCGTATATAAATCTCACGACAAATTTTCAAATTCCAAATTCATATATAATCATATATGCACATAATCAAATACTAACTCGCACTACATTAGTATTATAACCCGGATTAATTTCCAATTAATACAACAATTAATTAATTAATCCCATAAATAAATATAGCCAAAAGTACGGGGTATTACACTAATGTAATGTATTATATAAATTATTGAATTTGTTTAATACTGTTGTAGAGTCTGTTGACCGACAGCATATTCGTTCCTCTTATTGTTTACTTGTAGTTATTGTAATATAGTCTTGGGGTTTTCACTTTCTTTTAAGTATTGGGTTGTTTAAATTCTTTCTTTAAATTATAAAACCAAAATTTTTGGCAACCCGTTTTCTGAAATATTGGGCGGTTATCCCGCATACTTTTTATATATTATTGTGATGCTGAGAATGATCCCATCCATGATACCGATTATATTGGAGTAGTGGGTTGGTCACCCCTTATTTCGGATCACGGGTTGTCACAGATGGTATCAGAGCCTCAGGTTCTAGAGTCCTTAGGGGTCTCTGTGAATGCTTTGCGCTTTCAGCGTTGCTTTTGATTGGATGTAGAGGCTTAGGATTAAGATCGTTGATTTCTCTTGTGAGTTTTCGTTCTCCTTCCATGAGGTAGAACCTATAGAATCTGTTGCGCATTCGTGTGATATTTGTAGGTCAATTGAATAAGGTCCAGGGAAAGTTGTTGTGAAGTAATCGCGAGATGGAATTACTAGGAACTGTAAGTTGTGGTCAGGGATGAGGACCGATTTGGATGTCGCTCCTTTTTGTGGCCTTTCTTAGCTTGCTACTGCGACTACTAGCTATTGTAGTTATAGTTTTCCACATACCTCTAGAAGTAGAGGGTGGTACTAAGCTTGGGATTTCAAGCGACATTAAATTGAAGTGGAGAAGTGCCCACGATAAGGGTCACATGTTGAAGTAAGATGGAAGAGATGCATCCTCATTTGGTGGATGCACGAGGTCCAAGAGTTTTGGCCTAGAGAGGGGTATAGAAGTGCCCAGATGAAAAGGATGGAGGAAAATCCTTCACCCGTAGGAGTAGTGTTAAAATGGTGGGAACGTAGTCACAATAATTGTGGGTGCAGGAAGTCCTGCCCATGGAGAAGCCCGGTGGACACTTGCAACATCGAGTTTCTCTAGGATAACTGGACTGATGAGAAGGTGGATTCTCAAACGTTCACACGACGCTCGGTCAGAGGCCGACAGTGAATAAAAAAATTATACGGTTAGGAAGGCCGTAGATATAGGAGAAAGAGCCCTTCAGTGGAATGATAGGCTCCCGAATAAGTGTCGTTAACACTCTTTAAGGAACAGTGTTCATGAAACCCCATCAACGGACATCCGCTCGGGGAGAATTCATTGAACTAAGGAAGGGGAGGCCGGTAGCGTGCTCTCTTTTATTGAAGAAGAAAAAGGAACTACGCGGGCTATTGTGACGTGGAGTGTAGAATCACTCATTTTGATTCTGTTGATTGGAGGACAAGGGCAAAAATAAAGTGCCTAGTTGGGGAGTTGATGGAAATAACTTGGTTTGGATAAGACTCGAATACGGTGTCTGAGAACCATTAGTATGAATCCCGGAGTGATTAGCAAGAATGTTGGTGGGAATTCCACCTTTGTAGTGGGTGGTGCATCCCCCACGATAAGATAGAGTAGCATTATGTTTACTCCAGATTCGGGTGTGTATATCGAGCTTGTAATAGTATCGATGCTACTGTAAATAGGGTAATTATATGACTTTCGTGGTAGAGAAGTTTTATGTTTTCTTCACTCGTTATGAGGCGAGTGATAATATGTTAAATGTGTATGTGTAGTATGTGTTACTGCTATTATGTGTTGCCTTGTTTGAGTGTTTGGTTGTTTGTTTGCATTGTATGTGGTTGTTATGCCTTATCTCGACGACTAACAAGGTTAAGTAGTAATGCATAGGAGGGGTTCCTTGTTTGGATTCCGCTTTTGCGGGACGCTCCATGCGTGAACCTTAACGACGTTGGGAGTGGAGAGATGCTACATTTCCTTTCTCTTATTTTACTTTATTTTGTTGTTAGAAGTTGAGTTGGAAGGGTTAGCCGAGAATCACGTAGTTGAGTGATTAAGGGCTATTAAAGTGCGAGATAGAAGCACTGTATATAGTTCTCTCCTCTGATTGATGTGAGGAAGACTGAGATATGAAGTCGAATTTAGACTTCTGGTTATGCCTTGATGAGAAGGCTATTTAAAAAGTCGTGTATGTAATGGGATAAGCATTTGAAAGACTTTACCGAAAGTAAATGTCCGATTTGTTGAAATTCTAAATTTTTAGTATGGTGAGACATAGAAGTAGAATTTTATTAATAGGGTTGTGAGTTAGAATTTTTTCGGTCCCGATCATGTGTCTTAGACCGTTATACCTTGATGGCCGACAATGCGAGGTAGTAGTGTAACGGGAGGGTTCCTTGTCTGGATTTCGCTTCGGCGAGACGTCCCACGCATGAAATCGAGCGAATGTCGGAAGTTGATAAAGGTCTTGGGCACTAGGGATATACTTAGTATCATACAAATACGACTTAGATAGGATTTATATAGATCGACCTTATGATCTTTAGGACGTAAGGCCTTTAGGGCATGTGATGTTGATTTAGGAAGGCTAGGGAGTTGACCACAAGTAGGCCATGGGTTAACTCTAAGGGAGAGATTGGATCCCTAAGACCGAGAAGTATGGAATCTCGAGAGGTTTGTAAGGTTAGGCTGAAGAAGATGAGGCCTCTCTTGGATAGAATATTACATTGGTAACTTAACTTTTGGGGAGTCAAAAGGATGAATTGACTTCTACTCCTGAGTCCATGTGGTTAAGTTCGGGGGTGGATTTAAGGAATAAGCCTCTGTCAGGAATGGGGAGTAATAATACTGGAGCATGGACCCATTGTTTATGCGTCTCACAAGCTTAAAATTTTGTGGGAAGTATTATTCCACTCTTGATTTAAAATTCATTGTGGTGGTGATCGCCTTAAAGAAATGAGGCACTACTTCCTGGGCAGGAAATTTGGTCTTTCTCGCGAGCAACAAGTTGTTGCAATATGTTGTGGGAGGAATAGAGTTGGTGTATGGAGTCTATAAAGGACTATCGATTTGAAATCTCCTTCGCTAAGGGGATGCGATTAGGGCAGTAGAAGCGTTGAGTAGAAAACCCGTCGGAAAATTTTGATGGCATGGAAAGCCAAGTAGAACGAGCATGACTAGGAAGACTTTGTAGCAAGAGCATTCATGTCTGTGATTGACCATTTCACCTACTCGTGTGAAGAAGAGTGGTAGTGTAACGAAGGAGGGTATATTCATAGACGTCTTCATTGAATTGCCAGCACCGAAATGGTCATGATCATATCTGAGAAAATTGTTGAACGTTTGACCAAACCGTTGCTTTTTCGGCCATTGCGGGTGGACAATTTGTAGAGGAGTATGCCCCGCTTTTTATGGAGGGGTGGTAAAATCGTGTGAAGTGCCTAACAATAGTGGTGGACCGAGACTAGATATTCGTGTCGAAGGTTTGGTAAAGTTTCCAGGAAGTAATGGGAACCGTATGGAAATGGCGTATATCTTACCCCCTAAAAGTGGATGGATGAATGGAGGAAGTTAACGTATGGCCAAAAGGCATACCTTAAAGGTGCGCCTTAGGATAAATAAATGGAGGGGGCAGTATCTTGTATGGATGAAATTTTCCGTACAATAATCCAGATCCTTTTCTACGGTATGGCACCGTGAGTGGCCTTGTGTGTCGCCAGTTTAATAATTCGTATACTCATTGGATGAGACCAGCAGACGATATGCTCCTTGGACTTAGAGTGGTCCTGGAACATTTCCTTAATGTTTGGGCTTATTGGGCCGTGTACTTTGAGGGGCTACGCCTATGCGAAGAGAAGTTGAGTAGTGTTGGGGTTAAGCCATTCAGAGTTGGTGTAAGTGCCCCGAGGAGGGATGCAACATGATTCGGGAAGTAAGGTAGTTTGCGCCGAGTCACGTGGGTATCGTCTTCCGCCGTAGGAAGATAGGATCGATAGTTCGTGAGGAACGCTTCGTGCTATGTTAGAGCACGAAGAATGTAGACTGCGATCGATAGTGACGACCTTAGTCCGAGTCCATTTGGGACGCCACAATATTGAGGGGTTGTGAAGAGTGATAGAATGATAGTTTAGGATAGTATACCCTTTATGCGATTAGGGTATGCCCGAATTTTGAGGGCAAAATTTCCTCATAAGGGGGGAGTATGTAACAACCCTCGTTCTTAGGAGACTCATTTTATATTAATTTATCGCATGAAGTAATTATATAAAATGTTGGGAACTGGAGTAAATATTAATTGAATGAGTTGAAAGTTAATATTTACAAGATTGATGCATATTTACTGCATGTGAAAGTAAATATCATCATGTTGTATGTTTTATAGTGTCATGTGTTTTAAATCACATTATGGTTTAAATGAAACCGGAACTTGAGAGAATTCATAAAATTGCCGGATGCCAGTTTAGAGGGTGTAGTTAGTCCCGAAAGGCGTGAGACAGTCAAAATAAGTTCCATATTGTATTTTTAGGTTCCAGGAACTTTTGACTGGTTTTAACTTAAATGCGTATTTGGGAGTCATTTTAATGTGGTATTAACCATTTAAGTTGGGGACTTTAGACTTAAGACACGATTGTAAGTCTTGCCCCTTATTTCATTTCTCATTTGTGTGTGTTACCAAACTTAGAGAGAGAGAGAGAGAAGAAGAGAAAAGAGGAGAAATGAGAGAAATTGGAGATTGAAGCTTGGATTTGCATCTACCACAAAGAAATCTGAGATTTCAACTTTAAGGCAAGTTTTCTACTTGCTAATATATGATTTAATATGAGTAAATTGTGTGATAGTTATGTATTTGCATTTATGGATCAAAAATGGATTTTGTGGTGATCTAGCCCTAATCATGGTTTATGTTGATGAAATTATGGATATTAGTGGTTAATAATCATGTAGAATGATTTGGGGTAGATTAATGTTGATGAATGTGTGTAAAAATGGAAGAGAAATTGGTTTTGGGAAAAACAATAAGGGTTTATAACCCGTAAGCCACTCTTGGCAAATTCGCAGGGGCGAATCGATTCGGCCCCAGTGCGAATCGATTCGTATAGGGTCAGTTTCCAGGTCTTCTTGGACCAAATCGATTCGGGTCCAAGACGAATTGATTCGGAAGTTTACAGAATCCCAGGTCTTCAAGTCCGAACTGATTCTCTTTTTGGGCGAATCGATTCACTGGGGAGAATCGATTCGACCCTTGGGCGAATCGATTCGTTTTTCTGTTATTTTTGAGTTAGTTTTATAACTCAAGTCTAATCCATTTTCTTTAGGCTTAGGACCTAGGAACCTTCTTGAATGAAGTAAAATTAGAGTTCTAGAGTCCTAGATGATTCGGGCAACCATCCTAGATTATTAATGCGTTATGTGGGGACTTTTCCGGGGATATGCCAATTAATGTTAGGGCATTCTTTTCTTCTAGTAATTATTATGAAACTAGGAGTTCTAGTATTATGTTTGGGAGACTTTAGAAGCTCAATTGGGCAATGCTAGTCTTGATGGTTCATAGTATAACACCCCAAAGGATTGTTGGGAGAATAAATTGAGAGTTTATTCACTTCTTTGAGGTTGTAATGACGATATAAAATTTCGTATGGCTCCAGATGAAATATATGATGTAATTACAAAGTAAACGATTATGGTTTCGAATAAAATGAAAGATACATGTGTAAGAGGGTAAATGAAAATGAAATGGAAATGGTAATGATTATGGTAAATGATAATTTACTTCATAATGAATTTGGTAAATGATAATTTACTTAAACACACCTCTCTAAATTCCATCATAAGGGAAGTTTGCTCGTGAGGTGAAGCCCCCTGGCTAGTGAATGCAGGGTGGATATATTCCTAGGCCATATGAGCGATATGTTATGTTTTCTGCGCTGGTGAGGAGATTCCGGGTGTGGCCTTGACTCTCCCGCAGTCATATGGCCGCTTCCCGACGTTGCGAGAGGTGCCCAGGTTTCCTTGTTTGATAGGCCCTGGAAGATGATGGTTATTTAGGGGCACGACCAGTGGGGAAACTCGGAGGGGCGGTCTTAGAATCGTTATATGTATATAATTATAACAATTCATAATCAAGTGGGACTTGATGTATTGAGATATGCCATAAAGAGCATGATGAAGTTCCATAAAGAGCACAATGAAATGCCACAAAGAGCATTTGTTGATGATGATATTCCTGATAAGGAATGGGATGCCATAAAGAGCATATGATGATTATATTACTGATAAGGAATGGAATGCTAGTAAGAGCATAAATATTATGATTATGAGTTCCCGATAAGGAACATAACAATGAAATTGAACAGTATAAAATGATGGAGGTTTTTAAATAATGTTAATTATATTATTATGCATAATTAAATTTAAATTTATGATCATCTGTTTCCCTTAGTTCATTCTTTAACTGTGTAGGTAGATTTTTATCTTTTTCTAGCATGATTATCTGTTCATAACTGTCATACTTTTTTTATTCATCTGGTGATCATATAAAATCGGACCTTGACCCGTTCATATTTCTTGTTGTGCATACATCTTGTATCCGCTCAGGTACTCCGCCGCAAAGATGCCTGTTCTGACTTTCCAAATCCGAAGAATTTTGGCGAGCCGTGATGCTTTGCGGGTCTTATGGGACATATTGCAATAGACGCCGTCATTCTTGTACTCTAGTTAAGATCAGGTCTTTTACTCGGGCGTGAGGCCCAAGCTTTTGTAATTGTCTAATGTAATGTATTATATAAATTATTGAATTTGTTTAATACTGTTGTAGAGTCTGTTGACCGACAGCATATTCGGTCCTCTTATTATTTACTTGTAGTTATTGTAATATAGTCTTGGGGTTTTCACTTTCTTTTCAGTATTGGGTTGTTTAAATTCTTTCTTTAAATTATAAAACCAAAATTTTTGGCAACCCGTTTTCTAAAATATTAGGCGGTTATCCCGCATACTTTTTATATATTGTTGTGATGCTGAGAATGATCCCATCCATGATACCGGTTATATTGGAGTAGCGGGCTGGCCACCCCTTATTTCGGATCACGGGTTGTCACACATATCCACGATGAATTAACAAGTGAATCTCACAGTCAAGGACCCGTAAATCCGTTATACTAGTCCGAGAGTGCTAAGACCATCAAAGGACTATTACGCTCCTGACAGATCGTTATGAACGGTCACACTTATGGTTTAAATGTAGTAAATCTGTATCTGGTTATAACTCAAAATTTGTTTTATATTACCTCATAGCTGAAATTGTATGGCCATGTAGTAAGTGAAGAGATATGCTTGAGAAAACATATTCAACATTTCATAATGATAATATTATTCTACAAGAACAATATCGACAATTTCATCATAGAAGTGCTCAACATTTTTATTTGTTCCTTTTGTTGATGGAAAAATAACAAACTTTTAACGAGAAACCATGAATCTCGTTCGACTGGATCTGCACCAGTACCTAAATCACATGCAAATATTTTTAACAGTTATGGATGTGACCCCAGAGATGGTCATAGTTGAGGTTATTGTCATGGTCATGGATGACAAAGATATTATTAGCCATGAAGAATCAGATTTCTTTGAGGGTTCCAATGGGAGAATTGCTCATGTTATTGGTGATGGATTTTAGTCCAATCATTAAAGTTATTTTTAAGGATTTATACCTATATATAAGTTAGTTTTTCCTCATGGCTTGTAATCCTATAAATTTCTCATTATTTAATTTATTTTATATGAATGAGAGTTTTACTGATTTAAATTAGTGTAAATCAAATACCAAATTGGATTTTTTGTGTTAGGAATTGATGAAAATTGTATGTCTTATAGATAGGTAAAGAACCATACAATCCTTCGAGATAAGAAATACGTTTCAAAATTAACATTATTTGAATCCAATGTTAGCACAATATTAAGTCCTACAAATTTAATAGAGGGTTTTGGAAGAACCACCCTATTATTACCACGTGGTACACAATTATGTATTAATGATGCTTATTATTCAATGAAATATAAAAGAAATATGCTTAATTTAAAGATATCCATTGAAATGGGAACCACATTGAGACCATAAGTGAACCTAATACGAAGTATATTTGTAGTAATACAACTATCTCAATCCAGAAGAAAATACTTTAGAATGTAGGAAGAGAATATTCTAAGCCTATTCCATGCAGCCATGTGAACAGGTACAAAACCCATCCGTGCGGACGCTTGTAGGAAGGACACATAATTCACCTAAACAAGCTAAACAAGACAATGATTTTCTAAAAACATTTCACTTGGTCAATGTAAAAATCATTTATAAATGTGTAAAGGGGTAAATGTGTGATAACTTTGGACAATTCAATCAAAACTACCTCAAAAGGATACAATTCTTGAAATCTTCAAAGTTAGCGCGCTGAAGATTTGATGTAGAGAGGCCGTATGATTTTTAATTTCAGTGTCCACATATTATAATGAACAAGACTTTATCTAACTATCGTCTCACTATGAATCAAGATTTTTGGCTCGATTTTATACATGATTTAAATGTTTTGACACAAAATTAAACCAACTGTAAGGACATTTTACTCATGTCCGAAATGTTTCATTTATTTATATCGTACGCCGCTACATTTGGTACGTCACCTCACGATCTCACATGACGGCCTATATCCGAATTTCGGGAATCAAGCATGCATTATCTCCATTAATGTGTCCCTCATCTGCATCAACGACTTCACGTTCTTGATTCTAGGCTCGTAATGCAAGTGGTACGCAAGAGAAGTCAAATAAGTGAAACAAGGCATGATAGGGATGTTCAAGGGAAAATTGGTAATTTTACAGCCACCGTCCGGAGGACCGGTCAACTGGAAAGTTGAAGATATTGCCGCTACAAAGATACTGGAAGAAACGGCACCTCAATCCGAGCTACGGTGAACAAGTTATGGCCCGTTGAAAATGGAGATATTTTTATTGAAAATACTGGGAATTTTTCTAAGTGTTTAAGCCCCTGTTCCCAGCACACTTTCCCGAACCCAGTCCGAAACCGGTTTGGGGGGGTGAACTGGTTCGCAGGGTACCCGAACCGGTTCGGGGTACCTGTACGCTGGATAGAATTTCAGAGTTTTAAAATCGTGGGTCTCTTCATGTATTTCCCTATAAATACCAACTTCGGGGGAGTTGTTTTGTAAGACTTTAGAAGACGTTTTTGAGAGTCCAAATACCTCTAGTCTTCATATTTTTTGAGTCCCAAGACTCATGTTTTGATTCACACATCCTTGCCAAATATTTGTGAATCCTTTTGCAACCCAAGAACACAACTTTGGTTTGTTCAACCCTTGTGGAGAAGCCGTTTCTCTTCTCCATTGCAGCCCTACTGGAAAGGGATAGTTCCAGCCGCGACTACAGAATCCGATACCCGAGGGTAATTCTTAGTCAACTTGTATTTTCATTGTAATCCGATTGTAAGCCATTTTCTTACAAATTATAGTGAAAATAAATGGTTTTGCCCCTGTGGGGGATTTTTCCTTAATTGCATGTGTTTGAATGTTCTTGCGTAGATTATCAAGTTATTCAATCACATACTGCTGCATGTTTAGGGTTTGTTTGTGTTAAAAGGGTTTTATATATAATTTGATCATTTGAACGCGAGCACACATGTCCTCAAATTGGTATCAGAGCAGGTTACGCTAATCTATCGCGTATTCCTTTTTTCGCAAAATTTTTCTAAGATATCAATTTTCTGAAAAAATTGATTTTTGAAAAAGTGCGTGTTCAAATGGAGAAGTCATATTATAAAATGCCTGTTTTTGACGGGACAAATTATGCTTATTGGAAAGCCCATATGAGGTCGGCTTTAAAAGCCATTGATGAACGTGTCTGGATTTTGGTTGAACGAGGGTGGACTCCTCCCTCCGTGACTGTTGATAATGCGATTAACTTGAAACCTGTCACTTCTTGGACTGAAGAAGAATTTAAATGGTCATCTTTTAATTCTAAGGGTCTAAGTGCTATTTCTGGGTCTGTCACACCTGATGAGTTCAAACGCATAATGACCTGCACCACGTCAAAGGAGGCATGGGATGTTTTACAACTTACCCATGAGGGTACGAACGCTATTAAAGAGTCTAAATTACAAAATTTGGCCACCCAATTTGAGACTATCACCATGTCTGAGTCCGAATGCTTTGATGAGTTTTTTGCACGCTTGTCGGACATTGTTAACACTAGTTTTAATTTGGGTGAGGTAATTGATGACACGCGTGTCGTTAAAAAGATTTTAAGATCTCTCCCAAAACGCTTTATTCCTAAAGTCACTGTTTTGAACTCTTTGGGAAATTTGAAATCACTTAAGTTGGAAGAACTTGTAGGAGATCTTCAAACCTATGAGATTGACATGTTTCCCAAAACCATTAAGTCTAAGGATAATGGGATTGCTTTAAAGACTCATTTTCAGAAAAAGAAAGAAAAAGTTTTTGAGTCCAAGTCTGAATGTGATTTTGACTTAGATGACTTGGCCCTGTTTGCAAAAAAATTCAAAAGAATTCTCAAATTCAAGAAAAGTGAAAATTTCAATGATAAAAGGAATGTTGAGAAAAATATTTTTGAAAAGGAAAATGAGAAAGATTTCAAAGGCCCTCCTAAGATAGACAGTGAGAGATGTTTTGAATGCGATGGTAAGGGTCATAGAGTGTTTGAGTGTGCCACCCGTCTGAATAGAGAAAAGGGTAAAACTGTCCTGAATACTACCCTTTGTGACGACAGTGAGGTCGAGTCGGTGGACTCGGGAGATGAGTCACCGTATGAGCGTAACTTCACCGCGTTCGTGGCAAGTCATGTGAGTACCTCCAATGCTTCTCACGACGATGAGGATGCTACGTCACAAGGACACCTCGACAGTAAGAGCGATGAGAGTGAAGAGGAGGATGAGGCAAGTGAGAGCGAGTGTGATCTCCCACGCGCTTACGCCAAGTTATATTCTGAGTTTTTTGAAACCAAGAAGCGTAATAATGCTTTAGTCCTTAGGATCACCGCTTTAGAGAAGGATTTAAGATTGTTTGGAGAGAGAGAGAGTTGTGGTGAGAATGATAGAAATAAAAAACTTGAGAAGATAAGATGTTTTGAGTGCGATGGGACAGGGCAAAAGAAATTTGAGTGTCCCACTAGACTTAAGAGAGAGGTCAAGAAAGTTGATATGCCCACTTCTCTAAGTGATAGTGAGGATGATAATGGTGATGATAGTTTGATCCAAAAAGCCTTTAGAAAGTTGTTTATCGAGACCATGGAAATAAAAAGGACTAATAGGATCCTAGGTCTTCGGATTGGTGTGTTGAAGGGATAGAATGATGAGCTTAAAAGGGAAAAAGGTGACTTGACCAACACGGTGTCTAGTCTGACGACACGTGTATCCCATCTCGAGGATGACCTCAAACAAGCACGAGAGGTTCAAGTCACATTAGAGAATTCACCCGAGCCTATATCCACCATTGTGAGTGAGTTCCATGGGTGTCCATCTAGGAATGTTCATCCCAAAATTGTTGATAAATTACTTCCTAGACCGATTTATGTTTGCTCCCACTGCAAGAAGCGAGGACATCTTAGGGAATTTTGTTCTAAGTTGGGTTTTGTGCCATATCATGCCACTTCACACATTCATGCACATGCACCCACTCATGATACTTTGCCTGCTCATTTTGATAGAGAGTTTGCACATATTCGCGAGCAAGTGAAGTTTTTGATCAAGACTACACATGATCTAGTGGAGTTGGTTCAAAAGATGTCACCATCTTTAGAAAACTCCACCGTTACTCCCGGTTGAGATATAGTCTTGATTGCTAGCATAGGTTATTTATCATATTTTTTTTTACCTATTGCTAGCATGTATCATTAGTTAGTTTTTCATTTTTTTTTAAAAAAAAATACAAAAAAAAAATTTTCTTTAAGAAAAATTTTGAGAAAAGCACAAAAAGATTCTATTTTGATAATTTTTTTGAAAAAGACCAAAAAGATTTTTCTGTTTTTGCTCCTTTTGTGGATGAGCATTTAAGATAGCCAAGTCACAACTTCATCCCATATCTCCATGTGACTGTTTGATAGAGTTTTGAGAGGCTACATCATTTCATCCATGTGCTTTACATTGTATGGAGTCTTTGAGATGTAATTCGTGATATCTTCCTACATGTTTGACTCCTATATCCTTTATTGCACACATGCACGGCTATATTTGATTATTGCACTTGTCTATCTCATATTGGCTTGAGTGTTTCCATCTCAATTCTGTCTATACAATGTACAATATGTGATAAAACTTGACAAGATTGGAATGCATGTAAAAACCGTTTTGGTGAGACTGTGTTTTTTTTTTGTATAACGGGGAGGGGCTGCGAAAGGTCATTATCTATCCTTTGCGCAAAAGCCACCGTTAAAAAGGACCTAAAAAATGGAGGAATTTTAATATCCGAGGTCCAAAGAGGTTAAAAGAGCCCGAAAAAATTCAAAGGCAATAAAAAGCAATTCATGCCAAATATGGGCCTCTTAGGTTTCACCATCAATTCTCCAAAGTTTGAGAATTTAGAATGCCTCTATTCAAAATCATATCTGAGGGAGTTTGGTTGGAAAATTTAAACGGGTTTGCACTTCCTTGAAAGTCCTGAAAAAGCATAAAATCATTTTGGATGTTATTGGTGTGAAAATTACTTTGAGCTTTGATTTGTTGATTTGATCGAGTCAATACCTTATATTGTCATTATTTTACACCAAAGGAAGCATTTGAGTTCATTTGCTAGGAATATCCAATATTCATCGTGCACATATGTCATGTTTGTATGCATTGATTTTCCTATCGAATTTGATCACACCACTTCATTTACGCTTTCATCGACTTGGTTGCTTTGTGTTCATTCATGGTGTGTTTTTATCCTAGTGACACCCCGCTCTTGCCTATTTGATTTGTTTCTCTCATTTGTCTATTTGGGGACATCATAAAAAGGGGGAGAATGGTTTATCTTATTATGGGGGCGATTTGAAACTTGAGTTTGCTCATAAATTGATATATATATGTTTATCTCATCTTTTCAAACTCGATATGTCACTTGGTATTTTGCTTTGTCTCATGTGTGTAGGTACTACATTGATGATCTCTGAATTGCACACCCTGATGAGAAAAGATCTGTGATTCCTGAAGATTTGAAGAACAAACGATGAAGACTATTCATTTGTACCTTTTCTAGTTTTGGGTTCATGGGAGGGTAGATTTGTATAGGAAATTTCATATTTGATAATTCGGAGTTTTTATGTATGTACCGGCATAGACATAAAAACTCCGAATTATCAAATATGAAATTGCCTATACAAATCTACCCTCCCATGAACCCAAAACTGGAAAAGGTACAAATGAATAGTCTTCATCGTTTGTTCTTCAAATCTTCAGTAATCACAGATCTTTTCTCATCAGGGTGTGCAATTCAGAGATCATCAATGTAGTACCTACACACATGAGACAAAGCAAAATACCAAGTGACATATCGAGTTTGAAAAGATGAGATAAACATATATATCAATTTATGAGCAAAATCAAGTTTCAAATCGCCCCCATAATAAGATAAACCATTTCTTTTCAAACTCGATATGTCAATTGGTATTTTTCTTTGTCTCATGTGTGTAGGTACTACATTGATGATCTCTGAATTGCACACCCTGATGAGAAAAGATCTGTGATTCCTGAAGATTTGAAGAACAAACGATGAAGACTATTCATTTGTACCTTTTCCAATTTTGGGTTCATGGGAGGGTAGATTTGTATAGGCAATTTCATATTTGATAATTTGGAGTTTTTATGTATGTACCGGCATAGACATAGGGGGAGATTTGTAAGGACATTTTACTCATGTCCGAAATGTTTCATTTATTTATGTCGTATGCCGCTACATTTGGCACGTCACCTCACGATCTCACATGACGGCCTATATCCGAATTCCGGGAATCAAGCATGCATTATCTCCATTAATGTGTCCCTCATCTGCATCAACGACTTCACGTTCCTTGATTCTAGGCTCGTAATGCAAGTGGTACGCAAGAGAAGTCAAATCAGTGAAACAAGGCATGATAGGTATGTTCAAGGGAAAATTGGTAATTTTACAGCCACCGTTCGGAGGACCAGTCAACTGGAAAGTTGAAGATCTTGCCACAACAAAGATACTGGAAGAAACAGCACCTCAATCCGAGCTACGGTGAACAAGTTATGGCCCGTTGAAAATGGAGATATTTTCATTGAAAATACTGGGAATTTTTCTAAGTGTTTAAGCCCCTGTTCCCAGCACACTTTCCCGAACCCAGTCCAAAACCAGTTCGAGGGGGCGAACCGGTTCGCAGGGTACCCGAACTGGTTCGGGGTACCTGTACGCTGGATAGAATTTCAGAGTTTTAAAATCGTGGGTCTCTTCATGTATTTCCCTATAAATACCAACTTCGGGGGAGTTGTTTTGTAAGACTTTAGAAGACGTTTTTGAGAGTCCAAATACCTCTAGTCTTCATATTTTTTGAGTCCCAAGACTCATGTTTGGATTCACACAGCCTTGCCAAATATTTGTGAATCCTTTTGCAACCCAAGAACACAACTTTGGTTTGTTCAACCCTTGTGGAGAAGCCGTTTCTCTTCTCCATTGCAACCCTACTGGAAAGGGATAGTTCCAGCCGCGACTACAGAATCCGATACCCGAGGGTAATTCTTAGTCAACTTGTATTTTCATTGTAATCCGATTGTAAGCCGTTTTCTTACAAATTATAGTGAAAATAAATGGTTTTGCCCCTGTGGGGGATTTTTCCTTAATTGCATGTGTTTGAATGTTCTTGCGTAGATTATCAAGTTATTAAATCACATACTGCTGCATGTTTAGGGTTTGTTTGTGTTAAAAGGGTTTTATATATAATTTGATCATTTGAACGCGAGCACACACGTCCTCACCAACGAACTTTATATACAAATTTTTATATTTTCATTTTTGTTCATTCATATATTTATCGTTGACAATTTTTATGTTAACCAATATGTTTAGAATGTTGTTAATTGTTTGGCTCATGTAATTTTACGTTTAGGTCTGATCACCATAAATATGAAATTTAACGGTTGTCACAGTATAGGAGATCAATAGAGATTTATGTGACACCCCTCTTAATAAAATAATGGTTGCCAACCCTCTACTAAAATAAAATAGGAATTTCAAATGGCTCATTCTTAGCATCATTATCGAAAATCCAATTTATTACTAACCACCTATTATTTAATCAAGTCGTGTGTCAATTATAAAATTTAATTTATTTAACAAAAATAAAACCATTCACCATCACTATGCCAGGTAAATAATCAAAACCATAATCACATAATAAAATATGAATACTGGAACGTAATAAAATACATTAACTGAATAAACCATTGGTTCACAATCCAATACAAGAATCCAATTCAACTGAATTACATAAACTGAAATAAAAATTGACATTGGGAGACAGTCCCAGAAAATAACTAACTGAATCCCATCTAGAATATCAAAGATAGAAAACGCCTAAACAATCCCTGCAACACTTCACATTTGTTACAGCTTTGATGACCTGGAAATGATAATCATGCTTGGCGTCCTTGTGGCTGGACACCTAAAATCTTTGAAAATATTTTGCAAGTAATTAAAATCCATAATAATTATGAATGCATTCTTCCATATTTAAATTGGTGTCACACTCATATCATATAATCTTCTCCCCTCAATTATAGTGCGCACCTAACATATGCATTTTAATCCCTAGTTATGCTACCTAGCCTAACTGATCTCAATATACCCTTAAGTTTATGCGCTACCGTGTTTATTGATATTTTATCTATTTAGCTTACACATTCGTTAAACCAGTATAACTGTAATTTATAAACTCATTTTAAATAACTTTCACTAGTTATTTATTCATTATTCACATTGTAATGTCTTATGCATGTAGACATTTTTCTTCATAGATATATACGTATCTTTAATATCAAATAAAGTACACACATACATATCACTAGCTATATGCGTATAGCCTATATCCCTCAGAGTAATAACTCACTAGATGAAAATCTCTAGTATGCTATCATGATCTAGGGATACACACATCATCATGGGCCACCGGGTTGGTGTCTCACCACCAAACCCAAAACGGACACATAATTGGAGGCGTTCATAGTCTGAAGTCAGTGGGTCATAACCATATCACACTACTACATTGGGATTCCGACCTCTCACATAGTGGGCGTGCAAAGACCTATGACCCTGGGGATCGATACTTCACCTGCAGGGATTCGCCAGGAGAGATCGTCGACGACGCGTAACCTCCACCAATAGCATATCCACTAAAGTGGTATGTTTAATATATATATGGGTATAAAGATAGTATATATATATATATATATATATATATATATATATATATATATATATATATATATACATACTGTCTCTATACCCGTATATATATCCAATGTCCCCGCTAACTGTGCCTATCACTCATAGCACTAGCCTACAAATCTCGAGTACCATATCGATTTTCAATTAGTCAAATCGTCACTTATATAATTGATTGGTTCTCAAAACATTAATTCTGGAGACATACTATTCTTAACCAACTCGTATCCCCATTTTCTCGAATTTTCATTATCAATCCATTAACAATTTTTCTGAGTATAATTATCCCTCTAATACTCAATTTCCTACCCTGATATATTCCAACTCATTCCAAGGCATTTTTATCAATGTTAACCATTTTTTAAAAGGTCCTAAATTATTCCCGAACATCATAATTTAACTCCAAATTAAATCACAACCAAAATGTATCAAATAACCCAACTTGGCTGTAACAGGTACATGTAACAACCCGCTTAATTAAATAGCCGTTGGCCAATCCTTTATCCAATTAAATAGAATTATTCAGTTGGCTCATTCTTAGCATCACTGTCGGAAAAACAATTTTCTTTCTTTATTAACCACCCAGTAATCAATTAAGTTAGTGTTAAAACTTTCAATTTGAATTTTAAATAAAATTCCTTTTTAATAATACCAACAATTTAACGTATAATTCAATCCACCACAATGAATAATAAATAGCAATCATCACAACTTATTGAGTATAAATGGAATAAACTTTTCAGTTTAAAACATCTCAATACAATAAACCACATCAAACCAAATGTATCCAAACCAACATAAGTAAAACTACTAACTGAGATAAAATGAAAATGACAAGGATCCATTTGCAACATGCCATAAAAGAAAATGACTACAGAGTACAGGAATCAATAAAATGATGGGTCTAATGCAAGGTCCACCCTCCAAAGCATCCATAGAGAATAAATATGCGATCCTTTAAGTTAGGAGTACCTGTGTCTGGACACCTGATATAGAATATACAAGAGGGAAGAGAATATGAAAGAGAAAACGGGTCAGAGCCTGAGTGTAAAAGATTTTAAAAACAACAAGTGAATAAAGGCTACAATTAGCAATTATTATATACATGTTAGATCCTCGGACTATCACTTGAGATTCTCACCTCTCAACTAATGTGCACGCCTAACGTATTCTCAATTTATTCTAGTTATTATTCCCGCTTTCACTAGATTATCTCATTGTATCAACTAACTATAGCCCTTATCTTCCCCCACATATTTCCTTCACAATACATGTAATAAATAAATATATTAATTCAAATCTCAATATATTTAAGTGTTCTCATACTTAATTAATTTCAAATTTCTTTACATTTTACGTATATGTAAATCACACAATAGATAATATCACATGTATAAATATGTATATTCACTTTATTATATATATACAATATTGCACCCCGAGACACAGCTGCGGTGCACGCACTACTCTGCTATATAGTCCCAGTACATCTCGTCACTGTATGGTTCAGTATCTCACTAGAACCATCCTCACAAATCACATATATTAGAGGCAAATATAATTCCAAGCCTATGGGCTACGCACATACCTACGCACCCATATGACCGTCATCACTATCATTATCACAGATAGCTCATACCTAGGTTCTATATTCTGAGGCACAAGTCTAAAATCCCCCCAAAGGCTCATCAAGATATGATTGTCCTCAACGCGCAAACCTCCGGTCGATAGCAAGTTGGCTAGGTATGTCATACACACAAATCATCATATATGTATACACTTAACCTATATATATATATATATATATATATATATATATATATATATATATATATATATATATATATATATATATATATATATATATATATATATATATCAACAATAGGGCATAAGCACATCCCATCTCACAAGTCTCATACGAAGTATACTTATATCTCGAATATCCTACGTATCATGGTATTTTAAATTTCAATTATATTATTGGTATTTGCTCCACCTATGTATATATATCAACAAATGGGTATAATCTCATCCCATATACAAATCCCACGCGTAGTATATTTCAAGTTTATCCCACAACTAATAATTCAAAATGTATTCACATTTCCCATTACTCCTAACATCTCTTATTAACCGAAAGGATTTAATTAATTATTCCAGTAGCTACCTTCAACTCATACTTATTGGTCCAAAATCCAGACTCATTATAACAAGCCCGGATTATATTTTAATTCCCAATAATCCTTTTTTTCCAATAAAGTTACAATCTGCCCAGAAATAAAAATTACAATTTTGAGGATTTTCTGCTCTGATTTTGAAAAAACTTAAAACTACAAAGTTGTGCATAACGTGATTTTATATAAAACACTCGGGAGCACGCTACCAAATTCCTCTTAAAACAGTCCTAAAATTATCATACAATGTTCATCCTTTTTCTACATATTTCTACCTACGGGTTGTAACATAATTCATCCTCAAAACTTCCACCAAATGATCCCAAACACCTTATAATTCATCCCAAATGAGATACCCAAGTATATACATGATTTATAATATCAAATCATATCAAAATCATCATAGAATTTTGATGAATCATAATAATATTATTTTAAATTCAAGAAAATCTACATGGTAGAATTCTTTCTCAAGAACACATATAAACCCAAAATTCCTCATCAATTAAACCCAAAATTTCGTGATGTTAATTCTAATTTCATCAAAGGAATAATGCTAAATAACTTTCATTTCAAGAACTACATCAAAATCATCAAATTTTCATCTTTGATTTATAGTTTTCATGGATGTTTATCCCTTCTAATTTAACATGGATATTATACTCACTAATTGGAACAAGAATTACACTTTCCTTAAGGTGTAGGTCTGATCCTTTAGTGAATATGTATGTAGGATGCTTCCTCATCATTTCCAATCACTTTTTCGGTTGTGGTGCAAGGTGGTGCAACCTTTGGTTTGCTCTCAAAACCCCTCCTCTTCCTAGAGTTCTCTCCCTTCCTCTCTTTATTTTTTATGAGTTCGATCTGAATGATTTTTATATACAACATTGTGTGCTCATGTTTGTTTGTTAAAGAGTACTTGGGTTATCTTTTATTACCATACCTATAGGGGTTATGCCTCTACTAGTATTACTATACTCCCAGACTATAAGGAGACTACCCTCTTACATTTAGCGACTCCACTGGGGAGACATTCTTTTAGAAGTATGCTGCAAGATAACGTTAACCATACCCTTAACTTTGATGCTATTGAAATAAATGAAGAACAAATGACAAGGGAGCTTGAGGCTTCCCGTGATGGGGTTCCTTGGGTAGAGGTTCCTCAAGTTCAAACGATAATAGGAATCCTAATAGTCATGAAGGTTTCTACTAGGACCGTAATGGGACTGGCAGTTAGGCCTTCTCATGGGAAAATTCCTTGAGTTCTTACAGACTCTTGTAATAGCAATAACTTTTGGAGGGGGATAGACAACAACTCTTTCATAATACCGATGGAGACTCCGATAGCCCCATCGAGCGTAGATCCAATGGGACCTACCCCCCAACCATTGCTCCAATGGTTGAGAAAACCCGAACATCTGCCTTAGAAGAATTAAGGAAGGAGATGCAGAAAGAAATGCTAAAGAAGATAGCAGCTTCCTCACAGTTATACATCTAGGTAGCATCAGTATACAATGATTTTCGTACTCCCTATCACGAGGAGTACAACAAGGAACCTTATTTGAAAGACTACATTCCTCCTATTTTTGAAAAAATACACAAGAAAGGGAGGAAACCCGAAGGAGCATATAAAGCGGTTCATTAAGCATTTTGGGGCCTATTGAAATAATAAGAAGTTAAGGTTGAGGGAGTTTTCTAAATCCCTCACCAATAAGGAATATACATGTTACTTTCACCTGACACCGAAGAGTGTCTTAACGTGGGAAGAGATGCATGTTATTTTTATCCAGAAGTTCTTCCTGGCATATGGTGAACTTACATTAACACAACTAGGCCAAGAGAAGAAATGACTAGGGGAGGATGTAGTGGTATACGTATGAAGATTCAAAGAAAGGTCCCTCGACATAAGGGAGGAGTTTAAGGAGTTCAAAATCTTTTAAATTTGTGCTGAAGGTTTACTCTCGGAGTACATTTGTCATCTCATTAACAAAACACGCGAAGGAACCTCTGCATCATTTTTAAAAGCAATAAGAAACATCTCGCTGGTTGTATGTCCAAACTCAATCGTGGTGCCTATAATATTCAGGCAACCAGTACAACCCATTGGGGGACGTAGCTAGCTACCAAGAGTGGGGTATGTCAAACAGTCGAAGAAGAACAAAAAAGGAAGTTTGGTAGAGATAGAGAAGATCCACCACCATTGCCTTGTAACATTAAAGAGGCCGTCAGTTGTTACAATGCCATAGTTAAAGGAGGGACAGTCTATGAGCCCACGGATACTCCAGAAATGGAGCTAGATACATAAGTAAGAGTTAATCCTAAGTACTTCCAGATCCATCGAAAGCTTGGTCATCTAATGGAGACCTGTTTTACACTGAGCAAGATTATAAGCAAACATATGAAGGCAGGTACTTTATAGATACCTTAAGAGAACGTCAACAATAACCCATTACCATCACAAGCGGCTAATCTGGTAGTTGCTTTTAACGAAAACTCTGAGAGGGAGGCGAGGGAATTGGTGGTGGAGTAAGAAGAGTTTGAGAAATTGTTTAAAGACTGCACGAGAGGAATGGCTAACATTGTGATTGCCTACGATGAATCAATCGCAAGGGATATAGAGATTATGTATAATATTGATAGCGAGGAAGTAGACCGAGTCCTAGAATACCATGCTATATCGCAGTCGCCCAAATTCTCATAGTTCTTCAATCAGGTGGGAATGCCGAAGGAAAGCAAACTAGAGATAAGCCAAGCAATTTTGGAAATTGCACGAAAGAATGAAGTTCTATCACTGAGATGGAGGGGGCCCATGGCCAAATTAGAAAGGAAATTCCTATCGAAAGTGAATTTTAGTGATGCCAATAGAGATGTAAGATTCCCACACAACATACCCTTATACATGATGATAAGTATCAACGGGGTAGGTTTTGCGATAGCTCTAATGGATGGGGGATCATCCATAAACATTATGCCCATCAACTCATTCCACACATCCAATACATCTGAGGCAAGATCGATACCAATGCCTTTGGTGATCTTTGGTTATGACAACCAGTCCTCTAAGTCTATTGGGTATGTGAACATACAGATTATAATGGGGAATCTCAATTCACACATCAAATTCCATGTGATTGGGAGTTCTACTTCCTACCACCTTTTGATAGGAAGTGTATGGATGCATAACCATGGTTTAGTTTCTTCAATATATCACCAATGCACTAAGGTAAATGTGAAGGGGACTGAAATCGTTATACGTGTAATAAAGAAGCCCGTTGCAATCGAGGAGGCTCACTTAGTGGATGTAACGTTTTACACATAGATGGAAGAGTACACAAGGGTCCTAACAAGACGAATGGAGGGAGCCAGAGTTTTATATATTAGAGAAAGGATGGAGCCTGTGAATGGTCAAAGCAATGAAGTAGAAGGTAGGAGAGAAGTAGCCGAGGAGGTCAGCCACGTCGATCCCAAACCTCAGAATATCTCAAAACAATCGAGAGATAGGATAGGGCCTAGGATGGACCCGATGGACTATGAGGTCTTATGAAAAAGCATGCTAAGCTAGTTTTTGTGACACAAGTTGGTAGAAGCTTCAAGATACCAAAATAAAAAGCATCCATGACTGCTAATAGGAAATGCAAGAAAGTGATAATGGAGGATGGAAAGGTAATCTATCAAATTTTGAAGGTGGGAGCGGGCGATCAAAGGAGCTATTATAAAGGATGACGAAGAGGATGAACCAGTATATGAATGTTTTCTAGTGGATCAACAGATGCAGTGCATGGTCATTGACAACTCAAACACACAAGAATTTGTGGAGGTAATATAAGAAGAAATAGACTACATGATATACCACTTAAAGGCATAAGTTCAGTAGCTGAAGCAACTTGATTTAGCCAAAGAAGGAGAAAACCCAAGGCCCATCTTCATTTTGAAGGATCTGAGCGAAAAGAAAATAAGGGCCTCGATTGAGATAATTCGAGAATATAGAGACGTCTTTACATGGAAATACATAGATATGGAGTGGTTAGATGAAGAATTAAGTTACTACCAGCTGAACGTTATGCTTTTAGCCATACCGATGAAGAAAGCTATAAGAACTTACAAGTCTAAGTTGGATTTGAAAATAAAGAGGAGGTTCAAAGGTCGCTATTAGTAGGGTTCATCAAATCGAGACATCACCCATTTTAGTTGTTTCACATTGTCCCAATGGGAAAGAAGGATAAGAATCAGATACAGATTTATGTGGACTTTAAAGACTTGAACATATCTTTCCCAAAATATGAGTTCTCTCTGCCCTCCATTGATGGATTAATCGATGCAACTACTGGGCATGAAATGTATAGATTCATGGATGGGTATGTGGGATACAACCAAATCAAGATGGATCCAGTAGATGCATAAAAAATAATATTTAAAACTCCGTCAGGCAATTTCATGTACAAAGTATTGGGTTAAAGCATTCTAGAGCAATATATCAAAGAATGATGATGACCATTTTTTATGACTTTTTTTTGTAAGTTTTTAGAATTTTATATGGATGATCTAGTTATCAAATCGAAGAAGGAAGAGTCCCACCTAGATGATTTGAGGAAGGTATTCATTCGGTGCAGGAAGTACGAGTTGAAGATGAATCCACTGAAGTGTGCCTTCAGAGTTATAAGAAGGAAGTTTTCGGGCTTCATGGTAGATCGATAGGGGGTGCAGATGGACCAAGAGAAATGACGAGCAATCCTAAAAATGCCATGTCCAAGAATAACGAAGGAACTCAAGAGTTTCCTCGATAAATTTTCTTACCTCACGAGATTTGTGCCAGGGATGGTTGAGATAACTCATCTACTGATGGAGCTACTGTGAAAAGGCACACCAAGAATATCTCACAAGTTTGAAGAAGCTGCTCGTTTCTCCATAAATGATGATTCCTCTAAGGGAAGGGATACCATTGTAGCTCTACCTCACATCTACCACCAGGTCTGTTAGAGCTCTCTTGGAGCAGTAGGTTAATGGGCAGGAATGGCTAGTATGCTGTCTGAGTAGGATTATACATGGACCAGAGGCAAGGTATAGTAGTATAGAGAGATAATTCTTAACCTTGGTGTTTGTAGCACAAAACCTTAGACATTATATACCATCTTTCAAAATTCACATTGTAACAATATATGATCCCATTAAGTTTTTGTTGCAATAACTATTTTAATTGGAAGAGTATTTAGGTGGTTCCTTATTCTTTCAGAATATGTCTTGAAGTATATGGTCCCCCGTGTGATCAAGAGCTAGGCATATTGAAATTTGTTGTTAATTTTTTCTTCTGGAATATTTGATTCACCCCATGAGAGAATCCCTTGAGATGATTTGTTGGCCAAATTTTTGAATGCAAACCTTAAAGAATGGACTAATCAGTTTGATGTTTCTTCGTAGAAAAGAAGGGGGAGCAGGGGTTATTCTTTCAAAAGGTAAGGAAGATATTTGATTTTCCTATAAGTTAGACTTCCCTTGCTCCAATAACGAAGCAAAGTATGAGGTGTTAGTGCTGGTTTACTTGAGGCCCTTCGAAGAGGCATCCATTCACTATGTGTCAAAGGTGATTCAAACTTGGTGGTCCAGCAAGTGAACGTGGAATATGCGTTTAAGCACCTCACCCTGGTTCCCTACAAAACAATCATCCAATGAATGATCAACTAGTTCCATTAGGTCAGGATAAGGAGGCATCCTAGAACGATGAATAGGCATGCTAATTCTTAGCCACCATTTCTCTGAAAGTGGCTATAAAGAGAAACACAACTACGGTTGTGATACAACGAAAAATAGCTCCCTCAGTAGTATAGACGATCTTACTGATGGAAGGCGATTCGTATTGGAGAGGTGAGATTAGGAAATAGTTGGACTCTAAGGAAGGCAATATGGAACTCAAAGAGCTGGCATAATTTTTTTCAAGCCAATGAAGTCCTTACAATGGGAATATTGGGGAATGGTTATCAAGATGCATCGGGCCAGAGGATGTAGAGCGAAAGTTAAAGAAGACACATGATGAACACTAAAAGTAACTGTGATCCCTATGTATAAAAGAATGCAGAGAGATGGATACTTCTAGACAATGATAAAATGTGATGCAACAAAGTTACAATGAAGGTACGATAAATGTTAACTTTTTTTTGGGCAGCTGAATGTCACTTCGTTGAATCTCAGGTGGAGTGGACGCAACATTACATTATTTTTATCAAGGATGGAGTTGTTCCTATGGAGAAAATTAATGCAACGTGACTCAAGTGAAGCAACCCACAGTTTTACATCCAAGAGGAGCTGCTCTATTGTAGAGGATACTTTAACTGGCCATTGAGATGCATCACAAATGAGGAAGCAACATAAGTCTTGAAGAAAGATCACAAACTAGATCACTTTGGAGGGGAAAATTATATGACTAATTAATGACCTTGGGTTATTATTGGCCAACCATGGATGAATATTCCCTGAAGTTTATTTGAAAATGCAAGGCGTGCCAATTCCATGGAAACATAATCCATGCTCCCTCGATGGACTTACACTCTTTGGTCGCTCCTTACCCATTCCACACTTGGGTGTTTGACCTGGGAGGGGAAATAAATCCATCGTCGAGAGGAAAATATCTGGATATTAGTGGAAATGAAGTACTTTACTAATTTGCTAAGGCAATACCACTAAAGAGAGCAAAAACAGGTGTGGTGTACAACTTCATTAGAGAGTACATAATTTGTCGATTTGGGATTCTAAAGGTTATCCTCTCTAATAATGTGGACCCATTTGTCAATAAATAGGTAACGATGCTCTCGGACAAGTACGGCATCATTCATCATACCTCAACAGTGGCATATCCCAAAGGCAACGGTCAAGCCAAAGCAACTTTCAAGACCTAGGTCAATATCTTGGTCAGGATGATGGAATATTTCCCAGGTTTGTGGGATGATAACATTCCAGTAGTTCTCTGGGCCTATTGAATGAAAAAGAGGAAACACAGAGGGTATACATACTTGTCTCTTGTATTTGGAGCTGAAGCCATTTTTCCAGTGGAGCTGGAAGTTACCTCCGTCCGATATGCCTTATGAAGCAGCATGATTCCTCACAGTAGACACGTACAATTAAAAGCATTACCTGAACAAAGGTACAACGAGATACAATACTTCCAAATGTATATAAAGTATCTCTTCAGGGCATATGATAACTTGGTGAGGACAAGAAAGTTCGTAGAAGGAAAAATGGTTTTGAAGGCAAATGTGAAGCACGTGTGTAAGGACATATTTTACATAGTCCGTTTACATTGAAGTATGTTGTATACCGCTACAACTATCTAAAAAAGAGGTCAAGTTCAATCATGCATTAAAACGGATCCGATTGTTAGATAGATTTTGGTAAGGTTGTGTTTAAGTTCCTTAATGGTTCATTTAAAGTGTTGGGATAATTTTTCTAAAATGTTTTTAGACATCTGAGGCATCTTTTTTCGTCAAAATAATTTTTCTAAGTCCCGAGGCAGAGTTTTAAAAGAAAAAGATTTTACTCTGATGTCATTCAAATGACATGTCTATGTCATTCAAACAACATGAGAAAGTCGTTCAAACGACAACTTTAAGCGATAGAGCATCTTGCGCGATATCTCATTTGAAGGTTGCTTGATCCATTTTATCAAACGACATGCTACTATTTTAGTTTTTTAACCTCATTTGATTTGTCATGCGAAGTTCCTTAAAGAGACATCGTATGTTGTTCGAGCGACATGATGTTCTCGCTCGAGCGAAGTCACCGACTCAAGTATTTTATAAATAGTTAATTTTTTGAGTCCTTTTTGCTTCAGAAGACGTGAGTGTTTCATTCTAGGAAAACTGCTTTTGCAGAGTTTTTGTCTTCTCATTTTTTGAGGTGTTTTAACTTTATTTTGATTCACAAATCATCCCAAAATATTTAGTGAATTAATTTTGGAACCCAAGATATAATTTTGTTAGAGTCTCTCTTATAGGGAAGATTTCTCTACAACTGACGATGACTGAGGTCATTGGGAGTTCTTACGATTGTTCCTTGCTAAAAAAGAAATGTGGTTCTTGTGGGTTTGCTGCGGTCAATCCATTATTGATCTAGGCTACGTGTCTACGTGGATCTACTACGTGGGATTCACTGCGGATTTCATTGTGTATATATAAGTTGCGATTCATAGATTCTAGTGAAATAAAGGTTTTACCTGAAAGTTTTTTTCCTGAATCTCGATTTGTGTTTGTTGGATTTGCATGATTTATTTAATCCACAACGTTGCATGTTTTAGGGTTCAATTAAAGTTGGTTTAAAAAATTGACTCCCATTAAATAAGTTTAAAATTGGAAATTTGCGAATTTGTTTAAATTAATATCACACCGAGTTCTCAACATTCGAGGGCTCCCATTACCTAAATTTACTGCAAATTGGGAAGGACATTTCATTGTGAAGGAGGATCATGATTCAGGTTATTTCTTAATCTCTAAGATGGAAGAGGATAAACCTTTCAAGATTAATAACAAGTCGTTAAAGGTCTATCATGTTTGAGCGAGTAAACTCAGTTAGAGATTTATTTTGTGTTAAACTGTTGAAGTTATGTGACAATTCATTATGAGTTATTTATTTTGTTGTGATTCTTCTCATAAGTTAAGAAGAGTTTAATCGATGCACTGAATGAATGAAGAGTGTTATAAAAATTACAAATCATGTCATGGTAACAAGGAATTTATGTTTTTTCATTCATATACTTAAAAGGGTTACAAAAATTGGGAGCTATTGCCCAAGAATTACATATGAGAAAAATGAAAAATTACATCACAAAGAAGAACCCTAACCCCAAAGGAACCACAATTCAGGAGAGGAGAATAAATCCTGTAGCAAGCTCGAAGAGGTATCCAAGCACGTTATCTGTGCAGTAATACAACCTTCAAGTCTGGTCTGGACTTGGTCTCGTTCAATAACTAAGGCTTCACTTGCTTGGCTTTCAGCAGAGATTCTTTGGGAGACTTAACCTCCTCATCAATTGATTCCAACAAAGGGGTCAACTCCACCAGCCTAGCTTCCTCAACCTGTTGAGCCTCTGTATGTTTTTGATTTATCTCTCTCTCGCTCTCTAACTGATTTCTCTAAAAAACCTTCAAGTGGCTAATTAACCAGATTAGTTGGAATCCATCCTTGCCCAACCCCCTCAAGTTTCCCAGGTATCGATTGATGAGGGTCCTGGTAAGACTTAAAGTTTGGATATTAATAACCTCAATAATAATGGTTCCCATACCTTGGAGCTTATAATTCATCACCACCACATTTGAACGAAGACAGTCAGTAGTGAAGGTTTGGGGGTAATGGGTGGAAATTTTCTCAATGATAGAATGATTATACGCAGAGACTTTGGGAGATAGGCGAAAGACCATGAGGCAGAACTAGTGAGGAACTATGTTAGGTAGAGGGATCTCACAACCAAATTCACTATCAGATGGAAGATATATAGTTGGACCACGATTGTTGTGTCTTATTTCCTTCAAAGAGAATGGTCCTTGATGAGCAGAGGCAACAGGCGAGGAACCATGCTAAGTTGTCTCTTCGGTAGGAGTAGGTTCCCTTGCAACCTGAAATGCGATAAAAAAGAATGATTTTACAAAAAAGAATCTTAACAAGTGTGTTTTCATTGTTAACTCATCGTTATAGGTGGAGTTTGAGAAAAATCTTAACAAGTCTGTTTTCATTATTGAGTCACCGTTATAGTTGAGGTTTAAGAAAAATCTTAACAAGTGTGTTTTCATTATTAAGTCACAATTTTAGGTGGAGTTTGAGAAAAATCTTAAAAAGTATGTTTTCATTGTTAAGTCACCGTTATAGGTGGAGTTTACGAAAAATGTTAACAAGTGTGATTTCATTGTTAAGTCACCTCAAAGGTTTGAATTTGCGAAGAAACTTAACAAGTGGTTTTCATTATTAAGAAAACTATATTATATTTTTTAATGCTATGTTTTAACAGGCACAATGATAAGACTTACACAAAAGAGGGAGAAGGGAGTTGTTACCTCATTAGAAATTATAGAAGTAGTAGTTGTAGGAGTAACTTCAACAGCTCTATGCATTTCAGTTGAACCTTTAGATAGAGGGACCTCCACCCTGGGCAAGGCACCTTTATTGTAAAAAGTTACAAGTTCCATGATTGGTGAGGGTTCCCTTGAAGTCATTTAACCTCTAGCTGTATCAACCACCACAGGAGTCGAAGGAACCCCCGAGTGAGAAGATAAACCAACTGTAGCCTAAGGAACCCGTGGAGTCCTATAATAGAAGGGATGAGTGAGACCTCGAGAAATTTACAAATAATATCAAAGTGTTAGACACAAGAAACACTACATAATAGGGGGAAAATTCATAAGAGGTGAGCTTACCTCAGTGATGGTAGAAAAATAGGCAAACCCAACAATAGGACTCACCAGAGGGAAGTGAAGAACTGACCCAGAGAGAGATTTGGCCAGGTCAGAAGCTGATACAATCTTAAATGAAAACAAAATAATAAGAACATAAGTCAACTAAGTGGAAAACATAGCTAAAATAATAAAATCTAATACCTTTGGGGGACTTGAAAAGACTGGAACAACGTCTAGAGGAACACTCGGTAAGGTAGATGCCCTAGAAGAAGCTGAGACGCCTCTGGCTGATGGGGGATCCAACGATTTCCACATATGAAACAACTTTTTTAAAAGCCTCCTCTGTGCATTGGGAGGCTGAACGATAAGAATAGGTAAGCCCAATCATAGGATAACAGGGAGGAGATGCAATGGTCTCAGGAATTCCAAAACTTCCTCCCATGAAAGGGCTCGCGGGGGGAAAAAGTCTACCGACTTCACCCTCCTATAGAGAATTTTTTTCCCATAAGTTTTAGAGAATATACCTCACTAAATTATAAATTGCTAAGTGTCGGGGATCATACTACTTTCTTTGGAGAAGAGTGGGATAAATTAACCACGTGCGAAGAAGGTGATGAAGATACTATAAAAGCTCCTTTAGTAGGACCACGCTTAACTTCAGGGTTATTATCAAGGGTAATGGCCTAAGGGGGGATAGAGGAGTCGAGGTCCTGGGAACAAAGGCAGTAAGTGGTGGTTGCACTTTGTATGCATGTTTCTTCTAGGCTTTTGTACCCAAATTCTTCTTCCTTATACCAGAACCACCAATAACAAATGGGTCTCTCGAACTTATTCTTCTTGATGTGTCCCCTTAAGTTGGATCTACCTTTATGTGGAAAATTCTACAGGGGAAGGAACAGGAGGAGTGTGTCATTGAAACTCACGTTGTAACCATTCAAGATCTGCTTGATATTATGCCCATATCTACTCACTTAGATTTACAGATATTGGAGGGGGAACAAAGGAAATTGGAAAACCATCAATGGGGACTTGGGATTTGGACTCTGATTTTGAGGAAGTCTCACTTTTTGAAAGGGGGGTTGAGAAGGCCCCTTGCTAAAAAAACTTACGGAAATGGTACCTTATCTAGAGGGTCCTTTGGCAAGGGCTATTATTTTTGGTGCTAGAGATTTTTGAGCCTACGGCCAGCTGTAATGATAAGAGGGCAGTAAGGAGGTAACTCAGTAAGAGGATCTTTAAGGGTTTGACTTAGAGGAAACTCAAATCTCAAAACTGAGTTACCTTTGAGACCCAGCTAAAGGGGTGAAAATCTAAGGATAGGAGGGTAAACATGTGGGCTTTTAATAAACTCATGAATATTTAACAGTTGCACCGACCAATATTTTTTGGAAAAAAGAGGAGTCACATCACCCTTCCTTGTTATCCCAGGGATGGTGATTTGGCCAACAATCACCGAATAAATAGAGGAGGAAGTCGATGTGGTATAGAAAGAGCATGCCTCAGAGAAAGTAGCCCTAGCATGGGATTCCTGAAAAACTAGGCGAGGAACCCCTTGATCGAAGGAAAATTTTCGAGAGAAGCGATTGGGGTTGTAGTGCTCTGAAGTGTATCTCCATTTGGTGTAAGAAGGAAGATAACCCCGGGTTAACAGGAGCACAACAAAAAAGGAAGTATCTTCGTTGATGAGATTTTTTGAGGTGGCTTGAACCGTTCTGTCTGCATCGGTAAAAAAGGACCAAGTCTAGGCAAAAGCATCTTCACCATAGGGAAGAATAACGAAGCAACTGGGTTTGTTGAAAACTGGAAGAATATCCTTTCGAGTTTATTTTTTGAGAAAGTGAAATAATCAACGGGGTTGAGAACTTCTTGAACTGGGTTGGGTTTTTCTATGGGAGCTATCTCTGGGTAATGATTGTAGAGGAAATCGGTCAAAATTATGGTATTGGCAAATTTGGCCAAGTTGTTATGGCTAATGGATCGCTCCATGTATAAGTGAGTCTTGTCTAATCAAGTGTAGAGGGACCCCAAATCCATTGCCAACAGAGAGAGATTGAAGTCCCTGGCTAGTCAAATGGAGATATTAATGAGATCCCGATAGGGCTGATCATTGGGTTTGCTAGGCAGCACAAAATAAGAGAGGATAACAAGAATGTAAGTTGATAACTCTAAGGGAGTATGTTAGCCTTTTCCAAATCCAGAAGAACCACCATTTTCAGATGAAGCTTCGAAGAAATAGTTGTTAAGGGGGTGAAAGTGGCCTTGTTTGAAGTCCCCATGCACATTCGACATATCTGATCTAACTCTGCATGGGCAGTAGTATCTTCTGCTTCTAAATCCTCATCGAAATAAGACGAGGTACCCGTGGGCTCAAGCCCGAACAATTCACAGACATCTTCCAACGTCACATTGAACTCTCCCCACGCAGCAAAAAAGGTGTGGGTTGTAATGTTCCAATGAGATACAAGTACTTGTAGTGCAACATTATTTTTGGATAGAGTGAACTCAACAAACCAGGTCACTCGATGAAGCCCAACTTTGGTAAGAGAATTTGTGTAAGTGGACTCTATATAACTGTTTCAGTTAGTAAAATGGGTTGGGGAGCCTCCATGCCCTTCAAAGTTTATCTAGGAGCATGTGAAGTCATCTCGGTTAAGGAGAAAATGCATAGTTACCTTTGGGGGGAGACACACCGAATGGAAGTATCATTATCCTCATCACATAGGGTTAAGTACTCATACTTGGCATTTAAAATGATGGTCTTACATGTGTCTGATAATTCGTTGCCCTTGCCAAAAATAGGTGAACAACTGTAAAAACACGACTGTTCCTTACGCCCCGCCATTATAGTGGTGTCTTCCAAGGCTACAGGAGGAGTAGCAGTGGCGGTGGACGTAGTGGCGGTGGAGGAGGCAACTAGAGAAACAGGGGCATCAAATAGATAAGTCATGAGAGCTTAAGGCGAAGTAAGTGTGGTAAGAAGAAAGAGTAGACTGGAAATAATGGACTAACAGTGGGTGAATATGGCAAAGAGAGAAGTAAGAAGGTGGAAAGCTTGACTAATAATGGTGTAATATCTCTTTCTCTCTCTAAAATCTCTGTAAGTATGAAGGAAAAAGAAAAGGTAAAAGATAAAAATGGCTAAGTGTTAAGGTATTAGATGCTTGGAAATCAAGTGGGAATTTCGGTTTCCCACAAAAGCATGTGCTATACCATCAAAATGATTACAAATGGACATGTGGCGCTTCGAAGAGTGCCCTGACAGTTGAAAAGACAATATCATGTCATTAATGAGGTGACGCATAGGAGAGAGAGATGGTTACTTACAAAAGAAGTAATGATTTTTGGCATCAAATTTTTTAAAATATATTTAAAACCAAAAAGCCCAATTAAAGGAAGTCCACACGCTATAAGACCGAATGATGGTATAACAGGCTGAAGATGCATCGGGATGAATTTAACCTTCCAAGAAAAGGACGTTGCTCGCAGCACAGTTCAAAAGATTCACAATGTCCCCATGCCAAAAGTATAAACGGAGATAACATTGACTCAGGTACATCGGGGATAATTTTTACTTTTTTGAATAAGTTGAAATTGGGATGGCCGCAACTCAGATAGATCAGGGAGAATTTTACAAGTTCAAATGCTAGAAGTTCTTTTTATCAGAGAAAATGGAGAGAATTACTATTACTAGGGAAAGTCCTAATGAAAATGTCCCCTCACTACAAGTTCATTTAATGGTGGAACGGGATGAAGTAGGTTGGGAAGAATTTTCTCCTAAGATGTTAGAACGATGATGGACAAGATCCACATGTACTTTTTTGGAGAATTCCCACAACCAAAGAAGAAGACATTACGATTGCGATCTAACAACAACAAAAAGTTATGATGTTCCTTTGCCATAGACCCAGGAATTGCAGTTCTTTGGTTCAGGTACATGGGGGAGAATTTAAATTTTTTCCTAACAAAAATAGCGAAAGAGGTTGCAATGAAGGTGGATAAGGAATAATTTTTTCCCATAAAATAAGACATCCCATTGAATTGGGAAGTTTTTTTGTACAGACATTTCTTATTCTCACAACAAATCTCTACACGAAGGGAAAATTCTAAGGGGGCTTGAAGGTAATCTCCGAATTAGAGAGGGATTCCCCACTTAACATAAGATACTTAAGAGAAGGAAGCAACATGAAGATGGAGAGGCAGCTCAGTGACGAAACTTACAAAGAGGGATCCTTTTTTATCTTCCGTTCTTACTTAATTAAATTGCATCTTTTAATTACATTGATTGTAATATTGTAACAGTTGTAATATTGAGTGTGAGATCAAATAGTACTCGTGAGAGAACAGGCCTGGCAGGGCTTGGGAGAGCTCACAAGTTCTATCGAATTCCCTTTTCGTGGGAATTTTAGAAGGACTTCGTTTAGAGGATTGAGAAGTGAGGTAGCATTAAGGCTTATCTTGACCATCTTAGACACACCTGGTAAAACAACCCTCTACCAAATGTCACATCTGCTTTAGGTGGCATCACTAGACACCTACCCACTGTCCAATCCAAACTTGAGTAAAACACTATGGTATTTGGTTTTTCAGACGGTTTGGTGATCCACCTCTATTGTGACATGTAATACCCCGTATTTTTACTGATTTCAATTATAGGATTAATTAAATTAATTGGGAAATTAATTGGTAATTAATCTGGATTTAAATACTAGCGAGACGAGAGTTAGTATTTGATTATGATAATTATGTTGAATATTACTGAGTGAGTATAGTAATATATGATTATGAATTTATTAAAATTGTCACATGTGGAAAATATGACAGTTTTGGAAATTAAGTTGGGATGCGCGTGTCAGTCGTGTTGAAACCAATTTAATGGATTATAAAGCATTTTTTTACGTCATCCTTACGGTCATTTTGAGTGCTCCAATATGTTTGAAAGGGACGAAGTAGTCAGAGAAGACTACCTGGGTTTAGTTTGGGTACCGGTGCATTTTTAGGCCAAACCGGCAACCCAGGAGGGTATTTTAGCCATTTTACTATTTGATGAATAGTGACCTACGAAATTTAGGTTAATATATATTAGCCAACCCTTAGGATCATTAAACTTATTGGCTTCTACAAACTTGAGACAAAAAAGTGGAGAGAAAGGAAGGGGTTCCAAAGGTTGCTAGGGCCAAACAACCACCTTGCACCACTGCCACCGCCGGATTTGTGACCGAAAAGAGAACACCACCGTCATATTACCTTCTCTAATGGATCAGAAGTTCCATTTGAGGAAAGCGATTTAACTTGTTATGATTCAACAAATATGTTATCCATGTTAGTTTAGAATTGGAGACTAAACTTGATATATTTATAAGTTCATGAATTTGGAGAATTTAATCTTGAATATGGGTAGGTTTTGCATGAATTCTGGAAAGATTAAAGAACTGAATGAGATCCTAAATGATATAAATCACGGATCAAATCTTAGTAGTTGGCTATCTTGAATTTAGAAAAGTTATCCTAGTGTTTAAACATGAAAACTTGATAAATAATTAAATTTGTACACAATTTTCGTGATGATTTGATGATTCTGTAACATTAGAAATCATTTGTTTAGGTTGTTATAACATCAAGTATGTTTACTTTGGATAATGGGATCATGTAATGAATTTTGGAGACAAAATAATGGCCAAAAACACTAGAATTCTGGGCTGTAACTGGTCGATCGATCGATCGACTCCCCTTATTTCTGATAAAATTTCCTTTAAGGTTTAACCTATCCCGAATTTTAAGAATTAGTGGTGTGTACTATTTGAACATATTGGGACTTAGGGAAGGTCATCAGGGGTGTATTTGAGGCCCGAAAAATATTAGTTTGATTTGGGATTAAATGATAAACTTATGAGTGTCCGACGAGTGAGTTATAGTTGGAAATTATGAGAATTTGAATTTAATTCGAAGGAACAATAACTTAAGGTTAGAGACAGTAGTGGGGGGACTTTAAATTACTGAAATAACCTTAGAGGCAAGTTGGAGACTTAGTAACCTTTTGGGATAAGTTTAAGTACTCGGATTTATATGACGAGAGTCGTTGCGCCAAATATATTACATAGAATAATCGGGATGATACTATACTATGCATGAGACTTGTAATATAGGACAAGAGTATACCTATATTGAATCATTATTACTTTAGTTGTGTGATTTCCTAATATATTTATTATTATGTGTATGATATACCTACCATACTTGCTATCACGGGAGGTTGTAGGAAGAGGACAATCTTGCCATGTGTGCCTTCGGGGGGATTTAGATTTGGTACCTCAAGAACATAGGACTGTGAAGACTTATTTATGAGTTGATAAGTCAGATAACCATGGGAGCATAGGTATGTACGTGATACATGGGTATGTGAACTTTGTTCGCCTCCAATATGTGTGATCTGTATTGATACGATTCCTAAGTGATTCAGAACTCGTGATCCTTACGTACGTGCTGTACCAGGATTCGATAGTAGAGTATGTATGCAGCTTAGCTCAGCCTAGGGGTACCATATGTGTATATATGTGCTGAGAGTGATATAAATATATACTTGAGATTGTTCTACTATGTTTCTTAGTAGATGAGTTAGGATGAGATCTATAGAATAATGTAAACTTGTGGAAATGCATAATGAGTATTAAGTTACTTGAAAATTATTAATAAATAATGGAAATGGAATTTCATGGTATTTGAGTAACACGGGTTGCTCAATATAGTAATCCCTATAGACAAAGATTTGGTACCAATAAGACAGGTGGGTAGTGTAGCTAGTATGGGTAGTAAATATGCGTTAGGCGTGCACAATAATTAAGGGGTGAGAATCTCAAGTGAGAGCACGCGACTAACATGTATATGATATTTAATGTTTAATGAAATTTAAACACTTTTTGTTTTAAACTATATTTTTCACATCGGGCTCTGACCCATTTGCTTCCAAATCTATTTTGTTTTGTAAGGTGCCCAGCCACAGGGATGCCAAGCATAGGAGTTCCATTTTATTGACATGCTGTAGCTGCTGTGGAAGTTACAAGATCTTGGTATTAGACACCTCCACCATCTATCTTTGATTATTACAGATTTATCTACATCAGTTAGGGCATGTCTCCCCTTTTCATTTAGAGATAGTAGTTTTAGACTTTCATTTTCATTTCAGTTGTAGGATTTATTTAGATATTCAGACTTTTGTATGGGGATTATTTGGCATTGAGACTATATTTGGAGTGTTACTCCAGACTCTGTTATTTCTTTCCATTAATTATTTCTATGATATTGTTTATATTAATGTTGAATGGTTGGTTATTCATTACTTGGTTGTAAGTTAATTTAATAAATAAAATTTTGCATCTCACTTTTTATATATTTGGTAACTAGTAATTAATTAAATATTTTTTGACAGTGATGCTAAGACCGAACCAACTTGATATTCTATATTAATTTAATGAAAGAGTAGCTACTCGGTATTTAATTAGACGGGGTGTCACATGACAGTCCTCTGATGCACAATGCATAGGCAAAAGGCATGTTATGGCATTTAATGATTATGACATAGGGTTTTCTAACCCATCAAGCATTTAATGCCTGTGACGTAAAGTACGAGGGGGATATCTTTCACATTGTGAAGAACTAAGACATCTTGGGAAAGGTGTGGGGATATTTATTGTCCTCAACCACTTCTGAGAAGAGGGAGTTATTCCTAGAGAGTTTATTACTAGAGATACAGAGAGATTGAAAGAGAAGTTATTACAAACCAGAGAAAGTTTACTCACCCACCATTATCATTTATTGTGAAGATTTTAATAGGTAACCAGAGATATATAAAAAATTGTTAGTGTGTTAGCTGCCTGCCAAGGTGTATCTAGGGTTCTTACTTCTCTCTCCCTTTGAATGATTTTTTTGAGTTCCCTTTATTATCATTTGAGTTATACACGAGAGATTTGTGAGTTCGATCTGATTGCTCATTACATACAACATTGTGTGCTAATTTGTCTTTGTTAAAGAGTATTTGGGTTATTGTTTATTACCATACTTATAGGGGTTAAGCCTCTACTGGTATTACTATACTCCCAGGCTACAAGGGGACTACCCTCTTACACATCTATCTTTCCAAATTTCAATATAAACAAATCACACAAATTTATTATGAAATTATTTTTTCAAAAACCCAATTGTCTACGAATCCCACACAAAATTCCTTTCCCTATCATGATATGAATTGAATACTACACATAATTTTTTGCATAATAATTACTTAAATTTAAACACTTGTAGATTCTGAATTTGATTGAAGAACCTCCTTTGATGATTATCCTAAACCCCTAAATCTTCAAGTTCTTCACAATTCCTAGTCTTTCTTGAGTACTCTTTGAGTTTCCTTCAAGAACTCTTGAATTTTCTTCTCTTTTCTCTATCTCTTGGTATAACACAAGTAAAACCTTTGATATTGTAAAATGACTCTTCGTATCACCCCAACTTTATAATAAATAGCTTAAATCCCAAAATTTCATATAATCCTCATTTTTACAATGACCAAATTAACCCTATATGGGTATCGCCTAGTCTAAAAAGGCCCCCGTAATCCAACCACTACCATTGAGTACTTAATTTTGACTATTTGACCTATTCCAGATCAACTGTTCACTCGAAATCATCATCCGAGTCACCTATCATTAATTTACCATGTTATTCCAAACATGACCCCACAAGCGCGTCCCGAATAAGATACTATCAACCCGTCATTTTTTCCCACTTATGACGTAATATAAAATATTAAAACTTCATTTACTTATCACACAAGAAAATATAATAACACATAAATATTAATCAAATATTAATCCATTCCTAGCTAATTAATATTTATTCCTTCACTTTGTTTTTCTATTTAATTAAATTACTATGACACACGTAATTTAAGTATTCCTAAAAATAAGGGGTGTTACATATAATTTCATCCTCGAAATTTGAATATTTCTGGTACTCAAAACTTCAAATTCTTACACTCATGGCATCCGAACATACCCAAAGTCAAATCATGATAACCTTATAATGTCTCAGTTATACCCCGCTAGTGGTACCATCCTGACTGATGGCCTACTTGCTACGGCACAAGGTTAATGACAAGGCTATTCAAAACATTTCATAATGTTATACTCCCTTATTCATAAGGTCTCACCTATACAATGATACGCAAAACTATCACCAATTCATTAATAATGCCGCAATAATATGAGCATATACTCCATTGGCTCTATCATCTCAACGTTGGGCAAAGTCCCCACTTCCCTAGGAGATAACTTCCCATCCTGTCAAGTCACGTAATTCGTTTCATTGTAAACACCCGCAATAATTTCTGACCACTCACTCCAGTCTCTAACTCTTTGGTTCGTGATGACGTAACTCTTACGATGTTCTTGAACTATACGAACATGGCTTCGATTAACTCAATCCCTATCGGTCGACTCTAAATCACGTCTGACCCACGAGACTTGTTTTTTCCTTACCCTTAACCATACATAGGGGGGGATGATAAGGCCTCCCGCCTCAAGTCTCAAAAGATGTCTTTATAATAATATTGGTACAAGTTATTACATGCAACTCTACAAATGGTAATTTTTCCTCTCAATTACCTTAAAGTCAAGAATATGCATTTCTCGCATTCTCCAGCATCTTAGTCACCTCTCCAGTTTACTCCTCGCACTTCATCACCATCTCCTCCTAATAATCCAAATCAGAGATGGAACTTAAGAATCCCATCCTTATCATAACAATATTGGGCAACACCTGGTGCTAGTTCGCTCACACACTTCAATGAAATGTTGGGAACGTTGCTCGATTGTGTATCTCACCCAAATAAATAGTAATTTCTCCATTTCGATCAACCAATTCCATAAACCCAAAAGAAATCTTGACCATTTCATGACGTTAGTAACTTAACAATGAACTCTATCAATTTTCCTATCCATTCCGTCACTCAAATCACCAATAGTTCTCGTGGATCCCCTCGGACCACCTTCTTCCCATTTACGAGTGATGAACCTGGAGGCAACTTCACTATGTCTCACTCCATACTAATTCACACACTCAATATCCCATGCCACGTGGTACATCCTACTCCCATTCATAGGGTACTCCAAAAATCATGACCCACGCATCTCCTCCAAATTCTGCACTTTTAGGGGTCCTCTTCGCCTGGTAAAATCAACATCCAATTTATGTGCAAGTCATTTTCAGAATTTACTAAATATGACTCTGCTCTACTAACCAAAACCGTTGTACCCTCCTTTGGCTAGATAAATATCTCTCACTTGTGTTTCCATAATTTTTTAACCCATCTCGGGTGTAATAACTCTCCTTATTGTATATATATCCGGACTATATCCGTCCTTAATCGAAGTTTAGTTCATCTTACTTTCCTAATTCTACTTCTACTGCTCGACAGGTGGTTCAAAATAGTACTACTATGTCTCTCTTATCCCTAAAATTTTTAAAAATCGAACTAACCAGGGTGCCCATACACCCTATATCCTGTGCATATATGCATAACCGAAACAAACATAATATATTTAACTCCAGCTCATTCTCGCATGCTCAGTGTAATTACACCGTAAGGGTATTATCAGTCAGCCCACTAATCACTATTTAATTCTTCTGAAGATGGCCCCACCCATCAACTAGTGGTGCAATAATTTTTCCAGTGCTTCTTACACAACACTACCCGACTCCCCTGACCTTATATTATATAATAGCTCTCAGATCAAAGTTTTTTCTCCACATGTACAATCAACATTTTTTAAAACCGATACCCAAGCATCCAACAATGTCTCCTAACTCCAGACTTTTATTAAGGTTCATGTATGGAACGTCACGCAATTGAAATCTAACTAAGGAATTTCCCTAATGCCCTTTTGCCTGGCATTGTCGATTATCAAGGTCCTTTGACCCAAAGCACATAACCATGATACTCAAAATTCTGTCTCCAGTTGTATAAGTCTAATCCTTAACTCCTACATCTCTAAGGGAGTCTTACAATATGCAATCACACTATCACTAAGTCCCCAGTGCTAAATTAATAATGAGCTAAATCTCTTCGCTCGATAGTAAACTCGATATACCCTGAATTAAATCAGTACCGTCCCTACACACCGGGATTGAATAATACGAGATAACTATACTCTCCGAAGTCCCCACTACAATATAGTATATATGCGGGTTTGACCCTCTTTCAGGTGAGAAATTTCAATAACAACACATCCTGCCCTAGAATAGTGAACACGATAGCCTTACCGTAACAGTCCACCATAGCTCAAACCATTGCAAACCCGTCCATACCTAGGATGACATGATATTCGCATAACATATCTCTCGTGTCCGAGAAAATCCATTAAAACATATCCACTCAGTGTTCGCAATCGCTACCTTCCAGATGGACTCAAAAAGATTCCCGCTACTCAATGGTAAATATAAATACATCATAGTGATACTAACGATACATCTAGTAAACCCGTCTCATGCACAAATCTAGTGCTAAATAAATACTATGACGCACTCGTGTCACATAAAACTTACCCCATTTTCCCAAGGATAAAAATTGTACCTTGCATTGCCAATGGAAATGTCTATTCAAATGATTTTTGGACATAATACTCACGTCGAATCTAAACCAAAAACTTCTGTAATTGTTTCCCCTACTGGGCACCCTGATCATGTCCCTTATCTCTCTATGGATACGATTAATGCATGGGGTTCTGCTCTCTACATATAAAACATCTTCCTGTGCAATCTCCATATCTCTGGTCCGATTGGCCATGTCGATGTTGCCTTACTCTCTAGCTCTGGTAGCCTCGGTCCTAATGGCTACCCTAGTTATTCCCTTGGCTCAGCTATCCATGTGGAACAAGTTGCTGAACCTGATGATCCTTTTTGAATGCACCTTCACTCGATCAGAATTCCCTTGATCTGAATCCTTTAAACGGGTCCCTCTCTAGGTTCCCTATGGTGCCCCGCTAGCATCAGTTATATAAGTCTGACCCTGTTGACTAAAATCTTTAATCTCTTGTCTCCCTTCATGTAGAAGCATTGATATTGGCATGGTAAAAGTATGACATTAACGAATTGACATAAGTCAGCCAACTAAATTTCCCCATAAGTGTGAGCAAATTCTACTCATGAGTCCATCATCACACTTAAAGAACCTTTTCGCCTTCGTGTCTACCTCGTTGGGTAAAAAAATCACTAAACAAGCATATTCTTTCTTATATTCAGCCCTTGTCCATCCCTCCTATGATAAGTCCCAAAATGTTCTTCGCATCTCTATTTGAACAGCATATGAAAGGACTTATTGTCAAATGACACTCCAAATTTCTCGTTATTTATAGTATATCTTTCCTCAAATGTGGTGACTGACTCCCACCACAACAACGTTGCTCTTACAAGCTAAAATATATCCAAAATTTGTTTTCGAGTGTTACTGCACTCCACCATACTCAAACGCCTTTGCATGTCCCCCTTCTATTAGCTAGTTAAGACAACGTTTGCATCTCCAGGAGACTCTGGCGAAGGACCCTTCTGAATGGACCATTGAATCTCTCCCATACTGACTGAACCGATAGAGTCTAAATTAGCACCAAAACCCTCAATGGAGGCACTTGGGAAATTACTGCACTATGATAATATTTGTGGCACAAACTGCTTGAGCAATAGTAGTGGCGTCCTCTGCTGCAGTCACCATTCCTCGAATAGTCTGCATCTCCGACGTCTCCTCTCTTCTCCTCCTACAGTCCTCCTAACGACCCTCGCTGGTTATCCTCCATTTTTAAGCATACATAACCCAACCAAACTCATATAAGATTCACTTAAATTATAGACAATAGTAGGAGAACGTAAATCGCAATAGGAATCAATAAGCCTAAGCATTGGACTCTATATCAAAGAAAAAAGACGCTGAAAATGTTGTAAGTCTGCACAGATTCTCAGGACACTAGAACCTGATGCTTGATACCCATCTGTGACACGCCGCTTATTATAATAACGGGTGACCAACCCTATAATAAAATAAAATAGGAATCTTAAATGGATCATTCTTAGCATCACTATCGAAAATCCAATTTATTACTAACCACTTATTATTTAATCAAGTTGTGTGTCAATTTTAAATTTTAATTAAATTAACATAAATAGAACCATAACCATCACTATGCTAGATAAATAATCAAATCCACAATCACATAATTAAATATGAATAATGGAATATAATAAAATACATTAACCGAATAAACCATTGGTTTACAATCCAATACAAGAATCCAATTCAAGCGAATTAAATAAATTGAAATAAAAACTGACAATGGGCGACATGACCAGATAATAACTGACTGAATCCTATCTAAAATCTCAAAGATAGAAAATGGCTAAAAAATCCCTGCAACACTCCACAACTGTTGCAACTCTGATGACCTGGAAGTGATAATCATGCTTGGCGTCCCTGTGGCTGGACACCTAAAAGTTTTTGAAAATATTTTGACACAGATCAGAGCCCAAAACCATTTGAAAATATTTTGCAAGTAATTAAAATGCATAATAATTATGAATACATTTTTTCATATTTAAATTGGTGTCGCACTCACACGAGATAATCCTCACCCCTCATTTATAGTGCGCACCTAACGTATGCATTTTAACCCCTAGTTATGCTACCCAACCTAACTTATATACGCTGTCGTGTTCATTGCGTATTTTACCCATTTATCTTACACATCTGCTAAAACAGTAAAATTATAATTTATAAGTTTGTTTCAAATAACTTTCACTAGTATTAATTCATTATTCGCACTTTAATGCCTTATGACTGTATATATTTTTCTCCACATATATATACATATCTTCAATATCACATCAAGAACACATATATATCACTCACTATATACGTATAACCGCTATCCCTCAGAACAATAACTCACTAGATGCGAATCTCGAGTAAGCTATCATGCTCCAGGGCATACGCACATCATCCTGGGTCACCGAGTCACCACCAAACCCAAAACGTACACATAATTGAAGGTGATCATAGTCTTAAGTTAGTGGGTCATAACCATATCACATTACTCCACTTGGAATTCAACCTCAAATAGAGTGGGCATGCACAAACCTATGATTCTGGGGATCGATATTACACCTGCAGGGATTCGCTAGGAGAGATTGCCAACGATGTGCAACCTCCACTGATAGCGTATCTACTAGAGTGGTATGTTTAATATATATATATATATATCTATATATATGTGTGTGTGTGTGTGTGTGTGTGTGTGAATATATCTATGTGTATATATATATATATTCACACATGTGTGTGTATATATATATATATATATATTCACACACATATATATATATATGTGTGTGTGTGTGTGTGAATATATCTATGTGTATATATATATATATATTCAAACATGTGTGTATATATATATATATACACATAGATATATTCACACACACACACACATATATATATATATATACTATCACTATATGTGTATATATATCCAATTCCCCGGTAACAATGCCTATCACTCATAGCACTAACCTACAAATCCCGAGTATCATATCGATTTTCACTTATTCAAGTCTTCACTTATTTAGTTGATTGATTCTAAAAAAATCAATTCTAGACACGTACACCGGATATATTCCAACTCATCCTAAGGTATTTTTAGGAACGTTAAACACTTTTTCAGAAGTCCTTAACAATTTTTGCGAGTATAATTTTCCTCAAAATACTCAATTTTCTACACCGGATATATTCCAACTCATCCTAAGGTATTTTTAGGAACGTTAAACACTTTTTCAGAAGTCCTAAATTATTTAAGAATATCATAATTTAATCCAAAATTAAACCACGACAAAAATATATCAAATTACCCAACCTGGCTATAGCAGGCCAACCGAATCGATTCAGCTTGAGGGCGAATCGGTTTTCCCTTGCAGACAGCCCCAGTTCTTCCCAATTCGATTTTTAGCAAGGTTTAACACAAAATAATCAATCCCAAGTCATAGTTTTCTCAATGATTAACAATTATGATGGATCCTTAATATGAAACACATCCATTTTAAAATTGAATTCATCTACATATGATCACTACATGGGATTTATTCTTAATTTTCAACTAATATGAAATTTTCCCAATATTACAACAATTCGTAAGTTTCTCAGTCTACTAAATAAAAAATTCATCCATTTACATGGAATTTCATTTTCCAAATTTCAATATAATTAAATCACACAATTTTATTATGAAATCATTTCTCCAAAATCCAATTGTCTAGGAATCCCATGTAAAAATCCTTTCCCAATCATGATATAAATTGAGTGCTACACATAATTTTTAGCAATAAAATTACTTGACTTTAAATACTTATAGAGTCTAAATTTTATTGAAGAACCTCCTTTGATGACTATCCTATGCTCAGAAATCTTCAAGTTCTTCACAATTCATAGCCTTTCTTAAGCAACCGTTGAGTTTCCTTCAAGAACTCTTGAATTTTCTTCTCTTTTCTCTTTAACTTTTCTCTATCTCTTGGTATAACACAAGGAAAACCTTTGATATTGTAAAATTACTTTTCATATTACCCCAACTCTCTAATATATAGTTTCAATCTCGAAATTCCAATAACTCTCATTTTTACAATGACCAAAATGCCCTTATACGGGTCTCGCCTAATATAAAAAGCCCCCAAACCTAATAATTACCCTCGGGTACTTAATTTTTCCTATTCTGACCTATTCCGGATCAATCGTTCACTCAAAATCATCATTCGTGTCACCCATCATCAATTGACCATCTTATTCCCAATACGACCCCACATGCGTGTCCCGAATAAGATACTATTAACCCGTGATTTTTTTCCCACTTACGACATAATATAAAATATTGCAAATTCATTTACTTATCACACAAGTAAAATATTGATCAAATATTAATCCATTTCTCAATAATTAATACTTTTTCACTTAACTTTATTTTTTAATTTAATTAAATTACTGTAACACGCGTAATTTAAATATTCCTAAAAATACGGGGTGTTACACTTTTCCCCTAACGAATCAATGTCATTCAGGATTCACATGTCTTAGTTGTATGGAGGACCATACACTCTTGTTTGAAGCACCTTCAGTAACTTATTCATAAGACCTCGGTGTTAAGAAAGCTCATAAACATTCATGTAAGTTTTACTTGTCCAATATGACAAGTAGGTGACAAGTAAACTCACCTACTGACACTCACCCTTGATTCACTATTTTGATAAATTAAATTGTAATCAATGTTAATAACAACCACCACTCATAATTTCCAATCCATCTCTTGACACTCCACATCCGTGATTGTCTCGCTAACCTAAGAACATGACCGACCATGCGGAACAAATCAATTCTCACCATCTCAAAGAATTTACCCAATAAATAAGACTCAAGGATGGTTTTAAGGGATCAGAATCAAGTTATCTTACACCATATGATATTTTAGAGAAGAAGTACTTACTATTTGTAAAGTGAAATGACCATTTCCCCCTCATAATGTGTGTCAAATATAATATTTGCTTCAGATGTATTTCAATATACTAACTCATATATATATATATATATATATATATATATATATATATATATATATATATATATATATTGGTCTTGTGCGTTTTGAACTTGGAAAGTATGCTTCATTGATAGGGTGAGTCTTTCTGTAGGTCATTCTAATGAGATCTCCCTTGTTCAAATGAGATATTGTTTGAACAAGACAATAGGTTGGTTTCAATGAGATCACCGTTAAAAAGGTTCATTCTATTTCCAGATCATTTTTCTACAATTTTGTTCTCCAAGTTTAAATCCCTTGTTATTTTTGTAAAAATCCTTCCATTTTTTCTCAAATCCAACCCCTCTTAAGAATTTAGATTGAAATATTAGAGGTTTTTGGATGACATTATTTACTTCATATATTATTTAATACTTTTCATGTTTTGGGCATGTATTTGGGAAATTATGTGATAGTTGGACGTTTATTTTGGATATTTATTGTATAATCTTTTATTTGATTCCATACACTTACATATGTCATTTACTATTATCGATATCTCAAAGCCGCCTATAATGCCACTCTAAGGGATAATGATGTCGACTCGGAGGATTCTGGGGATAAATCTCCGCATGGACGTAATGTCACCACATTCATGGATAGTCATGTCAGCACTTCAAGTACGTCTCATGTCGATGAGGAAATTTCTAAATGTCATAACCTCGATAATGAGTCGAATCTATCTAAAGAGTTTGAGGGTAATTGTTTGAGTGAGGGAGAATGGGGTGTTCAATGCGAATATTCAGAATTGTACACCGAGTCATTAAAAACCAAAAATAAAAATAAAAACTTGACTCTTAGAGTGCTGTCTTTATAGAATCAATTGTAAGGTTCAATAGAGAATGAGGCCTCTTTGAGTCAGCAACTTGTTTCGGTGGATAGGGAGAAGAACTACTTGACCAACAAAGTATCTCCCTTACGAGATATCTTCAAGCATCATTGGAGACTCATGAGAATCTTGATGCCCATGTTTTCCATCTCGAGAAAGATCTCAAACATGCCAAAGTCACTTTATAGAACACATCTAAGAAGGTTGGAAAGATATCCCAAGGTCCCACTTTAGGTTTAAAGAAGGCAAGGGATATGTTATAGAGGCACATCCACTTCTAATATCTCACCCTAATAGCTTCCCAAGTTTGTAATGGATTCTTATGGTACTTGACCTAACTCACCAAGGATAACTCGTCCTAAGTGTTTAACCATGGTAGATCCAAATAAATGTATGTTTTGTAACACCCCGCCTAATTAAATACCGGGTGATCAGTCCTTTATTAAATTAACATCAAGGTGAACGGTTGGTTCATTCTTAGCATCACTGTCGTAAAATAATATTTCCAATTTTAACACCCTAAATAATTAGGCTAAGTGTCAAGACAATTTAAAGTCTCATTTTTTCTTTATTAAATACCAAAATGAAAACCTTTATTAATAACCAACAGTTTAAGAATCCATAAATACTAAGGATGTCAATTAACACACAAGAATTAAACCATTTATATAATCAAAACCAAGTCTAAGAATCATAAATGAAATCATCCTTACATTAAATAACCCCCAAGAAGTATTGAATACTCGAAATATAAATGAGCACAAATCTCTGACAAATCCAAACGGAATAGGAAATCGGGCGACACATGCCCTAACTATGAAGAACTAAAGTAGGAACTTAATCAATGAAGAGGCCGTCTAAAGCAAGGGCCTGCAACTCCCACATAAGATGCATCTCGTCTAGTCCAAAAAATCAAAGCATGACGCCTTTATGGCTTGGCACCTGTAATACATACATATATATACAAGAGAGAAAGAAATGACAGAAAATGGGTCAGAGCCCGAGTGTAAAACAATTTTAAAAATAGTTTAGCAAGTATTTAAAAGGCTTACTGGCTAATATAACCACCATGTTAGTTCGCGACATTCTCTTGAGAATTCTCACCTCTCATCTATTGTGCACACCTACCGTACTACTGATCACATACGTCTATCTAACTTATCCTCCCATAAAGTTCTATCCCGAGAAGCACTAAGGCCATAATATTTAGTTTTAGAAATTCATTCTCTTCCATATTCTTACGCTACTTAGAACCACTTAGTTACTATTACAACATTTACGAACACTTGTTATAAAGTTGAAGCATTTATTCATTACTTAACTACTTATACACACAGTAGAAAGCTTCCATATATATATATATATATATATCAATCACTCATAAAATATATATATACTATCGGCACCCCACATAAATCTATGGTGCTGGCATACTCTGCTATCAAGTCCCCGTTTCACTTATACTAAGGGAAATACTAGTTCGGAATCACTCTCGAACTGTATTAACACAATACACATACAAATGGAGGCGAAGCATAGTTCCAAGTCACTAAGAGGTCAGCACATACCCCTCATATCTCTTAGGACCGTCTGACTATCATTCTCAGATAGCCTGTACCAAGAAATCCTATGTTCTAGGATACAAGCCAATATCCCCCCATAAAGGTCCAATCAAGATAAGATTGTCCCAGCGCAGAAACTTCCGTGATAGCAAGTAGTCCGGGTATGATTTTTACACAGATACATAATATATGCACAGTCACACAGTCATATATATAAAAATTCACATTTTCTAAATTAGGTTCACCCACGACCCATAATTATTATTATTATCCATTCTTAGCACAACTTTTACTCAACTACCTCGCATAACGCATTCGTCTCTTTTATTCTCATTTATAATTTACTTCATAATTACTTCTCATCTCTCGAAGTGTTCTCTCTCACTAAGTGTAATTTTAGCAGGTATACCCTCACTTACCTTCTAGTCTAAATCTTTCACGAGTCTCAATCTTTTAGTAAACGTACGCACAATTTCTAATGTATGAATAACTCCCCGTTAGCCCACAATTTCATCTCATATTAATTTCACTCAACGGAGTCTACTTAGAACCTATTGGTCATCTTCGTAACCCATTATACTCCAAAAATAATAATCAAGGGTTCCTATGTATCTTAACCGGATTAAACAAAAAGGAGAAAAATATGCACTTTTGTAGGAGGGATAGATCGATCGAGGAATGGGGTCGATCGATCGATCGATCAAGCAGTTCTTGCCCCTTTTTCTGCAAATTTCAACCTACGGGTTCAATCATTCTAACCCCTCTAAACCTCTATAATTTCATCCCAAACTCCCATCAAAGTTATCCAAAGGTATAAACAATATATATAAACAAGTTCTAACGTAACAACATCAATAAATCGTCAACGAATCAATCAAAAAGGGGTTTAATCCTAGATTTCTTTATAAAACCAAAATTTAGCATGAATAATCACAAACCTCTATTTTAATCCAGATTTTCTTCCCAAATATCATAATAAATTTGTGGTAATTCTCTGCATATGATCAAGATTTCAGACTACATGGATTCTCCCTACAACGTATATAAATTCTTTTCCAAAACATAAAATTCTTCAATTAAAACATATGATTTTCATTCCTAGACTAACATGGAAGGAATACCAACTAGAAATCAGCAAGATAAATTCTTTCCTGGGATTCAAGGATCTAATTTGTTGATGAAAAATATATGGTTGCGTTCCTCATCGTGCGATCTACGTTTTGGTGGCGGCGACGATGCAATCGGGTGAGTTCTAGGCCTTGGATTGCTTGGAAACCCTTCACCTTTTTCTCAAATGTCTGGGCCTAGGTTTTGTGTTTGTTAACCCTAAGAGACAACTCCAAATGGCTAATATATACTAAGAAAATTCGTGGGTTTAATTACTCAAAAATACAAAATGTCTAAAATACCCTCATGAGATGTCAACTAGGCCTAAAAACGCCCCGAGACCCAAACTAAACCCCGAGTATACTTTTCTGACTATTTCGACCCTTCTAGACACTTTGGCGCACTCAAAACGACCATACAGGTGACTTATAATATATTCACTTTTATAATAATAATAATTTAGTCCTGACACGACACAAGCGCCTCCCGACTTAAATTTCCATAATTACCATTTTATTCACTTGTGATAATTTTAATAAAACCAATATTATATATTACTTTACTGATCTGGTAATATTCAACAAATTCCCAATAATTACTAACTCTCATCACGCTAGTAAATATTTAAAATAAAATGCCAAATTAACATTAAATTAATATCTCAATTAAATTCAATAAATTCCCGATAATTAAAAGCCATAAAAATACGGGGTATTACATGTTTATACCCATTTCAAATGAAGAGGTCACCTTAGGGAGTTTTTCTACAAGATAGTAAAAGTTTTTCACACACATGCTCCCACATACCACTATAACTACTTTTGCTAGTCTTAGAGAGTAAGTTCAGTTTCTAATGACTACTTCAAAAAATATTAATGGAATACTTTCAAAGGATGTTTATTCTTTTTGAGAACACTTCCAGCAAAATGACTAGTACCAACAGTAATAATGGAAAATAAAAACTTACCACCTCTTGGGTACCTAAAAATGGCAAAAAAGACCTTGGTGTTCATGTTACTCCCAAGGTTCAAGATACTTCTCAATTGTATTTTGATAGTCCCCATAGGAAGTTGAAACTATAACCACCTTTCGTGTTTTAGAGGCAATACATACGGATCTTATGGGTCCTACACATACAAGGAGTATTGGTGGTAAGAAGTATATGCTAGTGATTGTTGATGAATTTTTGAGATATTTTATCCTTGGATTTCTTAGAAAACATTCCGATCCTGTGGAGTTTTTAACCGTTAAGTACCTTGTTCTTCAAAATCAGTATCATGTCACTATAAATCGCATTCATAGTGACAATGGCATTGAATTTAAAGTGGTCATCATTGATGGTTGTTTTGATGAGTTTGACATCAAACATGAGTTTTTGGACATTCGTACTCTGTAGAAAAATGGGATTGCTAAGAGGAAGAATCAAATAAATCAATTGATGGCAAGTTCCATAATGCTTGGAAGGAAAGTGCCGAGAAGTTTTTGGGTAAAGACAACTAAAACCACATGCCACATCTAAAAAATAAGATATGTTTGGCTTATTCTCAGTCCAAAACACATTTAGACTGAGAATAAATCAAATATGTCTTAGTTTTGAGTTTTTAAGAGTCCTTGTTATATCATTAGAGATAGCCAACGCTTAGGTAAATTCGACTCTAGAAGGGATGAGGGAATACTTTTAAGATATTCATAGACTAGTAGATATTATATGGTATATAACCTTGAAAGATCTAAAGTCGTGGAATCGATTAATATCACGATTAGAGATGGTGCATTGATCACGTTTATTGATCATGGTATTGTGTGTGAAACAGTGCACCCACCCCGCTCTGGATAAAAAGAATCCACCCTCTTGGGTTTGAAAGTTTTATGACCCTATCGACATACTTGGTGATCCCACACTAGGTGCCAAGACTCGCACTCAACTTGATAATGAGGCTATCTTTTTTTTTTTACACTTCCACGGTAGATCCTAAGAATGCAAAGTAATCACTCAAGGGTGAGCATTAAATAAGTTTTATGCAAGATGAGGTTCTTCAATTTTGAAAGAATGATGTTTGGGAATTAATCCCCCGACCTACAGAGACTAATGTGATTGGTACCATATGGGTGTACAAAAATAAAATGGATGAGAATGGTACCATAGTTTTCAATATGGATAGGTTGGTTACTCAAGGTTACACACAAGCTGAAGGTGTGGTCTTTGACGAGACATTCACTCATGCTATTATGATTGAATTCGTTTACTTACTACTTTGCCACAACAGTCATCTACGGTTTAAGCTTTACCAAATTCATATCACAGGTAGATTACTTAATGGAATTCTTCAAGAGGAGGTTTATGTGGAACAACCAAAGGGGTTTGAAGATCAAAATCACCCAGAACACTTCTTTATCTAAAGAAGGCCTTGTATGGTTTCAAGTAAGAACCTCATGCTTGGCACGAAAGGCTAACTTCTTATCCCTTAGATCACGGCTTTATGAGAGGAGAAGTTGGTATGACATTGTTTATTAAGACAAAGGATTGTGATATCTTATTTTCCCAAGTCTATATGGATGACATAGTCTTTGGATCCACGTGTTCCTAACATGATCACACTTTTGAGGAGGAGATGAAGAGTGAATTTGAGATGAGAATGGTTGGTGAAATTTTTTCCTAGATCTTCTAGTGTGTCCACTCGAGAATGAGATATTTATATCCCAATATAAATATTCTAGGTATATTGTGAAGAAGTTTGGTTTGGACTCCGCTAAGAACTCTCACACACCCATGAGTTCCTTGACATAGGGAAAATACTCTATATAAGTTTGATAACCAATATCCTCTACTTGACTGTTATCTGTCTCGATATCTCCTTTAGTGTTCGAGTTTGTGCACATTACCAATCATCTTAAAAGAGTTACACCTGCTTTCACTTAAATGTATCATTAAATACATGAGAGGAACTCTTTCTTATGGCACTTTGTATTCCTTTGATACCAATGACCGTTTCTCGGCTTATTCGGATGCTGAGGGTTAGGGACGTTAGAGGTTATAAATACACAATGTTGATGCTCTAATATTGGGAGTACTCTTGTATCTTGGTTGATCAAGAAGCAAAAATTTATTTTTTGTCCACGACGGAGGCTGAGTACATAGTTGCCATGAGTTTTTGCGCACAACTCTTATGGATGAAGAAAACGTAAGAAGATTATGGGATTACTCAAGACAAAATGTCTATTTCTTGCGATAATACTAGTGCAATCCACATTTTTTGTAATCCCATCTAATATTATCGTACGAAGCATATTAGGATTTGTGAGCATTTTATTCATGATGTCATTGAGGAAAAGATCGTATCCTTAAGCCTCGTGAGTACCAAACGTCAATTGGACTATATTTTCACTAAACCTTTAGATGCATATAGATTTGAGGATCTTAAAAAGTGTTTTTGTATTTGTTCCATTTATTGAGTTGGGGTATTGTTTCTAGTTTAGGGTGATTTTCATATTACTATCACCTGTCCCTAAAACTAGATTGTAGTCTTATGTGTATATCTTTGAGAATATCCAAAAAAAAGATTATTTTTATAAAATTTTCAAAAAATCCAAAAATATTTTTGTATTTTGTTTTACACCATATATGGATGTGCATTTAAGCTGTTCAAATCACAATTCCATTTCATTCGTGCATGTGGCTTAATCATGGTGTTATTTGACTTGGATAAGCTTGATTTATGTGCTTAATTATTCATGTTTAGCATTGCATCATTCATTCTTGATTACTACCATCATGCTAGACTCTTTATATCACCTTAATTTCATACATGCATGAACTTTTTAAACATTGTACTTACTCGTCATATGATGTTCTCATCTCACTCGTGCTTAATAAAAAACTAAATGTAGTAACAACTAACTGTGCATTAAAAACCATTGCCAGATTTTTTACCGAAAATTTGTTTTATGTTTAAGCAATGGAAAGGGGCTATGCAAGAAGTAGTCTTCTACCATTGGAAAATACTTAAAAATGATTTCGGCACATAAAAACTATAAGTTCTAAGTCCAGTTTGTTTATTTCATTTATGCTTTATTATATGTAAGCAATATGATTCCGTTAAAAATCTTGAGAGTTTATGCTTAAAATGTGATATTTTAAGGGTGTTATAAGTTGAAGATAAATGGGTTTTCACAATAAAGTTCTTTAAAAAATATTAAATAGTTTGGCATTACTAATTTGAGAAACATTGACATTCATGACATTTTGTATGAGTTGAGACAATTTCACTTTGTTCATATTTTTTTCTAAACTTTCAATTGAGTTATTTATTTAGGGTTGCCACTTTAACTTTGTACACCATCGCTATGTATTCCAGTTGATGATGCTGTAAACAGCACCACCAGATAAAGAGGTAGTAGAGCTCAAACAGGCATAACAATGGCAACAAATAATAACACATATATGTAAAAGGAGATGAGGAATCACACAAATATAAGTGGTTCGGTAATTGCCTATGTCCAGTGTGCAAGTGAGTATAAGTATCACTATCAGAAGAGGGCTTTAATGACCTTAGCAATACAATCACTCCACTTTCTCTCTCTACTATAAATGCACCAGAGTTTGGCTAGGGTTTGTAATTGAAGACCTTTTACAAGGTAGGAGAAGACAATTATATATAGTGCCTAGGGGGTGCAGTGTACCCCTAGGCATGCAATAAACATGTGTAGAATGATCTATCCAATCTAGTGAAGCCACCTGTGACTGTCACATGCAGAGGATGATGATGAAATATTCCCTCACGTGGCAAGAAGATTTGGTCATAACGATTTGCCCACGTGGGATATGCCATGTTGGGATTTTTTACTGCTCGTACTGTAGATGTCATCTGAGGGGTCTCAGCCTAGAGTCTGTCATCCTGGTCTCGGTTGGGGCTGAGACGACGTTACTACTAGAGAGGGCTGAGGCCGAGTTGATTAGTCGGTCCCCTATTGGGAGTCCTCCTTAGTCTCTGTCATCCTAGTCTCGACTGAGGCCGAGACGACCTTGATGCCAGAGAAGGCCGAGGCTGAGGCACAATGTGATGATCTATGAGGCTGATGCTGAGGCTGAGATGTTATATGAGAGCTGCGAGGTTGTGGTCGAGGCCAACGTCTTCTGCTCTGACCCTTAGGCCGAGGTATCAAGTTCACTGCATGATGGCTAAGGTTGCTGCTATGATGTCTGAGGTTGCCAATAACACACTGATGATTTAGCGCTGATAGGTGCAAATGTAGTCTCGGCCGTAGTGACCAGGCCGAGGTTGATTAAGTCGTGGACGACCCTACTGAGGAGGACCCTTATCTGGATGACCCTACCAATGATTAAGTCGTGGCCGATCCTACTAAGGACGACCCTTATCTAGATGACCCCACCAATAATTAAGCCATGGCCGACCCTACTGAGGCTGACCCTTATCTAGATGAACCTACCAATGATTAAGCCATGCCCGACCCTACTGAGGCTGACCCTTCTCTGGAGACCCCGCCAATGATTAAGCCGTGGCCGACCCTACTGAGGTCGACCTTGCCAATGATTAAGCCGTGGTCGACCCTACTGAGGCCGACCCTCATCTGGACGAACCTACTAATGATTAAGGTATGGCCGACCCTATTGAGGCCGACCCTTATCGAGATGATCCCATTAATGATTAAGCCATGGCCAACCTTACTGATGTCGACCCTTATCTGGATGACCCTACCAATGATTAAGCCGTGGACGACCCTACTGAGGATGACCTTTATCTGGATGACCCTACCAATGATTAAGTTATGGCTGATCCTATTACGGCTGATCCTTATCTGGATGACCCTGCTAATGATTAAGCCATGGCTGACCTTACTGAGGCCAACCCATATCTGGACGACCCTGGTAATGATTAAGCAATGTACGACCCTATTGAGGATGACCCTTATCTGGATGACCCCGCCAATGATTAATCCATGGCCGACCCTACTCAGGTCGACCTTATCTGGATGACCCTACCAATGATTAAGCTGTGGACGACCCTATTGAGGCCGACCCCACCAATGATTAGGCCATGACCGACCTTACTGAGGCCGAACCTTATCTAGACGACCCCACCAATGATATGTGAGGATCTTGTGATGCCCGTCGTCCTGAGAGACGAGGGTACATTTTGGTCATATCAACAGTATTGACGTTCCCGTGCATTGTGTTCACATAATTTCACTCCATATCCATGATTCGAATATTTATGCTCTACTCCATGGTGTGAATGTTTGTGTTTGTACTTCTATGTATATTTATATACTTAAAAAGTTTAAAAATTAAAAAAATAGTTTGTTAGTTAGTTGAAGTTTCATTGCCTTTGCTTGGTTTTCTATTATTTGTAATGATATTTCATATTTGGATTCTCATGATACTAACTTTTCAGGATTAACTTCTAACCCTTTATTTATTACACACAAAAAGAGGGGGAACATATTAAGGGGAGTTTTGTATTTTTTTAACTTGACGCGTCACGGTATTTCCTTTATTTTATGTGTACACGATGAATTTTTTTAGCATAGATAATTTTACAAGTGTCTCTTTCCCTTTTCGAGTTTGGGAGGGACATTAATTCAACTTGTCTTATGGGTTATTTTCTTCAGTTTGTGTTTTGTACTGGAATAGGCAAAGGGGGAGATTTGTAAGAGAAAAATTATAATTCTTATTACATTTTTAAGCTTGGCATATTTCGTTAAACCTCTATATCATCATCTAGATTCTCAAGAGCCTGTTAGTGATCGAAAACAATAATCGAAAAGTTGAGATCGTCACTAATATTATATGGAGAAGGTATGTGGGATTTTTTTTTGTAATCAATTTATCCAGGGTTATTTTAAAAGTGTTTGAAGACATAAAATTTTTTTCAAAAAAGTTTTTATTTTTATTTTGAAAAATTTGCAAACTCATTAAAACGAGATTGAATATAATTTGAATGAGTAAACGGTTATTTTAAGAATAGTTTTGAACGAGATAAATTTTGAAAAATGTTGGTCACTCTAGAATCTCATTAGAAAGTTCATTTAATGGATGTTCGAACGAGATAGGGAACTTCGTTTGAGAGAGATGCACCTCGTTTGAACAAGTTGACAAAAAAATACCTTTTTACTTGATTTCAAATGCAATATTTCATGTCTATCTCTTGGAGTTTCTCCTTATATATAGAGATACGAGTCTATAACTTCTATCACGCCTTTTAGGCATCTTATTATGATCAAACACTTTAGTTTTTTCAATCTAAACCCCTTGGATGATTTGAGATCACTTTATCAAACCACAAAGAACACATTTCTTATTCTAAACCTTATGGAGTTAATTCTTCACTGCCGAAGATAGGATAAGAGTTTCATGAGGCAGATTGGTGGACACCGAGGTAAGTGGAGCTTATTTTATGGGGAGTTTCTGGATCTGTATTTCTTTTCATCAATAAAGAGAAAGAAAGACATAACTTCAATACTTATTGATGTCTAAGTCTATAAGTCTGTCCATACGATTCTATAATACCTAGTTGTAACATTACCAAAAAATAATTTGTTTTCCATGAAGGGAATTTTTTTTCCTAATATTCTGTCTTGTGGTTTGTTTCTCTCAAGTTAGGTGTAATATCTTGCATGTTTAGTTTCACCTAATTAATCCAGGAAAAATTTAACTTAATTAAATCTGGCTTCCATGTGACCTAATCTATGATTCTCAATTTGACCATATAACCGGGCCACTCCATAAAACCCATCTTACATATACCATTGGAGATGAGATCCACCTGAGGATCATAGCAGGGAGGATATGTATGGGATGAGTAGGGAGGATCTGTATGGGCTGAGTCACACCATAAGTCATTTGATCCGGAGACCTATAGGTTGTTGCTAAGGCACTATGACAACAATCAATCAAAGCTATTGTGGTTAGATATTGATCGTCATAATGCAGAGAGAATATTCGAGGAATGGTATCGAGTTTTTACCATAATTTATGTCTTACTATTTGTAAAAATTCCTAAAGACTTATTAACGTTAGTGGAATTTGGGTGGGTGTGCATAGTGGCTATTCTAGAAAGGATTTCCACTCAAAATTTTTGTGTTCTATGTGATTGAATTTGTTTTTCGCAATATGCTTTTAGTAAGCCACCTAACAAGAAAATTTGATCTAGTTGATAATATTTGGTAAATTAATAAAAGTGACCTTAGTATAAATTTATTGGATTTAACTCAAACTATGATTGGTGTGTGGAAAAATTACCTTTTGAAATTAATTAAAAGTGGTTAGTAATTTTTTAGCAATCAATAACATGTGCATTTGTGTTTCCTAGAATTTTCAAATATCATCTTATCTTAGAGATAAACTTATTGAGGAAACCCCACTTGATAACTTCCTCAATGACCTTTATAAAGAGGAATAAATCATTGGTGTTGTGGTCGCTATCCTTATTGGAAAAAAACAATATTTAGATTTGCATCTCTCCCCTCATACAACCTCATGGGTTTGGGCTCCGATACGATGTTTTGTAATTATACTAAGGATAAGTAATATTTGATTTTTTCCATGAGAGGGGTAAAGTTTTTGGCTTTAGGATATCCATTTTTATTCCTCTTCTTGTCTTTGGCCTCACCTTTATCACATGAGGATTGACATAAGCGAGAGAACATGTATTTTCTTTTCTCTTTCTAATGTTGAGCGGAAAAAGGGAAGTATGGAAACCTTAATGAGATGGAATCTTCTGTGTTCACATATTTCAAATTTCACTTAAGTATCTTACTTGTGGATGGAGTAGATCCCTTACTGAAATTAGCAACACCTTTGAGTTGAGTCCTATAATAAAGGCTGCCACATACATTGCCCCTCCCAGAGTAACAAGGAAAGATCTACAAAACACCTAATTTGGGGTATCTTATATCAATATAAGAGACAAGTCGGTTTCAACATGTTCTATGGGATCTTTGCACCATCAAAAGGTTATATTATGGGCATCTTTCACTTAAGAGAAAGAGCATAATGTTGTATCTCGCTAGAGAAAGGAGAGGGGGTATTTTGAAAATCCAGTTCTACAGAGTTAGGGGTGTTATCTTGATACTATTTAAAGAAAGTTAACATAACCAATCTTTTATCCATATTATATGATCATCAAAAGTTTTATCCACTCTTTATTTAATATATTAGTGACCTCTAGGAAGTTGGGTCGGTGAAAGAGGACATCTCCTTTTAAGTACTATAACTAGTTATTTTTAGAGATTCTTCTAGGAAGCCTCCATTTCCTTGATGATTTTATCCAACTGAGCATTCTTGTCGAGATTCTTGAATCATAGAAGATAAAAATATCTTGTTGGTTGAAATGAATTTAAAGAACAAATATTCCCATAAACGATGCTAAACAAATAGGGCTAAAATTGGTTAAAATTCAACCTCACCAAATTTTCCTCCTCGGGGATGGAGGAGGTATTTTTAAGTTATTAAAATCAATGACATAAGATTTAAATTGATTCAATACCTTTGTTGAGGTACCTATGTCCACTGTGAAGGTGTTTCCCTCATGTATATTATGTAAAATGGTGAATAGTACAAAGGTTCCTAAACACAAGCTTTGGCTAGTGGGGGAATATAATTTGAGGTACTATAATTTCTAGAAGACAATTAGGAACTAATTGATTAGATTCTCTAACTAATACTGGATCACTTAGACTCGCAAGACTCAAATATATCTAAGGACACAAATCTTATACTTGAACAATAAGAAGGAAGAAAGTGGTATAATACCTTAACAAACGTGGAAGATACTTTCTTTCTCGATAATCTACATGGAAATAAATTGAATTCTAACCCTATTGCTTCCCCCCAAATGTTTAACTATATCCAACCACTTGGGCTAGTGAAATGTGACATTTTCATCATGGAAAACGATGATCTGAGCTCTATCACTGTAGTAGTGAGGTAGAATGTTGGTGGAAGAAGTTTTAGGATAGTTATGGTGGTTTTGGGGATCATTACATTACATTTAATTCTTGAGGACAAACTATACCGAATGAGTGGGGGTTGGTAAAATAATGAGTTTACTTTCTCACCTACTCATAAGAATGGATGATAGAGTTTAATTTGGTTATTTGCGATCATTCCTTATCCCGAGGTTGAAAAATTGAGGTGATAGCCATTTTTTACCATGGAAAAATGGGTCTTCTTGCTTCAGAGGTCTACGGATACTTTTTGGGGTATATATGTGCTTGTCATGTTCGAACTAGACCTCTTCTAGAGTGCTTCTAAAGTCTGGACCATTGGTTGGGTCATTATGGAAGGCCATAGCTTTTATCTAGATTGATGAAACATCACGTGAAGTTACATAGGCCTCTAAGGTTCTATTTGGACCATAACACTAATTGATCATATTAGACTGTACCGCTAAGCCTATTATAGGGCCTTCTATGGATTACCCAAGGTCAATAGTCTTTCAATGAGGCTCATGACTCATGGCTAGGGTTGGGAGAAATGTAGCTAGGGGTTATGGACCCCTTTTCCAACCTAAAATTTGAGTGTAAAACACTTCTTGGTGATTTATAATTAGAATATCTAAATAGCTTATTGACAAATAAAAGGCGCATGTATGTAATGCCTTTATAATACTCTTATTTATAATCAATGAGTTTGAGTGATTTCACGATAAATGATTATTAGCAGAAATAATACTAGAGAGGGGTTTAATAAAGATTCGTCTTTGGAGTTAATGAATACATCCAAATAGTTTTAGATACATTACCCTCCGTGTTTAGTTTGTGAAGATGGAACACACGACTAACTAGTGGAAAGTGTGGTGTACATATTAAGAAGGGACGTGTTATACACCAAGGGAAACATTCCAAGGTTAGTTGGATTAGTATACATATATGATTATTTGGTAAGGATTATGGATGGTCGATCATTAGTGGTTGTATAAAATGGGGAGATTCGAAATAAAAACATATAATGTTTCTTATAGGGTGGATAAAGACATGCGTTATTGTAGTGTTGCTCGCATATGCGGGGATTTGAGGAAAATTAGTTCAAAATGTGAAGTTGTAGGAACCTATTGGTCCACATGTATAAACCTATATTCTTCATAAATATTTATGTGTCTACAAGGTCCAGTGTACAAACTTATATGTTGGGATGATTTTGAGTTTCCTTTCCCAATATACGCACCTATATGTTAAAGTTTATGCCCTTTTATTTTGTGGAAAATTTAAATTATGACTACTTTTAGTCTTTCCTCTAGTGTTTCTTTGAAGACAATATATATTGTAGGATTAATGTATCTAGTGTAAAAAGGAGCCATGATATATAGAGATGATAGATGCTAGGATTCTCTTTGTAAGGTTAGCTTTAGGGGTGAAATGTGAGGATTTCCTTCTTACCCATATTTCTTAAAGGTGGAAGATGGAGTGTAAGAGCATATGTATACTTATGTTTCCTCGCATCACGTATATTATCTTATTTTAATTACAAAATATACTTTGACTCTTGTCCTTGAGATGGTTGCAGTAAAGTTTCATATTTTCACCGAAAGACTGCTCAACATCATTTTTTAAGAAGATGGACACAACCCCCACACATATTATTAGAGTAGAATAGGAGAAAGAGCCTCTCCTAGATGGCTTTTGTAAGATCTAAGGGAAGAAAAAACTAAAAACAATCAATTTCCACTTAGGTTGAGTTAAATGTAATTCATATAGATTTAAAAAGCTTTGTCATATTCAAATTAACTACTTAAAGCGGATATTTTATCTGTGTGTGTGTTTTGGTTTTGTTTTTTTGTGTTGGGTGATATACATATGTAAGTATAATCTTCATATCGAAAATGTAATTTAAAGGCTATTTTCATGTTTATAACATATGTATGTTTGAGTAAGTTCCAAACAAGCATAAATTTTTATTGCCCGGACCATGTTTGGGACTTTTAATGACCGCCTCAGTAAAGCAGGACTTTGCTTAAAATAAGGCGTGAGTTTGCTGGTCACGTGATAAGCCATAGTTTTTCACCCTAGATATGCTTTGTCCTCATGACTTCCTTGGCATACTACTATCTTTATCAAACCAAATCATTCTCTTTGGTGAATTTGCTTTGCCGGTCTCGATTTCTGTATACTAAAATTGATATTTGTTAAAATTTCATGAAAAACTGTGAAGAATTTCTTGGCAACTAATTTTTCTCAAAACTCAAGTGGTTTAAATTATTTTGTTATGTTGTCCTCCCCACTATTCTTGAGCTTGTCTTCTATAGTTGGAGGATCTCACTATACACAGAGATAACGCTATGATAAACTATGAGAAACTTTGAAAAATGTTTATAGAGAAAAATACATTTTGATCAACCGTAAAACTTTAAAAAGATTTATTTTTTAGTTTAAATAATCTAAAGAGTTAAACCATGTAAGGATAAATTTCCAAATCGAGTCAATTTTCATGTATTGGCTTTATTTTGTGTGTAGAAAAAACTTATTCGAGTAATTGGTTATTAGGATTTTAGTTTTTTCCTGCAAGCCTGTGATGTATGATTGAAGACTGTAGCGGCCAAGCTAAAGAGACATCGAGTATACATCGTGTTTTGTGCTCAGTTTTATTTATCTTTCGAGAGATTTCAATGATGTATGGATGCATATTTATGTTGAATCCATGTATATGGTTGGGTGTTTGTTTATAAAATGTTTTGAGGCATTTTTCGTAAAATGGATTTGTAAGGACACAAATTTCCAATTGAGTCCTTTGTTGTATTGGCTCAATTCCGGGAAAAAACGATTGAGCCATAGGATAGAGTATATTGATCATCCTTCAAGCCTATGGCGTGTGTGTTGATGACGTAGCAGCCAAGTGTATAAAGCTTCATCAAAATGCCGAGTTTAAGTGCCTCATTTATTACGTCATCAACAGTGGTTCCATACTCCCAAGGTATGAATGCATTAATATATATATATAGGAGCTTGGAACATGTTTAAATGGGTGTTAGGTTTTAAAACTGTGTTTTGTTTTCAGAAATGTTTTCCATTAAAACTTATATATAAAGTATATAATATTTCTGGGATAAAAATGAAATTTTGGAACTTTCTGTAATTTCGTTCGAAGTGTCGTTCGAACGAGATTGTCGTTCGAACCACAAGTCGTTCGAACGAGATTGCCAATGACTTCCCTTATTGGCCACTGGAACTTCGTTCAAAATGTTGTTCGAACGAGATGGATGTTCGAATGAGATTTCCAATGAGCTTCTAACGAGTTCATACTGGAACTACGTCGTTCGAACGAAAATGTCGTTCGAATGAGATGTCAGGCGGGAACAGTTTTTCGCAGTTTTTTGACAATTTTTACCCATGTTCTCCACTTCTTTCCCCATTATCTTTTCACAGCATAACTATGTGCAAGAATCATTTTTGACAATCAATCTTTTTCATACAATACTAACTCCTAGAGAGGGTTTTGAGAGAAAAATCATAAAGAGAAAAAGATCAAGTTTTGAGTGATAATTTTCAAAGTAAAATTCATCTACCACTATAGTTTTCACCCATTATTTTGTTTATCCAAGTTCATATATATACATCTTTCTTGGAGTTTGGCATCGGGTTTGTCTCTACACCGAATTGAAGAGATCGTTTGGGTTTTCTTCTAAATCCCTCAAAGAAGAAGAATTGTTTAGCTGCGGCTTTCTCACATGGTGAAAGGCACCATGTGTTGTTAACGGTGTACCTATTGTCCGATCGGTGAGTCCGAGATCGCGGTGGAGCTCCGTGGTTATCCGCTAGGAAGAGGTGGTTACAAGAAGACGCGACAAGGCTTGAGAGGGTTCGAGTTGAGGAAGTAAGTCATCTATCTTGTAAATGTAAATTCCGTACATAGTAAATTTGAGGCTAGGCCCGTCCGAGGTTGTTTCCCGTTGTGGGTTTTTCCTCGTACATCGCGGCGTAGTGTGATTGATTTTCTTTTATCTTACATAATAACTTAGAACGCATGCTTAGGATAATACAAGATAAAATTGGTTTTAATTGTCACACTTAATTTAATTTGGTGCTAAATTAAATTGGGTAACGCTAATTTAATTCAAGTCATTTGTTAAAATTGGTTTGGCCTAACTTGATATAATTGCAAAATATGACTTAGGCAAATTCTAGGACTTGGATTAATTATGTTTAAGTGAAAATGTTTTAATGGATTAATTTAATGTCACTTGGTGTTTAATTTTAATTTGTTAAGAAATTAAAATCTGTTTTAAGTTGAACCATCACATCGCTTCCACATCTATTTCATAAAAAGGAAATATATTTTTAAAGATATTAAAAATTGGGGGCCCCTCGGGCGTATCAAATTGGTATCAGAGCCAAAACGATAAATTATTTCGTTAAAGACCGTTTAAATAATTTTTGGATAAAATGGATTTTCCCCATTCTCAAAATTTCCTATTTTCAATGGTTCTAACTACGCGTACTAGAAAGCGCGAATGAAATCGACACTAAAATCTATCGACGAGAGAGTTTGGTTATCTGTTGTTAACAGGTGGTCTCCACCAACTCATTTAGTAGAAAATGAACGTGTTCCCAAACCAACCGATAGATGGACTGAAAATGAGTTTAAACTTTCGAATTTTAATTCCCAAGGTTTAAATGCCCTGTTTAGCGCGGTCACACTGGAAGAATTCAAACGTATTATGACGTGTGAAACCGCTAAAGATGCTTGGGATATTTTACAATTAACTCATGAAGGAACTAGTGTCGTTAATGTTCTAAACTCCAAAATCTCACCACTCAATTTGAAACTATCAAAATGAACGATAATGAAACATTTGATGAATTTTATACTAGACTTTTCGATATTTTCAATTCATCTTTTAACTTGGGAAAAAAAATACCCGACAACCGAGTTGTAAAGAAAATTTTAAGGTCCCTACCTGATAGATTTATTCCAAAAGTGACCGTTTTAAATTCTTTACCAACTTTAGCCTTTACTAAATTAGAAGAGCTCGTAGGAGATTTGCAAACCTATGAACTGGATATGTTTCCCTCTAAAAATGAAAAGAAAATTAACAAGGGCGTTGCTTTAAAAGCACGAAAAGAGGTCAAACAAGTAGTAGAGAGCGAGAGTGATAGTGACTCGGAATACATGGCCTTTTTTGCTCGGAAATTTAAAAAATTTCTTAAATTTAACAAAGATAAATTTAAAAATGATTTTAAGAAATTTGAAACTTCTAAGTATGACAAAGCCGAAAGGATCCCTAAATCTTCTAACGAAAATTTAAATAGGGACGAGTCAAATAGGTGTTTTGGTTGTGAGGGTTATGGCCATAGGGCTTCTGAGTGCCCCACTAAACTAAGGAAAGAGGGTAAGCGACCCATTTCATATAATGCGACCCTTAGTGATAGTGATAAGGAAGAGGGACCCGATTCCCCCACTAAGCCCAACTTTGTTGCTTTTATGGCTAGTCATGTGAGTGATAGTGAGAACTCATCTATTGATGAAATTTTAACACATGACACTTCCTTGGTCAAAGTTTATGAATCCCCTATTTTTGATGGTAGTGAGAGTGAAGAAGAAAGAGAGAGTGAAAATGAAGAAGAGGTTAATGCGAGTGAACTTCAAAATGCTTTTCAAGAATTATATGAAGAATCAATTAAATTAAAAAGAGCTAATTTGAAGTTAGAAGCAAGTTTAAAAGAGCGTGTCAAGGTCATTAATAATAGTGTGTTGGTAGAAGACCTTAGGACACGTGAGAGGACTCTTCGAGAGAAGCTTGAATATGTAGAGGGCGAGAGAGATAGCCTTAGAGGTTTAATGGAATCCTTGAAAAAGGAGCTTCTTGCTTTTGAAGAGCGAAATGTTTTATTAGAGTCTAACATACTAGAATTAGAGAATAAATTAAAAGACTCTAGTAATGTCAAATTTAATTTGGAGTGTCATTCGAAAAAATTAGATAAAATCTTAGGAACAGTCCAAATTAAAAATGACATGTGTGGTTTAGGCTTCAATACTTGTAATGAATCTACTCATAAAGTCAAAACCAATGTTTTAGGAGAATCTACTAGGAAAGCCTTTACAGATCGTTCCTTAGGTACCAAATTTCGACGTAATTTTACTTGTACACATTGTGGTCGAAAAGGTCATCTTAGAAAATTTTGTTTTGATCTTAAACGAATTCTTAGAAAATCCCAACGTAAAGCAACCAAGGTAGTTAAAATCCCTACAACCCAAGATTGTCATTCTTCATTAATTTGGGTTAGGAAATCTGACTTAGTTGCCTTGCAAAATAGGACGTTTGATTCTCATTTACTTTCACATGCTTCCTCCCTTTCTAAATCTAAAGGATGAATGTGTTAGTGTTTGCATACTTTAGCTTTGTGCTTCATGCTATATTATCATGCTAAAAGTATGCTTATTTAATCATTTTCTAGTCATTGCTTCGTCACATATCTCATGCTAGAATAATGATTTTTGTTTATCTTTTTTATTATATTTCTTTCATTTTTATTTGCATTAAATGAAAAATACAAAAAGATTATTGTTTATCATTTGGAATTTATCTCTTGATAATTTAAGCTTAATGAAAAATTCAAATGATTTTTGTTTATCTTTTGAGTATATATTTCTATTTTTGGTTAAAAATGTCAAAAACTCAAAAAGATTTTATTTTGTGTGTATTTTGGTTTGACACACTTTGAGTGGCATATACTTGTGTTTGAATCCCATCGTTTACGCTCCCATGTGGCTAGAACTTTTGGTTTAGATTGTCAATCCTTAAAATGTTCTTTACCATGTTTATATGGAGTAGTTGGATTTTGTGTTGATTAAATGGATTCTATTTTTATATGCCTCTATTAACACATGCACGAGCTCTTTTGAAATTTTAATGTCACATGTTATATTTGAGCTTTGTGAGATGTTCTCCTACCAATCTTGTCATCTACATATTTGTGACCTAGGAGGACTAGTGCATGTCAAAATCCGTTGCACGTGAGATTTGCGAGAAATAAAAAAAGATAAATGAATGTGCACGGGGAAGGGCTCCGAAAGCATTTATTATCCTTTGCGATAGTAAGCCACCGGTTGAAATGGACCTAAAAGAAATACGTGGTCCGAAGGACTAAAAACAGAAATATGGCACTAAAAGAAAAATAATTGCCAAGGCCTATGTTTAATTGATATATTCATTCAAAATTAATATAAATGCTTATTGAGGGAGATTGGATGGTATATCAATGGTTTGCACAATGTCCGTTTATCCTAGTTGTCTTTATTGTCATGACTCTATTGGTTTGTAGAATCATCAACATGCTAGGCTTGTATGCATTGTGTATGTTTGTTCATTGAGTTCAATCTATATTGTCACATGAGGCTATATCCAAATGTGATGAAGTTTGCAATCAATTGAGAACTCCGTGAACATATTTTAAGTGATTGGGTCTAAATTTAATCGTTACTTGTTCACACCCCTACACTTCCGTTTCCATATGACACATTTTTTCCATACGAGTGTGCTAAACTTATTGTATTTTGTGTCATTTGTAAGTTTATATCTATATATATATGTGCGTGTGCATTAGTGATATATATATATATATATATATATATATATATATATATATATATATATATATATATATATATATATATATATATATATATATATATATATATATATATATATATATATATATATGATATTTGTTTTGTCTTTGCCTTGATTTCTAGTCCATATATGCTTATACTTCATTATTGATATCTATCTTGGATTAGTTATACTTTTGTTGCTAACATGATTTAATGTCTTATCACTCTAAGCATCAAGGTGTGTATTAGTTTTATCCTTTTTCTATTCCTGAACAAAAAGGGGGAGAATTATAGGGGGAGAAATATGGTATCTATTCCTATTATTATCGTAACTTAGTTTGGGAGAGATTTATATTAGGGGGGGACGTCTTTCTAAGTAGGTCTTTGTTTTGATGAAGGGGTTAATTAATTTAGGGGGAGTACTTACTTTACTTGCATTAAATGTTTTGATATTCCCATACATGTAATGTGTTTGCTTAAGTGTGCAGGAATTATATTATAAGTGGAAACATTCACCGGCAAAGATTGTGATCCTTTGGGTTGGTTGAGTCAAGCATTGTATTAAATATTTTGGGTGGGACTTTTTATTAGTCTAGTAGATCTTGACGGCCCTTTAGGATTTTTGTTTGGTTTTTGTCCCGAAATAGCCAAAGGGAATATTTGTAAGGACACAAATTTCCAATTGAGTCCTTTGTTGTATTGGCTCAATTCCGAACAAAAACGTTTGAGTCATAGGATAGAGTATCCTGCAAGCCTATGACGTGTGTGTTGAAGACGTAGAGGCCAAGTGTATAAAGCTTCATCAAAATGCCGAGTTTAAGTGCCTCGTTTTCTATGTCATCAACAGTGGTTCCATGCTCCCAAGGTATGAATGCATTAATATATATAGGAGCTTGGAACATGTTTAAATGGGTGTTAGGTTTTAAAACTGCATTTTATTTTCAGAAATGTTTTCTATTAAAACTTATATATAAAGTATATAATGTTATAGGATAAAAATGAAATTTTGAAACTTTCTGTAAGTTCGTTCGAAGTGTCGTTCGAACGAGATTGTCATTCGAACCATAAATCGTTCGAACGAGATTGCCAATGACTTCCCTTATTGTCCACTATAACTTCGTTCGAAATGTCGTTCGAACGAGATGGATGTTCGAACGAGATTTCCAACGAGCTTCTAACGAGTTCATACCGTAACTTCATTAGAAGACTCGTTCGAATGAAAATGTCGTTCGAACGAGATGTCAGTTTTTGGCAGTTTTTTGACAGTTTTTACCCATGTTCTCCACTTCTTTCCCCACTATCTTTTCACAGCATAACTATGTGCGGGAATCATTTTTTACAATCAATCTTTTTCATACAATACTAACTCCTAGAGAGGGTTTTGAGAGCAAAATCATAAAGAGAAAAATATCAAGTTTTGGGTGATAATTTTCAAAGTAAAATTCATCTACCACTCTAGTTTTCACCCATTTTTTTGTTTATCCAAGTTCATATATATACATCTTGCTTGGATTTTGGCACCGGGTTTGTCTCTACACCGAATTAAAGAGATCGTTTGGGTTTTCTTATAAATCCCTCAAAGAAGAAGAATTATTTAGCTGCGGCTTTCTCACATGGTGAAAGGCACCATGTGTGGTTGACGGTGTACCTATTGTCCGATCGGTGACTCCGAGATCACGGTGGAGCTCCGTGGTTATCCACAAGGAAGATGTGGTTACAAGAAGACGCGTCAAGGCTTGAGAGGGTTCGAGTTGAGGAAGTAAGTCATCTGTCTTGTAAATGTAAATTCCATACTTAGTGGATTTGAGGCTAGGGCCGTCCGAGGTTGTTTCCCGTTGTGAGTTTTTCCTCGTACATTGCGGTGTAGTGTGATTGATTTACTTTTATCTTGCATAATAACTTAGAACGCATGCTTACGATAATACATGATAAAATTGGTTTTAATTGTCACACTTAATTTAATTTGGTGCTAAATTAAATTGGGTAACGCTAATTTAATTAAAGTTATTTGTTAAAATTGGTTTGGCCTAACTTGATATAATTGCAAAATATGACTTAGGCAAATTCTAGGACTTGGATTAATTATGTTTAAGTGAAAATGTTTTAATGGATTAATTTAATGTCAATTGGTGTTTAATTTTAATTTGTTAAGAGTTGAACCATCACATCGCTTTCACATCTATTTCATAAAAAGGAAATATATTTTTAAAGAATTTAAAAATTGGGGGCCCCTCGGGCGTATTAGGATTGTAAAAGAAAAATAATTTTTGGTTTTAATTTCAATTGAACAAAAATTTATCGTCATTCAAATGAAGTTATTGGCTTTGTTTGAATGAGTTATTCACCTCGCTCAAATGATTTTTGGCATCTCGTTAAAATGAGATTCAAACATATTTCAAACGATATTTCTCTGCATATCTGAACAAACTCGTTCAAACCTCGTTCTATCCCATTGGAAATGAGAATATCTATGTCATTCACCCAAACTTGATTTTGGCTCTAACGAGAAAGCTATTATCATTCGAACGAACCTTTGCTTTTAGTTTGAATGACCTCCCTCGAAAAACGTGTTGCCTTAAAATTGTGTTTTCATTGAGAATTTTGGAAAACAATGTTTTCCTATCAAAATAAAAAATCTCCTTATTTACAACCAAGCTTGATATGCAAGAATCCCACATCTATATATCTATTTGAGATCTCTTATGTGTTGCACCAAAGTTGTTTTGCTAGCGTTTTGAGCCGTGTAGATTGTGTTTAATGTTGTGCGATGAGTCGACGAATCCCGTGGCAAGTAAGATCGATGGAATACTGAAACGTGGGAAGCGCATGCATTGTGTGTCTATTAGAAGGCTTCCAGTAGTGGTTGAGAATAAGGTTGAAAGGAACAAGGAAGTGCGCCAAGGCTTGAAGGAGTAGGCTCTTTGTGAAAGTCTAAGTTGTTCTTGTAAACATACCTATATTGTAGTGAACTTGCTAGCTGACCTGTACGAGGTTTTTCTCATTATTGGGTTTCCTCCTACATAATCGTGTTATGATTTACCTTTTTATTCTCAGTTATTATCACCTAGATGTATGATTAGGTCAAGAATAATTGGTAAATTTTTTAACACAACACTTGATTTAATTCGTGTGCATATAAAAATGAAATATTAAAATCTGGTGGCATTTTCATATTACCCTAGGGTACTGGATATTGTCAGACCATAGTTTTTCTTCTTCACAATTATCTTCATATTTTTTAGTTGTTTGATTTCAAACTTTGATCATAAGTCGTATTGAAGCCTAACAACCTTATACCTCAATTCTTAAATAATTATACTTGTATTATTTTTCTTAAGAGACTTGTGTGAATATCTCAAAAATACATTATGATGTTTGAGTAACCCAAATCATTTTAAAAACTTTCAAAACCTTTAGTAAAACTCATATCCTAGAAAGTGGTATCCAAAAATTAGTGGTTTCTCAAAACATTTTGTCTTTAACTTCAAAAGGATTTTGATTTTGTAGCATACAATCTAAGGACATTGGACGAGTCCAAAACCGAATGTGGGCGTATAACATTATCCATATATTGGCGGTCTTTTTAGAAAATATGTTGTAAAAGAGTGGATAGTTAATTAGAGTGTTGTGTGATTGTAAGCCATTACTTTTTATTTTTATAACCCTACTATAATGCATTTATCATTTCTTTTAGTCCAAGATTTTTTCTTTTATGTGTTTTCCTCGTATGACTTGGTGATGTGTGGTTTTGTTGCCTTATTTAGCATTTAGATTAAATAACCTATCTTTGAAAATAAAATTAGGTGTATGTAACTGATAAACTTTTCATCACATGTACCTAGGTTGTTATATTTATACCTAAAAGGAATAAAAGAAAAATATCACTTTTATTACGATGATAATTTTATTTGGGTACCTTTACTCCGTTTAGGTTTTGAGCACACTGCACTCTCAACTAGTACCAGAGTGGTTCCTCATTTTTATATGTTTAATCATCTTAAGGTTGATCCCATGTGTTTTTAATGGAGTTAAGTATGCATGATGATATTAATGACTTTATTGCTGCACTTAATACTCATGAATTTATCAGACTTGTAACCCTGCCCAATTGTTTGAATGACTTTATTGATATTAAAATTGAAAGTTTTACTATAATCAAATGTTAAAATTGTTATTAAATTAAAACTTTGGAAAAAAGAAAAATCTTTGAAGAAGAACGGAGATCATGTCTGTTTCGCATTTTAAAGGGATTATTTACTCGAGAAAATTGAAACCCTTGAAAATGAGAAAACTAATATTGTTATTGAGATCATTCTTGTACAAGAAGGAGATGAATTCTTTAAACTTATAGAAGATCATGGACATTTACCTTGCAATTAAAGACTTTGATTTATGCTTTAATGACTTCTTAAAATTTCTAGATGAACTTGTTGAAGAGAAGAATTATCATTTGGTTGAAGATGAATGCACATCCACTTGAAAAAGAAAGTTGATGATTTGATAATTTCTTTGGACACTTTCAAAAATAATTTGCAAAGAATCCAATGTCAAGATTTTGAAAAAGTTTGAAATGACTATTAAAGACTTGTATTGTAGCAAAGAATAACTTTCTAATTCAGTTGTAATTCAGGTCCATACTTCACCATAAAATGATTACCAATTCTCAAACCCATTTCCAAAGGTTTTTTAATGCAAAGAAATAATGTGGTGTGAACCATTTAAAGGAGGATAATGCCATTACTCTAAAGTGTTTGAATATTGTTCCTAATATACAATCACATCTTTTTTAGACATAAACTTCTCAAGTCCAATTGCGTTATAAAATGTCACATTAAAAACTTTTTTATTTAATCAATCTAACCTTGTATTATTTGATTATTCATAAGAATAGGACTTTTATTTCAAATAATTGGGAAGAAACACAAGGAAAGCATGCTCTTTATGTTCATAAAAAAAAAGGAAAAAGTGATTCAAAATTCACCCAGTGTTCGACCTAAACCCAAATCTCCTCGCGTGAATCAAGTGTGGATTATGAAGGATAATATGAAAATGATAAACATAGAGATAAAAATAGATACTAAACTAGTTCCTCCAACCTATACAAGATAGAACGGTTTCTCTACTTTCCATATCATCCTATTCTTAGTGTTGTGTTTATTTACTAATTTTGCATATTTGTTTTTAGATACAAGTATTGATCATGTGCTTGTAGGTTAATTGAATCATATTTATAGATTAATGAATAAACTCTTGGATGTGATATTTGTATCTTGGTTATATTTATGCCTACATACTCTAGAAGTAGAAATTTAAAGTATAAAAATTCTCAATCTTGATAAATATGGAGTATGTCATATAAAATCAGTGCACTTGACACGTGAAAATGTACGTATTAATTTATTATAGTATAGCTGACTTAATTCTGGGTCTAAGCATCTGAGTCATGCATATCAAGGAAAAAGGCTTTATTTTATAAAGAAATTTGGTAGAGAGAGTATCGTTCATTAGAAATCATTAAACATTGAACATTGAAGATCATACGCGACTTCTCTACATCAAAGACTTCTATTATCGCTTTTGAAGATGTATCCTTTTTGGGATTTTTGATTTCATATCTAAGGCTTTGCGTGAACACACATACATAAACGTTTCATTTAACTTTGATAAAAAATTATTTTAAAATAAATAATTGACATTACATAGTTAGATGTGTTGTGTTTAACCTAAGGGAAAGGAATGATTTGAAAATTTTAGTTTGTTTAGGAGTAAACATAGTTTTAAGTGAGTGTTGAAATTGTATAGGACCTCAGACCTAATTGGTGCCATCAAGAACCTTAGGCAGGTTAATGGGAAGATGTGTCAAAGTAGTAGACAAAGGTATAAAATGGGTTGGACCCCCGCTGAGGATTCTATGTCCACTGTCGAAGGTGTTTTGTGTATATTAGATAATAAATAAGAGATTTACAATCCAGAACTATCTGAACTCTTCATAACTAGTCCTTTATGAAGTAACTGATGGACTTATATAAGGTTTACCTATCTTAGTTTGAGATATAATAGATTTTACAATTGATAATAAGATGGAAATCATATGTGATAGAGTATATGATGATAAGTGAATACTTTTTTAGCCTAATATTTCTTGCCCAACTTGTATTCGATGAATTTGAATCGTTCACAAGACCTTCTAAAGTTTTTTGTAAATTATCTATGTCACGGCCCGACTTAATTTTGTTAAACTCATCCTTTTAATTAGAGATAAATTGTCTTAAACAATGCCTTAATTTAAATCTCTAAGGAAAATAGCATAAGATTTTTTTTTTCCAAAGGTATGTGTAGATGAAAACATAACTGCCTTTACTTATAACTAATAAGTACTACATAAGTTTACATAACCAGGATCCTTAGTTTAATAATTACACAAAAGAAATCCTGATATTCAAACCATACTAAATATCTGTCACTCCCCCGTTTTAAGGTCCTAACTTGGCAGTGAACTCCAAATTATAAGCATACCTGAAACAAAACATTACAGGAGTGTAAGCTATAAAGGCTTAGTGAATGACCACATACCACACATATAACAAATTTGAATAACCATTTTTATTTTGTTCTAATTCTATAACCCAACAGGAATTGTGAAACTCTCGCAAGCCTGGACCCGCCATAGTCCAACTAACCCACCACAGTTATTAGGGACCACCACATCCCTTTATTAGGCCCGAGTACACAAACCTTTATGTTGGATTAATAGGACCACCACATCCCGTAGGACCCACCACAGTCCTTAACATTAGATAAAGGACTCACTAGTCCATATCATTATATAACATCGCTTAACATTTTTAATCATATGCATATGTTTCATAAATACAACATTACTCCCATAACCATTTTCACTCATGTGTTTAACTACACATTTCCATATGAAATTATAAGCATTTATATTTCATAAGGAAGGTCACTCACCTTGGATTTAGTGCTAAGATTAATACCAACTACTTCCTTGGTATGGTAGTATTAGTTGCTTCCCCACCTAACAAGTCAATGTCGTTAGTATTTGAATACACCGATTAACATCAAACCCAGTAATACATCACATCATTTGGTCAATCAGAAATAAATAAGGAGGAATTAAATATGAAACTTCACATTTCTATAACACCCAATTAATTAGGGTTCTAACACAATTTACAGAATTTAATTACGAATTTGCTAGACAAAGTTATGCCCATTTTATTACAGCATTTTCCAAATCATTTCTCAAGGAAAACAACAACACAACTTCAACTTCATGAAATTCTCATAATTTTTGTACAATATAAATTTCCATGATATTCCACCCAATATCAGTAAACACATTGAAAAGTACAAATTTAATATTTCATAATTTTTAGTGCTCATTTTCTATGTCGAGCAAAACGTCAAACACCTGGTATGAATTCGTGCTCCTTTAGGGCAGATTTTAAACCAAGACTTCAAACTATCAGCAAGGGTTCATTCCTTGGTATTTTTATAAAATTTTAGGATATGTTATACATGTATGAGTATATTTTACTCTCCAACTTGAATCACTCAATTCCAATAAGTATTCCATGATTTATACCATTTTTGGCATAACTAGGTCAAAATACAACATTAAGGCATAACTTAACATTTTTAAGCATACATAACCTTGACCTTGAGTATAATTCATGGAAACATATAATAAACATGTTTTAGCATAAATATACATCATAATCATGAATTTTCTAAATCCAAATGCTTTACGAAAAGATGATGTAAATTTAGGACTTTAAAGTATGCATTTACGATCCTAACTCCAGTTCTAACTTATGTTCTTAACCCATCCTTGTTCCAACACAATTCATAAATATGGGTATCATTAAAATACATATCCAAATCAAAAATAAAAACGTGATAAGTATAGAACTCATCCATGTGACCAACTTTGATAAAGATGTAATTACCTTACGAGGATTCCTTGATTTATAGAAAATTTTTCAAAGATTTCTTCCTTAACTTTCTTCTCTTTCTCTCTCTTTAGGAAAAACTCTTGTTCATGGCTGAATTTGCTGAAAAAAGGGGTTGTTTTATGAAGTTTAAGTCGGCCAAACCATCACCCACCCTCTAACCAATCAAAAAATAGCACATGGTGTGCTAATAAGACAATTGTCACTGAAGGAATGGACATATTTGCCCTTGTTTCGTACTTTCGCTATAACTTCTTGTACGAGCCTCCGTTTAACCCACCGTTTGTTGTGTTATAATATTTTTTAATCTATCTACAACTTTCATAATTTATGTTTTCCCAAAATCATAAACTAATACGCCTAATTTGGGCTTCGAACAGGAAAGTAGCAATTTACCGAAAATCTCAAAACTTTCACATTTGGCAACCAAACATTGCCAATTTCGTATCAACACCCTTATTTACTTTTATAAACATAATCATTCATTAAAAACATAATTTATGATGCATTAATCGCATAACTAATCATATGTTCTAAACATGGTATCCCCGATCAAAAGCTCAATTAACACCTATTGTAAACAACACATATATCACATGAGCATGCATCCCCTAAACATGATAATTAACATGTTTAACACACATAACCATTATATAACTTATAACTCCTAAGTTATAATTAATCATGTAATTAACCTTCCTAATCATGTTTTAGGGCCTTACAATTCTTCCCCTCTTATAAAAATTTCGTCCTCGAAATTTAACGCATAAGAAACTTACCAAATAGATGAGGATATTGCTTCTTCATGTTATCCTCCCCTTCCCAAGTGCCATACTCCGCATTCCTATTTCTCCACATCACTTTAACTAGTGAAATGGTTTTACTACGTAACACTTGCTCCTTTCGATCTACAATAGCAATTGGTTCCTCCACATAGGTTAAGTCATCTTGAAGCTCTATCGGTTGTGAGATAAACACATGTGAAGGATCGGGCACATACTTACGTAACATGGATATATGAAAAACATCGTGTATCCGGGACAATTCTGGTGGTAACGCCAATTTAAAAGCTACAGCTCCAACCCGTTTCACTATCTCATAAGGGCCAATGTCCCTGGGACTAAACTTTCCCTTCTTCCCGAATCTCATTGCCCCTCTCCAAGGAGAAACACGTAGGAATACTCGATCACCTTCCTCAAATTTCAATTCTTTCCTTCGGTTGTCTGCATAACTTTTCTGTCTACTTTGCGCCACCTTTAAGTGATTATGGATAACTTTGATCTTTTCAGTAGTCTGTTGTACAATTTCTGGCCCAAGAAGTTTTCGTTCTCCTACTTCAGTCCAACACACTGGAGTTCTGCATTTTCTCCCATACAAAGCTTCATAAGGAGCCATATTAATACTCGAATGATAGCTATTATTATAAGCAAACTCTATTAGTGGCAAGTGTTCATCCCAACTCCCCTTGAACTCCAATACACAAATTCGTAACATATCTTCGAGTGTCTGGATCGTTCTCTCTGACTGCCCATCAGTCTGAGGGTGAAAAGTTGTACTAAATTTTAATTTAGTCCCCAAAGCTTGTTGTAAACTAGGCCAAAAGTGAGAAGTGAACTTAGGATCTCGATCAGAAATAATAGAAACAGGTGCACCATGCAATCTAATAATCTCATCCACATATAATTTGGCATATCTATCCATGGAGTAAGTAGTTTTAACAGGAAGAAAATGTGCAGACTTAGTCAACCTATCAACGACAACCCAAATAGAATCAAACCCTCGTGATGATTTTGGTAAACCTATAACAAAATCTGTAGTAACATGCTCCCATTTCCACTCAGGAATAGGTAAGGGCTGTAGTAAACCACTTGGCTTCTGATGCTCCACCTTCACCTGTTGGCAAACTAGACATCTAGAAACAAAATTTGCAATGTCGTGTTTCATTCCCGGCCACCAAGTAACATTGTTTCAAATATCTATACAGCTTCGTGCTCCCTGGATGCATAGCATATAAAGAGCAATGGGCTTCCTCTAAAATTGTTCTTCTTAAATCAGGCACATTAGGTACACACAAACGGTTTCCGTACATAACAATGTCATCATCCCGAATAGAAAATTCATTTGCTTTACCCTTTTTCATATTATCTCTAACTTTTTCCAATTCTGTATCTCCTGCTTGTGCTTGTTTTATCCAGTCTATCAACGTGGGTCTAACATTTAAATGTGCCACTATTCCATAAGACTCATTCAAAGTTAATTCCACCCCCATTAAAGCTAACTCTCTCAGCAGGTCAACTCGAATACAATAAATACAAGATACTATGCCTAGAGATTTTCTACTCAAAGCATCATCAACAACATTAGCTTTACCCGGATGGTGATGTATCGTGCAATCATAATCTTTTATAAGTTTCATCCACCTTCTTTGCCTCAAGTTCAAGTCTTTTTGTGTAAACAAGTATTTTAAGATTTGATGGTCAGTAAAAGTTTCACAACTAACACCATATAAGTAGTGTCTCCAGATATTTAATGCAAAAACTACTGCAGCTAACTCGAGATCATGAGTAGGGTAGTTGCGCTCATGTATCTTTAACTGTCGAGAAGCAAAAGCAATTACCTTTCCATGCTGGATTAATACACATCCAAGTCCTTGATACGAAGAATCACTATAAATAACTAAACCTTCGGTACCTGTTGGGATAGTCAATACTGGAGCTGATGTCAACTTACCCTTTAAATTTTCAAAGCTTTTATCACAATCACCACTCCACACAAACTTGTTCTCCTTTCTGGTAAGCTTAGTCAATGGCAATGCAATAGAAGAAAACCCCGGTATAAACCTCCTGTAATAGCCCGCCAATCGCAAAAAGCTACGCACCTCTGTCACACTAGTTTGTCTTTCCCAATTCATTACTGCTTTAACATTCTTGGGATCAACCCAAATACCATCAGCAGAAATAACATGCCCCAAAAATACTATCCTGTCTAGCCAAAATTCACATTTAGAAAATTTAGCATACAACTGCTTCTCTCGCAAGGTCTGTAAAATAATACGCAGGTGGTGTTCGTGCTCTTCCATACTACGAGAATATATCAAAATATCATCAATGAAGACAATAATAAAAGAATCCACGTATGGGTGAAATATACGGTTCATCAAATCCATAAATACGGCCGGTGCATTTGTTAACCCAAATGGCATGACAAGAAATTCATAATGTCCATACCTGGAACGAAAAGCAGTTTTAGAAATGTCACAATCTCTTACTTTCAATTGATGATATCCGGATCTGAGATCGATCTTGGAAAACACTTTGGCTCCTTGCAACTGATCGAACAAGTCATCAATACGGTGTAGTGGGTATTTGTTACGGATAGTCACCTTATTCAATTGACGATAATCGATGCACAGCCTCATGGTTCCATCTTTCTTCTTCACAAACAATACTGGGGCTCCCCACGGTGATACACTAGGCCTTATAAAACCACGATCTAACAAATCTTGCAACTGTATCTTTAGCTCTTTTAATTCTGCAGGTGCCATACGATATGGTGCAATAGATATTGGTGCAGTTCCTGGTACCAACTCAATCGAAAATTCCACCTCACGATCTGGTGCTAACCCTGGGAGTTCTTCTGGGAAGATATCTGCAAACTCATTAACTACTGGTATATCTGATAGTTTTTCAGCCCCTTGTCGCGTGTCCACCACATGAGCAAGATAACCCTCACATCCTTTCCTTAGCAGTTCATAACATTTTGTAGCATAGATCAAACATGTTGGAGTGACATTTCGTTCCCCAATAAATTTAAATTCAGGTTCACCCGGTAATCGAAACACTACCTCCTTTTTAAAGCAATCCAAACATACATGATATGAGGCTAACCAATCCATACCCAGTATTACATCAAAGTCGCGCATATCGAGAGGTAATAAGTCAACTAGTAATTCTTTTTCACCCACTCGCACCACACACTCCCTATATACTCTCTCAATAAAAACAAACCCCCCCACTGGTGTAACAATAGCTAAACCAGAATCTAATGATGATAATGGTTTATTAAGATGCAACAGATAAAGCAAAGACTCAAAAGAATGTGTAGAACCAGGATCTATCAACACATAAGCATCTTTATCACCAATAGGAAGTGTACCTGTCACTACGTTAGGCATAGCTTGTGCATCTTGTTGTGTTAGTGCAAACACTCTGCCTTGGTCTTGGTTTTGAGACACACCTCCTCTACCTCCCCTGTGTACTTTCGGTGTAGAAATCCTATCTCCTACTGTCACGCTCCTAACTGAAGTTGTAGCTCCCATCGCTGGACAATTCTTTCGTAAGTGCCCCGGTTGATGACAATGGAAACATAAAGGTGTCGTCTCAGCTATTGTACACTCCCGAGACATGTGCCCTTGACCACCACATCTATAACAAAATATGGCCCTCGATCCCATCACAGATGCATTTTCTGACTGATTGATCCCAGTCCTTCCACCTCGAGCTTGAAATCTTCCACGTGCATTTCTATTATTTTTAAATTCTTGGCCCTTAGGCACTCCTCGTTCTACACTCTGAGTTGAGGTTCCTGCCTCCCATCCATATGATCTGATACTATCATGTCTAGCTTTCTTTGAGTTTTAAACTTGCATTTCTTTTATTGACTTTTCTGACACCATGGCCCTATCCACCAAGTCCACATTATCCGTTATCTTCATATTAGCAACCATGCTTTTTATATCTACACTCAGCCCGATTTGAAACCGATCACATTTACTTTCTTCCGTCCTCACCAAGTCAGGTGCAAATCTAGATAAGGATATAAATAAAGCTTCATACTCTGCCACTGTTCGGTTCCCCTGTTTCAACGTGATAAATTCTTCCTCTTTCTCTTTCCTATAAAGCCTTGGGAAATATTTTTCAAAGAACACCTTCACAAACCTCTCCCATGTAATTGGTGGAGGATTTGCTGGCACTACTCCCCCAATCATAGTAAGTAACCTCTCTGTAGCATGCCACCATAACTTTGCATCATTCTCCAATCTAAAGGTTGTTAACAAAACCTTTTGTTCATCTCGTACTTCCATCACCTTGAATATTGTTTCCATCATTATAATCCACCCCTCTGCCACTAACGGATCAGTAGTCCCAGTAAATGCTGGCGGATTTAACTTCATGAACCTATCTTGCAATTTGTCCCTATCCCCAACATGTTCTCCACCTCTTTCTTGTTCCATAAGTTGTGCCACAGCACGTAATATTCTCCCCACGTCATCAATAGGTTGTTGTAGCACCTCTGGTTCCTCCACTTGAACTTGTCTATGTCCTTGCTGACTATTAGGAACATAAGATGCCTCACCCTCTGCTCCATCATGCGGCTCACGTGGATCCATCACTCACTGCAATATAATTAAATTAAACAAAATACAATAGTAGCAGTTTAATATTAACATTGTTAGTCAAAATCCAAACACATAGAAAACTCATGTTCTAGTGTCCACTGCCAATCTAGACCCTCACACCCTGTCCAGAACCTAATAACCATGCTCTGATACCAAGTTGTCGCGGCCCGACTTAATTTTGTTAAACTCATCCTTTTAATTAGAAATAAATTGTCTTAAACAATGCCTTAATTTAAATCTCTAAGGAAAATAGCATAAGATTTTTTTTCCCAAAGGTATGTGTAGATGAAAACATAACTACCTTTACTTATAACTAATAAGTACTACATAACTTTACATAACAAAGATCCTTAGTTTAATAATTACACAAAAGAAATCCTGATATTCAAACCATACTAAATATCCGTCACTCCCCCGTTTTAAGGTCCTAACTTGGCAGTGAACTCCAAATTATAAGCATACCTGAAACAAAACATTATAGGAGTGTAAGCTATAAAGGCTTAGTGAATGACCACATACCACACATATAAACAATTTGAATAACCATTTTTATTTTGTTCTAATTCTATAACCCAACAGGAATTGTGAAACTCTCGCAAGCCTGGACCCGTCACAGTCCAATTAACCCACCACAGTTATTAAGGACCACCACATCCCTTTATTAGGCCCGAGTACACAAACCTTTATGTTGGATTAACAGGACCACCATATCCCGTAGGACCCACCACAGTCCTTAACATTAGATAAAGGACTCACTAGTCCATATCATTATATAACATCGCTTAACATTTTTAATCATATGCATATGTTTCATAAATACAACATTACTCCCATAACCATTTTCACTCATGTGTTTAACTACACATTTCCATATGAAAATATAAGCATTTATATTTCATAAGGATGGTCACTCACCTTGGATTTAGTGCTAAGATTAATACCAACTACTTCCTTGGTATGGTAGTATTAGCTGCTTCCCCACCTAACAAGTCAATGTCGTTAGTATTTGAATACACCGATTAACATCAAACCCAGTAATACATCACATCATTTGGTCAATCAGAAATAACTAAGGAGGAATTAAATATGACACTTCACATTTCTATAACACCCAATTAATTAGGGTTCTAACACAATTTACAGAATTTAATTACGAATTTGCTAAACAAAGTTATGCCCATTTTATTACAGGCTTTTCCAAATCATTTCTCAAGGAAAACAACAACACAACTTCAACTTCATGAAATTCTCATAATTTTTGTACAACATAACTTTCCATGATATTCCACCCAATATCATTAAACACATTGAAAAGTACAAATTTAATATTTCATAATTTTTAGGGCTCATTTTCTATGTCGAGCAAAACGTCAAACACCTGGTATGCATTCGTGCTCCTTTAGGGAAGATTTTAAACCAAGACTTCAAACTATCAGCAAGGGTTCATTCCTTGGTATTTTTATATAATTTTAGGATATGTTATACATGTATGAGTGTATTTTACTCTCCAACTTGAATCACTCAATTCCAATAAGTATTCCATGATTTATACCATTTTTAGCATAACTAGGTCAAAATACAACATTAAGGCATAACTTAACATTTTTAAGCATACATAACCTTGACCTTGAGTATAATTCATGGAAACATATAATAAACATGTTTTAGCATAAATATAAATCATAATCATGAATTTTCTAAATTCAAATGCTTTACGAAAAGATGATGTAAATTTAGGACTTTAAAGTATGCATTTACGATCCTAGCTCCTGTTCAAACTTATGTTCTTAACCCATCCTTGTTCCAACACAATTCAGCAATATGGGTATCATTAAAATACATATCCAAATCAAAAATAAAAACATGATAAGTATAGAACTCATCCATGTGACCAACTTTGATAAAGATGTAATTACCTTACGAGGATTCCTTGATTTATAGAAAATTTTTCAAAGATTTCTTCCTTAACTTTCTTCTCTTTCTCTCTCTTTAGGAAAAACTCTTGTTCATGGCTGAATTTGCTGAACAAAGGGGATGTTTTATTAAGTTTAAGTCGGCCAAACCATCACCCACCCTCTAACCAATCAAAAAATAGCACATGGTGTGCTAATAAGACAATTGTCACTGAAGGAATGGACATATTTGCCCTTGTTTCGTACTTTCGCTATAACTTCTTGTACGAGCCTCCGTTTAACCCACCGTTTGTTGTGTTATAATATTTTTTCATCTATCTACAACTTTCATAATTTATGTTTTCCCAAAATTATAAACTAATACGCCTAATTTGGGCTTCGAACAGGAAAGTAGCAATTTACCGAAAATCTCAAAACTTTCACATTTGGCAACCAAACATTGCCAATTTCGTATCAACACCCTTATTTACTTTTATAAACATAATCATGCATTAAAAACCTAATTTATGATGCATTAATCGCATAACTAATCATATGTTCTAAACATGGTATCCCCGATCAAAAGCTCAATTAACACCTAATGTAAACAACACATATATCACATGAGCATGCATCCCCTAAACATGATAATTAACATGTTTAACACACATAACCAATCTATAACTTATAACTCCTAAGTTATAATTAAGCATGTAATTAACCTTCCTAATCATGTTTTAGGGCCTTACAATTCTTCCCCTCTTATAAGAATTTCGTCCTCAAAATTATAACGCATAAGAAACTTACCAAATAGATGAGGATATTGCTTCTTCATGTTATCCTCCCCTTCCCAAGTGCCATAGTCCACATTCCTATTTCTCCACATCACTTTAACTAGTGAAATGGTTTTACTACGTAACACTTTCTCCTTTCGATCTACAATAGCAATTGGTTCCTCCACATAGGTTAAGTCATCTTGAAGCTCTATCGGTTGTGAGATAAACACATGTGAAGGATCTGGCACATACTTACGTAACATGGATATATGAAAAACATCGTGTATCCGGGACAATTCTGGTGGTAACGCCAATTTATAAGCTACAGCTCCAACCCATTTCACTATCTCATAAGGGCCAATGTACCTGGGACTAAACTTTCCCTTCTTCCCGAATCTCATAACCCCTCTCCAAGGAGAAACACGTAGGAATACTCGATCACCTTCCTCAAATTTCAATTCTTTCCTTCGGTTGTCTGCATAACTTTTCTGTCTACTTTGCGCCACCTTTAAGTGATTATGGATAACTTTGATCTTTTCAGTAGTCTGTTGTACAATTTCTGGCCCAAGAAGTTTTCGTTCTCCTACTTCAGTCCAACACACTGGAGTTCTGCATTTTCTCCCATACAAAGCTTCATAAGGAGCCATATTAATAATCGAATGATAGCTATTATTATAAGCAAACTCTATTAGTGGCAAGTGTTCATCCCAACTCCCCTTGAACTCCAATACACAAATTCGTAACATATCTTCGAGTGTCTGGATCGTTCTCTCTGACTGCCCATCAGTCTGAGGGTGACAAGCTGTACTAAATTTTAATTTAGTCCCCAAAGCTTGTTGTAAACTAGGCCAAAAGTGAGAAGTGAACTTAGGATCTCGATCAGAAATAATAGAAACAGGTGCACCATGCAATTTAATAATCTCATCCACATATAATTTGGCATATCTATCCATGGAGTAAGTAGTTTTAACAGGAAGAAAATGTGCAGACTTAGTCAACCTATCAACGACAACCCAAATAGAATCAAACCCTCGTGATGATTTTGGTAAACCTATAACAAAATCTGTAGTAACATGCTCCCATTTCCACTCAGGAATAGGTAAGGGCTGTAGTAAACCACTTGGCTTCTGATGCTCCACCTTCACCTGTTGGCAAACTAGACATCTAGCAACAAAATCTGCAATGTCGTGTTTCATTCCCGGCCACCAATAACATTGTTTCAAATCTCTATACAATTTCTTGCTCCCTGGATGCATAGCATATAAAGAACAGTGGGCTTCCTCTAAAATTGTTCTTCTTAAATCAGGCACATTAGGTACACACAAACGGTTTCCGTACATAACAATGTCATCATCCCGAATAGAAAATTCATTTGCTTTACCCTTTTTCATATTATCTCTAACTTTTTCCAATTCTGTATCTCCTGCTTGTGCTTGTTTTATCCAGTCTATCAACGTGGGTCTAACATTTAAATGTGCCACTATTCCATAAGACTCATTCAAAGTTAATTCCACCTCCATTAAAGCTAACTCTCTCAGCAGGTCAACTTGAATACAATAAATACAAGATACTATGCCTAGAGATTTTCTACTCAAAGCATCATCAACAACATTAGCTTTACCCGGATGGTGATGTATCATGCAATCATAATCTTTTATAAGTTCCATCCACCTTCTTTGCCTCAAGTTCAAGTCTTTTTGTGTAAACAAGTATTTTAAGCTTTGATGGTCAGTAAAAATTTCACAACTAACACCATACAAGTAGTGTCTCCAGATCTTTAATGCAAAAACTACTGCAGCTAACTCGAGATCATGAGTAGGGTAGTTGCGCTCATGTATCTTTAACAGTCGAGAAGCAAAAGCAATTACCTTTCCATGCTGCATTAATACACATCCAAGTCCTTGATACGAAGCATCACTATAAATAACTAAACCTTCGGTACCTGTTGGGATAGTCAATACTGGAGCTGATGTCAACTTACCCTTTAAATTTTCAAAGCTTTTATCACAATCACCATTCCACACAAACTTGTTCTCCTTTCTGGTAAGCTTAGTCAATGGCAATGCAATAGAAGAAAACCCCGGTATAAACCTCCTGTAATAGCCCGCCAATCCCAAAAATCTACGCACCTCTGTCACACTAGTTGGTCTTTCCCAATTCATTACTGCTTTAACATTCTTGGGATCAACCCAAATACCATCAGCAGAAATAACATGCCCCAAAAATACTATCCTGTCTAGCCAAAATTCACATTTAGAAAATTTAGCATACAACTGCTTCTCTCGCAAGGTCTATAAAATAATACACAGGTGGTGTTCGTGCTCTTCCATACTACGAGAATATATCAAAATATCATCAATGAAGACAATGACAAAAGAATCCACGTATGGGTGAAATATACGGTTCATCAAATCCATAAATACGGCCGGTGCATTTGTTAACCCAAATGGCATGACAAGAAATTCATAATGTCCATACCTGGAACGAAAAGCAGTTTTAGAAATGTCACAATCTCTTACTTTCAATTGATGATATCCGGATCTGAGATCGATCTTGGAAAACACTTTGGCTCCTTGCAACTGATCGAACAAGTCATCAATACGGTGTAGTGGGTATTTGTTATGGATAGTCACCTTATTCAATTGACGATAATCGATGCACAGCCTCATGGTTCCATCTTTCTTCTTCACAAACAATACTGGGGCTCCCCACGGTGATACACTAGGCCTTATAAAACCACGATCTAACAAATCTTGCAACTGTATCTTTAGCTCTTTTAATTCTGCAGGTGCCATACGATATGGTGCAATAGATATTGGTGCAGTTCCTGGTACCAACTCAATCGAAAATTCCACCTCACGATCTGGTGCTAACCCTGGGAGTTCTTCTGGGAAGATATCTGCAAACTCATTAACTACTGGTATATCTGATAGTTTTTCAGCCCCTTGTCGTGTGTCCACCACATGAGCAAGATAACCCTCACATCCTTTCCTTAGCAGTTCATAACATTTTGTAGCAGAGATCAAACATGTTGGAGTGACATTTCGTTCCCCAATAAATTTAAATTCAGGTTCACCCGGTAATCGAAACACTACCTCCTTTTTAAAGCAATCCAAACATACATGATATGAGGCTAACCAATCCATACCCAGTATTACATCAAAGTTGCGCATATCGAGAGGTAATAAGTCAACTAGTAATTCTTTTTCACCCACTCGCACCACACACTCCCTATATACTCTCTCAATAAAAACCAACCCCCCCACTGGAGTAACAATAGCTAAACCAGAATCTAATGATGATAATGGTTTATTAAGATGCAACAGATAAAACAAAGACACAAAAGAATGTGTAGAACCAGGATCTATCAACACATAAGCATCTTTATCACCAATAGGAAGTGTACCTGTCACTACGTTAGGCATAGCTTGTGCATCTTGTTGCGTTAGTGCAAACACTCTGCCTTGGCCTTGGTTTTGAGCCACACCTCCTCTACCTCCCCTGTGTACTTTCGGTGTAGAAATCCTATCTCCTACTGTCACGCTCCCAACTGAAGTTGTAGCTCCCATCGCTGGACAATTCTTTCGTAAGTGCCCCGGTTGATGACAATGGAAACATAAAGGTGTCGTCTCAGCTATTGTACACTCCCGAGACATGTGCCCTTGACCACCACATCTATAACAAAATATGGCCCTCGATCCCATCACAGATGCATTTTCTGACCGATTGATCCCAGTCCTTCCACCTCGAGCTTGAAATCTTCCACGTGCATTTTTATTATTTTTAAATTCTTGGCCCTTAGGCACTCCTCGTGCTACACTCTGATTTAAGGTTCCTGCCTCCCATCCATATGATCTTATACTATCGTGTCTAGCTTTCTTCGAGTGTTCAACTTGCATTTCTTTTATTGACTTTTCTGACACCATGGCCCTATCCACCAAGTCCACATAATCCGTTATCTTCATATTAGCAACCATGCTTTTTATATCTACACTCAGCCCGATTTGAAACCGATCACATTTACTTTCTTCCGTCCTCACCAAGTCAGGTGCAAATCTAGATAAGGATATAAATAAAGCTTCATACTCTGCCACTGTTCGATTCCCCTGTTTCAACGTGATAAATTCTTCCTCTTTCTCTTTCCTATAAAGCCTTGGGAAATATTTTTCAAAGAACACCTTCACAAACCTCTCCCATGTAATTGGTGGAGGATTTGCTGGCACTACTCCCCCAATCATAGTAAGTAACCTCTCTGTAGCATCCCACCATAACTTTGCATCATTCTCCAATCTAAAGGTTGCTAACAAAACCTTTGGTTCATCTCGTACTTCCATCACCTTGAATATTGTTTCCATCATTCTAATCCACCCCTCTGCCACTAATGGATCAGTAGTCCCAGTAAATGCTGGCGGATTTAACTTCATGAACCTCTCATGCAATTTGTCCCTATCCCCAACATGTTCTCCACCTCTTGCTTGTTCCATAAGTTGTGCCACATCACGTAATATTCTTCCCACGTCATCAATAGGTTGTTGTAGAACCTATGGTTCCTCCACTTGAACATGTCTATGTCCTTGCTGACTATTAGGAACATAAGATGCCTCACCCTCTGCTCCATCATGCGGCTCACGTGGATCCATCACTCACTGCAATATAATTAAATTATACAAAATACAATAGTAGAAGTTTAATATTAACATTGTTAGTCAAAATCCAAACGCATAGAAAACTCATGTTCAAGTGTCCACTGCCAATCTAGACTCTCACACCCTGTCCAGAACCTAATAACCACGCTCTGATACCAAGTTGTCACGGCCCGACTTAATTTTCTTAAACTCATCCTTTTAATTAGAGATAAATTGTTTTAAACAATGCCTTAATTTAAATCTCTAAGGAAAATAGCATAAGATTTTTTTTTTCCAAAGGTATGTGTAGATGAAAACATAACTGCCTTTACTTATAACTAATAAGTACTACATAACTTTACATAACCAAGATCCTTAGTTTAATAATTACACAAAAGAAATCCTGATATTCAAACCATACTAAATATCCGTCACTCCCCCGTTTTAAGGTCCTAACTTAGCAGTGAACTCCAAATTATAAGCATACCTGAAACAAAACATTACAGGAGTGTAAGCTATAAAGGCTTAGTGAATGACCACATACCACACATATAACCAATTTGAATAACCATTTTTGTTTTGTTCTAATTCTATAACCCAACAGGAATTGTGAAACTCTCGCAAGCCTGGACCCGCCACAGTCCAATTAACCCACCACAGTTATTAGGGACCACCACATCCCTTTATTAGGCCCGAGTACACAAACCTTTATGTTGGATTAACAGGACCACCACATCACGTAGGACCCACCACAATCCTTAACATTTGATAAAGGACCCACTAGTCCATATCATTATATAACATCGTGTGACACCCTGCCTAATTAAATACCGGGCGATCACTCCTTTATTAAATTAAATAAAGGTAAACAGTTGGTTCATTCTCATCATCATTGTCGATAAAAATACATTTTTCAATTTAACACCCTAAATAATTAAGCTAAGTGTCAAAAACCATTTTCATACATACTTTCCAAATTTTAATTAAAGAAAAAGATTTATTTATTTAAAAAAACAACATTTCTACAATTAAGAATCACATCACGGTAAACCAAATAATATAATACATTCGTTAATCGAATGTCAGCATATGAAAACTAAAGTCACAAATCCAAACTGAATAAATCCCATAGAACAATACTGGAAACAACTGAAATATAAATATCCCAATAACAAATGAAATAATGGAAAGGGCGACACATGCCCAATAAATGAGAATGCTAGAAGTGGAGACAATAAAGGAAGCCGTCTACGCAAGTGACCTGCAACTCCCACCTAAGCTGCAGCACGTTCCTCTCAAGGGATCCTAAGCAAGACGCCCCTGTGGCTGGGCACCTGAAATATATACATATATATACAAGAGAGAGAGAGAAAAAGAAACGGGTCAGAGCCCGAAAGTGTGTTTGATTTTAAAATACGTTTAGCAAGTATTTAAATTGATACAGGCCAATGCAACAACATATTAGTGCGACGCTCTCTTGAGAAATCTCACCTCTCTTCTAATGTGCACACCTATCGCACTAACCTTCCCAACGGTTTGTCTTATCATTTATCGCACTAGTTTTCCTAAATGATTTAACTTATCTTAGATTACTCGTAAGATTTACACTTCAACGATTTTAATGGTTTGAAAAGAATATTTCAAATAGTAACCAAAGTTCTCATTTTAACTTTATAAATCAATAAAGTTTTGCAGTGATATTATACTTTCTCAAAACAAGTATTTACAATTTAAGTCATCAACCATGTCCTACATATCAAGTCACAGTAGGCAGTTCCAGATTTCAGAATTTCATATATATATTAACTACACGCATAATATATATTATAACAGCACCCCAACTAAATTATGGTGCGGGCATACTCTACTATCCAAAGCCCCATATCACTCATATTAAGGGGAATACATTCGGAATCACTCTCGAAATGTATTAACATACATACACAAACAATATTGAGGCGAAGAATAGATTCCAAGTCTGTAAGAGGATGGCACATGCTTGCGTCTCTTAGGACCGTCTGAACTATCACGTCGATAGCCTGTACCAAGGATATCTATCTCCTAGGGTACAAGTCAATATCCCCCATAAAGGTCCCATCGAGATAAGACTTGTTCCAGCGCGGTAACCTCAGGGATAACAAGTAGCGTGGGCATGATTTTCACACATAGATAGTATACGCACACGCAATCATATAACTATACTAACATTACCATATTAATATTAGGTAAATTCTCAATTCCCATAATTTTGACATTTCCATATTATCATATTATTAGTATCGCGTATAAGGGTTCGTCTCTAACCTTAACTCGAAGGGTTTTCTCACTTATTACATGACACTCGTGAACTCTATTCTTCCAAGTAGAAAATTCAGTAGGTATACCTTTATTCACTATCGTAGCTATTCGCCGCAATCTCTCACTTGAATTACGTATCTTTATCGTTCATTATATAATTATCCCAAAAGCAAAGTTCTCGACTTATAATAAAGTTCCCAACACTCATTCATATGTCCTACTGGTCTTTCCTATCTCCTAAAACATTTTATGAAGAATACCCAAGAATTATTTCACGATAAATTTAATTTAACTAATAAAACAAGGGAAATAGGAGTCTGCCAGGAGGGGTCGATCGATCGAGGTCTGGGGCTCGATCGATCGAACCTTCGATCGATCGAAGCTCTAGGCTCGATCAAGCAGGTCTGCGAAAAATTCTGCAGAATGCAGTTACGGGTTTCATCACCGAAATTACACCAAATCCATATTTTCAAGTTCCAATCGTCCCAAAATTCTACTACTAACATTATAACAATATACTAGATGATTCTAACGTAAGGCATGTACATATTCATCATTTAAACATGGATTTTCAACCTAAAATTCTATCCAATTATCAAGAACCCTAGAATTTTCTTAAACAGATTTCTTATAAATCTTTCTGCAGAATTTCTTTCTTATGATCATCAAAATTTCGTGGTTTATTTCCTCTACATGGCAAGGGTTTCCAGAATCAACATATAAATCAATACTACATGGATTCTCCTATCATAAATTGGGTTTTCTTCCATAGTTTTCATCACAAATTATTCCTAAACTAATATGAAGATTGCACCAACGAAAATAGCAAGTTAAACACTTGCCTGGGATTTTTGGTATTCTGATTCACGGCTGATTTTGGTATGGCTGCGTTCCTCGTCTCGCGATCTACGCGGTGGTGCAAACCGGTGACTTTTTGGCCTTGAGTTGCCTTGGAGCTCTCTCCTCTCTTCTCCAATGGTTGTCACTTGATTTCTGGATATTCTAACCCTAAAAAGGCTAACCTAAATGGCTGATATAGGTTGCTGAATTTCGTGGGTTTAATTACCCAATTATGTAAAATGACTAAAATGCCCTCCCGGTGTACTAATTAGACCTAAAAATGCCCCGAGACCCAAACTACACCCCCGGGTACACTTTTCTGACTATCTCGACCCTACCGGACGCGTTGGTGCACTCAAAATGACCATACGGGCAACTTATAATATATTCACTTTTTATTTAACAAAATTAGTCCCGACGTGACACGAGCACATTCCGACTTAAATTTCCGAAATCGTCATTTAATTCACTCATTACATTCAATATAACCAATATAATAATACTTTGCTCATTAGTAATATTCAACCAATTTCGCATAATTACTAACTCTCGTCACGTTAATAATTATAACATAATTAATTTCCGGATTTTTATTAAATAAATCATTCACATTAAATTTAATAAATCCCCAAATTAATATAGCATAAAAATACGGGGTATTACATACTTCCCCCCTAATAACGGAATTTCATCTCGAAATTCAAAAAATAAGGCATACCTGGTAAAAACAACTCTGGATATCTCTCGCGCATATCTGCCTCACGCTCCCAAGTGGATTCCTCCACATTATGATGCTCCCACTGGACTCGCACAAGTGGAACTATTTTCGACCTCAATCTCCTCTCACTATAGTCTAGAATAGCCACTGGTCTCTCATCGTAAGAGCTATCAGACTGTAAGTCTATCTCATCTATCGCAATGTGAGTATGGGCCATATCATCCCGAAGATATCGTCTCAACGACGAGATGTGGAATACATCGTGGATGCGATGTAAATGTTCTGGCAATCCCAACCTGTATGCTACCGGCCCAATCCTATCGATGATGGGAAATGGTCCCACGTACCTCGGAGCCAACTTCCCCTTCTTCCCGAACCTCATCACTCCCTTCATAGGAGATACACGCAATAACACTTGATCTCCCACATTAAACTCCCGGAAGAACCGTTTCGCATCGGCGTAGCTCTTTTGCCTGTCCTGGGCTACCCGAATACGACTCCTGATTATCTCAATCCTCGCGGAGGTCTCCTGAATCACTTCTGGTCCTAGCAACTTGTTGTCCCCCACCTCGAGCCAACAAGTTGGAGAACGACAAGGCCTGCCATACAAAGCCTCAAATGGAGCCATACCAATCGTAAACTGATAAGAGTTATTATAAGAAAACTCTACCAGTGGAAGATGTGGCTCCCAACCTCCTCCAAAATCGAGAACACTCATGCGTAGCATATCCTCTATCATCTGATTAGTACGCTCTGTCTGTCCATCTGTCTGTGGGTGGTAAGCTGAACTCAACCTCAACTCAGTACCCATAGCCTCCTGAAAACTTCCCAAGAAACGTTACACAAAAATCTTATCCCTATCTGACACAATATTCAGGGGCACCCCGTGTAGTCTGACAATCTCAGCAATGAACAACTGAGCATACTGACCCGTAGAATAATCTGTCCGCAAGGGCAAAAAATGAGCCACCTTGGTCAAACGGTCTACAATCACCCAGATAGAATCATGGCCCCGCTGTGATGTAGGCAACCCTGTAATGAAATCCATGGAAATACTCTCCCACTTTCACGCGGGTACTTCCAATGGCTGAAGCAATCCTGACGGTTTCTGATGGTCCACCTTCACCAGCTGGCAGGTAGAACACTTGGACACAAACTCGGCGATGTCCTTCTTCATCCCACTCCACCAGTATTGTCGCCTCATATCCTGGTACATCTTATCACCTCCCGGATGTACTGCAAATCGGGACCCATGAGAATGAGTCATCACTGCATGACGTAATTCTGCTCCTTCTGGAACCACCAATCCCCCATTAAACCGCAAACCTCCATCAGAACTAACAGAATAAGACTCAGCACCCTCGGCTAGAAGTCGCACAAATCTGCTCCTGGCAAAACAGGTCTGTGGTCTATGCCTGTATCACCCTCGTAACAATCTCGGGTGTGACTGACATCACGGATATGAAAGAACGTGCCACTGCGTCCTGATGACCCAACTCCTTCTACTTTGCTTTCCAGACGTCCGCTACATCGTCTACCGGTCTACGACTCAACGCATCAGCAACTACATTGGCCTTCCCCGGATGATACTGTATATCGAACTGGTAGTCCTTCACAAATTCTAGCCATCTGCGCTGACGCATATTCAGCTCTCACTGAGTGAACAGGTACTGCAGTGACTTATGGTCTGTGAACAAACGGAATTTCTCCCCCAATAAATAGTGCCTCCATATCCTCAATGCAAAGACGACCGCTGCTAACTCCAGGTCGTGGGTGGGGTAATTCTTCTCATGCGGCTTAAGCTTGCGGGAAGCAAAAGCTATAGCCTTCTCCTCCTGCTGGAGTACTCCTCCAAGTCCCCGTAAAGATGCATCGGTGTAAACCAGGTACTCCACACCCGGTTTCGGTAAAGCAAGGACTGGAGCTGAAGTAAGCTTGTCTTTCAACTCGTCGAAAGACAATTGACAAGCGTCATCCCAAACATATGGTACCCCTTTGCGAGTCAGATTCGTCAGTGGACCCACTATTTTAGAGAATCCCCGAATGAATCTCCTGTAGTATCCGGCTAATCCAAAGAAACTACGCACTTCCGTCGGTGTCGTGGGCTGTCCCCACTCCCTCACCGCTGACACTTTACTCGGGTCAACTACTATCCCTTGCTCAGAAACAACATGGCCCAAGAACTGTACCTCTCGCAACCAGAATCCACACTTCTCGTACTTAGCATATAACTGTTGCTCTCGTAGAGTCTGAAGAACCTGCCTCAAGTGTTCGGCATGCTCCTCCTCGGAGTGTGAATATATCAAGATGTCATCTATGAAGACGATGACAAACTGATCCAAGAACTCTCTGAATACTCGGTTCATCAAGTCCATGAAAACGGCTGGGGCATTTGTGAGTCCGAACGGCATCACCCTGAACTCATAGGACCCATATCTCGACAAGAAGGCAGTCTTTGAAACATCCTGCTCTCTAATACGTAACTGATGGTACCCCGACCTCAGATCTATCTTCGAAAAGAAAGTTGCTCCCCTCAACTGGTCGAACAGATCATCGATTCGAGGCAACGGGTACTTATTCCGCATCGTTACCTTGTTCAGCTCCCGGTAGTCCACAGACAATCTCAGTGAACCATCTCTCTTCTTCACAAACAAGACTGGAGAGCCCCAAGGTGAGGTACTCCTACGAATGAAGCCCTGACCTAATAGCTGCTCTATCTGATCTCGTAGCTCTCGCATCTCTGCCGGAGCCATACGGTACGGTACGCGTGCTATAGGTCTCGTATCTGGCAATAAATCTATGACAAAGTCTATCTCACGACTGGGGGTAGGCCTGGTATCTCCTGGAATATATCGAAATACTCACGAACGACTGGGATCGAGTCTAAAGGAATTACAACCTCCTTAGGGGTATCCTCCTCTATATAATACAAATGAGTGGTCGAACCTCCCTCTGGGCGAGGCATCGCCACTAAAAACATCTCTTGCCCCTGAATGGCAAAAACAATGCTCCCACTGAAGCAATCAATCATGGCTCTATAAGCCGTGAGCCAATCCATACCAATAATCACATCATGCTCGTGCATGTCTAAAACTAACATGTCTGTAGGTAATACTAAACCACCAATCTTTACCCCCACTCCCCGGCATATAAAGAAAATTGAACCATTCCCCAGTGGTGAGTCTGTATACGTTACAGTGCTTTCTACTGTGGTTAAAAACCCTAAGATCTTCGCATAATATGTAGCTATAAAACAATGTGTTGCCCCAGTAACAAATAGAATTCGACCCAAAGTTCCATGGATAGAAAAACATACCCCAAATCGCGGGCGGTGCCTGTGGGGCTGCTGCCTGGTGGACGTTATAGATATGCCTGTACTGTAACTGCCCCTGCTGCACTGGAGCTACTGGAAAGGTTGGTAGGGCTGGTACCTGAGCTGGTGCTGGAAGAGCGACTGGAAAATATGGCCCATGTGGATCATTATGGGTACCCCGCTATTGTGGGGCCCTATCTCTCTCCGGACAATCCTGGCGCCTATGGCCGTGCTTACCACACCCAAAACATCGGCCTCCGAAGTTACTCCCCCTCCGACCCTGCTGTTGTCGGTGTCGGCCTTGCTGACTTGGGACTTTATTCCTCTTTCGAAACTGCTTCACTTTACCACGTTGTTGACTAGACTCACTTTTTCCTTGGTCTTGCTGGCCTTGAGAGGGAGTTTGCGGAAAAACTATGTCAGGGTGAGGACAATCCATCCACTTGTGACCCGGCTGTACACATTTATAGCAAAGTTTCGAAATTCTTCGCTGGTCGGATTGTAATTTATCCCCAGTCTGATTCGGACAAGATTTACGTTTGTGATTGTCCATTCCACAACTGAAACACCTCTTTGTGACTTCACTCGGACCTTGACTTTGTTGACCCTGACGCTTTTGGGTTTCCCGGCACAATTTTTTACCCTCGTGGCTTTATGGGCCTGAAGAGCTTGTCGTTGCGCTTTTTGTGTCTTCACACACTTGTTATTTCCAGTCATGACAGATTGATTGTACTCTCAAGATCTTTTGCCCCCATGAGCTGTGTGTTGCGTTCTTGATACTGTAAGACCGCAGTGGTGACTGCTTGTGCTACGATACCTGCTAACTCGGCGGTTGATATTCTCTCCGGGGATACCTGAGGTGTGAGTCGATCTTGCTCGTCGACTCCCTCAACCGTTTTAGCTAGTTCTTCTCGACGGTCCATCTAAAAATTTAAACGAATTTGGATGAGTTCATCGTTCAAATAAACAAATCACAGAAGCACGAGTTCCCAATGTATAGAGATGAACACAACATTCCTAGTATTAGGGCTCTATATCAAAGAAAGCAGCGCTGAAAGCATAATAAGCCGCACAGATCCTAAAGGACACTAGAACCTGATGCTCTGATACCACCTGTGACACCCCGCCTAATTAAATACCGGGCGATCACTCCTTTATTAAATTAAATCAAGGTAAACAGTTGGTTCATTCTCAGCATCACTGTCGATAAAAATACATTTTTCAATTTAACACCCTAAATAATTAAGCTAAGTGTCAAAAACCATTTTCATACATACTTTCCAAATTTTAATTAAAGAAAAAGATTTATTCATTTAAAAAAAACAACATTTCTACAATTAAGAATCACATCACAGTAAACCAAATAATATAATACATTCGTCAATCGAATGTCAGCATATGAAAACTAAAGTCACAAATCCAAACTGAATAAATCCCATAGAACAATACTGGAAACAACTGAAATATAAATGTCCCAATAACAAATGAAATAATGGAAAGGGCGACACATGCCCAATAAATGAGAATGCTAGAAGTGGAGACAATAAAGGAAGCCGTCTACGCAAGTGACCTGCAACTCCCACCTAAGCTGCAGCACGTTCCTCTCAAGGGATCTTAAGCAAGACGCCCCTGTGGCTGGGCACCTGAAATATATACATATATATACAAGAGAGAGAGAGAAAAAGAAACGGATCAGAGCCCGAAAGTGCGTTTGATTTTAAAATATGTTTAGAAAGTATTTAAATTGATACAGGCCAATGCAACAACATATTAGTGCGACGCTCTCTTGAGAAATCTCACCTCTCTTCTAATGTGCACACCTATCGCACTAACCTTCCCAACGGTTTGTCTTATCATTTATCGCACTAGTCTTCCTAAATGATTTAACTTATCTTAGATTACTCGTAAGATTTACACTTCAACGATTTTAATGGTTTGAAAAGAATATTTCAAATAGTAACCAAAGTTCTCATTTTAACTTTATAAATCAATAAAGTTTTCCAGTGATATTATACTTTCTCAAAACAAGTATTTACAATTTAAGTCATCAACCATGTCCTACATATCAAGTCACAGTAGGCAGTTCTAGATTTCAGAATTTCATATATATATTAACTACACGCATAATATATATTATAACAGCACCCCAACTAAATTATGGTGCGGGCATACTCTACTATCCAAAGCCCCATATCACTCATATTAAGGGGAATACATTCGGAATCACTCTCGAAATGTATTAACATACATACACAAACAATATTGAGGCAAAGAATAGATTCCAAGTCTCTAAGAGGATGGCACATGCCTGCGTCTCTTAGGACCGTCTGAACTATCACGTCGATAGCCTGTACCAAGGATATCTATCTCCTAGGGTACAAGTCAATATCCCCCATAAAGGTCCCATCGAGATAAGACTTGTCCCAGCGCGGTAACCTCAGGGATAGCAAGTAGCGTGGGCATGATTTTCACACATAGATAGTATACGCACACACAATCATATAACTATACTAACATTACCATATTAATATTAGGTAAATTCTCAATTCCCATAATTTCGAAATTTCCATATTATCATAATATTAGTATCGCGTATAAGGGTTCGTCTCTAACCTTAACTCGAAGGGTTTTCTCACTTATTACATGACACTCGTGAACTCTATTCTTCCAAGTAGAAAATTCAGTAGGTATACCTTTATTCACTATCGTAGCTATTCGCCGTAATCTCTCACTTGAATTACGTATCTTTATCGTTCATTATATAATTATCCCAAAAGCAAAGTTCTCGACTTATAATAAAGTTCCCAACACTCATTCATATGTCCTACTGGTCTTTCCTATCTCCTAAAACATTTTATGAAGAATATCCAAGAATTATTTCACGATAAATTTAATTTAACTAATAAAACAAGGGAAATAGGAGTCTGCCAGGAGGGGTCGATCGATCGAGGTCTGGGGCTCGATCGATCGAACCTTCGATCGATCGAAGCTCTAGGCTCGGTCGATCGATCAAGCAGGTCTGCAAAAAATTCTGCAGAATGCAGTTACGGGTTTCATCACCAAAATTACACCAAATCCATATTTTCAAGTTCCAATCATCCCAGAATTCTACTGCTAACATTATAACAATATAGTAGATGATTCTAACGTAAGGCATGTACATATTCATCATTTAAACATGGATTTTCAACCTAAAATTATATCCAATTATCAAGAACCCTAGATTTTTCTTAAACAGATTTCTAACAAATCTTTCTCCAGAATTTCTTTCTTATGATCATCAAAATTCCGTGGTTTACTTCCTCTACATGGCAAGGGTTTCCAGAATCAACATATAAATCAATACTACATGGATTCTCCTATCATAAATTGGGTTTTCTTCCATAGTTTTCATTACAAATCATTCCTAAACTAATATGAAGATTGCACCAACGAAAATAGCAAGTTAAACACTTGCCTGGGATTTTTGGTATTCTAATTCACGGCTGATTTTGGTATGGCTGCGTTCCTCCTCTCGCGATCTACGCGGTGGTGGTGGCGGCGGTGCAAACCGGTGACTTTTTGGCCTTGAGTTGCCTTGGAGCTCTCTCCTCTCTTCTCCAATGGCCGTCACTTGATTTCTGGATATTCTAACCCTAAAAAAGCTAACCTAAATGGCTGATATAGGTTGCTGAATTTCGTGGGTTTAATTACCCAATTATGTAAAATGACTAAAATGCCCTCCCGGGGTACTAATTAGGCCTAAAAATGCCCCGAGACCCAAACTACACCCCCGGGTACACTTTTTTGACTATCTCGACCCTACCGGATGCGTTGGCGCGCTCAAAATGACCATGCGGGCAACTTATAAAATATTCACTTTTTATTTAACAAAATTAGTCCCGACGTGACACGAGCACGTTCCTACTTAAATTTCTGAAATCGTCATTTAATTCACTCATGACATTCAATATAACCAATATAATAATACTTTGCTCATTAGTAATATTCAACCAATTTCCCATAATTACTAATTCTCGTCACGTTAATAATTATAACATAATTAATTTCTGGATTTTTATTAAATAAATCATTCACATTAAATTTAATAAATCCCCAAATATATATAGCATAAAAATACGGGGTATTACACATCGCTTAACATTTTTAATCATATGCATATGTTTCATAAATACAACATTACTCCCATAACCATTTTCACTCATGTGTTTAACTACACATTTCCATATGAAATTATAAGCATTTATATTTCATAAGGAAGGTCACTCACCTTGGATTTTGTGCTAAGATTAATACCAACTACTTCCTTGGTATGGTAGTATTATCTGCTTCCCCACCTAACAAGTCAATGTCGTTAGTATTTGAATACACCGATTAACATCAAACCCAGTAATACATCACATCATTTGGTCAATCAGAAATAACTAAGGAGGAATTAAATATGACACTTCACATTTCTATAACACCCAATTAATTAGGGTTCTAACACAATTTACAGAATTTAATTACGAATTTTCTAGACAAAGTTATGCCCATTTTATTACAGCCTTTTCCAAATCATTTCTCAAGGAAAACAACAACACAACTTCAACTTCATGAAATTCTCATAATTTTTGTACAACATAACATTCCATGATATTCCACCCAATATCAGTAAACACAATGAAAAGTACAAATTTAATATTTCATAATTTTTAGGGCTCATTTTCTATGTCGAGCAAAACGTCAAACACCTGGTATACATTCGTGCTCCTTTAGGGCAGATTTTAAACCAAGACTTCAAACTATCAGCAAGGGTCCATTCCTTGGTATTTTTATATAATTTTAGGATATGTTATACATGTATGAGTATATTTTACTCTCCAACTTGAATCACTCAATTCCAATAAGTATTCCATGATTTATACCATTTTTAGCATAACTAGGTCAAAATACAACATTAAGGCATAACTTAACATTTTTAAGCATACATAACCTTGACCTTGAGTATAATTCATGGAAACATATAATAAACATGTTTTAGCATAAATATACATCATAATCATGAATTTTCTAAATCCAAATGCTTTACGAAAAGATGATGTAAATTTAGGACTTTAAAGTATGCATTTACGATCCTAGCTCCAGTTCTAACTTATGTTCTTAACCCATCCTTGTTCCAACACAATTCAGCAATATGGGTATCATTAAAATACATATCCAAATCAAAAATAAAAATATGATAAGTATAGAACTCATCCATGTGACCAACTTTGATAAAGATGTAATTACCTTACGAGGATTCCTTGATTTATAGAAATTTTTTCAAAGATTTCTTCCTTAACTTTCTTCTCTTTCTCTCTCTTTAGGCAAAACTCTTGTCCATGGCTGAATTTGCTGAACAAAGGGGATGTTTTATGAAGTTTAAGTCGGCCAAACCATCACCCACCCTCTAACCAATCAAAAAATAGCACATGGTGTGCTAATAAGACAATTGTCACTGAAGGAATGGACATATTTGCCCTTGTTTCGTACTTTCGCTATAAATTCTTGTACGAGCCTCCGTTTAACCCACCGTTTGTTGTGTTATAATATTTATTCATCTATCTACAACTTTCATAATTTATGTTTTCCCAAAATTATAAACTAATACGCCTAATTTGGGCTTCGAACAGGAAAGTAGCAATTTACCGAAAATCTCAAAACTTTCACATTTGGCAACCAAACATTGCCAATTTCGTATCAACACCCTTATTTACTTTTATAAACATAATCATGCATTGAAAACATAATTTATGATGCATTAATCGCATAACTAATCATATGTTCTAAACATGGTATCCCCGATCAAAAGCTCAATTAACACCTAATGTAAACAACACATATATCACATGAGCATGCATCCCCTAAACATGATAATTAACATGTTTAACACACACAACCAATCTATAACTTATAAATCCTAAGTTATAATAATTAATCATGTAATTAACCTTCCTAATCATGTTTTAGGGCCTTACAATCTAAACATGTTTTTATAATGTTGAATGATTTCTAGGCCATGGAAATGGGAATATTAGACCTATAGAGGTCATTTATCATCCCATTAAGACCCGTTGTGTAGGTCTGAGGCTAGGAACTATTGATGATGATCTGTCTGAGATGGGTTCTTGACATGTAATGGAATGACTAAGAATTTTAGGGTAGTAGTCGGGCTTCTAAAGTCCATGCTTCCATTATGGGCCCCTCTTCATGAAAAATATGATATTTGAGTCTTAGATCCAATTTGACGGAACTCCCTATTAGACCTCAAGAACTCCTCCTTTGAAGGAGTGGAGATAAATGGGTTGTAAACATTTGGAATTCCATACTTAAAAGTGGTACCATTAGTTTCTTCCTTAAATCATTCTGACGACTTTGTTTGATGCGCATGCTCACGACCTGTAATGCTCTAGGCTACCACTTAAAACTGTGCGCATGCTTGGATTTTATATCAGTGCGCACGATTGGACATTTTTTTTATGATTTGATCACTAATGAAAACCATGCACATGGATCTAGTTTTTTGTGCATATGATGCTTCCATATTTTCAATTTTTTTCTATAAATAGTTCCTTTTTGCCTCAAATGCAAAAGGTTGAATTTCTATGTACTTATCCTTTACTGAGAGAGTATTTTTGAGGTAGAGATCTTACCAATTGTATCTGTTTAAACAAAATCACTTGTTCCTTTCAAAATTGAGAGAAGAGCTATATCTATACTTGATCTAGTTTTAATGAGGAATTGAGAGTATTTGGTGATCAGATGAAATTATCCTATATTCAATCTAATCAATACAAATTAGAATTAAAGATCAAGACTTAGATATAAAAGAGGATTTTGAGCTATTGGAGAATTCAAGCATGATGCTATCCTAAGGAGGAGAATGAGACTTCCTCATTCTTCTAATGGTCCTTTGAGCAGGTCACTCATTATCAATGGGGGGGGGGGGGGGGGGGGGGGCTCAATATTCGTTAGATAACTTCTAATTAGGGAACAAGAGATGTAACTTCCTGAATTATATAAAATATTTTTAAGTTGGATAATAGATTATGATTAATTGAAAATTGTTTAATCCTAGCTGGGGGTTTTCCTCATAAAGTTGTCTTGTGGTTTGTTTATGCATTATCTGCTTTGATTATCACATTGCTAACACACGCAACACTTATATCTAGATTGGATATATGAATATCGAAAAAAATATTACCTAAGAATTGCATTTAGTTAATTTTTATCATAATTAACTTTGATTTCCAGTTTGTATAGTTTAATTATAGATCTATGTTCCTAATCATCATCTCACCCAGTTCTATGTTTAATTAGGATCGTACAAATTGAATATAATTTAAAAATTGGTCCAAATTGGGTTAATTCCATTGAGAAAACTATTCACCCTCTCTTGGTTTATTTGAGTTAACACACTTGAAAAACCCTCTGTTGGTATTAGAGAGGTTGTTCTTTTTTTTAGCATTCACATGCTAGAGTATATCTCTGATTATTTTGTTACTTCGTGTGTTATTTCTCCCGAGTCTAGTTAGTTTGATGTATAGATCTTGATTATATAGATGGATAACTTGGGAGATTGAGGTTCTACCAATATACCACCGCATTTTTATGGAACCAATTATGAGGGTTGTAAAGTGAAAATGAGATCTCATTTGAATTCTAGATGTGAGAGAGTATGGATGAGTATTGAAGATGGATAGTCATGCCCTACGATTGATGTAGGAGAAAAAAATTAAATAAGCCGAGGGAAATTGGTCCGAAGATGAATTTGTAGATTGCAATTACAACTCTATTACTTTTAATGATTTGTTTGCCTCTGTTAGTACACAAGAGTACAATCGAATACTCAACTGGGAAATGATAAAGAAAGCTTGGGATATTTTTAAGATCACTCATAAAGGGACTTCAAGTATTAAGAGAGAGAAGTTGTAGCAAATTGCAAATACTTTAAGAGTTATGAGGATAAGTGAAGATGAAACATTTGATGACTACTATACTCTTTTAACATAAGTGTCTAATGCTTCTTTTAATGTTAGTAAGGAGATAATGGTGAGCAAGGTTTTGAAAATAGGACTAACATGTATCCTATACCCCAAATCGAGGGATTAAAAATCAACAAAACAAATCAAAGATCGGTAATGTAGAAACTAAAATAGACTCATAACCCTCGATACCCAAGACCATGCTCCTTACCAACTATAAAACCCCACATATTTTACCACTGAGGATGATTAGTCCCTGATGCCAAGACATATCGACGTTAAAATTAACATACCATTCTTAGCATTTGATAAAATTATGAGAAATTTAAAACTTTTTCCACAAGATGTAAATTAAGATAATACAGTAAGATTAAACCATTCATCACAATAGGATCAATCACCATGCTAAAACTCTAATAACATAAAATCCAAATGATATAAAGTCATCAACATAAATCTCTCCAGCTAAAAACCATAAATAAACAGTCGTATCCAGTGGCCCACTAAATCCCAATACACTTGTCTTATGAGAAATGACTTGTTAGAAACTATACTAATTTAATAAAATAAATCTCCAGTTGCAAGTTTGCTAATATCCAAAACTATGTAGCTACAATAATCTATCCTTCAAGGAAAGTTAACGACAATGTGTCAGGTCCCACTACAACAATAATCGCTATTCTTCCCGAATATGATTTATGAATCCAATTATAAGAATTATAAAAGATAAATATTACAATAGAATATTATAATTAACAAAGTAATATACTAATGATGAGGGCAATGTAAATCCATGATTTACCCACACAAAGTAATCCAAATAAACTACCCAAGTCCAATTATGTTTCATTCAATATTAATCAAATCTCTTTTCATCATCTTTATCAATTTTAATTATCGATCTCAATATTATTAAGGGGTAATTTACACCAAATCCTCCTGAACCTTTTTAATATTTTTTTAAAAATATTTCAAAGCATAAAATCATGTTTTATCAACATTTCTTTATGAAAAAGGGTTGGGTGTAAAAAATTAATAGTTCAGGAGGTGGGTTTGGTATAATTAATCCTATTATTAACAAAAAAATCCCACTATAACACAATGTAATTTACATTATTATTTATTTCATAATTATACAAATTCGATCTCATATGTATTAAATAAATCTAACCACGTGATATATAAGTTCTACAAAATATCCCAACAAGTTATCCAAATATAATATTTTAATTCATGTGAAAATAAATCAATATAAACCATAAACCTATTCAAACATGCGTAATAACAATTTTTAGAAAATTTTATAATGTTTTGCACCATACTAGTCATTTACGTGATTTTATAATTCAAAACATATTATTGAGATCCATATAATATTTAAGAAGCGATTCGTCCCATACCCAACAATAAAAAAATTCAATACTCCAAAGGACCGTTAGGTTATGTATTAAAAAACTCAATTTAAAAACTGTTTTTAAAAACAATTTTTACATTAAATTATGTGTTTATAAATATTAATGAGCGTTTGGCAAACTTGTTTTTAAATTCAATTTCCTCAAAATTTAAAACCAAGATAGAAAACATTAATGATATGAGTATATATATATATAAACATACACAATGCTTCCATACATATATGATACATAAATATATACATGCATAAATGTAGATATTCATATACTATATAATTTAAGAATACATTCATATACGTAATTTTATGCACATATACATGTATAATCTATATCAGTTATAATTAAACACAAATTAATGTATTGTATATTTGTATTATATATTAAGTTATAAGTGCATAAAAATATAGATAATGAACGATTCTGAGTTGAAAAATTGTAAACATAGTTTCAAAAAAAATCTGTTGTTGTTTTATAAAAACACGAGTATAACACATAAATATTACAATTTCGTATTTAAAAATAGAAGTGTCAAATGCAAATTCATGCCTGAATTTTATTTAAACACAAAAAATAGTATTATAATTCATAACCAAACAGGCCATAAGCATACAAAATTTCAAGTATTAAATCTAATTTCACACGTTCGTAGAAAGATAATTATAATTAGGTTATCACTTCCCCTAATTAGGTTCTTAATCATCTTTAGAAAAAATGGATATTTAATATTTATGAAATATTTAAATGAAATAATACTTAAAGAAGAAATATAGATATTCTTGCCTTATGAGAGTATTCTTAAATTCTGACTGCACCATGACATTCTTCTCACAAAGACATGCAATTTTTCTTGTATGGACTTCTTCAAAATATCACTATAGAGCCTCCCAAATTGAAGTTGCTACGTAGTACGGAGGGATGGTCTAAGCCACAAAAATCAATTTATAATTTTTAAAATTAAATGTATAAACTTAAGCAAAATTAACCGAAATAAAACTTTGCACTAATTTTAAACAATTATTGTCTTAAAATAGATTAACCATTTTTTATCTTTATCCTAAAGCATGCAACTGGGTGATAGCAGATAAAATAAGATCAATCACATAACACATTGATTACGAGGAAAACTTACAACCGGAAAAACTTTGGATGGCCTAGGCACGTAAATAACTGTGCTGAGGAATTACACAAGACATATAATAAACTGACAACATAGACCTGACACCCTTGTAAGCCTTGACACTCTTCAGTCTTCAACCTCTCCATAGAGCACGTAAGAGTCCATTCATGTAGTGCTAGAAGGTGTAAATCCATACATGCCTTAGTATCTACCGAAAAGTCCCAGTAACCATCTACAAATATGGAACATGGATGCATCGCTTCTTCACCGCAATACCACACCACGAATTCCACGATGTGTAAATAGAAAAAAATGTACGTAGTCCACCGCACGAAATGATTCTCAATCAATATGAAGAGAATAAACTTCTCGGTTCCCTCAAAACAAGATCTCAAGGCATATAGAACAATGGAACTTGGATTTTAAACACTTTGGATGAAACTAGGGTTTGGGAATAGGAAAATATTTGTTGCTAAAACTCTCTCTAAAAACAAATGCATGAAACCCCTTTATATACAAAACATGTTTTTCGAGGCGATATGCTTTTTGAGAAAAATCGTTCGAACGAAAACAAGAGTTCATTTAAATGAAAAAACAATCTCATTCAAACCAACACAAAACTTGTTCAAACAAACAACCTATCTCGCTCGAATGGGATTCGAACGACATATGTTCTGCCACTAGAGAAATGTCACTTGATGATCGTTTGAACAAATAGCTAAACTCGTTCTAACGGAACCTATAAAGTCATTTGAATGACTTAAAAAAATTGATTTCCTTTTAAAATATTTCAAAATTAGATCCAAACATTTCATAAACACAAATACCCAAAATAAAATTACACGGATCAAAATTCATATTCATTCATACTTGAGAGATCCTCAGAAACACGAAAGTGAAATGCGACATTAAACACGACACGATAATGTAATCTCTGAATATTTTCTATTACGTCTTCAATAAATACATCATATTCTTGAAAGGTTAACATACAAAGCCTAACGCATGATTCAAAATGTTTTATTTGAAATTAAGCCAATACAAACAAATTGACTCAATTGGAAAATTTTCCTTACTTATATCCCCCTTTGGTTATTCCTGGATAAACCACAAAATAAAAAACCTATGGGCCGTCAAGCGCTATAAAACACTTAATCTCTAACACTAAAAGGAAAAATTGTACCACCCCGTATTTGTGTGCATTTAATATTTAATTAATTCGACTAATTTTAATTCACTTGTGTGTCGTAATTCAATTGAATTAATTATTATTAGTATGTATTTAAATATTAATCTAGATAGTAAATGGTTAAAGTTATGGAATTTATATTACTAAGTGAATATTAATAATTTATTAATGTCATAATGAGTGATAGTGACGTGGCATTAATTTATCTCAACCAGGAGTCGGGTATAGACTATATTGGGGTCGATATAAGGGTTTTTAGTAAAATAATTCAGATGACAATTCTGAGTGCACGGTTGATTCCAGATAGGCCAAGATAGTAAAAAAAGAGTACCCGAGGGTGGTAAATGGGTCTCAAGACATTTTTAGGTATAAACGGGCCCACACGGGAGTGTTTGGGCCATTTTAATAATGCCCACGAGCCTAAAAACGGGATTGGCATAATAAAACCTAAAAGCGAAAGGGTGTGGCAACCAAAACTCATTTTAGAAAACCTATGTAAGTAGAGGAGAAAAGAGTGAGAAATTAGAGAACTATTGGGAGCCAAAATTAAGAACTAGTGTGTGTGTTGTTCATCAAATCACCATCTATATCAAACGATTGAGACTCTATGAAATTTATCAGGCAAGCGGTTAATTTACTTCAATGTAAAATTCTGATAATCAATTCATATCATAGTGGGTGTGATCAAATTCATTATTTTTGGGTTGGGTTAATACATAGATTGGGTTTTGATTTATGAGACATCTCGTGTAAATTTTGGGTTAAGGAATATTGTGATAACAAGTCTAAAGTTGGAGAAATTAGGTTGTGATTAGAACCTGAAAATTATTTGGTTTAAATGCTTAATTTTTGAAGTCAGATGGGGGTGGTATGAAATCGTTGGTGATTGGGCTTGTAAATTTAGAAATGATTAATGGTGGACTGAACTGGTTTAGAATTACTACTTTGTGTTGTTGGTAGTTAATAAGAGTTGAGATTAAATCTGGTGGAAATCCTTTGGTTTATAAAGGCTTACAGTAGGTATATAATTCTGGGAAACAGAGGTGAAAATAACTATGGCGACGCAAGGAAGAAGAAGAAGAGGATATAGAAAATCACTACTCATTCGAGCGACGTGGTTGTGGTTCGAGTGACGCCAACTGTGGTTTGAACGAGAGGGTGGGTCATTCGAGTGACACAGTGGGCCAGGCCCTGTTTGGGTTAACTTATGTTTTGGGCCGAAAGAAATAAACTTGGTGGTTTTAGTTAACCCAGTAAGGAATTTTACCCTTTTGTAATTAGGGATTAAAAAGGGTGTGTAGTATATTTATTTGTGTAGAGTAAAAAGGGACTTAATCTACATTAGATAAATTTGGAGTAATAAATTACGAAGAATAATTTACGGACCAAGTGAGTGAGTCAGGGTATTTTGGGAGAGTGTAACCATAATAATAAATTAATTAAAGGTTAGAGTCGGAATATTGACTCGGATAGTTTAGGATAGTGCTACGGGATTTGGGCACGAATTAGCTGGGTTTAAATTATATATATATATGAAAATAAATCTCATAATAAAATTCTGGACAAATATGACTTGGGGATTATACACGCCTTGTTCCTCAAGTCAGGGGATTCACCCACATAGCGCGACCTCCCGTGATAGCACTAGAGGGGTATGTATTCCTGTAAATATTATTCACACCAATATTTATAAAACACACACACACATATATATATATATATATATATATATTTGTGTGCTTTATAAATATTGGTGTGAATAATATTTACAGGAATACATACCCCTCTAGTTATATCACAAGAGGTTACGCAATATGGGTGAATTACCTTGCTTGAGGAGCAGGGCGGGTATAATCCCCATGTTATATTTGTCTAGAATTTTATTGTGTGATTTTATTTTAAGGGGTGAACCGCTTTGGGGTATGATTCGGTTTCACTTTCGGTGAAGGAATTATGGCCGCCTCCGCTAATTTTATTTTTGTTTCACTAATTCGGGTAGCTAATTGAGTCGGGGTGTCCGGGTGGATGAGTATACGTGGAGTGATAGCATTGTAGAGAAAATCCGGTGAGTGTCAACTCAGGAGGATGGTTATATATATATATATATATATATATATATATATATATATATATATATATATATGACATGTGTGTGAATGTTAAGATATGACAATACATATATATGGTGCAGATAATTATATACGGGTAAAATACATAAAGTGAACTGTATTAATTATATGTAACTAGTGATAATGTTACATGGTCTTAAATGAAAAATGATTAGTTAAGTTAATGTGATAAATAACTTATAAATCATATATCAGACATACTCGAGCTAGAGTAGTGTGATTGGAAGAAGTTATAACAGGAACTGGTTACAGAGTAGATGACTAGGTGAGTTATAAAGAAAAGCATTAGGTTTGCACAATAGTTGACGGGTGAGTAGGTCCTAAAGGGAGTGCGACGCTAGCTTAAATATAAAGAGCATTCACGCATTTTAAATTACTGCAATTTAATCACTTGCTAAATATTTTCAAAATGTTTTGGGTTCTAACCCTTGTTGTCAAATATTTTCAAAACCTTTTAGGTGTCCCACCCCAGGGACACCAGACTTGATTCTATTCCTGAGATACGCTGCTATGACATATGTGGGTGTTGAAGGACTTGGAATAGATGCCTCTTTCATTTATTCCTAGTTTAGGAATTCCATTTCAGTTTTATTTCGAGCATGTTGCTCACAACATTTATTCAGATTATTTTAATTCAGATTGTATGAGTTTTATTTACTATCTGTCATTTTTATTTGGTTTGGTCTTTAGCCGATGGTTAAGTCGGCAAGACTGTAATTCAGTTATTTGATGGGAAGTTTGGACTTTATTATTATGCGATGTTTCTATTTAGTTTTTACCTATTATAAATGACTTGGTTATTAAAAGATAAAATTTTGACATCGGCTTAATTAATTAACATGTGATTAGTAATTAGTATGGTTTTCGACAGTGATGCTAAGAATGAACCAAATGGAAATCCTATTTTAATTTAATAAAAGACTAATCACTCGGTATTTAATTAGGCGGGGTATAACAAAAAGTATAGACGCTTAATGGACATATACGTGAGTAGCTTTGCATGTGTGTAAGATTTGATGCATGATGTAAACCTCCGCACTTAGACACACCTTCAAATGCAAAGAGAATATATAAATAATATAAATATGAATATAAGTAAACTGCCCCTATGTCTAACAATCCACACCTAGGTAAGATGTATCCCCAAGATAAAGATCTCCCTCCTAACATTAAAGTGAAAGATACCATTTCTCCCCCTTTTGTCCAAGAATAAATAAAGTAAGGATATATAATAAACAATTTTTGCCTCAACATATCCACCCAAAAAAAGTGAGAACATATGATACCAATTGAAATGCAAGAATAAAGAATAATATTATGCAATGGTGTGAAATGCAACAAAACACAAAATGACAGTGCAAGCACAAATAATCTAAAACAAGAATCTATTAATAAATATGATACCAACATGAATAAAAGCATGAGATACCAATGTAAACAAGCAACAAGATATACTAATATGATCATAAAACATTCCATTTGATCCAAAGATAAAGAATGTGGCAAACATGGATTAAATGCAAATGCAAAGACTAAAAAACAAATGACACCATATATATAAATATGAAAAATATACTAATGACACACATGCACATATATATAGGTATAAATGACCACAAAATGACACAAACCACATAAGCTCTTCACACTATCATATCATCGATGTGTATAAACATGTGTGTTATATAATAAATATGGATCACCCTATAAACCTCTCAGGTGATGACACATGTCCTCATCAAGTACAAAGAGGAGATATGCCTCACATTGAATCTGGTTAACTATAGAAATGGGGTCGGTTTAGCAATACATCTTCTTGTCTAGGCCGTATTAGTTTTTGTTTTATCACTGTCAAAATAGTGTTAACTAACGTTGTTAGTTAACCCCATCAATGCAAGTTGTACCCATGATAGAATGTCAATAGCCACACTTACACTGCCTGTGCATGTGATGGATATACGAAATATTCTTCCTCCATGTACTATAACAAACTCATGATTATCTGCCTACTAACATGTAAAAGGTGTAACTGCCTAACCTATAAAAGCACGCGACCTGTTCCACTACACTCTCTCGCCTATAATAGCCTATAAATATCAAACAATCCCTCATGTGAGGGATCGAGATATCTTTTGCCCTAATGTTATCATGACCATATTAAAAAAAATGGGAGATCGCATCTCTTATATTTCCATGGCCATTGCCCATTGAAATCAATACATTCATCATCGCATCTGTGGACGTAAGAACCACTTTGGGCCGAACCATGAAAAGCCTGATTTCCTTACATTTCTCTCATCTCCATCACATTAGTCATTATAAGTTAACATCTCAGTAGTGATTATCTCTTATCTGTTATAGTTTATATTTGGTATATTCTTACAAAGGCCACTAAATCCATATACTAGTTTTAGATGATAACAGATTGGCACCGTCTGTGGGAATTTGACAAGTCATTTGTTATTTTCTACAACTGTTGATTCATATAACTTGAGGATACCCAAATATGAGGAGATAGTGAATTGCAATCTGATTCATCTGTGTGTCATTGGGTTAGTGTCAATTAATTTCTGATTTCTTTTCAATTTTTATTAATTTCCTTTAATCACCACTTGCATTCATTTCCCCATGACTCTCATTTCGGTTTTGTTATACTCTATTTTTCGTACTTCTGACTTTTTTTTTGCAAATTTTGGGAATATGGGCAAAAACTCAGAAAGCAATCGCGCTGCAGAGGAAATCCCTCCCTAAACACCTATTGACATAGATGCCCTACATGGAATTTTAATGAACTTGGCTAAAGGATAAGAAGATATGCAAGAAAGCATAAAATAGTTGATGCATAAATTTTTTGCTTGGAAGAGTAGGCCCAGAGAAAATCCCATTACCCCAGTTTGGAGTTATCACTCTGATAGGAGGGGCGAAATGATGCCTCCTGCCCCTTACAAATAGAGGAGGCAAGCTTACCACGGCATAGAATTGGAGGACCCCCAGGAGGTTAAATTTGGGTTCAAGAGACAAAGGCAATAGATATAAACTCTTTGGTTCACGAGATGACAGATCGTACCATCCAGGGGCCACTTGACCCTCAAGATGACTGATTACGATGATGAACAAATATTCTTTGAGAAGAAACCTAATATGGTAGAGAGCATTTGATCATCTGGACCCATGATCAATGAGAGTGAAACATCATAGAGAGCCCAGGGAGCCTAGATAGAACATGGAAGAACCAAGGAGGTCAAATACTAGAAGAACATAATCCCCGACTAAGTTCAGGATGAGCATGAGAGGATTTACTCAGGATGAGCAGACTTCCCAAGAAAAGACTCATCTTAGAGCCGAGGTCAATAAAAAAGGTCCGTTATAGTTAAGGTCGAGCAGGAAAAATAGCCCCGGAAGTGTTCAATTTAGCATCTGGAGGATCTCCTATGTGAAGTTGCAATCAAAGAACCCCTTACAAAGAGGTTTTGTTAAAGTATCTTCGTTCACTTCATCCATTGTGGGCTATCCAATACCCGTAAAATATAAATCATCAGTCATCGCCCTGAGGTATGAAGGTAAGACTGACATAGCACTATATGTAGAAAAATACTAAGCTGTTGTTAACATTTACTTGATTCTCGATGAGATGAGTAGCTGAGCATTTTTCCACTACGATCATCGAATCGATACAGATTTGGAATAACATTTTGCCAAGGGGGAATTTTTTTCATTTTCAGTAGTTGGCTGATCTCTTCATTAATAATTTTTATTTTAGAGCAGAGCCTTGCAAGAGGGTGGATCATCTGCTAAGTGTCCTCTAAAAATACGATGAGAAAAATCGGGAGTTCATCACTCTCTTTAATAATGAAAATTTAGATGTGATCGATTATAATGAAAAGACTGTAATCACAACGTTGATGAGTGGTTTGTTACTGAGAAAGTTATATTAGGAACCGGCTAAAGATTTATTGATAATGATGACTTATTTTTTGTCCAAAGCAGGCAAGATTATTAATGCTGAAGAGCCTATGGCGGCTAAGGAGTTGAGCCACTCTAAGGATAACACCAACAAGAGTTCATAGAAGAAGGCACCAAAGGATAAGAAGGCTAATACATTGAAGAGATTAAATGAGTATACCTCGCTGATCGCGAGCGTGAAAAACATACTTTATGAAATTCAAGGAAGTAAAGACCTGAAATGGCCTGAAAAAATGAAGGCTCTTGCAAATGAGAGAGACAAGATAAATTACTACAAGTTCCTCAAAGATCATAGCCAAAACACATATAATATCTTGGATCTAAAGAATGAGATTAAAAATTTAATGAAATGAGTCAAACTGGAAAAGTTCCTAGACAAGGGTGGCCAAATAGATTAAAGGGATGCGTAAAAATCCAGAAGATGATCAGAATCTTCTTTCAGGGACTATAATTCGGAGGATAACCCATACCTGCTCAAGAAATTCAAGGAACATGTACATAAGGTTAACATGATATCTTTTTGGTTCAATTTCATTGTAGGAGGAGACACTGGAGTAGGAGATGGACCCATAGAGAGGAAAGCCTACCTCAACAAGGCAAAGGCTTATGCTCACATCAGATAAATCAATCTAATAAACACCATGTAAACTCTACCTAGGAAGGTGAACAAATATCGTCTTGTGGTTAGTTTTTCCAAAGATGATTTATCTGGAGTGATTTACCTACATGACTACCATCTGTTTGTCACTATGATGCTATACGAGTGTAACGTGTTGAGAATTCTGGTCGATAATGGCAGTTCATCAAATGTCTTATTCTACATTTGCTTCAAGAACCTGAGGTTGAGAGATAGCAAACTTGATTCTTATCATAAGCCTCTTATTAATTTTTTGAGGCTAAAAGTGTACTCTCGGGAACAATCGAACTGGAAATTATGATACCACTTGGCCCACATGGCGAATAAAAATGATCCGTTTCTTCATCCTAGATAAGAATGTTAATTCAATGTACAATATAGTTGTTGGTAGGGTGGGGTTGAAGAAGTTTGAAGTCATCCCATCCACTGTTCACCAGTGCTTGAAGTTCTGCAAAAACTATGGGGTTGGCATGGTGAACAAAAACCAAGTCAAAGTCCAGGAGTGCTAATACACTTTAGCCGAGTAGGAAGGGAAGAAGAAATAGACAACGACTTATCAGATCAAGACGTTAGACCCTCGAGATAAAGATAAGTTAGTTAAAGTCCTAGTTATATAGCATATAGAATCGGTAATCTTGGACGATGAGGAACTATAAAGGATAACCCATATCGACTCATCACTAGATCCTTCCCTAAAGAAGAAGTTAGCAGAATTTTTTAGGAAGGGAAAAAATTTGTTCTCTTGGATTCATGAGAATATGATAGGTATTGATCCAGATTTCATCTGCCACGAACTTGAGTATAGCGAAGGATGCCAAGCCTATGAAGCAAAAATGTCGTAACTTCATCTAAGAGAAGAACATGGTCATACAAAAGGAAGTTGATAATTTACAGAAGGCAGACTTCATTAAGGATATCTAGTACCCATAATGAATCTTAAATATGCTAATGGTCAAGAAGAAAAGTGTTAAGTGGCATAAGTGCATTGATTTCACTGACTGAACAAAGCGTATCCCAAAGATCACTACCCCCTACCCAGAATTGACCAGCTAGTCGATGCTACCAGAGGGCATAAACAACTCAGTTTTATGTCTGTATATTCATGGTACAACTAAATTAAGATGAAGCCAAAAGATCAGGAAACAACCTCATTCATTACTAATTAAGGTAGTTATTGCTACAACATTATGCCCTTTGGTCTCAAAACACCAGATTAACATGTCAGAGGTTGTTTAATAAAGTTTTTAAAGATTAGATTGGCAAAACATAGAGGTTTGTGTCGATGATATGCTGACTAACAGAAGGAAAGCTACCGACCACATCAGGGATTTGGGATAGAATTTTAAGGAGATGAAAAAGCACTAGATGAAGCTCAACCCTACAAAGTGTGTCTTCGAGGTCAAGGAAGGGAAATTTTTACGTTTCATTATCAGCCAAAAAGGTATTAAGATCAAATCGAACAAGATCCAAACATTGATTAATATGCGATCCCCTTACATAAGAAGAAAATTCAAAGGCTAAAAGGACACGTGGAAACATTGAACAGATTCATTTCAAGAGATACTGAAAGGTGTCTTCCATTCTTCATGGTGCTAAAAAAGACCTTCAAATATAACGATGAATGTGAGGTCATGTTCCTAGAGTTAAAGCATTATTTAGGGTTTGCACCATTATTGTCGAGGCGGGTCCTATGAGAGAAGCTTTATTTATATTTGGCCATGTTTGAGTCGGCTGTCAGTTTGGATCTAGCCCGATAAGAATATAGGGTATAGATGCCCGTGTATTGCACCAGTAAGGCATAATATGTAGCAAAAATCCCATACCTTAGGCTAGGGAAGATAGCCTTATCTCTAATTAAAGCCTCCAAAAGAATAACACTGTATTACCAAATGCACACTCTTATCATTTATATAGACCTGTCGCTACACTAGGCTATCCACAAGACTAAGAAATTAGGCAAACATATAGCCTAGACAGTAGAGTTAGGAGAGTATGACATTCAGTTTGAACCAAGAATGGCAATCAAGGGCCAAGAAGTGGATGATTTCATTAAAGAATTTATGCATGAAGAAAAGCCTTCCTAGCAGACTTTTATGGGAGATAGCTTAACTACAAAATTGGCAGAGTCAACTACTATGGAAGAGAGTTCATCCTTGAAGAAGATCGAGTAGACTTCTTTGAAAGAGATATTAATAGTGTGTACAAATGAGCAGACTTTTGCAGAAGGTAACTCAGACGCAAGCCCAATCAACCAGGCCATTAACATACCAGAGTCATTGGGTAGAAAAGAATAAAGATCTCATGATCTTATAAAACTAAAAACATTATTAAGAAATGGATGTATGGTTGATGGAAAATTTGAAGAGGAGCATCCCATTTTGGTTAATGTTAGTAGATAATTTGTCCTGTGCTACTGGTAGTGGGGCAGGCTTAGTAATAATAATGCCTAATGGGGCCGATGTGGAGTATGCCCTCAAGAACCATTTTGAGGCCTCCAAAAATAAGGCAGTGTATGAAGCCCTTATAATAGGATTTGGGCTGACGTCATCATTGAGCGTCGAGCAGCTGCTAGTACATAGTAACTCTCAACTCATCGTAAACTAGGTTCTAGGTATTTGTGAGGTAAGGGAAAAGTCTATGAAAAAGTACCCAGTCAAAGCAACATAATAATTATTAAAATTCTCAAGATCCAGTATGATCAGAATCCCAAGGGTTGAAAAAGTGTGGGAAGATATGCTCGCTCCTTTGGCATTGGCCACAGGGACAAAACTAAGAAGAACAGTGCTTATAGTAATACTCATGCACTATAGTAACGATGAAGAGAACATTATTGCGGTGGATATGGACTTAGGACCATCTTGGATGGATGTTATAAGAGCATATTTGGAGATCGACACAATCCCAACAGATCCAAAAGAAGTAAGGAAATTTCGATATTAGGTGGCAAGGTACATGCTAGAAGGGGGAATCCTATTCAGGGGTGGATTTATTATATCATTTCTAAAATGTGTCCATCAAGCCGAAGTCAATTACTTTATAAATGAGGTTCATGAAGGTTCATATGGAGCCCACTCGGTGGGCAGATCGCTAGTGAAACGGTTGGCCACAAAAGGCTATTAGTGGCCCTCCATGAAGCCAAATTATGCAGACTACGCAAGGAAATGTGATAAGTTCCACAAATATGCCATAATCCATAAGAGTGCTGGAGATTCATTCATGCCAATCACCCCCTAGACTTTCTCCATATCGGGTATTTATCTAGTCATCCCACTTATAAAGACGAGAGGAAGATTCAAATACTTAGTCGTAGGAGTGGTCCATTTCACCAAATAGGTAGATCCCCCAGTGGAGATGCCATACGAGAAGGTATTTAATTTCATTTGCAATAATGTTATTTTCCATTATGGAGTTCATATCATCACCGATCACAACACTCAGTTCGATAACCAAGATCTTGAAGATTATTATATACGTGCTGAAATCCAAAAGCTACACTCGGCACTAGGTCATCCGTAATGTGGTAAATCGACATAGGTGACAAGCATAACCTTACTTTATGGAATGGAGAAAAGATTGGACAATAACAAAGGGGAACTGGATTAATAATATATATAGTGTCCTCTGGTCATAAAGACGACATCGAGAATAGCAATGGGCAAGACCCCATATATTTTAGTTAGAACAAAGGTAGTGGAAATAAAGGAAATTGGTCTGCCCAGTCATCGAGTCCTTAGCTTTAACTCAACACAGAGCGACCAAATGAGAAGACTAGATTTGTACTGAGTAGAAATGTCTGGGAGAACGTAACACTTCGGTTAGTAGTATACTAACAATAGACTACTCGGTATACAACAAAAGAATAAAATCAAGAAATTTAAAGAAAAGAGAATAAATGCTCAAAAAGGTCATCCAAAAGGGTCATAAGCTGGAACCTAATTGGAAAGGCCTATATGGAGTATTTGCTATCATACAACCAATGGCTTATCGAATCGTAACCTCCGAAGGAGAACAGTTCAAGAATCCATGGAACTCTGAGCACTTGAGGAAATACTACTATTAGTGTCACGAAACAAGTTGAGAATCAAATGCGTAAAGTCTTTTTGCTCATTTGTAATTCAATTTAATGATAAATGAAAATAAAAAATTCCCCCACGTATGATATCATTTCAAGCTTTTTTGCTTATTTTAATGAATGTTCAGTTGGTATAGGAGATGTCCAAGAATCCCTGACCGAAGACATCTCAATAATGCATCTTAAAATGCATAACCCAAACCAAAATTCATGTATGAACTTGTCTTCGAACAAGACACGATCAATAAGTTCAACCAAATTTGGAAAATTCAGTACAGTCATGTGGATAACAAGATTCGAACCAAATTAATTAACACAAGACAGATCTTAACATATTTGGTTGACTCAGGCAACCAATGCTAGCACATGGTAAGGATGACAAGATCCATCCATATAACCAATAAGGTGGTATAATCATTTGTAAAACCTAATTAAGGGAAAATCAGGTTCATCTAAAATTGATAACTAGTATGGCAGATCAGGTATGGAAGAGATGACCATAGTATCATAAGACTTAACTGATCCTCCATACCAAATAACTATCAAGTTGACATGAAAAGTTGGAAAAACCATACCATAAGTCCATAAAATTTAAAGATAACTAGATCAAAGAAATTTGACCACATTTAATTGTCAAAAATATTTTTGCACAAATAATGATCGTAAATGGTGTCTAAAAATTTAGCCAAGCAAAATAATTGGTAGGGAGTACAAAAGTGAACACATGCATGCATAAAGATAAGAAATATAACCCCATTTTGATTTCAAATATTAAAGAAAGTGTAAACCAAAGTGTTCATTACAAAACCACAAGTGCAGAAACAAAAGTGTTCATCAAAAAATTACAAGGCGAGACTTAGGCCTCAGGAGCATGCCTAGCTCCAGCCTCAACAACATAGCCAACATCAACCTCAATCATCTTAGTATCTTCAGGTATGATAGGATGGGAATTGGTGGCACTAGTCTGATCGATGAAAGTTTTATTATGATCATCCACATAATCATCATTATCAGCAACATCCATTGCCATAGGCTCCCGCTCAACAGCTAAAACTTTTGCCTTATTGTCATATCCCTTCCTCACCTAAATGGTATCAGCTATGTCAAGGAAGTGCTTGATGGCTCACTTTTTTAGCTTATCAAAACCCTCCTTGAAGATGGTCAATAGATCTATGTTTTGCTTAGCCGAGCTCTTATATTTCCTAATACCCCTATCCTTAGCAAGTGTAAGGGAAGAATTATCCTTTTTAAGGGCTTCATTAGACAACTGGAGAACATCGTTGGACTTATTTAAGTTTTTCTTCTCCCTTGACAAGCACTTTGTCTGAGGACTTCAGCTTAATAGCAATAATTTTATCCTACTCCTTCATCTTTCTATTCTTCTCCTCCACTTGGCTTAGGGTACCAATGTTGGCTATCAAATGATTATCTTTGTTTTTGAGCTAAGAGCAAACCTTATCATAATATCATTTATCACTCTTTATATCCTCTGACAATGTCTCATTAATGTCCAAGGATATCATTGTGCTAGTCCTTCATATTATCGTACGCATATTGGTACGAACGCACTTGCTCTCTCAGAATAGTGGTGCCCATTGTAGCTTAAAATTAAAGTACCAATGTATTACTAAACACAGTCTAGAAAAGTAGAAAAAACATAAGTCTAGTTTAGAGCTTACCACCATAATCCTGTATTGCACCATATTCCAGATCTCGTTAGCATTGAAGCCCTTAATGTATTGGAAATTATGGGCATAATGGTGGTACCCGAGCACATCTATAGAGTTTTCTTAATGGTAGAAGATGGATTATTTTTCCCTCTTTAGTTGATCTAAAGTGATCAGATTCTCAGGATCGAAGGTGTACGACTCTACGTCATTATAAGGGCATGAAGACCCAACACCTTAAACTAGATGCCAAGTAGGATCTCTTAAAATCGAAACCCTCTAACCACAAGTCCTGGTATTCTATTGTTTGGGGATTGGTTGAGGAGGAGGTAAATCCATAGGCCTTTTGTGACCAACCCCTGTCCTATCATCTGAAGTAATTGCCTTGCCTTTGCCTTTGGCCATGGCAGCAACAACAATAACTTTAACATCATCTTGCCTCATTGTCACGTACTAAATATTATTACAGGCCTCAATAATGGCCCTCTTCTTAGACTCAGCTTTCTTCTCAAACCTGGCCTCAGTAATAATAACTATTTTTTTCTTAGACTCTATGTGAAGCTTTGTCTTTTTGGGTAATATCTTTAGCCGAGTGATCAAGCACGGGAGGGGCAATTATATCTGTTGGCTCAATGTCGAGGGAATAATCTGGGAAAAGAGGTTATGCAAAAAATAGATTATTTAAAATCCATGATGTTAAACATAAAATTGCAAAGTCAAAATGATTAATGAGGATGAGCTCAAGTAACACATCATACCTTCTTCGACTTCTTGTTCGGCTAGGCCTTCTCGAGTTACTCGTTTGATTGAAGTGTATCGCTTAACCTACAAGTCTATCTAGTCATTCCTAGGAAGAGAACCTCTAGGAGGAATATAATAGCTTACCTGGATGAACTTTTGAAGAGAGAGAACTTTTAAAACTCCATAGGTTTGGGAGTGAAAGTGTTTCTCAGCAACTCCTTCAAAACAGATGATAACTTTGGAGCCTTATTCACTATAAAATGGTCAAACAAGGAGAAGGTTAGGATGTTATAAATTAGAATAAAAATAAAAAAAATAAAATGTTGAGTATATACCAGTATGATGGGGATAGCACCATCCACGAGGGACACTACATGACCTATCGCTCAGATCAAAATTCTCAGTCACTTTTAATGTATACGAACTGTTCTTCTAATTATGATTGGTAGTCTTCATGACGTTCACCATTTTTTGGTCGCATTTTGGGGAGAAAAGTAATAATAACCACTAGCTTTGGCATTATCTTTCATGCGATATACAAATCTAAAGATATCATTGGTTAGGTCATAATTAGTGTGGAATTTCCAATAAACCATCGACCCTAGGTTTTACCTGTAAGTGTTTGGTGGGAGCTTCTTGGGGACCATTCCATAACCCCTTAAGATGGACCTGATGATGTGGTGAAGAGGAAGTTGAACTCCTACTTGTAAGGATTGAACTGAGAAACAAATCTTGTCGGCATTAGGCCAATCATATACTCTTTTATCACATTCAGTAAGCCTCATTGAAGTACTTATAAGGATGTTATATCTATCCCTCAAATCCTCCAGTTCATCCTTGAGTATATCATAACCATGATTTATGGATTTAGTGGTGGATGGATCATAGGTCCTTGAAGTTCCTTCGTCAATGGGGGGTACCACAATTGGGAATGTCGAGGCCATTTACTTGTCAAGCACAATTCGAGGAGGAGAACCGTATAAATAAATTATGGACATGTGAGTCATAATATTAATGATATTTTCACCACCCACTAAGTAGTCCACCACAGTAGTGTTAAGAACAATTAGGAATTCAGGCGAATTGGGTCCTACCGCTATACCCTATAGATGAAGCTACAATATGAGTATACTTATGATGCCCATGTTGGTCTTTAGGTCAAATAACCTGAAGAGGCCTAGAGAACTTCTTGGAAATAATACCCATGAAAGTTTGTTCCAACTCATCCAAATACTCCAAGTGCCTCTTAATGTGAGGTTCATAACTCATTATTGTTGAATTAAATAAAAGGGGGGGGGGGGGGGGAACCCATTTGTAGAATAAAGTTAACCCTATATGAAAGACCCAAAAAACTATAAAAATTAAGCATCGCAAGCCAACCAACTCAATGGCCACCTAAAAATGATTGATCCACCAATTACTCGCTAACAATAATCCAATCTAGCAACAAAATAGAAGAAAGAAGGTAGAATATGTGACACCCCGCCTAATTAAATACCGGGCGATCACTCCTTTATTAAATTAAATCAAGGTGAACAGTTGGTCCATTCTTAGCATCACTGTCGAAAAATAAATTTTTCCAATTTAACACCCTAATTAATTAAGCTAAGTGTCAAAACCATGTTCATACATACTTTCTAAATTTTATTTAAAGAAAAATCATTTATTTTATTAACAACATTCAATAAGTAAGAATCACACCACATTAAATTCTGCAACATAATCCAATTAATTTAATACATTCGTCAATCGAATGCCAACATACGAAATCTAAAGTCACACATCCAAACTGAATAAATCCCATAGTAACAATACTGGAAATAACTGAAATACAAATGTCCAACAACAAAGGAATAATGGAAAGAGCTACACATGCCCAACTAGATGAAAGTACTAAGAGTGGATCCGAATGAATGAAGTCGTCTAATCAAGAGACCTGCAACTCCCACCTAAGCTGCAGCGCGTTCCTTCCAAGAGATCCTAAGCGAGACGCCCCTGTGGCTGGGCACCTGTAATACATACATATATATACAAGAGAGAGAAAGAGAAAAAGAAATGGGTCAGAGCCCGATAGTGTGTTTGATTTAAAATACGTTTAGCAAGTATTTAAATTGATACAGGCCAATGCAACAACATATTAGTGCGACACTCTCTTGAGAAATTCTCACCTCTCTTCTAATATGCACACCTATCGCACTAGCCTTCCCAATGGTCTATCTCATCATATAACACGCTATCCTTTCCCAATGGTTTAACTTATCTTATATTACTCGTAAGATTCAAAATTTAACGATTCAATTGTTTGAAGATACTATTTCAATTAGTAACCAAAGTTCTCATTTTAACTTTATAAATCAATAAAGTTTTCCAGTGTCATATTATACTTTCTCAACACAAGTATTTATAATTTGAGTTATCAACCACGTCCTACATATCACATCACAGTAGACAGTTCCAGATTTCAGAATTTCATATATATATATTAACCACTCGTAAAATACATATAAACCATAACAGCACCCCAAATAAAACTATGGTGCGGGCATACTCTACTATCCAAACCCCATATCACTCACATTAAGGGTAATACAAATTCGGAATCACTCTCGAATTGTATTAACACATACTCAAACAATATTGAGGCGAAGTATAGATTCCAAGTCCTTTAGGACCGTCTGAACAATCACTGCGATAGCCTGTACCAAGGATATCTATACACAAACAAGATGAGGCGAAGAATAGATTCCAAGTCCCTAAGAGGATGGCACATGCCTGCGTCTCTTAGGACCGTCTGAACTATCACATCGTTAGCCTGTACCAAGGATATCTATCTTCTAGGGTACAAGTCAATATCCCCCATAAAGGTCCCATCGAGATAAGACTGTCCCAGCGTGGAGACCTCAGGGATAGCAAGTAGCGTGGGCATGATTTTTACACATAGATAGTATATGCATACACAATCATATAACTATACTAATATTACCATATCAATACTGGGTAAATTCTCAATTCCCATAATTATGTCATTCGCCTTTATTTCACATTATATAGTTATCACGTATAACCATTCACATCTTACTTTAATTTGAGGAACTTTTCCACTTACTAAATAACGTTTCATGGATTCTATCCTCCCAATTATAAAATTCAGTAGGTATACAAATTTGTCCCGAAGTAACCCTCTTACGTGTCTCTCTCTTTAAATCATAAATTCACCGACCCTTATGTAATTATCCCAAAATACAATCTCTGCCCGACATCAAGGGTCCCAAAATTTATTCACATATCCTACTGGTCTTCCCTATCTCCCAAAACATTATATTAAGGATACCCAAGAATTATCTCACAATAAATTGAATTTAACTCATTTAAAAAGAGAAATAGGAGTCTGCCAGGAGGGGTCGATCGATCGAGGTATGGGGCTCGATCGATCGAACCTTCGATCGATCGAAGCTCTGGGCTCAATCGATCGATCAAGCAGGTCTGCAAAAACTGAAATTCTGCAGTTACGGGTTTCATCTCCAAACTTCAACAATTTCCATATTTTTTAATCCCAATCGTCCCAGAATTGATACTACTAACCTTATATCATCATATTAGGTATTTTCAACGTAAAGCATGTGGATTTCTACTATTAAACATGGATTAACAAGCCCCAAATTCATATAAAACTTCAAGAACCCTAAAATTTCATTAACATGGTTCTAATCCATCTTTTCCAGAATTTTCTTCTTATAAACATCAAAATTTCGTGGGTAAATTCCTCTACATGGCAAGGGTTTCCAGAATTATCATTTAAACCATAACTACATGCGATTCCTATCTCAAATCTTAGGTTTTCTTCCATAAAACTCATCCTAATTATTCCTACACTAATATGAAAGATGCATCAACGAAATAAGCAAGATAAACACTTGCCTGGGATTTTCGACGTTCTGATTTGCAGATGTTTTTTGGTGTGGTTGCGTAGCCCGTTGCGCGATCTACGCGTTGGTTGTGTTTGCGGTGCAAACGGGTGGATTTCGGGCCTTGAATTTGCCTTGAGAGCTCTCTCCTTTATCTCCTATGGCCGTCACTTGTGTTTAGATTTTCTAACCCTAGATGACAATCCAGATATCTGATATAACCCTTTGAATTTTCGTGGGTTTAATTACCCAAAAATGTGAAATGTCCAAAACGCCCTCCCGGGGTACCAATTAGGCCTAAAAACTCTCCGAGACCCAAACTAAACCCCCAGGTACACGACACGGGCGCGTCCCGACTCAAATTTCCAAAATTGTCATTTTATTCACTCGTGACATTCAATATAATCAATATTACATATTACTTTGCTCATTAGTAATATTCAACAAATTTTCGATAATTACTAACTCTCGTCACGTTAATAATTATAACATAATTAATTTCTGGATTTTTATTAAATAATTAACTCACATTAAATTTAATAAATCCCCAAATTAATATAGCATAAAAATACGGGGTATTACAGAATCGTATAAAATTATGAAGATTTACATAGAAAATCCCTTAGATGTAGTAGAATGAGAAAAAGCATACTGAAAATTCCTAACGAGGATAAAGGCGACTGGAAAAACTTGCTAGAAATGACGAAAATGGGGCAAAGTTTGGCTGGAACAAAAGGAAGTTTAGGAGTCAGGAAGCTTTTCTCTCTCTAAAACACACTCGAACGAAGGAAAATGGTTTGGAAAAGGGGAAAGGTTTTAGAATTTGGTATTTATATTTTACAGATGAAAATGATTACATTTATTAGAGGTGAAAGATGACATCATGCATAGGAAAAGTAATTAATGCTTATGGGCTGACAAACATTGTCCTAAGCACATGCGTCATAATGGCTCCTAACACAATCTCTAAAAGTTGACATTCTTCCAAGCCAATATTCAAAGAAAATCTTAAAGTTAATCTAATCGGTGAGCACTGGGAAGATTCCAGTACAACCTAAATTCTGGAAGTCGACGACATTATCATATTAACACTTCATTAATTTAGTTCACCTAATAGCTGCTAAAAAGATCAAAAACTTCAGGGAACCCGCTACAAGTTCTAACCAAGAGTAAAGTCTTGGAGGATTTTTTTATACCATAAATATGGATCACCCTGTAAGCCTTTCAGGTGACGATGCATGTCCTCATCAAGTATAGAGAGAGTATCGGCCTCACATTGAATCTGGTCGACCACAACAATGAGGTCGGTTCAACAACACATTTTTTCGGCTAAATCAAATTAACATTTGTTTCTTCACCGTTAACACGGTGTTATCTAATGCTGTTAGTTAACCCCGTGAATGAAAGATTATACAAACATGATAGAATGTTAACAATCACACTTACACCGCCTATGCACGTAAGGGATATACACAATATACTTCCTCCACATGCTATCAACCGTAACGGGTGTAACAACCTAACCTATGAAGGTAGGACAACTGTCCTACTCCACTTTATTTCCTGTAAGAATCCATAAATAACACACAATCCTTCATTGTGAGGAATCGATATATCATTTTTCCCTATTGTTATGTCGCCTATATTTAAAGAGAACATGAAACCATGTACCCATTATATTTCCATGGCTATTTCCCTATGATATCAATACATTCATCACCGCACCTGTGGACATAGGCAACCCCTTAGGCCGAACCACGCAAAGCCTAGTTTTCGTCCTTTTTCTCTCATCTCTCTCTCACTAGTCATTCAAAATTAAGATCTCTATAGTGATTATCCCCTATAAGTTATAGTTCATATTTGGTATATTCTTGCAAAGGACTTAAATCCATATTCTAGTTTTAGACGAGAACAATGTCGAATGGAATGAATGGGGGTGAATTAAAAATAAATGAATGAAACCCAATCACTCAAAAATGTCCAAAGACTTCTATTTGATAGCAAAACTTTATCAAACTAAGATGTAGCCTCAAATGACAAATAAAGTGAACTCAATGCACAAGCAAGCACAATGCACACAAGCCTAGAATTTCATGATTTTACAAATCAATAGCGTCATGACATGATAAGCATAACTAGGATTCACTGTGCAAAGCCGTTAATCTTAAACTATAACACCCTCAAAATCTAAACAAATATCATATATTTTTTCACTTAATCATTTAAATATACCATTTTTGAAAATCAATCAAATAAAATTGTTGGCCTTTTAGTATTTTCTATTGCCTTTCATTTTGTAGGCTGTTTCCAATGGTGGCTTTCCCGCAAAGGAAATTTGCTCCTTCCATAGTCATTCCCTTTTTAATAAAAAATAACATACTCACGGACAATGATTCTTACATGTACAAATCTCCCATAGTCAAAATATATGTAGATGAAAAGATTGATGGGAGAACATCTCACTTAGCACAAATATATCAAGTGAAGTTAAAATTCATAAGAGCCCGTGCATGTGTGTGGATGCGTATACAAAGTGAAACCATTAAGAAAATCAAAGTTGAACAACTCCATGCAATAATGATTAAGAACATATTAAGTATTAAAAATAATAATCAAATGTCCTAGCCACATGGAAATATGGAATGAAGTGGATCCAAACCCACCAATATGCCTTAAAAACGTGTAAACTAAACTACAAATAAACCAAAAATATTTTTGAGTTTCTAAATATGTTTCGAAATGATACCAATTTAAACAAATAACTCAAAGTATAAACAAAATATTTTCGTAGTTTTTCCATAAGACCCCAGAAAAATGAAAAATGAAAATACAAAAGATTCAAACCACATACAATGAGAAAAACATATATCATGAAGTACAAACCCTAGTGCATGAAAACATGAAAACACAATCAAGCATTAGATATAACATGAGAAGTATCTTGTGCAAGCATTTGAGAATCAACAAGTCTAACATGTAAAGCCTCCAAATCAGATTTTCTAACCCACAAGCTTTATGGTTTTAGGAACCTCAGTGAGTATAGACTTAGAAGCTCTAGGAGAGTTTCTAAAATCAAAGAAAAAAGGCCTAAGGTTACCTTTCTTATCGCAATGTGTGCATTTGTAGATACGGAGAGTGATGTTACCTAAGGGTTAACATATTCTAACGTTCTTAGAAACAATTGAGTCTCTTAAAAGAATGGTCTTGGCATTAGTAGTGGAAGCATTTGGATCATCTAAGCAAATCCCACACTTGTCATCTCTGATTTGGACGATGCCTAACATTTTATCTAACTTTTCAGACCTAGACTCCAGATCAAAGTTAATATTACTCGAGTCTCTTATAATATCCTTTAACTCAATATAGACTCTTCAAACCCAAAAAGCTCATTCTTCAATGCCTCCCTTAAACCTCAAAGGCTATTTCTCTTACCCTCAACATGATAAAGATTCTCCTTAAGAGTCATCTCACATTCTCTAATATCCATAATTAATTTAGCATTATCATCATCCATGACACGTTCTTTCAACCTAGATCCCAACTTTAGTTTTTTTTAGTTTCAATAATTCCGCATACAACTCACGGAAGGCAATTTGGAGTTCACTCTCCTCCTCTTCTTCATTATATTTTTTTTCTCCACTCACTCAACCATCGCTCTCTTGGGAATCATAAATGATGGATTTGAACATGTCATGATTAAAATTATCTTCACTGTGTAGTTATGCTCAATTGGAAAATTGGGTTCCTATTGTGAATCACTATCACTAAGGGTGGCATTGTAGACCTTAGGTTTCTTACCCTCCTTCATTATTTTAGTAGGACACTCAGCTGCCCTATGTCCATAACCCTTACAACCAAAGAATCTATCTGACTCATATATGTTAAAAGTATTATAATGATTTTTTAGTTAATTTATCGGCCTTGTTATACTTATTTTTCTCACAATTCTTTACATCTTTCGATTTTTTTTTAAAACTTGAGAATTTTTCTAAACTTCTTTACAAACATGACTATATCATCAGAATCGATGTTAGAATCATCATTCAAAACACATGTTCAATCCTCTTAGTATTTCAAAGTAATGCCCTTGTCTTTAGTCTTCGTTTTGTAGGATAACATTCAAAGCTTATAGATTTGAATATCACCTATAAGATCATCAAGTTTCATAGAGTCCAAAGTACCCAAGGAATGAAAGGTTATCATTTTTGAATTAAATCTTTTAGGCAATGACCGTAAGATTTTCTTTATTACTCGATTTTGGGTATTTTCTCACCCAAATTAAAAGACGAGTTCAAGATATCTGAAAGTTTAGCATAAAACTCATTGAAGGTTTCACTCTCCTCCATATTACGGGATTCAAACTGAGTGGTGAGGTTTTGGAGTTAGAAGAAAACATTAGTACCTACATGGGTGAGTAGGAGTATGTCCCAAGAGTCTTTAGACATTTCACATGTCATAATATGGGGGGATTCCTCCGGTGTGAATGAAAAAAATAGAAAATTTAAAACTTGAGAATTATAATTTTATAATGTATACTCTTCCTCACTCTATGATTCTATGGGTTTGGGAATCCTATAATCACCAACTAAGGTTGTGTGTGGGGAGCCATTAAAAACCGTTTGCCATACACTCCAATTCATCGTCTTGAGTACTGATTTCATACGCATTTTCTAGTAATCATAATTAGACCCATTAAACATTGGTTCCTTAGAAAATGAATGACCCTCCAAATAAAAGCCGCTAAAACTCATGTCTAAACACAAATCTAACACAAAACTTAGTGTTCCTTTTTCATACCAATTTGAAGTCGCTAGGAAGTGCGGAGGGATGGTCTAAAAAACAAAAGTCAATTTTCAAAATTTCAAATTGGATATGTAAATTTAAACAAAATTAAAGCAAATAAAACTTTGCACTAATTTTAAAGAGTTATTTTGTTAAAACAGATTAATTGATTTTATCTTTATCCTAAAGTACGCATCTAGGTGATAGCAGATATAATAAGATCAATCACACAACATGACTATGTGCAAGAAAAACCCACAACGAGAAAAATCTATGATGGCCCAGCCATGTAAATCATCATGATGAGGAATTACACAATACATACAATAAACATTAAACACAAACTCGATGCCCTCGTAAGCGTTGTCAGTCTTCATTCTTCAACCTCTCATCTATAGTGAACGTTAGATTCCACTCATATAGTGCCACAATGTGTGAGTCCACACACGCCTCGGTATCCAATGAATAGCAACAGTAAAACTGTCTACGAGTATGGAACACAACCGCATCGCTTCTTTATCCCAACACCACAACATATAGTCCACTGTGTTTAAACAGAAAACAATTAAAGAGAATAAACTTCTTATTTCCCTCAAAATAAGATCTCAAAGCATGTATAATGATGAAATATGGATCCTAAACACTTTAGTTGAAACTAGGGTTTGGGAGCTTCTGGATATGTATAAGAAAATATTTATCGCTAAAAGTCTCTGTAAAAACAAATGCTTGGACCCTTTTATATAGAAAATATGTTTTCTAGGCTATAAATTTTCTGAGAGAACTCATTTGAACAAAAAAAAGGGTTCGCTTGACTGAAAACACAATCTCGTTTGAGCCAAAACAAAACTCGTTCGAATAAACAACCAATCTCATTCGAAATAGCTATAAACAAGCTTCGAACGCCATTTGTTATTCTAATAGATAAATGTCATTTAATGTTCGTTTGAAGTTTGTTTTAATGAACTAATAAACTCATTCGAACAAATTCTATGAATTCGTTTGAAAAACTTAAAAACCAAATTGGGTTTCTTTTAAAATCTGTCAAAATCAGCTCCAAACATTTCACAAACACGCACATAAAAAAATAAACCTTCATGGATCAAAATTCATATGCATTCATACCTGAGAGATCCTCGTAAATATGAAGACGAAACGTGGAAAGAAACATGTCACGATAATGTGATCTCTAAATTATGCCGCTACATCTTCAATGAAACACAATATGATTGAAATGTCAACAAACAAAGCCTAATCTATGACTCAAAATATTTTTTTATAGAATTGAGCCAATACAAATAAATTGACTCAATTTGAAATTTGCCCTTATACAAATTAATGTTAAAGTTGTAAATAAAAGTATCCGGTGTTTAAAACAGAGGGTCTGTGAGAGTTAGAATCTTCATCACGCCAAATTAAGGCTTGATGTCCCCCTTTTTTTTTAAAATTGACAGCCTCCAAAAAGTCCTTAAAATCCAAACCAATACGCTGAGAAGACCCACCCTTACCGGGGGTGGGGGTGGGGGAAGTTACCCATACTTCCATGGTGGGATAAGGCCGCCATAGCATCCCTGATCCTCCCTATAACGAACCTAGCCGCTACCCCCTGATTCTATATTTTTTTAAACAATACAATTCCTTTATGTGTTCGGTTTCCAACTTTTTTTAAAACTACTTAACTAAATATGTTTTTGTGCAGGTTAAATTATTTTCCTAAAGTTAAAGCCAAAGAAAAAAGATTCAAATTTACTTTACATTTTTACTAAAATTCCAAACTATACAATAATTATTTAAATTTCCAAAATATTTATTTAATTAATAAAAAATTAACCAAATATATTTATATAAAATCTTTTCAAAATTAATTCAAATTCCAACATAAATAGTCATTTTAATTAAATAATCCAATTATTTATTAAATTAGGTTCCAAAAATATGGGGTATTACATAAAAAAAGACAATGTTGAAAAATTTAAAATAACTTCAAACCAAGGCGACAAAAGTCCTCTAGATAGGATTTCAAAGCTAACTATGAGAAATGTGATTTCGAGAGTGGAAAGGTGAAAGAAGAGGATACGTGTTTTGTGTGTGGTAGATTTGGTCACTTTATTAATTTTTTTCCTTCACATTTAAAGAAGCTAGAGAACTGAAATGATTTTGACACAAATAAGAAAGTGTACAAACATCACTTGAGTGATTCCGATACTGAATTGGATGAGAGTTCTTGTAGTGAAAAATAAGTGGAAGGTCGATATCCTTCATGGTGAAGCTGTAAAGTGAAGGTGAAGTAGTTGGCGAGGAGAATGATTTCTCGTCACGTGTTAGTGTAAAATCGCACATATCTTGTCCAATATCACCCTATGATAATGATCATATAGAGGAAACATTCATGAGGCTTTTGATGAATTTTACCAAGAATCTATGAAGCTTAACAAGTCTAATAACACACTTTTAACAATGATAAATTAATTCATTGTGAACAAGATGAAGACGTTAAGAAATTTGAAAGTGTTAAATTGGATAATATTAAACTTAATGAAAATGTTGATAGTCTATTAGAAGATATTGATTATTTATAAAGGTTGAATGAAATGCATGCAAAAGAAAAGGAAGAGATTGAGCTTCAAAAAGAGGTTTTGAAAGAAACTATCTCTTGAACTCAAAATGCCAAAGGAGTGAAATTTTATTTGGTCGGAAGGGCCAATGTACTTGACAACATACTTATGAAACATGGTCAAGTAAAAAATGATAAACATGGTCTTGTATCCTTTGAGTAAAAAATAAAGGAAATTTTAAAATTTGAATCATATTCTTCATTAAGAACAAGAAAAGGCACATAATCTCAAAATAAAGCATGAAAAAGTTGATCCTAAGGCTATATATACGTATAGTACTTTAGGTTGCTCAGTTTATGTAAAATAAAACTAATTTTCCCATTTTTACTTCAAAAGGAAGAAGCTAGAGAAACAAAAAGAATTGGAAGCTCATGAACCTAAGGCTAAGCCTATTTCAGAAGAAATGTGTCCTATTGCTCCCATTGAAATTGGTATGGACATACCAATGCGATGTGCAGATGGTTGGTATCTAGAAAAATAACCCTCTTTGAGAATAAAAGGATTGATGAAAAAATAAATCCCTTGAGATTGATAATCTAATGAGAAGAGGTGATTTGGTGCTGAATCAACATAATAGAGATGTGTTTCTTTGTCTAGACATAAAAACATGTTTTCTAAGCCTATAGTTAATTTAAGGAAAGAAAGTTCAATTCCAATGAGATGTAGACCTAGCAACGGTTCTAAAGAGAAGGTTGGGGGATAAGAAGGATGTAGTCTTTGTGCCTCCCAAGGATATGGGAGAGGAAAAATTCCCCTCTACCTAGATAGGTAGATCAATAGTATATTTAGGGTATTTATAGGTTATATATACCTTCCTAGATACTCGTTGATTTATTTGGGATCATTTGTTGGGTCTGGGTGCTTTCATTGTCACATTTGGATTTTGTAATGATTTTGGTGAGGATTTTCATGCATGGTGATTTTCATGCATTTTCTTATATGTTTACTCCTTAAAACATTCGTATGTACATTTAAACATCCTTGAGAAATAAATTTTTTGTGTTTGTTCTTTTTATGATTATTGGCAAAGTTCTATGCATACATGTGATTCATTGTATGAACTAATTTTGGAAAAGGATTGAAACATGGATTTAGAACAATGAAATGAAAATGAAAATGTTTTCAATGATATGTTTAGAATTCATATGAATAATCATTATAAGTCAAGTTTGTTCAAATCTTTAATATTTATTTCACTTTTCACATGCACTTTAGATGTATTTCAATTATATGCGAATTTTATGTGACTTGTTTGATTGCTTTATTTTTAAATTATGATTAAATACTTAGATCTAATGAAGAATCATGATAAGTCAAGTTTGTTGAGATGTTTAATATTTGTTTCACTTTACACATGCAGTTTACATGTATTTCGATCATATGCGAATTTTACATGACTTGTTTGATTGTTTTATTTTGTAAATTATGATTAAATACATAGATCTAATGTTGGATAATTCATTTGATAAACAGTTCTATGGACCATTTGAGAGTTTTTTGTGAAAATATATATACTTGGTGAAGTTAATTGATGAGAGACTTTCAAAATAAAAAGGAATAACATTGGTGATATTACATTGATTTCAAATAAAGTATCATCAATAGGTGTCTATTAAAGAGTGTGAAATCCGTCGTAGAAAAATCCATTTAATGATAAAAAGAGCCAAAACTAAGTGATAGAAATCTTAAGGCAATAAAAACAAAATATGCCATTATAATTTCTTGTAGTAGTACCTCTAGTATCTACTTTAGGGATTTTACATAATTTTAAGGGTGTAAATTATAATATTCCATTTGATGATCTTGAAAGGATATTGATGAAATGAAATGATTAAGCTTAAAATTTTATTCATATGAAACAATCATGTCCATTCATTTGACTATGGGATCTATTATTAGTTCACACCATGCCACGATTGATAAAAAAATCTTAATTAGTGTGATTGGAATTTGAATTAATATGGTTGATTGATTAACATTTTTAAGAATTTGAGTTTTATCCATGCCATTATATTTAGTTCAAAGGAAATTTGTGCAAACAATCCATTTTATCTTTGATAGCCTAACCACGATCACTTTACATGTTTTTATGTTGCATGTGTATATGTGTGTGTTTGATTATTTGAATATATAAAAAAGTTTGGAAAATTAGTTTTTGAGCATGCATATACATGTTGAATTGTATGTTTAGAGATATTTTGGATTCTTAGAGTTTGTACCAAGTCTTTTCTGGAGCAAAATCATTGACTTGTCTATTAAGAAGATAATCATGCGAACGTGGGCATTTTATCAGTTCATGCAGATATGAAAATATGGGTTTTGGTCTTACTGTTTATATCTCTTCATACAAATGATTTTTCTAGTATTCTTCCATTTCATGACTAAATTTTCTTATGTTTGTCTTGAAGGTCATTGGCACGATTAGAAATTAAACCATCCACACGGTTCTGTCTAGTGACTTTTTAGTTCTTCTTTTCGACTTAAAAGGGTTATAAACTCATTTTGATTAATTTTAAACCTTATATTCTACCTCTAAAGCTTATCTTAGTTCATACTTAATTTTTTTTTATGATTTCATTGCTAATTTATGGATTCAAACAACTATTGGATGTTGATTTGAGGTTCTAGGGTTTCAAAGCTCATTTTTCATAGTATTGGGATTTTCGAGATTTGGCTTCAAGAAATTATTATAAATCATTTCTTTGAGGTTCTCTTAGTGATCTTAGGTTTCTTGAGGTATTGATCACAGTCTCAGCATCCTAACACGTGTCTCTTCATTATTATAGATTTTGATATGCAAGTGCATATTTTTAATACTTTGAACTTTGGTTTTATATTTTTGGCACTTTTTCATATCTTTGGTGATTATTTGTTGTGACTGGGTTGTTGAGTACATTTTTGGATGCTATTTATGTCTCTTCTCGAGATCCAATGACGAGACTCAAGAATTTGGTGACTAAGAGACCCTCGAGTGATCATGGTAGCACATCTAGGTGTTGCAATACGCCTAATGACCCCACTAACATAACTAACAATGTATGCACCGTCGTACTCATAGTGTCACCGATTTGATAATTACTTCAACCATTTGTCCCTCCACTATTAAGATTACCCAGGATAGTATGCCATTAGGGATGAATTTTGCTACTTGACCCGTACGTACCAAGAGAGATGTGGATCTTAAAAATCTTGAGCGAACTACCGAGGGTGTGTATTATGTGGCATAGATTTGATGACTATCAAATTATAGCCTCCTTTCACTGCATCCCATGTCCAATGCATCTATAGTTTGCGAGTTTTACGCAAATCATTGGTTTATTTTGATTCACCATTGATTCTAACCTCTTTTGTATTCAGTGTAGAGGTTTTGTTGACTGAGGATGTCCTTAGATCCTATCTTTGACTATTATAAGTCAACGATCCTCAATTCATTCTTTTTATAGACATAACTAGGGCTGTGTTTTTTTTCCGAACATTCCGATTTTTCCGATGTCCGATCCGATATTTTCCGATTTTGGAACATATATAATGTTTCCGATTTCCGATTTTCCGATTTCCGATTTTTCCGAATTAAATTGGATAGGAAATTGGAACTATGTTTTAAATTCCGATTTTCCGATTTTTCCGATATAATTTCCGAATCTTTTTTCCGATTAATATTCCGAATATATCTTCCGATTAATATTTCGAATATTTTTTCCGAATATTTTCTATATATATTTTTTTACCTTATAAGTTATATCCTTATGTAATAAGAATGTGTACAATTTAGATTTCCTTTATTTTTTACCTTACCCCATATATTTATATATGCTGTTAGTAGAGAGCAACAAGGGTTGTATGATATTCTTATTAAAATATCTCTCACATCTTTCTCTCTCTCTCGTCTCGCCCCTTTCTCCTCGGCGGTGCATATCTCTCACCTCTCTCTCTCGACCAAATCTCTATACGGTCGTCCAACCCCTTTCTTCTACTTTCGGTGGCGCATATTTGTTTACATCGTCCGACCCTTATAGTCTCGAACATAGGTAAGCCTTTTCTAGTTTATTTTTATCTGTTTTTTTTTATTTCTACTTATTTACAGATCTGTTTACATCGGTTTATAGGCTCTGTTTACATCTTGTTTACTTCTGTTTATAAGATCGGTTTACATCTTATTTACATCTGTTTACATCTTTTTTATTTCATCTAATACATCTGTTGGGATCGATTTATAGGTTTAATAGGTTTGTTATATTGATCGGTTTATAGGTTTACAGATTTGTTTACATCGGTTTGTTATATTGATGGCTGCGGCAGAACAGAAAAAAACTAATTTCTAATTTCTCATACTGTCTTCATGTGGCAGAACAGAAAAATTACCATATTTCTAATTTCCGAATTTTTCCGTTTTTTTCCGATTTTCCGATATTTCCGAATTCGGAAACTTTTTTGATTTTCCGAAAAAATTGGATAGGAAATTGGAACAAATATTTTATTTCCGAAAAAATTGGAATTTTTTCCGAAAGGTCATTTTCCGATCCGATCCGGCCGAAACACAACCCTAGACATAACTGTCCCTCATTTCGCCTTAGCTACTTTCTTAGTGGGCAGGATGCTCAGTGGGTGGGGTCATTATTTCATCTAAAAATTCTCAGTCCCTGTTATTCTGTTCTTCATTTTTTACCTATTGTCTATTCCCTAGACATAGGACATATGAATTTCCGATTGAGCTTGATAGGTTTACGAATGCCGTTGTTATGAATTATGTGATTGATTTTCTTAACTGATCCTAGAGCTTATCTGTTGATGTGCGTCCGATGCATCTCACGAGGCTTTGTTATTTGGGAATATGATTATCGACTATCTCTATTCACTCAGGATTATATGGATCATAGGTGACGTACCTTTTCACGTCATCAATGCTATTATGAGCACATTTATATGTCATTAAGGAGGTTAGATAGTGAGGAGACCACTTGCACCGCCATTTATTTATTTAGAAACTGACATAGCCGCTTATGTTACATCTCAGCATTCTCCTTCCCCAGCACCAACACAAACACAAACACCAACACCGTTCCCTGTTCTTGATCTAGCAGGTATAAGAGCCCAATAGTTTATCAGAGCGTAGGTAGAGTTGCAATTTTCATTGATTAGAGCCACACAAGATCATATTATGATCCATCTTGATCGTTTAGAGGATCATGTGAATGACCAATGCACTATTATTTGTCGTGACCTTGATTTCTCGATCCAACGAGTTTTTATGCTCGATCGTCGAGATTCGGCTACCTCTGCCCCTTCTATTCCTTCTAATCCTACCTCAGAGGTTGTTACACCTCCATCTCTTTCACATAATGAGATATTAAATCTTTCAGACTTATATGAGGACTTCGACACCGAGCCTACTCAGTCAGACACTTCTTTTTTCAATTAAAGATATGATTTTATGTTTTGATCCTACATTTTTTTAAAAGAGTAAAGGTGCATTGGTGTATTTATTTAGTTGATGCATTTTTGTGATTGATCGTAGATTTTGTCCTATTTTTAAGTTGATACACTTGTATTTAGAGATTTTACGATCATTGATATATATATATATATATATATATATATATATATATATGATCCCATACGGTACTACCGTATGGGAGGCAATCCGGACTGCATGCGTGGATAAATGAGAGATAACTTCGAATCCTCTCTCCTTTCACATCCTCTAACCTATCACGTTTCTTTCTTATTATTGAAACAAATGACTCCTTCCATAACCATTCATGTAAAACAATGAATGGACTGTTCCGATATCTGATCATGTAAAACAAAGCATGACAAACTATGATAACAAATGATTGCTCCCATAATAAATGGCGATAAAAAATAAACATAAAATATGTTTAACAAGCTGCTCACACATAATTAAAGTTGTACCAATCAGGTAATAATTATAACATGAAAAATTAAGCGTGAATTGTTGTGTCAAAAAAAAATTAATATGCAAAATAAATTATTCCCAAAAAAGTGCAAAAAATAAAATTTCGTCTAGATTTTATTTTTTGCACTTTTTCATCTCCACCCGATAAATCTGTAAAAAAAAGCATGAAATATTAAAAATAAATCACAAATAATGAACTAGTCAAAGTTACAAATTATAAACAATTATTAAGTACCATTTTAAATTCATATTACCCGTCGTAAAAATATCTTCTATGGATGTATCTCCATAAATATCATTGCCTTCACTGTTTGATTAAAAAAATCTACAAGAAACATATATAAAATAAAAGAACTGGCAATATTTAGTAATAAAACAGAATTATATAAATTTACCTCGTGTTTAATATTGAACAATTGCTTTTGTCGTGTGATGGACCACTTCGTCCACATCCATGACAACGCCGACCTTGAACCTTTGTTTTTTCCTTCCCTCTTTGCAATCGGTGTTTTCCACATCCTTTCGCTCGAACTGTATTTGGTTCATTTAAAGAAATTTGTTGATGACTTATTTCCTCCCTACGAACACTACCTCTTCCACTTTCATTCACCTCCTTAATTTTTTCATGCGCCATTTTTATATAGTCCTCATAAATGGTAGTCGTCTCTTCGCTAACAACAGCATCATCAATAACCCTCGATGTAAGAAGGGATAATTTTTTTTGCTTCAACAATAAAAAATTGTCACTATTATCTTTCACCTCCGTGCCACACTCTTCTATCACTTTTTCCAAGTTTGCTTTTTGTGTCCATCTCCACAATATATATTCATCCGGTAAAAACACAGTTTGATTAAATTTAAAAAATGCCAAAATATGTCTACATGGAATTCCTTCAAAATCAAATTTCTTGCAACTGCAGCTCACAAATTTTGAAATCTTATCGTATAAAATTTTTCTAACTCGCGAATCCCTTACATTTGGCCTTTTCACAATGTAGAGATAATGATCACCTTCATCATGTGAACTTTCAATTACGTAATCTAAACTCTCTCATAACTCGTGCTGAAACTTGAAAAAAATAGTCCGTGTGTATATATTTGACATCTGGTTCTCCATTGACATTGGTGTTTTCATCACCGGACGTTCATTTATATCAATGTGATTCGCATTTAACTCCTTGTGACGTTGGTATTCAAGTTCCCTATTGAATCGTGTCACAAATTCGTTTAGTGAGTTGTTTTTGGACAAATATCTTTTAAAAAATGCATGTGCACTCTCTGCGCACTGACTACTTCTCATTCCAACAACAAAAATATGTTTCACAAATGTAGGTACCCATCTGCCCCGAATATCATACAACCCAGCTAACCAAGTATTTTGTTTCAAATCACTTTTTTCAATTGTGTCTTCCCAACTTGCTTCAAACTCTTCTTTTGTCTCTAAATCCCAAATAGATTGTTGAAAGCCGCTAAAATGATCTCTATAATTGATTGCATCCAACTTTTCAGAAAATTTGTTCACAATGTGCCAAATGCAGTATCTGTGATATGTATCGGGAAGAACTTGAGCAATAGCTTTTGACATTGTCGGATCTTGATCAGTGATAATTATTCGTGGCGGGCCACCAGGCATAACTTCCTGCCATTTTTCTAAAAGCCAAATAAAAGAGTTCGTGGTCTCATCATTTAAGAATGCACACCTAAAAATTACGGTTTGCCCATGATTATTAACACCGGCGAATGGTGAAAAAATTTGTGGCAGGCCACCGGGCATAACTTCCTGCCATTGTTAACCTATTTTCATCATCTCTTTCATATGTAAAAACAAATGACGAACTTTTTTCTTGTTTAGACAAAAAGTACTCCATCAATAATTCTGCATCATGTCCGTCAATTATTTTTTTGAATCACGTATAAAATTTATAATATTTTTTCGGTACAACCGATATTTTCAATCCCTCCTGCTTGTACCGAAAGAAGACTAATTTGTTGATGTGTAGGTATGTTAACAAATGCAAGTTGTTGGGTCAAGGCTTTTTTTGTTTCAGATACAGAACGATGAGATCTCAAAAGATGTACTTTACGTGGGGTCGAAAGAGTGTGACTGTGACCTTCAACAAATTGACTTACTATATAATTTGACCCCGACTTACTCTTCACAACAGACAACTTTGCCTTACAACCCTCTCTTACAATTCCACGATACCTTTTTTTTTCCTCCTCACTTTTTTGGTTAGACTTTCCTTCTTTAAAACAACAATATTCTTTCCTAACAATTTCATCTGTATCTTTTTTCTTTTTTGAAAAATTATACCGTGTACTAAATCCTGCCACTCTCGCATAACTATTGTAAATTCATAAGCATCGTTTAAAGATTGAAATTCTTGTCCAATTTTTGGTTTATCTTCATCTTTTACTTGAGGAATAAATAATGCGTCAGATTGTTCATCAAAATCAAACAAATTGAACTCGTCCATCACTGAAAAATTATAACAATAATAATTTAGATGTATTTTTAGGGGTCATGTGTGCTGCTGGCGCGGACCTTTAAAAATAAGAGAATATTGGTTAAATGGTTGTTTGAGGTACTAAATGAGTTAAGAATAATTAAAAAAAACAAATTCTTATTAGAATAGTTTTTTTTAAAATTATTCTTAACTCATTTAGTACCTCAAACAACCATGTACCCAATATTCTCTTATTTTTATAGGTCCGTGCCAACGGCACCCCTTATTTTTTGAAACAGTTTTTTTCAAAAAAAAAATTGTATTAAAATACTGTTTTTTAACAATACAATTATTTTCATTTATAAAAAAATATTCTTGTCTAATAAAACAGTTTTTTTGAAATAAAAAATGTTAACAATCATAATAAATCACTTGAGAAACCAAGAAAAAAGAAAAAAAATTCGCTCCATTACTAACCCGGGGTTAACTCCCGGCTAGTATAGCATTACTCTTAAATAAATTAAATGAATCATACAAAAAAATGAGTATCAAATGAGGAACTTTACTGTCACTTTTTTTGTAAGTGAATGAGTAACAAAAATACAAAACTATCTTTCTTATTCTAAAAAAAAATGCTATACAAAGTATTATATGAACTATACCTTTATGAAGCTATGTTTGGTGTGAGGAACTTTACTGTCACTTTTTTTGTAAGTGAATAAGTAACAAAAATACAAAACTATCTTTTTTATTCTCTAAAAAAATGATATAAAAAGTATTATATGAACTATACCCTTATGAAGCTATAATTGGTGTGAGGAACTTTACTGCCTTTTTTATTATCACTTTGCTGCAAGTGGTTCTGACTTGTTGTTGACATAAAAAAATGTGAAGAAGTTAAAACTATGTTTGCCGTGAGGAAGTTGTACACAAAAGATCTAATTTGTCTTCTTATATATAGGCATTAAATTGAACACATCAAAGAAACGTGTACACAAAGGGGACGTGAGACGTGAGAGGAGAGATAACAAGAAAGAAACGTGATAGGTTAGAGATCCGAAGTTATCTCTCATTTATCCAGAGTCGGCCCTGAGATTGGTAAAAATTGACAAGGTCCCGTGCAAAAATTATAAAATAGGCCACTTTTACCTGTATTGATATAAAAAATGAGCCCTCAATATATAAGTAATAAAAATGGATCAACGAGAGGCCCTGTACGATCGCTCACTTAGCACATGCTCAGGGCCGCCCCTGCATTTATCCACGCATGCAGTCCGGATTGCCTCCCATACGATAGTACCGTATGGGTGCATTATTGTGTATATATATATATATATATATATATATATATATATCTTCTTGCCCTGTTTGTTGCGATCTCATATTAAATTAACTTCTAGAAGTTATGTTGATTTTTCACATGCTTAAATATATCATGTTCTATACTCGATTATACGAGGTTTACTTGCTATACATGTTATTTAACATGATTTATAATTTTTATCATGATTTATATTAGTGTCATTAATTTGTTATTCACATGATTTACCCCATGTTTTCTCATATTAGCAGTGGTTTATCTCGTGCTAGTTTATGCGCTGCCAAATTTACTTGTTAATGTTATTTTTCTTCTTACCATTATATATTCCTTTTATATATGTCCTTCATAATCCCCTTTGACTTTTTTTGTTTCAAATAGGGGAATAAACTTTTAATACAAGTGAGGTATTAGTAGCATACTTTTTTCTGTATCTAAAGGAGAAACATTGCTTAAGGGGGATACACTTTTGATTGAGGGGGAGTCACATCATTATAGACGTTTTCGGTATTGATATTTATATTGATGTGATTTATGGTTTCCCATTGATATATATATATATATATATTGATTATACGCATATTTCCCTCTTTCTGTTTCATATTAATATTTTTCTGGAGGATTCCCAAGCAGAGAGTGTTTTTCATTATGCATATCATACATTCATGCTTTTTTGGTATTGTTCATGTTTTTGTTGGTATCATCAATGGATTACGACTCAACCCATCCCATAGTTGATTTTTGTTATGTTTTCAGTATATTGGATTCCATATGTATTGCAACATCTTTCTCTCTCACTACATGGCTAACATGGAGTGAGTTTTTTTGTTGTAATCATGTATTTTGGGTTTGGGGGCCTTTTCCACATGTATGTATGTATTCATTTTGGCTTAGTCATGCAGATTTGCAATGAATTTTACACATTTTCCCACTTAGGTCACAAATAATTTTTTTTACACATATAACACTAGAATTTCATTTTGTTGCTAGAAACTTGTACCATTAACTATCCCTACTGAAAAGCTAATTTGGCATCCAAAAGAGGTAATGTGGCATCCTACTAGACTAAGAACTTAAAAAAACAAAAATAAATGAGATGGTGTCCTCACTAACACTTTAAAAAAATCCTTAAATTAAAATCAAATTGATATTCGGTTGAAATCCGGTGTAAATAAAAAACCCATTGCTTATTTGAAATCAAACCCAAAACCGATTTCTTATTTTTAAATATGCAATTTTATAATCAAACCCCAAAACCCAATAAAACCCAAACCAATTAAGTCGTTAAACCGTGAATTCCACCAAAAAGTTTAATAAAAAAAACCATTAAACCATATTTTTGGTTACAAAAACTATACTTGAGCTGGAGTTTTCTCTACCGGTGCTAGAGGAAAAATTGACCAAGAAGGAACCAAAGGCTAAGAAGACTTCTCATCTAAGTAAATCTAAAACCACTTTTCTCACCTCGCCTAGTTCGAGGTTCATAAATTACCTAATTTTATAATTTTTGTTAGTTTCATTTCATATTTGGATTTCACATTATTTTTGTCTTGACAGATGATTTCTGATGCTATTGTGACTACGAAAGAAAAAAACTAGATCTTGATAACAAACGATCACAAAATTCATTGAAATTGAAATTGGTACCACGCAATTAATTAAATTTGGGATTTTAAGGTTTGGTAATGTTTTCGGTTGTTAGGCTTCGGTGGTTTGAGTTGGATATGGTGTGTTTGGATTGGGTTTAATGTTATTAACATTGAGTTTAAGAGTGTTTGGATTTGGGAATTTTAAATTCCTAGTTAGAAACAATGCCACATCATATTTAGCTATTTATTTTTTATTTTAAAAGCTTTTATATCATTTGCATGTGACGGCAGCAAACCGTTGGCTGATAATTAATGATGTTAAGTTTCAGGCAACAAAATGAAAGTTTCGTGTTATATTCGCCAAAATTAATCCATTCATTTATTGTAATATAGTTATTAATTTAGTGTTAAAGCATTTTAGCCATGAATTATCAAGCCAAAATATTTGATTTCGTATAGATGTTTGGTAAAGAGAGTCTTATTCACCAGGCATTAGTAAATATTGAACATTGAAGATCATACATGACATATCTACATCAAAGACTACACTTGCCACTCATTTGAAGATTTATCCTTTTATGGATTATTGATTTAAATTCTATGTTTATGCATACACGCACATTTTTGGTGTGACGTGCTAACCTCCAAAAATTATTTTCATGAACTTGTTTTTTCGTACGCATAACGATGCCATATTTGTAATTCTTTATTTATAAATGATCCTTTTCCCTTTAGTTAAAATAATTAAATTCTTCTATAGTTATCCTATACTTATAGAGTACTTTTTAGGTTTAGAGCATATCGATTTCACAACTTTAAACAAAATCGCTTTTTCCTTTCACAATTGAAAGAAAATGTGTATAGATATTTGGTCTTGTTTTTTGAGGAATTGAGAGCGTTTTGTAATCAGATCCAATTAGTTGATATTTAATCTAGTTTACAATTGAATAATTTTATATAGGATGAGATAAAATATATGGTAAATGTCACGACCCGAATATGATGTCTCCTTAGCGAAGGAATTCACAACCCATGATGCTTTTCCTTCGCCTCAACAAAACCTTACTTAAGACCCGCAAAAGGTCATTTTAGTTTCATTTAATATGAAACAAAAACCCAATCTCTCCTCAAAAGATGCCAAACACTATTTTTTATCCAAGGAGCTCTGATCCAAGTCTCCTTCATTAATCAAACCCTAAAACTATTGATAACTTTTTGATTTAACATTAATCTAAAGATTTTGACTAGGTTTTGGTCATTTTTGGAGTTTTCATATTGTGTTTGGAGTTTGACCATTTATGTTGATCTTTAGTTGAATTTGAATACATATTTCAAGATCATATTATTAGTTTAGTGTATTCCTTATTTATTTGATTAAAACCTAAGAGTTATAGTTTTGTGAAGTGTTTGGCGTCAATGCTAACATTTTCAATGGTATATCTTTGTTTGAGACTCTAGTTTACTTCTAGGATATGATTCCCATCTTATGGGTTTATTAGTTCATTTTTATTAATTTGGTTTATACTTTGTTTGGTGGTTTCAGTCATAATGTTAGGAACTTTAGGACCAAAGAGAAATAGAACTGGAATGTGATACCCCGTAATTTTGATAACAGAAATTAATTAATTAAAATGAAGTGTAAAGTTAGACTTTGAAATAAATAAGAAAATATTTAATTTAAATAAATTTGGTTATTTTTATGAATAAAATGGATGTTTATTTAATTAATTGGTAATTTGGGGATTGGGTGGAAACCCTAGGGGAGTTTGAGTCTGTTTGAACTTACTTGGACTCCAAGATAAGACTTTTAGAAATTCAATTACGTATCATTTCACAATTTGGTTTATCATTTAAAATTAGTTGTAATTTAAAGAACTAGAGTTCAATCGAAACTTAAAAAGAAAAGAAAATGAAATTCGAAATAGGGGGAGCCTCTATAGTGGGAAGGTTGGGCCGTTATAGTGTCATTGCAATGAGATAGGGGTGGCCAAAATTTTATTTTAAGGAAACTATAGCCTAATGTTTATTTAATTTCTTTGCATGCTTTTGCGAAAATGACAATGCTCAGAACCTTATTTTCTTCAACTCCTAAACCTCATTAAATTATCGTCAACCTTATTTTTGAGATATTTGTAATTGGATCTTTAAGAAGATCAATGATGACTAATTAGAGTCTTTTTTAAAGAAAAAAGTTGCACATCAAGTTTTCGAATATTATTAAGAGGAAAGAATATCCTAATTTTTTTCCCTAAAGTCATATTTAATTTAAATGTTTACTAAATCCTAATTATATATGTTTTGATAATATGACGAGGAACCCAATTATGAGAAATGATAACCTATTAGAATCGGAAGACTATTTTACTAAAATGCCGACAAAAGAGGTATCCGTCTCCAAAGAGAGAACATAAAGAAGATAACTGATACATGCAAAACTAAGAAATCACAAGCTCAGAGACTATGTTACATAATGTAAAGGTGTTAAAAATACATTTCATCATTTCGGTCTCTCATGGGCAATAAATGTTCTCCTTCTCCTAAAATGTGTAATCATTCTTAAAATGTGCGTGGGGGTGAAAATGTATATATATGTGAAAAATGCGTGGGGAGATAAATCATCGTGTTCGTGCCATGGAAAAGATGGGAAATCATTCTAAGGAGTAAAACCAAAAGAGAAGAAAAACATATAAAGATAGACAAAATTTTAGCGATGCGTCAGATATTGACTCACTATGAAAGAGCGAATATGCATGTTAAAATGACCGCTAAAAATGAATAAATGAATAAAAGTGACTAAACTATGAGCGATACAGTGGATCGAGACTCACTATGAGAAATTGAATACTCATGTCAACGGGGACAGTAAAAAGTAATAAAATAAATAGCAATAGATAAAATATGAAAAGTAATAAAGTAAATAATACTAGATAAACTATGAGAGATGCGGTCTTGACTCGCTATAAAATGTGAGTATGCATGTCAACGAGGTCGCTAAAGGGTTAACAAAAATAAATAAACTATATGTAAGTAGAATTTTAGTGAGAATAAAGTGAAAAAAGTAAAATGAGGACTTGAATCCCAAATATCTTCGGGATGCTTATGTAACGAAATCAACATCAAAGTCCACAAAGTTTAAACGAGGAATAAAATGGTACCTAACCCGTAATCTAAAACTGGAGTTTCTCCTTTTAATTTATGAAAAAGTGTGCACAACTAGTGAAAATGTAAGAAAAGTGAGGAGAAACTCTAATTTGAGTTTTATAGGATAAACCCTCTTTTTGGGGTTTTGACTTTATGAATATAAGTTTGATAATATATAATAATAATAATAATAATAATAATAATAATAATAATAATAATAATAATAATAAAAAGTGTGATTTGTGGTGAGAAAACAAGAATTATGTATAAAATGTGCTAAAACTAATGAAATATGTGAAATGACAATAAATTGATAAAGTGGGATGAAGAGGGTTTAGACCTTCTAAGTTATTTTCATTCTGATTTTTAGAACTTGGGTAATGTGATTTTTGGATGGTGGTAGAGCGGTGGAAAATCGTGAGGTGAGTAAGTGATGTAAGAGAATGTTTTTGGAAGTGATATAATAGGACTGTCGCTCGAATTATGAGATGCAAGGTCACGAATGGCGAGGTCAGGGTTTCTTTAAATATGGAAACCTAAAAAGGAAAAAAATAACAAGGCTGACCCTTGAGTGTTTTGATCGACATGGATCTTGGCCTGCCAATCGGTAGGGCTATCAGCCATAGTGGCTAAGTAATGTATTCCCCTGCCAATAGGCAAATGTGAAGGTGCACCTATTGACAAACTGAAATGGAATTTTTGGTAAGATGTCCCTAAAATGAAAAACATAAGTTCGATTCACGCACAATTAGGACCATTTTGAAGAGTACCCGTATCAATATCAAGTGTGTTGAGATACTCTCGGGTCCGAAAGTTGACCAAAGTCAAATAAATCTCAAAAAGTGTCTGTTTTTTTTCTTTTGATGAGGGTTTCTAGGTAGAAAGGTTGCTAAATACAAATCATAAGTCTGATCAATGCACTGTTGAGATTGTTAAAAAGAGAAGTCAGAGCTATATGAAAGTGTTATGAGATTCTTTCAGGTTTGAGAGTTGACCAAAGTCAAAGGGAGCTCAGAAATCATCTGGTTGTCTTCTAATTAGGATTTATGAATATGAATTGTAAGTCCAATTCATGCACGATCAGGAACATTAGAAAGAGGATTTAGAGCTCTATGAAAGTTCTTTGAGATACTCTTGGGTTTGATAGTTGACCAAATCCAAACAAAGCTCGGGAAGCGTCCATTTATTATTTGGTTAGGGTTTAAAAGAGGATCGAGGGTCCAGGGTTTGAAGGCCCTTTTTAAGACCCTATAAAGGTTATTAGGGTATTAGAATAGGGTGTTTACAAAGCCACTCGATGGGCAAGCTTTGGATATACGAAGGTCATCAAAAGATAGACACGCTAATGTAGGTTTGTGGGTTTTGCTTCGTACGAGTGATAACTCTGAATTGTGTTGGGGATAAAGGTCCGATTATGAGGACCTAAGAAGTGTACGAGACCAATTTGGGGGAATGTGGCCTAATTTTGAGGGCCAAAGTCAATTATGAGGATCCAACGAGTGTATGCGACTAATTTAGGGGTTTATTGTTAATTTTGAGGTCCTATAGAGTTCATGCAACCGATTCATAGAGTCATAACCAATTCTGAGGGTCAAGATTAATTATGAGGACCTAAGGAGTGCATGTGACCAATTTGATCGATCACGATCGATTATAAGGGCCAAGGTTAACTATGAGGACCTAAATAGCGTGTGCGACCGATTCAGAGGATCGTGACCAATTCGAGGACCTAAAGGAGATCTATGGACAATTTAGGGGATTATGATCAATTTTGAGGGCCAAGGTCAATTTTAAAGACTTTATGAGTGTATGTGATTGATTCATAGGATCAAGGTCAATTCTAAGGGCCAAGGTCAATTATGAGGAACCAAGGTGTGTATACGACTGATTTATAGGATTCCAACTAATTTTGAGGGACAAGGTTAATTTTGAGGACCTAAGTTGTGTATGCGATCGATTTAGAGGATGGTGGTCTATTTTGAGGGACAAGGTCAATCTTGAGGGCCTAAAGAGCTCGAAGGTTGATTTTGAGAACCTAAAGAGAGTTTAGGTTGATTATGAGGATCTAAAGAGTGAAAATGTAAATCTTAAGGACCTAAAGGATGAGAAGGTCAATTCTTTGGACCTAAAGGGTGATTGGTAGCTTTGACAATGAAGTGTGAAGATATGGGAACTTTTGGAAAGTTTTGGATTTTTATGAGAGTTTTTATAATTTTTGATGATTTTTAAATGCCCGTGTATTTTTGAATTTTGATAACTTTCATGAAAACCGTGTATTTTTTTTGCAAAACTTTGGTTTTTGTGTTTTTTGAAAATTTCATAATTTTTGAGATTTTTTTTTGATATTTTTGGTGATTTTGATGAATTTTTAATCCATGTGGAATTTTTGAAATTGGATCATGTTTCACGAAAGATGTGTGATTTTTATGAAATTTGAGAATTTTTATTTGAATTTTTTTGTGCATTTTCAGCTTTTTTTTGGAATATTTGTAACAAAATTTGTAGGTGGTGCTGATTGGTAGGGGCTGACAGGTGCTAATTGTGCCACCCACCTATTAAAATATCAGGTGGCCAGTCCTCTTTCAAAATAAAACGAGAGTCTCATATGACTCATTCTTAGCATCATTGTCGAAATTCGATTAATTACTAACCACCTATTAGTTGAACAAGTTTTGTCAACTTTTAATCTTTAATTATAATAACAAAATAAACCATTTCACACAAACCCATTCACAGTGAACAATATAAATAATTACACCAATAAAGAACTCTAAATGCGGGAATAAAATAATACCAAGTACCGAATAAACCATCGGTTACCAATAATCTATTACAATCATCCAAATGGAACTAAAAAGATTGAATGTAATTACATGTGATAGAAGAGGAGACATGGACAACAATATCTATAATGGAACCTAATCTAAGATAGAAATAATCGAAGCGGCTACTCCAAATCCTACAAGCCTCCACATCAACTGCAATTACATATCCTTGGAGAGAGGAATCATCCTTGGCGTCCTGTGACTGGACACCTACAAACAAACTAACCCTAAGTTGAGCTCAATCTTTAAATGATCTCTTTTGTTGTAACATAAAAATATTCATGCGATTTTGAAGGGGGTACATGACTGTTACCAATAATCTATTACAATCATCCAAATGGAACTAAAAAGATTGAATGTAATTACATGTGATAGAAGAGGAGACATGGACAACAATATCTATAATGGAACCTAATCTAAGATAGAAATAATCGAAGCGGCTACTCCAAATCCTACAAGCCTCCACATCAACTGCAATTACATATCCTTGGAGAGAGGAATCATCCTTGGCGTCCTGTGACTGGACACCTACAAACAAACTAACCCTAAGTTGAGCTCAATCTTTAAATGATCTCTTTTGTTGTAACATAAAAATATTCATGCGATTTTGAAGGGGGTACATGACTGTTACCAATAATCTATTACAATCATCCAAATGGAACTAAAAAGATTGAATGTAATTACATGTGATAGAAGAGGAGACATGGACAACAATATCTATAATGGAACCTAATCTAAGATAGAAATAATCGAAGCGGCTACTCCAAATCCTACAAGCCTCCACATCAACTGCAATTACATATCCTTGGAGAGAGGAATCGTCCTTCGCGTCCTGTGACTGGACACCTAAAAGTCTTTGAAAATATTTGATGTGGGTCAGAGCCCAAAACCTTTTAAAAACATTTAGCAAGTGAATAAAATGTAGTAATGATAATGTAATGAAATTTTCCATATTTAAACTGGTAGCACACTCACATTAGACAACACTAACCCCTAAGCTATAGTGCACACCCAACGTATGCATTTTAACCACCAAGTTATGCTATCCACCTAACTAGTCCCATAACATCCTAGGTTTCACACGTTACCCTATCCCACGTATTTTTCTAAGAATAGTTGTCACGTCCGATTAACCATTATATTTCTCAATTATAAATTTATTAATTTATTTTCAATAACTATCACTAGCTATTTAAACAATACACACTTACTATTTTAATCCGTATATTTGTCTACACACATATGTAATAATATACTACAACAAAAATACATATATCGTGTATAGTCTCCATCCCTCAGAGTAATGACTTACTGGATGCAGTTCTCTACAATGCTACTATCTTCCAAGGCATGCTGACCTCATCCTGGTTACCGAAGGTCAGACTCATAAATCGAATTCGTAGTATGGAAAACGTATTGGAGGCGATCATTGTCCTTCGACAGTGAGTCATAACCATACCCCAAATCACCTCACTTCGAATATTGATCACGCAAAATGTATACATGACACTATGACCCGGGGTCGATACTTAGCCTACTGTGTTTCGCCAGGGAAGATCACCCTCATCACGCAACCTCCAATGATAGCACCAAAGAGGCATGTTTAAAATAAATATCATACACACATATATTATTCTTCATATATATATATATATATATATATATATTGTCTCCATACATGTATATATATATAATCACATAATTTGGCTAACTCGTGCCTATCACCCAAAGCACAAGCCTAAATTTCCCGAGTCTATTCTCGACTCTTGAATATCATGTATTTAGTTAATTATTATTAATTCTCTAACTTCACATTTCTGGCCAATATGCGATTCCACCCTAGCACTTAGCCTAGCCATCCCAAAATCATAACTTGATTTCTCGGTTCTCATATGTGATTATTTACTCGCTTAGTCTCGTATTTTCTTACACAGAAGTCATCCCCTGTTATCCTACGACACTTCCTCACTCCCTTAGAATAAGCTAACACGAGTTCTAAAAATTCCTCCCATGATCTCCCTTTAAATAGGTAAAAATATAAAAGTTCTTATCCAATTAGAACTTTTAATATCATGAATTTACATATTAACCACCTGTTACTAAAATGACTATTACTTCCTATACAAAGGTTTAAATGAACTCATTCAAAGCTCATTGGAAAGATAAGATACATACCCTTACTTTTATCTATGGATAATAATATAATTTAAAGTAAAACTAAAATGGCATCTGTTTAAAGTGATGTTAAAATTTGCAAAAATCTGATATTTTGACAAATTAAACACGTGTTACTACAACGGCTATTACTCCCGCTATAGAAATCCAAATGACCTGATTCAAATATCATTAGAAAGATAAGATCAGTACCTTTATTTTCATCTATGGATAATAATCCAGTTTTAAATAAAACTGAAATGGCATGGATTTGAATTAATGTCAAAATTTCTATCAGATTCATCAATTTTCTTAATTAAATTTCAAGGTTTTATTAATTCTCACAAGAACCATTCAAGATCAAATCTTTTTAATTCAATTTGAGATTTCACATTCAAGAACAATATATATATTTTTCATTCTTAGGTTTATCTATAAAGAACTTACTTTTCAAGTTGTATTTATTCTAACAATATCGTAAGGAATCTTAATCAATTTCACTTTTCACAAAACCCATTTACATGTCAACCCCACCCCAAAATTTGTTTAAATTTTACCAATTATGATATGTCATAAATAGCTACACAAATAACATTAAGAAATCCATTCATTTTCCTTTGGTACAAAGAAGACTTTGAATCCTCCTTGTATACCGAGTGAGGCCTATAAATTCTTCAAAGATCCTTTCTAATTTTGCCTCCATTGGTTCTTCTTGTGTTTCCTCCCTTTTTTCTCCCAAATTCTTATCTGAATGGTATGATAATTCAAAGTGGATGCCTCCAAGCTCCTAACATTTATTTATATACTTTAATCCTGAAAATTAGGTTAACTAATAACATTAGAATGACTCGAATACCCATTACGGGTCCCGAACAACTTCAAAAGGCCCCAAAATGTGGTTGCAACCCCCATGTACCTAAATTTGACTATCTCATCCCATTCTGGATTATCCCTGCACTCAAAATCACCATCTGAGTCACATATCATTAATTTACCATCTTATTCCCAACATGGTCCCACACATGCTTCCCGAATAAGATTATATCGAACCGTCGAATTTACCCACTTACGTCGTACTATAAAATAATACAATTTCATTTACTTATCACACAAGTAAATATAATATCACACAAGTAATTATAATAACACATAGATATTACTCCATTTCTCGCTAATTAATATTTCTTCAATTCACTTTATCTTTAAATTTAATTAAATTATTGTGACACGTGTAATTTAGATATTCCCAAATACGGGGTGTTACGTACTTCCCTTTACAAAGGAATTTCATCCCCAAAATTCAAATATGTCTGGTACTAAAAATGTCAAATACTTACAGGCACTACATCCGAACGTATTCAATGTCAACTTGTGATATTATTTTGGAGCCTCGACTATACACCTGCTAGTGGTACCATTCTGAGTGAAGGCCTACTCGTTACAGCCCAAGATTAGTAACAAGTTTATTCAAATAATTTCATACCAATATATTCCATCATTATTAGGTTCCAAGTTATATAATGATACAAAAAACTATCATGAATCAACTAACAATGCTTCAAAAATACGAGCCTATAACTCCACTGGCTGTATCATCTCAATTTTGGGAAAGTCCCCACTTCCTTTCATGCCAACTTCCCTTGTTGTCCAAATCCCATACTCCCTTTATGGGAGTCACCCACAACAATTTTTGACCATTCACGTCAGTACTTAACTCTTCGCTTCGTGAAGACGTAACTCTTACAATGTTCCTAAACTATATAAAAATAACTTCAATTAACTTTTTCCCTCTCGACTGACCCTAAATCACGTCTAGAGACACCAAATTCTAGGACCCCTCTAAGTCTCTCCTTAAGTCCCAAGCACCTCCCAGTTTACCAAAAACCCTAGGTTATACTCTGAGTACCGATTGAGAGTCAACCGGGCGCTCCCGCGAACCGTTTAACTCTGCTCAACTTTATCACCAGAGCAAAAGCTCAATTTGAATCTTCGAAGGTATCTGGATCCCCTTTTCAATGATCTACCTTGGGTGTGAATCAATATAATAATTTGGTTGAAAATGGCCCATTTTACTATCGAAATCGTTCTGGAAGCTACCAAGCACTCTCGGGCCCTATTTTGACCCCAATAAACTCCATCATTAGAGTGATAGCTCAATGAATCTTTGAAGGGATCTGAGTCCCCTTTCCAATAGTCCAACCCGTGAGAGAATCGAACTTACCGTTCACACGTACGATCCATTTTCCTTAAAAATTGATTTGGAGGACACCGGGCACTTTCGGGCTCTATTTGACCAAATTCAATTCTTCAGCTTGAATAATACTGAATGAATCTTTGAAGGGCTCTGAATGCCCTTTCCAATGATCCACCTCATGTACGAATGAACCTTACGATACAGACGAACAACCCATTTTACTCTGAAAGATCACTGAGCGCTTTTGGACACCATTTAACAAAAGTCAATTCTCTTAACCGAGTGAAGCTCTCTGAAACATCGAAGTGACTTGCATAACCTTTCCAACATTTCCCACCATGCACGATTCTGACTTATGATTTGGACAAAGTACCGACATGGGCTTCCAAGACGTGGGCTTCCAAGACCCGTTTAACCTAAAGTAAACTCCCAATATCAAGAGCAACTGAAGGATTCTCAAAGGTCTCTGAATAACCTTTCCAACAATATGGCCGTGAGCGATTTGGACTTACGGATTACGTTTTACGACCATTTTTTTTAGAAAATCTACACGAGGCTGCTAATTGTAAGGTTCATTTTCCAGCCTATCGGCAGTGTGTTTAGGATTACCTGTCGATAGGCAGGACAAGATAAATAACGATCATCAGTCTCTTGACCCAATATAAGGAGATCATGAGCTCACTTTGAAAGGGACATGGAAAACATCATTTTTTGTGATCTCAACAACATTTTCCAAAATGACCGAGGTTTCCTTGTTTGAAATATCTCCCCACCTTTAATTTCCATCACTTTGACACCCAATTTAGTAAAATCCCCCCTACATACACTTGCAAGGAAGCTCATCAACAATCACGATCAATCTCCAAGTCTCCAAAGAAGGTCCAAACATTCTTTTTTCTCTTTAAATTTCTTTATTTTCACATTAGTTATATAGTTTCTTAATATATATTTTACTTGATATCATATACATAATAATATTCAATCCTTTATTAGTAATATTGCACATAATATATTTTCTATAAAAAAAACCCAAAACAAGAAAAATAGGGTTATATCTATAAATTCCAATGGTATTTTCACCACATTTTCTCAAAACTAAAAACACATTTTTCTTACACACGTATATAATAAAATCCCCATCTGAATATATAGGATAAATCCCACCCTCGTGTAGAATGCGAATTACGGGACTTTAATACCTTTATAGGCTACGTAAGCATCTCAGGCTAAGACCTGAGACTTGAACCCTATTTCCTATTTCCTATTTTCCTATTTTATCCATATATTATTTATATATATCATACTGGTGATTCATATTTTCATCTTGTCTAACACATATTATCATTTCATCATAAGGATCAATGTCTCAATAAGCGCACATATCATGTTTTTAATTACTATTTTGGGAACACTCCTATGGATGACCTCACTCCATCTTTTCGCATGATACGAGTTGAGCGATTTTGATATCCACTTATATATTCATGCACACACACTTCATGGAGAAATTAAGGAGGATAGTAATATACGTGCATGAGAGACCGAAAGGGTGGGGTGGGTTCCTTACACCTTCCTATTCCATAACTTAGCCCCCCCCCCCCCCCCCGAACCTATGAACTATTGGTTTTGTAAGCATCCGTTTGTCTTTGATGCCGTTCTCTCGAGGCGGAAAAATGTTCTTTTGCATGTTTTATGAAAAATAGGTTGGAGACTTTATCACTCCACATTGACGACATCCAAAACGTTCCTAGAAAGGGAGCGAGACCTTTTTATCTCCCTCTGCACCGCGTGTGCGAGCACTAACCCCCGAGATGGAGAAAAATAGAAGGATGGCCACTATGGAAACTCCATTGGGGACTTACTTGTCATAAGATGGATAGACTCTGTTTACACGGGTGTTATGATTTCTTCTTGTGTGCATATGAACCTACCTGTAAGTTCCATTTTCTCCTTTATTACTTCTTGTATACATTTACTTTGTGTTTATATCACATCTCACTCACTTTTCACTTCACACACTTGTAAATACTCCCTCACACTACCTACACTTGTATATAAGGTCACTTATATCTACATGTTTCACACACCACTTAGAATATCCATGTTTAGGCTTCACTAACACACACCTCAACTTATAACACTTACATATATCCGTGCTCACGTGTACTTATCACACACCACTTGTAGTTGACCCATGATTAATCTCACTACCACACACTCACTTATAGATATTCATACATTACTCACTCTGACATATCCATGCTTAGTATAATCTTCATGCTCCATGCTAGATTTACTTTTCACTGTACAATTTTTTTTATTAGTATAATTATCATCATGCCAAATAAAATACTCTCTCTATAATATACTGATCAAAGAATCAAGCATTTTGAAAACTACATCACCAAGAGCATGGCTATTGACAAAAATTATCCCGTACTGGGCGGAACTTTTGCTTCAGTTTTTCATCAAACCGCCCCGAAACTCCGCCAGCTCTTCTGCTACTTCGTCCGAGTTCAAAATATACTTTCACCAAACCTCCATGGAGAACACAGACCAAGTATCGAATGTGCAGCCTGATTTGATGATAGTCCTAATTGTCCTTACGTCCAAGATTGACAACCTTCAGTTCGAGGTTCACGAGATGCAACAAAATCGAATCCCAGTTCCCTAGGAGCCTGAGGTCCTCTCCCCTCATGCTATGGGTCCTCCCACACTTGATCCTGTTTGGGTCCCAAAATAATATCAACACCCTTTAGACCCTTATCCCCTACCAAACCCACTTCCCAAAAATTTCAAACCTAACGCCCATTGTGATTTCCCCCAAATTATCTGCCATACCACTGATCAATGCTTCCATCTTCAAAATGTGATCCAATGTCCAATTGAGTGGGGTATCATCTCCTACCATCCAATACCAAACCCAACACCACTCACAATCCACTTCTAATCCATACAAATGCTATCTTCCTAGAGAATGACCCAAAATTTGATCCATTTACCTAGATTGTACCCAATAAAGCACCCATCATCCCTATATTTTTAGGTAAACCGCTTAAAGTCTGCCCATATTTTCTCCTACACCCTACCTATTTTGCCGACGAAGTTCTATCACTTCTGACAAGAGTGTGTATTACCGTTCGTACCGATTCGTAGGGAAAGATATGGAATTGCCAGCAATACTGAACCAACTTCTAGAGTTTGAGATGAAATTGCACTCTGAAATGATCATTGACTGCTAGAAGTTCAGTATCCTGTTCATGGATGCCCAAAAGTATGCTCGAGAGTCAGATAATTGGATAGTACTCATTAATGAAGTCCGTTTGGATGATGTAGTACAGATTATGACCGACTTATTCCAACAAACGAATAAGATTTATAATAAATCTGAGTTACTTGATGCCTTAAAGCTACAAGGGCAGTTGGTCCCTTCACTTCTGAACTTCCCCATTGAGTGGGAGGATTTATATGAAGAAGCCATTGAGGTTGTGGAATGCATTGACTTCTCATGGAAAGACGACATCGTTGCCACCAGATGAGAGGATGAGTTTAATAGCTTAGATGAAGAACCAAGCTAGGAAAGTGTTAGTCTGATAATAAGTATACGTGGGATGATATCTTTTGAATATCTGCTATGAGAAATCAATAAAGTGGTCGTAAAACCCAAAATAGATGAATAAATGAGGTTTTTATTCTTCTTTTCCTTCGTGAACCATATGACAAGATCTAGGAAACACTACCAGAGCTCGAATCCTCAGTCACCAGGGATAGATAAGAGAGGGATTTATCAAAAAATTCCCTATGCTAGAAATGACCATCGAGGAAAGCAAGATCCTCGACTAGCTCAAGAAAACTCAGGCCAACATCACCTTTTGGGGGCTATTCGTGTCTTCCCAGTTACACTTAAATGCTTTGATAAAATTACTTACCAGGCCCATAATCCCTCCTTCCACCACTCTAGAAGAAATTATGAATCTGGTGGCGTCCTTAGCCTATACTAGATTGATTTACTTCTCTGAAAAATAAATTCTAAAGTTTTGTCTTAATCATAACTATGCTCTCAACATCTTCGTTAAGGTGATGGGGAAGACAGTCTCGCTCTCACTCATCGACCACATATCAACGCTCAATGTTTTTTCCATTTAAAGCCTGGGTTTGAAAGTAAGTGACCTTGCTCCAACTTCAACGGTAGTGCATGCCTATGAAAATATTTGCCGAGAGGTGATGGGATCCATAACACTCACAACAGGGGATGGCCCTGTCAATCCCGTTACTGAGTTCCAAGTTATTGACATACCTTCTTATTTTAATATATTGCTTGGTTGACCATGGATTGACAATATCAAGAGTTATATTCTTCTCTCCATAAAAACCTGAAGTTCTTCGCCAAGGGGTAGGTCATCACCATTTTGGGAGATGATGATAATAATAAGAATGCCACCACCATCAATCGGAGGCTAGAAATACAACATGAGATGAATGACATGATTATTTATGACTATATAGTTCATCCGCTACCCCTTTTTGTAGGGGATGATTTTAAATAAATAGTCTGTCTAGAGAACAACCTTCACGGTAATGTCAATGTGATACATATGTTCAAGAATATGCACTGCATGACCCTATTAGAATTAGGACGATGACAAAAAGGGATACTGGAACCCATAGTCCTGAAGAAGGCCTTTCATCCATGTGGCCTGGGTTATCAACCATCATTAGAGGAACTAAGAATGCTCTGCCATCCCCGATTGAAAAGAAGTTTAGAAAGTGCCAAGGCTATTTATGAGGATTTCTTTAACGAAAGATTCATTCAAGAGGGTGAAAATTTTCCCTTCTGTGGCTTTCTAGAACCATGGTATGATCATGTGGACAAGAAGATGAATCCAGGGATGGAGATATTCTTTTGAGATAGTTATTTGTAGGTTGAAGAGTCCTAGAATCATGTGCAACCACTCGTTGAGAAACCTATAGCTATTGCCGAGGTTTTTAAGGGAAGTGTATTTGAGGACTCATTCAATCTGCAGACACTGGGATGACATTATTCATGATCCACTCAAGCGCTACTTCATCAAATTCGTCCATTTTGATCAAGTCCACTGATGAACATCTCCTCAACTAGAATGCTATACCAGTTGCACCTGTTGAAATGTAACACAACCCAGATGCTTATCCCATCTCTTCCTCTTTTGTTGTTCCTTCTGTGTCTGATAAAAAATGTAACCGGGACCTCCTTCGACGAGGTTTTATAACGCTATTTTTCTCAAAAATTAAATAAACGAAGATTTTGAGTACTTTGTTGTGCCTTACATTAATTGTCTTGATCCTAACCAAACTCTTGATATAATGATTTTGCAAATGAATAATTCTTAACTGATCTTAATAAGGTCAATAACAAATAACATAACCGCGTTCAAATTAATAAAGATGAAGTTGTTGTTATCAATCTCGATTCAAGTAGCTAACTTTACGAGATTATGATAGGGTCCACCCTTGACGAGCATGAGCACGTGTAACTCTAAGGACTATTGAAATAATTTATGTACGTATGCGCATGGTGTAATGATGACATGCCTGGTATCAATCCCGAGATTAATTAGCATGATATTCCAACTCTCCCGAAATGCAAATAAATTAAATCGAAACTGCAAAAGATCTGCATCGAATGGTTGCTCAAGGTTAAAGGAGAAGTAATCAAACGGTTGTACGTAGGGTTCCTCCGAGTGATTGAATATTACATATGGCTTGATAATATTTTACTCATGACAAAATCAGGAGGGGAAAGTCCGCATGTACATCGACTATCAAGAATTAAACAAAGCATCTCCAAAATATGATTACCCATTGCCCAATATCAACATGATTGTGGAAAAAATATCTAATCACACTCTCAAGTCATTTGTAAATGGGTTTGTCAGATATAATCAGATCAAGATGTACCCTGATCATGAAGAAAAAATCACATTCATTACTAATTGGGGAATCTGCTGTTACACAGTTATGCCATTCAGTCTAAAAAATGTTGGGGATACCTAACAAAGGGTCTCCACAACCATCTTGAATGATCTAATACACAAAGATATCTAAGTCTATGTGGATGATAAGATCATTAAGTCTAAGACTTAGGAAGGTCATGTTCTCTCCCTTCGAAAGTTCTTCGAATGGATACGAAAATACCAGATGCGACTTAACCCGTAGAAATTCATTTTTGACGTCACCAAAGGAAGGATTTTGGGATTCATGGTTAGTAAGAAGGGAATTGAATCAGACCCTGCCAAACTAAAATCTATACTCGAAACGCCATTACCCTGAATGAAGAAGGAAGTCTAGGGATTCTTGAAAAAATTATAATATATTAGTTGGTTCATCATCCAGTTAACTTCTATTTGTGAACCCTTTTTCAAAATCCTCTGAAAGGATTCCACCAAAGTTTGGAAAGAAGCCTGTCAAGAAGCCTTCGAAAGAATCAAGCAATATCTTACCCGACCTCCATTACTCATGACCCCACAGTTTGTTCTCCCTCTACTTCTATACTTAACCATAACAAACACTGTAGTTGGGGAGACCAGTACATTAAATATTCTTGTAAAGAAAGGGCCATTAACTATGCCAATCGCAAATTGGCCGGGTATAAAGTCAACTACAGCCCCTTCAAGAAAACATATGTCTCCCTCGTTTGGGACACTTAAAATTTACAGCACTACATGCTCTCTTTTCCAATCAAACTTGTGTCCCGAATTGATCCTATTAAATACCTGCGTGAGATACCTTCCCTGTCTAGATGAATGGCTCGATGGTTGATGTTGCTAGCTGAGTTTGCGTACTGCTAGCCAAGTTTGCATATATCACGCAGAAAGCCATAAAAGGAAGAGCTATCTATCACTACCTTGTCGACTACACCATGGAAGAAGCCGACGTTTGGATCTCCGAGTTCTCGGATGATGATATTCTTTGCACCTCTCAGGAAGACATCCAATGGAAAATGTTCTTTAACGGCACTGCCAAAAAGACAGGATATGGCATTGGGATACTCTTGATCTCCCCTGATGTCTCTCATACTCTCATTGCCATCAAACTAGATTTTTCTTGCACCAATTATATGATCAAATATGAGGCATATACCGTATGCCTTAATGTCTCTCTTAAGAAAGGTATCTCGTGCCTAGATGTCTACAGGAACTTTGCCTCCATCATCGGCCAGGTCCTTAAAAGATGGAAAGTCAAAGATGAAAAACTCTTACCCTTCCACGCCCACCTAGAAGAGTTGACCTCCTAGTTTCGAGATATCACCTTCCACTACTTACCTTGAGTAAGGAACAATTTATTCGATGATATTGTTACTCTCGCCTTCACGGTTGATATGCCTGAAGGAATAACGGTTGCCCCTTTCCAAGTCCAAAAACATGCTAAACTGACCCACTACTACCACATTGAGATATTTATGGAAGAGGATTATAACATGTTCGAGTGCCGTTATTACGATATTTAGCACCTCCTCAAGAAGGGTAGGTATCCCCAGTATTCCAACAAGAAAGATGGAGCGACCCTTCACAAATTACCTACCTAGTACATCATCTGTGATAAAGCACCATTCACGAGAAACTTCAACGTAACCCACTTGCACTGCATCGCAGGGGCTGACATTAAAGAAATGATGTAGAAGATCCATAGATAGAAATTAGAACCCCACATGAATGGTCATATGCTTGCTAAAAACATTGTCTGGCTAGGGTACTAATGGACCACATGGTTCAGGATTACACCACCTATGTCTCGAGATGCTTCAAATGCCAACAGTTTTCCAATGCACTTACCTCCGCGAGAATTATACAACATGACTTCTCCCTGGATGTTCTCCACTTGGGGCATCAATATAATAGGAAAAGTTACACATAAATCCCCCAATGGGCAGGGGTTTATCCTGGTTTCCATCGATTACTTCACCAAATGGGTCAAAGTCGAGTCATGCTCAGTGATAAATGCTAAAAAGGTAGCCAAGTTCATTCAGAAGAACATCATCTACCGAAACGGGGTTCCCCAGGAGTTAGTGTTAGATAACAGGTTACATTTTGAGTCAAAGGTCACAAAATTATTCGATGAGTATGAGATTCAGAGAAACAAATCTTCTCCCTACCGAGCATAAACCAACGGTGCAGTTGAAGCCACTAATAAGAATCTCAAAGCAATCATCACCAAGATGATCGAGAGTTATCTAGATTGGGCCGATCGGATCCTTTATGCCCTCTGGGGCTAATTCACTTCAGTCTGGACATCTACTGGAGCTTCCCCTTACTTTCTCGTATATGGTATGGAAGCATTCCTACTGGTTAGGCTAGAAATACTTTCATTATGGGTTATTCTTAAGAGCAATGTCAGCGAGGTAGACTGGCATCAGAGCCGTTTTGATGAATTATCATTCTTAGATGAAAGGAGGCTAAAGGCTCTATATCATATACAAAGGTACCATTACCGGATAGAGCAATCGTTCAATCGAAGAGTTAAGGACTGTTGTATTCAAGAAGGGGAGTTAGCCCTCAAAGAAATTATAGAACCTGTCTCGGACCCCAGAGGGAAATTCAAGACAAATTGGAGTGGCACCTACATAGTGAACAAGATCTTCTCTGGTGGTGCCTCTATGCTCACTAACCTTGATGGATAAAAGATGGCACGTCCAATCAACCTGAACCGACTTAAGAATTTCTAGCTTTAGTAAAAAATCTCGGCACGCTAAGACTCCTCTAATTTCCCTTCTATTCTAAAAAAAATCTTAATTTCTATCTACTGAGAACTACATGAGTCCTAATCCTCTAAAACCTTTTTGATTTCAAAATGAAACTCAGAAAAGTTTCAAAAATCTCATAGGTACATAGGCAGTCATAGACTTTACATGGGCATTGTCCCTTTCTTTTTCATAAGATTATATTATTTTCCTCCCTCCGAGAACGACAGTTCATTTTATCATTTACATGAACAAAAGGATTATGTATTCCTTAGTGATTGGTATAGACAATTAAAATGTAAATCTCATCAAGAGGTACAACAATATAATAAAAATGATTTTTTATTCCATAAATGGGAGAATTTAGAACAACTACATAAAATATCAGCGTAGGGAGTAAAAATAACTACCCTCCCCAACGAAACTTTCCCTAAAACAAATCAACCAAACTGCCAAACCTTCCTAAAAATTATTCCCACAAACCAAAAACATCTCTGTCACAAAAGCTTCATAAGAAATGAAAACCATCTTCATAAAGACCCTATCCGTAGCAATCGAAAGACACAGCCTCATCATTATGTTCTCCTTAAGGCCCCCGACCTTTCGCAACCTGATTGATATTCTGAAGGCGCTCCATGGAGTGATAAGCCCGAACTAGCCTGTAGAAAACCATTACGTCCCCTACATTTTATCAAAAAGGGAAAACCATCTATGTCCGGTCTCCTCTGCCAAGATCTTTACCACCACCTGCTTCTACATCTATTTCAGATAATCTCTAGAAATATAACAAACCCTGCCGATAAATTGAGAACGATGGGTTGATAGCCGACGATTCTCCCACAGAGAACCCAACTGAATGAGCATGCATTCAGTCGAATCATCTATAGGAAAGAAATTCAGGGTACGAGGAGGCGCCATTTTCTCCCATCAATCTTAGTGCAGGAACCACCAAGGGAAATATAATATGGTCAACTAATAGAATGTATCAGTATTCCCTCAGTTACAAAATGGGCTGCAACTACCCCCTCTATAGCACCGACTAGCGCTGGCATCGAGCTCCATGCTCCATGAACCATTTACTTAGTTCTCTATAGATGGGCCAAATCTGATGAAATAACGAGTGAAGAAATTCGGCATAGCTGCCAAGGGATATTGAGGGGGGATCGCCAAATGGAATTTCTCAGCCAGCCACATGAGCAACATACCTACGCATCCTCTTAGAAAATTAGTTTGGCCTTCTCGCCAAGTATCACCGTTGCAAGATTGTGAAGATATGACATTCATGCTGTAATGACAGCCAATTGAGGGCCCACCATCACGTCCCTAGTCATTAGCAGTAACTTTGAATTTAAGCCCGGGGTGACATCTTCGGCATGGCTTGTATCGTTGAAATCCCGCAGATGCACAGAATACATTACAGTTGGAAGAGAGATAATTACCCCAGTAACCAATGGTCGAGCCGCCGAAGGAGAGATGCGGATAAATTTTGCTAACAACGCCTGAGGGGACCGAGAGAGCTCGAGCATAGCCGCCGCTACGCTGGGATTAATCCCAAATATGGTTGAAAACTCCTCATAGGTCGGACATACCTCTTCCAAGAAAAATCAAGAAACATGATCCTCGGGATACCAAAATTGCACTACAGCTACCAGCATGTTACAATCGATGGGCTGATTGCACCACAAAATGACCCGACACAAGTTAAAACGTCATAATCCCTATTGTATAGACACATAACTTCCAGGCTCTCAAGATATGAAGCGAATTCAGCACCCACAGAAGACCCATTTACGAAATAATAGGATAGAAGGAAAGAAATAAACAAGAAAGAATAGAAAATGTGAATGGCTGGAAAACCACACCACCTTACCCCCTTTTATACATGAAAACATTGGCTAAACAATAAGCAATTGGAGAAATTGGAATAAATGCCTGCCCTACCAAGTACTCAAAGCTGCAGAAAGTGAAATCAAAGCCTTAGGGTGATTTGGCAGGACTCACCTGCCGATAGGAAGGACAAGGAGTATGCCGATCGACATCCTCCTTATTTTAGAAAATTCCATCTTCCACTTTCTGTCAAAATAAAAAATATATAAAAATAAATCCTTATTTCAAAAAACTCCGGGTTATTTCTTCTTAGATTATCCTTTTGATTAAAATATTCTCTCAAGTTATTTAATAAAATATCCTATCCAATTTACGGTCTCACTAGCGAAGTACAAAGTGCATTTAGAATAAGTTATTAAAGTAAAGATTGATAAAAAAATCTCATTCATTTTATATATTTTCATTTGCATAATTACGTTATTTGAGGAAAAAGAAGAAAAAAATAAAAATTGCGGGACTCAGCTCGAAACCCCCAATATCAATCTCTCTCTCTCTAAGACCCCCCCATCCCTACAGCGAGCACGCTTATTCGGAGGCCAATTTTGGAACCTCCACTCCTCGATTTCGATCCCCCCTCTAACGTGCTAGACACCAAACAAGAAAGAACCATAATTGAGTCCCTGATATACGTAGTCAGGGAGGCCACCCAGTCTCGGATGTCCCTAAGACAAGTAGTCAAAACCTGAACATATTGCAAAAAAAGCAACGGAAACAAAAAGATTATAAGTTAGTCTAAAGAAAATAAAAAACCAAGCAAGGACAGATAAATAGAAAAGATATACCTCTAGCTGAAGGACGTCCTCCGTCATCCCCAATACCCCCGGATCCACTGCATTGGGGTGGTGCGGCATACACAACGATTAATAACATGGTCATAACCCAGGGGTAGAAAGTCACCTTCAATTTCCAATAAAGATAAATATTTTCTCAAATAGAGAAAATGCCAAAAAATGATTTGAAAGAAAAAAGGGAATAACTTGGTCGCTTGTCAGGGTATTCAAGGCCTAACGTACCACCGATAAGGAAAGAGACTGCTAATTTGACTTCCGCCAATGATACATTCAATAAAAGTACCCAACCTCATCATCATGCACACCTATCAAATGGACATTGAGCCTGATCACCTCATAAAACCATGCCTGTAAAAACATAGGATTTAGCAAAAGAAGAGAACTAAAGGAAAAATGCAGAAAAAATACATAATGAGAAATGTGAGAATTACCTCCAGAAGGTACGTGGCCCCCATAAAGGTCTGTCGCAATCACCGACTAAAAGAATTCAGAGTTAAATAAAGGGTCGCCAAGGTCAGACTCCACTAGTCATAAAAAGGGATATTCGAAAATACCTTAAAAATATTAAAAACCATAGGTGGATGACATAGCCACTCAACGCCACTAAGAAACCTCCCCAAAAGAAGAATGAATAAATTGGTCATCTGTCGTAGCTAGATCCCGTCTGTCTCGTCGATCCTCTGGCTCAACAGTAGCTCTCGGAGAGAAGAAGTGTGGATTGAACCTCCAGAGACTATCCTCTCCACATCTCCCAATGCAGCCTCAATCACCTCAGGTGTCACCCTTAAAGACCGGTTCACTTCAATCTGCATGTCCTCGCAGTCAATCCCCAGCAGCTACTGGATATCGATGGGATTCATCATCATCTCCCCGAATCCTAAATGAATGGTATGGGTGGTGTCCTACCACTTTTCACCCAGCGCGCACTGAACATCCGTAGAGCATGGTGTCACGTCCATAGTAGACGCTAGGCAACTGAAACCCTCAGAGAAAACTACCCAGCGCACCACCGGCAGAAGATGCTCCCGCACATCCTTAAATCCCATTATCCCCCGAGAACGAAAGCGCATAGAAGCTATGTTAGTCTACCAAAATAAAAAAATCAATGAAGAAACCTTTTGTCAACTCAAGGAAACAAAAAGAAGAAAAAAAGAAAAAGAATGCTAAAGGTCATTAAATACTTACATAGCCATTAGGGTTCCTCACTCTAGACAATCGGTGATGTGAAGGCTCACATAGTAAAAAATGGTCCTCAACAACTGACTTGAACAAATCAAAGGCATTTTCACTGCCCAATGATAGGGGCACCCTAGATCGCCATTCTATGTTCGCCCAATCGTCAACACCCAACCACACCATGTGATTTATGTTACTTGAAAAATCCTCCATTCTCAAGACTCGAGGAAGGAAAACCTTTGAATTAGATCTTAGGAAGGAAAGGAAGAAGATCTGAATGCTAGGAGTTGTGGAAAATGAGGAGAACTAGCCCCTTTTTATAGGAGGCTAAGGGGCATACCGATCGATAGTCCCCTATCACCCACCGATCGACACCTACCTCTTCCCCTTCCCAAAGCATCCCATAAGACCATGCCATTGCCGAACAACAACCCCTACAAAATGCTGGTTGGCAACCCCCTAAAAATTTCCTACAGAAAACCTAAAAAATACCTAAAAATTCCATAAATTATTTGGAAAATTCATAAAATTGTGAAATAAAGTTTGGAACATTTCTTCTCTAAGTAAACCATTTTTTGACCTCTTAAAATCCCCGGTTGGATTAAAACTACATTATTATCCCTAATTTAAATCCTAAAACGGGGCGCCTACATCCCAGAGTCCATTTCTATTCCTCAGTGAAATCCCAAAACCTCAAGTCATCCCCAATGTAACTCAAAACCTCAAAAATCAAGTGTTTCCCCAACAGGACTATGTAATATCCTACACTTGCCCGATGGAATTTCCAAATTAAACTTTCTCCAGAGAAATTCTAACTTTCCCAATGGAACTATAAGCCAGTTAGATATCTTTCCCCGGCAGCATCTCAGAGAAACACATTCCCCTACAGAACCACAAGTGAATCCAAACTTCCAAAGATAAGACTCCCTAGCATGAAAATCCCCACATCACAACTATAGGTTCTCAGAATTGATCTCGACCTGCAAAATTGGTCGCCATAACTTTAGGTCCTCAGAATTGACCTCGAATCGTAAAATTGGTCGCCATAACTTTAAGTCCTATTAATTGACCTCGACCCGCAGAATTGGTCGCCAAAACTTTAGGTCCTCAGAATTGAACTCGACATGTAGAATTGGTCGCCAAAACTTTAGGTCCTCAGAATTAACCTAGACCCGCATAATTGGTCGCCCCACTTTAGGCCCTTAGAACTGACCTCGACCCACAGAATTTGTTGTCACAACTATAGGTCCTCATAATTGACCTCGACCAAGAAAATTGGTCCCCATAACTTTAGGGCCTCAAAATTGACCTTGACCCACATAATTGGTCATCGCAAGATTAGATCCTCAGAATTGAACTCAACTTGCAGAATTGGTCGCCTCAACTTTAGGTCCTCAGAATTGACATAGACCTATAGAATCTTTTCCCCTCAGCCTTAGGTCCTAAAAATTGACCTTAACCCTCTCAAACGGTCAACGTCGTCCCTTTGTTTCGCAGATTTGTCCGCTTCCCCAAAACATCCACGTGATGTCTGTTCGACAACTTTCACTCATTCTAAACTCACCCGTCGAGAGGTTCTGTAGACATCACCTTCTAGGACCCCCTATAAGTCTCTACTTAGGTCCCTAATAACTCCCCATTTACCACAAACCCTAGGTCATACTTTGAGTACCGATTTAAAGGCCACTAGGTGCTCCTAAGACTAGTTTTACTCCTATTAACTTCATCGTCATATAAAAATATCAATGAATCTTTGAAGGGATCTGAATCCCCTTTCCAATGGTTTGCCTTGTACATGAATCGGCATAACGGGTTAGACGAACGATCTATTTACTACCGAAAATCTATTTGGAATCAACCTGATGCTCCCCGACTCCGTTTTGACCCCAATCAACTCCAGCGTCAGAGAGAAAGCTCAATGAATATTTAAAGGGCTCTAAATACCCATTCCTATGATTCGCTCCGTGCATAAATCGAACTTAGCATTCGGATGAATGATCAATTTTCCCTCAAAATTTGATCCAAGGCCACAGGGCACTCTCTAGCTCTATTTGACCAAAATAAACTTTTCAGCTTGAACGAGAATGAATGAGTATTCTAAGGGCTCTAAATATCCAAACGGCCACCCCATGCACTAATCAATCGTACGGTATGTATGAATGATTCGTTTTACTCCGAAAAGTCACCAGGAACTTTCGAGCCCCATTTTACTAAAGTCAACTCTCTGAACCGAGTGAATATCTTTAAAATATTATAGTGCCTCGAATAATCTTTCCAATGCCCCCCTTGCGCAATTCAGACTTACAATTTGGATGAACGATCCATCATCATCCGATTATCTTCTGTCCAAACGACCAACGGGCTCTTTCGAGCCTTGTTTGTCCCAAAGTTAACCATCGGACTCGGGAGAGGACTAAAGGATTATCAAAGGTATTTGAATAAGCTTTCCAACAGTATGCTCCATGTGAGATTTGGACTTATCGATTGCATTTTACGACCATTTTTCTAGAAAATCTACACGAGACTTCTAATTGGAACATTTCCCTGCCTATTGACAGTGTGTCTAAGGTTACTTGCCGATAGGCATGACAAGGATAATTCCAATTGTTACTCCCTTGACCATATATAAGGAGATAATGAGCTCACTTTGAAAAGGATCTCAAAAACATCAATTTTTGTGATCTCCGCAACATTTTTCTAAAGTCAACGAGGTTTCCTTGTTTGAAATCACTCTCCACATTTCATTTTCATCACTTTCACACCGAATTTAGTAAAATCCCCCCACCTTCCTCACCCACTTGCAAGGAAGTCATCAACAATCAAGATTAATCTCCAAGTCTCTAAAGAAGGTCCAAACATTTTTCTGTCTCTTTAAATTTCTTTTAGTTATATAAGTTCTTAATTTAGATCATACACATATTAATATTCAATCCCTTATTAGTAATATTGCACATAATATATTTTTATATAAAAAATACAAAACAAGAAAAAGAGGGTTACACCTATAAATTCAAACGGGATTTTCCACCCCATTTTCTCAAAATTAAAAACACCTTTTTCTTACACACACATAATAAAATCCCTGTATGAATTTATGGGATAAATCCCGCACTTGTTTCTCATGAGAATAGATGGACTTCGATGCTTTTATAGTCTATGTAGGCGTCTCGAGACTTGAGTCCTATTTTTCAATTTTCCTTTTTTTTCTAGTTTTATCCATATATTATTTATATATATCGTACTTGTGATTCATATTTTCATTTTATCTAACACATATTATTGTTTCATCATAACGATCAATATCTAGATAAGTGCACATATCATGTTGTTAATTACTTTTTGGAAACACTCCTATGGATGATCCCACTCCGTATATTCCCATGATTCGAGTCGAGCGATTCCGATCTCCAATTATATATACACACACAAACACTTCATGGATGAATTAAGGAGAATAGTATCATAAGCCCATGAGCGACCGAAAGAGCTAGATGGGTGCCTAACACCTTCCTATTTTGTAATTTAGCCCCCGAACCTCTGAACTAATTGGTTTCGTAAGCCTCAATTTGTCTTTGATGCCGTTCTCTCTAGGCGTCAACATTATCTTTTGCCTGTTTTGTCCAAATTAAGTTGGCGAATCTATCACCCCACATTGACAAGCATTCCTAGAAAGGGAGCGAGACCTTTTTCTCTCCCTCTCTAGCGCATATGAGAGCACCGACCCCTGATATGGAGAAAAAAAGAGGGATGTCCATAACTTTTGGCCCATGGAACTTGTTATCTCCCCATCCTTAACCAACCACAGGGAGAACGATAAGGCCTCCCACCTCAAGTCTCAAAAGATTTCTTTTTAATAATAGCTAATATGATTCATCACACGCAACTCTACCAATGGTAATTTCTCCTCTCAATTACCATAAATTCTAGAATAAAAATTTCTGGAATTATTCAACATCCTAGTCACCCGTCTCGTCTACCCATTGGTCTACGGGTGATACTCCCAGTTCAAACACAACTTCGTGCCCACCACATTTTAATAACCCAACCAGAGGTGGGACACAAGGATCTTTTCTTGATCTACAACAATGTTGAGTGGCACCTTGTGCCGACTCATTCCCGTTTTCAATAAAATATTAGGCACACTGCCCGATAATGTAACTCACCCAAATTAGAAAATTGTGCTCCAACTCAGTCAACCTATTTCACGAACGAGACATTTTTATTATTTTGGTAACCTAACACTGAACTCCATCAGTCTGCCTACCCATTCTGTCATCGGAATCACCAAGTATTGCAAAACGATAGTTAATTGCAAAGGACCAACCTTTTTCCCTCTATTGAGTGGTGCACCTGGAGAAAACTTTACCAAGTCTCATTCCATATCCATCCCCACGCTTAACATCCCACATCAAGAGGTACATCTTACTCCGTTTCTTTGGGTATACCAAACTTGTGACCTATGCATCTACTCCAAAGTTGCGCACTTTCTGGGTCCTTTTTGCCTAGTAAAAAAATCAAGATCCTATTTATACGCAAATCACCCTTAGAAATTGATTGAGTACCATCCTCTCTATTTTCCAAAACTGTCGAATCCTCCTTTGGCAAGATATATCCCTATCCCATGTTTTATAGTGCATATCTGCAAAATTATACCACACATAACATATTTATATCAAGATAGGCCTTACATACTTGGCGTAACTATAGAGTAATGGTATGCTCAATTACCCTACTAATCGTAACTCAATTATTATCAAGATTTCTCCAGTGACCCACTAGTGGTGCAAACGTTCCACAATGCTTCCTACACAACACTACCCGACTCCACTAGCCTCAAATCATAAAATAACTCTCACTTCAAAGTTTTATCCACATACACGTGCAGTAACTAAAGTACTAAGTCCATTCCCTAATGACCACACATCTCCCAAATCTCGACGCTCACTAAGGTTCATTCATGGGATGTCTCGCAAGCGAAATCCAAACAGGAGCCCCCTAATACACTACTACCTATCATTGTCGGTCATCGGGATCCGTAGGCCCAAAGCACATAATCGGGACACCCAAAATCCTATCACCAGATGTGTAAGTCTAATCGTCCACTCCCACATCATTAAAGTAGTCATACAACAGGACGCTCTCACTATCACTAAGTCCCCAATGCTAAATCAATAACAAGATAAATCTCACCACTTGACGATAAACCCGATATACCCTAAATCACGTAAGTAAAATTTCCTACGCACCGAGATCAAATATAACAAGACAAATATACTCTCTGAAGTTTCATCTACCATATAATATATATGCGTAATCGACCCTCTTTCAGGTGAAATGTCGCAAAATGATACCTTTTACCCTATAATAGTGAACATGATAGACTTATTCTAACAATCCACCTTTTAATCAGCTAATACTCAGGATAGTATCATACTCACATATTGCATATCTTTAAAATGAGTAAATATAAACAAATATCCTCTTAGTGTCCACACCCACTCCTCCATAAATGGAACTAAAATGGGCCCCGCTACCCATTGGTAAATATATATACACACAATAGTGATACTAATGATAAATCCACTAAACCCATCTCATACACGAATCTAGTGCTAATTAAAATACGGTGAGGCACACGTGTCACGTAAAACTTACCCATTTACCCAAGGATAAAGTAATCGTACCTTTAATTGCCAATGGAACTAACTGATTAACTGGTTCCAGGACGTAATACTTGTGGCTGAACTGTCCCAAGAACTTTTATAATAGTTGCCCCTATGGTCACCTTACCCCACTAGCCATGTCAAGTCTTCCTTACTCTTTGGCCCTGGTAGCCTAAGCCCTGATGGCTACCCCATTTTTCCCTTGGCTCCACTGGCCCTGTGGAGTACAGTTCTAGCCCTGATGGCCCTGTCAGAATCAACTTCACTCAATCGGAATCCACTTGATTTGAATCTTGTAAACGGGCCACTTTCCTAGTTATTTCTCTATGAATTTCCCCAATAGAATCGATTATATCCAGTCTTTCCTACTAACTAGACTCTTCAATATCTTAGCTCCTTTCACTTGGAAGCATTGATATTGCCCTTGTAAAAGTGTCTCATTGATGATATCACCATAATTTATCCAAGATGAATTTCCTTCACATATTTGTTTAAATAGTAGATGAAAGGACTTACGGTCAAACGTATCTCAAAATTCCAAGATATTCATGGTATCTCTCCTCAGATGTGGTGACTAACTCCCATCACTACAACACTTCTCCTATGAGCTTAAAAATACCCAAAATTTAATCGTGAGTGTCACTTCATCCCCACCATATGCAATTTCATTTGGATTTTCTCCTTCCATTGACTAACTAACAAATGTATGCACTTTTTTCAAACTATTGCGAATAGCATTCTAAAAAGCCCCTCCGACTCTCCCCCATATTGATCGCATTAGGGGAGTCTAACTTGCCACCGCCGTCTATTATGGCGGTGGTACTTGGGGAAATTATTGAACCCTAGCGATCATCTCAACATTAATTTCCTGAGAAAAAATAGCTCTGACCTCTGCTATGATCACCATCCCCAGAATACTCTGTGGCTCCGGCTGAGCCTTTCCTCTTACAGTCCTCCTAATGGCCCTCGTTGGTCATCATATATCGTTCGATCTACAAAGCCCAACCAAACTTATATATGATTCACTTCAACTATACACAATAGAATAAGAATGTAAATCACAATATGAATCAACAGTCCTAAGCATATAGCACTACATCAAAGAAAAGGAACGTTTAAAATGTAGTAAGTCGAATAGATCCTAAAGACACTAGAACCTGATGCTCTCATACCATCTGTGACACCCCACCTATTAAAATAATGGATGGTTAGCCCTCTACCAAAATAAAATGAGAGTTTCATATGGCTCATTCTTAAAATCAATGTCAGACTTCGATTAATTACTATCTACCTATTAGTTTAACAAGATACGTCAAATTTTAATCTTTAATATACCTATTACTAACTACCGACACATCAGCTACATCTATGTATCCTTGGAGAGTGGAATCATCCTTGGCGTCCCTGTGATTGGACACTTAAAGGTTTTTGAAAATATTTGATATGGGCAAGAGCCCAAAACCTTTTAAAAATATTTAGCAAGTAAATAAAATGCAGTAATGACAATGTAAAGTAATTTTCCATATTTAAACTAGTAGCGCACTCACATGAGACAATACTCACCCCTCAGCTATAATGCGAACCTAACATATGCATTTTAACGACCTAGTTATGCTACCCGCCTAACTAGTCCCATAACATCCTTAGTTTCACACGTTACCCCATCCCACGTATTTTTCTAAGATTAGTTATCATGTCCAATTAACCATTATATTTCTCAAGTATAAAGTTATTACTTTTTTTCCAATAACTGTCACTAGCTATTTATATAGTACTCACTTACTATTTTAATCTGTATATTTGTCTACACATACACATACGTAATAATATACTACAAAAACATATATATATGTCATGTATTGTCTCCATCCCTCAGAATAATAACTCACTGGATGCAGGTCTCTACAATGCTATTATCTTCCAGGGCATGCTCACCTCATCTTGGTTACCGGAGGTCGAACTCTCATACCTACTCGGTAAAATTGAAATTGTATTGGAGGCAGTCATAATCCTTTGACAGTGAGTCTTAAACATACCCAAAATTACCTCACTTCGAATATTAATCACATAAAGCATACACATGTTGCTACGACGTGAGTCGATACTTTGCCAACTTTGTTTCTCCAAGGAAGATCACTCACATCGCACAACCTCCACTATTAGCACTAGAGGTCATACATAAAGATATTATTTTTCATATATATATATATATATATATATATACACACACAATCACATAATCCGACTAATCGATGCCTATCACCCGAAGCACTAGCCTAAATGTCCCGAGTCTATTCCCGACTGTCTCTTTACCCATATATATACAATCACATAATTCGACTAATCCATGCCTATCACCTGAAGGACTAGCCTAAATGTCCCAAGTCTATTCCTGACTCCTGAATATCAAGTATTCACTTAATTATTAAAATGATCCAACTTTAGATTTTTGTCCATCATGCTATTCTATCCATGAACGTAGCCTGGCCATTTCGAAATCCTAACCTGATTTCCCAGTTCCCACTCGTGATCATTTACTCGCTTAGTCTCGTCTTTCGTTATGTGAAATCCATCATCGGTTAGCCTACGATAATTTCTAAGTCTCTTGGGAATAAGTTAACACGAGTTCTTAAAATTCTTCCTTTGATCTGCCTTTAAATTGTTAAAAATGTAAAAGTCCTTATCCCGTTAGAACTCTTAAAATCATAAATTCGCACAACTTCAATATTCTAGTGATTAATCGTCCGTTACTAAAAAAACTATTACTCCCTCTATAGAAGTCCAAATGACCCGATTCAAATCTCATTGGAAAGAAAAGTTCCATACTTTTAGTATAAGCTATGGATCATTATATAATGCAAATTAAAACTAAAATGGCATGATGTCAAAAGTCATAAAAGTAAGATATTCTGACAGATTAAACACCTATTACTAAAATGCCTATTACTTTCTCTACAAAAGTCCAAATAACTGTATTCAAAGGTCATTAGAAATTTAAGATCCATGACTTTATTTTCATCTATGTATAATAATATAATTACGTTTAAAACTAAAATGGCATACGTTTGAAGTAATGTTAAAATTTCTGTGAAATTTGACAATTCTCTTAATTCAATTTCAAGATTTTTTAAATTCTCACAAGAAACATTCAAGATCACATCTTTTTGATTCAATTTTGGATTTTTCCATTCAAGAAATATATATATATTTTTCATTCTTAGGCTTCTCTAGAAAGAACTTACTTTTCAAGTGGGATTTATTCTAACAAGAACACAAGGAATCATCATTAATTTCACTTTCACAAAACCCATTTACATGTCAATCCCAACCCAAAATTATCTTAAAATTTTCCAATTATGATGACATGAATAGCTGCAAAAATAACATTAAGAAAGTCATTCACTTGCTTTAGGTATGAAGAAGACTTTGAATCCTCTTTGTATATTGAGCGAGGCCTAAAAATTCTTCAAAGATCCTCTCCAATTTTACCTCCCTTGGTTCTTATTGTCTTTCCTCCCTTTTTCTCCCAAATTCTTTCTTGAGGGTTTGATAATGTAAAGTGTCTGCCCACAAGCTCTTAACATCTTATTTAAATACCCTAATCACGAAATTATGTTAACTAATAACATTAGAATGACCCAAATACCCCAGTACGGGTCCCATATAGCTAAATAAGTCCCTAAAATCCGATTACAACCCCCGACTACCTAATTATGTCTATCTCGATCCATACTAGATCATCCGTGCTCTCAAAATCACTATTCGAGTGTCCTATCAGTGATTTACCATCTTATTCCCAAAACAACCCTAGACACGCGTCCCGAATAAGATTCTGTCGAACCGTCGCTTTTACCCACTTACGATGTACTGTAAAATCAAATAATTTCATTTACTTATCAAACAAGTAAATATAATATCACATAATTAATTATGATAACACATAAATATTACTCCATTTCTCGCTAGTTAATATTTATTCAATTCTCTTTATTTTTTAATTTAATTAAATTACTGCGACACATGTAATTTAAATATTCCCCAAATCACAGGATGTTACGTACTTCCCACCTCGCAAAGGAATTTCATCCTCGAAATTCAGACATGCCTAGTACTAAAAACTTTTGATCCTTATAGGCACAACATTCGAACGTATTCAATGTCAACTAGTGATACTATTTCGGTGCCCCCACTATACACCTGCTAGTGGTACTATTCTGACTAAAGGCCTACTCGCTACAACCCATGATTAGTAATTGGTCTATTAAAATAATTTCATATCGATATATTCTATCATTCCTATGGTCTGACTATACAATGATACAAAAAACTATCGTGAATCCACTAATTATGCTTTAAAAAGACAAGCCTATAACTCTACTAGTTTTATCATCTTAATTTTGGAGAAAGCCCCAATTCCCTAGGTGCCAACTTCCTTTGTCATAAAAATCCCATACTGCCTTCATGATATTGACCCTCAATAATTTATGACCATTCATGTCAGTACTTACCTCTTCGATTCGTGAGAACGTAACTCTTACGATGTTCCTGAACTATACCAAAATAACTTCAATTACTCACTCCCTGTCGATTAAATCTAAATTACGTCTATATACACCACATTATAAGACCCCCTAAGTCTCTCCTTAGGTCCCTATCACCTCCCCATTTACCATAAATTCTTGGCCATACTCCGAGTACCGATTAAAAGGCCATCGAGCATTCCCAAGCCCGTTTGACTCCAGTCAACTTCATCAATAGAATGAAATCTCAATGAATCTTCGAAGGGATCTAAATCCCCTTTTCAATGGTCCGCCTCGTGTACGAATCGACATAACAGTTTGGGAAAAAAGGGTCCATTTTACTATTAAAAACTGATCTGAAGGCCATCGGGTGCTCCCGGACCCCATTTTGACCCCAATCAACTCCATCATCAGAGCGAAAGCTTAATTAATCTTTGAAGGGTTCTGAATTCCATTTCCAATGGTCTACCCCGTAAGAGAATCGGACTTACCGGATGAATGATCCCTTTTCCCCCAAAAACTGATTCGAAGGCCACTGGGCACTCCTTGGATCCGTTTGACCAAAGTCAACTCTTCAGCTTAAACAATACTAAATTAATCTTTGAAGGGCTCTAAATATCCTTTCCAATGGTCCACCCCGTGCATGAATCAGCCTTACGGTACGGACGAATGACCAATTTTACTCCAAAAGGTCATTGAGTGCTTTCGGGTCCCGTTTGACCAAAGTCAACTCTCTTAACCGAGCAAAGCTATATGAAACATCAAAGTTTCTTGCATAACCTTTCCATCGGTCCTCTCCATGCGCTATTTGGACTTAAAAATTGGACGAATGATCCATCATCGTTCGACGATCTCCTACCCAAAGGATCGAAGGGAGATTTCAAGCCTCATTTGGCCGAAAGTCAACTCTCAGATCTGAGAGAGGCCTAAGGATTCTCAAAGGTATATGAATAACCTTTCCAAAGGTATTCCCCGTTCGTGATTTGGACTTATGATTTTCATTTTGTGACCATTTTTTTCAAAAAATCTGCATGAGACTGCCAATTGGCAGGTCCATTTCCCTGCCTATCGGTAGTGTATCTAGGGTTAGATGTGAAGAAGAAAGAAAAGGACAATACAGATCGATAGTCCCTTGATCGTATCTAATGAGAGCATGAGCTCACTTTGAAAGGGATCTCAAAAGAATCAATTTCAGTGATCTCAACAATATTTTTCTAAAGTCAGTGAGGTTTCCTTGTTTGAAATCTCTCTCCACCTTTCATTTCCATCACCTTCACACCCAATTTAGTAAAATCCCCCCTACATTCCTCACCCATTTTCAAGTTACCTCATCAAGAATCAAGATTAATCTGCAAGTCTCCAAAGAAGGTCTAAACATTCTTCTCTTTATTTAAATTTCTTAATTTTCGCATTAGTTATATAAGTTCTTAATTTAGTTTTTAATTGAGATCATAAGCATATTAATATTCAAACCTTTATTAGTAATATTGCACATCATATATTTTCTATTAAAAAACCCAAAACAAGAGAAAGAGGATTACACCTATAAATTCCAACATGATTTTTCACCACATTTTCTCAAAATTAAAAACACCTACTTCTTACAGACCCATATAATAATATCCTCATCTGAATTTATGGGATAAACCCCACCCTCATGTCTCATGAGAATTATGTGGACTTTGATTCCTTTATAGGCTACGTAGGCGTCTTGGGCTAAGACTCGAGACTTGAGTCTTATTTTCTAGTTTTCCCATTTCTCCTATTTTATCCATATATTATTTATATGTATCATACTTGTGATTCATATTTGCATCTTATCCAACACATCTTATCGTTTCATCATAACGATCAATAACTCGACAAGCGCACACATTGCGCTTTTAATTACTATTTTCAGAGCACTCCTATCGATGACCTCACTTCGTCTTTTCCCATGATGCGAGTCGAGCGATTTATATCTCCACTTATATATACACGCACACACACTTCACGGAAAAATTAAGGAGAATAGTATAATAAGACCATGAGAGACCGAAAGGGTGGGATGGGTGCCTAACAACATCCCATTCCATAAATTATCCCCCAAACCTCAAAATTAATTGATTTCGTAAGAATTAATTTGTCATTGATGCCATTTTCTCGAGGCGGGAACATGTTCTTTTTCTTGTTTTGTGAAAAATAGGTTGGCGACTCTATCACCTCACATCGACGATGACCGAAGAATTCCTAAAAAGGGAGCGAGAGCCTTTTCTCACCCTCTCCACCATGTGCGCAAGCGCTAACTCCCTGGATGGGAAAAATGGAGGGATGGACACAGTGGCAACTCCGCTGTGGACTTACTTGTCATAAGAGGGCTAAACTCTATTTGCATGGGTGTTGTAATTTTTCGCTTATGTGCATATGCAGCTACCTGTATGTTCCCTTTTCTCCTCTATTAATTATTTTATACATCTACCTCATGTTTTTATCACCTCTCACTCACTTTTCACTTCACACACTTCTAAATACTCTCCATGTACACTTCACACTACCTACACTTGTATATAAGGCCACATATATCCACATGTTTCACACACCACTTAATATATCCATGTTTAGGATTTACAAACACACATCTCCACTTATCAGACTTATATATATCCATGCTTACTTTTACTTATCACACACCACTTGTAGTTGATCCATGCGTAGCTCACTACCACACACTCACTTATAGATATTCACACATCACTCATTCTCATGTATCCACGCTTAGTGTACTCTTAATTCTCCATGCTAGATTTAATTTTCATAATACTTGCACATTATTTCTTATTAGTATAGAGCTCATCATGCCAAATAAAATACTCTCTCTATAATATACTAATCAAAGAATCATGAATTTTTCACACTACATCACCATGATTATGGATATTGATAAAACAATTTCCTGTATTAGGGAGTCACTTTGTGATGGGTGCTGGTCCGGCAGGGCACAATTTGCCTAACCAATATGACTTTGACCTTCCATTGTCCTAGTACCTTTGACATATATCGAATGGTTCCCACGACATCATACCACTTGGCTGAACTCACGACGAGTGGTATATAGAAGGAAACTCGTTCACATATGTTAAGTATATCGAATTCTCTCTCACATGTACTACCCCCATGAGGTATATAATGAGGAAATTCTCGCACACTCAGGTATATCAAATGGCTTGCCTGCACAAACCGATTGCCCTCAAAAGAAAGAAGTATAACGTGGAAGTCATGCCAAAGGGAACCTTTCCGCTAACCAAATAACTTCATACCCTTATATAGCTGTCAAACCTAGGGCACTCATATTTAGTCTATCGGTTACTACACAAAACTCTGTCGAAATGCCGGGTCGTCATGCCTCCCAAATTTCGATGCAATTTCATCTTTTTTCAAAATGGGACCCTGTCCACGGGACTAGCAACAAGTCAATTTTTTTTTACATATTTTTCAAAACCAATTTTTCCAGGCTCGGGTCCCGTCCAATGTGTCTTTTTGCATTTATGAAAATCTAATACAAAGGAGAACATAATAATAAAAATCATACTAAATTCTTCCCTCCCTTCGTTCTTTCCTCCTTTCTCGAAAAATTGAAATACCAAAAACATTTTTCTTCCTTTTTTCATAAATGTCAAAAACATTTTCACTTTTTTTTATCAAAAAATACCAAAGCATTTTGTCCTCCCCTGTCTAAAAAAATGTCAAAAACATTTTACTCTTCTTCAATAAAAATAATTCTTCCTTTTCTATTTCAAAAAATAAATTTGAATTACTTTTCTTCTCAGGTCGATCACATACTGAACCCTTGGCCTTGGTTCCCTATTGTCTTCGGTCTTTCATCAAACCGCCCCGAAGCTGTGTCAGTTTTCTCGCTACTTCCTCTGAGTCTGAAATTTACCTTCACCAACCCTCCATGGAGATCTTGAACCAAGTATCGAATGTGCAATGTGATTTGATGACAATCTTAGTCTAACTTATCGCTAATATTGACAACCTTCAGTTTAAGGTTCATGAGATGCAGTGAATTGAATCCCAGTTCACGAGGAGCCCAAGGTCCTCTTTCGTCGTGCTATGGGTCCTCCCACAATTGAGCCTATCTGGGTCCTGAAGAATATCAGTATGCTCATTGTTCCCCTCCTGCCAATGGGCTATCACCATCTTAACTCCCTATGCTGAATCTTACCCGGCTAGGGGCTAACCTAGTAGTACCTGTCAATAAGAAGGAAGAAGAGTTAAAAGAATCTGAAGGAGGACCTTAAGATATTAACCAAAAAGTTTGACCAGGCTCGAATCTTAGGGAAATACATGGATTACACCCATATGTATCCCTACCATAAAGAAAGGCCACCAAAAAAGTTCAAGATGCCTAACATTGAGAAGTTTGAGGGTAGCGAGCCCCCAATCATTCATCTTCGAAGCAACCACTAATCTATGACTCTCTTTGGTTCCTAATGGCCTAGATGTTCCAACAGACTTTGAATGACATCACTTTTCGTTAGTCTTTATCCCTCGTGGAATCCAAAATTCGAAGTTAGGAGGATGTTACCCATGAATTCATATCCTAGTACAAATAAAACAAGGAGCTGGAGGTTACACGCCATGATCTAGAACTTATGAAGTAGAACCTCGTACAAACTATCAGGGATTTCATATCATAGTGGAGGGAGAAATAGGACACTATGAACAACTGGCCCTCCGAAGAGAGGCAAGTTAATATTTTGAAGTAAAATTTCTTATCCCATGTCTCAGCGATGATGGGAGAACAATATTGCCCATATTTTCAATCTCTTCGAAAAGTAGGAGTGAAGATTGAAGAAAGTATTACCAACTTAGAAGTTGAGCTTAAGAAAGTATTCGGACTCACTTAAAAAAATATGAGAAGCTTGCTACAGTCTCGATCGTATATAACATCTCTCAGCCCGTTACCTCTTGGGCGCCAGAAAGTCATGCTAGTCCAGTAAAAAAAGAATACACTGAGCTCCATTCTCCCCTCTCTAATGTTTACCAAGAGACCTGGGTCATTCTAATGACATAAGTCACTATTTTGATCATACTTCAGTAAAATTATCAAGTTGGTCTATCCCCATTTACAGACTTCACAATTACTTTGAGCAAGATGATCATCCATATGGTATAAGGCCTCTTTGTAAGCCTCTATCCAAACTTCCCTGCACTATTTGTGGAATTGAAATGTTAATCTCTCTACTTGATTTTGAAGTTTCTAAAGGACACTATCTTTGGCTTTTAGCTGGGTAGCTTGGTCCGTAATAGCATTATCTTTGGCTTTCAACGGGCAGCTTGATCGATAATAGTTTTCTTAGTTCTTTCCTCCTCAATTACTGGTCGAACAACTATCCTTTGCCTATAAGTTTGCCCAGATTTGGTCTTTTTCTTTTGCAATGCTTCCAGTTCTTCCAACAGTCTTTCATTTTCATTCTCTAAAAAGGAAGCACCCTCATTAGGACCACTAGTAGCCGATCTCTTTAAGCTATTAAGTTCATCAATCAAGGCGTTGTTTTCTTTCTCCAGCATTGCAACAATTGATCGATAGTTGAAGTATAAAAATTACTACATATTTAAGAACAAAAAGACAAAGAAGAATAAAAAAATTAAACTTTGTAGACCTTCCTTGTCCTTAGTCTAGTCTTAGCCAATAGTTGGTAGGTCGGCACTAGAATTGGTCACCTTTAAAGAATCAAGAGGCATTACATAATACTCTCTAGACCCCTGCTCAATATCAAACTCCTCAGCCAGGTTATGAGGAGTACCAGGGTCATGCATTGTGAAGAGTTTAGAGGTTTCTTTAGTGCCGACCAATTTCGGGGCCTCAGTCCACCCTTCCTTAAAGGACAACTTTTTAGGATACAAAATTTGAGCGGAGGCAGTGATAATGGCCTTCTCCCAGGCTTTATCAAATGCATCTTTTCCTTTGGTCTTCAAGGATATAACCTCAAAAGTCAGACCAACTACTTTATCTTTAATAGTTTGTCCTCAAAAGCCTCAAAAACCTGAGTGGTGACTTCAACAAGTTTATCCTTGGCAGCCTTGGCCCTACCTTCCATATCATTCATTTTTTTCTCGACAACTTCATCTTTTCCCTTGGCATCATTCACTTTGCCTTCAGCAGCATTAGACCTATCATTGACCTTCTTTAAATCCTTTTCCCAAAATTTTTTCTTTGTCTCAAAAGCTTGTCGAGAAGTTGCCAAAGATTTCTTTAGACCTTCATAGGACTCTTCAACTTCTCTTAGAGATAACGCAATTGATCATCCTTCTCCACTATCTGGTTAAAATTAACTTGGAACTACACGAAGGGAAAAATATTAAACATCAGAAAGAGTTCATCATCATTGAGGAAAAGGCAGAAAAGTAAGAGAATTACAAGAGCCAAGTTATGGAAATCTCTTTCAGTCAGTCTAGACATGGACATAGGGGCAAATTCAACTTTATCAGAAGGAAGTGTCCCAGACTTAATTAACACCTTGGCTAGTCTAGGGTTAACAATAACAGAGGCTAACCCAATATTTAGGTCAATTAAAAATTTTCTCATCAATTCCTATTCGTTCTCATTCTTCTTTGCATCTAATGTCTGCTTCTCGGTTGAATTTTTTTGTATATGTTTTGAAGGATTAGGCAAAATTCTTCTCAACCTCTTCAGTTGAGGATCAATAGTCCAAGTCTCATCAGCACCAATAGGCCCTCTTGTCAATAGTCTGAGATTTATTTTCAGTTGCATTTTTGCTAGTATCAACAGCTTTCTGGGAGTAGGAAATAGGTGAAGAGCGTGTGTGCTCGCGTTCAAATGATCAAGTTATATATAAAACCCTTTTAACATAAACAAACCCTAAAAATGCAGTAGTATGTGATTGAATAAATTGATAATCTACGCAAGAACATTCAAACACATGCAATTAAGGAAAAATCCCCCTCAGGGGCAAAACCATTTATTTTCACTATAATTTGTAAGAAAACGGCTTACAATCGGATTACAATGAAAATACAAGTTGACTAAAAATTACCCTCGGGTATCGGATTCTGTAGTCGCGGCTGGAATTATCCCTTTCCAGTAGGGCTGCAATGAAAAAGAAGAACGGTCTCCTCCACAAGGGTTGAAAAAACCAAAGTTGTGTTCTTGGGTTGCAAAAGGATTCACAAATATTTGGCAAGGATGTGTGAATCAAAACATGAGTCTTGGGACTCAAAAATATGAAGACTAGGTGTATTTGGACTCTTTAATTCGTCTCCTAAAGTCTTGCAAAACAACTCTCCCGAAGTTGGTATTTATAGGGAAATACATGAAGAGACCCACGATCTTAAAATGCTGAAATTCTATCCAGCGTACAGGTACCCCGAATCGGTTCGGGTATCCCTGCGAACCGGTTCGCCCCCCCGAACTGGTTTGGGTCTGGGTTAGGGAAAGTGTGCTGGGAAAAGTTCTTAAACAGTTAGAAAAATTCCCAGAATTTTCAATGAATATATCTCCATTTTCAACGGGCCATAACTTGTTCACCGTAGCTCGGATTGAGGTGCCGTTTCTTCCAGTGTCTTTGTTGCGGAAAGCTCTTCAACTTTTCAGTTGACCGGTCCTCCGGATGGTGGCTGTAAAATTACCAATTTTCCCTTGAACATCCCTATCATGCCTTGTTTCACTGATTTGACTTCTCTTGCGTTCCACTTGCATTACGAGCCTACAATCAAGGAACGTGAAGTCGTTGATGCAGATGAGGGACATATTAGTGGAGATAATGCATGCTTGATTCCCGGAATTCGGATAGAGGCCGTCATGTGAGATCGTGAGGTGACGTGCCAAATGTATCGGCGTACGACATAAATAAATGAAACATTTCGGACATGAGAAAAATGTCCTTACAAATCTCCCCCTATGTCTATGCCTGTACATACATAAAAAATCCGAATTATCAAATATGAAATTTCCTATACAAATCTACCCTCCCATGAACCCAAAACTGGAAAAGGTACAAATGAATAGTCTTCATCGTTTGTTCTTCAAGTCTTCAGGAATCTCAAAACTTTTCTCATCAGGGTGTGCAACATATAGATCTGCAATCTTCATACCTACACACATGAGACAAAGCAAATACCACGTGACATATCGAGTTTGAAATGAGATAACATGGATATCAATATATGATAAAAAACATAAGCGACATGTCAAAAACTTCCCCAAAATTCAAACTCCCCCATAATATGATAATTCTTTCTCCCCCTTTTTATGATGTCCCCAAATGGACAAATTAGAGAAATAAATCAAATAAGAAAGTGCGGGGTATCACTAAGATAAAAGCACACCATGAATAAACAGAAAGCAACCCAGTCGATGATAGCGTAAATGAAGTGGTGTGATCAAATTCGATAGGAAAATCAATGCATACAAACATGACATATGTGCACGATGAATATTGGATATTCCTAGCGAATGAACTCAAATGCTTCCTTTGGTGTAAAAGAGTGACAGTATAAGATATTGACTCAATCAAATCAACAAATCAAAGCTCAAAATGATTTTCACACCAATAACGTCCAAAATGATATTATGCTTTTTCAGGACTTTCAAGGAAGTGCAAACCCGTTTAAAGATTCTCCAACCAAACTCCCTCAGATATAATTTTGAATAGAGGCATTCTAAATTCTCAAACTTTGGAGAATTGATGGTGAAACCTAAGTGGCCCATATTTGGCATGAATTGCTTTTTATTGCCTGTAAATTTTTTCGGGCTCTTTTAACCTCGTTGGACCTCGGATATTAAAATTCTTCCATTTTTAGGTCCTTTTTAACGGTGGCTTTTGCGCAAAGGATAGATGATTACCTTTCGCAGCCCCTCCCCGTTATACAAAAACACACAGTCTCACCAAAACGGTTTTTACATGCATTCCAATCTTGTCAAGTTTTATCGCATATAGTACATTGTATAGACATGATTGATATGAAAACACGCAAGCCAACATGAGATAGATAAGTGAAATAATCAAATATAGGCGTGCATGTGTGCAATAAAGGATATAGGAGTCAAACATGTGGGAAGATATCACTAATTACATCTCAAAGACTCCAATAAATGTAAAACACATGGATGAAATGATGTAGCCTCTCAAATCTCTATCAAACAGTCACATGGATATATGGAATGAAGTTGTGACTTGGCTAACTTAAATGCTCATCCATAAAAGGTGCAAAAATAGAAAAATCTTTTTGGCCTTTTTCAAAAAAATATTATCAAAATAAAATCTTTTTGTGCTTTTTCTCAAAATTTTTCTTAAAGGAAAATCTTTTTGTATTTTTCAAAAGAAATATAAAAAGCAACAAGAATAAAACAAAGCTGTACAACTAAGCAATGGTACATATAAAACAGACTAGCAATAGGAAGCATATGATATGAACATGAAGGAGCATCCTATTCTAGACATAGACCAACCCTTCAGTCAACTGTGCAAATCCCTAAAGATTTCCTAAGACTCTCAAATCTAAGGGCATCTAAAGGTTTCGTGAAAATATCGGCTAACTGACGGTCGGTGGGAACAAAACTCAGGGATACGACTTTCTCTTCAACTAACTGACGTATAAAGTGCCCACGTATCCTGATGTGTTTTGTGCGCGAATGCTGAACTGGATTGCGGGATATGTGTATCGCGCTCGTGTTATCACAGGAAATGGTCATGGTGTCCTGTGATATCCCATAATCCTCCAGCATTTGCTTCATCCACAAGAGTTGTGTGCAACAACTCCCTGCGGCTATGTACTCAGCCTCCGCAGTGGACAAAGAGATGGAATTTTGCTTCTTGGTCAGCCAGGAGACAAGAGCAGAACCAAAATAGAATCACCCACCAGAAGTGCTCCTACATCCATCTACATCCCCAGCCCAATCGGCATCCGAATAGGCGGACAGACGGTCATCGGTATCAAAGGAATACCAAATCCCGTATGAGAGAGTCCCACTTACGTATTTAATAATACGTTTTAGAGCAAGTAAATGTGAGTCTTTTAGGGATGCCTGATATCGCGCACAGACTCCAACACTAAAGGTGATATCGGGACGACTGGCAGTCAAGTAGAGAAGACTACCTATAATACTCCGATATAAGGTTTGCTCTACGTCCTTGCCTGAAGTGTCCTTACTAAGCTTGGTAGTGGTACTCATAGGTGTACGGGCATGCTTAGAGGAGTCTAAACCAAATTTCTTCACTAGGTCTATAGCATACTTGGATTGGGAGATGAACATCCCATCCTCTAGCTGACGAACCTGGAGACCAAGGAAGAATGTAAGCTCACCAACCATGCTCATTTCAAACTCACTTTTCATCTCCTCCTCAAAGTGATGAGCATGCTGGGAGCATGTGGATCCAAAGACTATGTCGTCCACATAGACCTGGGCAACCAAAATAGCACCGTCATCTCTCCTGACGAACAACGTCATATCTACCCCCCCTCTCTTGAAGCCACGAGCTAAGAGATAGGAAGTAAGCCTCTCGTACCAAGCATGGGGTGCTTGCTTCAAACCATACAAGGCTTTCCTCAGATAGTAGACATGCTCATGGTGCTGAGGGTCTTCAAACCCTTTTGGTTGTTCCACATAAACCTCCTCCTGTAGAATGCCATTCAAAAAGGCACTCTTGACATCCATATGATACACCTTGAAGCGCAGATGACATGCGATAGCGAGCAGAAGACGGACGGACTCAAGCCGCGCAACAAGAGCAAATGTCTCCCCAAAGTCTACACCCTCTATCTGTGTGTAGCCTTGAGCAACCAACCTAGCCTTATTTCTGATTATGGTACCATATTCATCCATTTTGTTCTTGAAAATCCACTGGGTACCTATCACATTAGTCTCACTAGGTCAAGGGACTAATTCCCAGACATTATTCTTTTTAAACTGAAGTAACTCATCCTGCATAGCAGATATCCAGTGTTCATCCTTGAGTGCTTCTTTATGGTTCTTGGGCTCGACTTTGGACGTGTAGCAAAGATGGCTAACAACGTTCTCTAGCTGAGCACGAGTCTTGACCCCTAGAGTGGGATCACCAACAATGGCAGAAGGGTCATGACTCTTGCGAACCCAAGCAGGTGTGTCCCCTAACACAGGAGTAGGATCCACAGAGTGTGAGAGAGGAACAGGTAAATCACTGTCAGAACAATCCTCATCCTCACACTTAAGGTTAGGATCAATAACTGTCGAAGGTTCGTCATCTTGCACGGTAACGTTTATTGATTCCATAACCCTAGAGCTCTTCAGGTTAAATACCCGGTATGCTCTACTATTCGATGAATATCCTAGAAATATTCCCTCGTCGCTCCGGGAGACTAACTTTCCTAATTGCTCTCTATCCCGTAAGATGTAGCATTTACTCCCAAAAACACGGAAATACGCCAGGTTGGGCTTCTTGCCGGTCCATAACTCATAAGGTGTCTGTAGTGTGTGTGGACGCAAATAAACCCTATTCACTGTGTGGCATGCAGTCACTGTTCTAAAAAACCCGCCTAGGCTTCGCCTAGGCATGCCTAGGCTTGAGGCTTGGAAGAAACGCCTCGCCTTAAGATTTTGATGCCTTATGCTTGGTAAAACCCTTAAGGCGTACTTTTTCTCTAAAAACAACAATGCTTTAGTGAAACAATATCGCCTTTTAAAGATTTTTTTACAAATCGGACCATTATCTCATCCAAAATAATCAAATAGTATTTTTATTTGCAAATATTCGGACATATTTTTATGATATGTACAATTTTAGTATTTTAATAGCCTTGGTATGGTTAAAAAATATTAAAATATATTAAAAAGACCTAAATGCCTTTTCACGCCTTTTCACGCCAAGGCCCGCCTAGGCTTCTAAGGCTTAAGGCTTGGTCTCCACGCCTCGATCACGCCCCGCGTTTTTTAGAACCTTGCATGCAGTAGACACTGCCTCTGCCCAAAATCTCCTAGAAACTTTACGACCTAGAAGCATAGATCTAGCCATCTCTTGGATCGTTCTATTCTTTCTCTCAACAATCCCATTTTGCTGAGGAGTTCTCACAGCAGAAAACTCATGTTTGATCCCAAGGCTATCACAGTACAAATCCACCTTTGCTTCCTTAAATTCAGTGCCATTGTCACTACGTATTCTGTTAATAGTGACACCGTGTTGATTTTGCAGGACACGGCACTTAGTCGTTAAGAAATCTACAGCATCGGATTTCTCTCTCAAAAAACCTACAATGGAGTACCTGGAGAAATCATCTACCATCACGAGGATGTACCTCTTACCACCTAGACTCTCAGTACGAGTGGGACCCATAAGGTCCATGTGAATCAACTCCAGAACACGAGAGGTGGTAATGGAATGCAACTTCCTATGAGGACTACGAACTTGTTTTCCCAACTGACAGGGTCCACAAACGGTTGAAGTTGACTTTCCAAGAGATGGTAAGCCATGTACTAGGTCCTTTATAGATAAACGATTAAGATCTCTAACGTTCACGTGACCTAGACGTTGGTGCCACAGATCCATAGGAGTGATCGTGGCGCTGTTGCAGACAAGTGAGGATGTGGGCTCAGTCCCATAGCAATTATCCTCGGTCCTCACCCCTTGATTTAATAGTTTACCGGTTTGATTGTAGACTTTACACGCGTCCCGGTCAAACTTTACTGCAAGGTCAGTGTCGCACAGCTGGCTAATGCTGAGAAGGTTTGCTTTCAAACCTTTGACGTACAAAACAATTTCTAGCTTAGGAAAACCAGGTAACTCGATAGTACCTCATCCTATAATGCTAGACTTACTCCCATCTCCAAAGGTGACTCTGCCATCTTGATAGTCCTCAAGAGTAGCAAAAAAAGAGGCATCACCTGTCATGTGTCTGGAGCACCCACTATCAAAATACCACTGAGAGGTATTATGTGCTTTGAGAGAAACATGAACAACAAAAGCCTTTTTATCTTTCTTAGGTACCCAAGTCGAGATGACCTTTTGTTTGCCTTTGTTGTTGTTGGTTTTAGCTGGAATGTGAGAAGCATTCACTAACGGCGAAGACATCCGTCGGAATTCTTTCATCAAACTCTGAGTCGTGGCAGCTAAGAACTCAACTCGCTCTCTCAGACTAGAAAATTTATCAGTATGACGTGGTGGAGCAGTAGTACGTCGTTTTCGACCCATACTATAGCAAGATTCCCTAAGGTGGCCTTTTCTTTTGCAATAAGTACAAAAGAGCACAGTCAAAGGCGGACCTTGGTTTGATTTTCTTGGTCGAACTCTCCTTCGAGGTTTTTGATGGTGACCATAAGGAGTTGTAGTAAACTTAGGAACTGGTCCAGGTGCAATTTGGGACGTGGAGGTACCATCATATCCAATTCCTTGACGATCACCAAAACCTAAAGCGGGGTCGAGGAGCATCTTTCCCATCTTCCCAGATCTGTCCTCGATTTGTACCTTGACTTCCCGTGCTTTCTCAAGATCATGAGTCAGCTGGGCAACAAGGGCTTCAAGTTTCTTCCGAGTCTCCACGGAGGAATGGAGCTGACTTGTAAGACTAGCCACTTGCTTAATCAAGTCCCCTCTCTCTTTCTCTAAAACACTCTCTCTCTCTCTAAACAAATTCTCATTCTCGACATATGTAGAATCTCTCTCTCTCAGGGCGGTGCAAGTGGAGAACTCTCTTTCTCTTGCTTTCTTTAAATCTTCCTCTAAGCAGGTGATCTTAAGAACTAACGCTTTGTTACGCTTTTTAGTTTTAAATGACTCGGAATATAACTCAGCGTAGGCGCGTTGTATATCACTCTCGCTCTCACTTGTGTCATCCTCCCCCTCACTCACATCGCTCTCACTGTCGAGGTGTCCCTGTGAAGCATCATCCTCAACGTCGTGAGGAGAACTAGGAGTGCTCACTTGGCTGGCCATGAATGCGGTGAAGTTACACTCATGCGGTGACTCATCTCCAGAATCCACCGTCTCGACCTCACTGTCGTCACTAAGGGTAGCATTAAGAACAGCTTCCCCTTTCTCTCTATTCAGACGATTGGCACACTCAAAAGCTCTATGACCCCTACCATCACACTCAAAACATCTCTCACTTTCTTTCAGAGGAGGATTTTTGGAAACTTTTTCATTTTTCTTTTCAAACTTATTTTTCTCAAATTTCTTTTTATCTTTAAAATTGCCATTTTTCTTAAATTTGAGAATCCTCTTGAAATTTTTTGCGAAAAGAGCCAAATCATCTAAGTCAAAATCGCACTCAGAATCTGACGTGTCAGTCTCTCTCTTTCTAGATGACTCTACCCTCTTTATAGCTGACCCCTCACTCCTTCTCTCTTGGGCTTTAAGAGCAATTCCCTTATCTTTAGATTTAGCATTTTTAGGGAACATATCAATTTCATGAGTTTGCAAATCTCCTTCAAGTTCTTCCAATTTTAGCGTATTTAAATTACCCATAGAATTTAGCACAGTGACTTTAGGGATAAAACGCTTAGGCAAAGAATGAAAAATATTTTTAACAACTCTAGCATTCGGAATATGTTCACCAAGATTAAAACTAGTATTCACAATGTCAGAAAGTCTAGCATAAAATTCATCAAAGCATTCAGAATCATGCATGGTGATTGTTTCAAATTGAGTTGTCAAGTTTTGCAACTTAGATTCTTTCACAACATTAGTTCCTTCATGGGTGAGTTGTAAAACATCCCATGCCTCTTTTGACGTGGTACACGTCATTATGTGTTTGAACTCATCAGGTGTGACAGACCCAGAAATAGCACTTAGACCCTTAGAATTAAAAGATGACCATTTAATTTCTTCATCAGTCCAAGAAATGTCAGGTTTCAAGTTGGTCACATTATCAACAGTCACGGTGGGAGGAGTCCACCCTCGTTCAACCAAAATCCAGACACGTTCATCAATGGCTTTTAAAGCCGACCTCATATGGGCTTTCCAATACGCATAATTTGTCCCGTAAAAAACAAGCATTTTATAATATGACTTCTCCATTTGAACACGCACTTTTTCAAAAATAAATTTTTTTCAGAAAATTGATATCTTAGAAAATTTTTGCGGAAAATAGGAATACGCGATAGATTAGCGTTACCTGCTCTGATACCAATTTGAAGAGCGTGTGTGCTCGCGTTCAAATGATCAAGTTATATATAAAACCCTTTTAACACAAACAAACCCTAAACATGCAGTAGTATGTGATTGAATAAATTGATAATCTACGCAAGAACATTCAAACACATGCAATTAAGGAAAAATCCCCCTCAGGGGCAAAACCATTTATTTTCATTATAATTTGTAAGAAAACGGCTTACAATCGGATTACAATGAAAATACAAGTTGACTAAGAATTACCATCGGGTATCGGATTCTGTAGTCGCGGATGGAATTATCCCTTTCCAGTAGGGCTCCAATGAAGACGAAGAACGGTCTCCTCCACAAGGGTTGAACAAACCAAAGTTGTGTTCTTGGGTTGCAAAAGGATTCACAAATATTTGGCAAGGATGTGTGAATCAAAACATGAGTCTTGGGACTCAAAAATATGAAGACTAGGTGTATTTGGACTCTCAAATTCGTCTCCTAAAGTCTTGCAAAACAACTCTCCCGAAGTTGGTATTTATAGGGAAATACATGAAGAGACCCACGATCTTAAAATGCTGAAATTCTATCCATCGTACAGGTACCCCAAACCGGTTCGGGTACCCCTATGAACCGGTTCGCGCCCCCGAACCGGTTTGGGTCTGGGTTCGGGAAAGTGTGCTGGGAAAGGTGCTTAAACACTTAGAAAAATTCCCAGAATTTTCAATGAACATATCTCCATTTTCAACGGTCCATAACTTGTTCACCGTAGCTCGGATTGAGGTGTCGTTTCTTCCAGTATCTTTGTTGCGGAAAACTCTTCAACTTTCCAGTTGACCGATCCTCTGGACGGTGGCTATAAAATTACCAATTTGCCCTTGAACATCCCTATCATGCCTTGTTTCACTGATTTGACTTCTCTTGCGTTCCACTTGCATTACGAGCCTACAATCAAGGAACGTGAAGTCGTTGATGCAGATGAGGGACATATTAGTGGAGATAATGCATGCTTGATTCCCAGAATTCAGATAGAGGCCGTCATGTGAGATCGTGAGGTGACGTGCCAAATGTAGCGGCGTACGACATAAATAAATGAAACATTTCGGACATGAGAAAAATGTCCTTACAAATGGGGACTACCCATCAAATTGGGCATCTTCCTCTTAGTCATATCTATAGAAGGAGAAAGGGAAATATCAGAAATATCCAAGGAATCATATAAGGAAGAAGTTCTTGCTTGGATAAATTCAGCCCCAGTAGACTCAGTGGATGAAGTAGTTGGTACATGATCCTCCTCAAGTTTAACAATAACTTGGGGCAGAACAAGTATAGGTCGGGAAACAAAGGAAATGATGGAACTTTTATATTCCAACAACAACGAAGCATACCTAGGATATTATTATCCAATCTTCTAGTTTAATCCCCATAAAAACTTAATATCATTGATATTAATTTCCCCTTCCTTAGGGAACCTCTAATTACTTTCCTCTGTATAAAAAAGAAACAACATAGTTAGTCGGCAAACATCAGAAATGCATAACAAAAGAGGAAAAAATAATTAATAGAATTGCAACCTATGTCGCGTCCTTATTGAGGACATCTGGAACCAGTATAAGCCACTCCAATAGGAAGGGAAACATATTTCCAGTTCTTGACAATAACACCATATTCCCAATAATCCTTATTGGAGTCTAGTAGATTTACTACTAAAGCCCTATTGGCTTGCCTAGTCTTCAAGTAGTAGGTACTTTCTCCAAGAGTGATCCACTTATAACAAAACATCAACTCCAAAACCCCAATATGTCTCCCATAAAGTTTGTTCAAGCTATATAACCCATTCACAACCCTCCAAGCGTTGGGTGCTACTCTGGCAGGGACTATATCAAAATATTAACAAATTTTGAGAAACGGGGGTTTGGTGGAAAGGTGATGCCATACTCCTCTATAAACAAAGTGAGGATCCAGTGATCCTCATGGAGGGAATAAACATCTACAGAACCCCTAGGTATCTCTAAATCTACCTAACTCGAAATTTTCCTTGTTTCTCTAAACTTATCTAATGAGTTCTCATCTACGATGTGAACTATGGTGGGAAAAGAGAATAAGATGAGAAAATAGAGAAAAAGGAAAAGAAGGATTATAAGGGATCAAAGACGATGGAAAAAATTGAAGAAGAAAATGGCAGCAAATGATTGCATAGAAAAATCTTGAAGGCAAAGAGTGCTAAAGTTCAAAAGGTTTGAGGCAGAAAGAAAGGAGGGAAACTTTGTACCTATTTATAGGTTGCCTCGATAAGCAGGAATGAAATGATTAACTGAAGGAAACGTATAGCTATCATCGACTGAATGCTTCCCAAAGCATCAAAAGATGACTATGTCCTTTGGTGTTTCAAAAATATTTGAATTATTTACAAAAATGACATCATCAAACAGTGCTGGTAGAAAGTTCACAAGTGTGGGACGTCGGGAGCCGATCAAACACTCAAAACTATATGACTAGCAACTTCCTAGGATAAATACTCCATACTTTCAGTTAAGTATCAGGCATGGAGAATTGGGGTCTTTTGTCATATGTAATAATTACACTCTCACATGGACCAATGCTGAATGTACACCTATCCTCCTATGTGGACGACCATCAGCTTTAGAGACCCTTAGTTGACAGGAAGGCCGACCAACACTAGAAAGCCGACCAACAAGAATACCAATAGTTACTCGGTTGGGATGACAAGAAGGTATGAATTACAAGAGTTTTATTTATTTTACATTGATGTAAATGCCTGGAAATATAAAGGTGCTCCATTTATAGGGTTTGTAGCCGCAATAAAAAAATATTCCCTTAGCTGAAGGGATAACTTGAATCACTCATATGCATGACATACTGAGATATTATAAACCCTACTTAATAAAAACAAGAGTGTACGTACACTATTTTATAGCTGAACCACTCTAAATTTTTTATGTCTTGTGTGTGTGGTTTAAGTTATTTATCTTATTTTTATCTGTGATTACAAATTTCCAGTTAGTTTATTTTTATCAGAATAAGGTCAATAACAAACAACACAGCCATGCTCAAATTAATGAAGATAAAACTATTATCAATTCTATTCTAGTTGCCAACTGGGCAAGATTAGGATACCCTTGATGAGCATAAGCGCGCGCAAATCAAAGGATTATTAAAGGAATTTGTGGATGTATTTGCATGGTCCTACAATGACATAGCCAACATCAATCCCAAGATCGCTTGACATGAGATTCCAACTCTCACAAAATTCAAACTGGTTAAATAGAAACTTCGAAAGCTTCTCTATGAATGGTATATTAAGGTTAAAGAAGAGGTAATCAAATAGTTGAATGTAGGCTTCATTCGGGTGATCAAATATCCCACATGGCTAAACAACATTGTATCGGTGCTAAAATCAAGAGGGAAAGTTCGCATGCGTGTCGACTACCGATATTTAAACAAAGAATCTCCAAAAGATGATTACTCATTGCCCAATATCGACGTGATTGTGGAAAACATGACCAATCACACTCTCAAGTCATTTGTTGATGGGTTTACTGGGTACAATCACATCAATATGCATCCTGATCATGAAGAAAAAATCACATACATCACCCCTTGGGGAACCTTCTGTTACACACTTATGCCATTAGGTCTAAAAATGCAGGGGATACCTAACAAAAGGCCGTCATAACCATCTTGCATGATCTGATACACAAATAGACCGAAGTCTACATGGATGATATGATCATTAAGTCTAAGAATAAAGTAGGTCATGTTCCCGCCCTTCTAAAGTTCTTCAAACGTCTATGGTGACACCATATGCGACTTAACTCGCAAAAATGCATTTCGGCATCACCGAAGGAAATTTTTTGGGATTCACGATTAGAGATAAAGGAATTGAAGTAGACCTTGTCAAACTAAAATCCATATTCAAAATGACACTACCCCGAATGATGAAGGAAGTCCATTGATTCTTGGGAAAATTATAATATGTCAACCAATTCATAACTTCTATTTGCGAACCTATCTTCAAACTTCTCCAAAAGGACTCCACTAAAGTCTGGAATGAAGCCTATAATGAAGCCTTCAATAGAATCAAGAAATATCTTACCCGACCTTCGATACTCATGCCACCATAGCGTGGTCTCCATCTACTTCTATTCTTGACCATAACAGACACCGTAGCTGGGGGAATTTGTTGCCCAATACATTGAAGAGTCCAACAAAAAAAAAGGTCCATCTACTATGACAATCACACATTTATTAGGTACGAAAGTCAACTACACTGCCTTAAAGAAAGCATGTGTCGCTCTTGTCTGTGTCACTCAAAAGTTGCAGCACTACATGCTTTCTTTTACCATCAAACTTGTGTCCCGAATGGATCCTATCAAATACCTGGTTGAGAAACCTGTCCTGTCTAGACGAATGGACCTATGGTTGATGCTTCTAGCGAGTTCTATATAATGTATTTCACGTAAAAAGGCATGAAAGTAATTTCCATCTTTGATTACCTTATCGACTATACTATGAAAGAAGCCGACGTTTAGATCTCCGAGTTCCTGGATGAAGGTATCCTTTGCACCTCTTAGGAAGACATTCAGTGGAAAATATTCTTTGACGGCGCTGCAAATGAAAAGATATGCATTGGGATACCCTTGATCATCAATGATGACACTCACACTCCCATTTCCATCATGCTATATTTTCCCTGCACTAATAATATGACCGAATACGAGGCATGCACCGTAGGCCTCAAAGTCTCTCTTAAGAAAGGTATCTAGTGCCTATGGGGACTTTACCCTCATCATCATCCAGGTACTTAGAAGATGTAAAGTCAAAGATGAAAAACTCTTACCCTTCGACACCCACCTAGAAGAGTTGATCTCCCAGTTTCGAGATATAACCTTCCACTATTTACCCCGAGTTAGGAACAACTTAATTTAGTTTTTTCTACTCTCGCCTCCATGGTCGACATGCCCAAGGGAATAACGATGCCCCCTTTCCTAATCCAAAAACAAGCTAAACTGACCCACTACTACCATATTGAGCTCGTCACATAAGAGGATTCCAACATGACCGAGTGCTGGTATTATGATATTTTTTCCCTCTGTAACACCCCGTATTTTTGATGATTTAAATAATTATGTGCTTGATTATTATTGTGGGAATAAATATGTTATTAATTATTGTTGTTGAATTAATTAAATTAAAATGCGAGAAATTAATTTGTTATTAATTCGGATTAAAATAATTATTAACTAGCGTGCCAAGGGTTAATACTTATTATTGAGAATTATTGAATATTACGGTGTGATATGTAATATGGAATTATAATATTTGATAAATTGTCAGAAGTGAAAAATACGATAGTTTGGTAATTTAAGTCTGACACGCGTGTGAGTCGTGTCGGTACTAATTGAATAGAATAAAAAGAGAATTTATTTTTATTAACTCGTATGGTCATTTCGAGTGCGCCGTTGAGTTTGGGAGGGTTGAGATAGTCAAAATAGTATACCCGAATGTTTAGTTTAGGTCCCGGGGCAATTTTAGGCCTAACCGGTGTCCCGAGAGGGCATTATGGCAAATTATATTTTTGGGTTCAATTAATGTACGAAAATTGGGAGTTATTTTATCAGCCAAGAAAAGTCCTTTAGGGTTGTGAGACACAGAAAGGAAAGAACGGCCATAGAGGGTGTGAGGGAGAACCAATTTCCAAGTTGGAAGGCCAAATTATCACCACCTTGCACAACCACCACCACCACCAACGCATAGATCGAGAAGAGAGGAACACATATATACCAACATCACCAACGGATCAGACCGTCATATTCGAGGCAAGTGTTCATTACTTGCTTTTTTTTTTAGCAATAATCATGCTCATGTTAGTGTAGGTGAAATTAATCATGATTTACATATGAATTGGGTGAAAATTGGATATTTAAATTATGATTAAGGATTGGTTTAATTAGTAGTTTAAAGTCCTTCATGTATGTAGAGGATTAATCACAAAATTGAATTATATATTGATTAACGAATCTGGGTTGATTAGGTTCTTTAATTGAAAATTTGGAAACTAGGGTTCATATAAATTAATTTGGGGATTTTATATAATTATGATGATTAAGGACGAATTAATGATCCTAGGATGTTAGGAATGATTTATAACGAATTATGTGTTGATGGGTATTGATGATGAGGCGTTGGGTCTTGAATATTAGAGGTTTTTAGGTTTAAAAATGGTGGAAAACGCCGAATTCTAGGCAAAGGGGATGAACCAGTGCGCGTCGCGCGAAGTCAAGAGACGTTCGAGCGAGATTGTATCTCGCGCAATGTCATTAGAACGACACGAGTAAGTCGTTCGAGCGACAAACATTCTGGTTTGAGCGACAAGGTGAATTTTTGGGAATTTTCTTAGAGTCCAGTTTTGAGTTTACCGGTTGATTAGAGTGAGAGAAACTGCCAAATAGTAAATTTAAATAAGACGGAATTTCGGGAAAGTATGAGAGCGTTAATACTTTAAATATTCGAGATCGAAAATGTACCTTGGAGATTACGAGAGAGATAGTAATCTACATATTTATACTATGCGTAGTGGAGGTTAAAATATGTATGAGAAGTATATATGTAGGTTGGAGAAATACCTATAAATTTAATAGGACGCGTGTATGCCTATTATGTGATATTATTGCTAAGAGCACTAATGGGTGATAACCCAGGGGTGAAAGAATCTTATAGTTAAGTGCCCTAATGAGGGATAACTCGGGGGTGCAGGAACTCTATTGTTAAGTGTACTAATGGGTGATAACCTGGGGATACAAAAATATTATTGTTAGGTACGCTAATGGGTGATAACCCGGGGTGAAAAAATATTATTGTTAGGTGTACTAATGGGTGATAACCCGGGGGTACAATGATGATTATTGTTAGGCACACTAATGGGTGATAACTCAGGGGTGTTGATTTATTATTAGGATGCATGATTTTATTGATAGGTGCATTAATGGGTGCTAACCCGGGGATGCAGGATTCTCTTGATAGGCGCACTAATGGGTGATAACCCGGGGGTGCTGGATTATTATTGATAGGTGAATTAATGGGTGCTACCCCGGGGATGCAGGATTAGTATATATATATATATATATATATATATATGAACTTGTGAAGATTTCTACTGTGTGAAATTAGTAGACTTGGTAATAATAATAATCATTACATTGCGCCAATTGGTCTTAACCTAAGGGTGCAGGGTTAGTGTGTATATATAGGATAATGGGACTATATATATATATATATATATATATGAGTGTACTTGGGGAACTTTATACTTTGTGAGACTTGTAGATAATATGGAAATGAGAAATATAATAATCTTAGTGGATAAATGATCAACCATTTGACGGTGATAAATGAAACCTAGTATGTGAGATAAACTATGTGAATAGCGTATTGTATGGGCGATACGGGAATACTACTAGTGAGCATAGTTAGTATTAGTATGGTTTCTGACTAGTTAGACTAGGTGCTATAACTAGGGGGAGATTAGATGTACGTTAGGCATGCACAATAGATGAGAGATGAGAAACTCATGTGAGAGTTCGATACCTAACAAGCGTATAAGACTTGTTTTAAGAACTAGTTTTAAATACTTGCTAAATCATTTTAAAACCTCGGGCTCTGACCCGTTTCTTGTATCTCTTCTCTCTTTTGCTATATATATATATATATTATCAGGTGCTCATCCACAGGAGTACCAGAATTAGAGATTGGAGTGTCAGATGTGCTACAACTGTTGTGGAAGTTACAGGTCCTTAAAGTAGACGCATCTATCTTTTCCATTCAGTTTCATCTAGACTTCTTATCTAGGGCATGTGTTGCCCACTTCTGGGTCCTTCATCGGAGATATTGTATTCAATTTATTTTATGGTTTGGAGTTTTGAACTGGGAGTTTTACCCAGTCTTATTTATCTCTGTACTTAATTCATGTTTAGTATTTATTATATTCCCATGTGTGGTGAATGGTTTATATTTCAAGATTTAATGAAAATGGATTTACTTGGTTTTACTAAAATTGGAAATGTTTTGACACGTAACTTATTTTCATATTAGGTGATTAATATGTTAAAAAGTTTTTCGACAGTGATGATAAGAATGAACCAACCGAACATTCTATTTTAAATTGTTATAGGACTGAATACCCTTTATTTAATTGGTTGGGGTGTCATAGGTGGTATCAGAGAATCAGGTTCTAGTGTCATTAGGATCTGTGCGGCTTATTACATTTCAGCGCATCATTCTTTGATGTAGAGCCTTATGATAGGATTGTTGTGTTCCGTTACGTATGCGACTTACGTTCTCCTGCTACGAATTATAATGGATATGACTCATTATACAAAATTCTGTGTGATTCAAACACCGAACATTTTAGGACGACCAGTGAGAGCCGTAAGAAGAACTGCAGGAGAAGAAGAAACTCAACAGAAAATATAGAGTAATCGGGAAAGAGTGATCGTGACCAAAATCACCATGAGGGTTACTTAAGAAAATGATAATATAAATCATCACTCGGGAACATTGGGTTCCCAGGGCACATTTGTGGATAACGGTGGAATGATTTCAAGACCACCTAACATAGTCGATAAGGGGGAAATCCGAGGGACTCTTTTAAAAACCCATCGGTGAAGATGCGGAGAAGAAAATGAGAAAGTGTAGCAGACCAGTGGAGGTAGAAAATCCGAAGGCAATTGTGTAGAGTGGGGTGTGACAACACTCAGAATTAAATTTGGAGTTAAAAGCTATAGATTTTAGAAGCATCATGTAGTGATTAGAGGCAATCACCACATATAAAGAAGTGTGTTTGAAATTTAGAGAGAATTTGGTTACGATTTGACCATGAGGTCTACCATTCGACGTGGTAACAAAATGCGAGTAAAATTTTGATGTTTAGCACAATGGGTAAAATAAAAACCGATCGTGAGAGAAAGGTTGAATTGCATAATGAACATCGTACCTGGCAGAGAGGAATAAATTATCCAAAGAGTCTATAGTTGATAAAGAACCCGTGAGTTGAATACCAGTATAAATGAGAAATCCAGTTAGGATCACTAATGTTGATGTCGTCAAGGTTATACGATGACTAGTTATTGCGTTCTTTCTAGGAGTGAGCCAGAAAGGTTAGAGAATCTGGCTAAAAAGAAAAACTGAACTTAACGGTGTTAGTGAAACCCCACATGAGAGTATACCCAATAGGGAACACGATTAAATGATTTTAAGTTTATTAACTTCCTACAAAGTGACGATGAAGTCAATGAGGGCCGTAGAGGCCAACCATAGTCTCGAAAGGCCAGCATAGCTAGTAAGTTAAGAATACTTGATCTGAGAGAAGGACTTTTCCAAATTGGTCAGTGGGACCAGTGATGGGTAAATGGCTCATGAAGTTTCCTTATGTGAAGAAAGTAGAACTACAAAGGTTGAATGTGTCCACAATTGATAAGTGAGACCAAAAAGATTAGAAATGGTAAATCATGCTAGTCAGGCATAAAAACTGGGATAGTGATACTTCTAACAAGGGAATTTGGGGTTAAGAGAATTAGGCCCAGTAAATTTATAACCCGGGAGTGATGGGTTCAGGCTAGACCAGTAGAGTCCTCATTAATAGTAGCATACAGTATGTTAGGGTCGACGGGGCCCATGATGTAAATAAGAGTTCAGTAAATCCATAATTGAGGCCTAAAGAGTTTGGGCCAACGTTTTAATAATGGGTGCAAAACCCACATGATGGAACAAATTGTCCATGATGAGAGGGGACAACTATAGGATGAAATCCTAAGATGTATAAAGATTGCAGATGTTCATGGGTCGTGATGGAAGTCACGTGCTGAGACCCTGTAATTTGGCGAGACTGGTGAGGTTTTTCTTCTTCCTTGTGAGTAAAGGGTTAATTCTAGTGACACAGGTGTGTCACAACTGATATATAAATTGGAGACCCTAAAATTCATGTGCGAGTCGAGTTGAGTGGGGAACTTTACTTTTTAACAGTCTTGTTACAAACGTATTTCTTGTTGTTAGCAGGGCATTTTGATGCTTCCCGTGAGTGAACCGAGTGGGCCCTATGAATATGTTTTGTTGTTATAATTTACTACTGCATTGAGTCAGCTTTAGTAGAGTTTATTATGGTAATGTGTAGTGATTAATTACCGTATGGTTAAATGATAGTAAAAATGTAGTGATATGACTATCGTGCCGGATACTCCAGGAGGAGAAATATTTATTTTATGCGGCACCACGTGAAATAGGGTTGGGCTCAGATATATGAATATATGAAAATTTTCATGGTATTATAGACCTCAACGAGTATGTTGTCTAGTTATATGTGATTTCGGTGCGTAGGAATTTATTTTACTGAGGAGACTCAGGATGCATTATATTCTTCTTCGAGCAGAGAGATAGAGCTCGTTATATATATATATAGCTCTGAGTACTTGGGATAGTGAGAGCGCCATACTTCATGTTATTTTTAGGGACATGAGAGTGGACGAGTAAACTTTTATGTACATATACGAAGATTGTGTGAAGGTACATAGTATGGACTAAGGGCCTTACGAATCATGACAACCGACTAGGTTAGATATTAGTGTATCGGGGGGTTCCCTGTTTGGATTTCGCTTTGCGAGACATCCCATGCATGAAACTAGCGAACGTCGGTAGTGGAGAGAAGTTTGGTCGATAGTCGTAAGTTTGGTACGTTGTTAATTGTACCTATAAAGGAATATAATTAAGAGTTGATAATTCTTTTATAACTTAAGGCCAATAGAGTCGTCTAGCCTTAGTATCATTAGGAATAGAGAAATGATGCCATTGAAGGATTGAATAAGTTATGACTAGTGGGGTGGTTGAGTGCACCCCTAATACATCAGCATACCCAGTGTGAAAGAATTGAATTAGGAAAATTACATGTCATTTGTATTATGATGCGCGAGGCATAGGGTGTATGGGTGCCCTAGGTGATTGGATCAGGCAGTGGATTTAGATTAGCATGTGAATTCGATAACATGTAGACGGGTAAGCCGAAGCCTATTCACTAAGATTTTTCAGAGACTTACGTTTCAAGATAAACTGAAATTTAGTCAGGAAATACAAAAGGTATCAAGATACAAACAACAATGGTGATGGGCTACGATGTAGGGTAATATTGCAAGGATAGTCTTGCAGTGTGTCACCTGACTGTTAGAAAAAGGGTGGAAAATTAGAAACCAATAAGGGCTTCTTCCACTAGAGAATGGGAAAGTATCCACAAGGATCTTCTCATGTAGCTGAGATGGTAAGATTATAGGTACTAAAATGCGATTGAGTATGGCCTAATACCCACAGAGGGATGGACAGGACACGCGATCTAATCGGATGCGGGAGAGAAAATTTTATGTGGACCCTGAGATCTTAGGGGAGGACGAGAGAAATACCTTCCACTAGTGGAGTTTATGTCCAAATAACTCCTATAAGTTCACGTTCGGGCAGAGTGCCAGTAGAAGTATGGCACGATAAACTTTGTTGTTGTCCTACTTGATAGTTAAAGGTGGTGGACCAGTTATGATTACAAATGTCTGAGAAGAATCGATATTATCGTATATATTGTGTGTGAAATATATATTGCACAACCAATTTAATTGTATGAACGACACGAGACGAAGTCGTATGTATATGAAAAGAGGATAAATCTACTAAGGTGCAAATAGTAGAAGGCTAGATAGTGAATATCTAAAATAAAGTTTAAGTAGTGAAACTTAAATGGAAAGGCTTGGGCAAGAGCCTATATGATAGGGTAACTTGGATTTTAAAACAAACACATGTGAAGTGTTCATTATTAAGGGTATTCAATAGCGTACTATATGGGTGGTACGGAGTAGTTTACTTGGGAGCGCAGGGATGCGATGCGCAATATATATACCTCGTTGTTGTACCTGGTATACTTTTTCCGAATGTTGGGACGAAATTTCTTTTAAGGGGAGAAGTATGTAAAACCCCGTATTTTTGATGATTTAAATAATTATGTGATTAATTATTATTGTGGGAATAAGTATGTAATTAATTATTGTTGTTGGATTAATTAAATTAAAATGCGAGAAATTAATTTGTTATTAATCCGGATTAAAATAATTATTAATGAGCGTGCCAAGGATTAATACTTATTGTTGAGAATTATTAAATATTACTGTGTGATATGTAATATGGAATTATAATATATGATAGATTGTCGGAAGTGAGAAATACGACAGTTTGGTAATTTAAGTCTGACACGTGTGTGAGTCGTGTTGGGACTAATTGAATGAAATAAAAATAGAATTTATTTTTATTAACTCGTATGGTCATTTCAAGTGCGTCGTTGAGTCCGGGAGGGTCGAGTTAGTCAAAATAGTATACCCGGATGTTTAGTTTGGGTACCGGGGCAATTTTAGCCCTAACCGGCGTCCTGAGAGGGCATTACAGTAAATTGTATTTTTGGGTTTAATTAATGGACGAAAATTGGGAGTTATTTTATCAACCAAGAAAAGTCCTTTAGGGTTGTGAGACACTAAAAGGAAAGAACGACCATAGAGGGGGTGAGGGAGAATCAATTTCCAAGATGGAAGGCCAAATTATCACCACCTTGCACAACCACCCCCATCAACGTTTAGATCGAGAAGAAAAGAACAAATATATACCAACAGCACCAACGGATCAGACCATCATATTCAAGGCAAGTGTTTATTACTTTATTTCTTTTAGCAATAATCATGATCATGTTAGTGTAGGTTAAATTAATCATGATTTACATATGAATCGGGTGAAAATTGGAGATTTAAATTATGATTAAGGATCGGTTTAATTAGTAGTTTAAAGTCCTTCATGTATGTAGAGGATTAATCACGGAATTGAGTTATATATTGATGAAAGAATCTGGGTTGATTTTGTTCTTTAATTGAAAATTTGGAAACTAGGGTTCATAGAATTAATTTGGGGATTTTATATAATTATGATGATGAAGGACGACTTAATGATCCTAAGATGTTAGGAATGATTTATAACCTATTATGTGTTGATGGGTATTGATGATGAGGCGTTGGGTGTCGAATCTTAGAGGTTTTTAGGTTCAAAAATGGTGGAAAACACTGAATTCTAGGCAGAGGGGATGAACCAGTGCGTGTCGCGCGAAGTCAAGAGAAGTCTCGTTTCTAGCGAGATTGTATCTCGCGCAATGTCATTCGAACGACACGAGGAAGTCGTTCAAGCGACAAACATTCTGGTTCGAGCGACAGGGTGAATTTTTGGGAATTTTCTTAGAGTCCATTTATGAGTTTACCGATTTATTGGAGTGAGAGAAACTACCAAATAGTAAATTTAAATAAGACGGAATTTCGGGAAAGTATGAGAGCGTTAATACTTTAAATATTCGATATCGAAAATGTACCTTGGAGATTACGAGAGAGATAGTAATCTACATATTTATACTATGCGTAGTGGAGGTTAAAATATGTATGAGAAGTATATATGTAGGTTGGAGAAATACCTATAAATTTAATAGGACGTGTGTATGCCTATTATGTGATATTATTGCTAAGAGCAGTAATGGGTGATAACTCGAGGGTGCAAGAATCTTATAGTTAAGCGCAATAATGAGGGATAACTCGAGGGTGCAAGAACTCTATTGTTAAGTGTACTAATGGGTGGTAACCCGGGGGTACAAGAATATTATTGTTAGGTGCGCTAATGAGTGATAACCCGGGGTGCAAGAATATTATTGTTAGGTGTACTAATGGGTGATAACCCGGGGGTACAATGATGATTATTGTTAGGCGCACTAATGGGTGATAATCGGGGGTGATGAATTAATATTGATAGGTTCATTAATGGGTTCTAACCCGGGGATGCAGGATTTTATTGATAGGTTCATTAATGGGTGCTAACCCGGGGATGCAGGATTCTCTTGATAAGCGCACTAATTGGTAATAACCCGGGTGTGTTGGATTATTATTGATAGGTGCATTAATGGGTGCTAACCTGGGGATGCAGGATTAGTATATATATGTATAGGGATGATGTGACTATATATATATATATATGAACTTGTGAATATTTCTACTGTGTGAAATTAGTAGACTTGGTAATAATAATAATCATTACATTGCGCCAAGTGGTCTTAACCTAAGGGTGCAGGGTTAATGTATATATATAGGATGTTGAGACTATATATATATATGAGTGTACTTGGAGAACTTTCTAGTTTGTGAGACTAGTAGATAAAATGAAAATGAGAAATAAAATAATCTTAGTGGATAAAAGATTAGCCATTCGAACGGTGAATAATGGAACTTAGTATGTGAGATAAACTATGTGAATAGTGTATTGTATGGGCGATACGAGAATACTACTAGTGATCATAATTAGTATTAGTATGGTTTCTGACTAGTTAGACTGGGTGGTATAACTAGGGGGATATTAGATGTACGTTAGGCTTTCACAATAGATGAGAGGTGAGAAACTCATGTGAGAGTTCGATACCTAACATGCATATAAGACTTGTTTTAAGAACAAGTTTTATATACTTGCTAAATCATTTTTAAACCTCGGGCTCTGACCCGTTTCTTGTATCTCTTCTCTCTTTTGCTACATATATATATATATATATATATATATATATATATATATATATATATATATTAGGTGCTCAGCCACAGGAGTACCAGAATTAGAGATTGGAGTGTCAGACATGCTGCAGCTATTGTGGATGTTGCACGTCCTTGCAGTGGACATATCTATCTTTTCCATTCAGTTTCATCTAGACTTCTTATCTAGGGAATGTTTCATACACTTTTGGTTCCTTCATTGGAGATATTGTATTCAGTTTAGTTTATGGTTTGGAGTTTTGAACTGGGAATTTTACCCAGTCTTATTTATTTCAGTAGTTAATTCATGTTCAGTATTTATTATATTCCTATGTGTGGTGAATGGTTTATATTTCAAGATTGAATGAAAATGGATTTACTTGGTTTTACTAAAATTGGAAATGTTTTGACACCTAGCTTAATTTCATATTAGGTGATTAATATGTTAAAAAGTTTTTCGACAGTGATGCTAAGAATGAACCAACCGAACATTCTGGTTTAAATTGGTACAGGACTGATCACCCTTTATTTAATTGGGTGGGGTGTCACAGCCTCCTCAAGTATGGTAGATATCCCTTGGATGCCAACAAGAAAGTATGCACGCCCCTCCGCAAATTGGCTGCCCAATATATCATCTATGATAAAGCACTGTTCACGAGAAATTTTAGTGAAACCCACTTTCACTACATCACAGGGGCTGACATTGAAGAAATGATGCCGAAGATCCATAGCTGGGAATGGAGATCCTACATTAATGGGCATATGCTTGCTTATAAAATTATTCGACAGGGGTACTATTGGACCACCATGGTTCAATATTGCACTGCGTATGTCCAAAGATCCCTCAAATGCGAACAGTTTACCAATATCCAACACTTACCTCCATGAGAATTGTACAACATGACTTTTCCCTGGTCGTTCTCCACATGGGGCATCGATATCAAAGGAAAAGTTACACCTAAATACTCCAATGGGTACGATTTTATCCTACTACCCATTGATTACTTCACTAAATGGGTCGAAGCTAAGTCATACATAGTGCTAATTTCCAAAAAGGAAGCCAAGTTCATTTGAAAGAACATCATCTACCGATACGGGGTTACCCATAAATTAATGTCAGATAACAGGTTACATTTAAAGGCAGAAGTCACATAATTGGTCGACGTGTACTAGATTCAGACACACAAATATTAACCTTATCGCACACAAACCAATGATGCAGTTGAAGCCACAAAAAACAACCCCAAAGAAATCATCACCCAGATGACTGAGAGTTGCTGAGATTAGGGCAATCGGATCCTTTATTCCCTCTGGAGATACCACTTTTCAATTTGGACATATACTGGGGTTACCCCTTACACTCGGGTATACGGTATGGAAACATTCCTACCTGTTGAACTAGAAATACCTTCATTAGGCATTATGCTTGAGAGCAAAGTCAGCAAGGAAGCCTGGCATCAGAGCCATTTTGACAAATTATCGCACTTAGATGAAAGGAGGCTAAATGATCTGTATCCTATACAAGGGTACCATTTCCAGATAGAGTGATCGTTCAATCGAAGAGTCAAGGACACTAGTGTCCAAGAAGGGGACTTAGACTTCAAAGAAATCATAGAACCCATTTGGGACCCCAGAGAGAAATTCAAGCCAAACTGGAGTAGCCCTTTCATCGTGAAGAAAATCTTGTCCACTGGTGCCTCTATGCTCACTTATCTTGACGGAGAAGAGACGGCACGTCCAATCAACTTGTACTGAAATAAAATCTTGGCACACTATGACTCCTCTCATCGCCCTTCTATTCTATAAGAAATCTTCATTTCTCTCTACTAAGAGCTACGTGGGGCATAATCCCCTAAAAACCTTTTGCTTTCAAAATAAAACTCATAATTTTTTAAAACTCCCATTGGTAAGGTAGCTCATACGCTTTACATGGGCACGGTCCCCCTTATTTTTTCACAAAATGTTATTATTTTCTTACCTCCGAGAATGGCAGTTCATTTTATCATTTACATGAACAAAAGGATTATGTGTGCCTTAGCGATTGGTATAGACAATTCAAATGTAGAACTCATAAAGAGGTACAACAATACAATCACAATTTTTTTTATTCCACAAATGGGAGAATTCAGTACAATTACATGAAATATCAGTATCGGGAGTCAAAACAACTACCCCCCGCCAACTAAATTGTCTCTAAAACAAATCTATCCAAACTACCCCTAAAATTAACCTAACCAAACCTTCCCAAAAATTATTCCCACAAACCAAAAATAATTAAACACATCTCAGTCACAAAATCTTCACAATAAAAGAACATTAGCTTCATAAAGACCCTATCCGCAATTACCAAAAGTCCTAACCCTATCATCATCTTCTCCTTGAGGCCCCCAGACTTCCCCACCCCGATTGATATTCTGAAGGCACTCCATCGAGCAATAGTCCCTGATAAGCCTCAAGAAAACCACTACAACCCCTCCATATTATTAGAAAGGGCAAACCATCTCTGCTTGGTCTCCATTGCCAAGATATTTGTCACCACTCTCTTCCATAGCTATTTTAGATAATCTCCAGAAACATGCCACACCCTACCAACAGATTGATAAGGACAGGTTGACGACCAACGATTCTCCCACAATGAACCCAACCACATGCACAGGCTTTTAGTCGAATCCTATATAGAAAAGAAATCTAGAGTACGGGGAGGCGCAATTCACTCCCATCCGACTTAGTGCAGTAGCTGCAGGGGGAAATATAATAAGGTCTGTTGAAGGGAAACTAACCGAACGCACTGATATTCCCTAAATTTCATAATGGGATCCTTCTCCCCCCACCATGGCACTGACTAGGGTAGGCATTGAGCTCCATGCTCCACGAACTAGTTTACCCAATTCTCTATGGATGGTCCAAAGCTGATGAAATAATGAGTGAAGAAATTCAGCACAGCTACCAAGGGATATTCAGAGGGGACCGCCAAACAAAATATCTCAGCCTACCACAAGAACAACATAACTAGGCATCCTCTAAAAAAATTATACGAGTCTTCCTGCTAAGCATCTAGACCTTTTAGGGTCTCCTCCAGTATCACCACCACAAGATTGTGATGATATAACATCCACGCTGTAATGGCATCCAGTTGAGAGTCCACCATCAGGTGCCCGATCACCAGCAGTAGCTTCAAAGTTAAGCCCAACGCGATAACTTTGCCATGGATTGCATCGTTAAAATGCTACAAATGCACATAATATATGACAGCTAGAAGAGAGATCATTCCCCCATAGACCAATGATCGAGTTGGAGAAGAAGAGATATAGTGCCCAAGGAGACCAAGAGACTTCGGGCATAACCGTTGCCACAATAAGATTAATCCCCAATAAGGATGAAAATTTATCATCTGTCAAACAAACCTCGTTCAAGACAAAGAGAAAAACATGATCCTTGGGATAGCAAAATTGTGTGTCCACCACCCATATGTTCCGATTGATGGGACGATTATGCCCCAAAGAGACCCGACGCAAGTTAAAAGCATCGTAATCCACATTACATAAACACATAGCTTCTAGGCTCTTGAGATATGAATTCAATTCTGCATTCACGGGAAGGGACACTTGGAAAATAATAAGACAGAAGACAATAAATAAACAAGAAAGAAGAGAAAATGTGAATGGGTGAAAAACCACACCACCTTACCCCCATTTATAAATGAAAATATTGGTTAAACAACAAGAAATATGAGAAATTCGAAAAAATGCGTGCACCACCAAGTATTCAAAGCTGCAGAAAGTGAAATAAAATCCTTAGGGTGATTTAACTGGACTCACCTACTGATAGGAACGATAAGGGGAATGCCGATCGGCATCCCCCTTATTTTAGAAAATTCTATCTTCCCTTTTTTGTCAAAATCAAAAATCTAAAAAAATAAATCCTTATTTAAAAAAACCTTGGGTTATTTCTTCCTGTATTATCCATTTATTTAAAATCCTATTGAAAGTTATTTAATAAAATATTCCATACTTTTTACGATCTCAACAACAAAGTATAAAGTGCATGTATAATAAGTGATTTAAGGATGATAAATAAACCAAAATCTTATTCATTTTATATATTTCTATTTGCATAATTACATTTTTTCAGGAAAAAGAAGAAAAAAAACAAAATAGCAGGACTCAACCCGAAACTCTCTCTCTCTCTCTCTCTCTCTCTCTCTCTCTCTCTCTCTCCTTCTAAGACCCCCATCCCTACGGTGAGTGTGCTTCCCCCGACGGCAAATTGTGGAACCTCCACTCACCGATCCCACATGTAGTAGACGACCCCAGACAAGAAGGAATCGAATTTGAGTTCCTAATATAGGCAGTCGCGGAGGCCACCCAATCCCGGATGTCCCTAATCCAAGTAGTCAATACCTAGACATGCTTGAAACAAACCGATATAAATAAAATGAAAATAAGCCAGTCTAAAGCAAAGAAAAATCTAGGCAAGAACAAAGAATGAGAAAAGATATATCTATAGAAGAAGGACGTCCTCTGTCTTCCCCAACACCCCCGGATCCAACATATTAGGGGGATGCAAAATACACAGAGATCCCCCTCCAGTTAATTGGAAATTATAAGATTATGGATCAAGACGAATGAAAGGAACTACCTCTACTGACAATGATGCACCACTTGTGCTGTGGGTAGAACCCCACAGGCCTACTCGTACCTGTTACCAAAGATGTAGAAGGTAGAGGCATGTTCACCACATCGTAGATAAAAAAAGGCATCATCTAGCTCATCGCAAAGTCGAGGTAGTCATAGGTTACCACCTTGTCGATATATAACGAATAAGGCTTGACAATCATAGTCACCACCATAGCCTCCTCTGACGTCTCCAACACCTGCCTCATGTACATCGGGGGCATCATCGGTAGGAATAGCCGAATTCTCGCTCCAGTAGCCGACATCTGTACATGCACCCCAGTCACTCCTGTGTACTGGACAACCGTCCCCCAGGGGTAGAAAGTCACCTCAAATTTCCAAAAAAGGTCAATATTTGTGCAAACAGAGAAAATGCTAAAAAAGGAATTAAAAGAAGAAAAGGAAATAACTTGGTCGCTAGCAGGGTGTTCAAGTCCTGACGCACAGCTGATAAAGAAGGAGACTGCTTTGACCACCAATTAGACTTCCACGAATGATACATTCGACTAAAGTTCCTCACCTCCTTATCATTCATACCTATAAAATGGACATTGAGCTCGATCACCTCATAAAACCACATCTACAGAAAGACAAAATTCAGGATAAGAAGATAACGAAAGGTAAAATGCAAAAAAAATACGTAGAGAGAAATGCAAGAATTACCTCCAAAAGGTATGTGGTCCTCGTAAAGGTCTGTTGAAAGCAACGATTGAAAGTGTATAGAGAAGAATAAAGGGTTGCCAAGTAATGCTCCCCTAGTCATAAAAAAGGATATTCAAAAATAGCCACAAAAATGATAAAACCATAGGTAGACGACGTTGCCACTCGATGCCACGAAGAAACCCCCAAACAAAAGTGTAACACCCTGTGCATTCCTGGCATGAGTCGCCACTAAGACTACGCCAAACATCACTAAATTAAATATCATTCTTAGCATGTGACAGATATGAGACTTATAAAAAATTTCATCCACAAGAAAATAATCATATTAATCCAATAAATAATCATCCATCAAATAATAAAATCCATCACTATGCTATTCTCCAAAAATAATCGAAGTCCAAAATTTATTTAAACTCCAAATGAAATAATAAAAAAAAGTAACTTATTGAAACTATAGACAACTTTGGAACCTCATATTGTAAAGCGACTGAATAAAAGTAAACCTATACTAGTAATGCGATTATATAAAATGAAACTCCAGCTCCACCTCCAAAACAATATCTAATAACTCCAATGCAGCTACTGTGTCACAAAACCTGAAATATTAGTCAACGCAATGGGTCAAAGCCCACCGCATGGATATGAGCTACTCTGATCAAATAGGGTCCTTGAACCAAGACAATAGTATTATATGCAATAATCACAATAGTAGAATATTTTAAATTAAACGAGATATATTAACCACTGAGTAAAATAATTTACTATCAAGCCACATCCAAGTCACCCCCAAAGTCCAAGTCCAACTTTTTAATTTTTTCCAAATCTAATCATCTAATTTAATTCAATTAATCCGAGTATTGTTGTTATCCATCATTTATCAGTCACCGGACTCCCGCATAAAGTTTTACACCACACCCATTCCCCTCACTATGACCAGTCATCCCGATTTACTGTTAGCTTTGCACACACTCTTGAGGTTCCACACACGAAATGTCCCTATAGACCGTCAGTCGGTTTAACTGTCAGCCCTCACATAATCATAATGCCGCACACACCCTCATCCCAATAGCCAATCATCAAGTTTAATTATCAGCCCTGCACATACTCACACCTAAAATCCATTTTAATACTCGTCTATTATTTTAGGCATTAATTAACAATTTCTCAAATTTTCTCATTTTTATTTTAGATTAGACCCACCCTCTTTAATCGACATAAAGTCCTCAAACACCCTTAGTCCCATACCTAAAGGTCTCCAATCCACAAGTACTTTTCTAGCCTATCCTCTAGGAAGACAACTACTAATAAACACCACTTAGCCTCAACCCTAGGCTTACTAAACCAAGGAATAACGTAAAAATCAGCTCCACCCCGGAACATTTATCCATAAACCGTCACCACTATTTAGTCCCATACCGAGAAAGTGATAACAACCCAAAGTCCTACTAAGTAGTCCCATACCTAGAAAGAAAACCAAATAAATGTGATAACCTTATCTATCCCATAACCCCGTTGTCCCCGCTATGTCGAATATGTTAAAATAAATATGCGGCGTAAGGCTAAATTTCCATTTATCATAATAATTCTACCATTTTAATCCACACATCACAACTTAATCAATTAAAGTTTGTTTAATAATAATATTAATTAAATAATACTTTCTCATCAAATTATTTAATTTTTAATCACATCCATGTTGTCAAAATTGATACACAATAATTTATCTACTATGAAACAACCACAATGTTAACATGATTTAACATGATAAAAATTAGTTACATGACATTTCTATGTAAAAGCCTACATGAGAGCGTCTTAATGTCTACGGAACCCAAATCTCTAACCTAACATGCAAGGTTTTGAGTCTTCATTAATATTAAAAGTTTTCATAAAATCAGCCCCAATTCGTTTTCCACTTCCCCTAATTAATATCTCTAATTTGTTTTAAGAATATAAGTGTATAGCCATAATTACGACGCATAATCCTAAGGGAAATCAATAGAAGTAACCATGACTGAGATTAGTTGAAGAAATATGAACATATGAACGTGTTCCTCGCGAAAATATGACAAAGATACGTTCTTGGATTTAGTTGAGAAAACTCGGTTTAGCTTGACAAATCTTGATTAAAGGTCATTTGTAATGGGGCTAGGGTTTGGAGGTGGAAGAAGATGAGATCTATGAGGATATAATGCTCTTAGGGTTTAGAATAATGAGTTTTAGAATTCCTAGCCTCAAAATATTTACATATAAAAGAGAAAATTTTGTTTTAAATACTCAACTCTGAAGAACTGTAAAGACCTGTGCGATCTGCCCAGACCGAATTTGGTCATGTTCGGTTCACTAGCTTCCCTTAAAAAAGAGTATATGTTTATAGAAGTCCCACTTTTCTCCCGATTTCTATACCAATCAAAATCCTATTTCTCATAATTAAATCCCAACATTTTTAATTACTAAAAATATTTAAATCCTAAAATTTTATTTTTCCAAATTCCGAATTAATTAAATTAAATTCTTATTTAAAATCTATGGGGTGTTACAAAAAGAAGAATGAATAAATGGGCCATCTATCGTGCCTACAACCCGTCTGTCTCGTCGATCCTCTATCCCAAGAGTAGCTCTCGGAGAGAATAAATGTGGATCGAATCTGCAGAGACTATCCTCCCGACATCTCCTAACACGGTCTCAATCGCCTCAGTTGTCATCCTTAAATACCGGTCCACCTCAATCTGCATGCCCTCCCAGCCACTTCTCAGCAGCTACTAGATGTCGATGGGAGTCATCGTTATATCCTCAAATCCCAAATTAATGGTGTAGGTGGTGTCCCACAACCGCAATCCTGGTGCGCACAGAATAACCATAGAGCATGGTGTCTCATCCAAAGCAAATGCCAGGCGATCGAAACCCATAGAGGTAACTCCCAGTGCACCACCACCGGAAGATGCTCCCAAAAATCCTTAAACCCCATCCTCCCTCAAGAACAAAATCTTATAGAAGCTATGTCAGTCTGCCAAAACAAAAAAAAATGTTATGTCAACTCAAGGAAACAAAAAGAAGAAAATAAGAAAAAAATGCCAAAGGTCGTTAAATACTTACATAGCCACTGGGGTTATTCACCCTAGATGGTCAGTGATGTGAAGGCTCACACACCAAAAAGCTATCCCTAACAACTGGCTACAATAACTTGAAGGAATTTTTTCTTCCCAATGCTAGGGGCACCCTAGCTTGCCACTCTTGGGTCACCCAATCGTGGACACTCAACCACACCATGTGGATCGCACAACTCGAAAAATCCTCTATTTTTAAGACTAAAAGATTGGAAAATATTAGAAGCGGATCTTAGCAAGGAAAGGCAGAAAATCTAAATGCTAGGAGCTATGAAAAATGAGGAGAAATGTTTCTTTTTATATAGGAGGCCAAGGGGCATCCCGATTGACAGTCTCCTATAACCCACCAATCAACACCTACCTCTTCCCCTTCCTAAGGCAGCCCAGAAGACCATGCCATTGCCGAATGGAAACCCCTACAACATACCGGCCGATAACCTCCTAAAAATTTTGTACAAAAAATGCTATTAAATTCCCAAAATTCTCTGGAAATTTCCTAAAATTGAGGAATAAATATTGGCACATTTCTTCACCAAGAAAACCATTTTTCAAGCTCTCAAAATCCCAAGCTAGATTAAAACTGTATTCTTATCCCTAATTTTAACCCTAAAATGATGCTTCCACATCCTAGAGTCCACTGCAATTCCCTAGCGGAATCCAAAAACCTCAGGTCATCCCCAATGGAACTCAAAATCTCAAAAATCAAATGTCTCCCCAACAGGATTACGTAATATCCTACCCATTTCCCTAATGGAATTTCCAAATTAAACTTTCTCTTAGTGAAAATACAACTTTCCCAGAGTAACTATAAGCCAGTCGAATTTCATTCCTTAGTAGTGTCTTAGAGAAACACATTCCCCTGCCAAACCACAAGTGAATCCAAACTTCCAAGGATAACACTCCCTAGAGAGAAAATCCCCACATCATAACTATAGGTCCTCAGAATTAACCTCGACTAGAAGAATTGGTGGCCACAACTTTAGGTCCTCAAAATTGACCTCGACCCATAGAATTGGTCGCCACGACTTTAGGTCCTAGAATTGACCTCGACCCGTAGAATTGGTCGCCCCAACTTTAAGTTCACAGAATTGACCTCGACCCGCAGAATTGGTCGCCCAAACTTCTGGTCCTCATAATTGACCTAGATGCGCAGAATTAGTCGCCACAACTTTAGGTACCCATAATTAACCTCAACCCATAGAATTGGTCACCCAATCTTTAGGTCCTCATAATTGGCCTCGACTAGTCGCCACAACTTTAGGTCCTCAGAATTGAATTTAGCTCGTAAAATTGGTCTCCCAAATGTTAGGTCCCCATAATTGACTTTGACCCATAGAATTGGTCTCCTAAACTTTAAGTCCTCATAATTGACCTCGACCCACAGAATTGGTCGCCCCAACTTTAGGTCCTCAAAATTGACCTCGACCCACAGAATTAGTACCCTTAACCATAGGTCCTCAAAATTGACCTCGGCGCTCTAGAATAGTCATCCTCATGCCTTTGGACCATAAAATTGACCACTTTATCGAAACATCCATGTGGTGTTTATTCGATGGCTTTCACTTTTTCCAAGCTCACCCGTCGAGGGGTTCTATATACATAACATTTTAGGACCCCGTAAGTCTCTCCTTAGGTCATTAGGAACTCCCCATTTTCTCCAAACCCTAGGTCATACTTCGAATACGAATCTGGAGGCCACTGGGTGGTCCCAAAACCAGTTTGACTCCGATCAACTTCATCGTTAGAGCAAAATATCAATAAATCTTTGAAGGGCTCTGAAACTTCTTTCCAAAAGTTTACCCCATGCACTAACCAACATGAAGGGTCAAACGAATGGTCCATTTTACTACTGAAAATTTATTTAGAGGTTATCGGTTGATCTTGAGCCCCATTTTGGCCCCAGTCACCTCCATTGTTAGAGAGAAAGATCAACGAATCTTTGAAGGCCTCTGAATCCCCTTTCCCATGATCTGCCCCATGCACAAATTTGATTTACCGTTTGGACGAATGATCCCTTCTCGCCCAAAAATTAATCTGGAGGCCACCTGGCACTCCCTAATCCATTTGACCAATGTTAACTCTTTAGCTCAAATGAGACTGAATGGATCTTCTAAGAGATGTGAATACCCTTTCTAATGGTCTACCCTATGCGCGAATCAGCCTTGCGGTACGAATGAACAATCCATTTTACTTTGAAACGTCATCGAGTAATTACGGTCTCTCTTTGACCAAAGTCATCTCTCCGAATCAAGAAAAGCACTTTGAAACATTGAAGTGACTCCAATAACCTTTCCAAGGGTCTACCTCATGAGCAATTTGTACTTACAGTTTGGATGAATGATCCATTGTCGTCCGATGATATCCCGTTTCAAGGACCGACGGGAACTTTTGTGCCCCGTTGACCCAAAGTCAACTCCTGGACCCGGAAGCAGCCCAAAGGATTCTCAAAGGTATTTAATAACCTTTCCAACAGTATTCCCCATCAATAATTTGGACTTATGGATTGCGTTTTACGACCATTTTCTGGAAAATCTACACGAGACTACCAATTGGTAGGTCTATTTCCCTGCCTATTGGCAGTGTGTCTAGGGTTACCTGCTGATAGACATGACAAGGATAATGTCAATCGATAGTCCTTTAACACTATATAAGAAGATCATGAGCTCACTTTGAAAGGGACCTCAAAAACATCAATTTATGTGATCTGATCAACAATTTCTAAAGTCAGCGAGGTTTCCTACTTTAAAATCTCTCTCCACCTTTCATTTCCATCACTTTCACACTCAATTTAGTAAAATCCCCCAATATTCCTCCCCCACTTGTAAGGAAGGTCATCAATAATCAAGATCAATCTCCAAGTCCCCAGAAGGTCCAAACATTCTTCTCTTTCTTTAAATTTCTTTATTTTCACTTTAGTTATATAAGTTCTTAATTTAGATTTTACTTGAGATCATTCACATATTAATATTCAATACTTTATTAGTAATATTTCACATAATATATATTCTATAAAAAAAATCCAAAATAAGAAAAATAGAGTTACATCTATAAATTCCAATGGAATTTTCACCACATTTTCTCAAAACTAAAAACACTTTTTTCTTACACACACATATAATAAAATCCCTGTTTGAATTTATGGGATAAACCCCACCCTCGTGTCTCATGTGAACTATGTGGACTTTGATGCCTTTATAGCTACGTAGGTATCTCGAGCTAAGACTAGAGACTTGAGTCCTATTTTCCTGTTTTCCACTTTTTCCTATTTATCCATATATAATTTATATATATCATAATTGTGATTCATATTTGCATTTTATCTAACACATATTATCATTTCATCATAACGATCATTATCTTGATAAGCACACACAACATATTTTGGGAAGAAGATCACCTCACTCCTTCTTTTCCCATTATTCGACGCGAGCAATTCTGATCTCCACTTATATATACACGCACATACACTTCTCAGAGAAATGATGAGAAGAGTAATATAATCCCATGAGCGACCAAAATGGAGGGATGGGTTCCTAACACCTTTCTATTACATAACTTAGCCCCCGAACCTCTGATGTAATTGGTTTTTTAAGCATCAATTTGTCTTCAATGACGTTCTCTCGAGGCCACAACATGTTCTTTTGCCTAGTTTGTGTAAAATACGATGGAGACTATATCACCCTAAATCAACGATGGCCGAGCCATTCCTAGAAAGGGAGTGAGATCTTTTTCTCTCCCTATCCACTACTTGTACGAGTGCTGACCCTCGAGATGGATAAAAATGAACGGATGTCCACAATGTTCGCGTGGCCATCCCCGATCCTCGCCGTGCGGGAGGGCGCATGGAGGAAAGGATCCTTCGGGTCCCGCGCGTCCGTCTCGGGAGGGCTTGGACCGACGTCGTTTGAGATGTGGTGTAAAAATGTAGAGAGATTCAGAGTCACCAGTTTATTTTACTCAAAACAGACAAAAGAAAAAGGGGAAGCCACCCCGAAGGATGGCATCCAAAGACATACTGGTGCGTGCAAAACCAAGATGATTCGAGAAGGGTTCGGAGGCTTAGTTACGAAATGGGAAGGTGTTAGGCACCCATTCCTCCCTTCCGGTCTCTTATGAATATTTGCTATTTTCCTTTTGTTTCCCCCCGTGATATGTGTGCATGTGTATATATAGAATGGAGGTAGGAATCCTCGGCTTGTATCATGGAAAAGATAAAGCAAGTCATCCGTAGGAAGATATAAGAATAATATTAGAAAAATAAAATTTATGTGATTACCCCTACGTTGACCGTTATAATGGAACGATAACGCATATGGAGCAATACGTTATTAAGGGCAAGTATATAGAATATAAGGAAAATGTATTTAGAGAAGATAGAAAATGAGAGAAAAAGTGAGAAAAAGGACTCGAGTCTCGGGTTTTACCCCGAGACACCTACGTAGCCTATAAAGGCATCAAAGTCCACGTAGTTCGCATACAAAACGAGGGGTGGGGTTTATCCCATAAATCCAAATGGGGGATCTCTTATTTGTAAATGTGTGTGTGTGTGTAGAAAAAGTGTTTTAGTTGTGAGAAAAGTGTGGAAAAAGTGTGAGAATCCCTACTTGGAATTTATGAGCAAACCCTCTTTTTCTTATTTTTTGGATTTTATGAAAATAAAATATGCACAATAATACTAATTAAAAAGTATATTAGGATGTGTGAGATGAGATAATAAAAGTGCTAAATAAGAAAACAAGTTATTGGGAATTTAAGAGAATTTAAGAGAGAGTTTGAGAAAGTTGGACCTTCTTGAAGATCTTGAGCTTGATCTTGAATGTTGGAGAGCAGCCCTTGCACTTGGATGATGATAGAGAGTGGCTAATTCACCAAGTTTGATGAAACAGATGATGAAAATTGGAAGAAAAAAAAGGGATTTGGAAGTTGAAATCATGTTGCCTTCAAGAGAGGTTTCTGGGATTCGTTCAGAGAGATTTTTATCAGATCTGGTCTCCCCTTGAAAATGAGGTGAAGGCCTCCTTTTATAGTCCCAGGTGAGTGTCGATCGGGATAGACCTGTTCCTGCCTATCGGCAGGTGCCGATAGGCAGGATCTGGAACCTGCCATTTGGTAGTGCGCTTCAAGATTTTTCGGAAAATCGTCCGCCGAGGAAAAACTATTGGTCAGAATCGTGCACGGGGCATACCGTTGGAAAGGTAATCCAGATACCTTCGAAAGTCCTTTGGACTGCTCCTGGGTTCGGGAGTTGACTTTTGGTCAAATATTGCTCGAAAGCATTTGTCGGTCCATTGGACAGGGAATCGTTCAGACGAAAATGGATTGTTCATCCGCATGGTAAGTCCGAATCGTGCACGGCCCGGCTTGGAGAGTTGACTTTGGTCAATCGGGCTCGAGAAGCATTCGGTGACCTCTCGAAGTCAAATGGATCTTTTGTCCGCATGGAAAGTCATAATCGCGCATGGGATGGATCGTTGGAAGGGGTATTCAGTGCCCTTCGAAGATTCATTCAGCCTCGGTTGAGATGAAGAGTTAACATAGGTCAAATAGAGCCCGGGAGCGCTCGATGGCCTCTAGGTCAGGTTTTGAACGCAAACGGATCGTTTGTCCGCATGGTAAGTCGGAATCGCACACGGGGCAGACCGTTGGAAAGGGTATTCAGTGCCCTTCGAAGATTCATTGAGTATTGGTCGAGGCGAAGAGTTTGACTTTTTGGTCAAACTGAGTCGAGGAGTGCTCGATGGCTTCCAGGTAAGTACTCGGGACGTGACTTGGGTTTACAGTGATGAAGGGAGCTACTAGGGACCTAATGTGAGTTTAGGGGTAACAGAATGGGGTGTCTACAGAGCCCCTCGATGGGTGAGTTTGGAACAAATGATGACCGTCGAATAGACACCACATGATGCTCTTGAAGGAGTATGACCGATTCAGAGGGTCGACACCGATTCTGAGGACCTAAGGAGTGTGCTGGAGATGATCTATTTTGCGGGTCAAAGCTGAATCTTCGGGCTTAGGGTGATGAGGGTGACCTATTATGCGGGTCAAAGCTAATTCTGTGAGCTTAAGGTGAAGATTTAATACCCGAGGTCAATTCTGACCTAAGAGTGGTGACGACCGAGGACCGAGGTCAATTCTGACCTAACTCATATGACGATCCAAGACCGGGGCCAATTCTGACCCAAGAGTGGTGACGACCGAGGACCGAGGTCAATTCTGACCTAACTCAGGTGACGATCCAAGGTCGGGGCCAATTCTGACCCAAGAGTGGTGACGACCGAGGATTGAGGTCAATTCTGACCTAACTCAGGTGATGATCCAAGACTGGGGCCAATTCTGACCCAATAATGGCGACGACCGAGGTCAATTCTAACCAAACTCAAGTGACGATCCAAGACAGGGGCCAATTCTGACCCGAGAGTGGTGCCGACCAAGGGTCGAGGTCAATTCTGACCTAACCCAGGTGATGATCCAAGACCAGGGCCAATTCTGACCCAAGAGTGGTGACAACCGAGGACTGAGGTCAATTCTGATCTAACTCAGGTGATGATCCAAGACCGGGGCCAATTCTGACCCAAGAGTGGTGATGACCGAGGACCGAGGTCAATTCTGACCTAACTGAGGTAACGACCCAAGATCGGGGCCAATTCTAACCAAAGACTGTTGATGACCGATGACCGAGGTCAATTCTGACCTAACTCAGGTGACGATCCAAGACCGGGGCCAATTATGACCCAAGAGTGATGACGACTAAGGACCGAGGTCAATTTTGACCTAACTCAGGTGACGATCCAAGACCGGGACCAATTCTGACCCAAGAGTGGTGACGACCGAGGACCGAGGTCAATTCTGACCTAACTCAGGTAACGATCTAAGATCAGGCCAATTCTGACCCAAGAGTGGTGATGACCGAGGATCGAGGTCAATTCTGACCTAACTCAGGTGACGATCCAAGACCGAGGCCAATTCTGACCCAAGAGTGGTGACGACCGAGGACCGAGGTCAATTCTGACCTAACTCAGGTGACGATCCAAGACCGGGGTCAATTCTGATCCAAGAGTGGATAAAGATTGGATTTTGATTATGCTGGAGAAAGAGCTTTATGATTTTGATCTGAGTTAGGAAGCTGATAGCTGGGGAAGCTTTTAGGAGACCTCTCAGGGGGGAACAACCTATTTTGGGTGATGTAGGAGAATTCCGTCAGGAAGTGATCAGGTGATCCTTAGGGATCCTCCAGAGTTTTGTCGGGAGGAGTTTTCACTTGGTTTTTTGAGGATTTTGATGGGGAAGAGGGGTTCCGCTTGAGGGAATGCGAAACTTTCTTAGTAAAAAGGCTTTAAATCCTTCATGGGATTTTTTAGAATTTTCTGGGGATTTTTTGAGATATCTGGTATATTCTGGGAATTTCTGTAGGAAATTTAAGGGGGGTGCCGGCCGGCATAGTATAAAGGGTGCCATTCGGCAGTGGGACGGACTTTTAGGTTACCTCGGGAAGGGAAGGGGTCAGTGCCGATCGGTATGGTAGGGGGAGGTGCCAATCGGCATGGTGCTTGGCATCCTATATAAAGCGGGCGAATCCCCTCATTTTTTCACAGTTTCTTTTGCTTTCTTTCTCTCTTCTATTCTTCTGCAAATCATTCTAGTATTCCGATCTTCAAGAAATGGACGCTTTTGTGAGCACGGCAGTCCACCGGGAGTGGTCGATCGTTGATGACTGGGCGAATGTGGAGTGGAAGGCTAGGGTGCCTCTTGCTTTGGGGAGTGAGAACTCCTTTGATACGTTTGAGCTTGTGGCGGATGAGAGGACCTTGTTACGGGAGCCATCGTGTCATTGCTCTTCGAGAGTGATTCTCGATGGTTATGTAAGTAACCTGACCTTTGGTATTCTTCTCTTTCTAGTGATTTTTCTTTCTTTCTTGACCTTTAATGAGACTCTTCTTTTTGCCAGTCTGATATTTCTTTGAAGAACATGCGTGCCCGCGGGACAACGGGGCTCAAGGATGTTTGGGAGCATCTCCCACATGTGGTGCACTGGGTGGTATCATCAGCGGGTTTTGGGCAGTTGGCGTCGGCACTGGATGAGACGCCTCATTCGAGAGAGGTGGTGGGACACTACCCACACCTTTCATTTTGGATTCGGGGAGATGACGGTGACTCCCATAGACGTGCAACAGCTACTGGGGCTGGATTGTGATGGAGAGCAGATAGAGGTGGATCGCTCTTTACGAGTGAGATCGGAGGCAGTGCGTGCGGCACTTGGTGATGTAGGGAGGATAGTCTCTAGGGATTCTATCCGGCTGTCCCTGCTGAAGGATGTTCTGTTGGGTAGGGAGATCGATGTGGAGGATGGGCTTCAAGTGAGGTAGATGGTCCGGTTATTCATTCTTCTGGTGTTGGGAGGTTTCATGGTGGCGTCGAGCGGCAACGTCATCCATTTTTGGTTTCTGCCGTACTTGAGGATGTTTTCAAACATCCCTTACTATAATTGGGGGAGTCTGACCTTGGCGACCCTTTACTTTTCTCTGGATGCATTTAGCTGGTGCTGCCAGCAGACCTTTACTGGGGCCACGTACCTTCTTGAGGTATTCTTCAGTTTGTGCATTTCTTTTCATGCATTCGCATTTTCCTTATGCGTCTCTTTTTGTTTATGAAATCAGACGTGGTTCTATGAGGTGATTGGGTGCAATACCCCGCTGATTGCTTTGAAGGACGACACTGTTGGGGACATCTGCCGATTGTATCGATGGCGTAAGGCCAACCGACAGTCGAAGGGCTCTTTCTCCCTGGAGGCGGTGCGTCAGGTCTTAAATTACCTGACCAGCGGTAGGGTAAGACTCTTTCCATTTCAGTCTTGGTTTTTTCTCCTTCTGATCTTGTATTGATTTATGCTTGCTCGAAGATTTTCAGGTAACCTTTTACCCTTGGGGGACAACCATTCAGGATGCGGGGCGACCGGGGTGAATGCGGGGATGAGGCATTTGCTGGCGCATGAGTTTGCCATTCCTGGTACCTTGGGGAAAAGGTGGTTCGTCAGATTGCTGAGGAGGAGGTGGTGGTGCCACCCGCGCAGCCTTCTACGTCTATGAGGTAGGAGCGACGGATGTCGGAGGATGAGAGGATCGCGACGATGATCAGCGAGTCCTACTTGCTATACATCGATACGGTAGCATCGTATGACTATATGGATTTTGTGACGAGCTGGTTGATGGCGCCCAGCATATATGATGCACTGCCCTTCCCTCTGGAGGGTTCGAGTCGGGCGGTGGGATCTTCCCACAGTAGTGGTGGTCCATCGGCATCTGCGGCGGCGGCGACCTCGGAGGTCCCTTTTGTACGATTGCATACCCCTTCACACAACATTCGGCGGGATGATGGATGGATGGTGCCTATGCTGTACTGTCCTCATTCGATGGATCCGTAGGAGTTGGGTTTGACAGAGGAGGTCCTTCGACCTGCAGTATAACTGTATGTTCTTCTCTTTCTTTCTTTTTTGTTTTGGTCATGTCTGCTTTGATACTGACCTCGCCTTTCCTTGCAGCAAGTCCGGGAGTCGACCACTTGGCTACGGGACATCAGAGACTGGATATCTTCGGCAAATGCCCATATTCGGGATGTGGTTCCTGTTCCTTCTTGCTTGGTGACGTTTGCCTCGTCCGGAGAGGACTCTGTCTCGGGTAGTGGTGGTGCGTCATCTCGGTGTAGGGGAAGAGATCACGTCGCAGGGGTGGAAGCTCTTAAGAGAGAGAGGAAGAGAAAAAATGTGAGTTCGGTCTGAGTCCCATTGTTTTTTATTTTTCTTTTTATTTCCTGCAAAGATGATGTAATACAGAAAACAGATATATGCAATGCAATGGAGTTTTTTGTTATGTTTTATTAATGATGAATGAATGCATGCACATGCGTTTTTTACTTTTCTGCTGAGACCGTATAAAGGAGTATTTTTGAAATTTTTTTGAAGGAAAGTTTTTTATTAAAAGGGGGAAATTTAAAGGGATTTTGAAATTCTATTGAGAATATTAATTTATTTTTATTGAGTTTTCTGATTTGACAAAAGAGGAAAAGAGGGGAATTTCCAAAAATGGGGGGGGGGGGGGTGCCGATCGGCAAGCACCCTGACCTGTCTATCGATAGTTCAGTCCAGTCCCATCAATTCAAAGCTTTGAATGGTACCCTCTTCAGCCTTTGGTACCTTATGGGGTAGGATTCCCTCCAATTTCTGCAGGAATTATGTCCCTTGTGAGGATTTTCAAGTATAAAAAGGGGTAAGGGTGGATTGTTTTCATCACACCTTTGCATTCTTACCTACTTGCCCACCATCTATTAGCCTTGCAAGATGGCTCTCCCTGGTAGCATTAAGTTTGCCAACTACCTCGAAGCCTTGGAAGCTATGTACTCTTATAATGTTGACTACGATGGTTTCAACATGCGTCGAGTCTCCTTGTGGCACAATCGACCTATTAAGTGGAATATGCTGATGGCGGCGGTACAATTCTGGTACCCCAAAGACCATGTATTTCGCTTTGGGTTGGAAGAGGTTTGTCCTACCTACGAGGAATTTTTTGCCATACTGGGTGTAAATTCCAGTGTTGCTGCGGCTTTGCCCTAATTTTCCCGTTCTCCTAGGGATTTGTTGGCCGGGCTTCTTCACATTTCGCCTTCGGCGGCTAGATCATTGGTTGCTGGAGGAATGATCTTCCTCCCGACGGTGCTGCAGTCCGTGCATTTGCGGGAAGTAAGTGATGCTGGCTATGCTGGAGCCGTTGTTCTGGGCCTGGTTTCAAAATTGTTGTTGGTGACTGGGGAGGTGCAAGTGGACCCACAACTTGCATCGATTACCTCATGAATGTCATATCGTCGCAATCCTACGGCGGTGATACTGGCGGAGACCCTGAATGGACTGGATGCCTGGAGAGAAGGCCGTTCTGACTTTTTGAGGGGTAGCCCTGTGATGCTGTTCATGTGGTTGTCTGAAATATTTCGCTTGGCTCCGGAGTATCCCTTGTCGGTTGTACCTAACTTCTTTTCGTGCTACTTCATCCGTGTTGGCCTATATGTTGAGAACTGGGAGAATTGCCTTGTGGAATATGGGGCTCGTGGGCTGTATTGGTTAGTGCCTTGGTGGGGGCCATTGCAGCCCGTTCTGGAACTAGGAGAGTATTCATATGTGCGGCTGGTTGGTCTCAGGCAGACCTCTTTTTATTTCCCTTGGCGGCTTTTGCGCCAATTTGGCTGGGCGCAGGTCGTGCCCCCTCGGACCTCAAATTTCTTTCCGATAGAAAATTTGACTGAGCGCCTGCGTCTGTTGCTTTGGTCTCTGTGGGAAAATCGGCGTCCATCGACCCGTCCCTCTCAGTCTATCGGGAAGGTTTGGCATGTCTCCAAAGATTATATGAAGTGGTTGTGGAGGAAAGTAGTCAGTAAGATGTTGGAAGTGGAGACTGGACAAAGATGGTTTGTTTTATCTGACACCATGGAAGGGGTTGTTGTGGTCTTTTCGAAGATGGTTAAGGCTCATCGATCCATAGAATGCTTATGGCACTCTATTCAGGCAGGGGAAACTTGGGGACCTCAGGATGTAGATGTGAGGGTGCAGGCTCCTCTGGTAGCTTTGGGTAGGACTCCTGGGAGTTTATTTATGTAATAGGGAATGAATGTGGGGATTTTACTTGGCTTTTTATGGTAGTAGGGGGAAGGGAGTTATCCATTCCTTTTTCTTATGTAATCCGTACTATAATTTCCTATTAATGAAATAAACAAGTTTCTGATCACCCAGTTGTGCCTTTCGATGAGTTTTATATTTTGAACTATCTATACTGATCGCTAAGGCATACATAATCCTTTTGTTCAAGTATTTTTAGAATTAACCACCGTTCTCAGAGGTAAGAAAAGAATAGTATTTAGTGAAAAAGAAAGGTCCGCACTCATATGAGGAGTATGAGGTGCCTACGTACCTCTGGGGTTTTTTGAAAAGTTTTAAAATAGTTTTTGTAGAGGATCAGACCCACATAGTTATGGGTAGGGGGAAATGAAGAGTTTTTTTTATATAGAATAGAAGGGAGATGAGAAGAGTCGTAGCGCGCCGAGATTTTGGACTAGGGGTAGAATTTCTTGAGACGATCCAGGTTGACTGGACGAGCCATTTCTTCCCCATCTAGGTCAGTGAGCATGGCGACATCACCGGATAAGATTTTCTTCATAATGTAGGGTCCGCTCCAATTGGGCTTAAATTTCCCTCTGGGGTCCCAGATGGGTTCTATTATCTCCTTGAGGGATAAATCCCCCTCCCGGACACCCTGGTCCTTGACTCTCTTGTTGAGTGTTTGCGCTATTCGACGATGGTACCCCTGTATGTGGTAAAGAGATTTTAATCTTATTTCATCTAGGAGGGATAGCTCATCAAGACGGCTTTGGCACCAGTCTTCTTCACTAACTTTGCTTTCGAGCATGGCGCGTAGCGAGGGTATTTCCAGCTCCACATGTAGGTCTGCTTCCATACCGTAGACCAGGGAGTAAGGGGTAGCCACAGTAGAGGTTCAGATTGAGGTTAGATAGCCCCAGAGGGCGTACGGGATCCGGTCGGCCCAATCCCTACAACTTTCGGTCATCTTGCTGATGATGGCTTTGAGATTTTTGTTGGCGGATTCAACTGCACCATTGGTCTGAGGTCGGTAGGGAGAAGATTTGTGTCTCTGAATCCCGTACTCGTTGACTACTTCTGTGACTTCTTCTTCGAAATGCAACCCGTTATCTGATACCAGCTCGCGCGGGACCCCATATCGGTAGATGATATTTTTCTTGAGGAATTTGGCCACTTTCTTGGCGTTCAATACTGTGTATGACTCAGCTTCGACCCATTTGGTGAAGTAATCGATGGCAACCAGGATGAACTCATCCGTTTGAATCCTTTGGTGTAACCTTCCCTATGATGTCGATACCCCAGGTGGAGAACGGCCGGTTTGTCTTGCTTTTGAACTAGGAAGGGGGTCATTATTATTCCTTCGGGAATGTCGACTATGGAGGCCAAGGTGGGGAGAACATCAGCCAGGTTATTCTTTGCTCGGGGTAGGTAATGGAAGGTGATATCTCAAAACCAGGAGGCTAACTCTTCTAATTGGGAATGAAAGGGTTGGAGCTTTTCGTCCTTGACTTTCCACTTTCTGAGCACTTGACCGATGATAAGGGCAGAATCCCCATAGACATCAAGGTATTGAATACCTTTCTTGAGAGCAACTTGGAGGCCCACCGTGAATGCCTCGTATTCCGTCATGTTGTTGGTGCAAGGGAAATCCAATTTTATGGCGATGGGGGCGTGGGAGTCATCTGGGGCGATCAAAAGTATCCCAATGTCATATCCTTTTTTATTGGCACCACCGTTAAAGAACATTTTCCATTGAAGGCGGTCTTGAGTGGTGCAGAGGATATTTTCATCCGGGAATTCGTAGATCTGGACATCTTCTTCATCTATGGGATAATTGGCGAGGTTGTCAGAGATGGCTCTTCCTTTAATAGATTTTCAGGTGACGTACACGATATCGAACTCAATTAGGATTATCAACCATCGGGCCATTCGAATGGATAAGGTGGGTTTCTCAAGCATATTCTTGATGAGATCCATTCGGGATACAAGTTTGATGGGGAAGGCGAGCATGTAGTGTCGTAACTTTTGGGTGACCCAGACAAGTGTGACACATGCCTTTTTTAAAGCAGTGTAGTTGATCTCGTATCCGGACAATTTACGACTGTCATAATAGATGGCTCTTTCTTTACGGAAGTCCTCAAGGTATTGGGCTAGAAAAGCCCCAGCTGCAGTGTCGGTTATGGTTAGGTATAGGAGCAAAGGGAGACCAGATTGTGGTGGCATGAGCACTGGAGGTTGGGTTAGGTATTGTTTGATTCGGTCAAAAGCTTCTTGGCAGGCCTCGTTCCAAACCTTGGTTGAATCTTTTCGGAGGAGCTTGAAGATCGGTTCACAGATAGAGGTTAGCTGGCTGATGAACCGACTTATATATTGTAATTTCCCAAGAAAACCTCGAACTTCTTTCTCTATTCGGGGCGGTGGCATCTCAAGTATGGACTTCAGCTTTGCAGGATCTTCTTCTATCCCCTTTTCGTTGACCATGAATCCCAAGAGTTTGTAACAACCCAGGTTTTCAAGCGACTATTTTATACTATTTTGCCTAATGGGCTAATTTTATAAAATAGGGAATGTTGGAGTAAATATTATTTTCCGTGAGACTTAGGAATAATATTTACTATGTTCTGACTATTTACCGTTATGAGAAGGTAAATAGTGTTATATTGTGTATTTTGCGTCGTTACATGTAAAACGACGGTTATGACCTATATATGATATTGGGTAAAATTAATGAATTAAAATGGAATTGGAACGTAAAAATAGTTCACACTTTCCCGAATGCCAAAATAGGGGGTGCGGTTGTTTTTAGAATAGTCGAGATAGTCGATATAAGTGGCCAGTTGTAATTTTTGAGATTTAGGCATTTTAAGGGGTTATGACTCAATTAAGTGGTTACGAGTCATTTTAGTAGTGTATTAGCAATTAGGAGTGGGGGTCTATATTTTTAGACCCTTATAAATCCCCCACCCCCTTTTCTTTTTCTTCATTTGTGTGAGAAAGCCAAAGGAGAGAGAGAGAGAGAGAAGAGAGAGTTGGGAGAAAGTAGAGAGAAAGAGAGAGATGGAGGATTTGGGCCGGAATCCGTCGCTACCGGAGGTGTTCAGAGACTACGAACCTCGAGGCAAGTTTCTTACTTGCTAGATATTGATTTAATGTGATAAATTGCATGTGTAGTTAAGTTTTGGGAGGTTTTAACCATAAATGGGTTTGGGGTGATTTTGGGTGTTTAATCCTAAATCTTATGTTTTAATTTGATTTGAAGAGAAATAATTAGTCATTTGATATGTAGGAATGATTTGGTAGAATTAGATGTTGTTGATGTTGGGCAAAAGCAAAGATTTGAGGTTTTGGAATTTTAGGGTTGTATAACCCGTCGCCCAAACTGGGCAAAATCTCAGGACCGAATCGATTCGGCCCTAAGGGCGAATCGATTCGGATAAGAAAAGGGTTACAGGTCTTGCAGACCGAATCGATTCGGGTCGAAACCGAATCGATTCGGCAATTGCAGAAAGTCAGTTTTTGCTCACCGAATCGATTCGGCTGTTTAGCGAATCGATTCGCAAGGGCGAATCGATTCGGCCCAAGGGGCGAATCGATTCGGTTCCCCTGTTTTTGTGAGATTTTCTTATTTTGATTTTTAGCCCTTTTTCTTTTAGGTCCAAGGTTTAGGAACCTTCCTTTGGGAAGTAATGGGGAGTCCTAGAGGGTTGTATTGGGTGGACTAATGTCCTAGGCTAAGAATGGAGATTTAAGTTTCCCCGAGGACTAGTTTGGATTAGGTTAATGTCCAACTGATATAGGAGGTTAACCTAAAGATATATTTGAAGTTAAAATATTAATGTTGAGATTTTGAGAGACACTCCATTATGGAGACTCACTTTGAGGGTTTATGAATTATATGAACTATTTGAGGCTATTTTGAGGTTAGTGGCACTTTGGGTCTTAGGTCATTAATAAAATGTATGACTTAATAAGAATAGTATGCACCTGATAAAGCTTGGTGCTTAATGGCTAAATGGATGATTTTTGGAAATGTAAAATATGAGTTTTCAAAAATGGAAAAAGTAATGTTTTCATAAATGATAATTTATGGATACACACCTCTCTAAATCGCTATCATAAGGGAAGTCGTGCGCGTTGTGGTGAAGCCCCCTGGCTAATGATGCAGGGTGGATATAGTCCCTAGGCCATGTGAGCGTTTGTTTATATTTTCTGCGCTGGTTAGGAGATTCCGGGTGTGGTCTTGACTATCCCGCAGGCACATGGTCGCTTCCCGACGTTTCGATAGGATCCCAGGTTGTCTTGGAGGCCCTGGAAGATGATAGCCATTTAGGGGCGCGCACAGTGGGGCACCCGGACGGGCGGTCTTAGAATCGTTATATATATATATATATGAATATAACTATTCTAAATCAAGTTGGACTTGATGTTTGATGGGTGCCTTAAAGAGCACAGTAAAATGCCATATAGAGCACGATGAAAGTGCCATAAAGAGCACGATGTAAGGCCATAAAGAGCCTATGATGATGATTATATTCCTGATAAGGAAGATATTTTTACAAAGTAAGCAATTGAGATAAATGCCTCTAGAGCATAAAAAGTATGATTATATTTCCTGATAAGGAACAAATTTCATGAAATGAATTAGTGTATGATGAAATTAATTTGGTTAACACTTGATAAAGTGTTGTACCACTTATGTATATATTCCTAAAGATAGAATTAGGAATTATGCCAATAGATGATGGATGGGTTTTACTTTTATATTTTTCTTTATGTAGCTGTAGATGTGACCTCCCACACTTATGCACACACATGTATTTATTTATTATTGCGTGCTTAGGGTCTAATGGATCTCGACGATCAACCTTGCCTAAGTAGTAGTGTATCGGGGGGGTTCCTTGTTTGGATTTATCTTTGCGAGACACCCCACGCACGAATAGGGCATAGTGTTGAGAATGGGGAAAAGTTAGCCCTTAGTACTTAGGGTTAGCTAGAACATCTCACGATTTTGCGCTAGGTTGTTGTTAGATTGAGAGGTGAGAAATATTATTGTTATCTGCGAGATAATCACGCACTTAACTGTCATGCATTTTAGGCACATGGTAATCATATCGAACCCGGCCCTGACCGGTTTCTATATTTCCTTGTTTCTGCATATTCTTTGCCGTTACAGGTGCTCTTCCACATGGACACCCGTGTTTACATTTCCATTTCTAGTTGTCATGGAGCTACGGCATATTGCGGATGTTGTAGGGTACTTGTTGTAGACGCTTCCCTCTATTGTACTCTAGTTATGTTCAGTACTTTTATTCGGGCGTGTTTGCCCAAGGTATTGCACTCATTTATTATATTGTAAATATTGATTGTAATACTTAATGTATTATTTGTATTGGTCTGTGCACCGACAGCTTATTCGGTGATTATTTATTGTATTGCCATACTTTATTCATCGATTTTTGATACCCACCGTTTTTACAAATGGGATTGTCTAAGTGTTTCTCTTTTATTTTTTAAATTTTTGTATATGACAATCCGTTTTCTAAAATGATTGGTGGTTATCTCATACTATTATTTTAATCGGCAGTGATGCTAAGAATGGACCATCTATGATTCCTGTAATTATTGGAGTATTGGGCTGGCCACCTATTATTTTAGTAGGTGGGTTGTCACAGATGGTATCAGAGCATTAGGTTCTAGAGTCCTTAGGAATCTGTGCGGATGTTTTACGTCTTCTGCGTTTCTCTATGTTTGATGTAGAGCCTTAGGAATAAGGTCGTTGAATTCTCTTGTGAGATTTCGTTCTCCTGCTATGGAATGAGAACCCCGAAGATCTTCTGCGCGATCGTGTGAGGCTTGTAAGCCGTTAGATGAAGGGCGCTGAGGAAGGCCGTTTTGAAGGCGTCATAGGATGGGATTACTATAAGCTGTAGGCTGTGGGCTGGAATAAGGACCGCTTTAGAGGTCCTTCCCTTTGTAGCATTATTTTATAATGCTGCCGTGACTACTAAGTGCGGTGAAAATAGTTTTCCCAAGTACCGTTGTCGGTAGAGAGTGGTACTATGCTTGGGACTCCGAGCAATGTCAATTCGGAGTTGAGAGGTTCTTATTAGGACCACATGTTGAAAGTTTGGTTGGATCGGGGAAGTGTAACCTCGTTCGGTGAGAGCGTAAGACCCGAGAGTTTGGCCTAGAGTTGGGTATAGGAGTGCTCAGGTGTGAGTATTTTAGGAAAACCTTTCACCCTTAGGAGTAAGGTTGAAGTGGCGGTTATGATAGTCGCCTCTTTACGGTGGGACAGAATGCTTTTGCCCGTAGAGAGAGCCTCTCAGTAGAAATGCTAGGCTCGTAAGTAAGTGTTGGAAACACTTTTGGAGAAGTAGTGTTCATGAGACCCCAATGGTGGACATCCACTCGGGGAAGGCTCGTGGAGCTAAGGTTGGGGAAGCTGGTAGAATGTTCTCCTTGCTGAAGAAGTCAAGGGAACTATGCGTTCGGATCTTGTCAATTGAAGATAACCGGCAAGAATAGGACTCCTAGTTGAGTCATTGATGGAAGTAGTTTGGTTCGGGTAAGACTAGAATGTCGTGTTTTAGAACTATCGGTAGTAGCCAAGGAGGTTGGCTAGTATATCGGTGAGACTTTCTAACTAGGGTGCGAGTAGTGCATTCCTTAGGTAAGATGGGAGTAGTTTGGTGTTAGCTCTAGATTCGGGTGCGTATATCGAGCTCATGATGATATTGGTACGTATATTTTTATATAGTAAGTATATCTATGTGGCTTCCATGATAGGGGAGTTCTGTATTTTTCCTTCTCACTCGTTATGGGGCGAGTGGTGATATGTGTGGTACGTGCTACTTGTATTATATATTATACGAGTAGAAATATCCTTCGATTGGTTGGGGTGATAACAAGCGAATATATCGCGAGGCTATTCTAGTTCTAGGAGGAGGACTAGTTGTTCTATAATATCTCTCCTGGATACGGGTTGAGACTTTATAGAGGTGATTTACGGTGTGTAGATAGTTTCCTTTATTTTTATTTTTATTTTATTCTCCTTGCTTGCTTGTTTACTTTGCTTGTGTATGCTATTGCCTTATCTCCATGACTGGCTAGTTAAGGTGACTGTGTGGAGGGGTTCCTTGTTTGGATTTTGCTTCGGCGAGACGCTCCACGCATGAACCTTAACGACGTTGGGAGTGGAGAGATGTGCATTTTCTTTTCTGTTCTTTTCTCCTTTTCTTTTCTGTTGGTTAAGTGCTGGGTTGGAAGGTTTAGCCAAGAATCACGTATATGAGTGATTAAGGGCTAAGTTCATGTGCGATATATGAACACTATGATAGTTTTCCTCTGACTAACGTGGGGGAAGACTAAGATTATAGAAGTCCGATAGGGACTTATGGTTATGCCTTAATGAGAAGGCCATTGGTATAGAGGTATATGTGTATTGTGGGATAAGGTATTGGTGGCATCTTACTGAAAGTAAATGCCTCAGTCGATAGTTATGGTAGGACGTAGACGTTTACATGTAGTAGTAGAGTTTCAAATTAGGATTCCGTCGATCCCGATTATGTGTCTTCGACCATTACTTCTCGACGACTGACAATGCGAGGTAGTAGTGTAACGGGAGGGTTCCTTGTTTGGATTTCGCTTCGGCGAGACGTCCCACGCATGAAACCGAGCTAATGTCGGAAGTCGGGAAAGGTCTTGGACACTAGGGATATTTAGTATTATACTTATACGAGTAGGTTAGGATAGATAGATTGACCCTAGGATTCTTAGGACGCTAGGCCCTTAGGGCATGCGGCGTTAGTTTAGGAAGATGGTTGGGAGTTAACCACAATAAGTTGTGGGTTAACTCTAAGTAGGATTTGGTCCCTAGACGAGAAATATGGGATTTTGAGCTCGTTAGGATGTTTCCTTTCGCTAAGGCAATGCGAACGGGAGTAGTAAAGGCGCCGAGTAGATACCGTCTTAGAGTTTGTTCGTGGCATGGAATGCCAAGTGGAGGGAGCTTCATCAAGGGGACGCTATTGTAAGGGCATTCAGGTCCATGATTGACCCTTTCACCTACTGGTATGTAGAGAGTAGGGTGGAACGAGGATGGGTGTATCCGTGGACATCTTTATCGAATTGTCGATGATGCAACGGTCGTGATTCTAGTTGAGGAAACTGTGAATCATTTGATCAATTGCTACTTGCTCAATGGAAATGGGCGGACTAAGCGGGAAGTGTACGTCCAGCTCTTCTTGGTAGGAGTTTTAGATCTGTATGCAGTTTCTAGTAACGGTAGTGAACCGAGACGAGACATTGGTGTCAAGGTATAGGTAAAGTCTCCAAGAAGAATGGAAACCGTTGGGGATATGGGGTATATCCTACCACCTGTAAGTGGAAGGGTGGATTTGATTTAAGGTGAGATCGGAGTAGAAATTCTATGGATCGAATTTCCTTGCAATAGTTCGGATCGTCTTCGATAAACGTTAGGCCGTGTATAGCCTAGTGTAGATGGTAATATGCCTTGTCTACTCGTTGGAATGGAAATAGCGAATAGTATATTCCTGGGACCGGGAGTGGTCCGGCAACCTTCCTTTAGTTTGGGCTCAGTGAGCAAGTAGACCTCTGAGGGGTACACCAACGCGAATAGAAGTTATTAGTGTTGGGGCTAGCGACTGTAAGTTAGTGTAGTTATTCCCTAGTAGAGGTATAACGTGTTTCGGAAAGTAAGGCAATTAGTGCCGAGCTTGTGTGGGTATCTCCTCCCGTAGTAGAAGGGTAGGATCGATGGTTTCTGAGATCGATAGCGATGACCTTAGTCTGAGTCCTATGGGGACATTTCTATTCGGGGGTTTGCCAGTATGATAGCACGGTTTTATTATAGTATACCCTTTATATGGTTATGGGTTACGCCTGAATTTTGAGGGCAAAATTCCCCTTTAAGGGGGGGAGTATGTAACAACCCAGGTTTTCAAGCGACTATTTTATACTATTTTGCCTAATGGGCTAATTTTATAAAATAGGGAATGTTGGAGTAAATATTATTTTCCGTGAGACTTGGGAATAATATTTACTATGTTCTGACTATTTACCGTTATGAGAAGGTAAATAGTGTTATATTGTGTATTTTGCGTCGTTACATGTAAAACGACGGTTATGACCTATATATGATATTGGGTAAAATTAATGAATTAAAATGGAATTGGAACGTAAAAATAGTTCACACTTTCCCGAATGCCAAAATAGGGGGTGCGGTTGTTTTTAGAATAGTCGAGATAGTCGATATAAGTGGTCAGTTGTAATTTTTGAGATTTAGGCATTTTAAGGGGTTATGACTCAATTAAGTGGTTACGAGTCATTTTAGTAGTGTATTAGCAATTAAGAGTGGGGGTCTATATTTTTAGACCCTTATAAATCCCCCACCCCCTTTTCTTTTTCTTCATTTGTGTGAGAAAGCCAAAGGAGAGAGAGAGAGAGTTGGGAGAAAGTAGAGAGAAAGAGAGAGATGGAGGATTTGGGCCGGAATCCGTCGCTACCGGAGGTGTTCAGAGACTACGAACCTCGAGGCAAGTTTCTTACTTTCTAGATATTGATTTAATGTGATAAATTGCATGTGTAGTTAAGTTTTGGGAGGTTTTAACCATAAATGGGTTTTGGGTGATTTTGGGTGTTTAATCCTAAATCTTATGTTTTAATTTGATTTGAAGAGAAATAATTAGTCATTTGATATGTAGGAATGATTTGGTAGAATTAGATGTTGTTGATGTTGGGCAAAAGCAAAGATTTGAGGTTTTGGAATTTTAGGGTTAGTATAACCCGTCGCCCAAACTGGGCAAAATCTCAGGACCGAATCGATTCGGCCATAAGGGCGAATCGATTCGGATAAGAAAAGGGTTACAGGTCTTGCAGACCGAATCGATTCGGGTCGAAACCGAATCGATTCGGCAATTGCAGAAAGTCAGTTTTTGCTCACCGAATCGATTCGGCTGTTTCGCGAATCGATTCGCAAGGGCGAATCGATTCGGCCCAAAGGGCGAATCGATTCGGTTCCCCTGTTTTTGTGAGATTTTCTTATTTTGATTTTTAGCCCTTTTTCTTTTAGGTCCAAGGTTTAGGAACCTTCCTTTGGGAAGTAATGGGGAGTCCTAGAGGGTTGTATTGGGTGGACTAATGTCCTAGGCTAAGAATGGAGATTTAAGTTTACCCGAGGACTAGTTTAGATTAGGTTAATGTCCAACTGATATAGGAGGTTAACCTAAAGATATATTTGAAGTTACAATATTAATGTTGAGATTTTCAGAGACACTCCATTATGGAGACTCACTTTGAGGGTTTATGAATTATATGAACTATTTGAGGCTATTTTGAGGTTAGTGGCACTTTGAGTCTTAGGTCATTAATAAAATGTATGACTTAATAAGAATAGTATGCACCTGCTAAAGCTTGGTGCTTAATGGCTAAATGGATGATTTTTGGAAATGTAAAATATGAGTTTTCAAAAATGGAAAAAGTAATGTTTTCATAAATGATAATTTATGGATACACACCTCTCTAAATCGCTATCATAAGGGAAGTCGCGTGCGTTGTGGTGAAGCCCCCTGGCTAATGATGCAGGGTGGATATAGTCCCTAGGCCATGTGAGCGTTTGTTTATATTTTCTGCGCTGGTTAGGAGATTCCGAGTGTGGTCTTGACTATCCCGCAGGCACATGGTCGCTTCCCGACGTTTCGATAGGATCCCAGGTTGTCTTGGAGGCCCTGGAAGATGATAGCCATTTAGGGGCGCGCACAGTGGGGCACCCGGACGGGCGGTCTTAGAATCGTTATATATATATATATATGAATATAACTATTCTAAATCAAGTTGGACTTGATGTTTGATGGGTGCCTTAAAGAGCACAGTAAAATGCCATATAGAGCATGATGAAAGTGCCATAAAGAGCACGATGTAAGGCCATAAAGAGCCTATGATGATGATTATATTCCTGATAAGGAAGATATTTTTACAAAGTAAGCAATTGAGATAAATGCCTCTAGAGCATAAAAAGTATGATTATATTTCCTGATAAGGAACAAATTTCATGAAATGAATTAGTGTATGATGAAATTAATTTGGTTAACACTTGATAAAGTGTTGTACCACTTATGTATATATTCCTAAAGATAGAATTAGGAATTGTGCCAATAGATGATGGATGGGTTTTACTTTTATATTTTTCTTTATGTAGCTGTAGATGTGACCTCCCACACTTATGCACACACATGTATTTATTTATTATTGCGTGCTTAGGATCTAATGGATCTCGACGATCAACCTTGCCTAAGTAGTAGTGTATCGGGGGGGTTCCTTGTTTGGATTTATCTTTGCGAGACACCCCACGCACGAATAGGGCATAGTGTTGAGAATGGGGAAAAGTTAGCCCTTAGTACTTAGGGTTAGCTAGAACATCTCACGATTTTGCGCTAGGTTGCTGTTAGATTGAGAGGTGAGAAATATTATTGTTATCTGCGAGATAATCACGCACTTAACTGTCATGCATTTTAGGCACATGGTAATCATATCGAACCCGGCCCTGACCGGTTTCTATATTTCCTTGTTTCTGCATATTCTTTGCCGTTACAGGTGCTCTTCCGCATGGACACCCGTGTTTACATTTCCATTTCTAGTTGTCATGGAGCTACGGCATATTGCGGATGTTGTAGGGTACTTGTTGTAGACGCTTCCCTCTATTGTACTCTAGTTATGTTCAGTACTTTTATTCGGGCGTGTTTGCCCAAGGTATTGCACTCATTTATTATATCGTAAATATTGATTGTAATACTTAATGTATTATTTGTATTGGTCTGTGCACCGACAGCTTATTCGGTGATTATTTATTGTATTGCCATACTTTATTCATCGATTTTTGATACCCACCGTTTTTACAAATGGGATTGTCTAAGTGTTTCTCTTTTATTTTTTAAATTTTTGTATATGACAATCCATTTTCTAAAATGATTGGTGGTTATCTCATACTATTATTTTAATCGGCAGTGATGCTAAGAATGGACCATCTATGATTCCTGTAATTATTGGAGTATTGGGCTGGCCACCTATTATTTTAGTAGGCGGGTTGTCACAGAGTTTTCCCTTTGTAATGCCGAAGACACACTTCTGTGGATTAAGTCGCATCTGATACCGTCGCAGTCGTTCGAAGAACTTTCGGAGAGTGGGAACATGACCTTCTCTAGTTTTGGACTTGATAATCATATTATCCACATAAACCTCGACCTATTTGTGAATCAGAACGTGCACGATGGTTATGGCAGCCCTTTGGTAGGTAGACCCAACGTTCTTAAGACCGAATGGCATAACGGTGTAGTAAAAGGTTCCCCATGGGGTGATGAATTCGGTTTTTTCTTGGTGGTCGGGGTGCATCTTGATTTGGTTGTACACGATAAACCCGTCAACAAATGACTTGAGAGCATGACTGGTTGTGTTGTCCACGATCATGTCGATATTGGGCAGCGAATAATCATCCTTCGGAGAAGCTTTGTTTAAATCTCGATAATCTACACACATTCGAACCTGCCCTCCTGATTTCGGCACAGGTACAATGTTGGCTATCCATGTGGGATATTCGATAATCCGAATGAAACCCACGTTTAACTGTTTGACCACCTCTTCTTTGACCTTAAGCGACCATTCGGTGCAGAGCTTTCTCAATTTTTATTTAACTGTCTTGTAATCTAGGAGAGTGGGGATCTCGTGCTGAGCTATTTCAGGATCAATGTTGGGCATATCATTATAGGACCATGCGAAGACATCTACGAACTCCTTCAGCAATTCTTCGAGTTGTGCACACTCATGCTCGTCAAGGGTGGCCCCTATCCAAATCTCACGCAGTTGGCTACTAGAACTGAGATTAATAACAACAGTTTATTCTTCATTAACTTGAACGCGGTTATGTTGTTTAGTATTAACCTTATTTAGATCAGTTAAGAATTGTTCATTTGAAAAATCATCATCATCAAAAGTTTGATTAGAATTCAAGCAGTTAATGTAAGGCACAAAAAGATACTCAAAATCTTCGTTTATATCATTGATAGGAAAAATAGCATTGAGAACCTCATCAAAAGAGGTCTCGATTACATTTGAGCAAGGATAGACAAAAGAAGAAGAAATAGGGTAAACATTGGGGCTAGGGGAAATTTCACGAGGTAGAACTCGTGCAGTATGCCAGTTGAGGAGAGGAGTATCAGCAGCTTTAATCATACGGGATGGGTCCATTGATGTAGTGACTGAATGAACCATGCAGAGTGCCAGCCCCAGTATCTGTAAGTTGAAAGAATCTTTGGAATCTCTTTCCTCAGTCTCTTCGACATCTTTAATGAGCGGTTGTACTTGGTGTGGGAAACTTTCGACCCATGGGTAGCTGTCTTGGAAAAACATCTCCATTCCCGGCCTCATCTTCTTGTCTGTGTGGTCATACCATGGTTCTGGAAAACCGCAAAAGGGGAAGTCCTCGCCTTCTTTGATGAATCGTCCATTCAAGAAGTCTCCTGAGATAGTTCGGATACAGTCTATTCTTCTCTTTGGTCGAGATTGGCGGATCATTCTGAGCTCTTGTTCTGATGGTTGATACCCCAAGCCACAAGGAGTAAAAGCTTTCTTCAGTTCGATGGGACCAAGTATCCCCTGCTGCCTTTGTCCTAGCCCCAATCCGAGCATAAAGTGCATATTTTTTAACATATGAATCACATTGACATTGCCATGAGGGTTATATTATGGACAAACCCTTTCTTTGGAACCGTCCCCTACCAAGAGTAGGAGTGGCTCGACTCGAAATCCTGATAGGAACATATCATTTGACCCCATGCTGTATTTTGAGAATTGGACTGTTGGTGTTTGCCCCCTCGGCATTTTCATTGTCGCCCAAAATGGTGATGACTTGCCCGTTGGCGAAGAACTTTAATTTTTGATGGAGTGAGGAAGACACTCCCTTGATATTATGGATCCAGGGTCGTCCGAGCAACAGGTTGAAATAAGCTGGGATGTCTGACTTGGAATTCAATGACGGGGTTTATAGGGCCAACCCATATTACAAGTTTTATGGACCCCATCACCTCACGATGGGTATTATCGTAGGCACACATAGCGGTAGAGGTTGGAGCGAGGTCGCTTTCTTTCAGGCCTAAACACTTGAAAGTTCTCAGAGGGCAAACGTTCAAGGCGGATCCGTTATCGACAAGGGAGAATGGCACGGCCTTTCCCATAACTTCGGCGGAGATATTGAGTGCATGATTGTGATTCGGCCTTCTTCTTCCGAAAATGATAGTATTTGGGTAGAGGTCAAGGATCCGACCAAATTTATCGCTTCTTCTGGTGTGGTAGAGGGAGGAACTATGGGTCCAGTGAGCGGCTTGATTAAAGTATTTATGTGTAGCTGGAATGACATGAAAAGTCCCCATAGAGTGATGTTAGCTTGAGTTTTCTTCAGTTGATCAAGGATCTTTCTCTCCTCGATTGTTATCTCTGGCATAGGAAGGTTTTCAACGCCCTTCCCTTTGTCATTTACTGGTAGCAAGCTGGGAACCTGGTAATTTATCCCTGATCTGGTCATGTGATTTACTAAAGAAGGAAAGAACAGGGATCCCGTTTCCTCATCAATCTCAGGTTGTGCTTCCACCCTATTTATTTCTCCGAGGAGTTCTTCAAATGATATCATTCCACATATGTCGGCTACTGGGCCAGTGCTTCCTGAAGCTTGTTCTTCACTCGAATCTTCGAATTCTTCCCCCCATTCGGTGGTAGCAACTATGTCTTTCCATGTAAAGTCTATGCATTCCACAACTTCAACGGCTTCTTCATACAGGTCCTCCCATTCTATGGGGATATGTGTGATTGAAGGGACCAAGCGCCCTTGTAGCTTCAATGTGTCAAGTAACCCGGTGATACTGCAAATGCTGTTGGTTTTGCCTGAATAATTCTGCCATAGTTTGGACAACATCATCTACGCTGACTTCGTCGGTTGGTACCACCCACTTATCTGAATCTCGGGCCTATTTTCGTGCTTCTAAGAACAGTGTGTTGAACTTCTGGCAATCGATAACCATCTGTAAGGGCAATTTCAACCCGAACTGTAGGAGTTGGTTTAACACCTCTGACAATTCCATACTTCCATTTTCAGAATGGGTACGGACAACGATGAAAGCTGTGGTAAGGAGTGACAGTGCCTGATCAGTGAGGCTAGTAGGGTGTAGGAGGAAATATGGGCAAATTTGAAGAGGTTTAGGAGAGTATATGGGTGTGATTTGAGTTGAGGGATCGAAATCTGGGTTTTCTTCTAAGAAGATGGCATTGGTGTGATTTGGGAGTGGGTTGTGAGTAGTGTTTGACTTAGGATTGGTTGGTGGGGCGATGGTACCCCGATCAATGAGATCTTGGATTACGTTCTGAAGGTGAAAGCATTGGTCGGTGGTATGGCCGGCAGTTTGGTGAAAGGCACAATGAGAAACAATTTTGAAGTTTCTTGGGAGTGGATTTGGCAATGGACGGGGATCCAAGGGTTTGATGAGGTTTCAACTTAACAGGGCTTGGTAAACTTTGGAGAGGGGAGCATGGAGCTCAGTGTATTCCCTTCAGATGGGGGTAGGGGGGCTTTCTGGTTCCCATGATGTGGTTGGTTGAGAGGTGTTGTTGATGGTCGAAACAATAGCACTGGCAGGCTTGTCATACTTTCTAGGGGTGAACTGTCCAGACACTTTCTTTGGTTCAACCTCTGTTTTAACAAGGCTTTCCTCGATTTCCTCTCCAGCCTCTCTGAGAGCTCGGAAGTGGGGAGAGTATTGTCCTCCCATCGTTGCTCGGACATGGGGCAAGAAGTTCTTCTTCACTATGTTGACATGTTCTTCCTCGGATGGCCGATTAGTCATGGTAGTTGCTTGCGCCCTCTACCGAGTTATGAAGTTACTGACTGATTCCCCAAGATTCTGTTTGAGAAGCTCTAAATCATGATGGGTGACCTCAAGCTATTCGTTGTATTTGTACTGTGATATGAATTCTCGGGCTACATCCTCCCAGCTACGGATTCTGGATTCCTCAAGAGATAAAAACCATCGGAGGGCACTATCCTTCAAAGTTTGCTGAAATAATTGGGCCATCATTTCTTCAGAAGCCCCTAGTAGAGTCATGGAATGATGATAACTGCGAAGATGAAAAATTTGGGGTCCACTCCCTCCGAACTTCTCGATATTTGGCATCTTGAACTTCTTGGGTAACCTCGCTTTAGGATAAGGAGACATGTGGGTGTAGTCCATGTAATTACCAGAGATCCTGACTTGGTCAAACTTCTTGGTGAGCATCTTGAGATCCTCTTTGACTTTATTCAACTCCTCCTCCTCTGGATCAATGACCATAGGCAGGTTAGACATAGGCTGGGCAATGTTTGGCATTTGAAGCTGGGCAGGCGGCGACCCATTGGCAGGAGGGGCACGTGGAGCATACTGATATTCTTTCGGAACCCAGATAGGCTCGGGTGGACCTATAGCATGAGGGAATAGGGCCTCGGGCTCTTGAGGAATTGGAACCTGGTTTCGTTGCATCTCTCGGACCTCGGTTTGGAGGTTGTCAATCTTGTACACGAGATGAGCTAGGACTATCGTCAAATCCGACTGTATGACTAGTGCTTGATCTGTATTCTCCATGGAAGATGGATGGATTCCAGACTCGGAAGAAGTAGTATAAGAACGTACGAAACTCTGGGGTGATTTGACTGAAGACCGAAGCCAATAGGGAGCCAGGCCAAGGGCTTGCGATCGACCTGAGAAGGCGTAGGATGAGATTTATTTTTGAGAAAAAAGGGAAGAAACTATTTTTGGATTTTTGATAAAGAAGGGAGAAATGTTTTTGGATTTTTTTTTTCGATATGTTTTTGGATTTTTGATAAAGAAGGGAAAAATGCTTTTGGAGACGGAACTCAGCATGATTATTATGATTATTATGTTCTCACTTGTATTTAGTTCTCCTAAATGCAATGCCGAACGGGACCCAATCCTGGAAAAGTGGGGTTCTTAATATATGCAAAGCTACGGTTTGGACTTGTAACCAGGCTCACAGACAGGACCCCATTTTAAAAATGTGCGAAAATTGGGCGGCAGGCCGACGCGGAATTTCGTTAGAGTTTCGGGTTGAAACCGGTAATCTAAAGTGCGTGTCCTAGGTTTGACACCTATATGTGGGTATGCAGTTGGTTGGGTGAATCGGCATGGGTTACCCCCTTTGGCGTGACTTCCACGATATACATCTTGCTATTGCGGGCAATCGGTATGTGTGGACAAGCCATTTGATATACCTGAGTGTACGTGAATTGCCTCACCATATACCTCGTGGGGACAGTACGTGTGAGAGTGAATTCGATAAACTCGACGTACGTGAATGAATTCCCTGTGATATACCTCTCGTCATGACTTCGGTCAAGAGGTACGATGCGGGGGAACCGTTCGATATACGTCGAAGGTACTTGGCCAATGGAAGGTGAGAGTCATATCGCTTAGGCTAACTGCGACCTGCCGGACCAGCGCCCATCACGAAGTGAACCTTCAGTTATGGGGTAAAATTTGGTCAATATCAATGCTCTTTGGTGATGTCGTGTGAATCATGAATGATTCTCTTATTAGTATCTTATGATGAGAATGCCTTTTCTTGATTATGCCAAACAGGGAGCAATGTACAAGTAACCCCAAAAGGTACACCAAGTATGGGTAGGTGATGCGTGCAACATGGGGATATACATGTGATCCTAGGTGAATGTGGTGTGAAGTGTACATGGAGAAATTTCTACAAGTGTGTGAACATAAGAATAAGCATGGGATACATATGAGAAAGGGGAACATGCAAATATGGGGGGAAAACATAAACAAATATAACATCCATTTAAATAGAGTTAAGCCCTAAAAAAACATATCCCCAGCAGAGTCGCCACTGTGGCCATCCCCGATCCTCGCCATGCGGGAGGATGCGTGGAGGAAAGGATCCTTCGGGTCCCGGGAGTCCCTCTTGGGAGCGCTTTAGCCGACGTCATTTGAGATGTGTAAAAATGTAGAGAGATTCAGAGTCGCCAGTCTATTTTACTCAAAACAGACAAAAGAAAAAGGGGAAGCCACCCCGAAGGATGTCATTCAAAGACATACCAGTGCGTGTGAAACCAAGATGATTCGAGAAGGGTTCGAAGGCTTAGTTACAAAATGGGAAGGTGTTAGGCACCCATTCCGCCCTTTCGGTCTCTCATGAATATTTGCTATTTTCCTTTTGTTTCCCCCCATGATATGTGTGCATGTGTATATATAGAATGGAGGTAGGAATCCTCGACTTATATCATGAAAAAGATAAAGCGAGTCATCCATAGAAAGATATTAGAATAATATTAGAAAAATAAAATTTACGTGCTTACCCCTACGTTGACTGTTATAATGGAACGATAACGCATATGGAGCAATACGTTATTAAGGGAAAGTATATAGAATATAAGGAAAATGGATTTAGAGAGGATAGAAAATGAGAGAAAAAGTGAGAAAAAGGACTCGAGTCTCGGGTTTTACCCCGAGATGCCTATGTAGCCTATAAAGGCATCAAAGTCCACGTAGTTCACATACAAAATGAGGGGTGGGGTTTATCCCATAAATCCAAATGGGGGATCTCTTATTTGTAAGTGTGTGTGTGTGTGTGTAGAAAAAGTGTTTTAGTTGTGAGAAAAGTGTGGGAAAAGTGTGAGAATCCCTACTTGGAATTTATGAGCAAACCCTCTTTTTCTTGTTTTTTGGGTTTTATGAAAATAAAAGATGTACAATAATACTAATTAAAAAGTATATTAGGATGTGTGAGATGAGATAATAAAAGTGCTAAATAAGAAAACAAGTTGTTGGGAATTTAAGAGAATTGAAGAGAGAGATTGAGAAAGTTGGACCTTCTTGAAGATCTTAAGCTTGATCTTAAATGTTGGAGAGAAGACCTTGCAATTGGATGATCATAGAGAGTGTCTAATTCACCAAGTTTGATGAAAAGGATGATGAAAAGTGGAAGCAAAAAAAGGGATTTGGAAGTTGAAATCACGCTGCCTTCGAGAGAGGTTTCTGGGATTCGTTCAGAGAGATTTTTATCAGATTTGGGATCCCCTTGAAAATGAGGTGAAGGCCTCCTTTTATAGGCCCAGGTGAGTGCCGATCGGCATAGACCTATTCCTGCCTATCGGCAGGTGCCGATAGGCAGGGTCTAGAACCTGCCATTTGGCAGTGCGCTTCAGGCTTTTTCGAAAAATTAGCCGCCGAGGACAAACTGTTGGTCAGAATCATGTACCGGGCATACCATTGGAAAGGTAATTCAGAGACCTTCGAAAGTCCTTTGGACCGCTCCTGGGTTCGGGAGTTTACTTCGGGTCAAATATGGCTCGGAAGCATTTGTCGGTCCATTGGACGGGGAATCGTTCGGACACAAACGGATCGTTCGTCCGCATGGTAAGTCCGAATCGTGCACGGGGTGGACCATTTGAAAGGTTGAGAGATGTACTTAGACATTCCAAAGAGTTTGACCCAGTTTGGAGAGTTGACTTTGGTCAACCGGGCCCGATAAGCATTCGGTGACCTCTCGGAGTCAAACGAATCGTTCGTCCGCATGGAAAGTCAGAATCACACACGGGATGGACCGTTGGAAAGGGTATTCAGTTACCTTCAAAGATTAATTTAGCCTCGGTTGATATGAAGAGTTAACATAGGTCAAACAGAGCCCGGGAGTGCCCGGTGGCCTCTAGGTCAAGTTTTGGACGCAAACGGATCGTCCGTCCGCATGGTAAGTCGGAATCGCACACGGGGTGGACTGTTGGAAAGGGTATTCAGTTCCCTTCAAAGATTCATTGAGTCTCAGTCGTGACGAAGAGTTTGAATTTTGGGTCAAAATGAGCCGGGGAGTGCCCGATGGCTTCCAGGTCAGTACTCGGGACGTGACCTGGGTTTACAGTGATGAAGGGAGGTACTAGGGACCTAAGGAGATTTAGGGGGTAACAGAATGTGGTGTCTATAGTCCGGCTCACATAATTTGTTATCTTCCCACCCTTAACTAACCCCAAGGCGGACGATAAGGCCTCCCACCTCAATTCTCAAAAGATGTCATTCTAATAATAGTTGGTATGAGTTGTTACACCGAACTCTCCCATTGGTAATTTCTCCTCTCAATTACCTTAATGTCTAGAATACGCATTTCTCAAATTCTTCAACATCCTAGTTACCCCTCTTGTCTACCCATTGTTCTATGGGTGATACTCCCTGCTCAAACACAACTCTATCCCCACTACCTTCAGATAAGCCAACCAGAGGTGTTACACAAGGATCTTATATCGATCTTCAACAATGTTGGGTGGCACCTTGTGTTGTCTCATTCCCTTATTCAATAAAATATTGGGCACACTACTCGATAGTGTAACTCACCCAATTTAGCAAATTATACCCCATCTCAGTTAACCAATTTCACGAACCAAATCAAATCTTGACCTTTTTGTGATTTTGGTAACCCAATACTAAACTCCATCAGTTCTCCTACCCATTATGTCACTGGAATCACCCAGTATTACAAAACGTTGGTTGATCGCCTAGGACCAACCTTTTCCCTCTAACGAGTGGTGCACCTGGAGACAACTTTACCAAGTCTCGCTCCACACCGATCCCCACACTCAACATCCCACGTCAAGTAGTACATCTTACTCCTTTTCTTGGGGTATAGCAAACTCGTGACCTATGTATATGCTCCAAAGTTGAACACCTTCTGGGTCCTTTTTGCTAGTAAAAAAATTAACATCCTATTTATGCTCAAATCACCCTAAAAAATTGACTAAGTACCATATTCTCTATTTTCCAAAGCTGTCGAATCCTCCTTTCACAAGAGATATCCCTAGTCCGTGTCGTCACTGTCATTCAAGTCATCTAGGGTGTGATAGATCTCTATGTTGTATACATTCGAACTATTGTCCTCACTTAATGAAATTTATTCCACTTTCCTTTTCTAATTTTGCTTCTAACTTACCAATACACATATGTTCAACACATACATTTCCATGTTTTCTCATTGTGGACGATACTGAAAATCTAACTAACTAGGGTGCCCATACACCCTATATTCCATCATATCTGCACAATTATACTAAACAAAACATATTTATATCAAACTAGGCCTTACATACTTGGAGCGCTGATACCGCAAGGGTATGCTCAATTACCCTACTAATTGCAACTTAATTATTCTCTAGATTACCCTACCGATCCACTAGTGGTGCAAACAGTCCACAATGCTTCCTACACAACACTACCCGACTCCACTAGCCTTAAATCATAAAATAACTCTCACTTCAAAGTTTTATCCAGATGCATGTGCAGTAACTAAAGTACTTAGTCCATGTCCTAATGACCACACATCTCCCAACTCTCGATACTCACTAAGGTTCATTTTTGGGACATCTTGCAAGAAAAATCAAAACATGGACCCCCCCGATACACTACTACCTATCATTGTCGTTCATCGATATCAAAGGACCAAAGCACATAATCGGGACACCTAAAATCCTATCCCTAGATGTATAAGTCTAATCCTCCACTCCCATATCACTAAAGGAGTCATACAACACAACGCTATCACTATCACTAAGTCCCTAATGCTAAATCAACAATGAGATAAATCTCACCCCTCGACGGTAAACCCAATATAGCCTAAATCACATAAGTAAAAGTTCCTATGCACTGAGATCAAATATAACAAGAAAAGTATACTCTCTGAAGTCTCCTCTATCATATAATATATAGGCAGACTCGACTCTCTTTCAGGTGAAACGTCACAAAAATGATACCTCTTACCCTAGAAAAGCAAACACGATAGCCTTACTTAACAACCCACCATCGCTCAAATGATTTTTAATCAGTCAATACTTAGGATAATATCATACTCGCATATTATTTATCTCTTAAATGAGTATACACCAAAAAATATATCCTCTCAGTGTCTAGACCCACTCCCCTATAATTGGAACTAAAGAGGCCCCCTCTACCCAATGGTAAATATATATACACACAATAGTGATACTAGCAATAAATCCACTAAACCCGTCTCACACACGAATCTAGTGCTAACCAAAATATGATGACGTACCTGTGTAACGTAAAACTTACCCATTTACTGAAGCATAAAATAATCGTACCTTAAACCAGCAATGACACTGAATGCTCATCTAGTTCCTAGACGTAATACTCACGTTTAAACTATCCCAAGAAATGCTTTAGTTGTTGGTCCTACTAGGCACCTTGCCTCACTAGCCATGTCGAGGTGCCTTACTCTCTAGCCCTGGTAGACTTAGCTCTTATGTCTAACCTAGTTGTTCCCTTGGTTCTTCTGGCCCTATAGAACATGGTTCTAGCCCTGATGGCCTTATCGGAATCCGTATTCGCTCGGTCGAAATGCCCATGGTCGTAATCTTTTAAATGGGTCCCTTTCTTAGTTATTTCCTCATATGGTGCCCCACTAGAATTGATTATATCTAGTTTTACCCTACTAACTAGACTCTCTAGTCTCTTAGCTCCCTTCACATGGAAGAAATGATATTGTCCTTGCAAAAGTATGACATTGATGATATCACCATAAGTTATCGAAGCCGAATTTCCATTCAATGCCGGCATATCTACCCATGAGTTCATTATCAACTTAAGGACTCATTTTTCTCCTTCGTATCCACCTCATTGGGTAAGAAGTTTGTTTAACAAGAAAATTCTTCCTCATGTTCGTCCACAGCCCAAACTTCCTGTAATAAGCACATAAATTTCCTTTGCATATTTGTATAGACAGTAGATGAAAGGATTTATGATCAAACTGCACCCTAAATTCCACGATATTCATGGTATCTCTCCTCAGATGTAATGACTAATGCCATCACTATAACACTGCTCCTATGAGCTTAATAGTCACCTAAAATTTAATTCCGAGTGTCACTGCACCCTTACCATACGAAATTTTCTTTGGATATTCTCCATCCATTGGATAACTAACACAAGTCTGCCATTTTTTTGAATTATTACAGATGACCCTTTTAAAATTCCCCCCGACTCTCTACCATACTGAGTTCGTTGGGTGAGTCTGAATGGGCACCATCTTCTGTTATGATGGTACTTGGGGAAACTATTTCTCCCTATCAATCATTCTAGCATTAACTGCCTGAGAAACAATAGTGGTAACCTTTGCTGCGGTAACCCTCCCCTGAATTTTCTATGGCTCCGATTGAGCCTTTCCTCTTGCAGTCCTCTTAAAGGCCCGCATTAGTCATCCTATATCATTTTCTATACAAAGCCTAACCAAACCCATATATAATTCTGTTCAACTATGCACAATATCATAAGAATGTAAATCTCAATATGAATCAACAGTCCTAAGCATACAACTCTACTTCAAAGAAAAGCAATGTTGAAAATGTAGAGAGTCGCATAGCTACTAAAGACACTATAACCTGATACCATCTGTGACATCCCACCTATTAAAACAACTGGTGGCTATCCCTCTACCAAAACAAAATGAGGGTCTCATGTGCCTCATTCTTTAGATCAATGTCGAAAGTCGATTAATTACTAACTATCTATTAGTTGAACAAGCAATGTCAAATTTTAATCTTTAATTATAATACCAAAATAAAACATTCCACATAAACCTATTCATAGTGAGCAATATGAATAAAAACACCAATAAATAAATCTAAATGAGAGAATAAAATAAAACGAAGTACCGAATAAGCCATCGGTTACCAACAATTTAATACAATCATCCAAACAGAAGTAAATAGACTGAATGTAAATACATTTGATAGAAAGATCTACTTGCCAAATAATGTCTGTAATGGAACCTAATATAAGACATCAATGATAGAAGCGGCTACCCCAAATCCTACAAGCCTCCTCATCAGCTGCATCTACATATCTCTGGAGAGAGGAATTATCCTCGGCGTCCCTATGGTTGACACCTAAAAGTTTTTGAAAATATTTGATATGGGTGAGAGCTCAAAACATTTAGAAAGTGAATATAATGCAGTAATAATAATGTAAATTAATTTTTAATATTTAAACTAGTAGCACACTCACATGAGATAATACTCTCCTTTCAACTATAGTGCGAACCTGATGTCTGCATTTTAACCACCTAGTTATGCTACCCGCTTGACTAGTCCATTAACATCCTAGGTTTCACACGTTACCCTATTCCACGTATTTTCCTTAGATTAGTTATCACGACCAATTAACCATTATATTTCTCAATTATAAACTTATTACTTTATTTCTAATAACTGTCACTAGATATTTAAACAATACTCACTTACTATTTTAATATGTATATTTATCTACACATACACATACGTAATAATATACTATAACAAACATATATATATCACGTATAGTTGCCATCCCTCAGAATAATAACTCACTGGATGCAGGTTTCTACACTGCTATCATCTTCCAGGGCATGCTCATCTCATCCACGTTACCAGAAGTCGGACTCTCACATCGACTCAGTAAAATTGCAAAGGTATCGTAGGCATTCAAAGTCCTTTTACAGTGAGTTATAACCATACCCAAAATTACCTCACTTCGAATATCAATCACACAAAGCATATACATGCCGCTATGACCTATGGTCAATACTTAGCCTACTGTGTTTCTCCAGGGAATATCACCCACAGCGCGCAACCTCCACTGATAGCACTAGAGAGGCATGTTTCACAGAGATATCATACACACAAATATTATTCTTCATATCTTTACCGTATCTATACCCCTACATATACAATCACGTTATTCGGTCGATCAGTGCCTATGACCGAAAGCACTAGCCTATATATCGCAAGTCTATTCCTGACTCCCGAATATTAATCATTCACTTAATTATTATTAACTATCCAAATTTACATTTCTATCCAAAATCTTATTCTATCCTATCACTTAGCCTAGCCATTTCAAAATCCTAACCTGATTTTCCAATTCCCACCCATGATCATTTACTCGTTTAGTCTCGTATTTCCTTACACGGAATCCATCCCCATTAGCCTATTGTAAGGACATTTTTATCCAACATACTTGTATATGTCATTAGCCGTAACACCGTTTCAAAGATTCAAAGTCCATTCATCATCAACGGAATCCGAAGATCAAAAGAAAGGAAGAATTCAAAAATCCAGTCAGCCTGACCGGTCCGCCTGAAATTAAAACGAACTGATCCGCTTCTGACTACCCCGGACCAATCCGCCTTTATATAAAAAGAACCGATCCACTGAGACCCGGATCGGACTGCCCCAGACTGATCCGCCGTGCACTTTGAAGCCAGTGAGCCCCGAACCGAATGCGAACCGAATAAGCTTCAAATTAAAAGAACCGGTTCGCTATCGTACCGATCCGCCTAAGGCCCGGACTGGTCCGCCCTGGATAAACTCTGCCAGATCGTGTAGCAGACTTTTTAGGGTTTTGACTCCTTATTTAAACCACGATCAGTAGTTGGTTTCGATAAGACTTTCTCACGTTTTTCAGAGCATATCAACCCTAAAGTCTTCACCTATTGAGTCCTATGATTCTAGGTTTTTAGATTCACACATCTTCCATATCTATGTGAATCAAGTTTGGTAACCCAAGAACACCATTGCTGTTGTTCAACCCTTGTGAAGTGGACCGTTTCTTCCTCTTCATTGCAGCCCTACTGGAAAGGGATAATTCCAGCCGCGACTACAGAATCCGATACTTGAGGGTAATTCTTAGTCAACTTGTATTTTCATTGTAATCCGATTGTAAGCCGTTTTCTTACAAATTATAGTGAAAATAAATGGTTTTGCCCCTGTGGGGGATTTTTCCTCAATTATGTGTGTTTGAATAACTCGTGCATGATTTCATATTGTTTCATTCACACCTAGTTGCATGTTTAGGGCTTGTTTGGGTTAAAAGGTGTTTATTATATTATTTCTTAATTGAACGCAAGCGCCAACTCTTTCAAATTGGTATCAGAGCAGGTTACGCTAATCTATCGCGTATTCCTATTTTCCGCAAAATTTTTCTAAGATATCAATTTTCTAAAAAAATTGATTTTTGAAAAAGTGCGTGTTCAAATGGAGAAGTCATATTATAAAATGCCTGTTTTTGACGGGACAAATTATGCTTATTGGAAAGCCCGTATGAGGTCGGCTTTAAAAGCCATTGATGAACGTGTCTGGATTTTGGTTGAACGAGGGTGGACTCCTCCCACTGTGACCGTTGATAATGTGACCAACTTGAAACCTGACATTTCTTGGTCTGATGAAGAAATTAAATGGTCATCTTTTAATTCTAAGGGTCTAAGTGCTATTTCTGGGTCTGTCACACCTGATGAGTTCAAACGCATAATGACGTGCACCACGTCAAAAGAGGAATGGGATGTTTTACAACTCACCGATGAAGGAACTAATGCTGTGAAAGAGTCTAAATTGCAAAACTTGACAACTCAATTTGAAACAATCACCATGCATGATTCTGAATGCTTTGATGAATTTTATGCTAGGCTTTCTGACATTGTTAATACTAGCTATAATCTTGGTGAACATATTCCAAATGCTAGAGTTGTTAAAAAGATTCTCCGTTCCCTTCCTAAGCGTTTTATACCTAAATTCACTGTGCTAAATTCCTTGGGTAATTTAAATACACTAAAATTGGAAGAACTGGTAGGAGATTTACAAACTTATGAAATAGACATGTTTCCTAAATCTGCCAAGCCAAAAGATAAGGGAATTGCCCTTAAATCCCAAGAGAGAAAAAGTGAGGGGTCGACAAGAAAGAAAGTCAAGTCATCTAGAAAGATAGAAAATTCTGATTCTGAATGTGAGTTTGACTTAGATAATTTGGCATTATTTGCTAAAAACTTCAAGAAAATTCTGAAATTTAAAAAAAGTGGAAACTTAAATGATAAAAAGAATTTTCAAAAAAATAAGTTTGAAAAGAAAGATTTCAAAGAACCCCCTAAAGACAGTGAGAGGTGTTTTGAGTGCGATGGTAAGGGACACAGAGCGTTTGAGTGTGCCACTCGTCAGAATAGGGAAAAGGGTAAAGTTGTCCTAAATGCTACCCTTAGTGACGACAGTGAGGTCGAGTTGGTGGACTCGGGAGATGAGTCACCGCATGAGCGTAACTTCACCGCGTTCATGGCTAGTCATGTGAATACTCCTAGTTCTCCTCACGACGATGAGGATGATGCTTCACAGGGACACCTCGACAATGAGAGCGAAGAAAGTGAGGGGAAGGAGGAAGGTAGTGAGGACGAGAGTAACCTTCAACGCGCCTACGCCGAGTTATATAATGAGTCTTTCAAAACTAAAAAATGTAACAAGGCGTTAGTTCTTAGGATCACTGCGTTAGAAGAAGAGTTAGAAGAGACGAGAGAGAGAGAGTCCTCCACCTGCACCGCCATGAGAGAGAGAGAGTCTGCCTGGGTTAGTAAAGAAAATTTGTTTAGATAGAGAGAGAGTACTCTAGAGAAAGAGAGAGGGGACTTGATCAAGCAAGTGGCTAGTCTTACGAGTCAGCTCCATTCCTCCGTGGAGACTCGGAAGAAACTTGAAGCCCTTGTTGCCCAGCTGACTCATGATCTTGAGAAAGCACGGGAAGTCAAGGTACAAATCGAGGATAGATCTGGGAAGATGGGAAAGATGCTCCTTGGCCCCGCTTTAGGTTTTGGTGATCGTCAAGGAATTGGATATGATGATGCCTCCACGTCCCAAATTTCACCTGGTCCAGTTCCTGAGTTTACTACAACTCCTTATGGTCACCGTAAAAAACCGCGAAGGAGAGTTCGACCAAGAAAAGCAAACCAAGGACCGCCTTTGACTATGCTCTTTTGTACTTATTGCAAAAGAAAAGGCCACCTTAGGGAAACTTGCTATAGCATGGGTCGGACACGACGTACTACTGATCCACCACGTCATACTGATAAATTTTCTAGTCTGAGAGAGCGAGTTGAGTTCTTAGCTGCCACGACTCAGAGTTTGATGAAAGAATTCCGACGGATGTCTTCGCCGTTAGTGAATGCTTCTCACATTCAAGCTAAAACCAACAACAACAAAGGCAAAGAAAAGGTCATCTCGACTTGGGTACCTAAGAAAGATAAAAAGGCTTTTGTTGTTCATGTTGCTCTCAAAGCACATAATACCTCTCAGTGGTATTTTGATAGTGGATGCTCCAGACACATGACAGGTGATGCCTCATTTTTTACTACTCTTGAGGAATATCAAGATGGTAGAGTCACCTTTGGAGATGGGAGTAAGTCTAGGATTATAGGACGAGGTACTATCGAGTTACTTGGTTTTCCTAAGCTAGAAAATGTTTTTTACGTCAAAGGTTTGAAAGCAAACCTTTTCAGCATTAGCCAGTTGTGCGACACAGACTTTGCAGTAAAGTTTGACCGGGACGCGTGTAAAGTCTACAATCAAGCCGATAAACTTTTGATGCAAGGGGTGAGGACCGAGGATAATTGCTATGGGACTGAGCCCACATCCTCACTTGTCTGCAACAGCGCCACGATCACTCCTATGGATCTGTGGCACCAACGTCTAGGTCACGTGAACGTTAGAGATCTTAATCGTTTAGCTAAAAAGGACCTAGTACGTGGCTTACCATCTCTTGGAAAGTCAACTTCGATCATTTGTGGACCCTGTCAGTTGGGAAAACAAGTTCGTAGTCCTCATAGGAAGTTGCATTCCATTACCACCTCTCGTGTTCTGGAGTTGATTCACATGGATCTTATGGGTCCCACTCGTACTGAGAGTCTAGGTGGTAAGAGGTACATCCTCGTGATGGTAGATGATTTCTCCAGGTACTCCATTGTAGGTTTTCTGAGAGAGAAATCCGATGTTGTAGAGTTTTTAACGACCAAGTGCCGTGTCCTGCAAAATCAACACGGAGTCACTATTAATAGGATACGTAGTGACAACGGCACTGAATTTAAGGAAGCAAAAGTAGATCTTTATTGTGATAGCCTTAGGATCAAACATGAGTTTTCTGCTGTGAGAACTCCTCAGCAAAATGGGATTGTTGAGAGAAAGAATAGAACGATCCAAGAGATGGCTAGATCTATGCTTCTAGGTCGTAAAGTTTCTAGGAGATTTAGGGCAGAGGCAATGTCTACTGCATGCCACACGGTGAATAGGGTTTATTTGCGTCCACACACACTACAGACACCTTATGAGTTGTGGACCGGCAAGAAGCCTAACCTGGCCTATTTTCGTGTTTTTGGGAGTAAATGCTTCATCCTACGGGATAGAGAGCAATTAGGAAAGTTCGACTCCCGGAGCGACGAGGGAATATTTCTAGGATATTCATCGAATAGTAGAGCGTACCGGGTATTTAACCTGACGAGCTCTAAGATTATGGAATCAATAAACGTTACTGTGCAAGATGACGAACCTTTGACGGTTATTGATCCTAACCTTCAGTGTGAGAATGAGGATTGTTCTGACAGTGATTTACCTGTTCCTCTCTCACACTCTGTGGACCCTACTCCTGTGTTAGGGGACACACCTGCTTGGGTTCGCAAGAGTCATGACCCTTCTTCCATGGTTGGTGATCCCACTCTAGGGGTCAAGACTCGTGCTCAGCTAGAGAACGTTGTTAGCCATCTTTGCTACACGTCCAAAGTCGAGCCCAAGAACCATAAAGAAGCACTCAAGGATGAACACTGGATATCTGCTATGCAGGATGAGTTGCTTCAGTTTAAAAAGAATGATGTCTGGGAACTTGTCCCCCGACCTAGCGAGATTAATGTGATAGGTACCCGGTGGATTTTTAAGGACAAAATGGATGAAAATGGTACCATAATCCGAAATAAGGCTAGGTTGGTCGCTCAAGGCTACACACAGATAGAGGGTGTAGACTTTGGGGAGACATTTGCTCCTGTTGCGAGGCTTGAGTCCGTCCGTCTTCTACTCACCATCGCATGTCATCTGCACTTCAAGGTATATCAAATGGATGTCAAGAGTACCTTTCTGAATGGCATTCTACAGGAGGAGGTTTATGTGGAACAACCAAAAGGGTTTGAAGACCCTCAGCACCCTGAGCACGTCTACTATCTGAGGAAAGCCTTGTATGGTTTGAAGCAAGCACCCCGTGATTGGTACGAGAGGCTTACTTCCTATCTCTTAGCTCGTGGCTTCAAGAGAGGGGGAGTAGATATGACGTTGTTCGTCAGGAGATATGACGGTGATATTTTGGTTGCCCAGGTCTATGTGGACGACATAGTCTTTGGATCCACATGCTCCCATCATGCTCACCACTTTGAGGAGGAGATGAAAAGTGATTTTGAGATGAGCATGGTTGGTGAGCTTACATTCTTCCTTGGTTTCCAGGTTCGTCAGCTAGAGGATGGGATGTTCATCTCCCAATCCAAGTATGCTAGAGACCTAGTGAAGAAATTTGGTTTAGACTCCGCTAAGCATGCACGTACACCTATGAGTACCACTACCAAGCTTAGTAAGGACACTTCAGGCAAGGACGTAGAGCAAACCTTATATCGGAGTATGATAGGTAGTCTCCTCTACATGACTGCCAGTCGTCCCGACATCGCCTTTAGTGTTGGAGTCTGTGCGCGATATCAGGCATCTCCAAAAGAGTCACATTTACTTGCTCTAAAACGTATTATTAAATACGTAAGTGGGACTCTCTCATACGGGATTTGGTATTCCTTTGATACCGATGACCGTCTGTCCGCCTATTCGGATGCCGATTGGGCTGGGGATGTAGATGGATGTAGGAGCACTTCTGGTGGGTGTTTCTATTTTGGTTCTGCTCTTGTCTCCTGGCTGAGCAAGAAACAAAATTCCATCTCTTTGTCCACTACGGAGGCTGAGTACATAGCCGCAGGGAGTTGTTGCACACAACTCTTGTGGATGAAGCAAATGCTGGAGGATTATGGGATATCACAGGACACCATGACCATTTCATGTGATAACACGAGCGCGATACACATATCCCGCAATCCAGTTCAGCATTCGCGCACAAAACACATCAGGATACGTGAGCACTTTATACGTCAGTTAGTTGAAGAGAAAGTCGTATCCCTGAGTTTTGTCCCTACCGACCGTCAGTTAGCCGATATTTTCATGAAACCTTTATATTCCCTTAGATTTGAGAGTCTTAGAAAATCTTTAGGGATTTGCACAGTTGACTGAGGGGTTGGTCTATGTCTAGAATAGGATGCTCCTTCATGTTCATATCATATGCTTCCTATTGCTAGTATGTTTTATATGTACCATTGCTTAGTGGTACAGATTTGTTTTATTCTTGTTGCTTTTTATATTTTTTTTTTTTAAAAAATACAAAAATATTTTCCTTTAAGAAAAATTTTAAGAAAAGCACAAAAAGATTTTATTTTGACAAAATTTTTGAAAAATCCAAAAAGATTTTTGTATTTTGCTTCTTTTATGGATGAGCATTTAAGATAGCCAAGTCACAACTTCATTTCATATATCCATGTGACTGTTTGGTAGAGATTTGAGACGCTACATCATTTCATCCATGTGCTTAACATTGATTGGAGTCCTTGAGATGTAATTAGTGATATCTTCCTACATGTTTGACTCCTATATCCTTTCATGCACACATGCACGGCTATATTTGATTATTGCACTTGTCTATCACATATTGGCTTGAGTGTTTCTATCTCAATTCTGTCTATACAATGTACAATATGCGATAAAACTTGACAAGATTGGATTGCATGTAAAAACCGTTTTGGTGAGACTGTGTGTATATTTTCATAACGGGGAGGGGCTGCGAAAGTTGATTCCTATCCTTTGCGTAAAAGCCACCGTTAAAATGGACCTAAAAATGGAGGAATTTTAATATCCGAGGTCCTAAGAGGTTAAAAGAGCCTGAAAAAATTGATAAGGCAATAAAAAGCAATTCATGCCAAATCTGGGCCATTTAGTTTTCACCATCAATTCTCCAAAGTTTGAGAATTTAGTATACCTCTATTATAATATAAATCTGAGGGAGTTTGGTTGGAGAATAAAAACGGATTTGCACTTCCTTGAAAGTCCTGAAAAAGCATGAAAATCATTTTGGACGTTATTGGTGTAGAAATCACTTTGAGCTTTGATTTGTAGATTTGATATAGTCAATGTCTTATATTTCCAATCTTTTACACCAAAGGAAGCATTTGAGTTCATTCGTTAGGAATATCCAATATTCATCGTGCACATATGTCATGTTTGTATGCTTTGATTTTCCTATCGAATTTTGATCACATCCATTCTTTTATGCTATCACCGACTTGGTTGTTTTATGTTCATTCATAGTGTGATTTTATGCCTTGTGTCACCCCGGTACTTGATTGCTTGATTTATTTCTCTCATCTGCCTATTTGGGGACATCATAAAAAGGGGGAGAATGAATAATCTGATTATGGGGGGTTTTGAAATTCTGAGAATATCTTCTTAAATTGATATATATGCTTATGTTTATCTCATTTCAAACTCGATACGTCACTTGGTATTTGCTTTGTCTCATGTGTGTAGGTACATCTTTTGATAATCCCATGTTGCACACCCTGCTGAGAAAAGCGGTGAGATTTCTGAAGATTCGAAGAACAAACGATGCAGCCTTAGTCATTTGTACCACTTTCAGTTTTTGGGTTCATGGAAGGGTATATTTGTATAGGCATTGTGATTATAGATAATTCGGATTTTTTATGTTTGTTCCGGCATAGACATAGGGGGAGATTAATGAATTATCTGATTATGGGGGGTTTTGAAATTCTGAGAATATCATCTTAAATTGATATATATGCTTATGTTTATCTCATTTCAAACTCGATACGTCACTTGGTATTTGCTTTGTCTCATGTGTGTAGGTACATCTTTTGATAATCCCATGTTGCACACCCTGCTGAGAAAAGCGGTGAGATTTCTGAAGATTCGAAGAACAAACGATGCAGCCTTAGTCATTTGTACCACTTTCAGTTTTTGGGTTCATGGAAGGGTAGATTTGTATAGGCATTGTGATTATAGATAATTCGGATTTTTTATGTTTGTTCTGGCATAGACATAGGGGGAGATTTGTAAGGACATTTTTGTCCAACATACTTGTATATGTCATTAGCCGTAACACCGTTGCAAAGATTCAAAGTCCATTCATCATCAACGGAATCCGAAGATCAAAAGAAAGGAAGAATTCAGAAATCCAGTCAGCCGGACTGGTCCGCCTGAAATTAAAATGAACCGATCCGCTTCTGACTACCCCGGACCGATCCGCCTTTATATAAAAAGAACCAATCCGCTGAGACCCGGACCGGACTGCCCCGGACTGATCCGCCATGCACTTTGAAGCCAGTGAGCCCCGAATACGAACCGAATCAGCTTCAAATTAAAAGAATCGGTCCGCTATCGGACCGATCCGCCTAAGGCCCGGACCGGCCCGGACCGGTCCGCCCTGGATAAACTCTGCCAGATCGTGTAGCAGATTTTTTAGGGTTTTGGTTCCTTATTTAAACCACGATCAGTAGTTGGTTTCGATAAGACTTTCTCACATTTTTCAGAGCATATCAACCCTAAAGTCTTCACCTATTGAGTCCTATGATTCTAGGTTTTTAGATTCACACATCTTCCATATCTATGTGAATCAAGTTTGGTAACCCAAGAACACCATTGCTGTTGTTCAACCCTTGTGAAGTGGACCGTTTCTTCCTCTTCATTGCAGCCCTACTGGAAAGGGATAATTCCAGCCGCGACTACAGAATCCGATACCTGAGGGTAATTCTTAGTCAACTTGTATTTTCATTGTAATCCGATTGTAAGCCGTTTTCTTACAAATTATAGTGAAAATAAATGGTTTTCCCCTGTGGGGGATTTTTCCTCAATTATGTGTGTTTGAATAACTCGTGTATGATTTCATATTGTTTCATTCACACCTAGTTGCATGTTTAGGGCTTGTTTGGGTTAAAAGGTGTTTATTATATTATTTCTTAATTGAACGCAAGCGCCAACTCTTTCACCTATGACACTTTGTAAGTCTCTTGGGAATAAGTTAACATGAGTTGTAAAAATTCCTCTCATGGTCTCCCTTTATATAGGTAAAAATATAAAAATCCTTATCCCATTAGAACTCTTAAAATAATAAATTCGTACAACTTTAATATTCTGACAGATTAACCACCCGTTACTAAAACGGCTATTACTCTCTCTATAAAAGTCCAAATGACCTTATTCAAAGCGCATTGGAAAGATAAGAACCATACCTTTTGTTTCATCTATGTATCATAATATAATTCAAAGTAAAACTAAAATACCATGCGTTTAAAGTGACGTTAAAAGTCGTAAAAATCATATATTTTGACAGATTAAACACCTATTGCTAAAAATGACTATTACCCCTCTACAGAAGTCCAAATGACCTGATTCAAATCTCAGTAGAAATTTAAGATCTATACCTTTGTTTTCATCAGTGGATCATAATATAATTTGATGCTAAACTAAAATGGCATGCGTTTGAAGTAACGTTAAAATTTCTGTCAGATTCATCAATTTTCTTAATTCAATTTCAAGGTTTCTTTAATTCTCACAAGATCCATTCAAAATCACATCTTTTTTATTCAATTTAAGATTTATCCATTCAATAAAATTATATATCCTTTTCATTCTTAGGTTTATCTAGAAAGAAGCTACTTTTCAAGTGGGATTTATTCTAATAAGATCATAAGGAATCATCATTAATTTCATTTTTCTCAAATTCCATTTACATGTCAATCCCACCCTAAAATTAATTTAAATTTTACTATTGTGATATGACATAAATAGATACACAAATAAAATTAATAAAGTCATTCACTTGCCTCAGATATGAAAAATACCTTGAATCCTCCTTGTATATCGAGTGAGGCCCAAAAATTCTTCAAATATCCTCTCCAATTTTGCCTCCCTTGGTTCTTCTTATGTTTCCGCCCTTTTCCCCCAAATTCTCGTCTTAAGGTTTTGATAATGTAGAGTGGATGCCCACAAGCTCCTAAAATCTTATTTAAATACTCTAATATAGAAATTAGGTTAACAAATAACATTAGAATGGTCGAATACCCCAGTACGGGTCCCGTATAGCCTCAAAAGTCTTTGGAACCCGAGTACAACCCTAGGGTAACTAATTCTGACTATCTCAACCCATCTAGGATCATCCGTGCACTAGAATTCACCATCCTAAGTCACCTATCATTAAGTTACCATCTTATTCCCAATAGAACCCCACACACACATCCCGAATAAGATTTCATCGACCAATCACTTTTACCCACTTGCAATGTACTATAAAATAGTACAATTTCATTAACTTATCACACAAGTAATTATCATAAGACTTAAATATTACTCCATTTCTCGCTAATTACTATTTATTCAATTCACTTTCTTTTTCAATTTAATTAAATTAATGCGGCACGTATAATTTAAATATATCCGAAAATACAGGGTGTTACATGTAACACCTCGTATTTTTTAGGATAAACAATTTATTTAATTTGGTGAATTGGAATTTAAACTAAATTGATAATTTGGAGAAATGATTTAATTTGGAGAATTTATTTAATTTGGAAGATTTAATTTATTTAAGATTAAAATTAATTCGAATTATTTCTTTTAAAAATACATGTGTCGAAATTTGAGGTTGAAATTTGAGATTTTTGTTAAGTAAATCTGATGAAAATTCTGATTAGACGGTTAGTTCTGAATAGGTTGAGTTAATCAGAAAAGAGTACCCGGTGGTAGTAAATGCGTCTCGGGAAATTTCTAAGCATTACCGGGACCACACGGGAGTGTTTGGGCCATTTTAATAATGACCACAAGACTAAAAATGGGATTGGCTTAATAAAACCTAAATGTGAGAGGGTGTGATAGCCGTAACTCATTTAAGAAAACATTAGTTGTAAGAGAGAAAAGAGGGATCTAGTGGGAGAGCCTTAGGGAGCCAAACCAAGAAAATATTGATGTGTTCTTCATAAAAAATATTATCTATAACAAAGGAATCAGACACTACGAAATTATCCAGGGAAGTAGTTAAACTTTCTTTCATTTAATTTGCATTATTTCAATTCATATCATGGTGGATGTAAATCATATTTGTTTGTTTTAGGTGAGCTTTAACATTAAAAATGGGGTTTATGAATTGGGTAATTATGTAGATTAAAGATTCGACCGTTGTTGTGTTAAGATTCAAACATATGTAAATCTGAATTGATATTAACATACTGGTAAATCGAGGTTGAGAATTTGGTATTCGAAATTAAAGTGGGAGAAAAGGAGTGTAGGAGAAATCATTCGGAGTATTATGATTTAGTGTTAAGTCTTGTAAATTGATGATGGATATTGATGTAATTGGGGAATTGAAACTGTTGGAAATCGTATAAATGACTGAGGGTTATCAAATCTGGTTTTGGGTTGAGATTATAAACCTTGAAGATTTGTAAATGGCGGAACTACGTAGGGAAAAAGAAGGGGCTAGAAAACACAGGGGTTATTCGAACGGCCAAGGGGTCGCTCAAATGACGGAGTATGTCGTTCGAACGACCAGTGGTCTCGTTCGAATGACGTAGCCTAACCTTTGGCAATTTTTCCTTTTACCTATTTGTCTTGGGTTCTATTTGTTAACTATGGGGAGATTTTTCTTTTGGTTGTCCTTGGGACTGAATTGTGGACTATGGGGATTTAATTGGAGCAATATTAAAAAGAGATTAATACCTAGGATATTAGGAGATAAGTATTAAGGAATATTAGCATTAATAAGGGTGTTGAACTTATTAACATGATGTATTGCTAGAAATTCTAAAAGGTTAAATTACGGACTAATTTAGGGAGTCTGGGTATGTTGGTTGAGTGACATAACGTGGATACAATTAATTGAAGTTATAATTAATTAAGGGTAGAAGGTTTGACTGAGATATTTTTCAGGTTAGCGCGATGGGTGTTAGGCATGGGGTGGCCGATTTAATTTATTATAGAGTTATATGGTAAATTATTGAATATTAATTTAACAAGGGGTGTTAAACTAAATTGTGGGGCTTTGTGTAATAAATTTTAATAGATGAATATACAGACCGAACGAGTGAGTCTGGGTACTATAGTTGGGTGACATTACTTTAATAAATTAAATAATGTGAAATTGATTAGATTAATTGGTGTAATTTGAAATTTTAATGAATCCGGGAGATGAGCGAACCAATTATTGAGATTAGTAGGATTTTAGTGAACTACCTACTGGAATATTTTAAAGGATAATCGACACACTTATAGTAGTGAGGGATACTCGAGAATATACGATAAGAAGTGTAATTGGAATTAAATAATAGGGAGGATATTCGGGAGATATAAATACTACGTACATGATACATATAAGTTGTGTGTATACCTATAATGATTTGTATGATTTATGATTTGTATGACATACCTACGCTGCTTGCTATCGGGAGGAGGTTTTGTGATGTGGACAGCCTTATTCTAATGATCCCATTGGGGGGATTTTAGACTTGTACCCAGAACATAGGACCTTGGACAGGTTCTATCTGAGAATATGACAGTGTCGACGGTTGAATGGGAGCGTAGGTATCTGCATGGCCCATTTGGTTAGGGACTATTTTTGCCTCTAATATGTTTGATTTATAATGATGGTTTGAGTGATATAATGAACCAATAGTCCTTTATACAGTGCGTGATGTACCGAGACTTTATAGTAGAGTATGCATGCACCGCGGGTCATAGCCTAGGGGTGTTGTATCGTGTGTATATATATATAATTTGAATTATATATATATATACACACACACACACACACACTTGTGTTTTATTCTACTATGTGTGCTTGGTAGATGATGCATCGGGGCATGATAACATAGTATACATGAACCGCAACTCATCTTAGGGGTGTCGTATTATTATATATGTAATGAAGTGATAAATATATGCTTATGACTTATTCTACGGTGTGTAATTAGTAGTTGAGAAAGATTGTAATATCTAAAATTACCCTAGTGGGTGGAGGATTAATCATATAATAAGAAATTCATAATTTATTAATTGTTATAAAGAATCTAGTAACATATTGTATGGGCAATATGGGTGGGAAAAACGAGTTAGTATGTAACAAGAGACTTGACATGGCTAGTTAGGTGGGGTAGATTAACTATGAAGGTTACCAGGAAAGTGTTAGGTGTGCAAATTAGAACAGGGGTGAGTTATACCTCAAGTAAGTGCGACACTAATTTAAATATGAAGAGTGTTAATGCCTATTTAATTACTTCAATTTAACTGCTTGCTAAATATTTTCAAAATGTTTTACTTGGGCTCTGACCCGTATCAAAATATTTTTCAAAACCTTTTAGGTGTCCAGCCACAGGGACGCCCAGTTTGAGGATTCTATCTAGGAATGCGCGACTGCAGCTTACGTGGAAGCTGTAATATTTACTATAAATGCTTCGTTCATTTATTCCTAGTGTAGGATCTTTACTCCAATACTCATTTGGGCATGGTACCCTCAGTTTTAGTATTCAGTTATTTATTTTATCTTGTCTATCCAGGTTACTGTTTCAGTTTTCTATCATATTTTATTGTTACATCGATAGTTGATTGGGTTACTTTTATTTATATTATTCATTTGTGTTGAATTTATTTAATAGTTTGTGACTGATGGTTTAATTATTATGTACCTCCGCATGTTGTTAATTAATGAAATATAAATTTTCCACTAGTCTAATTAATTTACTAGGTGGTTAGTAACTTTAAAATATTTTTAATAGTGATGCTAGGAATGAGCCATAGGATACCAACATTTTATTTTGATCACAGGCTGGCCACCTGGTATTTTAGTAGGCGGGGTGTCGCAGATGGTATCAGAGCATCAGGTTGTAGAGTTCTTAGGATATGTGCGGCTTATTCTGTTTTAGTGTAGCGTTCTTTGATATAGATCCTTATTATAGGATTGTTGTAATCCTTCATGTATACAATTTACATTCTTCTGCTATTAAGTATAATTGATGCGAATCATATACGTGTTCGATTGGGCTTCGTACACCGAACGAATTTGGAAGACCAATGAGGGATGTTATAAGGATTGTAGAGGGATAGGGCCAGCAGAAGCCATGGAATATTCTAGGAATGGTGACCACAATAGAAGTCACCATGGCAATAGAAGGAGAAGATCCAAAGAGAAATGTGTAGGGTGGAGTGGAGTGGCACCTAGGATTAAATTTTGGGCAAAAATTTTATCGTATAAGAGCGGTGTTGTAGTGGTGGAGGTCGGTCACCATAAATATAGAGAGATACCATGGATAACGAGGAGTTTAGGGTGCGATTTGACAACAAATCTCATCATCAACTATTTAAATATAGAGGCAAAGGTGAGTTCAATACTTGTTTGAAAGGGTCGTTTATGGCCGGCCATGAAGGAGAGTTGACGTGTTTAGCGAAATTTATACATGACGAGGTGGATATGGAGAATCAAAAAGGTCCATAAGTTAATAATGGACTCATGGGTAGAATATGTAAGCATGGATGGAGAAATCCATCTAGAACGACTGGTACCGTTGCTGTTAATGGCGTGAGAAGGGAGCTAAGAGAGTTGGAGAGACTAATCGAAAGGCAAGACTGGATTCACAGTGATAGTGAAGAACTACAAGAGGGGATACTTAGTAGATAACCCATTTTAATGATTGGGAGAAATAGGATTTCTACTAGGTGACAGTGGGTTCAGTTAGGGACATCAAGGCCAGTAACGAGTCCCATAGGGCCAACGAAGCCAAAAGGACAAAAGGGGTCACAATCAGGGTCAAGTATACTAGGTCTGTGAGAAGGACAACCCTGACATGGTTAGTGGGGACAAGAAAAAAAGGAATGGCACAGAGAGGTGTCTTATGTGTATAGAGTAAGAACATCGGTGTGGATTTTGTCCGCAGTGAATTGGGGGGGATAGGAACGGGATGCCCAGTAGGGGTATCAATTATACGTAGGGCTGTGTTTTTTTCCGAACATTCCGATTTTTCCGATATCTGATCCGATATTTTTCGATTTTGGAACGTATATAAGGTTTTCAATTTTTGATTTTTCAATTTCCGATTTTTTCGAAAAAAATCGAATTGAAAATTGGAAATAATTCTGAATTTTCGATTTTCCGATTTTTCCAATCCGATTTTTTCGAAACTATGCCGATTCGATTTTTCCAAATTATTTTCCGATTTCTAATTTTTTCAATTTTTTTAAACATTCTCATGTGTCCCATATCGACTAGGAGAGGAAGAGAGGCCCAAAAAAGTCCCCTATAAAAGGAGAATATCCCTCTATCCTCTACACAAATGAAAAAAAAATGGTTAAATCCTTATATATTTACATGTTGGGTTAAATCTTTTTTTTGATTTCTTTAAAATTAGAATTTTGAGTAATAAAAACTCCTATATTAATTTTTTGAAATTTTGGAATTTCTAAAATTTCTGAATTTTTAGTATATTATTTGAATTTATGATTTTTTCGATTTTCCAATTTTTTCGAATTCGAAAACTTTTTTGTTTTTTCGAAAAAATTGGATCGGAAATCGGAAAAAATATTTTATTTCCGAAAAAATCGGATTTTTTTTCGAAGGGTCATTTTTCGATCCGATCCGGTAGAAACACAACCCTATTTATACGAAATTTTGATTCGGTTGGGATAAGAATGTTATTTCCAGGAACCATTTGAACCGCCAGTTTGATTGGTAATTGAAAGTATGAATTTTATTCTGGAGTGATTGGGGTCTACTTGTGTGACATGAGTGAGTCACAGTAGTTCGTTAGTACAAGATTCGCATGAGAAATGGTTTAGTAGAGGTATCGGTAATATTACTATAGTGTGTGTGTATATTTACCATGGAGTAGCGGGGCAGTCTTCAGTTCTATCTGCAAGGGAGCGGGTGTGGACATTGAGAAGATATACTTATTTTATAATGTTAGCTACCGAAAGGTGATATTTGAGGAATGTTTTTATCTGGGGTATGGATTATTGTGCGATTATGGGTGGTTAAAGAAAAACTATCGTGTTCACTGTCTCGGGGGAAGGATATACATTTTTGCGATGTCTTACTTGAAAGAGGGTCGATCTCGCAGAAATATTGTAGGAAGTAGACTTCAGAGAGTACAATTGTATAGTTATATTAGATCCCGATGCGTAGGTCTTTATTTGATGTGATTATGGGTACATCGGGTTCACGATTAAGCGAAGAGTTTTAGCTCATTATTATTTACGTGCTGAGAACTCAGTGATCGTGAGAGCATTATATCATGTGACACCTTGAGAGACATGAGCATAGATTATTTGATGTATGTGTCGAGAGACAGAATATGTGATATCTTATGTAACAACCCCCATAATTTTGGGGTATTTTCAAAATATAGAGGAAAATAAAATTTTGAGATAAAATTATTTTTATTGCTCAAATATATTAGTTATTACTTTTAAAGGCGAGAATTTCAAACGGTTTCGGAATTGGAATTAAAATGGAGTTTTAATTGAATTTTTATTATGTAGAAGAGTCCTCAAAATATAAAACTCTCTTAGAGTACTCAAAACATAAAACTCTATAGCAAAAAAAAATATTTAAAAATATTAAACGGTCCGATCAAGAAGAATTTTTTTTGTAGCTTCCTCCCATCTTCAGTTAATTCTCTGTAACATTTCATCCAATTCCAACGGTCCGATCGTTCAAATTTTTTTTTTAGTATTTATATCTAATTACAACTCTTTTCTTAATCAAACTCTTAATCCTTTATATATTATCACAACAAAATCGTGGATGGACTTTTCAAATCACTTTTTCTCAATATGCTCCTTAATCTCGCGAGTACTATTCCCCTTAATCTCCTCAGTATGGGGTTTTGCACATATGCTCCTTAATCTCGCGAGTATTATTCTCGTTGTTTACTTGTGACTATTGACTCATATTTGAATTGAAAAATTAATTTGAAAATCTCGAATTATTTGTTGGAATCTAATTTCGATTCATGTGGTATTATATTTGGTGTTGAGCATGTTGTCATACGATTTGAATATGGCACTGAGGTTGGGCACCCGCCAATATTCCTTTTTCCAGATATGCTAAAAGAATGCATAGGCGCGGTACGGTGGTGAGGCCTGGTGACCCGATCAATGTGTTGTTGACAAATTATAATTATATAATTGCTTATGAGATTCGCTTTGATTTGAATATTCGTATTCGTATTGTTACGTTTTATTCGCTGCTAATATTTGTTGAGCATCTTTCCTGTCGTATTGTGTGCTTCCCCATATTTTCTTTTAGTGGCAGGTTAGCGCGGATTTTGGGCGCTTTGGATTTGATTTTAGCGTGGATTATTTTGGGAAGATTATTCGAGAATACAAGTTGGAAGATTGTATTTTTTTTATGTATAGAGCATTGGAGATTTGTTTTGTATCGAGATAGATAGTTGTTTTAATTCGAGAGATTTGTTGTATTAATTTGAAGATGAGTTTAGTAGTTTCTTTTCTATATTGGGGTTTAGATGCTCTATACCTTGTGAATTGTGGAATTGGTTAGATTTATCGATAGTAGGGCTCTGTTCGCGCCTCCTGGGAGGGCGGGGTATTATAGAGTGGTATCAGAGCTTAGGTATACGATCACCCTCGGGTCTTGAGTTTTGGGTCTGTTGCGTTTTTGTGGCTCAAATTTGGAGATAAAAAGTTTTAGAGAATCGTTTCGCATTAGGCATCAAGATTAGATGTGAGGAAATTATTTTTTTTTTGCTGACGAGATTATTTTTGGAGATTGTTGGCCTGATTTTTTAGCGTTAGGTATTCAACGAATTTCGAGGGAGAAATTCCATTGTTAGTGGGGAAGTGTAACAACCCGCATAACTTTTGGGTATTTTCAAAATATAGAGGAAAATAAAATTTTGAGATAAAATTATTTTTGTTTCTCAAATATGTTGGTTATTACTTTTAAAGGCGAGAATTTCAAACGGTTTCGGAATTGGAATTAAAATGGAGTTTTAATTGAATTTTTATTATATGGAAGAGTCCTCGAAATATAAAACTCTCTTAGAGTCCTCAAAACATAAAACTCTATAGCAAAAAAAAAATATTTAAAAATATTGAACGGTCCGATCGAGTTGAATTTTTTTCTGTAGCTTCCTATCGTCCTCAGCTAATTCTCTAAATTTCATCCAATTCCAAAGGTCCGATCGTCCAGAATAAATTTTTTAGTGTTTGTATCTGATTACAACTCTTTTCTTAATCAAACTCTTAATCCTTTATATATCACAACAAATTCGTGGATGGACTTTTCAAATCACTTTTTCTCAATATGCTCCTTAATCTCCCAAGTATTATTCTCCTTAATCTCCTCAATATGGGGTTTTACACAATATGCTCCTTAATCTCGCGAGTATTATTCTCTTTGTTTTCTTGCGATTATTGACTCATATTTGAATTGATAAATTCATTTGAAAATCTGGAAATATTTATTGGAATCTAATTTCGATTCGTGTCGTATTATATTTGGTGTTAAGCATGTTGTCATGAGATTTTAATATGGCACTGAGGTTGGGCACCCGCCATTATTCCTTTTTCCGGATATGCTAAAAGAATGCATAGACGCGGTACGGCGGTGAGGCCTGGTGACCCAGTCAATGTGTTGTTGAGAAGTTATATTGAGATAATTGCTTATGAGATTCGCTTTGATTTGAATATTCGTATTCGTATTGTTACGTTTTATTCGCTGCTAATATTTGTTGAGCATCTTTCCTGTCGTATTGTGTACTTCCCCATATTTTCTTTTAGTGGCTGGCTAGGGCGGATTTTGGGCGCTTTGGATTTGATTTTAGCGTGAATTATTTTGGGAAGATTATTCGAGAATACAAGTTAGAAGATTGTATTTTTTTTTATGTATAGAGCATTGTAGATTTGTTTTGTATCGAGATAGATAGTTGTTTTAATTCGAGAGATTTCTTGTATTAATTTGAAGATGAGTTTAGTAGTTTCTTTTCTATGTTGGGATTTAGATGCTCTATACCTTGTCAATTGTGGAATTGGTTAGATTTAACAATAGTAGCGCTCCGTTCGCTCCCCCCGGGCGGGCGGGGTGTTACAGAGTGGTATCAGAGCTTAGGTGTACGATCACCCTCGGGTCTTGGGTTTTGGGTCTGTTGCGTTTTTGTGGCTCAAATTTGGGGATAAAATTTTTTTGAGAATCGTTTCGTGTTAGGTATCTAGATTAGATGTGAAGAAATGATTTTTTTTTTGGTGACGAGATTATTTTTGGATATTGTTGGCCTGATTTTTTAGTGTTAGGTATTCGACGAATTTCGAGGGCGAAATTCCATTGTTAGTGGGGAAGTGTAACAACCCGCATAATTTTGGGGTATTTTCAAAATATAGAGGAAAATAATATTTTGAGATAAAATTATTTTTATTGCTCAAATATGTTTGTTATTACTTTTAAAGGCGAGAAATCAAACGGTTTTGGAATTGGAATTAAAATGGCGTTTTAATTGAATTTTTATTATATGGAAGAGTCCTCAAAATATAAAACTCTCTTAGAGTCCTCAAAACATAAAACTCTAAAGCAAAAAACAATATTTAAAAATATTGAACAGTTGAATTTTTTTCTGTAGCTTTCTCTCGTCCTCAGCTAATTTTCTGTAAAATTTCATCCAATTCCAACGGTCTGATTGTCCAGAATAAATTTTTTAGTGTTTGTATCTGATTACAACGTTTTTCTTAATCAAACTCTTTATCCTTTATATATCATAAAAATTCGTGGATGGACTTTTCAAATCACTTTTTCTCAAACTTTTCAACCAGAAGAGCTCCTTAAAATTACTACCTTTCATATACACACCATAGTCCCAAACTTATTCAAGATTTGAACCTTAGATTAGAAGGATTATTTGGTGTTTTCTCCAGTTTGGGCTAGAACGAGATTTGATTATTTTCGCGAGAGGAACGTGATGGTATGATTAAATTTTGAGGCTGAATTATGTGATGATTTTGAGGTATGGGGTTTTACACAATATGCTCCTTAATCTCGCGAGTATTATTCTCGTTGTTTTCTTATGATTATTGACTCATATTTGAATTGATAAATTCATTTGAAAATATGGAAATATTTGTTGGAATCTAATTTCGATTCATGTGGTATTATATTTGGTGTTGAGCATGTTGTTATGAGATTTTAATATGGCACTGAGGTTTGGCACCCGCCAATATTCCTTTTTTCGGATATGCTAAAAGAATGCATAGGCGCGGTACGGTGGTGAGGCCTGGTGACCCAATCAATGTGTTGTTGAGAAATTATATTGATATAATTGCTTATGAGATTCACTTTGATTTGAATATTCGTATTATTATTGTTACGTTTTATTCGCTGCTAATATTTATTGAGCATTTTTCCTGTCGTATTGTGTACTTCCCCATATTTTCTTTTAGTGGCAGGTTAGCGCGAATTTTGGGCGCTTTGGATTTGATTTTAGCGTTGATTATTTTGGGAAGATTATTCGAGAATACAAGTTGGAAGATTGTATTTTTTTATGTATAGAGCATTGGAGATTTGTTTTGTATCGAGATAGATAGTTATTTTAATTCGAGAGATTTGTTGTATTAATTTGAAGATGAGTTTAATAGTTTCTTTTCTATATTGGGATTTAGATGCTCAATACCTTGTGAATTGTGGAATTGGTTAGATTTATCGATAGTAGAGATCCGTTCGCTCCCCCCGGTCGGGCGGGGTGTTACAGAGTGGTATCAGAGCTTAGGTATACGATCATCCTCGGGTCTTGGATTTTGGGTCTGTGGCATTTTTGTGGCTCAAATTTGGAGATAGAAATTTTCAGAGAATCGTTTCGCGTTAGGCATTTAGATTAGATGTGAGGAAATTATTTTTTTTGGTGACGAGATTATTTTTGGAGATTGTTGGCCTGATTTTTGAGTGTTAGGTATTCGGCGAATTTCGAGGGCAAAATCCCATTGTTAGTGGGGAAGGGTAACAACCCGCATAATTTTGGGGTATTTTCAAAATACAGAGGAAAATAAAATTTTGAGATAAAATTATTTTTATTGCTCAAATATGTTGGTTATTACTTTTAAAGGCAAGAATTTCAAACGGTTTCAGAATTTGAATTAAAATGGAGTTTTAATTGATTTTTTATTATATGGAAGAGTCCACAAAATATAAAACTCTCTTAGAGTCCTCAAAACATAAAACTCTATAGCAAAAAAAAATATTTAAAAATATTAAACTGTACGATCGAGTTGAATTTTTTTTTGTAGCTTTCTCTCGCCCTCAGCTAATTCTCTGTAAAATTTCATCCAATTCCAACGGTCCGATGATCCGGAATAAAATTTTTATTATTTGTATCTGATTACACTTTTTTCTTAATCAAACTCTTAATCCTTTATATATCACAAAAAATTCGTGGATGGACTTTTCAAATCACTTTTTCTCAAACTTTTCAACTAGAAGAGCTCTTTATAATTACTCCCTTTCATATACAAACCATAGCCCCAAACTTATTCAAGATTTCAACCTTAGATTAGAAGGCTTATTTGGTGTTTTCTCGAGTTTGGACTAGAACGAGATTTGATTATTTTCGCGAGCGAAACGTGATTGTATGATTAGATTTTGAGGCTGAATTATGTGATGATTTTGAGGTATGGTATTTAACACAATATGCTTCTTAATCTCGCGAGTATTATTCTCGTTGTTTTCTTGTGATTATTGACTCATATTTGAATTGATAAATTCATTAGAAAATCTGGAAATATTTGTTGGAATCTAATTTCGATTCATGTGGTATTATATTTGGTGTTGAGCATGTTGTCATGAGATTTTAATATGGCACTGAGGTTGGGCACCCACCAATATTCCTTTTTTCGGATATGCTAAAAGAATGCATAGGCGCGGTACGGTGGTGAGGCCTGGTGACCCGGTCAATGTGTTGTTGTGAAATTATGTTGATATAATTGCTTATGAGATTCTCTTTTATTTGAATATTCGTATTCGTATTGTTACGTTTTATTCGCTGCTAATATTTGTTGAGCATCTTTCCTGTCGTATTGTGTACTTCTACATATTTTCTTTTAGTGGCAGGTTAGGGCGGATTTTGGGCGCTTTGGATTTGATTTTAGCGTGAATTATTTTGGGAAGATTATTCGAGAATACAAGTTGGAAGATTGTATTTTTTTTATTAATAGAGCATTGGAGATTTGTTTTGTATCGAGATAGATAGTTGTTTTAATTCGAAAGATTTGTTGTATTAATTTCAAGATGAGTTTAGTAGTTTCTTTTCTATATTGGGATTTAGATGCTCTGTACCTTGTGAATTGTGGAATTGGTTAGATTTATCGATAGTAGCGCTCCCTTCGCTCCCCCCGGTCGGACGGGGTGTTACAGAGTGGTATCAGAGCTTAGGTATACGATCATCCTCGGGTCTTGGATTTTGGGTCTGTTGCGTTTTTGTGGCTCAAATTTGGAGATAAAAATTTTTAGAGAATCGTTTCGCATTAGGCATCTAGATTAGATGTGAGGAAATTATTTTTTTCGGTGACGAGAATATTTTTGGAGATTGTTGGCCTGATTTTTGAGTGTTAGGTATTTGGCGAATTTCGAGGGCGAAATCCCATTGTTAGTGGGGAAGTGTAACAACCCGCATAATTTTGGGTTATTTTCAAAATACAGAGGAAAATAAAATTTTGTGATAAAATTATTTTTATTGCTCAAATATGTTGGTTATTACTTTTAAAGGCGAGAATTTCAAACGGTTTCGGAATTGGAATTAAAATGGAGTTTTAATTGAATTTTTATTATATGAAAGAGTCTTCGAAGTATAAAACTCTCTTAGAGTCCTCAAAACATAAAACTTTATAGAAAAAAATGTATTTAAAAATATTGAACCGTACGATCGAGTTAAATTTTTTTCTGTAGCTTTCTCTCGTCCTCAGCTAATTCTCTATAAAATTTCATACAATTCCAACGGTCCGATCGTCCGGAATAATTTTTTTACTGTTTGTATCTGATTACAACTCTTTTCTTAATCAAACTCCTAATCCTTTATATATCACAACAAATTCGTGGATGGACTTTTCAAATCACTTTTTCTCAAACTTTTCAACTAGAAAAGCTCTTTAAAATTACTCACTTTCACATACAAACCATAGCCCCAAAATATTCAAGATTTCAACCTTAAATTAGAAGGCTTATTTGGTGTTTTCTCGAGGAACATGATGGTAAGATTAGATTTTGAGACTGAATTAAGTGATGATTTTGAGGTATGGGGTTTTACACAATATGCTCCTTAATCTCGCGAGTATTATTCTCGTTGTTTTCTTGTGATTATTGACTCATATTTGAATTGATAAATAAATTTGAAAATCTAGAAATATCTGTTGGAATCTAATTTCGATTCATGTGGTATTATATTTGGTGTTGAGCATGTTGTCATGAGATTTTAATATGGCACTGAGGTTGGGCACCCGCCAATATTCCTTTCCGGATATGCTAAAAGAATGCATAGGCGCGGTACGGTGGCAAGGCCTGGTGACCCGGTCAATGTGTTGTTGTGAAATTATGTTGATATAATTGCATATGAGATTCTCTTTTATTTGAATATTCGTATTCGTATTGTTACGTTTTATTCGCTACTAATATTTGTTGAGCATCTTTCCTGTCGTATTCTGTACTTCCCCATATTTTCTTTTAGTGGCAGGTTAGCGCGGATTTTGGGCGCTTTGGATTTGATTTTAGCGTGGATTATTTTGGGAAGATTATTCGAGAATACAAGTTGGAAGATTGTATTTTTTTTATGTATAGAGCATTGGAGATTTGTTTTGTATCGAGATAGATAGTTGTTTTAATTCGAGAGATTTGTTGTATTAATTTGAAGATGAGTTTAGTAGTTTATTTTCTATATTGGTATTTAGATGCTCTATACCTTGTGAATTGTGGAATTGGTTAGATTTATCGATAGTAGCGCTCCGTTCGCTCCCCCCGTGCGGGCGGCGTGTTACAGAGTGGTGTCAGAGCTTAGGTATACGATCACCCTCGGGTCCTGGGTTTTGGGTCTGTTGCGTTTTTGTGGCTCAAATTTGGAGATAGAAATTTTTAGAGAATCGTTTCGCGTTAGGCATCTAGATTAGATGTGAGGAAATTTTTTTTTTTGGTGACGAGATTATTTTTGGAGATTGTTGGCCTGATTTTTTAGTGTTAGGTATTCGACGAATTTCGAGGGCGTAACTCCATTGTTAGTGGGGAAGTGTAACAACCCGCATAATTTTGGGGTATTTTCAAAATATTGAGGAAAATTATATTTTGAGATAAAATTATTTTTATTGCTCAAATATGTATGTTATTACTTTTAAAGGCGAGAAATCAAACGGTTTTGGAATTGGAATTAAAATGGAGTTTTAATTGAATTTTTATTATATGGAAGAGTCCTCAAAATATAAAACTCTCTTAGACTCCTCAAAACATAAAACTCTATAGCAAAAAATAATATTTAAAAATATTGAACAGTTGAATTTTTTTTCTGTAGCTTTCTCTCGTCCTCAGCTAATTTTCTATAAAATTTCATCCAATTCCAACGGTCCGATTGTCCGAAATAAATTTTTTAGTCTATGTATCTGATTACAACTCTTTTCTTAATCAAACTCTTAATCCTTTATATATCACAACAAATTCGTGGATGGACTTTTCAAATCATTTTTTCTCAAACTTTTCAACCAGAAGAGCTCCTTAAAATTACTCCCTTTCATAAACAAACCATAGCCCCAGAGTTATTCAAGATTTCAACCTTATATTATAAGGCTTATTTGGTGTTTTCTCCAGTTTGGGCTAGAATGAGATTTGATTATTTTCGCGAGAGGAACGTGATGGTATGATTAGATTTTGAGTCTGAATTATGTGATGATTTTGAGGTATGGGGTTTTACACAATATTATCCTTAATCTCGCGAGTATTATTCTCGTTGTTTCCTTATGATTATTGACTCATATTTGAATTGATAAAATAATTTGAAAATCTGGAAATATTTATTGGAATCTAATTTCGATTCATGTGGTATTATATTTGGTGTTGAGCACGTTGTCATGAGATTTTAATATGGCACTGAGGTTGGTCACCCGACAATATTCCTTTTTCCGGATATGCTAAAAGAATGCATAGGCGCGGTACGGTGGTGAGGCCTGGTGACTCGGTCAATGTGTTGTTGAGAAATTATATTGTTATAATTGCTTATGAGATTCGCTTTGATTTGAATATTCGTATTCGTATTGTTACGTTTTATTCGCTGATAATATTCGATGAGCATCTTTCCTGTCGTATTGTGTACTTCCCCATATTTTCTTTTAGTGGCAGGTTAGCGCGAATTTTGGGCGCTTTGGATTTTAATTTAGCGTGGATTATTTTGGGAAGATTATTCGAGAATACAAGTTGGAAGATTGTATTTTTTTTATTGTATAGAATATTGGAGATTTGTTTTGTATCGAGATAGATAGTTGCTTTAATTCGAGAGATTTGTTGTATTAATTTGAAGATGAGTTTAGTAGTTTCTTTTCTATATTGGGATTTAGATGCTCTATACCTTGTGAATTGTGGAATTGGTTAGATTTATCGATAGTAGCACTCCGTTCGCTCCCCCCGGGCGGGCGGGGTGTTGCAGAGTGGTATCAGAGCTTAGGTATACGATCACCCTCGGGTCTTGGGTTTTGGGTCTATTGCGCTTTTGTGGCTCAAAATTGGAGATAGAGATTTTTACCGAATCGTTTCGCATTAGGCATCTAGATTAGATGTGAGGAAATTAATTTTTTCGGTGACAAGATTATTTTTGGAGATTGTTGGACTGATTTTTGAGTGTAAGGTATTCGGCGAATTTCGGGGGGGAAATTCCATTGTTAGTGGGGAAGTGTAACAACCCGCATAATTTTGGGGTATTTTCAAAATACAGAGGAAAATAAAATTTTGAGATAAAATTATTTTTATTGCTCAAATATGTTGGTTATTACTTTTAAAGGCGAGAATTTCAAACGGTTTCGGAATCGGAATTATAATGGAGTTTTAATTGAATTTTTATTATATGGAAGAGTCCTCGAAATATAAAACTCTCTTAGAGTCCTCAAAACATAAAACTCTATAGCAAAAAAAATAATTAAAAATATTGAACTTTACGATCGAGTTGAATTTTTTTCTGTAGCTTTCTCTCATCCTCAGCTAATTCTCTGTAAAATTTCATCCAATTCTAACGGTCCGATCGTCCGGAATAATTTTTTTACTGTTTGTATCTGATTACAACTCTTTTCTTAATCACACTCTTAATCCTTTATATATCACAACAAATTCGTGGATCGACTTTTCAATTCACTTTTTCTGAAACTTTTCAACCAGAAGAGCTCTTTAAAATTACTCCCTTTGATATACAAACCATAGCCCCAAACTTATTCAAGATTTCAACCTTAGATTAGAAGGCTTATTTGGTGTTTTCTCGAGTTTGGGCTAGAACGAGATTTGATTATTTTCGTGAGGGGAACGTGATGGTATGATTAGATTTTGAGGCTGAATTATGATATTATTTTGAGGTATGGGGTTTTACACAATATGCTCCTTAATCTCACGAGTATTATTCTCGTTGTTTTCTTGTGATTATTGACTCATATTTGAATTGATAAATTCATTTGAAAATCTAGAAATATTTGTTGTAATCTAATTTCGATTCATGTGGTATTATAATTGGTGTTGAGCATGTTGTCTTGAGATCTTAATATGGCACTGAGGTTGGGCACCTGCCAATATTCCTTTTTCCGGATATGCTAAAAGAATGCATAGGCGCGGTACGGTGGTGAGGCCTGGTGACTCGGTCAATGTGTTGTTGAGAAATTATATTGATATAATTGCTTATGAGATTCGCTTTGATTTGAATATTTGTATTCGTATTGTTACGCTTTATTCGCTGCTAATATTTATTGAGCATCTTTCCTGTCGTATTGGGTACTTCCCCATATTTTCTTTTAGTGGCAGGTTAGCGCGGATTTTGGGCGCTTTGGATTTGATTTTAGCGTGGATTATTACGGAGGATTATTCGAGAATACAAGTTGGAAGATTGTGTTTTTTTTATGTATAGAGCATTGGAGATTTGTTTTGTATCGAGATAGATAGTTGGTTTAATTCGAGAGTTTTGTTGTAATAATTTGAAGATGAGTTTAGTAGTTTCTTTTCTATATTGGGATTTGGATGCTCTATACCTTGTGAATTGTGGAATTGGTTAGATTTATCAATAGTAGCGCTCCGTTCGCTCCCCCCGGGCGGGCGGGGTCTTACAGAGTGGTATCAGAGCTTAGGTATACTATCATCCTCGGGTCTTGGATTTTGGATCTGTTGCGTTTCTATGGCTCAAATTTGGAGATAAAAATTTTTAGAGAATCGGTTCGCGTTAGGCATCAAGATTAGATGTGAGCAAATCATTTTTTTGGGTGACGAGATTATTTTTGCAGACTGTTGGCCTAATTTTTGAGTGTTAGGTATTCGGCGAATTTCGAGGGGGAAATTCCAATATTAGTGGGGAAATGTAACAACCCGCATAATTTTGGAGTATTTTCAAAATACAGAGGAAAATAAAATTTTTACATTAAATTATTTTTATTGCTCAAATATGTTGGTTATTACTTTTAAAGGCGAGAATTTCAAATTCTTTCGGAATTGGAATTAAAATGGAGTTTTAATTGAATTTTTATTATATGGAAGAGTCCTCAAAATATAAAACTCTCTTAGAGTCCTCAAAACATAAAACTCTATAGCAAAAAAAATATTTAAAAATATTGAACGTTCCGATCGACTTGAATTTATATCCTGTAGCTTCCTCTCATCCTCAACTAATTCTCTGTAAAATTTGGGCGCTTTGGATTTGATTTTAGCGTGGATTATTTTGGGAAGATTATTCGAGAATACAAGTTGGAAGATTGTATTTTTTTTTATGGTATAGAGCATTGGAGATTTGTTTTGTATCGAGATAGATAGTTGTTTTAATTCGATAGATTTGGTGTATTAATTTGAAGATGAGTTTAGTAGTTTCTTTTCTATATTGGGATTTAGATGCTCTATACCTTGTGAATTGTGGAATTGGTTAGATTTATCGATAGTAGCGCTCCGTTCGCTCCCCCCGGGCGGGCGAGGTGTTACAGAGTGGTATCAGAGCTTAGGTATACGATCACCCTCGGGTCTTGGGTTTTAGGTCTATTGCGTTTTTGTGGCTCAAATTTGGAGATAGAAATTTTTAGAGAATCATTTCGCATTTGGCATCTAGATTAGATGTGAGGAAATTATTTTTTTGGGTGACGAGATTGTTTTTGGAGATTGTTGGCCTGATTTTTGAGTGTTAGGTATTCGACGAATATCGAGGGAGAAATTCCATTGTTAGTGGGGAAGTGTAACAACCCGCATAACTTTGCGGTATTTTCAAAATACAGAGGAAAATAAAATTTTGAGATAAAATTATTTTTATTCCTCAAATATGTTGGTTATTACTTTTAAAGGCGAGAATTTCAAACGGTTTCAGAATTGGAATTAAAATGGAGTTTTAATTGAATTTTTATTATATGGAAGAGTCCTCAAAATATAAAACACTCTTAGAGTCCTGAAAACATAAAACTCTATTGCAAAAAAAAATATTTAAAAACATTGAACGTTCCGATCGAGTTGAATTTATTTCCTGTAGCTTCATCTCATCCTCAACTAATTCTCTATGAAATTTCATCCAATTCCAACGGTCCGATCGTCCAGAATAAATTTTTTCGTGTTTGTATCTGATTACAACTCTTTTCTTAATCAAACTATTAATCCTTTATATATCACAACAAATTCGTGGATGGACTTTTCAAATCGCTTTTTCTCAAACTTTTCAACAAGAAGAGCTCTTTAAAATTACTCCCTTTCATATACAAACCATAGCCCCAAAGTTATTCAAGATTTCAACCTTAGATTAGATGGCTTATTTGGTGTTTTCTCGAGTTTGGGCTAGAATGAGATTTGATTATTTTCGCGAGAGGAACATGATGGTATGATTAGATTTTGAGGCTGAATTATGTGATGATTTTGAGGTATGGGATTTTACACAATATGCTCCTTAATCTCGCGAGTATTATTGTCGTTGTTTTCTTGTGATTATTGACTTATATTTGAATTGATAAATTCATTTGAAAATCTAGAAATATTTGTTGGAATCTAATTTCGATTCATGTGGTATTATATTTGGTGTTGAGCATGTTGTCATGAGATTTTAATATGGTACTGAGGTTGGGCACCCACCGATATTCCTTTTTTCGGATATGCTAAATAAATGCATAGGCGCGGTACGGTGGTGAGGCCTGGTGACCCGGTTAATGTGTTGTTGAGAAATTATATTGATATAATTGATTATGAGATTCGCTTTGATTTGAATATTCGTATTTGTATTGTTACGTTTTATTTGCTGCTAATATTTGTTGAGCATCTTTCCTGTCGTATTGTGTACTTCCTCGTATTTTCTTTTAGTGGCAGGTTAGCGCATATTTTGGGCGCTTTGGATTTGATTTTAGCGTGGATTATTTTGGGAAGATTATTCTAGAAGACAAGCTGGAAGATTATAGTTTTTTTATGTATAGAGCATTGGAGATTTGTTTTGTATCGAGATAGATAGTTGTTTTAATTCGAGAGATTTGTTGTATTAATTTGAAGATGAGTTTAGTAGTTTCTTTTCTACATTGGGATTTAGCTGCTCTATACCTTGTGAATTGTGGAATTGGTTAGATTTATCGATAGTGGCGCTCCGTTCGCTCCCCCCGGGCGGGCGGGGTGTTACAAGGTGGTATATGAGCTTAGGTATACGATCACCCTCGGGTCTTGGGTTTTGGGTCTATTGCGTTTTTGTGGCTCAAGGTTGGAGATAGAAATTTTTAGAGAATCGTTTCGCGTTAGGCGTCTAGATTAGATGTGAGGAAATTATTTTTTTTGGTGACGAAATTATTTTTGGAGATGGTTGCCCTGATTTTTGAGTGTTAGGTATTCGGCGAATTTCGAGGGCGAAATTCCATTGTTAGTGGGGAAGTGTAACAAACCATATAATTTTGGGGTATTTTCAAAATATAGAGGAAAATAAATTTTTTAGATAAAATTATTTGTATTGCTCAAATATGTTGGCTATTACTTTTAAAGGCGAGAATTTCAAACGGTTTCGGAATTGGAATTAAAATGGAGTTTTAATTGAATTTTTATTATATGGAAGAGTCCTCAAAATATAAAACTCTCATAGAGTCCTGAAAACATAAAACTCTATAGCAAAAAAAAGATTTAAAAATATTGAACAGTCCGATCGACTTGAGTTTTTTCCTGTAGCTTCCTCTCGTCCTCAGCTAATTCTTTATAAAATTTCATCCAATTCCAACGGTCCGATCGTCCAGAATAAATTTTTAGTGTTTGTATCTGATTAGAACTCTTTTCTTAATCAAACTCTTAATTCTTTATATATCACAACAAAATCGTGGATGAACTTTTCAAACACTTTTTCTCAAACTTTTCAACCAGAACAACCCTTTAAAATTACTCCCTTTCAAATACAAACCATAACCCCAAACTTATTCAAGATTTCAACCTTAGATTAGAAGGCTTATTTGGTGTTTTCTCGAGTTTGGGCTAGAACGAGATTTGATTATTTTTGCGAGAGGAACATGATGGTATGATTAGATTTTGAGACTAAATTATGTGATGATTTTGAGGTATGGGGTTTTACACAATATGCTCCTTAATCTCGTGAGTATTATTCTCGTTGTTTTCTTGTGATTATTGACTCATATTTGAATCGATAAATAAATTTGAAAATCTAGAAATATCTGTTGGAATCTAATTTCGATTCATGTGGTATTATATTTGGTGTTGAGCATGTTATCATAAGATTTTAATATGGCACTGAGGTTGAGCACCCACCGATATTCCTTTTTTCGGATATGCTAAATGATTGCATAGGCGCGGTACGGTGGTGAGGCCTGGTGACCCGGTCAATGTGTTGTTGAGAAATTATATTGATATAATTGATTATGAGATTCGCTTTGATTTGAATATTCGTATTTTTATTGTTACGTTTTATTCGCTGCTAATATTTGTTGAGCATCTTTCCTGTCGTATTGTGTACTTCCCCATATTTTCTTTTAGTGGCAGGTTAGCGCAGATTTCGGGCGCTTTGGATTTGATTTTAGCGTGGATTATTTTGGGAAGATATTTCAAGAAGACAAGTTGGAAGATTGTAGTTTTTTTATGTATAGAGCATTGGAGATTTGTTTTGTATCGAGATAGATAGTTGTTTTAATTCGAGAGATTTGTTGTATTAATTTGAAGATGAGTTTAGTAGTTTCTTTTCTGCATTGGGATTTAACTGCTCTATACCTTCTGAATTTTGGAATTCGTTAGATTTATCGATAGTGGCACTCCGTTCGCTCCCCCCGGGCGGGAGGGGTGTTACAGGGTGGTATCAGAGCTTAGGTATACGATCACCCTCGGGTCTTGGGTTTTGGGTCTATTGCATTTTTGTGGCTCAAGTTCGGAGATAGAAATTTTTAGAGAATCGTTTCGCGTTAGGCGTCTAGATTAGATGTGAGGAAATTATTTTTTTGGTGACAAAATTATTTTTGGAGATTGTTGGCCTGATTTTTGAGTGTTAGGTATTCGGCGAATTTCGAGGGCGAAATTCCATTGTTAGTGGGGAAGTGTAACAAACCATATAATTTTGGGGTATTTTCAAAATACAGAGAAAAATAAATTTTTTAGATAAAATTATTTTTATTGCTCAAATATGTTGGTTATTACTTTTAAAGGCGAGAATTTCAAACGGTTTCGGAATTGGAATTAAAATGGAGTTTTAATTGAATTTTTATTATATGGAAGAGTCCTCAAAATATAAAACTCTCTTAGAGTCCTGAAAACATAAAACTCTATACCAAAAAAAAATATTTAAAAATATTGAACAGTCCGATCGACTTGAGTTTTTTCCTGTAGCTTCCTCTCATCCTCAGCTAATTCTCTATAAAATTTAATCCAATTCCAACGGTCCGATCGTCCAGAATAAATTTTTACTGTTTGTATCTGATTAGAACTCTTTTCTTAATCAAACTCTTAATCCTTTATATATCACTACAAATTCGTGGATGAACTTTTCAAACACTTTTTCTCAAAATTTCCAACCAGAAAAGCTCTTTAAAATTACTCCCTTTTAAAGACAAACCATAGCCCCAAACTTATTCAAGATTACAACCTTAGATTAGAAGGCTTATTTGGTGTTTTCTCGAGTTTGGGCTAGAACGAGATTTGATTATTTTCGCGAGAGGAACATGATTGTATGATTAGATTTTGAGACTGAATTATGTGATGATTTTGAGGTATGGGGTTTTACACAATATGCTCCTTAATCTCGCGAGTATTATTCTCGTTGTTTTCTTGTGATTATTGACTCATATTTGAATTGATAAATAAATTTGAAAATCTAGAAATATTTGTTGGAATCAAATTTCGATTCATGTGGTAATATATTTGGTGTTGAGCACGTTGTCATGAGATTTTAATATGACAATGAGGTTGGGCACCCGACAATATTTCTTTTTTCGGATATGCTAAAAGAATGCATAGGCGCGGTACGGTGGTGAGGTCTGGTGACTCGGTCAATGTGTTGTTGAGAAATTATATTGATATAATTACTTATGAGATTCGCTTTGATTTGAATATTCGTATACGTATTGTTACGTTTGATTCGCTGCTAATATTTGTTGAGCATATTTCCTGTCGTATTGTGTACTTCCCCATATTTTCTTTTAGTGGTAGGTTAGCGCGGATTTTGGGCGCTTTGGATTTGATTTTAGCGTGGATTATTTTGGGATGATTGTTCGAGAATACAAGTTGGAAGATTGTACTTTTTTATGTATAGAGCATTGGAAATTTGTTTTGTATCGAGATAGATAGTTGTTTTAATTCAAGAGATTTGTTGTATTAATTTGAAGATGAGTTTATTAGTTTCTTCTCTATATTGGGATTTAGATGCTCTATACCTTGTGAATTGTGGAATTGGTTAGATTTATTGATAGAAGTGCTCCGTTCGCTCCCCCCGGGCGGGTGGGGTGTTACAGAGTGGTATAAGAGCTTAGGTATACGATCACCCTCGGGTCTTGGGTTTTGCGTCTATTGCATATTTGTGGCTCAATTTTGGAGATATAAATTTTTAGAGAATCATTTCGCGTTTGGCATCTAGATTAGATGTGAGGAAATTATTTTTTTTGGCGACGAGATTATTTTTGGAGATTGTTGGCCTGATTTTTTAGTGTTAGGTATTCGGCGAATTTCGAGGGAGAAATTCCATTGTTAGTGGGGAAGTGTAACAACCCGCATAACTTTGGGGTATTTTCAAAAGACAAAGGAAAATAAAATTTTTAGATAAAATTATTTTTATTCCTCAAATATGTTGGTTATTACTTTTAAAGGCGAGAATTTCAAACGGTTTCAGAATTGGAATTAAAATGGAGTTTTAATTGAATTTTTATTATATGGAAGAGTCCTCAAAATATAAAACTCTCTTAGAGTCGATAAAACATAAAACTCTATTGCAAAAAAAAATATTTAAAAATATTGAACGGTCCGATCGACTTGAATTTATTTCCTGTAGCTTCCTCTCATCCTCAGCTAATTCTCTTTGAAATTTCATCAAATTCCAACGGTCCGATCGTCCAGAATAAAGTTTTTAGTGTTTGTATCTGATTACAACTCTTTTCTTAATCAAACTCTTAATCCTTTATATATCACAAAAAATTCGTGGTTGGACTTTTCAAATCACTTTTTCTCAAACTTTTCAACCAGAAGAGCTCTTTAAAATTACTCCCTTTCATATACAAACCATAGCCCCAAACTTATTCAAGATTTCAACCTTAGAGTAGAAGGCTTATTTGGTGTTTTCTCGAGTTTGGGCTAAAACGAGATTTGATTAATTTTGCGAGTGGAACGTGATGGTACGATTAGATTTTGAGGCTGAATTATGTGATGATTTTGAGGTATGGGATTTTACACAATATGCTCCTTAATCTCGCGAGTATTATTCTCGTTGTTTTCTTGTGATTATTGACTCATATTTGAATTGGTAAATCCATTTGAAAATCTAGAAATATTTGTTGGAATCTAATTTCGATTCATGTGGTATTATATTTGGTGTTGAGCATGTTGTCATGAGATTTTAATATGGCACTGAGGTTGGGCACCCACCGATATTCCTTTTTCCGAATATGCTAAATGAATGCATAGGCGCGGTACGGTGGTGAGGCCTGGTGACCCGGTCTATGTGTTGTTGAGAAATTATATTGATATAATTGATTATGAGATTCGCTTTGATGTGAATATTCGTATTCATATTGTTACGTTTGATTCGCTGCTAATATCTGTTGAGCATCTTTCCTTTTGTATTGTGTACTTCCCCATATTTTCTTTTAGTGGCAGGTTAGCGCGGATTTTGGGCGCTTTGGATTTGATTTTAGCGTGGATTATTTTGGAAAGATTATTCGAGAATACAAGTTGGAAGATTGTAGTTTTTTTATGTATAGAGCATTGGAGATTTCTTTTGTATCGAGATAGATAGTTGTTTTAATTCGAGAGATTTGTTGTATTAATTTGAAGATGAGTTTAGTAGTTTCTTTTCTATATTGGGATTTAGATGCTCTATACCTTGTGAATTGTGGAATTGGTTAGATTTATCGATAGTAGCGCTCCGTTCGCTCCTCCCGGGCGGGCGGGGTGTTACAGAGTGGTATCAGAGCTTAGGTATATGATCACCCTCGGTTCTTGGGTTTTGTGTCTATTGCGTTTTTGTGGCTCAAATTTGGAGATAAAAAATTTTAGAGAATCGTTTCGCGTTAGGCATCTTGATTAGATGTGAGGAAATAATTTTTTTTTGTGACGAGATTATTTTTGGAGATTGTTGGCCTGATTTTTGAGTGTTAGGTATTCGGCGAATTTCGAGGGCGAAATTCCATTGTTAGTGGGGAAGTGTAACAACCCGCATAATTTTGGGGTATTTTCAAAATACAGAGGAAAATAAAATTTTTAGATAAAATTATTTTTATAGCTCAAATATGTTGGTTATTACTTTTAAAGGCGAGAATTTCAAATGCTTTCGGAATTGGAATTAAAATGGAGTTTTAATTGAATTATTATTATATGGTAGAGTCCTCAAAATATAAAACTCTCTTAGAGTCCTAAAAACATAAAACTCTATAACAAAAAAAAATTTAAAAATATTAAACATTTCGATCGAGCCGAATTTTTTTCTGTAGCTTCTTCTCGTCCTCGGCTAATTATCTATAAAATTTCATCCAATTCCAACGATCCGATAGTCCGGAATAAATTTTTTAGTGTTTGTATCTATTTACAACTCTTTTCTTAATCAAACACTTAATCCTTTATATATCACAACAAATTCGTGGATGGACTTTTCAAATCACTTTTTCTCAAACTTTTCAACCAGAAGAGCTCCTTAAAATTACTCCCTTTCATATACAAATCATATCCCCAAACTTATTCAAGATTTCAACCTTAGATTATAAGGCTTATTTGGTGTTTTCTCGAGTTTGGCCTAGAACGAGATTTGATTATTTTCGCGGGAGGAACGTGATGGTATGATTAGATTTTGAGGCTGAATTATGTGATGATTTTGAGGTATGGGATTTTACACAATATGCTCCTTAATCTCGTGAGTATTATTCTCGTTGTTTTCTTGTGATTATTGACTCATATTTGAATTGATAAATTCATTTGAAAATCTAGAAATATTTATTGGAATCTAATTTCGATTCATGTGGTATTATATTTGGTGTTGAGCACGTTGTCATGAGATTTTAATATGGCAATGAGGTTGGGCACCCGACAATATTCCTTTTTCCGGATATGCCAAAAGAATGCATAGGCGCGGTACGGTGGTGAGGCATGGTGACTCGGTCAATGTGTTGTTGAGAAATTATATTGATATAATTACTTATGAGATTCGCTTTGATTTGAATATTCGTATTCGTATTGTTACGTTTGATTCGCTGCTAATATTTGTTGAGCATCTTTCCTGTCGTATTGTGTACTTCCCCATATTTTCTTTTAGTGGTAGGTTAGCGCGGATTTTGGGCGCTTTGGATTTGATTTTAGCGTGGATTATTTTGGGATGATTATTCGAGAATACAAGTTGGAATATTGTATTTTTCTTATGTATAGAGCATTGGAAATTTGTTTTGTATCGAGATAGATAGTTGTTTTAATTCGAGAGATTTGTGGTATTAATTTGAAGTTGAGTTTAGTAGTTTCTTTTCTATATTGGGATTTAGATGCTCTATACCTTGTGAATTGTGGAATTGGTTAGATTTATTGATAGTAGCGCTCCGTTCGCTCCCCCCGGGCGGGCGGGGTGTTACAGAGTGGTATCAGACCTTAGGTATACGATCACCCTCGGGTCTTGGGTTTCGCGTCTATTGCATTTTTGTGGCTCAAATTTGGAGATATAAATTTTTAGAGAATCATTTCGCGTTTGGAATCTTGATTAGATGTGAGGAAATTATTTTTTTTGGTGACAAGATTATTTTTGGAGATTGTTGGCCTGATTTTTGAGTGTTAGGTATTCGGCGAATTTCGAGGGCGAAATTCCATTGTTAGTGGGGAAGTGTAACAACCCGCATAACTTTGGGGTATTTTCAAAATACAGAGGAAAATAAATTTTTTAGATAAAATTATTTTTATTCCTCAAATATGTTGGTTATTACTTTTAAAGGCGAGAATTTCAAATGGTTTCAGAATTGGAATTAAAATGGAGTTTTAATTGAATTTTTATTATGTGGAAGAGTCCTCAAAATATAAAACTCTCTTAGAGTCCTCAAAACATAAAACTCTATCGCAAAAAAAAATATTTAAAAATATTGAACCGTCCGATCGACTTGAATTTATTTCCTGTAGCTTCCAGTCATCCTCAGCTAATTCTCTGTGAAATTTCATCCAATTCCAACGTTCCGATCGTCCAGAATAAAGTTTTTAGTGTTTGTATCTGATTACAACTCTTTTCTTAATCAAACTCTTAATCCTTTATATATCACGACAAATTCGTGGTTGGACTTTTCAAATCACTTTTTCTCAAACTTTTCAACCAGAAGAGCTCTTTAAAATTACTCCCTTTCATATACAAACCATGGCCCCAAACCTATTCAAGATTTCAACCTTAGATTAAAAGGATTATTTTGTGTTTTCTCGAGTTTGGGCTAAAACGAGATTTGATTAATTTCGCGAGAGGAACGTGATGGTATGATTAGATTTTGAGGCTGAATTATGTGATGATTTTGAGGTATGGGATTTTACACAATATGCTCCTTAATCTCGCGAGTATTATTCTCGTTGTTTTCTTGTGATTATTGACTCATATTTGAATTGATAAATTCATTTGAAAATCTAGAAATATTTGTTGGAATCTAATTTCGATTCATATGGTATTATATTTGGTGTTGAGCATGTTGTCATGAGATTTTAATATGGCACTGAGGTTGGGCACCCACCGATATTCCTTTTTCCGGATATGCTAAATGAATGCATAGGCGCGGTACGGTGGTGAGGCCTGGTGACCCGGTCCATGTGTTGTTGAGAAATTATATTGATATAATTGATTATGAGATTCGCTTTGATGTGAATATTCATATTCGTATTGTTACGTTTGATTCGCTGCTAATATTTGTTGAGCATCTTTCCTGTCGTATTGTGTACTTCCCCATATTTTCTTTTAGTGACAGGTTAGCGCGGATTTTGGGCGCTTTGGATTTGATTTTAGCGTGGATTATTTTGGGAAGATTATTCGAGAATACAAGTTGGAAGATTGTAGTTTTTTTATGTATAGAGCATTGGAGATTTCTTTTGTATCGAGATAGATAGTTGTTTTAATTCGAGAGATTTGTTGTATGAATTTGAAGATGAGTTTAGTAGTTTCTTTTCTATATTGGGATTTAGATGCTCTATACCTTGTGAATTGTGGAATTGGTTAGATTTATCGATAGTAGCGCTCCGTTCACTCCACCCGGGCGGGCGGGGTGTTACATTGTGGTATCAGAGCTTAGGTATACGATCACCCCCGGGTCTTGGGTTTTGTGTCTATTGCGTTTTTGTGGCTCAAATTTGGAGATAGAAATTTTTAAAGAATCGTTTCGCGTTAGGCATCTAGTTTAGATGGGAGGAAATAATTTGTTTTGGTGACGAGATTATTTTTGGAGATTGTTGGCCTGATTTTTGAGTGTTAGATATTCGGCGAATTTCGAGGGAGAAATTCCATGGTTAGTGGGGAAGTGTAACAACCCGCATAATTTTGGGGTATTTTCAAAATACAGAGGAAAATAAAATTTTTAGATAAAATTATTTTTATTGCTCAAATATGTTGGTTATTACTTTTGAAGGAGAGAATTTCAAATGCTTTCGGAATTGGAATTAAAATGGAGTTTTAATTGAATTATTATTATATGGTAGAGTCCTCAAAATATAAAACTCTCTTAGAGTCCTAAAAACATAAAACTCTATAGCAAAAAAAAATTTAAACATATTGAACGTTCCGATCGCGTTGAATTTTTTTTTGTCGCTTCTTCTCGTCCTCGGCTAATTATCTGTAAAATTTCATCCAATTCCAACGATCCGATCGTCCGGAATAAATTTTTTAGTGTTTGTATCTGATTACAACTCTTTTCTTAATCAAACACTTAATCCTTTATATATCACAACAAATTCGTGGATGGACTTTTCAAATCACTTTTTCTCAAACTTTTCAACCAGAAGAGCTCTTTAAAATTACTCCATTTCATATACGAATCATATCCCCAAACTTATTCAAGATTTCAACCTTTGATTAGAAGGCTTATTTGGTGTTTTCTCGAGTTTGGGCTAGAACGAGATTTGATTATTTTCGCGAGAGCAACGTGATGGTATGATTAGATTTTGAGGCTAAATTATGTGATGATTTTGAGGTATGGGGTTTTACACAATATGCTCCTTAATCTCGCGAGTGTTATTCTCGTTGTTTTCTTGTGATTATTGACTCATATTTGAATTGATAAATTGATTTGAAATTCTGGACATATTTGTTCGAATCTAATTTTGATTCATGTGATATTATATTTGGTGTTGAGCATGTTGTCATGAGATTTTAATATGGCATTGAGGTTGGGAACCCGCCAATATTCCTTTTTTCGGATATGCTAAAAGAATGCATCGGCGCGGTACGGTGGTGAGGCCTGGTGACCCGGTCAATGTGTTGCTGAGAAATTATATTGATATAATTGCTTATGAGATTCGCTTTGATTTGAATATTTGTATTCATGTTGTTACGTTTTATTCGCGGCTAATATTTGTTGAGCATCTTTCCTGTCGTATTGTGTACTTCCCCATATTTTCTTTTATTGGCAGGTGAGCGCGGATTTTGGGCGCTTTGGATTTGATTTTAGCGTGGATTATTTATGGAAGATTATTCGAGAATACAAGTTGGAAGATTGTATTTTTTTTATGTATAGAGCATTGGAGATTTGTTTTGTATCGAGCTAGATAGTTGTTTTAATTCGAGAGATTTGTTGTATTAATTTGAAGATGAGTTTAGTAGTTTCTTTTCTATATTGGGATTTAGATGCTCTATAGCTTGTGAATTGTGGAATTGGTTAGATTTATCGATAATAGCACTCTGTTCACTCCCCCGGGGCGGGCGGGGTGTTACATCTTAACTATGTGATTTGGACGTAGGGATTTTGATGATCGACAATGCTAGGGAATAGTGCATTAGGGAAGTTCTTTTGAGACATTGTTGGATGCTAGTGCATCGGTTTTAAATGTTAAATTATTGAACGAGTAGAGGAAATACTTTAATCTAAGATCTATTACGATATATATCGAGGAGAGTTGGGTTGTGCTACGAAGGAAGCACTGAGGGAACTTTTGCACCACAAGTTAATGGGTGGAGCATGATCGAGGCAAATTAAATTACATATTAGGGGTAATTGAGAAAACTAGTATGATATGGCCACACCGAGAGAGTGCGGAGATGAACTTAAGATTAGTTTGTTACTGTAACAACCCTCTCTTATGAGAACCTATTTTATATTTACTTACTATGTGTGGTAATTATATATAAAATGTTGGAATATGGAGTAAGTATTAATTTAATGAAGAAAAGTTAATATTTACTAACTTGTGGTATATTTACTGTATGTGTATGTAAATATCCTCATGTTGAGTTTTATAGTGTCATAAGATTTAAAATGACCCTATTTACCGTAGTTGGTTCCGGAACGTGCGAGACAGTCAAAGTATGTGCCATATTGTATTTTGAGGTGTTGGGCACTTTTTACTGGTTATACCTTAAATATGCAGTTGCGTGTTATTTTATCGCGGTATTGATCATTTAAGTTGGAATTTTAGACTAAAGGCACGATTTATGTCTTGATTAAGTCTTCTATTTTCCCCTAATTGTATTCCTAAACCTAGAGAGAAAGAAAGAGGAAGAGAAAGAGTAGAGAAAGGAGAAGAGATTGAAGATTGAGGTTGGATTCTTGCTACTACACAAGGAAAATCTGAATTTGCAAGATTGAGGCAAGTTTTCTACTTGCTATATGTGGTTTAAGATAAATGATTAGTTGTGATTATTATGTATTAATCATGGTTTAACTATTTTAGGGTTTTTGTGGACTTGAGGGTCTTGAATCATTCAAGAATGATTTTGATGATTGTTGAGGTTTATGGTAGTAGTTAGTGGTATTTATTATGTATTGGTGACAATAAATGAGTTTGGATTGAATGGATTTGAGTTGGGGGTAAATTTGGAGTCCAAGACTCCATAGCCAAAATTGGCAAAATTCGCAAGAGCCTCGCATAGGTACAGTTTCCATGTCTAGGTTGTGAACCCCGGGTTTTTAAATTTTCACAATTAAAACAAACTTATAATTTCCTTTTATAAAACACGAGATGATGCGGAAGCGTTAGGATGGGATGGTTCAACTAAAACATACGAGTTACCAAGTTTTAATTTTCTTTAAACAAATTAAGATTAACCACAAGTGAGAATTAACGAAACACACCAAAGTATTAATTGTCACTTAAACCAATGTTAATTAATCCAAGCCCTAGAATTTGCCTACGTCATAATTATCAATATTCCGAAGTTAGGCCAAACCAATTTTTGCAAATGACTTGAATTAAACAACTTTACCCAATATTTAATTTAAGTCCAAATTAAATTGAGTGTGAGAATTTAAACCAAATTTTATCTTGAATTATCCTAAGCATGCGTTCTAAATTATTTAAGCAAGATAAAATAAATCAATCACACTACGCTGCGATGTACGAGGAAAAACCCAAGACGGGAAAAAACCTCGGACGGCCCTAGCCACAAATTCACTAGATACGGAATTACAAGTACAAGACAAAAGACTTACAACACACGACTCGATCCCTCTCAAGTCTCGACGCTTCTTCTTGTAGAAACCTCTTCCTAGAGAATAACCTTGGAACACCACCGCGGTCTCGGAATCCACCGATAGGACTTTCTATGATCACCGTCACCCGTACATGAAGCCTTTCCCCACGTGGTTAAAACAATGCAAATAACTTCTCTTCAATTCGGTGTAGAGAAAACCGGTGCCAAACTCCAAGAAATTGATATGTATATAATAACTTGGAATAAACTCAATTGGGTGTAAACTAGAGTGGTGAATGATTTTCTCTTTGATAAAATTACACTCAAAACATGAACATTTTCCTAAACCAATTTTTCTCTCAAAACACTCTCTAAGAGATGAAAATTTATGGAAATGTTAACTTGGAAAATGTTCTCCTCGCACATGATAAAGTCTGAAAAAGTTGGTTAAAAACTAAGTGGGGAAGTGGGTGAAAAACTGCCAAAAACTGTTCCCGCCTGGCATCTCGTTCGAACGACATTTCGTTCGAACGACATTCTTGTTCGAACGAGTCTTCTAACGAAGCTCCAGTATGGACTCGTTAGAAACTCGTTGGAAATCTCGTTAGAACGAACAATCTCGTTCGAACGAAATTTCGAACGACGGACCAGTATACCTTAGTGGGAAGTCATTGGCAAACTCGTTCGAACGACATCTAGTTCGAATGACAATCTCGTTCGAACGAAATATCGAACGAACTTCCAGAAATTTGGAAAATTCGATTTTAGACCAGAAAACTTTATAAACTTATTTTAAAGTTCTAATTAATTCTTTCTGAAAATAAAACACAGTTTTTATTAAACCTAACACCCAATAAACTTTTTTCCAAGCTCCTATATATATAATAATGCATTCATACCTTGGGAGCATGGAACTATAGTTGATGACGTAGAAACGAGGCACGCAAACCGGCATATTTGATGAAGCTTTATACTCTTTGCCGCTACGTCTTCAACAAACACTTCATAGGCTTGAGAATATTACAATTAAATACTATCCTATGAATAAATGTTTTTGTCCAGAATTGAGCCAAAACTATATATGGACTCAATTGGAAATTTGTGTCCTTACATAGGTGAACCGAATCGATTCAGCTAGTCCAAATCGATTTGGCATTTATGTAGAAACCCAATTTTTCCTGACCGAATCGATTCGGATGGTCCAAATTGATTCGGCATTTATGTAGAACCTTATATTTTCTGGCCGAATCGATTCGGTAATCATGCATTTTTAAATTGTTTTTCTTTTCCAATTTCAACCCTTTTTCTCTAGACTTAGGACTTAGGAAGCTTCTTTTGAAGTCAACTTAGAGTCCTAGAGTTCTAGGTGAGTTAGTTTTCTACCCTAGATTAGGATTGGTAATTATGGGATTTATTTCGAGGGTGCGTGAAGTGATGTTCAGGCATTACTTTCCTTTTATAACTAGTAGGAGTGTAGGAGATTGCTAAGTTGTGTTTGGAGACTATAGAAGTTAATTTGAGGTATGATGGTCTATTATAAAGCCCAAAAGGAGATTTGGAAAAATTAACTTGGGAGTTTAAATATTCATCGAGGTTTTTATGATGATGCAAAGCACGTATAGTTCCGGATAACCATAATGCATTTGATAAAATGTAAATGGAAAAAGTAAATGATAATTTACTAAATCATGTCATGATAATTAATAAAATGGTTGGAACACACCCTCTCTAAATACCATCTTAAGGGAAGTTCGTGCGTAAGGTGAAGCCCCCTGACTAATGAATGCGGGGTGGATATAGTCCTAGGCCATATGAGCGCTTGTTGTATATTTTCTGCGATGGGTAGGTAATTCTGGGTGTGGTTATGACTACCCCGCAGGCATATGGCCGCTTCCCGACGTTTCGATAGGATCCCAGGTTGTCTTGACGATAGGCCCTGGAAGATGATGGTTATTTAGGGGCGCACACAGTGGGGAAACCCAGACGAGCGGTCCTAAAATCGTTATATATGTATACTTATAACTATTCTAACATCAAGTGGGAATTGATGGATATTAATGCCATAAAGAGCATAATTCAATGCCATAAAGAGCATAATTCAATGCCATAAAGAGCATAGTACATGCCACAAAGAGCATACAATTGAGATACGTGCCACAAAAAAGCACATGATAAAATTTGTATTCCTGATAAGGAATGGAAAGATAAAATGAAAAGGTGAATAATGATAAAGATTTTAGATTAATGATGATTATACATATCCTCTTGCATGATTGAATTTTACTTCATAATCATTTAATTGTCTTAGTTTATTATATGAGGTCACCATGTTAGAATATCATCTTTATCATCCATGATTAACTGTTCATAATTGCCATACTTGTTATTTATCTAGTGATCACATAAAACCGGGCCCTGACCCGTTCTTCTTTCTTGTTGTGCATAAGTATTGTAACCGCTCAGGTGCTCCACCGCAAGGACGCCCGTATTGACCTCCCCATTCCAGTGTCTTTTGAGGAGCCATGATATTTTGCGGATATCATGGGATATTTTGTGTAGACGCCTTCATTGTTGTTTTCTAGTTATGTTCGGGTCTTTATTCGGGCGTGTGGCCCAACTTTTATAAATGTATAATGAATGTAGTATGTAATTTATTGAACTTGTTGTACATTGTATGAAATTATATTGACCGACATTTCATTCGGTCCTCTTATTGTATACCTGTTGTTAGTGTATGTTGTTCTTGGGGTTTCCACTTTCTTTTTCAATTATGGGTTGTTTAAAATGCTTTCTTTAAATTATAAAACAAAATTTTTGACAACCCATTTTCTGAAATATTATGTGGTTATCCCGTATACTCTTTATGTTGTCACGATGCTGAAAATGATTTCATCTATGATTCCGGTATTATTGGAGTATCGGGCTGACCACCCCTTATTTCGGAAACCGGGTTGTCACAGATACGTACGACACATTAGTCATATTTATGTCTGGATGTTTGGGCTATAGTATATAATATGGTAAGACTTTGTGATCGTTATTCCTAGGTGTGATATACTTATGTTAGTTATCACTTGAAAAAGGGTCTACTTTATATATAAGTGTATGTATATTATTGTGTTGTATAATAGACTTATGATAAATTGTTGGTATTGTTATATTTGATCCCGGGGAGCAGGGATGTTTAATGATGGGATTCAGGGTGGATATATTTATTATCGAGCGGGAAGATATAGTTCGTGATTAATTCGTGCTAAGAAACTAGTGATAGTAACAATGCAGTATTGTATGTTATCTTTTGTAACATGAGAGTGGAAGAGTATACCTTTATGTTAGGGGACGGAATTTGGGTTACTGAGAACAAACTATATGGTTGACTTACTTCAGTTTGTGCTATATATGAGTTCCAACTAGTTTGGATATCGAGATAAAATAGGATTAGATTTTTTATAAGTTACTCTCACTCAAAAAAGAGTTCAAACTTCATCAAACTAATCCCATTCCAAGAATGCCAGTGCTTCAGTGCACTTCAAAAATGGAAGTATTAATCTCATAAACCACATTAGGACATGCAAACTGCATATATGTGTTATTATGTGTGCACAAAATTCATATGGTGGTTTAGTCTCTTCAAACATTATTTTAAAACATTTTTTAATCATTGTAAATAATTTTTCTGCTTAATGATTTTTAAAATGTTTGAGGTTAAAATCAAAATTATTATTTTCTTTGGTACCAAGTTGGTTGGGTAGGAATTAAATCCATTTAGGAATTTTTACGGTTAATTTTGAATTTTCAAAACCCTTTAATCAAACTCGCATGTGTGTTGGATTCATGACAGTTTGGTTACTTTCTTTAGAATCTGAGCTGTTACAAACTGAGATCGTGACCCTTAATCTTAAGCCTGTCATCGAACCAAATTGATTTACTCTCAATCCTCATCATCTCACAAGCGACCAACCAAACTCTCATCCTCGTAGTTTACTCATCAAACCAATCTCCACCCTTATATTAGTAGTTCGATTGTAGAAATCGATCTTAGCCATTGCTTCGTAACAGATCTTCGGTGCAGGTATATTAAATCGATTTAGTTTGCTATTACGGGTTGGTTGGTGAGAATCGATACCTGATTTGAGAACACAATAGAGACGAGAGAAACCATAAGAGGCAAGAGAAATTGAAAGAGAGAGAGAGAGAACAATTCGAGTTGGTTTCACCACAAAACGAAGATAGAGATTAGTGAATAATACCCATTTGATCACAAATACATATATCTTTGTCATATACTACCAAACCCATAACCTAAACAGTGACAAGCCTACATTTATTTTTAAACCCAGATATATCAAAATGAAGATTGAATTGGTGGGTTTTATTGTAGAAGGTATTTGTATGTTCTCGGCTTATTGAAGACCTCTTCAATTTTATATCTCTCTAAGGACCATATAATTCACTGAATTTTATAGGTTCTTTATTTCTGATTTCTTTGATATCATTGTTGTTGTTATTTTGATCCCACATTGTGGCTTCAAATAAATTTTGAAACATAAGACTTCTAATTGTGTGTATATATTCAGATATGTAAATATTTTTTTTGTTTCAAAATATAATTTCATATTTAGTGAAATCAGTTTGAACATAAATAAATTTTTGAAACAAATCTTGATTTAAAAAGAATTTATTCCAGATCTGAAATTTGTTGAAGTCTATTATTCAAAACAGATTTGAAATTACTTGCATATCATATAGATTTATTTTTAATTTGTAGGAATTTGTTGTATAATTGATTGAGTGATGTGAGATGCATTTCTGTATTTAGATTACTTCATAAACACTTTCACTCTCACACAAACACATAGATATTATGGTTCTTGGTGAGATATATTATTTGTTGAGCTGCTATAATCAAGTGGATAAGGAAAAAGTAAGAAATCTGAAGAAGAAAGATCATATCAAGTCAGAGACCTTTGAGAGTGGAGTAACTCGTGTAGGTAAATTTTTTGAACTTAGATTTAGGATCTTGCATTGCATGCTTAGTGCTGTAATTTGTGCTTTGTGATTTTAGTGGATTTTCGGTTTTTCTCCGTAGGGGGCCGTGGATGTTTCCCTTATTTTAGGGTTTTAACATGTTAAAAATCACGTGTCAAATTTTCTTGAATGTTCTTAATTGCTTTTTTGAACAATAACTCATTTAAGACTTAATTGTAGGTTTTAGTTTTAAAAGCCTAAGGTAATCAAAGTAACAAATCTAGAGGACATATTCAGAAACGTTTAACACATCTTGTGTTGTATTTTGAAAAGATTTTTGTTCAAAGATTTTGTTATTGGAGTTTACTTAATCTATAACATTTTGTTATTAACTTAGTAAGCAGTTTTTCAGTTACGTGATATGGACTGAGGGCCTATCAGATCTCAATGATTGCCAATGTTAGGAATTGGTGTAACAAGGGGTTTACTTGCTTGGATTTTTCTTTCTGTGACGTCCCACGCATGAAACTTAGCGCAATATTGAAAGTGGGGTAATGGTTGGTCATTAATACTAAGGTTTGGTGCTTTAGTTAATATATATACATATGTGGTTATAACTGTGAGCTTAAAGTTATATTATGATTTAAGGCTAGTATAGCCGGGCGACTTTCGTGCAGTTGAGCATGTGTAGAAGGTGTATGGGCGTCCTCGGTAATAAATTTAATTCTAATATAATTCGCGATTACAAGGGTTAGAAATATGTGTAGCGATCTTAAGGGCATGTTAGTAGGGAATTATTCGAGGTTTGGAGTACTAGATTCATATGAATTTTGAGGACGAAAATTCTTTGTTAGGGGGGAATATGTAACACCCTCTATTTTTTAGGATAAACAATTTATTTAATTTGGTGAATTAGAATTTAAACTAAATTGATAATTTGGGGAAATTATTTAATATAGAGAATTTATTTAATTTGGAGAATTTATTTAATTTGTAAGATTCAATTTATTTAGAGAATTAAGATTTAAATTAATCCGAATTATTTCTTTTAAAAATACATGTGCCGAAATTTGAGGTTGAAATTTGAGATTTTAGTTAAGTAACTCGGATGACGATTCTGAGTGCACGGTTGGTTCCGAATAGGTTGAGATAGTCGATAAAGAGTACCCGGGGGTCGTAAATTGTCATACCCTATAAAATTTGAAGGCTGAGAATTCAATTATTTTGAGAGAAATAAAATTTTATATTGGGAGAATTTAGATTTTTATTATTCGGAGTCTCGAATGATGAGTTAGAGTGCACGGTTGATCCGGGAAGGGCCGAGATCAAAAGTTTTATTTGGGTTCCATAGTATTTTGGACCTAGTTTGACTCGAATTGGAGTAAACGAGTCATTTTAAGTGTGTATTATCATTTAAAGTTGGGATTTCGAATTTAAAGGATTAAGAAGCTCGTGAGTTAGCCAATCTCAATTGTCGGAAAGTAGAAAACCCTAGAAAGAGAGAAAGAAAAAGCTAAGGAGAAGAAGAAGAAGAGGAAGAAAAGAGGAGAAAGGCTTGGAGCTTTGGAGATTTTGGACTCAAATCTGTGATTTTGAGGACGATTTAACCTCTACAATGTTGAGGCAAGTGATTAAACTTGCTAAATAATCGTGTGTGTGAGTTATCTCATAATTCTGGTTGGTGATTTAGTTTATTTTGAGCTTTTATTGTTAAATCCTAAAATTTGACTAGTAAATCTTTTATTTAGGGTTAGATTTGTGGTTTAGATGATGAAAATGATGGGGCTAACTTATGGGATGGGTTTTGGATGTTTGGATATTATTGGAGTAAAATAAAATTGGGTTTTAGAGATGTAAGGTAGTTTTTGCAAAGAGTAGAAGTAAGGTTTTAGGTATAAATCTCGTAGGATCAAATTGTAGAGGACCGGACCAGTTCGTTTTTAGGAGACACCGGATCGGTCCGACTATTAAATCTTTTTTGTTAAATTTTAGGAACCGAACCGGTTCATTTTTATAAGGTACTGGATCAGTCCGGTCATTAAAAGGGTTCTGCCAAATTTTAGGAACTAGACCGGTTCGTTTTTGAGGACCTTCGATCCGATCTGGTCATAGTATTTTTCCAATTCTAGTTTCAACCCTTTTTAATTGGTTTTATTATTTATGGACCCTCCATTTGAGTGTATTAAACAGGCTTGTGAGTTATTCCGAGGGTTCATATTAGGATGCAAAAGAGAGGCGAGTTTGGGGGCTATAATAAAGGTATATAAGAGTAAATTATGTTGTTTTCTTTTAGGAAATCCTCCAAGGAATGAGGATTTCCTCGGGGATAGTTTTGGGCTATTATAGAGGTATAATTTAGGAGTTTGGCATATCGAATTCTTCATAAATTCTTCGAGTAGTAGGAATTTACTTAATGCTGAATATGGACTAGGTGAGAGAGGTCATGTGTACTTAGTGTAAATTAAATTGGGTGATTACTCATATCATAGATGTGATGGTCTAGTAAATTTCAAGTGAGGGATTGAATGATAAATTAATTGGGAAGGTAATGCGAGAGTGTATCGGTTAGTATTATAAGAGTTATACTATATATATTGGGATGGTATACATTCTCACATTACCTTCCCAATATATATAGTATAACTCTCATAATACTATATATATTGGGAAGGTAATGTGAGAGTGTATCGGTTAGTATTATGAGAGTTATATATATATATATATATATATATATATATATATATATATATATATATATATATATATATATATATATATATATATATATATAAGGTGTGAATGTATATACCTTGTGTGATGGTTTATATATATATGACGTGATCAAATGTGTGTATATATTGTGCGTATGTTTTACACATTATGTGCTTCATACCCCTTTAGTGCTATCATGGGAAGTTGCGCGATGTGGGTGAATCCCCCTGGCTTGAGGAGCAGGGAGAGTATAATCCCCACGTCATAGCATCCAGTATTTTACCATGTGTGAGGTAGGGGTAAGACGTCTTGGGTATGGTATATCTTGCTCTCATGTTAGGAACTATGGACGCTTCCCATTCATTGAGATTTGGTTTTTATAAAGTCGGTGTGACAGTCCGACCACTGGTAACCCGGGGACATGTGAGTGATCCCTTGGAAGATTATAGCATTGTAGAGACTATTAGAGTACATATATTATGTGTGATATGTATGTGTACTTTCTAGAGATTGATGAATCTTGTATTATACGTGTGAGAAATATTATACAAGCTCTATCGATAGTGTGTGATATCCTAATGTTATAACTAAAGAAAGTTATAAAGATGCATATTATGTTTTGTCTTTTGTACCATGAAAGTGGATCATTATACTTATATGTATAGACGGGAAGTAATTAGGTTCATACTTTGGACCTAGGGCCTAATGAATTCCTACGACTGACAATGTTAGGTGGTAGTCTATCGGGGGGTTCCTTGTTTGGATTTCGCTTTTCCGAGATGTCCCACGCACAAAACTTAGCGTAACGTTTAGGCGTGGGGAGATGTTTGGTCCTTAGTCCTTTGGTACATGTGAAATAGTAAGGGTATATTAATAGCGTATATGATGACGTGGGATATCTTATGCTATTAATTTGTGAAGGTTAAAGATTTGAACCGATAAATATAATTGAGTTATATTATGGTGTAAGTTGGGCGTAAACTTAGGAGACGAGAGAATAAGTAGATATATAGTTATGTTTTAGATATGGCGAGTACACAATTGAGGTATAGGCGTAGATTTAGATGAACTATCATTAAAATGTATCGTGTAGATTATTTGAGGTTCATATGCATACATTAGGTGCGCGCTATAGATGACGGGTGAGGTTAAGTCCCAAGAGAGTGCGACACCGCTTTAATTATGAAATTTGTGCATTCATAATTATAATGCATTTTAATTCACTTCCTTAAATTATTTTCAAACCTCGAGCTCTGACCCATTTATATATTTTCTCTTGTTATATATTTATGTATATTAGGTGTCCCTTCGCAAGGACGCCATTGATTCCTATTCTGATCAGAGTCCTTGGAGCTATAAAAGATGAGGGATGTTATGGGGTTTTTGTTGTGTCCACTTCCTATTTTTGTACATCTAGTTTAAGATCCATTTTGTATATCGGGTGTACTTAAAAGTTTTACATGTGTCTCTTTTATGTTTTTATCATCTGGATTTTGTATTGTCTGTGACCCGATAACATATTCGGGTATATATTTTATTGTACTCATGTATATATTATCATGTTTTGTCGTTATATTTGTGGTTTGCAGTTCCTTGCATGTTTTGAATTTTTTTGGCATCCGTTTATTTATTATTGGGTGGTTAGTTAGATTTTAGTTTGTGCGACAGTGATGCTGAGAATAATCCACTTGATATTCTTGTTTTATCTTGGTATAGGGATGGCCACCCATTATTAATTTAAGCGGGGAGTCACAAGTGGTATCAGAGCATCAGGTTCTAGTGTCTTAGGATCTGTGCGGGTTTACTAAGTTCTTCCTTAAGCTTTCTTGATATAGATCCCTAGTATTAAGATTGTTGTGTTCATATTTCGTTTACGATTTTCTGCAATACGTAATTTCTTGAACTGTGTGCTAATACAGCTTGTTCTCATTTCAGATGCCACCTAGAAAAGACTATTTGTCTAAGGAAAAAATTGAGGTTGGGAATGTGGAACCCCAAGACGATGACTATATTCGATGCTGCTAATATTGTGGCTCAGGCAGTCAATTCGGCCATGATCGCTACTTTATCTCATCGTCAGGATCATCGTCCTGAGCTGTCCGTGAGCATTAGGTTTGAAGATTCGGATCAGTCCACAAGGTTAAGAGGCAAGCGTGCAAGTGGAGCAAAGTCGTCTCAGTAACGTAGTAGACATCAAAGGAAGCAAAATTCTTGTCTGGAGAAGGCAGTTAAAAGACAACGTTCAGGAAATTTTAGGCAAAACTTCCAAGAATAAGAGCAATACCCGAATGTTTCGCAGGGCCAAGTAGGCCGGGGAAAAAATGAGGGAGGCCAGCAGGGCCGAGGTTATCAGGGCCACAAATCGGGAATATTTGTAGGATGATGTTTTCGGTGTGGGTAGGTTGGTCATAGGAAATAAGATTGCCCACATTTGAACAATGCACAGGAACCAGAAGTTCAACAAGGTCCTTTACCACCTCCTCCACCTGTTCTAGTTATCTCGCCTTCACAGGAATTGATGTTATATTTGAAAGATTACCAGGTTCAGAATGTGATGTTATCGCGAGTTCCACCACCTCCATTAGCTTATCCTGGTACGTTTCTTGTCTCTGGATTTAAGGTTGGGTATTATAAGTTTCGTGAGTGTTTTATTTACTTATAAATGTTTGTATCGCTCGTACGGTAGGATTTTGATTTAGTTAGATTAAATGGGGGGTTGATTGTATAACCATATTATATGTAGTATCACTCGGTAGTGGGGCTCATTGTATTCGAGTACGTGAGAGTCGTTTTGTATTTTAGATGTTCGTGTTACTTGTAAGAGGTCCACTTTCGAGAGTGATGAGAGTAGGGTTGATATTTTCTATGTTTGGCGGGTTGAAGATGGTGTGAAATTTAAATATATATATATATATATATATATATCTTTGAGAAGAGGGTTTTTTGATTAGGCATAAATTCTTCCCAATTTATCCCTTTAATTTAGTTACTTTTAGCACCTCGAACAACGTAATCGATTTATTTTTATCTCATAATCTTGCTACTGACTTATTCTAATGAGCACCCCGAGTTTCTAGTATTTCGTACTGATTTTACAGGTATTTGATGTGAATTAAAGAAAGAAAGAAACCGGAAGAATCGAGAAAGAAAAAAAGGAAAATCAAAAGGGCAAAATTTTAATTTTTACCCGGAATTCGGATGAGGTATCTAAAGAAAAGTTGAAGATATCAATTTCACGAGCACATAGGAAGAAACAGAACCTCAATCGGAATCCTGGTGTGAAAGTTATGAGCAGTCAAAGGTTGGAGAAAAAGTAAAAAGAAATTCGGATCGGTCCGAAATGCCAAATCCAGAGAACCCCGGACCGAGGACGGATCGAAGCTGAAGGAAAATAAACGAACTGATTTGTACCGAATCGATCCGGCCAAGAAATAAACGAATCGATCCGGATTCCATCCAGACCGAACCGAAGGAGGACCGGACCGGTCCGACTGTCGAATTTTAATTTTTTACGATTAGTTTTATACCATCAATACACTAGGGTTGGGGGATTGTATTCCTGTCCTGTTTTTCTCATCACACAGTTTGAATTTTTAAATCATTCATCGTTAGTATTTCAGGTAATTTAGAATAGTTGCATTTCATTCGTACTTAAGTTCATTAGTTAAACATTTTCAAAATTTGCATTTAGTTGTAGTTAATTCTCAAACCAATCATCTTTTCTTTCTCTTTATAGTCAGAGTTAGGATTAATTTATCTTTCTAATGTCGTTACAATTCCATTGTCCTATTTCCCTGAGTATACGATCCCGACTTACCAGTTTTATTACTAACGCGACAGGCTTGCACTTGAGTCTAGAGAGTACGCACTTCTGAGACACATTCTTAGTCGCGTCATCTTTCTCGGTAAGGGAGCGTTGCATGTAAGATTGGAATCTATAGAATTCACGAGTAGATCGAATTTAGTGCGTGGTTGGCTGTTATAACCCGGTTGTGAATATATCTCATTACCTTGAGGAGGGTAGGTGTGGTACTTAGATGGTATCTTTTGGGAGAATAGATTATTTTGAGACGTGCTAGTAGAGTTATGGTTTTTTCAGAGTGCAACTGTTAAGCCGTGTGGTGTAGTAACATTGAGAGTATCATTTTATTGCTTGGCAAGAGGTATGAAATTTCTATATCCTAGTCGTGAACGGGTATATCCTGTAGGGATATTTTGAGATGATGTAATGGGTTTTTACCGCTGAGATTCAGGGTTTAGTGGGTTCATTGTTGAGTGAAGAGTTTTAGATCGTGGTCATGTGCGTGTAGAGAACTTAACGTTGATGAGATCATCATAGTAATTGATGCCTTGTGTCTTGGGCATATTATTTAAATTGTGTGTCTGAAGACGAAAAATTATTTTCGGTATTATTATTCTAGGCCTATGGAGCCATATAATTTTTTTTTTAAACTTTAGTCCTGTTATGACTGGTCTCCATCCCCGACAAAGCTACATAGTAGTGTATCAGGAGGGTTCCTTGTTAGGATATCTCTTACGAGGCCTCCCCCGCATGAAAATAGTGAATGCCGAAAATTGAGAAAGGTTAGATATTCAGACATTTTCAATTTTTTTTTTATTATTTTTAGTATAATTGATTAGATTAATGGTTGGGATTAGCATATCCCTGTAGCATTTGGGACTGAGATTTGTTCTTGGGTTGGTGCCTTGGTTGTTTTAGGCACATAATTGTAAGGGCGAGTGGAAGTTATGTTACAACTTAAGGCTAGTGGAGTCGGACAATGATTGCGCAATTGAGCATAGATATAGGGTGTATTGCGGTCGTAGGTAGAGATTGTTTTCGATGAATTCACTTTTGAGGAGTGAAGAGATAAGAGTAGTTATCTTGGGTGTAATATGTGATCTTTGAACTAAGCTATTTATCCAAATTTCGAGGACAAAATTTTTATAAGGAGGGGAGAATGCCATACCCCGTGAAATTTGAAGGCTGAGAATTCAATTATTTTAGGACAAATAAAATTTTAAATTGGGAGAATTTAGATTTTTATTATTCGGAGTCTCGAATGACGTGCTAGAGTGCACAGTTGATTCAGGATGGGTCGAGATAGCTAAAATGACTATCCGAAAGTTTTATTTGGCTTTCGGAGTATTTTGGACCTAGTTTGACTCGAATTGGAGTAAACGGGTCATTTGAAGTGTGCATTATCATTTAAAGTTGGGATTTAGGATTTAAAGGCTTAAGAGGCTCGTGAGTTAGCCAATCTCAATTTTGGGAAAAGAAAAAACCCTATAAAGAGAGAGAGAAAGCTAAGGTGAAGAAGAAGAAGAGATAGAAAAGAGGAGTAAGGCTTGGAGCTTTGAAGATTTTTGGCTCAAATCTGTGATTTCGAGGAAGATTCAACCTCTACAACTTTGAGGAAAGTCATTAAACTTGCTAAATAATTATGTGTGTGATTTATCTCATGATTCTTGTTGGTAATTTAGTTTATTTTGAACTTTTACTGTTAAACCCTAAAATTTGATGAGTAAATCTTATATTTAGGGTTAGATTTTTAGTTTCGATGATGAAAATGTTGGGGATAATTTATGGTCTGGGTTTTGGATGTTTGGATATTGTTGGAGTAAAACAAATTTGGGTTTTAGAGATGTATGGTAGTTTTTGCAAAGATTAGAAGTAAGGTTTTGGGTATAAATGTCGTAGGATCAAATTGTAGAGGACTTGACCGATTGGTTTTTAGGAGACACCAGATCGACCCTGCTATTAAAGGTTTTCTATTAAATTTGAGGAACCAAACCAGTTCGTTTTTATGAGGTACCAGATCGATCCAATCTGGTCACAGTATTTTGCCAATTCTGGTTTTAGCCATTTTTAATTTGTTTTATTGTGTAGGGACCCTCCATTAGAGTGTAGTAAACACGCTTATGAGTTATTATGAGGGTTCATATTAGGATGCAAAAGAGAGGCCACTTTGAGGTCTATAATAGACGTATGTAAGAGTAATTTATTTTGGTTTCTTTAAGTAAATCCTTCAAGGAATGATGATTCCCTCGAGGACAGTTGGGATATTATGGAGGTATAATTTGGGAGTATAGCATTTTGAGTTTTTTCGTAAATTCTCTTAGTACTAGGAATTTACTTAATGTTGAATATGGACTACGTGAGAGAGGTCGTGTGTACTTAATGTAAATTAAATTGGGTGATTATTCATATCATATATGTGATGGTATATGGTTAATTTCAAGTGAGGTATTAAATAATAAATGAATTGGGGAGGTAATGCGAGAGTGTGTCGGTTAGTATTATGAGAGTTATATACATATAGCTGGATTCATTACTTTTATACATACGGACGTGAGATGGTACGCATATATATATATATATATATATATATATATATATATATATATATATATATATGGTGTGAATGTATACACCTTGTATGATGGTTTGTATATATGATGTGATCGAATGTGTATGTATCTTGTGCATATGTTATATACATTATGTTCTTCATACCCTTCTAGTGCTATCATGGGAAGTTGCGCGATGTGGGTGAATCCCCTTGGCTTGAGGAGTAGGGAGAGTATAATCCCCGAGTCATAACGTCAAGTATTTTACCGTGCGTGAGGTAGGGGTAATACATCTTGGATATTATTCGTCTTACTCTCAGGTTAGAAACTATGGCCACTTCCTATTCGTTGTGATTAGGTTTTTACCAATTCGGTGTGACAGTTCGACTGCTGGTAACCCCGGAACATGTGAGCGATCCCTTGGAAGATGATAGCACTGTAGAGACTATTAGAGTACATATATTATGTGTGCTATGTATGTGTACTTGCTAGAGATTGATGAATCTTGTATTATACATGTGAGAAATATTATACAAGCTCTATAGATAGTGTGTGATATCCTAATTATAACTAGATAAAGTTATAAAGATGTATATTATGTTTTGTCTTCTGTATCATGAAAGTGGATGGATATATTCTTATGCCTATAGACCAGAAGTAATTGGGTGCATACTTTGGACCGAGGGCCTGACGGATTCCCATGACCGAAAATGTTGGGTGGTAGTGTATCGAGGGGGGGTTCCTTGTTTGGTTTTCGCTTTGCGGGATGTCCCACGCACAAAACTTAGCGTAATGTTTGGGCATTGGGAGCGTGGAGAGATGTTTGGTCCTTAACGGGGGTATATTAATAACGTATATGATGACGTGGGATATCTTATGCTAATAATTTGTGAAGGTTAAGTATTTGAACCGATAAATATAATTGAGTTATATTATGGCGTGAGTTGGGCGTAAACTTATGAGACGAGAGAAGAAGTAGATATATGGTTATGTTTTAGATATGGTGAGTGCACGATTGAGGTTTATGCGTAGATTTAGATGATCTATCATTAGAATGTATTAGGTAGCTTAGTTGAGGTTCATATGCATACGTTAGGTGCGCGCTATAGATGAGGGGTGAGGTTAAGTCCCAAGAGAGCGCGACATCACTTTAATTATGAAATTTGTGCATTCATAATTATAATGCATTTTAATTAACTTGCTAAAATTATTTTCAAACCTCGGGCTCTGACCTGTTTATATATTTTCTCTTGCTATATATTTATATATTTTAGGTATCCCTCCGAAAGGATGCCATTGATTCCTATTCTGATCAGAGTCCTTGGAGCCGTAACAGATGCGGGATGTTACAAGTTTTTTTTTATAGCCGCTTCCTATTTTTGTACATCTAGTTTAAGACCCATTTTGTATATCGGGTGTAGTTAAGAGTTTTTTGTGTGGCCCTTTTATGTTTTTATCATCTATATGTTGAATTTTCTGTGATCCGACAACATATTCGGGTATATCTTTTGTTGTAATAGTGTATATATTTAATTATATTATTATGTTTTGTCGTTATATTTGTGGTTTGCAGTTCCTTGCATGTTTTGGAATTTTTTTTTGGCTTTCGTTTATTTATTACTGGATGATTAGTTAGATTTTAGTCTGTGAGCATTTATGCGGAGAATGATCCACTGGATATTCCTGTTTTATCTTGGTATAGGGCCGACCATCCGTTATTAATTTAAGCGGGGTGTCACATAAATGCGTCTTGGGGCATTTTTAATCATAACCGGGCCAACACGGGAGTGTTTGGGCCATTTTCATAAAGACAACAAGACTAAAAACGGGACTGGCTTAAGGAAATCTAAATGTGAGAGGGTGTCACAGTTATAACTCATTTAAGAAAACACTAGTTGCAGGGAAGAAAAGAGGGATCCAGTGGGAGATCCTTTCAGAGCCAAACCAAGAAAAGATTGATGTGTTCTTCATAAAAAATATTGTCTACAACAAAGGAATCAGACACGATGGAATTTTCCAGGCAAGTAGTTAAACTTGCTTTCATTTAATTTGCATTATTTCAATTCATATCATGGTGGGTGTAAATCATATTCATTTTAGGTGGGTTTTCACATGAAAAACGGGGTTTATGAATTGGGAAAATTATGTAGATAAAGGATTCAGCCATTGTTGTGTTAGGAATCAAATATATGTAAATCTGAATTGATATTAACATACTAGTAAATCAAGGTTGATAATTTGGAATTCAGAATTAAAGTAGGAGAAATTGAGTGCAAGAGAAATCACTCGGAGTATTACTTTTTACTATTAAGTATTATAAGTTGATGATGGATATTGATATAATTGGGGAATTGATACTGTTGGAAATCATATAAATGATAGAGGGTTATCAGATCTGGTTTCGGGTTGAGATTGTAAACCTTGAAGATTTGTAAATGGCAGAACTGCGTAGGGAAGAATAAGGGGCTGGAAAACACAGGGGTCGTTCGAACGACCAATGGGGTTGCTTAAACGACATAGGATGTTGTTCAAATGACCAGCGGTCTCGTTCGAATGACGTGGCCTAACCTTTGGCAATTTTTCCTTTAACCTATTAGTATTGGGTTCTATTTGTGGACTACGGGGAGATTTCTCTTTTGGTTGGCCTTGGGACTGAATTGTGGACTATAGGGATTTAATTAGAGAAATATTAAGAAGAGATTATTACCTAGGATAGTGGGAGATAGGTATTAAGGAATATTAACATTTTAAAAGGTTAAATTGGAGAAATATTAGAAAGATATTATTACCTAGGGTGTCGAACTTATTAACAAAATTTAGTTAGAGAAATTCTAAAAGGTTAAATTGCAGACTATGTAAGGGAGTCCGAGTATGTTGGCTGAGTGACATTACTTGGATAAAATTAATTGAGGTGAGAATTAGTTAAGGGTCGGAGGTTTGACTCAGATATATTTCGGGTTAGCAGGATGGGAGTTAGGCAAGGGCTGGCCGGTCTAATTTATTATAAAGTTATATAATAAATTGTTGAATATTAAATTTAATAAGGGGTGTTAAACTAAATCGTGGGTCTTTGTGTAATAAATTTTAATAGATGAGGATAAAAACCAAACGAGTGAGTGTGGGTACTGAAGTTGGGTGACATACTTTAATAAATTAATTAATGTGAAATTGATTAGACTAATCGGTGTAATTTGGAATTGTAACGAAATAGGGAGATGAGCGAACCTATGATTGAGATCAGTAGGATATGAGTGAATTACCTACATGAATATTTTAAAGGATAATTGTCACACTTTGAGTAATGGGGGATACTTAGAGATATACAATAACAAGTTTAATTGGAATTAAACAATACGGAGGATATTCGGGAGATATATATGCCATGTACGGGATTTATGATATAGGTTGTGTGTATACCTATAATGATTTGTATGACTTATTATGTGTATGACATGCCTCCGTTGCTTGCTATCGGGAGGAGGTTTCGCGACGTGGACGGTCTTATTCAGATGAAAACATTGGGGGGATTTTAGACTTGTACCCAGAACATAGGACCTTAGACACGTGCTATCTGAGGTATGATAGTTTCAACGGTTGAATGAGAGCATAGGTATGTGCGTGACCCATTTGGCTGGGGACTATGTTCGCCTCCAATATGCGTGATTTGTAATGATGGTTCAAGTGAGATACTGAATGAATATTCTTTATACAGTTCTTAATGTAACGGAACTTGATAACAGAGTATGCATACACCGCAGGTCTCAGCCTAGGGGTGTTGCATCGTATACATACATACATATATATATATATATATATATATATATATATATATATATAGAGAGAGAGAGAGAGAGAGAGAGAGAGAGAGAGAGAGAGAGAATAATAAATATGTATACATGTGTTTTATTCTACTATGTGTGCTTGATAGGTGATGCTTCGGGGTCATGATAGCAAAGTATACATGCACCACAGTTCAAACTAGGGGTGCCGTATTAGTATATATGTAACGAAGTGATAAATATACGCTTATGACCTATTCTACGGTGTGTAATTAGTGTATGAGAAAGATATTGATATCTAATATAGCCCTAGTGGGTGGAGGATTAATCATAAAATGAGAAATTCATAATTGTATAATTCATATAAAGAATCCAGTAACGTATGCAGTGCATATACGGGTGGGCACAACGACTTAGTATACAGAAAGAGACTTGATATGGCTAGGTAGGTGGGGTAGCTTAACTAGGAAAGTTAGCAGGTAAGTGTTAGGTGCGCACATTAGAAGAGGGGTGAGTTATACCTCAAGTGAGTACGATACTAACTTAAATATGAAGAGTGTGCATGCATATTTAATTACTGCAATTTCACTTCATACTAAATATTTTCAAAATGTTTTACTTTGGCTCTGACCGTGTCAAAATATTTTTCAAAACCTTTTAGGTGTCCAGCCACAGGGACGCCGAGTTTGAGGATTTTACCCAGGACTTACTATAGACGCTTCATTCATTTATTTCGAGTGTAGGATCTTTACTCTAGTACTCATTTGGGCATATCGCCCTCAATTTTAGTATTCAGTTATTTATTTGATCTTGTGTATCCAGGTTACTATTTCAATTTACTGTCATATTTTATTGTTATACCGATAGTTGATTCGCTTACTTTTTTATATTATTCATCTGTGTTGAATTTATTTATTAGTTTGTGATTGATGTTTTAATTATTATGTACCTCCGCATGTTGTTAATTAATGAAAGATAAAATTTGGCAGCAGTCTAATTAATTTACTAGGTGGTTAGTAACTTTAAAAAGTTTTTGATAGTGATGCTAAGAATGAGCCATAGGAGACCAACATTTTATTTTGATCACGGGATGATCACCCGATAATTTAGTATGCGGGTGGTCACATTGCACTAATGTAGTACCATAAGGATTCATGGCACGTGCATGTTTCAAAAGGCCACTGGCATCTGGCATACCCAAGGGGTGGCGACTGACATAGCCCTTATCCCCTTTTTAAAAAGGGGGTGAGGGAAGCCTCAGTTTCACATCAAAGTCAATTTTTTCTCTCTTTCTCTCTTTTGAAAATACTCTCTAGAATGATTTTTTGAGTTTTTTTGAAGTAATAGCCAACATCGGGGACGTCAAATCCTAGGCTAACCTTGTGTGGACCTATCCTAGGGGAATGTCGGTGGGGATGAAGAATGTGTATCGCAGTGCCAAGACTGTCCCAGACGAGTAGTTAAATGTGTACCGTCCCGCTAAGACTGTGGCGGATGAGCAATATTTCCACGAGAACTGGAGACTCACCGTTCGACTAGGGTGAAAACCCCTAAGGGATAAATGAGTTTTTAATTCATTTTTATTTTATTCTTGTTTTGATTTTGAATTTTGATTAAATTTTTTTAGTTTTTCTTGAGGGATTTATGTTATTAAATATATTTTGGAGACGAACGTCTTGCTAAATAACGTGGCTTCAGGGCTCGATAGGGGGTGAAAGCAATTTGTGGCAAGCTTCCCGAGGAGGTGATACTGATGGTGGACATTGTTCGGTTTTTCATGGATGATAACTTTTGTCCAACTGCAGTGTTATGCATTCTTCGCAAGTAGTGGTAGGATACCAACCATCCATTCCATCTGGGTGTGGGTAATATAACGATCACGCCGATAGATGTGAACTGTATTTTAGGGTTGCCTTATGATGGGAGCATATTATAGCAATATGGTCACTCAAATTGACTAATGTGGTGATTCAGGAGGTGTTGGAGCCCATCGAATGATTAGTTATTAGGAGAGACATTGTAGGTGTACTTACTGAGGAACTCCCTTATGAGTAGGGTGATCGATTTGAAAAATGGATACCAGCTGTGACATGTAGCTTGAATGATTATTTTGCTCTTGCTGTGGGAGTTGTAGTGAAGAGTGGGGAAGATGTTCGCCTGTGGTTTAGTCCTTTTCTTCGGGTCATCTATAAGGTTAGAAGGTTTCATTGGGGGAGTCTAGGGAATTATTTAGGATACAATTGCTATTTGGACAATAAGGTAGTATAGTAGGTGATGGAGAGCTAGTTGGTAGTCCCTCCGATGAGCTCCGCCTTATATGTAAGGGATATAAAAGACATGTCGGAGGGGGAGTTGACGATCACGATGGAGGGGAGAATTACTCCTTTTATAGAAAATGATGGTGTCGCATGACTATGTGGACCCTGTAACCATTTTGTTGATGCTGAGATCGGTCTATGATGTGGGTGGTGCTCCTCCACCATTGATAAAGGCGAGATGTGGTAGAAGTATGCCAGAGCCCTTTAGTCAGGCTTCTGGGAGCCATTCAAGTTCTACAAAGGTTCCATCACTCAAGTACAATTAAATTCCTTCGTATTACATCCATCTAGGAAGGGGATGTTCCTTTAAGGTGCCCCACCTGGCACATAAAGTGATATATTGTATTCCTCATTTTCGAAAGGTGGACATCCAAATGGAGGTAAAGATTTTATTCTTATGAAACCCCGCCTAATTAAATACCGGATGATCAGGACTGTGACAACCCGAATATAATTACGATAAATTATGTTTAAATCATGGTTAGACTATTTGATATGGATAATATGTTATTAGTATATATAATGTTAAGTCATTATATTTAGTCTAATGCTAGCTTCATAAAGCATGAAAAATGAATTAGTTACGAATGTGAGATTTTGAAGTTTTCGGTAGGAATGCTCATGTTTTAAGGCTAGTTTGGACTTTATAAAATAATAATTGACTTGGGGTGAAAGCTAGATATTTTTAGACAGGTGAGTTAGGGTTGTGACACAACAAACGGTGTGTGAAACGGAGGTCCAATTAAGAAGTTATACCTAAATTACTAACGAAGGGTAAATCTGTCCATTCATTTAAGTGGAAATCTGTCCTTTATGCCCAATAAGTGTCTTAAATTGATTGGTTGGAGGTGGGGGTTGGATTTGGCCGACTTAAAACCCTTATAAATATCTCCTTATTCATCCAAATTCATCCATGAGAGATTTTAAGCTTAAAGAAAGAGAATTAGGAAGTTAGGAAGAAAAAGTGAGGAGAAAATTGGAGAAAAATTCGTAGAAATTACGTAAAAGCCCCTAAGGTATTTCCATCCATAAATCTTGTTTATTTCTTTGTATTACTTATTTAAATGATTTAAATAATCATTTGTTTACTGAAATTCCATGTCTTGATATGTACTTATGGATAGATGCAAGTTTAAGTAAACTTGAATGTGTAAACCCTTGAGATTGTTTTGTTTAGGAACCTTGTTTATTCAAACTTCCATATATTTCTCTATACTTACTGGAATTGATTGATTCCAATTGGAGATTAACCTGGACTCATATGTGTATTACATCCGAAAATCATGTTAAAATACCAATAAATGTGTCTTTGGTGAGAGTTTGAAGTTCGGGTATGAAATCTGCCCTAAGGGTGAAAGTATGCCCGCCATGTGTTCGATGTTCTGCTTGACATAGCAAACGAACCTTAAAAATTATGAAACTTTAATTCTGTATTGTTCTATATGTTTACTAATGTTGGGTAAAATATCATAGAAATTTATGATGTAGAAAAATTATGAAAATTCCTGGAAATTGAATGAACGATAAAAGAGACTATAGGACAGATTTGCTATGTGGAAAAGAAATAGGCATATCTTGCTCTAGGAAACTCAGAATTATGTTCCATATTTTGTGTTGGGAACATGATATGATAAGGATTGTATTACAAAGAAGAATTAAAGAAGATTTGGGCTGTAATTTGAATATGTTAGATATCAGAACCTGAGTCTAGATGGGACTTCATTTATAATGAATGATTTGAATTGAATAATATGATGCTTATGAATTGAGTTATGATTGAAGTTATTCTTTGGACTATTAATATTATTATGATGATACTAATATTGTAAGAATGATAGGAAGGGAAGAAGATATGATTGAACAAGTACCGAATAAAGGCAAGGGAAAATCCAGTTAAACTGTCAAGGTGAGTGTACTTATGATTTGTTTCATATATAAATATGAATATAGCTCTAAGAGCAGGATTTGTTTGAGTACTTCGGTATTCAGGATTTGTTTGGATATTAAAATATCCAGGATTTGTTTGGGTCTCATGATCCAGGATTGGTTTGAATACTTCGGTATTCAGGATTTGTTTGGATATTAAAATATCCAGGATTTGTTTGGGTCTTATGATCCAGGATTTGTTGTCGCCAATGGGCAGAATTATTTGGATCTTATGATCCAGGATTTGTTATTGCCAACGGGCAGAATTATTTGGATCTTATGATCAGTGATTTGTTATTGCCAATGGGCAGGATTGTTCGGATTTTATATCCACATATTCGATATAGAATTGTTATTCTGTTACAGGGAAGGAGTACCTCACTAAGCTTAATGCTTACGGTTTATATTTTAACAATTTCAGGTTCGTACGCTGCCAGCTAGGATACCATATGACCGGTAACTTTGAGAGTTGCACCGTTGGAGAGAGATGGGGTTTAAAAATGGGGATTTATCGTTGTCACACTGAAGATTTTAATATACTCACACATTGTAGATATTGATTTAGTATGGATTGAGTTGATCATAGTCAATCACAATATTGTATGTCCGCTTAATTATGACTCTGATATTGAATTTTATGGTATAAGAATAATATTATGTTCATTATGCACATTGTGCAGAAAAATATTGATAAATGAAGTATATTTTCCAATGGGATCGAGATTATGATCCAATTATTTTAATAACAAATGATTAGTATGGATATTGGGTTTGGGGTGTGACAATTAGTGGTATCAGAGCGTGGTTATTAATTCTGGACGTGTGTGATGATTAGATTGCAGTATTTAGTTGATTTTATATTTATGAATTGTTTATATACTAACCAATAGTTTAGTATCATAAACTGTTTATATTGGACGTTGGAACTTTGTTGTATTACAGATAATTCCAGATGGAACCTGGGAATGGACAACCTAGAGAAGAGGGAGTCGCTTCTCGTACAGAGAATACTGAAGTAGAGCAAAGTGTTGCTGGAAGGGCTAGAGAGCAAGAGCAGCCTACAGAGATACAAATAATGGCACATGCAATGATGAGGATGGCAGAGCAACAAGAAAGAAATATGGAGCAAATGGCAGAACAATAGTCTATATATCTAGAATCAAAGACTGTGGCCAGGATTGAGAAAGAGGCAAGGAAGGAAATGAAGGATTCCATGCATGAGAAGTTTTTGAAGTGGAATCCTCCAGAATATTCAGGGTCAGTTGAACTTACAGAAGCTGAGATGTGGGTCAGGGATCTAGAAACTATCTTTGCAGTTATGAAGGTTCCAGATAACCAGAAAGTGAATCTAGCTGTGTTTAAGCTCAAAGGAGAGGCGAAATATTGGTGGGAATCCAGCAACCATTTGGTGCCCAGGATGGAAGGTACTGATGTTATTACTTGGGCTGAATTTATTCAAGCTTTGTATGTTAAGTATTTCCCTAAGGTCTATAGGAGGGAGAAGCTGAGGGAGTTTATAAATTTAACCCAAGGGAACATGTCTGTGAGGGAGTATGATACTAAATTTACTGCTTTGTCTAGATTTGCTACTAAGTATGTGCAGGAGGAAAAAGATAAATGTAGTAAGTTTCAAGATGGACTGATTTGGCCTATTTAAAATAGAGTGGCCACTTATGAGTTAGAAGATTATGCTTCTCTGGTAAATAAAGCCACGATAGCAGAAAGGCAAATGAACCAAGGGGCGGCGAGTAGAGAGAGTTTTAAGAAGAGTATATTCGACGCATCTCACTCTAAGGGAGGTGAGGGTGGAAGTGTTAAGATGGAACCTCATAAATTTCAGAGAGGTGGTAGAGATAGTGGTAGAGGTTTGGGAAGATTTAGTAGAGATATTAGGGGTGGAGAATCTTCTAGTCTGGTTAGGAGGTCAGGAAAGGGTGAGGCACCGACAAGAGTTGTTACATGTTTCTTTTATAAAGAGTAAGGGCATTATAAATCCGAGTGTCCTAAACTTAAAGGAGTGGAATGCTACCATTGTCATCAAGTGGGGCATGTTAAGAAGAATTGTCCGCAGTTGGCAGATACCCCAACAACACTTAGTGAAGCAACAAGCAAAGTGTTACCTCCAGGTAGTGGAGCGAAAAGTGTTGGTAGAGGACAAGCTAGTGGTTCCAGGCCAGGTGGATGAGTCTTTACGATGAAAGAAGCTCAGATTACTCCAGATGTGGTGACATGTAAACTTTATGTTACTGATAGAAGTGCTTATATTTTGATTGATCCTGGTTCCACACATTCTTTTGTGTCTTATGATTTTGCTGTATACCTGAATAGACCATGTACTCGTTTAGATGTGGGGTTGGGTATTTATATGCCTATGGGGGATATGGTTGTAGCTGAATATGCTTTTCGTGATTTTGTTTTGACTGTGGGGTCTAGAGATACAATTATAGATCTACTTCCAATGGATATTTCTGATTTTGATATAATTCTGGGAATGGATTGGTTATCTAAATATCATGCATCTATGGATTGTTTCTGTAAGGAAGTTGTTTTTAATATGTCTGGTGAGCCTGAATTTAAATTTGTGGGGGAAAGGAAAATTGTTCCCAATTGCATAATTTCTACTATTCAGACGAGGAAATTATTGAGTAAGGCTTGTGAGGGTTTTATTGCATATGTTCTTGACACTAGGAAGGGGGCTTTACAATTAGTCGATGTTCCTATTGTACGGGATTTTCCTGAAGTGTTTCCTAGTGAGTTTCCAGGGTTACCTCTAGAAAGAGAAGTTGAATTTAGTATTGAATTAGCACCGGGGACAACCCCTATTTCTATGGCACCGTATAGAATGGCACCTGCTGAGTTGAAAGAACTCAAGATTCAGTTGAAAGATTTACTTGATAGGGGGTTCATACAGCCTAGTGTATCTCCATGGGGTGCGCCAGTTTTATTTGTGAAGAAGAAAGATGGTACCATGCGTTTGTGTATTGATTATAGGCAACTGAATAAAGCTACAATTAAGAACAAATACGCTTTACCTCGTATAGATGATTTGTTTGATCAGTTACAGGGTGCTAAAGTTTTTTCAAAAATAGACTTACGATCGGGTTATCATCAGTTGAGGGTCAAGGAGAGTGATATTTCTAAAACTGTTTTTCGTACTCGGTATGGTCATTTTGAATTTATGGTGATGCCTTTTGGGGTGACTAATGCTCCAGCTGTATTTATGGATCTTATGAATTGGGTACTTCATCCTTTTGTTGATTCATTTGTGATAGTTTTTATTGATGATATTCTGATTTATTCATGTGATATGGTTGAACATGAAAAGCATCTCACAACTATTTTGAATGTGTTGAAAGATAAGAAGTTGTATGCCAAGTTTAGCAAGTGTGAATTTTGGCTATCACAAGTTGTATTTTTAGGCCATTTTGTTTCGAGAGATGGTATATGTGTTGATCCTAAAAAGGTAGAGGCTATTGTAAAATGGGAGAGGCCCAATAACGTGACTGAGGTGAGGAGTTTTCTGGGTTTAGCTGGGTATTATAGGAGGTTTATTAAGGGATTTTCTTCAATTTCCTTGCCGATGACTAAACTAACCCGGAAAGATGTTAAGTTTGAATGGAATTCTGATTATGAAAATAGTTTTGATGAATTGAAAAAGAGGTTGGTAACTGCCCCTGTTCTTACTATTCCACATGGTGGAGATGGTTTTGTTATTTATACTGATGCTTCACACCAGGGGTTGGGTTGTGTTTTTATGCAGCATGGTAGAGTTATTGCTTATGCTTCTAGGCAGTTGCGTACACATGAACGTAATTATCCTACACATGATTTGGAACTTGCTGCTATTGTGTTTGCTTCGAAATTGTGGCGTCATTATCTATATGGTGAGGTATGTGAAATTTTTACTGACCATCAAAGCCTTAAGTATTTATTTACTCAGAAGGAGTTGAATTTGAGGCAGAGGCGGTGGATGGAGTTAATTAAAGATTATGACTGCACAATTCACTACCACCCAGGGAAGGCAAATGTAGTTGCAGATGCTCTGAGTAGAAAGGCTTCGGGCAGGTTATATTGTATTCGGTGTGCTAGAGTTTCCCACATCATGGAGTTGAGATTGATGGGAGTAGAATTGAAGCTAGCAGATGGGGGTAGGTTCTTTGCTCATGTAAGCGTGAGACCTTTGTTAGCTACCCGTATTTATGATTTGCAAAGCCAAGATCCTTTTCTTGAGAAAAAATGGCAAGATGTCCGAGATGGTAAGTCTGAAGATTTTTGTATTGTGAATGATGGCTCTTTATTGTATAAGCAACGATTATGTGTGCCTAATGTGGGTGGATTAAAAGATGAAATTTTAGATGAGGCTCATAATTCCATTTATACTATGCATCCCGGTAGTACTAAAATTTATAGGGATTTAAAGGAGCATTATTGGTGGAATAATATGAAGAAGGAAATAGCTAATTTTGTTGCTAGGTGCCTTATATGTCAGCAAGTGAAAGTGGAGCATCAGAAACCTACTGGTCTGCTTCAGCCATTTCCGATACCGGAATGGAAATGGGATCATGTAACGATGGATTTTGTGGTTGGGCTTCCTCGATCTCAGAAGGGGTGAGATTCTATTTGGGTAGTGGTGGATAGATTGACGAAGTCCGCTCACTTTCTAGCAGTCAAGACTACGTATACAGTTGATAGGTATGCTAGATTGTATGTTAATGAAATTATTCGATTACATGGAGCACCGATATCTATTGTTTCAGATAGGGGCCCTACTTTTACATCCAGATTTTGGGATAGCTTGCAGTATGCTATGAGTACTAACTTGAAGTTTAGTACGGCTTTTCATCCCTAGACAGATGGGCAGTCTGAAAGGACAATACATATTTTGGAAGATATGCTTAGAGCTTGTGTGCTTGATTTCAAAGGTAATTGGGATGAATATTTGCCTTTGATAGAATTTGCATATAACAATAGTTTTCAGTCTACTATTGGTATGGCTCCATATGAAGCCTTGTACGGTAGACGATGTCGTACACCGATATGTTGGGGTGAAGTTGGTGAAAGGAAGATAGAGGGTCCAGAATTAATTGAAGTCACCACTGAAAAAGTGAAGATTATTCAAGATAGAATGAGAATAGCTCAAAGCAGACAGAAAAGTTATGCGGATAAACGACAAAAAGATTTGGAATTCCAGAAAGGGGATTATGTGTTTCTTCGGATATCGCCATGGAAAGGAGTTATGAGGTTTGGAAAGAAAGGGAAATTAAGTCCACGCTACATTGGACCTTATGAAATCCTTGAAAAAGTCGGGATGGTTGCCTACAAGTTAGCATTACCACCAGAGTTAGCTCGGTTACATGATGTTTTCCATGTTTCTATGTTAAGAAAGTATGTAGCGGATCCTTCACATGTGTTGGTGGAACAACCTATTGAGTTAAAGGAAGACTTGAGTTATGTGGAAGAACCACTTGCTATCGTGGATAGAAAGGAACAAATATTGAGATCAAAAGTGATCCCACTTGTGAAAGTTGTGTGGCGAAGGCATTCCATGGAAGAGGCTACATGGGAGAGCGAGGATACCATGAAGATTAATTATCCGTATTTGTTTGATTCAGACAACAAAGGTATGTCAATTTCGGGGACGAAATTTCCTAACAGGGGGAGAATTGTGACAACCCGAATATAATTACGATAAATTATGTTTAAATCATGATTAGACTATGTGATATGGATAATATGTTATTAGTATATATAATGTTAAGTCATTATATTTAGTCTAATCCTAGCTTCATGAAGCATGAAAAATGAATTAGTTACAAATGTGAGATTTTGAAGTTTTCGGTAGGAATGCTCATGTTTTAAGGCTAGTTTGAACTTTATAAAATAATAATTGACTTGGGGTGAAAGCTAGATATTTGTAGACAGGTGAGTTAGGGTTGTGACACAACAAACGGTGTGTGAAACGGAGGTCTGAGTAAGAAGTTATACCGAAATTACTAATGAAGGGTAAATCTATCCATTCATTTAAGTGGAAATTTGTCCTTTATGCCCAATAAGTGTCTTAAATTGATTGGTTGGAGGTGGAGGTTGGCTTTGGCCTACTTAAAACCCTTATAACTATCTCCTTATTCATCCAAATTCATCCATGAGAGATTTTAAGCTTAAAGAAATAGAATTAGGAAGTTAGGAAGAAAAAGTGAGGAGAAAATTGGAGAAAAATTCGTAGAAATTACGTAAAAGCCCCTAAGGTATTTCCATCCATAAATCTTGTTTATTTCTTTGTATTACTTATTTAAATGATTTAAATAATCATTTTTTTACTGAAATTCCATGTCTTGATATGTACTTATGGATAGATGCAAGTTTAAGTAAACTTGAATGTGTAAACCCTTGAGATTGTTTTGTTTAGGAACCTTGTTTATTCAAACTTCCATATATTTCTCTATACTTACTGGAATTGATTGATTCCAATTGGATATTAACCTGGACTCATATGTGTATTACATATCCGAAACTAATGTTAAAATACCAATAAATTTGTCTTTGGTGAGAGTTTGAAGTTCGGGTATGAAAACTGCCCTAAGGGTGAAAGTATGCCCGTCATGTGTTCGATGTTTTGCTTGACATAGCAAACGAACCTTAAAAATTATGAAACTTTAATTATGTATTGTTCAATATGTTTACTGATGTTGGGTAAAATATCATAGAAATTTATGATGTAGAAAAATTATGAAAATTCCTGGAAATTGAATGAACGATAAAAGAGCCTATAGGGCAGATTTGCTATGTGGAAAAGAAATAGGCATATCTTGCTCTAGGAAACTCTGAATTATGTTCCGTATTTTGTGTTGGGAACATGATATGATAAGTATTGGATTACCAAGAAGAATTAAAGAAGATTTGGGATGTAATTTGAATATGTTAGATATCAGAACCTGAGTCTAGATGGGACTTCATTTATAATGAATGATTTGAATTGAATAATATGATGCTTATGAATTGAGTTATGATTGAAGTTATTCTTTGGACTATTAATATTCTTATGATGATACTAATATTGTAAGAATGATAGGAAGGGAGGAAGATCTGATTGAACAAGTACCAGATAAAGGCAAGGGAAAAGCCATTTAAACTGTCAAGGTGAGTGTACTTATGATTTGTTTCATATATAAATATGAATATAGCTCTAAGAGCAGGATTTGTTTGAATACTTCGGTATTCAAGATTTTTTTGGATATTAAAATATCCAGGATTTGTTTGGGTCTCATGATCCAGGATTGGTTTGAATACTTCGGTATTCAGGATTTGTTTGGATATTAAAATATCCAAGATTTGTTTGGGTCTTATGATCCAGGATTTGTTGTCGCCAATGGGCAGAATTATTTGGATCTTATGATCCAGGATTTGTTATTGCCAACGGGCAGAATTATTTGGATCTTATGATCCATGATTTGTTATTGCCAATGGGTAGGATTGTTCGAATTTTATATCCACATATTCGATATAGAATTGTTATTCTGTTGCAGGGAAGGAGTACCTCACTAAGCTTAATGCTTACGGTTTATATTTTAACAATTTCAGGTTCGTACGCTGCCAGCTAGGATACCATATGACCGGTAACTTTGAGAGTTGCACCGTTGGAGAGAGCTGGGGTTTAAAAATGGGGATTTTATCGTTGTCACACTGAAGATTTTAATATACTCACACATTGTATATATTGATTTAATATGGATTGAGTTGATCATAGTCAATCACAGTATTGTATGTTCGCTTAATTACGACTCTGATATTGAATTTTATGGTATAAGAATAATATTATGTTCATTATGCACATTGTGCAGAAAAATATTGATAAATGAAGTATATTTTCGAATGGGATCGAGATTATGATCCAATTATTTTAATAACAAATGATTAGTATGGATATTGGGTTTGGGGTGTGACAAGGACTTTATTAAAGTAAAACATGATTTACATATGGTTCATTCTTAGCATCACCGTGGAAAACTTTTTAAAACTTTACTGACCACCTACTATCTTTCATTAGACAAATAAATGACAAGGCGAAAAACTAAATAAATCATACACCAATAAAACCCAATCCAACACAAGATATAGATAAATCGAATATTGCCGAATAAACCATCGGCTAAAACCAAACTAAATAAAATCCAGTAATATTACCAAATCCAATACAAGTTTGAATTGAGATAAATAAATCTGAAATGGTCAACACACCCAACTGAAACTGTAACTGGGAAAATAGAGTTGTACACTAGGAATGAAGAATTAGATGTTTCAAATCCAAAACTCTGCAAGCATCCACCCGTGCCGTAGCAGCGTATCCCTGAAGTATAGTATCAAGTCTGGCGTCCCGGTGGCTAGACACCTAAAAGGTTTTGAAAATATTTTTATAGTAAGAGTTAATACTCAAAACATTTTGAAAAATATTTAGCAAGAGTGTATCGTTGTTCAAAATCGGTTATTGATTACACATGTTACGTACACTCTCTTGAGTATCCCCACCCCTTAACTATTATGCATGCGTAACGTTCTCCACTTAGACCACCTAGTTGTAATACCCAAGCTCACTAGACATAAGTATTAACCTGTACTATCAACATCTATAAGTCCCCGTATCGCCCAATAGTACACTAATCGAATCAACATTTCTCATATGTTAAGAGCTGAAATTATCATTTTATTTATCTTCTCAATTCATTGATTAAGTTTCACTGCTTAATTCATTCTTTTAGATATACACACTCTATTTTTCTACTGTCACACGTAAGTAGAATATTCATATATATATATATATATATATATTCTTCTCATTGATATCTATATAATATGGGACAATGGTGTTATGAATAGTAACATCTTATCTTATCTTATAAAAGTAATCAAAGGGTCAACATTTTACCATGTGTATAATCTAAGGGTGCTCATCTAACCACAACTTAAGAATACACTACACACTCCTAGGGCAAAAAGACAAGCCCTAAACATAACCCGTCGACTCATTAGCTTCCTCTCAAGTCTCTATCCTCCTTTCAACAAAAACCCTCCCCAAAAAACCTTAGCCGCTGCCTTACTTCATCTCCAACACCCGTCGATGCCTCCCTCAGGTAATCACTACCGCTACCTCCCATTTCAACTGTGGGTTTGATTTTGGGATTTGGATTTTAGGTTATGAAGTGTGGATTTGATTTTGGGTTTTCGATTTTACATTATATATTCATATTTTATATTTTTGTTTGCAGATCCATCAGGTAACCTTCTTTCTCTCTTCGATTGAGTTTTTGTAGTTGGGAATCATTTGGTTAATATATAATATTTGGTTTAATATAAACCCTTTATAAAGAGATTTTTTTTGTTTTGAATCATTTGTTTTGATACCTCACACACACAAATTTGTAATCACATGAGTCCATGTTTTTTGTTGTTGTGTGAAGAATTCCAAAATCAGGGGAGGTCCGTGGTGATTACAGTGGGGATTTATTACAGTGTAAGGGATTTATTACAATGGGTATATGGTGTATATTACTGATTTATTACAAATATTGTGTGTATTACGTTCTGAATTAGATATTCATTTTGAATCAGGTCTACAACAGGTATTCGTATATACATAAATTATGGTTTATTTTACAGATCTGTAGATTTATTTTTTATTTTGGTTTAAGTTTTTATCTTTAGAATTCGTTCAATAGTTTTTATCCAATTCGTTTGCTACAAAATTGGTTATGTTATTGGGAATCTAACCAAAAGTTGATTCAATGGAAAATTATCTTTCATACATGGGAATCAGAGTCTATTTTGAAGTTCAAAAGACCATTGGATAAAGTTGGGGGTACTTCTTGATGGAATATGCTCTGTTTTGGTTCATTTTGGGTTTTGTCCTAATTATTTGCATTTCATATTTTTTTAGATTTAAATGGTCTTGATTTAAATACAAACATCATTTAGATGATTACTGATGTGGGGTATTTTTGAGGGTATTTCTTGATGATTACTGATGGCTGCTCATTTTTCTATAGATGTTTCTTTTGTTTTGGTTAATTTTCTTGATTTAAATACAAACATCATTTAGTTACAAAGAAATGATGGCTGCCTATTTTTTTTATTGTCGACAACCTATGAAACTAAATGATTACGGAAGATGGCTGCCTATTTTAAATCAGCAGGTATTTTTTTTAGTTTTAAGATTTAAATAAAGAAATTCGTGTTTTCAGATTCAATATATGTTTTGTTTTTGAAGCACCAAGGATAAGAATTGCTAACAATATTTTATTTAGGGGGGTTGGGGAGTTATGGCATGGATGCCTATTTGTTGAATGTATATATCGAAAAGCACTTCGCAACGGGAGAGATTGAGCGTGACATCATCATCAGCGTGTCAGACCACCTTACTTTTCCCATTGCACAAGCTGCCGGATCATTCTCACAGCCGACATCGTTGAGGTTACCGTATGTGAAATTTCCATGGGACTCTGCAGCCATCGCTGAGTTTAATGGAATTACTAAATGGAATGTAGCATGTACACTAAATGGCTTTGTTCATTAGATTTCTCTACTTTGTTTATTATAGACATTATTTTCCTCAATTTTTTTTGTCTATCATTACTAAGTTGCTTTAGTGTATGAAGTTGAACTATGTAGTAAGTTGATTACGGAGAATTTTATTTCCCGTTTCATTAACTAAGTTGCTTTAGTATATATTTATTGTTGTTGTTTTCAACAAATTCAAGAGGTTTTATGCAGTATTTACTGATTTGTTTTTGCAAGAAATGACATCTCTCATAATGGACATTCAGAAAGAGGACAGAAGTTGTCATAGCAGGTATATGTTCCTGACCGAAAAACAAAGAAAACCGAGGAAACAATGGACATCCCCAAAGCAAATATCCATGGTCAAAGTTCCTGACCATCGAATCAGTGTCGATAAACCACTAAACAATGAACAAGACCACACCAACAAAGCATCTAAATCAAATCTTAAATCAACGTAAGCCTAAACATGTGGAAAACTGAGATACAATATCTAAAGTATGTCATTTGGTTGTTCCGGATGTGCATTTGACATTTTCTTTTCCATTTTTTTTCTATGTCCTTTTTTAGGAAAATTGTGTGTATTTTAGGGGGATTTTTGAGAAATATGTTCTTAATTGTGTGTGTTTAATTCATATTGTTAGTTTCAAGTGGTGATCCTAAATCAATCAAATTTGATGTTATATTCATATTGCTAGTTTCAATAGTTTGATGCTTAATATTTCCTTCATTAATATAAATAATAAGCAACTTTGTTTGTGTAATTTGATTAGTATGAATCCATTGTGTAATTTTATTGTTATAAATGTTTTTGTAGTTAAATTACATGGTTAATAATGGGGTTCACATTTTGATGAGTAAACTTTAATGAAGTTTAAAACATTACTGATGATCCTCAAGCTATCCATTTTAACTCCCTCATAACTACATTGATTTACGCTATTTTAGGGGGATTTTTGAGAAATATGTTCTTAATTGTGTGTGTTTAATTCATATTGTTAGTTTCAAGTGGTGATCCTAAATCAATCAAATTTGATGTTATATTCATATTGCTAGTTTCAATAGTTTGATGCTTAATATTTCCTTCATTAATATAAATAATAAGAAACTTTGTTTGTGTAATTTGATTAGTATGAATCCATTGTGTAATTTTATTGTTATAAATGTTTTTGTAGTTAAATTACATGGTTTATAATGGGGTTCACATTTTGATGAGTAAACTTTAATGAAGTTTAAGACATTACTGATGATCCTCAAGCTATCCATTTTAACTCCCTCATAACTACATTGATTTACGCTAATCCATATTTCCTATAAAAATACTTCGTGGGAGCATGAGAAAAAGATATTTGATGTAGTCCTTATCCGGTTTTCTAAGCCACCAATACATGAGTAATTGATGGATTGAGGAGTTTGATACTCAAGCAAAAGAAAGACCCGACCATTTAGTAATAGATGGTTGAAACTTTATGAATCACTTTGATGACATCTTCATATAGGAGCTAAGACTATGCCTTTTAGTTGAATCAGATCCTCTACTGGAATAATATTGTTGATGCATTTCTATAGTAAAATTGAAATATTTTGGGGAATCTCTTTTTCCATATGAATTTGAATTGAAAAGAAGGTATGGACATTCTTGACCAAATTCTACATCCACAGAATCTTAGAATCCAACATGTCTGGACTCTCAAGCACTTTTTTATAGAGATGTGTTATCCGCTACCCCTTTCGGTAGGAGTATGCTACCACTTATATATTGGTTTAAAAAGTATGACTTTTCCTAAACTCAATTTTTTCAGTAATGCGAGAAAGAGATCTAGTATTGGGGATGTGGTTTTTAGTAGAAGATCTATAGTGGATTATACTTTAGCAGACCTATCATAGTAGTAGATCTATCATAGTAGCAATTTTTTCAGTAGCAGATCTATCATGGTAGCAACAACATTGTAGCAACGATGTGGTTTTCGGTTTGGTTTCTTGGTTATCTTTCATAGTATTTTCTCATAGCAACAATTTTCTCATATAATAGAGATTGTGATGATGATAGGATCAATCTTCTTTTATCAGAAGTTCAGGGAAATGATATAATAGAGATTAGTGCATCTAGGTGGGAAAAGTTGGCAGCGATTCCATGTGTGTTGGTAGTGTTGTTCCTTTTACTGCATCCAGTGGAGGCATTAGTTCCACCGCTGCTCCAGCTGAAGATGAGGCTAAGAAAGAGATGAGTCAGATGATGATATGGGGTTCAGTCTCTAACTTAGTAGCTCGGGTGACTAATTTTTTAGCCTTTAATAAGTGCTTAAGTTTTCATATTGAGTGATTGTAGTTCTGCTTATTTGTTTTTTTAGTATACTCACGAGGGGATAAAAGCACTACTATCAGTTTTATATGTTGGAATTAAATTTTTATAATTTATCTAATGAATTTTACATCTTACAAAATCTTTCTTACTTCTAAGCAGCGTACTCCAGATTGCTAATGTCAATTCTAATCAGCTTGATTTGAATAATTTTGTAACACAGGTCGTATTTGCACCACACTCATTATGGTATGAAAATAGAAGTTGGACTCTATGGATCAGTTCGAGTGGCCCTTCTTGACGATCACCTACAGCCGTAGCATCTGTAATAACCCTCGCTTATGAGACCGTATTTTATAGTAATTACTTAGTATAGTAATTAGAGACCAGTGTTGGGTTATGATTTGAGTGTTAATTCAATGTAGAAAAGTTGGTATTTATTATGAGTTTGCATACATATCATATCTATGGGTAAATATTGCTATGTCATGCTTATTAATATCATCTGAACTTAAAATGATATTTGGCTTAATAATGAGACCGGAACCTAAATTGAATTTTAAAATGTCCAAATGATAATTTGGAGATTGCAGTTGATTCCGGAACGTTTGAAATAGTCAAGTAATGTACCATATTGTATTTTGAAGTTTTGGGCATTTTTGACTGATTGTACCCAAATTATGCAGTTGCGTATTATTTTATCGCACTATTAGTTAATTTATTGGGATATTTGTCTTAGGTCACGACTTAAGCTTTCTAAGTCTTCCAATTTCCCTAATTCCCTTCCAAAACCTAAAGAGAGAAAGAGAATAGTAGAGAGAAAGATTGGAGATTTGGAGATTTGGAGAGATCCTTGCTCTTACAACCAAGAGACCTGCAATTTGCTGAATCAAGGCAAGTTTCTACTTGCTATTTGTGACTTAAGATAGATGATTTGTGATGATAATGATGTATTGATCTTGATTTACTTAGTTTAGGGTTTTTCTTAGGTTTTTGTGGGTTTTGATTCATTCAAAGATGATTGGGATGATTCATGAGGTTTAAGATGGTCAATAGTATCATTGATGTTATCTTGGTGTTGGTACATAAGTTTGGTTTGGTAGAAATTTGAGTTGGGGTAGAAAATGGAGTCCAAGACTCCATAGCCAAATCTTGGCAAAATCACAGGCCCGAATCGATTCGGCCCCCTGGGCGAATCGATTCGGTTAGGTCCAGTGCTCAGGTCTTGTGAACCGAATCGATTCGGAATTGATCCAAATCGATTCGGCAGTTATGCAGAAACCCAAATTTTCTAACCGAATCGATTCGGTTTCCAACCGAATTGATTCGGCAACTTTGCAGAAACTCAAATTTTCTGGCCGAATCGATTCGGCCAAGGGGGCGAATCGATTCGGTAGCCCTGAAATTTTCCAACTTTTTTTTTTTCATTTTTACCCTTTTCTTTAGGATTAGTGATTAGGGACCTTCCTAAATGAAGTAAACATAGGGTTTTAGAGTACTAGTTGAGTTGGGTTGACACCCTAGACTCGAAAGGGTTCATCTAGGGTTCTTTCAAGGGGGGAATTTAAAGTAATGTTTAGGCATTACTTTTGTCTTGTAGTTTATAAGGGTCTAGAATATATTAAGGTCAATTTGGAGACTTTAGGAATTAACTTGAGTTATATTTGACTTGAGGGTCTATATTAAAGTTTAAAGGAGGTTTTGGGAATAACTTTGGAGTCTGAATCCCTTATCGAGGATGTTATGACGGTACGAAATACATATAGTCCCGGTTAGGCTTATACCTTTGTTAAAACGTGAAGATGATAAGGTAAATGATAATTTACTAAATCATGATATGGAAATTAATAAGATGGATGTTACACACCTCTCTAAATATCATCTTAAGGGAAGTTCGTGCGTTAGGTGAAGCCCCCTGGCTAATAAATGCAGGGTGGATATAGTCCTAGGCCGTATGAGCGCTTGTTTTATTTTTTCTGCGATGGGTAGGAGATTCTGGGTGTGGTCTTGACTACCCCGCAGGCATATGGCCGCTTCCCGATGATTTCGATAGGATCCCAGGTTGTCTTATGTTAGGCCCTGGAAGATGATGGTTATTTAGGGACGCACAGAGTGGAGAAACCCGGACGGGCGGTCTTAGAATCGTTATACTTATATTTATGACTATTCTAATTAGCGAGTTGGACTCGATGGAACTTTAATGCCATAAAGAGCAAATTAATGCCACAAGTGCATGCTATTGAGATTAGTGACATAAAGAGCACATGATGATAGTTATATTCCTGATAAGGAATGTCAAAGAAGATTGAAATTGAAATAATGATGAAAGATGAAAAAGGCTCATAAGTACTTTAAATTCTTGTATAAGTGAATTTCATTTTACATAACTATTTATCAGTTTTAGTTCCTTATTTAATGTTACCATGCTAGTCTATCATCCATGCTTACTTGCGCATCATTTTCATACTTGTCATTTATCTATTGATCACATATATCCGGCCCTGACCGGTTTTCACTTCTTGTTGTGTGTGTATATATATATAATCCGTTCAGGTGTTCCGCCGCACGGTCGCCCGTAATGATCTTTCCTTCCATATGTTTTGAGGAGCCGTGACATTGTGCGGGTCTCACGGGATGTTTTGTGTAGGCGCCTCCATTTATGTTTTCTAGTTATGATCAGTTTATTCGGGCATGTGTCCTAAACCATTGTAATTGTATAATGGATCTATTATGTAACACCTGGAACTTATTGTATGTGTATGGTTATTTGGACCGACGTTCCTTTCGGTCCTTTTGTATGCTTGTGGGGGTTTCCACCCTCTATTTCTATCATGGGTTGTTGAAAATGCTTTCTTATTATTTCAAAACCAAAAAAAAAAAATTTGATAACCCGTTTTCTGGAATATAGTGTGGTTATTCCTTATACTTTGTATATTGATGTGATGCTGAGAATGATATTTATCCATGATTTCCTATTTTATCGAGGTATAGGGCTGGCCACCCTTTATTTCAGATAGCGGGTTGTCACAGATGGTATCAGAGCATCAGGTTCTAGAGTCTTTAGGATCTATGCGGACTTGTCACGTTCTACCGTAGCGTTCTTTGATATAGAACTTAATGTTAGGATTGTTTGTTTCTTATGTATGCGATCTTCTGCTAAATATATTATTTTGTATTATGTTTTAACTCTGCCTCGTCTTTATCTCAGATGCCGCCAAAGAGAGGACGTCCCGCTAGACGTAATAGGGTTGTTGAGGATGAGTTTAGTCCTCCACCGCAGCCACAGGGGAGTATCAGTGCCGCTGAGGTGGCAACTATTGTGGCTCCAAGCTATCAACGCCGCGATGACTGCTGTGGCCCAACAAATGACACAAGTTCAAGCAAGGGGACAAGAAGCACTAGTTCCTACGGGACCTTCTCAGTGGGAACGGGTGAGGGAGTCTTTCCTCAGGGGACATCCCCTGGAATTTGAGGGAGGTTCGGATGTTATAAAGGCGAACCAGTGGAAGAGAGATATGCAGCGCCATCTTAGGATGGTGGAATGTAGTGAGGAGAAAAAGCAAATTCTCGTTACCTTCAAGATGGTCGGAACGGCCTTACACTGGTGGGAGTCAATGACGACGCCCGAACAAAGGGATACTATGTCCATCACAAATTTTTGGGCTTTGTTTGATGGAAAGTATTTCCCTCCCGCAGTTCTGAGGGAAATGCAGTGGAAGCTTCAAGATTTAGTACAAGGGGAGAGATCGGTTGCCGAGTACGAGGAGGAGTTTACCCAGTTAGCAAGCTTTATACCGGATGAAGTAACTCTAGAAGAGAAGAGGATCTCCAAGTTTGTGGGAGGTTTGCACTGGCGAATAAAACAACATTTGCTTGGAAATCCATCTCTGGTGACCTTTGGTGATGTGATGAATGCTGCTTTACTTCACTGTCAAGAGAATAGATTGTTTGTTCAAAACAAGAAGAAGGCTTTAGTTACGGGGCAAGCGGTGAGGCAGGGAGGAACTGGGAGCGGAGGGGGAACATCTTCTTCGTCCCAATCCTCGGGGAACAAGCAGGTTGAGAGGGATCCTCAGCAGGGGGAATCGTCCAAGCGTCAACGTTTCGGTGGGTTAAATGCTGGTGGCAACTATAACAACAGGCAGGGTCAAGGTGGTCAGCAACCACAGGGTGGTAGAGGTGGAAATGGAGGTAGAGGCCAACAGGGCCGAGGTGCGGGGCAATTCCGAAATAACCAAGGTAGGAATCAGGATAATACGACAAATAAATGTTTCCAGTGTGGGGAGCTGGGCAACTATAAAAGGGCGTGTCCTCAGTTGGTTGGAGGGCATCTCCCTAGGGCCCCACAACAGCCGTATGTACAGTTTCCGCCCCAAGTGCCTAATCCGGTTGCTCCTCCTCAACAGGGACAATTGCAGTACGGTCGGGTTTACCATATTCAGGAGGCTCTGCTTCCTCCAGCTCCTCCGGCACCACCAGCGATCGAGGGTAAGTTTCTCATTCATGGGCACATGGGTCGAATACTATTTGATACGGGTGCTACACACTCCTTTATTTCTAGAAGTTTTGCCCAGACTTCAGGTTTGATAAAATCTGCTGAAAGTACCTTCACTAGCGTTTAATCCTCGATGGGCGATGGCTCATTGATTTTCTTCGTATGTAAAAACGTAGGAATTAACCTTGGTGACTTGTGTTTTGAGGCTGATTTGCTCGTCCTTGATATGGTCGGGTACGATGTAATTTTGGGTATGGATTGGCTAGTGAAGTATCGTGCTATAGTAAATTGTTACGGGAAGAGCATAGTTTTTGCGGTTCCGGGACAAGAAATGTTCCTGGTAGTTATGCCTTGTATGGAAGGGAGCACGAGTGCTTATCTATATTGTATTGCGGAAGACGTATCTAGAGATGTCGTGGTTCCCCTAAATTCTCTTCCAATCGTTAGAGATTTCGAAGATATTTTTCGGGAGATACCGGGATTACCTCCAAGTCAGGAAATAGAGTTTGTGATGATCTAATGCCGGGAACTCGACCGATCGCCAAAGCTCCTTATCGAATGGATCCTGTGGAGATGAGGGAGCTGAGAGATCAGATTCAGAAGCTACTGGAGCAGGGCTTTATTAGGCGTAGTACCTCACCGTGGGGCGCTCCGGTATTGTTTGTGAAGAAGAGAGACAGTTCTCTCCGGTTATGCGTGGACTATAGAGAGTTGAATAAAGTCACCATCCGGAATAAATACCCTTTACCTCGCATCGACGACTTGTTTGATCAACTTAGGGGAGCTTCCTACTTCTCCAAGATCGACTTGAGGACAGGGTATCACCAATTGAGGATACGAGAGCAAGATGTATCCAAAACGGCATTTTTGACCCGTTATGGATCTTATGAATTCTTGGTTATGCCCTTTGGGCAAACCAATGCCCCTACGGTGTTTATGGACCTTATGAATAGGGTATTCCGGGATTTCCTTGACCAATTTGTCATTGTCTTTATCGATGACATCCTAGTCTATTCTCAGACAGAGTCGGATCACGCTGCTCACTTGCGGTTGGTCCTGCAGAGATTGAGGGATCATCAATTGTATGCAAAGTTTGAGAAATGTGGCTTCTGGTTGCAGGAAGTTCAATTTCTGGGGCATGTGGTGTCATCCCAAGGCGTGTTTGTGGATCCGGGTAAGGTGATCGCGGTAAAAGAGTGGGGTCAGCCCACTACACCTACTGAAGTTCGTAGTTTTCTGGGCTTGGCGGGTTATTACCGCCGATTCATTAAGGGCTTTTCCAAGGTTGCTAGCCCATTGACAAATTTAACCCGGAAAGGAGTAAGATTTGTTTGGGACAGTTCATGTCAAGCGGCGTTTGATGAGCTCAAGGATAGACTAACTTCGGCTCCAGTCCTGGCATTGCCAAAGCCGGGATTGGAATATCTCGTCTTCACCGATGCATCTCTTCAGGGGTTAGGAGGTGTTCTTCAACAAGAGAGACAACCCATTGCGTATGCTTCTCGTAAGTTGAAGCCTCACGAGAAGAACTATCCGGTTCATGACTTGGAATTTGCCGCAGTTGTATTTGCCTTGAAGATATGGAGGCATTATCTCTTGGGGTAAAAGTTTAGTCTTTTCACCGACCACAAATCGCTACAATACTTATTCTCCCAAAAGGATTTGAACATGCGCCAACGTCGTTGGTTGGAATTTGTGAAAGACTACCAATTTGATATTCATTATCACCCCGGAAAGGCGAATGTAGTGGCAGATGCCTTGAGTAGGAAGCCCGAGGGAGACTTAGCTGAGGTATGGAAAGCTAAGTGGAGAGAGCTCAGCCTAGAGGATGCAGGGGTAAGAGCATTCATTTCCGTGATGACGGTTACTCCCACGATTATAGCAAGGATTGTGGAAACCCAGAAAGGAGATAAAGTTTGTCAAGACCATACATGCCAGCTGTTGTCCGAGGGAGCGGAGTCGTACTCGATTGGTTCCGAGAGTGGACTACGATTCCATGGAAGACTTGTGGTTCCCGACGATGGGGATTTGAGACGAGCGGTGATGGCGAAATCCCACGGGTCAAGGTTTGCGGTACATCCAGGCGGGGATAAGATGTACCAAGATATGCGTCGTTTGTATTGGTGGGCGGGTATGAAGAGGGATATCTCAGAGTTTGTGTCTCAATGCACTACTTGTCAGTTGGTTAAGATTGACCACCAGCGACCGACAGGTTTGTTACAACCGCTCGATATTCCCATATGCAAATGGGAGAGCATTTCGATGGACTTTATTACGGGCCTACCTAGATCGCAGAAGGGTCATGAGTCAATTTGGGTAATTGTCAACCGTTTGACTAAGTTGGCACACTTCTTGCCTGTGCGCACCGATTATGATACCGCTCGTTATGCCCAGTTGTTCATTGAGGAGATTGTTAGACTTCATGGGGTGCTTTAAACATTGTCTCCGACCGAGATAAGATATTTGTGTCCCACTTTTGGCAAAGTTTCCAAGGAGCAATGGGGACCGAGTTGAAGTTAAGATCTTCCTATCATCCTCAAATAGACGGTCAGACCAAAAGGGTAAACCAGATATTGGAGGATATGCTTCGTATGTGCATACTCGATTTTAAGGGCAGTTGGGAACAATACCTTCCATTGGTTGAGTTTGCTTATAATAACACATACCAATTTACTATCGGAATGGCAACCTATGAAGCTTTGTATGGTAGGCCTTGTAGGTCGCCCGCTTGTTGGTTGGAAGTGGGTGATAACAAGTTCCTTGGACCTGAAATGATCCAAGACACTTCTTCGCAGATTGAGCTTATTCGAAATCGCATACGGATAGCCCAAGATCGTCAAAAGAGTTATGCCAATGCGGGTAGGAGACATATGGAGTTGGAGGTCGGAGACCAAGTGTTGGTGCGAGTGTCCCCGATGAAGGGCATTAAGCGTTTTGGGAAGAAAGGAAAGCTTGCACCCCGTTTTGTTGGACCTTTTCCGGTGATTGCAAAGATTGGTCCCGTGGCATACCAACTTGCCTTGCCGGAACCTTTACAACAAATCCATGATGTATTTCACGTCTCCTCCTTGAATAAGTACAGAAGGTGTGAAGGTGCCCTTTGGCACATTCCTTTCGAAGATATCGAATTGCAGCCTGATGTCTGTTATGAAGAACAACCGGTTGCTATCCTTGAGTTTGGGGAGCGAAAGTTGAGATCTCGTGTGGTGCCCCTAGTGAGAGTTCATTGGAGTCATCATCATGCAAACGAATCAACTTGGGAACGTGAGGACGAGATGCGGGAGAAATATCCACATCTTTTCTTATGAGGTACGCCTGAATTTTGGGGACAAAATTCCCTCATAAGGGGGGGAGTATGTAATAACCCTCGCTTATGAGATCGTATTTTATAGTAATTACTTAGTATAGTAATTAGAGACCAGTGTTGGGTTATGATTTGAGTGTTAATTCAATGTAGAAAAGTTGGTATTTATTATGAGTTTGCATACATACCATATCTATGGGTAAATATTGCTATGTCATGCTTATTAATATCATCTGAACTTAAAATGATATTTGGCTTAATAATGAGACCGGAACCTAAATTGAATTTTAAAATGTCCAAATGATAATTTGGAGATTGCAGTTGATTCCGGAACGTTTGAAATAGTCAAGTAATGTACCATATTGTATTTTGAAGTTTTGGGCATTTTTGACTGATTGTACCCAAATTATGCAGTTGCGTATTATTTTATCGCACTATTAGTTAATTTATTGGGATATTTGTCTTAGGTCACGACTTAAGCTTTCTAAGTCGTCCAATTTCCCTAATTCCCTTCCAAAACCTAAAGAGAGAAAGAGAAGAGTAGAGAGAAAGATTGGAGATTTGGAGATTTGGAGAGATCCTTGCTCTTACAACCAAGAGACCTGCAATTTGCTGAATCAAGGCAAGTTTCTACTTGCTATTTGTGACTTAAGATAGATGATTTTTGATGATAATGATGTATTGATCTTGATTTACTTAGTTTAGGGTTTTTCTTAGGTTTTTGTGGGTTTTGATTCATTCAAAGATGATTGGGATGATTCATGAGGTTTAAGATGGTCAATAGTATCATTGATGTTATCTTGGTGTTGGTACATAAGTTTGGTTTGGTAGAAATTTGAGTTGGGGTAGAAAATGGAGTCCAAGACTCCATAGCCAAATCTTGGCAAAATCACAGGCCCGAATCGATTCGGCCCCCTGGGCGAATCGATTCGGTTAGGTCCAGTGCTCAGGTCTTGTGAACCGAATCGATTCGGAATTGATCCAAATCGATTCGGCAGTTATGCAGAAACCCAAATTTTCTAACCGAATCGATTCAGTTTCCAACCGAATCGATTCGGCAACTTTGCAGAAACTCAAATTTTTTGGCCGAATCGATTCGGCCAAGGGGGCGAATCGATTCGGTAGCCCTGAAATTTTCTAACTTTTTCTTTTTCCATTTTTACCCTTTTCTTTAGGATTAGTGATTAGGGACCTTCTTAAATAAAGTAAACATAGGGTTTTAGAGTACTAGTTGAGTTGGGTTGACACCCTAGACTCGAAAGGGTTCATCTAGGGTTCTTTCAAGGGGGGAATTTAAAGTAATGTTTAGGCATTACTTTTGTCTTGTAGTTTATAAGGGTCTAGAATATATTAAAGTCAATTTGGAGACTTTAGGAATTAACTTGAGTTAGATTTGACTTGAGGGTCTATATTAAAGTCTAAAGGAGGTTTTGGGAATAACTTTGGAGTCTGAATCCCTTATCGAGGATGTTATGACGGTACGAAATACATATAGTCCCTGTTAGGCTTATACCTTTGTTAAAACGTGAAGATGATAAGGTAAATGATAATTTACTAAATCATGATATGGAAATTAATAAGATGGATGTTACACACCTCTTTAAATACCATCTTAAGGGAAGTCCGTGCGTTAGGTGAAGCCCCCTGGCTAATAAATGCAGGGTGGATATAGTCCTAGGCCGTATGAGCGCTTGTTTTATTTTTTCTGCGATGGGTAGGAGATTCTGGGTGTGGTCTTAACTACCCCGCAGGCATATGGCCGCTTCCCGACGATTTCGATAGGATCCCAGGTTGTCTTATGTTAGGCCCTGGAAGATGATGGTTATTTAGGGACGCGCACAGTGGGGAAACCCAGACGGGCGGTCTTAGAATCGTTATACTTATATTTATGACTATTCTAATTAGCGAGTTGGACTCGATGGAACTTTAATGCCATAAAGAGCAAATTAATGCCACAAGTGCATGCTATTGAGATTAGTGCCATAAAGAGCACATGATGATAGTTGTATTCCCGATAAGTAATGTCAAAGAAGATTGAAATTGAAATAATGATGAAAGATGAAAAAGGCTCATAAGTACTTTAAATTCTTGTATAAGTGAATTTCATTTTACATAGCTATTTATCAGTTTTAGTTCCTTATTTAATGTTACCATGCTAGTCTATCATCCAGGCTTACTTGCGCATCATTTTCATACTTGTCATTTATCTATTGATCACATATATCCGGCCCTGACCGGTTTTCACTTCTTGTTGTGTGTGTATATATATATAATCCGTTCAGGTGTTCCGCCGCACGGTCGCCCGTAATGATCTTTCCTTCCATATGTTTTGAGGAGCCATGACATCGTGCGGGTCTCACGGGATGTTTTGTGTAGGCGCCTCCATTTATGTTTTCTAGTTATGATCAGTTTATTCGGGCATGTGTCCTAAACCATTGTAATTGTATAATGGATCTATTATGTAACACCTGGAACTTATTGTATGTGTATGGTTATTTGGACCGACGTTCCTTTCGGTCCTTTTGTATCCTTTTAGTTTCTTTTGCGCTTGTGGGCGTTTCCACCCTCTATTTCTATCATGGGTTGTTGAAAATGCTTTCTTATTATTTCAAAACCAAAAAAAATAATTTTGATAACCCGTTTTCTGGAATATAGTGTGGTTATTCCTTATACTTTGTATATTGATGTGATGCTGAGAATGATATTTATCCATGATTTCCTATTTTATCGAGGTATAGGGCTGGCCACCCTTTATTTCGGATAGCGGGTTGTCACAGCATCATTCTAAGCAATTGGTACCACAAGAGTTCATTATGGTATGACCCTATGATACAATTACAATTTTGTTCCATTGCAATATGTTTAGGCTCTATTGGTTTTATATTTATGGATTGGGATAATTTAAAATTTGAGATAAAGAACGTATTTACTACATAGTATTATGTATTCAAGGATATTATTTTTCTTATGAGTCAAATATAATACTAAACACTATTATTTACTTGATTCTGAATTATACTTAATTTGTTTTATTTTGTTAAGTTTATTTACTCTTTAGAATGTCGTTTGTAACTAATTTCAACATCTTAGATTTGCATGGAACGCACAAATTCTTCAATCGAAAGTCCCAAAGAATGTTGTTTGTTAATTTTTTTCAGATGCTCCGTTGAAAAGTAATGTTTTACTTTTGATGGTAAGAATGTGGCGCCTAACAGAGTGAGCATTTGACAGTGTGAGCATCTAACAGTGCGAGCATCATTTAAATACAAACTTTCTTGGAATATATATCGAACATGCCTGATTTTTGGATTACTGACAGACAATTCTCACATTGAAAAGTCACAGAGAAGTCTGATATATTTTTGTCTCTATCGAGCAGGTCCTCACTTGATCTCTTTTTATCTCTATCGAGCATTTCCTTTTTTTCTCAATAGAGTAGTACAATTTCAACCTCTTTGGCCTCCCATTGGAACTATGGATTATTGACAGACATGTCTGATTAGAACATTGATTTGTTTGTTTTAGGTTTCTATACGACCTATATCCCCAATGCAGAACTATTGTGGAGTTAGACGGAGTTCGAACAAACAGGTAGATCTATGCAAATGGAATATCAGTTTAATCATAGTTGTTTCAATAATACCATATTTTTTCTTTCATAACTGTTTAAATTTATTTTAAGCATATATATAACCTATACAATTTGGTACTCTTAGAGTGTTTTCTACAACATGAGAGTGTTCGCTACAACATGAGAGTGTTCGCTACAATAAAGACCAACTATTACAACTGTTATAAGAAATTGAGACTGAATTTTTTTGGTGAAGATCAAAATTGGGGTAATGGACTCAACAACCATCTTAAAGACAATCTTGAGAAACTTGGTTATCTTGCAGGTACCCTTATTCTCAAAAGTTTAGACGCGGAACTATCCCAGCTCAGCGGCCTATATGTATGGTTTAATAATGGATTCAAAGAGGTGATATTGGGTGCAACCGAGGGCATTAGGCAGCCTCTTGCGATATTGATGAAGATGAACCCACTGATTTCTCTTATCTATCTTTATGATGGTTTTAATTCCCCTGGTGTTGTGGTAATTTCATTTCACTGTGATCCTTTTTATTATTTCGGTTTTCCCTTTCTTTCATCTTCATAATCATATGGCCAAAATATTTATTGAATACAATTTTTTTGTTCTCTTAAATTTCTCATAAACATCCGTATTTTGTCACATTATCAGTTAAATATGCTCTGGAAGTTTGTTCGGCTGCTATTGCTTTCTCAATTTTGAATTACATACTAATTAGGCCATTTTGTAAATATTTCATTAGATGTTTTCCAAATTTAGTTTTTACTAATTGCCAAATATTATGAGCAGGCAGTGGACTACAAGAGGGCAACATATGAGGAAGTGATGAGGACCTTTAGTCCTTACTAAAGTGAAAGTGGAAAAGCACCTAAATGGTGAATGAAATTTAGTTGATTGTGTTTAATGTTTGGAATGTAGAAGTTTTACTTTGCTCTTTGTTCGTTGTAAATGGGCATATGAAGTTAAAACCTTAAGAATTAGGTGGTCAATTAATTGTAATAAAAAAAAATTGTCCCAAAAAAAGCAACTATGTGATACAAATTTTAAGCATCATTTGCTTTTTTTCATATAAAGTCCTCGATAAATATTCTATTATTTTTGAATATTTTTATCAAATAAATATAGTGGATTATATTCTTTTTAATTGTTTGTACTAATTTGATTGTGATACAAATTATGGTCCGTGATGGATTATATTGTTTTTAATTGTTTGTGCGGTGGTTGTTGTGAAATTATAGTATAGTTGTTGATGTTTGTCTCCCTTCAAATATGACAAACTGTCCTATAAATTAATCTAATTTTGCCCCAGTTTTTTAATATGTTAGGTCCGATATTAATAATAGCGTAGATATTTTTGTTGTTTAATAGGACGAATTGTTCTATTAAAAAGGAATTTTGGTCCAAAATTTTAAATTATCAGATTCATCATTATTAATAATATAATTAGCGAACGAATTTTTTTCCGTTTGGCAATTACGTATTGAGGAAATTTTTGTCGTTTTGCGATTACGCACTTTGAAAATTTTCGTTGTGCCTTCAGGCACGGGCATACACTAGTGTACATATACAGTAATAGTGTCACTCCAATGACCACCATGAACATAAGGGAATTAACATTCCTACATGTTTTTACTTTCTCACTTAATTAAGTTTCTCTACTTAATTTACTTTTAGGATACCTCGTCTACTTTCACACACAAGTAGTATATTCTCATTTGTATATATTTTACACTCTAATATATACCGTTACGACATCTCTTATAATGACCACCGTTAATAAAAGGCACACTCTGCTATCAAGGTCATGTATCACACACTACATTAAGACCATTGGTTCAGAATATTACCTCGAACCCAAAATCAAATCCCAAACAATGGAGGCGAACATAGTTCTAAGACTTTGGGCTATGCACATAACTAACGTACGCAAATGACATGCCATTTGTCATACCCCGTAATTTTTAATAACTTTTATTATGCGATAAACTAAAAGTGCGATAAATTAAAAGTTAATGGAATTAATTGGAATTAATTATGAAATAATTAATTGGGATTAATCCGGATTTGATATTACTAGAGAATATAGTAATATGTGATTATGAATATTTCTTGGTGATATATATGTAATATATGAATATGAAGTTATTTATATTATCGTGAGTTACTAATACGGTAATAATGGAAATTAAGTCGGGACGCGATATGGGACATGTCATGAATAATTTAAATGTATAAAAAGGGAAACATTATTTTATATCAACCTTATAGTCGTTTTGAGTGCGCCGTTGCATCTGTAAGGGTCGAAATAGTCAGAAAAGTCTATTTGGGTATTGAATTTGGGGTCAATTAGGAGATGAAAGGACACCCGAAATGGCAAATTAGTCATTTTACATGGGAGATGAATAGTAATTCCGAGTTTTATCTTATTATAAAGGTGTTGGGTTAGAGGAACATAGGTTCATTCCATTCCTTCAAAAAATATTTGAGAGCTCTTAATGTGAGAGAGAGTGAAGGGTTCTTTGAGAGAAGAAGAGATTGCTTACAGAAGGGAAAAGTATGTTGAGGCAAACCAAAGGGGATTAACCACCTTCTACCACCAGCACCACCACCAGAAAGTCACCGAAAAATAAAGAATACCACCATCATCACCAAAGGTTCAGACCTACATAACTAAGGAAAGTTCAATCCTTGCTTTATTTTGATGCTTAAAATATCCATGCTAGATAGGATATTTAGGATCCCATAAATTGCATGTTTCAATGATAAACTATAGAGTTTTAGTTTAGTTCTCGACATAAGAATTAGATAGAATAAATTTCATTCTACATAAAAGTTTTAATCCACGAAATTGGTTTCAATCGATGGGAGAAATCTGAGTTCTTATAATTTTCTGGGAGAAATATTAAAATATGAGAATTCTATTAAAGATATGATTTAATCCAAACTATTTGATGAATTTAGGTTGTTTGATTGTTAGAATTTGATCATATACGTTGATATATCAATTAAAATGAATTAGGAGAAGTTTTGGATTGATTTATGTTGTCTTTGATGTAAATAAAGTATCAAACTCGTAGGTTGTAATTTGCAGAATCTGGGTTGATATCTGATCAATCGATTGACTCAAGAATGTCGATCGATCGACCCAAAACCATTGATCCCTCGACCCCCTCTTGAAATGTGAAATGTTTTCTTTTTAAAGTTTGATTGAATCCAAATTTTTGAGAAATCTTTAGTAATGATTATTTGAATATGATGGAACTTAAGGGAGGACAGTAGCTATACTTGAGACCCGGGAAATGTAATTTGTGTGGGATTAAATCAGGAAAAGAATTAAAGGGAAATTAATTATATAAATTTCGATAGAATATAATATGTCAATGATTTTGAATTTTAACCAAGGGTGATAGACTTAGGTGATTACTGGAAAATTATATTTGATCGAGGATAATATTATGTAAGTAGTATCCACATTATAATACTCGATGAATTAAGTTTGGATAATTTTAGTATATTAACGAGGAGCAGAAGACTTCTTCTCATGTTGGATAATTTTAGTACATTAACGGGTGGTATTGATAAATACAACGGGTACTTGGGGATAGGATAAATTCCTACTATTATACATAGGTCGAATAAATATCTAATTTTTTATAGGTAGATGATAATGCCTATTGTTTGATAATTTATGTGTATGACATACCTAGCTTACTTACTATTGACGGGAGGTTTACGTGTGAGGGCAGTCGTATCCTGATGAATCTATGGTATCTTTGACTTGTCGGTCGAGAACATAGGACTTAGGTCGATTACCATTAGTGAGAAAAATGTTATAAAATAGTCATTTGGGTGCGTAGGTATGTGCGTAGCCTAAAGGTTTAGGATTATGTTCGCCTCCACTATTTGTGTTTGATGATTGTGGTTGGAGGAATCTTTACCAAATGTATAGTCCCCTATACAGTTAAGAGATCTATTGGGACATGATAGCAGAGTAATGCAACACCACAGGTGTGTCTCGGGGTGCTGCATATTATATATATATATATATATATATATATATATATATATATATATATAATAGAGTGAATGTATATATACATATGATGATATCTACTGTGACTAAAGTAGAATTGAAAGATAATGATATTTAGAATTAATTAATTATGAGAACACTTAATTGAATTGAATTAATAAGGGTCTTATCCATGTTGAATCTAAATGGATATATATGTTTATAACATTATTACATGTATTATGAGATTAATATGTGAGAATGAATTGGGCTATAAATAATAGATACATTAGGTTAATCTAGTTAGCGTGGTAACCATAACTAGGATGGCTTAGAGGTACGTTAGGTGTGCACTCTAGATGAGAGGTGAGAATATCAAGAGAGAGTCTGATAATCTAACATGTATATTATAAGTGATAAGAATTGCAATTATTTCCTTGCTGTTTTAAAAACTATTTTACATCAGGGTCTGACCCGTTTCCTTGCATTTTCTCTTCTCTCTCTTGTATCTCCTATATCAGCTCTCCAGTCACAGGGACGCCAACCTTAGAGGATTATGATGCTGATGAGTTATGGACACTAGTGAGTTTGAAGCCTTTGTTTAGACGCCTTCATATTTGTTGATTCCTACTATGTAGTTGATTTTTATTTAAGGCATGTCGCCCAAGAGGATCATAGTATTTCCCTTCCATTTGAGTCAGGATTTTATACTCATGTCATTATGATACATTTGTTATTATTGGGATTTTTTTATGGAGATATTTGCTGCAAAATATTATTCCAGTTGCATTCAAATTCCTTTGTGATTCATTTATTATTGTGGATTGGATTATTATGAAAATGATTTGTAATAGTTAAAATGAAATTTTTATTAAATTAAAATTTGGAAAGTTTAATCCCTTCTTAATTGGATATTAGGTGATTAATGTTTTTCTATAGTGATACTAAGAATGAAACAACTGTAAATTCTATTTTAATCGGGTATATGACTGATCACCCGATGTTTAATTTAATGGGGTGTTACAGGTGGTATCAGAGTATCGAGTTCTAGAGTCTTTTAGGATCTGAAGGGTTTACTATGCTTTCAATTATGCGTTCTTTGATGTAGATCCCTATTCTTAGGACTATTGTATCCTTACTTGCATTTTTACAATTTTTAGCTATTCTGTAATATCGAATATTGATGTTGTATATTCTCTCTTGTTTCAGATGCCTCCTCGACATGCACCTCAGCTCGCCCTAGCCCAGGGTACCATGAATGTGACAGATGTTGCTGCCATTGTTGCTCAAGAAGTCAATGCAGCTTTAGTTGTTGTTCAATAAGCTCTAGTTAAGGTGCCAGCTATACCACCCGCGCCAGGGCAAGTGTTTCCTACTTCTTGGGAACGTGTTAGGGATGCATTTCAGAAGGTGAATCCACCAAAGTTTCATGGGGTTTCTAATGTCGTGACTGATATCCAATGGAAGAAGAATATCCAGAGGCACTTAAGAATGCTTGAATTCACTGAGGGTCAGCGTCAGTTATTAGTTACGTTTAAGATAGTTGGGGTAGCTCTGCAATGGTTGGAATTCATTACCACCCATAAGGACAGAGATACTATGACTATCCAGGACTTTTGGGTGCAGTTCGACCACAAATACATCCCTTTCGCAGTCCAGACAGAGATGTGGCAAAAAATACTTGGCTTGAAACAAGAAGGGAAGACAGTGGCGAATTATGAGGAGGAATTTACTTAGCTGACTAACTTGGTGCCAGTAGAGGTACCCACTGAAGAAAGGCAAATTCAGATGTTCACTGATGGCCTAAACTATAAGATTCGCTAGCACTTATTGGGAAATATCTCCCTATATACTTACACAGATGTTCTTAATAATGCGATGCTTCATTGCCAAGATAACCGCTTACATGCCCAGGGTATTAAGCGGGGGATTGAGTCGAGGCAGCAGGGCAAGGCAAATGGAGGCAGTTCTAGCGGGACATCGTCAGCTCAAAGTTAGCAGCGATAGGGTGAGCAGGGTTCCCAGCCTGGGGACTATGCTAAAGGTGTATGATCTGGAGGATTTTGGTTTGGTTAGGGAGACAACATGCAGGGCTAGCGGGGTCAGCAGCAGGGCCAAGGGAGAGGAGGTAATGGCCAGCAGGGCCAGGGACAGTAGGGGAAAAATAGGGGAAAGTTCACTAGAAAATGTTTTACGTGCGGTAATCCTGGTCACAAGAGGAAGGATTGTCCTGATAAGGGCAAGAATCCTGAGTAGTGAGCACGATAGGAGCCACATAGACTAGTATTTCCACCACCTGGCTTCCCAGCACCAACTCAGTTGCCAACACTACCTCCGATTCCAGCAGCTCCAGTACAACAGGGACAGTATGGGTGTATGTATAATGCCCATTAGGTAGCATTTCAGCAGCCACCGTCCGTAACTGAGGGTATGTTTTCTATCTAAGGGGCTATGGGACACATTTTATTTGACACGGGATCCTCACATTCATTTGTATCTACTAAATTTTCACGGGACACAGGATTGCTAGACTTGGCCGATAGCACCATTACTTATGTAGACTCATCGATGGGTAGTGGGACACCTAATTTCTTTATATATCGTAATATGAGTATAGAGATTGGGAGTTTGATGTTATCAGTGGATTTACTTGTTTTGGGCATGTTCGAGTATGATGTGATTATCGACATGGATTGGCTTCTTGCATATAGGGCCATGATTGACTATTATAGCCAGTGTATTATCTTTGCTTTTCTGGGACATGAGATGGTCCTTGTAGTGATGCCTCGTTTGGAGGGAGAGTCATCTACTCATTTGTATTATATAAAGGAGGAGACTTCTAAGGGATTAGTATTATCCCTTATTTCGATATTAGTAGTTTATGAGTTTATAGATATATTCCAGGAGATACCAGGATTACCTCCCAGTAGGGAGATTGAGTTTGTGATTGATTTAGCATCGAGTACTAGGCCCATTGCTCGTGCATTATACCGTATGGCTCCAGCAGAAATGAGGGACCTGAGGGATCTGATAAGACAACTTTTGGGTCAGGGGTTTATCCGCAGGAGTACGTCACCTCGGGGTGACCCTATATGATTTTTTAAGAAGTGAGACGGTCCTTTAAGGCTGTGTGTAGATTATCGTGAGCTTAATAAGGTCACGATACAGAACAAGGATCCGTTGCCGATAATCGATGACGTGTTTGATTAACTGAGAGGAGCAACCTACTTCTTAAAGATAGACATAAGGTCTGGTTATCATCAGTTACGAATCAGGGAGCATGACGTTTCAAAGACTGATTTCTTGACGAGATATGGATCATATGAGTTCCAAGTCATGCCATTTGGGTTGACTAATGCGCCGACAGTATTCATGGACTTGATGAATATGGTGTTTCGAGAGTTCTTAGATCCGTTTGTCATTATTTTCATTGATGACATCTTGATTTATTCTCAGACTGAGGAGGAGCATACCCAGCATTTGGGGCAGGTTTTACAGACCCTACGTGAGCATCAGTTGTATGCGAAATATTAAAAGTGTGGGTTATATCTTCGGCAAGTTCAGTTTTTGGGGCATGTTGTGTCTGAAATGGGGATATCGGTGGATCCTAGTAAGGTATCAGCGACGAGGGAGTGGGGATAACCTTTGACAACGATAGAAGTGCGTAGTTTCTTAGGACTAGCCTCCTATTATAGATGTTTTGTCCGAGGTTTCTCAAAGATTACGGATCCACTGATGAGTTTAACCCGTAAGGGCATACCATTTGTTTGGAATGATGCATGTCAGTTAGCATTCGATGAGCTGAAAGATAAGTTAACCTCAACACTGGTATTAGCACTGCCAAAGCCAGGATTGGAGTACTTGGTTTACACTGATGCTTCGTTAGAGCAGCTTGGTGGAGTATTACAACAGAAAGAAAAGGCCACAACTTATGCCTCTAGAAATCTTAAGTCTCATGATAAGAATTACCCCACTCACTACTTAGAGCTTGCGGCAGTCATGTTTTCTCTTTGGATATGGATTGGGGGATAAGTTTCGTCTATTCACATATCCTAATTCACTGCAATATCTATTTACTCATTGGTTGTTGACCATGCGCTAGCGCAGGTGGCTTGAGTTCGTGAAAGACTATCAGTTTAAGATTCATTACCACCCAGGAAAGGCTAACGTGATAGTAGACGCGTTTAGACGAAGGCTAGTAGGTAAGTTGGTCACGGTGTGGAAGGCAAAATGGAAGGAATTGGGACACCAGGATGCAGTTGACCGATCATTTGTTTTAGTTATGACTGTTACCCCTCAGATTATGATAAGGGTGGTTTAGGGTCAGGCAACCAATTCATTTTTTCAGGAGAAAATTCGATAACTATTAGACGGGGGAGCAGAGTCTTACTCCATGAGTTTAGATGGGGGCTTACACTTCAACGGGAGATTATTGTTCAAGACGGTGTGGATTTGCGGCATGCTGTGATGACAAAGTCGCATGGATCGAGATTTGCAGTACATCCTGGTGGGGATAAGATGCACCAAGATATGTGACGACCGTATTGGTGGAACGATATGAAAAGAGACGTCGTTGAGATCGTCTCTAAGTGTACCACTTGTCAGCTAGTGAAAGTGGATCATCAGGAGCCTCCTCGGTTTCTTCAGCCATTAAAGATCCCAATGTGGAAATGGGAAAGAATTTCTATGGACTTCATCACAGGGTTACCTAGTTATCATAGGGCTCACGATTCCATGTGGGTGATTATGGATCGGTTGACAAAGGTAGCTCACTTCTTGCCCGTTTGGACTGATTACACTATGGGATAGTATGCCCAGTTATTTATTGCCGAGATAGTGAAGTTGCATAGGGAGCCCCTAAATATCATGTCCGACAGAGACAAGATTTTTGTATAACATTTCTGGGAGAGCTTTCAGGAGGCTATGGGCACCGAATTGCGGTTGAGTACGACTTATCATCCAGCGACGGATGGGAAGACAGAACGTACAAACCAGATGTTAGAAGACATGCTACGCATGTGTATACTGGACTTTGGGGGGAGGTTGGGAGCAATACCTTCCGCTGGTGGAGTTCGCATATACTAACTCCTATTAGTTCACCATTGGTATGGCTCCATTTGAGGCACTATATGGTAGACCTTGTCGTTTTATTGCATGTTGGCTAAAAGTGGGGGACAACAAACTATTAGGACCAGAAGTGATATAGGATACGTCCGCTAGGATTGAGATGATTCATTGTCATATTCAGGTCGCCCAGGATCGACAAAAAAGCTATGCCGATGTGAAACGGTTCTTCCGTGAATTCAATGTGTGGGACCAAGTATTATTACGGGTATCACCTATGGAAGGGGTTATGAGATTTGGGACGAAAGGGAAATTGGCACCCCAGATATGTAGGACCATTTCCAATCATTGCGAGAGTTGGACCGGTTGATTATAGATTGGGGTTGCCGGATCACTTGCATAGGATGCATGGTGTGTTTCATATTTCTTCACTGAGGCGATATCTCCGGGATGAGTTGGCTCAGACCCATGTTGCATTAGAGGATATCAACATGAAGCTAGATAGTTCTTACGAGGAGAGACCAGTAGCGATCTTGGACCATAGCGAAAGACTGTTAAGATCCAAAGTAGTTTCGTTGGTGCGTGTGCAGTGGTTGCACCATAACATTGAGGAATCTACTTGGGAGTGCGAGGATGATATGCGCGACAAATATCCAGAGTTATTTTTACCAGGTATACTTTTCTTTTCCTAATTTTGGGATGAAATTTCGCTATAAGAGGGGAAGTATGTAATACCCCGTAATTTTTAATAACTTTTATTATGCAATAAATTATAAATGCGATAAATTAAAAGTTAATGAGATTAATTAGAATTAATTAATTGGGATTAATCCGGATTCAATATTACTAGAGAATATAGTAATGTGTGATTCTGAATATTACTTGGTTATATATAAGTAATATATGAATATGAAGTTATTTATATTGCCGCGAGTTACTAATACGGTAATAATGGAAATTAAGTCGGGACACAGTATGGGACGTGTTGAGACTAATTTAAATGTATAAAAAAAGGAAATAGTAACTTATATCAACCTTATAGTCGTTTGAGTGCGCTGTTGCGTCCAAAAGGGTCGAAATAGTCAGAAAAGTCTATTTGGGTGTTGGATTTGGGTCTCGGGTCAATTAGAAGATGAAAGGACACCCCAAAGGAGAAAATTAGTCATTTTACATGGGAGATGAATAGTAATTTCAGGTTTTGTCTTATTATAAAGGTGTCGGGTTAGAGGAACGTAGGTTCATTCCATTCCTTCACAAAATTTTTGAGAGGTCTTAGTGTGAGAGAGAGTGAAAGGTTCCTTGGGAGAAGAAAATATTTCTTAGATAAGGGAAAAGTCTGTTGAGGTAAACCAAAGGGGATTAACCACCTTCTGCCACCAGCACCACCATTGGAAAGTTGTTGGAAAATGAAGAAGAACACCATCATCACGAAAGGTTCAGACCTACATAACTAAGGCAAGTGCAATCCTTGTTTTATTTTGATTCTTACAATATCCATGCTAGATTGGATATTTAGGATCCCAGAAATTGCATGTTTCAATGATAAACTATAGAGTTTTCTTTTAGTTATGGACATGAGAATTAGATAGAATAAATCTCTTTCTCTATAAAGGTTTTAATCCACGAAATTGGTTTTAATTGATGGGAAAAATCTGAGTTCATATAATTTTCTAGGAGAAATATTAAAATATGAGAATTCTGTTAAAGATATGATTTAATGCAAACTATTTGATGAATTTAGGTTGTTTGATTATTAGAATTTGACCATATATGTTGCTATATCAATTAAGATGAATTAGGAGAAGTTTTGGATTACTATATGTCGGCTTTGATGTAAATGAAGTATCAAACCCGTAGGTTGTAATATGCAGAATCTGGCTGATATCTGATCGATCGATCGATCGGCTCAAGAATGGCGATCGATCGACCCAAGACAATCGATCGATCGACCCCCTCTGGAAATGTGAAATGTTTTCTTTACAAAGTTTGATTGAATCCCAATTTGTGAGAAATCTTTAATGATCATTATTTGAATATAATGGAACTTAAGGGTGGACAGTAGGTATACTTGATACCCGAGAAATGCAATTTGTGTGGGATTAAATCGGGAAAAGAATTAAAGGGTAATTAATTATATAAATTTCAGGAGAAATAATATTTGAATGATTTTGTATTTTAACCAAGGGTAAGAGACTTAGGTGATTGCTGTAAAATTATATTTGATCGAGGATAATATTATGTAAGTAGTATCCAGATTATAATATTCGATGAATTAAGTTTGGATAATTTTAGTACATTAACGAGGAGCAAAAGACTCATGTTAATGTTGGAAAATTGTTATTAAAGTGATAAGGACATTATGTGAGTGATAACTACATAATAATAATAATAATGTGACAAAGAAAATGACTATAATTAACAAGTACGGGTGGTATTGATAAATACAACGGGTACTTGGGGATAGGATAAATTCCTAGTATTATACATAAGTCAAATAAGTACCTAAATTTTTATAGGTAGATGATAATGCCTATTGTTAGATAATTTATGTGTATGACATACCTACCTTACTTGCTATCGATGGGAGGTTTACGCGTGAGGGTAGTCGTATCCTGATGAATCTATGGGATCTTTGACTTGTCGCTCGAGAACACAGGACTTAGGTCGATTACCATTAGTGAGAACAATGGTATAGAATGGTCATTTGGGTGCGTAGGTATGTGTGTAGAGAAAAAGCTTAGGACTATGTTCGCCTCCACTGTTTGTGATTGATGATTGTGGTTTAAGGAATATTTACCGAACCTACAGTCCCCTATATAGTGACGAGATCTTTTGGGACATGATAGTAGAGTAATGCATCACCATATCTGTGTTTTGGGGTGTAATATATATATATATATATATATATATATATATATATATATATATATACACATATGATGATATCTACTGTGTGACTAAAGTATAATTGAAAGATAATGATATCTAGAATTAATTAAGTATGAGAACACTTAATTTAATTGAACTAATAATGGGCTTATCCCTATTGAATCTAAATGGATATATATGTTTATAAAATTATTACATGTATTATGAGATTAATACGTGGGAATGAATCTAGTGAGCGTGGGAACCGTAACTAGGATGGCTTAGAGGTATGTTAGGTGTACACTCTAGATGAGAGGTGATAATCTCAAGAGAGAGTCCGATAATCTAACATGTATATTACAAGTGATAAATATTAAAATTATTCACTTGCTATTTTAAAAACTATTTTACATCGGGCTCTGACCTGTGTCCTTGCATATTCTCTCGTCTCTCTTGTATCTCCTATACCAGGTGTCCAGCCACAGGGACGCCAGCCTTAGAGGATTATGATGCTGATGAGTTATGGATGCTATGAAGTTTGGATCTTTGTTTAGACACCTTTATATTTCTTGATTCATACTTTGTAGTTGATTTTTATTTAGGGGATGTCGCCCAAGAGGATTATAGTATTTCCCTTCTATTTGAGTCAGGATTTTATACTCATGTCATTATGATACATTTGTTATTATTGGGATTTTTGTATGGAGATATTTGGTAGAAAGTATTATTCCAGTTGCATTCAAATTACTTTGTGATTGATTTATTGTTGTGGATTGGATTATTATGAAAATTGTCTATAATGGTTAAAACGAAATTTTTATCATATTAAAATTCGAAAAGTTTAACACCCGCTTAATTGGTTATTAGGTGATTAGTTTTTCGACAGTTATGCTAAGCATGAACCAACTGTACATTATATTTTAATAGGGTATAGGACTGATCACACGATATTTAATTTAGCGGGGTGTTACACCAGTATCGCTAATACACAACACATAGTGAGCCGCCCTAAGTTCTATGTCCTGGGGCACAATTCCTAGCCTCCCTGGAATCCGCAAGGTGGGATCGCCCACTGCGCACGAACCTCCGTGATAGCAAGCAGTGTAGGTATGCTAACTCATAAGCATCAATCATATAGGTACACACACAACTTATATATATATATATATATATATAGCATAATGCCCATGCCTGAAGACACGGAGAAAAAATTCCAAATTATAGAATTGTGTATAATTTTATACGACTATTCACCCTGTTTAAAAAATACCAAATACCCGAATAACAATAATACTAATATTCTATCCTGGACCTCATATAAACAACATCATCGAATTAAGTCAATTCGTAAAAATTACATCAATACAATAATAAATAAATAAAATAGTCTATGATGCAAAAACATAATTCCTTAAATGAATTCTCCCAAAATTCGTAGCCAGTTAAAACTTTATTAACCAACTTTATTTTAATTTTGATACTTAACCCATAAAGAGGAAGGAACAAACTAAATATTCAATTCAAATCTCCTAGCCATCTAAAATTGCACAATTACTCCATTAGTTGTATTTGGCTCCCTTCTTTATACCTGAAGTCCTACATGGAACATGGACTTGTTATCCCTTCAGCATGGACCTATTTTTTACCTGCAAGACTTGTACAAAAGGACTAAAAACATTATATTGTTAGTTACCTTGATATATACAAAAAATAAAGGCTTATACGCAACACTATATCAAGCATAAAGCATTACCTATGCTCATTGTCGTCGATCAAGTCGTGGCCTATTTAAGGAGGATGTCATTCAACACCATATTTAGAAATTAAAAAAGGAATGAAAATCGGAAAGATAATTTTAGATATGCACACTTTTAAGGACACAAATTTCCAATTGAGTCCTTTGTATTTTTGGCCCAATTCCGGACAAAAATGTTTGAGTCATGGGATAGAGTTAATTGATCATTATTCAAGCCTATGACGTGTTTGTTGAAGAGGTAGCAGCTAAGAGTATAAAGCCTCATCAAATTGCCGAGTTTAATGTGCCTCGTTTCTATGTCATCAACATTAGTTCCATTGCCCCTAAGGTATGAATGCATTTTGAATATATATATATAGGAGCTCAGAACATTTTATATTGGGTGTAATATGTTTTAAACTGTCGTTTATTTTCAGAAAGATTTTATTAAAACTTTAAAATAAAGTATATAAAGTTTCTGGGATAAAAATAGATTTTTTCAAACTTTCTGGAAGTTCGTTCGAACGAGTTTTTCGTTCGAACAACAATGTTGTTCGAACGAGTTTGCTAACGAGTTCACAGATTGGCCACTAGAATGTCGTTCGAATGAGAATGATGGTTCGAACGAGATATCCAACGAGATTTCTAACGACTTCACACTGGAACTTCGTTAGAAGCTCGTTCGAATGAGACTTCGTTCGAACGAAAATCTCATTCGAACGAGATTTGGCGGGAACAGTTTTTGGGCAGTTTTTGACAGTTTTTCCCACTTTCCCACTTATTTTTCCCACTATCTTTTGACAGAACTTCTTAAGTGCGGAAATCAATTTTTTCTAATCAACTTTTTCATAATATTCTAACTCGTAGAGAGTGTTTTGAGAGTTCATATTTCCTAAGAAAAAGTTCAAGTTTAAGTGTTCATTTTTCAAAGAAAAATATGTTAAACACTTTGTTTACACCCATATCGTTTAATCCAAGTTCCATATATATATATATATATATATATATATATATCATTTCTTGGAGTTTGGCACCGATTTTCATCTCTACCGTTTGAAGAGAAGTTTGGGTTTGCTTCTAAATGCCACAAAGAAGAAGAAGTTTGCGTTGATTTACCCACTTGGATAAAGTCTCCTTGTTCGGGTGACGGTGACCATATAAAGTCCGATCGGTGGATACCGAGACTGCGGTGGAGCTCTGTAGTTATTCGCTAGGTGGAGGTGTCTTCAAGAAGAAGCGTCGGGGCTTGAGAGGGATCTAGTCGAGTGTTGTAAGTCTTTCTGCCTTGTATTTGTAAAACCGTACTGAGTGGATTTGAGGCTAGGGTCGTCTGAGGTTTTTTTCCCGTTGTGGGTTTTTCCTCGTACGTCGCGGCATAGTGATTCATTGTTTATTTTATCTTGAAAATTCACCTAGAACGCACGCTTAGGTAAAAAGATAAAATTTGGTTATATCATTACTTGTCTACTGTGGTGCATAATAAATATTGGGTAATGTTTAGTTAATTTAATTTAATTCAAGTCATTTAATTTAATTTGATAAAATTGGTTTGGCCTAATTTGGTAAAATTGAAAAATATGACTTCGACTAATTTCTAGGACTTGGGTTAAATTGGTTTAAGTGAAATTTAAAAAGTGTGTGTGTGTTTTAATCTTATTTCACTTTGTTTAATTTTAATTTGAAAAGAAATTAAAATTTATGATTTTGTTTGAATTTGAACCATCATCTTACGCTTCCGCATATATTTCAAAGGAAATTACTTTAGAATTTTAAAATTGGGGGCCTATTGCACCAACAACACTAATTCAATTTTTCCAACTATTTTAATCTTATTCAAAAGTATTTCATACTTGTTTCTCAAAATACCAAACAAAGGGTCAGTTTTAGATCATGAGAAGAAAAAGGAAAAAAAGTCCATCTTTTGCATAAGGGTGAAGGGCCCAAGCAACCATTCATCTTCATCATCACCTGGATAAAAGCCAAGTGGAATCTTTGTAAACACTAATAATTGAGATTCATGAAAACTTTAATGAGACTCATGAACAATTTAGTTAAATGAGATTCATGAATAGTAACATCCAAACTCAAATGCCCAGTTTCATCTTTCGTATTTCATGAACAGTAAACATTAGTTGGGCCTTTAACAATAATTGAGGCATTTTTTATGAAAATAAATACATTTTCATTATGTACATTGTAGCCAACCAACAGTAACAAACTAAGCTATCTGTGTTTTTGTTGGTATAAACTATTCGTGCTAGAACCTTAACTTTTAACTATCAAACTTTGAAGGATAGGAGAAGATGTTATTAATATATATATATATATCTGTGTGGTGACAATTATTATGCAACACAAATAGATAAGAGAAACGCAATCACCAAGTAAGAATAAGGAATGCAAAATGACAATCACATAACAAAGGATGTATGTGGTTCAGCAAAGATGCCTACATCCACGGTGGTGCAGTCAGTATTATTTCTGTGTTCTCCGAAGAGTGAGTACAGAGAATACAATGTGTCCTTTGCCCCGGACCTAGGGTTTGTTATATACATGTTCGTTCTAGTGAGTGGGGGTGTCGGACTCCTCCATATACATGTGTGCCCCTTAATGGGAACGTGGGAAGAGACTAAATCATAATCGGTTTATGGTATAAGAGGCCTGGACTTTGGGCCGCTACAATTGGGCTACTCATCCAGGCCCATCATCCTAATTTCAGTTACCCACAATATATATTAATTAAACCCCTCTAGAAATAACCCTATTTAGACTAAAAATCAATAGCATTGCTTACCCAAAAAAAATTACAATATATTTATAATAAGTGAGACATGAAATTCAAGCAAAAGTGTCCCAAATTGTTATGGTGCTTGTAACAAATCTAATAACTTTCCTAGTCATAACTCAGAGAAACCAACTATGAATCACTCTAAGATGAAGCACTTGTTGTCTTCATCTATAATAATAGATCTATATACATTATCTAAACTATTACTCCATTAGTCTGAATCATAGGTGATGTACTGATGTGAGATACTCCGTACACTTTGACGTGCATATGATATGGCCCGGACATGTGCTTTGGCACACATACATGGACCAATGTGATGTATCATCCCGAACTAGGACTGTCAAAATGAACCATATATAATTTAGATCATAGAATCCCACAAATTTCTAAAGTGGTAGCCATGCTCCATGAGCCTCGATTAACTCCTTAATTTTTGTTTGTCTTTCCTCCTCATTCTTGCCTTCATAAGTTCCTACAACTTCGCTTCATCTTCGCTAAAATGGTAATCGATTCCTTGAGTGGATTTTGGTGAAACCACCTTCTTAAGCTTAGTTTCATCGATTTTTCCAGTTTCACCTCCTTTAACTTCCACCTCAGGCTTCCCTTGTTTTTCTGTTGATTATTTAATAACACCACGTGTTTCATCTGAAATCACAACCTCATCTTTTATGTCCTTTTTTTGTGGCAATTAACACTTATACATTATCAACTCTTTAAGTCATTTACAAAGTAACGACACAGATAAATATTAATAGCCAACATAATGTTTATGTAGAAACAATAACAAATGTTCCCAAAAGAGGTAACTCAACAAAGAGTTGACCGATCAAAAAAGAAGTCGACCCCACCTGAGCAACCTATCGCGCAAGTAACATCATGCCTGTTTGCTTATAGTCCGTCCCTCGTAAATGATTATGGGAGTCAATAATCCATTCAACATACATTTTTCTCACATTTCTTTGCTTTTCTTTAGCTAGTTGAATATATAATGGAAGGACACGTAACTCATGATAGGCCTCTTCAGGGACAGGTGGAGAAAGCTAATTAATTTCTAGCAAATATGGTGAATACGTGTCATCTGTCATTGCAATATCAGATGGCTTTGGTACTACAAAGACCAGGTCAAGTTGGAGAATATGAGAAAGTGGAGTATCTAAAGCAACATTGTCCTCTTTTGGAATATCAGCGACGACTTCATCAACTTATTCATTCAAAACCTCCTCTTTTGGAGCTGATTCGTCAGCTCAAGAAAAAACCACTGGATTTTCTAAGACGTCCAAGGAAGTTTCGATTTTGGGCATCAAGGGTAGTGAAGTAATTTCAGTAATTGTCACCACATACAATAAAAGTGGCATATTCAAAGAAATAGAAGAATCTGCCTCAGGTTCTATAGCACCAGACTACATAACATTTGTATTATCCTCCATTACAGGCACTGGTAGCACTTCAGTAGGTACTGCCACACGCCATGGGTCCAGGCGACGGGGATCCTGGAAAAGTTATTGGTTGTTTAATTCAATCAACATCAGACCGAATGAATACTCAAAATTAATTAGAGAAGCATAAAAAAAGGTCATGTTTCATCTTTTGTCTTCTTTTCCACTTTCTGTAACTAATGCAGTGTCTGTGGAAGTATCTTCACTTTTCAAATCCAATAATATTTCAGTAACTTTTGGGACAGTTATAGAACTACCCACATCCTCAACTTCTTTAGTCTCTGGCAGAGTTATATGCATAGACGTAACATATACTCATCTATTCTTCTCTTTCGATTTCGCATTCTGGTTTCGCTTTTCTCTACTTCAGGTCCCAAAATTTCCTTAGGCTCAATTAGTGGATTTTTTTCCTCAGTTTCTTTCTTAATTTATTTATAAACTTCAGATTGTTCTTGTAGTTTATTAGCCACTTTAAGAACGGTTCTTCATTTTTTTCTTTTACATGAGCCTCAATTTTCTTATCATCAATACTTTCTTTAGACTCAGCCAAAATTACTGTTGGGCTTGGTAAGTTAACTTTTGACTCTTCAACCTCATCATCTTTCTTCAACTCGGGTATGAGCCTTTACCACCTGCTCCTCAGCATCTGATGTCTCTTTTTTTGTTAGATAATCGATCTAACTTTGCAATGACAAAATTCCATCTTACTGCTCTTTAATGATTCTCCTTTTCCACAATTATCCTATCCTTGGCTTTCAGTTCTTGACTCTTTTCGTCGATATAAGATGCGAGCAAATGGATCTTGGAGTTGAGTTGATCCAATAAACCTTGAGAAATTTGAATATGAGTTTTTCGATCTAACAACTTCTTCATTGACAATCGATGAGTCAGCTCCAATCTTAGTCAAAATTAAGGCTACAAATATGGAAAGCAAAATCAACTTCATGACCGCCATATTCAAAACCACAACGCCACTTTTAATGTTTATTTGGTGAGTTTTTTCCAGGTATTTGAAACAACAAACTTCTTCAAACACCTGATGTGCAACCACATAGAGTTTTAGAGAAATATAATTACATATTATAACAACTGAATACTTTAGACATCAGAAACCTAAAATCAAAAGAGATCACTACTGAAAGCCACTACACCCAAAACTAAAATAGCACAAAGCCCAATATATGAAAAAGAAACTAATGTAAGAGATCACTGCCTGAATGAACACAAGTTTACGTAGATGTACATGTATTGGCACCATTGATGGAATGTGGCTATGTTGATCTATCACATACTAACAGTTTTCCTTGGATTACAACTAACAAAAAAATGAATAATATAAAATTAATTACGGTGGATATCAAATTGAAGTTCGACCATTCAAAATTATATACATGGATTGAATTCAAAGCTAATAGAATGACGTGACCTGCTTTAATGCATCAAAACCATACATTTCAACTAAATTGCAGTGCGTTCAAGTGTAGATATAAATAGAACCATAAAAACCATCTCAAACGACTACCACTAAAAACCTCCACATATATTACTTGAATTATTGGTGTAAATTAGTAGTAAAAAATCATAATGAAAATGTAAATTTGCTGCAAATATTAACACAAAATAACACAAAATGTTCTATTATGAAAAATAAAAATAAAATTTCGGTGTTAAAAGAAGGGTAAGCATAACAAAACGTGAGCAACTCCAATACTTATGCATTAAGAAAGGATGCATAGGAACTGAAGTTGGACGACAATGAGAAAAACATGTAATACATCATTTATGAGAAAAACACACTTCAAAAAATATGATCTACCTTTTAAAAAGATATATGATAAAAATAATAGGCACCAACTATTTAAGTATTCAAACTGAAAAAACACATAGAAATATAGTTAATTGCCTTTTGAAATTTAATTCCTAATTACCAGTTGTTAGTAAACCCATCAAGCTCAATGTATAAACTAAAGTTCTTTATAATCATTTGTTTCAATCACCACTCAAAAGTAATACATCACATATATTTTAATTAGTAGATTTCAATTGTATGAATATACATTCCATTTAAACCACAATTTATAGGTACATATATTTAGAGAACATAAAACACAATAATGCATCCTTAACTAAAGAGAGAAACTAAAAGAGAAAAAAAAAAGTACCATTACGTTTCTTTACCAAGAGCATGCATTAATTCATGTATGATTGGAATTCTTTAATATGACTATAGCCGAATATAAATTATTATTTAAAGAAAATGCATATATACATACCAATTCCTAAATACAAGAACACCAAAGATCAGATAAGGAAATCCAAATGCAAATGGAATATAGAAAACTTACAATATTATCAATTTAAAGAAAATATAGCAATCATGTGAACTGAACAAATGCTCATCATTGTCTACACAACTCATCAAGTTAGTGGGGTCCTCACATGGGAGTTTTGATGAAAAATAAAAAATTCACTCAATTCTCCACATATATCCAAATATGGAAAATGAAAATGAATGGGGATTTCATCCAACAATACTGTAGACACCCCATTCTATTACCCCCTAAACTCTCCTTAGTTCCCTAGCACCTCCCTTCATCACTACAAACCCAGGTAATACCCCGAGTATCGACCTAGAGCCCATCGGACGCTCCCACTCTCCATTTGACCAAAAAGTCAAACTCTTCAGCTCGATCAAGACTGAATTAATCTTTAAAGGGCACTGAAACCCCTTTCAAACGGTCCGTCCCGTGCGCGATTTTGACCAACGATACGGGCGAACGATCCGTTTAACTTTGGAAGGTCACCGAATGCTTCCAGGGCCCGGTTGACCAAGGTTAACTCCCCAAACCGGATCAAACTCTTTGGAATGTCGAATTACATCTCCTAACCTTTCTAACGGTCCGCCCCGTGTGCGGTTATGACTTACCATGCGGATGAACAATCCGTTTGCGTTAGAAGTTTTCCTATCCAAAGGATCGATAAGCGCTTCCAAGCCACATTTGACCCAAAGTCAACTCTCGAACCCAGGAGCGGTCCAAAGGACTTTCGAAGGTCTCTGAATTACCTTTCCAATGGTGTGCTCCGTGTATTTTTCTGATCAACGGTTTGTACTCTACAGTCAATTTTTTGAAAAGGCTTGAAAGACACTACCAAACGGCAGGTCCCAGACCCTGCCTATCTCCAGTGTGCCTAAACACACCTGATGATTGGCAGGACCAGGGCCATGCCTATCGGCAATTCCCTAGGCCTATAAAAAGGAGGGACTAAACCTCTTTGCAACGGGAGCCCAGATCTGAAAGACATCACTCTCAACAAATCCAAAAAACCTCTCTCGAAGTCAACGTGATTTCCACATCCAAATCCCTTTCCAACCTTCACTTTTCATCATCATTTTCATCAAACTTGGTGAATTCAATACCCTCCATCATCATCCAAGTGCAAGGGATTCTCTCTAACATTCAAGATCAAGCTCAAGATCTGCAATAAGGTCCAATTTTCTCAATTCTCTCCTAAAATTCTCATAAATTCGCATTAACTTGTTTTATTACTTAGCACTTTTATTCTCGCATCTCACATATACTAATATAATTTTTATTTAGTATTATTGCAAATCTCTTATTTTCATACAAATAAAACCTCCCAAAAAATAGAAAAAGTCTGTTTGTTCATAAATTCCAAACGGGAATTCTCACACTTTTCTTACACTTTTCTCACAACTAAAACACTTTTTTACACTCACAACACACAAATAAGAGGAGTCCCCGGTTGGATTCATGGGATAAACCCCACCCCTCATTTTTTATGTAAACTACGTGGACTTTGATGCCTCTATAGGCTATATAGGCGTCTCAGAGTAAAACCCGAGACTCGAGTCCTATTCTCACTCTTCCTCCCATTTTCTATTTTCTCTAAATTCAATTCTCTTAGATTAAATATATTTATATGCATATATTTATTCTTAGTGGCGTATTATTCCACATACGTTATCGTTCCATTATAACGATCAATGCCAGGATAATCGCGTAAATCCTATTTTCTAATATTATTTTTCTGAACCTTCCTACGAATGACTCACTTTATCTCTTCCATGATACAAGTTGAGGATTACTATCTCCACTATATATACACATGCACACATATCACGCGGAAAATAAAGGAAAATAGCAAAAAACCCATGAGAGACCGTAAGGGCGGAATGGGTGCCTAACACCTTCCCATTTCGTAACTTAGCCTCCGGACCCTTTTTCGAATCATTTTGGTTTCGTATGTATCAGTATGTCTTTCAATGTTGTCCTTCCGTATGGATCCCTTTCTTTTGTCTGTTTTGAGTAAAATATACAGGCAACTCCATCTCTATACAATTTTCACCTCATGAACGCTACCGACCGAAACTCTCCCGAGAGGGACGCGCGGGACCTAGGATCCTCACTCTCCCACCCACCGCGAGGATTGGGGATGGACATAGTGGCGACTCTGCTGGGGACATTATTTTGAGGGCTAGGCTCTATTTACATGGGTGTTATGTTTGTTTATATTTTACCCCATTTTCACATGTTCCCTTTTTCCATGTGTCCCCCATACTTATGCTTCTATTCACACACTTGTAGAAAATTCTCCACGAACACTTCGCACCACGTGGACCTGGGATCACATATATCCACATATTGCACGCATCACCCATTCATACTTGGTGTACCATTGGTACTTATACTTTTCTCCCCATCTGGCAGTGTCAAGAAAGGTATTCTCATCGTAAGATACTAATAAGAGAATCATGCATGATTCACACGACATCACCAAAGAGCATTGTTATTGACCAAATTCTACCCTGTAACTAGAGGATCATTTCGTGATGGGCGCTGGTCCGGCAGGGCGCAATTAGCCTAAGCGATATGACTATCACATTCCATTGGCCAAGTACCTTCGACGTATATGGAATGGTTCCCCCGCATCGTACTTCTTGATCGAAGTCATGATGGGAGGTATATCGTAGGGAACTCGTTCATGTACGCCGAGTATATCGAATTAGCTCTCACACGTACCGTCCCCATGATGTATATGGTGAGGCAATTCACGTACACTCAGGTATATCAAATGGATTGTCCACACGTACTGATTGCCAGCAAGAGCAAGGCGTATATCGTGGAAGTCACACCAAAGGGGGGAACCCTTTCCGATTCACCCAACCAACTGCATACCCACATATAGGTGTCAAGCCTAAGACACACATATAAGATTGCCCGTTTCAACCCAAAACTCTGCCGAAATTCTGGGTCGGCCTGCCGCCCAAATTTATACACATTTTTAAAATGGGACCCTGTCCATGAGACCAGTCACAAGTCCAGCCATAGCTTTGCATATATTACAAACCAAATTTTTCTAGGCTCGGGTCCCATTCGGTATTTCATTTTGCATTTAGGAGAATTTAATACAATTGAGAACATAATAATTATAATAATCATGCTGAGATCGTCTCCCAACAAGATTTCCCTTTTCTTTATCAAAAATCCAAAAAACATTTCTCCCTTCTTTATCAAAAATACAAAAACATTTCTCCTCTCATTATCAAAAAGCCAAAAATATTTTGTCTTCCAATCTCAAAAGAAAAAAAAGTCAAAAATATTTTCATCCTTTTTCTCAAAAAATAAAATCCCATTTTACGCCTTCTCAGGTCAATCGCACGTCCTTTGCCTGTCTCCTTATTGGCTTTGGTCTTCAGTCAAATCACCTCGGAGTTCCGTTCGTTACCCTACTACTTCGTTCGAGTCCAGAATCCATCTGCTTTCCATGGAGAATACAGATCAAGTACCCATTGTGCAGCCGAATCTGGCAGCAGTCCTAACTCAGCTCGGGTCCAAGATTGATAACCTCTAGATTGAGGTCCGAGAGACGCAACGAAACCAGGTTCCCGTTCTTCAAGAGCCCGATGCCCTCTTTCCTCACGCTATGGGTCCACCCGATCCTATCTGGGTTCCCAAAAAATATCGGCACGCTCCACGTTCCCCTCCTGCTAATAGGCCACCGCCTTCCCAGCTTCCGATGCTGAACCTTGCCCAGCCTAGAGCCAACATGCCTATGATCATTGATCTGAAAGAAGAAGAGTTGAACAAAGTCAAAGAATACCTCAAGATGCTTATTAAGAAGTTTGACCAAGTGTAACACCCCGCTTAAAATAATAACGGGTGGCCAGCCCTATACTACATTAAATCAGGAGTTTCAGATGGCTCAGTCTCAACACCATCTGTCACTACAAATATAATATAGACTAACTACTCGATATCATGTAAGCGAGATGTTGAAATTAAATACAATATATAACAGAAAACAAACCAACACTATAATCTACTAACAAAGAAAAGAAAGATGCATACAAGAGCAATGATAAAAGAAATGCTAGAATAGAATGAAATGAGTAACTACAACCGAATATACCACAAAGAAATAAACCCGAATAAGTTGTCGGGTCACAGACAATACAATAACTGAAATGGAATAAATATAAACATTTATAAATAGCCCTTGGGTACAAACCCGAAATACAACATAAATCCTACCTAGATTTTTAAAGAAGTAGGAAGCGACTACATTCTACATCTCGCAGCAGTCCGCACCTGTCACGGCTCCCCAGACTTTGGATAGAAAGTCATCCGGCATCCATGTGGTAGGACACCTGTAGTAATATATATATATATATACATGCAGGAGAGAAAAGTAAACGGGTCAGAGCTCGAGTTGTGAAAATATTTAGCAAGTGTGTTAACCGTTCATAATAAATATCAATGCACTTATTTCATAATTAAAGTGGAATCGCACTCTCGTGAAACCCCAACTCACCTCTCATCTAACGGCGCACACCGATTAGCGTCCTGAGATTTTAGTTAAGTTACCCCACCTATAAGGACAACCTAACTTACCATAGGCCCAGCCTATACCCAAGATCTGCCTTCCTATCAAAACCCAAGAATGCACTCTTTCTAAACACACTTAATTATTTTTACAAACATGTATGCCTTACTAGGCTTAATGGATTCCGGATTATAATTTAATCAATTATAATTCTTAATACATTACCCATATACATTTGGGTTGAACCATATAATTTAATTTCTAAATAACATGCATACAAAATTATTATTGACAAAACTTCTCTCCAATCTCAACATTGCACTATGTTTCGTGCGTGGGACGTCTCGCAAAGAGAAATCGAAACAAGGAACCACCCCGTTACACTACTCCTTGACAATGTCGATCCTAGAGATCCATTATGCCATACATACAATTCTACTATTACAACAACTAAAATATAGATTACTATATAAGAACAACTCAAAATCTCCAATAATATCTTTGGCATGATGTAACCGAAATATTCCTTAAATGCGATACATCAACCCCCATCAATCTAGTACATCATAATCATCCAAGATGTACTCCATAAAGATTCCATATCCTTTCACCTATAGGATATATAAATATATATATATAGGCATTTATTCTAACCATATATATATATATATATATATATATATATATATATATATATATATATATATATATACCATCATCCATTCCCATGACCAAGTGTACATACCACATATGATATATAATGGCCATGCACATAATATACCCGGCTATACATATCGCCGATAAACTGCACCATGCTATCATCTTTCAGTGCATTACTCACATACCATCCTGGGGACCACGGTCGGACTCAATATCACCGACATCGGGGCCAAACACACACACACGACGTCTCGGGAAGCGGTAATAGCTCCTAATCGGTCAATGAGACGAGACATACCAACCACGTCCAACCCCAAAAGAAATGCATATCACATAATAACACCATGGAGGACTATGACCTGGGGAATATCCACACCCTGCTCCTTGAGCCAGGATGCTCACCCTCTGCGCAAAAACTTCCCAATGATAGCATAAGCGGGGTATGCTTAACCACAAAAGTATATATATCATTCACTTGCACAATATATACACATCCATATGATCCCATCATATCATAAAACATTAAACCATCACATACGGTTTAGATATTCATATCATGTATATCCACATCATAAATATATCCATATATTCATATCCATACAGATATATATACATATATTCACATATCCATATATCTATATACACAAACTAATTCTCGTTCATATGTATAAGATATATAAACTCGGCTATAGGTATACATAATCCTCAATATACAAGCCGCCACCATAAACTCATTTAATTTACCTCTATACGTGAATACAATCCCCCACTTGAAGCATATTCATCCATTTTTCCTATGATGAATAGTCTCCCAAAAATACATATATATATATCCAACATTAGGGTTATCACCCAAAATTTAGTGCATAAAACCAACACTATACATCCCATCTATATCCGAGAGCACATTGATGAATCTAGTAATAATTTTGACTATTGGTATACACATAACTAATAGTCTATAAGCCTCAAGATCAATCTTACATTTATCACATGATCCCATTACTTAGTGAAAATACCCGTTGTAAATCACATACCGATAAACAACAACTACCCCAACTAGATTTACACACTCTACTCTAGTTGGTAATATGATTCCATCGCTCTCGATTTCGACTACGGTTCAATCTCTCTTATGAATCCCCTAGTCTAACGCCTCTCTGATTTATTCCATAAATTTTATCATTACTAAGGGTATGCGACCACTCTTTTTCATTGGTCCCCAAATTGTATCTTAATAATATCCTATCTTTATAAGGATTCAATATAAATGTCGACCTAGAATTTCACAACATACCCTCGCAACTCTCTTTAAGAGTTCTTAACCTACCATCAAATCTATACTTACTTTTGATCTATAATTAGGATTCTCAACCCCAATGAGGTTTCCCCACAATCTCTATACACAACTCCAATGCATACATGGATATATTTTTCTCAAATTGTTCCAAGAAGTCCCCAAAATCATAATATGTGAGAAACCCCTATGTGTCTCCAAAACATATCTCTTACATCATAAGAGAAGGCCCCAAACCAATAACCCAACAACAAAGGGTTAGAAATCATTCTAGAGAAAATTACTCAAAATGCCCTGTTTTCGTATCGATTCGGCCCTATTCCGAATCAATTCAGCCCAGCGAATCGATTCGGGTCCAATGACCTGGGCTTCGGTCTGAGGCCGAATCAATTCGCCTTGGGTCCGAATCGATTCGATCAATGTAGACCTGCCAATTTGCCTAAACCGAATCGATTCGCTTAAGGGGCGAATCGATTCGGGTTTGCAAAATTTGAAGGGTTCTTCTTCTTCAATGAACCCACGAATTCTAAACCCTAAAATTTCTATTATAACCCCCAAACCTTCATCAAATCACGATTCTAAGCCAATAAATCAACCTAAAGTTGATCCCGACCATTTTTACACCATTAAACCCAAAAATCTAGGTTTTGATATTATTACCCAAAATCCATTTCTTTTACCCACAAATTATGAAATCAAATACACAAATGACTTATTTAGCAAGATTAAACACTTTCCTTAGATTTGTAGAGGTTGGATCGTCCTCGATGTCGCGTTTGGGCCTGGATCTCCAAGCTTTTCTTCCTCTCTCTCTCTTTTCTTCTTCCTTTCTCTCTTCTTTCTCCCTTTAGGGCTTTTTCTCTCTGTCTCTCAAATGAGAATGGCTTAATCCGTAAGCCTTTAAATCCCTTAAAACATAAGCCCCAATTTTAAATGTTAATACACACTTTAAATGACTCGTTTACTCCAATTCGAGTCATACTGACTTAAAAATAATCCGAAACCGAAATAAAACCCAATGATAGTCATTTTGACTATCTCGACCCTTCCGGGATCGATGGTACCCTCAAAATCATCATTCGGAATACTTTGAAATGTTATCTATTTTTGGGCCTCAATTCCCAAATTTTAAAATTCTCCAATCTAATTAAATTTTATTTTCCCAAAAATTTAATTTCTCGATCCCAAAATCATGGGGTGTTACACTCTTCCCCCCTTACAAAAATTTCGCCCTCGAAATTTTAAGATATGCCTAGGACCTCAATCTCATCTAGTCCTTACATTAACCTTCCGAATCACTATACCGATCCTTCCTAGTTCTCACACCGAACCATATAGATTTTAAAGCAAACTACTACCCAAGGCGCCCATACACCCCGTACCCGAGCTCCCCTCATAGAATTATAGTCAGGATCCATTAGCCTCAAATCATAAGATAACTCTGAACAATATAATCTATAGCAACCTATTAACTATATAAAAGTTTGAAATTTCCCATGGTTGAACTCTCCTCAATTCCTGACGCTAGCTACTTTCGTGCGGGGGAGGTCTCGCAAGAAAAATCCAAACAAGGAACCCTCCCAATACACTACTGTGTAGCTAGGTCGGGGATTGAGATTAGTTGAACCAGGGTTAAGGTTCTATAAAAAAAAATATTTTCGTAATTTTAGATATTGCCCGAAGGCCTATACAACAGTACAATATAATATAAAACAAATCCATGTCTTTCGACATGCCAAGCAAACACCTTATGTTTAGGACACAAGGTCTCAACAAATACAACACTCTAACCACTACCTAGTTCTCAAACTAGCACAACTATGAGCTAAGTTATCCGCTCAACATAAATTTACCAAACTTTGAATCTCTCAAGTATAAAATTTCTCCACATCACAACAACACCTTTCCATAAAAGAAGTTCTTCCCTCATTGAAGAACTACAATTACACTCCCTAACCCATCCATAAGGCAATAGCCTTATAACCACTACTCAAGAAACCTCAACATTCCGCACCTCCGGAATTCAATATTATAACTCTAGACTATCTCCTCACGAGACAATTTATTTTCTCAAAAGATGCCCTACAAAGGCCATAATTACTCACTCCTTCCTCTAAGGAAATTCTATACACCCTAACGGTGTAGCGGCTACTACTCATCATACCTTACGCGCGACGTTCCCAATATCCCAAAAAGCATGACTTAAACCCAAAGAAAGGTATTCTACCTTATACTTCCATAATCCAATTTTTTTACTTCATCCGTGGATCCTTATTTAAAGTCCTCTACTTCTTCCAGGACAATCATTATTCCTAAACCTATTTCTCCACAAGAGAAACATCTTCCTCAAAATCCTTCCTAACCATTTTGAAGGACAACGCTATTGCGACTATCGAAAACTCCCTCAGTCCTACTCAACGAAACTGAATCTCCAATTTCTTTATCCCTCATCCCAGAAGGCAATACTCCTGATATTGGGACAACTCCACCTACCTCACATCGGTAAAAGTCACCAACACCTGGTTTCCTAACAAAGGTTGACGGGTTTCTCAATCTAAACCTACCAAGGACTACACTACATACCTCTCCTCAGACTTACCTTACTAAGTCCAAGATTCGCCATTTGAGTAATTTTCCCTTTCTTACTCAACCACCGATAGAACACCCTGAACCACTGCTAGAGTTCTCTTTCTATATTTCTGCCTGAATCGAGAAAAATAAATACATCCAATCAAAGCGTACCCAAAATCTGTTATTGGTATTGTATCTCTAATCTTGTCCTTTCCTAGACGACATAATCTAGGTGATGTCTGAAATGAGAGCAACTATTATCAGAACGTCGATCAAGTGAATACACTTCACAGAAGAAGATAAGCGCAGTGAACACAATAGTCCTAATAGTAGGGCTTTATATTAAGAACGTTAATGGAAGAACGCAAAAAATTCGCACAGATCCTAAAGACTCTAGAACCTGATGCTCTGATACCATCTGTAACACTCCGCTTAAAATAATAACGTGTGGCCATCCCTATACTACATTAAATCAAGAGTTTCAGATGGCTCAATCTCAACACCAACTGTCGGTACAAATATAATATAGACTAACTACCCGATATCATGTAAGCGAGATGTTAAAATTAAATACAATATATAATAGACAACAAACCAACACTATAAGCTACTAACAAGGAAAAGAAAGATGCATACAAGAACTATGATAAATGAAATGCTAGAATAGAATGAAATGAGTAACTACAACCAAATATACCACAAAGAAATAAACCTGAATAAGCTGTCGGGTCACAGACAATACAACAACTGAAATGGAATAAATATAAACATTTATAAATATCCCTTGGCTACAAACCCGAAATACAATATGAATCCTACCTAGATTTTTAAAGAAGTAGGAAGCGACTACATTCTACATCCCGCAACAGTCCGCAAATGTCACGGCTCCCCAGACTCTGGATAGAAGGTCATCCGGCATCCATGTGGTAGGACACCTTTAGTAATATATATATATATATATATATATATATATATATAGGAGAGAAAAGTAAACGGGTCAGAGCCCGAGTTGTGAAAATATTTAGCAAGTGTGTTAACCGTGCATAATAAATATCAATGCACTTATTTCATAATTAAAATGGAATCACACTCTCGTGAAACCCCAACTCACCTCTCATCTAACGGCGCACACATATTCGCGTCCTGAGATTTTAGTTAAGTTACCCCACCTATAAGGACAACCTAACTTACCATAGGCCCAGCCTATACCCAAGATCTACCTTCCTATCAAAACCCTAGAATCCACCCTTTCTAAACACACTTAATTATTTTTACAAACATGTATGCCATACTAGACTTAATGGATTCCGGTTTATAATTTAATCAATTATAATTCTTAATACATTACCCATATACATTTGGGTTGAACCATATAATTTAATTTCTAAATAACATGCATACAAAATTATTATTAACAGAACTTCTCTCCAATCTCAACATTGCACTACGTTTCATGCGTGGAGGGTCTCGCAAAGCGAAATCGAAACAAGGAACCACCCCGTTACACTACTCCTTGACAATGTCGATCCTAGAGATCCATTATGCCATGCATACAATTCTACCATTGTAACTACTAAAATTTATATTACCATATAAGAACAACTCAAAATCTCCAATAATATCTTTGGGATGATGTAATCGAAATATTCCTTAAATGCGATACATCAACCCCCATCAATCTAGTACATCATAATCATCCAAGATGTACTCCATAAAGATTACGTATCCTTTCACCTATAGGATATATAAATATATATATATAGGCATTTATTCTAACCATATATATATATACCATCCTCCATTCCCATGACCAAGTGTACATACCACATGTGATGTACAATGGCCGTGCACATAATATACCCGGCTATATATATCGCCGATAAACTGGACCATGCTATCATCTTCCAAGGCATTATTCACATACCATCCTGGGGGCCACGGTCGGACTCAATCTCACCGACATCGAGGCCAAACACACACACACGACGTCCCGAGAAGCGGTCATAGCTCCTAACCGGTCAATGAGACGAGATATACCCACCACGTTCCACCCCAAAAGAAATGCATATCACATAATAACACCATGGACGACTATGACCTGGGGAATATCCACACCCTGCTCCTTGAGCCAGGATGCTCACCCTCTCCGCGAAAACTTCCCAATGATATCATGAGCGGGGTATGCTTAACCACATAAGTATATATATCATTCACATGCACAATATATACACATCTATATGATTCCATCATATGATAAAACATTAAACCATCACATACGGTTTAGATATTCATATCATGTATATCCACATCATAAATATATCCATATATTCATATCCATACAGATATATATACACATATTCATATATCTATATATACAAACTAATTCTCGTTCATATGTATAAGATATATAAACTCGGCTATAGGTATACATAATCCTCAATATACAAGCCGTCACCATAAAATCATTTAATTTACCTCGATATGTGAATACAATCCCCCACTTGAAGCATATTCATCCATTTTTCCTATGATGAATAGTCTCCAAAAAATACATATATATATATCCAACATTAGGGTTATCACCTAAAGTTTAGTGCATACAACCAACACTATACATCCCATCTATATCCGAGAGCACATTGATGAATCTAGTGATAATTTTGACTATTGGTATACACATAACTAATAGTCTATAAGCGTCATGCTCAATCTTACAATCATCACATGATCCCATTACTTAGGGAAAATACCCGTTGTAAATCACACACCGATAAACAACAACTACCCCGACTAGATTTACACACTCTACTCTAGTTGGTAATATGATCCCATCGCTCTCGATTTCGACTACGGTTCAATCACTCTTATGAATCCCCTTGTCTAACGCCTCTCTGATTTATTCCTTAAATTTTATCATTACTAAGGGTATGCGACTACTCTCTTTCACTGGGACCCAAATTGTATCTTAATAATATCCTCTCTTTATAACGATTCGATATAAATATCGACCTTGAATTTCACAACATACCCTCGCAACTCTCTCTAAGTGTTCTTAACCTCCCATCAAATCTATACTTACTTTTGATCTATAATTAGGATTCTCAACCCCAATGAGGTTTCCCCACAATCTCTATACACAACTCCAATGCATACATGGATATATTTTCCCAAATTGTTCCAAGAAGTCCCCAAAATCATAATATGTGAGAAACCCCTATGTGTCTCCAAAACATATCTCTTACATCATAAGAGAAGGCCCCAAACCAATAACCCAACCAAAAAGGGTTAGAAATCATTCTAGAGAAAATTCCTCAAAATGCCTTGTTTCCGAATCGATTTGGCCCTATTCCGAATCGATTTGGCCCAGTGAATCGATTCGGCGTCCAAGGAGAATCGATTCGGGTCCAAAGACCTGGTCTTCTGTCTCAGGCCGAATCGATTCGCCTTGGGTCCGAATCGATTCGGTCAATGCAGACCTGCCAATTTGCCTAATCCGAATCGATTCGCTTAAGGGGCGAATCGATTCGAGCTTGCAGAATTTGAAGGGTTCTTCTTCTTCAATGAACCCACGAATTCTAAACCCTAAAATTTCTATTCTAACCCCCAAACCTTCATCAAATCATGATTCTAAGCCAATAAATCAACCGAAAGTTGATCCCAACCATTTTTACACCATTAAACCCATATTTAAACATTGATTTCAAGATTAAACCCAAAAATCTAGGTTTTGATATTATTACCCAAAATCCATTTCTTTTACCCACAAATTATGAAATCAAATACACAAATGACTTATTTAGCAAGATTAAACACTTTCCTTAGATTTGTAGAGGTTGGATCGTCCTCGATGTCGCGTTTGGGCCTGGATCTCCAAGCTTTTCTTCCTCTCTCTCTCTTTTCTTCTTCCTTTCTCTGTTCTTTCTCCCTTTAGGGCTTTTTCTCTCTTTCTCTCAAATGAGAATGGCTTAATCCGTAAGCCTTTAAATCCCTTAAAACATAAGCCCCAATTTTAAATGTTAATACACACTTTAAATGACTCGTTTACTCCAATTCGAGTCAAACTGACTTAAAAATAATCCGGAACCGAAATAAAACCCAATGACAGTCATTTTGACTATCTCGACCCTTCCGGGATCGATGGTACCCTCAAAATCATCATTCGGAATACTTTGAAATGTTATCTATTTTTGGGCCTCAATTCCCAAATTTTAAAATTCTCCAATTTAATTAAATTTTATTTTCCCAAAAATTTAATTTCTCGATCCCAATATCATGGGGTGTTACACCAAGTCAGAATCTCAAGGAATTACATGGGCTACACCCACATGTCTCCTTATCCTAAGGCGAGGTTGCCCGAGAAGTTATGATGCCAAATATCGAGAAATTCAAAGGAAGTGGACCCCCGATTGTTCATTTTCGTAGTTATCACCGTTTTATGACTCTACTATGGGCTTCTGAAGAGGTCATGGCCCAATTGTTTCAGAAAACTCTGAAGGATAACACCCTCTTATGGTTTTTATCTCTTAAAGAGTCCAAAATTCGTAGTTGGGAGGATGTGGCTCGATAATTCATGTCATAGTACAAATATAATAAAGATCTTGAGGTCACCCACCATGATTTAGAGCTGCTCAAACAGAGTTCTGGGGAATTTGTCAGTAACTTCATAGCCCGATGGAGGGAAAAAGCAGCTACCATTACCAATCGGCCTTTCGAGGAAGAACAAGTCAGCATAGTGAAGAAGAATTTCTTACCCCATGTCCGAGAGACCATGGGAGGACAATACTATCCTCACTTCCGATCTCTCAGAGAATCGGGAGTAAAAATTGAGGAGAGTATGTCTAAAACAGATGTTGAACCAAAGAAGGTGTCCGGACAGTTCACCCCCAGAAAATATGATAAGCCTGCCAATGCTACAGTCTCAACCATCAACATCGCTCAACCAAATACTTCAGGGCCACCAGAAAGCCGCTCGGTCCCATTCAAAAGGAATACACTGAGATCCATGCTCCCCTCTCCAAAGTTGATCAAGCCCTATTAACCCGAAACCTTATCAAAACTTGGATCCCCGTCCATAACCAAATCCTCTCCCAAGAAACTTCAAGTCAGATGCCCATTGCGCCTTTCACCAAACTGCTGGCCATACCACTGACCAGTAATTTCACCTCCAAAACATAATCCAAGGTCTAATTGACCAGGGTACCATTGCCCCACCAGCTAATCCTAAGCCAAACACTACTCACAACCCACTCCCAAATCATGCCAATGCCATCTTCTTAGAAGAGAACCCAAAATTTGATCCCTTAACTCAAATCACACCTATATGCTCTCCTAAACCTCTATAAACTTGCCCATATTTCCTCTTATACCCTACTAGCCTCGCTGATCAGGCACTGTCACTCCTTACTAGAGCATGCATCGCTGTCCACACCCGTTCTGAAAATGGAAGCATGGAATTATCAAAAGTCTTAAGCCAACTCCTAGAGTTCGGGCTAAAATTTCCATCACAGATGATCATTGATTGCCAAAGGTTCAGTACACTGTTCTTGGAAGCACATAAATGGGCTCGAGAGTCAGACCGTTGGGTAGTACCGACCGACGAAGTCAGCCTGGATGATGTTGTCCAAATTATAGCAGAAATATTCAGGCGAACCAATAACATTTGTAGTATGACCGAGTTACTTGATACTTTGAATCTACAAGGACGCCTGGTCCCTTCACCTTTACACATCCCATTAGAATGGAACGACCTGTATAAAGAAGCCGTCGAAGTTGTGGAATGCATCGACTTTACATGGAAAGATATAATTGTTACCACCGGATGGGGGGAAAAGTTCGGAGATTTGAACGCAAAAAAAGCACCCGATAAAATTGGACCAGTAGCCGACATGTGTGGGATGATATCATTTAAAGAAATCCTCGAAGAAATAAACAAGGTGGAAGAACAACCCGAGATTGATGAGGAAACGGGATTCATTTCTTCCCTTCTTCAGTAAATCATATGACCAGATCATGGAGGCATTACTAGATCCCAAGCTCACTACCAGCAAGTGACAAGGGGAAAGGAATTTAAAACCTTCCTATGCCAGAAATGACCCTCGAGGAGAGTAAGATCCTTTATCAACTAAAGAAAACTCAGGCTAACATCACTCTATGGGGGCTTTTCATGTGTTCTCAGCTACAAAGAAATGCTTTGATCAAGTTACTCACTGGACCCACAGTTCTTCCCTCTACCACACCAGAAGAAGCGAGAAATTTGGTCGGATCCTTGACCTCTACCCAATGCTATCCTTTTTCGAAGAAGAAATCCCCAGAATTGGGACAAACCACAATCATGCACTCAACATCTCCATCGAAGTTATGGGAAAAATTATACCACTCGCTCTTGTCGATAATGGATCCACCTTGAATGTTTGCCCACTAAAAACCTTAAAATGTTTAGGCCTGAAAGAAAGTGACCTAGCTCCAGCCTCCGTTGCCATACGGGCCTATGATAATAGCCGTAGGGAGATGATGGGATCCATAAAGCTTATAATAGGGGCTGGCGTTATAAACCCTGTAGTCGAATTCCAAGTTATTGACATCTCAGCTTGTTTCAACTTGTTCCTAGGATGACCTTGTCTCCATAGTATCAAGGGTGTGTCTTTTTCACTCCGTCAGAAATTAAAGTTCTTCGCCAACGGATGGGTCATCACCATTTAGGGAGACGACGATAATACTGAGGGTGCAAGTACCAGCAGTCCAATCCTTGAGATACAGCACGGGTAGAATGATATGTTCCTATTAGGATTTCAAGTTGAACCACTTCTACTCCCCGTAGGGGACGACTTCAAAGAATGGGTTTGTCCATAATACGACCCTCATGGCAACGTCAATGTGATTCAGATGTTCAGAAACATGCACCTTATGCCTGGACTGGGGCTAGGACAAAGACAGCAAGGGATACTTGAGCTTATTGAACTGAAGAAAGCTTTCCCTCCTTGTGGTTTGGGGTATCAACCATTAGAACAAGAGCTCAGAATGATGCGCCAGTCTCGACCAAAGAGGAGACTAGACTGCATCCAGACTATCCCAAGTAACTCCTTGAATAGACGATTCATCAAAGAGGGTGAAGACTTCCCCTTTTACGGCTTTCCAGAACCATGGTATGACCATATAGATAAGAAGGTGAATCCTGGAATGGAGATCTTTTTCCAAGATAACTACCCATAGGCCGAAAGTTCCCAACACCATGTACAACCGCTCATCAAAGATACCGAAGATTTTGTGGAAAGTGACTCCGAGGACTTATTTAATTTACAGACACTAGGGTTGACACTCTGCATGGTTCATTCAGGCACTACATCACTGGATCCATCCCATCTGATCGAAGCTGCTGATATACCTCTCCTCAACTGGCATGATGCGCCAGTTTTACCTGTTGAAATCCCCCCTAATCCCAATATTTACCCCATTTCTTATTCTGTTGTCTATCCTTGTTCAAATGTAATCGAGTCCTCCTTTGACGAGGTTCTCAATGTTGTTTTTCCTATCAATTAAATAAACAAGGATTTTGAGGATCTTGTTGTGCCTTACATCAACTGTTTGGATTCTAATCAAACTTTTGATGATGATGATTTTGCAAATGAACAATTCTTAACTGATCTAAATAAGGTTAATACTAAACAACATAACCGCATTCAAGTTAATGAAGAAGAGACTGTTATTATTAACCTCGGTTCTAGTAGCCAACCGCGCAAGATTAGGATAGGGGCGAACCTTGACGAGCATGAGCGTGCACAACTCGAACAGTTGCTAAAGGAATTTATGGATGTCTTCACATGGTCCTATGGTGATATTCCCGACATTGATCCCAAAATAGCTCAATATGAGATCCCAACTCTCACAAAGTACAAGCCGATTAAACAAAAGTTGAGAAATCTCTGCACCGAATGATCGCTCAAAGTCAAATAAGAAGTGGTCAAACAGCTAAACGTAGGCTTCATTCGTGTGACCGAATATCCCACATGGCTATCCAACATAGTGCCTATGCTAAAATCAGTAGGGAAGGTTTGAATGTGTGTAGACTACCGGGACTTGAACAAAGCCTCCCCAAAGGACGATTATCCTCTACCTAATGTCAACATGATAGTGGACAACACAGCCAATCATGCTCTTAAGTCATTCGTCGACGGGTTTTCCGGATACAATCAAATTGAAATGCACTCAGATCACCAAGAAAAAACCACGTTCATCACCGCATGGGGAACCTTTTGCTATATTATTATGCCATTTGGTCTCAAGAATGATGGGGCTACCTACCAGAGGGCTGCCACAACCATCCTGCACGATCTGATTCATAAAGAGGTTGAGGTCTATGTGGATGATATGATTATCAAATCCAAAGCTAGAGAAGGTCATGTTCTCGCTCTCTAAAAGTTCTTCAAACGACTGCGACAGAATCAGATGAGACTCAATTCGTAGAAATGTGTCTTCGACGTTACAAAGGGAAAACTCTCGGGATTCATGGTAAGTGAGAAAGGGATAGAAACAGATGCTGCCAAGATGAAAGCCATACTTGAGATTCCACCTCCTCGAACAGAGAAAGAAGTATGAGGTTTCCTTAGGAAATTACAATACATCAGTCGTTTCATTAGCCAGTTAACCTTCATTTGCGAACCCATTTTTAAACTACTCCGAAAGGATTTAGGCAAGGTTTGGAATGAGGCCTGCCAAGAAGCTTTTGATCGAATCAAGCAATAGCTGAACCAATCCCCAATATTCATGCCACAACGGCCTGGTCTCCCTTTGCTCCTATACCTAGCCATAACTGACACTGCAGCTAGAGTTTTGCTAGACCAATACCTTGAAGATTCCTACAAAGAAAGAGCCATCTATTATGCCAGTCACAAATTGGTCGGATACAAAGTCAACTACACTGCTTTGGAAAAGGCATGTGCCGCGCTTGTCTAGGTCACCCAAAAGTTACGGCACTACATGCTTGCCTTCCCCATAAAACTTGTATCCCGAATGGACCCCATCAAATACCTACTTGAGAAACTCGCCTTATCCATCGAATGTCCTGATAGTTGATGCACCTAGCTGAATTTGATATCGTGTACGTCATGCAAAAAGTCATGAAAGGAAGAGCCATCTCTGACTACCTCGTTGATTAACCCATGGATGAAGCCAATGTATGGATCTCCGAATTCCCAGATGAAAACATCCTCTACACTAACTAAGGATAATCTCCGGTGGCAAATGTTCTTTGACGGCTCTACCAACAAAAAGGGATATGGCATTGGGATACTTCTGATCGCCCCAGATGACTCCCGCACTCCCATCACCATCAAGCTAGATTTCCCTTGCACCAACAACATGACTAAATATGAGGCATGCACGGTAGGACTCAAAGTTTCTCTCAAGAAAGGTATTTAATGCCTAGATGTCTACGGGGATTCTTCCCTGATCATCGGTCAAGTGCTCAAAAAATAGAGAGATAAGGATGAGAATCTCCAACCCTTCCATGCCCACTTAGAAGAGCTAGCCTCCTAATTCCAAGATATCACCTTCCATTTCCTACCTCGAGCAAAGAATAACCTAGTCGATGCCCTTGATACCTTAGCCTCCATGCTCAACATGCTCAAAGGAATAACAATGACCCCCTTCCAGATTTAAAAGCAAAACAAACTAACCCATTGCTACCACATTGAGCTCGTCACTACAGAAGATCCCGAGCTAGCCAGTTTCTGGTACTATGATAAATGGAACCTCCTAAAACACGATTGGTATCCCAAGGGTTCCAACAAGAAAGACCGAGCAACCCTACGAAGACTGGCCACCCAGTACATCATATGTCACAAAACACTACTCAAAAGGAAATTCGATAGAACTCATCTACATTGTATCGCAGGGGCTGACATTGAAAAGATAAGGCATAAAAGCCACATCGGGGAATGCGAGCCCCACATGAACGGTCACATGCTTGCCAAAATGATCATCTGACAAGGCTACTACTGGACCACTATGACCCAGGATTGCACCGCCTATGACCGGAAATACCTCAAATGCCAACAGTTATCCAACCTTCAGCATCTGCCTCCGCGAGAATTATACAACATGACCTCTCCCTCGTCGTTCTCCACCTAGATCATCGACATCATAGGGAAGGTTACACCGAAGGCTTCCAACGAGCATGAGTTCATCCTAGTTGCCATTGATTACTTCACCAAATGGGTCAAAGCTGAGTCATACACAGTGTTGAACGCTAAAAAAGTGGCCAAATTCATCAAGAAAAACATCATTTGTCGGTATGGGGTCCCGCACGAGTTTGTATCAGATAATGGCTTGCACTTTGAGGTAGAAGTTACATAAGTGGTCAACGAGTACGGGATTCAGAGACACAAATCTTCTCCCTACCGACCTCAGACCAATGGTGCAGTTGAAGCCGCTAATAAGAACCTCAAAGCCATCATCAGTAAGATGACTGAAAGTTTTCGAGATTGGGCCGATCGAATACCTTATGCCCTATGGGGCTACAGGAACTCAATTTGAACCTCTACTAGGGCTAGACCCTACTCTCTAGTCTACGACATGGAAGCAGTCTTACCCATTGAGCTAGAAATACCCTCTCTACACGTCATGCTTGAAAGCAAGGTCAGTGAAGAAGACTAGTGCCAAAGTCATCTTGACGAGTTGACCCTCATAGACAAAAGGAGACTAAAAGCACTGTATCACATATAAGGGTACCATCACCGAATAACGCATTCATTCAACAAGAGAGTCAAGGACCGCGGTGTCTGAGAAGGGGATCTAGCCCCCAAAGAGATAATAGAGCCCATCTGGGACCCCAGAGGGAAATTCCAGCCCAATAGGAGCGGCCCATACATTGCCAAGATGATCTTGTCTGGAGGTGCCGCCATGCTCACTGACTTAGATGGAGAAAAAATGGCTCATCCAGTCAACCTGGACCGTCTCAAGAAATTTTACCCCTAGTCCAAAATCTCAGCGCGCTACGACTCTTCTCATCTCCCTTCTATTCTAAAAAAAATCTTCACTTCCCTCTACCCAGAACTACGTGGGCCTGATCCTCTGCAGAAAACCATTTTCAAACAAATTAAAAAAATTCAAAACCTAGAGGTACGTAGGCAGCTCATACAGTTTACATGAGCACAACCCTTTCTTTTTCACAAAAACTATTCTTTTCTTATCTCCAAGAACGATAGTTCATTCTAACATTTACTTGAACAAAAGGATTATGTATGCCTTAGCGATCAGTATTGATAATTCAAAAATACAAAACTCATCAAAAGGCACAGCTAGATGATCAAAAACTTGCTTATTTCACTAAAAAGAGATTACAGCACAAATTACAGGAGAAAGGGAATGAATAAATCCTTCCCCATACTTTCCTAAAAAGCCAAAAAAATTCCCAAACTTATTCTTCAAAATAAACTCTCCAAGAGTCCCACCCATAGCTACCAGAGGAGCCCGTTCCGTCATCATCATCTGCATCCTTGGGTCCCCAAGCTTTACCTACCTGAATAGAGTGTCGCAGATGCTCCATGAACCGGTAGGCTCGAACCAGCTTCAAAAAAACCATAACACCTCCTTCCATGGTATTAAACAAGACAAGCCACCTTTGTCTAGTATCCACAACCAACATTTTGTTGACTACTCTCCTCCACAACCACTTCATATAATCTCCAGGGATATGCCAAACTCTCCCAATAGACTGAGAGGGACGGGTTGACGGACGCTGACTCTCCCATAAAGAGCCAAGCCACATGCGCAGACGCTCAGTCAAATATTCTACTGGAAAGAAATCTAGTGTCCGAGGTGGCACGACCTACTCCCAACCAAATTTACGCAGAAGCCTTCAAGGGAAATAGAAAGAGGTCTATCTGAGGCCAACCAACCGAACGTATGGGTATTCCCCCAGCTCCAGAATAGGCAGTAATTGTCCCCACCAAGTCACTGACCAGCATAGATTTAGAGCCCCATGCTCCACAAATCAGTTCTCCCAACTCTCAATATCCAAACCAACGCTGATGAAATGATGCGAGAAGAAGTTAGGTACAGTTGAAAAAGGGTATTCCGGTGGAGTCACCAGGCGAAGTCTTTCAGACAACCACATGAACAGCATCACAGGGCTACCCCTTAGAAAGTCAGAACTACCTTCTCGCCAGGCATCCAGGCCGTTTAATGTCTCTGCCAGTATCACCACTTCAGGATTGTGACGGTATAACATCCTTGAGTAATGGCTGCAAGTTGTGGGTCACTAACATTTCCCTAGTCACCAACAATAATTTTGAAACTAAGCCTAGAACAACAGCTTCGGCGTATCCATCATCTCCAACCTCCTAAAAATTCACAGATTATAACATCACCAAAAGGGAGATTATTCCTCTAGCAACCAGTGGTCTGGCCACCGATGGAGAAATGCGAAGAAGATCGGCCAACAAATACCTGGGAGAATGGGAAAACTCAGAAAGAGTTGCGGCAACACTGTGATTTATCCCCAACATGGTAGAAAATTCCTCATAGGTAGGACAGACTTTCTCCAAGCCAAAGATAAATACATTGTCTTAGGGGTACCAAAATTATACTGCCGCCATCAGCATGTTCCATTCTATGGGCCGATTGAGCCACAAAGAGACTTGACGCATGTTAAAAGCATTGCAGTCGACATTATAAGAGCACATTGCTTCCAGGTCTTCGAGGTAGTTAGCAAACTGAATGCTACCAGGTAGATCCATCTTGCAAGATTAAGAAATAGTAATCAAGTGAGAATGTAGGAAGAGAAGAAAGTGAAAGTGTGAGGAAGAAAGACCCATCCACACCCCTTTTTATAGTTGGAAAACCCCTCACAAAGGATATAACCCCTACAGAAATCAGAAGAATTCCTGCCCCCACAGGGTACCAAATGCTGAAGAAGGAACTAATCAAAGCTTTGAATTGATGGGACTGGACTTGACTATCGAAAGGTAAGAATTCTCATTTTTCCTCTTTTGTCAAAATCAGAAAATCAATAAAAAATAAATTGATATTCTCAACAGAATTTCAAAAATCCCCTTGTACAATTTCTCATTTTTAAAACATTCCTTCAAAATCCCAAAAATATATATTTTTACGGTCTCAGCAGCAAAGTAAAAAGCGCATGTGTATGCATTCATTCACTATTAACAAAAGATAATAAAAAACTCCATTGCATTGCATATATATATATATATTCCGTGTTACATCAAATATTGCTGGAAATAAAGAACAACAAAAACAATGGGACACAACCCGAACCCACATTCTATCTCTCTCTATATCCCTCTATCCTAAGAGCTTCCACCCTTGCGATGCTCTCTCTTTCCTCTGCGATGAGACGATGCACCACCGCTGCCCGAGCCAGACTCCTCCATGGACGAAGCGGATGGCATCAAACACGAAGGAACAGGAACCGCATCTCGAATATGGGCAGTCGCTAAAGATATCCAGTCTCTGATATTTCTCAGCCAAGTGTTCGACACTCGGACTTGCTGCAAGTAAAATCTAGAATCAAAAATAAAAAAGAAAGAAATAGAGGAACATGAAAAGATATACCTCAGGTCGAAGAACCTCCTCTATCAAACCTAGCTCCTCTGAATCCATCGCATGAGGACGGTACAACATAGGCACCATCCCTCCATCAGACCGTCGAATGTTGTACGAAGGGGTATGCAACTGCACGAATGGAACCTCCGAAGTCACCGCCGCCGCAGATGTCGAAGGAAAACCACCGCTGTGGGAATATCCCATCGACCAACTCAAACCCGCAAGAGGGAAAGGAAAGGCATCTTATATTTTGGGCACCATCAGCCAGCTCGTCATAAAGTCCATGTAATCATACGACACAGCCGTATCAGTGTACAATAGGTAGGACTCATCGAGCATTGTCATAATCCTCGCATCCTTCGGTAATAACCGCCCTCGCCTCATGGACATTAGAGGCCTCGCAGGTGGAACCACCACCTCCTGCTCAGTGATCTTTCGAACCACCCTCTCCCTGAGATACCATGAGTGGTCAAACTCATATGATATTAAGCGCTGCATCTGTGCATTCACCCCAGTCAACCCCATGTCCTTAATAGCAATCCCCCAAGGGTAAAAGGTCACCTGAAAACCCCCAAGAAGGTATAAGTCAATACAAAATCAAAGCATACAAAGACCAAGACTGAAATGAAAATTCTTACCCTATCACTGGTCAGTCCATTAAAGACCTGACGCATTTCCTCCAGAGAAAGAGATCCCCTCGACTGCCGATTAGCCTTGCACCATCGGTACAACCGACAGAAGTACCCAACAGTCTCATCCTTCAGAGCAATCAGCTGGGTATTACACCCAATCACCTCATAAAACCACGTCTGCCAAATACAAGAAGTTGCAATTATAAAAATGCATAAGGAAAGTGCTAATGCATGAAAGGAAAATGCGCAAATTAAAGAATACCTCAAGGAGATACATGACTGCAGTAAAATTCTTCCGGAAGCACCGGATGAATGCAACCAGAGAAAAATAAAGGGTCACCAATGTCAGGCTCCCTTAATCGTAGAATGGAATGTTCAAAAACACCCTAAAGTACAACAAGAACCACAAGTGGATGACCTCGCCACTCGACGCCACCATGAAGCCCCCCATCACTAGAAGAATAAACAGCCGGGCCATCTGCCTCACCTGCAACCCGTCCTCCATATCAACCACCCTACTTAGTAAACCATTATTCAGTAAGGAGAGCCGGATGGAATCCCCAAACATTATCTTCCCTACGTCACTAAGCACCGCCCGTACCGCCTCTGGCCTTACCCGCAGGGAGCGAACCACCTCAATCTGCTTTCCATTGCAAATCCAGACCTAACAGCTGTTGCACGTCTATGGGAGTCATGGTCATCTCCCCAAAGCCAAAATGGAAGGTGTGGGTAGTATCCCAACATCTCTCCCCTAGAGCGCAAAAGACCGCTGTCGAACGGGGCATCTCATCCAACACAGACGCCAACCTCCCAAAACTCGTTGATGATACCACCCAATGCACCACAGGTGGAAGATGCTCCCAAACATCCTTAAGCCCCGTCATCCCACGGGAACGTATGTTATTCAAAGAGACATCAGACTGTTAAAAGAAAAATCTTGTCAGAATCCAAGAAAGAAAAAAGTAAATCACCAAAAAGAATGCCAAAAGTCACTTTACGTACATAACCGCCAGGGTTCACCACCCTCAAAGAGCGATGTCGCGATGGCTCCCGCAGCAAGGTCCGTTCATCCCCAACCAGCTCAAACGTGTCAAAAGAATTCTCGTTCCCCAAAGCAAGAGGCGCCCTAGCCCTTCATTACACATTCTCCCAATCATTAACAGTCAATCATTCCCTATGTGCTGTAGTGCTCACAAAAGCGGCCATTTTTTAGAGATCGGAATGCTAGAAGGCTTCGCAGAAGAAAATCGCAGAAAGAGAGAAAGCAAGAAGCTGTGAAAAATGAAGGAAATTATCCCCTTTATATAGGATGCCAAGGGTCATGCCGATCGGCACTATACCCCCACCTACAGATTGGCACTGCCCCTTCACCTTCCCGAGGTAGTCCAAAAGTTTGTGCCACTGCCGAATGGCACCCTCGGCACCATGCTGACTGGCACACCCCTTAAAATATCGTACAGAAGGTCCCAAAAATACAAGAAATCCCTAAAAAAATCCTGAGAAAATTCTTAAAAATCCCAGAAAGGATTTAGAACATTTTCACCAAGGAAATTTCACACTCCCTCAAGCGGAACCCCTATTTGCCCAGCAGAACTCTCAAGATCCAAGTGAATCCCCTCCCGACAATGTCCCAGGGGAATCTCTAAGGATCACCTCCTATACCCCAAAGGACTCAAACCTCCTCGAGCAATACGTCCAATACATGGACCTCCTAATCACTTCCCAATGGAGTTTATAGCATCAAATTTGCCTTTCCTCTGCAAAATCTCCAAAATCACAAGGATTTCCCCAACCGTCGGCTCCCCAGCTCAAATCAAGATCATAAGGTAATTTTCCCCGACAGACTTCCTCGAGAACATCTCACCTTATGCTCGCAAAATTGGCTTCAACCCGCAGAATTGATCATCTCCACTTAAGCCCGCAGAATTTGATTGACCCACTGAATTGGTCATCTCACCTTAAGCATGCATAATTGGTCATCTCTACATAAGCTCGCATAATTGGCTTTGACCCGCAGAATTGGTCATCTTATTTTTAAGCCCTCAGAATTGGCTTCGACCCATAGAATTGGTCATCTACACCTAAGCCCGAAGAATTGGCTTCGACCCACAGAATTAGTCATCTCAACTTAAGACCGCAGAATTGGATTCGACCCTCAGAATTGGTTATCTTAAGTTAAGCCCGTAAAATTGGATTCGACCTGCAGAATTGGTCATCTCCACTTAAGCCCTCAGAATTGGCTTCAACTCGCAGAATTGGTCATCTCACCTTAAGCCCGCAGAATTGGCTTTGACCCGGAGAATTGGTCATTTCTACATAAACTCACAGAATTGGCTTCGACCCGCAGAATTAGTCATCTCATCTTCAAGCCCACATAATTGGCTTCGACTCACAGAATTTGTCATCTCACCTTAAGCCCGCAGAATTGGCTTCGACCCATAAAATTGGTCATCTCACCTTAAGCCCTTAGAATTGGCTTCAACTCATAGAATTAGTCATCTCATCTTCAAGCCCTCAGAATTGGCTTCGACCCACATAATTGGTCATCTCACCTTAAGCCCGCAGAATTGTCTTTGACCCGTAAAATTAGTCATCTCACCTTTAAGCCCGCAAAATTGGCTTCGACCCACAAAATTGGTCATCTCAACCTAAGCCTGCATAATTGGCTTTGACCTGCGGAATTGGTCATCTCATCCCAAGCCCGTAGAATTGGCTTCGACCCGCAGAATTTGTTATCTCAACCTAATCCTTCAGAATTGGCTTTGATCCGCAGAATTGGTCACCCCCATCATTGTTTTGGTCATCAGTTCCTTTAGACCATCCCTAGCATGCCCCCAAGCCCGCAGAATTGACTTCGACCAGCAGAATTGGTCATCCTTATTTCCTTAAATCCTCATAATCAACCCTGACCCTCTGAATTGGTCATCATATTCCAAAGGCATCATGCGGTGTCTAATAGACGGCTATCATTTGTTCCAAACTCACCCATCGAGACGCTATATAGACACCCCATTCTATTACCCCCTAAACTCTCCTTAGGTCCATAGCACCTCCTTTCATCATTACAAACCTAGGTCATACCCCGAGTACCTACCTAGAGGCCATCGGACACTCCCAGGCTCCGTTTGACCCAAAAATTAAACTCTTATACTCCATCGAGACTGAATGAAATTTCAAAGGGCATTTGAAACCCCTTTCCAACGGTCTACCCCATGCGTGATTTCAACTTACGATACGATGAACGATCCATTTTACTCCAAAAGGTCACAAAATGTTTCTAGGGCCTGATTGACCAAGGTCAACTCCCCAAATCGGGTCAAACTCTTTGGATTGTCGATGTACATCTCCTAACCTTTCTAATGGTCCACCCCGTGCGTGATTCTGACTTACCATGCGGACGAACGATTCGTTTGCGTCCGAAGTTTTCCCGTCCAAAGGACCGACAAGCGCTTTCGAGCCACATTTGACCCAAATTCAACTCCCGAACCCGAGATCAGTCCAAAAAATTTTGAATGTCTCTGAATTACCTTTTCAATGATTTTCCCCGTGCATGTTTCTGATCAACGGTTTGTACTCTGCGGTCAATTTTTTGAAAAGGCTTGAAAGACACTACCAACGGCGGGTCCCAGACCCTGCTTATCTGCCGTGTGCCTAAACACACCTGCCAATTGGAAGGACCAGGGCTATGTCGATCGGCAATGCCCTAGGCCTATAAAAAGGATGGACTAAACCTCCTTTTAAAGGGAGACCAAATCTGAAAGACATCACTCTCAACAAATCCAGAAAACCTCTCTCGAAGTCAGCGTGATTTCCACATCCAAATACCTTTCCAACCTTCACTTTTCATCATTATTTTCATCAAACTTGGTGAATTAAATACCCTCCATCATCATCCAAGTGCAAGGGCTTCTCTCCAACATTCAAGATCAAGCTCAAGATCTTCAAGAAGGTCCAATTTTCTCAATTCTCTCCTTAAATTCTCATAAATTCACATTAACTTGTTTTATTACTTAGCACTTTTATTCTCTCATCTCACATATACTACTATAATTTTTATTTAGTATTATTGCACATCTCTTATTTTCATACAAATAAAAACCCAAAAAAGAAAAAGAAAAAGAGGGTTTGCTCATAAATCCAAACGGGAATTCTCACACTTTTCTTACACTTTTCTCACAACTAAAACACTTTTTTACACACACAACACACAAATAAGAGAAGTCCCCAGTTGGATTTATGGAATAAACCCCACCCCTCATTTTTTTATGCGAACTACGTGGACTTTGATGCCTCTATAGGCTACGTAGGCGTCTCGGACTAAAACCCCAGACTCGAGTCCTATTCTCACTCTTCCTCCCATTTTCTATTTTCTCTAAATTCAATTCTCTTAGATTACATATATTTATATGCATATATTTGTTCTTAGTGGCGTATTATTCCACACACGTTATCGTTCCATTATAACGATCAACGCCAGGATAATCACGTAAATCCTATTTTCTAATATTATTTTTATGAACCTTCTTATGGATGACTCGCTTTATCTCTTCCATGATACAAGTCGAGGATTCCCATCTCCACTATATATACACATGCACACATATCACGGGAAAAATAAAGGAAAATAGCAAAAACCCATGAGAGACCGTAAGGGCGGAATGGGTTCCTAACACCTTCCCATTTCGTAACTTAGCCTCCGGACCGTTTTTGAATCATTTTGGATTTGTATGTATCAGTATGTGTTTGAATTTTGTCCTTCAGGATAGATCCCTTTGTTTTGTCTATTTTAACTAAAATATACTGGCGACTCCATCTCTCTACATTTTTCACCTCATCAATGACGTCGGCCGAAGCGCTCTCGAGAGGGACGCGCGGGACCTAGGATCCTCACTCTCCCACCCGCCGCGAGGATTGGGGATGGCCAAAAATACAACATATGTAAATAAAGCAAGGGAAAAAATAACTAAAAATGAGCACCAACCATTTGCCCTATTTGATGACTGCAATTAGCGAACATTGATATTTTGTTTCTAGAACTAACCATTTGATCTGTGTTAATACAAAAATGAAATAAAAATAAGCAATAACAATAATTAAAAAGGAATGAAAAAGGATATTCAATAAATAGATCAATACAATTCACACCAGTACATTCATCCCAAATAGAATCTCAAACAAACCCTCATTCACAAGCCATTATCAAAATCTCAAGATCAACTCAGTTGGCCGTGCTTTTCTAATTGAACCGTAAGCTTTGTTTTGAGGATTATACATCAGAATTTACATGGATCCAACCTCAAACCTATTAGCATTGAAGACAATGGGGGAATGATCAGAGATGGGTCTGGTCTAATTTAGATGATATAACACTGGTATGTGAAAGAATACACACTATTAAGGAAAAATATAGGATGAAGCATTTAATCAAACATTTGTTGTGCAAGCAGTAACATAATTTCAACCTAGATAACAAATTTAGAACATATTCAAAAGAAATACATTAATCGTCAAAGAATCAGATAAATCAAATCAAATAAATTGTTTACACCCAAAAACTATATAGGAAGCAAAACTATTAAAAATAACTGAATCAAATGATACCCCCTAAACCATAACATAATAGAATCTTGGTGAGCATTTAGAAACAAAATCAGATACCCCCAAAATAAAATATTGGTGTTGAATCTGCAAAATAGTACTAGAACAACATAAATTAGCTTTAAATCCATATATTAATTCGTAAGATTGCACAAATCCAAATCAAATAAATTTTTTAAACCCCAAAACTATATAAGAAGAAAAACTAATAGAAGTAACTAAATCAAATGATATCCCCCAAACCATAACTTAATAGAATCTTGGTGAGCATTTAGAAACAAAATCAGATACCCCCAAAACAAAATTTTGGTGTTCAATCTGCAAAATAGTAGTACAACAACATAAATTAGCTTCAAACTTGTATATTAATTCATAAAACTGTATAAATCCAAAACTTAATCTAGAAAGAAAAATAAAGATGACAAAAAGGTCACCTAAGAGAAGCCACCTCAGAAACTGAAGAGAGAGAGCGGGGTAAATGTGGGTCAGTGGGTTATGTCCGACAGGAGAGGGTGATAGGTCGAAAAGTGAGACCAAAATTGGTAGAATACTATTTTATCCTTGTTTTTGAATTTTGAAGAAAGGTGGAAATAAAGTAGTGTGTGTCAAAAGAGGGGGAAACCAAAATTTTAAGGGGTAAAAATGGTAAGAGGGGTATTTTAATCTCGACCATTGGATTGTTGCCTTGTTGGATTAATCCTAGCCTCTAAATAGCTTATCAACTTATGGAATAGTGTCAACCATTATACTCCTTATCATATATATATATATATATATATATATATATATATATATATATATATAATAAGAAGGTGTACACACAACCTAATCATCAACATTCATACGCAGTATATATTACTCGAATACTCATCGTACTTTCACTTTACGATTATTCTCACTATCACATTTAATTGAGTATTAATCTATACTCTAAGGGCCCTAGTTACCCTTTTATGATATCAGTAGCTAAGTCTTCCTCACCCTATTGGTTCATGCCATAAGCTCAGTCAGGCTTTCACATAATTACATTCTCATTCTCGTTAATTAATTACTTTGACATTTAATCTCGTTTAATCATCATATTAATTCTCTTGATACGACTAAACTCCCATAACCCTACATGGCCTACTGCAATATAATAGATCCATCATTATATTCTAACAATATCCCAAAAGTTTACCGACAACAATTTAGGAGTTCTAGACAAATGGGAGATTTTTACATTTTTTTGGGGACCTAACCGGTTCGCCCCTCTGGACTTTGTCTTCTTCGTTTCGCAGATGAGTTTTTCACCATTAACACACCTATAACTTCCATGTTCCACCACCAAAATCTAAACCAATTGTCCCAAACCCTTCCCACATTATTAGGATAGTTTCTAACGTAATTTTTGCATTAAAACATTACAAATAACATTCACGAATGGATTTAATCATCTAATCCTCAAAACCCTTAGGTTTTATGTTCTTTCACCATAATACATCAAAACCTAGATTTAATTCGTGGATAATCGTAAAAAATCTCTACTTTATTATCTTCTACAGATATGAAATCTTTCTACATGCAATTCCTACACAAACATCCATTTTAAACAATCTTTTCTTCCAAGAATCATAAAAATAATGAATACAATTGAAACCCTAGTCATAGGGGTATTATAACTTCGTATTGATTGTAATAAACACTTGACTCTTGATGAGTAGGTTCTGATTTCTTGGCTTGGTGATGGATGTGATTGTCTTCTCTATCAATCCTCACTCCCAAGTTGTTTGTGGTTCAAATTTGAGATGAAAAGCTCCAAGAATCTCCTCAAAATTTCAAGGATGGCCTTTCCTTCTTCTCTAATGACTCTTATTTGTTCTTGGTGTTTCTAACCCTATACCCTTATATCTAAAACCTGATATTAGGCTACAAATTTCGTAGGTCTTTAAACCTCCTTTTGCCAAATGACCAAAACGCCCCCAATAAGTGCCAATTTGGTCTAAAATTGATCCAAGACCCAAACTATACCCCTGAGTACACTATTCTAACTATTTCAACCATTTCGGAACCATCCATGACCTCAAAATCATCATTCGAGTCACTATAAATATGTTTCCTATCTCGACCCCAATTTAGTCTACACGCAACTCTCGGTTGAGATAAAATCAATTACGCCCATATCACTTGCTATAACGTAAATCAATAATCATCAATTATTTACTACTCACTTAGTAAATATAATTCAATATATTAATCATTATATCACTCTCAATTAATAATTAATAGTCACATTATTATACAATTCAATTAAACTACTTCTCTCGCGTAATTTAAAATAAAATAATTTAATTATCGAATTAATTATATCTCAAATATGCAGAAATACGGGGTATTACAATTCTTTTCTTGCACATTGATTCTACACCCTAAATTCTGAGTTCCGATTCCTTAGTTTTATCCAATTATTGGATGGATTTCTTCCCTTGACTCTTTCCTTTGCAGAACGTGGCTATGACGACATCCTGGTTATGTGATCTTCGAGACTGGATGGTATCTATGGCCGAGTATATGCGAACAACAACTTAATCATGAGTTGCCCATTTGGATACCGCTAATGATCATTCACTAGTTTCGAACTCAAAAAGTGGTGGGTCTACTTTTTAGGCTGCCTTTTTAGAAGGTCTGGGATGCGCCCCGACAATCTTTCTACTTTTTTGTTTCTTGTTGTACCTAAAAAATGTAAAAGGCAACAACAAATATATTAAATAATAGACTTTTCATTTTGAATTATCTTGAGTTAATGACCTGTTTTATGTGCACTTTAGTTTTCCACTGAGGGTTTTATTTGTAAGAAAAGTAAGGAAATATATTTTTTGAGATTTTAAATATGTTTTGAATGTTTGACTAAAGAAATTGCCCAAGAAAATATTTTGTAAACGGGTTAACTCTGAAATTGGATTTATTTGGAAAAGAGGAATACAAAAGGAAAAGGGGATTTTCCAAAATGGGGGATGTTGACCAGTATACCCCCTTTACCTCCAATTGTCACACGTACTCAGATAGATTTTTTATTTTTACATCTTTTATTGAATTCTTATTGACTTAGTATTACTCATATTTCTATATAAACGTTGTGAGTTTAGTTGGTCTACGGATGAGTGGATAAATAGGGTTATGTCAAGTGGATCCACTTGCCTCCGTTAGACTGTGCATGTTTTGGAATTGGACGATTACCATTATGCTTCATCTTGCGTGCCTTTGCCTGACTTCATTTAACCTTCCTTGGAAACTTTTTGCGCTAAGTGGGTTGAGAGTTGATTTTTCTTTAGCGAGTGGGGGATTATTCCCAACTATTTATCTTTAAAATAAATTTTTCTTCGTGCAGGGATTGACTGAATCTCTGAGGATTGCTTTGGTATCTTGTGCCAATGTTGTAGGATGTTTTGCCATCTGACCGATTATGTAAGGAAATCTTTGTAGTGATTATGTAAGGATTTTATTTTAAAGGTTTTTGTTGAGGAAATTGTTCTAAGGAGGTTATGATAGCGGGGTTATAGAGGATGCTATTGTGGTTTCATCGAAAGTCTTCATGGTATACTGAATCATTTAGCGTATGGGTCCACTCACTCTAAATAAATATTACCAAGCATCTCTGATAGATAACAATAGTTATGAAAATGATGATGATGAGGTAAGATCTTTCGATTTCTAACACGGGTTTATTGTGAAGCTTTGAAAGAATGGTTTAATTTTGGTTTAGGTAGAATTGTTTGTTAGTGTAGATTTGGAAAGGTTTATTTAATTTGTTTGTGCATGTGTGGTTATGGGGTTGGTAAGTGTGGGCATGGGTCTTTTGGTAGTGTTTGGGATTCCCGTTACTGATGTTTCATGTAAGAGCTAAGTTTATAATTAAAGTGTTAAAATAAATTATTACTTTGACATATCTTTTTACGCCTTATGAAGAATTTTTTATTCTTTAATTATCTATATTTATCGCTAAGGGATATATAATTCTTTTGTTCTATTAAAATGATAAAAAAAGATCAATGTCTGTAGATGGGAGAAAAGAACAACATTTTGTGAAATTGAAAGGATTATGCCCAAAGTTACTTTGTGGGTTGTTGGCGTACCTCTATGGGGGTAAAAATGTTTGTGAATTTCTTAAGAGATGTTTCTGAGAGGATCAGATTCTACGTAGTTCTTGAAAAGGTGGGAAATATGAAATTTTTAGCACATAATAGATGTAAGAATTGTGTAGCGCGGCGATAGTCGGATCAATGGTAGAATTTTATTAAGTCGGTGTAAGTTAACTGGATGTGCCATCTCTTATCCAGCGAGATCTGTGAGCATGGCAGTGCGACCTGACAAAATAGTCTTCACAAGATATCTCTCACTCCAATTAGGATTTAATTTCCTTGCCTTCTCACACCCCACGACATTTGACTAATTCGTTTAATGATTGTGCAATGCGATGATGGTACCTTTGTATGTGGTATAAAAAATTTAGTTTCTTTTCATCCAAGAGTGCAAGCTCATCATAACGACTTTCTGTATATGCTACTTCTCCAACTTGACTTTTAAGCATGACCCGCAGGGAGGTATCTCAAGTTCAACATGCAAGACTACTTCCATGCCATAGACTAGGGAGTAGGAGTATCCATAATGGGCGTGATGCCAATGTGTGTTAAATATTGATGGTATACGGGATTTTGATATCCTAATCTCTATAACTCTCGGTTATCTTACGAATTATGGATTTGAGGATTCTATTCCCAGCTTAAATAACCCCACTAGTCTGCGATCGGTAGGAGAAGACTTGTGTCTTTGGCCACTTCCATGACTTAATCTTAAAAATGGAACGCATTATCTGATTCTAGCTCATTAGGGACCCCGTAGAGACATATGATGTTCTTTCTGATGAAATTGGCTACTTTATTTGCATCAAATACCGCATATGGTTTTTCTTCAACCAATTAGTGAAATAGTCGATGGCAACGAGAAATAATTGATTCCCATTTTATTCTTTATGAGTGACTTTACCAATAATGTTAATGCCCCAAATCAAGAAGGACCAAGAAGATGTAATGATGTACAATTAACGTGGAGGTAAGTGTTGGATATTAGTGAATTATTGGCATTTGAGTCATCTTTTGACATAGGCAGCGCAATCTTGGACCATAGTTGTATATTAGTGTCCCTATCAAAAAATCTTCTAGGTAATCATATGACCGTTCATCTGAGGTACACATTCCCCACTATTAATTTTTCGCATTACTTCTTCAATGTCAGTCCCTGTTATGCATTGTAAATGGGTTCCGTCAAAATTTCTCTTGAATATCGCATATTCACAAATGATGTACTGAGATGCAAGTTTGTGAAGGGTCGTGTGGTATTTATTATTATTCCCTTAAGGATATCTATCATTCTAGAGGAGGAACCAGATATGGTAATACTATAACTCAACTTTGTATGAATCTTCTTTCGTAGCGAGATCGGTGTGGTAGCATTAAGTTGGCATAGACTGCCTCTAAAGTTGTAAGGGGGATATTGTTATTACCTTGGTCATATAGACCATGAAGGATAAAGTCACTAATGTGTTATTAAAAGTTATTCCTTGAGTAAGAGAGATAGTGGGATGTGATGTCTTTGAATTGGAAGCGATCTCTTCAAGGTGAGATTAATAGGGTAAACATTTCTCATATTTGACTTTCCATTTTTGAACAATTTTTCCTATGATGATAGTCGAGTATCCGTAAACATTAAGGTATCATATTCTTTTCTCAAGGGAAAGGTTGAGGCTCATAGTGCTTGACTCATATTTCGTCATGTTATTGGTGGAACATAAATCTAGCTTAATGGAGATGGGAGTGTGAAAGTCATCAACTAAGATAATAAGTATCCCAATGCCATATCCATTCTTATTGGCAGCCCCGTCAAAAAATATTTGCCGTCTGATCTCTTTGTGAAAAGTATAGAGAATATCCTCTTTTAGGAATTTAAAAATCCATACATCAGTTTTCCCATGGGGTAGTTGTAACACACCGTCCGCCCGAGGAAAGCGAACGAAGCGCCACTATCGATAAAACTAAACAAATCCACAAGTAACAAGGTGTATAGCATCTAACAAAACCCACAACAACACAAAAAGAGAAACCACTAATCTCAATCTCTTGAAATTAATACAACAAAGTCTCTCAAAATAAAACAACTATCTATCTTGAAAAAAAAATAAGTCACCAAATGCTCTATACAACAAAAATAAATACAAATCTTCTCTCCCGAATGTTTTTCCCAAAATATCCAAGCTAAAAATCAATCTCTAATTGGTCCAAAGCGCCCCAATCCATGCTAACCTGCCAACTAAAGAAAATATGGGGAAGTACACAATACGATAGGAAAGATGCACAACAAATATATGTTAGCGATGAATAGAGCGTAACAACAGGAGTACGAATATTCAAATCAAATGCAAATCTCAATAGCATTTATCAATAAATTTCTCAACAACACATCAATGGGTCACTAGGCCTCACCCCATCTGCATATGCTTTATCAAGTCATAGCCCCGGGAAGCAGGACTTTTAGCGGGTGCCCAACTTCCATGCCATATTAAAATTTCATGACAACGTGCTCAACAACAATATAATGATACCATATGAATCAAAATAATTCAACAATTATTTTTTTGAAGATTTCCAAGAATTTATCAATTCAAATATGAGTTCAATCAAACATGAAATCAACGGAATAACTCTCGAGAGATTTAAAGAGCATATTATGTAAAACCCCATACCTTAAAATCATTGCATGAATCTTCACATAAATTCAGCCTCAAAATTTGATTGTACCATCACATTCCTCTTGCGAAAATAATCAAATCATGTTCTAGCCCTAACATGAGATAATCCTAAATAGTCCTATTTTAAAAACCTAACAAAATCAGATCCAAAAATTATTCGAATCACCAATCTGACTTCAGATTTGGATTCTAGATGAAAAAATTGATTCAGGTATGTGTTTTGGATTTTTCTCAAATCTCATTCGAATGCACTTAAAAAGAAGATCTAGACATTCCAAATTGGCTCTTCTCATTCCACTCATTTTTGCCTATTTGGATTTCGTTTTTGGCCTCTCTTTTTCATCCCCCTTTCCTTAAAATCATCCATAATATTCCTTATACAGTCCCTCTCTCAAACCCTAGCTTGGAGCCTAAGCTAACCTACATTACTATGTTGCCCTTTAATTCAAAATTGTCTAGTTTATATATTTAAACCATTAAAAAATGTCCAAAAATAATTTAAATTTAAATGTTTGATTCGATTTCAAACCAAAAATAAATTATATTAGCCACGATTAATAAAATAATAATATGATTAAAATCTTATATAATATTCATAAATAACCCTCAAAATAATGGGGTATTACATACTTCCCCCGTGAAAAGGAATTTCGACCTCGAAATTCGACGAAACCTAACACTCGAAATAAAATGCTACTCGATTCTATTTCCCAAAAATCACACACTAAAGTCCCCAAATTAATTATAAACATCCTCACCATGATCCCTAACACATCCTCAAAATTTTCTATCTCCAAAGAAAACATATCTAACCCGCATGCTTGACCCAATATCCAAGACCAGAGGGTTGTCGTATACCTAAGCTCTGATACCATCTATAACACACCGCCCGCCCGGGGAGAGCAAACGGAGCGCCACTATCGATAAAACTAAACAAATCCACATGTAACAAGCTATAGAGCATAAAAAAAAACCCACAACAACACAAAAAGAGAAACCACTAATCTCAATATCTTCAAATTAATATAACAAAGTCTCTCGAAATAAAACAACAATCTATCTCGAAATAAAAATAATTCGCCAAATGCTCTATAAAAAAAATACAAATCTTCTCTCTCGAATATTCTTTCCAAAATATCTAAGCTAAAAATAAATCTCCAATTGGCCCATAGCGTCCCAATCCACGCTAACCTGCCAACTAAAGAAAATATGGGGAAGTACACAATACGATAGGAAAGATATTCAACAAATATATTTAGCAACGAATAAAACATAACAACACGAGTACGAATATTCAAATCAAATGCAAATCTCAATAGCATTTATCAATAAATTTCTTAACAACACATCAATGGGTCACCAGGCCTCACCCCATCCGCATATGCTTTATCAAGTCATAGCCCCGGGAAGCAGGAATTTTGGCTGGTGCCCAACCTCCGTGCCATATTAAAATCTCATGACAACGTTCTCAACAACAATATAATGTTACCACAACAATCAAAATAATTCAACAATTATTTTTTTCCAGATTTCCAAGAATTTATCAATTCAAATATGAGTTCAATCAAACATGAAATCAACGGAATAACTCTCGAGAGATTTAAAGAGCATATTATGTAAAACCCCATACCTTAAAATCATTGCATGAATCGTCACATAAATTCAGGCTCAAAATTTGATTGTACCATCACATTCCTCTTGCGAAAATAATCAAATCATGTTCTAGCCCCAACATGAGATAATCCTAAATAGTCCTATTTTAAAAACCTAAAAAAATCAGATCCAAAAATTATTCGAATCACCAATCTGACTTCAGATTTGGATTCTAGATGAAAAAATTGAGTCAGGTATGTGTTTTGGATTTTTCTCAAATCTCATTCGAATGCACTTAAAAAGAAGATCTAAACATTCCAAATTGGCTCTTCTCATTCCACTCGTTTTTGCCTCTTTGGATTTCATTTTGGCCTCTCTTTTTCATCTCCCTTTCGATATAATCACCCATAATATTCCTTATATAGTCCTTCTCTCAAACCCTAGCTTGGAGCCTAAGCTAACTTATATTACTATATTGCCCTTTAATTCAAAATTGTCTAGTTTATATATTTAAGCCATTAAAAAATGTCCAAAAATAATTTAAATTTCAATGTTTGATTTGATTTCAAACCAAAATAAATTATATTATCCACGATTAATAAAATAATAATATTACTGAAATCTTATATAATATTCATATATAACCCTCAAAATTACGGGGTATTACATCCTTCCCCCCTTGAAAAAGAATTTTATCCTCGAAATTCGATGAAACCTAACACTCGAAATAAAATGCTACTCGATTCTATTTCCCAAAAATCACACACTAAATTCCCAAAATTAATTATAAACATCATCACCACGATGCCTAACACATCCTCAAAATTTTCTATCTCCAAAGAAAACATACTGCATGCTAGACCCAATATCCAAGATCTGAGAGTTGTCGTATACCTAAGCTCTGATACCATCTGTAACACACCGCCCGCCCGGGGAGAGAGAACTGAGCGTCACTATCGATAAAACTAAACAAATCCACAAGTAACAAGGTATATAGCATCTAACAAAACCCACAACAACACAAAAAGAGAAAACACTAATCTCAATCTCTTCAAATTAATACAAGAAAGTCTCTCGAAATAAAATAACTATATATCTCGAAATAAAAATAAATCAACAAATGCTCTATACAACAAAAATAAATACAAATCTTCTCTCTCGAATATTCTTCCCAAAATATCCAAGCTAAAAATCAATCTCCAATTGGTCCATAGCGTCCCAATCCATGCTAACCTGCCAACTAAAGAAAATATGGAGAAGTACACAATACGATAGGAAAGATGCTCAACAAATATATGTTAGCGATGAATAAAGCGTAACAACACAAGTACGAATATCCAAATCAAATGCAAATCTCAATAGCATTTATCAATAAATTTCTCAACAACACATCAATGGGTCACCAGGCCTCACCCTATCCACATATGCTTTATCAAGACATAGCCCTGGGAAGAAGGAATTTTGGCGGGTGCCCAACCTCCGTGCCATATTAAAATATCATGACAACGTGCACAACAACGATATAATGATACCACATGAATTAAAATAATTCAACAATTTTTTTTTAGATTTCTAAGAATTTATCAATTCAAATATGAGTTCAATTAAACATGAAATCAACAAAATAACTCTCGGGAGATTTAAATAAAATATTGTGTAAAACCCCATACCTTAAAATCATTGCATGAATCGTCACATAAATTCAGCCTCAAAATTTGATCGCACCATCACATTCCTCTAGCAAAAATAATCAAATCATGTTCAAGCCCCAACACGAGATAACCCCAAATAGTCCTATTTTAAAAACCCAAAAAGATCAGATCCAAAAATTATTTGAATCGCCAATCCGAATTCAAATTTGGATTCTAGATGAAAAAATTGAGTCAGGTATGTGTTTTGTATTTTTCTCAAATCTCATTCGAATGCACTTAAAAAGAAGATCTAAACATTCCAAATTGGCTCTTCTCATTCCACTCGTTTTTGCCTCTTTGGATTTCGTTTTTGGCCTCTCTTTTTCATCTCCCTTTCCTTATAATCACCCATAATATTCCTTATATAGTCCCTCTCTCAAACCCTAGCTCGGAGCCTAAGCTAAACTATATTACTATATTTCCCTTTAATTCAAAATTGTCTAGTTTATATATTTAAACCATTAAAAAAAATGTCCAAAAATAATTTGAATTTAAAATTTTGATTCAATTTCAAACCAAAATAAATTATATTATCCCCGATTAATAAAATAATAATAATAATACTGAAATCATGTATAATATTCATAAATAACCCACAAAATAACGGGGTATTACAATAGTTAGCTAGGAGGTAATCAAAGATGGATCGAAACGGTAATAAGCGGGCAATACTTGGCAAAAAAGGATGTTCTAGTAGGTACTTCATGGGATCCATCGAGACACTAACTTGATGGGGAACGCAAGCATGTAGTGTCGAAGTTTCTGAGTGACTGAGTCTAGGGTGACACAGACATTCTCTAATAATGTATAGTTCACCTCATATTCTACCATTTTTTTACTAGCATGGTAGATCACTCTCTCTTTGCACGATTCTTCGATGTATTGGGATAGCATATCCCCTACCACGATGTTTTGGATAGTTGAGTACAAGATAAGGGGTGTAGCAGGTTACGGTGGAATAAGTACCAGCGGTTGGGTAAGATATTAATTTATTTTGTCGAAGGCCACATGACATCCCTCATTCTTTGGTTGAATCCTTTCGGAGTAGCATTATGATGGTCTCACATATGGACATGATCTAGCTAATGAATCGACTAATGTATTGGAGCTTGACCAAGAAATCATGAACTTCTTTATTAGTCCAAAGAATCGACATTTCGAGGATTACCTTCTGTTTGTAAGAGTTTGTTTAATCCCGCTTTCGCTGACTATAAATCCAATGATTTTTCCCTTTGTGACACAAAAATGCACTTTTATGGGTAGAGGTGCATCTTTTATTATCACAATGGTTCAATGAATTTACTCAAGGAAGGAGCACGACCTTCTCGAGTTTTGGACTAAATGATCATATCTAGGGCTGTGTTTTAGCCGGATCGGATCGAAAAATGCCTCTTTAGAAAATATTCTGATTTTTTTGGAAATAAAATAATTATTTTGATTTTTGATCCAATTTTTTAGGAAAATTAAAAAAAATTCTGAATTCATAGAAATCAGAAAAAAATTGGAGATTCACAAAATCTATTAAAAATCCAGAAAACTCAAAATTCCAAAATTTCAAAAGAATAAATTACGGATTTTTGATTACGAGAAATTCTCATTTAAAAGAAACAAAGAAAATGGCTTAATCCAACATGTAAATACATAAGGATTTGACCCATTTTTTCATTTGTGTAGAAGTTAGGAGGACACTCTCCTTTTATAGAGCACATTTTGGAGCTCTCTCCGTCCCCCAATTGTCGTGGGACATGAGAATTTTTCAAAAAATTGGAAAAAAAATTAAAAAAATCGAATATCGGAAAATAATTATGTAAAATTGGATCGGCATAATTTGGGAAAAAACGGATCGGAAAAATCAAAAAATCAAAAATTCAGAATTATTTTTTATTTTTGATCAGATTTTTTTCGAAAATATCAAAAATTGACAAACTAAAATTTCATTCCAAATTGGAAAAAAAATCGGATCAAAAATAAAAAAATCGGAAGTTTGAAAAAAAAAACACAACCCTAATCATATCGTTAAGATAAACCTTGACCTCTTTGTGGATAAGATCATGAAAGATGGTTATGTCTACTCCTTGATATCTACCCCCAATTATTTTTTAGACTGAAAGGCATTAAACTGTAGAGAAACGTACCTCACAAGGTGGTAAAAATAGTATTCTCTTGGTGGTCAGGATACATCTTCATTTGGTTATACCTTATGAAACCATGGATGAACGACTTGAGGGCATTATTAGCTATGTTGTAAATGATCATATCGATATTGGACAAAGCGTAATCATCCTTTGGAGAAGCTTTGTTCAAATCCCAGTAGTTGATGCACATGTAAACCTTTCCTCCCGATTTTGGCACATGAATAATGTTGGTCAACCAAGTTGGATATTCGACCACATGGATGAAACCTAACTTCACTTGGTTGACCACTTTGCTTTTCAATTTGAGGGACCATTCGAGGTGGAGCTTTTGTAGATTCTTCTTAACATGTTTACATTCACGATAAGTCGGGATCTCATATTGCACGACCTTAAGGTCGATGCCAATCATGTCACTGTAAGACCATGTGGGGACATTCATGAATTATTTTAGAAGTTCTTCAAATTACGACCGCTTATGCTCATCGAGGGTGCACCTTATCCTAATCTCTCACGGAGTGATACTAGAACCAATATTAATAATAATAGTCTCATCATTAGTTTAAATGTGGTTATGTTGTTTGATTTTTTTCGTATTAAGATCAAATAAGAATTATTCGTTTGATAGACTATTTTCATCAATTTGTTTGATTAGAATCAATGAAATTAATATAATCCATAACCAGATGCTCAAAATCTTCATTTATTTCTTTGATAACATTTTTAGGCAATATTTCATTAAGGACCTCATCGAAGGAGGCCTCATTTATATTTCCATAAGAAATTAGAAAAACAAATTTATGTTTATTCTCTAAGAGATACAAAATAAGGTTCTTGGCTGACAGAGTCAGGATGTCCAGGACACTTTGCCAGTTCAAGAGAGGCTTATTGGTAGGACTTTTCTTTAAGGGAGGATCAAACTGCTCATATACAACATTAATCATGAAAGGATCCATTCGTATCTCGATAAAACCAAACGATTAACCACTATCAGTGCTTTTGTTACTTTCCATGTCAAAAAAACTTGAGTGAGATTATTTGATATTTTGGAGCTTCATATCATGCTTGGAAACTTCAGTCCATGGGAATTTTTCTTTAAATAAGATTTTAAATCCAAGTCTCATATTTTTTTTAACGGTGTCATTCCATGGCTCTTCAAACCCGTAATAAGGTAAGTCTTTTTCCTCTTTGATAAAACATCCATTTAGAGAGTCTCTATAGATAATTTCCTTACTTTTCTATGTTGTTGTCGGATATTCATGAGTTCAGTCAGATATGAATGATATCCCAAACCATACTGTGGATAGGCTTGCTTCAAGATAATTGAATCAAGGATTACTTATTACTTATAGTCCATATACACTATGGTTATGAAGTGCATCTTCTTAAACATCTAAATTACGTTGATATTCCCATGTGGGTTTTGTTCATGACTCACTTTTTTGTCTGAACTTATCTCTATTCGAAAGAGTAAGTGGACCGATCTTAAAGCTTGAGAAAAAACTATTATTCACACCATATTGGATTTCAAATACCGAATTACTGGTGACGATGATAGTGGAATTATCATTATCTTTGATGATGGTAATGACCTAGTTATTTGCATTGAACTTCGATTTTTAGTGAAGAGAAGATGCTACTCCTTTGATGATGTGAAACCATGGGCGACCACGAAGTGATTTGAAGTAGGCATGAATGTCAATGACTTGGAATTATATTTGAGGACATATCAGACCAGTACTTAGTGTGACTAGTATCGACCCCATGACTTTTCGTCGAGTATTATCGGAAGATCGTACATTGACAAATGTTAGGATAATATCACTAGCGTACCCTAGGACCCGAATAGTTTGGAATGGAAACGCATTCAAGGAGGAACCATTATCAATAAGAACTAACATAATTGTTTTGTCTAAAACCTCTACCAAGATGTTAAGAGCATAATTATGCTATTGTGACAACACGCCATCCGAAATAGGGGGTGGCCAATCTGATACTCCAAAATAACGGAATCATGGATGGAATCATTCTCAGCATCACAACATAATAAGAAGTATACGGGATAACCACTCCTTATTTCAGAAAAATGAGTTGCCAAAAATTTTGATTTTTAAAGTTTATAAAAGAAAAAAACTTAACAACCCCATAAAAAGAAAGTGGAAATCCAGATGAAATTATATTACATACCTCAAATATACAATAAAGGACCGAATATGGTGTCGGTCACAGACTCGTACAATAATATTAAACAAATTTCATTAAATTACATAATACATTAAATTAATCAATTACCAAAGCTTGGGCCTCTCGCCCGAGAAAAAAGACCCGATCTTAACTAGAGTGCAAGAATGACAGTGTCTATTTTGAAATGTCCCGTAATACCCGCAAAGAATCACGGCTCGCCAAAAACTCCCGGATAGGAAGTCAGATCAGGCATCCTGGCGGCGGAGTACCTGAGCGGATACAAGATGCATGCACAAAAAAAATATGAACGGGCCAGGGCCCGTTTCTATATGATTACCAGAGGAATAAAGAGTATGAAAGTTATGAATGATAAATCATGATGAAAAGAAATAAGAACCTACCTATACAAATTAAAACATAAGCTAAGACAATTTAATTAATCATGAATATAATTTAATTATGGAAGAGAATAAGAATAATTAACATTTAATTAAATCATATACTTCCATTCCTTATTAGGAATATATAATTACAATTAAGCTCTTTGTGGCTTTTATCTCAATTACATGCCCTTTATGTCATTCCATTCCTTATCAGGAATATTATTATCATTAAATGCTCTTTGTGGCATTTCATTGTGCTCTTTGTGGCACTTCATCATGCTCTTTATGGCATATCTCAATACATCAAGTCCCACTTGATTATGAATAGTTATATTTATATACATATAATGATTCTAAGACCGCCCGTCTGGGTTTCCACACTGTGCGCGCCCCTAAATGACCATCATCTTCCAGGGCCTATAATAAAGACAACCTAGGCACCTATAACGCAAGACGTCGGGAAGCGGCCATTTGCCTGCGGGGTAGTCATAACCACACCCGGAATTACCTACCCATCGCAGAAAAATATACAACAACAAACTCTCATATGGCCTAGGACTATATCCACCCTGCATTCATTAGCTACGGGGATTCACCTCACGCGCGAACTTCCCTTATGATGTCATTTAGAGAGGGTGTGTTCAAACAATTTTATTTACCATATTAAAAATCAAGTAAATTACCATTTACCATATTCATGATTAAGTAAATTATCATTTACACTCATCATTACCATTTCCATTTACATATGTATGTTTCGTTTTATTTGAAACCATACTCATTTACATTATTGTAAATAATTCACCTTATTATCCGGAGCCATACGATAAATTATATCGTTACTACAACCTCAAAGGATTAAATAAACTCTTAACTATCTCCAAACATTTTGGGGTATTATTTTAAAACCCCAATACTATTATACCTCAAAGTAATGAATAAACTTTCAATTCATTCTCCCAACATTCGTTACGGTGTTATTAGAAACCATCAAGATTAACATAGCTCCATTGAGCTCTTGAAATATCCCAACACAAATCTATAACTCCTAGTCTCAATATAATTAACTAGAAGAAAATAACGCCATAACATCAATTGGCGCATCCCCGGAAAAGTCCCCACATAACCCATTCCTAATGTAGGGTAATCAACTAACTCAACTAAAACTCTAAGACACTAAGTTTACTTCATTCAAGAAGGTTCCTAGGCCCTAAACTTAAAGAAAATGAATTGAAATTGAGTTATAAAATAAACTCAAAAACAACAGAAAAACGAATCGATTCCCCCAAGGGCCGAATCGATTCGCCCTAGCGAATCGATTCTCCCAAAAAGCGAATCAGTTCGGACTCAAAACCTGGGATTCTGCAACTGCCGAATCGATTCGGTTTGGACCCGAATCGATTCAGTCCAAGCAGACTGGAAACTGACTCTTAGCGAATCGATTCGCCCTAGGGGCCGAATCGATTCGCCCCTGCAGAAGGGCCATGAAAGGGTTACGGGTTATAAACCCTAGTTTATCTCCAAAACTTAAATCTCTTCCATTTTCACACACTACCAACATCATAAATCTACCCCAAATCAACCTACATGAATATTCACTACTAAAACCCACAATTTCTTGAACCCAAAACAAAATTTAGGGTTTAAACATCATAAATTTCATATTTATCCCAAAATTACAAATACACAACTATCACATAATTTATTCAACTTAAATCACATATTAGCAAGTAGAAAACTTGCCTTAGGGTTGAAATCTCATATTTCTTTGAGGTAGGAGCAGTGCCAATCTTCAATCTTCAAATCTCTCTTCTTTATCAACTTTTCTCTTCCTCTCTCTTTCTCTCTTTTTCTCTCTATGTTTTAAGACATATAATAGGGAAATTTGGGGATTTAGAAGACTAAAATCGGGGCTTAACACAAGTCTCCCAACTTAAGTGGTTAATATCACATTAAAATGACTCCCAAAATACGCATTTAAGTTAAAACCAGGTAAAAGTGCCCGAAACCCAAAAATACAATATGGCACTTATTTTGAATGTCTCGCACATTCCGTGACTAACTATGCCCTCTAAACTGGCATCCGACAATTTTATAAATTATGTCAACTTCCAATTTCAGCTAAACCATAATGTCATTTAAAATACATGACACTATACAACATGCAACCTGATGATATTTACTTTTACATACAGTAAATATGCATCAATATAGTAAATATTAACTTCTATCTCATTCGATTAATATTTACTCCAGTTCCAACATTTTATATAATTACCTTATGCGGTAAATAATTATAAAATTCGCCTCCTAAAAGCGAGGGTTGTTACATACTCCCCCCCTTCTGGGGGAATTTTGCCCTCAAAATTCGGGCTTACCCTATACGCATAAAGGGTATACTATCTTAAACTATCATTCTATCGTCTTTAACAAACCCTCGTTATTACGGCATCCTAAAATGGACTTGAACTAAGGTTGCCTCTAGCGATCTCGGTCTACAATCTTTGTGCTTTGACCTAACACAATGCATTCCTCACAAACTAACAATTCTAACTTCCTACGGCGTAAGATGATAACCACGCGACTCGTCGTAAATAGTCTTACATCTTGAATAGCGTTACGTCCCAACTCAGGGGCACTTACACCAATATTAAATGGCTTAACCCCAACACTACTCAGCTTCTCCTCGCATAGGCGTAGCCCTTCAAGGCTTATGGATCAAAATCCCAATCCTTGTACTCTTCTACATATCGTCCGCCCGTAATGTCCCGAAAAACAACGGATTGGTCAAACGATCGACAATTTCTCAATTAGGATCATGACTAGTTTCATGCCGGTAGTTCAATGCAAACGTCTATGAATATACCCTTCTTCGTTCCACCGCTACTCTTCTTCACGCGAGTAGGTGAAATGGTCAATCATAGATCGGAATGCTCTTGCTACAAAGTCTTCCTAGTCAGGCTCGTTTCATTTATCTTTCCATGCCATCACAAATATCTCCGACGGGTTTCCTTACTCGACGCATATACTACCCCAATCGCATTTCCTTAGCGAATGAGAAAATCTAATAAGTAGTCCGTTAAGAACTTCATACACCAACTCGATTTATCCCACGACATACTGCAACAACTTGTTGCTCGAGAGAAAGACTAAATTTCCTGCCCAGGAAGTAGTGCCTCCGTCACTTTGAGGCGATCACACTACAATGAATTCTAATTCAAGCATGGGATAATACTTCCCACAAAGTTGAAGTTTGTGAGACGCATAAACAACGGGTCCATGCTCCAGTATTATTACTCCCCATCCTGGCAGAGACTTGATCCTTAAATTCATCCCTGAACTTAACAAAATGGGCTCAGGAGTGAAAATCAACTCACCCTTTTAACTCCCCAGAAGTTAAGTTACTAATGTAACACTTTAACTAAGAGAGGCCTCTTCTCCTTTGGCCTAACCTTCGAAATCTCTCGAGATTCCATACTCCTCGTTTCTAGGGATCTACTCCCCCTAAGGGTCAACCCACAACATATTTGTGGTCAACTCCCTATAGCCTTCCTAAATCAACATCACATGCCCTAATGGCCTTACGTCCTAATAAATCTATGGTAGATCTATATATATCCTATCTAAGTCGTATACATATAATACTAAGTATATCCCTAGTGCCCAAGACCAATATCAACTTCTGACATTCACTCTATTTCATGCGTGGGATGTCTCGCCGAAGCGAAATCCAGAAAAGGAACCCTCCTGTTACACTACTACCTCGCATCGTCGGTCATCAAGATATAACGGTCTAAGGCACATGATCGGGACCAGTAAAATATTAATTCGTAACCCTATTCATAAGATTCTACTTCTATGTATTACCATTGCATCATTAAAGATTTCAATTAATCAGACATTTACTTTCTGTAAAGTCTTACAATTATATATCTCATTATATACACAACTTGGCCTTCTCATCAAGGCATAACTAGAAGTCTCAATTCGACCTCATATCTCAGTCTCCCTCACATCGATCAGAGGAGAGAACTATATTCAGTGCTTCTATCTCGCACTTTAATAGCCCTTAATCACTCTTCTACATGATTCTCGGCTAAACCTTTCAACCCAACCTTCAACCAACAAAATAAAATAAAATAAAATGGAAGGACCTAAAAGAATAAAGAACATCATCTCTCCACTTCCAACGTCGTTGAGGTTCACGCGTGGAGTGTCCCGCAAAAGCGGAATCCAAATAAAGAACCCCTCATATGCATTACTACTCAAATTTGCTGGTCATGGAGATAAGGCATATCAATCACATACAATGCATACAATCAACCAAACACACACACAAGATAACACAACAAGCAATAAAAACCTCCTACTTACCTCAACCACCCCTATAAAGTCTCAACCTGTATCCAGGAGAGATATTATAGGTCAACTAGTTCCATCCTGAAACTAGAAATAAGATAGCCTCGCAATCTATCTGCTTGCTATCACCCCAAATCAAACCAAAGTATCTTTACTTGTATAGTACACATCATACATGTAGTACATAACGTACATAGTACTTAAAAAGAAAATATATCATCACTCGCTTTATAACGAGTGAAGGGAAATATAAAACTTCCTTACCATGGAAGTCATATAATTACTCTATTTATAGTAGCGTCGATACTACCACAAACTCCATATACACACCTGAATCTATATTAAACACAATACTACTCTATCTTATCATATGGAAAGCACCACCCACTACTAAGGTGGAATTCCCACTAACACTTTTGCCAATCACTCCGGGTTAATACTAATGGTTCTCAGACACCGGGTTCGAATCTTATTCTAACTCATATTACTTCCGTCAACTCCCCAACTAGGCACTTTATCTTTGCCCTTGTTCTCCGATCAACAAGATCAAAATGCGTGGTTCTACAGTCCACGTCACAATAGCCCGCGTAGTTCCTTTTACTTTCTCTATAAAAGAGAACACGCTCTCGGCCTCCTCTTCCTCAGTTCAATGAAACCTCCCCAGGCAGATGTCCACCAATGGGGTTTCATGAACATTGTTCCTTCAGAAGTGTTAACAACACTTATTTTGGAGCCTATCATTCCCCCGAAGGGCTCTTTCTCCCTTATACCTACCTTACTTTAGTGTACAGCCTCCCTAACCGTACAACTCTTCACTCACTGTCGGCCTCCGTCCAAACCTCGAGTGAGAAATTGAGAATCAAACTTCTTATTAGTCCAGTTACCCCAGAGAAACTCGCTGTTGATAATGTCCATCGGGTTTCTCCATGGGCAAAACTTTCGGCACCCACAAATAAGGTGACTATGTTCCCACCATTTCAACACTACTTCTCTGGGTGAAGGATTTTCCTCCACCCTACTTCAACAAGTGGTCCTTATCATGGGCTCTACTCAACTTCGATATAATGTCGCTTGGAATCCCAAGCTTAGTACCACTTTCTACTTCTAGCGGTACTTGAGAAAACTATGTCTACTGTAATCAGTAGTCGCAGTAGTAAGACAAGGAAGTTCTACAAAAAGGGAGCGACCTCCAAAGCGGTCCTCATCCCCGATCACAAATTATAGTTCTTAGTAATTCCATCTAATGATGCCTTCACCACAACCTTCCCCGATGCCCTTCTTCAATCGACCTACTTCTCTTACACGAGTGCGCAAAAGATTTTATAGGTCCTACCTCATGGCAGAAGAATGAGATCTCCCAAGAGAAATCAACGATCTTAATCCTAAGGCTCTATGTCCAATCAAAAGCAACGCTGAAAGCGTAAAGCGTTCACACAGATTGCTAAGGACTTTAGAACCTGATGCTCTGATACCATCTAGGACAACCCACCATTCGAAATAGGGGGTGGCCAACCCGATACTCCAAAATAACGGGATCATCGATGGAATCATTCTCAGCATCACAACATAATAAGAAGTATATGGGATAAACACTCCTTATTTCAGAAAAACGGGTTGCCAAAAATTTTGATTTTTAAAGTTTAAAAAATAAAACAACTTAACAACCCCATAAAAAGAAAGTGGAAATCCAGATGAAATTATATTACATACCTCAAATATACAATAAAGGACTGAATATGGTGTTGGTCACGGACTCGTACAATAATATTAAACAAATTTCATTAAATTACATAATACATTACATTAATCAATTACCAAATCTTGGGCCTCTCGCCCGAGTAAAAAGACCCGATCTTAACTAGAGTGCAAGAATGACAGTGTCTATTTCGAAATGTCCCGTAATACTTGCAAAGCATCACGGCTCGCCAAAAACAACGGTATAGGAAGTCAGATCAGGCATCCTGGCGGCGGAGTACCTGAGCGGATACAAGATGGATGCACAAAAAGAAATATGAACGGGTCAGGGCCCGGTTCTATATGATTACCGGATGAATAAAGAGTATGACAGTTATGAATGATAAATCATGATGAAAATAAATAAGAACCTACCTACACAAATTAAAACATAAGCTAAGACAATTTAATTAATCATGAATCTAATTTAATTATGCAAGAGAATAAGAATAATTAACATTTAATTAAATCATATACTTCCATTCCTTATTACGAATATATAATTAAAATTAAGATCTTTGTGGCTTTTATCTCAATTACATGCCCTTTATGTCATTCCATTCCTTATCAGGAATATTATTATCATTAAATGCTCTTTGTGGCATTTCATTGTGCTCTTTATGGCACTTCATCATGCTCTTTATGGCATATCTCAATACATCCAGTCCCACTTGATTATGAATAGTTATATTTATATACATATAACGATTCTAAGACCGCCCGTCCGGGTTTCCCCACTGTGCGCGCCCCTAAATGACCATTATCTTCAAGGGCCTATCATCAAGACAACCTGGGCACCTATAACGCAAGACGTCGGGAAGCGGCCATGTGCCTGCGGGGTAGTCATAACCACACCCGGAATTACCTACCCATCGCAGAAAAATATACAACAACAAACGCTCACATGGCCTAGGACTATATCCACCTTGCATTCATTAGCCAGGGGGCTTCACCTCACGCGCGAACTTCCCTTATGATGTCATTTAGAGATGGTGTGTTCAACCCATTTTATTTACCATATTAAAAATCAAGTAAATTACCATTTACCATATTCATGATTAAGTAAATTATCATTTACCATCATCATTACCATTTGCATTTACATATGTATGTTTTGTTTTATTTGAAACCATACTCATTTACATTATTGTAAATAATTCACCTTATTATCCGGAGCCATACGATAAATTATATCGTTACTACAACCTCAAAGGATTAAAAAAACTCTTAACTATCTCCAAACATTTTGGGGTATTACTTTAAAACCCCAATACTATCATACCTCAAAGGAATGAATAAACTTTCGATTCATTCTCCCAACATTCGTTTACGGTGTTATTAGAAACCATCAAGATTAACATAGCTCCATTGAGCTCCTGAAATCTCATAACACAACTCTATAACTCCTAGTCTCAATGTAAATAACTAGAAGAAAAGAACGGCCTAACATCAATTGTCGCATCCCCGGAAAAGCCCCCACATAACCCATTCCTAATGTAGGGTAATCAACTAACTCAACTAAAACTCTAAGACACTACAAGTAGGTTCCTAGGCCTTAGGCTTAAAGAAAATGAATTGAAATTGAGTTATAAAATTAACTCAAAAACACCAGGAAAACGAATCGATTCGCCCAAAAAGAGAATCAGTTCGGACTTAAAACCTGGGATTCTGCAACTGCCGAATCGATACGGCTTGGACCCGAATCGATTCGGTTCAAGCAGACTGGAAACTGACCCTTAACGAATCGATTCGCCCTAGGGGCCGAATCGATTCGCCCCTATAGAAGGGCCAAGAAAGGGTTACGGGTTATAAAGCCTAGTTTTTCTCCAAAACATAAATCTCTTCCATTTTCACACACTACCAACATTATAAATCTACCCCAAATCAACCTACATGAATATTCACTACTAAAACCCACAATTTCTTCAACCCAAAACAAAATTTAGGGTTTAAACATCATAAATTTCATATTTATCCCAAAATTACAAATACACAACTATCACACAATTTATTCAACTTAAATCACATATTAGCAAGTAGAAAACTTGCCTTAGGGTTGAAATCTCAGATTTCTTTGAGGTAGGAGAAATCCCAATCTTCAATCTTCAATCTTCAAATCTCTCTTCTTTCTCCACTTTTTTCTTCCTCTCTTTTCTCTCTCTATGTTTTAAGACACGCAATAGGGAAATTTGGGGATTTAGAAAACTAAAATCGGGTCTTAACACAAGTCTCCCAACTTAAGTGGTTAATACCACATTAAAATGACTCCCAAAATACGCATTTAAGTTAAAACCAGGTAAAAGTGCCCGAAACCCAAAAATATAATATGGCACTTATTTTGAATGTCTCGCACATTCCGGGACTAACTACGCCCTCTAAACTGGCATCCGATAATTTTATAAATTATGTCAAGTTCCAATTTCACTTAAACCATAATGTCATTTAAAATACATGACACTATAAAACATGCAACCTGATGATATTTACTTTCACATACAGTAAATATGCATCAATCTAGTAAATATTAACTTCTATCTCATTCAATTAATATTTACTCCAGTTCCAACATTTTATATAATTACCTTCTGCGGTAAATAAATATAAAATTAGCCTCCTAAAAGAGAGGTTGTTATAGGTATGTACCAAACTTGTGAATTTTTTCATAGGCGAAGGATATAAGTATTGTACTAGTCTAAGTTCCAACTATATGAATTGCCTAATATGGGGAGGTAGAGGGAAGAACCGTAGCTTCAGTGAGTATTTTGATATATGAGTTTCGTTAAAGTTGGTAAGACATAAGGAGTCCCCACCAAGTGATATTGTCCTGAGTCTTTTTCTAATGCTTTAGGATCTTGATGTCATCAATTTTCATTTATGGCATTAGGATTTCTTCAGCAGTCTCTCTTCCTTTGTCCATGGGTGCACTCGCTACTGGGAAGATTGGATCTTTTTAGTACCAACCCGATTGGGTCCTGTCGTTCATGGATGAAGGGAAGAACTAAAACCCACTATCTTCATATATTTTTGGAGCATTAGATACTTGTGTTTTCTCCTACATAATCTCTTCAAAGGATATCATCCCATAAAAAGAAGAGAATGTACAGGGAGTATAAATGTTTGGATAACCATGGGAGTCATCTAAAGAATTAAAATCATCTACTTATCTGGTTGTAACAATCTAGTTATTCTAAGAGAAGTCAATACACTCTATAGCTTTAGATGCTTCATTATACATGTTTTCCCATGCATCGGAGAAATATTTGGGGAAAGGGACCAAATACCCTTTTAGTTTCAATGCCATTAGTAAATCAGGAACTTCACAAATTTTATTCTTTTTGACACATTATTTTGACAGAATTTAACGATATCTTTCAGGTTGAATTCCTTTGGCGATAAAAACCAATCGCAAGACTATTATGCCCACCTTCGGGCTTCTATGTACATGTCACTAATTATTGAACAATTGTTATTTTTGAGGGACAAATTTGATGGTATTTTCATCCTAAATCTGCTTACTTGTTCTAAGATAGTAGGTAAGTCCATACTTCATGTTTCTGATTAAGATTGGATAAAAATACAATATATATTCATCATAGAGAGATCTTGGTTGTGGTCATTCTCGGGATGCAGTAGGAAGGTTGGACAGACTTTAAAGGAAATGGGTGATCCGGAGTGGTGGATGATATAGGCTTATTGATGGGCTTAATTATGATAAAGGGATCAAAATCTGGATTTTTGTTGGTGAGGATAACATTCACGTAGCTTGGGTCATGGGTATAGGGTTTTGAATAGTATTTGGTTTTGGGTTTGTAGGAGAGGTGATGATGCATTTGTTAATAAGGATCCGAACAAGATTTTTTAGGTGGTGATATTGATCGATGGTGTGCCTCGTAATTTGGTAAAAATCGCAATGGGCATCATGTTTAAAGTATTTAGGAAGTTGGTCAAGAAGTAGACGAGGGTCCAAAGTTTTTATGAGATTAGGGGATAAGAGAGCTTGGTACTATTTGGACAGAGGAGTATGGAGTTCGGTATACTATTTTTGAGTTGCAGTAGGATGGGCTTTTGGGTCCCATAAGGTAGCAGACGTAGAGGATTTGTTATTAACAGTAGTAGTAATAGCAAGCTTGTCATACTTTTGTGGGGTGAACTATCCAACCAGCTTATTTGCTTCAGATTCTTCTTTTTATTTGGCAACATTTCTTCAATTTCAATCTTAGCTTTTCCAAGGGCTCGAAAGTGGGGGATAATACTAACTACCCATAGAAGTACGGATATTTTTCACAAATCCTTATTCACTATGGTGGCATGTTCCTATTCAGATAGGCAGTTTGTCATGGTGACCACTTTCTATCCAACTTGTTGTAAAACTCTTACGAGTCTCCCCATGGCATTTCTTAAGTAACTCGAGGTATCAGCGTATCACCTTTAAATCTTCGTTGTATTTACACCGATCCATGATGAGAATTACCTAGTGGGTATAGATACCAAACACACCAAATTTAAATTTTTAATTAAATTCAAATTAGCGAATAAACAATTAGTTCCAATTTTATCATTGCACTAATTAAACCAAATTTCTAATAACGAATATATAATTTTATCTTGCCTTTACCATGCATCTAGTTGATATCGGAAGAGTAAAATAAATAGTCACACAACACAATGACGAATGAGGAAAATACATAATCGTAAAAACCTGTAGCGGACCAGCCACACAAATCCACAAGGAAGAAATTAGACTTACTCATAAACTTGAATCCTTCAAGTTGGATTCTCTATTTTTACATTTAACCTTTTTTACTTTTCTTAATTGTCGCCTTCCATTGGTGAACACAACGAAGGATCCTCCCATGTCTCAACATCTGACCGATCGTTCCTTTCCTTAGTTAGCTCCAACCATCGTCCACCGCACATGGAAAACTATGTCAAACCATAATAAACAGGAAATCCACAACATAAAACACACTCGCACAAAGATAGAGTAAACTATTTTGGTGGAAGACAGATGAGATCTCAATCACACATGTTGTGTTGAAACTTGGATCTCAAACAAATAAATGTATTGAAAAACCTGAATACTTGGTGATAAAAATTTTAAGGAAACGCATTCGATTGAAAACAACTATGTTGTTTGAATGATTTAGGCATTGTTGATCGAAACAGAAATGCTAGTTCCAATGATAATGAAAAACTCATTTGAACGGGCATCGCATGACCTTTAAATGAAACCCTACTATCTTGGAAGAAAGTTTTCACTCGAAGCTCGGTTGAAGTTAGCTCGAACAAACCCCCAAATGTCGTTTGAATGAAAAATATACCTTGTCCAAACGAACAATGTAAACTTGTTTGAACAAAAAGTAAAAGTCATTTTAAGAAATTTAAAGCCACAAAATATTTATTTAAAATTTTTTTTACTATAAATAGTCTCAGTAAATATTTTAAAAGCTAACACCCTAATAAATCAAACATACTATGCATTCAAACTTCATCGAGATCCCAAGGATATTGAAGAAAAAATTCGGCACGGAATTTGGAATGATGTGATCGTCGCTTTAATTGGAAGTTATGATCTTTAATAGCCATAAAATAATTAAAGGACAAACATGACTCAAAGCCTAACCTATGACTCAAACGGTTTTATCCGAACGGAATAAAGCCAATATACAATAGAAATTGACACAACCCCTTTGGCTATTTCAAGATAAAAATTCAAAATAGAAAATATATTGGGCCATCAAGATTCCTAAGAATCAATCCTAACCTGAAAAAGGAAAATGTGCAAACACTTTAAAGACACAAACATCTGAGTAGCTTTTCTCCTATGAAAATTTTTCGCATCGTTGCTAAACCTTCACTTTTATCCAACCTTTCAAATGCAAAGAGAATATAACATATACAATACACATAAGAAAAAAACCTTAAACAACTCAACCTAGGTAAGACGTGTCCCTTAAGGAAATATGCCTCCCCATTTTAGTTCGAGAATATATAAGATATGGTGCACAATATAAGCATCTTCTCCCCCATGTGAACATAAAGGAAAACAAGTGATATCATGCAATGTGAATTGAAATGTCAATGATAAACAAACTGGGAAACATAAGAACAAATAATTTTTAAAAAATGAGAAAAATGATACCAATGTAAATAATGGAACGAATGATACCAATTTAATCATATAAGGTGCCAATTTGATACAAAGATGAAACATATGGTAAACATGGATTAAATGAAATGCAAAGACTTAAAACAAAATAAACCATATATATATATATAGGAGAATTCTCACCTGCATCATGTTCTATACATCACAACTAGTTGGAGGCGTTAAATTTTTTTTTTCAATTTTTTTGTTTTTCTCTTGAAATTAACCTTCAAATAAACCCATGTCAAAAAATTACGCCAAAATACATTTTTATATCTATTTTCAAAAAATCCACAAAAAATTCCTCAAAATATTTAATTTATGAGCGTTTGCGCTAGCAGTTTTTTGTGGATTTTTTAAAAATAGCTACAAAATGTATTCTGACCTATTTTTTGAATATGGGTTGATTATATGGTTAATTTCAAGAGAAAAATAAAACATTTGGAAAAAATGTTTCATAGGGTCTAGAACTAGGTATGATGTATGGTGTGATGTATACATCATGATGTAGGTGGGCCTCTCTCTCTCTCTCTGAGAGAGAGAGAGAGAGAGAGAAACATATATCTAGAATGCACATGAATATATATATATATATATAAACAGTACAAAAGACCCAAAACAAACTAGCTTTTCACACTCATATAGCATAAATATGTCGAAACCAAATGTGGTACGGAATGAAGGTGCGTGAACTAGAAAATAAGAGAAAAACATCCCAAACACTCAGGATAGTCTAAAGAGTTCAATTTGATAGCATCAAACATAGATTTATCCTCAAGTGACATATCAATAGAACTCATAATGGACAAACGTACACAATGCACACTACCCAAGAAAATATTGATGATTCTCAAATCAATAGCGTCAAATAATTATGATGAACTAGGACTCATTGTGTAACCTTACTGATCATCGACTTATACCATTTTTAATGATCAAATGATAAACTTGGACTTGACAAACTTTTCTTTTTACCCTCTTTTATGTTTCTATGTCTCTTACCAATGGTGGCCTTTCATGCAAAGGAGATTCACTCCCTTCATAGACCTTTCCCATTACTCACTCATATTTTTTCAAATTAAAACAACCACATGACCAATGGCTTTACATGCAAAAATACCCTAATCAAATAGATATGTATATGTAAAGATTGATAGGAGATAATGTCACTTAGCTCATGTAACATAATTAGTTAAAATCTAAAAGATCTCGTGCAAGTGTGTGTAATGGCATATGAAAAATGAAACCATTAAGCAAACTATTTTCGAACAACTCTATGCAAGCATGATTAAGAAACAATCGAAAGAACTATGAACCATACTCCAATTTTATAGCCATATGGAATTAATAGGATTCAAACACACCAATTAGCCACACAAAATGTGTAAAACCAAACTACACAATCAAAACAAAAATATTTTTGAGGTTTTGAAAATTTTCAAAATGATTCAAAAGATAAATAAAACCTCTTTGTATTTTTCTTATAAAGACTCAAAAGATGGAGAATCAAAATACAAAAGACACAAAACATCATACAACTAGTAAACACATGTATCATGAATTACAAAAACTAGAGTATGAAAAATATGCGAACATAATCACTAATAAGATATAGCATGTGAAGAGTCATGTCAAAGGATGAAAGAATCAAGAAGTCTAACATTAAATTCCTCTAATTTAGATGTCCTAAACCACATAGGTGCAATGTGATGAACTTAGGTTTTGGGAACCTTCGTGACACTATACTTAGACTTTCTAGGAACTTTTATAAGATTGTCACAAAAATACCTAAGGTAACCTTTCCTATCACAATGTGTATAGGTGTAGATACAACAAGAAATGCTAACTTTAGGTTAAACTTTTCTAACGTCCTTGGCTATGGTTGACTCTCTCAAAATGTTGGTCTTGGCTTTAAGAGAGGAAGCAACTTTAACATCGAAGCCAGTTCCAACCTTTTAATTTTTTATTTGGACGGTGCCTAAATCTTCTCCTATATAAATTCCAAATCAAATTTGACATAACTTGAGTCTTCAGCATATCTTCTAACTCCAAAAATCCTAGACTCAAGCAAAACCCTAAACTCATAAATTTTATGGAATCCTTTTTAATATTTTCAAATAATCGATGAAGCTTATATTTTTTTCTTTAATATATTTGGTATTCTGCCTAAGAGTCTTCTCATGTTCCCTAAAATACTCAATTAATTTCAAATCATCCTTACCTAAGACATGCTCCTCCAACTTAGCCTCTAACTTCAAGTTATCCTTACTTAACTTCAACAAATCGGTGTCTCACCAATGTTTCCTTTGCGTAGATATAGTTCTAACCATATTTCAGAGCACATAGAATCCACCATGTGAAACTTTAACAAACACGAAATCCATCGTATGAACCAAACTCTCATAAAGATGTAAATTATACTGTCTTTGTCAAATACACATGAGATATCAAATACACATGTTGTGTTGAAACTTAAATCTCAATCTAGTGGGTATAAACTAGGGTTTAGGAGGCTCAAGATTTTTATCTGAAAATCATTTTCACAAAACCTCTCAACACTTTGGAAGATCTTTAATTTATAGAAAAACATAAAGATTCGGTGTCACAAATTTGGAGGAAAATTATTTGAACGAAATCTAGTACATCGTTCGAACGAGATATGTATTATTTCTTGAATAAAACATTCATTCATGCATTTAGCAACGTTGGACCACAAATTCCATATCAAAATGGAAACTCTACGGACCAACAATCTGATATAACTCTCAGTGCTTCTGACCTAACCCTCCAACTTCCTTAGAGGAGCAAACCTTATCCCAAAATGAAAAATTTATTTGAATGGGCATCGTGCGACCTTCAAAATAAACATTAATGTCTTGGCATAATTTTTTTGCCTACAGCTTATTTGAAGCCGGTTTGAATGAACCCCTAATCTCGGTTGAATAAAAATGAACAATGTAAAGTTATTTGAATGAAAAAGAAAATCCATTTGAATGAATTTAAAGCTAACTAATGCCTAAAATTATATCTAGGGATGAACATAATACGCATTCAGACCATATCAAGATCTCATGGATGTTGAAGATGAAACACGATACGAAACTCGAAATGATGTGCTTGTCACTTTACTTCATCGTTAGGGTGTTCAATACGCATCATAGGCTTGAAGGAAAAATAAACTCAAAGCCTAACCTATGACACATATAGTTTTGTCCAAATGTAATAAATCCAATATATAATACAAATTGACAGAATGTGAAATTTTTCCTTACATATGAACTCTCCTACAACATCTATCTAGTTACTGATCCGGGATTCATCTAATGAGAAAAACCAACAAAGGGCACTCTTCTTAAGGATTTTTTGAAACATCTAGGCCATGATATCTATTGTATCACCATTTAAACTCATAGAGTAATGGTAATACAAATTGACAAGATTCATAATAGGAGGTTCGCTTCCTCCAAACTTCTTAATATCGGGCATTATGAACTTCTTAGGAAACCTAGCTTTCGAGTCAAGGGACATGTTGGTGTAATCCACATAGTTTCCATAGAGTTTTACTTGATTGAATTTCATGGAGTGCCTTTTGAGATTATTCTTTACTCGGTTCAGTTCTTCCTCTTTAGAGTCGGCAGGAACAGGCATGGGAAAGTCATCCCCTTGGTAAGTAAGATTTTAAATTAGTAGATATTAAGTATGAGGACCATAAGTTGTCAGAACACATGGAGGATGTAGAACCTGCTAATACTCTTCTAGATCCCATAATGTTAAGGAATCTATGGTCCCACAGAACTGGGGAAAGAATCATCTGGATATGTTATCTCTCGGATCTGACCCCTATTTTTCTATATCTCATGCACATCTTCATGCAGACTATCAATCTTCGCGATGAGTTGAGCGAGTACAACCAACAGATTTAGTTGGACATTCAAATTTAGATTGGGGTTATTTATGAGGAATCTTTAGTAGGACCATTCAGTTTTTATTGAAGTAGTTGAGGATGGTGTAGAGATTCGAGGTGGTTTGATAGTGGTTCTCAACCAATATGGATCTAGTCTAAGCTAAAGGAATACAGTTGCCCATGAGAGGGAAAGAGTATATCTTAATTATTTTTTAAAAACTATTTTTGATATTTTTGAAAAAGGAAGAAAATGGGAAACCCCCTCAATATGGCTGTTATTATTAGGTTTCACTTCTATTTATGTTTCACCTAAGCTGAAAGAAAAATGTCGGATAAGATTAGGGTATAGGAAATAATAGGGCACGGGATAAAATACACTGTCTGAATTATTTCCAGACTCGTGGATAAGGTCATGTTTCAAATACAGGTGAAATAGTGCGCGATTTGGGTGGTAATAAGACCTAAAATTTTGATTGAATTTTGCATGGGAATTGATAATCTAGGTAAGATTGTCTTAAGGAAGACATCTATATGAGGTTTATTCATGTCATGTTGGTGTAAGGGTTCCTGCCTGTCGCATGACATCCACGATATACCTCTTACCTATAGGGGAACTAATTTATGAGTGTATATGGAAAAGCTATTTGATATACCAAGTGTTCGTGAATTGCCTCATGATATTCCACGAGGTGATGGTATGTTTGAGAACATATTCAATAAACTCGATGTATGTGAATGAGTTCTTATTATATACTTTCCATCATGATTTAGGTCAAGAGGTACGGCGTGGGGGAACCGTTCAATTTACATTGAATTTACTTAACTAGTGAAAAGTGGGAGTCATATCACTTAGGTTGACTACACCCTAAAAAATAAGCAACCCATCAAAAAGTGATTCCCCAGTATGAGACAAATATGGGGTCATTAGGGGATGCTCACATGGTAAAGTGTGCCAAATGCACGAATCTTAATTAGTATATTTATGCAAAGTTTTATGTATGCTAAAAGAATATGTACAACTAAGAATCATGAAGTAAATCATGGAAATACAGATGAGTGCTATGTGAAAAAGAGTTGATTATACAAGGAGAGTAAAGTGAACAAACATGTATAAGTAACACGAAGCAGGGAGTATGTAGAAGTGAACAAAGCATGGTAATGGGTACAAGGTGTGAAACATGTGAGTATACACAATTAAGAGGGGTATACGTACAAAGTGGGAATAGCATAGTGAAAAATGTGTAGAGTGGTTCAATTATATGGTCAAATGTGAAATCCATAGATTAGGTCATAAAAAGACAAATTTAATTTAATCCAATTTTATCTTGATTAATTAGGTGAACCGAAACATTCAAGATAATGAATCTAAATAGAATCAAATAAACCAAATCTGGAGATATGAGGGAAATTTTTTTTTTGGGATAAACTCTTTTTCAACTCTATTACAACTAAGGTATTACAAAATAACATAGACAAACTTATAGACTTAGACTCCACTAAGTATCGCAATTATGTATCCTTCCTTGTTGATAACAAAAAGCGATGTAGATCCCATAGAGCTCCATAATAAGCTCCACTTGCCTTGGTGTCCACCAATCAATCTCAAGAAACACCATTCCAATCTTCAGCACTGAAGAATGAACTCCACAATGATTATAACAAGAGACGTGCTTTTTAAGGTTTGGTAAAGTGATAAAAAAATATCCTAGGGGTTTGGATATGAAAAACCAAAGTGTTTGATCATAAAAGTATATGTAAAAGGCTTGGTAAGAAGTGAAAGTTCATATCTCTTTAAATAAGGAGTAAAATCTCCGAGAGATAGTCTTGAAAAGATTGCATTTGAAATCAAGTAAAAAACTAATTTTGTACTGTTCCTTCGAACGAACTAGGCCTCTTTCGAATGAACCATGCAAACTCATTAGAACATCAATTAACAAGAGGTCGAAAAAAATTCTAGAGCGAATGAAAATTGGTTCGTTTGAAGATTCGTTCAAAAATATGATATCCAACGAGTTCGTTGGAATGACCCTCCATATCTCATTCTAACGGGTTGCCTTAAAAAGGATTTTTTTTTTTTTAAAAAATTTGAATTTTTTTTTATTGTTTCAAACACATTTAAAACACCGTCCAATATAATGATTTCCCAAAATCAACCTCATATACCTTCGCCATATGTTGTAGTGACAAAATCAAATCTTTAATCTTTGATTTTCTCGTTTGAGCTCTAACTTCTCTTCAATTTAATTTGTTAGAATGTACATGATGGTGAAGCGGGGTGTAACAAAAAATGCCAAACTAAAACATAATGATCAATCATAAAACTTGCTCTTACAAATCTTACCCTTTGGCAATTCGGGTATAAAACACAAAACCAAAAAAATAACCCCTAAGACAAGTTCAACTAATGTCCCATCCGAATATAAAAAGGAAAAGACACTGTGAATTTGTCTCTATCGAATATCTTCGTCGGGCATTCCATGATATAATAAATGTGGAAAAATACCTACACACATGAAGAAAATAAAGAATACCATGATGCACGGAGTTTAAAAAAAAAAACTCCCCTCAATATGTTCTCCCTCTTTTTCTTGGTAATGTATTAAGGGTTATATGTTAAACTTAAAAGGTTAGAATCACGAGTATACACATTTGAAATAACATCACAAAGTATAGAAAATTAATCACATGCGATGAAACCGTAACAAATCAACAAACTGTTTTTAAAATTTTTTTGAAATTTTTTAGAATAAAAATATACATAAGTACAAATATACACACTACGGAATAGCATGAAAACATACGAATCATGGAAATAAAATGAAAGGGTTCCATTGCTTAAATATAAATCAATTTATCGATAAAAAATATTCGGGCAATGGTTTTTATATGCACAAATTAGTTCCTGGTATATTTGGTCTGTTATTAAGAATGATTGAGATGAGAATATCCTATTCATCATAAGACAAGAAAAAAAATATTCAAAAGTTCGTGCATGTGTGCAATAAAGGTGGCATAATGTGTCCAGCATGAATGAAGTAATTAAGAAAGAATGATGCAAGGATAAACATACATTTTTAAGCACAAAAAAGAAGACAAGTCTCATAACACCATGATTAAGTCAAATGAATGGATGGAATGAAATTATGATTTTCAAACCTTAAATGCGCTCCATATACTATGTAAAATAAATACAAAAATCTTTTTGAGATTTTTAGGAAATTTTTCGATAAGAAAATATTTTTTTTGGATTTTACAATATATATACGTAAGAATACAATCTAGTTTCGGGGGCACGTGATATTAATGTTAAAATAATCCTAAACTAAAAACAATATCCGAAGTCATTCAATGGAGAAAATACCCAAAGACTTCCTAAGATCCTAAAATCCAAATGCAACTAAAGGTTGAGTGAATATGTGGGCTAATTGACATTTGGTATTTGTAAAGCTCAAGTGAATGATCATTTCCTCGATAAGATCTCGAATAAAGTGCTCATAAATCCTAACATACTTCATACGAGAATGTTGTATAGGATTACGAGAAATATGTATTGCACACATTTTATCGCAAGAAATTGTCATGGTGCCTTAAGTGCATAATCCTTAAATATTTTCTTGATCTATAAGAGTTATATTCAATAACTCCTGATGGATACGTACACTGCCTCCACCGTGGATAAAGAAATGGAGTTTTAGTTCTTGTTCAACCATGAGACAAGAGAACAACCAAAGTAAAATAATCCACCCAACGTTATTTTATAACCATCAACATCCCCAGTCCAGTCAGCATCCAAATAAGTCGACAAACAGTCATCGGTATCAAAAGAATACCAATTTATGTAAGAAAGAATGTCACTCACGTATTTGATGATACATGTAAGTGCAAGCAAGTGTGACTCTTTTGAGGACACTCAGCTTCTCTATGGACATAACCCTCATGCAAAAAGAATCTATTTGACTAATGTCTCTTAAAATTATAATTACAATTTTTTAGGGAATTGATCGACTTTTTTATACTTACTTCCCTCAAACTTATTTAAATTTTTATTAGTTTCAAAATATGAGAAATTTTCTAAACTACTTTGAAAACATGGCCATATAACCATAATTAATGTCAGAATCATCATTCGAAACACATGTCTCCTCCTTCCCGGATTTAAGAAATGCCCTTATCTTTCCTCGACTTTTTGGAGGAAAACATGTTGATCTCATAAGTTTGAAGATAACCTACAAGATTGTCGAGTTTTCTAGAGTCTAAAGTACCCAAGGAATTCAAAGCTGACATTTTAGAATTAAATATTTCTGGCAAGGACCTTAAGATTTTCTTGACTACACGCGTTTCGAGTATTCTCTCTCCAAAGTTAAAAGACGAGTTCACGATATCTGATAGTCTAGCATAAAACTCATTTAAGATTTCACTCCCCTCCATTCTAATTGTTTCAAACTTAGTGGTGAGGTTTTGGAGTTTTTGAAGCTTGAACATGACTAGTACCTTCATGTGTGAGTTGGAGTATGTCCCAATCCTCTTTAGACAATTCACGTCATAATACGCTGAAAATCCTTTGGTTTGACCTAACAAAACTGAATATTTTATGCACTTCCTCACTCCATGATTATAAGGGTTGGGGAGTCCTATAATCATCAACTAAGGTTATTAGTGGGTACTAACCCTTAATAAACGCGTGGACTTACCTGCTCATCTATCACCTTAAGTGCTGATTTCATTAGTATTTTTCAATATGCATAATTAGACGCATCAAACATCGGTGTGAAGAAGTATAAGATAAAGCAACAAACCACAACATGACAATGTATGAGGAAAACCCACAATATGAAAAACCTTAGATGACGCAACCATGAAAATTTCACTATGTATGGAATTACAAGGACACGATAATAGAATTAAAACAAAGACTCGATGCCTTTGCAAGCCTTGACACTCTTTGTTCCTCTACCTCTACACAGTGGCATGTAGGAGTCCACCAGTGAAGGTTCCACCACGGGTAAGTTAACATATGATTTAATATCCATCGATCTAGGCTCTGAAATTGTGTATGGATATGGAACATGGACGCACTGCTTCTTCATCTCAAAACCACACCACTGAGTCCACTGTTTGTAAATAGAAAATCGAGTATGGAATCAATTGCAAAAAAAATCTTCTATGTCAAATGAGAGAAATAAACTATGGTGACCACTAACAGGTTCTTAAAAACATATGTTATAATGAAACTTGGATCTTAAAAGGTTTAGGTGAAACTAGGGTTTAGGAACATATGGAAAATTGATTTTTACCAAAAGTCACTCTAAAAACAAATGTAAGAACCCCTTTATATAGAAAACACATTTTTGAGGTGCACATATTTTGAGAAATCTAGTTCGAACAAAAATAAGGCTTCGTTCGAATGAAAACATAATCTCATTCGAACCAACTCAAAACTCATCCAAACGGTTCGAAACAGCTTCAAGAGACATTTGTTTTTATAATAGAGAAATGTCGTTTGAGTTTTGTTTGAATTTTGTTTGAACAAACTGCTAAACTCATTAAAATGAAACCTATAAATTCATTCAAGTGACTTTAATATAAAAAAAAATTTAATCTTTCATGAATATCCCTAGACATTTGATAAAAGAAAACACATAAAATAAAGTCCCAAGGATCAAAATGTATATGCATTTATACCTAAGAGATCCTCAGAATAGTGAAAACTAAATGTGGTGCAAAACACGAAACGATAATGTAATCTCTAAAGCTTTAGCTCTATATCTTCTATCAAACATGTCATAGGATTGAAAGGATAACATACAAAGCCTAACATATGGAAAAAATGTTTTGTATGGAATTAAGACTACACATAAAAATTGACTCGACTGGAAATTTTTTCTTACAAATATACAAGTAGAAACATATATACATATGTAGAAAAATAGATCAAAGAAGAAAAGGAATCCAAAGACCATATAAGTAGAGTCTAATCATCTAAGATATTCTCCGGTGGATTCACCACTATGTCCATCATGAGGCCCCCAGAAAGTTGATGAGAAAAATCCCCTCTCTCCACTCAGGAGGCGTTTTGGGTCTACAAAGAACATGAAGCTTCCAACGTCAAGGGTGTGAAAGTGTGTGAATGTGTAGAGATTGGAGTCACAAGGATATTTTACACAAAATAGGGAAAAAGGTATCCATCTCCAAAGAGAGGAAATAAATAAGACAAACTGATACATGTGAAACTAAGAAAATCACAGTCTCATAGACTATGTTACATAATGGGAAGGTGTAGGCTCCCATTTCGCCCTTTTTATCTTTTATGGGAAAAAATGTTCTCGTTCTCTTAAAAATGTTTAATCATGTCTAAAATATGTGTGGGGTGAAAATGTATGTGTGTGTATATATATATATATAGTATGCATATATATATATATATATATATATATATATATATATATATATATATATATATATATATATATATATATATATATATATATATATATATATATATATGAGGCAGGCTCCTGTGCACACTAAGTTTGCACACTAAGTTTGCACATTACCTTTTATATATAGTAAAAATAATATTTTTGAGTTGATTTTTTTTGTGTGATATTTAAACATTTCAAGGAACCCATATAAAAAAATCAGCTCAAAAAAACTTTTTTTGCTATTTTTAAAAAATCGGTCAAACTTTCGCAGTTTTTAAGCCCTTTAAAAACTGCGAAAGTTTGACCGATTTTTTAAAAATAGCAAAAAAAGTTTTTTTGAGCTAATTTTTTTTATGTGAGTCTGTTGAAATGTTAAAATATCACATAAAAAAATTGGTGTGCGCCAGCACTAAGTTTACACACTTTTAAAAGGTAATGTGCAAACTTAGTGTGCAAACTTAGTGTGCACAGGAGCCTGCCTCATATATATATATATACATATATATACCCGTGGTATTACTTGTTGTCTGTTAGTACGTGGATAAGAAATATAATGAAATTTGCTAAATAACTTAAGTAGATGAATACTTAACTTGATTTATGAATACTTCCCAAATTGAGAGTTGTAGAAATGTTTATCATGGTTTTACGTGGGAGATAGAGGTTGGTATTGCGGGTAGTAATTGTAAGGATTATGTCTACATGATAGTTAGGCGTAATAGAATAAATAGAATGGGTTTAGAGGTGCATTTGACGTGAACATTAATTGAGAGGTGAGAATATCAAGTGAGTGCTCCAAAAGCTATCATGCACATAATATTTTGCTTTACTGCAATATTTAAATACTTGCTAAATTTTTAAATGTCTTACACTCGGGCTTTGACACGTCTCTTGTAAATCTCTTTTCTTTTGTCAAATTATTTTAGGTGCCCATCCACAGGGACACCAAGCATAGGAGTTCCATTCATTTGACGTGTTGTAGCTGCTGATGATACGAGAAATCGTCCACTTGTCGTTCTCGCATCAGCAAATCATGTGTGAAGTGTGTAATAATCAACTAAAGCAAGTAAATAGAGAGAAGACAAGATATAGAGTGGTTCAGCCTTTAAAATAGGCCTACATCCACTGTGTGGCTCCGTTCTCATTATATGTGTTGCATGGTACAGTATAATCGTGCCTAAAGTGGCATACAAATATGAGAATAAAGGAGAGTACATGGCAGTACTGAGGATTCCGGAGTGCCGGATAGGTGGCTGCGATGTGGATGCGTGGCCTCCAAGTTGTGTGTTGAGGTTGTGTAATGAGAATCTGTATTGTAGAGCCTGCCTTGGGCGTATGTGGAGTCGATCCCCTTTTCCAGGTATGGTCCTCTATTTATTAGGAAATGAGTTGAGTCACGTGCCCACAGCACGTGACATGTACCAAGTCTGCAGTCAATGTGGATAAGGGTGCGCAGCCCGTAGAGTAAGCAACGCTGAGTAGTAGTATCGCGCGCCCTAAGGTGGGGTGCCGCGGTCTCTGATGGATGGGGCCGCACCCTACGAGAGATCTGACCGCGCCCTGACTGTGGTAACTGTCGCGGCCTGTATGGCCTGAACATGCGCGGCTTCGGAAGAGTACTATCGCGGCAGGGTGCTATATTTTGCATTATCAATAAGCCCCCAAGCCGTTGTGCCAAGGGAGATATATTGGGACTGCGGCTTAGTAGCCTAGGAACCGCGGTGCTTCCAAAGCGACGATTCGTCTTCCGCGCTCCCTTTTATAAATTGTTTCTGGCCGTGGACTTCATTACGTTTCCAAAACTTTTGCTAGCAAATCGAGAGCGAAATTCTGCACAATCCTTCTTGCATTTTCCGACAGCCTTCCGAGGTGGTTTGAAGCTGCGTGTGGTGTTTCCAAGGTGGTGCGAGGCTGAACATCGCAGATTCTTCTCGTTTCCAGGTAATCTCGATCAATAGGCTTCGTAGTTTTCATTTCTTTCCAGTTTTTAATAATCGAACATCTGAATCGAATACCAAACCCATCTTTAACTTCCACGAACAAACTCTAGCTGTTTGATAGGAATCTAGGGTTATATTTGTTTGTTTTGTTTTTCCCACATATGCTGCACATGAAACAGATAACTGTTCTTGATGTTCATAATCGAACACTCCGTATTCTGTGGGTTTGATCCGAAAAATTATGGGATTTAGGAAATCATGTGTTTAGGATTGAGGCCGCGGCATGGTTTGATTTCAATGATTACTTACAATTCTGCGTCTCCGTGCTAGTTGGCCGCGGTCCCTCAAACTAACATCTGCGGCATCAAATCACCACCCCATAGTCCAGGAATTGCCTTATAACTGTAGTTGATGCTAGTGTACTAAAAAATTAGGAAATGCCGTGTCTAGGAATGCCTTAAAGCAATTTTGTATTATTACCGCGGCATCCTAAGTTCTTCTGATACGGATGCGGTTGCGGCTTGTTTGGACAGTGGTCCCAAAAGTAACATTTTTAACTCAAAAATACCCTGCCGCGACTTCTTGAAGTCTGACATCATATTGGCTGCGGCGCCTAACTGCGAACTCTGCTTTTCAGGTACTGCTGCAGCCATATGAGCTTTGACCCCGACGAGTTCCTGAGAGGCTTTTGGGCAAAGCATTTTGGGACCTCTCCCCCCGAGCTTACTTCTGTGCCCCCTCTAAGATCAGTAGGGCCTTGCAAACTCAAAGATTGCCCAAACTGCGAAACTCTTGACTCAAACTCCGCGGACTCCGCGTCTGGGAAAAATTGTCAATCGTCGATGGAAGAAGCCAACTCAAGTACTCATCCCATGGCTGAAGGAGATAGTACCGCGGCCGCTAGAAACAAGCCAGGAGGTACATCAGGGAGGGGTGAGAGACCCTTGGCCGCGCTTGATATCCGCAGCTCAATGACCCAAGATTGGGTTGAGCAGGTGGCTGAGGCCTTCGAGTTTCCAGAAAATTTGATGTGTTCAGCCCCTGCCACGAACCAAAGACCGTGCACGGTTCTATCCGACGACGGAATTTGCTTCCCCCTGCACTCGTTCATTTACGGGATGCGGCTACCTGTCCCAGTTCCTATCCGTCAACTTTTTCAGGCGATGAACTTGGCCCCCGCACAGTTGGACCCTAACGGCTGGAGAGCCATTCTCGCTGCAGTTGTCCTTTGGCAATAGCAGTTCAAAAAGGACATCACTCCCGCGGAGTTCTTTCACTTCTACCGTCCAAAGGAGAACTCGGTGAAGTTCGCGGGCTATTATTATTTTTCTAGCCGTGGAAGGGATGAGACCCTTTTATTCTGGGAGGCCGACAAGTGTGAAAAATTGGAAGGGAAAATATTTCTACATCTCTGGTGAAGGTTGGGAGATGCACCCTGAGGAGAATGAAAGAGAGAGAACATATAAAATGCCACGGCAGTGGGGGATACCCTCAAAATTAGGTATAAGATCATAGCCGCGTCCTTTTTATTTCACGTGTAATTTCCACTAACTTGAATCGTCTTTTCATTCTGCAGCCCTTGACAATTTGCATTTAAACAAGCGGCAGGAGAAAAGAGTTGTCGAGGCTGCGGAAGTTCCTGCTGAACACAAGAAGTTCAGCATACTCGTAACGTCGGCAACTATATTCGCGGCGGGATTTTTCCCAAACAAATCCATTCCTCAACAAATGGGCGCGGAAGGTAAACCACTGATTATTTTTATTCTATGGTCGTTTATGTCCTTGAACTCATGTTATTCTTTTTCAGGTGAAGAGGTTGACAGGGACCTGCTAGCAGCCCAGCTGGCAGAGATGGATGAGGACGCGGTCGTCCTGAATAATACCGCGCAGAGCAGAAAAATGAAGAGGTCCAAGGCTAAGGGACCTGCCGCGGCTCCCTCCGAAGAAAATAATGCTGCCCAAGCCGCGGTCACTGCCAATAAGGTGACTGCTCCTGCCGCAGATCATGTGGTTAATGACGGCCTTCCGCATGACCAATTTGATGATGACATAGGGGAAAACCTGGCCGCGGCGGGCTTGATGTCAACCGATGTTCCCCTTCATTCATCATCTCCTCCACCGCCACCTGTTGTGGGGGTTAACGCGAACTTGCCGCCCCCACAATTCCGCGGAGAGTCCGGGCCTGATGGAAGACCAAGACCCCAATTGAGGCAGCCTGACCCCAATTCCTCTTGGGACACTACTGCAAAGGCTGCACGGAGAATGAAGCGAGCAGTGGATGCCGCGGACCTAGACCGGCTAGTTGGTGAAGATCATGAAGATCTGGAGGACTGCGGCCTCCACAGCCTTCTGAGGGTACGTACCAGTCGTCATTCTTTCAACTTTTGCACCATATGTATTTTTCATATTTTCTCCTCTTTATTTCATACAGGCCGCGGATGTGATTGTTGTTCAGAAGAGTAAGTACGAGGCCTTGTACAGGCTGAAGGAGGCCGAGAAGAGTGCCCATGCCGTGGACTTGCAGGCTGCGCGGACCTCTTCATTTGAGGCTGGGAAGAGTTCTGCTGCCGCGGCTCTTCAGGCGGTAAAAATGAACTTGGAGAAGGCAAACAAGGAAAGGGAGGAAGCGGAGCAAAATTTCATACAAGCCGCGGAATCCCTAAAAGCCTCCCAGGCTCAGACCGCGGAAGCTGCCCAAGCTGCAGAGATTGCCAATAACAAGCTTATATTTCTTTAAAAGAAATATGATGAGCTGGAGTCCAAGTCTGCCCAGGATGCAGCAAACCATACCGCGGAAATAAAAAGATTAGAGGCTGATCATGGTGAATCCCTCCAGCTAGCCATAGATCACGTCGTGGAGTAATTTAAAGGCTCCAAGGACTTCTTTATTGTCAACAACAGGGCCTACCTCCGCGGCTACCAGGAGCTGCGGCAGAGATTTGTAAAGAACTTCCCCGAGACCAAGGAGAGGGTCCTGGCCTGGAAGTTAAGCGATGCCGAACATCATGAGTGCATCGCTGAGCTCAAGTCCGCGGCGGAAGAGAGGGCAAGGATGAAGGCGGAGGCCGATGCAGCGGCTGCGGACGGAGAGACAGAGTCTGTCGCGGATGGAGAAGATGCTGATGAAGATAACGCAGCCTCTTAAATTCAGTCAATTTCTGGAGCTCATCATTAATTCAGGGCTGCGTCCCTTCTTTTTGTAATCTGCATTTGTGGCTGCGGCCTCCTTTCTGTAATCTTGAATACTAATATCAAGGCTGCGGCCATTTTGACTACTTTGTACATGATTGTTATCTTTCCATTCCTTGCTCTCTTACATTGCCTGCTTATAATGAATGATTCATCGTAGCCGCCGCATATTTGAAAACGCATCCGTGTCCAGATAAACATAATATTTTAAGTCCGCGGACAAAGATCGAAATCGTATATTGATCAATTGCCCATGTCCGCGGACATATAGATAGTGCGACGTCTTTTGAAGTAAAGGATTTAGCGGTCACGAGGTAGCTGTGTGCAAGACGCGGCTCTTCATTATGCCATGCCATGTAAATGTCTTCGCTTGATTGCCGCGGTCCTGATTTCAAGGCTGGGACTTGCTGATTGCATGTGTCTCCATCCGCTTTCATTGCACCCAGTTGTCTGAACTGTTTGCCTTTTGTTGTCCCATAACCAACATGAATCATGAAGCAAACTCTTCCCTTAGACTTGGTACAATTGATTCTCTTCCGCCGTGGCATTCGACATTGTAGCCCTCTCATGCCTCAAGATGTTAGTGTCTCAGCACTTTCACGAATGAGTGGCTCTTAGAGCTCTGCAACCGTACCGGTGGGATGCAGCACATTTCTGGTTCATCTGAACGATGTGCCTTTGTAGACATATGCTGGTGTTTCCCAATCTTCTCGCGCTGGGTCATGTCACCAAGCACTAACATGTGAGACACTATCAAACCTCTCCCAGCTGGGTTACGTTATGAAGCCACCCACAACGAGTGTATGAGACATTATCAAGCCTCTCCAGGCTGGGCTATGTTATTAAGCCGCCCACAGCTAATATATGAGACACTATCAAGCCTGTCCAGGCTGGGTTATGTTATGAAGCCACCCACAGCGAGTGTATGAGACATTATCAAGCCTCTCCAGGCTGGGCTATGTTATTAAGCCGCCCACAGCTAATATATGAGACACTATCAAGCCTCTCCAGGCTGGGTTATGTTACGAAGCCACCCACAGCTAATGTGTGAGACACTATCAAGCCTCTCCAGGCTGGGCTATGTTATGAAGCCACCCACAGCTAATGTGTGAGACACTATCAAGCCTCTCCAGGCTGGGCTATGTTATGAAGCCACCCACAGCTAATGTGTGAGACACTATCAAGCCTCTCCAGGCTGGGCTATGTTATGAAGCCACCCACAGCTAATGTGTGAGACACTATCAAGCCTCTCCAGGCTGGGTTATGTTATTAAGCCACCCACAGCTACTGATATACATAAAGTCCTCCGTGGCCAGAGATTATAAGCCTCCCGGCTTGATGACGCATCCCAAGAGCTGAGAACGGGCATTGTAAGCCCCCGTGGCTAATAAAAGCTCCTTGAATCCTCGGATGCTTTCATGATTATAATCATCATATGATAAGATACAGTTGCACATCGTGAGGGGAACTTTTGAGCTAATTAAGACCGCAATCCCTCCATAGGTGCATCCCAAAATAATAATAATCTTCCAAGATAATGTGTTATTCTTCCCTTGGAATCTGTTTAAGACAAAAGGTCTTTTTGTGAGATGACAAATTATGAAAACAAGAGAGGAATGAGATATGGAAAAATTTGCTAATTCATATATTTATATATGTATGTTTCAGCTAATGACTTTGCTAATAAAACATAAAATCTTGAGTATTCGGGCTCTAATGAGCTACATAAAGCATAGACAGAAATAGTTGAAATTGAAAAAGGCTAAGGATGAGGTGTGGCATGCAGCCTCTGTCAGGCCCAGCTGAGCCCTTTATGCATTCTTCAGGAATCGCTGCAGCATCCCCTGGCCAATTAGCCTTTCGACTTCATCTTTCAGAGCATAGCATTGCTCTGTGTCATGGCCATGGTCCTGATGGAATTTGCACCAGGAAGCTTTGTTCCTCTTGTGGGGTGGAGCTCTCAGCTTTTCTGGCCACCTCAAAAGCTTGTCCTCTTTGATACACTCAAAGATCTCTTCAATTGGGAAAATCAATGGCGTATAGACGCCCGACTTTTTCTCTGATCTCTCTGCTTCCCTTTTTTGCCTTTTGCCAGTTGGTCGTGCGGCTTCTTTGACTGCCGCGGCAGGTAAAGCTCTTCCCGGACCTGCGCTTGTATTTTGATTGGCCGCGGCCTCGAGCATCAGCACCCTCTGAGTGAGGTAATTGACCTGGGTCTGAAGTGAAGCATGGCTGTCATAGAGGTGATTAAGGTGATTGTACAGTTGCACAATCTCATCTTTGACGTCTATGCTCTGGCTGGATTCTCCCTCCATTTCTGCTTTTGTTAGTCTTTATAGAGTATATAGAATCTGAGACAAAACTAACAGAAGTGAGTAATAACAGGAGTATTATGGCACACAAGTGCACTGCCGCAGCCCTTTAACGCTGTTCACCAAGGTCAAGCGGAAGGCCACTTCAGTCCCCCACTGATTTTTTGAACCATAATAGGTCCGCACTAGCAGGGGTCGCGGCAGGAGATGCTGTTGAAACTACCGGCCGCGCCCCTGGCTAAGCCGTGGAGAGCTCAAGATGAAATGTTTCCCCCCCGCCCCCCCCCCCCCCCCCCCCCCCCACGTGAAGGAAATTTACTAGGGTCCATTGATGAGAGAATTCCCTTACGCAATATGGCATAATTTCAATGACACTCCCTAGATCATAGGTAAGTGGCAACAGGAATGAGATGAGATATAGCCCCTTCCCTAATCATCCATCTCTTCGGGGCTAAAACCCTCCATGCCTTTCAGCATTATCCAGACGGAGTGATATCACAGGGGTATGTAAAATAGATCTAAGGTCATGAAATGGAGACCCGAGAACAGATCTGAAGGTATGAAATACCCATTTAAGGGTGTAAGTATCAAATAGGGCTCAGTAACCAAAATTTACTCATGGGATGACGATCCAGAGGATCCCCATGAATAGAATAAGGTGTTTAAGAACTCGAAATATAGAGAAACAAGATTGAAGTATCTCGCTTCCCATAGACGGCGCCAAACTGATGATACGAGAAATCGTCCACTTGTCGTTCTCGCATCAGCAAATCATGTGTGAAGTGTGTAATAATCAACTAAAGCGAGTAAATAGAGAGAAGACAAGATATAGAGTGTTTCAGCCTTTAAAATAGGCCTACATCCACTGTGTGGCTCCGTTCTCATTATATGCATTGCATGGTACAGTATAATCGTGCCTAAAGTGGCATACAAATATGAGAATAAAGGAGAGTACATGGCAGTATTGAGGATTCCGGAGTGCCGGGTAGGTGGCTGCGATGTGGATGCGTGGCCTCCAAGTTGTGTGTTGAGGTTGTGTAATGAGAATCTGTATTGTAGAGCCTGCCTTGGGCGTATGTGGAGTCGATCCCCTTTTCCAGGTATGGTCCTCTATTTATTAGGAAGTGAGTTGAGTCACGTGCCCACAGCACGTGACATGTACCAAGTCTGCAGTCATTGTGGATAAGGGTGCGCAGCCTGTAGAGTAAGCAACGCTGAGTAGTAGTATCGTGCGCCCTAAGGTGGGGTGCCGCGGCCTCTGATGGAGGGGTCCACCTCCTACGAGAGATCTGACCGCGCCCTGACTGTGGTAACTGCCGCGGCCTGTATGGCCTGAACATGCGCGGCTTCGGAAGAGTACTATCGCGGCAGGGTGCTATATTTTGCATTATCAGCTGCTGTGGAAGTTACAGGACCTCGGTAGTAGACGCCTCCATGACTATCATTTCTTCATCTTGAGCTATGTGGTTCTATTAGGGCATGTTACCCCTTTCTGTTTAGACAGTCGGAGATTATGGATTTATAATTTACTCCTTTCAGTTATTGGATTATTTAGGTTGGATTGTTGTATTTGGTACTTAGGCTGGAAGTGTCTACTCCAATCGCATTTATTATTTCAGTTATTTCCTTTCATATGGGATTGGATGGCGAATGTTTAATTACTCATTAATTTGGTTTTATATTAATTAAAAGATAAAATTTTGAAATCAACCTTTTATAAATGTTAGGTGGTTAGTTTTTTTAATAAAATTTTACTCCAGTGATGCATATTCTAAACCAACTGGATATTCTCATTTAATTTAATAAAGTACTGATCACCCGGTATTTAATTAGGTAGAGTGTCACAGGTGGTATCACAACATCAGGTTCTAGAGTCTTTTAGGATCTGTTCGTCTTTTCACGTTTCAGCATAGCATTCTTTGATGTAGAGCCTTATTATAGGATTGTTTTACTCCTCAACAAATGAGACTTATGTTCTCCTATGATTAAGTACAGTTGATACTATTCATATACGAGTTCGGGTGGGCGTGGTACACCGGACAACATGGTACGACCAGTAAAGGGCCGTTAAAAGGACTGTGGGAGAAGAGGTACAGTAGGAGATATGGAATATTCAAAGAATGGTGATCGTAATAGGAGTCATCGAAATAATTGTATATGAAGGTGATATAAAGGGATGAGCGCTACGAAGAAATGACTTCCCAAGCACTATATAGATAACAGTAGTGAAAATTCAGGCTCACCCTGCATAGACGATGAAGAGGAGAGTCGGAGGAACTCATTTGAAGAATCGCCTATAAGGACTTGAAGAAAAGAGGAAGTGTGATGGGCCAATGGAAAGGGGATAATCCAAAGTCAAAGATATAGAGTGGAGTGCAGTGACACTTAGAATTAAATTTGGGCAAATTTTTTGCTCATTGGAGCAACATAAAGTGGATAATCAGTCACCATTTATAAAGCTGTATATATATATATATATATATAAACGAAAGGTTGGGTGCGGTTTGACCGTAAGACCTTCCATCCACTGTGTAGACAGGAATGTGAATGGAATTACGAACTTATCACAAGTAAATCAGGTAGAGACTGACCATGAGAGATCAGTTAATTTATTTAACGAACTTCGTAACCGAAGAAAGGGATACATAGAATAAAAAAGGTTTCTAAGTTAAAGATGAACTCGTGTGTAAAAGACCCAAGCATGAAAGGGAGATGCGACTAAGGTGACTAGGGTCGGTGTCGTCAACACCATTTATTTACAAGAGTACACCAGCGCTTCCTCAAAGAGGAAGCCAAGTGGATTACAGATTATAAACAAAGAGCGATACTTAATTTAACGGTACGAGTGAGGCGCCACAAGAGGTTATACCCAATAAGGTAGCCATGAAAATGCTTTAGATCATTTAGATTCTTACAAAGTGATGGTAGATTCAGTCAGGGATGTTAAGACTAGAAATAAGTTCCATATGGCGAGTGGATCCAAAGGGACAACATAAGTAGCAATCAGGGCTAAGACTTCCAGGTTCGAGAGAACGACACACTGACATGGCCTGTGGGCCTGAAATAGAGAATGGACACATTAAGGCATCTTATAGGTGGTGAGTAGGACCACCAGTATTAAACTAAATCCATTGCGAGAAAGTTAGAGTAGTTGGATTGAGAAAGTAAAGGAAAACGAGGCCAGTGGTGGCATAATAGTAGCATGAGAGAGATTCCTAGTAAGAGAATTGAGCTAAGAGACTTAGGTACAGGGCTTATCAATCTGAGGAATCATTGGGTTCAAGTAAGACTAACAAGGTCCTCAACAGTAATAATAACATCTATATTCCTCAAAACCATTAGTGTTGATGAAATGGTGAGGGAGTCCAGTAGGGCCAGATCCAGGAGAGAGAGAGTTCTATGGAAAATTATTATGGTTATGGAGTGACGAACTGCATAAAGAGGGTTTGCCCAAAGAAGAATATAGGGCAACCACAGGATGAGGTCTTGGATAGACAACCATTATAGCCAAACAATGGGTCAGTTCCAACATGAGAGTTATGTTCAGGAATCTATTAACCGATAAAGGTAGACGAAAAATGGAGATAAAATGATTGCCTTACCCTTATAAGTAGGTGATGACGCTTCAAGTGACATGAAGAAGTCACAATAACTACCTTACCCTTATAATTAGAGTGTGCATCGAATTAGTGGACACATTGGCTATAGTAGCCTTATCATGTATATGATTACCATTGGATAGTGAGACTTTTATGTCAACTGCAGAGAGGCGCAAGTGTGGACACTAAGAGAATTTATATATATATTACATAGAGATTTTTTCTCCTTTTTGGGTGTTATAATTGTAGAGCATGTTATTATTATATTATGTTATGAATGATAGTAAATTATATGCTAAGACTATCGTACTCGCTATATTAGGGTAATATATTTTGGTTTGTGAGGCATCACCTGAAAGAGGGTTGAGCTTGCATATATATTGTATTGTATTGTAGACTTCTGTGAGTATGTTGTCTTGTTAAATTCAATCCTAATGGGTAGGGACATTTACTGGTGTGATTCATGATATATTGATATATTTTTTAGTGGAGGAATATAACTCATTAAATTATTTATCGTTGAGAACTTAGTGATAATGAGAGCGTCGTGTAAATGTTATCTTAGAAATATGAAAGTGGGCGAGTAGACTTTTTTGCCCGCAGACAGAAATTCAGGAGCGCATGTTGTGGATTAAGGACTTAACAAATCTCTTCGACCAACAATGTTGGATTGTAGTGTATCGGGGGGATCCTTATTTAGATTTCTCTTGCGAGACATCCCACCCATGAGACTTAACGAATATTAGGAGTTGGGAGATATTTTTTCTGTAGTACGTGGGTTTTGTACCATAGTTATTACACGTATATGTGGTTATAACTGTGAGATAATAGTTATATTACAAATTAAGGTCGATAGAGCCGTATAATGTTAAAATGCAAAAATGTTAATATTCGTTGACACCACGAGCATACGAGTGGAACAAACTATGTTATAATTAAGTGAAAAATGTAAGGTTATCGAGCATGTCCTCAGTTTGTAGCCATGCCAAGTATGTGAGGAATAAATTCGAGATAAAGGTATCACATTTAGTATGGGTGTGCATAAATTCACGGGATATATGGTGTATGGGCGCCCTAGTTAATCATGCCATTGAAAATAATTATGGGGAGAAGAAGTGAAAAAATAGTCATACACATGGACGTATGAATAGGATTGTGGTAGAACTAGAATGAGACAAATAGGTAACGAAATTTCTTAAGTGAGAAAGGGGATAACAAGAGACCGAAGAGTAGTAGGATGAGGAAGGTTATAGTGGTGTAAAGTAAGGGGAATGTAGAATGTAAATTCTTGATAATAATCAATAGTCGCTCCGTACAGAGGAGTAATATGACGAGGGCAATGTCATAACAAATTTAGAAGATCTTGAATTCTATCATGAGTAGACGAGTATTATTGCAAATATCTCCCACGAGTTGATGGATGACTAGTTCGATTGGTAGTGTATAGATCGTTAGATTAAAGAGTACCATTAATGAAGGGACACGGGGAACAACATAATGTTCCAAAAATATTAAAGAGGTGTAAATATATGTGTGAAGAAAACTAATGATTATGGGGATTAACACATGGGGGAAAGCTAAACTGCAAAGATGTCATTAGTAGAGATAAAGTAAGAATAACAAAACGACACTGAGATAGTGAAATTTCATGGGGTACCAGTTGATATTGTGTTTGATCGGGACACTGTTTTATACCTTGAGTTTTGGGAGAGTTTCTAAGAGGTTATGGGTGCTAGGTTGCGGTTGAGTAGGCGTATCACCCGTAGATAGATGGCTAAATAGACTAGACTAATCAGATATTAGAGTATATGTTGCGGATGTGTGTTATTGAATTTAAGGGAATTTGTAGAAATACCTTCCACTAGTGGAGTTTTCATATAATAACTCGAACCAGTTTATAATTTGGCATGGACCCATTTGAGTCATTATATGGTAGACCACGTGTTGATACATGACACTAAAGCCAAGATTGATATGATTAGGAGTCGCATATCAGTTGCTCAGGATAGATAGAAGAGCTACATCGATGCCAAACGGTTCTTTCGTGAGTTTACTGTGGCGGAATCAAGTTTTACTATGAGTATCTCTTATGAAGGGATAATGAGATTTGATAAATGGGGATTTTGGCACCAAGGTACATGGGGCAATTTCTCACCATCGAGAGGATTGGAACGGTAGCATATAAACATGAATTGTCGAAACACTTGCATCGTATACATGATTTGTTCCATATTTCTTCTCTTAGACGATATCCCTAGAATGAGTTGACACATACTCACATTGCACTGTAGAAAATTGATTTACAGCCTGATAGTGTATATGAGGAGAGACCGAAGGTTATCCTAGACAATAGAGAGAGGATATTGAGGTCAAAGATATTTCCACTTATGCGTGTTCAGTGGGAGCACCATCACGTCGAGGAGTCTACTTGGGAACACGAGGATGAGATGCGCGGGAAATATCCAGGGTTAGTTGTACTAGGGATACTTTTATTTTTTTAATTTCGGGATGAAATTACGTTGTAAGGAGGCAAGTATGTAACACCCCGTAATTTTTAATAATTTTTATGTTGGATTAATTAAATTAAATATGGGAAATTGATTGATAATTAATCCGGATTAAAATAAATATTAACTAGCGAGATAACGGTTGGTATTTATTGACCAGAATTATATTGTATATTACTGAGCGAATAAAGTAATATATGATTGTGAATATGATTGAGAATTTATTAAAGTTGTCGTGAGTGAAAAATACGAAGATTATGGAAATAAAGTCGAGACGCGCGTGTCAGTCAGGTAGGGACTAAATAATGGAATAAAAAGTAAAATATTTATAATTCTCTCATATGGTAATTTCGAGTGCGCCATTGAGTCCAGAAGGGTCGAGATAGTCAAAAAATTCTACTCAGGGGTTTAGTTTGGATTCCGGGACAGTTTTAGGCCAAATCGGCACCCCAGGAGGGCGTTTAGGTAATTTTTATTTTTGGAGTAAAATAATGGACGAAAATTAGAGAAATAAAATTTCTCCTACATGGGTTAGAATAGGTTATCAACCATAAGAAAGTGAGACACAGAGAGAGACCAAAAAAGGGAGAAGAGGAAGAGAATTTATAAGGGAAGAGGCACCACGAGTGCACCTTTTCCACCACTGAGACCACCATCGTGTAAATCGAAGAACGAGGGTCGAAACCATACCAACAACACTAAAGTATCAGACCATTTTTCATAAGGCAATGATTTTAATCTTGATCTTTTAGAATTAAATGTGTTCATGTTAGTGTATGTAATGAAACCCTCTTGAATTGTATGTAATTTGATGAAAAATTCAAGATTAGAGGATATATTAGGGTTGAATTGACACAGATGTGAATTTTCCATGTAATTATTAGAATAACCACGAATTTATGATGATACTTTATGATTTAAATCTGGGATTAGAAGGTTTAATTTGAAACTTTGTGAATTTGGGTTATATGAATCAAAAAATTTGGGATTTTGGGATTTGAGGGTTAATTAATCAAGAATTGATGCTTTTAAAATGTTAAAAATCATCATTTTATGTGGAAAAATGAATTAGAATTGAATGGAGGGAGTATGGTACTGATTTATAGAGGTTTTAGGACTCTTTATGGATAAAAAATGTAGAAGGTGTAGGTTGGGGTGAAACTGCTCAAACTCGTTTAAATGAGATTGAGTCTGGTTCGAACGAGAGCCCCTATCATGCGATGCGTCGTTCTAACGATGTGCTGTCTCATTCAAATGAGATAGCTTCTAGTTGAAACGACAGTCTCAGTTTTGGGGAAAATTCTTTTGTTTCAAATGTGGGTAGCATGTTTATCCAAAGTAATGATTGGTAGTATAATTGGGATTTCAGGTTAGGACAAAATTATTGGGTAATAAAATGGGTATGATACTTTATGATAATGAGATCGATGAGATATCTCTGAAAGTTATGAGCGAGAGAGTATTCATAATCTAGTATGTGTGTTGTAAGTAGTAATGAGAGACATACAATGTATAAGTTAAATATTCGGGTTGTGGGTATACCTAATGAACTTAATAGGTTGTGTGAATGCCTGTAATGATATTCATTCTATGTATGACATACCTACCATACTTGCTATCACGGGAGGTTGGGAAAGGAGATAGTCCTATCTTGAGGAGTCTTCGGGGGGATATTTACTGGTACCTCAGAGCACGAAACCTGGGTATGGGCTATCTGAGAATGATAGTGTTGACGGTCATGAGGCTGCGTAGGTATGTGCTTAACCCATAGGTTTGGAACCATGTTCGTCTCCAATATGCGTGATTTTTAAATTTATGGTTCGTGGGAGATTCCAAACCCATTGTCCTTATGCAATGCGAGATGTACTGGGACTTGATAGCAGAGTATGAGGGCACATTAGCTAAGTCAAGAGGTGCCTTTTTAGTATATATACACACACATGTGGTCTTACTTGTTGTGTGTTAATATGTGGATAAGAAATATAATTAAATTTCTAGAATAACTTAAGTACATGAATACTTAGCTTGATTTATGAATACTTGTCAAATTGAGATATTAGTTGTAGAAATGTTTATCATGGTTTTATGTGGGAGATACGGGTTGGTATTGTGGGTAGCAATTGGAAGGATTATATCTACAGGATAGTTAGGCAGAATAGCATAATTAGAATGGGTTTAGAGGTGGGTTAGGCGTGCACATAAGTTGAGAGGTGAGAATCTCAAGTGAGTGCTCAAAAAGCTAGCATGAACATAATATTTTTCTTTACTGCAATATTTAAATACTTGCTAAGTTTTTAAATGTTTTACACTTGGGCTCTGACCCGTCTCTTGCAAATCTCTTTTCTTTTGTCAAATTATTTTAGGTTCTCAGCCATAGGGACACCGAGCATAGGAGTTCCATTCATTTGACGTGTTGTAGCTACTGTGGAAGTTAGAGGACCTCGGTAGTAGGCACCTCCATGCTTATCATTTCTTCATCTTGAGCTATATCCTTATATTAGGGCATGTTGCGCCTTTTTTATTTAGACTGTCACAGATTATGGATTTATTATTTACTCCTTTTAATTATTGGATTATTTCGGTTGGATTGTTGTATTTGGTACTTAGGCTGGAAGTGTCTACTCCAATCGCATTTATTATTTCAGTTCTTTCCTTTCATATGAGATTGGTTTGGATGGTGAATATTTAATTACTGATTAATTTGGTTTTCTATTAATTAAAAGATAAAATTTTACATCAACCTTTTCTAAATATTAGGTGTTTAGTTTTTTTAATAAAAGTTTTCATTAGTGATACATATTCTGAACCAACTGGATATTCTGATTTAATTTAATAAACGACTGATCACTCGATATTTAATTAGGCGGAGTGTCACACTTATCGCCTCCTGGATGTACCGTAAAGAGTGAGCTATGAGCCTCCAATATGACGACTAGCCTCAACTCCTCATCATCTGGAATAACCAGTCTCCCCTAGAATCTCAAATCACCATCCGACCCAATGGAATAGTTCTCCACTCCCATCGGCCAGCAACTTCCTCACTCGCTCCGAGCAAAACTGATCTCCTTCCTGTGCCTTCACCTCTCGAATAATGATCTCGAGGGTGATGGGGAGAACTGCCATAAATGCACGGGTGAGGTCATCATCCCCACGAAGTGACTTCCACTTTTCCTTCCACACTTCCCCTAACTAAAAAATTGTCTTGCTGCTCAAAGCATCCGCCGTGACATTCGTCTTTCCCGGGGGGTATTGAATGTCTAACTAATAATATTTCACAAACTCTAGTCACCTCTTCTTTCGCATGTCCAGCTCCATTGTGTGAACAAATACTGCAAGCTTTTGTGGTATGTGAAAAGTTAAAATTTCTCCCCCGGGAGATAATGTCTTCACACTCGCAATGCCAAAACCATGACTCCTAACTCCAAGTCATGGGTGGGGTAATTTCCCTTGTGAGTCTTAAGATTTCGGGAATCATAATCTATCGGCCTCTCCTCCTGCATCAAAATCTAGTTAAGTTCCCTTAGGAACCCATCTGTATAGACTCTATAATCAACCCCTGCACGAGGCAACGCCAAAATTGGTATTGTAGTCAATCTAGTCTTCATCTCCTCAAATGACTGCTGGCACACCTCATCCCAAACATATGGTACCCTATTACACATCAAATTCGGTAAAGGCCTGGCTATCTTGGAGAACCCCTAGATGAATCAACGATATTACCCAGCCAGACCCAAGAAGCTATTCACCTTGGTGGGTGTAGTGGGTGTCCCCATTCCATCACGGTAGAAACTTTCCCTGGGTTCACAAATATCCCTTGCGCGGACACAAAGTGGCCCAAAAACTATACCTCTCTTAGCCAAAACCCGCATTTCTCGAAGTTTCCTTACAACTGATGATCTCTAAGCATTTGTAAGACAAATTATAAATGCTCTGCATGATCCTCTATAGTCCGGGAATAAATCAAAATGTCGTTTATAAGCACGATCACAAACTGATCTAAATAGTCCATGAACACTTGGTTCATTAAGTCCATAAATATTGTCGGTGCATTGGTTAGCCCAAATGGCATAACTAAAAATTCTTACAACCCATATGTAGTAAGGAAGGCTGTCTTTGAGATGTCCTACTCCCAGACTCTCAACTGGTGGTATCCTGACCTCAAATCAGCTTTCGAAAAATACGTGGCACCCCTCAGCTAGTCAAATAAATCACCAATACGTGACAACGGATAATTATTCTGAATAGTGACTTTGTTAAACTCTCGGTAGTCGATACAAAGCCATTAAGATTTGTCATTTTTCTTAATGAATAACACTAGAGCACCCCCAGGGCAAAGTACTTCTCCTGATAAACCCTTTCCCCAACAACTGATCAATCTGCTCTCATAGCTCCCTCATCTCCAAAGGAGACAACAGATATGGAGTACATGCAACGGGTCTCGTGCTCGAAAACAAGTCGATCATGAAATAGATATCCCAACTAGGTGGTAACTTCGGAATCTCTCCAAAAATATCAAAAAAAATCTCACCACTAGGATGGAATCCAGCATTACCACAACTTTTGAAGAAGTATCCTCCTCAATATAATACAAATACGTGCTCGACCAACCCTGTTGTGCGGCATCGCAACTAGGTATATCTACTTCCCCAGAATGGTGAAGACGGTGGACTTCTTATAGCAACCCACACATTCCCTACACATAGTTATCCAGTCCATACCCAAAATGATGTTGTACTCATGTATATTAAGTACTAATAAATTAGCTACAAAGGTGAGTCGTCATATCTTAATATCGATACCGTGCCCCTCTACCCACTAGTAATTCTATGTGAAAAATAGTGTTGGATGCAAAATCTATCATACCCGTCTCCCATGAAAACCTCATGTTAATAAAAGAATGAGATGCACCCATATCGAATACAATGCGATCAATATGACCAAAGATGGGAAACATACCTTTAACTGCATGCAACAGTGTTGGCCCGTCTGTGGATGCAACATGATAAACCCGCCCATAAGGTGGGGTGACGGGTGCTGAGCAACTGGTGCAGTAACTCCCGGAGTTGGAAATGGTGGGTATTATCCCTGTTGCGCCTGTTGTCCTCTATAACCTCCCTGCCCCTGGGCTGCCTGGTCTCCCCGAGGGAAATTCTTCTATGTGTGCCATTTCTCTCAACAGTATAATAGTTTCCCTAAAATGGACTCCGCTCCAATCATTGTCCCAGCTGGCCTCTACCCTGGCACTGATGGCCTCTATACTGTTGGCCCTACTAGTATCTATACTTCTGACCCTGATGTCCTCGCCCCATATTTCCCTGACCCTGCCTCTACGATTATCTGTACGTCCAAATTTCTTATTCTGATCAGCATATGGGGTGCCCCTGTGCTGCTGGGTCTCGGATTTACTACCTATACTCACCTTGTCCTCTTTGATTGATGACTTCGATCCTTGATATTTATCCCCCTTATTTTTCAGAAATGCCCTGTGATCCTAGCAATGGATAAATGCATCATTAACTAAATAATTGTATTTTGTGAAGGTTGGATTCCCCAGAAGAGCCTTCCTGATGTGCCATACCGATCTCATGATGAGCATATCCATCAATCTCTGCTCAGTGTTAACATACCCTTTATCAAAGTACAAGAGGGTGGTTAATTCCACTTCGTACTTAGTGATAGTACGCCCCTACTGCTTAAGCTTTGTGGACCGGCTTTCATCTTAGACTGCATGGCTAGGGAAAAGTATTTCCCCTCGAACAGCTCTTAGAAATCATCAATAGTGAGACTATCCCTCTCAGCAACTGTCGTAACCGCCTCCCACCACTAAAAGGTGGCCCCCACTAATATGAATGAAGCTAGCATCTACTTCTGTATAGGTGCGCACTCAACCATCCGTAAATGCCTCTTAATATCCATCTTCCACCTACTCGGCACCAATATATAAGAACTACCTACTAACTCTAGAGGTTGGCCCTTAACAAAAGCCTCCCTCGCTCTGTTGCATATATAACCGGGTGCCTGTGATAGTATAGCAACCTTCTATAGTGATGGTGGATGATGATGTGCCTAAAGTAGTGGGTAGTGATGAAGCATGCCTTACATAGCCATAGAGACGGCCTGAGACACGATGGTGTCTATTTCAGCGTGTGTAATCAACTATGAGGCTGGTAGGGCCTGTGGCTGCTATTGTGACTCTGGGTGAGCCTTTTCCTCATCAATAGGTGGGACTACTCGCCTCGATCTTCCCCTTTGTCTGTTTTCCATCTGAAAGGAAATAAGGTTGGAATTAGTATTAATGTAAGAATATAATGAACCCTAATTATAGGCTCTACATATCAAAGAACGCAATGTAGTGCGTAATGAACGCAACACAGACGCTAAGGACACTAGAGCCATGCTCTGATACCAATCGTAACAACCCTTATTTTCTCATGTAAAGGCTGTCCAGGCACGATACGCCGAAGATAGGGCTTGCTTGTCAATTAATACCATTCATAGTACAAATGTAAATATAAATAATTATATTTAAAGGTACACATTTGAAATGCACAGATATGTCCATAATATTCAAATAGATCCAAGCCATCACAAACTAAATAATAAATCCGACCAGTATAACAGAAATCTCAACCAACATATTGTAAAGAAATTCGAGTTGATGCACTTACAATTGTTCCAGATAAATTAAATAACGACTGTAACAAAAACACATATGCTAGAATCGAAGAATTTGAAAATGAATGAGCAAAAGAGACTGCAAAACTGCAGTAGCCCAATCCAGCTATCCCTTTCTAGGAGCACCTGGGGGAGAAAATGTTTAAATTTAGGTCAGATCCCGAGGTGTGTGAGAATTGACTTAATCAATTTCAGATGAAATAATACGATTGATGTAAAAATTTATATTCCCCCTTCGTCACTCTCATGCCTCACCCCTCATCTAAGTATGATATTATTCGCTAACCAATAGGTCTCGAATAATAAGTATGACCACACGTCAAACTAATAATACTGTATTTGTTGATAATTAAATACTTAAGTTTACCGACTACATTTAATTGCCAAAAAACACCTGTAATATTCTAGTCTCATAAGTTTCATATAAATGGCATAAACATCTATTATACATTATAGAGTCAGAGTTGTTTATGAACTTAATCTTGGACATTTGAATTTATCTGATATAAATTCTAGGTAATTATATATATGTCCTTCATATATTTTATACACAAAGGCATTTATCGTTGGTGTCTAGTTCGTTCTCTATCGACAAGTCCGAAGGAATCCTTATCCTATGCAGGATACCTGTCCGCGGCCCTATGCAGGATATCTGTCCACAGCCCATACCCAGTAGTGACACAGGTTGGGTCAGTGTCAACACCTACCTCTCATAGATGGATCCTCCATGTAGTACCTATATGACCTACACAATCGCCAAGCCCACTTGTGCAAGAGTGTGGTACCCTGTCCGAACGCTCAAACCCCCAAGTCGATACTACAGTCCATGAACATTGGTATGTCCACATAATACATATAAGTACATATTGTTAACTCATATAATATGTATAGGTAACTACTCCATAATCACCATAGGAGAATCCCACATAAGATTCATAATTTCCCATTTATTAATAATTTACCATCGAGTAAATTATTAATTTCACTCCATTAAAAAATTACTTCACCAACTAGTTAATTTGTAATTTTCCCAAGTTAATATGGGTACATGTGTATTTTTAATAAATTATCTATTGTCTCGAATATGGTCCAATCCATTAGCTTGCACACCTGATAATACTTGTAACCAAACCCCAGGCCCAACTCGCGCAGTCCCCAGGGCCGAATCGATTTGCTACCAGGCCAAATCGATTCACTCCAAGGACGAATAGATTCGGACTTGAGCAGAAGCCCAGATTTGTTTGTCTGTTTTAATACAGGATTGCTATGTTTCATTCCAAATCATCTCCCAAAGGTTTATACTACTTCATAGTTATATAGTTGAGTCCCTACAACTTAATCAGTTCCATTAGGATCATTAATTACGTGAATCGATCCCAATTTCATGCCCAACTTTCCCAGTATTTACGAACATTAAATACCCATTACAACTTAGATTTCAATCCCAAATTTCGCATTATTTAATTCATATAATGGGGCATTAATAATGAAGTTTGCATCAGAATTTCAGTCCATATTCCAACATTAATATTCTCTACATTAAATCATCAATATGTCCCTATTACTATCAAGAACCCAAAGGGATCTAACCTCAATTTCAAGAATATGATGCCTAAATTTCTGGGACTAATCCTATAATAAATTCAGTCCTCTACATGTATACAATATTTATTCATCATCAAATCATTGATATCAAACCTAAATCCTAGAAATTTTAAATGTTATCATCATGCATCAAGAAAATACATTGGAAACTTAAATTAAGCATGAGAATTCTTACCTTAATAAATTCGTACAAGAAGCCCCTTGAATTCCCATTTGATTCCTTGCCCCTTTCCCTCCATTTTTGTAAGGACACAAATTTCCAATTGAGTCCATATATAGTTTTGGCTCAATTTCGGACAAAAACATTTATTCATAGGATAGTATTTAATTGTAATATTCTCAAGCCTATGAAGTGTTTGTTGAAGACGTAGCGACAAAGAGTATAAAGCTTCATCAAATATGCCAGTTTGTGTGCCTCGTTTCTACGGCATCAATCATAGTTCCATGATCCCAAGGTATGAATGCAATATTATATATATAGGAGCTTGGAACAAGTTTATTGGGTGTTAGGTTTTATAAAAACTGCGTTTTGTTTTAAGAAAGTATTAATTAAAACTTTAAATACATGTTTATAAAGTTTTCTGGGCTAAAATCGAATTTTACAACTTTCTGGTTTTTCGTTCGATAGAGTCTTTCGAACGAGATTGTCGTTCGAACGAACCTGCCAACGAGTTCCCACCAAAGTATACTGGTTCGTCGTTCGAAATATCGTTCGAACGAGATTGTTCGTTCTAACGAGATTGTTCGTTCTAACGAGATTTCCAACGAGATTCTAACGAGTTCAATCTGGAATGTCGTTAGAAGTCTCGTTCGAACGAGATTTCGTTCGAACGAGATTCCAGGCGAGAACAGTTTTTGGCAGTTTTTTTTTTTGGTAGTTTTGCACCCACTTCCCCACTTAGTTTTTAACCAACTTTTTCAGACTTTAATATGTGCGGGAAGAACATTTTCCACCTTAACTTTTCCTAACTTTTCTTATCTCTTAGAGAGAGTTTGAGAGCAAATTGTTTTAAGGAAAATGTTCATGTTTTGAGTGCTATTTTTCAAGAGAAAATATTTTATCACTCTAGTTTTACACCCATATTGTTTATCCAATTTCACATATATACATATCAATTACTTGGAATTTGGCACCGGTTTTTCTCTACACCGAATTGAAAGAGAAGTTTTTGTTTGCTTCTACATCCATCAAAGAAGAAGACATTTTGTTGCAATTCTACCCACTTAAAGAAAGGCTCCATGTACGGGTGACGGTGACCATATAAAGTCCCATCGGTGGACTCCGAGACCGCGGTGGTATTCCAAGGTTATCCGCTAGGAAGAGGTGTCTACAAGAAGAAGCGTCGAGGCTTGAGAGGGATCGAGTCGTGCGTTGTAAGTCTATCTGTCTTGTAATTGTAATTCCGTATCTAGTGGATTTGTGGATAGGGCCGTCCGAGGTTGTTTCCCATCTTGGGTTTTTCCTCGTACATCGCGGCGTAGTGTGATTGATTTATTTTATCTTGCTTAAATAATTTAGAACGCATGCTTAGGATAATTCAAGATAAAATTTGGTTTAAATCATCACACTCAATTTAATTTGGACTTTAATTAAATATTGGGTAAAGTTGTCTAATTTAAGTCATTTGCTAAAATTGGTTTGGCCTAACTTTGGAATATTGATAATTATGACTTAGGCAAATTCTAGGACTTCGATTAATTAATTGGTTTAAGTGAATATTTTAATTGATTAATTTTAATTCACTTGGTTTAATTTTAATTTGTTTCAAAGAAATTAAAATTTGGCTTTTGTTTATTTTGTGAACCATCTTTACGCTTCCGCATCGTGTGTGTTTTACATAAAAAGGAAATTACAATATTTTAGAATTGTGTTTACCGGGGTTCCAGATTTCTTCAATTTTTGGTTTCTCTCCTTTCCTCTCTTGACAGAAGTTACGTGAGGTCTTTCTGAATAATAGAGGGGGAGTGGTTTATCCCCACTTAAACACTTATTAGATGCTTAATCCTGAGTTAAGCTTTAAACCCAATTTTTGGACCCCCAAATGGACCCGAATTCATATCCCAATTAGCCCCAAAATTCCCCAACCTATATATTATTGATCTAGTACTTTTTCTAAAGGTCTAAAACACCTAAACGATCCCATATATACCCCGAAACATGCCCCAAATTATTTTATGTCAACATTGGGTGCTTTTGATTGTGTCACACATTAATTATGTATTTTTGTACAATACATGCGATGCTATAACCATACACATAAAAATAAATCACATATCAATATTACTTAATAAAAAAAATTAAATTTTCCAATTTAGTCCAATTTTAGAAAATATCCCTAAATTAATATTTATTATTTATTTTAGAAAAATTACGGGGTATTATAGTTCATTACTGTATTCCATTCCATAATAGATAAATATTGGACTGATGAATTCATATCATTCATATTTTGGTTGCCTACCAGTTCATGTATGATACTAAATGCTAGGATTTATGATGTTGCATACATATTACGGTTTATTCAATTATTGTGATTCGTTAGCATATAGGTCCAATTACAATTATTGAGCAAAAAATAGTGTTGCTATATATTTTAGGATGGCAATATTGGTCATCAAATGCAGATGTCATTGTTTCTTTCACCATGATATCCCCAATTAAGTTTACGAAACTCATACATGAATAATTTAGTTCATTTCTCATGCGATATTTAATGAAAATAAGTGGAAAATTCATTGACTTATGTATGTAAGTCTTTACTTGATGTAATATTCATATTATGAAATATTTGGTAGTCACCACAGTAACCCAAATATAATGAGCATGAATATTAAATGTAAAGATGATAGATGTAGTAACGTGTGATGCTTATAATTGTGGAGTATATTGATTTTAATCATCAAACAAGATTATTTCTTACAAGTAGTTGATTTTGTATGATTTAATGAACTCTATATATCAAAACATTATTCAAGTATGTATCATGTATATTTAATACTCAAGTATCTACATGCATCATATAATATCTAATCAATGGTTACTAATGAGAAAAATAAAATGCACATTAGGTTTCAGAGAGATATTAACATATTTATTGTCAAATCAAAGAATTAATATAATGTGCAATTTATCTCAGATCTTTAACAAGTTATGGTATGATTTTGTTTCTCTCAATTAATATGTTGGATTTTTTTTCCCACTATTTATGATCAATATTGTTTTGAACACTCCATATAAGTTTGAAGAAATTATACAAATTACGTTTGTTTCCGTGTTGTGCACTCGAATTAATAATAATAGAGATAATATGTATATTTTATGGTTTGAAACGAGTTTTCATCTTAGTAGAGTGTGCAAGTTAAACTTACTATGTTGCGGAAAGTATTTACTTTTAATGCAAGGATTGTTTACAAAATGCAAATAAGATTTCTTCTCTTTTACTCTTGGGAAATCGAGCATTTGTTTTTTCATATACCCTTAGTACCTCCAATTTTCTAGAAAAATATTTGTCTACACTTTATTGTAAGGGATATTTTTTAAATCATTTTTCAATCTTTCTCAAGGGTTATGGTAATCCTTTGATATTTTGTATAAAAAAAGTTTTGATATATTTCTTTTAAAGATTGTTTTTATCCCACATCATAATCATAGTATTATTGAAGAAACTCTTTGAATTTGGACCAAATTCTCCCCTTGATAATTTTTTATGGACAAGATTTTTGTAATATCTCTTATAAATATTGATAGTCAAGTTATGCCGTCAAGGTGTTATGATATCTAATATTAGGATGACCTATGTATCCAAAGTGGGAGATTATGAGAAACTTCTCTTAAAGTGGACCTAACTTATTAAATTATATAAAACCAAATGTTAAATTCATTATGAATGGTGAAATTTGTGGGAGTTGAAAATCTGGAATATGGTTTTAAAGAAAGGGAGGGTACTTATCCCATTACCGGTAACTTTCTTCAATACTTGTTCTTTTAGTTGTTGGATCGTTTAAACAATAAAGAACAAATAAAGGATCAACCAATAAATAATGGTATTGTCACTATGAGAAAAATGTAGATAAAATCATATTGAATAGTATTAAGATGATACTAAATGGAGTCTACTATTCTAAAATGATTATGTGGTGTATCTACATGAATATGACTTCGACATAAGGATAAATAAATATTTGGTTTTGTTTTCACGAATCCTAAGAAGTAAACTTATTGGACTACAATTAAGTTAAGGATATTATTGATTAACATTTACGTTGGGTATGAAGGGGTCATCAAGACCAAACACGACTCTAATATGAATAAAGTTAAATTGTAGTCACATATTTTATGTGTAATGAGAAAAAGGTTATAAATGAACCTTCTCATTTTTCCAAGGATGTGAAATTATTATGAAATGAATTATGATTGAGAGTTACATTTAGCGTATGTGAAAAATATTATGCTTTACTCATGTTATGAAAAGATGATTGGATAAACTTAAGTAAGTTTTCCACCTATGGAATTTGTAGAAATAACACCATTATGTTTTATAAACAATATATATTCAATTTATACACCTTATGATTAGAGGGGGTAAGTTTATATATTCAATTTATTGTAAAGTATAGAGCCAAAATGTTATATGAATTTTCAATATGTAATACATGAAGTTATGAGGTACAAAATATTATATATAAGATTATTTGCTCACAATTAAGTTGACTGTTCATTTTTGGATGATCAGTTATTGCAACTCAGATCTACTAGTTTTATGGAAAGTATTAAGTTCACTCTTATCTAGTTATGTTTAGTTTGGTTTAACGATCTGAAATATTATGATACTATCGTTGAAATCTTCTTTATTAAGATTCATTAGGTATTATGTGAGTAACTAAGCACATTGAATGTAAATACCTTTTAAAGAAGAAATTTTGAAACAAGTTTCATTTAACACATTTGTACAAGTGTTAATATGAAAAATTCACATGATTGGGATATCATGAAAGACACTAATGAAGCATGCTTAAGATATGAGTCTTAAGTATAGGTGATAGAATGTTGATGTGGTGGATTTTTTAGTGCTTATTTTAACACTACCATATAATATCATACAGTGTTTCATAACCATTTATATATGTTATTATTGTACACATGAATGTGTGTGAAAGAATGTGACAAAAATAGTTTTTTACAAAGACGTTATTGAACCATTATTGAATAACCCTATTTATAGACCTTATTGGATGAGTTGTTAATGTTGTGGTACATGGAATCTTTCATGATCTTGAATTAGTATGTGAGTGTCATGACTCGCATTAATAAGTTGTTTGATTAAGGTGTTTATGGAAAACCATTTAAGGATGACTCAAATATTATTGCGCACTTTATGATAATATGGATAAAGTGGGAGACTGTTAGAATTATTTTAAATAATTCTCCATTATGTGGTCCATAGTTATATTAATATTAAGAGTCACTTTGGTTAATGAAAGGGTACTCCAAATACCAAGAGTTGAAAGGACTCTTAGGCATCTACCTTAATGGGCGGTTGATATTTAGTGACTATTAAAGTTTTACGTCATGTCCCTTCCTATAAATAAGTTACCGATTTCCATTATTCAGGCACTCTAAAAGAAAACATAAAGGAAAGGGAGAGAAATCTAAATTCTCAAGGAAAGTAAATTTCAAAATAGTGTTTTGGCTATATAGTGATATCTAACCCTTGGAATGTGTTGTAATTGGAATACGTTCTTTCCGTATAAAATATGAATCCATGTTTCGAAATTCAGCGTGATCGAACATCATTAAGGTTGATTGTCCCATAAATATATCTAGTTGTGGCATGGTGGAAGTATGTTATTTTAATACCATTTTATGTTCAGCATAATGAATATATGTGACTATCATGAAGATTAAAGATCCTTTTATTAAGAACCATTATATGTGAGAATTTAATCAATAATGTTTTCTTGATTAATATCATGGTGTTCTTAAGAATGATTTTACAATAATGATATTGAAAAAATTGGAAGAGCTCTCAACCTTAGAAAACCTTCGAGTCCTTAATGTGTTATCCAATAAGCTCACCGTAATTAGTGACATTGAGCACATGAGCCAACTGGAAGATCTATGGATTAACGATAACCAAATAACATCATTAGACAGTACTGCTACGGAAGATGTTATTTCCAGAGAAATGCCCACCATTATTGAACTTGAGAGAAATCCATAAGCAAACTCTCCCAACAACCTGACTATTATGAGAAAAATCTTTACAAATATTACGCAAGTTATTTTTCAAGTACTTAAATCATTTTTATTTTTTTCTATTTTTTTATAATTTGGAATTTTTACTCTTGTTGATATAGTGAAAAGTTGATGTTGTTGAATATTTATAATCAGTCTCTCAATTATTTTTATGTTTTTGGCTATGAATGGCTATATTATATGGCAATTGAAATTTATTTTATGCTAAAAAAAATTAATGAAAAAATTGAAAATCTTAATTGGGTTGTCTCTCGGGATGACTTTTGACCCTTCCGAATTCACAGATTTTGTAAGTGAGGGGTTTGATAGTTTCCTTTGATGGATCACCAGGAATCAAATGCACATTCCTTCTTAACAATACCCTACACACATATCTCCTAAAAGGCAACAATGACCTTATCCCCCATAGATATCAATAGCTTATTTTATTAATATCTTATCAATAGAGTATGGATTCGATAGGGTCATGTGGTGAGAATTTTGAAAAATATTTGTGGCCACAATCATGTGAATAAGATAGAAGAAATCATATGAGTTCTTTTTCTTACGAGGCTTCCTGTGGTAATGGGTGCAAAGGCCATTTGTCTCCAAACCTCTCTCATGATCCGGGTATCACGTTCTTCAAATGGATATCCTGGTCTCTCCACAATAGGAAAATGGTATTCATTTTGAAATGCCTCAAGTGACATGATCTCTTTTATCCCACACACAGTGATGGAATGCTTGGTTTGTCCATCTAGATTGGAGTTGGAATTTAATTCTCTAATGACATCAAAACATATTATCTCCTTAATCGGACCATGACTACAAGTATACAACCATTGAGGGTTGGAAAAGAAAATGTAAACTTGTGATTCCTTATCTCATAAAGTCTCCTAATAAATTAGTTATTCTATGAGTATAGATCGATCCTTGAATTTCGAATCAAAGGGTGAATATTTTTTTAGTATTGTGAAATGCATCAGACAATATGGAGTAGAGGGTTCAATAATAGGTGTAGTTCCATGGAACACCATGCATATTTTTCAATTGAGGTTGATCACATCCCGATGTCAAGATACGAATGTGATTAAAATTAAAATATCATTCTTAGCATGTGATAAAAATAGAAGACATTTAAAACTTTTAAGAACAAGATAGTAAATAAGATATCTAATAGTAAATAAACCATTCACCATAAATAAATCCATTGCCATGATAAACTCCAATATTATAAAACTCTAAATAATAAGAAGTCATTAACACAAATCTACAAATCCAAAACCATAAATAACTGTGGAGTCTGGAGGAACTACCAAATCCAAATGTAACTGTCTCATAAATAAATATGACTGGAAGGAAAACTATGTAATGAAATAAATAAAGTTCAATTGCACCCCCACTAAATCCAAACCATGAAACTAACAACATCATAACTTGAAATTTTAGTGAATAACAATGGGTCAAAGCCCAGAATACCAGTTACATTTCATAAGCAGGGTTACATGAACCCATTTATAAGAATTCAATTAGAAAAACATCACAGTTCGGTATTTTAATTAATTATTACCAATTTAAATAAATGAGAAAGTAAAGTAAACTATCTATATTTACACTTCTGTTTCTTTCAATATTTATTATCTTTCCAATATCATTATCTTAATTGTAACACCTTTATAGGCAGTTAGTCTCCTATGAAACCGTACACATACCATGGTGCGCCACCTGTATCCCTTCATTAATAACCCATACATCACTATAGCTTGACGTCGATTAATGTTACTTGCACATACCATGATGTATTTTCACACAAATACCGTTACAGTAGCTAGATTCACCAAGGTACCATACATACTATGTCATCTATGCAACCCTAGACACCACACATACCATGGTCAGTTCACCTATGTCTCACATATATTTTTATAGCCAGCTAAAACTAAACCCTACACATATATAAATAGAAAAATATATAGAGAAAAACAAAAAAAATAGGAAAAAATAAAGAAGGAAAAGAAGTGAAGAAGTTAAGAATAAGAAATAAAGAAACAACGAGAAAACAAAGAAACAAAAGAAAAACGAAAAAAGAAAGGATAAGAAAAATGAAACGTTCTGAAGAAATAGAGAAAAAGGAGAAGGGGAAGCCGTTATAGCGGTGGCCTTAGGCCACTATAACGGTTGATGGCGGGTGGAAGGGAACAAGTGGGAGTTTTTTTACTTATTATAATTTCACAAAATTCTGGACATTTTCTCCTTTGATTTTCTTTAATAAAACTTTTGGGGTACTATCCCTCTTGCCCAAAAAAAACTGAAATTTGGGAGATTTTCTCTTGAGATTTTAGGAAAACACCAAACTTGGACCCAACTTGAACTTTCATGTTGAATTCCAATTTGGAGTCCGTTTTAGAAGTGGAGAAAGCTCGTACCAGAATTGTCGTCATTTCAAATTTGGATGTCTTAGAGGCAAGTACACCTCTAATTTTCTCCTTAACTATTATATGTGTTAAATATTACCTAAATTTTATATTAATTGGAATTAAAAGTGATTAAGATTATGAACCTAATTAAGTGAAGAATAACTTAATTATGAGTATTCATATGATTGGATGAAATTATTAATGTTAAAATTTATGAATTTGAAATGATTACCATCTACATACCTTTGAATGAAATAAAAAATAACTAGACTTGTGAATTGGTATTGAGAATTGTAGTTATGATGATAAAGTTAGGGTTTAATGGATATTCTTAAATCCGAATTTGATACACGAATCAATTGAAAACACCTTTGGTTATGGTGTAATTTATGATTCGATATTTAAGTTAGCAATCATTGAATACATTAAAGTGGTCATCATATGAAAAATATTATTATGTGGATACGATCATAGTACCAATAAATTAATCAAATGAAAATACCCGTCATAAAGGAATAGGTGTGTTGGGCCCAAAATGAAGATTTATGTTTAGAAGGTTGAACCCTTTACTGTGTATTAGTGAAATGCGATTAGCATTAAAAAAAAGGGTCCCCTGGATTATTTTTGGTGTTAGTAAATTCACACAAATCCCACTAGAATACGGATTAAATATTTTGGGTGTTGGGAAATTCATATAAATCCCAATTGAATAATGTATTATTAAACCTCATTTGGAACTTTCTAAATTTGTCGTATATACATATGATTAGGAATTATAAGTTTAATGGATGAAATAATAAATTCTTTGCAACTACAAACGTCTATCAGAGTTCTTGATCCCAAACATATGTTGAGTATGATTGTAAATTATCTATCTCCATATTGGGGAAGTTGTGTTGATAAATTTTAGATCTATGTATCTAAAGCTAAAAATCTCATGTTGAATTATTTGTGAATATTTTGTAGTACAACATTGTTAATTATATTATGAAGTTATGATGATCGAATGTTTGGTATCATTGAATGATTGGGTAGATGTGAGATATGCTATATGAAGAATTTATTATTTGGTAAGTGATATGGATTTATCCTCGAGGGTTGTTAATAATGGAATTAGAGTAGAATGATGGTGTTGTAACAGTACATATGATGTAGGTGGTGATAATGTAGTTAGTTATAACTCTATTGTTGATTATAGGATGTCGACTTAAGGTATTTATCTTTGGAATTTACCATAATCTGGATTGTTATTAGTTCATTTGGAGTTTGTCATATAAGGGCCATGTACACGTGAGGTTAGGTATAGTTATATGAGTGAGGAATTGATATTGACTTACGATACTTGTGAGTTTTCATTATTTTATTAGGCATTTTCAAATAAAGGTTATGTACATGTAAGTTATGAATAAATGTTGTGTTGAGAACAATTATACGAAGGAATTGACTTGAGACTTTAAAGTAGTATTCGTCATCTAGAATGAATGAGTTGTTTTGAGGAGAAAATGAATTTATAGGAAGTGGGTATTGAAAGAGTGAATTAGAATACCTAGGAATGTGAAAAATGCTTAATCTAGAACCCATATGGGTTAAGTACGTCGCATTAAACTCAAGAGATATATATGAGGTATAAATGGTTTAGATATTTACTATTTAGGGTATCTTATATAGTCTTGACAACCGTCCAACCTTGACCGAAGTGTATCGGGGGGTCCTTGCTTTGATTTCATTTATGATAAATCCCAAACATGGAGTCTTGGAAAGATCGTGAGTTGAGAGTTTAAGATATATTTTTGATTTAAAACTCATCTTAAGGTATTATAAGAAAATGAATTGGAAATGAATACTAATGAGTAGTAAATACATGATGTCGAAACTATGATATACATTCTATCCATGTATGCATAAATTGATTCAATATGATTATTTTGTTATACTATATGTGTTGCATGCCTCCATTAGGAGACATGGTGTTTTATATTATTTATTTTATCGAGGCAGGGAGAGGGGTGTGTCAGTTATAGAGTGAGGGTAAGAGGGTGTGTCGGTTTATTTGTTCATGCTAGCAAAAAAATGGTGGACTTGATTATTGTTTTATAGAGGTGGGTAGACGGGTGTGTCAATTTAATTGTCCATGGCAACTAAAAAAGGGCGGAATTACGTGATATTGACCTGGTATATAGGGGCTAGTCACGGGTTATATAGTGTACTATTGACCTCTCAACAAATGGAGGTCATTTCCAATTTACACACACACTCACACACACACAAACACACACACACACACACACACACACACACACACACACACACATATATATATGAGGCAGAGGCAGTGGCTAGAATATGAGGCAGAGGCAGAGGTCACTTCAGTATCTCTTCCCATAGAAGGATATGAATATGAGGCAGAGGCAGTGGCTAGAATTCGTGAAGGATTGCCAGTTTGATATTCAGTATCATTCTGGAAATGTTAATGTGGAAGTAGACGCGTTGAGCCGGAGACACACTAGGGAGTTGGCAGACGTCTGGAAGGTGAAGTTAAGTGAGCTTCGACATGATGATAAGGTTTTCAGAGTGTGCATGTCGGTTTTAGCTATCACTCCCGAGATCATCATACGGGTCGTGAAAGCACGGGCGGAGCATCCATACTGTCAAGACAGAGTGCAGCAGTTCTTAGCTGAAGGTACAGAGTCTTACTCTATCAGCTCATAGGGAGGCTTACGTTTTAATGGGGGGCCAATTATGCCATAGAAAGATGACTTTAGGCATGCGGTTATGATTGAGTCGCATGGATCGAGGTTTATGGTACATTCCTATGGGGATAAGATGTACCAGAACATGAAGAGGCAGTATTTGTGGGCCGAGATGAAGAGAGACATAACAGAGTTTGTCTCAAAGTGTCTCACCTGTTAGTTAGTCAAGGTAGACCATCAGAGGCCTTCAAGGATGCTACAACCTTTGGAGATTCCCGTATGGAAGTGGGAGAGCGTCTCGATGAATTTTATTACAGGGTTGTCAATATCGTAGAGGCGTAACGATTCCATTTGGGTGATAGTGGATCGATTAACCAAGGTGGCCCATTTCTTGCAAGTTTGCATCGACTATGAGATGAGTCAGTATGCACAACTATTCATTACCGAGATAGTGATGCTTCATGGGGTGTCGATTAACATTGTATCGAATAGAGACAAGATCATTGTGTCTCACTTCTGGAAGAGCTTTCAGGAGGCCATGGGTACAAACTTGCGGTTGAGTACCGCTTATCATCCACAGATAGACAGACAGACTGAGAAGGTTAATCAGATGCTGGAGGACATGTTGAGGATGTGCATCCTTGATTTTGGGGGAGGATGGGAGAAATATCTTCCATTGGTAGAGTTTTCTTATAATAACTCTTACCAATAAGATATTGGGGCTAGAGATGATATAGGAGACGACTGTCAAGATCGAGCTAATTTGTGGACATATTCTAATAGCTCAGGACCGATAAAAGAATTTTGCCGAAGCAGATTAGAGGCACCTAAAGTTTGAGGTTGGGGACCGAGTGTTGATATATGTGTCTTCCATGAAGGGGGTTATGAGTTTCGCCAAGAAGGCGAAGTTAGCGTCGAGGTACGTGGGGATTTTCCCTATCATTGAGAGTGTGGGACCAGTAGCATATAGACTGGGTTTACCGAAACATCTTCAGTGGATACCCGATGTGTTCCATATGGCATCACCGAAGAAATACAGGAGGATTGAGAGGGCTTTCTAGCATGTTCCACTTGAGGAGATTGAATTACAGCCAGGTGTTTCGTACGAAGGGAGACCCGTGGTTATTGTGGATCGTAGTGAGCATAATCTACACTCTAAGGTGGTGCCATTAGTTAGAATTTAGTGGGGACACCACATCATTTATGAGTCTACTTGGGAGCAAGAGGATGACATGCAAGAGCAGTATCCAGAGTTGTTTACTACATGTATGACCTAATTTCAAGGACAAAATTTCTTTATTAGGGGGGAAGTATATAATACCATGTATTTCAGCGTATTTAAAATTTAATTAATTTGGTAATTAATTCATTTAATTTTAAATTACACGAGAGACGTAATTTAATTGAATTGAATGATAATGTGCTTATTAAATATTAATTGAGAGAGAAAATGATTAATATTATGATTTGGATTTACTAAGTGAATAGTAAATAAAGTATGGAAATTATTATGTGTCATAACGAGTGATATTGACTTAATTGGATTTTATATCAATTGAGTGTCGCGTGTAGACTAATTGAGGTCGAGATAGTATAATTATGTAGAGTGACTCGCATGATGATTTCGAGGTCACAGATGATTTTAAAAGGGTCGAAATAGTCATAATAGAATACCCAGAGGTATTATTTGGACCCCAGAGCCTTTTTAAACTAAACTGAGACCGTATGAAGGTAATTTAGTCTTTTAGTAGCTTAGGGTAGAGGGACCTACGAATTTCCCAACCTTATATTAGATGTTAGATAGAAGGGTCTAGGGTTAATAGTTTTGAAACTAAAGGGAGACCATTAGGCTCCGTTTGTTTCATGGGAAAAAGAAAGGAAAATGACCAGAAAATGGTTTTCCTGTACAGTTTTGCTGTTTGGTTTACCAGAAAATGGTGGGACCCATGGGAAATTAACTTTCTCACAGTAATTACTTTCCCGGATATTACGTCCGACCAAAACCCATGGAAAATGAATCACGGGAAAATACATCTGACCAAAACCATTCTAAAACACATCCCTATTCATCCTCACTTCCCACGAAATCCTCCTAAAACACCTGAGCTAATCTTCGAGAAATTCATTATTTTTTTAGGTGGTTCCACGAAATCACAAAGAATCACACAAATAAAGGATGAACCGATTTCTATATAAAGAGTACAAACCTCAATCACTTCTCAACACACGATCTGACAAAAAAAATTGTAAGTAAAGAATAATTTTATACTGTATATATATATACGTACTTGAAACGTTTTTTTTTTTTTTGGAATGAGCTGAAATGTCATAACGTCTTCTACTAATTTTGCAGTGGCGAAGGAACTAATTTGATCAAACTTAGGAGAAATCCAAAAGTAAAGGTAAGCATTTATTTATATCACTAGCTCTAAATATTAGTTGTTATGTGCGTATCTTTTGGTGTAAATATTAGCTATTTAGCTGTGTATCCAGCTGTAAAGGTCTGACCTCATGTATGACGTCGTCCTCTTTCTATCCCTTTCTTTTCAATGTTGATTTTGTGGTCTATTTTTTATGATTAAAAAAACAAATGGAGACTAGCTCACCTATATATGTTGTTATGTTTTGTACGAAATGATGAGAGTTAAGGTTTTGTATCCAATGATAGCGCACTGACATAGTTGTTCACATCATCTAACTCTCTTTACCAATTACACTCACTAAAACTCTCTTTACAGTTTTGTGACATAGCGCAGTGACATAGCTCACCACTTTTTATGAATTGGATAAGTAACATATGTTTTTGTACGCAATGATGTTTAGAAAAAACAGTTTTTTATTTCTTAAAAATAATTTCTTCTAAAAACAGTTCTTTATAAAAAAAAAATTGAAAAATAGTCTGTTAAACAATTAATAGCACAAATGTTTAAAAACATTTTTTTAAAATAGCACATATTTTTTTATAAAAAAATAATTAGTCTAATAATGTAAAAAAATTGAAATAAAAAATATTTTTTTAAATAAAGGCAGTTTGTTGGCGTGGAGTCATATTCATTAAATGATATGGGTCCGCGCCAGCTGCACTAACACGTGATCTTAGAAAGTTATTATTATATAAAAAAATGGTTTTATTATAAAAATCTATACTACTTAAAAAAACTTTAATTTATGTATTACTTTAACAAACAACCTTTCATTTTTTAATAAAATAATATTGTAACATTATTAATTCCCTTGAATATTAAATTGGTAGATGGCTTCATCGGAAGATTCTAATGATGAAATGGAAGTTGCATGTATCGCTATGGCTAGTGCTGTTGCTTTATTAACAAGTGGGAAAAAATATTTGGAGTATCTGGACAAAGATCCACCTCGCAATAAATATTTAACAGATAGACAATTTAGTGAAGATGTAATAAAGTCCGATGAGCATTGTTATAATTTGTTGAGGATGAACGTGGAAGCATTTGATAGATTAGTATATATTCTGAAGGGGACAGGTAGGTTACATGGTACAATGCATCTGAAGGTTGCGGAACAAGTAGCTATATTTCTCCACACCATTGCACACAATGAGAAGAACCGCACTTTAAAGTGTTATTTTAGACGTTCAGGAGAAACCATTAGTCGTTATTTTAATGAGGCTTTGTACGCTATTATCTCATTACATGACGATTTTATCAAATCACCTGGAGAGGAAATACCAGAAGAAATAGGAAATAACCCAAGGTTTATGCCATATTTTAAGGTAATTTTACGACTATATTTACATTCATAAGCTACTCAAAATGTCATTTATAAAAAAAAAAAGATATTTATTATTTTCTATTATATGTTAGGATTGCGTGGGTGCGATTGATGGAACACTCATTCCTGCTAAAGTATCAAATGATGTCATAGCACGATTTTGTGATCGAAAATGTTATACATCACAGAGTGTTTTAGTTTCTTGTTCGTTTGATCTAAAAGTGACATATGTGTAATACCCCGTAATTTTTGACTATATTTATTTTGGGATTAATTAATTAAATTACGTATTAATTGGAAATTAATCCGGGTTATAAATACTAATGAGATGCGAATTGGTATTTGATTATGTGCATATATGATTATATATGTATTTGGTATTATAAAATTTGTCGTGAGATTTATATACGGCATTTTAGAAATTTTGTTGAGACGCGTGGGACCGCCGCGTCACGGTATAATATTTTGTTAATGAAAGTGAATTTAAAATCTATAATCCGTATGGTCGTTTTGAGTGCGCCAACGCGCCCGGAAGGGTCGAGATAGTCAGAAAACAGTAGCCGGGGGTATAGTTTGGGTCCCGGGGTATTTTTATACCATACCGGTAACTTAAAGGGTATTTTAGTAATTTGGTATTTTTGGGTAATTAAAAGTGACGAAAATTGAGAGTTGTAATCTGATAAGGATTGACCCCAACCAACCCTTATTAACCCAACAAGCTACGGAGGTTTATTAAATTAGGTTTTCATAAGTTTCCCCAAAGCAAACCCTAGCCACCATAGCCTTTTGGAGAAGAAAGCTTGGAGAAGAAGAGAGAGAGAGAGGAAACTCTGCAGAAACTTCATCAAACCAACACCAAATCCGGAATCAAACCAAGGCAAGTGATTTAAATTACATTCCTTATGCAGTGAATGCTTTTTCCATGTTAGAAACCTTGTGAATCAATCTTATATAAGAGTTAAAAAGAAAACCCATGAAATTGGAAGATTGTTATTAAAGTTTGGGATAGGTTTGCATGTAGAACCCTTGTTTGAAGATTTAAATTGGGAGATTTCATATCTATGTGATGTTTTAACGGATTAAAATCTGGGAAATTTTGAGGAGAAGAACCTAGGGTTTATGTTCTTGAAAAAAATTGGGAATTACTGTAGAAATTTTGATTTAATGATGTTTAGAAGATATTGAACCCTTTAATGATGTTAGTATAGCCCCTTAACATGTTTGAGGACGATTAGAGAACTCAATATATTGTTGGAACGAATTTTAGAAAAGGTTTGAGGAGTAAAAATGGTGGAAAAAATGATTTTTGGGAAGTTCTGGGCCGAAACTGGCATCTCGTTAGAAGCAGCCCCAGGTCGTTCGAACGAGCTTCTAACGAGTTGACCAGTCGTTATTAACGAGTAGGGATTTTCGTTCGATATCTCGTTCGAACGAGATATCGTTAGAAGGGTCAGTTCGTTCGAACGAACTGGGATCTCGTTCGAACAGTCTCGTTCGAACGAGACTTCTAACGACCTGAAAGTCCAAACTCGTTCGAAGCCTCGTTCGAATGAGACTTCTAACGAGTTGACAGTTTTGTCCTTTTTGGACTGTCTTGATTTTTGGAGTCCCGGAAACTGGTTCGAGGGTAGAGTTAACATCCTTTAATGATGTAAGGATAGATTTGGGACTTTTGGGTTATTGAGGAGGAATTTACATACGAGAGTGTTATTGCATGGACGGATTTGGGTTGAGACATGAGTATCTACTACGACGTGAGATAGTTATGGCGCATAATATTATAAACCGGAATAGTATGAATTGTGTTAATTATAATTAGTATGAGAATATATACTACGATTAAAATACGGTATTACTAAGATGTGTGGTTACTTAGTATTAGTATATGGATTGTGTGTATGACATACCTACCATACTTGCTATCACGGGAGGTTGCGTTCGCTTAGGACCCTATATTCCTTGTGTGCCTACGGGGGGGATATAGACTGGTACCTTGATGAACATGGGTCATAGAAAGACTTATTGTGATATTAATAAGTCCGCTGACCATGGGAGCGTAGGTATGTGCGTGACCCATGTGATGGTGACTGTGTTCGCCTCCACTATTTATGATTTGTGTTATCTGAACTATTCCTGAGAGATTCGGAATATGTGATCCTTATGTACGTGATGTACCGGGATGGATAGCAGAGTATGTGTGCACCATAGCTTAGATTGCGGGGTGCTTGTATCGTATATTTATGATGTGAATAATATACATTAAATTAATGGAAATCCTCATGTTAATGTTGTAAAAATATTACGGTATTGTTTCGAGATATATAATGAGTTAGCTGATGGTTATATCAATGGCATAGTTAGTAACTGTGTTTACGTTAAACCTCTATTAAATTACGAACGTTGTTATGTTAAATTAACCGAGTAAAATGGGTAGAACCTTTGGTAGTCTAGCTAGTTACGTTGTCACTTAGCTAGTGGAAAGGGTAGTTATAGATGGGTACTTACGTTAGGAGTGCACAGTTAGTCGAGAGGTGAGAATTTAATGTGAGTGCACGTCCTAACATGTACTTTACATTTAATGTTTTAAATGTTTTTAAAGCACTTGCAGGTTTTTAAAATGATTTCCACTTTCGGGCTCTGACCCATTTGCTTTCAAATATATTTTCTTGTAAAACCATTTTAGGTGCCCAGCCACAAGGACACCAAGCATAGGATTCTCATTCAGGTGACGAGCTGTAGCCGCTTGTGGAAGCTACAGGGATTTGCATGTAGACGCTTCTATCTTTTGGATTTCAGAGTCACTATCTATCCATTGTAGGGCATGTTGCCCATTTCTATTTAGAGCATCTTTTACACTTCAGTTTTCAGACTTTAGCACGTTTTATTATTGTTTCAGTTTATTTATTTCAGTTATGGATTGTAGTGAGGGGTTTCCTCCAGACGTTATTTATTTCTATTGTGATGGTTATTCATTTTACTTCAGTATGGTGAATGGTGTTATTTATTTCTTTATACTTGTTGTATGTTAATCAGACTTAAATTAAAATTTGGCAACTTGATTTTTAAATACTAGGTGGTTAGTAATAAAAAAAAATGTTTTCGACAATGATGCTATTAACTGAGCCAACTTGGCATGTTGAATTAATTTTATAAAGGAGTAGCTACCCGGTATTTAATTAGTCGGGGTGTCACAGGTGGTATCAGAGCATCAGGTTCTAGTGTCCTTTAGGATCTGTACGGCTATTATGTTTCCGCTACGTTTTCTTTGATATAGAGCCCTATATTTTAGGACTGTTGTACTCTTATTGTGTATGCTTCGTTCTTCAGCTATTTTAAGTTTATAAACCGTGAACTTATAAACTTTGTTCTTGTTTTAGATGCCTCCACGACGTGCACGACGAGTTCCCAGGAATGCAGTGCCCGAACCCCAGCCCGCTCCAGTTCAGGGCATGTTGAGCGCCGCTGAGGTTGCAGCTATAGTAGCTCAAGCGGTGAATGCCGCGATTGCCGTTGTTCAGCAGGCACCACCACAGGCGCCGGTTGCCGCGCCAACACAGGTTAATGCATTTCCGTCTGCTTGGGAGCGTGTACGTGACGCTTTTCAGAAAGCGCATCCGCCAGAGTTTGCAGGTAGCTCAGACGTGGTAGTCTCGAGCCAATGGAGGAAGGACATACAGAGGCATTTGAGGATGCATGAGTGCACTGACGTTCAGAAACAAGTGCTAGCTACTTTCAAGCTAGTGGGATCTGCACTACAGTGGTGGGAGTCTATCACTACTGCGGAGGAGAGGGATACCCTCACGATTCAGGAGTTCTGGGTGCGGTTCGACCGCAAATACTTTCCGTCCGCAGTTCATACAGAGATGAGGAGGAAGCTGATGAGCTTGAAGCAGGAGGGCAAGACAGTGGCCGAGTATGAGGCCGAGTTCACTAACCTGTTGAATATCGTACCAGACGAGATTCCAACAGAGAAGAAGAAAATAGAGAAGCTCACCGACGGGTTGAATTGGAGGATCCGTCAGCATCTGCTAGGGAACCTATCGTTGGCCACGTATTCTGATGTGGTTAACGCTGCGTTATTGCACTGCCAGGACCACCGTTTTCACATGGCCGAAGGCAAGCGGTCGGGAGAGTCTAGCCATCAGGGCAGGACCGGAGGACATGGTGCCAGCGGGGCACAATCGGGTCAGGGGCAGAGACAGACTGAGCAGGGCTCCCAGCAGGGGGATAACAAGAGGTTCCGGTCAGGGAACTATAGGCAGGGACAGGGAGGTTTCCGCCAGGGCTATCAGGGTCCAAATGGCCATCAGGGCCAACAGGGGCAGAATGGGCAGCAGTTCCATCAGGGCCAGCAGGGCCAAGGGAGGAATGGTAACGGCCACCAGGGCCGGGGACAGCAGGGGCAGAGGGGAGGGAATTTCCCAGGGAAGTGCTTTACTTGTGGCAAGACTGGCCATAAGAAGCAGGATTGTCCTGATAGGGGCAGGGCCCCACAGCAGCAGCAGCAGGGTGCTCGCCAGGAGCCACAGAGACCTATGTTTCCCTCCGCTCTTCCTGCACCGCCACAGATGGCAGCATTGCCACCCATTCCAGCAGTCCCAGCTCAGCAGGGGCAGCTATAGTATGGACGTGTCTACAACGTCCACCCGGCTGCAGTTCCACAGGCACCACCCGCGATCGAGGGTACGTTTCCTATCCATGGCACTATGGGTCGGGTGTTATTTGATACGGGTGCTACACATTGTTTTATAGCTACACACTTCGCGAAAGCTTTAGGATTGTTAGCTACGGCAGAGAGCACAGTGACGTGTGTCGACTCACCATTGGGGAGTGGGTCACTTATTTTCTTTATATGCCGGGGAGTGGGGGTAGAGGTTGGTGGTTTGGTATTACCTGCGGACATGTTAGTGTTAGACATGCATGTTCATGATGTGATCATCGGTATGGATTGGCTCGTAGCATATAGGGCCATGATTGACTGCTTCAGCGGGAGCATTGTTTTTGCCATTCCGGGGCAAGAGATGTTTGTAGTGGCGATGCCTCGCCCAGAGGGAGGATCGACCGCTCATCTGTATTACATAGAGGAGGATACCTCTAAGGAGGTTGTGATTCCTTTGGATTCGATCCCGGTTGTCAGGGAGTATTCAGATGTGTTTCAGGAGATACCAGGCTTACCACCCAGTCGAGAGATAGATTTCGTTATTGATTTGCTACCGGGTACGAGACCTATAGCACGTACACCGTACCATATGGCTCCGGCTGAAATGCGAGAGTTACGGGATCAGATAGAGCAGCTGTTAGGGAAGGGCTTTATTCGTAGGAGTACCTCACCTTGGGGTGCTCCAGTTTTGTTTGTGAAGAAGAGGGACGGTTCACTGAGGTTGTGTGTGGACTACCGAGAGTTGAATAAGGTCACGATACGGAATAAGTATCCGTTGCCTCGAATCGATGACTTATTCGACCAGTTGAGAGGAGCTTCTTTCTTCTCGAAGATTGATTTGAGATCGGGATACCATCAGTTGCGTATCAGGGAGGAGGATGTCTCGAAGACTGCGTTCTTGTCGAGATATGGTTCTTACGAGTTTCGGGTTATGCCTTTTGGCTTGACCAACGCTCCAGCAGTGTTTATGGACTTGATGAACAGGGTGTTCAGAGATTTCCTAGATCAGTTTGTCATTGTTTTCATTGATGACATTCTGGTCTACTCTCAGACAGAGGAGGAGCACGCCGAGCATTTGAGACAGGTTTTGCAGACACTTCGTCAGAACGAGCTGTATGCAAAATATGAGAAGTGCGGGTTTTGGCTGAAGGAGGTCCAGTTCTTGGGTCACATTATTTCCGACCAGGGAATATCTGTCGATCCGGGGAAGGTGTCAGCGGTGAGGGAGTGGGGACAGCCCACGACACCAACGGAGATTCGTAGTTTCTTGGGCTTAGCAGGATACTACAGGAGATTTATTCGGGGTTTCTCGGAGATAGCAGGTCCTTTGACACATCTTACTCGTAAGGGTGTGCCATATATCTGGAGTGATGCCTGTCAGTTGGCATTCGATGAGTTGAAGGACAAATTGACCTCAGCACCTGTGTTAGCATTACCGAGACCGGGAGTTGAGTATTTGGTTTACACCGATGCGTCTTTGCAAGGGCTTGGAGGTGTTTTACAGCAGGAGAGACAGGCCATAGCTTATGTTTCCCATAAGCTTAAGCCTCATGAGAAGAATTACCCCACACATGATTTGGAGTTGGCGGCAGTGGTATTTGCCTTACGGATTTGGAGGCACTATCTTTTGGGGGAGAAGTTTCAGCTGTTCACGAACCACAAGTCACTACAGTACCTGCTCACGCAAAAGGAATTGAATATGCGGCAGCGTAGGTGGCTTGAATTTGTGAAGGACTACCAGTTCGACATCCAGTACCACCCGGGTAAGGCTAACGTAGTAGCAGACGCGTTGAGCCGTAGGCCAGCAGATGAGGTGGCAGAGGTGTGGAAAACTAAGTGGAAGGAATTGGGACACCAAGATGCAGTGGCCCGATCTTTCATGTATGTGATGACCGTTACCCCGCAGATTGTCACAAAGGTAGTACGGGCACAGGCTAATGACACGTTATGTCAGGAGCAAATAGTCCGATTGCTAACAGAGGGAGCCGAGTCCTATACCGTTAGCTCAGACGGGGGATTGCGCTTTAATGGGAGGTTGGTAGTTCCGGAAGGGGAAGAATTGCGGCACGATGTTATGGCTGAGTCGCACGGCTCACGGTTCGCGGTACATCCCGGAGGGGACAAAATGTACCAAGACATGAGACGGCAGTATTGGTGGAGCGGTATGAAGAGAGATATCGCTGAGTTTGTCTCGAAATGCGCCACTTGTCAGCTTGTAAAAGTGGATCATCAGAGACCAGCAGGATTGCTACAGCCGTTGGAGGTTCCGGTGTGGATGTGGGAGAGCATATCCATGGATTTTGTCACGGGGTTGCCTACGTCGCAGAGGGGTCACGACTCCGTTTGGGTAATTGTGGACAGGTTGTCCAAGGTCGCTCACTTCTTACCTGTAAGGACTGATTACACTACGGGACAGTATGCCCAGCTTTTCATTTCAGAGATTGTGAGACTTCACGGTGTGCCCCTGAATATCGTGTCTGACAGAGACAAGATATTTGTTTCGAGGTTTTGGGAGAGTTTCCAGGAGGCCATGGGCACGGAATTGCGGTTGAGTATGGCTTATCACCCGCAGACCGATGGACAGACAGAGCGCACCAACCAGATGTTGGAGGACATGCTACGCATGTGCATTATTGACTTCGGGGGTGGATGGGAGCAGTACCTTCCACTGGTGGAGTTTGCTTACAACAACTCATATCAGTTCACTATTGGCATGGCTCCGTTTGAGGCATTGTACGGCAGGCCTTGTCGTTCCCCAGCATGTTGGTTGGAGGTGGGGGACAACAAATTACTTGGGCCAGAAGTGATCCAGGATACTTCGGCAAGGATTGAGTTGATTCGAAGTCGCATTCGGGTAGCTCAAGATAGGCAGAAGAGTTATGCTGATGCGAAGAGATTTTTCAGGGAGTTCCAAGTAGGGGATCAGGTTTTGCTCAGGGTATCTCCGATGAAGGGGATTATGCGATTCGGGAAGAAGGGGAAGTTGGCACCGAGGTATGTGGGGCCGTTTCCTATTATTGAGCGGATAGGATCGGTTGCGTATAGACTTGGATTACCGAAGCACTTGCACCGGATTCACGACGTGTTCCATATCTCCTCGCTGAGGAAATACCTTAGAGATAATTTGGCTCATTCTCATATTGCTGTGGAGGACATCGATCTCAAACCGGATAGCTCCTACGAGGAGGGGCCAATTGCTATTTTGGACCAAAGCGAGAGGAAACTGCGGTCAAAGATAGTTCCGTTAGTACGTGTTCAGTGGCGACATCACAATGTCGAAGAATCCACATGGGAGCGCGAGGATGAGATGCGCGAGCGTTATCCAGAGCTGTTTTTAGCAGGTACTTTCTAGTTTCGAATTTCGGGACGAAATTCAGTTATTAGGGGGGAAGTATGTAATACCCCGTATTTTTTGACTATATTTATTTTGGGATTAATTAATTAAATTGCGTATTAATTGGAAATTAATCCGGGTTATAAATACTAATGAGATGCGAATTGGTATTTGATTATGTGCATATATGATTATAAATGTATTTGGTATTATAAAATTTGTCGTGAGATTTATATACGGCATTTTAGAAATTTTGTTGAGACGCGTGGGACCGCCGCGTCACGGTATAATATTTTGTTAATGAAAGTGAATTTAAAATCTATAATCCGTATGGTCATTTTGAGTGCGCCAACGCGCCCGGAAGGGTCGAGATAGTCAGAAAACACTAGCCGAGGGTATAGTTTGGGTCCCGGGGTATTTTTAGACCATACCGGTAACTTAAAGGGTATTTTAGTAATTTGGTATTTTTGGGTAATTAAAAGTGACGAAAATTGAGAGTTGTAATCTGATAAGGATTGACCCCAACCAACCCTTATTAACCCAACAAGCTACGGAGGTTTATTAAATTAGGTTTTCATAAGTTTCCCCAAAGCAAACCCTAGCCACCATAGCCTTTTGGAGAAGAAAGCTTGGAGAAGAAGAGAGAGAGAGAGAGGAAACTCTGCAGAAACTTCATCAAACCAACACCAAATCCGGAATCAAACCAAGGCAAGTGATTTAAATTACATTCCTTATGCAGTGAATGCTTTTTCCATGTTAGAAACCTTGTGAATCAATCTTATATAAGAGTTAAAAAGAAAACCCATGAAATTGGAAGATTGTTATTAAAGTTTGGGATAGGTTTGCATGTAGAACCCTTGTTTGAAGATTTAAATTGGGAGATTTCATATCTATGTGATGTTTTAACGGATTAAAATCTGGGAAATTTTGATGAGAAGAACCTAGGGTTTATGTTCTTGAAGAAAATTGGGAATTACTGTAGAAATTTTGATTTAATGATGTTTAGAAGATATTGAACCCTTTAATGATGTTAGTATAGCCCCTTAACATGTTTGAGGACGATTAGAGAACTCAATATATTGTTGGAACGAATTTTAGAAAAGGTTTGAGGAGTAAAAATGGTGGAAAAAATGATTTTTGGGAAGTTCTGGGCCGAAACTGGCATCTCGTTAGAAGCAGCCCCAGGTCGTTCGAACGAGCTTCTAACGAGTTGACCAGTCGTTATTAACGAGTAGGGATTTTCGTTCGATATCTCGTTCGAACGAGATATCGTTAGAAGGGTCAGTTCGTTCGAACGAACTGGGATCTCGTTCGAACAGTCTCGTTCGAACGAGACTTCTAACGACCTGACAGTCCAAACTCGTTCGAAGCCTCGTTCGAACGAGACTTCTAACGAGTTGACAGTTTTGTCCTTTTTGGACTGTCTTGATTTTTGGAGTCCCGGAAACTGGTTCGAGGGTAGAGTTAACATCCTTTAATGATGTAAGGATAGATTTGGGACTTTTGGGTTATTGAGGAGGAATTTACATACGAGAGTGTTATTGCATGGACGGATTTGGGTTGAGACATGAGTATCTACTACGACGTGAGATAGTTATGGCGCATAATATTATAAACCGGAATAGTATGAATTGTGTTAATTATAATTAGTATGAGAATATATACTACGATTAAAATACGGTATTACTAAGATGTGTGGTTACTTAGTATTAGTATATGGATTGTGTGTATGACATACCTACCATACTTGCTATCACGGGAGGTTGCGTTCGCTTAGGACCCTATATTCCTTGTGTGCCTACGGGGGGGGGATATAGACTGGTACCTTGATGAACATGGGTCATAGAAAGACTTATTGTGATATTAATAAGTCCGCTGACCATGGGAGCGTAGGTATGTGCGTGACCCATGTGATGGTGACTGTGTTCGCCTCCACTATTTGTGATTTGTGTTATCTGAACTATTCCTGAGAGATTCGGAATATGTGATCCTTATGTACGTGATGTACCGGGATGGATAGCAGAGTATGTGTGCACCATAGCTTAGATTGCGGGGTGCTTGTATCGTATATTTATGATGTGAATAATATACATTAAATTAATGGAAATCCTCATGTTAATGTTGTAAAAATATTACGGTATTGTTTCGAGATATATAATGAGTTAGCTGATAGTTATATCAATGGCATAGTTAGTAACTGTGTTTACGTTAAACCTCTATTAAATTACGAACGTTGTTATGTTAAATTAACCGAGTAAAATGGGTAGAACCTTTGGTAGTCTAGCTAGTTACGTTGTCACTTAGCTAGTGGAAAGGGTAGTTATAGATGGGTACTTACGTTAGGAGTGCACAGTTAGTCGAGAGGTGAGAATTTAATGTGAGTGCACGTCCTAACATGTACTTTGCATTTAATGTTTTAAATGTTTTTAAAGCACTTGCAGGTTTTTAAAATGATTTCCACTTTCGGGCTCTGACCCATTTGCTTTCAAATATATTTTCTTGTAAAACCATTTTAGGTGCCCAGCCACAAGGACACCAAGCATAGGATTCTCATTCAGGTGACGAGCTGTAGCCGCTTGTGGAAGCTACAGGGATTTGCATGTAGACGCTTCTATCTTTTGGATTTCAGAGTCACTATCTATCCATTGTAGGGCATGTTGCCCATTTCTATTTAGAGCATCTTTTACACATCAGTTTTCAGACTTTAGCACGTTTTATTATTGTTTCAGTTTATTTATTTCAGTTATGGATTGTAGTGAGGGGTTTCCTCCAGACGTTATTTATTTCTATTGTGATGGTTATTCATTTTACTTCAGTATGGTGAATGGTGTTATTTATTTCTTTATACTTGTTGTATGTTAATCAGACTTAAATTAAAATTTGGCAACTTGATTTTTAAATACTAGGTGGTTAGTAATAAAAAAAAAATGTTTTCGACAATGATGCTATTAACTGAGCCAACTTGGCATGTTGAATTAATTTTATAAAGGAGTAGCTACCCGGTATTTAATTAGTCGGGGTGTCACAATATGTCATATCGGGTTGGGAAGGATCGACTTCTGATTCTAGGATATTAGACTGCGCGCTCACAAGAAATCATAAAATTACTTGTCGTTCAGGCAATTTGCAGTATCATGTTCTTCCCTAAATAACCAATATGTTCCATTGTTAATTTTTGTTCTTAAATTAATTATAAGAAAATATCTTCTTGCGGATGTAGGGTTTCCACTACTGAAACACTTTATTACACCATTTCGTAGTACAAGGTATCATTTGAACGAATTTAAAGGACGTACTCCAACCACTACTAAGGAGCTTTTTAATCATAGGCACTTATCACTACGAAATGCAATTGAGCACACATTTGGAGTAATAAAAAAAGTTTTGCTATCTTACGAGAGGAACCAATGTTCCCCTGGACAACCCAAACTGATTTAGTGATTTCTTATTGCATCATTCATAACCATATCCGAGGAGTAATGATCCATAATTCTTTGTTAGATGATGTGGATAGGGAATTGGATCAATAAACGCCCCCAAGAAATGCAGAAAATCTTTCGAGGAATGAGGATGGTAGAGCAGGAAAGATACTTAGGGCTACAATAATGAATAATATGTAGAAAGATTATAATGGCCATCCTTAGTACGGTGTTAACTGTAATTTTATTTCTAATTGTTTTGGTATCTTTTGTATTCCTGTTCTTTTAAGTTAACTTGATATTCTATAATTGATTTATGCATCTTCTAAAACATTTGTTAAAATTAAGATTTATGAACGCAATATATTATAAAAATATGGAACAATTTGAGGAACCTACTCCAATGGGGAAAGAAAAGAAGAGAAACACCACATGGACTCACGAAATGGATCATTGTCTCATTGAAGCGCTTCTCATTCAATGTAACGAAGGAAACAAAATAGATAAGGGGTTTAAGGAGGTAGCATATGTGGCCACTGCTAATGCATTAAAATCAGCTTTTCAAATTGACATTAACAAAGATAATGTTATCAACCGTATGAAAACAATCAAGAAAGGTTACAGAGATATTGAATATATGCTTAGCCAAAGTGGTTTTACTTTTAACTATTCAACCAAAAAGGTCGAGTGCAGTGATGAAGTGTCGGAGACTTATGTTAAGGTAATTTTGTGGCTATGTTTTATTATTACTTATTAAATTTATTTAAAAATATACATAACTTGCAATTCATTTTATAGGCACATCCAAAGGTGAAGAATTTGAGGTACAAATGTATACAAATGCTTGAGGAATTGGGGATCGTTGTGGGAATGATGGAGCAACTGGTCAATGGTGTCGAGGGGGCCCAGATATTAATGCTAGACGCGCGACTGAGGATAATTATAATAGCCAATTTGATGCACCTGTAGATGACACGAATCTTAATGACGTCGAGGACATAATTGGTGCTGGAAATAATACTCAAACAAATGACTTTGAAGATCCAATTGCTCGGAGTAGTCGAGGAAACTCATCAGGAGGATCAAGAGCTAGAAAACATGGTCGTCGTTCTAAAAATGTTGACCCATATTTTGAGACTATGAATTTAGTGGTTTTGAGCATTAAACAAATGGCAGATGCAATGGAACGAAAAAGTGAACTTGAAGCCAAAAAACAAAATTAGAAGAACGTACAGCTACAACAGACCCATCTACATTATTACAAACACTGCAGGAACTTGAAGTATTGAGCCAAGAAGATATTTATGTTTCTTTTGATGGTCTTCTAGCAGATGAAATCAAGGTCAAGGCATTCATGGCATATCCTCCAGACATGCGAATTACTTTTCTACAGAGGCATTATGGTGTTGGATCTTCTGGATTTGGTGCTTATAGTTCTAGTAGCGGTTTTGAGTTCTTTGATGATTAATTAGTTTGTCGAGTTCTTCAATTTATTTATGTTAAGATGCTTATAATTTCATTTTGAATAATTTTTTGAGTGGATTTAAACATGGATTTTAATATATTTAATGTAGTTTAATAATTTATTACTTTGCTAATTATGTGTGGTGTGTTGGGAATTATTTATTTTATTAAAAGTATGAAACTTTCATGCAATTTTCCTGCGACTTTCATGACAACCAAACGAACAATTCTTTAATTTTCCTGCAGGAAACTATTGTCAACCAAACACACACAGCAAAATGATTTTCCTTTTCCTTTACTTCACTTCACTTCACGTTTCTCTGGAATCATTTTCCAGCTTAACTTTCCTGATAAACAAACGGAGCCTTAGGGAAGAAAATGAGAGAGTTCTTGGAACTTTTGAAGAAATTCTTGGAGCTTTCGTCATGTTCTTTCACCACAAATAACTTGAGGGTGAGGATAGGAAGAGGAGACCATTAATCCATCATTCCAACCTGTGACACCCCACCTAATTAAATACCGGGCAATCACTCCTTTATTAAATTAAATCAAGGTGAACAGTTGGTCCATTCTTAGCATCACTGTCAAAAAATAAATTTTTCCAATTTAACACCCTAATTAATTAAGCTAAGTGTCAAAACCATGTTCATACATACTTTCCAAATTTTATTTAAAGAAAAATCATTTATTTTATTAACAACATTCAATAAGTAAGAATCACACCCCATTAAATTCTGCAACATAATCTAATTAATTTAATACATTCGTCAATCGAATGTCAACATACGAAATCTAAAGTCACACATCCAAACTGAATAAATCCCATAGTAACAATACTGGAAATAACTTAAATACAAATGTACAATAACAACGGAATAATGGAAAGAGCTACACATGCCCAACTAGATGAAAGTACTAAGAGTGGATCCGAATGAACGAAGTCGTCCAATCAAGAGTCCTGCAACTTCCACCTAAGCTGCAGCGCGTTCCTTCCAAAAGATCCTAAGCAATACGCCCCTGTGGCTGGGCACCTGTAATACATACATATATATACAAGAGAGAGAGAGAAAGAGAGAAAAACGGGTCAGAGCCCGATAGTGTATATGATTTAAAATTTGTTTAGCAAGTATTTAAATTGATACAAGCCAATGCAATAACATATTAGTGCGTCACTCTCTTGAGGAATTCTCACCTCTCTTCTAACGTGCACACCTATCGCACTAACCTTCCCAACAGTTTGTCTTATCATTTATCGCACTAATCTTCCTAATGATTTAACTTATCTTAGCTTACTCGTAAGATTCAAAATTTAACGATTCAATTGTTCGAAAAGGATATTTCAATTAGCGACCAAAGTTCTCATTTTTAACTTTATAAATCAATAAAGTTTTCCAGTGTCATATTATACTTTCTCAAAACAAGCATTTACAATTTGAGTCATCAACCATGTCCTACATGTCTCATCACAGTAGGTAGTTCCAGATTTCAGAATTTCATATATATATTAACTACTCATAAAATATATATATATCACAACAGCACCCCAAATAACAACTATGGTGCGGGCATACTCTACTATCCAATCCCCGTATCACTCGTACTAAGGGAATACAGATTCGGAATCACTCTCGAACTGTATCAACACATGCTCAAACAATATTGAGACAAAGTATAGATTCCAAGTCTCTCAGGACCGTCTGAACTATCACTGCGATAGCCTGTACCAAGGATACCTATACACAAACAAAATGAGGCGAAGCATAGATTCCAAGTCTCTAAGAGGAAAGCACATACCCGCATCTCTTAGGACCGTCTGAACTATCATTCCGATAGCCTGTACCAAGGATATCTATCTTCTAGGGTACAAGTCAATATCCCCAATAAAGGTCCCATCGAGATAAGACTGTCCCAGCGCGGAAACCTCAAGGATAGCAAGTAGCGTGGGCATGATTTTCACACATAGATAGTATATGCATACACAATCATATAACTATACTAACATTACCATTTCAATAATGGGTAAATTCTCAATTCCCATAATTACGACATTTGTATTTATTTCTCATTATTTAGTTATCACGTATAACCATTCACATCTTATTTTAATTTGAGGAACTTTTCCACTTACTACATCACGCTCACGGATTCTATCCCCCCAAGTATAAAATTTAGTAGGTATACACATTTGTCCCAAAGTAACTCTCTTACGTGTCTCTCTCTCTTTAACATATACTTTCATTGTCCCTCATGTAAGATATCCCAAAAATATAGATTTCACCTTACATTAAAGGATTTTGAATTTTATTTTCAAAGATGAGAATTTCAAATGGTTTCGAAATCAGAATTAAAATGGAGTTTTAATTGAATTTTTTTTATTATTTAGAAGAGTCCTCAGAATATAAAACCGTTGGGAAGGTTAGTGCGATGGCCATCATTTGTCTTTGGTTGTTCTAACCGTAGAAGACAACCTAGATATCTTACCCATAATTGCGAAATGTCCAAAACACCCTCCCGGGGTACTAATTGGGCCTAAAAACGCCCCGAGATCCAAACTAAACCCCCGGGTACACTTTTCTGACTATCTCGACCCTTCCGGACACGTTGGCGCACTCAAAACGACCATACGAACAACTTATAAAATATTCACTTATTAATCAATATTTAGTCCCGACACGACACAGGCGCGTCCCGACTTAAATTTCCATAATTGTCATTTTATTCACACGTGACAATATTATAACAATAAATCTCATATATTACTATACTCATCTAGTAATATTCAACAGATAACAAATTTTCAATAATTACTAACTCTCGTCACGCTAGTAAATATTTAAAGCAACATTCCGGATTAAAATTAAATTAATTTATCTCAATTAAATTTAATAAATCCCATAATTTAAAAGCTATAAAAATACGGGGTATTACACAACCATGAAATTAGACCCTACTGGTCAAGGTAAGTGTTTATTGCAAATTCTTTTGAGGTTATAATACACATGTTGTGAGGGTTTCATTATAAGATTGATTAAATTTATATTTTGGATGAAAAGAATGATTAAAACTCGTGTTTGGGCTAGAATTGCATGTAGTTGGATTTAACATCTCTAGAGGATAAGAAATTGGATGATATTGATAATATCCACGAATTAAATCTGGGTTTTATGTTGGATATGAAGAAAGAACATAAAAATCTAGGTATTTTTAGGATTAGGTTATTCAATCTATTCTTGAATGATAACCGTAGTGTTTTGATGTTAAAATTAAGCTAGAAACCTTCCTAATACATGCAAAAATTGTTTGAGACAATTAGTTTTATGTTTGGTGGAGAAACACGAAAATTATGGTAATGATAATTGTGAAAAGGGCACTTGCGTGGGGGAAGAAGATGATTTGATGCAAAACGTATTGATTTGGCCCAGGGGAGAATTGATTTGGCAAGGAAAATTGATTTGGCCTTTGGACAAATCAATTAGGGTTGCCCAAAAATGCTTATTTTGCCTATTTAAGCCTAAAAAGTTTGGAACATTATTTGGGTGACCTTTGGAGCCTCTTTAAATTATTATGAGGGACTTATGGGAATATAGAAGGTCCATGATAAAATCGGGAGGTAGTCTTATTGAGAGAACTAAGGCAAAAATTCTTTAGGCTTGAATTGTAAATTAATTAATTCGAGAGGATGAAAACAAATTATGGATGTTTCGAATGAACCTATGATGTAGACCAGTAGAGTAAGAAAGGCTGAAATAATAAAAAGGGGATTTGGACCCTTAGATTACAGATTAAAATGTGAGAGAGTAAGAATATTCGTAACATGTTAGTACGGTGAGTATTCGAGGGATAAATACTACATATGAAATACGATAAATGGGGTTGTGTGTATACCTACTGGATTAATATATATATATATATATATATATATATATATATATATAGGTCGTGTGTGGGCCTATTATATGATTGGTAATTCTACATGAACATACCTACGCTTCTTGCTATCATGGAGGTTCCCGCACAGTTGGTGATCCCACCTTGCCGATTCCAAAGAGGTTTGGATTTGTACCCCAGAACATAGATCTTAGGGACACACACACACACACACACATATATATATATATATATATATATATATACTGTGTCATGTATTAGTGGGATCGGCGTGTCATTTGGGTGCGTTAGGTATGTGCATGGCCCAAAGGCTTAGAAGTATGTTCACCTCCATTGCTTGTTATCTGATTTTGGATTCGAGGAGACATACCGAACCAATAGACCTTATTTAGCACGAGAGGTCCACAAACTGATAACATAGTATGCCTATTTTGTACGGTGACCATTTTTATAGACATCGTGTGTATATATATATATGTATATATATATATATACTATGTGTCATGTATTAGTAGGATCGGCGTGTCATTTGGGTACGTTAGGTATGTGCATGGCCCAAAGGCTTAGAAGTATGTTCACCTCCATTGCTTGTTATCTGATTTTGGGTTCGAGGAGACATACCGAACCAATAGACCTTATTTAGCACGAGAGGTCCACAAACTGATAACATATATATATATATATATATATATATATATATATATGTTATCAGTTTGTGGACCTCTCGTGCTAAATAAGGTCTATTGGTTCGGTATGTCTCCTCGAACCCAAAATCAGATAACAAGCAATGGAGGTGAACATACTTCTAAGCCTTTGGGCCATGCACATACCTAACGTACCCAAATGACACGCCGATCCTACTAATACATGACACATAGTATATATATATAACCATTTGACTAATTCTACTTATGTGTGATAGTAGACGAATTTATAGTGTGCATATACATACAGAATTGAGTCGTGACACTTAATTAAATGATTAAATAACTAGGTACAGAGAATGGTGCTTATGATATCAATAACATATGAGAGATGTTAATTCGGAAAGCATACTATATCGTATGGGGAGCTTATAGGTGTCGATAGTCCAACTAGATACTCATGTCTAGTTAGCTTGGGTAGTATGGCTAGATGGGATAAGTAGAAACGTTTCGTGTGCACAATAGATGAGAGGTGAGGAAACTTAAGGGAGTGTACGTGAACATAACATGTGTAATCAATAACTAATCTTTAAATTGTGATAAATACTTGCAATATATTTTCAAAATATTTTGGGTTCTAACCCTTACTATAAATCTTTTTCAAAACCTTATAGGTGTCCAGCCACAGGGACTCCAGACTTGACGATCCATTCCAGGGACGATTAGTTGCAGGCACTGTGGAGGCTTGCAGGACTTACTTAGACACTTTTATCATTCACTCCCAGTGTAGGCTTTCATTCCAGTATCACAGTTGGGCATATTGGACAATCAGACTTTTTTTATTTCAGTTATTAATTTCAGACTTGTAGTGAGATGTATTTTCCTTTTTGTTGGATTATTGTTTGGGTTGGATTTTAGCCGATGGTTTATTTGGTAAGAATTTAATTATTTATTTACTTGAGGTGTCTTGGACTCTAGTATTGTGTGAATGTTTTAATTCGATTTTCCGCATAATATTATTACCTACTTAATGCAAGATAAAATTTGGCAACGACTTAATTAACTAATAGGTGGTTAGTAATTAATATGGTTTTCGACAATGATGCTAAGAACGAACCAAATGAGAAATATCTTTTAATTAATAAAAGACTGATCACTCGGTATTTAATTAGGCGGGGTGTCACAATAAAATCCTACAAGGCGGAATTAAGATTTACCTTCTGAGATATATTTTATTTGATCTTGTCTTTGCACGAATAGAATATGTGATGGCTTGATTCACCTCACAGTCTTATACTGTATTCCTGATATGGACAATCACAAGTAAAGGGTGGGCTCCTATTTATTGACCACCTTCTTCTCTCCTCTTTCTTCTCTGTTGCCTCTCTTTCTGACAATTCCAAACATAGGTATTTTGAGTATCCAAGAGTGATGACTAGGTTAATAAATAATGAGACTTAGGTGCACATATATAGGATATAGTGGGTACCCTAAGGAGAGATAAGGATGTGGCTCCCAGTGGGCCTTAAAAAACCTAATCCTTCCCGGATCCAAATCTCACTCCCTTAATTATAATTAATACCACTAAATAATTATAATTGCAACTCCACTCCTTAACTCAAAATTATATGTCAAGCTCCTCAATAATAATTACTTAATTCACCCCACGTTAAGGTTACCAATACCCGTTAATAAAATAAATTACTGATAATTTATTTGATTAACTTCTTTAAGTCCTTGAGCGATCTAACTTAAATTATTTATAGTGTTGGATTAACACAATCCATTTACAGAATTTGACATATATAAAACTTATAAGCATCTCAAGGGGGTATCTCCTGTGTCTATACCAAGATGTGGATTCCATACATAAAATACTTCCACCGTACACTATTCACCATTATCCAAATTATCAAGATTATTAATCCAATAATGAATCTCACTTGATAAGTCAATGTAATAAATAACTGTGCATGTGTTCATCAATCATATTCGGATTAAGAGACTTAAGTAAACCTAATAATCACGAGGTGCACATTGTCTTATAAAATCATTATAAAAATAATGACCTCAAATTGGTCCTGTTCAATACACACAAAGTGTACTAGCATAATAAGTTGAAACTATACAGTTTCCTGTAATCAAGACAGTCTTACTAAAATATTGTGCTACAGTCCAATTGATGGTGAGTCTAGTTCCATCTAAGACTGCACGACGTCGCTGGCAGCGAACCGCCCATGTCCCCGCGATTCAAACACTTCACCGGACCATTTAATCGATAGGAGCGACGGGCAGTGTGTACAAAGGGCAGGGACGTAGTAAACGCGAGCTGATGACTCGTGCTTACTAGTAATTCCTCGCTGAAGACCAACAATTGCAATGATCTATCCCTATCATGATGAAATTTCAAAGATTTATCGGGCCTGTCGGTTTAGTTCCATCTAAGACTGTGAACGATTAAACTTATATTCCACAAGAACTGATGATCTGATCCTCTATGTGTAAGTCGAACTCTACACACCAGAACACCTACTGAGCAGAATAAAAGACTCCAGCAATACATATAATATTGCAAAACATTGTGTCCATATATGATTCTCATTAAATTAGGAATAACCGATTTTATGATAAAAATAAATCCATAACTAAAATTATTACGTAAATCATAGTTTTAGTCTACTTCTCAACATGAAGCCCCCAGGCTATAACGGCTCCCCCTAATTCTCAATTCCTCTTCTTTTCTTTCTGAGTTTAAATTGAATTTTAGTGTGTTAAAGTTGAACTAATTTTAAAGTCTAAACTAATTTGTAAAAGTAATGTGATTGACTTTTTAAAAATATTAGCTTGGAGTCTAAAAAAGTTAAAAATGGCTCAAATGCCCCTAGGGTTTCAACCTAAACCCCAAATTACCAATTAATTAAACAAACATCCATTTTATTCATAAAAAAGAACCCAATTCATTTAAATTAAATCTATTGTTATTTTTTCAAATTTCAACTTTGCAATTCATTTTAATTAAATAATCCATTTAACTAATTATTTTTGGTATCGGAATTATGGGGTATTATAGTCTTCTCCTCCAATACATGAATTATGTCCTTAAAATTTGATAATGAGTAATTGTAATTCGTATTCTATACCAATAATATAGGCTCAAATATGCCTACCCAACAAAAATGTATCCCGAGCTATCATGATAAGATAACATTAAGGATGACATATGCCTAACATAGTATGACATGCCGAGGGCATCCATACAACTAATACCACATTCATATACCCTAGAAGTAACATATGCATGTATCTTATATCTACAAGGCATAAACTATAAATAAATGGATATATTGAACTAACAACACTAGCCACGTTTATGATCTTCTGATAACTAACATGCATCTCACCTTAAAAATCTATATTAATGAATATTTATCAAAATTAACTAAATCCAACCATGATGCCAACATGTCCCTATACAAACTCCCTTTCTCCACTAAGATGGGAACAATAGGTATGTCAAACCCAAATCTTAAAGAGTACAAATCAACCAAACACATTAATGAATGACATACATAAAACTATAACGTAACTATAAACTTTGATACCTAAGACATGTTGGATCGGCTTCCCCAGGGTTTGTTTATTACACATATATATTAAGCTACAAAAAAATCACATATGTGAAACCTTACAAAACAAAATTATGGTTTACCGCCGAGATCTCTCTGGTTTTATCTCGTCTCAGGACGGACAATATTTGATGACAATTAATCTCATCTCACGATCTTATTTCATATTCTCGAAATTAACTATCATGAACATAATATAGTCTCTTCCTTCGTTATTATTGTCTGCTTTATTTTCTCTCTCCACTTCCTCCACTTATCTGTCAAATCTAAATTAATGTTTTTATGTTATCTAGAAGGACATCTTTCATGAGAAAAATGAGCCTTAGATTCATGTATAGACTATGGTAGGGACCCTATGGAGAGATCAGGATTTGTCTCCCTAATAAACCAAGGAAAGCCTAATCCAACCCCAATTATAATCCCGGTCCATTAATTATAATTCATAACACCAAATAATTATTATTACAACTCCACTCCTTAACTCAAAATTATATTTTGAGCTCCATATTATTAATTAGTTGACTCTCCCCGCGTTAAGGTTACAAATACCCATTAATAAAATAAATTTATGATTATTTAATTGATCAACTTCTTTAAGTTCTTGAGCAGTCCAACTCAACTTATTTATAGTGTTGGATCAACATAATCAACCTGTGGGGTTTGACATATACAAAACTTATAAGTATATCAAGGTCTAATCACCAGCATCTACACCACTACATGGATTCCATATATAAAATATGTTCACCATACATTAATCACCATTACATAATCTATCAACATTATGGATCCAATAATGAATGTTACCCGATAGGTCAAAGTAATAAATAACTAGTTCATATATCCATCAATCATAGCAAGAGTAAGATCCTTACGTAAACCTAATAATCATGAGATGTACGTTGTCTTATAAAATATGTATAAAGAGAATGACCTTAAGGTTGTACCATTCAACACACATAAAGTGAACTAGCACAAAAACTTAAAACTATACCGTTTTCAGTATTCAAGGTAAATCTACTAAAATATTGTTTTATAGCCTTATTGATGGTCTATACAGTTCCATCTAAGACAGTGAATGATAAAACTTATGTTCCACAATAACTAGTGATCTAATCCTATGTTTGTAATCCGTACTCTACATACCAAATTATTTAAAAAGTAGAATAAAAGACACCAACAATATACAAAACAATACAAACATTATGCCCATACATGATTCTCGTTCAAATAGGAAAAACTTATTTTTTTAAAAGAATAAATCCATAACTAAAACTATTACATAAATGAGTCTAACACGGCCATGCTCTAATACAAACTGAAACAACCCGCCTATTTTTCCATTGGGTTAATCACGACTCAATTGTAAGATATGTCGTTTATTAAAATTAAAATACCATTCTTATCATGTGATAGTGATATGAGACCTTAAAACCTTTTTTCATAAAGGTATGAAATGAGATATCCGACAATAAATAAAATATACACAAAAAGTAAATCCACCATCATGATAAAAATCCAATAATAATAAGTCATCAACAAAAACCTCCAAGTCTAGAACCATAAATAACTGTGGAGTCTAAGGACTCACCAAATCCAAATGTAATTGTAACTATCTCAAAAATATGGCTGGAAGGAAAACTAACTAAAGAAATAAAGTAAACACCATCTTAAACCCCACTAAATCAAAACCATGTTAGTAATAGTACCCTAACCTGAAATGTTAGTCAACAACAATGGGTCATGGCCCACTATAAGATTACTAATTACGTTTCTTAAGTAGGGTTTGTAAGGACAAATTTTGTAAGTCTTGTTTACATTATTGTATGTCGTATACCGTTACAACCGTCGAAGACGTATTCAAGTTCAATCATCTGTCAAGACGAATCCGAATATCAAAGTTCTTCAACATTCAAGCCTCCACGAAATGAATTTTGGTAAAATTGTGTTTTAGTTACTTTCCAATTCATTTAAGAGTGTTGGGATATTTTTCTAAAAATTTTCATAAGAGTTGAGGTGTTACTTTTCGTCAAAGAACTTTTTGAAGGGCTGAGGTGAATTTTTTTTTTTTTTTAATTATTTTTCCTCAGTTGTTCGAGCCACTTGAGCTTCTCATCGTGCGAAGCTCGTTTGAGCGACACGTGGCATGGTTCGAGTGACAGGATGACTTCGTTTGAGCGATTTGCCAACTTAAGTTTTTTGTATAAAGCGTGTTAAACCACTCAATTTTTGTTAAAAAGACCTGATGTTTTTCGTTCTGCACAAACTGTGAACCAACAACATTTTGTGTCTTCTTCATTTAAAGGTTTAATCCATTTTGTTTTCAATTCACAAAACATCCCGATCTTTATGTGAATTGTTTTGGAACCCATGATTCAAATTTGGTGAAGTTATTTCTTTGTGGAGTTTTATCTCTACCGCTGACTACGACTGCGTGTTGATTGGGATTGCTCATGGGTGTTCCTGGATGAATTGGACTGCACGTTCATGTGGACTGTTGTGGTTGTTCCATTACTGATTCTAGGTTGCGTGTCTATGTGATTGTTATGAAGAGTAATCATTGCAGATTTCATTGTGTATTTATGTTGCGATTTATTTTACATAGTGAAATAAAAAGGTTTTGCCCTTCTAAGATTTTTCCTGAAATCTGTGAGTCAGCAATTCATATTTATTTGTGTTGGCATGATCCACTACACCTAGATGCATGTTTAAGGGCTGAATTAATTTGTTTAAAAATTGACACCAATTAAATAAGTCTAAATTGAAAATTTGCGAATTTGATTCAAATCAATATCGCACAACTTTCTCAAATTAGTATCAGGGCTTATTTAATCGATCACCATTTTCAAAAATTGGTATCAGAGCGGGTTTCTCTAATTTATAGAGTGATCCTATTTTTCGCAAAATTTTGTGATATTGATTTTTTTTGAAAAAATCAGATATTGAGAAAACATATTTTTTTTCGATGGAGCACTTATGTAATCGGATGCCCCACTTTGATGACACGAGACATAATTGTGATGATTTAAATAGTTTGAATTTGACATTTGTAAAAAGAATTAAATTTATTGAAAAAGAAAATTACCATTTTAAATTCGTTGTGGATCTTTTTCAAACGGTTCAAAATCAAAGAGATTTTTATCGTGAGAAATTTGTTTCTTTAGACCATGAATTTAATGCTTTAAAATTGTCCAAAAAGGAGAAGTGATGATATAGTCCTATTTTTAGAAAAATAATTGGTGGACTTGAAAAATTCTAGGGTTTGTGTTTATGCCAAAAAGGATAAAAATATTTTAATCGATGAGTTTGTGGCACGTGAAGAGACTCTTATGGATAAGTGTGCGTATTTTAAGGGAGAACGTGATAACCTTCAAGGAATAAATGAAAATTTCGAGAAGGAGTGCCTAAAACTGGAAGAGTTTAATTAGTTTCTTGACTAAAAAATGTTGGAAATGAAAAATGATTTGACAGACTTGAGTAGTGTTGGTAGCAATGATAGTGGCTCGTCGTGTTCTCATGTTTCGAGTATTAAAGCCAATATCATTATTTATTTTAGAGGGTCAATAAATCCTAAGGACGTTAAAAAAGGCCAACCCATAGGTGCGTTCCACCCGTTTTCACATGTTCACACTGTGGTAGGTAAGGTCACCTTAGGCATTTTTATTTTGATCTTGGCAGAGGTCCTAGGGATTTTAAGGAGAGTGTCCTGTTAGTTCCCATAACCCCTCAAGTTAGGTACACATATGTTTGGGTTAGGAAATCTGTTTTGGAGATGCTAAATGCTTCGTTGGTTGACTCCCACATGCTTGCACATGATACGTCACATGTTATAGTTGCTTGAATGATTTGTTTGTCATACACTAGTTGTGCTTCATGTTATATTCTTGCTAGTTTTATGACTTGTGTACATTTTGTATTAAATTTTTCTTTTCAATAAAACTTTTAAAAAATACAAAAATATTTTATTTTAATAAAATATTTTGAAAAAGCCAAAAAGATTTTAGTTTGATAATTTTTTTGGAAAAAGACAAAAAGAGTTTAATATTTTGTTTACGCCGTTTATGGATGAACATTTAGAATAATCAAATCACAATTACATTCCATATCCTTATGAGAATTTGATAGTGTTTTGATATGCTTCATCATTTTTTTTGTGCTTTATAATGTTTGGAGTCATTAAGATGAAATTTGAGATTACTACCTACATGTTTGACTTTTAGTTTCCTTTAATTCACACTTGCACGAATTTGTTTGATTATTTTACTTGTCAAATCACATATTGGTCGAAGTGTTTCCATTTCAATCCTGTCTTTAAAACTAACCAAATGCGATAAATCTTGATAGTGAAAGTAGTGCATGTCAGAACCATTTACCATGAGGAATTAAAATTGCAAAAAAAAATTGAGTGTCCACGAGAAAGGGTTGCGAGAGTACAAAATTAACTCATCGTTAAAGCCACTATTTTAAAAGATCCTAAAGAAAAAAATAAGGCAATAAAAAGATAAATATGCCAAAATGGGGCCAATAGGTTTAGATCACCTCAAAAGAAAAAATAAATGCTTTATTATTTATGAGGGTGTTTGGATGGAAAAATGTAAGAAAGGGGTTTACACGTCCTGACAAAGCCTTGAAAAAGCATTACATAGTTTTATACGTTATTGTTGTGGAAATAATTTTAGACTTTAATGTGTCAATTAGATTGAGTCAATATCATATAAATTCACATTTTTTACACCTAAGGACGATTTTGAGTTCATTCGTTAGGAGAATCCGTTTTCATCGTGAACATATGTTATGTTTGATTACATTGATTATCCTATCAAATATGTTCACACCCATTCATTCTGTTTCGATGATTTGATTATCTTAATGTAAATTCATGGTGTGTGATTTTTGTAAAATTATTTTTGCATTTTTTTGTGTGAAAATTTGAAAAATCAAAAATAGTTTGTGGATGCCTTTGAGGATTCCTTTGCATGAGCATATTTCAATCCATGTTTGCTATGCATATTTAACGTGATAACTCCATGTTTTTTATGTTTATTTTTTTCATTGTTATTTCGGACAAATATAAAGGGGAAGAACGAATTATGGGGTAGTTTTACATTATGGGGGAGATTTGAGATTCGATATTTGTTTTGACGTTATGTTTATCTCATTTCAAACTCAATACATCACAAAGGTATTTGCTTTTTCTCATGTGTGAAGGTACAAAGATTGATGATCATATGTTGCACACCCTGATGAGAAAAGCGTAAAAATGTTGAATATTTTTTAAGAAAGTTTCAGATTTGCATTTTTTATACCTTTTTAGTTTTGGGTTCATGGGAGAGTATTAGATTTGTATAGGCATTTTGATTTGATAATTCAAATATTTTTATTTTGTACTGGCATAGACATAGGGGGATATTTGTAAGGACGTATTCTATATGCCATGTTTACATTATTGTATGTCGTATACCGCTACAACCGTCGAAGACTTATCCAAGTTCAATCATGCGTCAAGACAGGTCGGAATATCAAAGTTATTCAGCATTCAAGACTCCACGAGATGAATTTTGGTAAGGTTGTGTTTTGTTTACTTTACGGTTCATTTAAAAGTGTTGGGATATTTTTCTAAAATATTTTCTAAGTGTTGAGGCATTGCTTTTCATCAAAGAATTTTTTTAAGTGTTAAGGAGGATTGTTTTTTAAATATATATATTTTTGCTCGGTCATTAGAGCGGCATGATGAAGTCATGCGAAGCTCGTTCAAGCGGCATATGGCATCGTTCGAGTGACATGATGATTTCATTCGAGAGATCTGTCGAATGAAGTTTTTTATATAAAGCATGTTAAATCACTATGTTTCATTAAGAAGACCTGACGTTTTTCATTCTACACAAACTGCAAACCAATATAATTCTTTGTCTTCTTCATTTAAGGGTTTAATCCTTTTTGTTTTCAATTCACAAAACATCCCAATCTTTATGTGAATTTTTTTGGAACCCAAGATTCAACGTTGGTGAAGTTATTTCTTTGTAGAGTGTTATCTATACCGCTGATTATGACTGTGTGCCGATTAGGAGTGCTCGTGGGTGTTCCTGGATGAATTGGACTGCATGTTCATGTGGACTACTGCGGTTGTTCCATCACTGACTCTAGGCTACATGTCCATGTGATTTTTCGGTGGAGTAATCATTGCGTATTTCATTGTGTATGTAAGTTGCGATTTATTTTTAATAGTGAAATAAAAAGGTTTTACCTTCAGGGATTTTTCTTGAAATCAGTGAGTCATCAATTCATGTTTATTTGTGTTGGCATGATCCACTACACCTAGATGCATGTTTTAGGGCTGCATTAAAATGTTTAAAAATTGACTCCAATTAAATAAGTCTAAATTGTAAATTTGCAATTTTTCTTCAAATCAATATCACACCACTATCTCAAATGGGTATCAGAGCTTATTTAAGCGATCATCATTTTTACAGGGTTACATGACCCTAGTTATAGCCATATCCTGATGTCCCATAATATCACCGGCACATACCATTATGTATATTCACACTAATTCGATATATCCATATTCGCCTAGGACTGCACATACTATCGTAGCTGGATAACTCTAGAGACCACAAATATCTTGACGCACACATAAAATTATTCATATATCCACTTCACCTAGGTCATGCATATTTTATAATTTTCAGTTATAGACACCCCATTATAATACCCCATAACCTTTATAGTGTCCAAATAAAGTCCCTTCAAATCCTGGACCCCAGTCCTCTTTCAAACCCAAACTAGAGAATAAACCAATGACTTTTGAGAACTAGTTCACTTTGATAAACTCCTGAACCTGAGAATATCTTAATTCACTTTTATAGAGCTCTTAATATTTTTTTCTAATGGTCCTAATAGTGTGTGGATCGGACTTATGGCTCACATTCAGAACCCCTAATCGAAAGACGAATGCATACTTTTCGAGCTTTGATTGACTTTGGTAAACTGTTAGACCCAGGAGTATCTCAACATACTTCTATAGATATCAGAATTTTGTTTCCAAAGGTCCCATCCATACATGAATAGGAGTTATGATTCGTATTTAATGACCTGTTGTACCAAGAAACCCTAATTAAAAGGCAACCAGACATGTTTCGAGCTCTATGTGACTTTGGTTAACTCTCAAACCCGAAATTATCTCAACATACTTTCTTAGATCTTTTAATCCTCTTTCTAATTGTCCTATTCATGTGCGAATCGGACTTACGGTATGCATTTTATGTCCATTCTATCGAACATTCCATTTAAACCTGCCTATAAGCATACCACTACACCATATTAGGCGAATGGTAAAGACCAAAGTTCCTGACCAGGACTATGCGTCACGATCAAGGCTCATGAACATTTCATGGGTTAGAGCCCAAATCCATGGCCAAATAAAAGTTCACAGACTTTGGGGGTCACGATAATTCATCCTGGACTATAACCGTGAGCCATACACACAGCTTGTCGTGACCCTTCCTTTAATATATGTGAATGGTCACGGCTCAAGATCGTGACCTATCCTTTAATATATACGAATTGTCACGTCTTTGGTCACAGCTCATTTCAACCACCCATCCTTCGAAATATGAAAATGGTCATGGCTATGATCACGGCTCAAGGTCATAACCCACACTTTTACCTTACTAAAATAGTCACGGCCCTAATCCATGACTCTGTTTATGCATGACAACAAATAGAGATGTCCATGGACTTTGTTCGTGACCATTTTTAACTATTTAAAAAAAATGGGCAGAATTTCCTCTATTTTCTAGAAATTCTAAAACCTCTGTAATGTAAACCCCGCATTCCCATAATGCTAAATAATAAATTATAAAATCCAACGTGGTCACGGGACCTCCGATTTGAGAGCACAAAGATATTCTCAAATTATCTCCATTCTTTTGAACCGAGGGTCCCTTGACCACACAGTCGGTTCCTAAAAGTTACATTGGTCATGTGCGAGGTGTTGGCGCCTCTCACGGGGCCGTTTGAGGGGTGTTTGGGGTTTTTCCCTCTATTGATAGGTTTTCAAGCCTAAGTATAGATATTCTGAAAATTGGGTCATGCTATCAAAGCGGGGGTCCCATGACCATGCGATCGATTCCTATGAGTTACATTGGTCATATGCGAGGTGTTGTCACCGCTCACGGGGCCGTTTTGGGGGTGTTTTGGGTTTTTGCCCTCTAATAACATGTTTTCAAGCCTAAGTGTAAATATTCTGAAAATTGGGCTGTGATCTTTAACCAAGGGTCCCGTGCCCACTCAGTCAGTTCCTACGAGTTACATTGGTTCCATGTGAGGTGTTGATGCTGATTACGGGGCCGTTTGAGGGTTTCGCCCTATAATGGCATGTTTTCAAGCTTAAGTGTAGATATTCTGAAAATTGGGCTATGCTCTTGAACCGAGGGTCCCGTGACCAGGCGGTCGATTTCTACAAGTTACATTCGTCCCATTCGAGGTGTTGGAGCTGCTCACAAGGACGTTTGGGGGGTGTTTTGGGGTTTCACCTTCTAATGGCTTGTTTTCAAGCTTAAGTTAAGAGGTGTACCAAGCGTCATCGGCGGTGGATTTTTACTCCACCTCATATTCGGGATTCGCCATCATAGGTATGGCATTGGAAACATGGGAAAGTGTCAAATATGGTGTAGTGTTTGTCTAGAGTAGCATGGTGTGTATGTAAAATACAACAAAATTTGAAAACAAGAACACTTAGTATTGAAAACAAGTCGTGGGGGTGTGGGCACCCCCAACGACACCCAAACGGCACCGCGAGTGGCACGAACACCTCGTGCACAACTTTTTGGCCTCAAGAGTTTTACGAACAGGACACTAATTGGAGAGAGATGGTTAGAGACCTTAGGAATCCTACATGCTACAACAACCAATAACTATCCAACATATTATCCAATGATCAGACATTCGTCCCGTGCGATGTCACGAGGCCATTTAGGGGGTGTTTTGGTATTTCTCCCTCTAACAGCATATTTTTAAGGTTAAGTCTATATATTTTCAAATTATTGTCATATTCTAAAACCGAGGGTCTCGTGATCACGCGGTTAGTTCCTATGAGTTACATTGGTCCAGCTCGAGGTGTCCGCACCTCTCACAGGGCCGTTTGGGGAGTGTTTTGGTTTTTCGCATTCTAACAGCATGTTTTTAAGCCTAAGTGTATATATTTTCAAATTATCATAATATTCTCAAACCAGGGGTCCCGTGACCACACGATCAGTTCCTGCGAGTTACATTGGTCCCGTGGGAGGTGTTTGCGCCTCTCACAGGGCCGTTTAGGGGGTGCTTTGGGTTTTACTCGCATACCGTTTCTCATGGACAAGCTTAAGATTTATATTTTCATTTCTATATTTCTCAAGATTATTGAGGTTATGAATTGGGTATTTCCATATTTCCATTTTTTGAAAAAAAATAGAAAGTTAAATTCTGAGAAAAATTTATTCGGGAAAACTCATCATATTATCCGAGAATGAGAGGAGTCGTATTTGGAATACTCTATCAAACTCCAAAAGGGAAAATAGATCATATTATTCAGTACTCCTTTCCAAAGAAATTTCAATGAGCTCTACAACATGTTACATTTGGTAACGCCAGGAAAGGCATATTTTCTTTCCAAACATGCCCTTAGAGGGAAAAAATCTAAAGCACCCCCCAAACAGTCCCGTGAGGGGCGGAAACACCTCGTACGGGACCAATGTAACTTGTAGGAACTGATCTCATGGTCACGGGATCCCCGGTTTGAGAATATTACGATAATTTGAAAATATATAGACTTAGGCTTTAAAACATGTCGTTAGAGGGCAAAAAATCAAAACACCCCCCAAACGGCTCCGTAAGAGGCGCGAACACCTCGCACGTGACCAATGTAAATTGCAAGAACTGATCGTGTGGTCACGAGAGCCCCAATTTGAGAATATGATAATAATTTGAAAATATCTAGACTAAAACTTATAAACATGCCATCAGAGGGAGAAAAACCAAAACACCTCCCAAACGTCCCTGTAAGACGCGCGAACACCTCGCATGGGACCAATATACGATCGTTAGATAATATGTTGGAAAGTTATTGGTTGTCATAGCACATAGGATTCTCAATTTCTCTAACCATCTCTTTCTAATTAATGTCATGTTCGCAAAACTCTTGAGCTCTAAACAGCTGCAAAATTGGCAGTGCCATTTGGGTGCCCATACCCCCACGGTACGTTTTCAATCCTAAGTGCGTCAGGTTTAAATTTTTTTTGTAATTCACACACACACACCATGATAATTTAGACAAACAATAAACTAGCTTTGACATTTTCCTAAGTTTCCAACGCCATACTTATGGTGGCAAATCCCGAATATGAGGTGGAGTACAAATCCACCGCCGCTGACGCTTGGTACACCTCTCGACTGATTGTCTATGATCAATATCTTATTGTAAAACTCTTAAACTTCCTCGACTCTTGCGAATGATTATCCACGTTTGTGGATGTTTCGGGGTTTCTCCCCCTAACGACATGTTTTTTAGCCTAAGTCAAGATATTTTGATATTAATGTTGTGTTCCCAAACGGGGGCTCCCGTGATTATCCAGTAGCCAAAAACCAACAACAAGCCAATAACCAATAATTATCTCGTACTCCTTGTAACATACTATCCAACAACAAGCCAACAACTAATAATTTCCAACAGCCAAACCAAACAAAACTAATAATTATACCCTACTCCTTCTAACATACAATCCAACAACAATCCAACGACCAATAATTACCCTGTACTCCTTCTATCATCTAAAAGATTTAAAAGATAATGCATATCAATTATATAACTTCTTCAGTTAAAGTAAAGAGTACCTGATTCCTGCAAACCAAGAAGTCAATCAAATAGGGTCTTCTGAATGTGTGATTAGAACAAATTGATCCTAGGGCCCCCAATGTATTCTTTTACATGTAAATTTGTTAATTAGTTTCTCTAATACAATCTTCATAAAATCAAGCTAATTTAACTTCATTTTATGAACACTACATCAATGAAACTAATTACCAAATGTATATGTATAGGAACACAAGAAAATTGAGTTGTATCAATTTAATCCAACCACAAACTCAAATGAATATATTCTTAAGTTGAGCGTCTTGTGAAACTAACTAAACATTCAACTAAATATAACATGTTATCAAAAGTTAACTTACATAAATCATTTTAAACATTCAACTAAATAAACATTCAAATTAGGGTTGTTATCAAGAGTTGACTGGAATATCCTTCAAATTAGGGTTGTTATCAAGAGTTGACTGGAACTCTTTTGGAGCCTTTAATGCATCCACTTGAGTAGTCATACCCTTTGGTGCATGCACAATAATAGACCAATTACTATAGTTTATGAACTTAAGTAGTCATATCCTTTGGTGAACCTTATATCCGTATCACCTCGGCATTTAGAACCCTTGGGTTGTTTCCTCTTGATATTATCTACAAAAATGAAAAACCACAAGTGACTAAATAATTACAATAAGAAATTATAACTAATTAATCAAGCTTATGACTCTCTCTCTCTCTCTCTCTCTCTCTATCTATATATATATATATATACATTTTCAAAGTAGGACTTAAAAATATGTTCAATGTGTCTGATCTCCATCCATCCGGTATTAGTTTTTAAGAAAATATGAATTTTTGCACATGGCTAAATAGGAGGAAGGGTATTTATGATTGATTTGTAAATATCAGCGACATGAACTCGAAATACCATCCTTTTCAACTTGTTGGAAAGATTCAATTTAACGTTCATATGGCGCGAGACATCACAGTCTATGCCAATGCTCTCTACATGCAGTTGTATCCATAACGGGTGGATTTGTGTGAAATATATTTTGCGTAACATCATCCCAGTTTTCTATTAGGGAAAATAGAATATGGTTGAAATGGTAATCCCGCTAGAGATTAACTCCACAATTTACAAGGTATTTAAATTGTTTGATCTTTTTATTTCCATACCTATAAATAGGAGTACCCTTTATATGACGCTCACTGATAAAAGAGTCATGTGTGCGGTCCAATTGCAACCTATCTAACTTTTGTTTCCAATGATTATCATTGTGCCTCATTTTTCCTGAGAATAATATACGAGGGCATGAATATGAGTCCTACAGTTAAGGTATAAGGGTATATTAGGTTATTAAGGTTTTGAGAATGGAAAGGATTTTGAGTCAATGGGTGCGGAACCTAAAAGACTCAGTTAATTTCAAACTCTAAGTAAATACCAAACCCTAAATGACAATACCTTTAAATAATGTAATTTATTTTAATCCCTAAGTAACGACATTTAGTCAATACTAATAATACTCAGTTAATTTCAAACTCTAAATAAATTTCAAGCCCTAAATGACAATACCCTTAAATAATGCAAATTTTTTTAATCCCTAAGTAACCACATTCAGTCAATACTAATAATGACAATACCATTAAATAATGCAATTAATTTCAAAATCTAAATAACAATTCCCAATCAATTTTAACAATACCCAATAAATTTCATTCCCTTAATATAACATATTCAATAAAAATATGAAATTATAAAACATCCCATTTTCTCTACAAAAAAGTATACACACATACACACACATACACAAACATATACACAGGTACATACACATACACACACATATACACACGCATACATACATATATACACATGTACACACACATACACATATACACATGTACATACACATACACACACATATCCACACATATATACACATGTACACACACATACACATAAATACACACACATTCACACCCATATGAACACATATACATTAGGGTTTAACACAAAAATACAAAAAATAGGGTTTACCTTTGAGATTGAGAGAGAGATTTGGGCCGAAATTAGGGTCTGTGATTGATAGAATGCAAATCTCCAAAATTGCACAGAGAGAGAGAGAGAGAGAGAGAGAGAGTGACGCGGGAAGAAATGAAATGGAGGCAGATTGTTTTTAGTATAAGGGTCGGGACCCATTACCATGACCCTTAAATTTTTTCCACATCAGTGTGTATGCAACCATGTGGTCATGAACCTTAATTATAACCCACACATGTGAAAAAATTGAGATAGTCACTACCCAAAGCCATGAACCAATGGGTGTGCATTATGGCCTTAGTCATGGCCCTTGTCTGTGACCCTACCATGACCAAACTTGGAGGGAACTTTGGACCAAATTTGGAGCCACGATGGTCACGACCTGGTCACAGCGTAAGTTCATGACCAGTGCTGGTAAGGGATTTGGTCCATGACCACTTCTAAGATCATCCATGGCCACACTCGGTCATGGATATGGCCACGCCAAATGTTATGGGGTCAAGGCTTTAGACCATGACCCCCTAGGGGTGACAATTAGCATTAGTGTACATTACTTGGCAGCCAAGTTTGGCAACTCTGTCGATTGGCATGGCAATACCCATTTTGGTTAGAACCCCTTAGGGTAAGCCTAGTTATTTTGTCCACTTTAGGGTTCCTTTTTAAAAAAAACGACCTCACCATTCAAGACCTTTAATCTCGTAATTCATGCGATAACCCTATTACGAATACAACCCTATTGCATCACTCCTAAAAACGTTCTCTTACATTCCTTTACATCACTCCCTCACCTCACCATTTTCCACCACTTTGCACCTCTCCATGACCTTTCAAATATTAGACTACCAAAATTCCAAAAATCAAAATACAAATCACTTAAAAGGTATAAAACCTCTTCATCCTATTTTATCAATTTAATGTCATTTAACATATTTCATTACTTTCAGCCCATTTTCAACTAAATTCTTGTTTTCTCACTACTAATCATAGTTTTTATTACTTATATATCTCAAAATTATTTTATAAACTAAAAAAAATCCAAAAAGAGGGTTTATTCTACAAACCCCAAATTAGAGTTTCTCCTCACTTTTCTTATATTTTCACCACTTACGCACACTTTTTTGTAAATTAAAAATAGAAACTCTTATTTTGGATTATGGTTTAAACCCTACTTTATTCTCCATTAGAACTATGTGGACTTTGATGTCGATTCGGCTACGTAGGTGTCCCGAAGAAATTTTTAAGATTCGAGTCCTCATTTTCTTTTTTCACTTTATTCTTACTAAAATTCTACTTAAATATTTGTTTATCTACTTCTACTTACTTTCTCAATTTTCATAGTGAGTCACTATCCGACGCATCGTTCATATTTTATCTTTTCTTATTAATTTTATTTATTTTCGTAGTTTATATATTATTATTTATTTTATTAATTTTCAGAGATCCCGTTAACATACATATTCACCTTCTAAGAATCCAAGTGATTTAATAAACTGATTTGTATAATAAATTTCCACACACACAAATCCATTTTTTTGTCAAATTTTATCTTCAATTAAATTAGGTGTGCATACAAGATGATTCCAATTTCCAATTTCCAAACTAAGCATGCAATCAACACGAGAGATGAGGAATAATCCCTAAAAAATGGAAAAACCATATATTCAGTACTATCATAAGTTTAAACAGACAATCGACTTATAAAAACTTTGAGATTCTAAGTGGGATGCGCAAAGTCTTCAAAACCTCCAATAGAATATGTTTCAGTCCAAATCCGTCTAAAGGTAGCGGTCTTCCCTCGATGTCCACCAATCAGCCTTCGTCTTCTTTCAGCAGTGAACCCTTGGTTCACAAGTTAACCATAGACTATAAACTCCATACGGTGTATGAAAGATATTCAAACTAGGGTTTCACAATAATTCACAAATCACGCAAGGGATGAAAGAATTGTGAAGCTAAAAATGGTTTTTGTGAAATAAAATATAAAAACCTTTGGAATAAATATGCATGACTCGTTTTTTCCATAGTCCCATGAAAAATTGCTCAAAACAAGTATTTAGAGGGATGACACAAAATTTGAGCTGGCGTTATTCGTTTGAATAAAAATTCAAGTCGTTCGAACAAAAGCATATGTTTCATTCAAACGAGGTAAAAACTCGTTCTAACGATAGGTCAAAGTCGTTCGAACGTATAACTAATGTACTTATAACTATAAACCTTTGCCTTGAAAAACTCACTTCATTTGAAAGGCATTAGAAGGTTATTTTAACGATATGGCAGATCTCGTCCAAACGAGATTGCCTCTCGTTTCAATGAGGCCAAAAATAATTTGTTTTATTTTAATGTCCTTTTAAAAAACAGGCTCGATTTTATAAAAACTGACATCCCAAATATGATTTATAGAATCTATGATCACCTATAGTGTTATACCTTCATGAGTTGCAGGGGTGTCTTCGATCTTGGAGATGTCAGAGTTCGATTCGACAAGTCAGTTTGTAATGGGATATGCCAAAATATAGCAATTATAAATATTTTCTCTTACAAATCTCCCCCTTTGGCTATTCCGCTAAAAAAAATCGAAACCCATAATACAATAAAACAAAAAAACCTCTATGTCAATGATTCCTAATGCCCTCCCAAACCTATAAATGGAACGACATAAGTGAAACTTTATTTTTAAACTGAGCTTGCTCTTCCCTTCGACAACTTTGTCTTCATTTCATGTAATCCATGAATTTATCATCAATGCGGAAGAAACCTAAACACATGAAGGAGAGAGATATCGTGATGCATACGAGTTTTAAATAAACAATAAAACTGCCCTCAATTCGTTCTCCCCCTTTTTGTCCGTAATAGAAAAAGGAGCAGAAACTAGTCAAGAAATATAAATCATCACATTAAGAAGCAAGATATCATCACAAAGTTAATGAAATAATGCACATTTAATAATAATCTCAAAAATCATTTTTCATTTTTAATGCCTCGGTGTAAAGATCACTAAACACTTTCTGGAATCCACCTTCTCGCTCACTCAAATTCTTATCCTCACTCTCATGCTCTCCAGACTGAATCGAAACACCGTCGAGGCACTCATGTTTAGAAATTTCCTCATCGATGTGGGATAAACAGGAAGTACTAATGTGACTGGCCATGAACGCTTCACACGGTTCATGTGGTGATTCATCACTAAAATTCCCCACCTCAACATCACTATCACTAAGAGTGGCCTTGTTTGCAACTTTCTTGTCCTGCTCTTAAGCGTAGTGGGACACTCATGTGCCTTGAACCCTTTTACCTCACATTCATAGCATCTTATCTCATATTTCTCACAAACCTTCTCGCCCACATTCTCACTTTTATTTTCATAAAAAATATTTTCTTTCGAGTGAATTTTCTTTGTTAAATTTTTTGAAATTTTTCGCAAAAAGGGATAAATCATCCTCTAAAAATGAAATTTAGAGTTAGAATCACATACTTTTCCCTTTTTATTTTTAGACCAAGCTTTCCTTTTTCTTAACTATTTAGGAAACATATCAATTTCGTAAGTTTGAAGGTATCCTACGAGATCTTTTAACCTAAGAGTATTTGATATTCCCAATGAATTCAAACTAGTGTCTTGAGGGATAAAAGGGGATGGAAAGGATCTCAAAATTTTCTTAACAACTCTCGTCTCCTGAATTTTTTCACCCAAATTGAAACTAAAATTAACTATGTCCGACAAACGTGCATAAAACTCATTGAAAGACTCGGACACTAACATGCTAATAGTCATAAACTATGTGGTGAGGTTCTTTAGGTTAGATGCTTTCACAATGTTAGTACCGTTATGAGTGAGAGGGAGGGTATCCCGGGCTTCTTTAAATGTGATGCATGTATTAATGCGATGGAACTCGTTAGGGTTGATGACTCCAAAAATAGTATATAATCCTCGAGAGTTATAAGTACTCCATTTAAATTCATCCTCCATCCAAGTAGTGATGGGTTTAAGACTTTCAATATCATCAATTGTCACCGTGGGTGGTGTCCACACTATTTCACAAACTAGCCCGACATGTTCATCTATTGCTTTTAAAGAAAATCTCATCCTAGCTTTTTAGTAAGCATAGTTTGACCCATAAAAAATTGGCAGCCTGTTGTACAGATTGTCCTTTAAATCCAAAATTTTAAAGATCAATAATTTTTGTAAAAAAAATGATATAAAAAAACATGTATGAAGATCACACAGTAATTAAGTGTAACGTATTCTAATACCAATTTGATAATGCAAATGATTTAATGGACTGATTTGTATAATAAATTACCACACACACAAATCCATTTTTTTTTATCAAATTTTCTCTTTAATTAAATAAGGTGTGCATATAAGATGATTCCAATTTTCAATTTCCAAACTAAGCATTCAATCAACACAAGAGTTGAGGAAAAATTCCTAAAAAGGAAAAAATATAAATTCAACATTATCGTACGTTTTGACAAACAATAGACTTACAAAAACATAAAAACTCTAAGTGGGACACACAGAGTCTTCAAAACCTCAAATATAATACGACTTAGTCCATAGACATCCACAGGTAGTGGTCTACCCTCGTTGTCCACCAATTAGCCTTCATCTTCTTTCACTACACCACACTTACCTACTTCTCACGGTAAAAAAAACATGAAAAGTCAAACTTGACATGATTAAAAATCGTGACAAGCTTGGAGGTGACAAAGCAAGTTGTCACGAACTTGTCATGGTCAATGCTCATGACAAATTCAGGTAGAATTAAAAAACAATTGTTGGGCATTATGGCCACTGCCATTGCCTAGAAGTGATATTTTAACATGTTACAAAATATTTAAACCTTTTAAAATAGCATATATATCAAACAACATTCAAAAATTCAAAACCAACCAACATGCAATATTCAAATCAAATAAATACAAATAATATCCACAATTCAATATTCAATATCCAAATCAAATAAATACAAATAATGGCAAGGGCTTAGGTTTTGACAAGGCTTGATAAGCAAGGTAGGACACACTACATATGATTGATACAAACATCAATTCTCCGAACTCCACATTTCTCTTCCAACCACAAAGGTGGGTTATCTCTTCCGGGCACAATATGCATGATGCAAACCTTTGCCTCATTATCTTGCAACACGCGTCTGTGAACCACACTACCCGAGTGTGTTTTCGGGTCCTTCAACCCCCTAGCTATAGTCATGACACCAAACAGGTCTATTAAATACACACCCGGCCAACCCATTGTCGACATAGGCCATTCAACGGGGGTCAAAGTGGAAAATGAATCATATCGGTAATAAGGGTGAGAGAGATGGAGCAATGGCATCCTCGTTTACCACCTTCCCCTTGCCCTTAGATGAGGCAGACCCCGGTTGATGCTTCGTGTACTCTATCACATTAAGGACCATCGCCACCAACCTTTCAAACTTATCCCCATGGGTGTCCACCTTATGAGCCAACCCAGTTTTCGTCATCTTAATCCCGGTGAGCCTCGACTTCCCCACTCGAAAGCTCACCCTGTTGTCCTCCCCATGTGATATGCCCTGAGAACTTGTCTTAGTGCAACCATAGACCGAGATGACTTTTAGGAATCATACTCGGAGTTGTGCACTTCCTTAAGCTTTGCCTGAAATGACAAAAAGTACACGATTAGTTAAGTTAATAAAAAATTATAACGCAAGTTAAAAAATTAAAGAATTGAAAGATATTTTTATAGCTTCTAATCATGGTTACCATGCTTGAGAACACCTCTTTATCCATGCCCTTCTTCGTCTGAATTGCTACATAGGCATCGAGTCTATATGGCCTACCCCCAGGGTCACTTCCCGTCTCCTAAAGTAAAATAATGAAAAATTAGTAAGTAATGCAAAGTAATACTAAATAGAATAACATAAAACTAAAATGAAAGAAAATTTAAAACTTACCATTATGTGCTCCACCTCGGCGTATGACGTGTTCACCCAGTTTTCCCTCCTTGATTAACGAGATGTCAACTTCTGCTCCTAGATCTCATTGTCGATAAACTGCTGCCACCGTGGCAATGATATTGGCTCCTTCAATAGTACGTTGTCATGGACCCTAAATATGGACTTTTGGGCCTACCCAAAGTATCGTTCTCGCATGTTTTTCTTCCACGTTTTGCATTGATTTCTCAATTGCTCTAATGTGAAGTCGCGAACATGTGGGGGCAGGACGAATTATTCTTGTCAAATAGATACAAACCAAAAAGAAAGTAAGTATCCGTTATATTTAAATTATAAAATAGAAATAGAAATAGATACATAAATATAAATAAAAAATAAAAATTAAGTGAGTAACTACCTTTAATTCCCCCAGATGGCCATCTTGAGCTCATGTGGCACCTTCCTCCGATTTGTGTAACCCCGACCGACAATCATCTTGAGCAACTCCAAGTATCTAGACAGTAAGGCCATCTTGTTCTCAACGACGGACCCCAATTTTCCCCATTTTGGGGACCTAGTGGCAAATAAGCCCTTTTCGCCTCCACTACCGTGATGCCCTGATGAAGTCATTTCCTGCAAAAATTGTTGTTATTAGTACAAACATGGATATGAGAAAATGATCAAATCCAAATGAATAAAAGCATTAAATTGACTAAAATACAAGTGAATTAATACACTAGATGAGTACAAGTTGATGAAATTATAAGAATACAAATCCATATCATCAACCAAACTAAGCATTGTTTCAAATAAAAGGAATATTTTTTACAAATCTAAAAAATTAATTCAAATTTAGGTCATGTCACAGGTTAAGAATTAATGGTTAAACTCAGTAAGATCCAAATTAACATATTCAATAACCAACCCACCAATTTTGATTCAAATTCACTAGAATTAATCAAATCCAAATGAATAAAAGCATTAAATTATCATCTGATATTAATAAAGCACAAGAAGAATACATGTTAACAAAATTATAAGAATATAAATCCATATCATAAAACAAACTAAACATTGTTTCAAATAATTGGAATACTCATTAACAATCTAAATATTATTTCAAATTCGGGTTATCATCTAAAATGGATTGATATTTAGTAAGAGCAGCCAAGCCATCCACACTACTAGTTAGATGCTTTGGCATGTGTAGGACGATTGACCACGGCTTGTTGTTGATATAATTTGAGTAAAACACTTGCCTAACCTTTTGAAAAGCACAAACAAATGGATCATTGCTCACATGCTCGTTGCTCTTCAACTTGGACAAGTCAACTATGATCAAATTGGTGCCAGGATCAACTTTACAAGCATTTTTATCCTCAACTCTTAACCAATCAAAGTAAAATAAAACCTCTTTGAAGCTTATATAGTCCAATTCAAATATATTTCGAATGACATCATAGTAAGTCATTTCAGCTTCAACGAGGTTTTTATCTTTCTCGCTAGCTCAAAAATAAGTAAGAGCCTTGTATGAAATGCATGAGTTCTACACATTTGTATTTTCCTTGTATGCCTTTTCACCAAATACAAATCCATTCAATCGATACTTTTTGTACTCGTGTGCCATGAACAAGGATCAAGTGACTAGACGAGCTAGTCTTGATTCCGCATCACCCGTCTTTAGGAGTTGAGATTATAGATAAATTAAATAGGTTAGTTTTAATGCTTTCTTGTAATGTGGAATTTAATAAGAGACATTTTCATTATAATTACCCTTTGTGACACCCACATCCTAAATTCACTGTCTGATTGAGCCATTATTCTTCATCTTTTATTGTTCCCACATGCATCATATTTTCTGCATCGATTGTGATGAACGTATTACGAAATTGATCATATATAAAAATTAAAATAATGTAAGATTTAAAATAATATAACGATATTTCCAAATGAATGTTACACTGTTCTCGAGCAAAGTCGAGATACTCATAATTCATCATCTTCCAAACAGTAGAATCAATAAGATGACGCATGAGATTATCCCCTACTTCGGCCCTAGCATGCCAAGTCACTGCCTCCCCTATCCATGGAACTGTGAAAAATCGCTTCAATCTAGTCCCAATGAAAAAATATTTCAACACTTTTTGAGGCACTTTTGAGCTCATGCCTTCCTTGTTAGTGAATTGCAAATATCTAGGATCATCGCAGATCGATCGAGATTATTATGCTCCTTTCGGTATAATATGTATTCATAAACACATGCATGAATTGATTTATATTCATTCCCAAACCTTTCAATCTATTCTTCAAAGTAGGATAGATATTTGGAAGCCTATACTGCTTACATAGCAAGCCCTTCACCCAATTAAAAATTATTGTCACTCTATTGCCAAACAAACCATATTGGGTCTTCAAACTATGCAAACAACCATATCATGTAAAGTTATTTAATCTTTGTCACAGCCTGAGTACAACGACTGGGTCGCCTTAAACTTTAAGCTTTGGTAGTCATCATCAAGGTATATACCAATATCTTCATGATCACCTAAACCTTTTACATTATCAGTGACCTCATTTTCTTCCACTTCATGAACTTCATACGCATCATGAACTAAATCCTCTATCATATTATGATCTACATTGTCCTCCCTACTTGATACATCTATCCTACTTGTTGAAAGTTGTTTTAAAAGTTGCTCAGGGACAAAAGTAACTTTCGATTCCTTAAGAAAAATCCAAAATTGATAACTATCTTGCATACCCTATCTTAACAAATGTAGTTCAACTATTTTCCACTCAAACACCTCACCATTCCTACACTTATCACACGTACACGATAACTCTTCAGCATTATGACATCTATTTGCTTATTTCACAGATTCATTTGCACCACTGCGAAACACATCCCTTATTCTATTTGTCCCACCCATCCACTCTTCGTATTTTGGACATCCCATCACAGCTATTACAAACAGTCACCTATTATTGGTAAAAAAATGTATATTTAGGGATTAGTTTAAACAAAATCATATATTCATTTGTTCAGTAGTAATGTTTATAGTGATGATTTATAAATAGTTATGTTTTGTTCCGCATTATTAATTGTTTAACAACAAGCTTTTAAAATTTAGAGTATGTTTCTTTTTTGTGTTATTTATATTCGGTAGAATCACAACCCTAAATGTTAGAATTTCCTAGTCCAACTTAAGGGTCGTCTAAATGTTAAAATCCACCAGTGAAACAAGAATTCAAGAATCCCAAACAGCAATTCAAATAATGCAAAATATTTGAAATGCATAGGGCCAACAAACTCAATGGCCATCTGAATGTTCAAATCCCCTAGTCAACAACAATTCAAATAATAATCTGAAATATTATAAATGCCTAGGGCCAACCAAATCATTCGTCATCCAAATGTTAAAATCCACCAATCAATAACTTATGAAGTGAACATGAGAGTTTAAAAAGAATTATATCATGTTACAGTACAGTAATGTCATGCATTCACTTAAGAATACATTCATGTATGCATGTACCCCCCAAAGCAAGTGTTATATAACAAGTAACGAGGGTGAAAAGGTAATAAGTAATCGTATACAAGTTGATTTAGTATAAATTTAAACCTACCTAGATTATAGTAACAAGAACCGCAATAGATAGCCATTAGCACCTATTTCACTCATCTATTTGCCATAATCTTGTTTATGATGGCAAATAGGTGCGTGAAATAGGAGTCAATGACTATTTACTGCGGTTCTCATTACTATAATCTAGGTAGATGTAAATTTACACTAAATCAACTTCTCTACGATTACTTATTTCCTTTTCACCCTTATTACTTGTTATATAACACTTTCTTTGGGGGTGCATACATTCATTAATTCTATAACAATTTATGAGCAAAAATATATATATATATATATATATATGTATAGAGAGAGAGAGAGAGAGAGAGAGAGAGAGAGAGAGAGAGAGAAAGAGAAAGAGAAAGAGAAAGAGAAAGAGAAAGAGAAAGATTTATCGAAATGTGTGTAGAGAGAGAGAGTTGTAAGGGAAAATCCACTATAAATCAATTTATACCAATAACCATAACATATCAATTTATACTAATTACCAATTTCAGTATACAAATTTTAATTTCAGAATACCAATTTCAATATATAAATATTAATTTTAGAATATACACATTGAAGACTACATATTTCCTCCATCTCCTCTAAAGGGTGAGTGGTCCTATCCCATTTAAGACCGCATATTTCTGTAATATACTTAGAAGATCATGCATATTGTTTCAATCAGCGTATCCATATAGTTCTCCAAGTACACGACATATATTCACAAGTGTAAGTGTTATTTCAATTTATCAATAGAAAAAAACACTTAACATCGCATCATCTAGTATGTACCCCGAGAACATTAAGATATGGCATAAGAACTTCCCCCAAAAGTAACAAGTTTAATCCACTAAGTATAATATTACACAGAAACTATGTTGTCCCAAAATGTCTAAACAAGATAATTCGAGAGATCTCATAATAGGGGTAATGACTCTCGAATGGGTCTAAGGCTACTGAATGCCTACGCATAAGAATTAGAAGGCTAGTATCCATGAACACTATATTTAATTCAAAGTAGTTATAAATTACAATGGTAAGTATGTTTCATTTATTCGTTAGTAATGCTTGTAGTGGTGATTTATACGTAGTTATGTTTCATTTTGCATGATTAATTGTTATATATAAATACCAATTTCAATATACAAATACCAACTTCAGAATACCAATTTCAATATACAAATACCAACTTTAGAATACCACTTTCAGTATACAAATACCAATTTCCATTTATACCAAATAACAATTTTAGAATTGAATACCAATTTCAATTTATACCAAAAACCAAATATAAAATAACAAATACCAAATATAAATTTCAATTTCAATTTTTATTAGCAATTTCAATTTATAACCAATTTCAATTTCAATCTTAATTTATACACGCGCACACCCTAAAACACACACGATCACACCTACACACTAAAACACACCCACCCACCCCCTACCCCACGCCCCACACACACACTGAAACACACCCTAACACACACATATACACACATTGAAACATACCAGTGAGAGAGAGAGAGAGAGAGAAAAACGTACTAGTGAGAGAGGGAGGAGAGAGAGAATTACAGAGGGGGAGAAAGAGGTCGCACAGGGGAGAGAGAGAGAGAGAGAGAGAGAGAAAGAGAATAATGAGATAAATAATATGAGGGAGAGGAAAAATAATTAGCGGCTGGGGTTTTAAGTTATTAAAGTTATCACATACGTGTCATGATTAAAGACCGTGATAACTTTATCATTTTGTCATGGTCTTTGACCGTGACACATCTGTGACAACTGAGTTGTCTCGGTCTTTGATAGTGAAAAAAACGTGTGTTTTTGCCATAGTTTTTTACCGTGACAACCTTGGCCGGGGGAAGAGTGACATTTTTGCCAATTTTTCAGCAGTGAACCCTCGGTTCACAAGTCATCCATAGATTATAAATTCCACAAGTGACATTTTTGCCAATTTAGTGTAGTGTTTCAGCAGTTAACCCTCGATTCACATGTCATTCTTAGATTATAAACTCCACAAGGTGTATGAATAATATTCAAACTTAGGGTTTTACAAAAGTTCATAAATCACATAGGGGATGAAAGAATTGTGAAGCTAAAAATGTTTTTGTGAAATAAAATATGAAAACCCTTGGAATAGATATGTTGAATTTGTTTTCCAAAGACCTATGAAAAAACTGCTAAAAATAGGTAATTATAGGGATGACACAAAATTCAAGGAAACGTTGTTTGTTTGAATGAAAATACAAGTTGTTCGAATGAAAAACATAGGTTTCATTCAAACGAGATGAAGTCTCTTTCTAACAATAGTGCAAAGTTGTTCGAACGTACATCTAATGTACTAATAATGAGAAATGTCTGCCTCGAACAACCCACTTTGTTTAAAAGGCATTATAATATCGTTCTAATGAGATGGAAGATCTCATTCGAATGAGATTGCCTCTCATTTTAACAAGGCCAAAAATAATTTTTTTTATTTTAAAGACCTTTTGAAAATCAGCCTCGATTTTATAAAAACTGCCATCGCAAATATGATTTATAAAATTTATTATCATCCATAGTTTTATACGTTCATGAGTTTCAGGGGTGTCTTTGATCTTGGAGATTTAGGAGTTCGGTTCGATGAGTTGATTTGTAACGAGATATGCCAAAATATAAAATAAATCCTAAGCTATGAGCAATTATAAATATTTTTTCGAACACCTTCTTATGGTGGGTCTCAATCCGCCACATAACTCATAACTTATCCACTTATTCATTTATTCACTTTTTAACGATCCTATTGACATGAGTATTCACTCTTTCATAGTGAGTCACAATTCAACGTATCCTTAGAAGGATTCTTTCTTGTCTTTTATTTTATCTATCTTTTTGTTTTTCTCTTTTCTTTTGATTTTACTCCTTAGAATGATTCTTTCTTGTCTTTTGAGGATGAAGGCACGATGATTTTTCTCCTCATATACTATATATATATATATATATATATATATATATATATATATACACACACACACACACACTAAAAAGGCACCTCTAGCCTCAGCTACTGTGCCCTCATACTCTACCATTAAGTCCCGGTACATCTCGCACTGCATAAGGACAATGGGTTTGAAATCTCCCACGAACCATAAATTTATAAATCACATATATTGGAGGCGAAAATGGTTCCAAGACTATGGGCTATGCACCGATATGACCATCAACACTATCATTCTCAGATAGCCCGTACCTAGGTTCCATGCTCTGAGGTACCAGTCAAATATCCCCTCGAAGGCTCCTCAAGATAGGATTGTCCCCTTTACCAACCTCTCGTGATAGCAAGTATGGTAGGTATGTCATACACCGAATAAATGTCATTGTAGGCATTCATGCAACCTATCAAGTTCATTGGGTATACCCACAACCCGAATATTTAACTTTTACGTAGTATGTCTCTCATTACAATACACATACTAGATTACGAATACTCTATCGCTCGTAACTTTTAGAGATAGCTCGTCGCTCCCATTATCATAAAGTATCATACCCATTTTATTACCCAATAATCCTGTCCTAACCTGAAATCCCAATTATACTGCCAATCATCACTTTAGATAAACATGCTTCCCAGATTAGAAACAAAAGAATTTTCCTAGAAACTGAGGTTGTCATTTAAACCAGGGGCTATCTCATTTCAACGAGATAGCACATCATTAAAACAACATATCATGCAACAGGGGTTCTCGTTCAAAGTAGACTCAATCTCGTTTGAATGAGATTGAGCAGTTTCGCCCCAACCTACACATGCTACGTTTTTCATCCATAAACAGTCCTAAAACCTTTATAAATCAGTCACAAACTCCCTCAATTCAATTCCAATTCATTTTTCCACATAAAAGGATGATTTCTAACATTCTAAAAGCATCAATTCTTAATTAATTAACCCTTAAATCCTAAAATCCCAAAATTTTCAGATTCATAGAACCATAATTCACAAAGATTCAAATTAAACCTTCTAATACCATATTTAAATCATCAATTGTGATGATAAATTTGTGGTTATTCTAATAATTACATGGACAATTCACCTCTGTGTCAATTCAACCCTAATATATCCTTTAATCATGAATTTTTCATCAAATTACATGCAATTCAAAGGGGTTTCATTACCTACACTAACATGAACACATTTAATGTTAAAAGAGCAAGATTTAAACACTTGCCTTATGAAAAATGGTTTGATCCTTTGGTGTTGTTGGTATGGTTGCGACCCTCGTTCTTCGATCCTTTGGTGTTGTTGGTATGGTTGCGACCCTCATTCTCTAAAAAATGGTCTGATCCTTTGGGAAAGAATTGAGATTGAGCATGTCATATCATCCTCAGACTGATGGGAAGACAGATAGGGTGAACTTGATAATAGAGGACATTTTACAAATGTGAATTTTGGACTTTAAGGGGAGATGAGAGCACTATTTTCCTTTAGTGGAGTTTACATACAATAACAGCTACCAGTTCACGATATGGATGGCACCGTTTGAGGCACTCTATGAAAGACCCTTCCGTTCACCCTAATGATGGTTATATGTGCGGGAGAACAGATTACTTGGCTCAACCTTCATTACGGACACCTCAGAGAAGGTAGAGATGATTCGGTCCAAGTTACGGATTGTCCAAGACAGGAAAAAGAGCTATATGGATGCCGACCGGAGACACTTAAACTGCGATGTTAGAGATCAGGTGTTAATTAAAGTGTCTCCCATGAAGGGGGTAATGAGAGTTGGGAAGAAATGGAAGTTGTCTCCTCGATACGTGAGACCGTTCCTAATTTTAGAGAGTATTGGACCCGTGGCATATCGATTGGGATTAACGCATCACTTACAGCGGATGCATGATGTTTTCTACATATCCTCACTGCGGAGGTTCCATAAAGATGAGGTATCATAGCATCGCATTGATATTAACGTGATAGAGCTCCATCCAGATGCTACCTACGAGGAGAGATCAGTAGTCCTTTTAGATCGACGGGAGCGCCGACTTAGAACCAAAGTTATTCCTTTAGTTTAAGTACAGTGGGGACACCATTGGCAGGATGAGTCGACTTGGGAGAGGGAAGACTACATACACACTAAGTATCTCAAATTCTTTTATCTAGGTACGTACTTTCTTGATTTAACGGGAGAGAATGTAATACCACGAAATTTTACTAAAGTAAATAATAAATATTAATTTGAGGATATTTTCTAAAATTGGACTAAATTGGAAAATTTAAATGTTGTTATTAATTTATATTGGTGTGTGATTTAATTTTATGTGTATAGTTATAACATCTCATGGATTGTAGAAAAATACATAATTAATGTATGACACAATCGAAAGCACCCAATATTAACATAAAATAATTCGGGGCATGTTTTGGGGCACATATGGGCTCGTTTTAGGTGTTATTAACCTTTAGAAATAATCTCGGGTCAATAAAATAGGCTGGAAAATTTTTGGACTAATTGGGTTATGAATTCGGGCCCATTTGGGGGTCCAAAAATTAGGTTTTAAGCCAAACAGGGGATTAAGCATCTAATGTGTGTTTAAGTGGAGATAAACCACTCCCCCACTATTATTCGGAAAGACCTCATGTAATTTCTATCAATAGAGGAAAGAAGATAAACCAAAAAGGGAGGAAAATGGGCAAGGAATCAAAGGGAATTCAAGGGGCCTCTTCTACAAATTTATTAAGGTAAGAATTCTCTTGATTAATTTAAGTTTCCAATGTATTTTCTTGATGCATGATGATAACCCTTAAAATTTCTGGGATTTAGGTTTGGTATGAACGATTTGATGATGAATAAATATTCTATGCATGTAGAGGACTGAATTTATTATGGGATTAGTCCCAGAAATTTAGGCATCGTATTCTTGAAATTGAGGTTAGATCCCTTAGGGTTCTTGATAGTAATTGGGGACATCTTGATTGCTTGATGTAGAGAATATTAATGTTGGACTATGGACTGAAATTCTCATGCAAAACTCATTATTAATGCCCCGTTATATGAATTAAATAGTGTGGAAATTGGGATTGAAATATGTGTTGTAATGGGTATTTAATGTTAACAAATACTGGGAAAATTGGGCATGAAATTGTGAATGATTCATGTAATTAATGATCCTAATAGGACTAATTAAGTTGTTGGGAATCAACTATATAACTATGAAGTAGTACAAACCTTTGGGAGATGATTTGGAATGAAATATAGAAATCACGTATTGAAACAGATGAACAAATTTGAGCTTCTGCCTAGATACGAATCGATTTGGTCTTGGAGTGAATTTATTCGGCCTGGTGGCGAATCGATTCATAAAGAACTGAATCGATTCGGCCCTAGGGACCGCACGAGATGGGCCTGGGGTTTGGTTATGAATATTCTCAGGAGTGCAAGCTAGTGGATGAGACCATGTTTGAGATAATAGATAATTTAATAAAAATACACATGTACCCACATTAACTTGAGAAAATTACAAATTAACTAGTTGGTGAAGTAATTATTTAATGGAGTGAAATTAATAATTTATTATATGGTAAATTATTAATCAATGGGAAATTGCGAATCTTATGTGGGACTTTCCTATGATAATTATGGAGTAGTTACCAATACATATTATATAAGCTAATAATATGTACTTATATGTATTGTGTGGACATAATAATGTTTGTGGACTGTTCCATCGTCTTGGGATTTCATGCGTCCGGACCGGGTTCCACACACCGACAAAGGTGGGCTTGGCGATTGTACATGTCATATAGGTACTACGTGGAGGCACCATCTACGAGAGGTAGGTGTTGACACTGACCCAGCTTGTGACACCGTTGGGTATTGGTCGTGGACAGGTATCCTGCGTAGGGCCGTAGACAGGTATCCTAAGTTGGATAACGGATTCCTTCGAACTTGTCGATAGACCACGAACTAGACACCAACGGAGGATGCCTTTATGTGCAAAATATATGAATAACACATATATAATTACCCGGACTTTATATCAGATAAATTAAAATGTCCAAGATTATGTTCATAAACTATAGCTATTGCTCTATAATGCATAATAGATGTTTATGCCATTTATGTGAAACTTATGAGACTAGAATATTGCGGGTATTGGAAATTAAATGTAATTATTACACTTAAGGATTTAATTATCAACAAATCCATTATTATTAATTTGACGCGTGGTCATAATTATTATTCGAGACTTATTGGGATACGAATAATATCATACTTAGATGAGGGGTGAGGTGTTAAACGCATGAGAGTGACGAAGGGGTAATATTCATTTTTTCATCAACTGTATTATTGCATCTAAAATTGATTAAGTTAATTCTTGCACACCTCGGGCTCTGACCCAAATTTAAATATTTTCTCCCCCCAGGTGCTCCTAGACAGGGATAGCTGGATTGTGTTGTAGCAATCTTGCAGTTTCTTTTGCTCATCAGTTTTCAGATTCTTCGATTCTAGGATAGGTGCTTTTTCTGGAGTAATTATTTAATTTATTTGGAACAATTGTAAGGGTATAAGCCCGAATTTCTTTACATTATGTCAGTTGAGATTTCTGTTATACTGGTTAGATATATTATTTAGTTTGTGATGGTTTGGATCTATTTAAATATTATGGATATATTCATGGCATTTCAAATGTGGTCCTTTAAATATAACTATTTATATTTATGTTTATGCTAAGAATGGTATTAATTGACAAGTAAGCCTATCTTCGGCGTATCATGCCTGGACATACTTTACGTGAGTAAATAGGGGTTGTTACACGAACACCATTCCTTACATAATATAAATATTATATATAAGCATACATGTGTAAAATACCCGTAATAAATGAATAAATTATATAATTGTCTATTTCTTAATTTGAAATTCATGAAAAACTAATTATAATGTGAAAATCAAATAGGCAAGGAGTTTGCATGAGATATTACACGGATAATAGTAAATGGAAAACATGAATCGCTTACTTTCACTTCAGCACTTATGTATGAGTAACAAATCATAAATATTGACCCAAATCATTCATGGTCATACTAATGCATAATAAGATTATAGCAATAAGTTATTGGTGTTTTATAAAAGAAAAACTCAAGTTCGTAACGTGCTAAATGATTTCAGAAATCAAAGGAATCTGTATTTGTTGTCCAATAATTTCTTAAAATATTGTTATCCATTAATATTCTATTAATCATAGCTGCCATACTTGTGGCATATGTGTTTGATGTCCAACAACATTAATTATGATTATGTGAACGAATATACACCAACAATTCAACATTAAAAGAAATTAGTCAAATGTCAATTTTATATCGTAGCTTGTGTTTGACGTCTAATCTAAACTAAACATGCACATTATAATAATTTAATATCCACATATATGAACTATAAACTATGTTTATCATCTAATTAAAATTAAAATGAATATTAGTATCTGATCGAAATACATTATCTAGTAGCCATGCATATGAATAGTGGTACGTGCTTGGCATTTAATTCAATTTAACATGAATACTAACATTCGAACGAAATTATAAATATAGCATCCTCACATATGAATTTTAGCTTGTGTTTGGCATTTAATTAACTTAATGGGTGTACTAGCAATAGATTAAACAATCATTCTGATATTCAACTATATGAATCGTTGGCATGTGTTTGCGCGAGACTCATTAAAATATGAATATCATAATATTCAATAGTATGAATCAGTGGCCTATATTTGGCACGAGACTCATCAAAACATGAATATTAACAATAATATAATATTCAAGAATATGAATCGTTTGCCTATGTTTCGCACGAGACTCATCAAATATGAATATTAACAATAACATAATATTCAATAATACGAATCGTTGACATGTGTTTGGGACGAGAGTCATCAAACACATGAATCTTAATAATAACACAAGTCTAATATCCTACCATATGAAATATGTTGGCATGTGTTTGGCATGAATATTCAACTAAAATAGGATTATTAGAACAAAGTTGTATAATAGTTCTAAATAAAACATACATGAAATATGGGGAAACTTAAATTTTGCCAAAAACGAAAAAAATTAATTAGCATTGTGGAACTGTAGCAAATTAATCCACAATCCCAAAACATTCGGCGAAATTCAAAAATATTTTTTTTGGAATGAGACATTGTCGTAAACATTATTTAGGTAAAATCAATGCACTTAAAATTATTATTCTCGAAACTTAATGTATAATTAAGGGTCCAAATATAGATGCATACACAATAATCCAATATTTACAATTATAGATTAAAACACTTTAATATCTTTTCCATTTAACATCATATAAATATTAGTGTTAAAACATCAATTCATAATTACATTAGGACTTATGGACTACAAAATATATATTATGCATAATAATCTAATTTTATCGAAATCTTATGGTGAAACACATAATTGTAATATGAATATTAGAGCAACTATGAATAAAGAAAACAGCCCCCGTGGTGAAAAAAAACATAATATTTGGAAAATTTGTAATTTTTTGCCAAAAAAAGAAAATTTGAGTTAACATCACAGGGATATAGAGAATTACTCCAGGATCACTCACCAATTCGTGGAATCGCAAAATCAAATTTTAAGCGAGAGTTATTAGCGTTGACATTATTACCAAAAATGGCAAAACTGCATTTTTAGGGATCTAACGACGTCAAAATGCAAAACTCAAATGGATCCCATTGTGCACAATGGGTTTTATTTATTTCTACACTTCTAGTTAACCATGTGATTTTAAGAAAATTCTGATCAAGTTTTGACCTTTCATTCTGACTAGTGAGTATAGGCGACAGAAGAAAAACGTCATAAAAAAATTCAGGTTCACACAAAAATTGATTTAATATAGACTCCATTATAGGCAAATACCAATAAAGAAAATCATGAGATCTTAAACTTTAGCTCTGATATCACATGTAAAATCATTCTTAGGAATACCATAATATTAATCAAGAATACATTATTGATTAAGTTCTCACATATAAATGTTCTTAATAAAAGGATCTTGAATCTTCATGATAATCACATATATTCATTATCTAGAACATAAAATGGCATTTCAATAACATACCTCCATCATGTCACAACTAGAAAGATTTATGGAACAGTTAACCTTAACGATGTCCGATCAGGCTGAATTTCGGAACATGACTTCATATTTTATATGGCAAGAAAATATTCTAATTTCAACGCATTCCAACGGTTAGATATCCCTATATAGCCAAAAAACAATTTTGAAATTTACTTTCATTGAGAATTTAGATTTCTCTCCCTTTCCTTTTTGTTGTCTTTTAGAGTGTCTGAATGATGAAAATCAGTTACTTATTTATAGGCAGGGACATGATCTAAATCTCCAACAGTCACTCAATGTCAACCGTCCTTCAAGATAGATAGTTCCTTTAACTCTTGGTATCGGAGTATCATTTCATTAACTAAATTGACTCTTAGTATTAATTAATTATGGAGCACAATGGAGAATTTTTTTAAATAATTCTAACAATTATGGCTCATGTATAGTTCTTAAAGAGAAACACATTCCTCTAATCATGTCATGGAAGTTAAACGATTACTCTGAAGGCTAATATTCTTAATGCATTCAACCCACATCGATTGATGGCTCGAATGGGATTTCTACCCAGCCATTACTGTTGTAAATTTGTTAAATTCTGCAAGTTCACCATTACCTCTAATCTGTTAGAGCAAAGTTCAAGAATTTGATGTGCGTGAAAGTGCTCGATCTCCTCTATCTTAGTGACTTCATTTTTGGATGCATAGAGTTCCTTCAGTGTGATGGAGACATTGGATAATCCATCCAATGACGAGATTTAATTGAAAGAAACAACAAATATCAAGAGCCCCTTGAAAATGCTGACCTCAAGAATTTTTTAAAGTGATTATCTCTTAGCACCAGGGGTGGACCTACCCCATCCCAAGGGGGGTCGCCGCCCCCATGGACTTTTTGAAATATGTTAAGCACTAGGTGGAAACCCGCGCGATGCGCGGTGCATAAGGTATCGAAGTCATAATACAGGAACCTATTTAAAACTTAACAAATGCGAGTACATATGAGGTTTGTAAAGAGACCCGTTTCCAAACGAATTTAAACTCCAAGTCTAAATGCATAGAAAGATAGGCAATGTTTTACATTGTGTTAGGAAAGAAAATAGTAATTAGATACCTTGATGTGTCCTGGGAATAATTGGATTCTGAAAAATACTCTTGCAGAACAAAGTTTTCTTGATGATGAGGAGACATTGTGGAAGAAATATACAAATACCATTGTAGACAATCACGGATGTCGGATGGGGGATGAATGTCAATGAACCTGGAATCGAGGGAAGAGTACGGAGGGATGTGAGATTTGAAATGTGGGATGTGGGAGATGTAAGAGTTTGAAGGGATGACAACCTTTTGGTTTCCCCATAACAATCGTGTATCTGCATCTCATTAAGAGAGAGAGGAGGAAACATGCAATAAATATTAGGTGCCACGTGGATAGGCTAATTGCAAAGCATAATAAATGCCTTGTTTTGCATTTTAAAGGATTAAGAGATATGTTAAAGGTTAGAGACTTGCTCATGGGTATGTGGTTGATCTGCTGACTATTTTTCAAAAAGAACTCAGTATTGGTCTAGTGTCCTACTATTCAATATAGCAGTTGACCTATCAATTGGTGTAATGTAAGATAAATTGACGTGAACATGTAATATCTTTACCCCCTTTGTATTTTGGGGGCCTTTATCATAGGAGGTTCTCTTCAAGAAACAAAAACTATAGTGGGTGCTTGAAAGAGTGGTAATCAAATAATTTCAAGTTGGCTTTATTGGCAACCTAAAATAACTTCTTCGAATCATCGTTCGTCACTCTCACACGCTAATTCAGAATGGGAGAACTTGCCCTTCTTGTCATCTCGTTGGTTCTAATCTGAGTTCATTTCGTGCATCTTTGTTATATATATATATATATATATATATATATATATATATATATATATATATATATATATCATGAGATATGGCTAGCCACGGTCAAAACAAAACAAAACAAAAACAACTCAGATTCTCGCTTGATATATCTCGTTTTTCACTTATTGTTAAGGTACCAATATAGGGTGGTGATTAACATTTAATCGTTGAAATATAATTTCAAATATTTTTTTAAATCTAGGGTAATTATCTCAAATTGCAAAACAAGTAATATTAATCCCCGAAAATTAAACACGAGATTTTATGGGTTAAAAATTGCAAAAAAAATACTTCGAACTCCCGGCATTAGTAAAAGAATTTTTCACCCACGGATATCATGTGATTATAGAATATCTTCTACTTCACGAGAACGAGCCCTTGCACCTATTCAAGGACTACCCATAGATCAACTTAACTATATTATAAGACGTGCAAGGCAACTGAATTGCTTCGACTAGAGATCACAAAGTTGACTAAGAAAACACTACAGCTCGCCTAGCACGTTATAGCTCATACCAACGCTTACAAAGGTTTGTGCTTTATTAGTGAGCGTGAGTTTTCCACCTTACCATTCACATAGTGGATCTTAGTGGTGCGATACATGTTCGTACTATCCACGATGCAAGGTCAGCTACAGATGATGCTAATGAGTGGTCGGGAGGTTGTGATCTTCACAGATGGTGGTTTGTGTTCCTTTTAAGGGGTAATTATTTGAATTGTCATTCACTTGAGAGATTTTTTGATCAATTAATCGTGTGTTAAAAGGTCCTATTTTATCAACTGAAAATATTAAAATGATAAATACACCCTCAAAATCATCCTCACAACTCTTTACAGCTCTTAATTTGTTTTTTAAAAAAAATCTTTAATAGTCCATAACTTCAAATCTACAAATCCAAAATTCATAAAATTTATATATTTGGAATCTACTCGTCAAGATCTATCAAACAACACCCATATTCGATATTTTTTGACGAAATAATCAAAACAGATAAATTTATCTGATTCTGTAAAACCTCTATTTTTTCTCGCGAAACCTCCATTTTTTCCGGCGAAAACTCTTCTTCTCCAACTCGGGTGATGGTAGGGGTGGACGCAGTCCGGTCCGATCCAGTTTTTTGCCATTTTAAATGTCGGACCGAATTATTCGGTCCTATATATGAGAAGACCGAATTCAGACCGATTTAATCGGTTTAGCCTATTTATTTGGTCTAGGTTATTTTCGGTCCGGTTCGGTTAATAATCGGTCAACATTTACAATTTTTTCAATAAATTTTCTATGTTTTTACTAAAAAAAAAAGACTGGTTTGAACCTTAATAAAGTTAAAAGTCTGAGGCATCCAACGAAGGAATTTAGAAGCAACAACTGCATTTTCTTTGGAAAGGATTCTGCTGAATTTAGAAGCAACAACTGCATTTTTTTGTTCTAAACATATCTGATATACATACATATATATATAATTCTTATACTTACTGCAATGCTCACAAAAACAACAAATTAAAGAAAGGTCCCAAGCATTGTTTCTACGGGGAATGAGAAAATGTGGTTTCTTAAGTTTGTTAATTGTTTTTCTTTTTTTTTCAATGAAAGGAGGCTTTAATTTATTTGGGCTAAAAAAATTGGTATGCGGCCCTAAATTGCAAATAATATACATAACTATGAAATAATAAGTGAAATTAATCAAGTTTGCAAAACAGGATGTCTATCTTAATGAAACATTCATAGCCAACCAACTTGATGTATGAAATAGAGCTTGTAATCAAAACCGTAAACTGCTTAGCTGACCTGGAGAGGAGTAGTTACTACTGTATTTTTCCCCTTGGCCCGTTAGTTTTTTTTACCTCGGATTGGTTGAAATTCCCCCTTAGACCAATTCATTTCTTTTTTTTACTGGTTTGGTTTATTCTCTTATCTTTTAAACCTCACAATTTGAACTCCCAAAAGAAGTCTACACTGAAACTAGGGTTGAGACAGTGGTGCAAGCAGGTAGCATCGTGGTTGTGTTGGTGATGAGACGGCGGTGGCAATGGGTTTAGGCAACAGTGACGAAGAGGATGGGGCTGTGTTGAGGTGCACTGCTACTGCCAAGTTGAGTTTCCAAGGTGCGGTCGCTGAATCTGATGTTTTCGAGGTGCGGTTGCCGGATCTTTGTGGTTTCCGGCTTTCTTTGTGTAAATGGGAGAGAGGAACCGAAGTGAGAGAAATAAAGTGAGAGAGGGAAGTGAGAAGTACGACGACGGCTATGTGTGTTATTGTGTTTTAGCTTTAGGATCTTGTTAACTCTAAACAATAACAAGGGTATACGTTATTTGATATATAATATATTTATATAAGATCAATATATATTATATAATATTAAAATAAGAAGTCCGGTCTGATCCAGTCCTAAGACCGAATTTAAAAAGAATATTTTGGACCGAATTATAAAAAAGCCTATAAATGTGGGTCGAGTCCAGTTCGGTCCAATCGAGTTAATCGGGTCGGTCTTTTTTTTGCCCACCCCTAGGTGATGGTGCCGCTGGTGCGGACCAAAAAAATAAAGAAATAGACGAAGAGAGAGAGAGAAACACTCCGGCGAGAATTTTGGCAACGTTCGGCGAGATTTTCCGGTGGGCTGTTTTCGGTGAGTCTCGGGTGGGATGGGGTGGGGTGGGGTGGAGTGGGTGTGGGGGTGGAGGTGGAAGTGGGGCTGTTAGAGAGACAAAGAGGGTGAGAATATGTGTTTATTTTTAGAGAGAGAGTAAGTGGGTTAAAATGGGTACATGTGAAGGTATATTTGTCTAAATATATGTAGTCTATAATGAAAAAGGACTTGGTGCATTAAAAAAAGTCAATAGGATTTGATGCATCTTTGACCCAATAAATGGGACTAGCTTTGAATTATCCCTCCTTTTAATGATGAAGCTTTTTTTATTGGTCAATAAATAATTTTTGTGTTAACCATTTGATACTAAAGTAGGATATCTTATGCTTTTATTAGATATATTATGCTTTATCTTAACTCATTAATTTTTTGGGATCTTCGAATATATATTTTATTAGACATTTCTTTACGCATTCTACTCCCATCATATTTTTCCCTACATATAGGTCATACTATTAATTTTTTGGAACTTTTTTTCACAATTATACCCTTTTACAACCGACCATCCGTAACTTCCTTCGGAAGTTACATAAGTGGTTGACCTTTTTTTAAAAATTTTGAAATGATCATAACTTTTGATTGACAAATTTGTTTTTCGCAAAACTACTATATTTGAAATCTCCTCGTCGAGATCTAAATTTCAAAGAAAAAAATTACACATACAATAAACTTTATTGTATGCACTAGAAAATGAAATAGTTTTATATCTATGACATTTTCATAAACAGTGACATTTTTTGTGTTAATATTACACAAAAAGTATAATTTACTAGTTAAATAAATGGGTCAAATAATATATAAACTCACACACACACACACACACACACACACACACATACACATATATATATATATATATAGTAAAAAAGACACATATTTTTAGTTTAACCCATTTAATCGTTTAAACACCTATTTATCCAATATTTTCTTCTTTTTAAAGCTCCGCGCCAATGGCACCCAATTCCACCCTTATTCACCCCAAACCGGAGATCCAGTGGATTCAAACCCTATTTATCCAATATTCTCTTATTTTATAGGTCCGCGCCAACGGTTACGCATGTGAGCTCTACCCCCCATAAACCGAAAAATAAAATAGTTTTATATCTGTGACATTTTTCCAAATTCTTGTGAAAATGTCACATTTTCTTGTGAACACAGAAAACTTTACTGTATGCACTAGAACATGAAATAGTCTTATATATGTCACATTTTCACAAACAGTAACATTTATTGAGTTAAAATAGTTTTATATCTATGTCATTTTCAGATACATTAACATTTATTGTGTTGATCAATTAATGTGTGAATATATTGTCACATCCCACAAAAATCCGACAGACGGGGTGGCCAACCACCGCCGTTGAACTATGACGGGCGTGAACTAAATAAATATCATTCTTAGCATGAGACAGATATGAGGCATAAATAAATCAGTTCGTAAGATAAATACTTGAACAAATCTCAAATGATCATCAACAACTGAACAATAAAAATCCATCACATGCTAAAACACCGAATAAATCCAATCTTCAATAATGATTAAATAAAATCTGAGTGATAAACCAACTCGATAATTCAACTGAAATCCTCTAAACAACTTTGGAACCGAATGGCCCATAAAAACTCAACTGAAGTCTCATAACGGAATACGACTGAAGGAGGGTCTAACAAAATAAAGCAAATAAGACTAATAAACTCCAGCTGCACCTCCAAATGATAAACTCCGATAATTCTATGCAGCTTCTCCAATACATATCCTGAAAAAGTTAATCAATGCACGAGTTCAGAGCTCCGAGCATGAATACACACTACTCCCCTCAAATAGGATCCTTGAATTCAGACAGTAGCATTATACGCAATAAATATCACAATAGAATATTTGAAATTAAGCAGGATAATTAAACGCGATAAATATAAATCACTAACTACCCGCAGAGATTCCCATTTACAAAGGCACACCAATATGATTTTTAAATTTTCAAGTCCCACGAAGTTAATCTTTTATTTAATTAACTCAATTCAATTATTGTCCTCACTTTATTGTACTAAAATTAGCGGTCCTTTCGCTTCGGGTGATTTCTCTACCAAAATACACGTCCCCTCGTCAAAACGCAGGCTGGCCCGTTTAAACTGTCGACCCTCGCTAATTGACGAGTTTCCACACACGACACGACATAAAATGTTAGTTGGCCCGTTTAAACTATCGACCCTCGCTGGTTATGTCACCAATATATTTTAATAACCATCTTATTATCTTAGGCATTAATTCTCAAATTCACAATTTATAAACTACCCCGCCCTTTTAATCGATGTGAGATCCTCAAAACACCCCTTAGTACCATACCTAAGGGTCCCCAAGTTATCAATACGTCCTACCCTATGTATAGGATGAATTTCTAACATAAATATCGACCTAGGCTAGCGTAACGACGATAAAATACCGAAAATTAGCCCACCCCCAAGATGATAAAAATGCGATAATCTGCCCTCACTAGTTCCATACCTAGAAGGCGTAAATCATCAAAAGGCCTACCCACTAGTCCCATACCTAGAAGGCATCCAAAAATATAGGGGGAGCAAAAATACCCAATAACCCGTCGTCACAATGGCAATATAAAATACCAATAATTCATACAACAAGCAATATAATCGTCGTACAAAACTACGCATGATAGTTCGATTCAATTAACTTTTAATTTCACCAAAATTGATCCCGATTAATTATTTTAATATAAACATTGAATTTCATCATTAATATGACATAGTCCTAATTTCATTATTTATACATCAAAATCCAGGTTTCATTATCTCTACACAAATTACATGAGTTATACGCCCCAATTACATTTATTTCAAAACTAGGTTTTTCCTCATGCAACCTACACTCACAAAACCCAAAATCCAGTCATGAATCCTACGTACCCAAAGGTTATGAAAATTTATCATATTAAAAGATTTCATAAAATCAGCCCCAAACTTTAGTGTTGACTTTCTGTACTTAGATTGCTAATTTATTTTTATGAAAACATTGAATTAATGTTTAGGCAACACTAAAAACGCATAATACTAAAGGAAAAGAATAGAGTATTCATGCCTGAAATTCGTTGGAGTAACATCTGAATAGAAGGTTGAACTTTTCTTGAGAAAACACCAATGGAAGTTTCAAAACTTTTGAAAGGTAGGGGTAGGGGTTGAAGATGAGAGACATATATTTTGGAAAACCTTTCTTGAGAAAGTTTGAGAGAAAAGTGATTTGTGAAACCCAGCCCCGTATTAGTTTAGTTTATAAAGGGTTTAAGAGTTGGAAAGCAATTAGGAGTCTAATCCATCCACCGCCTATCATTCGAACGAGAACGTCTGTCATTCGAACGACAATGCGATGTCGTTCAAACGACATGCCCTGTCGTTCGAACGAGCCCCACAATCCCAAAATCAAATCGTTTAAAATTAGACATAATTATCTGGTAAAAATATATTAGCTGAACAAATACGCACCTGCCAATTAAAAAATTAAATAAAAACCTTATAACTTTTTATAAAAGACCCGAATTAATTCCCGATTGAAAATAATAATAATAATAATAATAATAATAATAATAATAATAATAATAATAATAATAATAATAATAATAATAATAATAATAATAATAATAATAAAACCAAGTTAAATTCTTAAAGGCTATTAAATCCAAAATTTTATTTTCTCTCCAAATTAATTAAATTCAATTAATTAAAACTCGGGGTGTTACATACTTCCCCACTAACAAAGAATTTCGTTCTCAAAATTAGACGAAGCATACACATCAATGTGTAATTCGAGCAAAAGAAAATAAGGAACACATATGCCTACTCGTAGTATATCACAATTAGGCGCCCATACACCTAATCTACGCAAACATAAACCTTAAAAAATACACTACATATAACGCCTATATATATATATATATATAGGAAAGTATTACGTACCGCGATACTCTACTAGCCACGCAATATACCTTGTTTTACCTGAAGCTGAGGAGGTACATAGCACCTCCCATAACTGAGATTGGTTGGTGCGGTGGCCACCCCTTGCGTTCCTGACACTGTCGGTGCTGCTGGCACTTCCTGAACACTCATTGCTGCTAAGACTGGAGGCCTCAGTCCTAGCTGCCCCTGAACGCCTTGCCCTTGTATAACTTGCCCTAATTGGGCATGTGCCGCTTGGCCCTCTTATTCATTGAGCTGCTTGATGTCCTATCTTTTCACAGACAAAACATGCACCCTTAATGGTTCATGAATTCATCCCCGAGTTTTGTTCACCCTGTTGTCCTTGATTTGTTCTCTACCTCTTCCAAGCTTGATCATTGCGACCCTTATTCTCATTTCCTTATCCATTAGACTCTTGTCTATTTCCCAACTTCTTTTGATAATTGGCCTTCTCTTACCATAGCAACATTGTGACATCCACGACCTGAGCATAGGTAGTGTACGTCGGATTCCCCAACACCATTTGCCTAATCGACCATAATAATCCCTTAATGAAACATTCCATTTTCTTCACCTCGGTGTTAACCTCCTCTGGTACAAACATAGATAAATTTGTGAACTCCTGTTCATACTGGACAACTGACTTTAAACCTTGCTCCATTTCCATAAATTCTCTCTTTTTGCGTTCCTAATTGCATACGGAAAGTACTTTTTGTTAAACTTGATCAGGAACTCTGCATAGCCCAACTGATCTCTCTCCTCTGATGTGGTGGCACTCTCCCACCACTAAAGTGCATCCCCTATGAGCTTAAATGTTGCTAACATTTGCTTCCGCATATTTGTGCAGTCCATCATCCTCAAATGCGTCTCTATGTCCCTCCTCCATTGATGAGCAACCGTTGGGTCAGATCCCCCTCCAAAGGTGGGAGGATTGCCCTTAAAGAAACTAGTTCTCACCCTATCTCAAGCTGAGATGGGTATACCCCGTTGTTGTGCCTCTAAGGTCACCCCTTGTCTCCCCATCTCCAAATCGGACACCGTGGCCTCACGAATGATATCCGCTAACTCCTCGACCTCTAAAACAATCTGACGCCGCCTCTCCTCAGTTGCGGGACTAGAAACAGACTCCTCTCTCCTACTCCCAGCTCTCATTGTGTTCACCATCTGAAAAGATAGGAACAAAATAACATCAGACTCAGAATGACTAAGAGTACAAATCATTAAAAGGGAATCAAAGATAAGCAATGCGAAAGCTAAAACGGACTCATAACCTAAGAGACCTAAGACCATGCTCTGAAACCATCTGTCACACCTCGCAAAAATCAGATAGACATGGTGGCCAGCCACCGCCTTCGAACTATACCGGGCGTGACTAAATAAATACCATTCTTAGTATGAGACAGATATGAGGCATAAATAAATCAGTCCATAAGATAAATACCTGAATAAATCTTAAATGATCATCAATAACTGAACAATAAAAATCCATCACATGTTAACACTCAAATAAATCCAATCTCCAATAATGATTAAACAAAATATGAATGATAAACCAACTAAATAATTCAACTGAAATCCTCTAAATAACTTTGGAACCAAATGGCCCATAAAAACTCAACTGAAGTCTCATAACGGAATACGACTTAAGGAATGTCTAACTAAATAAAGAAAATAAGACTAATAAACTCCAGTTGCACCTCGAAATGATAAAATTCGATAATCATATGCAGCTTCTCCAATACTTATCCTGAAAATGTTAGTCAATGGACGAGGTCAGACCCCCGAGCATGAATACACACTACTCCCCTCAAATAGGATCCTTGAATCCAAACAGTAGCATTATACCTAATAAATATCATAATAGAATATATTAAATTAAGCGGGATAATTAAACAAGATAAATATAAATCACTAACTACCCGCAGAGATCCCCATTTATAAAGGCACGCTAATATGATTTTTATATTCCCAAGTCCCACGAATTAATATTTTAATAAATTAACTCTATTCCATTATTGTCCTCACTTTATTATACTAACATTAGCGATCCTCCCGCTTCTGGTGATTTCTCCGCCAAAATACACGTCCCCTCATCAAAACGCCGGTTGGCCCATTTAAACTGTTGGCTCTCACTGATTGACGAGGTTCCACACATGACATGACATAAAATGCCGAATGTACCGTTTAAACTGTTGGCCCTCGCTGATTATGTTTCCAGTATATTTTAATACCCGTCTTATTATCTTAGGCATTGATTCTCAAATTCACAATTTATAAATTACCCCAGCCATTTAATTAATGTGAGATCCTCAACACACCCCTTAGTCCCATACTTAAGCGTCCCCAAGTTGTCAATACGTCCTACCCTGTGTATAGGATGAATTTCTATCATAAATCTCGACCTAGAATTTCTAACATATTAGATAAATGCTCCTAATTATGGTAAGTGCTTGGAATTTCACAGCAGTGTTGAGAACTACAAAATTGACTTAAATAATCATTAGGAAGATGATATCTTAAATAAATTATAGACATACGATCTTGCTAATTAGAATTTATGGGAGGAGAATTGGATTGGACTTATGAGTCATTTTAGTAGTACGATAGGCGTCCACACTAGATGAGAGGGAAGAATTCTTAAGAGAGTGTCGCGTACTAACATGTGTGTCATATCAGCTAGTAAGCATTTTAAATACTTGCTAAACCATTTTTAAAGTTGTTTTACACTCGGGCCCTGGCCCGTTTCCTATTATCTTTTTCTTCTTGTATATATATATAAATATATATATTACAGGTGCCCAGCCACAGGGGTGTCAGGCTTAGACCTTTGGACCATAGAGGTGTTGCAGCTATCGTAGAAGTTGCAGGTACTTTCAGTAAACGACTCCATTCTTGATTTTCCAGTATTCTCCCTAGTTATTCTCAAACAGGGCATGTGTCGCCCGTTTCCATATTTATTTTCAGTTCAAAGAGAGATTTGTACTCTTTATCATTTCAGGATCTAGTTATTGTTGGGATTATTTTATTTATTTCGTTGTCCTGTGAGTGGGACTTATTATTTGGATTGTTTAATCTAGGTTGGATATTTCATTTGGATGGTTTTGGTTTAATATTATTAATTGTGTTCATGAAAATGGTTTCATTTTAAATCATAACGATAGGTCTTAATTTATAAATCAAATGTTTTGACACTTAGCTTAATTATTTATTAGTTGGTTAATAAAGAAAATTGTTTTACGACAATGATGCTAAGAATGAACCAACCGGGCACTTTGAATTAAATTAATAAAGGATTGATCACCCGGTATTTAATTAGGCGAGGTGTCACAGGTGGTATTAGATCATCAGGTTCTAGAGTCCTTTAGGATATGTATGTCTTATTATGCTTCCAGCTTAGTGTTTTTTATATATAGCCCTATTTTTAGGACTATTGTATTCTTGTTTATGCGATTACGTCTTCAGCTATTTGAGATTTAATACGAACTATGTACTAATAAAATTCCTTCTCATTTCATATGCCTCCAAAATGAGCACCCCGAGATAGGAATGGCCAGCCCAAGCGGCCAGTAGCTCAGACTCAGGGAATGATGAACGCAACTGAGGTCGCCACTATAGTTGCCCAGGCGGTGAATGCAGCGTGAACAATGGTGCAGCAGGCCCCACCTCAGGTTCAGGCTATAGCGCCAGCGACAGCACAACTTCTCACGGTATGGGAAAGGGTTAGGGATGTTTTTTAAAAGGCACATCCTCCGGAGTTCTCATGTAGTTCCGATATTGTCCTCGCCAACCAATGGAAGAAAGACATACAGAGGCATTTTCTCTTGTATGAGTGAACGGACATGCAGAGACAGTTCTTGTCTTCCTTTAATCTAGTGGGGGCGCTTTGCAGTGGTGGGAATCCACCACCACCTTGGAGGATAGTGATAGCAAGTCGATTCAGACTTTTTGGGTACGGTTTGTTCGCAAATATTTCCCATCCGTCGTGCAGACTGAGATGAGGCGAACATTACTAAATCTTAAGTAGGAGAGTACGACGGTTGCAGAGTATGAGAAGGAGTTCATGAGACTTCTCACTACAGTGCCGGATGAGGCACCCACCGAAGAGAATAAAATCTTGATGTTCTTGGATAGATTGGCTTGGAAGATTTGTCAGCATCTCATAGGTAATCTGTCATTGAGTACTTACACTGATGTACTCAACTTCGCTCTGTTGCATTGCCAAGATCACTGCTTCCATCAGTAGGGAAGCAAGTGAGTAAAGGAGTCCAGCCAGTAGGGCAGGATTGGAGGTAGTGGTACCGATGGGGCACCAACAACTCAGGGGCAAATTCGTCATAGTGATCAGAGTTCCCATCAGGGGGACCATGCTAAGCGATTTTGATCTGGTGATTTCAGGCAGGGATATGGGGGATTTAGATAGGGCCAATCGTGTCAGCATGGCAAATAGGGCCAATATCGTCAGCAGCAGGGCCAACACCATTTTCAGCAGGGCCAGCAGGGCGAGTGGTAGGGTGGTAACGGCCATCAGGGCTGAGGTCAGCAGGGACAAAGGGGAGGAAAATTTGAGGGCGGGCGCTTTGGATGTGGAAAAAATGGCCATAGGCGCCAGGATTGCCCAGAGGGAGATAGGTCCCAACAACAATAGGGTACCCATCATGAGCCGAAGAGGCCGCTCTTTCCAGCCGCCCTCCCAGTGCTAGCTAAGATGCCAGCCATTCCAGCTCCCCCATTCAGTAGGGGGATTGCAATATGGATGTTTCTATTACGTCCACCAGCCATAAGCACCACATACGCTACCCGCGATTGAGGGTACGTTTCCTATCCATGGCACTATAGGGCATGCTTTATTAATACTGGGGCATCACAATATTTTATAGCCACTAGCTTTGCACGGTCCACGAGATTATTAGGCATAGAAGAGAGTACAATGACATGTGTAGACTCACCATTAGGGAATGGGTCTTTGATTTTCTTTATATCTCGGAGAGTAGGTATAAAGATTGGTAGCTTCATTCTATCTGCGGATATGCTAGTTTTACATATGCATGAGCATGACGCCATTATTTGCATGGATTGGCTAGCGACTTACAGGGCCATGATAGATTGTTTTGGTAGAAGTATTATCTTTACCATTCCTGGTCATGAGATGTTTTTAGTGGCGATGCCCCGCCCTGAGGGAGGATTGTTCACCCATTTATACTATATAGAGAAGGATACCTCTACAGAGATTGTGATTCCCCTGGATTCGATTCCAGTTGTTTGTGAGTTTTCAGATGTGTTCCAGGAGATACCGGGCCTACCCCCAGTAGAGAGATAGACTTTATTATAGACTGGATGCCGGTCACTCGGCCGATAACCCATGCACCATACCGTATGGCTCCAGCCGAGATGAGGGAGTTGCGGGATCATATTGAGCAGCTGTTAGGCTAGGGATTCATTCGTAGGAGAACCTCACCTTGGGGGGCTCCAGTGTTGTTTGTGAAAAAGATATATGGTTCATTGAGATTGTACGTGGACTACAGAGAGTTGAATAAGGTTACGATACGGAATAAGTATCCGTTGCCTCGAATCGATGACTTGTTCGACCAGTTGAGGGGAGCTTCCTTCTTTTCGAAGATAGACTTGAGATTGGGATACCATCAGCTAGGGATTAGGGATTCGAATGTGTCGAAGACTGCTTTCTTGATGAGATATGGGTCCTATGAGTTCAGAGTCATGCCGTTCGAGCTGACAAATGCTTCAGCCGTATTCATGGACTTGATGAACCGATTGTTTAGAGAGTTCTTAGATCAGTTTGTCATCGTCTTCACTGATGACATGCTGGTTTATTCACAAAATGAGGAGGAGCATGCCAAGCAATTAAGACGGGTTCTTCAGACTCTACGAGATCATTAGTTGTATGCCAAGGATGAGAAGTACGGATTCTAGTTATGGGAGGTACAGTTTTTGGAACATGTTCTGTCAGAATTGCAGATATCCGTGGACTCGAGAAAAGTGTCGGCAGTGAGGGAGTGGGGACATCCCAAAACACCGACAGAGGTGCACAGTTTCTTAGGGTTAGCCGAATGCTACAGGCGGTTCATTCGAGGATTTTTAAAAATAGTGGGGCAGTTGACGAATCTGACTCACAAGGGGTACCATTTGTATGGGATGACGCTTATCAATTAGATTTTGACGAGCTGAAGGATAAGTTAACTTCGGCGCCAGTTTTTTCTTTACCCAGTCCGGGTATGGAGTATCTTGTGTATACTGACACCTCTTTATAGGGACTCGGTGGAATACTTCAGCAAGAGGAGCAGGCTATCGCTTATGCCTCCCACAAGCTTAAGCCTCATGAAAAGAATTAACCCACCCATGACTTGGATCTAACAACGGTCGTGTTTGCCTTGCGGATTTGGAGGCACTATTTGTTAGGGGAGAAATTCTGCATGTTCACAAACCATAAGTCACTGCAATAACTGTTCACTCAGCGGGAGTTGAACATGCATTAGCGCATGTGGATAAAGTTTGTGAAAGACTATCAGTTCGAGATACAGTATCATCCGGGGAAAGCTAATGTAGTTACTGATGCGTTAAGTCGTAGGCCAATAGGTGAGGTGGTGGAAGTATGGAAGGCGAAGTGGAAAAAATGGGGACATCAGGAGGCAGTGGCCCAATCTTTTATATCAGACATGATAGTTACGCCAGAGATTGTTATGAGGGTGATCCAGGACCAAGAAGATGATTCATTTTGCAAAGATCAGATTGTACGGATTCTAGCCGAGGGCGCGGAGTCCTACTCAATGAGTTTAGATGGAGGATTACGATTATTTAATGGGACATTAGTGGTCCCGAAGGGTGAGTACTTACGATATGCGGTGATGGCAGAGTCACATGGATCCCAATTTGTAGTACATCCTGAAGGGGATACGATGTAACAGGATATGAGATAATAATACATGTAGAGTGGGATAAAAAAGGACATTACGGAGTTCGTGTCCAAGTGTACCACCTGTCAGCTGGTAAAGGTGGACCATCAGAGATAGCCAAGGTTACTTTCGCCACTAGAGATTCCTATGTGGAAATGGGAGAGAATTTCCACGAATTTCATCACTGGATTGCCGACATCACAGTGGGGTCACGATTCTATATGGGTAGTAGTGGAACGTTTGACCAATGTAGCACACATTCTGCCGATGCGGACAGACTACACTACTGGACAGTATGCCCAGTTATTTATTATTGAGATTGTGAGGTTACATGGGGTGCCCCTGGATATCATGTCTGATAGAGATAAGATTTTTTTGTCATGCTTCAGGGAGAGCTTTCAGGAGGCTATGGGTATCGATCTGCGATTGAGTACGGCGTATCGGTCGTAGATAGATGGGCATACTGAGCGTACTAATTAGATGCTAGAGGATATGCTATGCATGTGTGTCCTTGATTTTGGAGGAGGATGGGATCAGTACCTTCCTCTGGTGGAGTTCGCTTATAACAACTCCTACCAGTTTACGATTGCCATGGCCCCTTTCGAGGCATTGTACGGCACACCGTGTCATTCTCCCACTTATTGGATAGAGCTGGGGGATAAAAAGCTACTTGGGTTAGAGGTGATTCAGGAGACGTCAGCCAGGATTGAGTTAATCAGGAGTCGCGTTCGGGTAGCCCAGGACAGGCAGAAAAGCTATGAATATGGAAAGCGATCTTTCAGGGAGTTTGGGGTAGGAGATAAAGTACTACTGTGAGTGTCTCCTATGAAGGGAGTAATGAGGTTCGGGAAGAAAGGGAAACTGGCTCTGAGATACGTAGGACCATTTCCCATTATCGAGAGGATTGAACAGGTAGCTTATAGACTTGGGTTGTCAGAGCACTTGTATCGTATTCATGATATGTTCCACATTTCTTCGTTGAGGCAATATTTTCGGGATGATATGGACCACACTCACATCACGATAGAGAGGTTGACTTACAGCCTAACAGTTCTTAAGAGAAGAGACCAGTGGCTATCTTAGACCATAGCGAGAGGAGATTGAAGTCGAAGGTGTGACACCCCGCCTAATTAAATACCGGGTGATCAATCCTTTATTAAATTATAACCAAGGTGAACGGTTGGATCATTCTTAGCATCACTATCGCAAAATAACTTTTTATATTAAACACCCTAAATAATTAAGCTAAGTGACAACTATTTTTTAGACATCAATTTCAAATTTAATTTAAAACCAACATTTAAAACCTTTCATAATCCATAGTTTAAGAGTCACACAACAACTAGATTGGAAAAGATAATCCAAGCAATTTAAGCATTCAACTAATTAATTCCAACTTTAAAACTTCAAAGGAAAAACATCCTGACAGTAACAATCCCAAAGTATAAATACTGGAAGTAAACGAATCACAATATCTGATAAAACCAACTGAATAATGGAAAAAAGGCGACACATGACCAACTGGATAAAATATAACTAGAAGTGAAATTAATAATGAGGTCGTCTAAGCAAGAGGCATGCAACTCCCACTTAAGCTGCAGCACGTTCCTTCCAAAGGATCTTATGCATGACGCCCTTGTGGCTAGGCACCTGTAATATATATATATATACAAGATAGAAGAGATAAAAAGGAAACGGGTCAAAGACCAATTGTAAAACAGTTTAAAAATTAGTTTAGCAAGTATTTAAAATGCTTACCAGCTAATGCAACAATAATATTAGTATGTGGCTCTCTCTTGAGAAATTCTCACCTCTTTTCTAATGTGCACACCTACCGCACTATTTATCCCGACATTTTAGCTTTTCTTACGAATCCTCATAAGGTTTAATACCGACCATTACTAGTGCTAAGATAGTAAATTTCTAAGGGCAAAGTTTTAATATAAATCTCATTTTGTTATAAAAATTCTCAGTGTTGCCTCAAACTTTTCACACACTTTTAAATATCGGAATATTTATTCATTACTCAACTACTTTTAATCACAGTAGAAAGTTTCACAATTTAAATTCTATATATACATATATCGATCACTCATAATATATATATATGTATATATATATACTATCTGCACCCCACATAAATTTATGGTGCTGGCATACTCTGCTATCCAGTCCCCGTATCACCCGTACTAAGGGAAATACTGGTTCGGAATCACTCTTGAACTGTATTAACACAAAACACATACAAATTGAGGCGAAGCATAGTTCCAAGTCACTAAGAGGTCAGCACATACCCTCATGTCTCTTAGGCCCGTCTGACTATCTATCCGATAGCCTGTACCAAGGATTCCTATGTTCTAGGGTACAAGTCAATATCCCCCATAAAGGTTCTATCGAGATAAGACTGTCCCGTCGCGGTAACCTTAGTGATAGCAAGTAGCGCGGGCATGATTTTTACACGTATATAGTATATGCACAAACACAGTCATATATGTATACTACCATTCCCATTTCTAATTTAGGTATACCCACGACCCATAATTATGATATTTATTCTTATTGCACATTACTAGATTATCCCGTATAACATTTCGTCTCTTTTATTCTTATCTATGGGATAATTCCAAACTTACTTCGTAACACTCGTGAAATCCTATCTCCCCAAGTATAATTTCAGTAGGTACTCATTTATTTTATGACGTAACTTCCTTACGAGTCTCACCCTTTATACACACGTTCCTATTATTCCTTAAGTGTAAAACACCTCCATTAAATGTTAATCTCGTCTTACATTAAAGGTTCCATTTTTATAAAGTCCTATTGGTCTTCTTTATATCCCAAAATGTTCTAACAATAATGTCCAAGGATTTCTATTCATTTAAGTTGGAACAACCTATTTAACAAGGGGAATATGAGTTTTCCAGGAGGGGTCGATCGATCGATGCTCTTGGGTCGATCGATCGATCAAGTAGTTATGGCAAAACTTCAGAAATACCAGTTACGGGAATCCTATTCCAAAATCATCCAAATCATCATATTTGATTTCCAAACTTCCAACAAATGATACTACAAGTGTTATATTCCCAAATAATTAATATTCTACGTAAGACATGTGAGTTTTCATCAAGTATAACGAATTAAAAGGGTCAAAATCCATAAAAATATCACTAACCATAATATTTTCTTTAACTTAGTTCTTCCCATTCTTTTCCCATATTTTCTACTCCTAACTCAATGAAAATTCGTGGTTCAACCTCTACATATGAATTAGATTTCCAGAACACGTCTTTTACCTATACATCATGAAAATTCGAGTCTCCAAAATATGCTTTCTTTCGTAAAAACTAGTTCTAATCAATCCTAGACTAATATCATTGAAGGATTAACTAAAATAGAGAAAGATAGATACTTGCCTTGAAATATTTGTCTCCGATTTATGGAAAAGATTGTTGTGGTTATGATCCTCGTTGCGCGATCTACAATTTTGCGGTGACGGCGGTGCAAACGGTGGAGTTCTTGACCTAGAACAACTTGGAAAGCTTATCCTCTTCCTCTCCAATGGTCGTCTTTGGTTTTTGGTTTTTATAACCCTAGAAGACAACTCCTACCATCTGATATAACCTTAGAAAATTCGTGGGTTTCCATGCCCAAAAATACAAAATGTCTAAAATGCCCTCTCGGGATGTTAATTAAGCCTAAAAACCCCCCGAGACCCAAACTAAACCCCCGCGTACATTATTTTGACTATTTCGACTCTTCCGGACACATTGACGTACTCAAAATGACCATACGGGTGACTTATAATTTATTCACTTTTAATAGTTCGAATACAATCCGGACACGACACAGGCGCGTCCCGATAAGTTTCCAAAATTATCAATTTTGATTCTCGTGATAATTTTACTAAATTTAATTACACATCTTACTTTACCCATAAAGTAATTTACAACAAAATTTTAATAATTACTAACTCTCATCACGCTAGTAAATATTTAAATGATTTTTGGATTAATATTAAATTAACATCTCTAATTAAATTTAATAAATCCCCAAAATTAAAAGTCATAAAAATACGGGGTATTACATACTTCCCCCCTAATAACGGAATTTCATCACGAAATTCGAAAAAAAATAAGGTATATTTGGTAAGAATAACTCTCGGTACTTCTCACGCATGTCTGCCTCACGCTCCTAAGTGGATTCCTCCACATAAAATACCTCAAACGGAGCCATGCCATTCGTGAACTGATAGGAGTTATTATAAGCAAACTCCACCAGTGGGAGATGGGGCTCCCAACCTCCCCTAAAATCAGGGACACACATGCGTAGCATATCCTCCAACATCTGATTGGTACGCTCTGTTTGTCTATCTTTCTATGGGTGATAAGCTGAAATCAACCTCAACTCTGTACCCATGGCTTTCTGAAAACTCTCTCAGAAACGTGACATAAAAATCTTGTCTCTATCTGACACAATATCCAGGGGCACCCCATGTAGTCTAACAATCTCAACAATGAACAACTGAGCATACTGGCCCATGGTATAGTCTGTCCGTACTGGCAGAAAATGAGCCACCTTGGTCAAATGGTCCACAATCACCTAGATGGAGTCGTGGCCCCGCTGTGATGTAGGCAACCCAGTAATAAAATCCATGGGAATACTCTCCCACTTCCACGTGGGTATTTCCAACGGCTGAAGAAACCCCGACGGTTTCTGGTGGTCCACCTTTACCATTTGGCAAGTAGAACACTTGGACACGAACTCAGCAATGTCCTTCTTCATCCCACTCCACTAGTATTGCCGCCTCATATCCTGGTACATCTTATCTCCCCCGGGATGCACCGTAAATCGGGACCCATGAGACTGGGTCATCACTGCATGACGTAAGTCTGCTCCTTCTGGGACCACCAATCTCCCATTAAACCTCAAACCTCCATCGGAACTAATTAAATAGGACTCAGCACCCTCGATTAAAAGCCATATAATTTGCTCCTGGAAAAATGAGTCTGTTGTCTGTGCCTGTATTACCCTCGTAACAATCTTGGGTGTCACTGTCATGACAGATATGAAGGAACGGTCTACCACATCCTGGTGACCCAACTCTTTCCACTTTGCTTTCCAGACGTCCGCTACATCGTCTACCGATCTATGGCTCAACGCATCAGCAACTACGTTGGCCTTTCCCAGATGGTACTGTATGTCGAACTGATAATCTTTCACAAACTCTAACCACCTGTGCTGATGCATATTCAGTTCTCGCTGAGTGAACAGGTACTGCAGTGACTTGTGGTCTGTGAATAAGCGGAATTTCTCCCACAATAAATAGTGTCTCCATATCCTCAATGCAAATACAAAAGCTGCTAACTCTAGGTTATGAGTGGGGTAATTCCTCTCGTTCGGCTTAAGCTTGCGGGAGGCAAAAGCTATAGCCTTCTCTTCCTGCTGAAGTACTCCTCTGAGTCCCCGTAAAGAGGCATCAGTGTAAACCAGATCCTCCACGCCTGGCTTGGGTAAAGAAAGGATTGGTGCCAAAGTCATCTTGTCTTTTAGCTTATCGAAAGCCAATTGGCAAGTATCATTCCAAATATATGGTACCCCCTTGCGAGTCAGGTTCGTCAATGGACCCGCTATCTTGGAGAACCCTCGGATGAATCTCCTATAGTACCCGATTAACCCCAAGAAACTATGCACTTCCGTCGGTGTCGTGGGCTGTACCCACTCCCTCACTGCTGACACTTTACTCGGGTCAACCACTATCCCCAGTTCAGAAACAACATGTCCCAAGAACTGCACTTCCTGTAACCAAAATCCGCACTTCTCGTACTTAGCATATAGCTGATGCTCTCGTAAAGTCTGAAGAACCTGCCTCAAGTGCTTAGCATGCTCTTCCTCAGTGTGTGAATATATCAGGATGTCATCTATGAAGACGATGACAAACTGATCCAAGAACTCTCTGAACACTCGGTTCATCAAGTCCATGAATACGGATGGAGCATTTGTGAGTCCAAATGGCATCACTTTGAACTCATAAGATCCATATCTCTTCAGGAAAGCAGTCTTCTAAACATCCTGCTCCCTAATTCGTAGCTGATGGTATCCTGACCTCAAATCTATCTTCGAAAAGAAAGTTGCTCCCCTCAGCTGGTCGAACAGATCATCGATTCAAGGCAACGGATATTTGTTCCGTATCGTGACCTTATTCAGCTCCCGGTAGTCCACGCATAGCCTAAATGAACCATCTGTCTTCTTTACAAACAAAACTGGAGCGCCCCAAGGTGAGGTACTCCTACGAATGAAGCCCTAACCTAACAGTTGCTCTATCTGATCTCGTAACTCTCGCATTTCTTTCGGAGCCATACGGTATGGACCGCGTGCTATCGGTCAAGTATCTGGTAACAAATCTATGACAAAATCTATCTCTCGATTGGGGGGTAGGCCTGGTATCTCTTGAAATACATCAAAATACTCACGAACAACTGGGATCGAGTCTAAGGGAATCACGACCTCCTTAGAGGTATCCTCCTCTATGTAATACAAATGAGCGGTAGAGCCTCCCTCTGCGCGAGGCATCGCCACTACAAACATCTCCTACCCCGGAATGGCAAAGAGAATACTCCCACCGAAATAATCTATCATGGCTTTGTATGCTGCGAGCCAATACATGCCAATAATAACGTCGTGCTCATGCATATCTAAGACTAACATGTCTGCTGGTAAAATTAAGCTACCAATCTCTACTCCCACACCTCGACATATAAAGAAAATTAACAATCCATTTCCTAGTGGTGAGTCTATGCATGTCACAGTGCTCTCTGCTGTGGCTAATAACCCTAAGGCCTTCGCAAAAATGAGTAGCTATAAAATAGTGTGTCGCCCCAGTATCAAATAAAACCCGACCTATAGGTACATGGATAGGAAACGTACCCTCAATCGCAGGTGGTGCCTGAGGAGCTGCTTCCTGGTGGACGTTATAGACACGTCCGTACTGTAACTGCCCCTACTGTATTGGAGCTACTGGAATGGCTAGTAGGGCTGGTACCTGAGCTGGTGCTGGGAGGGCGGATGGAAAAAGTGGCCTCTATGGCTCATTACGATCACCATGCTGCTGTGGGGCCTTATCTCCCTCTAGACAATCATGGCGTCTATGGCCATTTTTACCACACTCGAAGCATCGGCCCCTGAAATTTCCTCCCCTCTGTCCCTACTGATTACGTGCCTGTTGGCCGTTACCTCCCCGCCATTGACCCTGCTGGCCCTACTGAAAACGCTGCTGGCCCTGCTGCTGGCCCTGCTGCTGACGATATTGGCCCTGTTGGCCCTGCTAATTAGACTGGCCCTGTTGGCCCTGCTGGCCCTGCCTAAATCCCCAAAATCCCTGCCTGGAGTCACCTGATCAGAACTGCTTGGCAGGGTCCCCTTGATGGGAACTCTGCTCGTGATGACGAGCCTGTCCCTGAAATGTCGGCGCTCCATTAGTATTACTACCACATGTCCTGCCCTGTTGGCTGGACTCTCCTGCTCGTTTTCTTCCTTGCAGATGGAAGCGATGATCCTGGCAGTGTAACAAAGCAGCATTGAGTACGTCTGTGTAGGTACTCAGTGACAGATTGCCTATGAGGTGCTGACGGATCCTCCAAGCCAACCCGTCCACAAATAACAGTATCTTCTTCCCCTCAGTGGGTGCCTCATCTAGCACTATAGTGAGAATTCTAGTGAACTCATCCTCGTACTCAGCAACAGTTGTATTTTCCTATTTCAGATTCAGTAACTTCCGCCTCATCTCAGTTTGCACGTTGGATGGAAAGTATTTTTTGTCAAATCGCCCCCAAAATGACTGAATAGTGATAATATCCCTCTCCTCCAAGGTGGTGGTGGATTCCAGCCACTGTAAATCATCCCCCAGTAGCTTGAAGGAGGCCAACAGCTGTTTCTGCAAGTTATTGCAATCGTACATGCGAAGATGCCTCTGGATATCCTTCTTCCATTGGCTAGCTACAATAATATCCGAACTACCCGCAAACTCTGGGGGAGGCACCTTCTGGAAGGCATCCCTAACTCGCTCCTATGCAGAAGGAAGTTGTGCCGGTCCTAGCACCACTGCCTGAACCTGGGGTGGAGCCTGTTGCACTACTACCAATGTGGCATTCACCGCATGAGCAACGCTAGAGACTACCTCTGTTGCGTTCATCGTTCCCTGAACCGGAGCTGCTGGCTGCTCGACCTGGGCACGTCTGTCCTTGGGTGAGCATCTCGGAGGCATCTGAAACGTAAGGAAATTTATTAGTCTACAGTTATTATCAATTCTCAAATATCTGAAGACGTAAGCGTAAAAGTAAGAATATAATAATCCTAAAAATAGGGCTCTATAGCAAGGACATTAAGCTGAAAGCGAAATAATCCGTACAGATCCTAAAGGACACTAGAACCTGATGCTCTGATACCACCTGTGACACCCCGCCTAATTAAATACCGGGTGATCAGTCCTTCATTAAATTATAACCAAGGAGAACGGTTGGTTCATTCTTAGCATCACTGTCGCAAAATAACTTTTCATATTAAACACCCTAAATAATTAAGCTAAGTGACAAAACCATTTTTTAGACATCAATTCCAAATTTAATTTAAAACCAACATTTAAAACCTTTCATAATCCATAGTTTAAGAGTCACACAACAACTAGAGTAGAAAAGATAATCCAAGCAATTTAAGCATTCAACTAATTAATTCCAACTTTAAAACTTCAAAGGAAAAACATCCTGACAGTAACAATCTTAAAGTATAAATACTGGAAGTAAACGAATCACAGTCTCTGATAAAACCAACTGAATAATGGAAAAGGGCGACACATGCCCAAATAGATAAAATAGAACTAGAAGTGGAATCAATAATGAGGTCGTCTAAGCAAGAGGCCTGCAACTCCCACCTAAGCTGCAGCACGTTCCTTCCAAATGATCCTATGCATGACGCCATTGTGGCTGGGCACCTGTAATATATACATATATATATATACAAGAGACAAGAGATAAAAAGGAAACAGGTCAGTGCCCAATTGTAAAACAGTTTAAAAATTAGTTTAGCAAGTATTTAAAATGCTTACCAGCTAATGCAACAATCATATTAGTATGCGGCTATCTCTTGAGAAATTCTCACCTCTTTTCTAATGTGCACACCTACCGTACTATATATCCCAACATTTTAGTTTTTCTTAAAAATCCTCATAAGGTTTCATGTCGACCATTACTCGTGCTAAGATAGTAAATTTCTAAGGGAAAAGTTTTCACATATATATCATTTTGTTATAAAATTTCTCAGTGTTGCCTCAAACTTTTCACACACTTTTAAATATCGGAATATTTATTCATTACTCAACTATTTTTAATCACAGTAGAAAGTTTCCCAATTTAAATTCTCTCTCTCTCTCTCTCTCTATATATATATATATATATATATATATATATATATACTATCGGCACACCACATAAATTTATGGTGCTGGCATACTCTGCTATCCAGTCCCCCGTATCACTCGTAGTATGGGAAATACTAGTTCGAAATCACTCTCGAACTGTATTAACACAAAACACATACAAATTAAGGCGAAGCATAGTTCCAAGTCACTAAGAGGTCAACACATACCCTCACGTCTCTTAGGACCGTCTGACTATCTATCCAATAGCCTGAACCAACGATTCCTATGTTCTAGGGTACAAGTCAATATCCCCCATAAAGGTCCTATCGAGATAAAACTTTCCCGGTGCGGTAACCTCGGTGATAGCAAGTAGCGCGAGCATGATTTTTACACGTATATAATATATGCACAAACATAGTCATATATGTATACTACCATTCCCATTTCTAATTTAGGTATACCCCCGACCCATACTTATGATATTTATTCTTATTGCACATTACTAGATTATACCGTATAACGTTTCGTCTCTTTTATTCTTATCTATGGGATAATTCCAAACTTACTTCGTAACACTCGTGAAATCCTATCTCCCCAAGTGTAGTTTCAATAGTTACTCTTTTATTTTACAACGTAACTTCCTTACGAGTCTCACCCTTTATACACACGTTCCCATTATTCCTTAAGTGTAAAACACCTCCGTTAAATGTTAATCTCGTCTTACATTAAAGGTTCAATTTTTATAAAGTCCTACTGGTCTTCTTTATATCCCAAAATGTTCTAACAATAATGTCCAAGGATTTCTATTCATTTAAGTTGAAACAACCTATTTAACAAGGGGAATGTGAGTTTTCCAGGAGGGGTCGATCGATCGATGGCAGGGGCTCGATCGATCAATCGATGCTCTTGGGTCGATCGATCGATCAAGTAGTTATGGCGAAACTGCAGAAATACCAGTTACAGGAATCCTATTCCAAAAACATCCAAATCATCATATTTGATTTCCAAACTTCCAACAAATGATACTACAAGTGTTATATTCCCAAATAATTAATATTCTACGTAAGACATGCGAGTTTTCATCAAGTATAAAGGATTAAAAGGGTCAAAATCCATAAAAATATTAAGAACACTAATATTTTCTTCAACTTAGTTCTTCCCATTATTTTCCCAGATTTTCTACTCCTAACTCAATGCAAATTCATGGTTCAACCTCTACATATGAATTAGATTTCCAGAATACGTCTTTTACCTATACATCATGCATATTCGAGTTTCCAAAATATGCTTTCTTTCACAAAAACTAGTTCTAATCAATCCTAGACTAATATCATTGAAGCATTAACTAAAATAGGGCAAGATAGATACTTGCCTGGAAATATTTGTCTCATATTTGTGGAAAAGATTGGTGTAGTTGTGATCCTCGTTGCGGGATCTACAATTTGGCGGCGACGGCGGTGCAAACGGTGGAGTTCTTGGCCTAGAACTCCTTGGAAAGCTTCTCCTCTTCCTCTCCAATGGTCGTCTTTGGTTTTTGGTTATTCTAACCCTAGAAGATAACTCCTACCATCTTATATAATTTTAGAAAATTCGTAGGTTTCCATGCCCAAAAATACAAAATGTCTAAAACGCCCTCCCGGGATGTTAATTAGGTCTAAAAACACCCCGAGACCCAAATTAAACCCCCGGGTACATTATTTTGACTATTTCGACTCTTCCGAACACATTTACGTACTCAAAATGACCATACGGGTGACTTATAATTTATTCACTTTTAATAGTTAGAATACAATCTCGACAAGACACAGGCGCGTCCCGATAAGTTTCCAAAATTATCAATTTAGATTCTCGTGATAATTTTACTAAATTTAATTACACTTCTTACTTTACCCATAAAGTAATTTACAACAAAATTCCAATAATTACTAACTCTCATCACGCTAGTAGATATTTAAATGATTTCTGGATTAATATTAAATTAATATCACTAATTAAATTTAATAAATCCCCAAAATTAAAAGTCATAAAAATACGGGGTATTACCGAAGGTAGTCCCACTTGTACGGGTCCAGTGGAAGCATCATAACGTGGAGGAGTCCACTTGAGAGCGCGAGGCAGATATGCATGAAAAATACCTAGATTTCTTTTTTCCAGGTATGTCTTATTTTCTGAATTTTGGGACGAAATTCCATTATTAGGGGGGAAGTATGTAATACCCCATATTTTTATGGCTTTTATTATGGAAACTTTATTAAATTATTTGGTATTAAATTTATTTAATATTAATCCGGATTTTAAAATAAATATTTACTAGCGTGATGAGAGTTAGTAATTATTTTATGGAAATTACTTAATGAGTAAAGTAATACATAGAATTGGATTTATTAAAATTGTCGCGAGTGAGTAACATGATAATTATAGAATTTAAGTCGGGACGCGATTGTGTCGTGTCGGGACTAAATTAATGGAATATAAAGTAATTAAATTATAAGTCGCACATATGGTCATTTCGAGTGTGCCAACTTGTCCGAAAGGGTTGATATAGTCTGAAAAATGTACCCGGAGGTTTAGTTTGGGTCTCGGAACGTTTTTAGGCCTAACCGACAACCCGGGAGGACATTTTAGTAATTATCCATTTTAAGGCTTAAATATGGACGAAACTTGAAGAGTCGTATCTGATGGGAGTCCTCGAGGGTTAGAAGTTATAGAGTTGTAGAGAGGCTAAGGAAAATAGAAGAGATAAGTCTTCCAATGAGGAGAGCCACCAAACTACACTACCTTTGCCATCTTTCCCCACCAATGCGTAGATCGGGAAACAAGGGACGCAACCATACCCATCAATGCCAGCGAATCATACCTTCATCTCTGAGGCAATTATCTATCTTGTTGTAATCTTGGTTGATATCACACCCATGATAGTGTAGGAGGATAATTTTTATGTTCAATAAGAGATAATTAATGGATAGGACAAATTGTTGAAAATTGCAGAATAGAAATCATGTTAGGCTGATTCCTTGTTGACTTTGGATTGTTAAAAATGAAATTTATATCCAGTAGAGATAGAAATCTGTTATTCAATTAATTTCTTGGAAAATCAAATAAAACTAGGGTTGAAAATATATTCTGAATTTAATTCGTTTGATGATGATTCTTGATGAATTAATGGAAATATTACGTTAGAAATCATCTATTATTGTTTATATAATGATCCTTATGGTTGGTTGGGAGTTTGGGACTTGCTAATGGAGATTTGGGTAAGATTTATGGAAGAAATCCGTAGGTATGAATTTGCAGCATCTGGGCAAGAACTACTCGATCGATCGATCGACTCAACAATGTCGATCGATCGACTGTTCGATGGATCGACCCCTTTTTATCGATCGATCGACCCCTCCTGGAAATTGTATAATTTGTCCTTTTTTGGTTAATTCGATTAAAATGCGTAGGAGCCCTTGGATATAAATTAAAGATCATAATGGGTCATGGGGAAGACCAGTAGGGTCTAAGTAGGTTCCCGTAAATGTAATTTTATACGAGATGTAACTGTGGGCTAATGGGGACATAAAATTGGATAGAAATCGTGTGTACATTAAGTGAGGTATTGGGAGACTCTAGGAAAACTTAGACCAGTATGTTGCTGAGGGTACACCTACTGAATTTACATCTAGCACAAGAAACCACTTCAAGGAACGAGGAGTACTTATGAAATGGCGACAATTGAGAATAAATATAAATGGGTTAATTACACGTAAGACTTGGGTGATTTGTGCCACGTATGGTTAAAATATTATTATGGGTCGTGGGCGAACCTAATTGAGATATGTGAATATATATATATATATATATATATATATATATATATATATATATATATATATATATATATATATATATATATATATATATATATATATATATATATATATGTGTGTGTGTGTGTGTGTGTGTGTGTGTGTGTGTGTGTGTGTGTGTGTGTGTGTGTGTGTGTGTGTGTGTCGAGTGCTTGTGTATAATGTATATATCTGTATATAATCATACACGCGCTACTTGCTATCACGGAGGTTGCCACGCTGGGACAGTCTTATCTCGATGGGAGCTTTATGGGGGATATTTACTCGTACCCTAGAACATAGAATTCCTTAGTACAGGATATCTGAGAATGATAGTCAGACGGTCCTAAGAGACGTGAAGGTATGTGCTAACCTCTTAGTAACTTGGAACTATGATTCGCCTCCATTATGTGTGTATTGTGTTAATTCAATTCGAGAGTGATTCTGAACTAATATTTCCCTTTGTACGAGAGATACGGGGACTTGATAGCAGAGTATGCCAGCACCATAGATTTTATGAGGGGTGCCTATTAGTATATATATTGTATGATTGATTAGTATATATATATATATACATATGCCCGGAATCCTTCTATTGTGCGTATATGTAGATAAATATTGAATAAATGGTCCTAATTATGGTAAGTGCTTGGAAATTCACAGCAGTATTGAGAAATACAAAATTGACTTAAATAATCCTTAAGAAGATGGCATCTTAAATAAATCGTAGACATACAATCTCAAGAATTTGAATTTATGGGAGGAGAATTGGATTGGACTTATGAGTCATTTTAGTAGTACGATAGGCGTGCACACTAGATGGGAGGTAAGAATTCTCAAGAGAGTGTCGCATACTAACACGTGTGCCATATCAGCTAGTAATCATTTTAAATACTTCCTAAATCATTTTTAAAGTTGTTTTACACTCAGGCTCTGACCCGTTTTCTATTATCTTTTTCTTCTTGTATATATATAATAAAGTACAAAACTTATGTATGTCATAAGATCAAAAGATGATGTCATCTATTTGAGTGTTTCGTGCACTACCTATTTTTCCCTCAATTCTTTAGTTTCCCCTTCTTTTTATACTTACCAAATTTACACTTCAATTCATAATTGGTGGCACTTTAGTCAAAATCACTTCAATTCCTATTATCGTTTTATTCTTTTATATATATATATATATATATATATATATATATATATGACAGGTGCCCAGCCACAGGGGCTTCAGGCTTAGACCTTTGGACCATCGACGTGCTGCAGCTATCTTGGAAGTTGCAGGTCCTTGCAGTAGACGACTCCATTCTTGATTTTTCAGTCTTCTACCTAGTTATTCTCAGATAGGGCATGTGTTGCCCGTTTCCATATTTCTTTTCAGTTCAGAGAGAGATTTGTACTCTTTGTCATTTTAGGATTTAGCTATTGTTGGGATTATTTTATTTATTTCGTTGTTCTGCGATTGGGATTTATTATTTGGATTGTTTAATCTAGCTTTGATATTTCATTTGGATGGTTTGGTTTAATATTATTAATTGTGTTCATGAAAATGGTTTCATTTTAAATCATAATGATAGGTCTTAATTTATAATTCAATTTTTTTTACACTTAGCTTAATTATTTATTAGGTGGTTAATAAAGAAAATTATTTTACGACAGTCATGCTAAGAATGAACCAACCGGGCACTTTGAATTAATTTAATAAAGGACTAATCACCTGGTATTTAATTAGGCGGGGTGTCACATGCACATAGGCGGCTAAGGATAAATAAGGTAAGACAAAAATGAGGGACACACACCGTATATAACCATGAGAGAGGGAGAGAGAGAGAGGGGCGGCCAATAAAGGAAATTCAAAGCCCCAGCGGTCAACAATAGTTGGCAACAACTACACATAAATCGTGTGACAAAAGCCATTCATTTCTATTGGACCAGTCAAGGATCACACGGATTAAGCAACAAGCACAACTTGATATCATCTCAGCAATTAAAATTGACACAACAAAAATCAGCCTTTGAATTTTGTTTAAACATTTAAACTTAAACAAAATTAATTTTTGTTTAATTAAACTCAATGTTTAAACTAAACGAAATATGAGAAAATAAATACAAGATAAATATTTTAAAAAAAATATATAACTAATCACGAAAAATATTTATCATTAAAAAATTATTTTAAAAATATTAAATAAGAGTAAAATAAAATTAATTGAGTTAGGGCACTCAAAAATATTGTAAAAAAATAATGTCACAAAATTGAGACAATCCAGCTAGGTAATTTAAATCTCCCCCTTTGGCCAATTTTGAGACAAACAAGACTTTGAGACAAAGAACATAACTCATCTAACAACATTTTTTAGTCCTAACCGAATATGCAACTCAACAACAATATTTATCCTAAAAGACCATAAAAGACAGTCTCAAATTATCCCCCTGTTTGTCTCAAAGGGACAAAGGGCGGAACCTAAAATCAAATTAGGTAGAGATAAAGTCACAATCCTTTTGACATCCCAAGTCATTTTCACTAATCCATTTATAATCAACATTGGGAGCAACAGTTTAAAAATAGGTATTATAAAAAATAACTTTAGTTTGATTAACAAAAAATTTAGATTTTAAAGGGATCGTGGGCAAAATATTAACACCATTTTGTTGTTTATTTAAACGCTTATAACATAATTGTGCTAAATGACCAATTTTCAGACAATAATTACATTTGTAAACATGCTAAAATCCAACTTAGCATTAATAGAGACCATATGTTTAGCATTCACAGATTGTCTAGATAAGTTCAAATGCTTGAAACAAAATTGTTCTCAGTAGGGGTGGAAGCGGTATGGTTTTTTACCCTACCGTGCCATTTTGGTAAAAAAAAATGGTTTTGGTTTCATATATTAAAATACCAAAAACCGATCTTACCGAAATTGAAATTACCGCAAAAAAATTGGTTGCTTTTGGTTTTAATATTTAAAAAACCGATTTACCAAAATTACCGTACTGAATTTACCGAAACTAGAAAAAATCGTAATTAAATTACTATACCGTACCGAATTTATCGAAATTAGAAAAAATCATACCGAAATTATCGTATCGTACCGAATGTACCAAAATTACCCTACCGATTTTATCGAAACCAGAAAAAAGTTGGTTTTGGTTTTGGTTTTGGTTTTGGTTTTAATATTTTAAAAAGTTGGTTGATTTTGTTTTTGGTTTTTTGGGGCTTTTAGTGTTGTTTACCGAAACAAAAAAAAACGAAACCAGAAAAAACCAGAATTTATCGAAACCAGAAAAAATCAGAATTTACCAAAAATCAGAAAAACCGAAATTACCGAAAAAAATGAAATACCGACCGGTTTGGTTTTGGTATTGATTTTGGTGTACCGGGTGGTAAACTGGTACGGTTTGGTTTTACCATCCTGATTTTGATTTTGGTATTGATATCTACTATTTACCAACCAAACTGTACCGTATCGCTTACACCCCTAGTTCTAAATGACCAAATTTTGAACGAAAATTGTAGTGAAACACTTTTCTTTTAGCACACTTGGCAGTATTATAATGGTGCTGATTTTTAACTTCAATATTCCTATTTAAATTCAGCTTTTTATAATAAAATTTCTCTAAGTGTCCTACTTAGAACAAAAATTACACTTAAAAGAAGGTTTTGCAGTTTTAATATTCCTAACATTCTGAATTTGCCTAAATTTACCTAAACCAATTTTATTTTTTCAAGATTTCTTAAAATAGAATTTTTCTAAATGTCCAAATTTATTAAAAAAACAACATAAAAATCTAGGTTTAGCAGAAGTAGAGAAACCCTCATTTTCAATATGTTTATAAGATAGACTAATCTCATTTGAATCCGAAAATTGTTCCTTAGAATTGACAAAATTAGTTATATTAAACTCTTTTCCCTCAAAACCAAGCCCTTTCGTAAGAACAAAATCAAAATAAGAGTTGGTTGGATCATAACACGTATTTTTATTAATAGTCTTAATTGCATCACCGACATTTCAATAACTCTTTAAATTTTTTAAAGTGACCTCTAGTTCCTTTTTACATTCATCATATTTATTCAAACCGGACTTAAATTCAATTTAAGATTCATCAAATTTATATAAAATTTCCTTGTTCTTGATTTCTAAAGAGTGATTAAGTTCAGTGAACATGACAATCATTTTCTCTAGAAATAAAATGTGACACCCCGACTAATTAAATACCGGGTAGTTACTTCTTTATTAAATTAAATCAAAATGCCAAGTTGGCTCAGTTAATAGCATCACTGTCGAAAACATTTTATTATTACTAACCACCTAGTATTTAAAAGTAAGTTGTCAAATTTTAATTAAAGTCTGATTAACATGCAGTACAAGATTTAAAGCAAGAATAATATCACCATTCACCATAACGAAATAATAGAATAACCATCACATGATAATAAATAAATCCGGAGGAAAAACTCCTCACAACAAATCCCACAACTGAAATAAGTAACGAAATACTGAATACTGAATTAATACATGCCAAAGTCTGAAAAAACTGAAATGGAAATGTATCTCTAATGGAACTGGGCAACATGCCCTAAAACTGAGGAATACTGAATATGGGATCCAAATGATAGAAGCGTCTAAAGGCAAATCCCTGTAGCTTCCACAAACAGCTACAGCTCGTCATCTGAGTGAGAATCCTATGCGTGGTGTCCTTGTGGCTGGGCACCTAAAATGGTTTTATAAGAAAATAGATTTGAAAGCAAACGGGTCAGAGCCCGAATGTGGAGATATTTTAAAACCTGCAAGTGCTTTAAAAACATTTAAAACATTAAATGCAAAGTACATGTTAGGACGTGCACTCACATGCAATTCTCACCTCTCGACTAAATGTGCACTCCTAACGTAAGTACCCATCTAAAATGACACTAATCCCTAGCTAAGTGACATCATATCTAGCTAGACTGTCATAGGTTCTACTCTTATTACTCGGTTCCCATTTACATTATAATGGTCTCATCTAAATAGGGGCTTAACGTAAATTCAGATTTTCGATATGTAATATATTTCACAATTGGTTAGCCCGTTATGTTTTCTCAAAACAATACTATAATTTTATTCACAATATTAACATTAAGTTTCCATCAATTAAGTGTATATTATTCACATCATAAATATACAATACAAGCACCCCGAGACTAGCTACGGTGCACACATACTCTGCTATCCATCCCGGTTCATCACGTACATAAGGATTACATATTCCGAATCTCTCAGGAATAGTTCACAGATAACAACATCACAAATAATGGAGGCGAACACAGTCACATTACATGGGTCACGCACATACCTGCGCTCCCACGATCAGCAGACTTATTAACATCCCAATAAGTCCTTCTCTGACCTATGTTCATCGAGGTAACCAGTCTAAATCCGTGCAACACAAGGATTAGAGGGCCCTAGGCGAACGCAAACCTCCCGTGATAGCAAGTATGGTAGGTATGTCATACACATAAAATCAATACATATATACTAAGTATGCACACGTCTTAGTAATCACCATAATATATTGGTACATATCTCTTCTCGTACTGACATATAATACTACACCATTTATATGTTCCCGGTTAATATAATTAATTAGGCCGTCAATAGCTCACATCGTAATAGACACTCACGTCCTACTTCATATTTTCCTTTAGGCTCAAACTACACTTCTAGGTTTGACTCCTCATTATATCCCAAACATCCCAAATATAACAATTACTCATCGAGGAAAGGCTATCTCTACCTATACACAAGGTTACGGGGCACTCGGGATCAAAACAGGCTAAAAAGCCTAAACTGTTAACTCGTTCGAAGTCTCGTTCGAACGAGGCTGTTCGAACGAGAGTTCGTTCGAACGAACTGGGTCTTCTAATGAGATCTCGTTCGAACGAAATCTTCGAACGAACATCACTCTCGTTAGAACCCAGACTGTCAACTCGTTAGAAGCTCGTTCGAACGACCTGGGTAGGTCTTCTAACGAGTGGCCAGTTTCAAGCCCAAAAATTCCTATCTCGTTTTTCCAATTTCTCTACACCTCAAATCTCTTCTAAAATTCGTCCCAACAATGTTTTAAGGTCTCTAATCAATCCTAAACATATCAAGGTCACATACTAACGTGTTTTAAGGAATCAATTCATCCTAAACATCATTAAATCATCAAGACTCTTCACTTTTCCCCAAATTTTCAAGAACATAAACCCTAGAATTTATAATCATCAATTTACTCAATTTAGATCCGTTTTTGTTACATCCAACATATATTAACATCAGGATAATCATCTCTATACGATTCTACATGCAATTTCTTCTCAAAATTTAAGTTCTAAGTTCAATTAAAATGGGTTTTTATTAAACTCCCAAGAACAATTTGATTTATTGGATAGTGTAAGCATGGAAGAAGCATTTACTGCATAATAACGTAATTTAAACCACTTGCCTTGATTCAATCTCAGATCTTGATGACGATTTGAAGAAGTTCCCTCTCTCTTCCTGCAGAATTCCCTTATATCTCTCTCTCTCCAACCTTTCTTCTCCAATGCCTATGGTGGCTAGGGTTTGTTTTGGGAACTTAGAAAACCTAATTCTAAAACTCCCCGTAGTCTTATGGGTCAATATGGTTGGTAGTGGGTTTAGTGGTTGGTTTCCAGAATCAGATATAATTTACTAATTTTCGTCACTTTTAATTCCCAAAAATACAAAATTACCAAAATACCCTTTATGTTGCCGGTATGGCCTAAAAATACCCCGGAACCCAAACTAAACCCCCGGCTAGTGTTTTCTGACTATCTCGACCCTTCCGGACGCGTTGGAGCACTCAAAACGACCATACGGTTAATATAATTTAAATTCACTTTTATAATTAAAATAATTATATACCATGATGCGACTGTCACACGCATCTCAACAAAATTTTCAAATTGTCGTATTTCAATCTCACGACAAATTTCATAATTCAAAATTCATATATAATCATATATGCACATATAATCAAATACCAACTCGCATCTCGCTAGTATTTTAATCCCGGATTAATTTCCAATTAATATGTATTTAATTTAATTAATCCCATAAAATAAATATCACAAAAATACGGGGTATTACATACTTCCCCCCTAATAACTGAATTTCGTCCCGAAATTCGGAACTAGAAAGTACCTGGTAAGAACAACTCTGGATAACGTTCGCGCATCTCATCCTCGCGCTCCCATGTGGACTCCTCGACATTATGATGTCGCCACTGAACACGCACTAACGGAACTATCTTTGACCGCAATTTCCGCTCACTTCGGTCCAAAATAGCAATCGGCCCCTCCTCGTAGGAGCTATCAGGTTGGAGATCGATGTCCTCTAAAGCAATATGAGAATGAGCCAAATTGTCTCTAAGATATTTCCTTAGCGAGGAAATATGAAATACATCGTGAATCCGATGCAAATACTCCGGTAATCCAAGCCTATACGCAACCGGTCCAATCCGCTCAATAATAGGAAATGGTCCCACATATCTCGGTGCCAACTTCCCTTTCTTCCCGAAACGCATAATCCCCTTCATAGGAGATACTCTGAGCAAAACCTGGTCCCCCACTTGGAACTCTCTGAAGAACCTCTTCGCATCAGCATAGCTCTTCTGCCGATCCTGAGCTACCCGAATGCGACTCCGAATCAATTCTAACCTTGTCGAAGTATCCTGAATCACTTACGGCCCAAGTAGTTTGTTGTCCCCCACCTCCAACCAACATGCTGGGGAACGACAAGGTCTACCGTACAACGCCTCAAATGGAGCCATGCCAATGGTGAACTGGTAGGAGTTGTTGTAAGCAAACTCCACCAGTGGAAGATACTTCTCACATCCACCCCCAAAATCAATGATACTCATACGTAGCATGTCCTCCAACATCTGGTTTGTACGCTCCGTTTGCCCATCAGTCTGCGGGTGATACGCCGTACTCAACCGCAATTCCGTGCCCATGGCCTCCTGAAAACTCTCCCAAAACCGTGAAACAAATATCTTGCCTCGGTCAGACACGATATTTAAGGGCACACCGTGAAGTCTCACTATCTCTGCAATAAAGAGCTGGGCATACTGTCCCGCAGTGTAGTCTGTCCTTACGGGTAGAAAATGAGTGACTTTGGTCAACCTGTCCACAATTACCCAAATGGAGTCGTGACCTTTCTGTGACGTAGGCAACCCCGTGATAAAGTCCATGGATATGCTCTCCCACATCCACATCGGGACCTCCAACGGCTGTAGCAGTTCTGCCGGTCTTTGATGATCCACTTTTACTAGCTGACAAGTGGCGCATTTGGAAACAAACTCGGCAATATCTCTCTTCATTCCGCTCCACCAATACTGACGTCTCATGTCCTGGTACATTTTGTCCCCACCGGGATGTACCGCGAACCGTGAGCCGTGCGACTCGGCCATCACTTCGTGCCTCAATTCCTCCCCTACCGGAACTACTAACCTCCCATTGAAGCGTAATCCCCCGTCTGAGCTAACGGTATAGGACTCAGATCCCTCTGCTAGTAATCGAACTATCTATTCCTGACAGAACGAGTCATCTTCTTGTGCCTTTACCACTCTCGTGACAATCTGCGGTGTAACAGTCATTACCGACATGAATGATCGGGCCACTGCATCCTGGTGTCCCAATTCTTTCCACTTGGCCTTCCACACCTCTGCCACTTCATCTGCTGGCCTACGGCTCAACGCGTCTGCTACCATGTTAGCCTTCCCCGGGTGATACTGGATATCAAACTGATAGTCCTTCACAAACTCGAGCCACCTTCGCTGCCCCATATTCAACTCCTTCTGCGTGAATAGGTACTGTAGGGACTTGTGGTCTGTGAACAACCGAAACTTTTCTCCCAAAAGATAATGTCTCCATATCCGAAGGGCAAATACAACTGCCGCCAACTCCAAGTCATGAGTGGGGTAATTCTTCTCATGAGGCTTAAGCTTACGGGAAGCATAAGCTGTGGCCTGTCTCTCCTGCTGCAATATACCTCCAAGTCCTTGCAAAGACGCATCGGTGTAAACCAAATACTCAACTCCCGGTCTCGGCAATGCTAACACGGGTGCTGAGGTCAACTTATCCTTTAATTCATCGAATGCCGACTGACAGGCATCACTCCAGATGAATGGCACACCCTTACGAGTCAGATGTGTCAAAGGACCTGCTATCTTAGAGAAACCCCGAATAAACCTCCTGTAGTATCCTGCTAGACCCAAGAAACTACGAATCTCCGTTGGTGTCGTGGGCTGTCCCCACTCCCTCACTGCGGATACCTTCCCCGGATCAACAGATATTCCCCGGTCGGAAATAATATGTCCCAAAAACTGGACCTCCTTCAGCCAAAACCCGCATTTCTCATACTTTGCATACAACTCGTTCTGACGTAGTGTCTGTAAAACTTGCCTCAAATGCTCGGCATGCTCCTCCTCTATCTGGGAGTAAACCAGAATATCATCGATGAAGACAATGACAAACTGATCTAGGAAATCCCTGAACACTCTGTTCATCACGTCCATAAACACTGCTGGAGCGTTGGTCAAACCAAAAGGCATAACCCGAAACTCGTAAGAACCATATCTCGACAAGAACGCAGTCTTCGAGACATCCTCCTCCCTGATACGCAACTGATGGTATCCCGATCTCAAATCAATCTTCGAGAAGAAAGAAGCTCCTCTCAACTGGTCGAATAAGTCATCGATTCGAGGCAACGGATACTTATTCCGTATCGTGACCTTATTCAACTCTCGGTAGTCCACACACAATCTCAGTGAACCATCTCTCTTCTTCACAAACAAAACTGGAGCGCCCTAAGGTGAGGTACTCCTGCAAATAAAGCCCTGACCTAACAGCTGCTCTATCTGATCTCGTAGCTCTCGCATTTCTGCCGGAGCCATCCGGTACGGTGCGCGTGCTATAGGTCTCGTATCGGGCAATAGGTCTATAACAAAGTCTATCTCTCGACTGGGGGGTAGGCCTGGTATCTCCTGAAACACATCAGAATACTCCCTGACAACTGGGATCGAATCTAAAGGAATCACAACCTCCTTAGAGGTATCCTCCTCTAGGTAATACAAATGAGCGGTGTATCCTCCCTCTGGACGAGGCATCGCTACTACAAACATCTCTTGCCCCGGAATGGAAAAAATAATGCTCCCACCGAAGCAATCAATCATGGCTCTATAATCAGCAAGCCAATCCATACCGATAATCACATCGTGAACATGCATATCTAATACCAACATATCTGCAGGTAATACCAGACTACCAATCTCTAACCCCACTCCCCGGCATTTAAAGAAAATAAGTGACCCACTCCCCAATGGTGAGTCTACACACGTCACTGTGCTCTCTGCCGTAGCTAACAACCCTAAAGCCTTCGCGAAATGTGTAGCTATAAAACAATGTGTAGCCCCCGCATCAAACAATACCCGACCCATAGTGCCATGGATAGGAAACATACCCTCAATAGCGGGTGGTGCCTGCGGAGCTGCTGCCTGGTGGACGTTATAGACACGTCCATACTGTAACTGTCCCTGCTGCATAGGAACTGCTGGAATGGCTGGAAGAGCTGGCATCTGGGCTGGAGCTGGGAGGGCTGGTGGAAAAAGTGGCCTCTGTGGCTCATGTCGAGCACCCTGCTGCTGCTGCGGGGCCCTGCCCATATCAGGACAGTCCTGACGTTTATGGACAGTCTTGCCACAAACAAAACACTTCCCCAGAAAATTTCCCCCTCTCGGTCCCTGCTGCCCCCGGCCCTGGTGGCCGTTACCATTCCTCCACTGGCCCTACTGGCCCTGCTGAAACGGATGCTGACCATTCTGACCCTGTTGGTTCTGATGGCCGTTCGGACCCTGATGGCCCTGCCGGAAACCTCCCTGTCCGTGCCTGAAGTTCCCTGACCTGAACCTCTTGTGATCCCCCTGCTGGGTACCCTGATCACCCTGCCTCTGCCCCTGAACAGATTGTTCCCCACAGGCACCATTTCCTCTAGTCCTGCCCTGATGGCTAGACTCTCCCGATCGTTTGCCCTCAGTCATGTGAAAGCGGTGATCCTGGAAATGGAGCAATGCAGCGTTAACCACATCAGAATAAGTGGCTAATGAGAGGTTCCCTAACAAGTGCTGACGAATCCTCCATGTCAACCCGTCGGTGAATTTCTCAATCTTCTTCTTTTCTGTCGGTATCTCATCTGGAACGATATTCAACAGATTGGTGAATTCGGCCTCATACTCGGCCACAGTCTTACCCTCTTGCTTCAGATTCATCAGTTTCCTCCTCATTTCTGTTTGAACAGCTGACGGAAAGTACTTGCGGTTGAACCGCACCCAAAAGTCCTGAATAGTGAGAGTATCCCTCTCCTCCACGGTGGTAATAGACTCCCACCACTGCAGTGCAGATCCAACTAGCTTGAAAGTAGCTATCACCTGCTTCTGAACATCCGTGCACTCATACATCCTCAAGTTCCTCTGCATATCCTTCCTCCACTGGCTCGAGACTACCACATCTGAGCTGTCTGCAAACTCTGGCGGATGCACTTTCTGAAAAGCGTCACGTACAAGTTTCCAAGAAGACGGGAATGCATTTGCCTGAACTGGCGCGGCTATCGGCGCCTGAGGTGGTACCTGCTAAACTACAGCTAGTGCGGCATTTACCGCCTGAGCCACAATGGCTGCAACCTCGGCGGCATTCATCGTGCCCTGAGCTGGTGCGGGCTGTGGTTCTGGTGTCGCATCCCTGGGAACCCTTCGTGCACGTCGTGGAGGCATCTGAAATAAGAATGAAGTTTATAAGTTCGCAGTTATAAACTTAAAATAGCTGAAGAACGTAGCATATACAAGAGAATACAACAGTCCTAAAATATAGGGCTCTATATCAAAGAAAGCTCAGCGGAAACATAATAAACCATCAGATCCTAAAGGACACTAGAACCTGATGCTCTGATACCACCTGTGACAATCGACTAATTAAATACCGGGTAGCTACTCCTTTATTAAATTAAATCAAAATGCCAAGTTAGCTCAGTTAATAGCATCACTGTCGAAAACATTTTATTATTACTAACCACCTAGTATTTAAAAGTAAGTTGTCAAATTTTAATTAAAGTCTGATTAACATGCAGTACAAGATTTAAAGCAAGAATAATATCACCATTCACCATAACGAAATAATAGAATAACCATCACATGATAATAAATAAATCCGTAGGAAAAACTCCTCACAACAAATCCCACAACTGAAATAAGTAACGAAATACTGAATACTGAATTAATACATGCCAAAGTCTGAAAAAACTGAAATGGAAATGTATCTCTAATGGAACTGGGCAACATGCCCTAAAACTGAGGAATACTGAATATGGGATCCAAATGATAGAAGCGTCTAAAGGCAAATCCCTGTAGCTTCCACAAACAGCTACAGCTCGTCATCTGAGTGAGAATCCTATGCGTGGTGTCCTTGTGGCTGGGCACCTAAAATGGTTTTATAAGAAAATAGATTTGAAAGCAAACGGGTCAGAGCCCGAATGTGGAAATATTTTAAAACCTGCAAGTGCTTTAAAAACATTTAAAACATTAAATGCAAAGTACATGTTAGGACGTGCACTCACATGCAATTCTCACCTCTCGACTAAATGTGCACTCCTAACGTAAGTACCCATCTAAAATGACACTAATCCCTAGCTAAGTGACATCATATCTAGCTAGACTGTTATAGGTTCTACTCTTATTAATCGGTTCCCATTTACATTATAATGGTCTCATCTAAATAGGGGCTTAACGTAAATTCAGATTTTCGATATGTAATATATTTCACAATTGGTTAGCCCGTTATGTTTTCTCAAAACAATACTATAATTTTATTCACAATATTAACATTAAGTTTCCATCAATTAAGTGTATATTATTCACATCATAAATATACAATACAAGCACCCCGAGACTAGCTACGGTGCACACATACTCTGCTATCCATCCCGGTTCATCACGTACATAAGGATTACATATTCCGAATCTCTCAGGAATAGTTCACAGATAACAACATCACAAATAATGGAGGCGAACACAGTCACATTACATGGGTCACGCACATACCTGCGCTCCCACGATCAGCAGACTTATTAACATCCCAATAAGTCCTTCTATGACCTATGTTCATCGAGGTAACCAGTCTAAATCCGGGCAACACAAGGATTAGAGGGCCCTAGGCGAACGCAAACCTCCCGTGATAGCAAGTATGGTAGGTATGTCATACACATAAAATCAATACATATATACTAAGTATGCACACGTCTTAGTAATCACCATAATATATTGGTACATATCTCTTCTCGTACTGACATATAATACTACACCATTTATATGTTCCCGGTTAATATAATTAATTAGGCCGTCAATAGCTCACATCGTAATAGACACTCACGTCCTACTTCATATTTTCCTTTAGGCTCAAACTACACTTCTAGGTTTGACTCCTCATTATATCCCAAACATCCCAAATATAACAATTACTCATCGAGGAAAGGATATCTCTACCTATACACAAGGTTACGGGGAACTCGGGATCAAAACAGGCTAAAAAGCCTAAACTGTCAACTCGTTCGAAGTCTCGTTCGAACGAGGTTGTTCGAACGAGAGTTCGTTCGAACGAACTGGGTCTTCTAACGAGATCTCGTTCGAACGAAATCTTCGAACGAACATCACTCTCGTTAGAACCCAGACTGTCAACTCGTTAGAAGCTCGTTCGAACGACCTGGGTAGGTCTTCTAACGAGTGGCCAGTTTCAAGCCCAGAAATTCCTATCTCGTTTTTCCAATTTCTCTACACCTCAAATATCTTCTAAAATTCGTCCCAACAATGTTTTAAGGTCTCTAATCAATCCTAAACATATTAAGGTAACATACTAACTTGTTTTAAGGAATCAATTCATCATAAACATCATTAAATCATCAAGACTCTTCACTTTTCCCCAAATTTTCAAGAACATAAACCCTAGAATTTATAATCATCAATTTACTCAAATTAGATCCGTCTTTGTTACATCCAACATATATTGACATTAGGATAATCATCTCTATACGATTCTACATGCAATTTCTTCTCAAAATTTAAGTTCTAAGTCCAATTAAAATGGGTTTTTATTAAACTCCCAAGAACAATTTGATTTATTGGATAGTCTAAGCATGGAAGAAGCATTTACTGCATAATAACGTAATTTAAACCACTTGCCTTGATTCAATCTCAGATCTTGATGACGATTTGAAGAAGTTCCCTCTCTCTTCCTGCAGAATTCCCTTCTATCTCTCTCTCTCCAACCTTTCTTCTCCAATGGCTATGGTGGCTAGGGCTTGTTTTGGGAACTTAGAAAACCTAATTCTAAAACTCCTCGTAGTCTTATGGGTCAATATGGTTGGTAGTGGGTTTAGTGGTTGGTTTCCTGAATCAGATATAATTTACTAATTTTCGTCACTTTTAATTCCCAAAAATACAAAATTACCAAAATACCCTTTATGTTGTCGATATGGCCTAAAAATACCCCGGAACCCAAACTAAACCCCCGGCTAGTATTTTCTGACTATCTCGACCCTTCCGGACGCGTTGGCGCACTCAAAACGACCATGCGGTTAATAGAATTTAAATTCACTTTTATAATTAAAATAATTATATACCATGACGCGACTGTCACACGCGTCTCAACAAAATTTCCAAATTGCCGTATTTCAATCTCACGACAAATTTCATAATTCAAAATTCATATATAATCATATATGCACATATAATCAAATACCAACTCGCATCTCGCTAGTATTTTAATCCCGAATTAATTTTCAATTAATATGTATTTAATTTAATTAATCCCATAAAATAAATATCACAAAAATACGGGGTATTACATAAAACATCATTTTCGAGTTCACCTACTTGAAAAACAGATTCTTCAGCCATACACTTGATTCGATAGTTTAAAACTTCATTTTTAGCCATAAATCTGGCATTAACTTGACCTAAATCAGTGCAATCCTCAATTGTGTTATCAAGAGATTTATTACTCACACAATCTTCTAAACACGAACTCACGCACCCTTCTAAAATGATAGAATTGTCTACATTTTAGATTCATCAACATCATCAGGAGTGCTATCAATATTAGATAAAGAAGCTATGAACGAAGGGTGATCTTGGGCAAGTGAGATACGAGATAAATTCACATTGTCTAATTTAGAATTATCTACACATAAATTAGAGTTATCAGAACTAGTAAATAAATAATCAAAAATGTTCTTCGACTTAATATCACAAAAAGATGCAAATGCCATAAATATTTTATTCATTTCATCATTGTCATTGCCACTATCGGAATTATTATCCCAAGTTTTAGAAATATGAGCTTTACTTGAAGATTCTCTTTTTGATTTGGAAAAACAGTTATTAGCATAATGACCAAATTTATTGCATTTCCTACATTGAATATAACTGATATCGTTGTTAGGTTCTAACTTTTCACAATTTTTTTTTCCATAAAGTTATCATGAGGTGGATTGGGAAAGCTAGGTTGACCTTCTCTTAAAACAAGCGTATTTCTAAACTTAACAAACTTCTTAACGTGATTAGAAAGCAAATCAATTTCTTTGTCCAGAGACTCAAGTGTAATAGAAGAATCATCAACATTAGACAATGAAGAAGTAAAAGCTAAATTGTTAATATTAGAACTAAATTTCAACATACTTTGTGCAGGAACTTTTCCCCTTTGTTCATCTCTAAGTGTGTTATGTAATTCAAGAGTTTTAAGTTTACTACACAAAAAATGAGGGATGTAACTATCTAAATTATCACCAATAGTATGAGAAATTAAATCAAAGCTCTTAGGAAGAGACCTAAGTATTTTATCACATATTTCAGCATCACTATAAACTACACCATTAGCATGTGATTGATTTAAAATATCTTGCAATTTAAGGTAAAATTCATCAAATTTCTCGTTATCTTTCATAAAAAGAGAATCATACATTCTAACTAACATTTGAGACTTAGATCTTTTAACCCTAGAGTCTCCTTCATGAGTGGTCAATAGAATGTCCCAAGCCTCTGTAGATTAGGTGCAAGCTGAAATTCTTTTAAAATTAGTTGCATTCATTGCTTGAAAAATAGCATTTTTGCCTTTATTATTATGCTGAGAATTTAACTTTTTCTATTTAGCCCATTCGAAAAGGGAATTTCTAATGGAAATTTGAGCACCATCATCACCAACTAAATGCGTAGGAATAGAAAAAATGAGTTTCAAACACATCCCATACCTCATCTCCCAATTGTTGGAGGCGATCAACCATTCTTACTTTCTGGTAAGCGAAGTTGTCATCATCATATAAGGGAGGGCGTACATAAGGGCCATTTTGATCACCCGTAATAAAAAGTTGATTTAAAAGAAAAGAGTTCAGGATCTTTGTGGAATAAAACTTTTAAAAAGTGAGTCCTGAAGCTTAGATACTACTTGTAATAACCTAACCACCCTGACATGTATTAGTTATTAAATAAAACTTATCTCTTTTGAATTCAATTTAAAACTTGATTGAAACTGTTGTACACACACAAAAATAAAAACAGATTTGTGATGTTGTTGCTCAAATAAATAAATTTGAATGAGATGAGGAAAAGATGAAATTGACACAATATTTGTTCTGGAGGAAACCACCGTGGTGAAAAATCTCGTGTCCATAGTCCTAGGAAAATGCACACTCCCAAGTCCACTATTACTAATTACAAGTTACAGGTTACAATTTACCAGTTTACAATTAATTAAACTAAGCAAATACATCCTTACACCCAGCCTAGTCTAAATACAACCCAACTTGACTCACAATCAGTCAACCCAATAACACCCAGGTTATAGTGACTACACGCACACAGCCACACACTCAAAACCGAGACCCTGTGAAGTTGTGAAACACACATAATTAATTAAAAGATTTATTTTAATTAGAACATAAAACTTATCTTGTTTAATAAAATGGGACTAAACACACACCAGGTTAGTTAAAAAGGATAATAAACAAAAGGTGATTAAAATAAGAAACTATAGAACCAAACACACTCTCACGCACTATAAAGAAACAGGTTTTTGCACAAGCCAAACACACAGCAACAACCTTTATGATTAAACTCTACTTAAATTAGTTTAAGTTTTAACTTACATTAATCTATTTAAAAAATAATTAATTTTATGAAAAAAATATTAATTTTAATCAGATCTGAAAAGCTCAGTTAAAATACACATGAGTTAATACACTGAGTTTAAACGAGTTAACACACTGAGTTAAACAAGTTAACACGCTGAGTTTAAATGAGTTAACACATTAATTCATCCACTAATTTAAACCGAGTTAGAAACTGAGTTAAAATGAAATCAAACACTCACAGCTGATCTGAAACAAACTCACACAAGTTATCTTACAAAATAAATTAACCACACACACACACGAGATAAAACATCTTGATTTAAACCTGAGTTAAACACCAAGTTAAAAATAAGTGAGTTAACTACTGAGTTATACTGAGTTAAACAAACTGAGTTACACCTGAGATAAAACCCCAAAAAATAAATTTCAGTGTTAATTAACACACACCTCACACACGTATACCAAAATGACAAAATTATCACCTTTCAGCCGGCCACCCTTGTCAAGGTCATTGACCGTGATAAAAAAATACACGCATTTTGTAACATGGTCATTGACCTTGACACGACCGTGATAAAGAATTATCACGGTCATTGATCGTGAGAAGTCCGTGACAAATTTACTTTTCACGAACTTGTCACGGTCAAGGACCTTGACACGATCGTGACAACTTCTGCAGCAAATACCCTTACCCCTTCTTTTTTTCCCCGCCATTCCCTCCTTTTTCCCATCTCTCTCTCTCTCTCTCTCTCTCTCTCTCTTCCATTTATATATATGTTTGTGTGTATATATATGTGTGTGTGTGTGTGTGTGTGTGTATATATGTGCGTGCGTGTGTGGTGCGTGTGTGGGGGTGGGGCAGGGTGGGGGTAGGGGGTGGGGCAGGGGGTTGTTGTGTGTGTGTATATATGTGTGGTGGGTGGGGGTGTGGAGGGAGGTGCAGGGTGGGGGGCTATTGTGTGTGTGTATGTGTGTATGTGGTGGGTGGGGGTGGGGGTGGGGGTGGGTAGGGGGTATATTCACGAGTTAATTTTATATATATGTGTGGTGTGTTTTTTTATCTTTATATGATGTTTATATGTTGGAAATAACTCATAAATTTGTCAATTTATTTTTGTATTTGAATTAACCTAGGGTTCTTGAATTTTTTGCACTTTTGTTGAAACTAACTCGTGAATATATGTTTGTGTGTGTTTGTTAGGTGTATATGATGTTTATATTTTGGAAATAACCCATGAATTTGTCAATTTGTTTGTGTGTGTGTGGGGGGGGGGGGGGGGAGTGGGGTAAGGCAAGGTACCATTGTAATTCTCTTAATATCGTGTTTTGATGATTCTATGAGATAATATATATTGTTTCAAGGTTAACTCATTGTAGATAAAAACATTCACGTAGTAAGATTAAATTGAATCCATCCATAGATTCTATAATTACATCCACTAAAATATAATTAATAAATAAAACAGTTTTAGATGAAAGTAAATTAATAATTAGTGCCCATTTCATATGAAAGTAGGATTTTCCCTCAGTGTAAATTAGTAAATTAATAATTGTATACGTTAATTGTTAGTTTAATTGATGAAATGAATTAATTGAGTAGATGAATTAGAAGGAGTACGGGATACACATTTGTTGTTGACATTGTTGTTGGATTATTTTGTTTAGTAAATGTTTGGTTGGTTAGTTTTAAAAGTGGCATGACCACTGGATTATTGTCCATATGGGGGTGGGATTTTTCAACTTTTTTTGAAAATTACTTTGAAAATCATTAATGTTTCTTTAAAACATATGATTCATCAATACAATACAGATTTTATATCAGCTTAAACAAGTGTTCAGCAAAAAAACATGATTTTAATTAAGGTACAAACCTATAATGAATTAAATTTGGTTTCTTTACATAAAACCCACATAATGAACAATGTAACTCCTCCCCCCCCCCCCCCACCCCCCCCCTCTCAACAAGTGTTGGATTTAAACCTGGCATGTTTTTAAACCCGAATAGATTCTTTATGGAAACCAAACATAAACAAGTAACATCTTAAACATTGATAAAGTAAGATATTTCTTTCCTGAACAATTAAGAATGGGTGATTCCTTTTATTCAATCCCTTATAACACAAAATATGTGGTGGGGGTGGGGGGAGGGGGGGGGGGAGGGGGGGGGAGGTGGAGGGGGCAGGGATGGTAATAAATATTCCAATTTTAATGCTTTTAATTGATTTGCACTTTATCATTTTCACTCTTGTGCAGTGTGCGTGTGTGTGGGCAGTAGGGGTGGGGGTGGGGATGCTTAACAGTAACAATTCATTTTTATTTGTAGTAATTGTACATATTTGCATGTCTTCTTCTAATTCATTTTTATCTGTACTAATAACATTTTTTTACAGCAAATGTTTCCTTCAGGTATTAAGGCGAGGATGATGATGCTGGTTATGATGATGTCGTCTGGGGCTCAGGTGGTAGCGGAGGCGACGAGGGCTCCTCGGCCCTAGGCTCCCCAAATATGGCAAATATGGGATTACCATCGAGAACAAGTGAGAGCTATTAGCGAGATCCCTCGAGCTGCTAAAGACGGTCATCGACCCGGGGTTTATGAGTTGGAAGGAGGTGCCATATGAGCTCAAGTTAGTTGTTTGGGAGGCACTACAGGTAATATATTTATATGAATATGAATATTTCAATTTCAATTTCAATTTCAATTTCAATTTCGATTTCAATTTCATTTTATATTTATATTTATATTTATATTTATTCGCAACTAACATCGTATTTGTTGGACAGGATCAATTCAACTTGGATCCAAAGCTACGCAATTCCGTCTTGGAGCAGTTGAGGGAGCAACACAAGACATGGAAGAAGAATATGCGGACACGGTACTTTATAAAAATACGAGAGTCCATTATCCAATGGCGTGGATCCGTCCCGCCCAAGGAGCCAATCTCATTGGCATAATGGCAAAAGTTCATTAACAATGAGATCGAGGATCGACAATTGACATCTCGCCAATCGGGGAGGGAAAATCGGGCAAAAAATATGGATGTGCACTACTCCGGCCGGACGTCTTACGCCGAGGTGGAGCATAGGATGAAAGTAAGATTTAATTTTTCTATAACTACGGAAATATATTATTATTCATTATTTTACTTTGCGGGGCCGATACTGATTTTACTTTATTTTATTTCAGGGGGTAGGGAGTGGCCCAGGGGGTAAGCCACATAGGCTCGATACTTATGTGGCTCTTCGGACGAAAAAGGGGAAGGACAAGGACGTGTCCTTGAGCATCGCGGCCACGATTGTAAGTAATTCGACAGTTTAATTTTAGTTAATTACGTTATAATTTTTTAGTTTACTTATTTTACTAATCATGTGTTGTTTGTCGTTTCAGGCAAAGCTTAAGGAAGTGCATGAGTCGCAGTTTGATGCCGACAATGCGTCTTTGTCCACAGACGCACTCAGCCAAGTGTTTGGCTCTTATCGTAAGGGGAGGACAAAGGGGGTGAGCTCGCGGGTGGCCAAATGTAGGATCATCGGATTGGAGACGAGTGACACCGGGTTGGCTCGAACGGTGGATTCACATGATGCGAAGCTGTCCCGTTTGGAGGCGACGGTCCAAGATATGTACTCATTCATGAGGTGTATGTTGGGAGGAGACTGTAAGGGGAAAGGGAAGGAGAAGGCGGTGGAGGAGGAGGAGGAGGAGGAGGAAGAGGAGGAGGAAGAAGAGGTGTGGGAGAATGAGGCGCATGAGACGAGGATGTGGACCTCGCTGCTTCATCACCGACACGTGCGTACTTCGATGATCCACTTCCTTATTTGGCTCCCTTCCCTAGACCGATGTCGACAATTGGTTGGCCGAGCGTGTTCATATTGGACGTATTTGATGGCCAGCGGATAGAGCGGGGGTTGAGGAACTCGAATATCGTCCAGGGTGGAATAGTTCATGGACGTACGCTTCAAGAGATCGAGTCTAAAGTGCTCGTCACGCATGTGATACCCGGGAAGGATAACTCCCTATTGTGGTTGCGCGAACAATGCGACACGATGTATATTAGTGGGTGTGTCAATTCGTATATCGCGTGGCCTACTTACCTCCTCACATTTACCCCAGACATGTAGTGACATTATTTTTAAGTTGTTACATTTGAATTATATTTGGAGTATATCATCATGTATATTGCTTCTATTTTTAATATATATTTGCATTATCTTTAGTTTGTTTGGATATATGATGTTTGAATAGGTAAAACGTTGCTATAACAGGTACAAATATACTGTTGGGCAGTGGCAGTAGCCATACTGCCCAGCAGATTTTTTTTAAATTCTGCCCAGAATTGTCACGGTCATTGACCGTGACAATTCCTTGACAAATAATATTTCCAAGGAGTTGTCACGGTCAATGACCGTGATAATTTTTTTTAAAAGGGTTAAGACTTTGTCACGGTTATGAACCGTGACTAAACTTGTCACGGTCATGGCCCGTGACACGACCGTGACAATTCTAACGAACTTGTCACGGTCAATGACCGTGACACGTTCGTGACAAAAAAAGTTGTCTCGCCCGGAATTGTCACGGTCATTTACCTTGACAAGTCCAACTTGTCAAGGTCAATGACCGTGACAATAGTGCAGATTTGGTGTAGTGCGTACTAGATCACGCAACCAACTCACACACACAGATTAGCAACAAAATGCAGTTCACTTTACACAAAACTGCAAGCCCAACAAACAAGAACTATATGTATATATCTGATATACATATATATGTAAATATAGAAATTGTAGAGAAAGAGAGTAAACAAAAAACTCACAAATAAAGCTCAACACGAGCTTTGGTAGTGACGGGGATAAACAAAACACGGAACCAGAAGCCAATATTCCAAATGGCACAACCTTAACCCACCAAGAGAGTTTAAGATGGAGCAGCTCACAGTTGAGACCGGGAAAAAAAAATAGCAAACACGAAATCTTATGTTTAACCAAACTCCTTACTAAAAAAAACTTGGATCAGAAGCTCTCAACACTCATATGCATGTAAAAGTTTAAACCATGGTAAATATCTAACACACAAAACTCGCGCAAACCCTCTCAACAATGGTGAAAATGTAGAAAGAGAAAGAGAAGAGAGAAATATCGGCTAATTTTGATTTTCAAAACCCCTAACCCAGAAGAAAACCCATCACATCATATACATATGAGGAACCCAATGGTTGTAGTTTGTAAATAATAACCACAATACATATGGGTAAAATCATGAATGCACATAGGTGGATAAGGATAAATAAGGCAAGACAAAATAAGGGACACACACCGTAAATAACCATGAGAGAGAGAGGATCAATAAAGGAAATCCAAAGCCCCAACGCTCAACAATAGCTGGCAACAACTACCCAAAAATCGTGTGACAACATCCATCCATTCCTATTGGCCCAATCAAGGATCACACGGATTAAGCGACAAGCACAAATTGGTACCATCTCAACCATTAAAATTGACACAACAAAAATCAACCTTTGAATTTTGTTTAAACGTTTAAACTTAAACAAAATTAATTTTTGTTTAATTAAACTCAATGTTTAAACTAAACGAAATACTAGAAAATAAATACAAGATAAATATTTTTTTTTAAATATATAACCGATCACGAAAATATTTATCAATATTTTTTTTAAATATATTTAAAATACTGAATAAGAGTAAAATAAAATTAATTGAGTTAGGACACTTAAAAAAATGTTGTAAAAAAATAATGCCACAAAATTGAGACAATTTAGCAAGGTAATTTCAGTTAAACCATTATTTTTCTTCACACTTATGTTTGTATATTTGAAGTGCTCAATTACAATCTTTCGCCTCAAGTTCTATTAAATCCTAAAAAACTTCTAACTTTGTTCCTGAACAAGTATACATGTATTCTTGTTCTTGAGAGACTTGCGTGAATATCTCAAAAATACATTGTGAGGTTTGAGTAAGCCAAATCATTTTAAACATTTTCAAAACTTTTACGAAAACTCACATCCTAGAAAGTGATATCCAAGCATTGGAGGCTTCTCAACAAAATTACTCTTCTACTTCAAAGAGAATTTTGATTTTGTGGCATAGGATTGAAAGACATTTGACGAGTACAAAACTGGCTATGGTTGTTTAGCGTTCTCCAGTTGTTGGAACTCTCTCCGGAGAATAGGGTGTCAATGGGTGGATAGCCAACTAACGCATTGTGTGATTGTAAATCGTTCGTTTCTATTCGTAAAACTCTATGATAGTGAATTTATAATTTCGTTTGGCCCGAGATTCTTTCCCGTTGTGGATTTTTTTCTCGTACGACTTGGTGTTTGTGATTGTGTTACCTTATTTCACATTTAATCGCCTATCTTTGTAGATAAAATTGGATGTAATCTATTTGGTAAACTTTTCATCACATAGGCCTAAGTTGATATATTTATACCTACAAGAATTAAAGAAAAATATCGCTTTTATAACGACGATGATTTTTTGGGTACCTTTACTTTGTTTAGATTGCGAGCAGATTGTACTCTCATAGAGGGTGTGGTATGTATATATGGAGCGAGGGGTTTTCTCGCCCGATTATTCAGGTAGCAGATGCACCAAGTGCTTACATGAGAAACACTTAAATGTGCGAGATTGAAGAACCTCTTAGATTGAAAATTAAATTTGCATGGGTTGAGAGTTATAATGAAATCGGGTCTCTCCATTAATATACCCAAATTAATAAGTCACATATGTTTTGGTCTAATAATGTATATAATCTTTTAGCTTGATCTTTATTGAGTTTACTTGTCTTCGCCATTTTCATGTCCATCGCACAGGGAAACATATTTTGTGGGGGCTGTTAGCCTTCAGCTTATGTCCATCTAAACTTTTTTCCAACAAAATAAGTTGGATAATCCATTCAATGGATTTGTGGGGACTAACTAAATTATTTGATATAGGGTACCCCGCTGCTAAACAACCATTTTTTATTTAAACTCAACAAGTTCGTTGCTCCATCGTATTCAAATCATGCAGTTGCATTATTCATAAATCAAATTTCCACAAGTCAACTCACTTGGATTTGTCCATCCTACCAACCTTGTTTATTTGTTCACAGCTAACATAGTCTAATTATTCTCGTATAGTCACTTTATCCATTTTTTTTCCTTTCAAACAAACGTTTAAAAAAAACGAAATGGAATCTTGGTTTGCAATGACATCTTATTGAACTAAGAACAGTCATGAAAACGATTCTATGGAGCCTTCATTTGAGAAAAATATTACATCACGCATTTAATTTAGATAATGATCTGTCTATATAATTATCTCTCAGCAAACATAAGTTGTTGATCAATCCAATCCTATATTATGTAGTTCATATGTCATACCCATCTCTAGATCAATTATATTATCAATAATTCTAAATCAACTCTCATTTGAAACTCAATGAATGTTACTCAGCGAGATGTTGCATTCGTATTGACTCGTATTTATACTATATTGACTTTAGGCCCGGACACAGATAAATGCAAATGCGAGACGTCAGGGAATCAAACCAATTTAGTCCCAAACAAGAGTGAGCATAGAACTACTCATTATATTATACAAACTTATCATCGAATTTGATTTTGGTTTATATTTGACCATATTATTCATACTTAATCTAAGGGTCCGTTTGGTTGGCCAAATTTGCCTAGGTAAATGCCAAAAAATTGACAAATATGAAAATTTGCCCACATTTTGGATGTTTGGTTGCATAATTTGCCTAGGCATTATTTGTCAATGTACAATGTACAACACCTCCTATGCACAATCTGTGGGCAAATTTTGCTTACCTATTTGAGTGGGAAATATTTGCCAACAAATTTGCCAACTTCTTAAATAGTTTTAATGTTTTAAAAAATAATTTAAAAACTGTTTTAAATAATTAAAAAACTGTTATGAATATTTAAAAATTATTTTGCAATGTTTTAAAAACTGTTTTTAATATTATAAAAAAATGTTTTACAATTTTTTTTAAAGACCTTATTAACAAAATATTGTAAAAACTATTTTTAACATTTTTAAAAACTGTTGTGAATATATTATAAAAACAGTTTTAAAGTTTTAACAAATAATTTTAAAAACTGTTTTAAATGCTTAAAAAAACTGTTATAAATATTTAAAAACTATTTTGTAATGTTTTGAAAACTGGTTTTAATATTAGAAAAAATTGTTAAGAAAATGTTTTACAAATTTGTTTAAAAACCGTATTATAAAAATATTGTAAAAACTGTTTTTAACATTTTTAAAAACTGTTTTGAATATATTATAAAAACTATTTTAAAGTTTTAAAAAACATTTTTTTAAAACCGTTTTAAATTGTTTAAAAAAACTGTTGTGAATGTTTAAAATTTGTTTTGTAATATTTTAAAAACTGTTTTTAATATTATAAAAAATTGTTAAGACAATGTTTTACAAATTTTTTGAAAAACCGTAATATAAAAATAGTTTTTAACATTTTTAAAAACTGTTTTGTATATAATATAAAAAAAAAAATTTTAAGTTTAAAAACGAAATTAAAAAATATTTTAAATAGTTAAAAAAAATTGTTGTGAATATTTAAAAATTGTTTTGTAATATTTTAAAAACTGTTTTTAATATTATAAAAAATTGTTAAGAAAATGTTTTACAATTTTTTTAAAAAACCGTAATATAGAAATATTGTAAAAACAGTTTTTTACATTTTTGAATATAATATAAAAATTGTTTTTAAATAAATTAATTGGATTGACTTTAATTTCGCCTAATGGTTGTTTGATAGCGTCGTGTAAAAAAAACTACGTAAAATTTGCCTAGGCAAACTTTGCCATGTCCACTCTTTTGCCTATATGCAACCAAACGGACCCTAACTTAGTAAACAAATCTTTATTGAATTGACTCGCATTCATTAATTTTATAATTAACATTTCACTTTATAATGGATTAGTCATGTCAAGTTTATCAAATTCCATATGATATTTTTTTTAATGGATAATTAGTTGTTGGCCCCTTTAAGCTAAGTACAATTTTCATTTAATTTACATTATTTTATTATATTATAAAAAGTCCCGGCTCTACTATTTTTTTGACAATTTTTTTTTTGGAGAAATATTTTTAGGGTTTAGAATTTAGTGTTTAGTTTTTGTAGGGTTTAGTTATATATATATATATATATATATATATATATATATATATATATATATATATATATATATATATATACCATCTCAAGTGCGCACCTAATACGTTGTGGATCTCGTGCAGATAACTTTTTTTAATACTAAAAAAAATGAATGTTTTGATTAGGTTTTTTAGATATGATCTCAATAATGAGGAGATCATCTACAAAAAGCTCAAAGTCGGTTAGATATTCACAAAAAAATTCAACGGTGAAAAAAGCACATATTCAATATTTTTACATATTTTTTTAATATAGTAAAAAATTGGATTTTTGATGAAACTTTTTGTAGATGGTTTTCATTAAAAAAATATTTTACTACTTTAAAAAATGGTTTGTACGAAATATATATATTTATAAGAGGTCATTACAAGAGACTCTCAATGTGTGTATAGTTTTTTGATTTATACTTTACACTTTTAGGGTTGTTGGGTTCATGGCTTATGATAAGATAATAGATAGTGCATATCCAATATGACGAGAGACTTTTGGAAGAAATAAAAAAGAATTGAATTAAGGTTAACTAAAAAGATGGCATAGATTATTTGTCAAATAATCCTCAGAAAATCAAGTAGAGTAAACTTTATCGAAAGGGGTATGTTTATTTTTTACTTTTTTTTTAATCGACTGCATACATGAATTTTTTATTTTGGTGAAAAGAGGAATATATCTACTAATTAACCAAACAATCCGTGAGAGTACAAATAGTCCGGCATACAAAAATAATGCCAAAGCATAAACCTAACAGTAACTCCACACAGTGGAGATAGTTACACTTAGTTTGATCCAGATGCCTCAACCTGAAACTTGTTCTTGTCTTCATCAATAATTGCTCTGAACGGGTCTGGGGGGTCCATCAAAGTGAAGAAGTCTTCCACCCGAGACCTGGAGTACGTGGCTAACCAGTCCGCACACCGGTTGGCTTCTCTCGGGATGAACTTGACAACGATGCTCAGCTCCGTCTTCACATCTCTTCAGTCGAGAATAATAGCTGAATGTGGGTGATTTATCCGCTCCCCCTCATTGATCATGTCCACTGCCACCTTCCAATCCGATTCAAGGTTGATGTTCTTACATTCCATGTCTCTAGCCAAGAGCAAGTCGTAGACTGTACATGAATGAACCTCTTAATGGTTTGGAATACCAAATACCTTATCACAACTTTCTAGAATAAATAAATAAAATCCAATCTATAACGTATTTTTAACTTTATATATCAATTTTGATATTATGTACAATAAGGATTTTGTATATGGGATTTCAAAAGTGTAAATATACGCGATGAAATCACATGGATGATGATATGTACTTTAATATTTCTTGTATATCAAACATGTTGGTTTTGGCTCTCCTATTTTTTTAATTTTGGTTTATTTACAAATTTACCATTATGGCTCAAATCTATAAATACAAGTGTTATTTCTAGGTTTTTGGAGAGGATAAGTTTGAGAGCTATTTTGAGAGTTATCAAAGATAAAGAGAGGTAGAGATCCATTTGAAAGGTGGGTTCTTGTGAGGCTGTGAGTGACTTTCTAAGAGAGATAAATTGTATGTGTGTGTGTGTATAACCTTTGGGTTCCTCCATTTATCTATAGAAAGAAGAAATCCTCCTTGGTAGATGTAGCCCAAATTTTGGTGAACCATAGTATATCGTTGTTGTTTTGCTTTGATGATTGCTTGTATGTTCTTATTGTCTCTTTATTGATGCTTGGTTGAATTAATTGGGAGTTTGCACACTAGTTCATTTTCAGAACAAGGTCTTGGGTGTTCTCTGCACACCAAGTGTTTGATAAAATTCCCGAGTGAGTTTTATCGTCCTGGTCGCTAGAGATAGTCTTGCTTTAGCACAACAAGTGGTATCAGAGCTTTAGGTGCTTGGTTTTCTCGGTATTTTGGTTCAAGGTTGAATCAATTTTGGTAATTTTGGCATAGATTTTGTTTTTGTTCCCAATGACGGAAAATGTGGAGAGTACTCGAGAATCAACCTCTACGAGCGGAGGCTCTAAGAGATGGGATCCGAGTTATGGATCAAGTGGCTCAATGAAGACGGATATGAAGGATTTTGATGAGAAGACCACTTTCGGGTTATGGCAAAGACAAATGTGAGGCGTTCTGGTCCAATAGAGGTTGCAATTAGCACTGTTGGGGGTAGGGGATGATCGGTAGGCATGCCTGATGCCGAGTGGATTGACATTGATCAAATAGCAGCTCCGTGTATTGAGATGCTTATCACGGATGATGTGTTGAATAACGTGATAGCGAAGACCACGGCTAAAGGCATGTGGGATAAGTTAAAAGAGATTTATTTGGGAAAGTCGTTGTCAAATAAATTGTTCCTCAAGAAGAAACTCTTCAAACTTGAGATGAAGGAGGGTGAGGATATGATGAATCATATCAACATTTTTAATGCCTTGATAAATGACTTTAATCGGATAGACATTCAATTCATTGATAAGGATCGAGCATTGTTGTTGCTTGCATCATTACCTGATTCATACAAGCATTTTGTGACCACTCTCATGTTTGGGAAGTCTACGCTCCGGTGCAACGAGGTTGTGCAAGATATTTAATCTCATGTTACGATGAGAAAGAGGGAAGGTGGAGGTGAATGTCGGGGTTTCCATTGCCATAACCAACCTACATGAACTTATTCATAATGAGGTCAAAGTCTATATAGACGACATGGTCACTAAGTCTAAGACTCGAGAAGTTCATATTCTCGCCCTCCAAAATTTCTTCAATTGACTGCGGCTAAATACATATAAATGATTTTTTGGCATCATGGAAGGAAAACTCTTGGGATTCATGGTCAGTAAGAAGGAGATCAAAGAAAACTGTGCTGAGCCAAAAGACATATTTGACATGACACCACCGCGAACAGAGAAGGAAGTTAGAGGACTCCTAGGTAAACTACAGTACATCACTCGGTTGATTAGCTAACTGACTTCTATCTGCGAACCCATTTTCAAACTTCTCCGAAAGGATTCAACTAAATATCAAGTGATACCTCACACGACCTTTGGTGCTTATGCCTCCACAACTAGGTCTCCTGCTCCTCTTATACTTGACCATAACAGATACCACGGTAGGGTCTTTACTAGCCCAATACATTGAAGAATCCTGTAAGGAAAGATCCATTTATTACGCTAGTCATAAATTGGTCGGGTACGAGGTCAATTATACTACTTTGGAGAAAGCGTGTGTCTCCCTAGTATGGGTCAAGTAGAATTTACGACAATACATGCTTGCCTTTATTATCAGACTAATATCCCGTGTGGATCCCATCAAGTACTTGCTAAAAAAGCCCATTATGTCCAGCCGAATGGTTCGTTGGTTGATGCTAGTAGCTGAGTTTAATATTATGTATGTCATACAGAAAACTATAAAAGGGAGATATATCTCTGACTACCTTACTGATTACCCCATGGAAGGGACTGATGTTTGGTTATCTGAATTCTCGGATGAAGATATCCCTTAGGTGGAAAATGTTCTTTGTTGGAGTTGCCAATAAAAAAGGGTATGAGATTAAAATACTCCTTATCACCCTTGATGACTCTCATACCCCCATCGCCATCAAATTAGGCTGCTCCTGCACTAACAACATGACGAGTGTGAGGCATGAACTATAGGACTTAAGATCACCTCAAGAAAGGAATTTGACACATAGACGTATACGGAGACTCTACCCTCATCGTTATCCAAATCCTCAGAAAATGGAAAGTCAAATACGATAAACTCCTACCCTTTCATGCTTACATAGAATAGTTGGCCTCCCAATTCAAGATACCACCTTCCACTACCTTCCTCATGAAAAGAGAAACTTAAATGATGCCCTTGTTACCCTGGCCTCCATGGTCTACATACTTGAGGGAATAACAATAGCCCCTTTCCTGGTTAAGAAATAAGTTATGCTCAGCCACTGCTACCACATTGAATTCATTATGGAGAAAGATTATGATATGGTCAGGTTATGGTGTTATCATTTGGCGTCTCCTCAAATATGGTAGGTATCTCCAAAACGCTGATAAAAAAGACCGTAGAACCCTTCGTAAACTGTCTACCCAGTACATCATTTGAGACACATTATAATTTAAGAAAAACTTCGATGGAATCATTTTCACTGCATAGCAAGGGTTGATGTTGAAGGACCGATGTAGAAGATCCATAGTGAGGAATGCGTGCCCCATATGAACGTACATAAGCTTGCTAAAAAGATTATACATCAATGGTACTATTGGACTAAGATTGCACTACCTACATTCGAAGATGCCTCAAATGCCAACAGTTTGCCAATATCCAACACTTGCCTCCTCGAGAACTATATAACATAGCCTCTCCATGACTCTTCTCCACCTGGGACATTGATATCATAGGGAAGGTTGCTCCCAAACCTTCAAATGGTCACAAATTCGTCCTCATCTCCATTGATTACTTCACTAAATGGGTTGAAGTCGAGTCATATGTAGTTTTGAATGCCAAGAAAGTGGACAAATTTATTTTTTTAAAAAAACATCGTCTGTCGATATGGAGTTCCCCATGAGTTAGTGTCAGATAACGGGCTCCACTTTGAAGCCGAGGTCACAGAAGTAGTCGAGGAGTACAGGATTCAGAGAAAAAAATCTTCTCCCTGCCGACCCTAAACCAATGGTGCTGTCGAATTCACCAATAAAAGCCTTAAAACCATAATAAATAAGATGACTAAAAGTTGCAGAGATTGGGTCAACCGGATCCTTTACACCCTTTAGGGATACCAAACTTTAATAAGAACACCTACTGGGGACACTCCTTATTCTTTAGTATACGACATAGAAGCAGTCCTACCTATTGTGCTAGATATACCTTCCCTCCACATCATTATTGAAAGCAAAGTTAGCGAAGAAGAATGGAATTAAAGCCACTTGGATAAATTATCACTCTTGGATGAAAAGAGGTTGAAGGCTCTATATCATATACAAGGGTACCATCATCGAATAGCGCAATCATTCAACAAAAAAGTCAAGGACCACGGTGTTCAGGAAGGATACCTTACCGTCAAAGATATCATAGAACATGTATGGGACCCTAGAGGGAACTTCAAACCAAAGTGGGGAGGCCCTTACATCCTGAAAACAAATTCTCTCAAGCGGCGCTGCTATACTCACAGACCTCGACGGAGAAGAGATTGCCCATCTAGTCAACCTGAGCCATCTCAGGAAATTTTACCCTTATTCCAAAATATTGGTTCGCTACGACTCTTCTCATCCTCCTTCTATTCTAAAAAAATTCTTCATTTCCACCTACCAAGAACTACGTGGGACCTGATCCTTTAAAAAAATCTTTTCAAAACGAAACTCATGAAAATTTTCAAAACCCCCAAAGGTACGTAGGCAGCCCATATGCCATACATGGGTTCGATCCCCTTCTTTTTCATAAAATGTTATTCGTTTCTAGCCTCTGAGAACGACAGTCCATTTTATTATTTACATGAACAAAAGAAGTGTGTATGATTTAGTGATTAGTATAGTTAATTCAAATGAAAAATTCATCAAGAGGCACAGTAAAATACGATAAAAATCAATTTTAATTTTTGAATAAGGTATACAAAACTATTATATGAAGTATCAGTGAAGGATTTTAGCAAACCACCCCCTAATGTCCTTACACAAAACCCATACCAAGTTACACAAAAATTATTCCAAATCCCAAAAATACAAAACACCAAAATTATCCTAGCTTCACAAAAAATCATCTAAGCTTCACAAACAATGCCTTCAACTACCTGACGGCCCCATTTAATCATCATTTTCGGCCCCCAAAGGTCCCCAAGTTGAAAACATAAGAAATTCCCTACAAATTAAAATAAGTTAATCCAAGTCCTAGAATTTGCCTAAATCATATTTATCAAAATAAGCAAATTAGGCGAAACCAAATTTTAGCAAATGACTAGAATTAATTAAACATTACCCAACATTTAATATAAGTCCAAATTTAATTGAGTGTGATAAATTAAACCGAATTTTATCTTGAATTATTCTAAGCATACGTTCTACATTATGATGCAAGATAAAATAAACAATATCACACTACACCGCGATGTACGAGGAAAAACCCAAGACGGGAAAAAACCTCGGACGGCCCTAGCCACAAGTCCACTAGATATGGAATTACAATTACAAGACAAAAGACTTACATCCTCGACTCGAACCCTCTCAAGCCTTGTTGCTCCTTCTTGTAGAAACCTCTTCCTAGCGGACAACCACGGAGCTCCACCGCGATCTCGGAATCCACCGATAGGACTTTGTATGGTCACCGTCACCCAAGCTTGGAGCCTTTCTCCAAGTGAGTAATACCGCAACAAACTTCTTCTTCTTTATGATGGGATGTAGAAGCAAACCCGAAACATCTCTTTTTCAATTCGGTAGAGAAAACCGGTGCCAAAACTCCAAGCAATTGATATAAATATAGAAACTTGGATAAACACAATTGGGTGTAAACACTAGAGTGGTATATGCATTTTCTTTGAAAAACAACCCTCAAAACTTGAACATTTTCCTAAACTATTTTGCTCTCAAACTCTCTCTAGGAGATAAACTTAGTTGGAAAAGTTAATTAGAAAAATGTGTTTCCCGTCCTTAATAAGTCTTGAAAAAGTTGGTTAAAAACCATGTGGGGAAAGTGGGTAAAAACTGACAAAAACTGCTCAAAACTATTCCCGCCTGGCATTCTCGTTCGAACGACATTGACACTCGTTCGAACAAGACTTCTAACGAGCGACCAGTCTGGGCTCGTTAGAAACTCGTTAGATACCTCGTTAGAACGAACAAACTCGTTCGAACGACTGACCAGTTTAGGTTCGTTGGCAAACTCGTTCGAACGAAATCTCGTTGGAACGAAAAACTCGTTCGAACGAGATTTCGAACGGCTTCCAGAAATTTTTCTAAAATTCTATTTTGGCCCAGGAACTTTATATACGTTAAATTAAAGTTCCAATTAAATTATTCTGAAAGTAAAACATGGTTTTTTATTAAACCTAACACCCAAATAAATTTTGTTCCAAGCTCCTATATAAATATAATTACATTCATACCTTGGGAGCATGGAACCTTAGTTGATGACGTAGAAACGAGGCACGCAAACCGGCATTTTGATGAAGCTTTAAATTCTTTGCCGCTACGTCTTCAACACATACTTCATAGGCTTGAGAGTATTACAATAAAACACTAACCTATGAAAAAAATGTTTTTGTCCGGAATTGAGCCAACACAATACATGGACTCAATTGGAAATTTGTGTCCTTACAAATCTCCCCCTTTGGCTATTCCGGGACAAAAACCAAAACAAAAATCCTAAAGGGCCGTCAAGCTCACTAGACTCAAAACATAACCCGCCCAATCTTGACTCAACCCAAGGATTAAACACTTTGCCTTTTAAAGTTGCCGCTTTAGTAGAATACCTGAACACTTAAGCAAACTCATCAAATGCATAGGGAATATCAAAATATATTAATCGCAATTAATTAATTACTCCCCCTAAAATAATTCTCCCCTTTATCAAACAATGACATTTACTTAGAAAGACGTCTCCCCCTAAGATAAATCTCCCCCAAACTAAGATGCGATAATAATAGGATTAGATACCATTTCTCCCCCTATCATCATTCTCCCCCTTTTTGTTCGGGAATAGGCAAAGGATAAAGAACTAATAAACAGCATGTGGAAGCTTAAAGTGAAAAGACATGAAAGCATATGGGCAATAAAAGCAAGGCAAAGACAAATAAATATCATATATATAGATACTAAAAAAATACCAATAGAGCACTTGCATATATATATAGATATAAACACACACATGACACAAAATACAATAAGTTTGCACACTCGTATGGCAAAAATGTGTCATATGAAAACGGAAGTGTAGGGGTGTGTACTAGCAACAATTAAATTTAGACCCAAACACTTAAGAAACGTTCACGGAGTTCTCATTTGAATGCAAACTTCATCACAGTTAAATATAACCTCATGTGACAATATAAAGATTGAACTCAATGAACAAACATACACAATGCATACAAGCCTAGCATGATGATGATTCTACAAACCAAATAGAGTCATGACATTAAAGACAACTAGGATAAACGGACATTGTGCAAACCGTTGATATACCATCCAATTCTCCCTCAATGAGCATATATATTCTTTTATTTTTGAATGAATATATCAAACAAACATAGGCCTTGGCAATTGCTTTCTGTTTAATGCCAAATATTCTGTTTTTAGGCCTTTGGATCACGTATTTCTTTTAGATCCAATCAACGGTGGCTTACTATCGCAAAGGATTTAATTCATCCTTTCGGAGCCCTTCCCCGTGCATATATTAATTTATCATGTTTTCATTTTTCACACAAATCTCACATGCAACGGATTTTGACATGCACTAGTCCTCCTAGGTCATAGATATGTAGATGACTAGATTGATAGGAGAACACCTCAAAAAGCTCAAATATAACATGTGACATTAAGATTTCAAAAGAGCTCGTGCATGTGTGAAAAGAGGCATATGAAAATAGAATCCATTTAATCAATACAAAATCCAACTACTCCATGTAAAACATGGTAAAGAACATTTTAAGGATTGAAAATCTAAACCAAAAGTTCTAGCCACGTGGGAGCGTAAATGATGGGATTCAAACACAAATATATGCCACATAAAGTGTGTCAAACAAAAATACACACAAAACAAAATCTTTTTGAGTTTTTAACATTTTTAACCAAAAATAAAGATATATACTCAAACGACTAAACACAAATCATTTGTATTTTTCATTAAGCTTAAATGAAATAATAAAACAAAAATGATAAACAAAAATCTTTTTATATTTTTAATTAATTCAAACACAAAATATAATACAAAAAGATAAACAAGTCATGATTTCTAGCATGTGATATGAAATAAGGCAATGACTAGAAAATGACTAAACAAGCATACATTTAGCATATGAATATAGCATGAAGTACAAACGCTAAAGTATGCAAACACTAACACATTCATCCATTAGATTTAGCAAGGGAGGAAGCATGTGAAAATAAATGAGAATCAAAATCCCTATTTTGTAAGGCAACCAAGTCGGATTTCCTAACCCAAATTAATGAAGAATGACTATCTTGGGGTGTAGGAGCTTTAACTACCGTGGTTACTTTACTATGGAATTTTCTAGGAATTCGTTTAAGATCAAAACAATATTTCCTAAGATGACCTTTTCGACCACAAAGTGTACAAGTAAGAACATGTCGAAAAGATTTTCCTAAGGAGTGATCATTAAATGCATTCCTAGTAGATTCTCCTAAAATATTGGTTTGGGCATTATGAGTAAATTCATTACAAGGATTGAAGCCTAAACCACAAGTGTCATTTTTAATTTGGACCGTTCCTAACATTTTATCTAGTTTTTCTGAACGACATTCCAAATCAAATTTGACATTACTAGAATCTTTTAATTTATTTTCCAATTCTACAATGTTAGATTCTAGTAAAATATTTCGCTCTTCAAAAGCAAGAAACTCCTTTTTTAAGGATTCCATTAAACCCCTAAGGCTATCTCTTTCACCTTCTACATAATCAAGCTTCTCTTGAAGAGTCCTTACATGTGTCCTAAGGTCTTCTATTAAAACATTTTCATCAATGACCTTGACACTTTCTCTTAAACTAGCTTCTAACTTCAAATTAGCTCTTTTCAATTTAATAGATTCTTTATAAAGTTCTTGAAAAGCATTTTGAAGTTCACTCACATTAACCTCTTCTTCATTTTCACTCTCACTATCATAAAAAACAAGAGAATCATGTACAATGACCTTAGAAGTGGCATATTCTATCGTTTCATCAATCGATGAGTTGTCACAATCACTCACATGACTAGCCATAAAAGCCACAAAATTTTTCTTAGTGGGGGAATCGGGCTTTTCTTCCTTATCACTATCACTAAGGGTTGCATTATATGAAATGGGTCGCTTACCATCTTTCCTTAGTTTAGTGGGGCACTCATAAGCCCTATGGCCATAACCTTCACAACCAAAACACTTATCAGACTCGTCCCTATCTAAATTGTCATTGCTAGGTTTAGGGATCTTCTCGGCTTTAGAAATCTTCTTGCTTTTATCATGTTTAGAAGTATCAAATTTCTTAAAATCATTTTTAAATTTATCTTTGTTAAATTTAAGAAATTTTCTAAATTTACGAGCAAACAAAGCCATGTCTTCCGACTCACTTTCACTATCGCTCTCTAATACTTGTTTGACCTCTTTTCGGGCTTTTAAAGCAACACCCTTTTCAATTTTCTTTTCAGTTTTAGAGGGAAACATATCTAGTTCATAGGTTTGTAAATCACCTACAAGCTCTTCTAATTTCGTAGAGGCTAAAGTGGGTAAAGATTTTAAAACGGTCACTTTAGGAATAAATCTATCGGGTAGGGACCTTAATATTTTCTTTACAACACGGTCGTCAGGTATTTTCTCTCCCAAGTTAAAAGATGAATTAACAATATCAGAGAGTCTAGCATAAAATTTATCAAAAGTTTCTTTTTCATCCATTTTGATAGTTTCAAATTGAGTGGTGAGGTTTTGGAGTTTTGAAGCTTTAACTACACTAGTTCCTTCATGAGTTAATTGTAAAATATCCCAAGCTTCTTTAGCGGTTTCACACGTCATAATACGTCGGAATTCATCCGGTGCGACAGCGCTAAATAAGGCATTTAAACCTCGGGAATTAAAGTTAGCAAGTTTAAACTCATTGTCAGTCCATCTATCGGTGGGTTTGATAACACGTTCATTTTCAACTAAGTAAGTTGGTGGGGAGTATCCGGTAACAACAGACATCCAAACTCTCTCGTCGATAGATTTTAGTGCCGATCTCATTCGGGCTTTCCAATACGCGTAGTTTGAACCATCGAAAATAGGAAATTTTGAAAATGGGGAAAAATCCATTTTAGCCAAAAAATTATTTAAAAAGATCGTTAACGAAATAATTTATCGCTTTGGCTCTGATACCAATTTGAAAACGTAAGAAATTCCCTACAAATTAAAATAAGTTAATCCAAGTCCTAGAATTTGCCTAAATCATATTTATCAAAATAAGCAAATTAGGCGAAACCAAATTTTAGCAAATGACTAGAATTAATTAAACATTACCCAACATTTAATATAAGTCCAAATTAAATTGAGTGTGATAAATTAAACATAATTTTATCTTGAATTATTCTAAGCATACGTTCTACATTATGATGCAAGATAAAATAAACAATATCACACTACGCCGCGATGTACGAGGAAAAACCCAAGACGGGAAAAAACCTCGGACGACCCTAGCCACAAGTCCACTAGATATGGAATTACAATTACAAGACAAAAGACTTACATCCTCGACTCGAACCCTCTCAAGACTTGTTGCTCCTTCTTGTAGAAACCTCTTCCTAGCGGACAACCACGGAGCTCCACCGCGATCTCGGAATCCACCAATAGGACTTTGTATGGTCACCGTCACCCAATCTTGGAGCCTTTCTCCAAGTGAGTAATACCGCAACAAACTTCTTCTTCTTTGTGATGGGATGTAGAAGAAAACCCGAAACGTCTCTTTTTCAATTCGGTAGAGAAAATCGGTGCCAAAACTCCAAGCAATTGATATAAATATAGAAACTTGGATAAACACAATTGGGTGTAAACACTAGAGTGGTATATGCATTTTCTTTGAAAAACAACCCTCAAAACTTGAACATTTTCCTAAACTATTTTTGCTCTCAAACTCTCTCTAGGAGATAAACTTAGTTGGAAAAGTTAATTAGAAAAATGTGTTTCCCGTCCTTAATAAGTCTTGAAAAAGTTGGTTAAAAACCAAGTGGGGAAAGTGGGTAAAAACTGCCAAAAACTGCTCAAAACTGTTCCCGCCTGGCATTCTCGTTCGAACGACATTGACACTCGTTCGAACGAGACTTCTAACGAGCGACCAGTCTGGGCTCGTTAGAAACTCGTTAGATACCTCGTTAGAACGAACAAACTCATTTGAACGACATATCGAACGACTGACCAGTTTAGGTTCGTTGGCAAACTCGTTCGAACGAAACCTCGTTAGAACGAAAAACTCGTTCGAACGAGATTTCGAACGACTTCCAGAAATTTTTCTAAAATTCTATTTTGGCCCAGGAACTTTATATACGTTAAATTAAAGTTCCAATTAAATTATTCTGAAAGTAAAACATGGTTTTTTATTAAACCTAACACCCAAATAAATTTTGTTCCAAGCTCCTATATAAATATAATTATATTCATACCTTGGGAGCATGGAACCTTAGTTGATGACGTAGAAACGAGGCACGCAAACCGGCATTTTGATGAAGCTTTAAATTCTTTGCCGCTACGTCTTCAACACATACTTCATAGGTTTGAGAGTATTACAATAAAACACTAACCTATGAAAAAAATGTTTTTGTCCAGAATTGAGCCAACACAATACATGGACTCAATTGGAAATTTGTGTCCTTACACAAGTCTTCCACTCTTGGTCAACACTTTATACCCGATCCATGGAGCGATATTTCCTGACAAGCCTAGATAAAAGAACAACACCGTCTTCTAGGGTGTCAAAGTAATGAACCACCTTTGATCGGTCTCTTTCTCCATGCTTTTCTATACTACCCGCTTCCACAACCGTTTTATGTAGTCCCCAAACACATGCCAGTCCACTCCTATAGATTGTGACAGATGAATAGACGGTCGACGGATCTACCACAAGGAGCCCAGCATCATCTTTAGTGATTCAGTCAAATCCTCCATTGGGAAGAAGTTTGTTGTGCGAGGGGGCACAATTTGTTCCCACATGACTTGGTGCAAAAGTGCCTGGGGAAATAGAAGGAAGTTTGTCGAAGGCCGACCAACTACACATACCAATACTTTCTAAGATACAAAACAGGATGCAAGTCTCCCCACCAGGGCACTAGCCAATGAATATACCAGGCTCCATGTTCCACAAACCAATTAACCCAGTTCTCTATCGATGGGACGAAACTAAAGAAGGGTTAGACAAAGAAATTAGGCACACCCACCAAGATATATTTAAGAGGGGACGCCATATGAAACCTATTTGCAAGACATATGAACAAACATTAATGGGCTCCCCCTCAAAAAGTCAGAATGGCCCTCCTTCTAAGCATCAATACCATTCAGGGTCTTATCCACCACCACCATCATAGAATTATGTAGATAAGACATCCATGTCGTTATCGCAACCACTTAAGGATTCACTGTCAAGTCCCTTATCACCAGTAAAGTCCTCACAGTAAGGCCCAAGGTAACATCTCCAGCAAAGTCAGCATCCTCAAAACCCCTCAAACGTACTGAATACATACCCGACTGAAGAGAAATAATCCCTCTAGTAACCAACGGATGAGTCGTCGAATGAGAAATATGGAGAAATTCTGCCAAAATGCTCAGGGAGAACAGGAAAAATTATGCATAGATGCCACCACACTAGGGATGGCCCCCAACATGGTCGACAATTCTTCATAGGTGGGATATCCTCGTCTAGGCCAAAACAGAAGACATGCTCCTCAGGGTACGAGAATTGTATTGCCACTGCTAGAAAATTCTAGTCCATGGCTCGATTATGCCACAGAGAAACTCGACACAGATTAAAATCATCGTAGTCCACATTGTATATGCACATGGCCTCCAGGCCATCAAGGTAAGAAGAGAATCCTTCATACATGAGAAGAGCCATTTGAAAAATCAGAAATGTGAAGAAAGAAGAGAAATGTGGGTATTAGTGGAGAAAATATATCCCAGACCCCTCCTTTTATACTCAAAATCCTTGGCAACAAATAAAAATTATGGAAATCCAATTAATTCTCAACCCTATAGGAATGCACTGATGTGCAGGAAAGTGAAATCAAAGCCTAGGGATGATTTCACTTGACCCCATGCCAATAGACAGGTCAAAGGGTATGCCGATCGGCAACCCCGTTACTTTGGAAAATTCTATCTTTCCTCTTTTACCAATACAAATTTCCCAAAAAAAATCCTTATTTTAAAGCCACCAGGTCATTCCTTTTCAATTACTCATCTTTTCCCTCAAAAAATCATTTTCAAAATAAATTCTTACTCAAAAAGCTTTTCCCTGAGTTAATTACTTTTACTCCTTTTTTTCTAAAATAATAATAATAAAAAAAAATTCCTTTCATTATTATTTCCATGCCTATCTCTATCTTCGCATGAAATAAACAATCTCGGTAGAAAATTAAAAGCGTATAAGTCACTAAATCAAGAAAAATGCCAAAAATGCATCTTTTTCATATATATTTTTCTTCAATTGGTTACATTTTGCAGATAGAAAGGAAAAATAGGAAAATACAAATAGGACTTCACCTGAACCCTCAATTATTCCTCTCAAGCCCTCAACCCCCATGGCGGGCGTGATTCCCCATGTAACACCCTGTATTTTTATGATTTTTAAATATTGGATTAATTAAATTAAATATGAGAAATTAATGAATACTGAGAAAATAAAGTAATATATGATTGAGAATTTATGAAAAATGTCATGAGTGAGACATACGACAATTACGGTAATTAAGTCGGGATGAGCTTGTCAGTTGTATTAGGACTAAATTAATGGAATAAAAAGTAAAATATTTATAAGTCACCCAAATGATCATTTCAAGTGCGCCAATGTGTCGTAAGGGTCGAGATAGCCAGAAAAGTCTACTCGGTGGTTCAGTTTGTGTCCCGAGATAGTTTTAGGCCAAACATACATCCCAAGAGGGCATTTTGGTAATTTGTCTTTTTTAAGTATTATTAATGGAGAAATTAAAGGGTTAATATATCATGTACAGGTAATAGATTAGGGTTATTAGTTGTCAACAGCGGAGAGGCCAAAGGATAAAAAGTGAGGAGAGGTTTCTAAGGCTAGAACCTCCATTTCTACACCGTTTACACCACAATCACCACCACCGCGCAGATCGAAGAGAGAGGATCGCACCTATATCAGCTTCTCCAAGGGATCAGACCTTCAATATATAGGTAAGTGTTTAAACTTGAAAACTTTTAGCAATAAGTATGTCCATGTTAGTGTAGGTGAAAATTACTTAAGAATTGCATATGAAATTGGGTTAATTTATGATTGAGGAATGAAATAATAGTAGATTATTCCTTCATGTACGTAGATTAGAACCCATGAAATTTGGATTAATATTGATGAACAAATTTGGGTTAATTGTGTTCATAATCTGAAAAATTAAAAACTAGGATTCTTACAATGAATATTGGCGATTTCAAATTTAAATGATGATTTATTACAATTTAATGATTCTGGAATGTTAGAAATCATCCTTATATGTTAGGATAATAATTAGAATTGATTGTTGGGAGTTTGGGATTGATCTATAGAGTTTTTAGGATAAACAATGGAGAAAAAATGAATGTGTTAGAGGTTGAAGACGAACTGCCTAGATCGCGCGAAGTCTCGTTCAAGCGAGACTTGTATCTCACTCAAAGTCATTCAATCTAGATAGTCATCTCGCGCGAATTAGATCGAGCGACATGCTGATCTCGTTCAAGCGAGATTCAACCCTGGTTCAATTGTAAGGTCTAAATTTTGTTTATTTTTTGGTTTGTCCCAATTAGTGCGACACAGTTAATTTGAGTGAGAAAAAATAAATATATGATGAATTCACTATAGTGCATAATTATTGGAAATTATTTAGGTATAATACTTTAAGTATTTGGATAAGTAAGTTAACCTTGGAAATTAGGAGAGAGAGAATATTCGTAATTTAACATATATATTGTAAGTAGTAATGAGATAATACTGCGCATGGAATATATATATTCGATTTGTGTGAATACATATTAATATTAATGGGATGTGTGAATGCCTATTATGTGATTAATTATGTGTATGACATAACTACACTACTTGCTATCGCTGGAGGTTTAGAAAGTGATAGAGGACAATCTTATCATGATGAGCCTTCAGGGGATTTTAGATTTGGTTCCTCGGAACATAGAACCTAGGTACGGGCTATCTGTGAGAATAATAGTGATGACGGTCATATGGGTGCGTAGGTATGTGCATAACCCATAGACATGGAACTATGTTCGCCTCCAATATGTGTGATTTGTATTTATGGTTCGTGGTAGATTTCCAAACCGATTGTCCTTGTTTGAGTACGAGATGTACCTGGACTCGATAGTAGATTATGCATTGCACCGTAACTAAGTATTGAGGTGCCGTATTTATATATATTCTATAGTGATGAATATTTATACATGCTTGTTGATATCTATTGTTTGAAATTCCTAGATACGAATGATAATAAATTCTTATAAAATTTAAGGACGTGAACACTTAACCTTATTGTGAAGCCCTTACTCAGAATAGTGACTACAAGAGCGATTAATAATAAGTATGAGGGAAATATGAGTTTTAACTATGGGTGAAATTTATAAGGTTTATGTCTATAATCTAGTTAGGTGGGATGACGATGATTAGGACCGTTTAGACGTACATTAGGTGTGCACAATAGTTGAGAGGTGAGAATCTCAAGTGAGCTCGAGAAGCCAACATGTACATAGTTTTTGCTTTACCGCATTTTAAATACCTGCTAACCTATTTTAAAATATTTTACACTCAGGCTCTGACCCGTCTTTCGAAAAATCTCTTTTCTCTTGTTGAATTTTATTTTAGGTGTCTCGTCGCAGGGACGCAAAGTTTAGACTGCTGGACCATTTGACGTGCTACGGCAATTGTGGGAGTTACATGTCCTTATATTTAGACGCCTCCACTTCTATCATCTCACTTCTAATATTTAGACTTTCTAGTTAAGGCTGATGTCTCCCATTCTCATTTTTGTATGTCAGAGAGACATTGTACATATTTCATCTACCTATTGAGTATTCAGTCGGATTTAATATGATTACATCTTGATGGTTTGGATTTTTATATAATTGGGATGATTATTCCAATTTCTTTATATTCAATCAGATAGTGTTTTATTCATTATTCATTTGTTCGTGAAAATATTGGATGTGTTTAATGATTTAAATTAAATAATATTTACTAATGGGAAAAATGTTTTGACACTAGCTTAATTAATTATTAGGTGGTTAGTAAGAAAATTGTTTTTTAACAATGATGATAAGAATGAAATAACTGGATACTCTGTTTTAAATTTCATAAAGTATTGGCCACCTAGTATTTAATTGGGCGAGGTGTCACAGGTGGTATTAGAGCATCAGGTTCTAGAGTCTTTTAGGATCTGTGCAGATTTTCACATTTTAGTGTAGAGTTTTTTGATTTAGAGCCTTATCGTAAGATTGTTGTATTCCTCTACGAAATGAGACTTACGTTCTCCTTGGATTAAGAATAGTTAATGCAATTCATATACGAGTTTGGATGGGCATGGTACACCGGACAACATGGGACGACCAGTAAAGGGCCATTAGAAGGACTGCGGGATAATAGGTACAGTAGGAGCTATGGAGTATCTGAAGAATTGTAATCGTGATAGGAGTCACCAAAATTTTTAAGAAGATGATAAAAAGGGATAAGCGCTCGGGATAAATGACTTCCAAAACACTGTTGTAGATAACAGTAGTGCAAATTCAGACTCACCCAGCAAAGACGACTAAGAATATAGTCCGAGGAACTCCTTTGAAGAATCCCCTATAAGGATTTGAAGGAATGATAAAGTGTGATGGTCCGATGGAAGGGGAAAATCCAAAGGAAAAGATATAGAGAGGAGTGAAATGACACTCATAATTAAATTTTGGGCTAAATTTTTAGCTCATTGGAGCCTCAAAGAGCGGTGATAACCAGTCACCACTTATAAAGTAGTATATATATATATATAATTAAATGAGAGGTTGGGTGTGGTTTGATTGTAAGACCTTCCATCCACTGTTCAGACAGGAATGCAAATGGAATTACGAACTTATCACAAGTAAGTCAGGTAGAGACCGACCATGAGAGATAAGTTAATTTATTTAACAAATTTCGTAATTGAAGAAGGGGATACCGAGAATAAAAAGTGTCCGTAAGTTGAAAATGAACTCATGGGTAAAACTCCCAAACATGAAAGGGAGATGTGACTAGAGTCGGTGTCGTCAACACCATTCGTTTATGAGAGTACATCAACGCTTCTAGGAGAAGGAAGCTAAGAGAATTGCAGAATACAAATAAAGAGCGACATTGAATTTAACGGTACTAGTGAGGAATCATAATAGGGTTTACCCAGTAAGGTACCCATGCAAATGCTTTAGATCATTAGAATTCTTATCGAGTGCGGTAGATTCAGTCGGGGCTGTCAAGACTAGCAGCAAGTTCCATAGGGATAGTGGAGCCAAAAGAACTATGAGAGTAGCAATCAGAGCTAAGACTGTCAGGTTCGAGAGAACGAGACACTGAAATGGCCCGTGAGCCTGAGATAGAGAATGGACACATAAAGATGTCCTATACGTGGTGAGTAGAACCACCGGTATTAAACTGATCCACAGTGGGAAAGTGAGAGTAGTTGGACTGGGAAAGTAAAGGAAAACGATGCCTGTGGGGAATAATAGCAGCATGAGAGTGTTGATGCAAAAGGCCCCCGATTTTAAATCAAACCTTTAAATAGTAATAATTTCCCTTTTAGATGCGGAAGTGTGAGATGGTTCACAAAAACAGCAAATTTTAATTTCTTATAAATTAAAATTAAACCAAGTGAAATATGATGACACACACACAAAATTTAAATTTCACTTAAACACAATTAATTAACTCAAGTCCTAGAAATTTGCCTAAGTCAAATTTTTAATATTACTCAATTAGGCCAAACCAATTTTATCAACTTAAATTAACGACTTGAATTAACTACACATTACCCAATATTTATTTAGCACCAAATTAAACATAAGTAGTGATTAAATTAAATTTTATCTTTTTATCTAAGCATGCATTCTAGGTGATATAGCAAGATAAATTAAACAATGAATCACTACAGCGCGATGTACGAGGAAAAACCCACAACGGGAAAAAACCTCGGGCAGCCCTAGCCTCAAATCCACTAAGTATGGTTTTACAATTACAAGACAGTAAAACTTACAACACTCGACTCGATCCCTCTCAAGCCCCGACGCTTCTTCTTGTAGACACCTCAACCTAGCAAATAACCACGAAGCTCCACCGCAGTCTCGGAATCCACCGATCGGACTTTATATGGTCACCATCACCCAAACTAGGAGCCTTTCTCCAAGGGGGTAAATCAACGCAAACTTCTTCTTCTTTGTGGGATTTAGAAGAAAACCTAAACGTCTCTTCAAAACGGTAGAGAAAAAAATTGGTGCCAAACTCCAAGCAATGTATATATATATATAAAGAAGGCTTGGAATAAACAATATGGGTGACACAAAGTGTTTGAAGGATTTTTCTTTGAAAAATGAACACTTAAACTTGAACTTTTTCTTAAGAAAAGATGAACTCACAAAACAGTCTCTAGGAGTTAGAATATTATGAAAAAGTTAATTAGAAAAATTTGATTTCTGCACTTAAGAAGTTATGTCAAAAGATAGTGGGAAAAATAAGTGGGAAAAGCTGTCAAAAATTGCCCCAAAAAACTGTTCTCGCCAAATCTCGTTCGAACAATATTTTTGTTCGAATGAAGTCTCGTTCGAACGAGCTTCTAACAAAGTTCCAGTGTGAAATCGTTAGAAATCTCGTTGGATATCTCGTTTGAACCATCATTCTCATTCGAACGATACTTCGAACGACATTCCAGTGGCCAATCTGGGAACCCATTAGCAAACTCGTTCGAACAACATTGTTGTTCGAACGACAAACTCGTTCGAACGACACTTCGAACGAACTTCCAGAAAGTTTGAAAAATTCTATTTTTAGCCTAGAAACTTTATATACTTTATATTAAAGTTTTAATAAAATCTTTCTTAAAATAAGCAAGAGTTTTAAATAAACGTTCACCCAATATAAAATGTTCCAAGCTCCTATATATATATATATATATATATATATATATATATGTAATGCATTCATACCTTGGGAGTAATTGGACATATGTTGGTGACGTAGAAATGAGGCACATTAAACTCGGCATTTGATGAAGCTTTATACTCTTGCCCACTATGTCTTCAACAAACACATCATAGTCTTGAAGGATGATCAATTAACTCTATCCTATGACTCAAATGTTTTTGTCCAGAATTGAGCCAAAACTTACAACAGACTCAATTGGAAATTTTTGTCCTTACATAGAGAGGTTCCTAGCAAGAGAATCTAGCTAAGAGATTTAGCCCCAAAGGTTATCAACCTGAGGAATCATTAGGTTCAGGTAGGACCAGCATGGTCCTCAACAGTAATAACATCTTTATTCCTCAAAACCATCAAGGCTAAGGAGATAGTGAGGGAGGCTAGTAGGGCTAGGGCTTGAAGTGAGAGATTTTATCTGGCAAGTTAATATGGTTATGGAGTGATGGACCACATAAAGAGGGATTTCCCAAAGCAGGACATATGTCAACCACAAAATGAGATCTTGAATATACAACCCTTACAGCCGAACAATGGGTCAGTTCCGGCACGAGAGTTACACTCAGGAACCAATTAACCGTGCAAGGTAGACGGCAAATGGAGATAAAATAATTGCCTTACCCTTACAAGTAAGTGATAACGCTTTAGGTGACATGGATGAGTCACAATAATTGACTACTAACATTACGATTCGAGTGTGCATCGAATTAGTGGGCACCCTAGCGATAGTAGCCTTATTATGTATATGACTACCATTGGGTAGTGAGACTTTTGTGTCAACTGTAGGGAGGAGCAGGTGTGGACACTAAGAGAATTTGTATATATATTACATAGCAATTTTTGCTCCTTTTGGGGAGTTATAATAGCAGAGCATGTTATTATTATACTGTGTCATGACTGGATACCAAAGTTGAGCAATAGTAAATTTTATTCTAAGACTATCGTACTCGTTATTTCAGGGTAATATATTTTGGTTTATGAGGCATCACCTGAAAGAGAGTTGAGCTTAAATATATATTGTATTGTAGACTTCTATGAGTATGTTGTCTTATTATATTTGATCCCAATGAGTAAGGACTTTTACTGATGTGATTCATGGTGTATTGATTTATTGTCAAACGGAGGGGTATAGCTTGTTAAATTATTTAGCGTTGAGAACTTAGTGAGGGTGAAAGCGACGTGTAAAGGTCATCTTAAACACATGAGAGTGGATGAGTAGACTTTTATGTTCGTAGAGGGAAATTCAGGGGTACATGTTATGGGCTAAGGACTTAACAGATCTTGACGACCAACAATGTTAGATAATAGTGTATCGGGGGGTTCCTTATTTGGATTTTTCTTGCGAGACATCCCACTCATGAAACTTAATGAACGTTGGGAGTTGGGAGATTCTTTGTCTTTTTACATGGGTTTAGTACCATAGTTATTACACGTATATGTAGTTATAACTGTGAGATAACAATTATATTACGAATTAAGGTCGGTAGAGCCGTATAATGTTAAATTGCAAAAATGTTACTAATCGTTGACACCACGAACAGACCGATGGGACGACCTATTTTATAATTAAGTGGAAAATGTAAGGTGGTCGAGTATGACCTTACTATGTATCCATGCCAAGTATATGAGGCATAGTTTTAAATAAAGGTATCTTATTTAGAATGGGTGTGCAGAAATGCACGGGGGTTAATCATGCCTTTGAAAACAATTATTGGGAGAAGAACTGAAAACACAATAATACACATAGACATATGAATAAAGTTGAGGTGGAACTAGAATGAGACAAAGGGGTAATGAAATTTCTTAGTGAGCAAGGGGATCACTGGAAACCAAAGAGAAGTAGGATAAGGAATGTTATAGTGGCGTAAAGTACGAGGGATGTACAATGTAAATTCTCGAGGATATGTAATAGTGGCTCGGTACAGAGGAATAATATGATGAGGGATACGTCATAACAAATTTAGAAGATTTTAAATTCTATCACGAGTAGATCGGTATTATTACAAATATCTCCCTTGAGTTTATGGGTCACTGGTTCTAATGGTAGTGTATAAACCGTCAGACTGAAGAGTACCATTAATGAAGGGAAATGGGGAACAACGTAATGTTCCAAAAATATTAAAGAGGTGGAAAGGTATGTGTGAGGAAAACTAATGATTATGGGAATTAACACATAGAGGAATGTTAGAGATCTTTCCAGTAGCAGAAATATTTTAGCCGTGCGTAGAGAGGCTCATATTAGTGACAAGGGGGAAATGAATTTTCAACGCATCGTGTAAGTACCAAGGTGAATTTTTAGATTAAATGATAGAATATATTCATAGGTGGTGACAAAAGAGAACTAGTCACTAGAATGGAGTGTTAAGGGAAGACCAATCAAATGCAAGATGTTGTTAGTAGAGATAAAGTGAGAATAAAAAAATGACATTGAGATAGTGAAATTTCATGGGGTAACAATTGATATTGTGTCTGACCGGGACAAGGTTTCATGCCTCGAGTTTTGGGACAGTTTTCAAGAGGCTATGAGTGCTGGTTGTGGTTGAGTAGGCATATCACCTATAGACTGATGGGCAGACTAAGCGGGCTAATCGAATATTAGAGGATATGTTGCGTATATATTTCCTTGAATTTAAGGGAAGTTGGGAGAAATACCTTCCACAGGTGAAGTTTGAGATGCTGTATGGTAGACCTTGTCATTCTCCTGTATATTGGTTAATGGAGGGGGAAAATAAGTTACTAGGGCCATAGTTGACACATGACACTACGACCAGGATAGAGATGATTCGGGGTTGTATACGGGTAACTTAGGATAGACGAAAAAGCTATGCCATTGCCAAATGGTTCTTTCATGACTTTGTTGTGGGCGATCAAGTTTTATTGTGAGTATCTCTAATGAAGGGGATAATGCGATTTGGGAAAAATGGGAAGTTAGCACCGAGGTACGTGGGGCCATTTACCATCATCGAGAGGATTGGAAAGGTGGAATATAAACTGGTATTGTCGGAACACTTGCATCGTATACATAATGTGTTCCATATTTCTTCTCTTAAACGATATCTCCGGGATGAGTTGACTTATACCCACAATGCGCTGGAGCAGATTGATTTACAGACTGATAGTTCATATGTGGAGAGATCGGTGGCTATCCTAGACCCTAGCGAGAGGAGATTGAGGTTGTAGGTAGTTCCACTTGTGCATGTTCAGTGGGAGCACTTTAACGCCGAGGAGTCGACTTGGGAGCGCGAGGATGAGATGCGCGAGAAATACATAGAGTTAGTTTTACCGGGTATACTTTTATTTTTTAAATTTCGGGATGAAATTCCATTGTAAGGGGAAGTATGTTACACCCCGTATTTTTATGATTTTTAAATATTGGATAATTAATCCGGATTAAAATAAATATTAAGTAGCAAGATAAGGGTTGGTATTTATTGATGAGAATTATATTGAATAGTACTGAGTGAATAAATTAATATATGATTGTGAATATGATTGAGAATTTATATAAATTATTACGAGTGAGAAATACGACAATTACGATAATTAGGTCGGGATGCGCGTGTCAATCGTGTCAGGACTAAATTAATGGAATAAAAAGTAAAATATTTATAAGTCACTCAAATGGTAATTTTGAGTGCGCCAATGTGTCCGGAAGGGTCGAGATAGTCAGAAAATTCTACCTTGGGGTTTAGTTTGGGTCCTGGACAGTTTTAGGCCAAATCGGCATCCCGGGATAATTTGTATTTTTGAAGTATTATTAATGATGACAATTAAAGGGTTAATATATCATGTATGGGGAAGATATTAGGGTTATCAGTTGTTAACCACATAGAGGCCAAAGGAGGAAGAGTGAGGAGAGGTTTCTAAGGCTAGAACCTCCATTGTTATACCGTTTACACCACAATCACCACCACCACGTAGATCGAAGATAGAGGATCACACCTATGTCATCTTCTCCAATGGATCATATCTTAAATATAGAGTCAAGTGTTTAAACTTGCAAACTTTTAGCAATAATTATGTCCATGTTAGTGTAGGCGAAAATTACTCATGAATTTCATATGAAATTGGGTGAAATTTAGAAGAATTAATTTATAATTGAGGACTGAATTAATAGTAGTTTAATTCCTTCATGTATGTAGATTAGAACCCATGAAATTTGGATTAATATTGATGAACGAATCTGGGTTAATTGTGTTTATAGTCTGAAAAATTGAAAACTAGGGTTCTTATTATGAATATTGGGGATTTCAAATTTAAGTGGTGATTTATTACAATTTGATGATTATGGAATATTATAAATCTTCCTTATATGTTAGGATAATAATTAGGATTGATTGTTGGGAGTTTGGTACTGATCTGTAGAGGTTTTAGGATAAAAAAAATGGAGGAAAAATGCACGTGTTAGAGGTTGAAGACGAACTGCCCAAGTCGCGCGATGTCGTGTGAAGTCTCATTCAAGTGAGTCTTGTATCTCGCACGAAGTTGTTCAAGCGAGATAGTCATCTCGTGCGAAGTCGCTCAAGAGACATGTTCCTCTCTTTCAAGTGAGATTAAAACCTGGTTCGAGCGACAGGTCTAAATTTTGTTAAATTTATGGTTTGTCCCAATTAGTGCGACACAGTGAATTTGAGTGAGGAAAAATAAATATATAATGAATTCAGTATAGTGAAGAATTGTTAGAAATTATTTAGGTATAATACTTTAAGTATTTGGATAGGTGAGTTATCCTTGGAAATTATGAGAGAGAGAGAATACTCATAATTTAACATATATATTATAGGTAGTAATGAGAGAATACTACGCATGGAATATTTATATTTGGGTTTTGTGAATACCAATTGATATTAATGGGATGTGTGAATGTCTATTATGTGATTAATTATGAATATGGCATAACTACACTGCTTGCTATCGCTGGAGGTTTAGAAAGTGATAGAGGACAATCTTATCATGATGAGCCGATTTTAGATTTGGTACCTCAGAACATAGAACCTAAGTAAGGGCTATCTGTGAGAATGATAGTGATAACAGTCATATGGGTGCGTAGGATTGTGCATAACCCATAGACCTGGAACTATGTTCACCTCCAATATGTGTGATTTGTATTTATGGTTCGTGGGATATTTCCGAACTGATTGTCGTTATTTAAGTACGAGATGTACTCGGAATCGATAGAAGAGTATGCATTTTACCGTAACTGAGTGCCGTGTTTATATATATTATATAGTGATGAATATTTATACATTCTTATTGATATCTACTGTGTGAAATTCATAGATACGAGAAATAATAAATTCTTATAAAATTAAAGGACTTGAATACTTAACCTTATTGTAAAGATATTACTCGGAATAGTGACTGGAAGAGCGTTTAATAATAATAAGTATGAGGAAAATACGGGTTTTTACTATGGGTGATTGTTAGAAGGTTTATGTCTACAATATAGTTAGGTGTGATGATGATTAGGATGGTTTAGAGGTATATTAGGCGTGCACAGTAGTTGATAGGTGAAAATCTAAAGTGAGAGATCGAGAAGCCAACATGTACATAATATTTTCTTTACCGGATTTTAATTAGTTTCTAAACTATTTTAAAATATTTTACACTCGGGCTCTGACCCCGTCTTTTGCAAAATCTCTTTTCTCTTGTTGTATTTTATTTTAGGTGTACAGCCACAGGGACGTCAGGTTTAGACTGTCGGACCATTTGACGTACTGCAGCTATTGTAAGAGTTGCAGGTCCTAATATTTAGACGCCTCCACTTCTATCATCTCAATTCTACTATTTAGAATTTGCAGTTAGGGAAGGTGTCGCCCATTCTCATTTTTGTATGTCAGAGAGACATTTTACACATTTCATCTACATATTCAGTATTCAGTCGAATTTAGTATTATTACATTTTGATGGTTTGAATTTTTATTTAACTGGGACAATTATTCCAGTTGCTTTACATTCAGCCAGATAGTGTTTTATTCATTATTCATTTGTTTGTGAAAATGTTGGATGTTTTTAATGATTTAATTTAAATAATATTTACTAATTGGGAAAATGTTTTGACACTAGCTTAATTAATTATTAGGTGGTTAATAAGAAAATTGTTTTTTGAAAATGATGCTTCGAATGAACCAACCGGATACTCTGTTTTAAATTTTATAAAGGATTGGATACCCGGCATTTAATTGGGAGGGGTGTCACACCCCGGTGATGAGAGGTGGATCCTCCACTCCCAGAACCCCAACCCTCATCTGAGGTGGCAGATGGTACAAAGTAAGATGAAGCTAACTTCCTTATATAATCAGACATGGAGGTCATCCAGTCCTTAATATCCCTCACTTAGTTGATGGGCACCTAAACATATTGCAAGCAAAGAAGCAACACCAAAAGACAAATCAGTCAGTAAAGAAACAAAGAAGAATCAACAGGAAAAGAGAAAGAGAAAGAATATACCTCAGGCTGGAAGGCCTCATCCATAAGCCCCTTCAACCCAGACACTGATGCATTTGGACGGTGTCGCATGCTCAGTGACTCCCCCTACTCAGTCAAAAGTTGTAAGAATGGGGAGTAACTTGAATGATTGAAGCCTCCTTTACTACCTCCCCCTCTGACGGGCCACCACCTGTGCTATGGGTCGATCCCACCGACGAGATAATACCCCTGCCCGAAGCCGTGGCAGATAGAGGCATGTTATCCACATCATAGATATAGGAGGGCATCAACCAACTCAACATAAAATCTTGATAATCATAGCTTGCCACTGTATTCGTGTAGAACGTATACGGATCGCTGATCATCAGTACCGCCCAAGAATCTCTGAAATCTCTCTCACACACCTCATATACATAGGGGCACCAATGGTAGGACCAACACCTCCTCCACAATCTGCCTCACCACCCTCTCCCCTAGATACTAGACGTACCCAAACTTATGTGCAATCAATTATTACATCTGCACATGTAGGCATGTCACCTAAGTATCCTGGTGAGTCATCCCCCAGGGGTAAAAGGTCACCTAAAATCCCTAAGAAAGAATTGATATTTAATCAAGAAATGAAGATGCCAAAAAGAACTCAGAAAAGATGTAATATAACCTCGTCGTTCATCAAGGCGTTCAAAACCCATCGTATTTCTGTCAAACATAAAGACTGATTGGATCGACGGTTGGACTTCTTCCATTGAAACATCCGAAAGAAGTCCCCTAAGTCCTCATCCTTTAGGGATATTAACCCTACATTATGCTCTATCATTTCATAGAACCATGTATGCAAAAAGATAGGAATCACTAAAAAAATGGAACTAAAGAAAAATACAAGGAAATTCATAAAAAGAAGGAAAATAAATCTCAAATTACCTCCAGAAGATGTGTGGCTCCTGTAAAAGTATGCCGAAAGTACCGATTGAAAGCATCCAAAGACGAATAAAGGGAATACAAGGTTAAGATCCTCCATCCATACAGTTGGATGTCTGAAATTATCCTCAAATACGACAAGAACTAAAGATGGATGACATCACTGCTCGTCGCTACCAAAAATCCACCCAGGATAAGAAAAATAAACAGACGGGTCGTCTGTCTCACCTACCTCTCGTCGATCACGTCCATCGTCCTCCTAATAAGAATCTCCATCAAAGTGGAAATGCAGGTAGAATCCCCTGATACGATCCAATCCACGTCCCCCAATGCTGCCTGCACCGCCTCCGATGTCAAACTCAATATGCGATACACCACTATCTGGAACCCCTCACAATCAACCTTTGTCATCTTTTGAATGTCTATGGGAGTAACAGTTACCTCTCTTAAGATAAGATGAAAAGTGTGGGTAGTGTCCTATCACCTCTCCCCCAGAGCACACAAAATCACAGTAAAATGTTGCATCTCGTCCAAAGACTACACCAAATGACCAAAACCTACATATGAAACCATCCAGCGCACCATAGCAGGAAGATTCTCCCAAACCTCCTTCAGCCCCGTCATCCCTCGAGACCGAATGCGCAAAGGAGCAATGTCAGTCTGCGAAAGAAGAAGAAGAAAAAGAAAAAAATTTCATTGGAACAAAGAAGAAAGAGAAAAATAAAAAGGAATACTAAAGGTCACCAACTTATGTAGACACTAGGGTTTTTCACCCTAGACGAATGGTGGTATGCAGGCTCGCGTAATAAGATACTCTTATCAGCTATAGGCTCAAACAAATCAAAGGCATTCTCATTACCTAATGCGAGGGGCACCCTAGACTTCCACTCTAGGCAAGCCCAATCATTAATGACCAGCCACTCAATGTTGTATCCCTCGCTTGAAGAACTAACCATTTGAATTATTGAAGCAAAAAGGATGTAGGAATGATTTTTAGACAAAGAAAGCAAAATATTCAAACACTTGAAGGCATGAAAAATGGAGAGGGATTGCCTTCTTTTTATAAAAGGCTAAGGGGCCTACCGATAGGCAACCCCTGACCATACTGATCACTAACTGCTTTTTTTTTCTTCCCAAAGAAGCTCAGGAGTCCATGCCCATGCCGATTTCCCCCCCCTACCTGAAAAGTATGGAACATTATTTTCCTTAAGAAAATTATTTTTAGAGCTCGAAGTCCCTTAAAACACTTAAACTCCCTTGCATGATTAATCTTACACACTTATCCTCAACATATTCCATAGCAGGACCAACGATGTTCACGCGTCCAAGTCTAATATAATTCCCTGTCAGAATCCCAAAACTAAACATCCCCTAGTGAAGTTTCAAGGCAACGTAATCCCCAGCGGACCCAAAAGTGCACCTTCACCCCCAAGATAATTTAAAATTCCCCAAGAGAGAAATTTCCCTCACTATAATTTAGGATCCTCAGAATTGACATCGACCCTTAGAATTGGTCATTACAACTATAGGTCCTCAGAATTAACCTCGGCCCTTAGAATTGGTCGTCACAACTTAAGGTCCTCATAATTGACCTCGACCCTCAGAATTGATCGTCACAACTTAAGGTCCTCATAATTGACCTCGACCCTCAAAATTGATCGTCACAACTTAAATTTATCATAATTGACCTCGACCCTCAGAATTGGTTGTCACAACTTAGTCCTTAGAATTGACCTCGTCCCTCAAATTGGTCGCTAAAAATTAAGGTCCTTAGAATTAACCTCGACCCTCAGAATTGGTTGTCATAATTTTATGTCCTCATAATTAACCTCGGCCTTTAGAATTGGTCTCTAACACTTAAGTTCCTCAGAGTTGACCTCAGCCCTCAAAATTGTCCATCTCAACTCAAGGTCCCCAGAATTAACCTTAACTCGTAAAAATGATTGTCCCCAACATCACCCTAGGTCCACGGAATTGACCTCGACCCGCTGAATTAGTCACTCCAGCCTCTTAAAACCAATCTTAACACAACCTTGACCCAATAAATCGATCATCCTCATATCCTTAGGTCCTCAGAACTGACATCGACACATGGAATCGTCCATCCTCATCACTTGAGGTCTGTAGAATTGACCTTGACCCACCAAATCGGTTAACCTCATACTCTAGGTCCACAGAATTGACCTAAAATCCTCTTCCCCAATGTCGATGTTGTGTCTATCATTTGACAACCTTCACGTGTTCAAAAGCTCTCCCATCAAGGGGCTTTATATAGACACCACTTCCTGGAACTCCCCCCCCCCCACGCACCACTTAGGTCCCTAGCACTCGCTCATTCACCACAAACCCTAGGTCATACTCCGAGTACCGATTTAGAGGCCACTAGGCCCTCTCGAGCTTCGTTTGACTCCGATGAAATTTCTCGCTTGAGAAAAAGCTCAATAAATCCTCTATCTCTAAATCCAATTTCCAATGGTTCGCCTCATGTGTGAATCAACCTTATAATTTGTATGAAGAGTTTATTTTACTATAAAAAACTAATCTAGAAGAAATCCGAACATCCTCGGCCCAATTTTGACTCCGATCAACTCTTCAATTTATATGAAGCTAAATGAATCTTCAAGGGCTCTAAATACCCTTTTTAAAGGTCCTCTCCACATGACAATTAGACTTACGGTACATATAAATAGTCAGTTTCACCTAAAAAACTGAGCTGGAAGAAACCAGACGCTCCTGGGCCCCATTTGACTCCAATTAACTCTTCATTTCGAATGAAGTTGAATGAATCTTCGAAGGGATATGAATACCATCTCCAATGATCTACCACATACTTGAATTAGCCTTGCGATACAGATAAATGACCTATTTTACTCTGAAGGGTCACCGAGCACTTTCGAGACTCGCTTGAGCTTGATCAACTCTCCAAACCGAATAAGGCTGAATGAAATATTGAAGTCTTTGAATACCCCTTCTAACGTTCCATCTTATGCGCGAATAAGACTTATATTCGAACGAACGATCAGTTTTCCTCCGGAAACTTCTTATTTCGTGATCAATGGGTGCTTGTGGGCCCCGTTTGACCTCGGTCAAATCCTGAACCCCAGAGTGTCTTAATAGATTCTTAAATGGTTCTGAATACCCTTTCCAACGGTCTGTCTTGTGCACAATTCTGGCATACAGCTCACGCTTTATGACCTTTTTCCTAATAACCTACCTTAGACTACTGAATAGCATCCCAGGACCCTGCTTATTGGTAGTGTGTCTGGGGTTCTATGTCGATAGGCAGGACAATGACCTTGTCGATCGGCACTCCCCTTGGACCTATAAGTAGAGGCCATGACCTTACTTTGATAAGCCCCCCTGAACATCCCTCTCAGTAATTCAGAGAATATTTTCTCAAATTAAGAGTTATTCCCCTCTTGAAAAGTCATTTTCCCACATTCCTTCCATCCTTTCATACTTATTTTAGTAAATCCTCACCGCTCTCCTCATATCAATAACATCTCGTCATGATATGAGTGCATTTATAATCAAGATCAACTTCAAGTCTTCATAAGGAGGTATGATTCTCCACCCTTATCTTTAAATTCTCTCATTTTAGCATTAGTCACTTTATTTTCACTTAAGTGCTTTATTTCTTTACATCATACACCTAAATTTCAAACCATCATTATTAGTATTTGTACATACTTTTTTTTCATATACAAACCAAAAACAAGAAAAATACGGTTTACTTGTAAATTCCAAACGGGGAATTCTCATCATATTTTCTCACACTAAAACACCTTTTTTCTGCACACACACACACACATAATAAAAGTTCCCAATTGGATTTATGGATTATACCCCACCTCGTGTTATCTTCGAACTACAGGACTTTGATGCCCCTTAAGCTATGTAGGCGTCTGAGGTAAGTCCCTATGCACATTTGTTACTTTGTTTTTATAATATATTCTTAATATATTTTATATCCTTGTTTTCTTGTGTCTTCTCCGACGTATGCATTCATTCTTCTATAACGACTCGTGAATCGGCATACACTTACATTATATTTTGGATTACTATTTTGGGAATACTTCTAAGGATGAACTCACTACGTCCTTTTCCATGAAGCAAGATGAGCGATTCCATTCTCCATTTATATTATACACATAAGCACACACTTTACGGAGTTTAACAAGAGAAGACTAACACATTCCCATGAGGGAAATAAAGGGTGGTATGGGTGCCTAACACCTTCCCATTCCATAACTTAGTCCCCGTACGCTTGAACTACTTGGTTTTTAAGCATCGTCATTGCCCTTGATGTCTTTCTCTCGAGGAGGCAATATTTTTTTTGCCTATTTTGTACAAAATAGGCTGGTGACTCTGTCTTTTCATATTACCCCACATCGACAATAGCTAAGCGCCCTGAGGAAGGGCGCAATATCGTACGCTTATCCTCATCGGAGACCCCAAACCTCCCGGGATGGACACACCTTGTTTTTAAAAAAATTCTCTAATTTAACAAAGAAAATTATTCTAAAGAAAATAAAAGTTTTGAGAAAAATGAAAATATAAATGAAGGCAAGAATGATTATGAGAATGAGGTGAGTAATTTTAAATGCAAGCGGAAAGGACACAAAGCCTATGAATGTCCTGCTAGGCTAAAAAGACAGGGTAAGGGAAAAATTGCGTATAAAGCCACACTTAGTGATAATGTTGAGTCAAAAAATTTTGGGGATGAGTCACCACATGTACCTTGCCTCGCGTTCATGGTTTGTCACATTAGTACTTTGAGTTTGACCCACGCCGGTGATAACAACTATAAACGTGATATCCTTGATACTTTTATCGAACCATTTTAGAGAGAATGAGAGTGATACGAAAAATTTGAGTGAGGGAGAAGGTGGACTTCATCGTGCCTATGGAGAACTTTACAAAGAGTATTTTAGAACCAAAAAGAAAAATAAGAGTTTGACTCTTAGGGTATTTGATATAGATAATGGGCTTAAAGTTTTAAAAGGGTATGAGGCATCATTGAGTCAATGTGGGAAGTTAAATTTTTTGTTATGTGAGAAATTGATTGTGGTTGGTAAAGAGAAGATCGATTTGACCAACACTGTAACTAGTCTTATAAGAGATCTTCGAGCTTCATTGGTGACGTGTGAGAAAATTTAAGCCCATGTATACCAACTTAAGAAAGATCCTGAATGTGCCAAGTGGTCAAGGTCACTTTAAAGTACACATCAAAGAAAGTTGAAAAAATGTTCCTCGGTCCCTCATTAGGTTTTAGCAAGAGGCAAGGAATAGGTTATGATGGTGCATCCACTTCCCATGTCGTAGCCAAACTAATTTTCGAGTTTGCGATGGATCCTTCTGGGCCTCAACTTAACCTACCAAGGAGACCTAACCAACTAAGGAAAGTGCATCATAGTCTTGTTAACTAAATTAGACCTAAGCCAATAATGTTTGTTCCCATTGCAAGTATAGAGGTCACCTTAGGGAGTTTTATTTTAATCTAGGGAGTGTTTCTCACAAGCATGTTACCCTATATGCTCCCACACTATTTCATATACGTGTTCCCATACGTACTCCCACACATGTTCCTTCTCATTCTCCCACACAAGGTTATAGATATTTTGAGAGTTTTAAAGAGCAAGTTGAGTTTTTTGTCAAAATTTTGCAAAGTTTGATGGAGAATTTCAAAGGATGCCTATTCCTATTGAGAACTCCTCCCAGATGAATGATTGATTTTGGAAACTTAATACTAGATTATATTACTATGTATTTATAGATGATTTCATTTTTGAAAACTATTAAAAAATGCAAAAAGATTTTTTGTTTCTAAGAAATAGTTTAAAATTTTTCAATAATATCTTATTTTTGACAAATTTTTGAAAAAGACAAAAAGATTTTTGTATTTTCATTTTTCACCATATATGGATGTGCATTTAAGATGTTCGAATCACCCCTACATTCCATTTATTCCTATGAATTTTTCATTATGTTTTGAGACATGACTTTATGTCTTTAGTGTTCTTAATAATGCATGGTTAACCTTTTGTTGTTCATTGTCGCCTTTATTGCACACGTGCATAGACTTAGTGAACATTATGCTTACTTGTCATATGTCATATATGGTGTTCTCATATAAATAGTATTTAATAAAAAACTAGATGTATTAGAGATAAGTTGTGTTTGTAAGAACTATTGCCCATATTTTGTTTTTCGAAATTTTATTATATGTTAAGCAATGTAAAGGAGCTACGAAAGAGCAAAATTCTTTTTGCATTAAAAACTCCTCTTGTGTCATGATTAACTTTTTATATATTTTTTGGACGATATCAATTCCAAACCCAGATAAAGGAGTATGGCTGCGTTAAGTAGCTATAATCAGTGTAAAACTTTGTCAAATCCTTATGAACTTGAATCCTATGTATATATTCCCTGATACTAGGGCATTCCCCTTAAGTGATGCATTGTGCCAGACACTGAGTGTCTTGAAAAATAGGCAAAGGGCATTGAGCCTGCCACCGGGTGTCTCCAAAAATAGTCATATCATTTGAACGTGTGCTAGTAACGAAGCCAGCCCATGGTAGTAGACTTAGGTTAAAGATATGGAACATAGGGAGTATAGCAGGGAAAATGATAGAATTAAGTATATACAATGATAAGAAGAAACATTAACATAGCTTGTTTACAAGAAACTAAATGGGTCGGTGAGGAATCTATAGGATTAGAAAATATAAGGTTTAAATTATTGTGACAACCCGCCTATTCTAATATCGGGTTGCCAATCCTCTACTAAGATAAAATAGGAATCGTAGTATGGTTCATTCTCACCATCATTGTTGCAATTATTATATAATATAAACAACATGAATAAAACCATACAACACTATGAGTAGAATAATCCTCATGCATAGATAAATAATAAGAGTGAATCTAATAAACCATTGGTCACCAAATAATAGCATCAACTGTGAAGCTGAATAATAAAACAAAGTACTTAAATAAATGTCCGATAAAAATATAAAAGCCTGTCCATCTATGGGAAACACGCCCAAAACTGGATTGAAATGAAAAGATACTATCTAGATAGAATAAGCTTAGGCATCTAAAAAATGATGTAGCGTCCATAGCTACTGTAACGGCAAGAATGGATCTATCCCTGTGGTCCTAGCTGCTACTGCAACACACCTAGGGTATAAAAAGAAAACAAGGAAAAAAAATACCTTGTGGGTCAAAGCCCGAAAAATATAAAATATTATATATATATATATATATATATATATATATATATATATATATATATATATATATATATATAACTATTTTAAATTGATTAAACATTAGTTTATTACTTCCGTAATTAACCAATCTCACTCATGTGAGACAAACCTCACCTCTTAATTATAGTGCGCCCCTAACATATTCTTTTATTATCCTCACTGAACTATTTTGTCCAACTAGGACATGTAACTTATATACAAACTCAATTCCGTTAATACCCTAGGTTAGCTAAGTATAACTACCTTCACTAGGTATACATTCGTAGATGATTTTATAGAGACGTACCTGCTATAAGTACATATTCACGTAAAAAATATAGCATATCCATGCTCGTGCTATAAATAGATATATACACTACATCATATAAACATAAATATATATCACTCGTTATATACGTATAACCGTGTCCCCAGAGCTTGGAACTCACGGATAAATCTCTCATGTGTTATAAGGATCTAGGATTCACGTATCATATTGAGCCACTAGGTTAGAATCTCACCACCGATCCCAAACATAAATATATACAACAGAGGCGGTCATAGACATATGTCCGGGGGTCACAACCATACCACATTGTATCCACTCGACCTACAAACCAATATTTATCCTCAACCATGGATAGTGGCCATAGAGTAGTCATATGACTCAGGGAATCAATCCAATACCTGTTGGTCAATGCCAGAGTGGACTGCCCATTACGCGTAACTTCCTACAATAGCACTCCTGAGTAGGTATGTTTAATAGAAAAAATAACATACACACAATATTTATAGTGATTATGCACCCATGTAGGATTATATGGGAACAAATAAATGAATTAATTCAATAAATACCCATATGTGAGAAAATTAATATAGGTGGAGATTTTAAGGGCCATGTAGAAGGTAGTGTAGGATATAAGAGAGTGCATGGAGGATATGATTTTGTACTAGTAAATAGATGTTTTAAAAGTAGGCTTGATCACCTAATAACCTATAAAAGTGGAACACATAAGAGCTAAATAGACTTTTTAATTACTAGGAAAGGAGACCGATTATCATGTAAAGATTGTAAGGTTATCCTGGGAGAGAGCTTAACCTCACAATATAGGATAGTGGTGTTAAATATAAATATTAAAAATCAATCAGAAGTGCAAAAAAAGAAGATTAACCTACGAACTAGGTGGTGAAACTTAAAAGGAACGAAATTAAAACTATTTCAAGATAAAATATTAAATAAAGCATCATGTAATATCTGAAGATGAGATTGACATAATGTGAGATAAGATGGACACATGCATTAGGCGAATATCAGAAGAAATTGGAGAATCGAAAGGCAAAGGGCAACAATCTAAAGAAACACGGTGGTGGAATGAAGAAGTATAAAACGAAGTAAAAATCTAAAGGGAGTTCTTTAAAAACATGGCAAACATCTAGAAACAAAGAAATTTTGAGAAATATAAATGCGTTAAGATGATAAGTTAAAATCGTATGATGATATTTATACAAAATTAGGAACACAAGAGGGGGAAAAAGTATTAATAATCTTGATAAACTTCGGGACAAAAAAATAAAATATTTTAATAATTGAAAGTGATTATTCGAGAATCTTAATCAAGGGATGAGATTATGAAAGGTTGTAAAAATATTTCGAAAGATTATTGAATAAAGATAAGAGAAGGAGATTAAATATAGAGGGACTTAGGGAGACACGATAAAATATATTTTTTTCACAAAATGAGGACAACATAGGTTAGAATTGCGATAAAAAAATAGAGAGTTCTTTAAGCCCAAATGGTATCCCTAATGAGGTTTGGAAGTGTTTAGGAAAGTAAGGATTGTCTTGTCTTACAAAATTATTTAATATAATTATAATAACTAACATGATTATGATGAAAGGAGAAAGAGTGTTTTAGTACTTATTTATAAAAATAAAGGGGACACACAAAGTTATTCAAATTATCGTGTTATTAAGTTAATGAGTCATACGATGAAACTATGGGAGAGAATGGTTGAATATAGATTGAGATTGAAAACAACCATATCTGAGAATCATTTGGGCTTATGTCTGGAAGGTCAATAATGGAAGCAATTTATTTATTCAGGAGATTACTGGAGAGCTAAAGGGATAAAAAGAAGGACCTTCATATAGTTTTTATAGATCTGGAGAAGGTTTATAATAAGATATCAAGAAATACAATATGATGGTTTTTATATAAAAATGAGTGACTCATAGATATATTAATGTGAACAAGGATATGTATGATTGGTACATGACTGTAGTACGATTATTAGCTGTAGAAAGTAGTGAATTTCTAATTAATGTAGGTCTGCACTAAGGTTCAACAATAAGTCTTTATTTCTTTGATCTTGTTATGGATGAGTTGATCGAAAAAATACAAGATAAGGGGTCGTGGTGTATGTTGTTTGCAGATTATATTATTTTAGTACATGAGACAAAGATGGGAATTAATAGATTGGAATTATGGAGAGAATCTTTAAAAATAAGAAGATTTGAAAAAAGCAGGACTAAAATAGAATATGTTGCATGCAATTTTAGTATTAATATGAGGAAAATTGGGGGTGTGGTGAAATAGGAGGGTCAAAAGATACATATAATTGATCATTTTCATTATTTAGGCTCGATTATCCAAAAATATGGAGATATTAGTGATGATGTTACTCATAAGATTGAAACAGGGTGGGTTAAGCGAAGAAGTGCTACCATAGTATTATATAATAGGCTTATACCTTTGAAGTTTAAAGAATTTTTTTATAAGATGGTTATTATACCCGCTATGTTATATAGGACAGAGTGTTGAGTTGAGTTGAGAGATAAATTTGTGATAAAACTAGAAAGGATAAAACTAGAAATGAACGAATTCATGAAATGGTAAAAGTAGCTTCTATTAAAGATGAATTGAGAGAAAATTGATTTAAATGGTTTGGACACATTAAGTGTAGACCAATGGATGCCCCCGTAAGGAAGAATAATTTAATTAGTATTGATGATGCGCAAGGGGTAAAGGTATGTCTAAATTGACTTGATAAAATATTGTGAGAAATTATATGATATCATGTGGTTTAACTCAAGATATTGCACTAAACAAAATAGAATGAAAATATAGAATTCATGTGGCTGATCCCAAATAATTAGAAATAAATATTTGTTGAGTTGAGTTGAGTTAGCTAAAAGCCACCATTTTCCAAAAAGAGCCTAAAAAATTAAGGTCACACAAAAACAGAAGTGTTAAGGCTAATTTATTTAAATTTTTCTTCGCTATATATGAGCATTATGATATTTTTAAAATTTGAGAGTGAATTCTTAAATATGTGAGATTTTAAGTATGTTATAAAGTAAAAAATCAATAGTTTGCACAGTGGACTCTCTTGAAAAGCACTAAATAATTTGTCATTATTGAGTTGAGAATCATTTAAAATTATGGAATATTTCATAAGTCGAGTTAATTTCATCATGTTCAACACTCTTACACCTAAGGCTAAAATTGAGTTTTTCTTTATAAATATCTCTTTAACTTCTTGCACCTTTTTTATGAATACCTATGTTGATTTGCCTAGGAAAAATGTTCACAGAATTACATTATACTTTCATGATTCAGATATTTTTGTGTTATTCCATGGTGTGATGCATTTTGTACCTATATGTGCTTTTTATACATATTCCTATTTTTATATTTGAAAAAAATTGAAATTTTAAAAAGATAGTTCGTGTTATTTTTCGAAATTTCATCGCATGTGCTTCATGGTATTTATTTTGTCTCATATGTTTAGGTCTCTTCTGCTTTGATGATGATTTCATGGACCAAACAAGATGCAGAATTTTCAGTTGAATACTTATACATTTATGTGTTTTCGTTTCTTGATTTGGGTGGGCATTATTTGTATTAGTCTTTAGCCAAAGGGGAAGATTTGTAATAGTGTTTTATAATTACTCCTTTTATTTTATTTGGCTTATCCCGTTACACCCACTGCACCTTCATGACCGTTCTTAAGTCTTCAAAGATAAGAATCATTGGTGACTTTTGCAAGATTAAAGATCATTCATCGCAACTTTAGCCGAGAAGATTTATTAGGTGGTTTGATAAAGCTTTAATTATCCAGGGATTATTTTAAAGAGCTTGCATTTAAAAGTTTTCAAAAATATTTAAAAAATATTTTTTAAGAATTTTTTAAAAACTCGCTAACTCGTTAGAATGAGATTGACATGTCATTTGAACGAGTTGCATAGGGTTATTACAATGAGGTTCCTTCATTCGAACGAGATCGGTAACACTGCCTTTTGGGTATGCTCTGGAATGTCATTCAAAGTATCGTTGGAAATCGTTCAAATGAGGTGACAGTTCGTTCGAACTAGTATGTGTGTTTTTATTTTTTAAAACAATTTTTTTCTAATCTTTAATCCCTATCTCTTTGCAACTACTTTCCTTATAAATAGAGATGCAAATTAGACTTTTTGATAAGCCTTTTTAGAGTTCTTTTTGTGATCAAACTCTATACTACTTTCACCCAACACCCTTGGATCTTTAAAGATCACTTTTCCAAATTAAAAAGAACACATTAAATGTTGAAAAACCCTTATAGATATTTTCTCTACTACTAAATTATGGAGACGAGGCTCTACTGCTGAAGAAGAAGAAGGGAATCGAGTATTCCAAAGGTTGATTGGTGGATACTAAGGCAAAAGCTGCTTACTGTTGGCGGTGCTGGACTGTACCATCTTCTTTTGAATATTTAAAGACATCCCCATGTTATTCTTACTGGATCTCTAAGTAGTCTGTAAGCCGTCTCGTGTCTGTCCATTTTGATACAGTGTTAAATTAAAGGTTTGTCCAAAAAGGATTTTCTCCTCTACATCTTCTTCATTATAGTTTGGTTTGGATTTTGGCTTCATAATTTATATTGCATATTCAATAAATTAAATCAAGAGAAAATTTGATAAAATGTGAACTTGTGCATTCGGGCTAAGATACAAGTAATGTATAAACCTGCTTTCTCAGCCTTAGCGCTCTTCGTTCCTTCAGTACACTCGCGCACTGACATAATGTGTGAGTCCACACTCACCTTGGCATCCACCGAATATCTTCAACAACCGTCTATGGATCAAATAACGAAATCCAGAACATTTTCACCACAACACCACAAACAGGAAGTCCATTATGTGAAAATAAAAAAATATGGAATCTATCGTATGAAACGATTTTCAATAGATATAGAGAATAAACTAAAGGTTCACAAAACAGAATCTTAACGAATAATATGATAAATATTTAGATATAAAATAATTGGGGTGTAAAATAGGGTTTTTAAAATATTTTTGGTAGATTTTGGGAACTCAAAAAGTAAGTTTTTCTCTCTAATAAAGTAGTGCTCCACACACCTATTTATAGGAGGTTTTTCAAAATTAAGATAAGGATGAAAAGAAATTTGGAAAAAACTCGATTTTAACAAAAAATTGCAGGCTCATTTGATAGGATAAATATGGCTTAAACGACGCCATTAATCTCGTTCGAACACCTTTTTAATGAACTATCAAACAAGATTTCGTCTTGACATGAAAAATATTTCATTTGATATCTCAAATATATTAAAAATAATTTTATAAAAACCTAACTACCAAATATAAAAAATCCAATGATCAAAATATGTATGCATACATACCTGAGAGATCCTCAGAAAGTGAAGATGAAAACCAACATGAAACAGGACATGATGATGTAGATCTTTCAACTTAACCACTACGTCTTCAAGAAACCACATCATAGGATTCAAAGGTCTAGACACTAAAGTTCTAACTATGACTTAAAGAGTTTTGTCTAAACATAGAATAATCCAAAATATAAAAATTGACTCCAATCGAAAATTTGTCCTTATATATTCACATATATATATAACATCCATAATAACCATAAACATGCAACCATACAAGGTCCCATTGGCAGAAAAGTCGTGGATCACCTAGAAAACACACTTCTATAAGTGTGAACACTTCACCCTTTATGGTTGTAAAACATCCTCACCCCATCAACCCACAACTCTTCCAGTTCTTCAATTGACACGACTAAGGATATATCAATATCTTCACTAGGAGACTTTGGCCTAGGTATCAACAACGAAAATAATATGAACTATTTTTTCATGCATAGTTTTGGGGGTAGATTGTAAGGCACTAAGAGAACTATCCAATAACTTTAATTAATAATTAAATTATCAAAAGGGTTAACCCATCGATTAATAATCTAAGACGGATATTGCATAATTCCTTTACAAATTTAGGGTGTCATGTGTTTAAAAATTTCCATATGATTGAACCAATGGGATGGCGCATGATATTCCCACACACCTCAGTTTGAGCGTGCCATGTCATGACCTATGCTATCCACGATATAGTGAAAAATATTTTTAATCATGGCCCAAGGAAAAAAATGCTTCAATACCTTTTGTGGAACTTTTTAACAATTGAGAAATTAAGAGGATTTATCATTTACACTCTTATAAACAGTAAATATTAGCTTATAGGCAGGTGGCAACACACCAAACACCCTCAAGAATCTCTGTAAAATATTAAAAGCTTCGTAATAAATGACAATGGTGCGTCAGTGAACTCTCTAGTTTGCAATAACTCTTTTTAATTCTCCAAAAAGGGATCCTCTACTCAAAGGTGGTTGGGGTCCTTAAATAGCCCCCCCCCCCCCCCCCCCCACCTCCCCCGAGGCAACTCAGTCATTAAAGACTATGGAAGACATCCCTCATACTTTATGTCACAACATTAAATGCCTGATGTACTGGTTGTCTCTACGTCATAAACATTAAATGCCAAGACATGCCTTTTGCCTATCCACTGTGTGTCAGGGGGTTGTTGTCGCAGAGGTGGCTCACCAACTGCCTGACAGCCCCAAATACCACGGTGGTTTACTCAAGTTCCTGTCTGACAACGTTTAGATGGCTAGTGACATCACCCACAGTAGATGTGACATTAAGTAGAGGGTTGTTTGGTCCATAACTCAATGCCCGATGGAACTCCAAGCTGCTCCGCTTGAGGTTCCACGGTCGGGGTCCTTCGGTGTTTTACCAGGTGTATCTAAGATGGTCAGGGCAAGCCCCAACGGTGCCTTACTTCTCAATCCTCCAAACCAGGTCCCTCTAAAGTTCCCACAGTGAGGTCATTCGATAGAGCATAAAAGCTCTCCCAGGCCCTGCCAAGCCTGGTCTCTCGCAAGTACCGTTTGACCTCATACAAACCCTTTAGTTATTATCGTTACGTCATTACAACCGTTAAAGCTTACAGAAATCAATAATGAAAGTGCAATGTGATTAAAACAATAAGCTAAAATATGAGCTACCGCGTCGAGCTGTCTCGCTTAGTTGCCACGCTTGAGCTGCCTCGGTTGCTTAATCTCGAACACTGTTGCTAATTGGGAATTTGTCCCTAATCTCGGGGTTACCTTCAAGCCCCCTCTACATTTTCCCCCTCGTGGAGAGATTTGTTGGGACAAGAAATGTCTGCACGAAATGACTCAACTTAATGGATTTTTCTTTGTGTAACCGTTGGGACATCTTCTTCGTTGTGGCCCCGTTGGATAAGTCTGACAAAGAGATTGGCGCCAAAACTCAAACTTGCTGAGGAAGGCAACGCTTCCTGTTCTCTATGCGTCATTTCATTAATGACGTGCGATGTCTTTTCAACTGTCACAGCACTTCCCGAAGTGCCACGTGTTCTTGTGAAATGATTACAGGCGGCCGTGCACGTGCGATGATGGGGAAATCTAAACGCCAAACTTCGAAAGTCTCAACAGCCGTTTTCAAAATACTTTGAACCTTAACCACGTGGGCCTAAAGGGTCTGTTTCTACTTCTTCTTTCTTCTTCACTTATTTCCTTACTTCATTGTTATCTTCTTTCCTCAGACTATCGCTTCTGTTCTTATAAAGAAAGAGAGAGAGAGAGAGAGATACTCCATTGTTGCCAGAGCCATACCACCGTTTGTAATCGTCCGTCCCCCTTGTTGCTCTCAATCCCTTTTCTCTCGAAGCTTTCCTTGTTACGACTTCAAGCACCATTTCTGCCATGGCGTCTTCAAGCAACCCCACCATTTCTGCCACCAGTGTTCCGTCTGCCACCACCACTGCTGCCTCCGCCCAGGGTGCTGCTCGCCAAGAACAGCTGAGATTTTACCGTCACTCTCCCATTTTTGGGGAGGGTGATGGCTTTGCTGTTGCCTGTAAGGCTGTTTGCTTTTCCTCCAAGTTTGACGCCCTCTTGTTGGGTGATGAGGACGAAGAGGTGTCTAAGTGGGGATTTCTGCCCCCAGAAGGAACTCTGAGATTTCGCTTAGAGTGAGGGGACTTCCCATGGTCCCATATTGAGTTTGAAGCGCCTGGGGGATCCCCCGCGCACTTTGCTGCATGGAACTCTCACATGCAGAGTTCCTATGCTGATGTCCTTACTAAGATTGGGCTGCAACGGGCAAGGTGGTTTGGTGAGTTTACTCTATCAAAGAACAACGCTGCCTTGCCTATACTGGTCTCTCGCTGGAACGTGGATACTCATACGTTCATTGCTGCCTGGGGAGATTTTACCATAACTTTGGAGGATGTGTGTGAGCTCCTGGGCCTCGATGCAACAGGCCATGAGCCTTACACCGATGAAGCTCTTGATGCTCAAGAGACTGCGGATCATTCGGAGTTGGATCGCATATGCCGAAGCTGCATCGGTTCTTCCAACAAAGCTACTTTTTCTCCCCTGATCAACTATTTCTTCCAGAGTTCTAGCGAAGGCAGCTCTTCATCAACTGCCCCTGGTCAAGGTACATCATTGGAGCTTCCTGCTTACATTCTTGTGATTTTGTCCCGTTTCTTTTTTACGGGCAAGCCTAACGATCAGCCCCGAAGAGACCTCATCAACCTGTCCCTTCGCCTAGCTCGAGGCATAAAGCTTCCCCTGGCTGCAATTGCCTTGAGATCCCTGTACACCTGGTTGGACAGGATTTTATTTGACATGGAACGTTCTATTGGCCGTTATAACCTGGCCAACTTTGCCAACAGTGTGCTTCTGACCAGCTTTCTCTACTTCCGCTTTCCTGCCGTAGCGGCCAAGCCCAACAGTCCTCCTTCAGCTGAAACAATTTTGCCTCCTCGGTCATTCATTTATCATAAGAGGCAAAGCCGAAAGGAGTTGATTTCGGTGATTGATCGTTTTGAGAGTTTCGTTATGAGGCCTTATCAAGAAGACGCCTTTTTCCACACTTGTAAATTTTTTCATCATGATGCCAGGTTGATACAGGACCCTTTCTCCTGACATTGAGGATCCCTCGCTTGCCGTGGTTCTTCTGCTTTCTCCTGGATATCTGACCTCCTACACCGAGTGGGGCTACACGAGCGAGCATTATAATCCCAGCCGATGCAGTCGTCAGTTTGGTTTTGACCAGGGGGTGCCGCGTCCAGTTTTCCAAGCATCAAACCCCAAAGTCTCCTTTGGCGAGGCATGCTCCTTATTTTCCTCGACTGCTGCGTGGGGGATATCTTCAGTGATGGCTGGGCGTGTCACCATTCCCAGCATTACCAGGCATGGGGATGTGACCCCTCTGTTTGCCACCAGGTATTGGCCGAGGCAGCTAGCTGCAATTGCTGGTTTTGTTGAGGGAGAGCCTGTGTATCCTCCCGTTTCTTCGTTTTCTGCCCTGGAGTTGGGGCTAAAGGGCAACTCTGTACTTGGGATAGAGTTCCCTCTAAGTTCAACTAATAAAGCGCCTCCCAACGAGCTTCCCCCACTTTGTGCCATGGTCCCAATTGCCAAGCCAAAGTCTAAAACTGCTGCTGTGAAGAAGGCTGCCCCCTCTACTGCAATTACTACCGACGAGGGGGCTTCTCAACCACTTGCCAAAAAAGCAAGAACGGCCAAGAGTGGGACATAGAAATCAAAGTCGAAGTCCCAGAAGCCCCAAACTCCCGTGGCAGCTCTTCCCATAGCATCCGTTCCTCCTCCCATGCCTGCTGAGATGGCTGAGCGTGTGAGGAAGGAGGCCCAGACAGAACTGGACCGAATACATGCTGAGTATCAACGGCATGCAGTCGTTGTCCCTTCCCCCGCTGCTTTCCCCACGGTGGTGGTGGATCCTTCAGAGCCAACGGCCAAAAAGAGGAAGAGTTCCCGGGTTCCTCAAGGGGTCAGCATTAGTGCAGCTAGCTCGAGGAAGAAGACTCTGGGCACCAAGTCCCAGAAGAAACGGACTCCTGAAGTACGCTTGACCCCTGAGGTGCAATCCACCCCTGCCCCATCAGTTGCTGCGAATCCTCCCGCTTCGCCCATGGTCGTGTCATCTCGTTCTCCTTCTGAATCGGAGGTATGTATGGCTGACTTAATTATTATCTCCTTTTTGCTTGAGGATGACTGTCTTTACTTGTGTGTATACTTATCCCTCCACCCTTTCTTTGACAACTGTTTTGCAGGGGGTTGAAATAGAAAACCCAGACCCTACCAGTCCTCCCGTGAGCCGTTTTGTGGGGGGACGCTTCGGTGCACCTCATACCGATGTGACTCCTCCTCGTTCCCCCATGACAGGGCTCACGTATTCTCGCCGTGGAGCCAGCCAACGTGCGAGGGAAGTTTTTATGGGATGTGATGACGTTGATCATGCGAGTGATTCCTCGCCTGAAGTGGTAATCTTGCCCGAAGTGGCACATCCCGAGATAACATCCTTTGTCCCTTCTGATTCACAGGCCTCACCTGAGGTTCCTCTGCCCATTGTACTTGTGGTAGAGAGTGAGCCCGAGGTATGATGTGATCTATAATTTGTTTGTTGTAGTCCTTTCGGTCATACTCTTTTCGTATTTGGCTTACTGAATTGTGATATGTATTGGGTACCCCAAGTGGAAGTGTCCTCGTTGTTGGCGAGCATTCTTCTTCCAACGATGCTGATAAGGCCCCCGCCTGTCATTCCTTTGTTTAGCACCCTAACCGAGGTAAGTAACACGTCAAGATATTTGTTCATAATTTCTGTGCCCATTCTTCTTTTCTAACACTTGGCTTTGTGCACAGTTGTCTCCTGATCTTGCACCAACTCCCGTAGTGAGGGCCCAGGTTGGTGTGTTTACACCCCCTCCTGACATGGCTTTGTTTGAGGGCCCAGTGTCTTCTCATGATGATCCCAATATGCTGGCCCTTGTGCCCTATACGGGTGATCAGGTTTGGACAAGCGTGGAGGCTTCTGCGCCAAGGGACCCCGTTATGCCATCTGAGGCAATAATCGCTCCCCCAACGGTTCCTGTCCCTGTGGCTGCCTCAACTGCTCCCGTTGTGACTGAGGTATATTTTTCTTGCTATCTTTCGTTAAGGTTTTCCATTATCTCCATCTTATGATTTTATGTAAGATTGTTCTTAAGCTCCTCCTTGTAACGGTGACTTAACAACGAAAACACTTGTTAAGTTTTTTTTCACAAACTCCACCTTATAACGGTGACTTAACAACGAAAACACTTGTTAAGATTATTTTCACAAATTCCACCTTATAACGGTGACTTAACAACGAAAACACTTGTTAAGTTTTTTTCACAAACTCCACCTTATAACGGTGACTTAACAACGAAAACACTTGTTAAGTTTTTATTCATAAACTCCACCTTATAACGGTGACTTAACAACGAAAACACTTGTTAAGTTTTTTTTCACAAACTCCACCTTATAACGGTGACTTAACAATGAAAACACTTGTTAAGTTTTTATTCATAAACTCCACCTTATAACGGTGACTTAACAACGAAAACACATGTTAAGTTTTTTTTTTCACAAACTCCACCTTATAACGGTGACTTAACAACGAAAACACTTGTTAAGTTTTTATTCATAAACTCCACCTTATAACGGTGACTTAACAACGAAAACACTTGTTAAGTTTTTTTTCATAAACTCCACCTTATAACGGTGACTTAACAACGAAAACACTTGTTAAGTTTTTTTTTCACAAACTCCACCTTATAACGGTGACTTAACGACGAAAACACTTGTTAAGTTTTTATTCATAATTCCATCATTTGGGCTTTTCTTTTCAGGTTGCTCGGGAAGATTCGCCCCCAGTCCTCTCACCTGTAGGCTCGCCCTTCCGAGAACCTGATGCTTCGGAAAATTCTATTCATGATGATCAAGGTTCTACGACCGGTGCTGCAGCCGAGAGCGAATCTAGGTGTGAATTGCCTCTTCCCGACCTAGCTCCTCACTCGTTCTGCCTCATGGTGCTTCGTCAATCTCCTCACATGCCCGTCAACCATCGGCTGGTGATTGAACAATTGGTGGATCGCCATCCTGAGACCTTCACACCGGATTGCCTGCGCTCAAATATTCATGTGATGAGTCACAGACTGCAAGGCATGGCGATCATTGTTGCTGAAATTGCCGATACCCCCACTGCCAGTGTTACCAGACCCCTTCTCAACCAATTTCTAGGTTTTCTGAAGGAGTTGGGACGTGATGGCTTCCGTTTCGACTGGCTTATAATGTATTTGAAAACTTTGAAGAGTCAGCAGCTGACTGGCCAGAGGGAACTGCTGATAAAGCACCAGGAGGACCAACGGGCTGAGGAGGTTAAGTTAGCTGAGCTGGCACCTCTTTTGGAATCAGAGGATGAAGAAGTAACGAATGCCGAAGAGGCTCTGCGTTTGGCCAAGCTAAAACGGGAGAGGCTTCTTATTGAACGCGCACAGGTGCAAACCAGGCTAGAGGTTGCTGTCAACGCTCAAAGCTCCTTTGCATCAGCTTCTTCGGGCTTTCCTGGGGATTTTTTCTCTTCCCCGAACCTGTGGTTTCTCTTAGGGTAGTAAACGCCTGTATATATTTTCTATCTTCTTTCATTCATGTAATTCTTGGGCAGTAGTTCCCCATTTTTTTTTTTGTAATGCTCTCTTGTTTAATGAATGAAAGAATGTACATTTTCCAGTTTATTTCTGAGTTATGCCTGCTTTCATATCAATGTCTATACTTCGCATGATCAACAAAACTTGTATATTCATAATCAAAAGACCCAATACATAGATGGTACAAACTTAATTTTTTTTACACATGATAGACTTTCAGCCATTTATTGTTAATTTTGAATGGCCTATCTTCCTCCAACTTAGAAATTAGGCAATAACCTGAATCATGAGCTTCCTTCACGACGAAAGGTCCCTCCCAATTGGCTGCGAACTTTGGCAGAGGAAGTCCCCTGATGTGTTTCACTGCTGCCTTCAAAACGAGGTCTCCCTCTACGAACCTCCTTGGTCTTACCAGGTTGTCATATGCCCTAGAGAGCTGCTTTGTATACATTTGAAAATATTGCATCGCGTTGTCTCTGTGTTCATCCAATGCCTCCAACTGCACATGCCTGTTCTGAGGAAGCATGCTACTTCGCAAGGCGTATCGAGCCGAGGGAACTTCCAACTCCACCGGAAGGATTGCCTCAGCCCCGTAGACAAGGGAGAACGGAGTGTACCCTGTGGGCTTCCTCTTCGTCGTTCGATAGGCCCACAACACTGCTGGTATCTTGTCATCCCATGATCCTGGAAAATCCTCCATCGTTTTAGCCAAGATATTAACCAGAGTTTTGTTAGTTGCCTCAGCCTGCCCGTTCCCCTTCGGGTATGCCACCGTTGAAGTGTGATGAACAATGGAGTACTTGTTTGTGAGCATCGTTACTTCTGAGTTGACGAAGGGAGTCCCATTGTCTGAGAGAATAACCTTTGGGATCCCAAAACGGCAAATGATATACTCTCTGATGAAGTTACTCACTACCCCAGCCGTTGCCCTTCTAAGTGGTATTGCTTCAGCCCATTTTATAAAGCACTCCGTTGCTACCAGTATCCATATCTTGCCCCTTGACGAAGGATGTATCGCCCCCACGAGGTCGAACGCCCAAGTGTGGAAAGGATAAGGCGTTGCCAGAGAGTGTAAGTCCACCGATGGGGCATGGATCATATTTCCATGAAGCTGGCAAGCTTTGCATTTTCGAACAAAATCGGCGGAGTCTTTCTCCATTATTGGCCAATAATACCCCATCGTCATCAGCTGATCATATAACTTGGCCCCTCCTATGTGAGCTGGGTCATGGGCTTGTTTAAGGACCTCAGTTTCTTCTTCCTCTGTGATGCAACGCAATGGCCTGTTGAAGTACCCCCTTCGATAAAGCTGCCCCTCCTGTATGTAGAACCTCGGGGCCCTTCGCCTTAGTCCCATCGCATCCATTTTCTCCGTTGGGACAATTCCATCTTGAATAAAGTCGATATAGGGCTGCCTCCAGTCCGTTTGGGCTTCGATGAAATGGCACTCAGCTGCTTCGAAAAATAGCTGACACTTATCACAATTCCGTTGTAGTTCTACCGCATCTTGTTTCATTCTAGGCCAAAAATACCCCTCTCTTTGAATTCTCCTATAAAGAGGTATCTCAGTTGTTTCGCAGTGCCCCTCATGTGTTTTCTTCAACCTCCGCTCTGCCTCCTCTGGCCCGATGCATCTCGATAACCATCCCCCTGCATTTTTGAAGTAAAGATTTCCCTGGTTTGTAAAGTATTGGGCTAACTCTCTTAGTCCCATAGCTCCTTCGCCAGACTCCAGTTGCTTCCTGACCTCTCCTCTCCAATCCGCGTCTCCCTCCATCGGTAGTATTGATTGACCGAAGGAGCTGTTCTTCGTTGGATCGTAACAATAGTCGTATCACTCCTCATGACCATCTTTTGAGCAATAGTGGCATAAGCGTCTGGATGACGGTTCATCGTTCTGGGATGTCTTCTAATTGTGGTCCGATGGAACTGGCTGAGGAGCCTTTGAATGATCGTTCTGTATGGTGCCAAACTCATGTGCTTCAACGCATATTCTCCGTTAACTTGCTGAATTACTAAGTTCGAGTCACCCTTGATGCAGAGTGAACGAATTCCCCTTCGAAGAGCCTCCAGCAACCCTAGTACCAACGCTTCGTATTCTGCTTCGTTATTGGAGCAAGGGAAATCCAGTTTGTAAGAAAGACAAATCTCCTCCGTTCCTTTTGAAAGGATGACCCCTGCCCCTCCTTTTTTTTTCCGCTGAAGAACCATCGAATTGCATCGTCCATTCCTCATCGGTTGCATCCAGATAGTTGGCCTGTAAGTCGTCTCCCGGAATGTCTTCTTTAGGTGGTTCGAACGTTCCTGATGGAAAGATTGCCAACAGATCAGCATACGCCTGGCTCTTGATGGCACGAGGAACCACACACTTTAAATCATATTCGGAGAGAATAAGGAACCACCTAGCTGCCCTGCCAATCAAGATAGTTCTAGCCAACAAATACTTAATAGGATCACATCTAGTTACGATATGAATTGTAAAAGACAGCATATAATGTCTAAGTTTTTGTGCTACAAAGACTAAGACCAAACAATGCCTTTCTAGGCTGTTATATCTAATCTCTGGCCCATGTATGATCCTGCTGAGGTAATACACTGGCCGTTCTTGCCCGTCGATCTCCTGTGCCAGCAAAGCTCCAACGGACCTTGTAGTGGAGGTGAGGTACAGCTGCAACGGTGCTCCTGCCTGTGGAGGAACCATGATTTGCGGTGAAACGAGAAGCTTCTTCAACTCATCGAGAGACTCCTGGTGATCCTTTTCCCATCTGAACTTTGTGTTCTTTCGCAGCAGTTGCATCAATGGGTGTGTTACCTCGGCCAATCCCGGTACAAATCTTCTGAGGTAGGAGACTTTACCGAGGAAACTTTTTAGCTCCTTCGCCGTTCTTGGGCATGGCATCTCTAAGATCGTGCGTTGTTTATCTTGGTCCATCTGCACCCCTTGTCGATCAACCACAAAGCCTAGAAACTTCCCGCTTGTTACCCCAAAGACGCATTTTAACAGGTTCATCCTTAATTTATACTTCCTACATCGAGCAAACACCTTCTTTAAGTCGTTTAGGTGGGACTCCTCCTTCTTCGATTTGATGACCAAATCATCCACATAGAATTTACAAATTTGTGGAAGAAATCGTGAAAAATGGCCATCATTGTTCTTTGATAAGTAGCTCCCGCATTCTTAAGTCCAAACGGCATGACTTTGTACATGAAGTTTCCCAACGGGGTTCTGAATGCCGTTTTCTCTGCGTCCGCGGGGTCCATCTTGATCTGGTTGTACCCTACGTACCCATCCATGAAGCTATACATCTCATGCCCAGCCGTGGCATCTATCAAGCTATCAATGGAGGGTAGGGGGAACTCATCTTTGGGGCAAGCCCTGTTCAAATCTCTAAAATCCACACATATCCTTATTTGACTCTTGTCCTTCTTCCCTACTGGCACAATGCTAGATAGCCAAAGGGGATGCTGTATTGGTTTGATGAATCCTGCTACCAACAAACGCTGAACCTCTTCCTTAATCTTCAAGTCCAACTCAGGTTTATAAGTCCTTGTTGCCTGCTTCACCGGGATGGCTGAAGGCATCACGTTTAGCTTGTGGCAGCTCACTTCCTCATCTAGCCCTTCCATTTCGGTATACTTCCATGCAAAGACATCTGTGAACTCCCGGATTAGCCCAACCAAGGCTTCTCGTTCCTTCTTACCGAGATCCTTCGCGATGAAGATGGGCCTTGGATCTTCCCCTTCTCCTGCCAGGTTCAACTACTCCAACTCCTGTGCCTGGGGCTTTGGTTGGTCTGCCATGTAGTCTGGTTCTTCGGTGACCTCCTTCACGAACTCCTGTATGTTGGAGTTGTCTATCACCATACACTGTCCCTGTTGATCCACCAAAAAACATTCATATAACGGGTCATCCCCATCCTCGGTCTCTTCGGCCGCCCGCTCACATCGTTACAAATGGTATATCACCTTCCCCTCTTCAGTGACCACCTTCTTGCACTGCCTGTTGGTAGCTGTTGCCACGGCCTTCCTCTTCCTTTCTCTCGAAGCCTCAGCGATTATTTCCCCTGAAAAACGACTCAGCACGCTTTGTCGTTGGACCTCATGTTCCATAGGATCCATTCTAAGCCTTACTTTGTCTTGGAGCTGCCTCGTGCTACTTTGGGGTCGAGGGATCACCTGATGGGCTTCTTCGACCCTCACCCCTTCGTTACTCGCGACTTTTTTACCTTGCTCGTTCAGAGGCCCCATTCTATCTTTGATTGAGGGAACCCATGCCCCCTCCATTCTTCTCGTTAGGACTCGAGCGTCCTCTTCTAACTCCGTATAAAAGGCCGCATCTACAAAGTGAGCTTCCTCGATAGCAAAAGGCCTTTTCGTAGCCCTGATGGTCACTTCTGTTCCTTTGACGTTCGCCTTGGCGCACTGATGATATGTTGAAGGAACTAGACCTTGATTGTGCATCCACACTCTCCCTATTAGTAAATGATAGGAGGTTGCACTATCTATTACATGGAACTTGATGTGGGAACTCAGATTTCCCATTACAATTCCCATATTCACGTACCCAATGGATTTGGAAGATTGGTTATCATACCCTGAGATTACCAGAGGCATGGGGACCAACCTTTCTTCTGGGATATTAGCCGCGTGGAAGGAGTTGATCGGCATAATGTTGATAGACGCGCCCCCATCCATAAGCGTCCTTGCAAAACTAACCCCGTTGACACTGGCCGTCACATACAAGGGCCTGTTATGAGGGAACCTTACAGCTCTATCTGCATTGCTGAAGGTTACCTCTGATAGGAACTTTTTTACCAGCCTTGCCATGGGTCCCCGCCATTTCAACGAGGGAACCGCGTCCTTCCTCGCGATGTCTAGAATCGCCTGAGTTATTTCCAGTCTGCTCTCCCTTGGTATCCCCACTTGATCGAAGAACCAAGCAAACTTTGGGGATTTTGAAACTGCGCTGTACTCAACGGCTGCCTCTATTTCCTCGCCTTCAACACTGTATACGTCTTCCACGTCTTTAGCGCTTGCTTCATCGTAGGCTAAAACTACGTTAGCCATTCCTGTGGTGCAACGTTCCAGAGTTCCTTCGAATTCCCTTTGCCTCATTGTTGCCTTTCCTTCTCCTCTTTCTGCCTCATCGTCGTAGGCCGTTACCAAGTTGGCCCCATGTGCTGGAAGTGGGTTGTTGTTAACGTTTTGTGGGGGAATTTGCAGCGTTCCCGCCTTCATGTACTTGTCTATGATTCTTCGCAGCGTGAAGCAGCTTTCCGTTGGGTGCTGGACCTTTCGATGAACCTGACAATATTTGGGATTGGCCCTGGTTGCCGCGTCGGGTTCTTCCTCCGGGACGCCTTTCGGTTCGTAAACCGTTCCGCCTTGTACCATTGCGTTATAGCAACTCACAGCCTCCTCCACCGTACAAGGCAATGTCGACGGGTCTTCTCTATCCCTTCCAAACTTTCTTTTGTTGTCCTTCCTCTGAGCCTTGCCACCATCTTCTCTCTCAACATATCCCACCCGTGGGGCCTGAGACCTTCCCCCGATGGGTTGTATCGGCTGTCTGAACATCATGGGGGCTACTGCCGGGCTAGGTCGCACCACCAACGATATATTTCTTGCAGATTTTAAGAAAGCTGAAAAAGTTCCCTCGCGTGTCTCATTGATCAGGTGACAGATATACTCAGGAAGTAACCCCTCAGCGCAAATTTGTAGTAACCTGGCCTCCTTAGCTTCTTCCCTCACGTCGAGGGACCTTTCCCTAAACCTTCGGATATAGGCCACTACCTCCTCTCCTGGCCTTTGCCTCTCCCTGCCAAGTTGGGTTAGGGTGAACTCATCTTCTGCCAAGAAGAACTTTCAGACAAACAATACGTGCATCTCCTCCCACGTGGAGACACTATTGGGAGGCAGGTGAGAGTACCAAGTGTAGGCTTTATCAGTCAGGGATTTGGAAAACTCCCTCAGCCTAAGATTTTTGTCATTACAATGCGCCCCCAAGTGTTCAACGAAATGCTTAATGTGTTCCTTCGGGTTCCCACCCTTCCCTGAGTATTTTTCAAAGGTAGGGGGAATATAGTCCTTCGGGTAGGGTTCGTCGTTGTACTCCTGGGGGTAAGGTGTTCGAAAGTCATCGTAGACCGAAGCCACCTCGCCCACAGCCTGCGAGGAAGACTGCATGAATTTCAGCATTTCTTTCTGCATCTTTTTTCTCATCTCTTCCAAGGGCGAGGCTACTGGGGCCACCTGCAACGGGGCAGACGGTTGAGCGCTCGTTGCGACCGGGGGGAACGTTATCGGTTGCGCCGTTGAAACTCCTGAGCCGCCCAGGGTGGGATTCACAACAGAGGGCACACTTGCTGGGACTGCTCCTGTAATGCCTGCCCCTGGTGGGGCCCCTGGGGCCACTCCTGGTGTCACAAAGGTATTAGTCTCCAATCCTCCCAGCATAGTGGAAGCTACAGGGGTTTGCAAAAACTCGTAAAATTTGCTCATGAGGAGCGCCATCTGGGCAGGTCCCAGCCCTGCGCTCGTGGAAGGTTGTGCAGCCCCTGGGACGCCTATCGTTGTTGGAGCCAGCGGTGCCTCTACTCGAGGAGCCCCATCTCTTAGGGCCTCCTGCTCCCTCGCAGCCTGTTCTTCATTATGCTGTATGTCATCGAAATTGAGTCTTCTAGTAGCATTATCCTGCGCCATACTCCTTTTCTAGAAGGATGCCTCCCCAGCAGAGTCGCCAAATGTAAGAGGGTACTTTAGATTATAAATGGAGGCGGGTCCCCCTATTGAGTATGGTAATGATAAATCAGTTGGTTAGAGCTTATGATCAATGACAGAATGTATGAACACGAACCCAATGAAGGTAGACTCAGCTTAAATTCCCAAAATCTCTCGTATATAACTCAGGTGATAATAATGAACTCTTTAGAAGTGGCTTAGCTAGAGGGAGAAAGAAATAAGCACCCTAGATACACTCTGGTAGGCAGGTGGAAACACACCAAACACCCTCAAGAATCTCTGTAAAATATTAAAAGCTTCGTAATAAATGACAATGGTGCGTCAGTGAACTCTCTAGTTTGCAATAACTCTTTTTAATTCTCCAAAAAGGGATCCTCTCCTCAAAGGTGGTTGGGGTCCTTAAATAGCCCCCCCCCCCCCCCCCCCCCCCACACACACACACACACCTCCCCCGAGGCAACTCAGTCATTAAAGACTATGGAAGACATCCCTCATACTTTATGTCACAACATTAAATGTCTGATGTACTAGTTGTCTCTACGTCATAAACATTAAATGCCAAGACATGCCTTTTGCCTATCCACTGTGTGTCAGGGGGTTGTTGTCGCAGAGGTGGCTCACCAACTGCCTGACAGCCCCAAATACCACGGTGGTTTACTCAAGTGCCTGTCTGACAACGTTTAGATGGCTAGTGACATCACCCACAGTAGATGTGACATTAAGTAGAGGGTTGTTTGGTCCATAACTCAATGCCCGATGGAACTCCAAGCTGCTCCGCTTGAGGTTCCACGGTCGGGGTCCTTCGGTGTTTTACCAGGTGTATCTAAGATGGTCAGGGCAAGCCCCAACGGTGCCTTACTTCTCAATCCTCCAAACCAGGTCCCTCTAAAGTTCCCACAGTGAGGTCATTCGATAGAGCATGAAAGCTCTCCCAGGCCCTGCCAAGCCTGGTCTCTCGCAAGTACCGTTTGACCTCATACAAACCCTTTAGTTATTATCGTTACGTCATTACAACCGTTAAAGCTTACAGAAATCAATAATGAAAGTGCAATGTGATTAAAACAATAAGCTAAAATATGAGCTACCGTGTCGAGCTGTCTCGCTTAGTTGCCACGCTTGAGTTGCCTCGGTTGCTTAATCTCGAACACTGTTGCTAATTGGGAATTTGTCCCTAATCTCGGGGTTACCTTCAAGCCCCCTCTACAAAACTTATCATTTTTTTCGTGTTCAATGTGATGAAATATGCAATCATACTTGTAAACTTGAATAGAGTTGTACCTCAAACCTAAATCAATAGGATCTTCTTCATGGTTGAATAATTATCTGGTAAAGTGTTCTCATCAGAGATAATGTCTTTAGCCCACATAATAATAATAGTTATGTTATTGCCTGATAAATCGTACCAATTATTCAAATTATACATATTGATCACGGCATACAATACCAAGTGATCTTCATCATAATTTTTATACAAAGGTTTATCCACATCGGCTTTCAATCATATATAATCTTGATCTTCGCATAATTCAACATCAACTTGTTCCTTAACGTGGTCATTGTGAACATTATCTAAATCCATATGTTGGTAATATTGATAGTGGTTGACTCTGTAAGCAGCATCAATTAGGTAATTCCATGTAGGATGTGCGGCGTATCATTCACCACTTCCACCGAGTTGAGTTTCGGTAATTCTTTCGAAACATAAGGTACATTATTTTTTCAATAGAATGTACATATATATTATAGTATGGAGACATGCCACACCTTAAAAAATGAAACTTGATGTTTCCCAAAGACATGAAATTTTCATTTATACACTGACATCATGAACGCGGGATCTTGTCACCATTAAGATTTTTATCTGCATACTTAACAAATTCACAAATCCCCTTTACATGCTTATCATAGAAACTATCAAATTGTATTCTTATTAATGTTTCACTTGTTTAACACGCGATTCTAATTTCAAATCAAATTGCTTGAGGGACCTATGAGGAGAACCCCGGAGTCTAAGCATACAAAGCTACTAACATAAAATAAAAGAGAGTACTTACCTACATAACGCTCTTGAAATACGAAACCGCACCAAACATGCCACAACAAAACGAGAGAGTGAGCCGAATGCTCAGTGAGAATATACAAAATGTAGTACATAATCGAATGGCAGAAAGAAGACTCTAACATGTTATGTCTACGTGCATATGGAACTACCTTATTTATGTATATAAATATACATATACATATACTTAATGGTGAAACAGTTTTACCTTCAAAAACCTTATTATCCTGATTAATTCACCTTAATCTAGTAAAAGACTTCATTTTCTCATTTTGACATTTATCCCAATCAGTGGTCAAGGTTATGGACCGTGACCAGTATTTGATATATATCACTCCATAAAGGGTCATGTTCCCATCACGATCAATCTCACTTAGTCACAGTTACATATCGTGACTATGTTGATCACAGTTTTGGATCATGATCATTTTCGATTGTTTTTATAGTGTTTATCATAGAAAAATACTTCATCTATCTTTTAAAATTAGTTGAATGTTTCAATCGAATATCGTTTGATTTTGATGAAGAAAAAGCCAATATTTATGCAAAGGAATTTACCTCAGAGGAATGAATCAAGTTTTCAATTAACATAGGTTTGATCGGTCGTGATTGCAACTAATCTCCGACTCCGAGTTATTGGGCCTCCATTTTCAGTGTACGTTAACAAAGGATATCTACCGACAAAAGACTAAAGTACGCCAATGATGTCATGAGAAAACCAATATCTTACTTGCCTTCACACATCTAAAAGAAAATACCTCTAGGGGCTTTATGCATTTAAAACTCCTTTAACCTATTCACTTTACATATAGGATAACAAATATTTTCATTCAATGTTTGGTCTCAAAAACCTAAAAAATACAAATCATTTCTACGCAGCCCAATAAAACTAGTATTAAGAATTTCAAAATTATGAATCATTATTTATTTGAATATCCATATAACACAACTTCTAATTTGTAATTCATAATTCTACCAAATCTAAAAACCCTTGATTATCTTGCTTATAAAGTATGAAATACTTACATATAGGTTCCATTTGAAGATATTTTCCATAAATAAGTTTCATTGACTTGTCAACAATCAAATATATCATATTTCTATTTTTTTAATCTTATTTGACAAATTACCCTTTTAAAGTAATCATGTAAGTATTGAGGGAAATTTACTCAAGTGGTTGAACTTTGTTTTTTCCTATTTTTTATTCTTCAAATGACTATAACTTTTGATTTACAAATTTATTTTTCACGAAATTACTATTTTCTATTTTTGAAATCTACTCACTAAGATCTATCAAACAAGATACATGAAGACTATAAAATTCTGATTATAAAAATTACGCAAACAATATATATTTACTGTGTGCACTAAAAAATAAAAATGTTTTATATGTAAAACGTTTTCACATGACATTGACTATGCCGATGTTATACAGATAATAAATGCATAAAAAATGAAAAAAATGCATTATTTTTATTTATTTTTCACTATTTTCTATTGAATATGGATCTTATGATTAATAGATTTAAAAAATATTAATTTCACAAATTTTAAACTTGTATATTAAAAATTATGGTTCTTTAAAATTTAAAGAATATAATAAATAACTACCAATTTAAATTTGAAGTGAATATATATTAATAAAAAGTTATAAATTTAAAAATAATACTCTTTAAGTCAAGAAGACTGAGAGAACCGAAAGTCACTCTACTCTAGTACGGAAGGAAGAAAAAGACAGGATTAGACCCCACGCATTTACTGCCTAAAACAGCAGGGGTAAATTTGGAATTCAGCAAAAGAATAATTGAACTGTTGGACAAATGCATGTGACCCACCTCTCAAATTATGGAGGTCCAAAACCTCTGGCAGGCACCCACACCTGCCACTCTCACACCCAAATATATAATTATAGAATTTGTGTTTTGATTAAAAGATTGGCTGTTACAACTACTCTTGTGCAATAAAGTACATTTTCCAGACATTTCTGCGTGTCAGATTATTGACCCTTTTCTACAGAAACAGTACAACATGACATGAATGTTTCAATTTCAGTCCATCCCATGCTATAAGAAAATACCCATTTCCAAAACTACAATATTTTTTTCAGTACCACTGGTGAAACATAATACACCATTTACCATTTTTGGCCTCTTTGCTTGTGATTCTGTTTCATTCATATCTGCATGTTCATGAAGTTTCTTGGTTGAAGAGAAGCTACTGGGAGGTTTTGGTTTTCATTATATGTTCGTGGCTCTTGTATTGTCCATTCAAGAAACGTCAAATACCCAGATGGGTTTCAATGTTTGATGAAGGTAAGTTTAAGTTTAAACCATCTGTTATTGTATGAGTTTGGTCTGAATATTTATGCCGAAGCCAACAGCTTGTTGATTGATTTAATGTGTAGGAGTCATTAAATTTGTGGTTCAAGCTGAACTTGTGATAGAAGAAAAGAGAGAGGGAAAAAAGCCTAAATTTTGGAGGTAGTGGTGAATGATGAAAGTCCAAGGAGGCATAGAGTTATTGGGCTTAATTATTGTTGTGATAGTTTCTGTTTTGGTTAAAATTGGGGAAGCTGAGCTTGAGGCACAATATTTCTTGATAAATTGTGGTACAAATTCTACTGTTAATGTGGATGGTAGGAGATGGGTTGGTGACTCAGTCCCAGATAACAATGTCACCCTGAGTTCTCCTGGCATTGAGGTCTCCTCCTCTACTTTTAATGGAGGTTCAGTTTATTCTCCCCTTTACATCACTGCAAGATTGTTTACTGAGAGCTTGAATTACACATTTCAAGGAGCACAGGGGAAATATTTTCTTAGACTCCACTTTTACCCCTTTCCCTTTGAGGGCCATAATGTCAATGATTCTTCTTTTGCTATTGAGGCAAATGGTTTGAAGTTGGTTTTGGAGTTTAATGTCCCCGGCGAGATTTTGAACAGGAACGTGTACTTGCAGAGTTCGGGAGGCAATTCGAGTGTATCCTCTTTGGTGAAGGAATTTTTCCTTACTGTTGATGCTAATCTTATTGTTCTTGAGTTTATTCCGGACGAAGGGTCTTTCGGGTTTGTGAATGCAATAGAAATTGTGCCGGTTCCGGATAACCTGTTTGATGAAATGGCTAGCAGAGTGGGTGGAAATGGTGCGAGCAGTTCTTTGAGTTTGAATAAACGAGGGATTGAAACTATGTATAGATTGAACGTTGGGGGGCCAGTGATTAGACCCAATCAGGATTTAGATCTCAGGAGGATGTGGGAAGTAGATTCGAGCTACATGCTCACGGCTGATGCTGGATCGGAAATCACCGGCCGTTCTAACATTACCTACGCTTCACCAAACGACACCTCGATGGCTCCTCTTCTACTGTATAGAACAGCAAGAGCTATGTCCAACACTGAAGTCTTGGAGAAGCGGTTCAACATGTCGTGGAAATTAGAAGTTGACCCAGATTTCGACTATTTAATCCGATTACATTTCTGCGAGCTAGTTTACGATATGGCCCGCCAAAGGATCTTCAAAATCTACATAAACAACCAAACTGCAGCAGATAATTTTGATATCTTCGTGCGAGCTGGAGGAATGAATAAGGCCTATCATCAGGATTATTTTGATGTGGTGTCCTCAAAAACCAGCACCCTTTGGATCCAACTAGGTCCCGATACAACCACTGGTTCTGCAGGAACTGACGCTCTTTTGAACGGGTTGGAGGTTTTCAAGCTGAGTCGAAATGGGAATCTTGCTCATATAGAGAAATATGCTAATCTTGTAAATAGCAAAAATTCAAAAAGTTTGCTTTGGGTGAGCATTGGAGTAGGTGTTGCCTCTATTGCCACTCTTGCAGGTGTTATTGCGTTGATAGTTTGTTTCTGCAAAAAGCGAAGGGACAAAGAGAGCGACACCAAGAAGAACTCTCCTGGGTGGAGGCCTTTATTCCTTCACGGCACGGCCAATGCTAAGGGATCAATTGGGTTTCAGAATCCAATTGGGGCCAAAGGCCAAGGTAGAACTGGCAAGCGATTTTCTTTAGTGGAGATTAGAGCAGCAACAAATAATTTTGACGACAGTTTGGTAATCGGAGTAGGAGGGTTTGGTAAGGTGTACAAGGGAGAAATTGAAGATGGTACTCTTGCAGCGATTAAGCGAGCCCACCCACAATCCCAACAAGGCTTAGCCGAATTTGAAACCGAAATTGAAATGCTCTCAAAGCTACGGCATAGGCATTTGGTCTCCATGATTGGTTTTTGTGACGAACAAAGTGAAATGATTTTGGTGTACGAGTATATGGCAAACGGAACCCTAAGGAGTCATCTCTTTGGTAGTGATTTCCCTCCATTAAGTTGGAAGAAACGGATTGAAGTGTGCATAGGTGCTGCAAGGGGGCTGCATTACCTCCATACAGGGGCAGAGAGGGGAATTATCCACCGAGATGTTAAGACAACCAACATATTGCTAGACGAGAATTTCGTGGCCAAAATGGCCGATTTTGGGCTGTCCAAAACGGGCCCTTCTTTGGAACACACTCACGTGAGCACCGCAGTAAAGGGCAGTTTTGGGTATCTTGATCCGGAATATTTCAGGCGACAACAATTGACCGAGAAATCTGATATTTACTCATTTGGTGTCGTGTTGTTTGAAGTTATTTGTGCACGAGCTGTTATAAACCCAAGCTTGCCGAAAGATCAGATCAACCTTGCAGAGTGGGCTATGAGGTGGCAACGACAGAGATCGGTCGAGACCATTATCGACCCTCACCTGAACGGAGAATATTCTCAAGAGTCGCTAATGAGATTTGCAGAAATTGCTGAAAAATGTCTGGCGGACGAGGGGAAGAGCAGGCCAACAATGGGGGAGGTCTTGTGGTACTTGGAGTATGTCTTACAAGTACAGGAAGCGTGGATGCGAAGCGAAGCAGGGGATAACTCCTCTAGCAGTCAGGCTTTGGGGGGTAATGAGGAGAGAGAAGATGTTGAGGTGCAGGAAGCTGCAAGTTTAGGTGAAGAGACTACTTGTTTGGAAACAAACATGGAAGAAGATGCAAAATGTGAACCCAAGGGAACCAATAAATCAGGTCCTTCGGTTGTGGGAGTTGAGGAGTTTTCGCAGCTGGTGAATCAACAGGGAAGGTGATAAGTAAAAAAAACAGATATTGTGATATCCATATACGCATGTTTTAGGCTTTTAAGTCTTTCAGTTAATACCATCTCAAGTCAACTTAGAATTGAAAGCATAATTCTGAGGTTTCTGTATTTAGGTTGTGATTTTTTGTTTTGGGTTTCTTCTCAAGCTTACCAATATTCTTTTATTCTTCTGTTTTCACGTTTGGAGCAACTGCAGTAGAATTGTATGTTATGTTTGTATTTTGTGGTCCAAGATGTGTCCATTTCAGTTATCAATAGTTTGGAAAATTTCAGTGTCGTTCCATTTTATCTTCTCTTAGGATACACTTGTAACGCCCCATATTTTCCATGCTCACTTGATGTGGCCTAAGCCCCCAAAAAGGAGCACTAATGATGGAAATGGCTCTATTTTAGGGTTTTATTAGTTATTTCTTTTTGTATTTTTTTTATTTTTTTATTTGTATTTTTTATTATTATTTAGAGGTAAGGAATAGTAATGATATTTTTGTAATTAAAACCTTAGCTTGGAGCATAAGCTACTCCTCCTTTTTAAACACCTAGTTGTATGCCGCATTTGAGATAGACTTAAATTTTGACAATAGAAAATAGTATCTCTCTCTAAATTGGTGTTTAGTTATTTTTAGGAGCCTTTTGACGGGTGGTTTATGTCAAAATGGTATCAGAGTGGGTGGAGCTCTACATTGGTGTTAGTGTATCAGTGTATTTTTTTCTTTTTTTTTTCATCAAATCGTACACTACTCTTTAATGGTCCAAGAAGATCCAAACAACAACAAAAAGTGTTGGAGCAACAAATAGTCCAACTCTTTTCCAACTTAGCGCTAAAACCTAACCCTTCAACCCCCATAGTTACCCCAACCAAAAAAGATCCACAAACCCTAGCCCCCCTCCTTCTAACCGTAATCCTAACTTTCGCACCGCTGCATCAGCGTTATCCCTCCACCATCGGACCCTAAAAGCCCGTTACTCCACCCCATACCCATCTCTACCTACTGTCCCAACAAAAAAAAAACTAATCACGATCCTAACCCCTGCCGCCCAACCTCCCGTACCCCCCTAAAGACCCCCACCCCACCCACCGACTACCATTGGTGGTCGCGCAAGCCCCCAACCCCTAATTGCTCCAAAAAACCTAGGGTTTGACCTTCCTTGAAACACCCCGGGCTGCCCTACCCAACCCAAAATCTTCCTACCCGCTTCAAAACGTTGTTTTTTGACCCCTGTGGAATTTTCTAGGGTTTATTTGGGTGAAGAAAGTGAAGGAGAGAGAGGTAGAAGAAATGAAGATCAAAATTTGTGGGATGTGAACCCCGCAAGTTTTAGAAATTAGTTTTGGCTCCCACTAGTTTTGACACCATTTTTTGGAATTTCCTCATGAATCCCCAAATTTCTGAACGCTTGAGGAAGAGCTTGATCTTAAGAGGGGGAGAGTGATGGAAATGGGCCCTACATTACGGTTTTATTAGTCATTTGCATTTTTCTTTCGCTTGCTTTATTATTTAGACGTAATGAGTAGCAATGACATTTTTGTAATTAGGCCTTTAGTTTGGAGCCTAAGCTACTCCTCCCCTTTGAATACCCACTTGTAAGCCTCACTTGAGGTAGACTTGAATTTTGACAATAGAAAAGAGTATTTCTCTCTTTAAATTGATGTTTAGATATTTTTAGAATTCTTTTGACGGATAGTTCAGTCCAGCTAAACAATTTATATCATTCTCAATATTAGCGTAAACATAAAAAATGACCGTAAATAAAAACATCCACGAAGTAAAACTTAGTAAAAGATAACAAAAATGAGATAAATTTGAAATTCAAATTAGACTAAATCCTTTATAATATGAATCTCTTTTATACAAATGTTTCAACTGAAATAAAAGATACAACTATCAAAACCTCTTATCAAACTTCTGTATACAAGTGACTACTGAAATGAAACAATTCCTACTCTAAGTAGGATAAGCTGAATCTTCAACTTAGCCTTATGATTCATGTACATGACAATAATAATACCCGGGGGAGGGGGGGAGGGGGGAGGGGGGAGGAGATCTATAAATTTGAGTCAGCACTTCTAAAGTTGTAAGAAATAGCTTACAATGTCAAAACAATAATAATCGTGCGACTCATTTACGATAAACTTGTCTTCTCGACAACACTCACATGCAAAAGATACCTCACCCCTCATAATAAGTGATATACTATACGAGTGTCCCAACACAAAGCGTAATCAATAATACGATGTCTTTGATACTAGACTAACTAGTACAACCACATAACTAAATACTAACATGTAATGCAACTAACTATTCATGTATAGAATACATCCCAATACTCATATATATACATATTAAGATACTTGCTATCTCATAAATTTAAATTTTCTCATGTCTTAACTTCTTTTAATTAAACGTATCCGTCACTGAATAACAACGTATGCACACAAGACGATCTCGAATCAACCCCACTCATGTCACCTGCTCAATAAGATAAACACGATCTCATAATAAAACACATAAATGTGACATGGAGCTTTAAATCAAAATGTCACCACTGGACTAATATCATATACATGTATCACAGTCTCATAATAACTGCACAAAGGCATCTAGCTTTGGAGGACCTTGTTGTGCTTCTATCGGTAAATACGTAGGAGTCCGTCACCTAATAGATTTGAAAACATAAACACATATAAATAAGAATGGGGGATCACTATGCAATCACACCACCGGGCAGTCCCATACCAAAACTCGTTCAACGGATTGGATCATCCGCTTCTCTGATCACAAAGCATAAATCGATTGAGGATATGATCTAAACGTATCAACACACAGTAACACCATCGTCTAATTCGCCCGATGGATCGAGTTATTCGCATCCCACATCATGAGGGAAGTCGATCTGAACGTGTGACCACAACACAACGACCTCCACAAAAGTCCCGTGTCCTTAGACAAACTTGTAGTACACCGTCACAATCAGTTAAATCCACAACCCTGATCGACAGATTCACTAAAAGTGACAATTATGTTCACATAATCAAATAATATATATATATATATATATATATATATATATATATATATATATATATATATATATATATATATATATATATATAAGATAACCGTACTTTCAAGCGTATCCAAATCATCACAATCCTCGAACATCGTATTGTCTAATAAATTCTTAGGTTTATCATCTCTTAACCTTAATATCACCCAACTAAACAACATGTCAAACATATTCTATAAAATAGGATAATGCTTGCTCTCAAGTGTACCCAAAGTGTTCCAATCCCCTATGTCGGATTGTTTAAATCGTAATAAGGTTTATTCACTCGAAACATATATCTAAAATATCTTCTTGATATTCTATAGTTTAATTATCATCTTAAATTGTAATGCAAGAGCATAAGAATTACCCAAGAACTAATTATGCCATTAGAACCAAAAGTCACCTTTGCTGCCCAAACCGCCACTGGCAACACAACTCGTTCGAACAAACTGCACATCTCATTCGAACGAAACATCACAACTCCTTCGAATGACTTATACAACTCGTTTGAATGAAACCATTCATCTCGTTCGAACGAGACAACAATCTCGTTGGAACGAGATTGACGAAAATGGTCTCCTTCGTCCCATAAACGTAAAAATGAATAAAAACCTCAATTAATGAACCTTAAGCTTTAATCCAACAACCCAAACATCATCATAACCAAATCCAATCACGAGTTTATGATTCTAAATGATTCCTATAACGTTGTAAGATCAAAATATCAATTAAAGGCTTAATTATTTAAATCCCCAAATTAAATCGTAGTTCTTCCTTAACATAACACAGAGTCAATTACACGTACGATTTTAGATCCAATTACCAAATTAACATATGGATTCAACTTATAAACGTAATTAAATCCTAAACATGAGTTCTAATCATATAATGATATGCTAAAACGAATCAATTTATGGTTCCCAACAAATCCCCAATTTAATTTAGATTACAATCCAGATAATGGTTTAATTTAACAACCCGACCAAACCTAATATAAACGTGATTCAGGTAGAAGATTTAAATCTCTAAACATGATTATATATTTCAAATCAAATCCATAATAATGAAAGCATAAACAAGTTATAGATTGCACAGTGATAAAATAAGAACGATACGAATGAGTGACTACTCCTCTTGATCTCTTATTCTTCCTCCACAAAATTATTCCCATGTTATCCCAAATATCTAAGGAAAATAGAGTTTATGTTTTGCGTGTAATGTGTCCAACTAATGAGGGTTAACTCCCTTTAAAAATGTTTAAAGTCATAGATCACTAGTAGGCCTAGTTTTGGACCTCTAAAGGAGCCAAAAATACTACTCAAACTAGTCCAAAACTTAACCCAAAGGTATACCTACTCCCATAAACCCAATCCAAACTACTAAAAATACACATTCAGGCCTCCGTGACACACAAGAGTCCAATCCAAATTGTAGAACCTCATAACACAGTAATACCTCATGACATAAAAAAATGTACACACCATATTATTATAGGCGTAATGCGGAGTCCAACTTCATATAATTAACATCATCAATTAGTTATTTATAACCCGCGATACAAAATCACATTACATGAAAATTTAATTACCAAATAAATTATGAATTTTATTATTACAAAATCACACAAGTAATAATTAATCTCATTTATTATTTTATTTCTCACTTAATAATTAATAAATCAAAGCTAGGAAAATACGAGGTATTACAACACTAGTTTTTTTTTTTGCAAACTTTAAATTAAGTCAAAATTTCACATTAAATCCCAATTATTCTCTTTAAATTCTTGCTTAAATTTCATATATGTAGATTTTTCTTTAATATGATCCTTCATAAATGGAGGTTTTGTATGATTCTTGGATTAGAAGAGAACGCAAGGATGAAGAAGGGAGATATATAAGTTTTACTTTTCATTTAGGTGGGTAGATTGTAATATTATTGATTAAAAATAGAATATAAAATGGAATGTGAAACATCAAATTGTGTGGAAAGTGAAAAGTCACATGGTAATGTAAGAGTAAAAAATCTCACATAGCAAAAAGATGAAAATTTTAGTTGGTTAATATTGGCATTTATGTCATAAGAAGTTTTTTTGAGAGTATATAATATGCTCCTACTGCACACCCTACTATCCACGTGCACAAAAGTGCGATTAGGGTGCACTTTGCACGTATGCAACATTACGAGTAAAACTCGGAGCATATGAGTTTTTATAAAGTCAACAAATCAGAAGACCAATAATTATCTACACGTGATAAGGCATAAATACATAAACGCTGATTGATCGAAATGGTTTGATTGATTTGTATCATTTAAATTAACGATACTTTTACATTCACACCATTTTTTTTATCAATATGGATCATTAAATCCAGATAGTCATGTTTGTAGAATTTGGCATTCTTAATCATTCTCAGATTATATTTTATCAATTTTCTTTTAATCAGTTTCATAGAGCGTTTTGTGAAATTTTGTAAATACATTCTTAAAAATAACATAATATTAATCACGAATTCATTAATTTAATTAAACTTTAGCATACAATTATATTTAATAAAAGGATATTTGATCTTTTTGTTTTCACAAAATTTGTCGTAGTTAATTGTAAAGGGGACTTTTTTATTTTTTAAACGAATTTTTTTATTAATAAAGAGGAGAAAAAGCCTCTCCCGGGGCTCTTACAGGCGCTAAAACAAAAAGAAAATAAGAACATTTACGAGCTCTCGAACGAGTAGCAAATGGACTTAAATTATATTTAAGAGCCGATTTCACCTCCGCAGTTAAATACGAAAATGAATCAGTTTCCTTATTTCTCTTTCGATAAGATCCTTTTAGCTCTACTAATTTATTAGAGTCTCCCATGCTACCTAGAACCTCGAATGAATTACTAATAGTAGTAACTTGAGTAAGGTTATTGCCACAGTTTCTCTCCATCGAGCCCATCCTAAAATCCTTAGCTTTAACCGACTTAGAAATCCTTTCAAAATCAAATTTAGGGATCTCCACATATAAATTAATTTCCGGACCTATATTTTTCTCTAAAGAATCATCGGGCAGGTTTGGGATGGCTTCAAGAGGAGGCATATCCCCATAAGAATTTGCTTTATTCGAAATATCTCCCAAAAAATTATCACCTTTTTTCACCTTATTTGAGATAACCGACTTAATATGATAAGCGCTTTGACCTTTTGTAATTATTTGTATGGGAGAAATAGCATTCACGTGTTGCATTTGACCCGAAATATCCGCATCCAAAATTTTTTCCCCAGTGGATTCAGAGATAATCACGGTCTGTTTAGGATTCGCCGAAGTTCTCTCATCACCGGAACTATCACATCCTCCGGTTTCCATCAGAATTTCCATTTTTTGCTAAAAATCATACTCATTCAGCAGGTATACTACGACAGCTACTAGCTGGTGATGTTGAAGTTTGTATTATACGAACATGAGCTTTATGGAGATGTTCCATCTCATTTAGTGGTAATGTTTCTTGGTAGAGGTCATGAAGACATGTAGATGGAACTTGTCCTTTCCTTGCAGACTCATACTCTTGAAATCAACAATTGTGTTCTCTATACATACATTACCTCCAACAGTAACCACAACTTGATCTACCGTACCAACTTAATTTTCTTTTACTATTTCCTATGATTATTCATCGTTGGGCAGGTCTTGACTAGCATTATTTAAATAACTTTTTGGGTTAGGCATTTTTAAAGAAACATGATCCAACTTCTCCTCCTAATCTTTTATAGAATTTTTAGAAATTTGTTGAGGTTGTTTACTGATATTATTCTTTGGGGCAATTTATTTGAAGGATTCTTGAAGAAACATTTGTTATCTAAATGACATTTTTTCATGCAATATTAGCAAAAAGGAGGTATATTCTCATAAGAGACTGCTTGCCAAAATCCTTTGGATCGACAACCAATACAGATTCTCTTTGGAAATTATTCAAGGAGATTAGCTTCTACACACACGAGCAATGCTAGGTCTAGTAATATCAGCAGTTGATGAGTCCATCTTCAAAGGTTTTCCCACAAGTTGGACTATGGAGTAAAGAGATGATTTTGTATAAAAGTGGATGGGTAGATTTGGAAAAATAATCCACAGTGATGCAATAGAGCTCTCCTCATCAAGATGAAAGTATGTTGTCCATTTAAATGTGCGCATAAGATATTTTCCTATGTACCACTGATCACGAAGCTACAATCGAACATAATCTTCCTCACAATTGAGTCTGATTAGTATATGCTTTGAATCTATTACGCCAATAGAATATGATGCCCTTAAGGAAAAGGAAAGAAAGGTTTTACGAGTTATATCAATGGAAGGTCTTCCATGGGATGAGTTGCCCACTATGGAGTGCTTGAAAGGTGAAGCCAAAACGACTATGTCTTTTTCAGAAAATAGGACTGTCGGTTCTCCTTTGAACATGGTTAGGGGTTTAGGTTAAGTTCTTGAGTGTTGTTATTGGTTAAGACACTTGCAAAAGATTTGGCCCAATTGTTTGATGGATCAGGGGGCTTAGGAGGGTTTGATGAAGAAGGTTTTGATCGGTTTTCAGCATGAGCAACCATGTAAACCTAGGGGACTTACCTTGATCCAATGCTATGATGCAATTTTTTTTTGCACATATCACCTTTTATTCATCTTATTAATTACTCCAACATAGTCAACATCACTTTGACAGAAAATTAATAATTTGGAATTTTTGAATTTCTAACTTTTACCATATAACTTTAATATGTTTATTTAGGTGTACATTATTTATAAAATATATTCTACTATATATAAGGTGAGAGAGGACTCAATTTTCTAGTTACACGTGAATTTTATCATTCATTATAATATGGTTTGATAGGAAACTAACCTACCGTCATTATCCCTGAAATTCTGATGCCTTATCCAAAGGAATTATTATTAAATCTAGATTCTTATGTGGACCACATCAAGTAGGATGTTAATATTTAATTATATACTCCATTCGCCCTAAATTAAGAGTCCGTGTTTTTTGAAAGCAAGATTAACTCAATCAATTGACAAGATTAACTCTTGTTAACCAATATAGAACTTGGTTTGTTGATTATTTTCAAAAAAAGAAAGTGAAACCTTATTTTGGAACAACCCAAAAAGAAAGAGTGAACTCTTAATTTGGGACCATTATAAGAAAAATGGTTATTAGGGATGGGAGTGTCATTTTGTCCCTTAAAATTACCATTTAGGACGAATTCCAATTACCGACCCTTAAAGTAGATATATATTTTTTTATTTTGGGAGAGTTTTTATTTACATCCTTTATGCGCATCAAATTTTTAGTGCTCTTTTTTGAAAGTAAATATAAACCACGGATTTTAATAACCATCCCATTTGTGTCACTTTATACCACAAATTTATAAAACCCTCTCATTTGATAAATTACAAAATGGACAAACTTTAAAAACTGTTCCATTTGGTATAGTTTATACCACAGACAACCGTCCCATTTAATAAATTGTAAAAGAGACGTAAGTAAAACCATCCCTTTTGATAAACCAAATTTTTTTCCTCCCACCCCCCCTTCATTTCCATTGCCCCCGTTTGAGAACCCATGCCCTTCTTCCTCTCCTTTTTCGTCTTCCTCTATATTCTCGGTCTCCCTCCCTCCCCCTTTCACGACATCACCTCTTCCGGCCACTGCTTCACCCCTTCCTTGACTCTCCCCAGCCCCATCCCCATACCTCCCATGCCCCTATCTCTCTCTCTCTCTCTCTCTCTCTCTCTCTCTCTCTCTCTCTCTCTCTCTCTCTCTCTCTCTCTCTCTCTCTCGTCTTCGTTGCCTATAATCATTCTCCTTATCGTGGGTAACTTTTCTCCCACTTATCCACCAGTTTACAGATTAGCTTGTGTAGTTTATGTAAATTTGAGAGTTTACAAATTAGTTTTTTCTAATTGATGTTAGTTTTTGTAAGATTGGCTTGTGCAGATTTTTTTAATTGATGTTAGTGTTTTTTAATTAAATAATTAGTTTGACTAGTAATGCTTTTAATGTAAAGAGATTAAACTATATATGGAATTTTATAAAAAAAATGAATGTAATTGAGTCGTATGTATATAAAAACTTGCTTAGTATCCATTGTTAATGGATGTGATTGACGGTGAATGGACGAATTCATCTCAAAGTTTAAATTCGCCCTTTTACATGGTTGATTCCTTTTAATATGGTTATTATATTTGCCTCCCTTTTTTTTAATATGTAATAGGGGTTCAATTAGAATCAATATAGATAAGAGTTGGATCAAAAGGGGTAGGAGTTAAAATCTTTATTGATTTTACATATAGAAATATAGATATGCATAATTGTAGCATCAAATTTTCATGTAGTAGATATGTAAACCGTGTCTACTACAACTCACAAACTGTGAGGGGTCACATAGAGATATATGGTTTGGAAAAGATTTACAAGAATTGGATTTATCATTTAGAAATCATTTATTGATTTTGATATCAATGTAAATAGTTTGAGTGATGGTATGGTTGTTGTTGATTGATGATACCAAAAATGGTACCACCAGATCACAATGATAATGAGCTCAAACATGTATAGTAATGATAACAAACAAGAAATATAACAGTAAAAGAATGAGATGAGGCAAAGAGGGATTGTACACCAGAATTAAGTGCTTCAGCCAATTATGGCCTACATCCATTGTGCAGTGTGTGCAATCCACTAAATAAGGCTCTAATAGCCTGAATATACAAACACTTAAACTTTCTCTCTCTTACAACGAATTTGATAGAATTTCTGTAGGGTTTCCAATTTGTATCCCCTTACAAGAGGTAGAAGACAAGTATTTATAGTACCTAGGGGGTGTAATGCACCCCATAAGCAAGCAGTAGGTGTGTGATGATGACAGTTGTCCACAACACATATAACTAATGATGATGTAATATCCCCTCACATCAGGGGATAATCTGGTTATGACAGAATTACCCACGTGGGACATGCCACCTTGGAACCTTCTACTACTCATACCATATGGTGTCATCTGTAGAGGTCGCGGCCTGACCGAGTACGAGGTTGCTGATACAGTTCTTGACTTCATGCTGAAAACTAATGAGCATGGTCTCGGTTGAGGAGCCCAGACTGAGGTGGACTAAATAGGCCTTTTCCTGACATCGTCTAGGATAATGGACAAGAGATGGCCCTGTTAATAAAATGCTTCCCCGAGGTCTCTGCCTATTGGATGCCGAGGTTATGAGTACGGTGCTGACCCTGATTTGGACGAGTCTTAGAAATGGCCTGTGAGTTCCCTGTGGAAGCTCGACTGCTGGAGATAGAGACTTTCGTCCCCTAGACGAGGTCATACTTGGTCATATCAATTACCCCCTATCCCTTAGTGATTTAAGTGAAGAGGTGACTGAGGGATACGAGTCTGTCTTGTCCTCTAATGTGACGTTTCTGACGCGTCGTTTGGATATAACTTGAGGCATAAGAGAGTGACACATGTCATGGTTCTGGTTGAGTAGCGTTTGTCCCAAGATTGATTTGGTGGCTGAGCGCTTTGGAATTCGCACTTCAAATGATGATGTACATTGTAAAACCTGCGTAATTATTTCCTTAATATATAAACTCTAAAACTTTCAATCTCTCCTCTTTACGCCCAAAATCTCCCACTTATTCCTCTCTCTAGCTTTCTCCATTTTTCGCAACTGTGTAGCATCTTTCTCTTTATTTCTCTGAAAGATAGCTCTTTAGGTAACCATTCTTACATTCATTTTCTCCTTCTTTTCATTAAAATCTGTTAGTTAGGCTGTGTGTAGATTTTTCGATGAGTTTTGAATTTTTCGACGAGAATTTGAGTGTGTTTGGCCTTATTTAGTCCCTTTTAGGGCGTTCTTAGGTGGCTGGGACTTTATTGGAGGGGCCTTTAAGGGTTTTCCAACCTTTTAGGCCTTTTCCGGTGACCTCCGATCATCTTCTTCGGCCAGCTTCAAGGCTGTATTCTTGAAGTTATTTCTTGAATACATTTCAACTTCCTGTCTGATATTTGGTCAACTGAAGTCAAAGTTATGAGTTATTTGTTCCTTTACCAATTTTCATCCTAGTTGAGTCTCATCCTTTGATGTTAAGACGGGTGTATAGGTTAGCTGAAGAGTTTTTTAGACTTAGAGAGAAGTGCTTTGAACAAATTAGAGGATAGAGTCTGAGGAAGTTGAGAGTCGTAAGGCTGAGGCCTTTCCCATTCGTCTAATTTATCCACCTCTCCTAGCTGTCATATACCCCCAAGTTAATGAACCTTGTGATCCAATGTCTGAGTCGTCCTCATCAACCGACGACCCTATGTCTACCTTCCAACCGATCGAGAGTGTTGATTCGTACGAGGAAGCTTTTTCTTGTGTCTCTTCCTCTAAAGATCCGAGACGTCGGATCAATCTGACTCTGTTCAAATACTTGAACCTATTGTGGCAATTCCTACTCCCCTAAATGCAATTCCTCTCTCGGCTACAACTGGAGTTGTGTTTTCACAAAGGTTCCCTAGTGGTGGCCAAAGTTCCGATAAGCAGTAGTGAGGAGAGTGAGATTGATACATCTGTTGCTAAGGAATACGAGAATACTGTATCAAAAGCTGACTTGTTGGTCTGGAGGCATCTATACCACATAGATGCTTCTATTTCTATGAGAAAGCCTCTTAAGGAGGAGAGAGCCTTTCATGGACGAGAGGGTGAAGTCTGTGTCTATGAGAAGATGCTCAAGCTCGACTTCTGCCTGCCCATTCACCCTACAATCCGAGCCATTATGGGTTATCTAAAACTTGCCCCCTCTCGTCTTTCTATGAATGCCTGAAGAGTTATCCTAGCTCTATTATCCTTTGGAAGAGAGTCCATCAAACTGACCTTCCAGTTAGCATATTTCTTGCCTGTTACACACGTTCGTCTCCCAAGACTCAGCCTGGTTACTACCACCTTGTAGCTAGGAAGTCAGAGAAGAAGATATTGTTGGTTACCCAAACTTCAAACCATAATTGGAAATCCCGTTACTTCTTTATCTATGAGGCTTGGGAGTTTGGTCCTAACCAAGCCGGTGGGACCTCTGAGCCCAGGAACCCTCTGAAGTGGGGCAAAGTCTCTGCATCGGCCAAACTTGATCCGGGGTTGAACCCTGAGGCCTTTGAAAAGGTCGAAAATCTTCGTACACAAGGTGATAAAGGTCATCTCGTGAAGTTTGAGCATCTATTGACTTCGTACTATTTAGCCCATACAGCTTTAGGGGATGACTATCTTGTCGAGCTATGTAAGTAATTAAATTTGCTAACTGTTGCCTCGTACATCACAATTATCGACAATTAATTTATGAGGTTTATCTTTTACAGGTCATCTCGAAGGCGTATTAGACGAGCTTTGGAATATGGTGTCCCCCAACTTGAGCAAACTTGCTAACAAGCGTGGCCAAAGAACCGAACCCCCTGCTGTCAGACAAAAAAGTCAATTACTAGCAGACCTAGCCGAGTTGACGATGCTGGGAAGAAAAGAAAAATCCAAGATGATGACACCACAACCACTCGTCCCCTAAAGAGAAATTATTCTACTCAAGCCATTCTGATCTCATCCGATGATGCACTGGTTGCTCGACTATTGCACCTAAAAATTGCTGATGAGAGCGTCATCGGCTATAGAAAATAGGCCATAGATGGTATCGGCTCTCTTATCTCTGAGGCTAACAAACGTTTCCTCCAGTCAATGGACATCTCTCTATTGACTAAATTTTCCCTTCGCAGGGTTGTTCAGGTCCTTTTCAAAAAATTTCTGAGTGTAGTCTCTTCCCTACTTATATCTCGTACTGACTTATCTCCCCATTATTTTATAGGGCGTACTCTCTCTTTATCATATGGGATATTGGATTAGTAAGAACCTGCCATTAATTCAAAAAGGGAGGGACGCTGTCACTATGGAGAATAATTTGAGAAATGATCTACAGACTTCAAAGATGGGCTTGCAAGAGTCCACAAACCAATTCTCAACTCTGAAGACTGATCATGAAAAATCTCTGAAGTCTTTGGTCGATAGCAAGCATACCAAGATTGATGCTGCTGTTGAGGCTGACTTGGATAAGGCTAAAGCGCAAGCTATAGCTGAGTTCAAAGAGTTTGAAGAGTTTAAAGACTACACTTTTGAGTATTTGGAGAGAGGCATCAAGACAACTGGACGATGGGCTTTCATCAAACATGTTGAGACTGGGAATTTATCCCTTGGTGACTTCCCAGACCTTGATTTCAGTGACCCTCATCTCTAAACGGCCTTAGTCGATGTTGAGAACCCTGCCAACCCTGTGGAGACCAACCCCCTTGAAGTTACGGAGACCAATGAAAATACAACCGATTTGGGCCTCAATTATGACGGGGCCGAGACCACAAATGTTGGGGTTGATGGGGCAACTCAGGTAAGTGGCGATAGGTCGGCCCCGGTTAGTGACGATGGCTGTCTGCAACTTTAATCTCTCGTAGCTTTCTTATTTTTCCTTATTTGTAATGACAGTCGACCTTTCCTGGCCTTGCACTGCTGTAATCTCATTTTTATGATGAATACAATTTTTGTTTGTATCAATGTTATGCTTTCTACAACCTTTTTATGAATATCACTATTTGAATTGACACAAGTCTTGTCTCTGCTTTCACCAACTTAATGATATTTGAGGAAAATATGAACCACAATTTGAATCCACCAAATTACGTTGTTTAATCATAAGTCCCCTCTCGTCGTTTTAAGAGTGTATGGAGAGTGTCATCTCGTCCTTGCACTGTCGTCTCGACCGAGAGAGCATAACCAGCAAATTAATGATGTTTTATAAATAAACCACAACTAAGTGATTTTTAAATTTGGATCCACCAAATTATGGTGTTTAATCATAAGTCCCCTCTCGTCATTTTGAGAGTCTATGGAGAGTTTCATCTCGTCCATGTACTGTTATCTCTGCCGAGAGAGCATAACCACCAAATTAATGATGTTTAGTAAATGAAGCACAACTAAGTGATTTTTAAATTTGGATCCACCAAATTATGGTGTTTAATCATAAGTCCCCTCTTGTCATCTTGAGAATATATGGAGAGTGTCGTGTCGTCCATGTACTGTCATCTCGGCAGAGAGAGCATAACCACCAAATTAATGATGTTTAGTATATGAACCAAAACTAAGCGATTTTTTAATTTGAATCGACCAAATTATGGTGTTTAATCATAAGTCTCCTCTAATCGTTTTTAGAGTGTATGGAGAGTGTCGTCTCGTCCATGCACTGTTGTCTCGAACGAGAGAGCATAACCACCCAATTAATGATGTTTAGTAATAAAATCCCCCTTTATGTTATTGCTAGTCCATGGACGAGGTCAACCCCGTTTTCACTGTCGTATCACTGAGGGTAAATTAAGGCTACTTCACCACGAATGATGTTTTATAGATTAAGATGAGTTGATACAATCAACAACAAATATTCAAACAAATATACAGAGTATGAGAGAACGCTTGAGATTTTTATTGAATTTCATTCATCATCTGAACCTCATATACATGTATTACGATTAGTAAAAGAAACAAACAAAATTTAAATCTTAATGGTAACACTTTTTAAGGTGATTGGCATTCCATGGGTTGGAGAATGGATCTTCTTATAGATTCTCCAATCGATACATCCCTGGTATAACCTCTTCAACCACTCTATATGGGACATGCCAATTCGGATGAAGTTTGTTAGGCTTCTGCCATGTCTTTTTTAACATTAGGTCTCCTACCTTTAGTGGGCGTGCCTTTACTCTCTTATTGTAGAACTTCGCTGTCCTTTGCTGTAGGCAGCCTTCCTAACCTCAACATCTTCTCTCATTTCTTTCATAAGGTCCAAATCAAGTCTTTGTTTAGCAACGTTCTCTTCCGAGTCATAGGTCTGAACCCTGTGGGTAGGAAGACCTACCTCTGTTGGCACTACTTCCTGTAAACCATAAGCCAATATAAATGGAGTTTCCCCGATAAGAGTCCTCTCCGTCATCATGTAAGCCTAGAGGACAACATAAAGTTCTTCAATCCATCTCCCTTTTCGTCTTCCATTATCTTCTTGATTCCATCAAGGATCATCTTATTTGTTACTTCTGTCTATCCATTGGCGTGGGGTCGTCCAGGATTGGAGAAGAACTTCTTGATGCCGACTCGTTCATAATATTTCTCTAGGGAGACATTCTTAAACTTTGTTCCATTATCAAAAATTAAGGTATTGGGTAGGACGTACCTACAGATGATATTTTTTTAGATAAACTGGAAAGATTTCTTCTCTGTGATTTCTATCATCGACTCGACCTCTACCCACATTAAAAAATAATCGATCGCCATGATCAAGTAGCGATAGTTGTTCACAACTCTTGGTAGTAGTTCAACCAGGCCAATTTCCCAAACCACAAAAGGCCAAGGAGATATAATGTAGGTAAGAGGCTGATGAGGTTGATGGGGTATGGTGGCGAAACCTCTAGCATTTGTCATATTTCTTGCCATATGTAACTGTATCTTTGGCTAAGGCCGGCCACCAATAACCCTGGGTGATGATCCTCTTAGCCAACAACCTTCCTCCAATATGACTGGAACACGGCGCTCCATGCACATCCTTTAAAATATACTCTACCTCAGATGGATGGACGCATCTGAGGAGAGGAAGCAGGAACCCCTTCTTGTATAAAATGTCTCCTATAAGGGAGAACTTGGAAGATTTATACCTCAACTTCTTTTTCTCGGCTTTGGACTGAGGCAACTCCCGATATCTAATGTAGCGGATGATGGGATCCATCAAGGAAGCTCCCATACTCACATTAAAACAAAATTCCATGATATTACCTTCTCCCTCGATTTTCGGCCGATGGAGAATCTCTATCGGGACTCTTCTTCTAATTTCAGCTCTGGTGGCTGAAGCTAACCTTGCTAGAGCATCAGCTCGACCATTGTTCAACTGAGGTATTCTCTTCAATTTTACTTCAGCAAAATGCTTCAACGATGTCTTAATCATTCCTAAGTACTTTTGCCATTCTACCATCTTTAATCTCGTATGCCCCTAAAATTTGATTAACAACTAACTTGGAATCACTATGAACAAGGAGTTGGCTAAGATTCAGTGCTCGGTCAAGGGAGAGACATGTTAGGAAGGCCTAATACTTAGATTCATTATTAGAAGCTTTGAAGTTAAACCTCAATGCATACTCAATATTAGTCCCATATGGGGTTGACACTATCAATCCATCCCCGTTTATATTCTCACATGAAGTTCCATCAACAAATTTGCTCCACACAATACCATTTGGCGAAAAACTACCCTCCTCCAGGGTTCCATTCTTGAAAAGATATTGTTCCTCTTCATTCTTAGACACTTTGTTTCTTGTTGATCTCATCTCGACCTTGACCGAGGGATGGCACACTCTGCTTTCTTGCTCACAAGCTATAGCTTCAATATCTTTTGTGTCGACCTTATCCCAGGTGAACTTGTCTACAAAGTCATCTAGGGCTTGGCCCTTAATGGCCGTTCTTGGCTGATAGATGATGTTTAACTTCCCCAATTCAATTTCCCAAGCCATTAATCGTCCTGACTTCTAATGCTTGTGAATAGCCTATCAGAGTGGTGATTCTGTGAGGACCACCATGCTATGTTCTTGGAAATAGGGCTTCATCTTCCTTGAGGCATGGATCAGTGAATAGGACAACTTCTCCATTTTGGGGTACCTTTACTCAGCCCCTTGGAGTGCCTTGCTATTAAAATAAATTGCATTTTGAACTCCATCCTGTCCTCTTATGATTGCAGCACTAATGGTCGATTATGATACTGTTAGATATATACACAGTTTCTCCCCCTGAACTGTCTAGACAATAGGAGTGGAGAGCCGAGATAGGACTTCAAATATTTAAAGGCTCTATCATATCATCGTTCCATTCAAAATATTTTCTCAATACTTTAAAGAAAGGAAGGCATTTATTACTGGCTTTAGACACAAACCTGTTCAATGCCACCATTCTTCCAGTCAGTTTCTGCACATTCTTTATTGTTGTAGGAGTCTTCATCTCTAATAAGGCCTTGATCTTCTCGGGGTTAGTTTAGATCCGCCTATTATTCACAATGAATCCAAAAAACTTTCCTGCTCCCACACCGAAGAAACATTTAGTGGGGTTGAGTTTCATCCTGTACTTGTCCATTGTGTCAAAAGTGTGTTCAAGGACAACCGCATGTGTGTCGGCCTTGAGTCTCTTCGTCAACATGTCATCGATGTATACTTATGTTGTCTTCCCGATCTGGTCCTCAAACATTTTATTGAATATACTTTGATATGTTGCTCTAGCATTCTTCAACCTAAAGGTTATAACCTTATAGTAGTAGGTCCCCTTATCGGTTATAAAGGTTTTCTACTCTTCATCGGTTGGGTCCATGAATATTTGTTTATAGCTTAAGTAGGCGTCCATGAAGATCATTAATTCATGGCCAGATGTAGCATCTACCATCTAATCAATCCTTAGCAACGAGAAACTATCTTTCGGGCATGCTTGGTTCAGATCTGTGAAGTCAACACACATCCTCCATTTTCCATTGACTTCAGCATTGGCTAACTATTTTGGGTAGATGACCTCTCTGATGAAGTCTGCCTTATCTAAATTTTTCACCTCTTACCGAATGACATCATACTTAACTCGCGAGTAGACACTTCTTCTCTATCGAATCGGCCTTTCATCATCATCATCCATATTGAGATCATGATAGAGAACGTTTGCATCAATTTCAGGCATATCTTCGTGGCTCCAAGAAAAGATGTTATGTCTCTTCCTTAAACAGTTTAATCAGCTCTTCCTTAACCTCCTTCTTTAGGTCTTTGCAAACTTGGATGGTTTTTTCTAGGTCATCCTCATTGAGGCCGATGGATTCTACCTCCTTGGTGGCCTCACCCTTTTTGAGCTTCTTCTCATCTCTTGGATCCAGAGTATTGATTTTATAGGTCGTAGTGGCCCTTTTATATGCCTCCCTTTCCTCGGCTGAGTTGAAGTAGCATTCACGTGCCTCAACCTGATCCCCTTGAACTCCCCTTACCCCATACGGGGTCGAGAATTTAATCATCTGGTGGACTGTTGAGGTTACGGCCTCAAACTCCTTGAGGGCTACCCTTCCAAGAATGATATTAAAATTCGAGTAGAGATTTTCTTCCATTAAGAAGAAGTTGAGTTTCTTCGTGAGGCATTTTGGAAATGTGTTCCCCACTCTCACCTCCATATCATATATTCCTAGTGGCTGCACTTTCTCACGGATGAAGTAGATGAGTGGTTGGTGCTACGAAATTAACCTCTTCTTTTTCAGACCTAAACCTTTGTAGCAATCCCAGAACATGACATCGACTGAGCTGCCTCCGTCGATAAGAATCCTTGGGACCTCATAGCCATGAACGAGAGTGGTGATGACCAATGGGTCATCATATGGAGCTAAAATTCCCTTAAAGTCTAACTTGAGAAGCCAACTACCAATATATTCATATGAACCTTGGTTCTTTTACCCTTCACAGGCTCTAGTGCAGCTGAGTTCACAATTTTCAAGTTTGGAGGGAGAGCTTTAGCCTCTGCTACATATTTTTTTCCTATTGGTGACCTCTTTTCCTTCTCCAGCGAGTCCTCCACAGACCATCTTGACCTCATGGGAGATCACATTGAGCCGAACCGTTGGATTAGAAAACTTAGGGGTGAGGTCAGGGTCGTCTTCATCATAGTCGTCTGACTCATCATCGTCTCGTCTTGGTGGGCCATCAGGCTTACACTTGCCATCTCTCTTCTTCCTCTAAGTGTCATCTCGGCCACCCCTTGAGGCACCCTTGTCTACATATTTCCTCAACTTTGTAGTCTTCAACATCTTTTCTATTTCATCCTCCAGAGCAAAACATTTATCAATCAGGATCCCATAGTCCTGGTGAAATTCCCACCACAAACTTTTGTTCCTCTTGTGAGGGGGAGCTTTCAATTTTTTGAGCCACCTCAGCGATCGATCATTCATGATATCGTTCAAGGTATGCTCACAGCTGTCCATGAGGGGAGTGTAGTCGGTAAACTTATCGTCTACTGACCTCTTCTTTCCATCCTTGCACTTTTTCTCGAACTTTCCCCCACTGCTCGTCCCTTTTTCATCCTCATACTTCACTGCCATAGCTTCTTCGGTGTTCGTGACCTTACCGATCACTGCCAATAGCTTGGCCATGGATTCGATGGGTCCTTAGCAAGCTTTTAGAGAAATTTCCCCTTCTGTATACCTCCTATTAGTGCTGTCATCGCAATGCTTTCTTCATAGTCCTCCACTTCTAACTTTTCCTTATTCCCTGAGACCCTCATTCTTCCCCTACTTGATATACAACAGGTGAGTCGTCTTATTTTGGGGCCTCACCCCAGAGCATAAGTTGTGTATGAATCTCTCTGCGAGTTACTTGAAGTTCTCAATTGAACTCTTTGGGAGAGATGTGAACCATACATGAGTTGCTCCGATCAAAGTGCTTGAAAAGGCACGACACCTCATCTCATCTGAGACTGAATAAATGTCTGAAGTTGACTGGTACATCTCGACATGGTGAACCTGATTAGTTCTCCTAACATACTTGGGAGTGATCATTGGTGGCTTGGAGTTGGCCTGGGTTGGAAAATTGACAATCCTATCCACAAAGGGAGAGCCTTCTGAATATCCCCTCTGTAAGGGATCTAGGCTTTTGAGGATATCTCCAATCTTATCTTCTAACCTACAAATTAAGTCGTTCCAGGGTCTCTTGGCCGCTGCTATAACATCGGCCTTGATGACATTATCTCCTACCACCTTGACTGGCCGAACCAAAGGTTCCCTTGCCACATGCCTATGTCGGGTGTTCACTTCTCCCAGCCCTTCATCTCGACCACATTGGGATCGATACCCTTCTCCTTCTCTTTTGGAGCAAAAAATAATCCTTGACTTGGACAGTCAATCTCTGAGAACATCCATTGGGCCGAGACTTTCAAAGGATGACCCTCTATTTAGCCTATCAAAAGCTGAGCCCATTGGCTGATCATCCTGATAAGGCCTCCTTTCGTGTCCTCGGCTAGCTTGAATGGGTCACACAGTGTTTCCTGATATTTCATATGGTTCCCAGCATTCATCTTGAGTGTCTTCAGCCTCATAGTCATCATACCTATCCTCTGAGTAGTGTTGACCTTGCCTCCCCAGGCATAAATCCCTAGGTTCAACAATGTCTCTCCATAGTTGAAGAAGCGGTAGCTCCTTGAATGGTGCTTGGGGTGGTCCCCTGGCATCTAGATACTGCTCCACGGATGTCGGAGTAATCATCTTCGTCGTTATCCTTGCGAGTTTCACTAATACATTTTGGCTGAAGGCTACCAGTGTTTCCTTCACCGTATGTTGATTAGCCACCAATGACTTCAACGCTGCCTACACCTCTGCCATTTATGATACATGAGGTGAGTGACTGGAGCTATGACAGTTATTTGGTGGTGGAAATTCTAATGCCATGTTTCACATGAGATGGATGAGCTGTTAACTGAGAGTGAGATCTTATAAGCTCAATAAGATCTCTTTTAATGATGAAATAGCTCCACAAGAGGCGAGCACTAGTTCACCACTAGAGACTTTGATGAGTATATGCTAGAGAAGGGAAGAGGTGATAATTCTTGTTCCCATATACGGTGCCAGACTGATGATACCAAAAATGGTACCACCAGATCACAGTGATAATGAGCTCAAATAGGTATAGCAATGGCAACAAACAAGCAATATAACGGTAAGAGAATGAGACGAGTCAAAGAGGGATTGTACACCAGAATTAAGTGGTTCAACCTACCTCCACTGTGTAGTGCGTGTGTAATCCACTAAATAAGGCTCTAAGGGCCTGAATATACAAACACTGAAGCTTTCTCTCTCTTACTATGAGTTTGACAGAGTTTCTGTAGGGTTTCCAATTTGTGTCCCCCTTACAAGAGGTAGAAGACAAGCATTTATAGTGCCTAGGGGGTGTAATGCACACCCTAGGCATGTAGTAGGTGTGTGATGATGAACGCTTCCAATAAGATGATGACAATTGTCCACAACGCATGTAACTAATGATGATGCAATATCCCCTCACGTGAGGGGATAATCTAGTTATTATAGAATTGCCCACGTGGGATACACCACCTTGGAACCTTCTACTGCTCCTTCGTTATGGTGTCGTCTATAGAGGTCTCGGCCTGGCCAATTACGAGGTTACTGATGTAGTTCTTGACCTCATGTTGGAAACTGACGAGTATGGACTCGACCAAGGTGGGCTAAACAGGTCCTTTCCCAACGTCATATGGGATAGTGGATAAGAGATGACCCTGTTCATGAAATACTTCCCTGAGGTCTCGGCCTATTGGATGTCTAGGTTATAAGTATAAAGACGACCCTGATCTGGATGAGTCTTGGAAATAACCTGTGAGTTCCTTGTGGAAGCTCAACGACTGGAGATAGATGTTCTCGTGCCCAGACAAGGTCATACTTGGTCATATCATTGATGCACTAGCTGATCTAAACCCCGGGGCAAATATGATTGCAATGATTCAAAAAGGAAGGGGGTACCATGTAGAGAGGAAAATATGGGCAATTATTAAGAACCTAACATCTAAGATCATGACGTTCCTGATGCAAACTTACCACAATATTTTAGACTTTTAAAAGAGGCACAAAGTGAGTTGTATGAGAGTTGTTCCGAGAAAATTACCAAGTTGTCATTTTTGTTGAACTATTGCACCTAAAACAACTAAATGGATGGACAAATCATTCTTTTACGATGTTGATGGTATTCTTGTAGAAGGTGTTCCCTAAAGCCAAGATTTTAAAATCCTTCTATCAAGCCAATAAATTAACAAAAGAGTTGGAATTTAAGTATAAAGTGTAGGATTCATGTCCTAATAGTTGTATGTTATTTTGAAATAAGAGCGAGAATCTTGAGAAGTAAAAAATATATGAGGATTACAGGTTCAAAAATGACTTTAATGACGGTAAGGGTACAAAAGTAGCAACAAAAAAGGTAAGGTATTTTCCTTTGAAGCCAAGATTACAAAGATTGTACTCGTTATTGCATACTACTCCACTAATGAAATGGCATGCTCATAAACGAATCGATGATGGTGTGAAGATGAATCCTGCTGACTCCCTTACATGGAAGACATTTGATGAGTGAAATCCATCTTTTTCAAGTGATTATTGCAATGTTATGCTTGCACTAGCAATTAATGGGTTCAATCTTTTTGGTAATATGAGCATTTCTCACAGTACTTGGCCTATTGCGCTAATGATATTAAACTTGCCCCCATGGCTGTGTAAGAAACAACTTTATATGTTCTTATTGAGAGACCAAAAGGAACCGGTGATGAAATTAATGAATATTTACAACCACTAATTGATGAGGTGAAAGAGTTATGGCTAATAGGGGTGCGTCCTTACGATGAATCACCAGAATAATTTTTTCAATTCTATGTTGCATTTTTATGGGCAATTAGCGATTTCATGCTTATACCACGCTATCAGTATGGATCACAAATGGTGAATTTGGTTGTCCTTATTGAAATAAGGATAATCAAGTTGTATGATTAAGGAACGTTCATAAGTACTATTACTGGGGTCATCGTCGATTCTTACCAATATGATATAAAATTCGAAAAGAAAAGGTTACATTTAATGGAAAGGTTGATATGAGGCCACCACCATTGAAACCAATTGGATCACAAGTTCTTCAACAATTAAATGAGCTAAGCATTGTAACCGAATATAATAAAGAAGAAGTGTTTAGAATAAAGATAAGAGATCAAAAGGAAATTGAGCTTGCAAAACAAACTAAAGGTAATATTCTGAAAAAAAGACTAAACTGGTAGAAGAAAAGTATCTTTTTTTAGTTGCAATATTGGGAGCATAATTTGATCTGCCGTGATCTTGATGTCATGTATATAGAGAAAATTTTATACGATGATGTTGTTTTAACATTATTGGGCATCAAAGGAAAAACGTATAATTTAAATGCTTAAAAAATACCTCAAAGATATGAGTAATACGCGAGAGTTACATCCTCAAATGTGAGGAGAAAATATATAGTATGTGTCCCAAACAAAGTTTACGACGAGTGAGAAGGCCCCTAAGCAGTATTATTTAGGCAAAGGCAATAATTATAAAGTTTTCTCAATTTTAACTTAGCACCAACAAACTTAACTTGTAAAAACATTTTGATTTACCAAATTTTATCTTTTTAACCCTATAGCATGCATCTAATGTGATTAAGAAGATAAAGTAAAGAAATCAAACAAACCATAAGACATCGATGTAGGAGGAAACCACTATGGGAAAAAACCTCAAATGACCAGGCTTGACAATCCATTATGAAACAGATTTATAGAAGAGTATACAGGACTTACTCAATGACTTAATCACCCACAAGACTTGATGCTCTTATAATATTGTACTTCTCCTCAAGATAAATAATATGGAAATCCAACCATTTAAGTGTGCACAATACACGAGTCCACGTGCACCTTGGTATCCACCGATGTAGTCTCAGTAACCATCTACGATGCGGAACATGAAGTCCATCGTTTCTTCATCATAATCAGCACACATGCAGTCCACTGTAAGAAAGTAAATCTTCTTAATGGAAGAAGAAAACTTGGTGCCAAATCAAGATCACAATATCATATGAATTAAGAGATTTGGATCTTGAAAACCAAAAGGATGTTTGAATGTTTGGGAACTTTTGTAAACAGATGCAGAAACATTTTTCGTCAAAATTTCTTTTGTTTTCTAAGTCTAAAATTCCTTTTATAGTCATACATGAAATACGAGGCGGCTACTCGTTGAAACGAAAACTTGTCTCTTTTGAATGAAAATTTCATCTCGTTTGAATGAAATCGAAGATCATTCTAATGAGATCACTATCTCGTTTGAACTAGTATCGAACGACCATCAAATGATGCCTAATAGTGTGCCCTCATTATATGCTCATTTGAAACAGGCTTCTAACGACTTCAAACGAATATATTTATTTTCTTTATTTTGAAGAAATATATCAAACTAAACAAATTTGGCCACTTTTTAGTAGGGGTGGCAATTCGGGTTAGTCGTGTCATTTTCGGGTCGCGTTGATTTTTATTTGAGTATAAATTTTTGGTACTCTTAAATATATACAAGCTAATCGTGTCAAATTCGGGTCATTTCGGGTCATTACCATAAACGGGTTATCGTGTCAAAAATTTCCATTCCTACTTTTTAGCATATTTTTATTTTTATTTCCTTAATTTGTTCTCAGGATCTTTTCAAACGGTGGCTTTCATGACGTGATTATTATTCACTCGCAACGCTTCCCTGTATACACACATATTTTTTCAATATAAAATAAATTCTTTGAGGTAATGGTTATTACGTGCAAAAATCCTCCTTAATCAAATAAACATATAGATTAAAAGATTCATAGGAGAACATCTCACCAAGTTCAAATGTACGTCATGAAGTCAAAATCCAATGATCTCGTGCATGTGTGTGGAGGCATTAACAAAGTCGAATCCATAAAGCAAGTCAATTTCGAAACAACTCCATAAACATAGTTAAGATCAATCTAAGCATTTAATGTTATAACCAAATGTCCTAGCCACATGAAAATTGTGTTGTGAATTGGATTCAAACACGCCAATATGCCACACCAAACGTGTAAAACTAAAATACACAAGAATCGAAAATCATTTTGAATTTTTCAAAAAATAAAATCTTTTTGTATTTTTTAAAAAATATATAAAACCAAAAATGTTTTTGCATTTTTTCAAATATGACTCATTAAAAGAAAAATATAATACAAAAGTACACATGTCATAACACTAGAAAACATATATCATGAAGCACAACTAGCATATGACAAACAAAATCAGGCAAGTAGTCAACAATATGAAATATCATGTGACGCATCATGCGCAAGCATGTGAGACTCAACTAATCTAGCATTTAACGTCTCTAAAATTGATTTCCTAACCCAAACCGGTGTGTACCTAACTCGAGGTATTATTGGAACCGACGATACACTATCCTTAAATTTCCTAGGACCTCTTCCATGATCAAAACAAAAACGCCTATGGTGACCTTTTCTACCACAATGTGAACATGTGTAAACGGGAGGAATGTTACCTATGGGTTGAACTTTTCTAATGTCCATGGATTTGGTTGACCATATAAAACAAATAATGGTCATGGATTTGACAACGGAAGCATTAGAACAAGATGATCTAGGACCCTCACTAAAAAAACTACTCGAGTCTATTAAATCATGTTTCAAGTTCAAAATTTTTTACTCAAGCAAATAATTACACTCTTCCAATTTTAGAGACTCCTTATTCATATTTTCAATCATTCCTATAAGGTTATTAGGCTCCCCCTGAATGAAAGCAAACTTTTCCCTAAGAGTCTTCTAATCATTAATCAAAATATTTTCATCCTCTTTGACACTAACACAAACCCTAGAATTTTTAAACTCCTCCAATTATTTTTCTAAAAATAGGACTCTATCATCACTATACATTTTGGAAAATATTAAAGCAATAAAGTCATGGTCTAAAGCAATAAATTTCTCACGATAAAAATCTCTTTGATTTTGAACCGTTTGCAAAAGATCCATAACGGATTTAAAATGGCAATTTTCTTTTTTCAAAACTTTAATTCTTTTCACAAACATCAAATTCAAACGATTTAAATCATCAAAATAAGGAGAATCCATCAAGAGACAAAAATACAATCACAAGAGCGATGAAAAAAACAACCACCTAAAAAGCAGGTAAATAAGATCAAACATAAAAATTTAGTACAAAATGCTCTGATACCAATTTGAAGGGTAAAAATCCCAAGCTAAATCTCTGATACCACTTGTAAGTGCGAAAATAATCGCAAAGGGTGATTTTAACAAAATTTACAACACCAATTTAAATATGCGTAAGAAAATTTTAAACATATTTTATCTTATTTATCCTAATTATGCATCTATATGTGATAAAACAGATAAATCAAACCATGAAAATATGATAAGGCTAAGATTCAGCGAAAAAACCAAAGGGAAAAACCTTTATTCACTTAGAAATTTACAAGAGAGTCGACTTACAGACTACTTGATCTCCCACAAGTATAACACACTATTCTTCAAAAATTTCTAAGGAACAACTACGATCCTCGCAAGAATCACATGATCGCAGTCCTTTAAATTAACCTCAGTATTCGTCTTCAGCAATGAATCCCTGCAGGTATCACAAGTCTGCAATAAAGTGCCTCTACACCAAGGTGTATGCCAGAGATAAAAAACTTTCTATGGTTCTAAACTAATTCACAAGAAAAATATTCAAGGATGATTTTTGTGAATTAAAGCAATGTTTTGGGAACACAAAACCTGAAGAAATACTGCTACTGATATGCAGAAACGTGTTGACAAACTTCTTAAACAAACTAATCCACGAAACAAGTATTTATAACAACCTTAAGTCGGTGGGTCGTTCGAACGAGATAAGAAGGTCGTTTGAATGATATGGCCATGTCGTTCGAATGATATCTCCAGGTCGTTTGAATGACGCTGCAATGTCATTTGAACAACATCAAAGATTATTTGAACGACTGAAACGTCAAAAATAATTTTTTTCTAAAACTCCACCTACAGGTCTTCCGAAAACATATTTTCGTTAAGTAAAATAGTCTTATTAGTCTTTTGATAAAAATTAAACATCCCAAATATAATTATATGAATTAATTCAAACTCTAAATCATTTTATACCTTTGAGGATGATGGGAAGTCTTAAAACTTGGAGATGCTTGAGCTCGGTTCGTCTTCATGATGCGTGACGATTTGTAACGAGATACGCCAAACTAGCCTAAATTTATGCTATGGACAATGACAAAATTTTTTTCTTACACACCTGGCTCACAGCAAATCGACAACTGACGATGGTTCAACAGCATAACACTTATGTGTTACACTTGTGGTTCCACACAATGGACCTCTATGAACAAAAAGTTGGATATGTGTGGAGCATAATAATAACATAACATAAGAGATTTTGGAAAACATATAAATTTTATTGCATAGAATAGGTAAGTACAACTCTCACATCTCCCCTACCTATAGGAGGTTTACTCACTAATTGACATATTATTCTCTCTCTTTACCACATCTCGCACCTCTTTTTTCACCTCCTCTAACAAACTAACTGACACTCGCTTTCATAGATCAAGGGAACTACAATGACTAGTACCGGTTGCCAAAAGCTAATCCGGTGAAAAGAAAAATTTAAAGTCTATCGCTTTGCTTTTCATAAAGCAGTCTTGTCTTCATTCAATAATTAAGTCTTTTTTGTCACATGTCTTTAGTACTTAATAATTCCTTAAATAAAGACAAATCTTATTCTTTTGGTATGGAACCTATCTTTATCCCTTCCATGTCATCTTTTGGTTTATCTGATTTGTCTTTATTCTTTCATGGAACATTATTGTTGCCGAGGTATTCATCAATAAGGCACATCACTCTGATACTAGCTGGTAAAGCGACCTCCACCACTTCTTTATATTCTTCTTCGGTTGAATGGCTCATATGCTTAGATGATTAAGTTTGCATTATGGTATACATTATACCATCTTTCTTGGCTTGTTAATAGCTCCATGATCTCGATTGTTTCCATGGCTTGGGACATTTTGATTTTGGACTTGCTAATAGATAAGTCTTTGTTTTTGTCTATAAAAAGAATTTCAAAGTCTTCAAATGTGTAAGAGGAAAATCTAACAAGTCTAAAACCTTCAACCCTTTTGCCCCTGCATGAACTTGGAGGAATCTAATAAATTTTAGAAAATAAGGGAAATAATTCCTCTATTTTCTTAGCACTTATGGACAATTTTTTCAAGACAAACAGAGTCTTCTACAGTCTGTATATGAATGAATCCAATGAATCCATAGTCTACAAGAGTTATATATGCCATTTTTGCTTCTCCAAAAAGATATTTTTTTGGAACTTCTTTGGAAAAATCACTAATTATTAAGGCATCTCCATTGATTTCAAATAATAACATATTGAAATGATCAATAATTCTATCACATTCCTTCTGGAAATCTTATGAAAATGAAAGATTATTTCTACCAAATTATATAATAATCTTAGTCTTAAATGTTTTTTGTTGATAATAAAAATTATCAAAAGATGAGTCTGGACATACGTCTGAGTCTGAAACCTAGGATTAGTAGTAATATTAACTTAAGTATCTACAAGTTTTTGGGTTCTCATGGATCTAGAGATAGCTAACAAATTTTACTTGAATTTTATCCATAGTCCGTTATTTACATTCCACCATATGGTGCCTATAAGATTATTCCCATCGTCTAAAAATTCTTTTCTATATTCTTATCAGGTCTGGATATCTTTAGTCTAGTCTTTATTAAGAAAAATACATTTTCCTTAATAAGTCTATTATGGGAAACAACTTCAATTCTTGATTTTCTAGGAGGAACTAGAATATCACCGATTTTTTTCCAGAATTGGTCTTTTTTGGGCATCTTGGATATGAGTCCGAGTCTACTTTTGCGTTATACCAGCATTTGGTTTTACATATCTAAGATAGTTTTCATTATCTTTTTTGTTTATTCTACTTGTTTCAGAGGAACTCGTGATGTCTAATTATGTTTGCATCATAAAACAAGAAATAATATTAGTATTAGAAAACATGGGTTCTCTAGATATAATCCATGGAATGATGTTTTTACTTCCTTTGATATGAATAATAGAGAAATCATATCCACCAAAGAATTGATGCCATCTGATTAATCTATTGGTTCTTGGTTTTGGTTAAGTCTAAGTCACTGAATTTTACTACATAAGACGAGTCATATAAACAGTAAAATGCTTAGGTCTAAAAAAACATATATTTTTCTATAGCACGAACTATAGCTAAAAACTCTTTTTCAAGGGCAGTATATCTTGTTTTTAGATCAGTGAAAGTTCAAGAACTATATCTACAAAGTTTTTTCTATTTAGTTTGATGATCAATGGAAAGTAAACTACTCCCCATTGTTTATCAGAGGCATCTGTTTCTACTATAAACTGATCTTTAGCATTATGCAGTTCAAGTAGAGGCACATTCTTGACTTGTTCTTTGATCTATTTTATGACTTAAAAATCGCCTTTGGTTCTTTTAAATGGATTAGTCTTATCCTTAACTTTTAATTTAGATGTTAAGCTTTATCTTTTTTTAAGCAAGGTTCTTAATAAAGTCTACATCACAATTAAGCAATCACAAAAAAGATTGTAATTATTTTCTATCTTTAAGTTGGTCTGAAAATTCAAGAATTTTCTTGGTTATGTGTTCTGCTAAGATAATTTTCCTTCATTAATATGCATTCCTACAAAGTCTATTTCAGTCTGGAATAAATGCATTTTCTTTTCAGAAATAACAATTCCATGTTTATCTAATTATAAAATAATATTCTTAAGATGGTCTACATGTTTCACTTCAGTCTTGCTAGCTATAAGAATATCATTTATGCAAACACGACAAAACTTTGAGTAAGGTCTAAAAATATTATCCATTTGTCTTTGAAAAACTTGAGGGGCATTCATGTACCCAGATGACATGACTAACCATTCATATTTTCCTTGGGGCACACTAAAAGCCACCCAATATATATTGTTTGTATGCATCTTTATTTTCCAGAAGCGTGACTTGCAATCAAACTTACTAAATATAATTATATCTTCAATCAGGTTAATTAAATTATTTTTGTCTAGTATTTTATAAGAATCAAACTCACAATTCTTATTAATGCGTCTTTAGTCTATGACCATACGTCGTTTTCCTCTCTTTCGCTTAGACTCATTTTGAACGTAAAAGGCAAGATAGTTATCTCTACTTTTGCTTTTTCTAACGACACCTAGTTTAAGCCTCATATATGTCTTTTTTGACTTCTTCTATATCTTCTTGTAAATATCATTTCTTATAAGTTCCATCATTAATTGTTTCAATAGGGTCAATAGGAATCATTTTGCAATAACTTTGGTCTCTGTCTCACTTAGCACTGGGATTTTCTTCTAACGTAGGCTCTGCTAGTTGCCTATTTTTTTTTCTACTTCTATATCCATTTTCTTTTATTTGGATATGGCTTGGGCCTTTAATAAGGCTTATTATGTTTGGTATAAAATTTCTTGTTATATAAGCAAAATTTTCTTATAACACTTTTGGTTTGGACACTTACATTCTTTTTGTAAGGGCATAGTTATTTCTTAGGGTTTTTGTCTGTTGGTAGGTTTAGGTCCACCATGCTCAGCTGAAGAACTCTGATGGGTTACTAGTCTATAATTATATTTGACCTCCATAAGGTTGAAAGCAGTCTTGTGATCAATTATAGGGGAGATAATATTAAACTCCTCTTTATTACTAAGCAATATCGTATCATTATGGGTATAAGGATGATATTTACAAATAAAGTGCTGGCCTAAAATAACGTTTTTTTAAAACTAGATCGGGGATCCATAATCCAAAACTAATGATTTACAGTTTTGTTTGTCTAATTTCCTATTTTGAAGAAAATAGGAATAATCTGAAAATATAATTAAAATGGTTCTCCATTAGCTACCTTATCATGGATCTCATGCTCAACATCTTGGAAATAGTTTTTTGGGAAGGCATTAGCCTTACAAATGCTCTGTAAGCATCATGTATCTATAAAAGTTGAAAGTCTTTTAAGGTAATCTCTGTGTTATATTAATAATTCTAAGAAACAAGCATTAGGTTTAGTAGAAATTCCTAAATTATTCTTTTCTAAAATAGATTTTGCTTTCTTGGGTATCTATAAAATCTAATGATGTTAGATCTTTTGTACTTCTTTCCAAGTACTTTTCTTCTAGGTGATAGGAAATTCCCTTTCCTTTTAGGTCTTTATTTTCTTGTAATATTTTGGTGATGTTTTTATCGATGTCTTGATATATCTTGATTTATTTGAGCATCATATTGGTTAGTATAAATTGCTCAAAATATAGTTCTTCAACAATCTTCATGGTAGTGTAATTGACAAGTAATGCATACCATAAATAGCTCTGATTATATAGTCTCAAAATATTCTACACAACTAAAGTATCTCTTGCTACATTTCATTTCAAATGTGCAATAATGTTTCTCATCATAGTAACATCTAGGTATATATGTAAGTACCTCATGGTTATTAAGAGTGCATCATTTCTTTAAAAAATGGCTTAATATACATTTATACTAAGCTTCTTCAAAATCTATATAATCATTTTCTTGATCAGTTTGCATCATATATAAGTCTAGAGTGTCTTGGAAGTCTTCATACTCATCAGTATCACTATTCGAGTATTCTGAATCACTATCAATATATTCACTATAGATACTAGTATTATCATCATTTTCAATGTCTAATATTTCTATAGCATATAATATTTCTAATTGTTCTAGATATATAAAATCTAATATCATATTAATAATCTGAATACTTTCTTTATCTTTCTTGTTAGGAAAATATTTAGCAAAGTGTCATTCTTTGTCACAAATCCAACATTATTTAGTTGAAGTCTTTGAGCTACTTCTTATTCTTTCCTGTAATTAGGAACTTTTTATGTTTGATGGTATTCTTCTTAAAATATCGTCTTTTGTTAAATCTCTTTTTCTTAGCTCCAAAATTCTTTTCTCTAAAGGTAGTAGATGGTTTGAATTTATATTTATTTGGGAAAAATATAAAAGCCTAGACTTTTTAAAATTATTTTGGTTCCAGTCTAGTTTATTCTTTTTGAATTTATTTTCTTTAATTTCATCACCACATCCCCATTGGATTGGGGCTATGCCTCTTTCATCTTTAATTGGAGGAATTGTCTGAAAGTTTCATTAATTAACTTTCCTCGAGCTATATCTCACCTTTTAGATGTGATATAGTCTTTGCCAAAATTAATTCTTTCACCAAGGGAGTTTTCCTAAGTTCTAGCAACTCCTGGCCAATTCCTGTATTCTCCAATTGAAGAATTGTCCAATGGCTGGTTTATTTTCTAAAATATTAATCTTTTAACGTCTCACTAAATTATTTACTTTGGTAATATAGTGTTACACCCCGCCTAATAAAATACTGGGTGCTCAGTGCTATATCAAATTAAACAGGAATCTCAAATGGTTTCAATCTCAGGACCAGTGTCGAAAAACCAATTAATTAAAATTTTAAACTTTTAATCTTTTTAAACTTAATTCACAATTAGAACCACTTACCCAGGAATATAATCAACAAATGGAGTAAATAAATAAATAACTAATAACTTTCGGTAAACATTGAATACAACCAAATCAAATGTGAATAAAATAAAATCGCTAGAAATAAAATAAATGACATCAATTAGGCATCATGCCCGAATATTATAATAGTACCTCCTATCTAGATCACAAGGATAAAAGATTTTAAAAAAATTTCCTACCAACATCCATAGCTGTGGCAGCACGTCTGACTCAAAAGGATAATCATCTAGTCGTCCCTATGTTTCGACACCTAAAGAGTATACAAAAGGGAAGAAAAAGAAAGATGGAAACTGGTTAGAACCTGGGTTTTGAAAATAATTTAGCAAGTGCTTTATTTTCTTTAATATATAAAATATGATACTCTTCATATTTAAATTAGTGTCGTACTCACATGAGACACCCATCACCTCTCATTTAACAGTGAGCACCTATCTCATGCATTTTAAAACATCCTAGTTAATCTACCCCACCTAACTAATACCTCACCAAACTTTCGAGTCACCATACTCTATCACAACAACTCGCGTATGTACTATCCTAAGCTTTAGCCCACTTATACATTATATTTCTCGTTGATAATTTAACCATCCATAATTAACGCTCACTACTTTCGTCATTTGCTACTTTCATGCGTGGAATGCCTCGCAAAGCGAAATCCAAACAAGGAACCGTCACGATACACTACTACGCAGCTCTGTCAATTATAACTACGCACCTGAACAACAACTGAGGTACCCAACCCATATATTAAAGATCAAACATCCCCTCAACTTCCAACGTTACGTCAAGCTTCATGGGTGGGGCGTCTCGCAAAGCGAAATCCACATAAGGAACCCCTCAATACACCACTAATTAACATTTTCGATCGTTGAGATTCGTTTGGCCCTCTATCCATAGTATGTACCCCTAATTTCCCGTCTCTTGACATAAAAGTATACTCATATAAATCCTAAATCTTCCCGACCAATTTATCCATTTAATTATACTAAGAACAATAATCTAAAATGTTCTAAGGATTAACATCTCTCAGCTCCCGACATTTGCTACTTTCATGCGTGGGATGTCTTGCAAAGCTAAATCCAAACAAAGAACCCTACCGATACACTACTATGTAGCTTTGTCGATTATTGAGATCTATCGGTCCAGGGTCGAAGTCTATTAATATTTAAGCGTTCATCATTAATAACTTTCACTAGTTATCAATTTCATATATGCATACATATTATACTATACACATATAGTACATATATACTTATATATCACACACTATATAAGTATAACACCAATCCATCAGAGATATAACTCAATGAATACAGTCTCTCAGTGCTATCATCTTCCAAGGCATACTCACACATCATCCTGAGTACCAGCGGTTGGACTCTCAAACCGGCTTGGTAAAAACAAAATCACAACGTAGGGGAATCGGACATAGTTTCTCATTGGAAATAAGACGAATCATACCCAAGACGTCTTATCCCTGAACCTCACACACGGTTAAAATACTGGATGCCTATGACCTGGGGACTATACTCTCCATGCTCTTCAAGCCAGGGGGATTCACCCACATCGCGCAACTTCCCATGATAGCACTAGAGGGGTATGTTTCACATAATTATATCATTCACACATATATATTTATAATCATATCATATATATACTCTCTCTCTCTCTCTCTCTCTCTCTCTATATATATATATATATATATATATATATATATATATATATATATATATATATATATATACACTAGCGTATGCCCGTGCCTGAAGGCACGCTGATTATCGCAAAATGACAAAAAAATTCCAAAGTACGTAATTGCAATAAGGAAAAATTTTTGTTTGCCACCAAAACAAAATGTAATTTTAAATAAATTGGCCATAATCTCTTTTATTTATGTGACTAAAAATCCTGATTAACAAATAAAAAATAGTCCGATAACATTCAAATAGTCTAAATTCATCAATCAAATTAACATTGTGCCTCAAATTAACAAAGTGTCAATTTAAAAAAAAATGGACATAATCTCCTTTGTATACTGGAATGTCCACCCTGCTTATGGGGTAATAATCAATTGTACAATATTAAGAAGTTCAAATTCATCAAACAAATACTTGAAAATCAACTTCTTTAAAAAATCACGATGATATTTAGGAAAGCTAACATGATAACAACAAAATAACGATCAACATGATCTATTTCAATACAAATAAGTATACTTGCCAACTTAGCCTTCATTGCTTTAGCATTTTTTGTATTTCTCTGTAACGACATCATTTGAAAGCATTCTGGAAGTTGGAGAACATGGTTATGTATCATTCTTTCTTAGAGCCCTCCTTGGGACTTTCCTCTTTACCTATGTTGAGTGATCCGTTGAAATCTTAAACTGCCATGTTGTTCAATATCGCATCCCACGCAACTTTATCACATGATATTGGGATAACCATGTCCTGAACCAATGGCTCTGTTGCAGCATATGATAAGCATCATTAATTCTTCATTGAAATATGCTTGAATCATAGAGGTACAACATTTGGTGAAGTCAATTGGTCTCTGATTTAGACGCAGAAAGCCCACGAATGAACTTTTGAAGATCTGCAAAATCAATCAAAAGCGAACAATGAGAAGAAAACAGTAGTTTAGTCAACCATTAATGTACACACTATAACAAACAAAGAAGAAACATATACAAATAAAAAAAATCTTAGAACTCTATAAATCAGACCACAAAAATAGACAATGGAAACAACACCAAAACAGTAAAAATATTTATTATTTGAAAGAATTTCTAAAAGTGTAAACCATTTGGGGCTTGAAACTAAACTAAATGCACCCAAAAAATGAATTATAAAAAAAGTGTATTAATAGAGAGAAAAACTATAACTAATTTTTATCATGGTGTTGTAAGTTCCTAAAGTGCCAACAATTCTATACAAAATGCTGTTTTAATGCCAATATTGACCCCAAAAGCACCCCCCCACCACCACACACACATACAACAAAAAATCAAGTTTCGTGAAAGTTTCAGCAGAAGCAGCAATACTTGGATATCCATTAGAATGCCCAACAGTGTTGAGTTTCAACCAATTGGGCTCTGGAGGAAGCCAATAACCATGAGTTATTACAGGATATTTTATGGGTTTTACTTTAATGTTGAGTGTGTGTAACATAGTAAGATGTATAATGCCCAGGGTCATCGGTTGCATATGAATTCAGCCGATGTTGAGGAGGGATGTGTCGAGTTCGATGATCAGACATTAAGAGGTATGTGTGTTGCTCCAAGTTATGGGAATTCAGTATCATAGTTCACCAATGAATAGTATAAAGTTTGCTTCGTGTACGTTCCTCCATTGAACCCAAAAGGTAGATCTCCTATTTCACATATATTAAATAGATGACCAACTTCAATCAAAACTATTCTTAATCTTTAATCCATCCTCCAACATGCCAATTTCACAGTTAAGGCACGATGTAAACCATAGCTTATTAATTTTCAGTATTGCTTCACTCCTTATACGCATTGTAGTTGAGAACTGGAAAACTCCCAAACAAAAACCTGTGAAGTTGTTCAAAAATTTGCATTCTAAAAAAAAAAATTGTTCCAGCCGTGCTCATTCTTCTTCATTCCTTGAATCAACGATTCACACAAATCTTGGCTAGCATGACCTTCGCAAAGTATATCCAAATGTGTATGTTATTCAAACAACATTCCAAATTACAGGTATGCATACACTTATTCGAGATCGAGAGATATCAATGAAAGATTTTATCTTTTATTCAGATCACCTTATTCATCTGGTTGTGGAACATTTCTTTGACCATTTTCCTTTCATTGAGATGCAAGTCCTCACTCTAACAGGATCAATATATAATGGTGTTGATTTTCATCATCTTATCCATTATTCGAGGCTCTGATGTTCCTATTGCCCGCTCTCACCTTATTGATGCAACGACAAAGTAATCATTTGTTGGTAGCTACATCGATACTCTATTTAGCTAATCTCCTGGTATAGAAAAAATCAAGGTAAACCAATCAAATATTCCAAATAAGGTAGATATTGAATGCAAACATATGATTCCACCAATATCCAAAATTTATAACAACTTTGAAGGTTTGTGTTCAGCCTTTGCTTCTCCTCATAAAGGTGTTCTACTGGCCATACTTAATTCTTCTATTCTGTAATAGAAATACAATCTAAGAAGAAGAAAAAAGTGTTAAGCAATGTAAAATAGTTACTTGGTCCTTTTATCAAACACCTACTAACCAAAGATGCAGAAGTTCAAAGAGACAAATATTCATAGGATTCCTTGATAAGACATTACTGCATTGATAGATCAACTATTCATGGCTCTCAACAACTAAGATTATCAACCACCATCATCTACTTATGCTGGGGATAATATAAAAAGAGATAGATTACCAAATTAGTAATGAATCAATAATATACTACCTATTGAAATGTCATTTCGCAATCTTATTTCAAATGCCTCATATACTTGAGCTTCTTGTTATGTTCCAGAAATTATAGAGCCAGTTATTTCTCCTCAAATCCATATGTTCTTTAAATTCATCTTGCGTTGGTTCCTTCCTAGATGGGGTTCCCAGTTCAGCTCATGGGGACTGCGGATCTCCTGTTCTACCAACAACAATTCTATGGGTTCTTTAGGTTCTATCAAAAGCATATGCTTGTATGGAGAAAACTGCATACAAAACAAAAGAATGGGAAGAAAAAGGACAATTAGATCTTAAATCCATGAGGTAATGGCAAATACGAAAAAATGTGTGAACTAAAAAATTAAAAAAAACATTTAAATTAAAGAGGAAAAGAGACATCTGTTAATCAAATTTCATAATGATTATCAAAATTTGATTTTCAAGACAATTTGATGGGAGTTAGGAACCAAAACAATTGACCCACAAAAAATGCATGTATTTATTTCATAATTTGCCATACTTTATGAAAATAAAAAGATTTTTTTGAAAAGGAAAAAAAAAATAGCAAGGCATCAGAATAAAGGAAATATGAATATTAATATACCTGTAATTCTTTTTGTAAGGACATATCCATGTATAGTTTTCTCTAAATCTTTCACTCGGATTTTTCTTGCCTCCAGCTCTCTATACAATGAAACTGTTTTCCTGAAAATCAAGAAAGAACGACTCAAAATAAGAATTCAATTCATTCATTTATGGTAGAGAAAATAAGGAATATCCCTCAGATAAGCTAACCAGTTGAGGGCTGTATAACTTTTGGTTATCAAAACAATACTAAAATGTAACCGTTTTACTTAACAAATCGTTTACTTGTATTAATCAGTGAACTCTGATTTTTTACCCAAACTACAGTAACTTCTTCAAACTCCCCTACTTAATTTACACAAACACCCCTCCCCATATTTTTACTATAGTTCCTTACATATTCACACGCTATATTTTCTCCTTTAAACCGAAGCTTCATGTCTGTAAACATGCCAGAAAAATGGTTCAAATACCGGAATTCGATGGGAGCAATAATCAACTATCAGAAAGACACAAACCATAAGGTGGAAAATGGGGGAAAGAGAAGAGAGAGTAACTAAAGGCACGCTGATAATTTTGAAAATTATAAAGTTGTTTATAATGTAAATAATAAATGTTTTTATATATTAGATGTGTAAATTTTTAAAGTATAGAATCAAGTAAATTTAAATCATACATATTTTTTACAATACAAATGTATAAAAAATTTAGAAAATTTTGATAGAATTCCCTTTGTTTAAAATAAATAAAAAAACTCTAACAACAATAGTAATAGTCCATTTTGGACCTCATATAAACATCATAATCAATTTAACTCAACTTGACGAAATACAACCAATGTATCAATAAATAAATAAAACAGTAATCAATTCATGAAAATAGAAAGTCGCAAACAAAGTGAATCACTTAGTTAGGACTATAATCAAACAACCAACAACTAAGCAAAAAAAAGTATAAGCATACCTCATTGATTCCAATACTTGTTTGCTAAAAAAGGAGATTCACCACCAGCTCCGCCAAATTCATCAAAATTATAAATCTATAATCACAAAATGAAAAGATAATCTAAACATTAAAAGAAGAATCAAACTCATAACAAAGACCTAATAGTTTTTTTATATTAATAGAGTCCAATCCATCCGTAAACAAAAAAAATCCATGATACATTATACAACAGCTCATCTCCTCACTGAGTTATCATCATCCAAACAAAGATAAGTTAAAACCCATGATGCATTATACAACCCCATGTGAGTTAGTGTAAAATATATTACTCAAAAGAGAAATGTATTAATCTAACAATAATTTGAAATAAACAAATAATATTCTTGTAAGGACATTTTTGTCCATTAGCATTTTATATGTCGTACGCCGTTACACCGTTGAGAAAATTCAAGAATCATTCGCTCATCAACGGAATCCGAATATCAAAAGAAGAAAAGGAATCAGGGAACAGACCGGACCGATCCGGCTCAGATAAAAGAACCGATCCGGTTCCTCCGGACCGATCCGCCTAAAGAGACCGGACCGATCCGCCTGCTGAGGTGAGGCCAGTGTACCCCGGATCCATAGCGAACCGATGAAGCCAAAATGCTGAACCGATCCGATGCCAACCGGATCGATCCGCCTTCAGATAAAAGAACCGATTCGGTTCATCCAGACCGATCCGCCTAAAGAAACCGGACCGATCCGACGAGGATAATTCCAATCAGATCGTGTTCAGATCATGTTCCGAATTTTAGGGCTGAAGTTCTCCTATTTAATCCCACTACGGGAAGTGGTTTTTCCAAGACTTCTACACACGATTTTCAGAGTAGAGAAAGCCCCAAGTCTTCACCTATTGAGTACTAATACTCTAGGTTTTTAGATTCACACATCTTCCATATCTATGTGAATCAAGTTTGGTAACCCAAGAACACCATTGCTGTTGTTCAACCCTTGTGAAGTGGACCGCTTCTTCCTCTTCATTGCAGCCCTACTGGAAAGGGATAATTCCAGCCGCGACTACAGAATCCGATACCTGAGGGTAATTCTTAGTCAACTTGTATTTTCATTGTAATCCGATTGTAAGCCGTTTTCTTACAAATTATAGTGAAAATAAATGGTTTTGCCCCTGTGGGGTATTTTTCCTCAATTATGTGTGTTTGAATAACTCGTGCATGATTTCATATTGTTTCATTCGCACCTAGTTGCATGTTTAGGGTTTGTTTGGGTTAAAAGGTGTTTTAAATATAATTTGATCATTTGAACGCGAGCACACACTTTCTCAAATTGGTATCAGAGCAGGTTACGCTAATTTATCACGTATTCCTTTTTCCGCAAATTTTTCTAAGATATCAATTTTCTGAAAAAAATTGATTTTTAAAAAAGTGCGTGTTCAAATGGAGAAGTCATATTATAAAATGCCTATTTTTGACGGGACAAATTATGCTTATTGGAAAGACCGTATGAGGTCGGCTTTAAAAGCCATTGATGAACGTGTCTGGATTTTGGTTGAACGAGGGTGGACTCCTCCCACCGTGACTGTTGATAATGTGACCAACTTGAAACCTGACATTTCTTAGACTGATGAAGAATTTAAATGGTCATCTTTTAATTCTAAGGGTCTAAGTGCTATTTCTGGGTTTGTCACACCTGATGAGTTCAAACGCATAATGACGTGTACCACGTCAAAAGAGGCATGGGATGTTTTACAACTCACCCATGAAGGAACTAATGCTGTGAAAGAGTCTAAGTTGCAAAACTTGACAACTCAATTTGAAACAATCACCATGCATGATTCTGAATGCTTTGATGAATTTTATGCTAGACTTTCTGACATTGTGAATACTAGTTTTAATCTTGGTGAACATATTTCGAATGCTAGAGTTGTTAAAAAGATTCTTCGTTCTTTGCCTAAACGTTTTATCCCTAAAGTCACTGTGCTAAATTCTATGGGTAATTTAAATACGCTAAAATTGGAAGAACTTGTAGGAGATTTGCAAACTTATGAAATTGATATGTTCCCTAAAAATGCTAAATCTAAAGATAAGGGAATTGCACTTAAAGCCCAAGATAGAAGGAGTGAGGGGTCAGCTAGAAAGAGGGTAGAGTCATCTAGAAAGAGAGAGACTGACACATCAGATTCTGAGTGAGATTTTGACTTAGATGATTTGGCTCTTTTCGCAAAAAAATTCAAGGGGATTCTCAAATTTAAGAAAAATGGCAATTTTAAAGATAAAAAGAAATTTGAGAAAAATAAGTTTGAAAAGAAAAATGAAAAGGATTCCAAAAATCCTCCTCTGAAAGAAAGTGAGAGATGTTTTGAGTGCGATGGTAGGGGTCATAGAGCCTTTGAGTGTGCCAATCGTCTGAATAGAGAGAAAGGGAAAGCTGTCCTTAATGTTACTCTTAGCGACGACAGTGAGGTCGAGACGGTGGATTCAGGAGATGAATCACCGCATGAGTGTAACTTCACCGCATTCATGGCCAGTCATGTGAGCACTCCTAGCTCTCCTCACGATGATGAGGATGATGCTTCACAGGGACACCTCGACAGTGAGATCGATGTGAGTGAGGGGGAGGATGATTCAAGTGAGAGCGAGAGTGATATTCAACGCGCCTACGCTGAGTTATATTCTGAGTCTTTTAAAACTAAAAAGAGAAACAAAGCGTTAGTTCTTAAGATCACCGGCTTAGAGGAAGATTTAATAAAAGCGAGAGAAAGAGAGTCCTCCACCTGCACCGCACTGAGAGAGAGAGAATCTGCCTGTGTCGAGAAAGAGATCCTATTTAGAGAGAGAGAAAGGGTGTTTTAGAGAAAGAGAGAGGGGACTTGATTAAGCAAGTGGCTAGTCTTACGAGTCAGCTCCATTCCTCCGTGGAGACTCGGAAGAAACTTGAAGCCCTTGTTGCCCAGCTGACTCATGATCTCTAGAAAGCACGGGAAGTCAAGGTACAAATCGAGGACAGATCTGGGAAGATGGGAAAGATGCTCCTCGGCCCCGCTTTAGGTTTTGGTGATCGTCAAGGAATTGGATATGATGGTGCCTCCACATCCCAAATTGCACCTGGACCAGTTCCTGAGTTTACTACAACTCCTTATGGTCACCGTAAAAAACCTCGAAGGAGAGTTCGACCAAGAAAAGCAAACCAAGGTCCGCCTTTGACTGTGCTCTTTTGTACTTATTGCAAAAGAAAAGGCCACCTTAGGGAATCTTGCTATAGTATGGGTCGGACACGACGTACTACTGCTCCACCACGTCATACTGATGAGTTTTCTAGTCTGAGAGAGCGAGTTGAGTTCTTAGCTGCCACGACTCAGAGTTTGATGAAAGAATTCCGACGGATGTCTTCGCCGTTAGTGAATACTTCTCACATTCCAGCTAAAATCAACAACAACAAAGGCAAACAAAAGGTCATCTCTGCTTGGGTGCCTAAGAAAGATAAAAAGGCCTTTGTTGTTCATGTTGCTCTCAAAGCACATAATACCTCACAGTGATATTTTGATAGTGGGTGCTCCAGACACATGACAGGTGATGACTCATTTTTTACGAATCTTGAGGACTATCAGGATGGCAGAGTCACCTTTGGAGATGGGAGTAAGTCTAGCATTATAGGACGAGGTACTATCGAGTTACCTGGTTTTCCTAAGCTAGAAAATGTTTTGTACATCAAAGGTTTGAAAGCAAACCTTCTCAGCATTAGCCAGCTGTGCGACACTGACTTTGTAGTAAAGTTTGAACGGAACGCGTGTAAAGTCTACAATCAAGACGGTAAAATTTTGATGCAAGGGGTGAGGACCGAGGATAATTGCTATGGGACTGAGCCCACATCCTCACTTATCTGCAACAGTGCCACGATCAATCCTATGGATCTGTGGCACCAACGTCTAGGTCACGTGAACGTTAGAGATCTTAATCGTTTATCTAAAAAGGACCTAGTACGTGGCTTACCATCTCTTGGAAAGTCAACTTCGACCGTTTGTGGACCCTATCAGTTGGGAAAACAAATTCGTAGTCCTCATAGGAAGTTTCATTCCATTACCACCTCTCGTGTTCTGGAGTTGATTCACATGGATCTTATGGGTCCCACTCGTACTGAGAGCCTAGGTGGTAAGAGGTACATCCTCGTGATGGTAGATGATTTCTCCAGGTACTCCATTGTAGGTTTTCTGAGAGAGAAATCCGATGCTGTAGAATTTTTAACGACCAAGTGTCGTGTCCTGCAAAATCAACACGGTGTCACTATTAACAGAATACGTAGTGACAACGGCACTGAATTTAAGGAAGCAAAAGTGGATTTGTACTGTGATAGCCTTGGGATCAAACATGAGTTTTCTGCTGTGAGAAATCCTCAGCAAAATGGGATTGTTGAGAGAAAGAATAGAACGATCCAAGAAATGGCTAGATATATGCTTCTAGGTCGTAAAGTTTCTAGGAGATTTTGGGCAGAGGCAGTGTCTACTGCATGCCACACGGTGAATAGGGTGTATCTGCGTCCACACACACTTCAGACTCCATATGAGTTGTGGACTGGCAAGAAGCCCAACCTGGCATATTTCCGTGTTTTTGGGAGTAAATGCTACATCCTACGGGATAGAGAGCAATTAGGAAAGTTCGACTCCCGGAGTGACGAGGGAATATTTCTAGGATATTCATCGAATAGTAGAGCGTACCGGGTGTTTAACCTGAAGAGCTCTAAGATTATGGAATCAATAAACGTCACCGTGCAAGATGACGAACCTCCGACGGTTATTGATCCTAATCTTCAGTGTGAGGATGAGGATTGTTCTGACAGTGATTTACCTGTTCCTATCTCACACTCTGTGGACCCTATTCCTGAGTTAGGGGACACACCTGCTTGGGTTCGCAAGTGTCATGACCCTTCTGCCATTGTTGGTGATCCCACTCTAGGGGTCAAGACTCGTGCTCAGCTAGAAAACGTTGTTAGACATCTTTGCTACACGTCCAAAGTTGAGCCCAAGAACCATAAAGAAGCACTCATGGATGAACACTGGATATCTGCTATGCAGGATGAGTTGCTTCAGTTTAAAAAGAATAATGTCTGGGAATTAGTTCCCCGACCTAGTGAGACTAATGTGATAGGTACCCGGTGGATTTTCAAGAACAAAATGGATGAATATTGTACCATAATCAGAAATAACGCTAGGTTGGTCGCTCAAGGCTACACACAGATAGAGGGTGTAGACTTTAAGGAGACATTTACTCCTGTTGCGAGGCTTGAGTCCGTCCGTCTTCTACTCGCCATCGCATGTCATCTGCGCTTCAAGGTATATCAGATGGATGTCAAGAGTGCCTTTCTGAATGGCATTCTACAGGAGGAGGTTTATGTGGAACAACCAAAAGGGTTTGAAGACCCTCAGCACCCTGAGCACGTCTACTATCTGAGGAAAGCCTTGTATGGTTTGAAGCAAGCACCCCGTGCTTGGTACGAGAGGCTTACTTCCTATCTCTTAGCTCGTGGCCTCAAGAGAGGGGGAGTAGATATGACGTTGTTCATCAGGAGAGATGACGGTGCTATTTTGGTTGCCCAAGTCTATGTGGACGACATAGTCTTTGGATCCACATGCTCCCAGCATGCTCACCATTTTGAGAAGGAGATGAAAAGTGAGTTTGAGATGAGCATGGTTGGTGAGCTCACATTCTTCCTTGGTCTCCAGGTTCGTCAGCTAGAGGATGGGATGCTCATCTCTCAATCCAAGTATGCTATAGACCTAGTGAAGAAATTTGGTTTAGACTCCGCTAAGCATGCCCGTACACCTATGAGTACCACTACCAAGCTTAGTAAGGACACTTCAGGCAAGGACGTAGAGCAAACCTTATATCGGAGTATGATAGGTAGTCTTCTCTACTTGACTGCCAGTCGTCTCGACATCGCCTTTAGTGTTGGAGTCTGTGCGCGATATCAGGCATCCCCAAAAGAGTCTCATTTACTTGCTCTAAAACGTATTATTAAATACGTGAGTGGGACTCTCTCATACGGTATTTGGTATTCCTTTGATACCGATGACCGTTTGTCCGCCTATTCGGATGCCGATTGGGCTGGGGATGTAGATGGATGTAGGAGCACTTCTGGTGGGTGTTTATATTTTGGTTCTGCTCTTGTCTCCTGACTGAGCAAGAAGCAAAATTCCATCTCTTTGTCCACTGCGGAGGCTGAGTACATAGCCGCTGGGAGTTGTTGCACACAACTCTTGTGGATGAAGCAAATGCTGGAGGATTATGGGATATCACAGGACACCATGACCATTTCCTGTGATAACACGAGCGCGATACACATATCCCGCAATCCAGTTCAGCATTCGCGCACAAAACACATCATGATACGTGAGCACTTTATACGTCAGTTAGTTGAAGAGAAAGTCGTATCCCTGAGTTTTGTTCCCACCGACCGTCAGTTAGCCGATATTTTCACGAAACCTTTAGATACCCTTAGATTTGAGAGTCTTAGGAAATCTTTAGGGATTCGCACAATTGACTGAGGGGTTGGTCTATGTCTAGAATAGGATGCTTCTTCATGTTCATATCATATGCTTCCTATTGCTAGTCTGTTTTATATGTACCATTTCTTAGTTGTACAACTTTGTTTTATTCTTGTTGCTTTTTATATTCCTTTTGCAAAATACAAAATTTTGAGAAAAAGCACAAAAAGATTTTATTTTGATAATATTTTTTGAAAAAGGCCAAAAAGATTTTTCTGTTTTTGCACCTTTTATGGATGAGCATTTAAGTTAGCCAAGTCACAACTTCATTCCATATATCCATGTGACTGTTTGATAGAGATTTGAGAGGCTACATCATTTCATCCATGTGCTTTACATTGATTGGAGTCTTTGAGATGTAATTAGTGATATCTTCCTACATGTTTGTCTCCTATATCCTTTATTGCACACATGTACGGCTATATTTGATTATTGCACTTATCTATTTCATGTTGGCTTGAGTGTTTTCATCTCAATCCTGTCTATACAATGTAAAATATGCGATAAAACTTGATAAGATTGGAATGCATGTAAAAACCGTTTTGGTGAGACTGTGTCTTTTTGTATAACGGGGAGGGGCTGCGAAAGGTGATCATATATCCTTTGCGCAAAAGTCACCGTTAAAAAGGAACTAAAAAATGGAGGAATTTTAATATCCGAGGTCCTAAGAGGTTAAAAGAGCCCGGAAAAATTTACAGGCAATAAAAAGCAATTCATGCCAAATATGGGCCACTTAGGTTTCACCATCAATTCTCCAAAGTTTGAGAATTTAGAATGCCTCTATTCAAAATTATATCTGAGGGAGTTTGGTTGGAGCATATAAACGGGTTTGCACTTCCTTGAAAGTCCTGAAAAAGCATAACATCATTTTGGACTTTATTGGTGTGAAAATCATTTTGAGCTTTGATTTGTTGATTTGATTGAGTCAATATCTTATATTGTCATTATTTTACACCAAAGGAGGCATTTGAGTTCATTCGCTAGGAATATCCAATATTCATCGTGCACATATGTCATGTTTGTATGCATTGATTTTCCTATCGAATTTGATCACACCACTTCATTTACGCTATCTTCAACTTGGTTGCTTTGTGTTCATTCATGGTGTGGTTTTATCCCAGTGACACCCCGCTCTTGTTTATTTGATTTATTTCTCTCATTTGTTTATTTGAGGACATCATAAAAAGGGGGAGAATGAATTATCTAATTATGGGGGAGAATTGAAATTTGAGTTTGCTCGTAAATTGATATATATATGTTTATCTCATCATTTCAAACTCGATATGTCACTTGGGTATTTTGCTTTTTCTCATGTGTGTAGGTACTACATTGAGGAAGATTTGAAGATCAAACGATGCAGTCTTATTCACTTATACTCTTTCAGTTTTGGGTTCATGGAAGGGTAGATTTGTATAGGCAATTTTTTATGATTGATAATTCGGATGTTTGTTTTTATGTATGTACCGGCATAGACATAGGGGGAGATTTGTAAGGACATTTTTGTCCATTAACATTTTATATGTCGTACGCCGTTACACCGTTGAGAAAATTCAAGAATCATTCGCTCATCAACGGAATCCGAATATCAAAAGAAGAAAAGGAATCAGGGAACAGACCGGACCGATCCGGCTCAGATAAAAGAACCGATCCGGTTCCTCCGGACCGATCTGCCTAAAGAGACCGGACCGATCCGCCTGCTGAGGTGAGGCCAGTGTACCCCGGATCCATAGCGAACCGATGAAGCCAAAATGCCGAACCGATCCGATGCCAACCGGATCGATCCGCCTTCAGATAAAAGAACCGATTCGGTTCATCCAGACCGATCCGCCTAAAGAAACCGGACCGATCCGACGAGGATAATTCCAATCAGATCGTGTTCAGATCATGTTCCGAATTTTAGGGCTGAAGTTATCCTATTTAATCCCACTACGGGAAGTGGTTTTTCCAAGACTTCTACACACGATTTTCAGAGTAGAGAAAGCCCCAAGTCTTCACCTATTGAGTACTAATACTCTAGGTTTTTAGATTCACACATCTTCCATATCTATGTGAATCAAGTTTGGTAACCCAAGAACACCATTGCTGTTGTTCAACCCTTGTGAAGTGGACCGCTTCTTCCTCTTCATTGCAGCCCTACTGGAAAGGGATAATTCCAGCCGCGACTACAGAATCCGATACCTGAGGGTAATTCTTAGTCAACTTGTATTTTCATTGTAATCCGATTGTAAGCCGTTTTCTTACAAATTATAGTGAAAATAAATGGTTTTGCCCCTGTGGGGTATTTTTCCTCAATTATGTGTGTTTGAATAACTCGTGCATGATTTCATATTGTTTCATTCACACCTAATTGCATGTTTAGGGTTTTTTTGGGTTAAAAGGTGTTTTAAATATAATTTGATCATTTGAACGCGAGCACACACGTTCTCAATTCTGAAATTAAAACCTCCATAAAGAAACAACAGTCTATACACACAGGAATCGTCCACGTCGTACACACCGAAACTCCTAAAATGCGCAATGTAAAAAAACAACCATCTAACTTAAACTTTAAAAATAAACACACAATAAAAATGAAAAAGATTATACGTCTTTATAGTTTTGAAGTATAAAAAGGTATTGATCTATAAAAGAAAAAAAAACACAAACAACAATTAGATCCCAAAACTAATCAGGTCACCTTGAAAAGAGAATAAATCAACACAAAATAAAAATGAAAAGGAGTATACATGTTGAGGATGTTCATGTATAATCAGGTCAACTGCAATAGAAAAAATAAATAGATCTTAAAATATAAACATACATAGAAACAGATCTAAAAGAAAAGGAAAAACTCAAAATAGATCTTTAACTAAATTGAACTGTCCAAAATTAAGTCCTAATTTCATACTGGCAGTTGATGAACCATCAACCATCCAAAATTGAAGCCGTAAGACCCCCATCCCCCCCGCCTCCGAACACACACCCACCCACCAACCTAAAATGGAAGCCCTAAGCCAACATCTCGACTGACACATCCCCATTGACTGCTTACTAAAGAAAATAAAAGAAAAGTTATCTGCAACACAGAGAGAAAAAAGAAAAGAAAAAAAAGAAATACAGATTTCATACCAAAAGGGAGGGTTGAGTTTGACTCCTGAAAAATGACATTTAAGCCCCTCAATGGTGTGCTTCGTTGGCTGAAACATGGCCTCTGCTCTCGGTGACATTGGAGTTGGTGGCGTTGACATCTTGTGTAATCTCCCAACTTCCACTTCTCCTTCGCTAGCTCGAATGTCGTGCATCTAATTGGACTATTGGGACCCGCCTATCCGAACCCAAGACAGAATCATCGTCGATAGAATTATGGTGGGGACCATCACTCCCTCTGCTTCGTATATCTGATTCAATATGGCGTTGAGAAATCTTAAGTAAGTCACCACCGAGATCTAAAACATCTTCTACCTTCATAATCAAAGCTCTATAGTTGATGATGGAGGCAACGTGCAGCAGATGAGGGATGTTTGTTTTTTGAGGGTTTTGTTTTGGGGAGAGGTTTGTCTTGTGAGATTGATGAGGAGGCAGATGGGAGATCGTGGGCTTGGGTGAGTGTGTTGGGGAGAGTGGTGATAAGGTGTGGGTTTAGGGTATCTGTTTACCAAAATATCCTCCAATTTGAATTAAAGTGAAAAAGGGTAATCAAGAAGGAGGGAGAAAAGAGGGGGAATCCAAATTTGTAAAGGGTAAAATAGGGAGTGCAGAAAAAATTTATATGGATGACATCATCGATCATTCTTATGACATACATAAGTTTTCTACTTTATTATATATATATATATATATATATATATATATATATATATATACTACCCATATATAATCGGTATATATATATTCTACACGCATAAATACATATACGAACCCACTAAATAATTCCTCGAATCTCGTTCGTCCTAGACATTCCTCAATTTAAACCCCAGATCCTTCCTACTAACCCAAGACTTATACATCCCCATTTACTCATTTAGAGGCCCTCGTACTCTATTTAGGATCCCTAATATCTATCTCAAAAAAGGAAATTCTTCCCAATCCTTTATGGCTAAGAAAAATATTTCCGATTTTCTGCCAAAGTCGAACTGATCCAGTTTAAAACAAAACGAACCGGTCCGGTGCCCCCATAAATGAACCGATCTGATACTCAAAAAATGAATCGATCAATTCATAAACTAACCGATCCAGTAACCCCCCAAAATGAACCGGTTCGGTCCCTACAGTTTCGGAAGTTCATCTTCTCCATCTCCAAAAATTAATTTTAAAACTCATCCAACTCGATTTCTAGGGTTTCTAACATCACCCAATATCAATATATATATCTACCCACTAATATTTTCCCAACAAACCAATTCATTTATGGAATTCCTCAATTTATCCAAGAATTAAACCCTAACTCTTATTAAACCCACCATTCTCATTTCTTCCAATTTTCTCACCAAATATGTTACCATTAACATGGATTTTAGCTCAGATTTCATGTAGGATTATTATCTCATCAATTTATTATGAAATCATCTTCCAAAAACCCATTTTGTGCAAAAATCCCAAACCCAAAATCTTATAGTTTTTCATCACTAACTATAATATGAAAAATAAACACACTCCAATCATTAAAGCAAGTTAAACACTTGTCTGGTTGGATAAATTCGACGATCTCGGGCTGGAATTCTCCGAAACTTGGCCAAAAATATCCTCTTCATCCCCCTTTTCTTCTTCTCTTCTTCCTTTCCTTTTCTTTCTCTTTCTCTCTTTCTATCGTGGCTTATAGGAGAGAAAATGAGGGTTTATCCCTTAATAAAATCGAAATTGACTTGTATACACAAATGTGAGTCCCTACTGATCCAAAAAGTCTCTGGAACCCAAATACTACCCCTAGGTACTCTATTCTGACTATCTCAGCCCTTTCGAGACCAACCGTGCACTCAAACTTCCCATCCGAGTCACTTAACAAAAATTCACGTCTTAAACCCAAGACATCTCCACACGTGTTTTTTTACATAAAATAACATCACCAGTCGCTTTTATTCACCCGGGACATAAAATATAATTACTCCATCATTTGTTTTAAATTATTAAATTATGAAATTAAACCCACTCATGTAACTTACTTATCCATAAAAGTACGGGGTATTACATATAGTTGTTCATAATTATTGTTATATTCGCTAATTTTATTTAATGTGAAAATACTAAGAAAGGATAGCTTAGTTTTTCCTAAGTCTTGTTCATTAACTTGAGCTAAATGTCCAGCTCTAATGAATTATATTGTATATAATCGAATATATTCTTCAATTATTCTTTCATCTTGATGTTGTCTAATTTTTTCAACTTTAGTTATAGATTCTGCATTTGTAGCTTATCTTAGACTGTCTAAATAATTTTTTGCAATTCCTTTATTGCTTTGCTCAGCGTATTGTTTACATGAATTTGCATCCGTTTGTTCATTAGATGCAAAACACATATTTATTTTATTACTCCTTTCATCTAAGGCTTTCTTTCTATGTTGAACATTATCTAAATTAAGGTATATTCCAACTAGGTTTATAGCTTGACTTGTCATGGTCTTAACAGGAGTAAAACTCTTGTCACTAGTTTGAAAATATTTTATATAATCAGGTTTGGTATTTACCAAAGTATTTGAATACCTGGGAATATTTATTCCTATTAGTTTACTAAAGAGTCTAGGGGTATCGTTCAACCTACTACTGGTTCCAATTTCCTTCTTAGCAGTACAACCGCTGTAGTTGGCATCAATCTTTTTTTCTCCTTCTTCCATTAATCTCAGGTTTCTAAGAAGTTCTTTGGTATTCTTAGATTATATTAATTTTAATATATGGTCTTGGGATATCATATTAAATCTATATTGGTCTTGGAATCTAAAAAAATAGATTTTGTTAGGATGTTCTTTAAATGTTTTCATGTCCAATTCTGAGGGCTCTTGCCCAAAGTTTTGGATTCTATCTTTCTCCTTGACTAAATCTTTTTGATCAAATAATCTTCTAGGTCTAATTATTGGAGCTTGTTGTAATATGCTAGAACTATCCTTACTACTACATTCTCCTTCTGAGGGATCACTAAGTATGGCTTCCCCCATGTTTCTAAATATAATTTCTTCAGTATGGAGACATTTTCTAGTAGTATTAGGAAGACCAAACTGGATAGTAATGTTTTCAGTGACATCTTCTTGATTAATAAACAAGGGTTTATTTTGTATAGTCTTAGTTTCTTAAAATTCTATCAATCACCAAAGAGTCTTGGATTTCTCTTTCATTGGTCCATTATATATAATACTGTAAGTATGGTTGTAGTCTGAACTATTGGTTTTAAACAATATTTCTTCATTAAGTCTACCACTAGGAATTCCCCGTTCCATTCCTTTATGGGGGAATTGAGAAAATTTTACATATCTTTGGAATTCTGTAATTATATTAGTATCTGGGATAATATAGTCTTTGTAGCAATTAACATATATAATTAACTTAAAATGTTTGACTGTATCTACATTACTGTAAATGCTAGAATGACATCAAAGTATCATATATTGTCTGACATTTCTAATTGGGTTATCCCAATTAGACTTTTCTCAAAATCGTTCCATCTTTTTTCTATTAAGTAACATAGTATATTGATATCATTTTGCTATTTATGTAAACCTTGGATTCTTTCTTAAAAGAGTCCAAAGGTTAGGAACCATAATTTTCTATCTGTTCCTCTTGCTCTTAGCTATTCTGAGTAAAAAATTTGTAGCTCAGTATAGGACTTGTCTAGCATATGATTTATATCATGATAAGTCATTTTATACTTAGGAATCTTGGGAACTACTCCTTTAAACAGGTCAATGTATCTAACTAGTGAAAGTTGTCCATTATGTATGGAATCTTCTACAATTTTCTAGCAATTTCACCCCATTCTTTCAATTGAAGAAGATTGGTGAAGTTTATTTCTTTACACCATGTTCTAACAATAGAGGATGAGTTTTTAAGTGTTTGGTTCATAAAATTATTATGTCCAATATATGGCATAGGTCTAGCTATCTTATTGGTCTTATTTAGTCCATCGTTTATGATTCTTCTAGCTATGGGTTTTCCCTCCTTAGTTTCTATTTAAGGGGATTCTCTAAATTTATAGGAGATTACCTATTTTTTTTCAAGCCTTTTTTTCAATTATTTATAAAGAGTTTGAATAATCCTTTTGTCTTTTTATCTGACTAAGGATTTCTTCTTTAAAGAGATTATTTTATCTTCTTGCATTTTTAGTAATATCTTCATTACGCTTAGAAAGAAAATTTATAATCTTTGCAATATAGTCTTTTACTTCATCATCTCTTCCTTGTTTTTACACAGCTTCTTGTGTTATTCTTTCTTCTATAAATTCGATAGATTCTTATTTTATTTTATCTAAACGTGTTAGAATAATGGGAGAGTCTAATTCTCCTTGGGAAGGTTTATCATATATAAACATAATTCCTTCATAATTCCTTTTCGTTTGAGATATATTAAGTCTAACTTCATTAACAATACTATCCATTCTGGATAGGTTATGTTTTTCCACATTATTAAGGTAACTGGCTAAATTATGCTGAAATTTAATAAACTCTATATAAAATGTGGTTAACTCTTTTGTATTAGACTTTAAATCTAATTGTAAGTCTTTAACGAAGCTACTATTGTAGTCTTGTGTGGCTACTAGAGATTTTGAGATTAAATTGAATATCTCAAGTATAAGTCTTAATGATTTAGCATCATTCGCAATCTCATTTTCATTTATCTAGTAGTAAAATCTTTCATCACTTATCTTTCTAGAATTCTTTGGTAGAAATATGTAAGAGTCTGAATGGAGAGGTCTCAAGGTACCTCTTTTTAGTTTGACCTAACTATTTCCATTAGGAATATAATTGACTAATCTTGAAATAAATTTGTCTCTTAATGAGTTTAACTAACTCAATTTCTTGTCTTTTTATCCGAATTTTGATTTTTGAATTTTTTTTGTTAACTACTTCTATGTGATTATCCTTAGTATTTATATCTTGTAATTCTTGTACAAGGTCTATAGGGGTTTGGTAGTCTATTTCTCGAATTTCTTTTGAGATTCTTATTATCTCCGCCTTCAGGGATTATAAGTCTTCGAATAATTGTCTTAAAATATGGAGGATAAACTTATTTTGGTTTAGCATGCTATTCATAGCACTAACAGTAACTTCCGTGTTGTCTGCATGTTTGGTGGGGATGTGTTCAACGTATGAACAACAATCTATGTGTGAGGTTATGAAACCTTCTGGGTTTAAATTAGTTACAGGGATGCGTTTGTAGTCTAGATGAATTCCAAAAATATCATTGGGAATGCATGGGATAAATCCCAAGGGCATTAAAGTCTTTTACTAGTGTAGGTTTGAAAGGATTGCCTTGTCTCTAATACAAGAATTGAGTTTTCTCTACAAAGTTGGAATATCTTTGATACCAAAATTGGATTCTCTATTCTTTTTGAAATTTTTGTGGTCTAAAATATACATCTATTATATATATAGTTTTGAAATAGAATTTCACTATAAGACAAGAGTGGACCACCAGGGGAAGATGAAAATTTTGACGTTGGGACTGTAAGGGAACCATGTTGGGTTGAGAACAAAGTCCTTAAATCTATTCTTTAAGGCATCCGTTCTACAGAATATATATATATATATATATATATATATATATATATATATATATATATATATATATATATATATATATATATATATATATTGTGAGTGAAATTAATAATAATAAATGAATCCCAAAAAGCAAGTAATGAAGGAACATAAAAATGCTCACACAACACAAAGGTATACGTGGTTTGGCAAATTGCCTAAGTCCATGAAGAGTTTTCTTAATTCTTATTAATGTATATCAAAATTAGAGAATTACATTCCTATTGATCCTCGAGTGAGGGTTATATTTCCAGTTGTGTAAAGTGGTTGATTTGTTCAAGGAACTCCCCCAGCTTCGTACCCGACGAGGTGATTACGGAGGAGAATAGGGTCCTTAAGTTGGATACAAAATTAATGGGAATCCGTCTTGAATAATTAGTGCCATTGTCGTCAATACCGTAATTTTATAATGCCAATATCAACGCTTCTACATGAAGGGATCCAAGAGCGTGGGAAAGTCTAACCAACAAAGTAAGAGTGAATTTATCAATGTTATGGGACACCACAAGAGAATTAACCTCCAGGGAGACCCATTAAGTTAAGTAACTTCCGATCGAGTGATGGTGGATTGAGACAATGCCATTAAGGCCAGTAATATAATCCACCGGTCCAGTAGAGCCAAAGGAATAATGGGGGTAGCATCAGGGTCGTGGCTACACATGTGTCAATCTTGTCCATAGATAGTTAAGGGGATAGGAGCAGGGTGCCCAACAGGAGAAACATGTATAACTGTTTTAAGGAGAGTTTAAGTGAGAGTATTACGTACTAGGACCATTTAAGCATCCATAGACATTGGCAATTAAATGCATAAATTATATCCATGGGCAGGTGGGATAGGTTTGACGTGATATGAGTGTGTCATAGTATTTTTGTTAACACTATATTTGTGCATGAAACGGGCTTAGTAGATGTATCATTAATATCACTTTTGAGTGAGTATATGTACCGTTGGTTAGCAGGACTCTCTTTAGTTCCATCTACAAGGGTGTGGGTGTGGACATTGAGAGGATATGTTTTTGGCAATTTGCTCACTTTAGAGAGATTTAATGCGGGTATGACTTTATCCTGGGTATGGACTGGCTAGCTATGGTGAGTGATGGTGGACTGTTATAGTAAGGCTATCATGTTCGCTATTCCAGAGGATGTGCTATTTTACGATGTCTCACCTGCGAGAGGGTCGAGCCCGCATATATATAATTGTAATGGAGACATTGGAGAATATAGTTTCTTTATTGTATTAGATCCCGATGCATAGGATTATACTGATGTGATTTAGGGTTTACCACCGAGAGAAGATATTTAGCTCATTATTGATTTAGCGCTGGAGATTTTATGACTCCTTTAGAGATATGAGAGTTGAGGATTAGGCTTATAGGTACGAGGTTAGGATTTTGGGTGTCCCATTAATGTGCTTGGGGAAAAATATTTTGATAACCAATATTGCCAAGTGATAGGGAACTAGGGAAATTCCTTTATTAGATTTTAATCGTATGATGTTCCATGCATGAACCTTAATAAATGTTGGGAGTTGAGAGATGTTGTTAGATGACAGGGTATCATTTTTTAATGTTAACCATATCACTTGTGGAGAAAATACTTGAACCCGAGAGCTGTTATATGATATAAGGATAGTGGAACAAGGCAGTGCAGTGTAGAAAGTACTAGGAAAGATAACACCACTAGTGGATAGGTGGGAAATATTGAGGATATGTAAGTCATTATTGTTGGGGTAATCAAGAATAACCGTACGATATAGTCACGCCGAGCATGCGGGGTCGAATTGTAAATAAAAATATTATATCGGTGATGTTTGTGCATATGTGCACGGGATAGAGGGTGTATGGGCACCCTAGTTAGTTTGATTTTCATAATCCTATGGAATAAGTGGGGCATGGTAATAAATGTGCTGAATCGTATGCCTGATGGGCAATAGAAGCAGAATTGAAAAAGTGAGATGGACTAAACTACGGTTGAGGAAGGAGATAGTCTGGATATATATGTACACCAAGGAAAGATATCACACTAGAGATGGGATACAAGTGAGGAGTCTCTCTAACCAAGGGAAGATCTAATAAGTTTAGGATAATTGAGAGAAGACTTATTAAATCAAATGTTGAGGGTGGCTTGGGTATAGTAAGATGTTGATATTTTAGGCGATAAGGACCCAGAAAGTGAGCAGTTTGGAGCAAACACATGGATCATGGTTTTGAAGTACCACATGAAACAAAGTAAGATGTACCACGTGACGTGGGATATTGAGTTTGTGTATTGGTGTGGAGTGAGATATATTAAAGTTGTCTCCAGGTGCAATACTCATTGATGGAAAAGGATTGGTCTTAGGCGATCCACCAAAAGTTTTCAATAATTAGTGATTCAAGTGACGGAATGGATAGGTAGACTGATGAAGTAGATAATTGGGTTACTAACATCATGAATAGGTCAAGATTCTCTTTGGTTTCTAGGATTGGTTGACCAAGGTGAAATAATTACTGCTAATTTGGGTACGTTGAATTGTAGAATAACGTACCCAATATTTACCGGCATAAGATGTCATCGAATAATTGTTATGAATGAGGATGAGATCCTTGAGTCCCACCTTTGATAGGTGATATCAAGAGGCGGTTGGGACGGAGTGAATTTTGAATGAAACATGTTGCCTGTAGACTGAGGAGTATAAGGGAAAAGTGACTAGGATGTGGAAGGATGAGAGAGATGCATATTCTAGACTTTAAGGTAATTGGGAAGAGTACTTACTATTGGTAGAGTTACGTGTAATGACTCATGATGTGTATTACTAAAAACATTCCTTTTGAGGCTTGAGGTGGGAGGCCTTGTCATCCACCCCGTGGTTGGTTAAGGGTGGGAAAATAATAAGTTTCGCAACTCAAACGTGATTAATTCGGTGTAAATTCTTCATATTTATCCCCATAATATAGGTACTTTTATCACTTTGTGTGATGTAAATCATAAAATTTTACCCCATATCATTGTTATAGACCCTTTTATTCTAGTGTATCATGCTTTGTGTGTTTCTCTTACATTTTTAGGCATTTCATATGCTTGAAAGCAAATTAGAAATTGGACGAAGGCCAATAAAGAAAGAAGGAAAAGTCAATGGGAAAATTCATAAAAATTACAACCAGAATTCGGATGCGAAACCTAAAAAAGAGTTGAAGACATAGAGGCCACGAGCACATCAAAAGAAATGACATTTAGTTTTGTGACATGGTTGAGAAGTTACGAGGATCTGAAGATAAAAAGAAGCAAAGGACAAAAGTTGAGACTGCCAGAAATTCAAACCGATTTTATCTTAAAGGAGAATCGATTGGATGAAAAGACTTAGGCTATATTGGAAAAATGAACCGATTCGATTATGAGGGGAATAGGTTCGGAAATATGTGCACAAAAATTGAAGTTTATCCACATAAAATAAGAGTTGTAAATGGTTCAAACTCTGGTAAAAACATGGGGGATTTATTCCCACTTCACCCTAGGGACAATTGGAAGGCTAGAAGCATAATTATGAGAGCAAGAAAAGAGCAAGAACCATTGGAAATGTAGTCTTCATCAAGTTGCATTATTTTTGGATTGAATTCAAGTATTTCTTATAATAACCCGTGATTTTAATGACTTTTAAAATGTGTTATATTTTAAATTAATGGATTAATTAGATTTTATTATAAATTAAATCATTTGGGTTTTATCCGAATTGTGGATATTAAAATGAATGATTCGGAATATTACTTAAAGATATTTAGGTAATATATGAATATGATGTTTTTGATATTGTTGTGAGTTATTAATTCAGTAATTTGAATTTTTAGTCGGACGCGGTATGAGAGGTGTCGGGACAAATTATGAGATTAATTAAGAAAATTATTTTTATATCGACCTTATAGTCATTTCGACTGCGTCATTGCATCCGGAAGGGTTGAAATAGTCAGAAAAGTCTATTTGGATGTTGGTTTTGGGCCTCGGGTCATTTGGAAATGAAAAGACAACCCAAAAGGGCATTTTGGTTATTTTTACAAGGGGATGAATAGTGATTTCGAATTTTGTCCTATTATAAATATTTGGAGATTAGTTGTACGTGGGTTCATTCATCTATTCTATACAAAAATTGAGAGGTCATCTTTTGAGAGAAAGTTAAAGGTTGCTTGGGAAGAGAGAAGCTTGCTTGGAAAGGAGGAGAACTAAGGACCAATGGTCACCACCACCAACCACCACCGTAAGTGATCGAAAAAAGGGAGAACCACCTGTGATATACTACACCAAAGGATCAGATCTTCATTAGAGGCAAGTGTTTGATAATTGCAATCTAAGTTTATATATTATCCATGTTAGAATAGTTATATAAAGATGATATTTTTCATGTTTGGAAGATGAAAAGATAGAGTTGTTAATGGAGTTATATAGGAATCAAACTCATGTTGTAGGTAGATAGTAATCCATGAAATAATCATAAATCTGTTGAAGAAATTTTGAAAATCATTGGTGTGTTCTTGAAGATATCATGTTTATAACTTTCTAAAAAAAATAAGATAAGTATATGTTTTTAATTTAAACTCTTGATGATCCTGGGAGGTTAGGGATGATTTACAACCGATTAGGATTTGATGGTTATTGATGATGAGCTGTTGGGTGTTGAGTCTTAGAGGTTTTTAGGTTAAAAAATGGTGAAAAATGCAGAATTCTGGGAAAGAAGACGAACAGTGACATCTGGCGCGATCTCGCGCGAAGTCGCTCGAACGACACGTGGAAGTCGTTCAAACGACAATCATTCTGGTTCGAGCGACAGAGGAAATTTTTGGAGATTTTATCACAGTCCAATTTTGAGTTGCCGGTTTATTGGAGTGAGAGAAATTTCCAAATAGTAAATTAAAATAGGAAAGAATTTTGGGAAAAGTATATGAACCTTGGATATAATGGGACTTAGGGAAGATCAGAAAGCCCTAGATAAGAACCGAATTAATGTGATTGGGATTTAATTGATTAGAATGATGATAATTAAATTGAAAGAAATTTCGGTTGTTATATTCATGTGTTGGATTCTAATTTGTATGCATGAGGATTAAGGATAGGTCCATTAGAGGAGATTTAATATAACACCTGGGTAGACTTAGGGTTACAATTTGAGCATCAAGGATTGAGTTTAAGTTCATTATTGATTGCGCAAGGACTGAGTGTAGTACAAGCGCTTAGTGGTATGGCTCCTGGATAGAGATGGAAGTTCAGACCACATTTAGTTGAAAGAGGGGATGAGGTTATCCCGGTTGCGTATTGAAGTTGACAGACCTCTACGATTGACAAAGTTAAGTAGTAGTGTATTAGAGGGGTTCCTTGTTTGGATTTCGCTTTGCGAGACGCTCCGCGCATGAACCTTAACGACGTCGGGAGTGGAGAGATGTTTTAGGATGTGAGGATGTTGATTTTGTTGATAAGTCATATAGTGTGAATGAAACACTATAGACTATGAGCCATGTGATGATGGTATTCAATCCTAGTTGGTAGAAGATGTGTTTATAAGAGATTGGAAACAATCGATTATAACCCTAATTAAAATAGAGTTTAATTCGTAGTAATTCGGGAGATAAGATAAGGTGGACCAGTAGGATATTAGTGATTTCTAACTGAATAAAGATATTGAGGAGAAACCTATTTGAACCTTGGGTAATGAGTGAGACTTTGTAATAATTAAATTGAAGAAGTAAAGTCATGATATTTTAATACGTAAGATTTGAAAGATATAATGCTACGTATGGGAATTATCTTAGGGTAATGTGAGTACCTTGTTGATATTTTATTATAGGTAGATGATAATGCCTATTTGATTGATTTATGATTTATTTGTATGACATACCTAGCTTACTTGCTATCGACGGGAGGTTTGCGCGTGAGGGCAGTCATATCCTGATGACTCCATGGGATCTTTGATTTGTCGCTCAAGAACATAGTTCTATGAAAGACTTATTGGGGAGTTGATAAGTCCGCTGACTATGGGAACGTAGGTATGTGCGTGACTCGTGGGTATGAGAACTATGTTTGCCTCCAATTACTGTGTTGATGTTTGTGATTCGAGATATCGTTACCGAACCTTTAGTCCTCTATTAGGCGACCAATGATATTGGGACGTGATAGCAGAGTAATGCATTACACTGTAGCTGTGACTCAGGGTGACGTATTATATATGTATGTATATATATATATATATATATATATATATATATATAATGAATTAAATGAATGTATATAGTGGTTAGTTCATTCTACTGTGTGATAATTGTAGATGACGGTGAATAAAGAAAAATAAGTGAATTAAGTTAATGAATGTTTATTCTTATCGATTTGAAAAGATTAATTCATGTTAATGGGAAACGTATAAGAATGATTGTACTATGTATGGTATGGGACATACAGGGTTATGATATGGAATGGAATAATATTATGGAAACTAGTTAGGAGGAACCATTAACTAGGAGGTTAATAGGAAACGTTAAGTGTGCACTATAGATGAGAGGTGAGAATAGCAAGTGAGAGTTGGATACTAACATGTACATAATAAATGCTTTATTTCACTTGTTAAATACTTGTTGTTTTCAAAATCACTTTCACATCGGGCTCTGACCCGTTTCCTTGCATATTCTCTTTTCTATTGTACCTTCTATACAGGTGTCCAGCAGTAGGGACACCAACCTTATGGAATTATGACGAGCTATGGAGCTATGGAGTATTGCTTAGACGCCTATTTTCATTTGATTCACAATATTCTTTTAGTTTGGGCATGTCGCCCAAAAGGAATTCAGTTATATCTTTTCTATCGGAGTCAAATACTCTTGTATTCGTGTCATTTTAATACATTTGTTATTGTTGGGATTATTGTATTGGATTATTAGGTGGGAATGTTTATTCCAATCGCATTTAAATTCTTTTGTGTTATCTGTTAAGTTGTTAGTGTTGTAGAATAATATTTGTAGTGTTATTCGTAATCTAAAAATGGATTTTGTTGAATTAAATTTTGGAAAGTTTTTAACACCAGCTTAATTGGGTATTGGGTGAGTTATAAATGGTTTCGTCAGTGATGCTAATAATGAACCAACTGTATATTCTGTTTTAATTTGGTATGGGACTGGCCACCCGATACTTAATTAGGCGGGGTGTTACATTTCTTAATAAAGTTTACATTTCTCATCTTGTTCTTAATTATTCTATTTGATACCCCATACCTTGAGGATATGGGTATTTAATTATTTTTATTTTTTTAGGAGAAATATAATTATTTAATTGGGAGAAATTAGATTTTTATTTTTGGAGTCTCGAATGGTGAATTAAAGTGTACGATTGATCCGGAATAGGTCGAGATATTCAAAATGACTCTAAGGGGTTTTTATTTGGGTTTCAAAATCTTTTCGGTTAGTTTCACTCGAATTAAGGTATACGAGTCATTTAAAATGTGTATTATCATTTAAAGTTGGGTTTATTTGGAGAAAGGGTTATTTAGGCTTCGGAGAGTTAGGATAATCTCATTCTTAAGAGAAAGTCCTAGAGAGAGAGTGAGAGAGAGAAAGGAAGAAGAAGAGAAAAAGTGGCGAAAACTTGGAAGTTTGGAATTTTTCTGACCAAATATGTGATTTCGAAGAAGATTTAACCTCTATAACTTTGAGGAAAGTGATTAAACTTGCTAAATGATTGTGTGTGTGAGTGGTTTCATAAATTATTGATGATTTAGTTGATTTTGAGCTTTAATGGTTAAACCCTAGAATTTTTGGAGAAAATCATGCATCTGATGATATATATATGGTTTTGTGGTTGAGAAATGTTGGGATCACATGTAGGATGGTTGTTGTTGTTAGACATATTTTTGATTGGGTGTATATTGGTTTATAAATAAAGGTTGTGTGTATAATATATCGTAGGATCAAAATCAGGTGCAGCCATACCGGTTCATTTTTGAAGGAAGTCGGATCAGTCCGGTCATGGAAGGTTGGAGTAAGTTGCGAATACCGGACCAGTTCATTTTTGGAGGTAATCGGATCGGTCCAGTCATGTTGAGTTTTCTGCTATTTTTAAGGAACAGGATCGATTCGTTTTTAGGGACCTTCAGTCCTGTCCGGTGCCTGATTTTTCCAGCTCTTATTTTAACCTTTCTCTATTAGTTTTATTACTTAGGGACCCCTTTAATATTGCGTAGTAAAAATGTTAATAAGTTAGGATGAAAGTTCATATTAGGATACAATAGAGGGATCACTTTGGGGGTCACAATAGAGGTATACATAAGAGTAGATTGCGTTGCATTCTTTTAGGAAATCATCCAAGGAATGAGGTTCTTTTGAGGATAGTTACAAGTTATTGTGGAGGTATATTTAGGAGTTTAACATACTGAATCCTTTTATAAATTCTCCGCGTCCTAGGAATTAACTTAATGATGGATATGGACAGATGAGAGAGATTGTGTGTTCTTAGTGTTGTTAAAATTGGGTGACTATTCATATCTTAGGTGTGAATGATCTAGTAAGTTTCAAGTGAGAGATTGTATAACAAAATGTATTGGGGAGGTATGCTAGAGTTCATTGGTTAGTGTAAAGAGAGTTATTTACTTAGAGCCGGATTTATTACTTTCATATATGCAGATATGAGATAGAGTATATATATATATATATATATATATATATGGTGTGAACGAATATACCTTGTGTGATGGTTTGTATATATGATGTGCATGTGCATGTACATCTACTGTGTATGATATATATATTTACGTGAAGCATACCCCTCTAGTGCTATCATGGGAAGTTGCGCAATCTAGGCGATTCCCCCTGGCTTGAGGAGCATGGAGAGTATAATTCCCAGGTCATAACGTCCAGTATTTTACCGAGTGTGAGGTAAGACATCTTGAGTATGATTCGTCTTACTCTCAGGTTAGGAACTATGTCCGCTTCCCACTCGTTATGATTAGGCTTTTACCAAGATTCGGTGCGAGAGTTCGACTATTGGTAATCCAGGGACATATTTGCGATCTATGACACCCCGACTATTTAAATATCGGGTAGCTACTCCTATATTTAAATTAATACAAAATATCAAGTTGGTTCAGTTCATAGAATCACTGTCGAAGATATTTAATTAGTTACTAACTACTTCATATTTGAAAAGTGAAGTGCCAAATTTTATTAATAAAATTAACCATCAACTAAATAATTAAAATCATTCACCAACAGTCACATGAACAATCACATAAGGGAATCAACGTAATGAAATAACTGAAGTTAGGAGTAAACACTCCAATAAAGTTGCAATGTAAATAAATGCAATACAAATATCCGAATGCATACATCTTGAGACTGAAATGAATAAATGTCTAAAACTAAGGTCTGAATAAAAATGGACAACATGCCCTAACTAGAATTAATGACTCCAAATGAAACAAGGATAGATGTGAATGCATCTAGTAACGAGATCCTATAACTTCCACAACAACTACAACGCGTCAAAGGAACGGAACTCCTATGCTTGGCATCCCTATGGCTGGGCATCTAAAAAGTTTTATAGAAAAATAGATTTGGAAGAAAACGGGTCAGAGCACGAGGTGAAAACAGTTTAAAAAAATATTGCAAGTGTTTAATTTCATTAAACAATAAATATTATATACATTTTAGTTACGTGCTCTCACATGAGTTCCTGACCCCTCAACTAATGTGCACGCCTAACGTATACCCTTAACCCGTCCTTGTTATGCGCTAACTAACTAGTCTGTTCCACTTCCTATCTTCACATTATAATATAGGGGGTCTATTCAGATCATTCTAATATATTCTACGTATAATTCACCTTTACATTAATCAAATTATTTACATCAATTATTGTATAGATTCCCCCATTTTTAATTCCATTTAAAATTCTCAATTATTCGCATCCACAATTCAACAGTGAACCAGTTACAAGTACAAGTATATCATTCTCAGCACATATATACATATGTGTCACCCCCAGGCTAAGCTGTGGGGCACACATACTCTGCTATCGAATCCCTGTACATCACGTACATAAGGACTACACGTTCTGAATCGCTCAGGATCCGTTTTAATAAACAAAATCACACATATTTGAGGCGATTATAGTTCACATACCCATGGGTGACACACATACCTACGCTCCCATGGTCAGCTGACTTATCAAGTCACAAATAAGTCATTAACAATCCGATGTCCTTAAGATACCAATCTAAATCCCCCCGTAGGCACACAAAGATAAAATGGTCCTTTTTCGAAAGCCAACCTCCCGTGATAGCAAGTATGGTAGGTATGTCATACACACAATAGGCCATATACTAAGCATTCACAAAAATTAGGTAATTATCACATTATTAAAGATATATCTCTAGCCCTATACCATAAGTCTTGTTCGTGCTCTAATATCATCCCATCTCATACATAATATATTTGGCCGATAACTCTCATGTCTTGTAGTTCAAAGTACTTAAACATATCCCAAAAAGATTAATAAGTCTCCCACTTAGCCCTAATGCCAATGCAATACTTTAAGGTCCATATTTCTGTCTTTAACCTTAAGTTATCACATTTATGGATTTAATTCATGTGCTCATAATTTCTAATAGTAACTCCCTCGTCGGACACTAGTAGGTTTAACATTAAGTCCCAATTCAATTATAGTATATTTCGGGCTCTGTATACACCCCTATTGGTCCTCCTTAAGTCTCAATGTGTTCACATAATCCCCACCTATAACTTTCTAGGGTCAGAATTGCTTAAATCCAAAAGGGAAAAATATCACAATTTATGGGGAGGTCAATCGATCGACTCAAGAATGCCGATCAATCGATCAAATAGTTGCAGTCACGATTTTCTGTGTTTTCAGTCATAGATTTGTCCCAAATTTCCATTACAATATGCCAAATTCTAAAGTAAACATATTGGGTGATCTAACAAGCTAAATAAATGATTCTTAACGTTCCAGAATTCTAAATCATCAATAATCACACTTTTCTTGGATCAAATCATCTAATTGTCAAAAAAACCCTATTTTTTAATTTTTTCCAAGAATCATCATACAACTCCTCATAAATTCGTGATTAGCTATGCATGGATTACAATTTCGTTAATGAGATATTTCTAGAACTGAATCTACATATAAATCCTACCTAGGTTGAGGTTTTTGTCTCCAATTTCATGGGTTTCAATATTTTCATGGTATTTTATCAAATCCTAAACTATCATGGATTAAGTATTTGCTGGATCTTAATGAATTAAATCACTTACCTGGAAAATTTGATATTCTGATCCTTTGGAGAGATGGTACGTGAGGTATCCTTTCTTCTCTATCTAACCGGTGGCGGTGATGGTGGTGCAATAGCCTCTAAGGGTGGTTTCTCCTTTGAGAACTTCCCTCTCTAACTGTCGTTGGTAGTTTTTAGTTGTGATAAACCTAAGAGTCCTAAGTGTTGGATGATATTTTAAGTTTAAAATTCGTGGGTTATAATTCCTCAAAAATTCAAAATGACTAAAATACCCTCCCGAGATGCCGGTTAAGCCTAAAATGTCTCGGGATCCAAACTAAACTCTGGCTAGTGTTTTCTAACTATCTTGACCCTTTCGAACATGTTGGCGCACTCAAAATGACCATACGAATGATGTAAAATTAATTTACTTTTAAATCCATTGAAATTGGTTCCTGACACGTTTGACACGCGCATCCTAACTTAATTTCCAAAATTGCCGTATTTAGAACTCGTGACAATATTAATAAATTCAATAATCATATATTATCATATTCACTCAGTAATATTCAACATAATTATCATAATCATATACTAACTCTCGTCTTTCTAGTATTTGAATCTGGATTAATTTCCAAATTTCTAATTAATTATCCCTTTTAATTTAATTAACCCCAATGAATAAAATCAATAAAAATATGGGGTATTACATACTCCCCCCTAATAATAGAATTTCGTCCCCAAATTTGAAAATAAAATATACCTGGAAAGAATAACTCTGGATAACACTCGCTCATCTCATCCTCGCGCTCCCATGTATACTCATCGTCATTATGATGCCGCCACTGAACACGCACTAACGGTATTATCTTCGACCTCAATTTCCTATCGCTACGGTCAAGGATAGCAACTGGACCCTCCTTGTAGGAATTATTAGACTGCAGATCAATCTCCTCTAAATCAACGTGAGTATGGGCCAAATCATCTCGAAGATATCTCCTCAGCGAAGAAATGTCTAATGCGTCATGGATCCTATGCAAGTGTTTCGATAACCCAAGTTTATACGCAACTGGCCCAATTCTCTCGATGATAGGTAATGGCCCCACATACCTGGTCGCCAACTTCCCCTTATTCCCAAAATGCATTATCCCCTTCATAGGATACACTCGGAGCAACACTTGGTCCTCCACATTGAACTCTCAGAATAACCTCTTGGCATCGACGTAACTCTTTTGTCTATCCAGAGAAACCTGAATATGGCTCTGTATCAACTCTATCCTTGCCGAAGTATCCTAGATCACTTCCGGACCAAGTAGCTTGTTGTCCCCCACTTCTAGCCAACATGCTGGGGAACGATAAGGCTGACCGTACAACGCCTCGAATGGAGCCATACCAATAGTAAACTAGGAGGAGTTATTATAGGAATACTCCACCACTGGAAGATACTGCTCTACCCCCATCATGTCGATCAGCTGGTAAGGGGCTGTTCTTGCTTAACCAAGGTCTCGGGTTCGAGCCTTGGGAATGCAGCTATGTTAAAATTTAGGAGGTAGAGCTTTGCCGCCCTTGTGGTCCTACCCGGATAGAACAGGATTAGTCCCACTCCAAAGGCGTAGGGAACCTGTGTCTGGACCAAAAAGAAGATAGTGCACCCAATCGCTGCCAAAGTCGAGGATGCACATACGCAACATGTCCTCTAATATCTGATTTGTTCGCTCTGTCTGCCCATTTGTCTGCGGGTGGTAGGTTGAACTCAATTGCAACTCCGTACCCATAGCTTCCTGGAAACTCTCCCAAAATCGAGACATAAATATTTTATCCCTTCCCGATATAATATTGAGAGGTACCCCGTGAAGTCTCACTATCTCGACTATAAAAATCTAGGCATACTATCCCGTGGTGGAATCTATTCAGGCTAGCAGAAAGTGAGAAACCTTGGTCAACCGGTACATAATCATCCATATGGAATCGTGACCCCTCAGTGATATAGGCAACCCCGTGATTAAGTCCATGGAAATACTCTCCCATTTCCACAAAGGAACCTCCAATGGCTGTAGAAGTCCCGCAGGTCTCTAATGGTCCACCTTTACTAGCTAACAAGTGGTATATTTTTACACGAACTCGCTAATATCCTGCTCCACCAGTACTGTCATCTCATATTGTGGTACATCTCATCCCCATCGGGATGTATCATAAATTACAAGCCGTGCGACTTTTCCATCACCTCATGTAGTAAGTCTTCCCCCTCCGGGACAACAACCTCCCATTAAATCGTAAGCCTCCATCTGAACCAATGGTATAATAATCGACCCCCTATGCTAGAAGCTATACTATCTGAATCTGAAAGAACGGATCTGCTGACTGAGCATGTACTACTCACCTAATGATCTGGGGTATAACTATCATCACAGACATGAAAGATCGGGCCACTGCATCCTGGTGCCCCAACTCCTTCCACTTCGCTTTCCACACCTTGACCACCTCACCTATTGGCCTACGGCTCAATGCGTCTGCTACCACATTATCCTTCCAAGGGTTGTATTGGATATCGAACTGATAATCCTTTATGAACTCGAGCCATCGGTGTTGACGCATATTCTCCTCCTTCTGCGTAAAGAGGTACTGTAATGACTTATGGTCCATGAATAAACAAAATTTCTCCCCCAGGTGATAGTGTCTCCAAATTCAAAGTGCTAACACGATGGACGCTAACGCCAAGTCGTGGGTGGGGTAATTCCTCTCGTGAGGCTTAAGCCTTCGGGAAGAATAAGCTATAGGCTGACTCTCCTGTTGCAGCACTCCCCAAGTCCTAGTAAGGACACATTAGTGTAAAGTAAATACTCCACTCCCATCCTGGGTAATGTTAACACTAGTGCTGAGGTCAGCTTGTCTTTCAATTCATCAAAAAATAACTGGCAGGCATCACTCCAGATGAATGGCACCCCTTTGCGAGTCAGATGCGTAAATGGATCCGCTATATTCGAGAACCTCCGAATAAACCTCCTGTAGTAACCTGCTAGGACCAAGAAACTATGTATGTCTATCGATGTCTTGGTCTGTCCCCACTCCCTCACCGCTGATACCTTCCCGAACCTACCGATGTCCCCCTTTCAGAAATGATGTGCCCCAAAAACTGTACCTCCATCAGCCAAAACCCACACTTTTCATATTTTTCATACAACTCGTGCTGTCGCAGTGTCTGCAAAACTTGCCTCAAGTGCTTAGCATGCTTATCCTCGGTCTGGGAATAAACTAGAATGTCATCTATGAATACAATAACGAACTGGTCCAAGAACTCTCTGAATACCCTGTTCATCAAGTCCATAAATATGGTTGGGGCGTAGGTTAGCCCAAAAGGCATAAACCTGAACTCGTAAGAACCATATCTCATCAAAAAGGCAATGTTCGATACATCCTGCTCCCTGATACACAACTGATGGTATCCCGATCTCAATTTAATTTTTAACAATAAGGCTGCTCCTCCCAATTTGTTGAATAAGTCATCGATTCGGGGTAACAGATACTTATTCAATATCGTGACTTTATTCAACTCCCGATAGTTGATACACAATCTCAAAGATCCATCCCTCTTATTAACAAATAAGACAAGAATCGAATCAAGTGGTATTACCACCTCTCTAAAGGTCTCCTCCTCTATGTAGTACAAGTGAGTGGATGATCCTCCCTCAGGTCGAGGCATTGCAACCCGGAACATCTCCTGACCAAGTATAGAAAAAACTATACTACTACGAAAATAATCGATCATGGATCTATATGTCACTAGCCAATCCATACCAATAATCACATCATACTCGGACATATCTAGTACGAGCATATCATCAGGTAAAGTAAATATCCCAATCTCTACACCCACACCTCCATATATCAAAGAAATTATGAAACCACTATTTAATGGTGACTCTGCACGTGTAACGGTACTCTTCACTGTATCTAACAATCCCATAGTGTGTGCAAATATCGTGGAAATAAAGCAGTGTGTGGTCCTCGTGTCAAATAAAATATTTCCCATAGTCCCTTGAATAAAAAAACATACCCTCAATTACGGGTGGATCCTGCGAGACTGCAGCCTGCTAAAGATGGTAAACTCGATCATACTGAAGCTGTCCCTGCTAAAATGGGACTGCTGGAATCAGTGGTAGTGTTGGTATCAGTGGTGGTGCTGGGAGGGCAGTGGGAAACATCGGCCTCTGGGGCTCCTATCGAGCACCCTGCTACTGCTATTGCGGGTCCCTTCCCCTCTCAGGAAGATCCTGGCATTTGTGGCCATGCTTGCCAGATATGAAGTATTTCCCCGTAAAGTTTCCCCCTCTCTGACCTTGCTGCCCACGACCGTGATGGCCGTTACCACCACTACCCTGGCCATGTCGGCCTTGTTGAAACTGCCACTGACCTTGTTGGTTATGCTTATCCTCTTGGCCATGCCTAAAACCTCCCTGGCCATGTCTGAAACCTCCTGATCTGAATCTCATAGAATCCCCCTGCTTGGAACTCTGATCACCCTGCCTATACTGACCCTGAGCTGACTGTGCCCCGCTGGCACCATTATCCCCTATCCTGCCCTGCTGGCTAGAATTTCTTACTTACTTACCCTCTGACAAATGAAAACGGTGGTCCTAGCTATGAAGTATAACTCATTAACCAGATCTAAATATGTGTCCAACGAGAGATTCCCTAGTAAGTGCTGACGAATCCTCCATGTTAAGCCATCCATAAACCTTTGTACCTTCTTCTCTTTAGTTGGGATCTCATCAGGTACTATGTTCATAAGATTTGTGAACTTGGCCTCATACTCTACCACTGTCCTCCCTTCCTGCTTAAGATTCATCAATTTTTTCCTTATCCCTATCTGAACTGCAAAGGGGAAATATTTGTGATCAAATCGCACCCAAAATTCTTGGATAGCAAGAACATCTCTCTCCTCGAAGGTGGTGATGGACTCCCACCATTATAATGCTTCTCCTATCGGCTTAAGCGTCTCCAGTATCTACCTTTGCATATCTGTACACTCATACATCCTCAAATGTCTTTGGATGTCCTTCTTCTATTGGCTCGCCACAACAACGTCGGAGATCCCTGCAAACTTCGAAGGGTGTACCTTCTGAAAGGCATCCCTGACACGTTCCCAAAAAAACAGGAATGCATGAGCCTAGATCAGGGCTACTACCGGTGCCTGCTGCACTACTATTAACATTGCATTTATCGCTTATGCTTTATTAGCGTTCATAGATACCTGAACTAGTGGAGACTGATGCTCAGGTTGGGCACCCCTGGGACTCGCGGTGCACGTCGAGGAGGAATTTGAAATGAGAGAGAAGTTTTGTAAGTCCACATTTGATATATCAAAATAGCTGAAGAACGTAAGATACACAAAAGAGTACCACAATCCTAAAATATAGGGCTCTATATCAAAGAATGCTACACAGAAACATAACAAGCTGTACATATCCTAAGGACTCTAGAACCTGATTCTATGATACCACCCGTGACACCCCGACTAATTAAATATCGGGTAGATACTCCTTTATTTTAGTTAATGAAAAATGTTAAGTTGGTTTAGTTCATAGCATCACTATCGAAAACATTTAATTAGTTACTAACTACCTGATATTTAAAAAGTGAAGTGCCAAATTTTAATAATCAAATTAACCATCAACTAAATAATTAAAATCATTAACCAACAATCACATGGACAATCACATAAGGGAATCAACATAATGAAATAAATGAAGTCAGGAGTAAACACTCCAATAAAGTAGTAATGTAAATAAATGTAATACAAATATTTGAATGAATACATACCGAGACTGAAATAAATAAATGTAAAAAACTGAGGTCTGAGTAAAAATGGGGACCAGGCCCTAACTGGAATAAATGACTCCAAATGAAATAAGGATAGATGCGGATGCATCTAGTAATGAGATCCTGTAACTTTCACAGCAACTACAACACGTCAAAGGAACGGAACTCCTATGCTTGACATCCCTATGGCTGGGCACCCAAAAAGTTTAACAGCAAAATAGATTTGGAGAAAATCATGCATCTGATGATATATATATGGTTTTGTGGTGGAGAAATGTTGGGATCACATGTAGGATGGTTGTTGTTGTTAGACATATTTTTTATTGGGTGTATATTGGTTTATAAATAAAGGTTGTGTGTATAATATATCGTAGGATCAAAATCAGGTGCAGCCAGACCGGTTCATTTTTGAAGGAAGTCGGATCAGTCCGGTCATGGAAGGTTGGAGTAAGTTGCGAATATCGGACCGGTTCATTTTTGGAGGTAATCGGATCGGTCCAGTCATGTTGAGTTTTCTGCTATTTTTAAGGAACAGGATCGATTCGTTTTTAGGGACCTTCGGTCCTGTCCGGTGCCTGATTTTTCCAGCTCTTATTTTAACCTTTCTCTATTAGTTTTATTACTTAGGGACCCCTTTAATATTGCGTAGTAAAAATGTTTATAAGTTAGGATGAAAGTTCATATTAGGATACAATAGAGGGATCACTTTGGGGGTCACAATAGAGGTATACATAAGAGTAGATTGCGTTGTATTCTTTTAGGAATCATCCAAGGAATGAGGTTCTTTTGAGGATATTTACAAGTTATTGTGGAGGTATATTTAGGAGTTTAACATACTGAATCCTTTTATAAATTCTCCGCGTCCTAGGAATTAACTTAATGATGGATATGGACAGATGAGAGAGATCGTGTGTTCTTAGTGTTGTTAAAATTGGGTGACTATTCATATCTTAGGTGTGAATGATCTAGTAAGTTTCAAGTGAGAGATTGTATAACAAAATGTATTGGGGAGGTATGCGAGAGTTCATTGGTTAGTGTAAAGAGAGTTATTTACTTAGAGCCGGATTTATTACTTTCATATATGCAGATATGAGATAGAGTATATATATATATATATATATGGTGTGAACGAATATACCTTGTGTGATGGTTTGTATATATGATGTGCATGTGCATGTACATCTAGTGTGTATGATATATATATTTACGTGAAGCATACCCCTCTAGTGCTATCATGGGAAGTTGCGCAATCTAGGCGAATCCCCCTGGCTTGAGGAGCATGGAGAGTATAATTCCCAGGTCATAACGTCCAGTATTTTACCGAGCGTGAGGTAAGACATCTTGAGTATGATTCGTCTTACTCTCATGTTAGGAACTATGTCCGCTTCCCACTCGTTATGATTAGGCTTTTACTAAGATTCGGTGCGAGAGTCCGACTATTGGTAATCCAGGGACATATTTGCGATCTATGACACCCCGACTATTTAAATATCGGGTAGCTACTCCTATATTTAAATTAATACAAAATATCAAGTTGGTTCAGTTCATAGAATCACTGTCGAAGATATTTAATTAGTTACTAACTACTTCATATTTGAAAAGTGAAGTGCCAAATTTTATTAATAAAATTAACCATCAACTAAATAATTAAAATCATTCACCAACAGTCACATGAACAATCACATAAGGGAATCAACGTAATGAAATAACTGAAGTCAGGAGTAAACACTCCAATAAAGTTGCAATGTAAATAAATGCAATACAAATATCCGAATGCATACATCTTGAGACTGAAATGAATAAATGTCTAAAACTAAGGTCTGAACAAAAATGGACAACATGCCCTAACTAGAATTAATGACTCCAAATGAAACAAGGATAGATGTGAATGCATCTAGTAACGAGATCCTATAACTTCCACAACAACTACAACACGTCAAAGGAACGGAACTCCTATGCTTGGCATCCCTATGGCTGGGCACCTAAAAAGTTTTATAGAAAAATAGATTTGGAAGAAAACGGGTCAGAGCACGAGGTGAAAACAATATAGCAAGTGTTTAATTTCATTAAACAATAAATATTATACACATGTTAGTTACGTTCTCTCACATGAGTTCCTGACCCCTCAACTAATGTGCACGCCTAACGTATACCCTTAACCCATCCTAGTTATGCCACTAACTAACTAGTCTGTACCACTTACTACCTTCACATTATAATATAGTGGGTCTATTCTTATCATTCTAATATATTCGACGTATAACTCACCTTTACATTAATCAAATTATTTACATAAATTATTGTATAGATCCTCACATTTTTAATGCCATTTAAGTATCTCAATTAATCGCATCAACAATTCAACAATGAACCAGTTACAAGTACAAGTATATCATTCTTAGCACATATATAAATATGTGGCACCCCCAGGCTAAGCTGCGGGGCACACATACTCTGCTATCGAATCCCGGTACATCACGTACATGAGGACTACAAGTTCCGAATCGCCCAGGAACCGTTTTAATAAAAAAAATCACTTATATTGGAGGCGAACATAGTTCACATATCCATGGGTCACGCACATACCTACGCTACCATGGTTAGTTGACTTATCAGCTCAAAAATAAGTCATTCAGATTCCTATGTCCTTAAGGTACCCATCTAAATCCCCTTGTAGGCATACAAAGATAAGATGGTCCTTTTCCAAAAGCCAACCCCCCGTGATAGAAAGTATGGTAGGTATGTCATACACACAATAGTCCATATACTAAGAATTCACACAACTTAGGTAATTATCACATCATTAAAGGTATATCTACAACCCTATACCATAAGTCTTGTTCGTGCTCTAATATCATCTCGTCTGATACATAATATGTTTGGCCGATAACTCTCATGTCATATAGTTCTGAGTACTTAAACCTATCCCAAAAAGGTTACTAAGTCTCCCACTTATCCCTAATGTCAATACAGTACTTTAAGGTCCATATTTCTGTCTCTAACCTTAAGTTATCACATATATGGATTTAATTCACGTGCTCGCAATTTCTAATAGTAACTCACTCTTCGGACACTCCTGGGTTTAACATTAAGTCCCAATTCAATTTAAGTATATTTCGGGCTCCGTATAAACCCCTACTGGTCCTCCTTAAGTCTCAATGTGTTCATATAGTCCCCACCTATAACTTATCAGGGTCGAAATTACTTAAATTCAAAAAGGGAAAATATCATAATTTCTAGGGGAGGTCGATCGATTGACTCAAGAATGTCGATTGATCGAGCCGAGTTGATTGATCGACTATGAATGTCGATCGATTGATCGAACAGTTGCAGTCACGATTTTTTGCATTTTCAGCCCTAGATTTGTCCCAAATTTCCATTACAAGATGCCAAATTCTAAAGTAAACTTATTGGGTAATCTAACAACCTAAATTCATGATTCTTAACGTTCTAGAATCCTAAATCATCAATAACCACCCTTTTCTTGGATTAAATCATCTAATTGTCATAAAAATTGTATTTTTCTATTTTCTCCAAGAATCATCATACAACTCCTCATAAATTCGTAATTCTCTATGCGTGGATTACAATTTCGTTAATGCAATATTTCCAGAATTTAATCTACATATAAATCCTACCCAGGTTAAGGTTTTCGTCTCCAATTTCACGAGTTTCAGTATTTTCATGGTTATTATCAAATCCTAAACTATCATGGATAAAGTATTTTCTGGATCTTAACGAATTAAATCACTTGCCTAGAAAATTTGATGTTCTGATCCTTTGGAGTAGATGGCATGTGAGGTATCCTCTCTTTCCAATCTAACCGGTGGGGGTAATGGTGATGGTAGTGCAATAGCCTCTAAGGGTGGTTTCTCCTTTGGGAACTTCCCTCTCTTCCTCTTTAACTGCCGTTGGTGATTTTTGGTTGTGATATCCCCAAGAGTCCTAAGTGTTGGCTGATATATTAATTCAAAAATTCGTGGGTTATAATTCCTCAAAAAGTCAAAATGACTAAAATACCCTTCCGGCCAGTCGGTTAGGCCTAAAATGTCTCGAAACCCAAACTAAATCGTCGGCTAGTGTTTTTTGACTATCTCGACACATTGCCTCACTCAAAATGACCATACGGATGATGTAAAAATAAATTACTTTTAAATCCATTTAAATTGGTTCCTGACACGACTGACATGTGTGTCCCAACTTAATTTCTGAAATTACTGTATTTATAACTCATGACAATATTAATAAATTCAATAATCATAGATTACCATATTCACTCAGTAACATTCAATATAATTATCATAATCAAATACTAACTCTCGTCTTGCTAGTATTTAAATATGGATTAATTTCCAAATTTCCAATTAATTATCCCATTTAATTTGATTAATCCCAATAAATAAAATCAATAAAAATATGGGGTATTACACAATCCTTGGAAGTTGATAGCATTATAGAGACTTTTAGTGTACATGTATTATATGTGTTATGTATGTGTACTTTCTAGAGATGGGTAAAGCATGTATTATATGTGTGAGTAATCTTATAAAAGCTTTATAGATAGTGTGTGATATCTTAATCTTATAATTAGAGAAAGTTATATAGATGTGTATTGCGTTTTGTCTTTCACAGCATGAGTGTGGATGAGTATACTCTTATGCCAATAGATGGTATCTTAGGAGTATGAACTATGGACTGAGAGCCAAATGGATTCCCACGACCGACTATGTTAGGTGGTAGTGTATCGGGGAGGTTCCTTGTTTGGATTTCTCTTTACGAGACGTCCCACGCATGAAATCTAGCACAACATTTGAAGTGAGGAAAGGTTTGGTTATTATTCCACAGGGGCAGGCTCAATTAGGATGAAATATTGTTACTAGTAGTCAAGATGATGTATGTTATATTTATCTATATCTAGAAATATGTTATAAATGACATTTAACGACTATATTAAGATATATATGTAAATAGGAGTTATGCTTGAGCACGGGGAGAAGTTTGGTCCTTAGTACTTGGGTTATATGAATAATGAGAGAATATACGACAAGCATTAAAATAGATGTGTGACATTCTATGCTGATAACTTCTGAGAACATATAGTTGGACATCGATGATATAAAAATGAAATATATTAATGTATAAGTTTGGGCATAAGCTTAGGATGCGATAGAAGACAAGATTGATGGTGATGTTTTAGTTATGGGCTAATTTAAGATGAATTATCCCTAGAATTGGTCGGGTAGTTTAATTGAGGTGCATATGTTTAGGTGCACGCTATAGTTGAGGGGTGAGGTTGAGTCCCGAGAGAGTGCAACAGCACTTTAATTATGAAATTCGTGCATTCATAATTATTATGCACTTTATTCACTTGCTAAATTATTTTCAATCCTACGACTCTGACCCGTTTATATATTCTCTCATGCTATACCTATATTATATTAAAGGTGTCCCACCGCAAGTGCACCATTGATGCCTATCTGATTCAGGGTTTTAGAGCTGTAGCATGTACGGGATGTTGCAGGACTTTTATATTAGATGCATCCTTCTTTTATATATTTAGTTAAGGATTAATTTTGTATTTTCGGGTGTGTATACCCAAGGTTTATATTGGATGTATATCTCTCATGCTTTAGATATTTTTTATCGTATGGTTTCTTGCCTGATAACTTATTCGGGTATATTATTTTGTAATTAAGATGCTGTATGTATATCATTATCTTTCTTTGTAGTAGTGGTTGTTGTTGGATCCTAATGTATATTATATTCACATATTTGGCAGTTGATGTCATTGTTGTTGTATTTGTATGTACAGTATGTTTTGAATTTTTTTGGCATTCGTTTATTTTTATATCGAGTGATTATCTATATTATTTTATTACGACAGTTGATGCTAAGAATTAGCTATCTGAGATTCCTATTTTATTTTAGTAGAGGGTTGGCCACGCGTTATTTTAATAAGAGGGGTGTCACAGATGGTATCGGAGCATCAGGTTCTAGTGTCTTAGGATCTGTGTGGGTTTTCTACGTTCTACCATAGCGTTTTTGATATAGATCCCTACTGCTTGGATTATTGTGTTCATTATGCGTTTACGATCTTCTGCTTGGATTAACTGCTTGAACGGTGTGGTGATATTGCTTGTTCTTATTTCAGATGCTGCTTAGAAATGACTATCCTACTAAGGAAAATGTTGAGGCTGGGAATGTGGAACCCAGATTGCCTAAGGGAATAATGACTACTGCCGAAGTTGTGAATATTATGGCTCAAGCAGTTAATGCAGTCATGATCGCTGTTTTATCCCATCTTCATGATTATCTCCCTCAGCTGAAGGGAAGTAATGTGTTTGAAGAATTGGGTCAATCTAGTAGGTTAGGAGGAAAGGGTGCCGGTGGAGCAAAGTTGTCTTAGCAGTGTAGTAGATGCCAAAGGAAGCGATATTATCTCCTGGAGAAGGTAGTTAAAAGACAACGATTAGGAAACTTTAGTAGAATTTTTAAAGACAACAACAATACCAGAATGTTCCATAGGACCAAGTAGACTGGGGGAATAATGGGAGAGGCCAACTAGGCCGAGGTCGTCCAGGCCATAGATTGGGAAACTTTTTAGGGCGATGTTATCAGTATAGGGAGATAGGCCATAAAAAAAGAGATGGGCCAGAGAGAGTTAAAGGAAAATAATTTGATGAGGTTCTGGATGTACAACCCCTATAATAATCCATGGGCGAGTTTAGACAAGGGGACTTTGATCAGGGGCTTATTGATCAGACTTAGCAATTAGAGGATAGAGGTAGACCTTTCAGTATCCTATGGTATAGTATATGCTTTTAGAGTCAATAAAGGCATTACGTGTAAAATTTTATCACTAAAATTTGCAAGTGAGTCAAATTTAAGGGGTGGTTGGTCGTATAACCATATTATATATGGTACCAATGAGTAGCAGGGCTCATTGGAGTCATGTGCGTGAGAGCCGATATGTATTTTAGATATTTGCATTACTTGTGAGATTTCTACTTTCGATAGTTGTGAGAGTAGGGTGGTTGTTTTCTACATCGAGCGGGATGATAATCATGTGGAATTTTAGAGTATATATATTTACCATTGAGTGGAGGGTATTTCTTTACAATAGATCAAGGATGGTACCGGGAAGATATGTTTTGGAAAAATTGACTATTTTGTCTTGTGGTAGTCGAGTTATGATTTTGTCCTATGTTCGAACTGTTAAGTAATGTTGGGAGGTGATAGATGATCAATATAGCTGTAAAATTAAGATTATAGAGTCACTGCGATCATTGTACTTTCGCAACTGACCTAGCTTGTAATTGAAGCAGAGCGTGGTACGGAAGTGGGAAGGAGAAGTTACCAATTGGTACAGATTTTATGAAATCTCTAGCACCTATTTGACGTGGATAAAATATATATTGAATTTTTGTGTGGAAAAAGCCTAGTCATTATTCTTGTAATTGAGTAGAGGTGAGGGGATAACTAGATTTTCTGGATCGAATGTCAGTTGGAGTCGGTGGACAAGCATAAGGGTGATTTTTTAGCATTGTAAGAGTTACATCACCATGAACCAAGATTTGAAGGAAATACAAGAGTGGTCAGGTTCTATTGAGATTTCTCTCTGAATGGGAGTTTTGTGTTATGATAGAAACTAGATGCTAACACTTAATGGTGTGCGGTCTTTCAATAATTTTGAGGCGATAAAGTCGATGATATATAGGGTCGTTGTGTTTGGATGTTGGTAGAAGTGCAGTATGTGATGTGCCATTTTTAAAGTGAGATCTTATGATTGATGGAGGATATCATTAGGAAGAGAATTGTACAAGCTTGCAATGAAGCTGGAGCTATAGTGATTTTGCCATTGGTCACATATTTTCTATGTCCCTTTTTAGAGAAGGTCAAGTTTGTGGCGTGATTTTGTGAGACATAAGGAATTCATACTGATGAGAGTCAGGGTATATTGGGCCTATCGTAGAGTGAAGTGTTTTTAGTTGATTGTTGTATGCGAGTTAAACACTCAATATTTGCGAGAGTATCGTATTACGTGACGTCTTGAGTAGTGTTTGGATATAAACTATATGATTCATAAAATTATTTTTAAAACAAAATATTTTTTCTCTAGTCTTGTCCGACAGATCTCAGTAACCGACAGAGCTGCATAGTAGTGTATTGGGAGGGTTCTTTGTTTGGATTTCACTTGCGAGACCTCCCATGCATGAAAATAGCAAACGTCGGGAGCTGAGAGAGGTTGGACCCTAGGACATTTTAAAATTATTATTATTATTATTATTATTATTATTATTATTATTATTATTATTATTATTATTATTATTATTATTATTATTATTATTATTATTATTATTATTATTATTATTATTGTATGTTTTAATGAATTCAATTGTTAGAATATAGTGTGTCCCTGTGGCGATTTGAGACTTAGTTTGGTACATAGGTTAGTCCCTTGGTTGTTCTATAAACATGTAGTTTTAACAGTGAATGAGAGTAATGTTATTATACGATGTGAGGCTAGTGAAGACGAGTGATGAGTGAATGGATAAGCCCAGGTATAAGGTGTATGGGCGTCCTAGGTAGGTACGATGTTTTATGAGATTCATTATTAGAAGTATTTGAGATGAGTGTAGGGGTCTTGTGTATAATATTTGAGCGTTGAACTTATAGATTTATCTGAATTTCGAGGGTGAAATTCTTTTTTTTTGGGGGTGGGGGGAATGTGATACCCCTTACCTTGAGGATATGGGTATTTAATTATTTTTAGTAGTTTTGAGAGAAATAAAATTATTTAATTGGGAGAAATTAGATTTTTATTTTAGGAGTCTCGAATGGTGAATTGAAGTGTACAGTTGATCCGGGATAGGTCAAGATAGACAAATGACTATAAGGGGATTTTATTTGGGTCCCATAATCTTTTTGGTTTGTTTGACTCGAATTAAGGTATACGAGTCGTTTAAAGTGTGTATTATCATATAAAGTTGGGATTATTTGGAGAAAGGTTTATTTAGACTTGGGAAAGTTAGGCTAATATCATTTTCATGAGAAAACCCTAGAGAGAGAGAGAGAAAGAGAGAGAGAGAGAGGGGAAGAAGAAGAGAAAAAGTGGAGAAAGCTTGGAAGCTTGGCATTTTTCTGACCAAATCTTTGATTTCGAAGAAGATTCAACCTATACAACTTTGAGGCAAGTGATTAAACTTTCTAAATGATTGTGCGTGTGAGTAGTTTCATAAATTATTGATGATTTAGTTCATTTTGATCTTTAATGGTTAAACCCTGGATTTTTTTGGAGAAAATCTTACATTTGATGATATATATATGGTTTTGTGGGTGATAAATTGTTGGGATCACATGTAGGATGGTTGTTGTTTTTAGAGATATTGTTGATTGGGAGTATATTGGTTTATAAATAAAGGTCGTGTGTACAAAATATCGTAGGATCGAAATCAGGTATAGCCGAACCGATTCATTTTTGAAGGAAATCGGATCGGTCCGGTCATGGAAGGTTGTAGTAAGTTGCGAATAGCGGACCGGTTCATTTTTGGAGGTAATCGGATCGGTCCAGTCATGTTGATTTTTTCGCTATTTTTAAGGAACTAGACCGGTTCTTTTTTGGGGACCTTTGGTCCGGTCCGGTCCATGTATTTTTCTAGGTATTATTTTAACCTTTATCTATTAGTTTTATTAGTTAGGGACCCCTTTAATATATCGTAGTAGACATGTTTATTGGATAAGATGAAGGCTCAAATTAGGATACAATAGAGGGATCACTTTGGGTGTTACAATAGAGGCATACGTAAGAGTAGATTGTGTTGTATTCTTTTAGGAAATCCTCCAAGGAATGAGGGTTCTTTTTAGGATAGTTATAGGTTATTGTGGAGGTATATTTAGGAGTTTAACATACTAAATCCTTTAATAAATTCTCTGAGTCGTAGGAATTAACTTAATGACAGATATGGACTAGATGAGAGAGATCGTGTGTTCTTAGTGTTGGTAAAATTAGGTGACTATTCCTATTTTAGGTGTGAATGATTTAGTAAGTTTCAAGTGAGGGATTGTATAACAAAATGTATTGGGGAGATATGCGAGAGTGCATCGATTAGTGTAATGAGAGTTATATACTTATAGACGGATTTATTACTTTTATATATGCGGATATGAGATAGTGTATGTACATATATGTCGTGAACGAATATACCTTGTGTGATGGTTTGTATATATGATGTGCATGTGCACGTATATCTAGTGTGTATGATATATATATATATATATATATATATATATATATATATATATATATATATATATATATATATATATATATATTTACGTGAAGCATACCCCTTTAGTGCTATCATGGGAAGTTGCACGATGTGGGTGAACCCCCCTGGCTTGAGGAGCAGGGAGAGTATAATCTCCAGGTCATAGCGTCCAGTATTTTATCGAGCGTGAGGTAGGGGTAAGACGTCTTGGGTATGATTCATCTTGCTCTTAGGTTAGGAACTATGGCCTCTTCCCATTCATTATTATTAGGTTTTTACCAAGATTCGGTGTGAGAGTCCAACTATTGGTAATCTAGGGACATGTGAGAAATACTTGGAAGTTGATAGCATTATAGAGACTATTAGTGTACATGTATTATGTGTGTTATGTATGTGTACTTGCTAGAGATTGGTAAATCATGTATTATATGTGTCAGTAATATTATACAAGCTTTACAGATAATGTTTGATATCTTAATCTTATAATTAGAGAAAGTGTGTGTGTGATTTGTGTGTGATTTGTGTTTTTTCTTTAGTAGCATGAGTGTGGATGAGTATACTCTTATGCCAATAGACGGGATCTTAGGAGTATGAACTCTGGACTAAGAGCCAAACGGATTCCCACGATCGATAATGTTAGGTGGTAGTGTATCGGGGGGGGGGGGGGGGGGAGTCCTTGTTTGGGTTTCTCTTTGCAAGACGTCCCACGCAGAAATCTAGTGCAACGTTGGAAGTGAGTAAAGGTTTAGTTATTAGTCCACGGGGCCAGGCTCAATTAGGAGGAAATATTGTTACTCGTAGTAAAGATGATGTGTGTTATATCTATCTATATTTAAAAAGTTATTACAAATGACATTTAACGATGATATTAAGATAGATAAGTAAGTAGGAGTTATGCTTGAGCATGGGGAGAAGTTTGGTCCTTAGTACTTTGGTTATATGAATAGTGAGAGAATATATGATAAGCATTAAAATCGTTGTGTGACATTCTATGTCGATAACTTGTGAGAACACATAGTTGGACATCGATGATACAAAAATGAGATATATTACTGTATAAGTTTTGGCGTAAGCTTAGGATGCGATGGAAGAGAAGATATATGGTGATGTTTTAGTTATTGGTTAATTTAAGATGAATTATACCTAGAATGGGTCAAGTAGTTTAATTGAGGTGCATATATTTAGGTGCGTGCTATAGTTGAGAGGTGAGGTTGAGTCCCAAGAAAGTGCGACACCACTTTAATTATGAAATTCATGAATTCATAATTATTATGCACTTTATTCACTTGATAAATTAATTTCAAACCTCAGGCTCTAACCTGTTTATATCTTCTCTCCTTCTATACGTATATTATATTACAGGTGTCCCACCACAAGGGAGCTATTGATGCCTATTCGATCCAGGGTTTTTGGAGCTGTAGCATGTGCGGGATGTTGCAAAACTTTTGTACTTTACGCATCCTTCTTTTGTATATTTTGTTAAGGATTCATTTTGTATATTCGGGTGTGTATACCCAAGGTTTATATAGATGTATATCTCTCATGCTTTAGATATTTGTTATTGTATGGTCTGTTGCCCGACACCTTATTCGGATATATTCTTTTGTTGTTCAGATGTTGTATGTATATCATTATCCTGTTTGGTAGTAGTGGTTATTATTGGATCCGAATTTATATTATATTCGCATATTTGCCAGTTTATGATGTATTCATATGTATAGTATGTTTTGAAATTTTTTTGGCATCCGTTTATTATTATATTGAGTGATTAGCTATATTATTTGGTTACGAGAGTTGATGCTATGAATGGGTTATCTGAGATTCAGTTTTGTTTTAGTAGAGGGATGGTCACCCATTATTTTAATAAGTGGGGTGTCACATTCTTATTCTTTCGCATGTTCTTGAATATTTCTTTAGTTTTATATTATTCTCTTTCATGCTTAGATACACTTTAATGATGAATGATGATACTAGAATTGGTATTACCAGATTAAAGTGATGAATAAGGTCACGCCAGTTCAACAATGGTAGAAGTAAAGCAATATAACAGTAGAAAGAGATGAGGCAAAGACTAAGTAAACACCAGATATAAGTGGTTCATCCTATTAAAGGCCTATGTCCACTGTGTGAGTGTGTTAAATCCACTAAAATGGGATCTAATGGCCCTAGATACAAGCACTCAAGCTCACGCTCTCACTAAGTAATAACTTTTGCAGAGTTTTGGTAGGGTTATCAATTTTGTGATCCCTTATAATGAGGTAGAAGATAGCTATTTATATGCCAGGGGTGGTATCATACGCACCCCAGTCATGCATGAGGCATGAATAACTTTAACTATCCAACAAGGTGATGCCATTTGCCCCTGGTGCATGAAAACAATGATTATAAGATATTCCTCACATGTGTGAGTGATGTTGTTGCAACGGTTTAGCTCATGTGGGGTTGGAAACCATACCCATTGTCTCATGCGTGCTCCATTCCACGCACCCTGTAAGATGACCAAAGTGTTATGTCGAGGTTGAAGTATCGACCTGGACGAGTATGAGATGATCGAGGTGCCATTGAATTGCATGTTGATAGTTACCTAATGTAGTTTCGACTGACCAGGGTCAGGACGAGATGAGAGTACAAGTTGGCCTAAGTTCTTTCACCCTTCGACATGTAGATGAGGCGTGATGCTGAACAAACCAAGGCCTCCCGCTGTCTCATCTCTAATCGAGACGAGATGTACTGGCCAAGATTGGAAAAACCAGTTGCATAAGATGAATTTAATTGAGGATGCTTCATTGAGTCATCTAGAGCCGAGCTTACCCTAAGCCGAGCCAAGGTCTCATTACGACATATCAATGAATATGATTACATGCAACATATAAACCATTTTATTTGTTTGAAACACCATCCCTAGCGAGGTTTCCAAGTGTTGGGAAGTATGAACCCAACCCTACATGTTTCGAATGGATATAAAATATGTTCTTGAATTAAAAAAAATAAACGAAAACGTTGTATTTTATTGATATAACTGTTGTAGGACTTTTAACTCTGTTTGTCCTAGGTAACCGGAGTGTTTAAGAATTCAACGCGCATACTAATAATCTCGTCACGCATTTTACTTTATTATTGATTATGTATTGTATGGGTTAATTCCTTCATATATGTAATTCTTAAAACAAGTAAGGTTTTCTTTTTTAATTCTTGAATAGTTTTGTATTCGGGGAAATAACTAGGGGTCGGGGGATTTTATTTCAACCTTGTTGTTCTATCATATTAGTTAATCGATTAATCTCTAGTCTTGCATGCATATTTAACTTATATTAGATTTAATTGCTTTAATTAGAAGTAGTATAAGGATCTCAACAATCATCATCTTTCCCCTTCTTTTTCAGTCAATCGTTAGGGTTAGTCATCTTCATTATAATTCGTTACGAGAGATCGTCTTAGTCCATGTGTTCAACATCTAATCTACCAAATTATTACTTGAGCGTCCACTTTACACTTGAACCGTATTTACATACGTTAGAGACACATTTTGAGTCGCGTCAAGTTTTTGGCACCATTGTTGGGGACTAGGTAGATATACTAGGTTAGGTCGAATTAATCCAATAATTTGACTTTGATTCTTACAAAGATAAAAAAATCCAAAAAAAAATCATAAAACTAAAAAAAAAAAAAATCACAAAAATCCGAAAACATTAATAAATGTTCTCTCACGCTTTAAAAGCAAAACACTCCTCCTAATCCCATCATTCCTAGAGTACACGAGAATCCCACATTCGAGCTTACCTCTGATAGCCCATACACCCCAAACACACCTACTTTTTGGGTTCCACCTAATACACCGCCCAACTCTATCATGTGTCACACATCTAGAGTGTCCAGTGAGGAAAGTGAGTCCGTAAGTGAGAACATCATGTCAGATAATGCTAGTTTCGGGACAGGTGAGGGAGAGTTATCATCTTGCCCTATAAGAGACCTCTTATATCCATAGAGAACCATCTTGTTAGTATGCATTATAATCCCATATAATGCAGGGAAATTTTGTTTTAGAAATGGGATGATCTAGATTCTCCCAACATTCCACAGTATGAAGTCGAAAAGCCCTATTTCCACATTTGACAAGTCAAGGAGGCATGCGAGACTTTCACGGACCAAGCATGAACTCAAGATGTAGTGCGTCTCAATCTAATCCCCTTCTCCCTGAAGGATAAAAGCTAAGACATGACTTTGGTCACTAGCACCGAACTCGATAGCCACTTGGAGGGATATGCAGGTGAAGTTTCTCAAAAAGTTCTTTCCCGCACATTAAACTAATGAAATTAGGGCTAAAATTCAAACATTTAGAAAAAATGAGAACGATCCATTTGATCGATGTTAGGAGCGTTTCAGTGATTTAGTCAACATGTGCCTAAACCACGGTCTTGAGAATTGGAGACTCATCTCCTACTTCCATCATAGGCTAAGATTAACTTCCATATATCTCATTGAGACCATGTACGAGGGAGAGTTCTTAGGGTTAAACGCGAATGATGCGGAGGTACACTTTAAGTGTGTCACCAAAACTACTCAAGTATAGGACACATCAGCCCCAAGTACCCAACCTAAGCATAGACAAACGTCCACAAATCCTTTCGCATTCGGACTATATCAATTGGATAAGGAAGCCGAATTAAAACTCCAAATTAATCAACTAGCAAAGGGGCTAGAGGATGTGGTCGAGGATATGGGGAGCGACATATCCGACTCAACTCGAGCATTAAGAGAGAAGGTGTGTGATATTTGTGAGGTGGGACATTCAATGATGGAATTCCCAACGATACCTGATTATAAAGTAATTCTCCAAGGGCAAGTAAAAGCACTAGTGGATTTTAAGGGTAACTCTAATTCCCCACACGGGAAATCTTATAACCCTTTATTGCATAACCATCCATTTTTTAGTTACAAGTAGCCAAATGCAATGTTGAATCCAAATTCCCTTATTGACCAACATTCGCCACCACTCTCTCATTTTCAACAAGCTCCACCCATACAAGTACCCACTTCTGCGGCTTATATTTCCCCACAGCAAAGAAGTCACCATAACACTTTAAATTAATTCATGCAAACTCACTCAGTGATAAACACCTAAAATTCCCAATATTATCCCGACTTAAAGGCGTCGTTGTGTAAGTTGCAATCTTCCCTAGGTGTCCAAGAGAAGGAAAATTTTCCCATTGAAGGACAAAGACCTCCCCAATCTCAATTTTTTTTTATCTCTAATACTGGCGAGAACATAGAACAATGTCAAACAGTTATTACTCTACTTTATTGGATGGTATCTAAATTGTCACCTTCCCCACATGACGAGCAAACTGACAAGGAGGTTTCGCCCGACATGAAAGAGGCCGAAGATGCCCCCTTGGAGGAGAGTGATAAAGAGGATACAATTAGGCCTAAGGTGGTAGTGAAATCCCCTAATGTCGCTCCTTACCCTAAACAGTTGGTTCCTTGCCCTAAAGGGGCCACCCATGACGATATCTTAGAAGTGCTTAAACAAGTAAAGTTTAATTTACCACTTCTCGGGGAAATAAAGTGAATTCCCACTTATGCAAAGTTTCTTAAGGAATTTCTAATAGTGAAACGTAGAATAAAGGTAAAGAAGAAGGTATTTGTAATACCCCGTACTTTTGGCTATTTATTTTTGGGATTTATTAATTAAATGCGTATTAATTGGAAATTAATCCGGGTTATAAATACTAACGAGATGCTAGTTGGTATTTGATTATGTTCATATATGAGTATATATGAATTTGGTATTATAAAATTTGTTTGTCGTGAGATTGATATACGACATTTGAGAATTTTGTTGAGACGCGTGTGACCGCTGCGTCATGGTATATTTTGATAATAAAAAGTGAATTTAAAATCTATAAATCGTATGGTCATTTTGAGTGCGCCAACGCGTCCGGAAGGGTCGAGATAGTCAGAAAACACTAGCCGGGGGTGTAGTTTGGGTCTCGGGGTATTTTTAGGCCATACCGGCATCATAAAGGGTATTTTGGTAATTTTACATTTTGAGGAATTAAAAGTGACGAAAATTAGAGATGTAAATCTGATGTGGATTAAACCCACTAAGCCCATTAACCAAACCATATTAACCTAGAAGGCTACGTAGGTTATTAGAAAAGTTTTCTAAGTTCCCAAATCAAAACCCTAGCCGCCTTAAGCCACCATTGGAGAGGAAGCTTGGAGAGAAGAAATTCTGCAGAAAAGTTCTACCAAACCTACACCAAACTCAGAGACAATCAAGGCAAGTGACTTTATTCCATTTAATTTCAGAGAATGTCTCTTCCATGTTAGAAATTGAGGAATTTTAATTGTTCTTGAAAGATGAATGAAAACCCATGTAGTTTGGAGTTTAGAGCTTGAAAATTTTGAAGAGAATTGCATGTAGAATGATAGGTAGATGATTTCCCCCATGATAATTGTGATTGGAAGAAATTAAAACGGATTAAATTCTGGGATTTGATGGTGATATAAATCTAGGGTTCATGTTCTTGATAAAATTGGGGAAAAGTATAAAATCTTGTGATTTAATGATGTTTAGGATGCATTAATGTATTAAAAGATGTTAGTATATGACCTTAGCATGTTTTAGTATGATTAGAGGACTTAAAACTCTGTTAGAACGAACTTTGGAGAAGGATTGAGGTGTTAAAAATGGTGAGAAACGTAACTTAGAAAATCTGGGACAAATCTGGTAGCTCGTTAGAAGCCCCTACCCAGGTCGTTCGAACGAACTCGTTCGAACGAGCTTCTAACGAGTTGACCAGTCGCTGCTAACGAGAAGGGATTTCATTCGATATCTCGTTCGAACGAGATATCGTTAGAAAGTACAGTTCGTTCGAACGAACTGGAATCTCGTTCGAACATCCTCGTTCGAACGAGACTTTTAACGAGTTGACAGAGGAATCTCGTTCGAACAGTCTTGTTCGAATGAGACTTCTAACGAGCTGACAGTTTGGGCTATTTTGAACTGTTTTGATTTTTGGAGTCCCGTAAACTTGTTCGAGGATATAGTTAACATTCCGATGATGATGTAGTGATAGGTTGGGACATTTGGGTATTTATGAGAAGGAAATTATATACAAGTGAGTAAAATTAGAAGGAATCGGTTGGGTTGAGACGTGAGTGTCTACTACGACGTGAGAAAATTATGGTGCGTATGATTATAAACCGGAATAGTATAAATTGTGATAATTATAGTTAGTACGAGAATGCGATATGTACTACGATTAATCTACGGTATTACTAAGACGTGTGTCTACTTAGTATTGGTATATGAATTGTGTGTATGACATACCTACCATATTTGCTATCACGGGAGGTTTACGTTCGCTTAGGACCTTCTAATCCTTGTGTGATCGGATTTAGATTGGTACCTAGAGGACATAATTCAAGAGAATGACTTGATTGTGAGTTATTGAGTCAGCTGACTATGGAGCGTAGGTATGTGCGTGACCATGGATATGTTGAATTATGTTCGCCTCCATTGTTTGTGATTTGTGTTATTTGAACTATTCCTGAGAGATTCGGAATACGTGATCCTTATGTACGTGATGTACCGGGATGGATAGCAGAGTATGTGTGCACCGCAGCTTAGTTCTCGGGGTGCTTATATTGTATATTTATGATGTGAATAATATACACTAAATTAATGGGAACCTTCATGTTAATGATGTGAATATAATTACGGTATTGTTTTGAGAAAAATAACTAGTTAACTGATAGTTATATATATTTCATATTGAACATCTGAGTTACGTTAAACCCCTACTTAATTACGAGCGTTATTATGATTAAGAGAACCGAGTAATAAGGGTAGGACCTATGATAGTCTAGCTAGATATATTGTCACGTAGCTAGTAATCTGTATCACTCTAGATGGGTACTTACGTTAGGAGTGCACAGTTAGACGAGAGGTGAGAATATCATGTGAGTGCACGTCCTAACATGTACTTTGCATTTAATGTTTTAAATGTTTTTAAAGCACTTGCAGGTTTTTAAAATATAACTCCACATTCGGGCTCTGACCCGTTTGCTTTTCAAATCTTTTTCTTGTAAAACCATTTTAGGTGCCCAGCCACAGGGACACCAAGCATAGGATTCTCATTCAGGTGACGAGCTGTAGCTGTTTGGGGAAGCTACATGGATTTGCTTGTAGACGCTTCTATCTTTTGGATTCGAGAGTCACTATCTATCAGTTGTAGGGCATGTTGCCCATTTCTATTAGAGACATCTTTTACATTACAGTTTTCAGACTTTGATTTGTATTGTTTTAGCATTCGGTTATTTATTTCAGTATGGGATTGTAGTGAGGAGTTTTCCTCCATACTCTATTTACACTATGTGATGGTTATTCGTTTTACTTCAGTATGGTGAATGGTGTTACTTATTTCTTCATTACACTTGTTGCATGTTAATCAGACTTATATTAAAATTTGGCAACTTACTTTTTAAATACTAGGTGGTTAGTAATAATAAAATGTTTTCGACGGTGATGCTATTAACTGAGCCAACTTGGCATTTTGAATTAATTTAATAAAGGAGTAGCTACCCGGTATTTAATTAGTCGGGGTGTCACAGGTGGTATCAGAGCATCAGGTTCTAGTGTCCTTTAGGATCTGTACGACTTATTATGTTTTTCGCTGAGCTTTCTTTGATATAGAGCCCTAAATATTAGGAATGTTGTATTCATCTCTGTACTTTGGGTATTTGTACTTCCGCGGTTTGTTTATTTGAATGATGAACTCATCCAAATTTACTTAAATTTTCAGATGGATCGTCAAGAAGAACTAGCTAGAACGGTTGAGGGAATCAACGGGCAAGATCGACTCACACCTCGGGTATCCCTGGAGAGAATACCAACCGCCGAGTTAGCAGGTATCGTGGCACAAGCAGTTACCACTGCAGTTTTACAATACCAAGAACGCAACATACAACTAGAAGGAGGCAAAAGACCTAGAGAGGTTAGCCAAGTGTATGTGAATAAGGCTGACAAATGTGCGAGGACCCCGAAATTTCAACTACAGATTGCCCAAGACCGAGTCGGTTCTAATCAACAACGTGGTACAATGAAGCATTTTCAAGGGGGGAATAAAGTTCCAAGTCTGCAAGGACGACATCGTCGACAGCAGAGTCAGAGGGGGAGTAACTTCAGAGGCCGATGTTTTGTGTGTGGCACGCACGGCCATAGACGCCAGGATTGCCCAGAGGCTGTTAGAGCTCCCCAGCAGCAAGGTGCCCGTAATGATCCACCGGGGCCACTGTTTACAATCGCTCTCCCAGCACCAGCTCAGGTACTAGCCCTACCAACCTTTCCAGTAGCTCCAGTGCAACAGAGGCAGAATGGTCAACAACAGTTGCAACAGGGCCAGCAATGCCAGGGCAGAAATGATAACGCTCACCGGGAATGTGGTCAGCATGGACAGTGAGGAGGAAACTTCCAAGGGAAGTGTTTCAAATGTGATAAGATTGGCCACAAACGTCAGGATTGTCCTGATAAGAGCGGAGTACCACCGCAGCAGTAGCAGGGTGCCCGACATGAGCCACAGAGGCCGCCTTTCCCACCTGCTTTTCCAACTCCAGTCCAGGTGCCAGTATTACCAGCTATTCCAGCAGTTCCTGTGCAGCAGGGACAATTTCAGTATGGACGGATCTATAACGTCCACCAGGCAGTAGTTCCACAGGCACCGCCCGCGATTGAGGGTACGTTTCCTATCCATGGCACTATGGGTCGGGTATTATTTGATACGGGTGCTGCATACTGTTTTATAGCTACACACTTCGTGAAAGTTTTAGGATTGTTAGCTACGGCAGAGAGCACAGTGACGTGTGTCGACTCACCATTGGGGAGTGGGTCACTTATTTTCTTTATATGCCGGGGAGTGGGGGTAGAGATTGGTGGTTTGGTATTACCTGCAGACATGTTAGTATTAGACATGCATGTTCACGATGTGATCATCGGTATGGATTGGCTCGTGGCATATAGGGCCATGATTGATTGCTTCAGCGGGAGCATTATTTTTGCCATTCCGGGGCAAGAGATGTTTGTAATGGCGATGCCTCGCCCAGAGGGAGGATCGATCGCTCATCTGTATTACATCGAGGAGGATACCTCTAAGGAGGTAGTAATTCCTTTAGATTCTATCCCAGTAGTCAGGGAGTATTCGGATGTGTTTCAGGAGATACCAGGCTTACCACCCAGTCGAGAGATAGACTTTGTTATAGATTTGCTAGCGGGTACGAGACCTATAGCACGTGCACTGTACCGTATGGCTCCAGCTGAGATGAGGGAGTTACGGGATCAGATAGAGCAACTGTTAGGTCAGGGCTTTATTCGCAGGAGTACCTCACCTTGGGGCGCTCCGGTTTTGTTCGTGAAGAAGAGGGACGGTTCACTGAGATTGTGTGTGGACTACCGAGAGTTGAACAAGGTCACGATACGGAATAAGTATCCGTTGCCTTGAATCGGTGACTTATTCGACCAGTTGAGGGGAGCTTCTTTCTTCTCGAAGATTGATTTGAGATCGGGATACCATCGGTTGCGTATCAGGGAGGAGGATGTCTCGAAGACCGCGTTCTTGTCGAGATATGGTTCTTACGAGTTTCGAGTTATGCCTTTTGGTTTGACCAACGCTCCAGCAGTGTTTATGGACTTGATGAACAGAGTGTTCAGGGATTTCCTAGACCAGTTTGTCATTGTCTTCATTGATGATATTCTGGTTTACTCCCAGACAGAGGAGGAGCACGCCGAGCATTTGAAGCAGGTTTTGCAGACACTTCGTTAGAACGAGTTGTATGCAAAATATGAGAAGTGCGGGTTTTGGCTGAAGGAAGTCCAGTTTTTAGGACATATCATTTCTGACCAGGGAATATCTGTTGATCCGGGGAAAGTATCAGCGGTGAGGGAGTGGGGACAGCCCACGACACCAACGAAGATTCGTAGTTTCTTGGGTTTAGCAGGATACTACAGTAGGTTTATTCGGGGTTTCTCGGAGATAGCAGGTCCTTTGACACATCTGACTCGTAAGGGTGTGCCCTACATCTGGAGTGATGCCTGTCAGTTGGCATTCGATGAATTGAAGGACAAATTAACCCCAGGACCTGTGTTAGCATTGCCGAGACCGGGAGTTGAGTATTTGGTTTACACCGACGCGTCTTTGCAAGGACTTGGAGGTGTATTGCAGCAGGAGAGACATGCCATAGCTTATGCTTCCCGTAAGCTTAAGCCTCATGAGAAGAATTACCCCACGCATGATTTGGAGTTGGCGGCAGTGGTATTTGCCCTACGGATTTGGAGACACTATCTTTTGGGGGAGAAGTTCCAACTGTTCACGGACCACAAGTCCCTACAGTACCTGTTCACGCAGAAGGAGTTGAATATGCGGCAGCGTAGGTGGCTTGAGTTTGTAAAAGACTACCAGTTCGACATCCAGTATCACCCGGGTAAGGCTAACGTGGTAGCAGACGCGTTGATCCGTAGGCCAGTAGATGAGGTGGCAGAGGTGTGGAAGGCTAAGTGGAAGGAATTGGGACACCAGGATGCAGTGGCCCGATCTTTCATGTCTGTGATGACCGTTACACCGCAGATTGTCAAGAAGGTAGTACGGGCACAGGCCAATGACTCGTTCTGTCAGGAACAGATAGTTCGATTACTAGCAGAGGGAGCCGAGTCCTATACCGTTAGCTCAGACGGGGGATTACGCTTCAATGGGGGATTGGTAGTTCCGGAAAGAGAGGAATTACGACACGATGTGATGGCAGAGTCGTACGGCTCACGGTTCGCGGTACATCCCGGAGGGGACAAAATGTACCAAGACATGAGAAGGCAGTATTGGTGGAGCGGTATGGAGAGAGATATCGCTGAGTTCGTTTCGAAATGCGCCACTTGTCAGCTTGTAAAAGTGGATCATCAGAAACCGACAGGACTGTTACAGCCATTGGAAGTCCCGGTGTGGATGTGGGAGAGCATATCCATGGACTTTATTACGGGGTTGCCTACGTCGCAGAGGGGTCATGACTCCGTTTGGGTAATTGTGGACAGATTGTCCAAGGTCGCTCACTTTTTACCCGTTAGGACTGACTACACTACAGGACAGTATGCCCAGCTCTTCATTTAAGAGATTGTGAGACTTCACGGTGTGCCCCTAAATATCGTGTCTGACAGAGACAAGATATTTGTTTCGAGGTTTTGGGAGAGTTTCCAGGAAGCAATGGGCACGGAATTGCGGTTGATTACGGCTTATCATCCCCAGACTGATGGGCAGACTGAGCGCACAAGTCAAATGTTGGAGGACATGCTACGCATGTGCATTATTGACTTCGGGGGTGGATGGGAGCAGTACCTTCCACTGGTGGAGTTTGCTTACAACAACTCCTATCAGTTCACTATTGGCATGGCTCCGTTTGAGGCATTGTACGGTAGGCCTTGTCGTTCCCCAGTATGTTGGTTAGAAGTGGGGGACAACAAACTACTTCGGCCGGAAGTGATTCAGGATACTTCGGCAAGGATTGAGTTGATTCGGAGTCGCATTCGGGTAGCTCAAGACAGGCAGAAGAGCTATGCTGATGCGAATAGATTCTTCAGGGAGTTCCAAGTAGGGGACCAGGTTTTGCTCAGGGTATCTCCTATTAAGGGGATTATGCGTTTCGGGAAGAAGGGGAAGTTGGCACCAAGGTATGTGGGGCCGTTTCCTATTATTGAGCGAATCGGACCGGTTGCGTATAGACTCGGGTTACCGGAGCATTTGCATCGGATTCACGATGTGTTTCATATTTCCTCGCTAAGGAAATACCTTAGAGATAATTTGGCTCATTCTCACATTGCTGTGGAGGACATCGATCTCCAGCCTGATAGCTCCTACGAGGAGGGGCCGATTGCTATTTTGGACCGAAGCGAGAGGAAACTGCGGTCAAAGATAGTTCCATTAGTGCGTGTTCAGTGGCGACATCACAATGTCGAGGAGTCCACATGGGAGCGCGAGGATGAGATGCGCGATCGTTATCCAGGGCTATTTTTAGCAGGTACTTTCTAGTTTCGAATTTCGGGACGAAATTTAGTTATTAGGGGGGAAGTATGTAATACCCCGTACTTTTGGCTATTTATTTTTGGGATTTATTAATTAAATGCGTATTAATTGGAAATTAATCCGGGTTATAAATACTAACGAGATGCGAGTTGGTATTTGATTATGTGCATATATGAGTATATATGAATTTGGTATTATAAAATTTATTTGTCGTGAGATTGATATATGGCATTTGAGAATTTTGTTGAGACGCGTGTGACCGCCGCGTCATGGTATATTTTGATAATAAAAAGTGAATTTAAAATCTATAAACTGTATGGTCATTTTGAGTGCGCCAACGCATCCGGAAGGGTCGAGATAGTCAGAAAACACTAGCCGGGGGTGTAGTTTGGGTCCCGGGGTATTTTTAGGCCATACCGGCATCATAAAGGGTATTTTGGTAATTTTACATTTTGAGGAATTAAAAGTGACGAAAATTAGAGATGTAAATATGATGTGGATTAAACCCACTAAGCCCATTAACCAAACCATATTAACCTAGAAGGCTACGTAGGTTATTAGAAAAGTTTTCTAAGTTCCCAAATCAAAACCCTAGCCACCTTAAGCCACCATTGGAGAGGAAGCTTGGAGAGAAGAAATTCTGCAGAAAAGTTCTACCAAACCTACACCAAACTCAGAGACAATCAAGGCAAGTGACTTTATTCCATTTAATTTCAGAGAATGTCTCTTCCATGTTAGAAATTGAGGAATTTTAATTGTTCTTGAAAGATGAATGAAAACCCATGTAGTTTGGAGTTTAGAACTTGAAAATTTTGAAGAGAATTGCATGTAGAATGATAGGTAGATGATTTCCTTCATGATAATTGTGATTGGAAGAAATTAAAATGGATTAAATTCTGGGATTTGATGGTGATATAAATCTAGGGTTCATGTTCTTGATAAAATTGGAGAAAAGTATAAAATCTTGTGATTTAATGATGTTTAGGATGCATTAATGTATTAAAAGATGTTAGTATATGACCTTAGCATGTTGTAGTATGATTAGAGGACTTAAAACTCTGTTAGAACGAACTTTGGAGAAGGATTGAGGTGTTAAAAATGGTGAGAAACGTAACTTAGAAAATCTGGGACAAATCCGGTAGCTCGTTAGAAGCCCCTACCCAGGTCGTTCGAACGAACTCGTTCGAACGAGCTTCTAACGAGTTGACCAGTCGCTGCTAACGAGAAGGGATTTCATTCGATATCTCGTTCGAACGAGATATCATTAGAAGGTACAGTTCGTTCGAACGAACTGGAATCTCGTTCGAACATCCTCGTTCGAACGAGACTTCTAACGAGTTGACATAGGAATCTCGTTCGAACAGTCTCGTTCGAACGAGACTTCTAACGAGCTGACAGTTTGGGCTATTTTGAACTGTTTTGATTTTTGGAGTCCCGTAAACTTGTTCGAGGATATAGTTAACATTCCGATGATGATGTAGTGATAGGTTGGGACATTTGGGTATTTATGAGAAGGAAATTATATACAAGTGAGTAAAATTAGAAGGAATCGGTTGGGTTGAGACGTGAGTGTCTACTACGACGTGAGAAAATTATGGCGCGTATGATTATAAACCGGAATAGTATAAATTGTGATAATTATAGTTAGTACGAGAATGCGATATGTACTACAATTAATCTACGGTATTACTAAGACGTGTGTCTACTTAGTATTGGTATATGAATTGTGTGTATGACATACCTACCATACTTGCTATCACGGGAGGTTTACGTTCGCTTAGGACCTTCTAATCCTTGTGTGCTCGGATTTACATTGGTACCTAGAGGACATAATTCAAGAGAATGACTTGATTGTGAGTTATTGAGTCAGCTGACTATGGAGCGTAGGTATGTGCGTGACCATGGATATGTTGAATTATGTTCGCCTCCATTGTTTGTGATTTGTGTTATCTGAACTATTCCTGAGAGATTCGAAATACGTGATCCTTATGTACGTGATGTACCGGGATGGATAGCAGAGTATTTGTGCACCGCAGCTTAGTTCTCGGGGTGCTTATATTGTATATTTATGATGTGAATAATATACACTAAATTAATGGGAACCTTCATGTTAATGATGTGAATATAATTACGGTATTGTTTTGAGAAAAATAACGAGTTAACTGATAGTTATATATATTTCATATTGAACATCTGAGTTACGTTAAACCCCTACTTAATTACGAGCGTTATTATGATTAAGAGAACCGAGTAATTAGGGTAGGACCTATGATAGTCTAGCTAGATATATTGTCACGTAGCTAGTAGTCTGTATCACTCTAGATGGGTACTTACGTTAGGAGTGCACAGTTAGACAAGAGGTGAGAATATCATGTGAGTGCACGTCCTAACATGTACTTTGCATTTAATGTTTTAAATGTTTTTAAAGCACTTGCAGGTTTTTAAAATATAACTCCACATTCGGGCTCTGACCCGTTTGCTTTTCAAATCTTTTTCTTGTAAAACCATTTTAGGTGCCCAGCCACAGGGACACCAAGCATAGGATTCTCATTCAGGTGACGAGCTGTAGCTGTTTGTGGAAGCTATAGGGATTTGCTTGTAGTCGCTTCTATCTTTTGGATTCCAGAGTCACCATCTATCAGTTGTAGGTCATGTTGCCCATTTCTATTAGAGACATCTTTTACATTACAGTTTTCAGACTTTGATTTGTATTGTTTTAGCATTCGGTTATTTATTTCAGTATGGGATTGTAGTGAGGAGTTTTCCTCCAGACTCTATTTACACTATGTGATGGTTATTCATTTTACTTCAGTATGGTGAATGGTGTTACTTATTTCTTCATTACACTTGTTGCATGTTAATCAGACTTATATTAAAATTTGGCAACTTACTTTTTAAATACTAGGTGGTTAGTAATAATAAAATGTTTTCGACAGTGATGCTATTAACTGAGCCAACTTGGCATTTTGAATTAATTTAATAAAGGAGTAGCTACCCGGTATTTAATTAGTCGGGGTGTCACAGTATTCCTAGCATAAAAGGTAAGTTTGTTAGTTTTGAGCGACCTCTCACCAAAGTATAAAGATCCGGGTGCACCCACTAACTACTAGAAATAAATATTTTTATGAAGGGTAAAAAGGGTCATAAAAGGTTATTTATGAAGGTTTTGTAAGCTTTAAAAATTTTCTTAATGTTATTTGTCATAATAAAATTGGTATTGAGAAAATCGTCATAACAAACCATCCTATTATGATGGCTTTTGTACAAACTGTCATTAACAATAATATCATGTTCATTGAACCATCATTATTAACTAATGTAACTGACAAATGTTAATAAAACAAACATAAAAAGTACCTATTATGATGGTTACTTTGTTCATTATAATGACAATGCACATAAAACAGTCATAAAACATACCCGTTTTTATATTTACTGTGAACTCTAAACCATCATAAAAGTTATTTTTATCTTTCATTTTTTGCATTGAATTCTATTATACTATTCCAATGTACCAAATATGTTATGTATAGAACTATGATCTGTCAATTCAAAGAAAAAATTTGCATACTCAAAGTAGCAAATTCCAAGAACAAATATAACTTGAACAATAAGTATAAACAATGTCATTAATATTTCAAATTAAAGAAAATAAATATATACGAACAGTTTGCTAATTGACTTCTGGAGAACTCACAAACAAAAATATATATAAAATGACCTATACTTTAGACATAAAAACTAGAAAATTAAACTATAACATTACCTCCATTCGTGTAGCATGGAAACCTAATTTACCAACAGCTACATTAGATACACAATAAGCAACAACGGGATCGATGTCTGAACAAAAGCAGGAAATAAATAGCAATTAAAAACCAAAATATATTAACCATATTAAGAAAATAGCTCAAACAATGATGATATTCTATTATAATGCCGAGCATAAGAAAATAAATATTTGCATAATTTAAAGTTAATTTTTACTTCATTCTTTATTAAGGCATGTGAGAGATAAATGGGGAAAGTATCAAGAAAATTTAAGCAGAGTTTTCTCCCTTTTTAATAATCCAAAATAATATGACATTTTAACTAACACCCATATAAAGCCCACCCCGTGCATTTAGCATCATCAACAATAATAATATAAATCCACCCCGGGCATTCATTATCAATAATAACAACATAAATATCACCCTGCGCATTCTTTATCAATAATTAAAAAGAAAATACCACCTTGGGCATTCACAATCAATAACAATATAAAGGCCTAGACGGACATCACAATTAATCATTTGCATAATCTCAAAATTAATTTTTACTTTATTCTTTATTTACGCATAGAAGAGATAAATGGGAAAGGTTTTATGGAAATTTAGCCAGATTTTTCTTTGTTTTTTTAATAATCCAAAATTAAACATGACATGTTTAACTAACCAGAATAATGTAATGCCCACCTAGGGCATTCATCATCATCATCAACAACAACAATATAAATCCCACTGCGGGCATGTACTATCAAAATAACAATACAAATACCACCATGCACATACATTATCAATAATAACAATACAAAGACCACCTTGATGATTCAAAATTAACAACAATATAACGGCCACCACGGGCATCACAAAACATTATCTCAATCTCAAAGTTAATTTTTACTTCATTCTTTTTTAAGGCAGGGAAGAGATAAATGAGGAAGGTTTAATGAAAATTCTGGAAAAGTTTTGTTTATTTTTTTAAATAATCCAAAATTAAGCATGAAATGTTTAACCAATAACAAAAATATAACATCCAACCCAGGCATTCACCATCAACAATATATAGACCACCATAAGCATTCAGCATCATCAATAATAAGAATAATAATATAAATCTCACCCCTTCTATTCACCAACAACAACATTCTTCATAACATCATATTTTTATAGTGTTTTGATAATATTAATTATGATTTTTGTTATAGTTTCATATATGATATTTTGATTCTCTATATTAAACATTATTAACATCGATAAAAAGTTATTAATTAGATTGAAGAAAAAAAGGTACCTAAAAACGTATGCCAAAATTGTCCACAACTGTAGCTCACTAAAAATAATCCTGAATGAAATCAATGAACTCATGCTGAACCTCTTCCATCTCATAATTTGCATAGGTTGCTTTTTCAACCAACTCCTTCATCTTAAAAATCAAATAACATAAGTCTTATTGAATTTTTTCATATAAAAGTAATTAGTAGGGAAACAAAATACTATAAAATAAATATTTATTACCTTTAGTTTAGTAGATTGAGATGAATTCTCCATTATATTTCTCATGAACTTCACTATGTAAAACCTACGTTCGACATTCTCCGGTTGTAAAGGGCCCTATAGAATGAAATGTTGGAGATAATTGTTATATTAGGATTTAAGATATAATTCAGTAATGTATACTAATTACTATTATTGTACCTTAACATTCTCCAAGTTTGAACCTAAAATTCTTCCTCCTTTCGATACCACCAATGCTTTAAATTCACTTCAAGACAAATATTGAAATGAAAAATATGTGTACAATGACAATATGAATAATGGTATGTATATATATATATATATATAGTCAGGTTCTCCGACATACCTCCTAACAACATACTAATGAACATACCTATTTTTTTTAAATAGTAAAGAAACGTAACTTTTAACCAAACTTGGTATATATTACCTACATAATGAAGAAATAATCTACAAAAATAATCACAAAAAATCCAACTTGAAAATGGATGAAATGAAAAGTTGGTATATATGAGCATTTTTTGGCCGTTCAAATTTTTCTGTCATCAAATCCACTTTCGAGTTGAATTTTTTGATGATTTTTCAGTAGATGACCCCCTATTCTTTAGAACATATATAGAGAGTTTCGTTGAAAAATATATATTTTTTACTATTTCAATATATATATATATATATATATGTGTGTGTGTGTAAAACCCATTACTTTCGTGTATTTATATTTATATTAAATTACCTGGTGCGTGTGTGATTTAATATAATTGAAATTTAAAACGAGAATTTAACATGGATATTAGTTTGTGTAGATTAGTTAATATTTATGAGAATTTTATATTTAATAGTGTGATAAGGTAAATATAATTATATTACCTGCTATTATGTCGTATGTGAGTATTAGCAGCGGGTATTGGTTATCTCTCAACAGGGTTTTATGTGTGTGTGTGTGTGTGTGTGTGTGTGTGTGAATTATATGAGGTTGGGAGATGATTTTTATTTCTGAGTCTCAGATGATAAATTGTAGTGCACATTTGATTCGAGAAGGGACGAGAAAGTCAAAATGATTGCCCGAGGGTTTCATTTGGGTTCCGGGGTCTTTTTGGCTAATTTGACTCGAATTGGGTATACGAGTCATTTTAAGTGTGTATTATCATTTAAAGGTGGGAGAAATTAAGATAAGGGTTATTAGGCTCGTATGAGGGTTAGTAATCTCAAGTAAGAAAACCCATCTTTGAGAGAACAAAGAAAGAAGAAAAAAGAGGAGAAAACCTAAGGCTTTTGTAATTTCCGGTTAAATCTGCGATTTCGAGGAAGACTTAGACTCTACGAATTTGTGTCAAGTGATTAAACTTACTAAATGCTTATGTGTGTGATTTATTTCATAACTTGTGGGAAAATTATGGTGATATTGAGTATATGTATGGTAGGACCATAGATTTTGTGTTGAAATCTATCATTTGATGTGTATATATGGGTTTGCTGGTGTAAAAATGGTTGGGATGTTATATATATGATTTAGAGGGTGGAAATATTATGGGAGTTAGGTATAAATGGGTTTTCGACATGCAGGAAAATCTTGTAGGAACAAAATATGAACAGACTGGATCGGTTTGTTTATGGATCTGGAATTGATTCGTTTGAATACCGGACCAGTTCATTTTTAAAAGCCATCGGTTCGGTTCGGTCGTGACAAATTTTTAACTCTTATGTAATTCCTTTCCATTTGGGTTTTGTGTTTGGGAACCTTCTAAAATGATACGGTAACATATTTGTGAGATAAAATGTAGGTCTATGATGTGAGGTGATGTTAGGATACCTCGAGACGAACGTGGAAGTATATTTGGAAGTTTATTATGCTGATTTTGTTAGTGAATTCTCCTAGCGATATGAATTCTCTTAAGGATGAATACAGGCGAATGAGAGAAAGAGGTCGTTTACCCTTAATGATGTTAAAATTGATGATAAATCATATGTGTAATTGATGATAAATGTTCAAGTGAGCAATTGAATCATAAAATAATTTGGGAATACTTCTGTGGATTATTGGCTAGTGTGATGAGTGATACACACATAGCCGTGATTATTGATATATACATTCGGATAGGTGATGGTTTGTATATACGATGTGTATATATATCATGTGTGTATGATATATATATTTATTGTGTGGGCATACCCCTCTACTGCTATCATGGGAAATTGCGCGATGTGGGTGAGGCCCCTGTCTTGAGGAGCAGGTTGCGTATAGTCCCCAGGTCATAGCATCCATTTATCTACTGCTTGGCATTTATCGCGTGTAAAACGTCTTGGGTATGATTCGTCTTATTTTGGTGAGGAACTATGACCACTTACCCTACATTTATGATTTGGTTTATACTAAGTCGGTGTGAGAGTCTGACTGCTGGTAACCTAGGTGGTATGTGAGTAATTCCTGGGAAGACGATAACATTGTAGAGACTGCATCCATTGAGTTAAAGCTCCGAGGTATGGTTAGTATACATGTATTATGTGTGTTGTGTATGTGTACTTAGTAGCGATGATTTATCTTGTATTATAGTGAGATTAATATTATACAGACTTGAAGATAATGTGTGATATGTTAGGATAATAACTATTGAAAGTTGTTAAGTAATGAATTGTTATATAATCATTTAGGATGAGATGGAAATAATTACATTTTGGGTAAACTAGATATGCGAGTGGGGTAAATGCGTAGACTTGAGGTTGAGTTATCCCTTAACGAGTTGGGTATCTTGATTAAGATTAAAATGCATATGTTCTGGTGCGCACTATAGTTTAGGGGTAGCAACACTTTATATTATGAAATTGTGCATTCGTAATTGTGATGTTTTTTAATTCACTTGCTAAACTATCTTTAAACATTGGGCTTTGTCCCGTTTATATCCTCTCTAGCTTTCATTTATATATAATAGGTGTCCCATCGCAAGGACACCAATGTTAAGTCTTCCATTCCCGTGTATATGGAGTTGTAGTATGTGCGGACTGTTGCAGGAGTTTTGTTGTAGCCGCTTCTCATTTTTGGATATTTAGTTAAGGACACATAATTGTAATTCGAGTGTTTAGTAAAGGTTCGTAGTGTTATATATCTTATACATATCATAGATATGTTACATTGTATAATCTGTTGCCTGACACCTTATTCGGGTATATTCATTTGTTGTACATGTAGTTTATATATGATCACTTTCTGGATGAATGTTCTTAATGTTTTGAAAATTTGGCATCCATTTATTTTGATTTAGGTAGTTAGTTACTTTTTAATCTTTTCGACAGTTGATGATGAGAATGATCTACTTGAGTTTACTATCTTATCTTAGTATCGGCTTGGCCACCCATTATTATTATAAGCGGGGTGTCACTGGTGGTATCAGAGCATTAGGTTATAGAGTTTTCGGATATGTACGAATTTTCTACATTCTACCATAGCATTTTTTGATAGATCCCTATTATTAGGACTGTTGCATTCATTACGCATTGACGATGTTTTGCTATGATCAATTGTTTGAACTGTGGACTGATACGATTTGTTCTTATTTCAGATGCCGCCAGAACGAGGTTGCCTGACTAGGTCAAATAGAGGGACTGAGGATGTGGAACCCCAAATGCCTTAGGGGATTATGACTACAGCCGAAGTTGCCAATATTGTGGCACAAGCAGTCAATGTCGCCATGATCGCGATGGTGCAACAGCTTCCTCGGGCTCAGTAACAACCTGCAGCTCTGGTAACTCAAACCTACACGGTGCCACATGAAAGTACGTGAAGCTTTTTAAATGGTACATCCTCTAGAATTCTAGGGGGAGCTAATGTGATTGTTACAAGTTAATGGAAAAAGGATATTCAAAGGCATCTTCGTATGGTTGAATATAGTGAGGTTCAGAAGTAAATACTCACCATTTTTAAATTAGTGGGTGAGGCTCTCCAGTTGTGGGAGTCGATTACTACCTCTGAGCAGAGAGATACAATGCCCATAGAAGAATTTTGGGTATGTTTTGATCGTAAGTATTTTTCCCCAGTAGTCAGATCGAGATGATAAGGAGATTGTTGGATATAACTCAAGGAGACCAAACACTGGCTGAGTATGAAATAAAATTTACCCGCCTGTTGAATTTTGTGCCTGATGAGGTAAATACGGAGGAAAACATGATTTTGAAGTTTATGGGAGGTTTGAATTGGAAAATTCATCAACATCTATTGGGGAACCCAACGTTGATAACATTTATAATTGTAATGAATGCTACATTATTACATTGTCCGGATCACCATCACATTTGAAGGGGAGTAAGAAGTTTGTGGACTCAGGCTCATCGATTAAGTTAGGAGTAGATGGTGCCAGTGGGGCACATCAAGATCAACTACCGTGAATAAGGCAAAAGAAGCGGTATCTCCATTTTGGGGTTCAACTAAGAGGCATTGTTAAGAAGGTTTTATATTTTACGGTGGTGGTTTTAGACAAATTCCTCAAGGGGTCCAACATCAGCAATAGTGGAATGTTCCCAAGGGCTAGGTAGGCCGAAGGAACAATGGGGGAGTCTTACCCGGTCGAGGTCGTCAGGTCCAGTGCAAGGGAAGCCCAAATTCAGGCAGCAGGGCCAGAGATAGGAGAACTTTATAGGTCGTTACTATTAGTGTGGAAAGGCGATCCACAGAAGTGCAGAGTGCCCACAATAGGATAGAGTACTAGCACTGAGAGATTAACAGATTTAGTAGGCACCTTTACCACATCCAGTACTTATTTCAGTTATTCAGTCTTAGCAGGGACATATGCAATACGGACGAGTTTATAATGTCCAGAATGCGGCGTTACCACAGGGGAAACAACCTCGAACAGCAGTTGAGGGTAAGTTCCCTATCCACGGGTGTATGGGTCGGGTGTTATTTCATACTGGAGCATCCTATTCATTTATAGCCATTCATTTTACACGAGAGACAAGGTTGTTATAGTCTACCGATAGTCTTTTGATGTGCGTAGATTCTCGTTTTGGTAACGGGGCACTTATTCAGTCCATTTGTAGAGGGGTAGAGATAGATGTTGGAAGATTGTGTTTAACTTCCGACTTAATTGTTCTAGATATAGTTGGGTATGACGTTATTCTGGGGATGGATTGGTTGGTAAAATATCGGGCAATGGTAGATTATTTTTGGAGGTCGATTGTAATTTCCATTCCGTAATAGGAGATGTTTTTGGTTGCCATGCCTCTTCTGGAGGGAGTTTCGAGCACCCATTTATATTATATCTAGGAGGAGACTTAGCAAGAAGTGGTTGTTTCTTAGATTCAATTTCGATTGTCAGGGAGTTTGCTGATGTATTCCAGGAAATTCCAAGCATACCTGTGAGTCGTGAGATCGATTTTGTCATTGATATAGAACCTAGGACTAGGCAAGTCGCACGAGCTCCATATCGTATGGATCCTTTAGAAATGAGAGAGTTACGTGACAAATTCCAATAGCTTTTGGGACATGACTTTATTCGTCAAAGTAAGTCACCATGGGGAGCCCCTATGTTATTTGTAAAGAAGAGGGATGGTTCTCTGCAGTTGTTTGTAGATTATTGAGAGTTGAATAAGGTGACAATCCAGAATAAATACCCGTTACCTCGTATCGACAATTTATTTGATCAATTTAGAGGGGGCAACATACTTCTCAAAAATATATTTACAAAGGGGGTATCACCAACTTCGTATTAGAGAGCATGATGTCTCTAAAACTATATTTTTGACCTGTTATGGATCCTATGAGTTTTTGGTTATGCCGTTTGGGTTAACCAATGCCCTTGCAGTGTTCACAGATATTATGAATAAGGCCTTTTGAGATTTCTTGGACCAGTTTGTGATTGTATTCATTGATGATATTCTGGTATATTCTCAAACAAATGGAGAACATGTGGAACATTTGTGGTTGGTTCTGCAGACATTACGGGGCCATAAATTATATGCCAAGTTCAAGAAATGTGGGTTTTCGTTGCAAGAAGCGCAAATTTTTAGGTCACATAGTGTCAAAGAAGGGTATTTTCATGGACCCAAGTAAAGTTTCAGTGGTGAGGGAGTCGGGTCAGCCCATGGCACCGACATATATACGTAGTTTCTTAGGTTTAATGAGTTATTATTGCCATTTTATTAAGGGCCTTTCGAAGGTTGTCGACCCTTTGACGAATTTGACCCCGAAAGGGGTACATTTTGTGTGGGATGATTCCCGTCTATTAACATTTGATGATCTAAAGTTCAGGTTTACATCGTCACCCGTTCTCGCATTACCTAAAGAGGGAGTGGAGTGTATAGTCTTTACTGATACATCTCTTCAGGGACTGGGGGTGTGCTTTAAGAGGAGGAGCAGGCTATTGCTTATGCATCCCATAAGCTCAAGCCCCATGAAAGGAATTATCCTACACATGATTTGGAGTTGATCGTGATAATTTTTGTGTTGAGAATATGGAGGCCTTATCTCCTAGGGGATAAATTCAGTATTTTCACGGATCACAACTCGCTGCAATATTTGTTCACCCATAAAGATCTAAATATGAGGCAGCATAGGTGGTTGGAATTCGTAAAGGTTTATCAGTTTGATATCCAATACCATCCGAGGAAAGCTAATGTAGTAGCTGACGCGTTGAGTTATTGACCCACTAGGGAATTAGTGAAATAATGGAAAGTTATATGGAATGAACTTAGCCAGGATGATGCAGTGGCCAGGGCATGTATGACAGTGTTGTTAGTCACAGCCGAGATGGTGATACATGTGGTAAAAGCGCAAGCTAAAGATAAGGATTGTCAAGATAACGTGCATTAATTATTGACGAAGGGAGTGGAATCCTACTCTATCAATTTTTAGGCTGGATTACATTTCAATGGGAGACTGGTAGTCCCGGATGATAGGGATTTGCGGCATACTGTTATGTCAGAGTCTCACGGGTCAAAATTTGTGGTCCATCTAGGTGGATACAAAATATACCAGGACATGCGTCGATAATACTGGTGGCCATGTATAAAAAGGGACATAATTGAGTTCGTCTCCTAATGCACCACTTGTCAGTTAGTGAAAGTGGGCCACCAGTGACCTTTCAAAATGTTACAGCCATTAGAGAGTCCAATATGGAAATGGGAAAGCAATTCCATGGATTTTATCATGGGCTTACCTATGTCGCAGCGTAGTCATGACTCCATTTGGGTTATAGTGGATTGTTTGACTAAGTCGACACACTTTTTACCTATATGAACGGATTTCACGATGGGGCAGTATGCCTAGCTCTTTATTGCAGAAATTGTGAGATTGCATGGAGTGTCGATCAATATTGTGTCCGACCGAGATAAAATCTTTATCTCCTATTTTTAACAGAGTTTTTAGGAAGCAATGGAGACTGAATTGTGATTGAGCACTGCATACCATCCCCAAACCGATGGGAAAACTGAGCGAGTAAATCAGATGTTGGAAGATATGCTTCGAATGTATATGTTGGATTTTGGGGGAAGTTGGGAACAATACCTACCGCTGGTAGAATTTGCTCACAATAATTCTTATAAGTTTTCCATGGGTATGGCGCCTTACGAGTCATTGTACGGTTTCCCATGTCGTTCACTCGCATGTTGGTTGGAAGTCGGGGATTATAAACTTCTTGGACCAAAGGTGATCCAAGACACTTCGGCAAAAATTGAGCTTGTTCGGAATCATATACGCATTGTGCAAGATCGATATAAAAGTTATGCCGATGCGGATCGTGGACACGTGGAGTTAGAAGTGGGAGACCAAGTGTTGCTTAAGGTATCCCCGATGAAAGGTGTAATGAGATTTGGGAAGAAAGGAAAACTTGCGTCGAGGTATGTAGGTCCCTATCCAATTATTGAGAGAATTGGTCCTGTGGTCTAAAGAATTGCTTTGCAGGAGCGATTATAGAGAATCCATGATGTATTTAACGTTTTGTCCTGGAAGAAGCATTGAAGAAGTGAGAGGGAATATTGGCATGTTCCATTAGAAAAAATTGAATTGCAACCTGATATCTCCTATGAAGAACAACCGGTTGACATTTTAGACCATAGTGATTGTAGTCCGCTATCGAAAGTAGTGCCTTTAGTTGGAGTCTAATGGGGGCACAAGAACGTCGTTGAATCAATGTGGGAACGAAAGAATGTAATGTGAGCCAAGTATCCTTACCTCTTTCCATAAGGTACGCCTGAATTTCGAGGACAAAATTACTTTGTAAGGGGGGGGGGGTGTATGTAATACCCCTTACTTTCGTGTCTTTATAATTATATTAAATTACCCGGTGCGTGTATGATTTAATATAATTGAAATTTAAAACGAGAATTTAACATGAATATTAATTTGTGTAGAATAGTTAATATTTATGCGAATTGTATATGTACTAGTGTGATAAGGTAAATATAATTATATTTCCTGCTATTACGTCATATGTGAGTATTAGTGGTGGGTATTGGTTATCTCTCAATCCAGTTATATATGTGTGTGCGTGAATTATATGAGGTTGGGAGATGATTTTTAGTTTTGAGTCTCAGATGACAAATTATAGTGCACGGTTAATTCGAGAAGGGCTGAGAAAGTCAAAATGACAACCCGAGGGTTTTATTTGGGTTCTGGGGTCTTTTTGGAACGTTTGACTCAAATTCGGGTAGACGAGTCAATTTGAGTTTGTATTATCATTTAAAGCAGGGAGAAATTGAGTTAAGGGTTATTAATTTCAAGTAAGAAAACCCATCTTTGAGAGAACAAAGAAAGAAGAGAAAAGAGGAGAAAACCTTCGAGCTTTGGTAATATCTGATTAAATCCATGATTTCGAGGATAATTCGGACTCCAAAAATTTGAGGCAAGTGATTAAACTTGCTAAATGCTTATGTGCATGATTTATTTCATAATTTGTGGACAAATTATGGTGATGCTGAGTATGTACGGTAAAACCCTATATTTTGTGTTGAAATCAATCATTTGATGTGTATATATGGGTTTGATGGTGTAAAAATGGTTGGGATCCTACATAAAATGGTTGGGATGTTAGATATATGATTTAGAGGGTGAAAATATTCTGAGAGTTAGCTATAACTGGGTTTTTGAGATGTAGAAAATCTCGTAGAAAGAAGATCTGAATAGACTGGATTGGTTTGGTTATGGACCTCAGATCGATTCGTTTTAACAGTGGATCGGTTCATTTTTAAAAACTATCGGTTCGATTCGATCGTGATAGATTTTTAACTCTTATGTAATTCATTTCCATTTGAGTTTTTTGTTAAGGAACCTTCTAAAATGATACTGTAACATAATTATGAGATAAAATTTGGGTTTATGATGTGAGGTGATGTTGGGGATACCTCGAGACGAATATGGAAGTATATTTGGATGTTTATTATACTGATTTTGTTAGAGAATTCTCCTAGCGATATGAATTCTCTTAAGGATGAATACAGGCCAATGAGAGAGAGAGAGAGGTAGTTTACCATTAATGATGATAAAATTGATAATAAATCATATGTGTAATTGATGATAAAGGTTCAAGTGAGTGATGGAATCATAAAATGATTTGGGAATACTTCTGTGGATTATCGGCTAGTGTGATGAGTGATATACACATAGTCGGGATTATTGATATGAGATGATTTGTATATACGATGTGTATATATATCTTTTGTGTATGATATATATATATATATATATATATATATATATATATATATATATATATATTTGTTGTGTGGACATACCCCTCTAGTGGTATCATAGGAAGTTGCGCGATATAGGTGAGGCCCCTGGCTTGAGGAGCAGGTTGCGTATAGTCCTAGTTCATAACGTTCATTTATTCATTATATGGAATTTATCAGGGGTAAGACATCGTGGGTATGATTCATCTTATTTCAGTGAGGAACTATGATCGCTTACTCTATGTTTGTGATTTGGTTTATAATAAGTCGGTGTGAGAGTCCGACCACTAGTAAGCTAGGATGGTATGTGACTAATTCCCTGGAAGATGATAGCATTGTAGAGACTACATCCTGTGAGTTAAAGCTCTGAGGGATGGTTAGAATACATATATTGTGTGTGTTATGCATGTTTACTTGGTAGCAATGATTTATCTTGTATAATAGAGAGATTAATATTATACAAACTTGAAGTTAATGTGTGATATGTTAGGAAAATAACTAGTAAAAGTTATTAAGTAATGAATTGTTATATAATAAGTTAGGATGAGATGGAAATAATTATGTTTTGGGTAAAATAGATACGCGAGTGGGGTAAATGAGTAGACTTGAGGTTGAGTTATCCCTAGATGAGTTGGGTACCTTGATTAAGATTAAAATTCCTATGTTTAGGTGCGCACTATAGTTGACGGGTAAGGATGAGTCTCAATTGAGTGCGACACCACTTTATATTATGAAATTGTGTATTCATAATTATTATGCATTTTAATTCACTTGCTAAACTATCTTCAAACATTGGGCTCTGACCCGTTTATATCCTTCTCTCTGGCTTTCATTTATATATAAAGGTGTTCCATTGCAAGGACGCCAATATTAAGTCTTCCATTCGTGTGTATATGGAGTTGTAGCATATGTGGTCTGTTGCAGGACTTTTGTTGTATCCGCTTATCTTTTTTGGATATCTAGTTAAGGATACATAATTGAAATTTCTGTGTTTAGCCAAGGGTCGTTGTATTTTATATCTTATACATATCAAAGATATGTTAAATTGTATACTCTGTTCCCCGAAAACTTATTCAGTTATATTCTTTTGTTGTACATGTTGTTTATATATGATCACTTTTTGTTGTTGTATATGTCTGAATGTTCTTAATATTTTGAAAATTTGGCACTTGTTTATTCTGATTTGGGTGTTTAGTTACTTTTTAGTCTTTTTTTACAATTGATGCTGAGAATGATTCGCTTGAGATTCCTGGTTTATCTTAGTATAGGGATAGCCACCAGTTATTATTATAAGCAGGGTGTCACAATAAGTCATTACTCATGTGCTTGTAAAGAGTTTCGAGTCTATGTTTGGTGCCCTATGTAAAGAATTCAAGTAGAATATATTCCTCGAAGAAGAATCGATAGCAACTAAAGACCAATGCAACCTACAATGTAATGTGTTATTAACATCAATTATACAAACATGTTTTGATATAATTATAACAACTTAAGACGATAAATACACTTACCCTATGTTAATTGGTTAAAAATTTGTTTGGTTCCCTTTAGCATCTTTCATTGCATTCCTAATAAAAATATGCATTTTTTTCTTCAAATAAGCTTGTTGAGCAGCCCCGGGATTAACAAATATAATAAAATCCCAATTATTTTGAAATTTCTCGTACATGAATCTAAAAAACAAAATAAAAAATATATTAGAAAGGAGTAGCTAAATAAAATTAAGATGAAAATAACTAATTCTCGCATGTCATGTATCTGATTAAACAATTGGCACCAAGCTCCTCCAACTTACAAAAATGCTACAAGAACTTGCCGCCTTAACAACAATATTTAGCTACACAGGCTATTTTTGATGCCAAAGATACACTTTTGGCAACAAAATCTTATTTATGTTGCCGAAAGATGATTATACATTATACTTTTAGCAACATAAAATAAAACTTGTTGCCAAATGTTAAAATTTTAAGCGGGAAGGTAGAAAAATAAAAGGGGAAAAATATTTAGCTTTTAGCATCAAAATTTAATGTTTCCAAACATCATCTAACTTGTGGAAACATAAGAGTGTGTTGAGAAAAATAGATGACTTTTGGAGACAAAGTAAATTATAATGCCAAAAGTATTTTTTTTAATTGTACTTTTTTTTGTAGAAGAAAACATCACATCTCAAAAAAGAAAAGAAACGGAAAGAACCCCACATTATGCACTAGAAGAACAAATCACTGGGATTTTTACCTCCTCGATACCCATCGTCCCCTTTTCCTCAATACCCGTTGCCCTCTTTTTCTCCTTCTTCTTTACAGTTCTCAAAGAATACGAAGGTGTGAAGCTTTGATTCTCCTCCATACACCGCCATCCTCCTCTTCTCCTCCATACACCGCTACCGGCACCCCTCTGGTAATATCATCATCTTTTTTTTTAATATATGTTGATATATAGAATTGATATTTTCAATCAATCATTTTTTTAATTTATAATTGAGGAAAATCGTAGCACAGTATATTCAATCATTCTAGGTTGTTTCTATTCTTTTTTAATTTACAATGTTTATAAGGTAAATTGAATTAACTGATAAGAAAGAAATTAACTATTATTAGTAATTGGGCATTGTTATTTAGGTCTTAAAATTAAGAAGGTGATGTTAATGTTGTTTGGGTATTGTGAAGATTTATTGAAATTAGTTAAGTTTTGTTAATATTGATTGAGAGTTGTTAATATTATTCGGTTGGTTGGTTTAATATATTCATATTTTTGTTAATAATTTTTGTGAAAACACTAATATTGATTGATAGTTTTATTAGCAGATAGTTTTTTGTTATTAGTTTTTCTTTAGTGAAAACACTGGTTTAAGATTTTATTAGAACTCATTCCCACTATTATTGTTCACTTCAACAAAGATATTCATGTTTGTATTTTATTATTAGTTTCTGTCTTTCTTGTTATAATGATTAGAAATGGTAATAGTCACAACGGGTTATGAATACTACATGAAAACTGTGGATTTTATAAAATGTCCGAAAAATGAGGTTTGAAATTAAAATATTGTTTGATAGTTTTAGGATGTATGTATGTATTTCAAGCTTGTTTTATAGAATTTGAGAATAAAATATTAAACTATTGAAGGCAAATAGTGGTATTAAGTAGTTGTTTTTAATTGGTAATAAAATATGGTGAGCAATATAAATTTTAAAACATCAATTAACAGAATGGTAAAATTATACATAGTTATATACCTCTTTAAGTTACATAGTGCGCATAGATACTATACTTCTAGTTCTTATTCATACACATTCAATAGACTTTAGACCCGTTCGAGAGTCATTACCCTTGTAATGAGATCTCTCGAATTGTCTCGTTTGGACAGTTTGAGGCAACATAGTTTCTATCTAATAATGTACTTAGTAGCTTACACTTATTACTTTTAAGGAAGTTCTGATATCATCTCTTAATGTTCTTTGGGTACATACTAGATTTATTCGGTGTTGAGTGTTATTTCAATTGATAAATTGAAATAACATGAACACTTTCAAATGTATTTCGTGTACTTGGAGAACTATGGGGAGATACTGTCAGATTTTCTTCAAATTGGAACAATGTGGATGAGTTGCTAAGTGTATTATAGAAATACGTGGTCTTGAATGGGATAATAAAACTCACCCTTTAGATTATATGGAGAAGATGGGATTCATATTACATCTTGTGCTAACAATGAAATTAAATTCTATTATTTTTACACGAGATACACAAGGAAAGAAATTGTAACTTCTAAGTGAAAGTTAATCCATCATTTATTATTCGTATATCCTATGAATAAGAGAACATGGAGAGGGTCGATAAGAGTTCAAATTATATTGCTTTGTAGGAAATACATAAGGAAAAAGGTAACTTTTTAGTAAAATTTAATCCGTCTTTTGTTGTTTTTGCAATATCTCAATAAATAGATATGGAAGAGTTCGATAAGAGTTGGATGACACTTAGGCATAGAGTATGTGAACGCTATCATGAGGGAGAGAAATATTTTGTTGACAGAGCAATGGACAAAGTTAGCAAAAATGGTAAAATCCAATGTCAGTGTAATGATTGTAATAATCGTTATTAGCACACTGACCATGTTATGATGTGTCATTTAGTACGATATGTCATAATGGAAAGTTATAAGAACTGGGTGCATCATGGGGAATCTATATCGCAACATCAAATCGATTAATCTGAAGATGACACAGATAATGAAATTGGTGACAATGAATATGAGGATGATGATTTCCCTAAATTTCTAGAAGACTATTGCCGGGGGACATATATGGGGCATAATCCAAGTGATTTTGGGACAGGCAAAGCATATGATAAAACCAAAATGGAATATGTGTAAAATATCAAAAAACTACTAAAGGATGCCCAACGTGAGGTGTACTTGGGTTGCAAAACCTATACGCTATTAAAATTTGTGATTATAATATTTTATTTGAAAGTTGTGGGTAAAAGTAGCAATAAGTAATTTGATATGCTGATGGAGTTATTAGTTGATCTTCTGCTTGTAGGTTCCAAAGTTAATTTATGAATAAAAAAAGCTCTTACGTGAATTGGGCTTAGGATATGAGACAATCCATGCATGCCAACATAATTGCGCTCTCTTTTATAACAAGAATGTTTGTTTTGATAATTGTTCGATATGCGGGGAGTCTAGATACAAGCCCAATTGTGGAAATGGTAAAAATCTTCCTCAAAAGCTATTACACTACTTTCCATTGACACTTAGGTTACAAAGATTATTTATGATAAGAAAGATGGCTAAGGGCATGAGGTGGCACAGTGATAAGCGAATGGATGATGGGATATTGAGGCATCCAACTGATAGTGAGGAGTGGAAGGACTTTGATCGATGTTATTTTGATTTTGCTCAGGATCCCCGTAATGTGAGGCTAGGCTTGGCCACCGATGGATTCAATGCTTTTGGGAAAATGAGCACCTCTTATAGCTTGTGGCCTATGGTACTGATGCCATATCACATGGAACTCTAGAATTGCATGAAGGATCCCTTTTTCCTGATGACTTTACTTATTATCGGTCCTCATGTCACAGGAAAAGAAATTGATGTTTACATGAGAACGTTGGTTGATGAGTTGAACGATTTGTGGGAAAATGGTCTACTCACTTATGATGCGTCTAGTCAACAAACTCTTCGAATGCATGTAGCTCTACTGTGGAAGATAAATGACTTTCTTGTCTGTGGTTACTTATCTGGGGTTAGTATATATGGTTATCTTATTTCCCCCCCATGTACCGAGGATACGCTATCTCAATGTCTGTGAAGTAAGATGGGATACTTCGTTCATCATGTTACTTTCCTGAGGACCATACATGGCGAAGGAGAAAGGCATTTAACAGTATGCCTGAGAATAAAATTCGATTGTTGGAGTTACTGGTTGAAAAAATACTAAATCAATTGGATTGCTTATCAAATGCCAAGTTTGGAAAACATACGAGCAACATGAAAAGGCCTCGTGACCTAGAAGAATTAAACTGGACAAAGAAAAGCATCTTATATGAGTTCTCGTATTTAAAAAAACTAAAACTTCATCACAACCTTGATGTGATGCACATTAAGAAAAATATATGTGATAATTTTCTTGGAACTATATTGAACATGGATGGGAAGAAGAATGACAGAGTAAAATCATGCCTCAATCTAGAAAACATGGGAATAAGGGAGGAGTTGTACTTACAAAAGCATCCTGATGGGTCTTATATAAAGTCTCCTACAATACATACATTGATCCCAAAGAAGAGGGGGAATGTCTATGATTTTTTTAAATCAATTAAGTATCCAGATGGTTATGCTGTAAACATCTCAAGATGTGTGGCCACAAAGGCTGGAAAATTATTAGGCCTCAAAAGTCATGATTGCCATGTCTTGTTACAATGACTTCTTACCATTGGGATGCGTGAATAACTTCCTAAAGATATTTGTACTACACTGGTTGAGTTGGGTTAATGGTTTTAGGAGTTGTGTTGTAAAACACTAGTGCAGACAAATTTGGAGAAATTAGAGGAATGCATAATTCTAGTACTTTGCAAATGGAGAAGATTTACCCCCCGGCTTTCTATGACGTAATGGTATATTTGGAACGTGAGGACAAATTTATTGGACCATTACAATATCGATAAATGTTTCCGATTGAAATGTAAATGTTATTATTCTAGCGTTCATTTAGTTTAATACCTCACAAAATGAATAAAATGTGTAATATTAATCTAACTATTATTAATTTCATGGTTTCTTGGAACTTTGAAAGAATTTGTATCTAATCGAGACAGGCCTGAAGGTTCCATTACGGAGACGTACATTGTGAAAGAGCTTATGAATTTTTGCTCAATGTACTCGATCCATGTTGAAAATGTATTTAATGGAGAATAACTTAATTGTGATGGTGGCAAACTTGGCTTGGGGTTAGCAGTCTTTAACCAAAATGTTCGTCTCTTCGGATCGATCTTAAGGGCTCATAATGTGTCTAAAAACGATCTTAATATGGCTAAGTTGTTTATGCCGTATAACACTGACGGGGTTGTGCCTTATCTAGAGTACATGTTTCAGATTTATAATATACATAATATTGAATCTTTTCATTTTGATTATCCATTTTATTAATATATCAAATCTCTCTAATTTGGGAACATGAGAGTCTATTTCAAATTCCAAATGGATGTGACATAACTCCAATTCAATGTCAAAAATTCCCGAAGAGGTTTAAAGAATGGGTAAGATATATAAAGAAAGTTACTTTGCATCACTATAACATTACTATAATACAACTTTCATATGTCGTTTATGTAGATGAGTCTTTTACGAGCACAAGAGTTGCTTAAAGTAACTGATGAGCTCTGGTTATTAGAAAATGGACCTAATGTGATAGTGAATCTTTATTCGGGTTTACATTTGCAATGGAGTTCGATTCCATACCATGGATCGAGACGTACATCGTAGGAGTGAGAATAACAGGTTGGTATCCAAAGGGGAACACGAGGATCATGAGCTAGACACTTATGGTTACCTATGAAAAATTTATGAGATGACTTATATTTATCGGCATAAAGTTATTTTGTTCGAATGCAGATGGTTCAACACCGTTAGTAAGAAGAAAATGCGCTCGGATGCTCATTTAATGAGTATTGATGTCAAGAGTCAGTGGTATAAAGATGATCCATTTGTTTTGTCTAGTCAGGTGTACCAAGTTTTGTATGTCAATGATACAAAGTTAGGTGCACAATGGAAAATCCTATAACGAGTCCAGCATCGGGGAACCTGGGATGTACTAGAGTTGGATGACGATGATACTGTGGCAACATAATTTCATGGATCTAGTGATGTATTCCCACAAGCTGAGACAATGGGTTTTATCCCAGTCATTATTGAAGATAGTACTCTTCAATTTCATAGGAGTGATACAATTCCTGAGGTTATCCCTAGTGATAGGGTTCTGCAACCAATGGGGGAAAACATTGATGATGACGTCATTGATGATGAAACAATGTTAAAGAATGGAGATAACGAAGAAGATGGGGAGAAAATGTATTATGATTATGACATTGATACCGATATGTAAGGTTAAATGTTGTGTTTCCATTTTGTATTGTATGTTGACAAACTTTATTAGTTAAGTTATATCTTCTATCTAGTGCAATTCATAATATTTCGGATGCCTCAAAATCTGCTAAAGTAATTGATAATTTTGGTATTGTAGACCTCGAGTTCATACATAGTAGATTCACTTAGTGTGATCATATTGATGGTGAAACTCTTATATAGTAACTGTTACTAACTATTATATACTGACTGTTTTGTGGTAGGAAAACTGTTACTAACGTGTCCTTTATGCTAACTGTTATATTACTATGTATTTAGTTAAAATATGTTTTGGTGCAACTGAGTGTTTTGGTGCCTAACACGATTAGATTCGGTAAGAATCAAAATTTTAATATAAATGTGCAAGATGATGATGAGTACAGATTGTCCGAGGGTGAGCAGGATCTTAGTTCGTCCAATGATGATGATGCCAATGATGATATTAATGATTATTATAATCCTCAAATGGAGAAGGTAATGTGTGCGAGGTATTGTAATTGAAATTAAGTTTATGTTTATTACCTCAATTTTACTTTAAAATTACATATACAAATTCTATACCTTTTATACATAACTAATTAAACTGTATTTTGTATTGGCAGGTCTCGAACATGGTGCCTGTACAAAAATTATTTAGTCATTATCCCACCCCTGCAGCGAGAGAAGCCTCATCCGAGGAGCCATTTGACACCCAAATCAATATGTCACAAGTACCCTCAGTGAGAAACAATGCGGGTAAATTAATTATAAAAAATGGGATTAATTCGCCCAATTTTGACTTGTTTATATTCATTGATTTGTCAAAAATAACTTTTGAGTTCGGTTTGGTTATGGAACTTCATATCTTATGTTATACATACATATGTAGCATTATGTTTATAGATAACCATATATATAATCGTGAATCTTTTATTATTAAAACAGGAAACTCAAGTCACTCCTCAACGTGTCTTCGACAAAGAACATCAAACAATAATGTTATCGTAGATATACATGCCATTGTTCCTAATGTTTCCATGATACATAAGTCATTTTGATCATTTTTCAGATCAATAATAGAAAGTCATACTGCATTGAAAGTTAGGAGAATAAGGCATCAACTAAATATGGAATAAAACTACTGGAATTATTCATTTAAAACAACATATAATCCTACATTTATTATTCACCAAAACTGCTGGAATAAAAGTAAACTAGCATGCAACCCGTGCAATGCGCGGGTGTGCTAGTTCAAGTCTATTCAAGCTAAAAATTGTAATAAGTCGCGTAATTTTGGGCTATTTTAATTAATTTCTGGAAAATGGAGGAAAATAAAGTTTTTGATAAAATTATTTTTATTGCTCAAATATGTTAAATATTATTTTTAAAGGCGATAATTTCAAGCGGTTTCGAAAACGGATTTTTAAATGTTTTTAACTCTTGGAATTCTAAGTCGGCGAACATTAAGTAATTTTCAAGAGTTGTTTTGGCTTTCAACTCTTCATTTCTTTGCCTTATAAAAGGAAGTCGTGGGCAACCCTTTTTAACATACTTTTGGCACAAATTTTGGCAGCAAATATATTTTATATTCCTCTTCTTTTTATATACACATGAGCCCTTGAGATTTGTGAGTTCCAACCTTAGATTAGAGGTGTTCTTAGGGCTATTTTGTTGGAGGTTCTTGAAGGAGATTTTGTAGATCTTTTGAGTTGATCATTAGTTTCTCATCATGGTTTGAGGTATGGGGTTTTACATACTATGCTCCTTAAATCTCGCGAGTGTCATTCTCTTTGAATTCTTATTTAATTGAACTCATATTTGAATTGATAAATTCATTGAAATCTGGAAAATAATTGTTGAAATTATTTCGATTCATGTGGTATCATTATATTGTTATTGAGCACGTTGTCATGAGATTTTAATATGGCACGGATGTTGAGTATCCGCCAAAATACCTATTCCTGGGCTATGGCTTGATAAAGCATATGAGGATGGGGTGAGGCCTGGTTACCCATTGATGTGTTGTTGAGAAATTATATTGATAAATGCTTTGAGACTTGCATTTTGATTTGAATATTTGTACTCGTGTTGTTACGTTTTATTCATCGCTAACATATATTTGTTGAGCATCTTTCCTGTCGTATTGTGTACTTCCCCATATTTTCTTTTAGTGGCAGGTTAGCGCGGATTTTGGGGTGCTATGGAGATTGATTTTAGCGAGGATTGTTTGGAAAAGATTTGTATTATTTATTTTGTATAGAGCATTGGAGATTTGTATTTTATTTTCGAGTTAGTTGTTGTATGTAATTCGAGAGACTTGGTATTTATTTGAAGAATTGAGATAAGTGGATTTATATTATTGTGGGTTTATTTAGATGCTCTATACCTTATTATATTGTGGATTTAGTTTAGTTTTATCGCATAAGCTCTCCATTCGCTCTCTCCGGGCGGGCGGGGTGTTACAAAAATTATCAAGTAGGTGTGATAATTTGTGAAATGTGAAATGTGAGTTCTTTAATTCAAAGAGAATTTTGAAATGTGAGATTGGAGATTAGTATATTCTGCGAGTTCTTTAATTCATGGAGGCGTCCACTAGTGTGCTCTAGTGTCCTATTCCACCACAGCTCCCACCACATCTTTCCTTGACCATCTACTGTTCCATTCTTCCCTGCCATTAAACATACAAGTCTGATTAGATTCTCGAAAGTGTTTTGACCAAATTTTAATCAGTTTTTAGTCAAAATATATAGTCCCATTCTCATTGAAATCCACTTACAAGTAGGTTCTTTCTAATTCCATTAAATGACTGTCTCTAACCTATAAATAGATAATAAAAAATACATATATAATATGGACTTGTCTTAGTTGAGAACAATAGTTTGATCTGTATATGTCTACCATCATTAGTTCCAATAGCTTTTTCTTACTACAAAAGTTTTGAAGGAAGGGAGGTTGATGATGGGGAAATATATTGATAATGATATTATTCTAGCCTATAACATAGGAAGATAGTTTCAAATATGATTGTTCCTTACTATTTTCCATTTGTAAATTAGTATAATCTGTGCAGCACTCGGTGCTACTCTGAGTGAAAGTAGCATACCATAGTAGTTCCCCATTCTACCAATAATTATACTAGTTCAGCCTTCGAGACATTTGAAAACAGCAAAAAAATTATCTACTCTCATATATATATATCTGTGTGAATTATAGCCTACTTCTAGCTTCTATAGTGGCCCTTCCACTTTGATGTATTTTAGTTTGTATTAGTATTAAACATATTAAACAAAGGCGAGCAGTATAAGGCATTGACATCAATAATTAGAGGATCAATTAAATCACCATTATGTTAATATGAAAATGGAACGATCAAAATTAGCATCTGGAAAAAAGAGAAATGACTCTTCAAATGTCTTATTGTCCTATGGAGTTAGATAATATATTTATCATGACAAATAAGAAAAATCTATAACATGTTTCATATTGAAATTGAGTTTTGGTTTTCCGACTCAACACGTAATTCATGTCTTGATCCATCACGTAAAAAAAATCCACATTGGTTTTACGATAAAGCGATTATTAATATATATATATATATATATATATATATATATATATATATATATATATATATATATATACATGAATGAAAATGTGGATATCAAGCCAAAACCAAATCATATGGAATACAAAAAATATAGGAAAAAGGTTTAGTAAAAGGAATATAGAATATAAATAGATAGTGAAATATATGATGAAAAAGTCAACAATCAATCCATGCAATAACAATAAGTCCATATTGTGTTTTTAACAATCATTCTGGTCCATGCCCTATGTATTCGACAATCACTTAATAAGAAATCTCAATTCATTTGAAAATATGTAGATTACTCTACCTTAATAGCAATTAGAGGAATCATATAGAACACAAACAATATAAGAAAAAGGTTTATTCAGCAAATCTGCTAGAATAAAAGTAAATTATCATGTAAATGCTTTATTTTCATTCCTATATATTAAACCAAAATACTTCATTTTGGTTTATATTATACAGATTTATTTGTTGTATATATAATTGCCTATCTTTTTTTTTATTAAAACAAGAAACTGGGGTCACTCCTCGATGCGTCTCCAATAAAGAACACCAGTCAATGATGGTGTTCAAGATATACAAGACGATGTTCCTTATGTTTCCATGATACGTAAGTGATTTTGATTACTGTATTAGTAGTTTATCGTGTAATACTTGATATTTATTATATTACCATACGATTTTTCCTTTTCTACAGCCATTCAAACCAAATAACGAGTGTGAGGCTTAACACGTTGAAAGAAGATCAAGAAAATGGTAAAAAGACATGGCAAACTTGAAGTGCATGTGTTGGAAATGGACGGGCACCTATGGGTGTAAATGCTCCTTCTCTAGGACAAAAAATAAAAGTTGGGGTTAGAAATACGACAACACTTCGAGGGGTGACTCGTTGGAGTGAAATTGATTTCGGGACACAAGATGCAGTATTCACTGATCTTCGGGTAGTTATATTTGATTATTTCGGCTATATATTTTTTTGTCCTTAGTTTTTCCATTACACACACACACACACACACATTTAGGGTCTTTTTGGTATGGAAATTTTGCACAATGATATTCTCTTGATTTCTAATTAAAAAGAAATTTGTAGGCTAAGTTCGATATTGTTAAGTATCCTACGGATGAGTTTATCAGATATGCTATTCATAGGAAGCGTGCGCGGAGGTACATTAACTGTAGGAGTAAAATGTACTTATATTATAAGAAATTTTAGAAGGATGAAGTCGACCCCAAAAACAATCCATACGACAGGGTTACACCAGATGATTGGAAGTACATGATAAATGATGTTTAGAGTGGTGAGAAGTTCAAGGTAACTAATTTGTAGTTCATTATATTTCTAATTCAGTTATACCTTGAAAATTGCATTATTAGAGGTCTATTTAATTAACTTTTTATGTTTTAATTAGGCATTGTCAATAAAAGGTCAACTAACACGTGCTAGTTTGCCTTGGAACCGTACTTATGGGTCTCGACCATTTGTAGCTGCCATGTCAATTGAGGTGATGCGTTTTATAATATTTGAATTTAATTACTTATCAATGTATAATCATATTCTCATTTGTTCCATTTATGAACAGGCTGATGAAAAGGGGGGTGAGAGATCCCATATTGATGACTTCTTTAAATCATTTCATTAGAGTGGAAAAAGGAAAGATTGGGTGGATCCAAAGTGCAAGGAAAAATATGTATGTACATTTTTTGTGTTAGATAATTTTGTATTTTTATTTTAAAATTTATTGATCAATTATGTTGTGAGCTTATACTATTTTAAATATAGCCAGAGAAGTTTGTGGCGCTAAAAGAGAGATATTCTCTCCCAGACGTGCCCTTCATGTCACAAGAGGATATGGCCATCCAAGTTTTTGGAAAAAGATCAGGCTATATTATCGAATAGGGGTAGGCCTGAAGCCCTCTAAATCTTCAAGTACAATTGGACAGTTGAGGGCCCGTGATGAATAGGTGAGGCAATTTAAAGAGAAATTTGTTTCATTTGAGGAGAGAAATTATATCCAATAAGGGAAGATAGAAGCTCAAGATAAAATATTTGAGGATTTCGAAGCATACACGATGAAAATGTTTGCACAATCACATAAGGATCAAGAACGGGGGAGCTTATCCGGAGGATCTCATGATGCGGATCAATTTGCTAAGTATTCATCTCTATGTAGCTACTTGTATATATTTTAGTAAATTTGGACAAAAAATCTCCGTTTTCAATTATAATATATGTTGATGGATATTGTTGTGATGGTTATTGTGCCCATTGTGGCTATAGTTCTGGGAGTCGGTTAGAGTTGGTCGGAGTATTTGAAAAGTGTTTCCAAATTAAAATCTTGTATTATAATGCAGGGACTTGTCAATTGGCCCCACGTAATCAACTTAAAACATATTAAGCATTCCATGTAATTTTCAAATCAACTTATGAATTTACTAATTGACGAAATCCCATAAAATCACTAGAGGTAGTTTTAAACCACTAAGCGAACCTCAATATTGTATTGATTTATTGAAGTCCTAATAGTATTAATATGAATGCACTATGTAGGGATTAAAGAAGAACCTAATTTGTTAAGTTTAAGGGTCGGTATACCTTAACAGTTTTAACTATTAAAGCTAAGATTAGAGCATTATAACTAATAAACGTATGAAATTTAGGGTCACTGTAATGTTGCATTATGGGTAATAGTAGCTCTCATAACGAGAGATCAACTATTAAAGTTAAGTTTCACAACTATTGCATTATCATCGTGTGAAGTGGATTACACAACAGAAACATCAGAACTTTCATATCCAAAAGTTCATGAAATTTCGGTCCTCACTCAATGTGTCCAGTTTTTTCATTAAGGGGGAAAGATGAAATTGATGAAAAATGAAACTGATTTTAGCGGTATTCTCGGGTTCATATGGAGACTAGTTCAAACTAGTTGTAAACTACAAATTAGGAGTGTAGTTAGTCTACAACAACAATAGCTTTTATTTAGAAGTTTAGTTGCTAGTTTATTGGGTCCTTTGTTTTGTTTTTAAATATAAATAAGGAATGTAATCAATGTTTTTTATAGCAAAAATTGCAGAGAATAATTTTCAATCTATGTGAATTTATAAAAGCTATAGCTTTTTTCTTTTACTCTATTTTCTTGTCTTTTCCTGCTAAAATTCCAAAAATGTTTTAGGAGTAAATCCCTATAAAAGACTCATTTATCTAACGGGTAGATGTTGGTGATATTTTTAAAAGATTTTAGGATAAAATAGCACTCGTCGCCCTACTCCGAAGGCAGGGGAGACATATAATTGTTAAGGGAATAAGGTATGAACATTATACTTGTATCAGTAGTAATGGATACCCTAACTTGGTCCAGTCACTGTGGATTGAAGCGAACTTTCCAACTAGTGTACGCGATCTTGTTCAACAAATGGGTTTTGTCCTTTTTTTTATTCGCTGGTCACAGTTCCTACCACGTTAGTGGTGTCATCTGTGTCCGAGAGATGATTGCCTTGCATATTCTTTTGGGGGAGATGACTATCAAACCGCTGCATTTTCTTATTTTGACGGGTTTCTATTAGACCCTTATCCGTTGTTCATACCCGTTATCTATCAAGACTCGTCTATAGGTGCATATGGGATATCTTGGGGATGATTTTTTGTAGACTTTTTGTTATTCCAAGTCCTTTATTAAATTTAACTTATGCAAGAGATTTTACGTGGCTCATAATGAGGTCGTGCACATATGCCTTCTCCTTTTCTGTTAGAGTCTTAATCTTCATAATCTAGTATGATTGGTTTGGCTAAAATTTAAGGATGCTTTACGTGTTTTTCACCACTCTTTATCGAGGTGTGACCCTGAATTTGATTGGCTACAGTTTAGTATGGGAAATATGTCCCTTTTATTCCTTTTTTCATCTTGCTTAGTCATTCTTTATGATTTTCTCTTCTTTTTCTCTTGTACACATGAGATGTTTAGTCAAATGTTCACTAAGTACGAGTCATAAGTTTTCGTTTGTGTCTGGACCCTCTTGAATAAATCATCCTCACAAGACTTTGGAACAAAATTTGTACGTGAATGTTTCAACATTTTGTAGCATTGCTAGGCCGAAGCCTAGCAACCCATAACACATAATACATAACTACTAGAAATCATTCTAATTTGCCTCAGCAATTCAACACATCCATAGAATTTAGTAGCTATAACTGAAAAACACTATGATCCCCACAAATCCTTTATATTGAATCACCTTATCAACCCTATCAATAATATGTACCAATGCCATTACTTTCATTTCCCATCAAACGTAGGAATATCGAATTTAATATCAAACATTCAGTGTTAGATTTTTCTTATGATTAGTCAAGAAGAATATGAACAAACTTGTGAGTTGAACCGAGTTTAACAAGGTACATTCGGGTTCGGATAGTATTGGTGATTTAGATAGTACGTGATCCTCTTGGTTGACAATTTTAACCTTGATTCTATGCCGACTTTGATATCGAATCCGATGTATGTACGGAAGCTTTAACTCACAAAAAACTTAAATAGTATTTAGAGAATTCACTCTGACTCTTATTTTATCAATTCTCAAAATAATCTCTGAATACAGTTGAACCATGGAGGCTTTATTTGCAGAGAGTAATGATACAAATCGGAAAATTTGGTGCTACCAACACCTATACATTGTTGTGTTATGATCTATAGTACAACTATAGTGCACCTAGTACAACCATGTAAAGTTGTTTTAGCACTGAATTTCGGTATGTTTGTGCCTTTTTCCATTTATTGGGATAAAATCTCATTAAAATTGAAATTGATTGATTACATTACTGAGCCAATGGCTTTTTTTGAGAAAACCCTACTAGATACCTAATTCTACAACGACATTCAACCTCTAAATGTCAGCCAAAACATAGAGAGCGATATTTTCAGTTCCCAGACCAGTGTGTTACTGTTCGTACAAGTAGATAGTTTAATGTGTATTTGTAAATTTGTAGCTTATCAATAGCCTAAGGTGAGAGTGATTAGGCAATGTGATTGTAGATCTCAGATTTGAGGTGCTCTATTTTATAGAAGTTTTAGCTCCTTTATCTCCAATGTTAGTTTATATATTTATCTCTCACGCCAGTTTGTATATATATGCATGTGTATAAATATATGCAAGGAAGTTGTTTGATGAAATAACCCAGATATATCTATTGAGTATCTTGCAACAATTGGGAGTGAGTATGTAAGTTTCAATTTCTTACCTCTGATGAGCAATTTTTTATACAATCACCTCTACATATACATTTATAGACCCCTTTCAAATATTTTATGGAGTAATTTTTAGTTACTTATGGTTTCAATTCTTTCTTCAGTTTTAAAATAGTATTAATTAAGGCCGAGTAATTTTGTAAGAGATTCTAATGCAGATAATACAACAAATGACTATAAAATGATTATCAATTTAGTTATAGTTTGAATGACTAAGTAGTTTGTTGTAATGTTCATATATCTAAGTATATATGTGAGTTTGTGCATTGCACGGGTTGCATACTAGTATGTTTAATACCACTACTATTTAAATATTTGTGAATATGCTGATCACATTAATGCTTATCTAAATATCCAAACCGTTGTTATCTTTTGAAGTCGGATTGATAATAATTTATTTTGTATTTTGTTCATCGTGATGATGGAGTTTCTTGGAGTTGTTGTTTTTGCGGGAGCTTAGATGTATGGTTTATTCTATTATGGATTCATTTAGTCGTTTATTTGATGCAGATGGCTTCTTAGACATCTTTTGATGTTGCTGATTTTTGAAATGTCATTTGATGTAATATGATGAATTGTAATTTTTGGACATCATTTGATACAATAGGATTTTTAGTCAACTTCTATTTGTACTTGATACTTGAAGTGGAAGAATGCATTGTTTTGCATGATATATATATTTGGGTTTAAGCAATGGGCAATAGAGTTTTGGATTATAAATGTTTATATTGTGCTGACTTTAAATCATCTTGAATGATTATTGTATGAAAAACAGTAGCAAAAAATTATTATTGCATGAAAAGATATGGCAAAAAAATAAAATAAAGCGGTAATGGCAACAGTTTTTTTGTTGCCAATAATAATTTTGAAATATATACTTTTTGGCGACAAAAATATTTTTTGCCGAAGGTTGGCCTATACTTTTTGGCAATGTGTTGCCGAAGGTTGGCCTATACTTTTTGGCGAGACAAATATTTTGTTGCCAAAGGTTGGCCTATACTTTTTGGCGACACATATATTTTGTTGCCGAAGGTTGGCCTATATGACCCTTGGAAACATAAATAATATTTTTGGTTAAAAAATTTAAAAATAAATAATATACATTTGGCAACACATTGGCGTGTTGCCCAACTTATACTTTCAGCGACATAATTTGTTTTGTCGCCAAAGACTTTCCCAGCAACAGGCTAGCAACACAATGAATTTTGTTGCCAATACCTATTAGTGACATATTTGTAACTATTAGCGACATACATCCTATGATACCTATGTTGTTTATTCTTGTACTAACCAACTCATGTTTAGGAATGCACGCTATTTGAAGTTCGTCTTCGTGCATCCTCACCAGAATTTTTACGGTATCACTTGTCATGATTGAATCTATCATGCTTGCAAACACCATAAGTGCCCTTTACTCAACACCATTTTCTCTATCTTCTTCCTAGTTTTCATATATTTTTTAGAGTTAGAGAGAGAGACTAATAAAGAGTGGAGAGAAGGCATTTACAAATATTAACAATGGTATCTTTAATATAAAAGAAAACAGCTCAAAACTTCACCTCTATGTATATTATAACAAATGCTTTAGGCCACGAAACCTGTGAATTATGTGCATTTATGACTGTTGCTAACTCATCACCAAAAGGTACGGGAAGGGGGGCATCCAGAGTGTAAACATTATCCACATACACTCGAATGTAATTTTCCCCTAAATATTTATACTGCACTTTGTCATCTGGCCCAACCCTCTTAAAAACACAACCCTTAGCGACAATTTGGGTACATGAATTTAATGCCAATTTATAGGGTTTGCCCATACCATTATGAAATGTGGGATTCAGAGATGTCATGTGAGCAGATCTCTTTCCATCATCTTTCAACTATTTATACGTAAAAAATAAAAATAGAAACTCAAATCAACATGTTCTTGTTGTAAAAGTCAACAACAATAACATATAATAATTATTTCTTACATTGTTATTTTTCTTCTTATTTGTCTTGCCGACGGGAGAATCACATGATGCGCTTACATTTGATGAAATTATTTTTTGCAATCCATTGCCACTTTTGGGGTGTTCAATCGAACTTTCATCATTGCTCTCTCATACTCTGACACCTTTGCGAGTAGTACTTGCATTTGCACATTTTTTTTTCTTTGCCTATTTTTCTTTCCTCGTGTACCTCAGACTCCAACTTACTAATATGTTTCTTTGATCCTCGCATAGTGAGGCTAAAAAATATTGTGTGGGTTACTCCATTCCCTTTAGCCCTAACATGACTGGGGTGCTCGGGTGTCCCTAATGCCAAAGTTAGGACGTCCGAGGTTCCTTCGGTGACTAAGCTCCCAAATTTGACCTGACTGTTTAGCACATCCTACAAACAAAATCAATCAAGTGAAGAAATATAACACTAACAATAATTCAATTAGATGTCTCTGTTGTTGAATATTTATATACACAAACTCGTATATAGAAACTCACAATTTCATCTACTACTTCCCTAGTAGAATCCTCACAAAATTGCCCATTTTTATCTTGGCGACCTTTTTTCCATAGATAATCCCTATCATCGTCATCAATCTTATCACCTACCTCTTTCTGTTAACATATTAGATAAAAAAATTTGGCTGAACTTAATGTTAGTCATCTAAGAAAAACAAGTACATACAAGGTCTTCAATAAGTCCAAGATAGCCTTTCTTAATCATCCGATGGTTATATATATTCTTGCTCGGTCTTTCAGCTTGTGCGGTGATTAGCACCTTATAAATACAAAAGCCTGAGCAACTTATACAAAAAACTTAAAAAAATATATGATTTTAACCATTTACTATATACCTCAAAACCCTTTGAGATTCTCACTTTTACGAATTCCTCCTAATTCTCGTGTTCAATATATTTTGTAAACATCTCTGGCCGATGCTTGAGTTGATCAAGTTTATCTCTAAATGGTCTGACGTAAATGCTAGTCAAATATTCTTTAAAAAAGTTCCACTGAGCCAGATATTAGATAACACGTGTTTCCTCGTCTTTGGATCCATATCAAATTTGGATTATGAATTAAAAAGAAAAATAAATTAAGGAATACAAGACAAAAGTATCTTATTAGATATAGGCATGTAGCGATTTGCTGAGATTGCTCCAAACTTGGAATCCAATTTTCTCTTTACTAATATGATTTAGCTACTATTGTTGATTTTACTCAGTCTTACTCTTTAAAATTAAGATTTGGTGTTTACACATTAGACTTTATTTTTCCTTTTTAAACTGAGTTAATATTATTATATATAGTGTTATATACAATATATATCAGTTATGTCTATATATATATATATATATATATATATATATATATATATATATATATGATGATGATGATGATGATGATGATTATGATGATGATGATGATGATGATGAAAATAACACCACCCTTCAAGGTGATTGCAAGCTCAATTCAATTTTAACAATGGCAGTATAAGGGTATATAGTAGAAGGATGTGAGGAGAAGAGGATTAACACCAGAGTATAAGTGGTTTCGCCAATCAGGCCTACGTCCACTGTGCAAGTGTGTGATTAATATCACTGTATGAGGGCTCTAATGGACATAGATACAAACTCTCAAGCTTTCTCTCTCTATTATATATTTAGACAGAGTTTCAACTTGGGTTGCTGATTTCGGATCCTTCACAGGGTAGAGGATGACCTCTATATATAGTGCCTGGGGGGTGTAATGTACCCCCTAAGCATGCAATGAACATGTGCATAAGGATCTAACCAGTATGAGAATGACACTTGGGTGATATCATGTAGATAATGATGACCTCAATATTCCCCCACGTGAGGGAATGATTCGGTTATAACTGATTTTGTACACGGGTTCCCATCAATACATATGATGATAAGGGCTCGGCCATCTGTGAATAGTCCCAACCTTGGCTTGAAAGAGGACGAGGTGGTGACCTTGGCTCAGTGGGAGAGCTGAGGTAAGGCGTGATGAGCTGTGATGTTAGCCTGAGTTTAGGTAATGGTGGTGTAGTCGGAAGGTCGGCTGATCCTCAACCGAGATTGGTTATGATGATGGGATGGAAACCTTGTCCTGAACAAAGTCGAGGTTGCAAGCCTTGGATGACCAGATGGATAACCGCCCCTTTGGATTACGGAGACATCAATTATCGAGGTAGCTAGTAACGTCGTCCATATCCAACCTTGCTTAGGATGAGACCGTTGGTTGTTGATCTAAGGTTTTTTCAACATCGGCCACCTCCATGGCCGAGGTTGATGTCTTTGAGCCGAGAGGGTACATTTAGGGCATATCAATCACCCCCAGCCCTTAGTTACCTGTGTGATCAGGTGCCTAAGGGGTATCTTTGCCCGAGGTTGCACTTCCTTAGGTGTTAATACCTTTGACAAGTGTCAACTACTGAAGTGGCTAGCGTGCCTGACAAGTGTAATGATTGCAGTCTTTTGGGATCCCAAGGCAATGATGGGACTTGGGATGCATGTGGGGTTGTTTGAGGGTTTAACCTTAACTTCCTCTCTCTTTCTTCCTCACTCTTTCATTTTCTAGCCTGAAATTTTTTGTTTCTCTCTTTCTCTACAAGAGTTTGGTTAGCAGTTCTTTTGGTGGCTTTCCCTTGCCAACTTCTCTCTTTCTACTTCACACATCCTCTTCAGGTATCGTCTATCACCTTTCTTTCTCCATTTGTTGCACTTTTCTACCTTGTTCTTCCTTTGGTTGCAATTTCTGGCAAGTTTATGCATTTTCCGGCTAGCCTAAGAGTTTTCTGGCGAGATGTTCTTTTATTGTTCTTGTTTAAAAGCTTAGTTTGATCTTTAGTCAATTTACTAATCTTGTTTATTTAGGAGAGTCACAAGTGTAAGGTCTGACACATATGCTCAGACCCTTTTACCAACTCTTAAAGGAATTACCCTCTCTTAGGGAGAAGACCTTAGATAAAATTAAACAAATAGAAAGAGACCAAGAGGAATCTCGTAGGGCAGAGGCGTTCCCCCTCATACCTATCTTTATACCCCCTCTGAAGGTCATATACCCTGAGCCAGCTGAACCCGTAACCCAAGTTGAGGTCCCAGTTGAACCTACCCCTATGTTTGAGTCTGAGTCGTCTACCTCAGACCATATGTCTGTGGATTCCTTTCAAGAGGCCATGGACTTTTCCATTCTACAGGATCAAGTCCCTGATCAAGACGAGGTTTCGAGTCGCATCTCTTCCCATGACGAGTCTAGCACATCCCAGACATCCTCAGATGTTGAAGTTGTCAAATAGAGTGTGGTTATTCCTCCAATCTTTGAAGCCATTCCCCTGTCGGCCGTCACAGGAGCCGATTTCACTCAGAGGTTCCCAGGTAGTGCCCCATCATCCTCTCAGGCCGACGTTGAATCGGATGATGATGATGGGGATGAGAGCAATGTTGACAGTTCGAAGGCAGTCGAGATAGAAAGCACTGTCACCGAGGTCGACCTTCTTGTCTTTAGGCATCTATATTCCATTAGCCCCTCCATAAAACTCAGGAGACCTCTGAGGGAAGAGAGGGCTTATGGCAGCCGAGATGGTGAGATCTGCTTGTACGAGTAGATGTTCAAGTTGGGGTTTTGTTTGCCCATTCATCCCACTATTAGGACCATACTTTCCTACATCAACTTAGCTCCTTCCCAGTTTTCATCTAATGCCTCGAGGGTGATAATAGGATCTATTGTCTTATGGAGGGCAGTCCATCATTCAGACCTTCCAGTTTAGGTCTTCACCTGATGCTACATCCCTTCCTGTGCCAGGAATCATCTGAGCTATTACCATTTCTTAGCTCGAAAGTCAACTAAGAAGATGCTGCAGGTCACCCAAACTAGTAATAATAATTGGAAGGCGCGGTATTTCTTTGCCTCAGGGTCATGGGAATTTGGCCCTTGTGTCCCCTCTTCAAACTTAGAGCCGAGGATACCCATGAGATGGGGTAAGGTGTCAATGTCTTCCAGTGCTGACCCTAGGCTAAGCCAAAATAATCTTCAAAGAGTAAAAGACCTTAAAGATCAGGGGGAGCATGGTCTGTTGGTCAAGTTCGAACATCTGATGACCCCCTACTATCTCTTTGAGACTGGACTTGGGGGGAGTCCTCTGGCCGAGCTTCGTAAGTGCTTATTTTATTATTTCAGGAAGTTAAACCTCTGATTTTTTATGTCTCTGATCTCCTAACTTAGACCTTTCCATTTGCAGAACCTCCTGAAGGAATCTCAGACAATATCTGGGAGATGTCTCCCCCAAGTCTCATAAAGCTGGTGAAGAAGGCAGGCTTGAGTGCACCCCCTCCTCCCCCGCCAAAGAAGAGCATCGTCATATCTAAGGCTAACGCCACAAGAAAGAGAAAAACTACAACCACTTCCCCTAAGGATCAGAGGAAAAGTAAGGCCCAAAAGGCCATCCCCATATGCTCTGAAGATGCACTGGCTGCTCGTCTGGGGCAGCTAAAAATTAATAATAGTATTATAGGCCATAGCCTTCAGGCGGTATATGCCATCAGCTCTGTTATGACCGATGGTGACAAACGCTTTTGTCATTCCATGGATACACCTCTACTGTTTGAGTTTGGCCTTCACAGGTCCATTCAGGTAAAATTTTGGATTTCAATTTAATTCTGAAGTGTAACCTATGTTTTGAATTTGAACTTATACATTTGATTTCTTGATTTGCAGGGCATCGTTGCTATGCATCACCTTGCCAATTGGACTTTGAAGAAGTTGTCCTTCATTGAGAAATGCCAACAGGCCGAGAAGGTGCAGGATACTCTGAACGCCGAGGTAGATCGTCTGAAGTCTTCCTTTGAGGGGTCTGACAATAAGGTTAAGCAGTTGGAGAAAGAGATCTCCAAGCCTAAAAATGTACATACCTCTGCTCTGAAGTCCAAGTACGACACTCTTCAGAAGAAGGTTGATTTTGCAGTGAAGGCAACCCTTGAGGACGCTTTTGAGGGGATCTTGGGAGATTATAAAGTCTCTAATGAATTCATCAACTTTGGATTTGAATACCTCGAAAGAGGTATTAAAGAAACTTGAAAATGGGAGGCCTCTAAGGAGAATTAGTTAGGGATCTTGAAAGCCTCTGACTTCATTGGTCTAGGTTTTGCCAATCCTCAGCTTTCCCAGTCCCTTCAAGAGGTTTAAGAGGAAAATGCCGCCCTTGCAGATATTGTACCTTTGGATGTTACTGAGACTGAAGTTGCTAACTTCCAAGAGGATGGGGCTGAGTTGACCAACGTCGGTCAGGGGAAGGAGGTTGAGGATGCCAACACTATAGCTGTAAACCCTTAGGCCTTTTTTGTGAAGCTTTTTATACTTTTTCATTATGTATTTAACTGTAACCTCTGACGACAAACTTGACTATCTTGTAGCTTGTAACTCTAACTTTAATCTATATCCACCTCTGATGAGGGCTTTATTTCTTTATTTGTTGAATGTTCATTGAATGATTCTCTTTGCCATGCGATGTGTTCTCAACTCTGAAGTCTCAATATAATTTTTTCACCAAATTAATGATGTTAAGGGTCTGAGGTCATTCAAGTATGATGTCTGACCTCAGACCTTGTCACCAAATCATGATGTTATAAGGTCTGAGATCATCAACTAAGATGTTATCCTCATAAAATATTCACCAAGTTAATGATGTCTAAGGTCTGAGATCATCCAAGTATGATATCTGACCTCAGACCTTGTCACCAAATCATGGTGTTATAAGTTCTGAGATCATCAACTAAGATGTCATCCCCATAAATAATTCTCACCAAATTAATGATGTTAAGGGTCTGAGGTCATCCAAGTATAATATCTGACCTCAGCCCTTTTCACCAAATCATGGTGTTATAAATTAATGATGTTAAGGGTCTGAGGTCATCCAAGTATAATATCTGACCTCAGCCCTTTTCACCAAATCATGGTGTTATAAGGTCTGAGATCTTCAACTAAGATGTCATCCTCATAAAATATTCACCAAATTAATGATGTCTAAGGTCTGAGGTCATCCAAGTATGATGTCTGACCTCAGACCTTGTCATCAAATCATGGTGTTATAAGGTCTGAGACCATCAACTAAGATGTCATCCCCATAAATAATTCTCACCAAATTAATGATGTTAAGGGTCTGAGGTCATCCAAGTATGATATCTGACCTTAGACCTTGTCACCAAATCATGGTGTTATAAGGTCTGAGATTGTCAACTAAGATGTCATCCACATAAATAATTTTCACCAAATTAATGATGTTAAGGGTCTGAGGTATTCCGAGTATGATGTCTTACCTCAGACCTTGTCACCAAATCATGATGTTATAAGGTCTGAGGTCATCAACTAAGATGTCATCCCCATAAATAATTCTCACCAAATTAATGATGTTAAGGGTCTGAGGTATTCCAAGTATGATGTCTTACCTCAGAACTTATCACCAAATCATGATGTTATAAGGTCTGAGGTCATCAACTAAGATGTTATCCCCATAAATAATTCTCATCAAATTAATGAGGTTAAGGGTCTGAGGTCATCCAAGTATGATGTCTTACCTCAGACCTTGTCACCAAATCATGATGTTATAAGGTCTGAGGTCATCAACTAAGATGTTTATCCTCATAAAATATTCACCAATCGAGCCTAATGAACCAACAACTAACACAAGAATTTGATCTTCTCATTAATAATATCTTTATAAGATGGTATATTTACATGGAAGATCTTGCAACATCATATGTAATACTTTTTTAGATAATCATCATTCCAACGGTTGGAAAAAGGTTCCCCTTCGAGGTTCTCTAGCCTATAGGTCCTGGGTATAACCTCCTCAATCACTTTGTAAGGACCATGCCATTTTTGGTCAATCTTATTTGCCTTTTGTAACGTCTTCTTCAGGACTAGGTCTCCCACAGCTATGGGTCTTGATTTTACCCTTTGATTATAAAACTTTGTTATTCTCTGTTGGTAAGCTCCTTGCCTAACTTATGCGTCTTCCCTTCTCTCTTCAATCAAGTCTAAGTCGAGTATTCTCTCCTCCCCATTCTTCTCAGGGTCATAGGTCTGAACCCTATGAGTAGGGAGTCCTCCCTTTGTTGGTATGAAGGCCTCTGAGCCATGTGATAACATAAATGGGGTCTCCCCCGTTGGTGTCCTTGCCGTTGTTCAATAGGCCCATAGCACAACATAAACCTCTTCTATCCATCTTCCCTTAGCCTCTTCCAACCTCTTCTTGATCCCGTCGAGGATTGTTCTGTTAGTGACTTTGGCATGACCTTTTGCCTGAGGTCAGCCAGGAGAAGAGAAAATTTTCTTTATCCCAACTCTTTTGTAGTATTTTTCCAGGGAAGAATTCTTGAATTGGGTTCCGTTGTCCGAAATGAGGGTGTTTGGGAGGCCATATATGCATATGATGTTCTTCCAAATAAATTGGAAGGTCTTCTGCTCTGTAATCATGATCATCAGCTCTGCCTCTATCCATTTGGAGAAGTAATCAATATCAACTAGCAGAAATTGGTAATTATTTACAGCCCTTGGCAGGGGACCCACTAAGTTAATTCCCCATACTGCGAATGGCCAAGGGGAACTGATAGATGACATAGGTTGATGAGGTTGATGGGGGATAGTGGATAATCTCTGACATTTATCGCACCTCTTTACGTAGGCTGCAGCATCTTTGGCCAAGGTCGGCCACCAATATCCTTGGGTGATAATCCTCTTCCCAAAAGGTCTCCCTCTTATGTGTCTGGAGCAAGAACCCTCGTGTACCTCCTGTAGGACGTGGGGAACTTCTGTGCGATGAACGCATCTAAGTAGAGGCAATAGGAATCCCTTCCTATGCAGGACATCTCCTACTATTGAGAACTTTGCAGCTCTATACCTCAGTTTTCTCCTCTCTAACATTGACTCCAGTAGCACCCCCTCTCTGATATATCTGATAAGGGGATCCATCCACAAGTCCCCTAGGTTCAAATTGAGGCACGGGTTACTGACCTCTTCTTCTTCAATGGTTGCTTTGGGCAAGATCTCAATAGGTTCTATCCTTCTGATATATATCCTCGCTGCCGAAGCTAGCCTTGCTAATGCATCTACGTGACTATTGTTTTGCCGAGGTATTCTCTTCATATTTACCTCTTTAAAGACTTTGAGTATCGTTCTCACCCTCTTCAGGTATTTGGCCATCCTTTCATCCTTGGCCTCATAAACCCCCAATACTTGATTAACAACCAACCTTGAGTCACTATGTAGGAGGAGGAGTCTTATCCCTAGGGTCCTTGCCAAGGAGAGGCCTGCTATCATGGCCTCGTATTCTGACTCGTTGTTTGATGCCTTGAAGTTAAACCTTACGGTATATTCGACGTTAGTACCATCCGAGGCTGAGAGTATCAACCCCGCACCGCTCCCACTTTCGCAAGAGGACCCGTTGACAAAGAGGTTCCATATGTCTCTATCTGATGAGAATCCACCTTTTAACATTATTCCCTGCCTAAAGAGGTACTGGTCTTCCTTATTCTCGACCATTCCATCTCTGTCTCCCTTAGTTATAACCTCTTTCGGGTCTCGAAAGAGGTTGCTGTTTGAGTCTTTTCCAGTCTCTAGATTATTCTCGACCTCGACCTCTTCCCATGTGAACTCGGTGACAAAATATGCAAGTGCCTACCATTTTATGTCCGTCCTAGGCTTATAGGTAATGTTATACTCCCCTAGTTTAATGGCGTATGCCATCAATCTGCCTAATTTCTCAGGTTTATGGAGGACCTGTCTTAGTGGGGAGTCAGTGAGGACGACCATATAATGGGCTTGAAAGTAGGGATTCATCTTCCTAGAGGCATATATCAAGGCCTAGGCTAACTTTTCCATCCGATGGTAATTCTATTAAGATCCCTGAAGGGCCTTACTGTTGAAGTATATGGGCCTTTGAACCGCAACGTCCTCCCATACAATGGCCGCACTTATAGCCGATTCAGAGACCGCTGGATAAATAAATAGCCTCTCTCCCGCTATTGGCCGAGATAAGAGCAATGGAGTTCCAAGGTAGGACTTGAGTTGATCAAAATCCTCATCACACCCTTTGTCCCATTCAAAGGCCTTTCTAAGCACCTTAAATAACGGAAGACACTTGTCGGTCGCCCTGGAAATAAATCTTTTGAGCGCGGCCACTTTTCCAGTGAGCCTCAAAACGTCCTTGATACTCCTTTGTGTCTTCATGTCGAGCAAAGCTTTGATTTTCTCAAGGTTTGCCTCTATTCCCCTCTGATTGACAATGAATTCGAGAAATTTCCCAGCTCCTACCCGAAGACACACTTAGCAGGGTTGAGTTTCTTTATGTACAAGTCCATGGTGTAAAAAGTCTTTTCCAGGTCAGCTACGTGGGTGCAGACTTTTAAGCTCTTCGTTAACATATTGTCGATGTACACTTCGATGGTCTTGCCTATTTAGTCTTCAAATATCTTATTCACAAGATTTTGGTACGTTGCCCCCGTATTTTTCAATCCAAAGGGCATAACCTTGTAGCAATACATCCCTTTCTCTGAGTCTTCGACATCCATAAAGATCTGGTTGTAGCCTGAATATGCATCCATGAAGCTCATGAGCTCATGTACTGTAGTTGCATCTACTATCTGGTCGATCTGACGTAAGGGATAGCTGTCTTTTGGGCAAGACTTGTTCAGGTTGGTGAAGTCTATACACATTCTCCATTTTCCGCTGGCTTTGGGCACTATGACTGCATTCGATAGCCACTTCAGATATATGACTTCTCTAATAAACTCATCCTCTTCCAACTTTCTAACTTCTTCCCGGATGACGTTGTACTTCTCCTTAGAATAGATTCTTCGTCTTTGTTTGATTGGCCTAGATTCCTTAGTCACATTCAGCTTATGGCACATAACCTCAGGGTTGATGCTAGGCGCGTCTGCGTGACTCCAAGCAAAGACACTCGGTCTCTTTCTCAGGAAGTTTATCAGTTCTCCCTTGATTTATGCTTTTAAGGCTTTGCCAACGGAAAATGGATTCCACCTCTTCCGCGGCCTCTCCTTTCTTCAACTTCGTTTCATCTCTAGGGTCAAGTGTATCGATGTTATAAGTGGTAATAGCTCTCTTATGGGCCTCTTTCTCTTCAACCGAGTTGAAGTAGCATTCTCGTGATATGGTCTGGTCACCCTACACTTCCCCTACCCCATAGGGGGTCAGGAATTTTAGCATCTGGTGGACCGTCGATGGCACGGCTTCAAACTCCTTAAAGGTCTACTCTTCCTATGACGAGGTTATAGGCTGAGAAAACATTTTCATCCATAATGAAAAAATTGATCTTCTGGGTTAACCTCTTAGGCCACTCATCACCCATTCGTACGTCCATCTCATACATTCCCAGCGGATGGACCTTTTCACCATTGAACCCCATTAACGGATGATGATAGGGTACCAGCCTAGCTCTACTAAGGCCTAGGCTTTTGATGTAAGGCCAGAACATCACATCAGCCGAACTTCCTTCGTCTACAAGAATTCTCTGTACCTCACATCCATGAACTCTTGTTATGATTACCAAAGGGTCATTATATGGAGCTAAGATGCCTTTAAAGTCAAGTGGGGAGAAACCGACTATGAGAGTGTCCATGTCCACCTTCTTTCTCTTCTGCATTGTTTCGGAAGATGTTAGATTTACTATTTTAAGTTTGGCCAAGGGGAACTGATAAACGACATAGGCTGATGAGGTTCCTCTTATGTGGAGGAGCCTTCAGCTTTTCTGGACATCTCAGGGACCGGTCATTCTTGATCTCATTGAGGATGTGTTCGCAGCTTACAGTAAGAGGGGTATAACGTGCAAAATTGTCATCAATTGACCTCTTCTTTCCATCCTTCTTTCTTTGGAACTTCCCGCTGCTACCGTCGTTCTCGTCTTCATACTTAGCGGCCATGGCCTCTTTAGCATTCATGACCTTCCCCGCAGTTGCCAATAGCTCCTCCATGGACTTGGGAGGGTCTTCCGCAAGTTTCCACAATAACTTCCCTTTCTGAAGACCCCCTATAAGGTCGGTCACGGCAATATTCTCTTCGTAATCTTCAACCTCAAGTTTTTCTTTATTGAACCTGGCGATGTAGTCTCTAAGGCTCTTGTGCTTGCCTTGCTTGACATATAACAGATGGGTGGTATTCTTTTGAGGTCTTACTCTGAAGTAGAAATTGTGAATGAATCGTTCATTAAAGCCCTTGAAGTTCTTAATTGAATTCTTCGAAAGAGAAGTAAACCACATGTGCGCAGCTCCCGTTAAGGTCCCAGAGAAGGCCCGACACTTCATCTCATCAGGTATTGAATAAATATCCGCCGCTGACTGGTACATCTCAATGTGATGTACAGGGTTGGTACTACCATCATAATTGGGAGTCACTGTAGGTGGCTTGAACTTGGCTGGGGTAGGGAAGCTCACTATTTCAGCCACGAACAAAGAGCCTTCTGAGAAAACTTTTTACAGTGGATCCCGACTTTTGATGAGGTCTCCTATCTTGTCCTCAAGGCGTTGGATGGAGTCATTCCATGGTCTTGCAACATCAGCTTGGCCGAGGTTGTCCCCAGCCACCTCCAAAGGATGGACTGAGGGTTCCCCAGCTGCAGCACAATGTTTGTTGTTAACCTCTTCTTGGTATCCTCCTCGTCCCAGTTGGGGTCGATGTTGACTCTCTTCCCTTTGTGAGACGGTTGCACTTCTCGACCTTGAAAACCTTTGAATTAGGTCTTTTATTGGGATGATCCTTTCAAAGGCTGACCCTATGCTCAGCCGATCAAAAGCTGATCCTCGTTATTGGGCTTCTCCACCTCTTCTGCCCCCATAACCTTGGCTTCATTAGATAGGGTGAACTGTATTGTTCGAAACCTTATACGGCGCCCAATAATCTTTCGAGACATATTTCGCCTCTAGATCATCATACTTGTCCTCAGGGCAAGGGTTTCCTTGCCTCCCCAGGCGCAAGCGCCTAGGATCAGCAATGTCCCTCCTCCGCTGGGGTGTAGGTTGGTATTTCCGCGGTGCCTGGGGTGGTCCCCTGGCATCAGGATGAGGCTGAACAGCCGCCGAAGTAATCATTTCCGATGAAACTCTAGGTGGCCTCATCATATTTTGGTTGAGCTGCGCAAACTGCTCCTGCATTGCTTGTTATGTTGCAGCCAAAGACCTCAAGGCTGCGGCCACCTCCGCCATTTTGAATTGGGGCGGTGCCTGGCTGGAGCTAGGTCCACCCGCACCAGGTGGCAGAAGAGGTTGTGGTAATTCTGGTGTCATGCGTTAGCACAAAAGAGCTAGTGTAGTAAATGAGCTTAATACCTTACATGACCTCTTTCAATGGTGAAACATCTCCATGCAAGGGGTGAGGCCTGGTTCACCACCAGAGTCTCCGGTGAGGTTAAGAGAATAATGAGGAAGAGACAGCTTCCCGTTCCCACAGACGGCGCCAAAATGATGATGCTGAAAATAGCACCACCCTTCAAGGTGTTTGCAAGTTCAATTCAATGATAACAATGGCAGTATAAGGGTATATAGTAGAAGGAGGTGAGGAGAAGAGGATTAACACCAGAGTATAAGTGGTTTCGCCAATCAGGCCTACGTCCACTGTGCAAGTGTGTGATTAATATCACTGTATGAGGGCTCTAATGGACATAGATACAAACTCTCAAGCTTTCTCTCTCTACTATATATTTAGACAGAGTTTCAACTTGGGTTGCTGATTTCGGATCCTTCACAGGGTAGAGGATGACCTCTATATATAGTGCCTGGGGGGTGTAATGTACCCCCCAAGTATGCAATGAACATGTGCATAAGGATCGAACCAGTATGAGAATGAAACCTGGCTGATATCATGTAGATAATGATGACCTCAATATTCCGCCACGTGAGGGGAATGATTTGGTTATAACTGATTGTGTACACGTGTTCCCATCAATACATATGCTGATAAGGGCTCGGCCATCTGTGAATGGTCCTAACCTCGGCCTGGAAGAGGACGAGGTGGTGACCTTGGCTCAGTGGGAGAGCTGAGGTAAAGCGTGTTGAGCTATGACGTCGGCCTGAGCCGAGGTAATGGTGGTGTAGCCGGAAGGTCGGCTGATCCTCAGCCGAGATTGGTTATGATGATGGGATGGAAACCTCGGCCTGAATAAAGTCGAGGTTGCAAGCGTTGGATGACCAGATGGATAACCGCCCCTGTAAATTACGGAGACCTCAGTTGCCAAGGTAGCTAGTAACGTCGGCCATAGCCGACCTTGCTTAGGAAGAGACTGTTGGTTGTTGATCTAAGGTTTTTCCAACATCGGCCACCTCCATGGCCGAGGTTAATGTCTCTGAGCCGAGGGGGTACATTTAGGGAATATATATATATATCTGTGTTGTGTGTACGATTGTATGGGTCGGTGTGTCTTGCTTACTTTTATTATATGCATACAGTTTATATATATAGTCTTATATATATGCATATCATGTATGTCCATAATTCTATTCATTTATGATTGTATGGGTCTATGTGTATTAAGTACTTTGATTGTATGCATATAGTTTTTATATATAGCCTTATATATATGCATATCATGTATGTCCATAATTCTGTTCATTTATGATTATATGGCTCTCTGTGTGTTAGTTAGATTGATTGCATGCATAAAGTGTAAAAATATAGTCTAATATATGTGTTTCGTGTATATCCATAGATATGTTCAGGTATGATTGTATGGATATGTGTGTATGGATATGTTCATATACGATTGTATGAATCTGTTCATGTACGATCCGTTACTCATGATGTACCGATACAATTTACTTTTAAACTATTAAACAAGTTCCAAACCACTGGATACGTTACTCAAGCATGAAATCATAACAAATCCAATATTCATTCATCATAAAAATTGCACAAAGGATGATATAACCGAACCTAATATTCCGTTTCTATGGCCAATCAATGTTTAAAAGAATTTTAAAATGTTTATGGTCTTACCACAAATCTATCTAAAATTTAAAATCTACTTGGGAGGTCTTTATGATGCTGCAAAGTTCAGTATTTCTAATATAATTTCAATGAAGATAAAATGATAATGAAGTAAATGGGATTTCGTCATAGCTTCAAAGGTATTAGTTATTATTTGCCTCTAATTGACTAGAGAATACCTCTCATATGATGGGGGTTACAACTAGTTCAGAGTGTCGTCTTTAGCATGTAAGTTGATTTGAGGATTGTGTTTATATAACCCGTGTAGGTTTTGATTTGAAGACAATTGAGAAATATGGTATTCTCCTGTTATGGTTAAGAACAAAGGAAATGTTTCTTGGAAAGATCGTTATTTCCCTTAAAAAGAAGGTATATTATTCATGATATTGGAAATGAAACCAATACATCTCTCTTGTGTGACTCTTGGTTTTCATAATTGTTTTATAATTGAAAAATATGTATGTTTAGCAGATCATAGGGGAGTCTAGTGTTCCCCAAAGAGCAAAAGTTGCATACATTCTTGATCACTTAGATATTATTTTCCAAATAAATCACCTGGAGGTGAATCAGACGTAAACAAGCTATTAAGCCTTGGTGTAAATTGGAGATATTTAAACTAAGTAACTCATTCGTGGACTTATTTTGACCCTTTACCGAAAATAAGTGAATCGCGGTCTGGATTTAGACTCATGAGAGGTACTCATTATAGAGATAACCTTTCATCAATGACCCGATTGTTGATTCATTATGCCTACCTATCCCCTATCATGTGTGGCCATTTACATATGACGCATTTCACTTTTTAGATAATTCCTCATGCATAAAAAATCACGTAAAGTGATAAGGGATCCACTTCCAACTTTTCTTTCCCTTCCCACAAATGGAGCGGGCCTCATTCTTATTGATTATACCAGCACATAAAAAGACAACTCCCCCAATCCCCACCTACATATACCAATGATAACAATCACATCTTCAACTAATATCACTCGACCAAATCTTAGGTGTACCAGGCTAGTAGGATTTCTATGGTCGTGCTTATATAATCCATGAAATTTTTACTCTAGACATCTATTAAGTAATTCCACACAAAAGAGTATTCCAAAGTTTTGATAGACAACTCTGATGACATGTTATTATTAAACTCATTGGGAAGATCCAACGTGGTGTGGTTCTTAAGGGCAGTTATTTTTTCATAAAAACCAAAGTTAGTTTTTAGGCCCTCCCCAATTTTTTACGTAGAACCCTAAAGGGAATCATATAAAATAAGCCCACTAAGCCTCATGTTGTTCAACTTGTCATCGAGTGAGTAATTGTTCTTAGACCCCGAACCTGAATGACCTGAGTTGAATGAATATCATGAATATTTACAAAGAACTTTTTTCATATTTCATTGTTTGATCTGCGAGATAGAATGTGCATTGTGAACTATCTTCTTAAAAATGATAGTTGTTAGAATGAAAATGTTCCTAGGATTACAATACAATTACATGATTATATATAATGGTAGATTCAAGGGAGAATTATATTTTAACAGAGTTATGTTTCCGAATGGATGGGTGAAATTTTGAACAGTCATTTCAATATTTTTCATCCAACTTAAAAGAAACAAAAAATCCTGAAAACTCCTTCAATAAATGATGATGTCTGTTATATAGATGATAGGACAAGGCTAAGGCAGGTAGGTTAGGATGAGCTTTGATAAATAAAAGAAAAATTAGTCGAAATAAAATTAGGTGAGGCAAATCAAAAACATTTTCAGCCAAAGAAGTTAAAAAAATGAAACTATAATGGCTACGAAAGATTTGGAGATTTTATAGGAAATTGAAAATGTTAAAGAAAGCTATTGCTTAAAAATAGGAAGATGGGGAGATAAACAGTGAAGGATATTCATGATATTTAGTTGGATTTATATGAACCCTCTACTCATGGAGTGTCATACTAAAACAAGAAATCTCTAATTTGAAGCGATGACTTAAGCCTTTTTCTTAAGACGTTTAAAGAGCTCGACTCTTGGAAGGGTTGAGTTACTTAAGATTTTTTTTTATCTTTTTTCTCATATATCATTTCCCCGTGCCCTTTTCTTTCTCTAGGTTTCTAGGCTTATCCTTCTGAAATTCAGAAGTCAAAATATCATTAATAGTCTCTGAAATATCAATATATACCTATTGTAATCTCATTTTTTTTTGTGAAAAGTTAGTGGAGAAGTTGAGTATTATTTTTAATTGTGTTCAAGAGCTCTGTTGTAGAAACTCTATTTTTTACATCTATTTCAAGCGCTTTAGTATGGTTTGGAGCCAAATTATGTTATTTGTTCTTTTGTGTCACTTATTTTTTACTCTATTTACCAGTTTCGTGTTTCAGTTTAGAAGTCTTTTGTTTTTATCTCAAACTAACATCAACAACACACCACCATCTTAATCTTATCTTGATGGAGCCCACCATCTTCCCATGAAAATGGGGGTCAAGGTGAGTAGACTGGGAAATAAGGTGAATTGGTTCGAGAGGTAAGTTCCAACCCTACTTATTTCTCTATTTTCTGTATTTACTCGACTAGTGCCATTGACATTATTATAGAAACAACTTGTTCATTGAATCGAGTGCTTTTAAGGTTATTTTGATTAATAATCTGGTAAAGCATCAAATAGATTATGTTTGGTTGAACTGTAATTTTATCAACGTTCTTAGTCTAGAAACCTTTAAGGTGGATAATGGTTTCATTTATGGAAATGTTGTATCGACAAAATTACGGGCATTTTACCTCTCATCTTGGAACCTATTTTCTATATTTTTTGCATTTGGTTTGATTAATTAATTTTATATCTTTATCAATATTATTTTTTATTTGCCACAGCGATTTGCAGAGTTTTACAACAATAAAAGTTGTTAGATTTTAAAGATTTGGGACTTTGTTGCATTATCTTTCCACTGTTTTGGATCTTTCATACTATGTTTCTTCCAATTTTTATGTTTTTTTCTTTTTTCATGTTAATGTCCAATAACCAAACTATTGCCCAGTAGTTAGATTCCTATTTTATACTTTATTTTCAATTAATATAATTTTGATATCTCTTATGGGTGCACGTGATTTTTTATGCCTACGCGGATGTGTTCATTTCGATAATTTCCACAAATGTTTGTGCTTGGTCTTATATTATTTAAGAGACACATACTGTTTCTATGATTTGTTTTAGTTTTATTGAATTGATATATATGTTTATGATGCAGATGTGAGGAGAAACCCGATGAATCAATGTGGTGGTTCGTTTTTCTAGCTCCGAAGACAAGTTAGCTAGCTCCAAAGACAAGTTAGTTAATTAAGTCATCAAAATGAAATTCCATTAATTGAATTATATTCAAATAATTCTTTTTAATTTTTTGGTTTGATGATGTTGATTCTATGAGGATACTCGTACATTCAAGGCACACGTGAACTCTTAAAAAGTGAATAAAATATAAGTGATATTTATGTGCTTTACAAATTCCATGGCACTATGTGTATTGTTGGAAACATTATGATATTATGTTTGATACGAACAAAGAGAACGATATTGGACTATCAATCTCCCATAGCATGACTACTTTTTTTATTCAATTCTTGGTGAGTTCCTAATTTAAATTATCATTCAATATAAATGATGTTTCCTAGGCATGATATGTGATGTTTACTATAAACACTGTGTAGACATGATACATTAGCATGTCTTAGGCATGGTTTACCTTAATAGGTTCCTACAATAAGTTATTTCAAAACTTATTTACCTGTTACGAACTAAATACAACGTATAGTCCTATTAACGACGTACACTTTTGAAAATTTACATCGAGACTTCAGGCAGGAGCATGCCCTAGTGTGTATGTGTGTGTGTGTGTGTGTAATGCTCTAATGTGATATGCTCTGCACTCTTACATAAGAGACATGGGAGAAATCAAATTCTTACTTATAAAGCTATCCATAAATTTTCTTTCCAATGAACAGGAACTTTCTTCCAATATCCATAACATATTGGAATCATCATCTTAACTATGAATCCTCTATAACTCGCCAAATCAAGTCCTGAGTGACTAGAGGGCCGCCCATATATGTTGTAATCGCGTTCAATTCTTTTGCCATCTTCCATTTTGGTTATCTATTGACAGATAAAAATACCTCTACCTTTTCTTGTGTTATTAAAACTGTCTTCTAAAGGCTCCAAGTTATCTATCTTTTTCCTCTATTTCATCCATGTTCCTCTAATGACAGAGGGCCTAAAACCAAATTTTGCATAGTGTAGAATACATTTATAACATTACAACAAAATATCTCATCACAATTATTGAATAGAGATATAGAAGTTAGTAATAAGCATCTTATCATAATTATTAAACAAAGAATTAGTAGTTAGTAATAAGAATCTTATCATAATTATTGAACAAAGAGATAGCCATCACTGATCAAGTAATTTTTGAACATAGAGATGACCGTCATTATTCTAGATTGTAACATTTATTATTGTTCTTTCAGGTTGTTCATGTTTTATATTAGCATAGTTAGGCACTTTTTAAACAGGTAGCACATGCAATATTCATAATTTCAAAAATAATAAGCATCTTAGCATAAACAACTATGAAACTGAAAGATCAAGAAATCATTAAAGAAAACAACAATATAGTTTTAGCATCACAACTTATACTCAAGGTAATGACCTTGAATGTTGATGAATTTTCCTCCTATTTTCCATTCTCAACCTGATTACATATGTAACCAACGTTTTAATCGTCATTTTGTTTCTTTTGGAAATGATAAAAAATTGAATTCCACTAAACATATCATGCGACTAACATATATCTAGTATTAGTATTTCTTAAAATATGCTTAATTATCAGGTTGTCTAAGCCAACTACAGTGTCTTGCAATATGCTTAATTATTAATTTATCCAGTGTTTTATGTATTAGTTGAAAATGTGCTCGTAGAATTGGTGGATTTGGAAATTTCTTTTAGGAGGATTACTTAGAGTATCTATTATTTTTGCTGACGTGTAGAGTTTTTCAATCTTGTATGAGTGTAGAATGGCTCTATGATTTGGAGGTTTAGTATTTTGATATTTTTCACTTGTACTTTAACTATTATGCAAAGGCAGATGTACAAACTATATTGGGAAATTGTTACTTGAAAAGGATTTTAGAACTATGGATGTTGAAGGCTTTTACATTATACAATAATGGGACCATCCACAGGAGTTTGGCAAAATGTATTTAACTCATTTTGTCGGCCAAACTAAATTACTGACCATAATAGGTCAAACCAATTTTGAAATCCAATTCTAGAGTTAATTTATCCAAAATATTTGGGTTGAGAATTTGCATATAAGTGGAACTTAGGAAGGACATGCAAGTGACAGATAGGGAAAAATAGGTACCCCTCTTAAATTCCAGTGTGTGCCACTTCCTAAGGAAATATAAGTAAGAATGAGACACTTCCAGTGGGACGAGTAAGCATATTCTTTGTACCATTGCCACTTCAGGGTCTTGCTATTTTAGAATTTTCAATAAACAGTCAAATGGGTCGCCAACTATGGTGCTTAAATGGTGTGCAGCTTCCAGTAATTAGGTTGCTAGTTCAAATTTGGATTGATTCTCCTGTATTGGAGATAAAATAATTCCCAGTATTGAAAAAATATTGAATTAGATTAAAGTTTTACTGGCCCAGGTCAGCATGTTAGTTAACTTTTAGATCGTGGTCTTGGAAATGGTCTTTGGTTGTTGTTATACTTGAATACTAAAATACACCACCTGTTGAGTGTTGAATCTGACCATACCTCCCATTTTTCTTAAGTCGCAGTCACGTTTTATTTATTGCGTTGAGTGATGTCCTTATTCACCTTTCCATAACCTTTTACATGCTAACTGGAATACTCCGCTTCATGGGCATCATGCTTTTTTTCCCAATCAAAGTTCTATATTTTAGTAAGGCTGCCATATTATCGAAGATAAATAATTTTGGTAATGTGTCAAAATTAAACTCTTCCTTAATAAATGAAATTCATAATATTCATATGCTCATTAGTAATAATCCAACTCCATAAATTATTATCTGTGAAAGATAATTACTCATCATAGCTTATACTCAAGGTAATGACCTTGACTATTGATGAACTTCAAACCCTATGTTAAATTCAAGGTTTCTTATTGAGTTTCAACATCAATAATTTCAAATCATACGTTAAATTCAAGGTTTAGGACATGTAGAACTAAATTAACTTCACAAAATGAGTATTACAAATAAAAGTTTAAGAACAACTACCAATTATTTCAACAATTTGAGCTTAACAAAAACTATCAACCATTTACAAAAACTATCAATGCATATAACTTCATACAAAATTGCCTCAAAAGTATAAAACTTTCATAAACTTCATAAAAAAATATGTGAAAGAAAAAAATCCCAATTTTGGAGATCATCATTATCACAACTTGTGTATATATATTCATGTAGGCTTTGACTGAGGCATATGGATGGAAATAATGGAAAGAAATAAGTGGAAATAAATTATTTTATATGGACAAAGTTGAACTTAACCAAACAATTAAACAAAATGGACTCATATGTTGAAGCGATTTTTCATATTGAACTAAAAACTGTTTAATTTTTTACAAGCAGGCTACAAGAAGGAAAAATAATGTTATTCAAATCTGATGTAAACAAACATGATGTGTGTGGATACATCTATGCCTTATAATGAAATAGATAAATGTAAACAATTGCACCATGTAAGGAATATAAATGTTGTGTCTGTTTAAATTTTAACATACAGTTTTTTAGTTCACTGAACAAAACATGTTTCTATCATATATAGACTATGAAAATATGAGCATAATTAATTGAAAAACACCACTTATAAAGCCTAGAAATTTTCAAATTGCAGGTCCTAAACGATCTTTTTAGCCAAAAGTAAAAAAAGAAAGTGCATTCCTTCAAAATAAAATCAACTAATCAAACACAAGCCTAAGGTATTTACATTTTGATCTAATTGTCTACCCAAGTCCCCTCGTAATCTGTTCTCACATACGTGAATGATGAGTTATCAATTTCCTCAACATTTGGCAATTATCTACTCAATCTATGATCTCCAATGCAACCAAAAATGCCGTCTTCATCGTTATCATCAATATTATATACTATTTGAGGAGTTGCTAAAGCAATTGACCATTTAGGATCAAGTTGCTGGGGTACATAAAACACTTTTTTGGCATGAGAAGCTAATATAAATTGCTCATTCTGAGGGCCAAATTTATCAAGTTCAACCAATGTGAAACCAAGTTCATCAATTGGACGTTGTTGTTTCTATCACACTAATCGCACTTGAAAATCGGAATCTTAAATGTTATATAATCAAGCATCAAAATTTCAGTGCTGACGTTGTAATAGCATAACTTTGAAACCACTGGATTCTTATCTTTAGTACTAAAAACCGGCATCGTTGTAGCAATAATGCCCACTCCACTATTTTTGTTGACTCGATCAGCATCACGTTCCCTTATATTATAACTACATCCATTAATAATATAATCGAGAAATTTTATTACGTCTCGACGTGGTCATCGAGACACCCATTTTAAGTTATCTGAAACGCTGTTGCCCATTTATTGAATTTTGTCAACCTAGTTTTTTGGTACGTGAGTTAAAATAATTAGAGTATTTTAGAGTCTTACTTTTGATAAATTAATCATACCCTTTGATGTAACCAAATAATAAAAGTCTTGTTGTGCCCATTTTGTAACCATTTTTTATTTTTGCACTTTAAGGATATTTTTGTCTCAAGCTCTCCATGTGCTCCCTAGTTATTAAAATAAAATATACACGCAACCATTAAGATCCTATTCTTAGACAAGAAAGTAATTCTAATGAAACATATAATATTTACTCGTTATAAGGTTGAACATCATTTGTATTTTCCAACACATGTCGATGTTCTTGTTCCCATAATGACTCATCCACTTCAATGAAATTATCACCACCTATTAGTTTTCCATCTGGTACTGCATCATCATCATCAGCAGCAGCAGTAGCATAATCATCATTATCATCATTAGCCCCCGTACTTCTACCAATTGGAACTCCAATTTCATCGAGTCCGTGTAAGAACCCGGTACAAAATTCAATCGCCTCTTTTGCAATATAACGTTTCGTAATATAACTATCTCGATGATTTCTATTATGCACTTGACCCTGTATCACTTTCATGTTCCTACATCAGTGTTAAAAAATTTAAATAGTATTAACTAATTGACATGTTATTGATTAATTTCATAATTATAAGAACGAACTTACCTTTCAAAAGGGTACATCCATTGTGGAAAAACTAGACCGCAAAGTTCATCCTCTCTAACAAGATGTACCATTAAATGCACCATGATATTAAAGAATGTGGTAGGGAAGTATTTATCTAGCAAACACAGATTTATCACAATATTGTTCTGAATTTCTTTTAATTTTGGTGCGTCCATTACTTTTGCCCAAATAGCATTAAAAAAGAATAAAATTCTAATAATCTCATACCTCAGATGCTCTGGTAATAGATCGTATTGCAACGGGAAGTATTTGTTGCATTAGTATGTGACAATCATGGGACTTGACCAAAAGTTTCAATTCTTCCATGGAAGCAAGATTTGCAAAATTCGAGGAGTACCCATCAGGGACCTTAAGTCATTTCAAAGTTTCACAAACCCTTATTTTATCATCCTTCAATAATGTATAGTAGGCTGGTGGCAAATAGGTGCATTTACCATTATATTGTGAACATAATTCATCCCACATTCCTATGTCTATAAGATCAAGATGATTCTTAGCTCCATATTTTTTTTTTCTAGGAGTGTTAAGTAGGGTCCCTATGACGTTGTCACAAAAATTCTTCTCGATGTTCATGACGTCCAAGTTGTGTCGAATAAGAAAATGTTGTCAATACTCAAGCTCAAAGAATATGGATTTTTTCTTTCGATATAAGAAAGCGAAATTATCATTTTTGGAGGAAGCACTACCTTCAATGTGGTCTTTACGATGCTTTCTCTTTGATTTTACAGTATTTTTCAAACCCACATTCTTTTCCCAAGATGCCATAATCCCTACAGTTTCTTTAATACTCGTTCACCACTCAAGGGTTCAGGTTGTACTCAAAACTATTGATGAGCGTTGAAAGTCTATTTTTTCTTTTGAAATGAATGGTCATTTGGAAGATATCTTCTATATGACATATTTATATTTTTATTAGAATTTTTTAATTTAATAGAATCGATTTATTTTGAACAAATTGGAGATGCATAATATCCCTATACATCACAGCCGCACAAATTCCCATATGTAGGAACATCTTTAATAATTCACAAAAGTATAGCTTTTAACGTAAAAGATTCTTGTCGATAAGCACCATAAGCCTAAACACCTTCACGCCATAAAGTTTGTAAATCTTCAATTTATGGTTCCATGTAAACATCAATATCATTGTTCGGTTGTCGTGGACCAGATATCAATATTGTTAGCATAAACAATTATACCTACTACTAAGAGAACTATGTGGGTTGATCTCATCAGCTGAAAGTGCTAACTGAAGGTTTCTTGCTTCCTTCCCTAACTCTGGCCACATCTCGTCTAATAACTTCCATGCTGGAGAATATTTCAGGTGACGCAATTTACCATTAATATATCATTTATCTACATGCGATGTCAAATCTTTTCATATTTGATCAGATTGGTACCATCATTTAAACTGTGGAATAGGCAGAAATACCATAACACTTTTGTAGGCACTCCTACCTTTGGCTCATTTGTATTCTTCCTTAACTTATACATTGAAATTTCGCATCTAGGGCGGATATTAGCATCGACGTACGCTTTCCTGTAAAGTATGCAATCATTGGGACACGCATGTATTTCTCATATCACATTTCAGAAATCGGTAATTTTTTACATCATTTTTTTGTAGTTATAGGCGATTCATTATCTTCTTGAAGCATTTTTCTTAATAATTCCAATAACTTCAAAATCTTGCATTGGTCCACCCACTCCTTGCTTTCAAATTGAAAATATTTTCCAATGCTGATAATTTAGTAAAATTTTTACAACCCCTATATAAAGGCTTCTGAGCATCGTCATGCAACTTTGTATAGCGCTCAGGATCTCCCATAAAATCCTCATGTGTAGCTTGAACCATCTCCACTGTGTTTTTAAGATCCTATTATATCTCCATCACATAATCTTGATGGTTTGGATCACATGTGTCATTATTAGGCGGGGCGGCACTTTTAGCAACTTCTCCATGCCATATCCATGTACAATAAATTTTATAAAATCCATTTTCATATAAATTATTTTTAACCACTTTTAGACTCCACTTATATCCATTACCACATTTAGAGCATGGGCATGGGATGGATTTACTCCCTTTTGCATGTGCTTCAACAACTCTTAAAAACTACTTAATCCCTTTTTCATATTCGTTTGATAATTTACTCATGGAAATCAAAGATCTATCCATCGCAAATAGACTGTGATCTCAAAGCGCATCTAATCACATCCAAGAGAGATAACATGTAGTTATAATTTAATACATTAATTCAGTATTAAAAGGAAACCTAATAAAAAATGGAAACTAAGCCAGCTTGGCAGATCAATAAAATGCAAGTTGTCATGAATAAAAGGAAATATTAACTAGAAATTCCAAGTGTACGTTTAGTCTGAGCCGGAACAGTTCTATAAGTTAAGAACAGAAGATAAAGAAAGTCGTGATGATATAGTGATTAATTTCTCTTATAAGGAAATAAGAAGAAAAAAATGGCAAGATCACCTCATATTTAATAACACTAATAATAATATAGTTCATAGTCAAACCCAATACTTAATAGATTATCCCAAACAATAGCACTGTAGGCAAGCATTCTATGGCATTACTTTAACTATGAAACCAACTTCCAAATTACTTACTAAGCGCTAAAACCCTATTTAGAAATGAGAATGAAATAAAACCAGTGTAAAATTCATAAAATTCCACAAACACTCATTGAGAAACTAAAATCCTAACAATAAATTTCAAACATATTCCTCATTCTCACACACATGTTAATAAATTAAAAATGTACATATATATAATATCAACAACATTACACTCAAATTCAGTATTCATCCACTCCTCTCGGACGACCCTTGGTGATGACTCAAAAATGACACGAGCATATTGAAGTGACTTTCATTTATCGGAAGATAATTCCCAAGCCTAATAATATGATGTGTCTGTTTTTAATTAATCCTTCTCGAACGGAAGCTTTCAAAGCCCCCGCCCCCTCAGCCACCCTAATAATAATAATAATAATAATAATAATAATAATAATAATAATAATAATAATAATAATAATAATAATAATAATAATAATAATAATAATAATAATAATAATAATAATAATAATAAGAAGAAGAAGAAGAAGAAGAAGAAGAAGAAGAAGAAGAAGAAGAACAACAACAACAACAACAACAACAACAACAACAACAAAAATAATAATAATAATAATAATAATAATAATAATAATAATAATAATAATAATAATAATAATAATAATAATAATAAAATAATAATAATAATAATAATAATAATAATAATAATAATAATAATAATAATAATAATAATATAAAATAACACTGACAATAATATATAGGTTCCATTAATAAATTCTTCACATATGAGCTTAGTTGTCGAATCGAGATGCATCGCATGCTGAAAATACATAATGAGACATATTTCATAAGATAGGTTAAATTTTGGCATGATAAGACAAAATGTGAAATGGTTATAATACTCGGGGGAAATATAATTATACTTTGAGTCTCCTTATAAAGTTGTTACTATCATTTTTGTGGCAAAATTCTTATAAACACGCATTAGCAAAGTTCATATTAACAATGCAGTCAAATTCATTTGATGAAACATGAAATACTGATAACACACCAAAATTAGTTGGGACATCCAAATTTTGTAGAGAATAAGAATTCCATACAAAGTTCAGAATACCATGAATAACCCATGTATCCATTAGCAGAAATTAGCTTTCCTAATAGTAGCAACCATTATACAAACAAATGACAAACCATCACACATTACGCTCTTATGGCCATCATATCATCCCAAGAGGCCTACATTAATGTTGGTATCCCCAAAATATAACGAAAAGAAAAAAAGAAAAAAAAGTGTGGTATTTCTATATATTTTCATAAGAAATAATTTTTCCCTTTTAAGTCCACTTTTAGTACTTTTAGTACTTTTGAACATCCAAACACAACTAAAATAAAAGTAAGAACAAGGTAACACTATACAATCATATAACTAAACAAAAAGGGTGGATGGAGAACCCAATGTGAAATTCAAGTTCCTCTTACGTATATCTATGTCTACAGTTGAAGTTATAAGTATAGGGGAAATTGCTAATTTTCAAACTATTACTTTCATTACAAATAAGTTTCCCAACCATAATTGATAGTTAAGAAGTTTAACTCGATCAAGATAATAGCTCATAGGTTTTAATATTTGCAAATTTACCCTTAAAAAGTAATCTATTAATAGTTGATATCTATAAAAAAAATTATCTCCTTCATGAGTTGTAAGTTAAGTGGTGGATTTGATGATGGAAAATTAACATAAAACAAATAATACCTCGCATGCCCCATACAGATAGATAGAAAAAATTATGTTCTTCGAGATGTTTTGGGCGCATTTACTTGTATATTATTATTTATAAAATTCTGTCATTATATATTTGGAAACAACAATCATCATCATTCAAGTCCAATTATAGAATTTTATGCGTTAAATTTTTTTATGATTAACGTCATAATCTATTCCTCCCTAAAATTAATTTGTGTCTAGAGATTAATATGGTATTTTTTTAATTGCCTCACTATTCGTACATTGATGAATTATTTATATATAAATTTAATGTTGATTCTTTTTTTTGGAAAAGACTTTTTGTAATTTACAAGTTCGGTGTTAAAAATTGAAAACTATAAAATGACTAAAAAAGTCTAAATACAAACTATATAAAAAATTTACTACTTTGAAAGGGTCCAAACTATTCTAAATGTATATCATTAACTTATATAATGTCATCTGGTAGAAGTATATTAGTTTTACAAAAAGCCGAACGCTAGTATATTATAAAGTTAACTGTGTCGCATTGTAGAACAAAATTATAAGTCGATAGGCATCACTCAGTACAATTAGTGAGGTATGTTGTTTCCTAAAACTAAATATGAGTAAATGATTAGAATTCAAAATTATCTCAGTAAACTTGAGAAACGACAAATCCAAACTGTGAGTCCTCAATCAAGTTGCGACAACAAGCACTCCCGTGAGCAAAAACAACTAACAATTCAATGACATAGTATGATAAATTCCGTTAGGGATTGTAATGCAACAAAATTATTAAATTTCAAGAAAAACTTAATTGTAACAACACTAACAACAACAAAACCTACATACTTGTTTATTTAATAGATTCTTGAGATAAGAAAAGGGTAAACCAATTCTCTCAGCTAATGAGGGTGGAGACATATGTACATAGTGGGATACGGTTGAAGAAGAGGGTGTGTGGGATGAAGAATAATGTGGGATGTGGGTTGAAGAAGAAAGTGGCGATAAGGGAGACTCCACGATAATCATATTGAAGATAGAATTGGTGAGAAATGGGTATCTCTAAAATTTGAGATTGTTATGATTCTTTCCCTGCAAATTGTTTCTCCCTGTTGATATTTTATCTTAAAATGGGTCATAAATAACTAAATAAGTTTATTAAAAAAATACTAATTTTATCAATTATATTTCATATTACCATGTATATAAAACAATCATAAAAATAAATATATTATATGATAATAAAATATTAAGGTCATTAAATATCATATTAATATGACCTAATAAATATACGCGGGTCATTAATATGTGTTTAAATGAAAAAAGGGTCACAATTGTGAAATAATTATATTTATTATGACGGTTTAATTAAAACGGTCATAAAATTGAATTTTAAAACTGTCATGAAAAGGTATTTGTTAAGGAGTGATGATTTCATGCACCATTAGGGAGAGAAAAATTATCAGAGCGCTATTAGTCTTAGGGGCGAGTGTTAATATTCTCTCTTACTCCATTTATAGACAGCTCGATGTGGGGGACCTTAAGCCCACGAAAATTAGTCTCCGACTTGCGGATCGTTTCGTGAAGATACCTCGGGGGCTTGTTGAGAATGTGATCGTCCAAATCGACACTTTCTACTTCCAAGTATATTTTTTCATTAGGGATACAGATCCCTCATTTCCCTCGAGTCATTATGTTTTCATGATCCTTGGCTGCCCATTCTTAACTATGACTAATGCATTGATTAACATGAGTAATGGGCCGATGCAACTCACTTTTGGGAATATGAATCCCGGGACTAATATCTTCAACATCATTAAGAAAATGGGTGATGATGACAACTTGTGTTATATGGATCTTACCGAGGAGGTAGTACATGAACACTTTGAGGCAAATCACACTAAGGATCCATTAGAGGCATGTCTTGTTACGGTGAGTGAGGATGATAGTACGTACACCGAGTTCGAGAGAGAGGTGAAGGAGACAAGATAGTTGTTAGAGGGGAGTGAGAGCGATGTGGATGTGAGAGAGATTAGTTGGGTATCTCTATTCGAGGAACTACCACTGAGGGAATCGCACACAGTTCCCTCCGATGAGAAATTTCCTACCCTCGAATTGAAAAATATTCCTTCAAACGTTAAATATGCTTACTTGGGAGAGGATGAGGAATTTCATGTTGTTTTATCCTTGAGACTAAGTAAAGAGAAAGAGGGGAAGCTTATGGACATTTTGAGGAAGCTCCAAAGTGATTTTGGTTGGAACATCCCAAATTTTAAAGGTATAAGTCCCTTAATTTGTACCCATAAAATCCACCTTGAGGAGGAAGTGAAACCCTCGAGGGAGATGCAGAGGCATTTGAACCATGATGAAAGATGTCGTGATAGAGGGAATTATAAATTTCTTGGTTGCGGGCATCATATATTTTATCTCGAATAGAAAATGGGTGAGTCCTATCCAAGTTATACCGAAGAAGTCAGCGATGAACGTGGTCGAGAAGTTTAAGGGTCAACATATTTCAAAACATACCGAAATTGTTGATGCTTTTTCATTGACTACTGGAAGCTCAATGCCAGCACTAGGAAATATCATTTCCCCTTACCATTTATCGACCAAATTCTAGAGATGGTAGCGGTCGACCCATTTTGTTGCTCTTTAAATGGTTGTTCCGATTATAACCAAATCGAGGTGGACGCATTGGATCAAGAAAAGAAAATGTTCACATGTCCTTTTGGCACGTTTTCCTACAAACATATGCCATTTGGATTATGTAATGGACCCGCGACCTTTCAACGGTGCATGCTTAGTCTTTTTTCAATATGGTCGAGAAAGGACTAGAGGTATTTACGGACGATTTTAACATTTTTGATCCCTCCTTTGACTGTTGCCTCACTAATATTGAGAAGTTTTTAGCCCAATGTGTGAAAAAGAACTTGGTACTGAATTGGGAGAAATTCCATTTCATGGTTACCGAAGGCATAGTTCTTGTCCACATAGGTTCGCCCAAAGGTTTTTAGGTAGATGGGTCCAAAATTGACGTCATTGTCGATCCTCGCCCACCTAAGTTAAAAAAGGATGTGTGCTCTTTATTGGGACATGTGGGTTTCTACTGTTGGTTTATTAAGGAATTCAGTGCCATCGCTAGGCCCTTAAGCAACCAATGAAGTATGCCCCATTTGAGTGGAATGAAGCATGCCAAGGAGCTTTTAAAAAATTAAAAAGCATGCTCATCTCCTCTCACATCATGCAAGATCTTGATTGGCCCCTTAAATTCAAGCTTATGTGTGATGCAAGTGACTATGCGATCGGGGTTATTTTTGGGTAAAGAAAGGATAATAAGGACCACGTCATTTATTATGCTAGCCGCACCCCAGCTTAACTACTCTACCACAACGAAAGAGCTTTTAGTGGTAGTCTTCTCCCTAGATAAATTTCGCTCCTACCTCATTGGTTCACCCATTACTTGCTTCACCGGCCATGAAACTATTAAATATCTCATTTCCAAGAAGGATGTGAAGCCACGCCTCATTAAGTGGATCCTACTCCTTCATGAATTTGATATTTTGATTAAAGATAAAAAAGGAGTAGCAAATGTCGTAGTCAATCATTTATCGAGGGTTCCATCCGATGTACCTAGAGATCCTATGGTCATATACGAATATTTTTCGAATGAGCAATTATTTTCCACTTCTTCTCTCCGATGGTTTGCGAATATAGTGAATTATCTTTTCACGGGGTTCGTTCCCCCCGATTGGACAACGCAAGAAAAGAAGAAGTTCCTTACTTGGTCGCGCGTGTTCTATTATGAGTATCCCTACTTGTTTAAATATTGCACGGACCAAATCATTCGAACATGTGTCTCGGATGATGAGATTCCTAGCGTCATCCTCTTTTATCATAAGGAAGCATGTGGAAGCCCTTTTTCCACGAATAAGACGGTCGGTAAGATCCTCCAAAGAGGTCTCTATTGGCCAACATTTTTTGAGGATATAAACGCACATTGCAAATTCTGTGATAGATGCTAAAGGATGGGGGACATCACCCGATGAGATATGATGTTGTTTATGCCTATTCTCCTCATCGAGATGTTCGACTGTTGGGGCATCGACTTCATGGTTCCTTTCCCTCCTTCCTTTGATTTTTTATACATCCCAGTCGTAGTAGATTATGTGTCAAAATGGGTTGTGGCCAAAGCTATTAGGATGAATGACAATAATGTGGTGATAAATTTCATCAATGAACACATACTTTCTCACTTCGGTTCTCCGAAGCTGATCATTAGTGACAACGACAAGCACCATTGTAATAGGCCGTTTGATAAATTAATGAGAAAATTTGGTGTCGTCCATATAGCTAGGACCACTTATCACACATAAATAACTGGTTAAGCCGAGCTACCAAATTGTGCGATAAAGAAAATTATTGAGAAGACCATTGATCCTAATCGAAAGGATTGGTCTACACGATTGAATGACGCATTATGGGATTTTCAGACAGCCTGTAAGAACCCCCTTGGAATGTCCCCATTCCTCTTTTATCTATGGAACTCCTTGCCATCTCCCCATCGAGTTAGAGCACAAAGTGCATTAGGAAATCAATAGGTCGAATTACAACTTAGATAAAGCCAGTGAAGTACAAAAACTTCAATTGCATGTGTTGGAAGAAATATGCAATGATGCGTATGAGAGCGTTCGCATATCTAAAGAGAGGATGAAACTCGTGCACGATAAAACTATCCAGCCAAAGGAGTTTTGTACCAATCAAAAGGTTATTGTGTACAACTCACAGTTACACTTGTTTCCCGACAAGTTGCGTTCGTGGTGGACCCGTCCCTTTTTTCATAAAGGAAGTGCTTCACCACAGTGATATAGAGCTAGAAAATCCTAAGGGTGGGGATACGGTTAAAGTTAAAGGACAATGCCTAAAACCATATCTTGAGGTGTTTATTAAAGAAGACGACACGATTTGGTTGTTGGACCCCGCCCATGGGTATGCTTAAAGTTGAGAAAAAGGTTATCGCATCACCAACGCATATGGGTTGAGTATATGTTTATAATAGTGTGTTGAGTCCATTTTTGGATAGTTTAGATGTCCGTAGAGGTCACGATTTACAAAGGATAGGAGCACTATTGCACAATATGAGAGATAATGTAGGATTCACGATGAGTTTTTGAGGAGTATCTAGGTCAAAATTGGGTAAGAGTGTCGTGCTTACGTTTAGGGAGTTGGAAAAGAGGAGTACCAACACTTAGTTTTAGGAGAGGAAGACAAAATTCAAGTGTCAGCACTGATTTTCGAACCAGTTTGCCCTCGGTATACTACCAAGGTAAAACCGATTTGGAATAATATGAATCGGTTCGCCCTGATTATACTTCTCGGATAGAACCAGTTCTCCCTAGTTATATTACCAGGGTTAAATCAGTTTGAATTTTCAATAAGTTTTAGTGAAAACCAAATCAGTACAGCCCTAGGGCGAACCAATTCAGATTTTTGGGCAGCAAATTCATCCCCCATCCTTTTTTTCCCTCCTTTCCATTTTCACCAAATTCACCCCCTCCCCAAGAAAATTACCCTCCCAACATCCCCCCAAACCCAAAAAATTTCACCCATTCGTTCCTTCCACCCCTTCCCACCCAAAACTAATTCACCTCACCTATAAATACACCTCCTCCTCCTCCATTTCCTCCACCACCATCCAAACATTTATTCCAATTATCCTAGACTCTAGAAGCTCTTGCATCCAATGGCTCAATCCGCAAATGTCGTTTCCAAATATGACAAAATCCACATCCTTAACGATGGTGCGTACACTTATCAATCCATTCAAGAGTGTGATTGAAATGAATCCTACTTCTCTTCATCCTGCACTATACATATCGAGTGAGCAGTGCTTTGGAACGAGCTACCCTAAGGGTGACTACCTTATTCCGCCCTCAGGGGTGGTGTAACTTCTTTGAACATCTAGGGGAGGATGTTTGGGTTAATATGGTCCGCACATTTTATGGCACTCTAGTCAAGTTAGATCTTCGGCCGAAGCTTATATGGATAAGATGCAGATTATTTTCTCTCTTGACCCGTTGGTCAATAAAATGCGTGCCAAAGAGGTATGCATACCCCAACAATGGGCCTATCCTACTATAGGCATGGCAACCCCTCTTTCCAAGTCAGCCCGCATTGCTAGAATCACACCCAATCGCGATTATCCTCACTACACTTTTTTGATTGGAGAGCTAGACGAGAGGGCCGACTTGGACTTTTTTTTATCACATATGGATCAATATTATAAACCTCAAACAACTCCAACCTTCGAATCCGTCAAGAAAATTTTCTATATCACTTACTTGACATGGGGAGTATCATCCACCTTGCCCGCACTTTATACGGAGATGTCATGCATGTCGCCTATGATAGGAGCGGTAATGTAGCTCTCCCCTATGCCCAGTTCATTATGTCAATTCTCAAGGATTTCGAGATCGATGAGCCCAACACGCATCTCAAACTCCCCAAGCCAATTGGGCAAACCTTCATCACGTAGAGTGTGCGCCAAATGGTGGTCTCTCATCCTGCTCCACCGGTGGTACTAGAGGAGGAGGACATTGAGATGGGGGAGGAAGAGGTGCAATATGATGAGGCCGCTGACCTCTATTACGATCCATATTCGACCTCTCTTACCAACCGCATTGATTCTATAGAGACCACCATAAGTGATTTTATTGTGGAGGATAGAGACGATTGGAGGACCCAGACTCGAGACTACCATAGGGATATAAGCATGATGTTCCGTCTCCAAGAGGACATGTATAGGATGCAACTAGGTTGGATACTCCGCTTCCAAGATACTAGAACAACCCCTACGCCCGTGATCCCATTGCTCCCGATCCATCTTAGTGAAGTTTTTTGGTGTTTTTTCAGGTTTTGTTGTAGTTCTTCATTTTAGTTTGTATTCATTTGTCATAAGAACTATGTCATTTTGTCCGTGTCTTTATCGCATTGTAATCTAGCATGTTATTAATACAAAAAAATATTTTTTTATTTGCTCAATTTTATAACGCACTCTTATTTTATTTTAGCTTTTAGTCCTTTTTCATGAGGACATTGCAAAGTTTAAGTTGGGGGGGGGGGGGGGGGAACAAATGCGTTTTAAAAATTCACATATTTCCAAAAAGCCCAAGAAAATGGAAAAATGTCAAAAAGTTAAAAAAAATTAAATTTTTTTGAAAAAGCCAAAAATATTTTTCTTCAAAATAAATAAAAACTGGAATTTAAATATTTTCAAACATATTAGTAGAAATTTTGTTTGAAGTCACAATTTGTAAAAACCAAACGCGCAAAGGTGAAATTGACCAAAGACGAAAACTGAGCAAAAATTGACGACTTAATGAATAAGTGTGGAGATTTATTAACCCAATGATATTTCGAGCCTATCAATTTTGTAAGTATTTAAATCAATCCTAGTTAATGGTTAACTCAACGTTCGTTTCAGAGTTTAAATAAGTCGCTGAAGATCTCTAAGTTTTTATTTTTATCAGTTGTGGGAAATGAGTGTGATGTCGTCTTAAAAATGCGCTAAATATATCTCTAAATTAAAGGAATCTCGAGACGTATATGATAAAATAATGACTAATTCAGATAAATGAAGTTAGGCCATCATTTGTTACTAAAAGATATTAGCCATTAAAAGTAATGAAAATCTATCCTTTTGCTAGCCATTTTGAGCCAAATAAAATTTTCCATTTATGTTTGACAAGCCGAAAAATACATTTAGCTTGGAGTTGTGAAAAATATAAAATTTATTAAGAAAGCCCAAATGGTGCAATGATAAGGGGGAAGAAAAAGTAGAAAATGCTCAGCCAAAATAAATAGAAAAATAGAAGAATGAGGGGAAAATGAAAAGCATTAGAAAAAGAAAAAGTGCAAATGCCCGTAAAAGTGCCAATGAACATCATAAGCAAGGAAAATTTTCCAACATTGAATTATTCAACCGTTCTCATTTTACCCAATAAACCTTATAACCCAAGAAAGTCTTAATTGAGTCTGAATAACGAAACTACTTACCGCGAGGAGAGCTAAGACACGAAAAGATAATAAGAGAGATTAATTGGTGAGGATGAGAGTCCATGTTTCCCATTTTCTAACAATCGTGTTCCGATGATGAGATCTATTCACCCCAAATATTTCGTATTTCTATTTCTATGTGTAAATTCATGTTCTATTACGTTTACTCTTTATATCACGCACACCGAGAGAAAATAACCACATTTCATAGTTTCGTTTGTGAGAGCAACCCTTCGCAAAAATTGAATCAAAACTAATTCTCAAAAAGTGATGTAATGATCAATCGATGGAAGTTAGTGATTTGATTCCCTTCTTTGCACACACACAATATGAATTGAGATTGAATAAAAATTTTAAGTGATTATTTCTCTAAAATTTAAATTGTAAAGTTTTTAATTTTTTTGACATTTACTTGAGTTGAAAAATGAATTTTGTTCGTATATTAATTACAAACCCTCACGAGAAACCACTCGTCCTACTAGGGTTACCTAGGGGTTTAAAGTCTTGTTGCATATGATAAATGTAATCCCTTGTCCGCGAAAAAAGGTATTCGATCCCAATAAGAAGTTATATAAGTGTTTAATCATATTATGGTTTTTTTACATTGCTTGGGATGAGAAAAATTCTCAGTTAGGGGGTTTGAATCGATGTAAATTCTTCATATTTATCCCCATCATTTATGTACTTTTATCACCTCGTGCAATGTAAATTATACAATTTTATCTCATATCATTCATACTGCCCTTCTTTTTCTTCTAGTTTATCGCGTTTCCTGTATTTCTCTTATATTCAGTTGGTATTTCATGTGCTTGAAAGTAAAAAAGAAATCGGACTAAGGCCAAGAATGCAAGAAGGAAAAAGTCAAGGGGCAAATGTGTAAATTGCACAGTCAGAATCTGGATGAGAAACCTAAAAAAGAGTCAAAGACATTGAGCTCACTAGTGCATTAAAAGATATGGCGTCCAATTTCGAGATATGGTTGAGAACTTACGAGGATGTGAAGATAAAAAGAAGCTAAGGACAAAAGTTGAGGCTGCTAGAAATCCAAATCGGTTTGATTCTAAATGGGAATTAGTTTGATCAGAAGACTTGGGCTATACTGGAAAAACAAATTGGTTCGGTTCTGAGGGGAACCGATTTGGAAATCTGCGAGCAAAAATTAGAGTTTATCAACTTAAAATTAGAGTTGTAAATGGTTCAAACTCTTGTAAAAATGTGGGAGATTTATTCCCACTTGATCCTAGGGTTAGTTGGAAGGCTAGAAACATAATTTTGAGAGCAAGAAAAGATAAAGAACTATTGGCAATCTATCCTTCATCAAGTTACATTATCTTTGGCTTGAATTCAAGTATTTCTTTGTAAAGTTTGACTTTCTCATCTTGTTCTTAATTATTCAAGTTCTTTTGCATGTTCTTGAGTATTTCTTTAGTTTTATATTATTTTCTTACATGCTTAGATACACTTTGATGATGAATATGATTACATGCAATGTAGAAACCATTTTATTTGTTGACAACACCATGTATAGCTAGGTTCCCAAGGGTTGGGATACATGAACCCAGCCTTATGTGTTTCACATTTATATAAAACATGTTCTTGAATTACACAAATAATTGAAAATGTGGTATTTTGTTAATATAACCATTTTAGGACTTTTAATACGATTTTCCCTGGGTAATCAAAGTGTTTAGTAATGCCACACACGTATTAATAATCTTTTCATGCACTTTATTTTTATTTTTGATTCTGTATTGTGCGGGTTAATTACTTAATATATGTAATTATTGAAACAAGTAAAGTTTTCTTTTCAATTAAATGTTCATGTCTTGACTAGTTTTGTATCCAGTGAAATTACTAGGGATCGGGGATTGTATTCCAACCTTGTTTTTCTCTCATATTAATTAATAAGTTAATATTTAGTCTTGTATGTGTAGTTAACTTATATAGGATTTAATTTCTTTTATTAGAAGTAGTATAAGGATCTCAACAATTATTATGTTTTTCCTTCTTTTTATGAGTCAAACGTTAGGGTTAGTCATCTTCCTTAGTATTTGTTATGAGAGATCATCTTAGTCCCTATGTTCGACATCCGATTTACTAGTTTATTACTTGAGAGATGAGTTAACACTTGAACCGTATTTACACGAGTTAGAGACACATTTTGCGTAAAAACAATGATTTAGATTCGGTCTGACATAAATTATTTTCGATACTTCAGGAACATCATACGAGTTACGTCACCATGAACCGATGAGTTAAAGACTGACGTGAGTGGTGAAAAATTATTGTTGGTGTCTCCTGGGAAGGGAGTTATGTGATTTTAGTAAGAAGGGACGTCGTCACTTAGGGAAGTGATGCCTTTTCGACATTGAGATGATAGAGCCAGTGGAACACAGACTCATCTTATTGGATCATCCCTACAAGATTTATGATAGTTTTTCATATCAATTTATAGGTGAGACTTTATGAATGACAGAGTATAACTATATGAAATGATTTGAATATAGTTGTCGTTAATAATGGACCATAGCACGTAGGCCTTTAGACAGGATGATATCACTAGTGGGTGAATAGTGGAGGCACCAAAATGTTATCATGAGTTGATTATGAGTACATTTGGATGTGGTGTGGGTAAGGATCCTGTAGGAGGGTAGTAAGACTGGGGTCTATGAATAACTGGAAAGGGTGAGGCATGACTCACTCCAATGGACAATATCTGTAAGGTTCTCAAGAAATTCTGGAGCAGCTTGTGATTAAACCTTATCTTTTTGGTAAAAATGGAGCTCAAGTTGAAACTCCCTCCCTGCAAGAAGATTAACTTCCACAAGAATAATATTAATTTTCTCAAGAAGAGATGCTGAGAGTGATGGTTGTCAGTGAGGGGTGAAAGAACAAGGCACTTAGCACTAGAGAGAGTGCAAGGAGAGAATACTAGAAAATTTTGGTGTGATTTTGACAGAGTAACAGTGGTATCGAGTTTATTTTTTTCTTTGACCTTGCCTAGGGGTCCTATTTATACTTGGGCATTAGGGTTGAGTTGGCACTTTTGGGTGCCAAAATTGAGAGGGTTGGTGAGGGAAAATGTCTGAAATGTAGCATTTTTTCCTACCTGTGTGCAGCAGCCTCTCCCCCCAGACAGGTGCCACCTGGTGCCAACCAAAGTCAAAAAGGAAATATGTCTACTCTTGAAGACAAAATATCGCATTTGGTAAAAAAAATTGAAACGATAACTTGTGTTACAATATTTGTAAACTTGAGAGAGGAAACCTCGAGTACTTCCTCCTCTAAAACTATAAATCTTGAGAGGGGGTCCTTAAGGACCCATCTCCCTTTAAATCATTCTTCTTAAGAGGGACCTTGAGGACCCTCTCTTCTAAGCAAATAATTTTAGTAAAAGTTCATTTCTTGTGAGCACTCCTTTGGCTGCTCACTTCACTTGTGACTAAGTGTGAGATGTGTGTGGTCTTGAGTGACTACTAGGGTCTTCCTACTAGTATTCTATCAATCCTAAATTTCTAAGTGTTTGAGCTTCCTCAACAAACCTTGTTTCTCTGCCGCCAAGCCAAAACTCCCAACAGATCCCAACTGGCCTATTTGAGCCCTGCCTGCTCAACTAGGCTACATGTACAAGAAATTAAGTGTTAGTAATTTTATTCTATTAATGAATAAATTTTCATGGTGAGGGATTGCTCATGGTAGACACTTCCTTATCCTAGCTTATTTTCTAGAAGTTGAGGGAGTGGAACTTGAGAGTTCCTCACCCAAATGTTTTCTTACAGTTGAGGGATGGGAACCTTGAGTATTCTATGACCAAATTATTTCTAGGGTTTGAGGGGCCCTGGGGGTTCCTTCTCCCATATGCACTTTGTTGTCGAGGAACCCGGGGGTTCCTTCTCCGTTATGACTTTCTACTATTGAGGGACCCTAGGGTTTCCTTCTACAATATGAGTTTTTTTTTATTGAGGGACCTTGGGGGTTCCTTATCAATATGGATTTCTATTGTTGAGGGACCCTGGGGGTTCCTTCTTCGTTATGACTTTCTACTATTGAGGGACCTTGGGGGTTCCTTATCCAATATGAGTTTTTCTATTGTTGAGGGATGCTGGGGGGTCCTTTTCAATGTGAATTTATGCTATTGAGGGAACCTGGGGGGTTCCTTCTTAATATGGATTTCTATCATTGAGTGAACCTGGGGGTTCTTTATCAATATGAATTTCTACTATTGAGGGAACTGGGGGGGGGGGGGGGGGGTCCTTCTTAATATGGATTTCTGTTGTTAAGAGAACCTAGGGGTGTTCCTTCTTAATATGAATTTCAATGGTTGAGGGACCCTCGGGGTTCCTTCTTAATGTTAATTTCTTCTGTTGAGGAACCTTGGGGTTCCTTCTCGGTTATGACTTTTTACTGTTGAAGGACCCTAGGGTTCCTTATCCGATATGAGTTTTTTTGTTGTTAAGTGACCCTACGGGTTCCTTCTAAATATGTATTTCTATTATTGAGGGACCCTTGGTTTCCTTCTCTAATATGGATTTATGCAGTTGAAGAACCCTAGGGGTTCCTTATCCATATGAATTTATGTTGTTGAGGGACCTTGAGGGTTCCTTCTCCGTTATGACTTTCTACTGTTGAGGGACCCTGGGGGTTCCTCAAACTCATCTTTGTTGTAGGATAAAAGGGGGGTATTTGAGGGACCCTCACCCCAATATATAATAGACAAACTTGAGGCACCCTTTTATGTTAGCCCCTCATGCAAAGTCTTTTGTGTTGGGCAGGCCAAAAGGCTTTGTATGCCATAAACTCAATTTTTAATTCAAATTTTTTTTATGGACCCTAGGGTCTCTTCAACCCTACCCCTAGGGTCATTAAATACATTGTCCCTTCATCATAGATTTTTTGGATTTTTAAGGCTCCATATGTCAGTGTGGGAACTATCATCTCATCATTTGGGAAAAAAGACTTATAGTCTTTTGGCATTCCTGCAAATTTTCCCATTTTCATATAAAGCGTAAAGCCTCTTATTCTTTTGAATAAAAAATCTTTCATCTTCTTCAAAATACCCATAGAGATTTTCAAGCTTATAGTGAGAGAGAGAGAAAATAAAATACACTATAGCCCCCATTTTTTTTCTCTTCAAATACACCATTAATGGCTTCGAAACCATCAAACACTTTTTCCAACATTAACACCACCATTGTTCCTTTTGTCTTTGGTTCCATACCCATTTCTATAACCATTTCTTCACCCACCTCCTCCATCGTGGCCACCGTTCAAGAAGGTTTCGTCTTTTTGTCTTTCGAAAGTGAAATAGCTCTTAAGGTTGAAGACTTTATAGGTTCCTCACTGATTGTATCACCCATGCATTCTGTCGATATGGGTTCCTCGTTAATAGCGGGTTCTTCACGCTCTACTGTTCAAATGATGACCTCTGTCACTAGCGGTGCACAGTTAGAGGGTTTATCGTCTTTTAAAATTAATCATTTGGGTTCCTCATGTTTCGTCCCAGATCTCGTGGGTTCCTCATGCCCCATCTCAAATCTCATGGGCTCCTCGTCGAAAATCATACCACAGCTTCATTTTGCCTCGGTTTCTTTATTGGAAGTATCGCAGTTTGTCGGCATAAGTTTTGCCAGTTCCTCGACTACTTCAAACAAGTAATTGGGTTTTGAATGTTCCCCCTTGATACTTAAGGGTTCCTTGCCTAAAGTTCTATTAGTTGTGACCTTGGGTTCCTCGTGCACGGATGGTTTGGGATTTGGGGGTTTCTCATAGGATAGAACTTCCCCAATGGGGTCCATTGCTAAGGGTCCATCGTCGATGGATAATACTGCCAGAGGTTCCTCTCTCGCTGTTGTTTCCATCGGGAATGCATCGTCAGTAAAGTGTTCCTAACGATCCCCCTTATTTGTGGGTTCCTCATCCGCTATGGATTCCTCACGCATTTTTTCTATTGAGGGTTTGCCTTCTTTGGGTTCTTCGTGATCCCCCTTGTAGGCGGGTTACTTATGCGCATATGATTTGAGACTTAAGGGTTTCTAGCCAGATAAAATTTCAAATATGGGGTCCATTGCCAAGGGTCCCTCACCGATGGATACTACTTCCAGGGGCTCCTCGTCTACTGTTGTTTCCATGGAGAGTGTGCCGTCAGTCGGGGTTTCCTCGTGATCCCCCCTATTGGTGGCTTCCTTGCTTGAACCTATAGCCATTGGTAGTTATTCTGTCATTACTTCCTCTTCCCAAGATTTGGAGGATTATATGTGCATTCTCTAAAGGAGGTACTTTGGCATCTATCTTCGCGCCCCTTTCTTTGGACCTATTAACAACTTCATGGCTTCCCTCTCTCAATTCGAAGAGAAATTTGTCGGTACTGTTCTTGAGCAACCCCATGTGGGGTTAGGTGGGTCTATTGATTCTCCTATTATTTTTCCAGATTCTATCCTCAGGGTCATGATTGATCGTTGTGATTTTCCTTACTTTAACATTGAGATCAGGGCTGCGAGGGGTGCCACGGAGGAATGGGATATTTGGGTTGATTATATTTTGAGAAATCCTGCTTATGTGGCTACCCTTAGGGAGGTGGGTCTTTATACTGCCATCGATAGCCTAAGATCTTACAGCATATCTAAACACAATTCTTCTCTCAATCTTTTATTGTCCCTGTGGAGTAGGGAGTCTCACACATTCGTGACGGGGTGGGGAGAATTTACTATCACTTTAGAGTATGTGTTTGAGTTATATGCCTTTACTTTCATTGGGAAACATGCCTTTACTGATGGCTATGAAGATCACTTTGAGAAGGATATGGTGGAGTAGTTACAGGCATCCATTGCAGAATGTTCAAGATATGTAGCTATAAACTTAATAGGTTCTACTAAACACTCCTTTACCAAGTGGTAGAGGTAATGGTTTAGGGATTTTGAGCAGTATCAGAAAGGGGAATTTCCAACTCATCCCTTACACTTAGCTACCTTTCTTGTCACTTTTCTAAGTCATTTCTTAATACCGGGTAAGCCTAAAGATTCTCCTCATGAACACCTCTTCAAATTGGATATGAGATTGTCTCGCAATAGGTCAGTTCCTATTGTTTCTTAGTTCTTGGTTCCCTTTATAATTGGATGGACTGGGCACATGTAGATGTAGAGAGAATTGCTATGATGCTGCTAACTTTACAAATGTTGTCCTCTTGATGGCCTTTATGTTTGAGCATTTCCCGCACTTTTCTTCTGAGGTTCAAGATTTCCATAGTAATGTTGCTCATCTTCTGAGATGGCACAGGAAAGTCCCTAAGAATCTCCTAGGGAATTTGATTGACAATATTGAAGAGTTTTGATTTTGGCCTTACAACAAACGTCCTGGCGGTGTCTTTAGATGGCTTTCTTTTTCCGGTGATGGTGGGACCTTCTATTGCCTTTCTGACATAGAGTCTATTTCTACTTGTCTTCATATCAATATAGTAACAATGTTATTATCGAGCCTCCTTCCTTCTTGGAAAGAGTTAGGCTGACGTGCCGAATTTTATCATTTTGAGAGGGTAAGAGGGCAATTTGGCTATGATCAGGGCATCCACACCCCTCTCCCCCTTCCTGCACAGATCCCTCTAAGTTGTTTTCAGAGGCATGTACCAACTTCACTCTTCATGGATCATTCCACAGAGTAAATGGCTCGGAGGGTCTTTACGTTCCCCCTTATGATTATCTGTCGTCGTTCACTACCTCTTGGTGACTGTTCTGGAAGCGGAAGAATCTTCTAATCTGAGGTTGCGTAATCGGTCCCCCTCACGAGACCAACCTCATCAAGTATGTTAAACCCCAATTTTTGGTCAGGCGGACGCAGAAGGATACTTGGTTTCTCAGCACCACTCATAGGCCACCTCTTGAGCAGACCATCCCTATTTTAGTGACGCGCCTTCCTAATGAGTCCCCACAACCCCAATCAATGGAGTTATCGCATGCAAAGTCTAATGCCAATCTAAGAGCAAATGAAAAGGTAAAGCTCCTATAGTGTCCAAGAGGAAGCACTCCTACATGGATGTATCTAATTTTTTCCCTACTATTACCGCTTCTCCACCCTCTTCTCATGTGAGGACTCGAGCCGCGAATAAGAAGAAGGGGAGTAATACTGATCTTGTTGGTCATTCCTTACAGGACTAGGGGTCTGATACCGATGATCTCGGGGTGGAGGAAACTTATAGAACTATTGTAACACCCCGTAATTTTGAGGATTAAATATTTAATTATTTTTAGAGTTATAAAAATATTTAAATTGGAGAAACTTAAATTCATGAGTTGGAGAATTTATTTGAGTGAGCTGAATTATTTATAATTGGCAACTTTAAAGTTTAATTGTCCGAATTAATGTGTGTCGTATTTTAAGGTCAAAATTTGGAAATGTCAAAAAGTATTTCGGATGATAATTCCGAGTTCGCGGTTGCGTCCGAATGGGTCAAGATAGTCAGAAAAGAGTACCCAGGGGTAGTAATTGGGTCTCGGGATACTTTTGGGTATAGCCGGGCCCACACGAGGTGAGTTGGGCCATTTTAGTTAGGCCCAAATGGACAAAAATGGGATTTAGGTTTTTAACCAAAATGGAGAAATGTTAAATGGCAAATTCTAAGACTAGGACTTGAGAGGAAAATTGGGGGAAAGCAAATCAAGAGCCAATTTGGGGATTTTGGAGCCAAATTATGGGACTACACCAATGGAATCAGACCTTACGAACAATCCAGGCAAGTGGTTAACTGTTGTGATTTCTAAATTCATGATAATCAATTCACATCATAGTGATGTGTAAATCAAAATTCGTTTTAGGGATAAATGGGTACAAAATGGAGTTTTTGTTCATGGAACTATTGAATGAGATTCAAAGTAAGAATTAGTTGTGTTGTATATTTCTGAGTATGATTATCGGATTTGGGTGAGAAACCCCGGGACAGAAAACAGTGGAATTTGAATCTGAAATTGGGATTTTACATTAAGGATTTGTGTTCTTTAGTGGGTAAAGATTCGTAGCGTTAACGATGTTAAAAGGTTTAGATGATGTTTATAGTTCTTGAGAAATATAATAAGATGATTAACAGACTGGGTTGAGGTTGAAAATTGGAGAAAAGAACCTTAGTTTTTCGTCAATGGACAAACAGTGGCCTGGAGAAGACGAAGTCTAGATTGATCGATCGATCGACCCAGGGGGTTCGATCGATCGATGGTACAGGAATCTTGGCAGTTCGGCCAATTTTGATTATAAAAAGAAATTTATTTAAGATTTAATTCCTTACTTTTATTTAGTGATAAATTCATGTGAGGCATATATTCCTTAACAATTATAGGATGATATAATTGGGTTTAGGAGGGTGTGAACGGTATGTCATGAGATGAACGAATTTGGGAAAATAATTCATAAGTATTGATATTGGGCCGAGGAATAATATTCGGGTATTGTAGTTGGGTGACGCTACATTATTACAGGAATTGAGGTGAAATATTTAATTATGGACCAAGTGGACAAGTCCGGGTGTGTTGGTAATTATAAGTAAATATAATTGGGGAAATTATGGAGATGAATGCGTGACACATTGTGGGCGAAAATGTGGGAATGAAATTATGAGATGTAAAAATGGACCGAGTGAGTGAGTCCGGGTATGTTGGTTAAGTGACACCAAACTATTAAATTAATTAAATGAGAGTCGTATCACAGACTCGGATTGGTATAAATTAATTAATGTGTAAACTAATTAAATGAGAGTCGGACCACAGACTCGAATTGGTATAAATTAATTAATGTGTAAATTAATTAAGTGAGAGTAGTACCACAGATTCGGTTTAGTATAAATTAATTAATGTGTAAATTAATTAACTGGGAGTCGGACCACAGACTCGAATCGGTATTAAATTAATAGGTGTGTTAATTAATTTAATTACAGTCGGGCGATAGACTCGGGAAGGTATTAAAATAATAGGTGTGTTAATTAATTTAATTAGAGTTGGATGATAGACTCGGGAAGGTATTAAATTAATAGGTGTGTTAATTAATTTAATTAGAGTCGGACCGTAGACTCGGGGAAAAATAGTATATGAATTGAGGTGTGAATTAATTATATTAAAGTCGGACCACAAACTCGGATTTGTGTTAATTAATTAATGTGTAGATTAATTAAATGAGGGTCGGACTACAGACTCAGATATGTATTAATTAACAAATATGTAAATTAATTAAATGAGAGTTGGACCACAAACTCAGAGTTGTGTTAATTAATCAATGTGTAAATTAATTAAATAAGAGTCGAATCATTGACTCGGGCAAATTTCATATAAATTATTGTGTAGAGTATTATTATTTAGAGTCAGACCACAGACTCGGGAAGATGAAAATTATTAAGTGAGAAAATTAATTAAGACTTATTTTTCACTAGAGTTCGCAGGTGAGTCGAATTTAGTGGGTGCGTTGGCTGTAGAAGCCATAGTATGTGGATAAACTTTACGTGGGGTAGCGGAGTTTCTTTGGTGTTCTTCACGGGAGAGTGGAGGTGTAGATTGAGTGAAGGTTTGAATTATACGAAGGGTTGCTACTTTCGAGAATTATGGGAGTAGGGTTGATAATATTCCCTAAATATCATCTGGATAGCGATGGGTTTGAACTATTGTGAATAGTGGGAGTAAGTTTTGGTGTTCGCGACACCATGATATGATTAGTACAAGGTATCACCTGAGAGGGGGTTTAGACTATGTATATGTGTGTATATGTGTTATATTGCGTGGTGCGATAAACACCAAGTGAGGTCTTGTTTTCTCACATTTCATCCCGGTAAGTTTGGGAGTATACTGAAGTGAATCAGGGTAATGAAATTTATTTTCGAGCAGGGGAAGGATAGCTCGGGGTTTATTCTGCGCAAGAACTAGTGATAGTAAGGACGCGGTTTTTTAGGTTGTCTTTGGTACAATAAGGGTAGGCGTATATACTTTTGTGCTATGAGACAAGTATTTGGGGTACGTGCTATAGACTGAGGGTCTAACGGATCTCAATGATTGACAATGTTAGGTAGTAGTGTATCGGGGGGGTTCCTTGTTTGGATTTCGCTTTGCGAGACATCCCACGCATGAAACTGAGCACATCGTTGGAAAGTGGGGAGATTTCTGGTCATTAGTACATGGGTTGGGTACCCCGGGCAGTGTGTGTATATATATATATATATATATATATATATATATATATATATATATATATATATATATATATATATATATATATATATATATATATGTGTGTGTGTGTGTGTGTGTGTGTGTGTGTGTGATATGACTATGGGTTCGAATTTATATTATGGGTTATGACTAGAATAGTTGGGTAACTTTCGTGCGGTAAATCACGGGGATAGGGTGTATGGGCACCCGGGTTAATTAAGGAAAATTTTGTGCGGTTAAGCACGGGTATGGGGTGTATGAGCGCTCTAGTTAATTTAAATGCATACTTGTATAACTTATGCTTAGAAGTGGATGGGATAGTTATAGCGGGTTTAGAGGCACATTACTAGAAAGTGATATGCGAAGCTTGGAACATTATGCTCATCTTAATTTCGAGGATGAAATTCCTTTGTAGGGGGGAGTATGTAAAACCCCATAATTTTGAGGATTAAATAATTAATTATTTTGGGAGTTATAAAAAATAATTAAATTGGAGAAACTTAAATTCATGAGTTGGAGAATTTATTTGAGTGAGCCGAATTATTTATAATTAGCAACTATAAAGTTTAATTGTCTGAATTAATGTGTGGCATTTTGAGGTCCAAATTTGGAAATGTCAAAAAGTATTTCGGATGACAATTTCGAGTGTGCGGTTGTGTCCGAATGGGTCGAGATAGTCAGAAAAGTATACCCGGGGGTAGTAATTGGGTCTCGGGATATTTTTAGGTATAGCCGGGTCCACACGGGGTGAGTTCGGCGATTTTAATTAGTCCCACATCGCCAAAAACGGGATTTAGGTTTTTAACCTAAATGGAGAAATGTTAAACGACAATAAACACAAATTCTAACCCTAGGGTTTGAGAGGAAAATTGGGGGAAAGAAAATCAAGAGCCAATTTGGGGATTTTGGAGCCAAATTATGGGACTACACCAACGGAATCAGACCCTACGAACAATCCAGGCAAGTGGTTAATTGTTGTGATTTCTAAATTGATGATAATCAATTCATATCAAAGTGATGTGTAAATCAAAATTCGTTTTGGGGATAAATGGGTACAAAATGGTGTTTTTGTTCATGGAACTATTGAATGAGATTCAAAGTAAGAATTATTTGTGTTGTATATTTCTGAGTATGATTATCGAATTTAAGTGAGAAAACCCGGGACAGGAAACGGTGAAATTTGAATCTGAAATTGGGACTTTTTTCCATAAGGATTTGTGTTCTTTAGTGTGTACAGATTCGTAGTGTTAACGATGTTAAAAGGCTTAGATGATGTTTATAGTTCCTGAGAAATATAATAAGATGATTAACATACTGGGTTGAGGTTGGAAATTGGAGAAAAGAACCTTAGTTTTTTGTCAATGGACAAACAGTGGCCTGGAGAAGACAAAGTCTGGATCGATCGATCGATCGACCCAGGGGGTTCGATCGATCGATGGTACAGGAATCTTGGCGATTTGACCAATTTTGATTATAAAGAGAAATTTATTTTAAGATTTAATTCCTTACTTTTATTTAGTGGTAAATTCATGTGAGGCATATATTCCTTAACAATTATAGGGTGATATAATTGGGTTTAGGAGGGTGTGAATGGTATGTCATGAGATGAACGAATTTGGGAAAATAATTCATAAGTATTGATATTGGGCCGAGGAATAATATTCGGGTATTGTAATTGGGTGATGCTACATTATTAAAGGAATTGAGGTGAAATATTTCATTATGGACCAAGTGGGCGAGACCGGGTGTGTTGGTAATTATAGCTAAATATAATTGGGGAAATTATGGAGATGAATGTGTGACACATTATGGGCGAAAAAGTGGGAATGAAATTATGAGATGTAAAAATGGACCGAGTGAGTGAGTCCGGGTATGTTGGTTAAGTGACACCAAAGTATTAAATGAATTAAATGAGAGACGTATGACAGACTCGGATTGGTATACATTAATTAATGTGTAAATTAATTAAATGAGAGTCGGACCACAGACTCGGAATTGTATAAATTAATTAAATGAGAGTCGTACCACAAACTCGGTTTAATATAAATTAATTCATATGTAAATTAATTAACTGGGAGTCGGGCCAGAGACTCGAATCGGTATTAAATTAATAGGTGTGTTAATTAATTTAATTAGAGTCGGACGATAGACTCGGAAAGGTATTAAATTAATAGGTGTGTTAATTAATTTAATTAGAGTTTGATGATAGACTGAGGAACATATTAAATTAATAGGTGTGTTGATTAATTTAATTAGAGTCGGACCATAGACTCGGGGAAAAATAGTATATGAATTGAGGAGTGAATTAATTATATTTGTAAGGACATTTTTCTCATGTCCGACATTTTACATTTATGTATGTCGTACGCCGCTACATTTTTCACGTCACCTCACGATCTCACATGACGGCCTCTATCCGATTTTTGGGAATCAAGCATCCAACATCTCCATCATGTGTCCCACATCGTCCTCAACAACTTCACATACCATGCTTTTAGGGTCTATATGCTAGTGGTATGCAAGAGAAGTCAAATCAATGAAAGAAGTCACGATATGGAAGTTCAAGGGAAATTTGGTAATTGTACATCCACCTTCCGGAGGATAGGTCAACTGTAAAGTTGAATAGCTTTCCACAACAAAGATACTGGAAGAAACGGTATCTCATTCCGAGCTACGGTGAAGAAGATATGGCCCTTTGAAGATGGAGAGAATTCCTCGAAGGAATCTGGTTCCTGAGGATCGGATCGATCCGCCTAAAGAGACCGGACCGATCCGACTGCTAAAGTGAGGCCAGTATACCCCGGATCCATAGAGAACCGATGAAGATAAAAAGCCAAACCGATCCGATGTCAACCGGACCGATCCGCCTGCAATTAAAAGAACCGATCCGGTATACTGGACCGATCCGCCCATCAACCGGACCGGTCCGCCTGGGATAATTACGAGCAGTCCCAGTGTTTGAAAACTCTTTCCTTGGTTTTCTTATTTAAAGCCATCTTTGGGGAGTTATTTTTTAAGACGTTCAAAGATAAAATCCAGAGTCCTAATACTCCAAGTCTTCACTTTTTTGAGTTCCCCAACTCATGTTTGATTCACACAACTTTGCCATACCATTGTGAATCTTTTGGAACCCTAGAACACAAACTTTGTGTATTTTTCATCTTTGTGGAGAGAACTTTGAAACCGAGGGCTGCGTGTCATTGCCTAGGGAGTCTCTACGAAGTGTTATGACTGCGTGTCATTAAGGAGTGCTGCGGTTCTTCCTTTGCCGATTGGACTGAGGTTCATGTGGGTTCGCTGCGTGTGGATTCATTGCTGTATTTCATTGTAAATCTTGTAAGTTGCGATTTACTCTTTATAGTGAAATAAAAGGTTTTGCCCTGCGGGGATTTTTCCTTAACTTGGTGTCACATGATTTATTTGTTTATGGGTTGACACACACACGCACTTTAGATGCATGTTTAGGGGCTGAAATTTAATAAGTTTGCCAAATTTGAAATTTGCGAAGTTTTTCAATATCACGCATTCTCAAATTGGTATCAGAGCAGGTTACGCTAATTTATTGCGTATTCCTATTTTCCGCAAAATCGTGTGATATTGATTTTTTGAAAAATCAGGTTTGTGAAAATTCACATTTTTTTCCTATGGAGCACTTATATAATCAGATGCCTATTTTTGATGGGTCTAATTATGCCTATTGGAAAGCTCGTATGAAATCGATTTTAAAATCTATTGACGAACGGGTTTGGTTGCTTTGCGAAAATGGTTGGATTCCTCCCACGGTCACTGTTAATAACATCACCTCTCTAAAACCCGTGTCAGCCTGGACTGAGGATGATTATAAGTTGTCCAATTTTAACTCCCGTGGTCTGAGTGCTATTTCTTGTTCTATCACTCCTGATGAGTATCGCCGAATCATGACGTGCTCCACGTCTAAGGAGGCTTGGGATGTTTTGAAACTGACACATGAGGGTACGAACGCTGTTAAAGAGTCTAAGTTACAAAATCTGGCAACCCAATTTGAGACTATCACCATGTCTGAGTCCGAATGCTTTGATGAATTTTATGCACGTTTGTCGGACATTGTTAACACTAGTTTTAATTTGGGTGAGGTGATTGATAACACGCGTGTCGTTAAAAAGATTTTGAGATCTCTTCCAAAACGCTTTATTCCTAAAGTCACTGTTTTGAACTCTTTGGGAAATCTGAAATCACTTAAGTTGGAAGAACTTGTAGGAGATCTTCAAACCTATGAGATTGACATGTTTCCTAAAACCATTAAGGCTAAGGATAATGGTATTGCTTTAAAGACTCATTTTAAAAAAAAGAAAGAAAAAGTTTGTGAGTCTGATTCTGAGGAAGATGTTGATTTTGATAATATGGCCTTGTTTGCGAAAAACTTTAAAAAATTTCTCAACAAGAAAAGAAATAATTCTTTCAATATAAAGAATTTTTTTGAGAAAAATAAAAGGAAAGGAAAGGCCAAAGAAAGTGATGAGAGGAATGACTCTGATGAGGAGTGTGAGGAAGATTTAGAGAACATCACCTGTTTTGAATGTGGGGGTAAGGGACATAAGTCGTTTGAGTGTCCTACTTGGCTTAGAAAGAAAGGGAAGAAAGTAGCCATGCCTGCCACACTTAGTGATGATGAGGGAGATGAGTTGGATAATGGTTTAGGACATGGGATGGTTGTCGCCTTTTCTAGTCGTGTAAGCACACCCAGTTTGTCTCACAAAAGTGCACACGAGAGCGATAATAGTGATTCATGGTCTTCGAGTGAGGGAAAAAGTGAAAGTAAGAGTGGAGATGAAAGTGAGCTCCAAAAAGCTTTTAGAGAGTTGTACACCGAGACCTTGAAAACAAAAAGGTATAATAGGGATTTAGGTCGTCGGGTTTTAGATTTGGAGAAAGAGAAGGAGGTTTTGAGAAAGGAGAAGTGTGATTTGGCCGACACGGTGTCTAGTCTGATGACACGTGTATCCCAACTCGAGAGTGATCTCGAACATGCCAGGGTGGTCAAAGTCAAGTTTGAGAACACACCTAAGAAGGTTGAAAAGGTGGTTCTTAAGGGTAAAGGTGAGAAGTTAGGAATAAGTCATGACAGTGCTTCTACTTCCCAATTAGCACTCGAGCCGGTTTCCTCTTTAGTGTTAGATTCACGAAAGTCTCACCCTAACCCATCTAGGCGCCCCATTCCTATTAGGAGAGTGCGTCCTAGAGATTTTGAGCGAGGTGTTCCTAGGCCTATTTATGTTTGTTCACATTGTAAGAGGAGAGGTCACCTTAAGGAATTTTGTTTTAAGTTGGGTTATGTGTCACGTTTTTCTTCTACACGTGTTTCTGGCACACATGCAACCACACATGATACTTTACATGTTCCCGGAGACTACATGAGAGAGTTTGCACATCTAGGTGAGCAAGTTAAGTTTTTAGTCAAAACTTCACAAGATTTGATGGAGGTTTTTCATAAGTTGTCACCACCTTTGGAAAACCCCTCCGCACCTAATGATTGAGGTTTGACTTGTTTACTAGCATAGGATGTTTTTCATAATGTCATCATTTGCCTATTGCTAGTATGTATCATTTGTGTATATTTTTTTTGAAAAATTTTGAAAATACCAAAACGATTTTATTTTGATAAAATTTTTGAAAAATCCAAAAAGATTTTTTCTTTTGTTTTGCACCTTTTATGGATGAGCATTTAAGATAGCCAAGTCACAACTTCATTTCATATATCCATGTGACTGTTTTGTAGAGATTTGAGTCGCTACATCATTTCATCCATGTGCTTAACATTGATTGGAGTCCTTGAGATGTAATTAGTGATATCTTCCTACATGTTTGACTCGTATATCCTTTAATGCACGCATGCTCAGCTATATTTGATTATTGCACTTGTCTATCACATATTGGCTTGAGTGTTTCTATCTCAATTCTGTCTATACAATGTACAATATGCGATAAAACTTGACAAGATTGGATTGCATGTAAAAACTGTTTTGGTGAGACTGTGTGTATATTTTCATAACGGGGAGGGGCTGCGAAAGTTGATTCCTATCCTTTGCGCAAAAGCCACCATTAAAATGGACCTAAAAAATGGAGGAATTTTATTATCCGAGGTCCAAAGAGGTTAAAAGAGCCCGGAAAAAAAATTTAAAGGCAATAAAAAGATATTCATGCCACAAAGGGGCCATTTAGGTTTTTGCACCAATTCTCCAAAGTTTGAGAATTTAGTATACCTCTATTAAAATATAAATCTGAGGGAGTTTGGTTGGAGATTGAAAAACGGGTTTGCACTTCCTTGAAAGTCCTGAAAAAGCATGAAAATCATTTTGGACGTTATTGGTGTAGAAATCACTTTGAGCTTTGATTTGTAGATTTGATATAGTCAATGTCTTATATTTCCAATCTTTTACACCAAAGGAAGCTTTTGAGTTCATTCGTTAGGAATATTTAATATTCATCGTGCACATATGTCATGTTTGTATACATTGATTTTCCTATCGAATTTGATCACTCCACTTCATTTACGCTATCATCGACTTGGTTGCTTTGTGTTCATTCATGGTGTGATTTTATGCCTTGTGTCACCCCAGTACTTGATTGCTTGATTTATTTCTCTCATTTATCTATTTGGGGACATCATAAAAAGGGGGAGAATGAATTATCTGATTATGGGGGAGTTTTAAAATTCTGAGAATATCATCTTAAATTGATATATATGCTTATGTTTATCTCATTTCAAACTCGATATGTCACTTGGTATTTTGCTTTATCTCATGTGTGTAGGTACTACTTTGATGATCACTGAATTGCACAACCTGATGAGAAAAGCGTTGAGATTCCCGAAGATTTGAAGATCAAACGATGCAGTCTTATTCACTTGTACTCTTTCAGTTTTGGGTTCATGGAAGGGTAGATTTGTATAGGCAATTTCATACTTGATAATTCGGATTTTTATGTATGTACCGGCATAGACATAGGGGGAGATTTGTAAGGACATTTTTCTCATGTCCAACATTTTACATTTATGTATGTCGTACGCCGCTACATTTTGCACGTCACCTCACGATCTCACATGATGGCCTCTATCCGATTTCCGGGAATCAAGCATCCAACATCTCCATCATGTGACCCACATCATCCTCAACAACTTCACATACCATGCTTTTAGGGTCTATATGCTAGTGGTATGCAAGAGAAGTGAAATCAATGAAAGAAGTCACGATATGGAAGCTCAAGGGCAATTTGGTAATTGTACATCCACCGTCCGGAGGATATGTCAACTGGAAAGTTGAAGAGCTTTCCACAACAAAGATACTGGAAGAAACGGAGTCTCATTCCGAGCTACGGTGAAGAAGATATGGCCCTTTGAAGATGGAGAGAATTCCTGGAAAGAATCTGGTTCCCGAGGATCAGACCGATCCGCCTAAAAAGACCGGACCGATCCGACTGCTAAAGTGAGGCCAGTATACCCCGGATCCATAGCGAACCGATGAAGATAAAAAGCCGAACCGATCCGATGTCAACCGGACCGATCCGCCTGCAATTAAAAGAACCGATCCGGTATACCGGACCGATCCGCCCATCAACCGGACCGGTCCGCCTGGGATAATTACGAGCAGTCCCAGTGTTTGAAAACTCTTTCCTTGGTTTTCTTATTTAAAGCCATCTTCGGGGAGTTATTTTTTAAGACTTTCAAAGATAAAATCCAGAGTCCTAATACTCCAAGTCTTCACTTTTTTGAGTTCCCCAACTCATGTTTAATTCACACAACTTTGCCATACCATTGTGAATCTTTTGGAACCCTATAACACAAACTGTGTGTATTTTTCATCTTTGTGGAGAGAACTTTGCAACCGAGGGTTGCGTGTCATTGCCGAGGGAGTCTCTACGAAGTGTTATGACTGCGTGTCATTAAGGAGTGTTGCGGTTCTTCCTTTGTCGATTGGACTGAGGTTCATGTGGGTTCGCTGTGTGTGGATTCATTGCTGTATTTCATTGTAAACCTTGTAAGTTGCGATTTACTCTTTATAGTGAAATAAAAGGTTTTGCCCTGCGGGGATTTTTCCTTAACTTGGTGTCACATGATTTATTTGTTTATGGGTTGACACACACACGCACTTTAGATGCATGTTTAGGGGCTGAAATTTAATAAGTTTGCCAAATTTGAAATTTGCAAAGTTTTTCAATACCACGCATTCTCAATATTAAAGTCTAACCACAAACTCGGATTTGTGTTAATTAATTAATGTGTAGATTAATTAAATGAGGATCGGACTACAGACTCGGATATGTGTTAATTAATAAATATGTAAATTAATTAAATGAGAGTCGGACCACAGACTCGGAGTTGTGTTAATTAATTAATGTGTAAATTAATTAAATAAGAGTCGAATCATAGACTCGGGCAAATTTCATATAAATGATTGTGTAGAGTATTATTATTTAGAGTCAGACCACAGACTCGGGAAGACATAAATTATTAATTGAGAAAATTAATTAAGTTGAGTCGGGCTAGAGACTCGGGAAATTAGAGGCTAGTGTTATGAGTTTTTGAGTACATGGTAAAGTCGGGGTTTATACTATATATATACGGTGTAGTGATAGTATATATATAGATGTGTGTATATATTGTGTCTGCTATTAAATATCAGTGATTAGATATTTACTTAACTTATATACTCTAGTGCTATCAAGGGAGGTTGCGCGATGTGGGTGAATCCCCTAGCTTGAGGAGTAGGGCGAGTATATCCCCAGGTCACAATGTCCGGTATATGGGTGAGGGGATTATCTCACTTTCAGGGAAGGAATATGACCGCCTCCACTTCGTTTATGTTTTGGGACACGTTGTTGAGTGATTCCAACTTGGGTAACTAGGTTATGTGAGCACACCTAGTGAGATAGCACTTTAGAGGGAATCATCCGGCGAGGGTATACTCGGAGGGATGGATATACGTATGTTATATGTGTGGATGTTTTAGTAAAGGTACATATATAATGGTATTCAATATTATATGCGGATAATAATACCGTGTGTGATGTATCTACTTTATATAACTTGTGACACGGTTATATGCTACTATTTAAGAAGGAATTAATTAAGTTAATTGTGAGATAACTTATAATTCAAGAATCATTATGCTCGGGTTAGAGGAGTATGGCAAGGGGGGAGGTTATACCAGGACTAGTTGGACGGGGTAGTATAATTAAGTGGGGGTCAAGGTAACAGATAAGTGTGAACAATAGTGGAGGGGTGAGAATGTCCACAAGGGAGTGCGACACTAACTTAAATAGGAAGCGCATTCATGCATTTTAAATTACTGCAGTTAATTCACTTGCTAAATATTTTCAAAATGTTTTGGGTTCTAACCCTTGCTATAAAACTATTTTCAAAACCTTTTAGGTGTCCAGCCACAGGGTTGCCAGGATTGATATTATATTCCAGGGACACGGAGCTGCGGCATATGTGGATGCTAGCAGGAGATTAGATTAGACGCATTCATTCTTTCATTCCTATAGTAGGAATCAATTATCGTTTCAGTTTTCAGATTTTGATTCAGGTGTTGAATATTTGTATTGGATTTCCCTTTGGTGGCCGATGGTTTATTCGGTAAATTGTTTAATTATTTATTCAGTTGAGTTCTATTCAGTTGTGTGAATGGTTCATATTTATTTCTGCATGTACTGTTTTGTTTAATTAAAAAGTTAAAATTGGCACCAGCTTTTGGAATACTAGGTGGTTAGTAAGTTTTAAATAGTTTTCGATAGTGATGCTAAGGATGATCCAACTGGGATTCCTTTTTTAATTTTGTATAGGAATGATCACCCGGTATTTTATTAGGCGGGGTGTCACAACTATGAAAGAGAGGGTTTATTAAGCATTAGTCCTTTCTTCTCGGGAGATACAAGTCACATCTATCCCCATTAAGGAAGGGACTATATCCCACCATTCTTTACTCAGTAAAATTGCCTCTTTCATAGTTTCACCTGTTGTTTCCCCCTCCCCCTCATTGGAAGAGGAACTAGTTAACTACAGAAGCACACCTTCCAACGAAGATCATAGTTCTTCTTCGGGTGATGTGGGTGGCTCGAATCTTCGTGGTGAAAGAACTATAGGCACTTATGCTTTGTTATCACTTTCAAGGGAGTCTTTCAGCGATGACAAGGCTCCGCATTCTCCTACAGGTGTTGGCTTCTCTACTAGACCCCTTCTTATAGTCAAACTATGCGTCATGCTGCTGTAAGTCTTTCTCTTATCAGAACCTCTATGCATATGATCTTCTTACTCTTTCCTCATTGGCTTATTTACCAACAAACTTTTTTTGTTGTATTTCTGCAGGATACTTCAACAAGGGTGAGTAGTCCTCCATTCCCCCATTACAACGTGCTCCTTTTCAGCGAGAGAAGAACTCCATTCTCATTTCTTCTCAGGGTCTCTTCAGAGAGGTCTACTACTCTCTCCAAATAAAAAATATTATTTTTTTATTTTATTATTATTTTATTTATGGGTCGTGAATTACATCCTGATTATACACCGACATTCTCTTCCAGCTATCCTTCGTGCATCCTACTAGCACTAGGATTACCTTCATGGCTTCATGTGCTTCTCGGGTATGTTTTATAATTCTCTCCCTTTCCACTGCCCTTTCCATTCTTTCCTCCCTTTTTTTCTTATTTGTTTATAATTACAGAGGACTATGCCTTCTAGCTCTACCACTTCATCTTCTCTTGGTTCAGCGGTGAACACTTCTACGGTTAAGCCTTCGGTTACCCCTTTATCAGAGGTATGTATCTCAAAGATTCTCTTATTTCGGCAATAGGTATTTTATACCCTTTGACATATTTTTATTTTATTTCTCAGGATCAGGAACCTTTTGGCTTTTCCTCCGCAGGCGGGACTCTGCCCTTTCCTAATGTCACTATTTCGGAGTTATCCTCTTCAGCAAGTATCACTATTCCCCAAGTCCGTATATCTACGGATGGTAGTACCTTGATTCAACCTATCTCTCAAAACCCAATTTTCACCGTGGCCTCGACTACTGACCCCACGCAGCAGGTTAGGCCCTTCCATTTAAGTGTTGTAAATTATTCTTTTGGGCCCATGATAATAACATGCTTTAACATTTATAGGCCATCAGTATAGCCCCTACTGCACCGGTTATCATTTTTCACTCTTCCTCCTTGGATGGGATCTAGGTACTTTATTGCCTTCTTATTGACCATTTCTCTACCTATCTTGTACTTAATAAATCCCTCCTTTCTTTATTTGTAGTTTTTCTTGGGCGCTGTTTTGTCAGTGACTCTTCCTTCCATTTCTTTCGTAGTCCCTGCTACATGCGGGTCACCTTGTCCTGTTACTGTGCCCATCCAAGTAACCATCTTTGTCACAGAGTTTTGAGTTTTCCCCTATACACTTTTCCTTTATGAGGTAGGCGATTTGGTGATTCCTACCCCCCTTTTTTTATTTATAGGATAGCATTGCAGAGGCTTTATCATCCACTGTGGCCAGTGTTACTAAGGTAGCCCATTAAGGAGCACCTATTGCTAAAGAATCCTGTTTAGGAATACATGTTGCTGAGGCAACCCCTTTAGGAGCACTTGTTGCTGAGGCAGCCCCTTTAGGAGCACCTAAAGCTCTTCCCTTGACTGCTATGGAGGATGTTACTTAGGTATCGTATATGAGAGTAGTCATTTTCTTTATGTCATTCTTATATCCCTATGTTGTTCAAATGTTTGTCAGCATTTAGCTATTTCTTCTATTTGCAGGTTAGTGTTGCGATTGTCCCAGTGAGACGGAATGCGTGGGAGGAATTTCATCGGGAGAGGTATTACACTCGCCTGCCTCTTTTTTTATTATTATTTCTTCTTGCGTACACTATGCAAATATTCTCATCTTCACCCTTGTTTCATTGTTTCCAGGTGGGTGGGGTTGCTCCGGTAGCTGTGGAGTCTGCAGGTGGGGTGACTGCGAGGGAGGTATTGAACTGTCATACCCTCTCTTTTTACTATTTCCTTTTTCTCTTCCTGTAGATACTGTGAAAGTGTTCTCATTTTCACCTTTGTTTCATTGTTTCCAGGTGAATGAGATTTCTCCAATGACTATTGATTTTGATGGTGGGGTCGTTGCGAGAGAGGTATTAAACTGGCATACCCACTCTTTTTACTGTCCCCCTTTTTTCTTCTTGCGTTACTGTGCAAGTGTTCTCATTTTCACCTTTGTTTCCTTGTTTCTAGATAAATGAGATTGCTCCAGTGTTTGTGGAGTCTGATGGTGGGGCGGCAACGAGAGAGGTATTAAATCGGTATACCCCCTCTTTTTATTGTTCCCCCTTTTTCTTTTTGCGTGTAATCTGCAAATGTTCTCATTTTCACCTTTGTTTCATTGTTTCCAGGTTCCAGTGACTGTGGAGTCTGATGGTTGGGTGGTTGCGAGAGAGGTATTAAACTGGCATACCCCCTCTTTATACTGTTCCCTTTTTTCTTCTTGTGTGTATTGTTAAGTGTTCTAAATTTCACCTTTGTTTCATTATTTCCAGGTACATGAGATTCCTCCTCCGGCGATATCTGTGGAGCAAATAGAGAGTGTCGAGATGCATACTTCTCAGGTACTTGACTATCACATCCACATTACGATTCCTAGGTTGCTAATTAGGGAATTGTTTTGATAGTCCTTATTAAAATTTCTTATGTTTAGCCTGGTGCAGCATCTTTGGCCGACCCCCTTCAGACTGGCGATGACATAGCCACCCCCTTGAGTTTTGGGGTAAGATTTCTATCATAGTCATTGCTAGGGCCTAGTCCACAATTGCCTTTTTTTTCTTTTAACTTATCATAAATACTTCTTTTTTGGATTTTATTGACAGGTCCACCGGGGTAGCTGCTAAGGGAGATCATACTTCTGAGGTCACTCCTACGGACAGTGATGCTTATTCGAGTGGGGAGTCTTCTTTTCTCCCCTCCGAGATAAGGTCACACCATTCCAATGGTGATGCTGAAGTAGAGGCCCCTATAGTCTAAATGAGTAGACTGTGGTGTGAGGAATGACCCGAATGCTTTAGAATACATGAGCACCAGGTCTTAGATCTGATATTGGAGCATCATCCTGAGACATTCACTCCTCAGAGTGTACTTCATATTGATATACTCACGGTGTTCAACCTGAAGGCTCTTGCTATCCATGTTCATGAGTTCTTGGCTACTTCTCTCGCTGAGCTGACTAGTGGCCCTACCTTGTTTTTGGATGCTCTTCGTGACTTCTAGTAGTTTTATAATTGTAATCTAGACTGGTTTGATACTAGAGTTTGTCATTTTTTGAGAATTACCTTCCGAAAGATGGTGAGACTTCACACCTCCAGAAAGTTTAGGATTGAGCAGTGGCATGTTGAGGTTGGGAGGATTCGGGGTCAGATCACATCACTTTAGTCTCATATTTCATCACTTTAGTCCTGACTTGATAAGCTTGAGTCTGGTGATCAGGAAGATGAGTCCAAGCTGACTAGGTTGGAGGAGGAGTTCTTGCAAGAGGCTGGTCCCTCATATGTCGGTTCCCTCACACGTGATGACTTATTTTTTGTTATTTCTAATGGATAGGATAGTTCTTTCTTTGTGGTATATTGGCTTCTATGTGTACAACATTGATCATTCATAAATAAAAAAAATGATATTTTTTTCTCATGCACTTTCGTTTTCTCTTGCTCCCCATCTATACTTTTGGCATTTATTTAATAAGACTTGCTCTAATTTCTGTGGGCATTTGGTCAAATTAGGCTACCCCATATATTGAGGGGTACTTTCATTAATTTGAGAAAGTTATGAATATGAATGCATTGTTCTTTCAAATGCATCTCTTATGACTGAGAGATGTTTGCATGTTACTATTTTGGATCACCCCCTCCTATCTGTGGGGGTGCTCCTACACATTATTACTTGTGCTCATAAGAAATAGATTGGAGGGGGGGTGACCCCATCTCCTTCCTTTAATTTTTGTTTCATTTAAAAATAATTAATTTATCTATCCCCTAGTCTACGGGTTCCTTGCTCTACATTTTCTTTAAGATCTTTCCTATTCTCAAGATATTATAGAGGAGGAATTTGACCCCCTTCTTCACATTTCTATTAATCTAGTCAAGTAAAGCATTTCTCTAAGAAAATTTTTTGTTACTTGGAGGTTATCCTCTTATTGTTCAGGTTAATAAAGATAAAACTTTTTGTTGTGTCTGGGAGGAGTTTGCTCAGTATACTTTCTTTTAGGATGGACTTACCCCCAAGTGTAGTGAGCAAAGTTCCTCTATTTTTGTGCACCCTCTTCTATCCTAGTAGAGAGTATATATATATATATATATATATATATATATATATATATATATATATATATATATATATATATTCTACTGGGTCTATATCATATAGATGAGTAGCGAAGGAAATCATTAACAATGATCAAAAGTGTTGCTATTTCATTTCTTTACTGTTAGGTACTGTTTACAATATCGTATTGCTCTATCAATTTTCACAAAAAAATGAACTTTTCTAGTATAAGAGTAGACCTCAAATTCTTCTACAGAAATGGAAAAAAAATTGAACAAAACGTGGCATAGTACCTCTTTATCTATTTGGAATTAATGGATTGGAGACAGTCACTCTCTGGCTACGAAAGTTGGCAGTATCCTGACTTCCCCACCCCTCTCACCACCAAGGGACCTTCCTATTTGGTTTTGAACTTCGATGCTGACTTGATGTGAAGGTGATGAGTAGATGATCTGAGGACCAAGTCTCTCACTTGAAATTATCTGGGCTTGACTAGGTTTTCATAAGATCTTGATAGATGTTTGGTGTAAACTTTGAAGTTCTCCCTCGCTTTATCTATGTGTTCGTCCAACCCCTCGAGCTGCACGTGTCATGGGTCAGGGATGAGTAAATTTCTTAGAGCAACCCTAGATGATGGTACTGCTAATTCCACGGGTAGGCCAACTTCAGTTCCATATACCAGTGGGAATGGAGTAAACCTAGTCAGTTTTCTCTTCGAAGTACGGTAGGCCCATAGCACCACTGGTAGCTTCTCATCCCATGGTCATGTCATGTCTTTCAACATTGTTTTCAGAATATTGATCAAGGTCTTGTTTGTGGCCTCTTCCTAGCCATTTCCCTTTGGATAAGAGATGGTTGAACTGTTATGCAAGATTTTATATTTGTTAGTGAGGAGGGCCATCTCTTTGCATACAAACGGTTCCCTATTATCTGTGAGTATCAACTTGGGTATACCGAATCTGCATATGATTTATTCCTTGATAAATTGTTTTACCACTTGGGTATTCACCCTTCTCAGGGGAGTGGCCTCCGCCCACTTGGTGTATAACTCTGTAGCTACAATGATGAACGCTTTTCCATGAGAGGTTGGGCTAGTCTTTTACACTAGGTCAAATGCACATGTATGGAAGGAATATGGAGCTGCTAGGCTTTGCAAGCTGACATAAGGGGCATGCACCATGTTGCCATGTACTTGAAAAGTTATGCACTTCTTTATGTAACCAATGGAATCAACCCACATGGTTGGTAAATAATACCTCAGTGTCATCAACTGATCATATAGCTTGTCACCCCCCATGTGGGAGGGCTCATGGGCTTCCTTCAGCACCTTCTCAGTGTCTTCCTTAGCTATGCATTTAAGTTTCTTCTCATTATAACCTTTCCTATATAGCTCTCCTTCCATCAAGTAAAAATGGTCTACCCTCTTCTTGATATAGGAATCATCCGCTCTCTCTGTTGGTAGCTCACCATCTTTCAGATATGAAATATACGGTTGCCTCCAATCTTCCAAGTCTTCAACAAAATTAGCTTCTACTAGTTGATCGAAGTGAGTTTGGCACTTTAAATAACCTTGCTACAGGCGAGCAACCACTATGCTCATGGTACGATAATAGTATCCCCCACCCCCGCTGCAGCCTATGGTAAAGTGGGATATCAGTGTCCCCATAATATTTTTCGTGCATTTCTGCCAACCTCTCTTTTTCCTCTTTCTCCCCAACACACCTTGATAGTAATCCTCCAAGACTCTTAAAGTAAAGTGTTCCTTGTAATAAGTGGTTGTCATCCAACTCCAACATCATCATGGTCCATTCTCTTGTCACCAAATGCTTTACCACTAGGTGTCTCTAGTCTTCTGGCTCATTTCTTTGGAACAAAGACTTCACCGTAGTAGGTAGTATCCTATGACGCACCATGATTTTCGCTTATGCCTCATCCATTTCCAACTTCTGTACTATTGTAGCTAGCGTGTCGGGGTTCCTATTCATTATTCTTGCATGTCTCTCAACAAGCACTTTTAGGAATTGTCCCGACAGCCTTTGGATGATATACCTATAGGATGCCAAGTTAGCATACTTGAGGGCAAACTCCCCATTAACTTGTTTTACTACCAGGTTAGAGTCCCCCGGATGCATAGTAGTTTGACACCCCTCCGGAGTGCTTCTATCATGCCCAGAATGAGAGCTTCATACTCAGCCTCATTGTTTGAGCATTTGAAGTCTAACTTGAAAGAGAGTGTGATATTTCCCTTGTTGCTTGAGAGTATAATACCCGCACCACCTATGACTTGTGCGCTAGAGCCATCAAAATCCATTTCCCACTTGTCCATCTCCTTTACCACACATGCTAGGAAGTTATGCCCGGGCCGTTCCTCATTGGGGGGCTCAAAATTTCCACTTGGGAAGTGGGCCAACACTTTAAATCATACTTCTTGAACCTTAATTGCCTTAGGCACTACACACTTTAAATCATACTTCGACAATATCATAAACAATCTCGTTGCTCGTCTTACAAGTACTGATCTTGCTAACATGTACTTTATAGGGTCACACTTGGTGACTATGTGAAATGTGAAGGCTAGAATATAATGTCTCAACTTCTGAGTCACAAAAACCAAGGCTAGACAATGCCTCTCCACACTAGTGTATCTAGATTATGTTCCAGAGATTACTCTTAACAAGTAGTAGATCATCTTTTTTACTCCTTACTTCTCTTGTGATAAGAGTGCCTCCATGGATCTCTTTATTGAGGTGAAGTAGAGTAGCAATGGTGCTCCGTCTTCTGGTGGGATCATCATGGATAGAGAGGCCAAAATTTTGTTAACCTTCTCAAATTCTATCTTCTGCTCTTTTACCTAAATCCACTCGACTTTCTCCTTCAACTGGGCCGTTAATAGGTAAGTTACTTCCGCTGCAGCCTATAGTAAAGTGGGATATTAGTGTCCCCATAATGTTTTTCGTTAATTTCTACCAACCTATCTTTTTCCTCTTGCTCCCCAACACACCTTGCTAGAAACCACTAAGACTCTTAAAGTAAAGTGTTCCTTGTAATAAGTGGTTATTATCCATCTCCAACATCTTATGGTCCCTTTTCTTGTCTCCAACTACTTTACCACTCGTTGTCTCCAGTCTTCTGGCTCATTGCTTGGGAACAAAGACTCCACTGTGATTGTCGCTTCTGCCTCATCCATATATAACTTCAGTACTATCGTAGACAGCGCGTTGGGATTCCTGGTCATTGTTCTTGCATGTCTCTCAACACTCACTTTCAGGAATTATCCTAACAACCTTTAGATGATATACCTATAGGGTGACAATTTAGCATACTTGAGGGTGAACTCCCCATTAACCTGTTTTACTACTAGGTTAGAGTCCCCCCTTGATGCATAGTACTTTGTCACGCCTATGGAGTGCTTCTCGCATGCCCGAAATGAGAGCTTCATACTCAGCCTCATTGTTTGAGCATTATAAGTCTAACTTGAAAGAGATGGTGATATTTTCCTTGCTTCTTGAGAGTATGATGCCCGCACCTCCTGTGCCTTGAGCGCTAGAGCCATCGAACTCCATTTCCCACTTGTCCATTTCCTCTACCATGCATGTTTAGAAGTTATCCCCGGGCAGTTACTCATTAGGGGGCTCAAAATTTCTACTTGGGAAGTGGGCCAACAGGTCTGCCACTGCTTGACTCTTGATTTCCTAAGGCACTACACACTTTAAATCATACTCTAAGAATATCATAAACCATCTCGCTTCTTCTCCTACAAGTAATATTCTTGCTAACAGGTACTTTATAGGGTCGCACTTGGTGGCTATGTGAACTGTGAAGGCTAGCAGATAATGTCTCAACTTTTGAGCCATAAAAACTAAGACTAGACAATGCCTCTCCACACTAGTGTATCTAGATTATGTTCCAGAGATTACTCTTGACTAGTAGTAGACCGAATTCTCTACTCCTTTCTTCTCTTATGCTAAGAGGTCCTCTATGGATCTCTCTATTGAGGTGAGGTAGAGTAGCAATGGTGCTCTGACTTCTGGTGGGATCGTCGTGGACGGAGAGGCTAAAATTTCTTTAACCTTCTCAAATGATTTGTTTTGCTCTTCTCCCCAAATTCACTCGGATTTCTCCTTCAACAGGGACGTGAATGGGTGAATTACTTCCTCTAGCGGGGGTATAAACCTTCTCACGTAGGATACCTTTCACAAGAAGCTCTTAAGATGCCTTTGACTCTTGGGGGTGGCATCATCACAATGCCCTCCCTCTTCTATGTGTCTACTTATACCCCCTGCCTATTCATGACAAAATCTAAAAACTTTCTTGCGGTAACCCCAAAGACACCCTTAGAGGGATTCATCCTCATATTATACATGCGACACCTGAGTTTTTATAGTATAAGTGTTCATCTAGTTTGAAAATTGTGACAAAATTGTGTCTATCCTAGAAACCAAAGAACATCAGAGATTGGTTTGCAATTTTATTCCTCTTTCTTGACTGATCTAGATACTTTTACCAACACTCACACACATTAGAATTGTATTCTTATATTTCATATTGCATATACTTGTGTGTATATATGCTGAGTGTGTTTAAATCCCTAAAATTGATTTTTAATATTTTTTTGGGAATTTTATAAACCTTTAAAATAAGGTTTTTATTAATTTAAATTTGGTTTTAAAAGTATTGGGGTCAATCTGCTATTTTGGATTGTTAGTTTTATTGGCTGAAAGTTCACTTGGGTAGAATCTGAAAGCGCCAGAGACTATAAGGCATGCTGTGTAATTATTGTAAGACACGCGTGTATCATCCAATCTCATGCCTACACCTGTCGAGCTATAATCGTTCCAAATTGTGTTTTTTGTATGAGACGATTGTTGTGTGTTATTTCGACCCTTGGATTAGATTTAATTGATGCCCTGCATGTGCTCTTATATAATCCTGTTGAAACCAATTTGAGCCAATTAGAAGCGTTATAATCACCGCCTCTGTTTAAACCTTGGATCAAAATCAATCCTCCAAGACCAGATCCTGGCCCTTGATCTTGGTTTGTATTCTCGAATCTTCTCAGCCTTCTATAAAAGGACCCCTACCCTCAGTCATCTGAGACTTTTGCCACTTTTTTCATTCGAGTGAGAAAGAGACAGAGAGAAAAGAGAGAGAAGAGAGAAGAGAGAGAGATAAACCAGAGTTAGGAAACCCTAACCCTAAATCGTCCAAAACTATACTCAAACCATAACCTCTTTCAAAACAAGTATATACTAAACACAACCTTGAGTGTTTAAGAGATTTTGAGTGATTGGCTTGTTAGTTTTGTTGTTGTAACCTGTTCGTTCTCAGATCTTGTTATCAACTTAAACATCTGTTTAGATCTGTGTTTCCACTTTTATAGAAATCTTAGATCTAAGTCATTGCATGTTATATTTCACATAGATCTGCATATTTAGGTTCTCATCTTGAGAAAATATTTGTTGATTTGTTTCTGTAAATGTTTTTAACTTCGAAATCAATAAAAACCTTTTATATTTCTAGTTCTTTTGAAACAAGACCTTTGGCCTAGTTAAGAATCGTACTTGGTGATTTTCAATCTCAAAAATATTTTCAAAACCTGAGATTGATTAAGATCTTGATACGTCTTCCGAGAAAGATAGCCGTGGATTCTGGGATTATAATAAAGGTCAAATAAGGTTATGTTTTCTAAGAAGAGGGAAATAGAAAATCACAGCATATAGATCTTATATGTATTTTGATAGGACTGTTTGTATAAAATAAGTTTGTGTATGTGCATGCATGTGTTAGAAATCACCTCCACAAACACTATCACCCTACCACACTAAAAGTGTTGGTAATTAGATCTCAATAACAAGAGTCGACGTAAAGAACTTTAATGAATTGGAAGTTAGGAAACTGGGAGAACAACATCAACAAACAGAACTGCAGAGAAGATATAAGGACACTAGTGGGTACATTCCTAAACTTGTATAGGTCTGATTTGTATGCATGTGTGTTATATAGTGTGTAACTGTTATAATTTGTTTTAGTGGAAGTTTTGGTTCACTCCGTAGAGGGAGTCGTGGATGTCCCCTCAATTGGGTGAGGTTTTACCACGTTAAAAATCCTTGTTCTTAATCTTTCTACATCTCCTCATCTAATTCTTGGTTGTGCTGAATTTAAATTTTTTAAACTGATTTATCAAACATGTTAAAACTCTTGAACAGATCTCGTACATATTTTTGCTAAACACATCTTGTGATTAATTTGATTTGATTTTAAGAAAATAGTTTCTTCAAAAAAACAACTCGGATTTACTTAAATAGTTTAATTTTATATTAAACGGCTTTAGTAACGGTATTTCAATTGTTATCAAAGACCAGTAAATTTCTTTTAAAAGATCCTGTGTTTCTGAAATTGTTTTCTGAAAATAAAAAATGGACGAGAAAAATGAAAGATTTGGTAACTTGACCAAACCTCCTATCTTTGATGGAACCAATTTTACATACTAGAAAGTAAGGATGATTTCTTTCATTCAAGGAACTCTGGGAGATGATGTCTGGGACATTGTTGAAAATGGATACACTTTTCTTACTAAACCAACCACTAAAGGAAGTAATGAGGGTTAAGAAAGTGTCAATTGAGTTCACAAAAGAAGAGAAGCAAGTTTCTCGCAACAATAACAAAGGAAAGAATGCCATATTTATGTCCATAAACGAACATGAGTTCAAAAGAATCTCATCCTGTACCACTTCTAAGGAAGCTTGGGACACTTTGGTTACTGCTCATGAAGGTGACACTAGAGTTACGGCTGCTAAAACAAAAATGCTCATTCCACAGTATAACTCGTTAATTATGTCTGACTCTGAGTCATTTGATGACTTTTATATGAATTTGACTGATATTGTGACCAAATTGCATGCTAATGGGATAACATATGACAGATATGAAATTGTATCTAAAATTCTGAGATAATTACCACAGAAATTTGACAATAAAAGATATGCTATTCAGGAAATGTGTGACCAAAATCTCACTCCCGAATTACTCAGTAGTAAACTAAGAACTGTGGAAATGGAACTAGAATTCAAGAAACAATTAACCTAGTCCCATAGGAAACAGACTAATTCCAATTTGAGTTTTTCTTCTAAGTTGATTAAGCCTGATCTTAACATTCCCAATAATGTCTCTGATAAAGAATGTCACATAGAGAGTTTGGACAATCAGATTTCCTTAATGTCAAAACAGTTTAAGAAAATTATCAAGTTTAGAAACAACATGGCAAACAAACAAGGCAAGTCCAATTATCCAACTCATTCTAATCACAAACCTCATGATGAAGGTCAAGACAAACATCACAAGGACATTCACACTAGACCTAACAGAGACCTTAAGAAGATTGAATGCTTTAGATGTGGAAAAATAGGACACATTGCACAAGACTATAGAGTTAATTTGAATATTCACAATAAACACACTAGGGCCAACATTTGCAAGACATGGGATGATTCAAGCAACTCTGAAAATGAGGAACCTGAGTCATCTAATGATTTTGATCCTTGCTTGTCTTTCTTTGCTAAGATAATTTACAATTATGATATGCCAATGTATGAGAATGATGATAGTATCACTACTCCTGTTGTTGTGAATCATGCTACTACTGGTTTAGATGATTTACATTCTGATAATATTGTTAGCTCAACCACGGGGTGTGTGAGTCAAAGGGAATGCGATAATGACGATGTCCATGGGTGTGTGACTTCAAGAAATGAAGCCTTAGGGGTCATTTCACACACTACACTTAGTGACTCGAACAATGAAAACCTCCCTGATATTCACACACTTTATGCGAAAACTCTCAAGAAAAGCACTAGACTAGAGAAGATAGTGAAAGATCTCACTAAGAAACTAGAAGATCTAAGTCTGATGGTCAAACTTAATGATGAAGAGTATACTACCCAATGTCTTACTCATGAAAGTGAAATCAAAATGTTTGATCAAAAACTGAAAAATTTGACTAAAACAAATTAAACTTTGGAGAAAAAATACAAAGGGACATTGTTAAAATTGGAACAAACAAAAGAAAAGACAGCAACTGTTTTCAAAAAATTTACAAAATTTGAAAATAACTCAAACTGTTTTGATGGATTTGTTGTTGAATCAAAAACCAATTCTGATGATCGAACTGGAATAGGGTTTTGCCCCAATTTAAAGACACAAACAAAATCTTTTGAACCTATCACGTTTGTGTTAGGAGGCAAAAGACCTATTGAGACGTGCCCATACTTTCATTATCTAAAAACTGAGGTTGATACAAAACATCAAAAGTTTGATATTGGGGAATCAAGTTACTCAAAACATGAACGTTCACCTAAGGCTAAATATGTCTGCCCCTCTATTAGGAAGAGTGAATCTACTTTCAAAACTTTTCTATCTAGGAATAGGGTTCAACCTCAAAATTCCTTAAAGCCTATGTTTAAAGACTTTCCTAAGGAGACTCCAACCTTGAGAAATCTTTATTGCTCCTACTACGATATATACGGTCATTATTTTGATAGTTTCTGTGCTAGAAGACTAGTTAAACCTATCTGTAATCCTCCTATCTATCAAAACTTAAAATATTCTAAGAGAAGCCGTAACAATTATATTCTACCTAGACAACCAGACAAAAACTCTAACTATAGGAAGAGAAAGACCAAACCAAAAACAACATTCCCTAGAAGGATTCCTAAACACTTTCCTAAACCAAATGCTCATGTATTTCATAAAATTCAAAATCATGCAGAAAACATTTTTCAACAAAAATCGAATGCTCGCAAATTTTTTCAATTGAGAGCTAATAAGCGCAAAATGAAAACTAGAGCAATTTGGGTTAGAAAAGATGATCTATTACCCCAGTTGAAGTGTAACATTTTCATTACTATTTTAAAAGCTGAACACACATCTTCTAGTTGGTATTTAGATTCTAGATGTTCAAAACACATAACTGGTGATGATACAAAACTCTTAAACAAAACCTACTTTGCTCGAGAAAAGGTTATTTTTGGTGATGGAGTATCATCTCAGATCATAGGTAGAGGAACACTCCAAGAAGAAGGACTTCATGTTCTTGAAAATGTTCTTTTAGTTAAAGGTCTTAAATCCAATCTACTTAGTATCTCACAATCTTATTACTCAGATCATACTATTACCTTTTCAATAAACAATTGCAAAATTTTAAATGAAAAGGGTGAATGCATAATTACAGGATTCAGAACTCCTGACAATTGTTATACTATCATGAACAGTTATGAAATCTGTAATGTTTCTAGAATGGATGATAATGAGATATGGAATAACAGGATGGCTAACATAAATTACAATAATCTTAGTAGATTGACTTCTCAAGAAATAGTTAGGGGAGTTCCAAAAATCAAACCCATCTCTAATAATTTATGTGGTTCCTGTCAGGAAGATAAAATTGTTAAGGCACCTCATAATAAAGTCAAAGATATCCTTACCTCTAACCCCTTGGAGCTCATCCATATGGACCTAATGGGTCCTTCCCAAACTGTTAGTCTCTATGGACACCGTTAAATTCTTGTTATAGTTGATGACTTCACTAGATTTAGTTGGGTAGCCTTTTTAAAACAAAAGTCTGACACTTTTCAAACCTTCTTAAAAATACTTATTTGGATTAAAAATGAGAAGGGCACTCAAGTAAATAGAATTCGTAGTGATAAAGGTGGAGAATTCAAAGACACCGGTATAGTAGAGTATTATGACTATAATGGTTACAAACATGAGTTTAGTGCTCCTAAGACTCCTCAATAAAATGGTATCGTCGAGAGAAAGAATCGTACTCTTCAAGAGATGGAACGTGTTATGTTGCATGCTAAGAGTTTACCTAAATATTTTGGGTAGAAGCATTTCGTACTGCTTGTCACATTATCAATAGGGTCTATCTTAGAAAGAATTCTAAACAAACTCCTTACGAACTTGGGTATAAGAAAAAGCCAAATCTTAAGAACCTTAGAACCTTTGGTAGTACTTGTTATGTCTGCAAAAATAGAGATCACTTATCCAAATTTGAGAGTCGAGGAGATAAAGCTATTTTTCTAGGATACTCGCCTAACAGTAGAGCCTACCATGTTTATAATCTTCGCACTAAGACCATGATGGAATCCATAAATGTAATTGTAAGTGACACTACTGTAGAGAGTAAGATTGGTGAATCAACTATTGTGGAAGAGTCTACATATGTTTTAGAAAATGACTCTCCAGAAATAAATGATTCATTACCAATTGAGACACCTGAAGTACCTAACTGGGTTTCTAAAGACGATCCCATAGATAACGTTGTTCGTAATCCTAGTGAGCCTGTGCGTACAAGATCTCAATTAAGAAATTGTGCTCACTCTGCATGTTTTGTTTCCCTTGTGGAACCAAAGAATGTAAATGCGGCATTGAATGACCCTCACTGGATTTCTGCTATGCAGGAAGAACTTCTTTAATTTGTCATTCATGATGTTTGGTATCTTGTACCTAGGCCTAATCACAAAAAGGTTATTCGCACACGTTGGATTTTCAAAAATAAATCTGATGAAAGTGGGATAATCATTCGAAACAAATCTAGATTAGTTGCTCAATTATATTCTCAAATTAAAGGAATAGATTTTAACGAGACCTTTGCTCCTATTACTCGTTTAGAATCTGTTCATCTTCTCTTTGCGATAGCTTGCTACTTAAATTTTACACTTTACCAAATGGATGTCAAATCTCCATTCCTTAATGGAATATTGACTAAAGAAACCTATGTAGAACAACCAAAAGGGTTCACTCACCCTCAATATCCAAATCATGTATTTCGTCTTAAAAAGGCTTTGTATGGCCTAAAACAAGCGCCTAGAGCCTGGTATGAGCGCCTTTCCAATTTTCTCTTAGATAAAGGTTTTAAGAGAGGTGGAAATGATAAAACTTTATTTGTCAAACATTTTGAAAAACACATCATTATAGCTCAATTTTATGTTGACAATATTATCTTTGGATCAACTTTTCCCTCAGAAGTGAAATCCTTTTCTGAAATTATGCATAAAGAGTTTCAATTGTCTCTTATGGGGGAGTTGCAATTTTTCTTAGGTCTTCAAGTCAAACAAAATTCAGAAGGATTATTTGTCTCTCAATCTAAATACGCATTAGAGATAGTAAAAAAATTCGTCCTTGAGAGTGCTAAAGATGCTAAAACTCCAATGAGTACTACAGTCAAACTATCTAAAGATAAAAATGGAAAATCTATAGATCCAACTCTATATCGTATTATGATAGGAACCTTGATATACCTTACTGCCTCGCATCCTGATATAATGTATGTTGTTTATGTATGTGCTCGTTATTAAAACAACCCCAAAGAGAGCCATCTATCTTCTTTGTAAAAGGCACTCCGAACCTAGGACTTTGGTACACTAGTGATACACCTAGCACTATAATTGGGTACACTACTGCTGATTGGGTTGGGTGTACTGATGATAGTAAAAGCACATCAGAGCATGTTATTATATAGGTAATAATTTGGTAGGATGGAGTAGTAAGAAACAAAACTGCATGTCTCTCTCAACAGTTGAATCTGAATACATAGCCACCGGAAGCTTTTGTGCTCAATTACTTTGGTTTAAACAAATGCTAAGTGATTATGGTATTCAACAAAATCAATTACTCCTCTATTGTGATAATCAAATTGCGGTCAATATCTCTAAAAATCATGTTCAACACTCGCAAACAAAACACATAAAAATAAGACATCACTTTATACATGAATTGGTTGAAACTAAGGAATTAGAAATTAATTATCTTCTTACTGATTTGCAACTCGCAGATATGTTTACCAAACCTTTAGATTTCAATAGATTTATTTCTTTGCGTAAATCAATAGGTATGGTGTGTGCTGATTAATTTCTCTGGTCTCTATATGTTTTTCCCTTTGTCTATTTGAGACAAAATGGGGGAGAAATTTGAGTCTTATGAATCTTTTTACATATTCTAAAAAGCTTGATCTTAGTGATTCATTGCAGGATTCTGTACAGTTATCCTCAACATTTGTAATAGTGTAGTCAATTGTAATTAGTTGAGTTATGTATATTTGTTTTCTAGGAAATGGGTAGATAATTTTTTTATAGGAATAGGTTTTTCTTATTTTTGTTGCCCTACGAGTCCTAGATGACTCAAAGGAGATTTTGTCTCATATTTCCAAAGGGGTAGATTGAAGCACCTTATACCCTTGACTCACTTGAGTCTGTATTATATAAGTATTCATCTAGTTTGGAAATTATGACAAAATTGTGTCTATCCTAGAAACCAAATAACCTCAAAGATTGGTTTGAAATTTTATTCATCTTGCTTGATTGATCTAGCTACTTTTACAAACACTCACACACATTAGAATTGTATTCATACATTTCATATTGCATATAATTGTGTGTATATATGTTGAGTGTGTTTAAATCCCTAAAATTGATTTTTAATAATTTTTTGGGAATTTTATAAACTTTTAAAATAAGGTTTTTATTAATTTAAATTTGGTTTGAAAAGTATTGGGGTTAATCTGCTATTTTATATTGTTAGTTTTATTAACTGAAAGTTCACTTGGGTAGAATCTGAAAGCGCCAGAGACTATAAGGCATGTTGTGTAATTATTTTAAGACACGCGTGTATCATCCAATCTCATGCCTACACCTGTCGAGCTATAATCGTTCCAAATTGTGTTTTCTGTGTGAGACGATTGTTGTGTGTTATTTTGACCCTTGGATTAGATTTAATCGATGACCTGCATGCGTTCTTATATAATCCTGGTGAAACCAATTTGAGCTAATTAGAAGCGTTTTAATCACCGCCTCTGTTTAAACCATTGGATAAAAGTCAATCCTCCAAGACCAGATCCTGTCCCTTGATCTTGGTATGTATTCTTGAATATTCTCATCCTCCTATAAAAGGATCCCTACCCTCAGCCATCTGATACTTTTGCCACTTTATTCATTCGAGAGAGAGAGAGAGAGAGACAGAGAGAGAGAGAGAAAGAGAGAGAAGAGAGAGAGAGAAACCAGAGTTAGGAAACCCTAACCCTAAATAGTCCAAAACTATACTCAAACCATAACCGCTTTCAAAAACAGTATATACCAAACACAACCTTGAGTGTTTGAGAGATTTTGAGTGATTGGTTTCTTAGTTTTGGTTTTGTAACCTCTTCGTTCTCAGATCTTGTTATCAACTTAAACATCTATTTAGATCTGTGTTTTTACTTTTAAAGAAATCTTAGATCTAAGTCATTGCATGTTATATTTCACATAGATCTGCATATTTAGTTTCTCATATTGAGAAAATATTTGTTGATTTGTTTCTGTAATTGTTTTTAACTTCGAAATCAACAAAAACCTTTTATGTTTCTAGTTCTTTTAAAACAAGACCTTTGACCTAGTCAAGAATCGCACTTGGTGATTTTTAATCTCAAAAATATTTTCAAAACCTGAGATTGATTAAGATCTACGTCTTCTGAGAAAGATAGCCATGGATTCTGGGATTATAATAAAGGTCAAATAAGGTTAAGTTTTCTAAGAAGAGAGAAAAAGAAAATCACAGCATATAGATCTTATATGTAATTTGATAGGACTATTTGTATAAAATAAGTGTGTGTGTGTGTGTGTGTGTGTGTGTGTGTGCATGCATGTGTTAGAAAGCACCGCCACAAACACTATCACCCTACCACACTAAAAGTGTTGGTAATTAGATCTCAAGAACAAGATTCGACGTAAAGAACTTGAACAAATTGAAAGTTAGCAAACTGGGAGAACAACATCAACATACAGAACTGCAGAGACGTTATAAGGATACCAGTGGGTACATTCCCAAACTTGTATAGGTCTGATTTGTATGCATGTGTGTTATATAGTTTTTAACTGTTATAATTTGTTTTAGTGAAATTTTTGGTTTACTCCGTAGAGGGAGTCGTGGATGTTTCCTCAGTTGGGTGAGGTTTTACCAAGTTAAAAATCCTTGGTCTTAATCTTTATACATCTCCTCATCTAATTCTTGGTTGTGCTGAGTTTAAATTTTTTAAACTGATTTATCAAACCTATTAACAAATCTTGAACATATCTCGTACATATTTTTGTTAAACACATCTTGTGATTAATTTGATTTGATTTCATGAAAAGAGTTTCTTCAAAAAATAGTTCGGAGTTACTTAAATAGTTTAATTTTATATTAAACGTCTTTAGTAACGGTATTTCAAAACCTCCCGAATACTTTCCTGAGGTCCTGTATATGTTTTCTTTCCTTCTTGGATTCCACCACCAGGTCATCCACGTAGAACTCTAATATATCACGAAAGATTTACATCATGGTCCGTTGGTATGTGGCCACACAATTTTTTTATCCGAAAGGCATGACTGTGTAATGGAAGTTCCCTAATGATTTGTGGAAGGCATCTTCTCAGCATCTATCGAATCCATTTTGATCTGGTTGTATCCGACGTATCCATCCATAAAATTATACATCTCATAGAGGGAACTCATCTTTGGGACATGCCCGATTCGGATCGTGGAATTCTACATAAATCCTAATTTGTCTTTTGTCCTTCTTTACAACCAACACTATACTGGAGATCCATACACGATGCTGAATGGGCTTGATGAACCCTGATGCCAATAACGACTCTAACTTTTCCTTTATCTTTAAGTATAGGTTATCTTTGTATGTTCGTGTATCCTTCCTTACTAGGAGGGAATTGGAGAGGATGTTCAATCTATGGGAGTTCACCTTTGGGTCTATTCCTGGTATCTCCATGTACTTCCAGGCAAACACATTAGTGAACTCCCTGAGTAGGTCAATGAGCTATTCCTTCTGTTTTGGTTCCAGACTCTTGGAGATTAGGATGAGTCTGATCTCACCCCCTGTTGGCCCCAAATTGATCTTCTCTAATTCTTCCAACTGCTCTCTGAGTCCATCCTGTATATATTCTAGAGCTTTTTCTAGTTCCTCAACATGCTCAATGATATGGGATTCATCAATAATAAAATACTCATATGTCGAGTCGATGCTCTCATCCTAGAACACCACTCTCACAGATCTTTATAAGTGGTAGATGACCTTCCCATCGGACAAGACCACCTTTTTGCAAGTTTGAGGAAGCTTAACACCTCCTCCACCTTCCTCTTACCCTCTGCTGGGGAATCACCCTTCCCCTCAAGCGATCATAAACAAACTTCTTCTGTTGGATACTTCCTTCAACTATTTGCTTTACTTCCAACTTCCTTGCAGAGACCTTCCTTTCCTCATCCAATTTTATGTAGAGTGCAACATATACAAGATGGGGCTCCTCAATGGTGAAGGGTCTCTGCATGGCTTTGATTACTATCTCTGTACCTCTAATGTTGGCATTTGCACACTGATGGTAAGTGGAGGGTACTATGTTGGGGGTGTGCATCCATACCATCCCAATGAGTAGTTGGTAGCTAGTGTTAGCGTTGATAAAATGGAACATGATGTGGGAAGTGAAATTTACCAACTTGATTCCCAGGTTTACATATCCGATATATTTCATTCCATTATTGTCAAATCCAGAAATCATTAGCGGTATTGGCACTACCTTCTCCTGGTCAACTCCTATTTCATATAATGTACTGATGGGCATAATGTTAATAGATGATCCCCCATCCATTAATGCTCTGGGAAGTGAGACTCCATTGATCATAGATGTAACATACAATGGACGATTGTGGAAGTAAGGCACCTACCTATTTTCCTCTGAAAACACCACCTCAGAAGTATACTTCTTGATCAACCTTCTAATTGGCCCCTACAAATTTAGTGAGGTGTATCCGCGCTGCTGAATATCTTCTAAGACTTTCCTTATGATGGCTATTATTATGTCATATTTCAACCCTATCTGGTAAAAAAACATTTGAACTTGGGGCTCCTCGCTATCGACTCACATTCAGAATCTAGGTCTACCTTATATGTCTAGGCCTTACAAACATACTCTGCTTAAGATTTCCCCCCTCATCCAGAGGGAGGATGACATCTAGCTCGCCCTCTGAGAGGTTCACTTGCCTAATTTCCCTATTTCCATCCTCATTTTGTTCCATAGTGAAAAAACACTCCTCTCTCTTTATTTCTAGGTCAACTTTGCTTAGTGATAACTTTTCTGATGCTTCACATAACATATCATCACTCGCCCACTCCATTAGATCTGGGGTTGCTTCTTCATCATAAGTGACTACCATGTTGGCAGTACCATATGTACTGGAAGTGGGTTCTCATTTACATCCACAGGAGGGATCTGCATGGTGCCATTGGACACCTGCTCGCCAATGATCCTTCTTAAGTAGTTACAGTCTTTGGTGGAGTGTTGCACTCGCTGGTGTAACTCACAGTATTTTGGGTTGGCTTTATTAGCTACAGTTGGGGTTTCTCCTTTCAAGTGAGGAGGACTTCCTACTCCTTCTCGTACCAAAGTACGATAAAAATACATAGCTTTTGCTACACTACAGGGTAGTGGTGATGGGGCATCCTCCTCAAACTTTCCCTTGTTGTCGAGACTGTTGCACTTGGGCCCAGAGTATCCCTTCCTTCCTTTGGGATTTCCAACTACATAGTTAACTTCTTGCCTCCCTAAAACTTGAAACCTCCTAGAAGTCAGTGGTACCTGCATCATGTAACTCTTGGCCATTGTCTTGATAATAACAGTTATGTTACTGGCAGCCCTGGTTAACTCTCTAAAAGTTCCATATCTATTTTCATTGATTAAATTCAACTTGTATTCCTCCAAAATTCCTTCGACACATATTTGCAGCAAAATTGCCTCCTCTACATCCTCATGGGCATCTAATTCTCTCTCGTGAAAGCGTTTGATATATTGCATTAACTCCTCACCAGGCTTCTGTATCTCTTGCACCAGGTGCCTTAATATGAATTCATCCTCTGCCATGAAGAATTTATGAAGGAACTACCTGTGCATATCTTCCCAAGTAAAGATTTTGTTAGGTTCCAAATGGGAATACCATGTGTAAGCCTTCCCTTTGAGGGTCTTACAAAATTTTCTCAACCTCAGATTCTTGTCATCAACATGTACTCTGAAGTACTCAACAAACCTTTTCACATGCTCTCTTGAGTTCTCCCCTTTGCCATCGAACTTGATAAATTTTGGTGGGATATACCCCTCTGGGTATGGCTTCTCATTGACTTATTATGGTTAGGGGTCTTGTAACTCCCAATATAGATGAGGAGCCTCCCTTTGAGAGGATGAGAGAAGCTTCCCCACCTCCTCCATGGTAACACCCCTGGAGGCTGACTCCTCCAAACTCATCCGCTTAGCTGCTGGTGAGCCTGATGGTGATGTAACCTGCTCTGGCACCACCTTCCACGGAGGAATCGTCTCTGTCAGAATTGCAAATGGGGAAACTACCCCTTCAGAGGGGTCAGCAGGTGGTGTTACACATCCTTGACCCAAACTTGATAGGTCTTCATTATTTTTCTTTAAGAAATCAAAGAACATTTTTATGAGATTCATACCTACCATCAGAGCCGTTGCCGGTGAACTGGTTTGCCCTCCCTGAGGAGAAGGTGCCTTGGCTCCAATCACCACCACTTCTTCCTAATTAGTCTGGTCACTATGATCTCTATTCCCAGATGGAATGTCTTCAAAAACTAGCTGCTTAGAAATAAAATTGATGGAGTAGATGGAGTATCTCCTTAGATATCGAAATAAAATTCGCAACAAGATAGATACCAAAAATGATTTAAAATCATAGATGGAGTAGCTAAACGTGGCAAAGACTTAAACAAAATATCATATATATGTATACACAATAGATACAAGCTAAGCATAAGGACACACATATAGATATAAACACCAAAATGACACAAAACTGAATAACATAAGTTTTTCCACACTCTTATAGCATAAATGTGTCATACGAAAACGGAAGTGAAGGGGTGTGAACTAGAAACAATTAAATTTAGACCTAATCACTTAAAACATCTTCACGGAGTTCTCAATTGATTGCAAACTTCATCAAATTTGAATATAACCTCATGTGACAATATAAATTTAACTCAATGAACAAAGATACACAATGCATACAAGCCTAGACTTTTAATGATTCTACAAACCAATAGAGTCATGACATTAAAAATACAACTAGGATAAACGGACATTGTTTAAACCATTGATATACCATCTAATCTCCCTCAATAAGCATATATATTTGAATGAATATATCAAATAAAAATAGGCCTTGGCAATTATTTTTCTTTTTCATGCCATAATTCTATTTTTAGGCCTTTGGACTACGTATTTCTTTTAGGTCTAAACAAACGGTGGCTTACTATTCGCAAAGGATAATAAATCCTTTCGGAGCCCTTCCCCGTGCAAAATAAAATAAATTATTTTTATACCTCACAAATCTCGCGTGCAACGGATTTTGACATGCACTAGTCCTCCTAGGTCACAAATATGCAGATGACAAGATTGGTAGGAGAACACCTCACAAAGCTCAAATATAACATGTGACGATTAAATTTCAAAAGAGCTCGTGCATGTGTTAATAGAGGAATATAAAAATAAAATCCATTTAATCAACACAAAATCCAACTACTCCATGTAAGCATGGTAAAGAACATAATAAGGATTGACAATCTAAACCAAAATTTCTAGCCACATGGGAGCATAAAAGATGGGATTCAAACACAAGTATATGCCACATAAAGTGTGTCAAACTAAGATACCCACACAAAAAATAATCTTTTTAAGTTTTTGACAATTTTTAACCAAAAATAAAAATATATGCTCAAAAGACAAATAAAAACCATTTGTATTTTTCATTTAATCTTAAATTACTGAGAAGGTAAAAAACAAATGATAAACAAAAATCTTTTTGTATTTTTCATTTAATGCAAACAAAATAAATATAACACAAAAGATAAAAAAAAATCATTATTCTATCATGTGATTAGGCATGGAGCATAGACTAGAAAATGATTGAACATGCATACACCTAACAATGATATAATATGAAGCAAAAAAATCTAGAGTATGCAAAAAAAAACTAACACATTCAACCTTTAAATTTAGCAAGGGAGGTTTCATGTGAAAGCAAATGAGAATCAACAAATCTAATATCTAACGCGTCTAAAAATGATTTTCGAATCCATATAAATATATATTTAAAATGTTGGGATTTTGAAACTAATTAAATACTAGACATAGACTTCATATGACTTCTTTTAAGATCAAAACAAAATGACATAAGGTGACCTTTCCTACCACAATGCAAGCATGTGAAAACACGAGGAATGATACCTACGGTGTTACCTTTTATAAAGTCCTTGCATAAAGTTGACCCTCTAAAACAAACAATGGTTTTAGCTTTAGCAGCGGAAATATTTGAACTAGATGAGATAAAACCATTACAACTACTACTCGAGTTAATTAGATCATGTTTCATTTTTAAAATATCGAACTCAAGTAATAAATTAGACTCCTCAAATTTACGGGGCTCCTTCTTTAAATTTTATATAACTCCTAGAAGGTTATCACACTCCCCCTCAATGTGAGCAAACTTGTCCCTAAGAGTCTTTTCTCGACAATCACTCTCTTTCTTGGACATTTCTAAAATATTAAAATTGTGATTTATGTCCATGAGCTTTTCACGAAAAATATCTTTTTGAGATAGGGAGATTTGCAAAAACTCAACTTTAGCTTTAAAACAAGAATTTTCATTTTCAAGAAATTTAATTCTTTTTGCAAATCTCAAATTTAATTATATTAATTTTTCATTACACTTATTAAGCCCATTAAATTCCACTCGAATAGCGAAAACTTAATTATCATTAGAAATGAAGAAATTACCATTAAGAAGTCCCATCGAGAGATTCAAAAACAAAAATGAGAGTGAGTCAAAAATAAACCACCTAAAAATACAAGGAGCACAAAAATTATAAAAGTCAAAAAACGGATCTTTAACGCTATAAATTAGCGCTCCGGCTCTGATACCAATTTGAAAAGGTGTAGGCCCCCAATTTTAAAATGTCTTTACTACAAAATATAATTTCCTTTTAAATATATGCGGAAGCGTAGATGGTTCAATTTAACAAATTACCAAATTTTAATTTCTTTCAAATTAAAATTAAACCAAGTGAAATAAGATTAAACACACACACAATTTAAATTTCACTTAAACCAAATTAATTCAATTCAAGTCCTAGAAATTTTCCTAAGTCTTGTTTTCAATATTACCAAATTAGGCCAAACCAATTTTATCAAATTAAGAGATGACTTGAATTAAACTAACATAAACATTACCCAATTTCAAATTAGCACGAATTTAATTAAGTAGTGATTAAAACTAAATTTTATCTCGAATTACCTAAGCATGCATCTAATTTGAATTGTGAGAAAGATAAAATAAACAATGAATCACTACGCCGCGATGTATGAGGAAAAACTCACAACGGGAAAAAAACCTCGGATGGCCCTAGCCTCAAATCCACCAAGTACGGTTTTGCAAATGCAAGACAATAAGACTTAGAACACTCGACTTGACTCCGTCCAATCCTCGACACTTCTTATTGTATCCACCTCTTCCTAGAGAATAACCATGGAGCTCCAACGCCATCTCGGAATACACCAATCGGACTGTTCTGATCACCGCCACCCGAATAAGGAGCCTTTCTCCAAGTGGGTAAGTCAACGCAAACTTCTTCTTCTTCGTGGGATGTAGAAGCAAATCCAAACTTCTCTTCAACTCGGTAGAGAAAAACTTGGTGCCAAACACTCCAAGCAAGGATATTTAAATTAAAACTTAGGATAAACAATATGGGTGTGTAAACTTTGATTTTGTTCTAAGGATTAAAACATTTTAACAAAAAATCAAAGGGACTTTTATTTGGAAGAATTCACTCTCAAAACACTCTAAGTGAGGAAAATGTTATGAAAAAGTTAGTGGGGAAAAGTAGTGGGAGTGGGAAAACTGTCAAAAACTACCCAAAAAACTGTTCCCGCCAAATCTCGTTCGAACGAGATTTTTGTTAGAACGAAGTCTCGTTTGAACGATACTTCTAACGAAGTTCCAATAGCAGGTCGTTGGCAAACCTTGTTCGAACGACATTCTCGTTCGAACGACAATATCGAACGAAATGCCAGAAAGATGAAAATTCTATTTTTAGCCTAGAAACTTTATTTTAATGTTTTAAAGAAACAATTTGAAACCAAACAACAGTTTAAACAAGACTTACACCCATATATATATTGTTCCAAGATCCTATATATATTAAGGTGCATTCATACCTTAGAAATAATGGAACCATGTCAATGACGTAGAAACGAGGCACAATAAAGTCGGCATTTTGATTAAGCTTTAAACTTGGCTTCTATGTCTTCAACTTCAGCATGTCATAAGCTTGAAGGATGGTTAATAACTCTATCCTATGACTCAAACATTTTTATCCAGAATTGAGCCAAAACTACGAAGGACTCAATTTGAAATTTGTGTCCCTACATTATACCCGTTTTGGAGGGAAAGATATGGAATTATTAGAAGTGTTGAACGAACTTCTAAATTTTGGGTTGAAATTGCACTCAGAAATGACCATTGACTACCAGAGGTTCAGTACACTGTTCTTATAATATCATAAATGGGCTCGAGATTCATATAGTTGGGTGGTATATACCGATAAAGTTAGTTTAGATGATGTCCTCCAGATCATGGCAGACTTATTCCGACAGATCTGTAAAATTTACAGTATGCCCGAGCTACTTGATACTTTGAAACTATAGGAGGTTTGGTCCCTTCACTTCTACATCTCCCCACCGAATGGGAGAATTTATATGAAGAGGCCGTTGAGGTTGTGGAGTGTATTGACTTTTCATGGAAGGATGATATTGTTGCCACCTAATGGGGGGATAAATTCGTTAGTTAATATGAAGAGAAAAACTAAAAAAAACTAGCTCAATAATCATCATATGTAAAATAATCCTTCCACCACACCAAAAGAAATAGTGAATCTAGTTGGATCTCTAACCTATACTAGAATGCTATGTTTCTTCGAAGAAGAGCTCCCTAAGATTGGTCTGAATCACAACTATGCTCTCAATATCTCTGTCGAAGTCATGGGAAAGACCACCCCACTTTTTCTTATCGATAATGGATCAACTCTTAATGTTTGCCCATTGAGAACCCTCAATTGCTTGGCACTGAAAGTAAGTGACCTTGCCCCAATTTCTACCGCGCTGCGTGCTTATGATCATATTCGCTGAGAAGTGATTGGATCCGTAAAGCTTACAATAAGGGTTGGCCGTAATCTATCTCTTGGACGACTATAGCTCCATAGTATCAAGGGTGTGTCTTCTTCCCTTAATTAGAAGCTAAAGTTTTTTTTCCACTGGGCAGGTCATCACCATCTTGGGCGACAATGATAACACTGAGAATATAAGCACAAATATTATAGTACAAAAGATATAACATGTATCAAATTATATGCTTATGTCAGGTTTTAAAGTTCAACCATTTTTACTCCCAGTAGGGTATGATTTCAAAGATAGGGTTTGTCTGGACGATAACTCTCATAGCAATGACAATGTGATTCAGATGATAAAAAACATGCACTTTATGCCCTAATTGGAGCTAGAATGATGACAATAGGGGATACTTGAACCCATTCTATTGAAATAATCTTTTCTTCCTTATAATTTGGGCTATTATCCATCAACACAAGAACTGAGAATTCCCTCGGTTGAAGAGAAGGCTAGAAAATACCAAGACTGTCTCGAGAGATTCCTTAAACAGAAGATTTGTCAGAGAGGGTGAAGATTTCCCATTTGGCGGCTTTCCTGTACCATGGTATGATCATGTGGACAAGAAAATGAAATCAAGAATGGACATATTTTTCCAAGACAACTACTTATGGGTCGAAAGTTCCCAGCATCATGTGCAACCACTCATTAAGGAGACTGTAGATGATACCGGAGATTTCGCGAGAAGTGACTCCAAGGATTTATTCAACTTGCAGACACTGGGGATGACACTCTACATAATCCACTCAAGCACTACATCATCGAATTCGTTCCTCCTAATAAAATTTATTGATACACCCCTCCTCATCTGGTACACTATACAAGCTCCACCCACTTAAATACAGCCCAACCCAGATGTTTACCGCATTTCCTCTTCTTTTGTTGTTCCTACCTATTTTGATGTAATTGAGACCTCCTTTGATGAGGTTCACAATGCTATTTTTCCCAAAAATGAAATAAACGAAGATTTTGAGTATCTTGTTGTTCCTTACATTGATTGCCATGATTCTACTCAAACTCTTCATGATGATGATTTTACAAATTAACAATTAACTTAACCGCAAATGAAGATGAAATTATTGTTATCAATATCGTTTCTAGTAGATAACTACATGAGATTAGGATAGGGGCCACCCTTGATGAGCATGAGCGCATGCAGCTCAAAGAATTACTGAGTGAATTTATGGACGTCGTCATATTCTCCTATGATGACATGCCCGACATTGATCTCGAGATCGCTTAGCAGGAGATTCCAACTCTCCCAAAATACAAACCGATCAAATAAAAAATTTGAAAGCTCTGCACCGAATGGTCGCTCAAGGTTACGGAAGAAGTGGTCAAATAGTTGAACATGGATTTCATTCCTATGATCGAATATCCCATATGGATAGTAAATATTGTATTTGTGCTAAAATCGGGAGGGAAGGCTCACATGTGCGTTGACTATCGAGACTTGAACAAGGTCTCTTTGAAGTATGATTACCTGCTACCCAATATCAATATGATTGTGGATAACACATCTAGTCATGCCCTTAAGTCATTCATTGATGGGTTTTCCAGATATAACCAGATCAAGATGCACCCAGATCATCAAGAGAAAACTGCATTCATCACCCTTTGGGGAACCTTTTGCTACACCATCATGTCATTTGATCTAAAATATGCAGGGGCTACCTACCAGAGAGCTGCCACAACCATCTCGCATGATATGATACACAAAGAAGTCGAGGTATATGTGGATGATATCATTATCAAGTCTAAGACTAAGCAAGGTCATGTTCCAGCTCTTCGAAAGTTCTTCAAGAGACTATGACAATACTAAATGCGACTTAACCCAAGAAAATGTGTTTTTGGCATTACCAAAGGAAAGATCTTGTGATTCATGGTTAGTGAGAAATGGATAGAAGAAAATGCTGCCAAGATGAAAGCCATACTCGAGATGCCCCCACCTTGAACGGGGAAGGAAGTCTAGGGATTCCTTGGAAAATTACAGTATATTTGTCGATTCATCATCCAGTTGACTTCTATTTGTGAACCTATCTTCAAACTCCTTCGAAAGGATTCCACTAAAGTTTAGAATGAATCTTGCCAAGAAGATTTTAATCTAATAAAGCAATACCTAACCTGACCTCCGGTACTCATATCGTTGTAGCATGGTCTTACCCTACTCCTATACCTAACCATAATGGATACTGCAGCTGGGGCTTTGCTATCCCAATAACTTGAGCAATCTCGTGAAGAGAGAGCCATATATTATGTCAATCGCAACTTGACCTGGTTTGAAGTTAACTACACTTAATTGGAAAAGGCATGTGTCGCCCTTATCCGGATCATCCAAAAAGTACGACACTACATGCTCGCCTTTCCCGTTAAACTTATGTCCAAAATTTAATATTATGTATGTCATGCAGAAATCCATGAATGAAAGAGCCATCTCTGACTACCACGTTGGCTACCCTATGGAAGAACCCGATGTTTCGATTTTCAAATTCCCAATTGAAAATATCCTTTGTACCTCCCAAGAAGACCTGTGGTGGAAAATGTTCTTTAATGGCGCTGCCAAAAATAAAGGATAGGGCATTGGGATAATCCTAATCGCGCCTAATGACTCTTACACTCCATTTTCCATTAAGCTAGATTTTCCCTTCACTGACAACATTATCGAATACAAATCATCCACGGTAGTCCTCAAAGTTCCTCTCAAGAAAGGCATTTGATACCTAGATGTCTACAGGAATTTAGCCCTCATCATCGGTAAGTACTGAGAAGATGGAAAGTCAAGGATGAGAAAATATTATCCTTCCATGCTCACCTAAAAGAGCTAGCCTCTCAATTCCAAGATATCACCTTACACTACCTGTCCCGAGCAAAGAATAATCTGCATGCCTCAAAGTCCCTTCCTACCTTAACCTCCACAATTTGCATGGCCAAAGGAATAACAATGACCCCTTTCCTAATCCAAAACCAAGCTAAACCAACCCATTGCTACCACATTGAGTTCATCACAGAAGAACATCCTGATATAGTCGATTGTTGGTACTATGATATTTGTCGCCTCCTCAAGCGTGGTATGTATCCCCAAGGTTCTAACAAAAAAGACCGAGCAACCTTTCACAATTAGTTGCCTAGTATATTACCCGTAATAAATCACTGTTCAAGAGAAACGTCAATGGACCCATTTACACTGGATCGCATGCGCTGACATTGAAGAGATGATGAAAAAAATATATAGCGAGGAGTACGAACATGACATTAATGGCCATATTCTTTCCAAGAAAATCATCCAATGGGGTTACTACTGGACTATCATGGTTCAGAATTCCACTGTCTATATTCGGAGATGTTTTAAATGCCAGTAGTTTTCCAATCTCCAACGCTTGCCTATGCGGGAATTGTACAACATGACTTCTCCCTGGTTGTTCTCCACATAGGTCATCGACATCATTGGGAAAGTTACACCTAATGCCTCCAATTGGCATGAATTCATCTTGGTTGCCATTGACTACTTCACCGAATGGGTCGAAGACAAATCATATGTGGTGCAGAATGATAAAAAAAATGGCCAATTTATCTGAAAAATATTATCTGCCGATATGGGGTCCCGCATGAGCTAGTATCATAACGGGTTACATTTCGAAGCAAAAGTCACGGAAGTGGTCAATGAGTATGGGATTCAAAGAGATAAATATTCTCACTACGGACCTCAAACCAATGGAGCCGTTTAAGCCGCTAAACAAAACCTCAAAGACATCATCCGCAAGAAGACTGAAAGCTATCGAGATTAGGCCGACCAGATCCCTTACGCCATCTGGGGATACCGCACTTTAGTTTGAATCTCTACTTGGGATACCTATTACTCTCTAGTATACGATATGGAAGAAGTCCCATCCGTGGAGTTAGAAATACCTTCACTATGCATCATGCTTGATAGCAAAGTCAACGAGAAAGACTGGCATCAAAGCCATCTTGATGAGTAATCACTCTTGGATGAAAGGAGACTGAAGGATCTATATCATATACAAGGATACCATCACCAAATAACATGTTCATTTAATAAGAGAGTCAAGGACCGTGGTGTGCGAGAAGGGGACTTATGCCTCAATATTTCCATAGATTCTACTAATGTACCTAAATGTTTTGGGTTTAGCATTAGTTACCAGTGGTGACCAAGCATATGTGGAATATATGTGTACATTCCTTTTTCGGAATCTTCACAACGTTATTTTGCCATTTTTCCCCATTTGAATTGAGACTTAAAGTCCTATCTTAACTTGGGTTTTTATATGCAGTTCATCATCTTTTGCTTGTGTCGACTAACTATGATCATGAATCAACTATGTGGTTGTTGTTCTTACTGGTGCCGACCAAATATTGAGTGATCACCAATCAATTACGTGGTGGTTATTTCAAGAAAATTTTGCATGTTTACCGACCAAGAGACCAAGTGTGTGGTGATGAGATCTATCATTATGCTTCTTGAGCTAAGACATGTCATTGTTCCTCTGCTTGATGACCCCGTTCAACCTTGCAACCTCTGCATTCAGAGAGGCTTCAACCTTCTCAGCTTCCTTCCCCTTTTTAATAAGGGGAATCTTCTTCAAAGTCTAATCAATAATACGATGAAAAGAAAAGACACCTTATAGAAGAAGATCAGATGTATGAACAATAGAGTTATAATTTCTAAAAGGCCGATGTTACACTGTGAGAAAATTAGCAAAAAAACTGATACCTGGTTTGACTTGTGGAGAGAAAACTTGGCCAGAAAGGGACATCCAATGCTCTAAGGAAACACTTCTCTTCCTCAGTCATTATTGCACCAATAGCATCGGTTGCCTTCAGATTATGGTCGATCAGGCTATCTCCAATTTTGAGCTGAGATAGACGAGCAACCAAGGCATTGTCTGTAGAGATGGGGATGGCACGATCCCTAGCCTGGGTTTTACTCAGCCTCGTATGCGCCGATTCAACCGTGGACTTCCTCTTTTTATTAGCGTTGACCCTGGAGGTGCTGACGTTCTTTTTTTATGCCGATGGTGGTGCACTCTTACCACCTCTATTTTCTACGAGTTTCACCACACTAGGAGCAGACATCTCCCAAAGCTCATTTGGTATACATGTTGGACGCTCTGCAAGACAAGTCCCTAAGTTAGTCAGTCAGAGATTAAAAATATAAGAGGTATGACTTGGGTAAGAAAAATATTGAAAACTTAGAAAGATGTTCTAGGGGACCACCCCCCAAACCTGTCAGAGAAAGGTAATAGGGGGTCATCAGATGCTCATATTTAATGAGACAACCCTTCTCACCTTGATTGTGATGGTCTTCAACATTCTTGTGATTATCCTGGCTAAGACCAGGCTCGGCTTTAGTAGCAAGGGAGACCTTCCCCCATCTCAGAGGGGTCCTTAGAACCGACGTTCCATAAGCCTCATCTGAACCAAATTCCTAGGCTCCGAAAACAAAAAAGTGCCGACGTTTCCAATTATGATTTGAAGTTTGGGTAACCAAGAGCATTTTATTCTCTGATTTCCTAGCTAGGAAGTGATAGTAGCTGGGGTGGTTTTTTGCAGATGAGGGAACTTAACAGCCTATAAAAACTCTAACTGAAAGGTCTGAATGGTGGACAGCCCTCCAAAGGATGATGGCCCCAATCATAACCCTCCAGGAAATAGGGGACAGTTGGGAAAGGGAAAGATTTATGTGATAGAGTATAGCTCTAAGGTTGGGTGAATAGGAAGACAAAAGATCAACTTAAACATATACTCATCCTTCATCCTTCCGAGGTTTCCTAAGGATGATTGAAGAATCTATGGAATAGAGGTGCCTAAAAGTAAGAAGGTCATACTCATTGAGGTTACTATCGTACTCTATCGCCTCAGAGTTATCAAGATTGCTCCCTTCATCATTGTCACCATCCCTAGTAACATCAGCCTGGGCAGTTGTAGGGGAACCACCAGGAAACGTCTGAGCAAAATTCAACCTCGGTGGAAACCGATAACAGAATGTCATCATTGGGAGGTAAAATTTCTATATTGGGCCCAAAGATTTCAACATCAGATGACCTATGCGAAGTGCTAGCACCTTGGTGGGTCGAGGCACGGCTGGAAACCTCGGCCTCCTTAGGAACCTCACCTTGCCTAGGAGAATAATCCATAGCCTCTTGAAAAGAGTCTACAGATTCACCTACTTTAGACGTTGATAAGGTCTGAGGAAGAGGACTCAGACATTAGGACAGGATCCTCAGGAACCTCTACAGGCTCAGTAGGCTCTATAGGCTCAAGGTATATGACCTGTAGTGGATTAGGAAAAATTAGTCTAAGGGGAAAGGACTAAGCCTTACGAGCTTCCTCTTGGGCTAGTTCTATTTGCCTAATCTTCTCAAAAGTCTTCTCACGGTGAGAGGGGAACTCTTCTATAAGTTGGTATAAGGGTTCGAGCATAAGGAAGATGACACTACACTTAAGGGAAAGACTAAGCTACAAACAGGTACACAACTTAAAGAGCCTAAATTAAAGATTAAATGGTGGAACTTGAAAGGTCTCAAATGAAGAACACCAAGAACACTAAAAGGAAGGTCATCGGAGAAGGTGATCCAAAGCTCATCGGAAGCCTAAAAGAAGTAATTTTATGGCCAAGGCAACCTCAGAGAAACTTGGAATGGCCCTAGCGCCACTCAACCACTGCTATCCCAAACCTATAACCACTTAACAGTGGAAGAAACTCTCATCGAAAAAATAAAAGTCATCGAAAAAGCTTAAACTCAAAAATTAAAGTTAACAAATGAAGAGAGAGAAGGAGAGTTATACATGACTGAGTGTGATGGAAGAATGAAGAGACTTAAGAGGCAAAGAACCTTTAATCGCAACCAGTAATGGAGGTTTGAAGGAAATCGTAGTTGCAAAAAATCTTAAGCGAGAGAAAAAAAAAGAGAATGAGGAAAGACAAGAAGGTTTTAAACCTACTTAAATTATGGGGAATGATTTTCAATGCCCCCATCATTACCCTTGGAAATCGAAAGGATGCTACCAGAAATATCAACACCTTGGGGAATACGTTAGTCACTTCAGTGAGTGACATGTGTCAAGGAATCACTTCACACCCCAAGGAACTAAAAGAAACTCAACCTCGGCCTAGCATACCCCTCAATTACCTACTCACATAGGAGACTAAGGGATAGGGAGTGATTAATATGCCCAAAGTGCACCCTCATACTCAGAGTCACTAACCTTGGCCTGTCTCACAGCTGAGTTGACGAAAATCTCACAACTGCCATCAGAAAGGTCGTATTCTGCAAGGTCGGCTCTCTACTACCAACCTCGGCTCTGCAACAGCAGAGGTCAGTAGCGCCTTATGGGGACAAGTTATTATCAACATCCTACTCTGCTTTAGCCCACGTTACATATCACCTATGTGCCTAACCTCGAGAAGTCTTCCCGATCGGGGTCATCATGGCTATTGACAAGACAAAATAACATTGTCGGACTTCACTAGACTCATACTCGTCCAGGCCAAGGTTACATCAATCAGGGACACAAGTCCGAGCATATGCAAGCACATGTAAGGTTTGGAACACGTGGCCAAATTAGTTATAATCGAATCATTCCCCTCACGTGAGGGAATATTTCGATCATTATTATCTATATAAGATCAGCCAGGTGTCATTATCATACCGGTTTGATACTCATACACATGCTCATTGCATGTTTGGGGGGCACATTACACCTCCCAAGTAGTATATATAGAGGTCTTCCTCTACCTTGTAAAGGGATCGATAATCGCAACCCTAGCTAAAACTCTTTTGGTTTGCACAATAGAGAGAGAAACCTTAAGATATAGTATGTATGGACATTAGTGCCTTCATCTAGTGAAACTACTCACACACTCACAGTGGACGTAGTCCAGATTAGCCGAAACACTCATATACTAGTGTTTCTCCTCTTCTCCACACCTCCTTTTACTGGTTATTTATTCTTTGTGATGCCATTATTATTGTTAGCTTGAGCTTACCAACACCTCATTTGGTGGTTCTGTTTACACCATCATCATTTTGGCACCATCTATGGGAATGAAAAGATTCATCTCTTCCTCTTTTGCTGCTTAACCTCACCGGAGACTCTAGTCGTGAACTCGGCCTCACCCTTTGCGTGGAGATGTTTCACCATTTAAAGAGGTACCTTAAGGTTTCCAAGATCTATAGTCATTTCATCAAAATCTCAAGCATATGGCACAAGAGTGACCACCACCTCCTCCACCATCTGGTGTTGGAGGACCCAGTTCAAGCCAGGAACCATCCCAATTCGAGATGGCTGAGGTGGCAGCAACCTTAAAGTCCTTGGCTTCAACTCAGCAAGTGATGCAGGAGCAATTTGCCTAGCTAAGTCAAAACATAATGAGACCACCTGGGGTCTCACCGGATATTATTACTTCAATGGCTGCTCAGCCATAACATGAGGCTAGGGGACCAACCCAGGCACCACGAAAGGACCAACCTAGTCCTTAACGGAGGAGGGATGTTGCTGACCCTAGGCATTATGCCTCGGGAGGCAAGGGCACCCTTGCCCTGAGGATAGGTACAATGAAATTAAGGCAGAAGGTACCCCGAAAGATTGTTGGGAGCCGTATGAGGTCTCAAACAACACTATACGTCCTATACAGCAGAACCAAGGTCAGTGTGAAAGATGAGACGGTGATGCACGACAAAAAGGGTCAGCTTTAGATCGCTTAAGTAAAGGGTCAGCCTTTGAAATGCTCGGACTAGTTAATGATTTGAGGCAGAGGCTATCCAGGTCAAGAAGCATAGCTGGATCACAAAGAGGAGGTGGTGATCATCGGTGTCATCATGGTCAACCCCCACACGATCGAGACTGTGGTTAGGGGGAGGTCAACAGGGAACCCTCAGTTCACTCTTTAGAAGTGTCTGGGGACAACCTTGGCCAGGCTGACGTTGCTAAACCATGGAATGACTTTATTCAAGTGTTAAAAGAGAAGATAGGGAACCTCATAAAAAGATGATACCCATTATAGAGGGGGTACTCAGAGGGCTCACCATTTATGGAAAGGATTGTTAACTTCCCAACCCCTGCCAAATTTAAACCTCCGGTGGTGTCTCCCGAGTACGATGGTAGTACTAACCCGGTCTATCATATTGAAATGTATCAATATGAAGCAGACATTTATCCAATCTCTGATGAGATGAGGTGTCGAACTTTCTCACGCATTTTGACTGGGGCTGCACATATCCGGTTCACGTTTCTTCCTAAAAATTCAGTTGAAAAATTTTAAGGTTTGGTCAACGATTTATTCATAACTTCTATTTTGGGGTAAGACCTCAAAAGAAGAAAACTCATTTGATATATGTAAAGAAAGGGAAGAATGAAAGCCTTAGAGACTACATCGCGAGCTTCAACAAGGAAAAGTTGGAGGTAGAAGATTATGAAGAGAGTATAGCCATGACATCCCTTATTGTAGGACTTCAAAAGGGAAAACTACTTTGGAAGCTTATTAAATACCTTCCCAAGTCTATGGCTGAGTTGTTAGCAAGAGTTGGAAAGGTTATGAATGCAGAAGAAGCAATGGCTGCGAAGTATGAGGATGAGAATGGAAGTAGTAGTGGGAAGTTTCAAAGGAAGAAGGATGGAAATAAGAGAACTGGAGATGATAAATTTGCACACTACACTCCTTTAACTGTGAGCTGCGAACATATCCTCAACCAAATAAAGAATGATAGATCCCTGATATGGCCGAAGAAGCTGAAGGCTCCTCCACATAAGATAAACAAGAATCTATGGTGAGAGTTCCACCAAGATCACAACCATCTGACTGACAAGTGTTTCGCCCTGAAGGACGAGATTGAGAAGATGTTGAAGTCTGGAAACCTCAAAGATTATGTGGATGGTATAGCTTCTAAGGGGGGAAGAGACGAACCTAAAAAGAAAAGATATGATAAATGACTAGAAGATATCCGTGCCAAAAGAGCTGATGACTCAGATGATGATGACGATGACCCTGACCTCCCACCAAAAGACAACAATGGCCTAGTGAATAGGGTATGGTCTCTTTCGGTGTGAACACTATCTGTGAGGTACTAGAAGGGGTGGCTCAGAGGTAGCTGGTCGTAAGGCTCATGTGGTAGAGGCTAAAGCAGTGACTAAAGCTGAGGTTGTGAACTTAGCATCTATGGAGGTTAAGCGCGAGAAGAGAAAGAAGGTAGATATGGACACCCTACTGGTCGGCTTCTCATGACTTGACTTCAAGGGTATCTTAGCTCCCCACGATGACCCTTTAGTCATCACCACAAGGGTGCATGGGTGTGAAGTTCAGAGGATCTTCATTGTTTGGGTTAGTTCTGCAGACGTTATGTTTTGGCCCTGTTTTAAGAGTCTGGGCCTCAGCAGATCTAGGCTTGTCCCTTATCATAATCCCTTGATTGGCTTCAGCGGTAACAAGGTTCATCCATTGGGTATGTATGAAATGGATGTTATAATGGGAGAGGAATGGCCTAAGAGGTTGACCAGAAAAATTAATTTCTTTATGATGGATGAAAATGTCTTCTCAGCTTACAACCTAACCATAGGACGAGTAGCCCTCAAGGAATTTGAGTCAGTTCCTTCAACGGTCCACCAAATGTTAAAATTCTTGACTCCTTATGGAGTAGGGGAAGTGCAAGGTGACCAAACATCAGCACGTGAATGCTACTTCAACTCTGCAAAAGAGAGAGAGGCTCATAAGAAGGCAACAACCACGCATAATATCAACACACTTGATCCTAGGGATAAAACAAATCTCAAAAAGGGAGAAGCTGTGGAGGAGGTAAAATCCATCGTCCTCAATGAAGACGAGCCAGAAAAAACCATCCAAGTCGATAAAGCCTTAAGACCTGAGGTCAAGGAGTAACTAGTAAAGTTGTTAAGGAAGAGACAAAGTATTTTTGTTTGGAGCCATGCAGACATGCTGGGTATTGATCCCGAGATTATGTGCCATAAACTCAATGTTGTAGAAGATGCCAAGCCCATCAAGCAGAGAAGAAGAGTATACTCAAGGGAAAAATATGATTTCATCAGAGACGAGGTCAGAAAGCTTGAAGAGGTCAAGTTCATCAGAGAGGTCATATACCTTAAGTGGTTATCTAATTCTATCACTACGCCCAAAGCTAATGGGAAATGGAGGATGTGTGTAGATTTCACTTATTTACACAAATCTTGCCCAAAAGACATTTTCCCCTACCTCATATTGATCATATAGTGGATGCCATAGCAGGACATGAGCTCATGATCTTCATGGTTGCGTATTTCGGGTGTAATCAAATCTTCATGGACTCGGCAGATTCAGAGAAGACAACCTTCATTACAGACAAGGGGACCTATTGCTACAGGGTCATGCCCTTGGACTTGAAGAATGAAGGGGCTACTTACCAACATCTTGTAAATAAGATGTTCGAAGATCAGATAGGCAAATCCATGGAAGTTTATGTGGACGACATGGTGACAAAGAGTTTGAAGGCTGACATTCATGTGGCCGACCTTGAAAGAACTTTTGACACCATGGACAAATACATAATGAAGCTCGATCTGGCCAAATGTGTATTCGGGGTATGAGCAGGAAAGTTTATGGGATTCATAATCAACCAAAGAGGAATAGAGGCCAACCCTGAGAAGATTAAGTCTTTGCTGGAAATGAAGACACCCAAAACTATCAAAGACGTTCAGAGTCTAACTGGGAGAGTTACTTCACTTAACAGGTTCATCTCAAGAGCCACAGATAAGTGTCTTCCTTTTTTCAAAGTTTTTAGAAAGGCCTTTGAATGGAATGAGAAATGTGATATTTCTTTTAAAGAGCTGAAGTCCTACCTCGGGTCTCCCCTACTACTATCCCGGATAATTCAGAGGGAGAGGCTATATGTATACTTAGCTGTCTCAGAGTCAGCCATCAATATTATGATCGTAAGAGAAGAGGATGGAGTGAAGAGACCAGTCTACTTTAATAACAAGGCACTCCAAGGGTCTGAGAAGAACTACCCTCAGATAGAAAATTTAGCCTATTCTCTGATACATGCTTCTAAGAAAATGAAGCCATACTATCAAGCCCACTCCATGGTCATCCTCACTGATTCCCCACTCAGATAGGTCCTCCATAAGCCTGAGAAGTCAGGAAGGTTAATGACCTGGGTAATCGAGTTGAGGGAATACGATATTATTTATCAACCCAGGATTGCCATCAAGGGACAGGAACTCGCAGACTTTTTATCCAAGTTTACTTGGGAATAGGCTGATGTTGAGGAGAGCCACGAGGCCCCAGATGAACCAGACAGAAACGTCTTCCGAGATTTAGACGAGATTGAGTCAAACAAATCCAGACAAAGAGCAGTTGAGAATGAATAAGAGAGATACATCTTCAAGAAAGGGACCCTATCAGAGGGAAGGTTCTCCTCTAATGAAACTACTTGGAACTTGTTTGTTGATGGGTCGTCCTGTGAAAGTGGAAGTGGAGCAAGGCTGATAATGTCTGACCAAATGGAACGGATATTGAATATGTGCTAAGGTTCAAATCCAAAGCTTCCAATAATGAGTCAGAGTATGAGGCATTGATATCAGGTCTCTCTTTGGCAAAAACCCTCAATGTTGGTCAGCTCCTAGTCCATAGTGACTCAATGTTAGTCGTGCACCAAATCCTGAGGGTGTATTAGGCCAAAAATGAAAGGATGGCCAGATACCTAAAGAGGGTGAGAACGATGCTAGAGAGCTTCAAGGAAGTTAATATGAAGATGATACCTGGGCTAGATAACAACCGAGTTGATGTACTCACAAGGCTAGCCTCAACAACAAGGACAAACATGAGGAAAACAATGCCAATTGAGATTCTACTCAAACCGACCATCGAAGAGGATGAGGTTGCTAGACCTTGCCTAAACCTAAGTAGGGAACTCTCATGGATGAAACCTCTTATCAGTTACATCAGAGAGGGATAACTGCTAGAATCGAAGTTAGAAAGGAGAAAGCTGAGGTTCAGAGCTACTAAATTCTCAATTATAGGAGATGTCCTGTGTGAAAAGGGGTTCCTTCTCCATCTCCTCAGATGTGTCCACCCTTTAGAGGTTCCACACATCTTGCACGATGTGCATGAGGTCTCTTATTCCAGTCACATAGGGGGAATGTCGTTGTCCAAGAGGATAATCACTTAGGGGTACTGGTGGCCGACCTTGGCCAAAGATGCACCCGCGTATGTGAAGAAGTGTGACAAGTGCCAAAGGTTTTCCACCATCCCTCATCAGCATCACCAATGTATGACTTCAATCATCTCCCCTTGGCCATTTGCAATATGGGGCATCGATTTGGTAGGACCCTTGCCAAGAGTTGTAAACAACTATCGGTTCTTAATAGTGGCAATTGATTATTTCTCCAAATTGGTAGAAGTTGATCCAATGATCACAATCACTGAGCAGAAGACCTTTCAGTTCATCTAGAAGAACATCATATGCAGGTATGGTATTCCAAACACCCTCATCTCAGACAATGGAACCCAATTTAAGAACATATCCTTAGAAAAATACTGCGAAAGAGTGGGGATCAAGCAGTTCTTCTCTTCTCCTGGCTCACCCCGGGCAAACGTCCAGACTGAGGTCACAAATCGAACAATCCTTGATGGAATAAAAAATATATTAGAAGAAGCCAAAGTAATATGGATAGAGGAGGTATATGCAATAATTTGGGCCTACATGAAGACATCGAGGAAACCAACAGGGGAAACTCCATTTATGTTAGCCCATGGCTCAGAGGCTATAATCCCAATAAAGGTAGGGCTTCCTACTCATAGAATTCAGACATATGACCCTCAGAAGAATGGGGAGGAAATAAGACTTGATCTTGATTTAATTGAAGAAAGAAGAGAGGATGTAAAGATAAGACAGGTAGCCTATCAGCAGAGAACTGCGAGATTCTACAATCAAAGGGTGAAGTCAACGCCTATAGCTATGGGAGACCTAGTCCTAAAGAAGACGTGGAAAAAAGAAAATAAGCTCCATCCTAATTGGCATTGTCATTATAGGGTAGTTGATGAGGTTGTTCCTGGTACCTACCGACTAGAAAATCTTGAAGGAGAACTTTTCTCAAACCCTTGGAATGCCGATCACTTAAAGAAGTATTAGATATGATGTTGCAGTTGTTCTTATCTTTTTGTAATACATGTACACGTTTATACAAAGGATGCTAATAAAAAGATAGCAATGTTGCGCTGATACTTTTATTATGTTTTTAAAATCATTAATTTGGTCAATTATGAGGTGAAACATCATAATTTGGTCACCTCAGACCTTAAAACATCATTAAGTAGGTGAAAATACGAGGTAAGACATCATTTATTTGGTGACCTCAAATTATTAAACATCATTAAGTTGGTGAAAATATGAGATGGAACATCATAATTTGGTGACCTCACACCTCAAAACATCATTAAGTTGGTGAAAATATGAGGTAAAACATCATTTATTTGATGAACTTAAATTATCAAACATCATTAAGTTGGTGAAAATATGGGGTGGAACCTCACAATTTGGTGAACTCAGACCTTAAAACATCATTAAGTTGATGAAAATACGAGGTAAAACATCATTTATTTGGTGATCTCAAATTATAAAACATTATTAAGTTAGTGAAAATATGAGGTGTATCATCATAATTTGGTGACCTCGTACCTTAAAACATCATTAAGTTGGTGAAAATACGAGGTAAAACATCATTTATTTGGTGACCTCAAATTATTAAACATTATTAAGTTGGTGAAAATATGAGGTGGAACATCATAATTTGGTGACCTCAAATTATTAAACGTCATTAAGTTGGTGAAAATATGAGGTGGAACATCATAATTTGGTGACCTCATACCTTAGAACATCATTAAGTTTGTGAAAATACGAGGTAAAACATCATTTATTTGGTGACCTCAAATTATTAAACATCATTAAGTTGGTGAAAATATGAGGTGGAACATCATATTTTGGTGACCTCAGACCTCAAAACATCATTAAGTTGGTGAAAATATGAGGTAAAACATCATTTATTTGATGAACTTAAATTATCAAACATCATTAAGTTGGTGAAAATATGGGGTGGAACATCATAATTTGGTGACCTCGGACCTCAAAACATCATTAAGTTCATGAAAATACGAGGTAAAACATCATTTATTTGGTGATCTCAAATTATAAAACATCATTAAGTTAGTGAAAATATGAGGTGTATCATCATAATTTGGTGACCTCGTACCTTAAAACATCATTAAGTTGGTGAAAATACGAGGTAAAACATCAAATATTTGGTGACCTAAAATTATTAAATATTATTAAGTTGGTGAAAATATGAGGTGGAACATCATAATTTGGTGACCTCAAATTATTAAACGTCATTAAGTTGGTGAAAATATGAGGTGGAACATCATAATTTGGTGACCTCAGACCTTAAAGCATCATTAAGTTTGTGAAAATACGAGGTAAAACATCATTTATTTGGTGACCTCAAATTATTAAACATCATTCAGTTGGTGAAAATATGAGGTCGGACATCATAATTTAGTGACCTCGGACCTTAAAACATCATTAAGTTAGTGAAAATACGAGGTAAAACATCATTTATTTGGTCACCTCAAATTATTAAACAACATTAAGTTGGTGAAAATATGAGGTTAAACATCATAATTTGGTGACCTCGGAACTTAAAAAATCATTAAGTTGGTGAAAATATGAGGTTAAACATCATAATTTGGTGACCTCAGACCTTAAAACATTATTAAGTTGGTGAAAATACGAGTTAAAACATCATTTATTTGGTGGCCTCAAATTATTAAACGTCATTATGTTGGTGAAAATATGAGGTGGAACATCATAATTTGGTGACCTCAAATTATTAAACGTCATTAAGTTGGTGAACATATGAGGTGGAACATCATAATTTGGTGACCTCAGACCTTAAAACATTATTAAGTTTGTGAAAATACGAGGTAAAACATCATTTATTTGGTGACCTCAAATTATTAAACATCATTAAGTTGGTGAAAATATGAGTTGGAACATCATAATTTGGTGACTTCAAATTATTAAACATCATTCAGTTGGTGAAAATTTAAGATGAAACATCATAATGTGGTTACCTAAGACCTTAAACATACAGCATTTGGTGAAAATTAGAGGTAAAACATCGCAATTATAGGGCAACACCAACATATAAATTTCAAACAAAAAACATCATATGAAGTAATAGGAGCTGAAGAAGTTGAATTACTTATGACTATCATAAAAAGGAATCAAAGTTATGGGTCAGAATGTCAAGAAGCCATCAGAGTTCATACAAATTAGAATTACGTACAAAAGTTCATCAAAATTACAATTATTGTTAAGGTTCATAAGAAAAGAGCCTAGGTCTTGACAGGAGCCGACCCACCAACATCTGCAGTCGTTTGGTCACAGCCAATGTTCGTGACTTCAACTCCATCATCTTGATGTGTAACATCTTCTGCCTCTGTAACCTTAAGAGGAGCAGTCTCGGCTAGAGCAGCATCAGCCTCGTCAACTTCCTACAAGGCCTAAGAGAACCGAGGGTCTCCAAAGACCAGACCAATAAAGTCTGAGGCAGAAGTCCCCAGACTAACCCTCCTTCATGGATGCCCATTTGCTAGTCGCTTTGATAACCCTCTCTAGGTATTCAAAGTCGAAGCTGACAAATTCATATGAGACCTTGTAGTCTTTGATGGCCTTCTCAGTAGCATCTTCCAAAGTAGCCTTCACTGCGGCATCAACTTTAGACTGAAGAATGTCATCCTTGGCCTTTATATCTCTATCATGATCCTTCTTGAGATGAGACATGTCATTTTTCCTCTACTAGATGACCCTGTTCAACCTTGCAACCTCTGCATTTAGAAAGGCTTCAACCTTCTCAACCTCCTTCCCCTTTTTTATAAGGGGCATCTTCTTCAAAGTCCAATCAATAAGATGATGAAAAGATAAGACACCCTGTAGAAGAAAATCGGATGTATGAACATAACAGTTATAATTTCTAAAAGGCCAATGTTACATTGTGAGCAAATTGGCAAAAAAATTGATACCTGGATTAACTTGTGGAGAGAAAACTCGGCCAGTAAAGGGATATCCAATGCGTGAAGGAAACTCTTGTCTTCCTCAATCATTATTTCACCAATAGCATCAGCAACCTTCAGATTGTGGCCGATCAGGCTATCTCCGATTTTGAGCTGAGATAGACGAGTAGCCAAGGCATCTTCTGTATATATGGGGATGGCACGATCCCTGGCCTGGGTCTTACTCAGCCCCGTATGAGTCAATTCAATCGTGGACTTCCTATTTTTATGATCATCAGCACTAAAGGTGCCGACGTTATTTTTTTACGCCGGTGGTGGTGCACTCTTACCAACTCACTTTTCAATGAGCTTCACCAGACTAGGAGCAGACATATCCTAAAGCTCGTCTGGTATACCTATTGTACACTCTGCAATACAAGTCCCTGAATTAGTCAGTTAGAGATTGAAAATATAAAAGGTATGACTTATGTAAGAAAAATGTTGAAAATTTACGAAACTCTTCTAGGGGACCACCCCCCAAACCTGTCTGAGAAAGGTAATATGGAGGGTCATCAGATGCTCATATTTAACGAGACGACCCTTCTCGCCTTGATTGTGAAGGTCCTCAACTTTCTTGTGATTATCCTGGCTAAGTCCAGGGTCGGATTTGGCAGCAATGGAGACATTCCCCCATCTTAGAGGGGTCCTTGGAATCGACGTTCCAGAAGCCTCATCTAAAACAAATTCCCACGCCCCGAAAACAAAGAAGTGTCGAGGTTTACAATTATGGTTTGAAGTTTGGGTAAACAAGAGCATTTTATTCTCTGATTTCCTAGCTAGGAAGTGGTAGTCGATGGGGTGGTTTTTTGCAGACGAGGGAACGTAATACCCTGTAAAAACTCTAACTGGAAGGTCTGAATGGTGCACAACCCTCCAAAAGATGATGGCCCAATCATAACCCTCCAGGCATTAGGGGATAGTTGACAAGGGGAAAGATTTATGTGAGAGAGTTTAGCTCTGATGGTTGGGTGAATAGGAACATGAAAGTCCAACTTAAACATCTGTTCATAAACACAGATTTCTCCATCTCGACCATCGAAGGACCTCTCATCCTTCAGAGGTTTCCTAAGTGATGAAAAATCTTTTTGGTTCTCTATATCGTTGTTGTGAAATCTCTTCAATCAAAACCTCAATTACCTATATATATATATAACAAACTCAAGTGTAGAATGGTAAATAAGGATATCAATCATAATCTAAGGTGTGAACTGTAACACCCCGTAATTTTGAGGATTTAATATTTAATTATTTTTGGGAGTGATAAAAATATTTAAATTGGAGAAACTTAAATTCATGAGTTGGAGAATTTATTTGAGTGAGCCGAATTAATTATAATTGGCGATTTTTAAGTTTAATGGTTCAAAATCTCGTGTGTCTCATTTTGAGGTCGAAATTTGGAGATGTCAAAAAGTATTTCGGATGGCAATTCTGAGCATGCGGTTGCATCCAGATGGGTCGGGATAGTTAGAAAAGAGTTCTCGGGGGTAGTAATTGGGTCTCGGGGTATTTTTGGGCATAGTCGGGCCCACACGGGGTGAGCGGGGCCTTTTTAATTAGACCCACATGGCCAAAAACGGGATTGGATGTTTTTAACCAAATTGAGAGATTAGGGAATAGCAGCCAACATAACTCTAAACATAGGGTTTGAGAGGGGATTTGGGGGAAAGCAAATCAACAGAAAATTGGAGGTTATTGGAGCCAAATTAAGGGACATCAACAACGGATCAGACAATACAAATAATTTTAGGCAAGTAGTTAACTGTTGTGATTTCTAAATTGATGATAATCAATTCATATCATAGTGATGTGTAAACCAAAATTCGTTTTGGGGATAAATGGGTACAAAATGGGGTTTTTGTTCATGAAACTATTGAATGAGATTCATAGTAAAAATTGTTGTGTTGAACATATCTGAGTATAGATATTTGATTGGAATAAGAATTCGGAATATAAACTGGGGGAAATATGGATTTGGAATTTGGTTTGTAGAACAAGATTGATGAATTTTAATGGAAAATCCATTTCAGAAATTGTGAGATAAGTTGAGAAATTTATATACTAGAGGGTGTATATGATGTATAGGATCAAAGTTCATATGTCTATGTGATGGGATGACTTGATCAGGGGTCGAAATTAAGGCAAACCTTGAATTTTCGTTAATGGTGTAATGCAGTGGGGTAAGAAGAGCTGCCCAGGGATGATCGATCAATCGACGGTCGAAATTCTTTGACAGGTCGGGTTGTTGGTTACCCTTGTTTTATTTTTGGATTTTGGGTATAATTTTATTTGCTGAAAAATTATAGAGAAATTAATAGCTAGGAGCTCATAAGACAGCTATTAGGAATTGACCAATTAAGCTAAGAGTTGGGACTTAAAGTAAGAATTTTCGGTGAAACATATTCAATTTAATTATGGACCAAGTGAGCGAGTCCGGGTATGTGGGTAATTATAGGTATATATATAATTGGGAAATTATGGAGATGAATGTGCGACACATTGTGGGTGAAAATGTCGGAATGAAATTATGAGAGGTAAAATGGACCAAGTGAGCGAGTCCGGGTATGTTGGTTAAGTGACACCAAAGTGTTAAATTAATTATTGAGAGAAAGTAATTAATTTGGAGTCGGAATATAGACTCGGGAAATATTAAGGTATGGGCCAAGTGAGCGAGTTCGGGGATAATGGTTGGATGACACCAAGTTATTAAATTAATAAGTGTGATAATTAATTTGATTAGAGTCGGATTATAGACTCGAGTAGAATTAAAATAATAGGTGTGATAATTAATTTAATTAGAGTCGGATTGTAGACTCGGGGAGGTATTAAATTAATAAGCGTTCTAATTAATTATATTAAAGTCGAACCACAGACTCAGATTGGTGTAAAATAATTAATGTGTAAATTAATTATGTTAGAGTCAGAGCACACTCTCGGATTGGTGTAAAATAGTTAACGTGTAAATTAGTTATATTGGAGTCGGACCACAGACTCGGATTTGTGTTGATTATAGACTCGGGTAAGTATTAAATTAATAGGTGTGGTAATTAAATTAATTAGAGTCAGATTATAGACTCGGGTAAGTATTAAATTAATAGGTGTGATAATTAATTTAATTAGAGTCGGATTGTAGACTCGGATAAGTATTAAATTAATAAGTGTGTTAATTAATTTAATTAGAGTCGGACGATAGACTCGGGGAAAGTATTATATTAATTGAGACGTGAATTAATTATATTAGAGTCGGACCATAGACCCGGGGAGATGATGAATTATTAAATGAGAAAATTAATTAGGTTGAGTCGGGCCACAAACTCAGAAAATTACAGGCAGTGTACGCGGTTTTTAGTACACGGTAAAGTCGGGGTTTATATTATATATATACGATGTAGTGATGGTATATATATACGTGAATATATTATGTGTGATATTAAATATCAGTGAGTAGATATTTATTTAATTTATATACTCTAGTGCTATCAAGGGAAATTACGCGATGTGGGTGAATCCCCTAGCTTGAGTAGTAGGGCGAGTATATCCCCAGGTCATAGCGTCCGGTATATATGGGTGAGGAATTTATCTCACTTTCAGGGAAGGAATATGACCGCCTCCACTACGTTTATAATTTGGGCCAAGTTGGTGAGCGATTCTAACTTGGGGAACTAGGTTTTGTGAGCACACCTAGTGAGATAGCATTTTAGAGGGAATCATCCGGCTAGGGTATACTCAAAGGGATGGATATACGTATGTTATATGTGTGGATGTTGTGTTAAAGGTACGTATATAATGGTAGTAAATATTATATACGGGTAATAATACAGTGTGTGATGTATTTACTTTATATAACTTATGACACGGTTATATGCTACTATTTAAGAGGAATTACTTAAGTTAATTTTGAGATAACTTATAATTCAAGAATAATTATACTCAGGTTAGAGTAGTATAGGAAGGGAAGGTTATACCAGGACTAATTGGACGGGGTAGTATAACTAGATGGGGTTCAGGCAACCGGTAGGTGTGCACAAAAGTTGAGGGGTGAGAATGTTCACAAGGGAGTGCGACACTAACTTAAATATGAAGCGCATTCATGCATTTTAAATTACTGCAGTTAATTCACTTGCTAAATATTTTCAAAATGTTTTGGGTTCTAACCCTTGCTATGAAACTATTTTCGAAACCTTCTAGGTGTCCAGCCACAGGGACGCCAGGATTGATATTTTATTCCAGGGATACGGAGTTGCGGCATATGTGGATGCTAGCAGGAGTTTGGATTAGACGCATCATTCATTCATTCCTAGAGTAGGAATCTTGTATCAGTTTCAGTTTTATTTAGGGCATGTCGCCCAGACTTTCAGTTCAGTTTTCAAACTTATTTTACTCCGTTGTTGGTTATTTGTATTGGATTATTTTTCTTTGGTGGCCGGTGGTTTATTCGGCATGTTGTGTAATTAATTATTCAGTTGAGTTTTATTCAGTTGTGTGAATGGTTTATATTTATTTCCACATGTACTGTTTTGTATAATTAAAAAGTTAAAATTTGGCACCAGTTTTTGGAATAATAGGTGGTTACTATGTTTTAAAAAAAATTCGACAGTGATGCTAAGGATGATCGAACTGGGATTCCTATTTTAATTTGGTATAGGACTGATCACCCGGTATTTTATTAGGCGGGGTGTCACATATGGTATTAGAGCATCAGGTTCTAGTGTCCTTAGGATCTGTGCGGCTTTTCACGTTTCGGCTTAGCAATCTTTGATATAGAGCCCTATCATAGGATTATTGTATTCTCATACGTATGCGCATATACATTCTTCTGCCAAATTTGTATTTAAGAGTGAACTCATACGATTCGATTCTCATTCCAGATGACGCCTAGGAGAGAGAGAACAGCTAGGGCAGCATGGGGAGATGAGACAAGGGAGGCTCGTCAGGAACAAGAGTTACCATAGTAATTTCCAGAGATGATTTTGGCAGCACATGTAACTGAACTAGTGGTGGAGGCAGTTGAAACGACTGTGGTCGCAACGATAGGGTACTTCCACGGGATCCGACACAAGTGTTAGTGGCGCCGGATGTTCAGACTCACGCGGGGTCGTCGGGGTGGAAACAAGAAACAGAGGTTATTTTTAGTGGGAACCCACCAGAGTTACGAGGGGGTTCAGATGTAGTGCTAGGGCATCAAGGAAGAGAGATATCCAGCGTCACCTACGCATGGGAGATTGCGATGAGGTGCGGAAGAAAATGCTAACCACTTTTAGTTTAGTGGGAGCAGCGCTACAGGGGTGGGAGTCAATCACCACGGTTGAGGAAAGTGACATACTAGCTATTGCAGAATTTTGGGTGCGGTTCGACCGCAAGTATTTTTCCTCCAACGATTGAGACCGAAACGAGGAGAAAATTTTATGAGCTGACTCAGGGGGACCGTTCAATGGTCGATTACGAGGAAGAATTCACTCATTAGCAAAAATTGTGTACCGGATGAGGTAAACAGGAAAAAGAGAAAGAAAGTAAAGGTTTGTGGACGGGTTAGTCTGGAGAATCAGACAACATTAATTGATAATTCTGTATTAGTAGATTGTACTGATGTCGTCAACGCAGCACTCCGGCACTGTTAGGAATATCACTTCCTCGCGAAAGGAAGCGATAGGGGAGTGGGAACTAACCAGTCAGATAGGGATGGAGAGAACAGTACCAGTGGGGTATCCCAGCAGCAGACTGGGGGAGATCAGGGGCAGGATTTCTTGTAGGGAAATCATGCCAAATAATTTAGAACTGGGGGCTATCGATAGAATGGCTAGGAATTCCAACAAGGTCGCCATGGAAGGGACCAGTGGCAGGGTGAATGTATTAGAAGGTGTTTTGTTTGTGGGGGAAGCGAGACACATGAAGAGAGATTGTCTTAAGCGAGGAAGGGGTTAACTACAGGACGAGGTCTTGGATGTACAACCACTAAAGCAAGTCATGGGTGCATTCGGGAAAGGAGAAGATGCTCCAGAACTCGAGGGTCAGCCGATGCAGCTGGAGTATAGAGGTAATTATTTTTACCCTAGGGGCATGGGGTATATTTTTTAGTGACAAGGAGGATGTCACAATATAAGACTTATTTTTCACTAAAGTTCGCGGGCGAGTCGAATTTAGTGAGTACGTTGGCAGTAGCAGCCATAGTATGTGGATAAATTTTCCTTAGAGTAGCGGAGTTCCTTGGTGTTCTTCACGGGAGAGTGGAGGTGTAAACTGAGTGAAGGTTTGAATTATGCGAGGAGTACTACTTTCAAGAATTATGGGAGTAGGGTTGATAATATTTCCTAAAAATCGACTATATAGCGATGGAATTTAACTATTGTGGATAGTGGTGTTAGGGTTTGGTGTTCGCGACACCAGGATATGGTTGGTACTAGGTATCACCGGAGAGGGCGTATAGCCAATATATATGTGGATATATATGTTGTATTGCGTGGTGCGATAGCACATAGTGAGGTATTGTATTCTCACATTTTATCTCGGTAAGTGGGGATGTTTACTGAAGTGAATCAGGGTGGTCAGATTTATTTTCGAGCAAAGAGCGATAGCTCGGGGTTTATTTTGCGCAAGGACTAGTGATAGTAAGGGCGCGGTATTTTATGTTGTCTTTGGTAGCATAGGGGTAAGCGTATATACTTTTGTGTTGAGAGACAAGTATTTTGTGGGAAGATGTTAGGACGTTAGTACATGGGTTAGATACCCGGGTAGTATATATATATATATATATATATATATATATATATATATATATATATGTGTGTGTGTGTGTGTGTGTGTGTGTGTGTGTGTGTGTGTGTGTGTGTGTTATATGACTACGGATTCGAAGTTATATTACGGTTTACGACTAGCATAGTCGGGTAACTTTCGTGCAGTAAAGCGCGGGGATAGGGTGTATGGGCACCCGGGTTAATTAAGGCAAAGTTCGTGCGGTTAGGCACGCGTATAGGGTGTATGGGCACCCTGGTTAATTTAAATGCATACTTGTGTAACGTATGGTCAGAAGCAGATGGGATAGATATAGCGAGATTAGAGGCACATAACTAGAGAGTAATATGCGAAGCTTGGAACATTACGCTCATCTTAATTTTGAGGACGAAATTCCTTTGTAAGGGGGGGAGTATGTAACACCCCGTAATTTTGAGGATTTAATATTTAATTATTTTTGGGAGTGATAAAAATATTTAAATTGGAGAAAATTAAATTCATGAGTTGGAGAATTTATTTGAGTGAGCCGAATTAATTATAATTGGCGATTTTTAAGTTTAATGGTTCAAAATCTCGTGTGTCACATTTTGAGGTCGAAATTTGGAGATGTCGAAAAGTATTTTCGATGACAATTCCAAGCTCGCGGTTGCGTCCGGATTGGTTAGGGTAGTCAGAAAAGAGTACCCGGGGGTAGTAATTGGGTCTCGGGATATTTTTGGGCATAATCAGGCCCACACGGGATGAGTTGGGCCTTTTTAATTAGACCCACATGGCCAAAAACGGGATTGGATGTTTTTAACCTAATTGAGAGATTAGGGAATAGAAGCCAACATAACTCTAAACCTAGGGTTTGAGAGGGGATTTGGGGGAAATCAAATCAATAGCAAATTGGAGGTTATTGTAGCCAAATTAAGGGACATCAACAACGGATCAGACACTACGAACAATTTCAAGAAAGTGGTTAACTGTTATGATTTCTAAATTGATGATAATCAATTCATATCATAGTGATGTGTAAACAAAAATTTGTTTTGGGGATATTCATGAAACTATTGAATGAGATTCATAGTAAAAATTGTTGTGTTGAACATATCTGAGTATAGATATTTGATTGGAATAAGAATTCGGAATATAAACTGGGGGAAATATGGATTTGGAATTTGGTTTGTAGAACAAGATTGATGAATTTTAATGGAAAATCCATTTCAGAAATTGTGAGATAAGTTGAGAAATTTATATACTAGAGGGTGTATATGATGTATAGGATCAAAGTTCATATGTCTATGTGATGGGATGACTTGATCAGGGGTCGAAATTAAGGCAAACCTTGAATTTTCGTTAATGGTGTAATGCAGTGGGGGAAGAAGAGTTGCCTAGGGATGATCGATCGATTGATCAGGGGCCATCGATCAATCGATGGTCGAAATTCTTTGACAGGTCGGGTTGTTGGTTACCCTTGTTTTATTTTTGGATTTTGGGTATAATTTTATTTGTTGAAAAATTATAGAGAAATTAATAGCTAGGAGCTCAAAAGACAGCTATTAGGAATTGACCAATTAAGCTAAGAGTTGGGACTTAAAGTAAGAATTTTGGGTGAAACATATTCAATTTAATTATGGACCAAGCGAGCGAGTCCGGGTATGTTGGTAATTATAGTTATATATATAATTGGGAAATTATGGAGATGAATGTGCGATACATTGTGAGTGAAAATGTGGGAATAAAATTATGAGAGGTAAAATGGACCAAGTGAGCGAGTCCGGGTATGTTGGTTAAGTGACACCAAAGTGTTAAATTAATTATTGAGAGAAAGTAATTAATTTGGAGTCAGAATTTAGACTCGGGAAATATTAAAGTATGGGCCAAGTGAGCGAGTCCGGGGATAATGGTTGGATGACACCAAGTTATTAAATTAATAAGTGTGATAATTAATTTGATTAGAGTCGGATTGTAGACTCGGGTAGAATTAAATTAATAGGTGTGATAATTAATTTAATTAGAGTTGGATTGTAGACTCGGGGAGGTATTAAATTAATAAGCATGCAAATTAATTATATTAAAGTCGAACCACAGACTCGGATTGGTGTAAAATAATTAATGTGTAAATTAATTATATTAGAGTCGGACCACAAACTCGGATTGGTGTAAAATAGTTAACGTGTAAATTAGTTATATTGGAGTCGGACCACAGAGTCGGATTTGTGTTGATTAATTAATGTGTAAATTAATTAAATAAGAGTCAGATGGTAGACTCGGGTAGGTATTAAATTAATACGCGTGATAATTAATTTATTTAGAGTAGAATTGTAGACTCGGGTAAGTATTAAATTAATAGGTGTGGTAATTAATTTAATTAGAGTCGGATTATAGACTCGGGTAAGTATTAAATTAATAGGTGTGATAATTAATTTAATTAGTGTCAGATTGTAGACTCGGATAAGTATTAAATTAATAAGTGTGTTAATTAATTTAATTAGAGTCGGACGATAGACTCGAGGAAAGTATTATATTAATTAAGATGTGAATTAATTATATTAGAGTCGGACCATAGACTCGGGGAGATGATGAATTATTAAGTGAGAAAATTAATTAGGTTTAGTCGGGCCACAAACTCAGGAAATTACAGGCAGTGTACGGGGTTTTGAGTACACGGTAAAGCAGGGGTTTATATTATATATATACGGTGTAGTGATAGTATATATATATACGTGAATATATTGTCTGTGATATTAAATATCAGTGAGTAGATATTTATTTAATTTATATACTCTAGTGCTATCAAGGGAGGTTATACGATGTGGGTGAATCCCCTAGCTTGAGGAGTAGGGCGAGTATATCCCTAGGTCATAGCGTCCGGTATATATGGGTGAGGGATTTATCTCACTTTTAGGGAAGGAATATGACCGCCTCCACTACGTTTATAATTTGGGCCAAGTTGGTGAGCGATTCCAACTTGGGGAACTAGGTTTTGTGAGCACACCTAGTGAGATAGCATTTTAGTGGGAATCATCCGACGAGGGTATACTCAAAGGGATGGATATACGTATGTTATATGTGTGGATGTTGTGGTAAAGGTACGTATATAATGGTAGTAAATATTATATATGGGTAATAATACAGTGTGCGATGAATTTACTTTATGTAACTTGTGACACGGTTATATGCTACTATTTAAGAGGAATTACTTAAGTTAATTGTGAGATAACTTATAATTCAAGAATCATTATACTCGGGTTAGAGTAGTATGGCAAGGGAAGGTTATACCAGGACTAGTTGGACGGGGTAGTACAACTAGGTGGGGTTCAGGCAACCGGTAGGTGTGCACAAAAGTGGAGTGGTGAGAATGTTCACAAGGGAGTGCGACACTAACTTAAATATGAAGCGCATTCATGCATTTTAAATTACTGCAGTTAATTCACTTGTTAAATATTTTCAAAATGTTTTGGGTTTTAACCCTTGCTATAAAAGTATTTTCAAAACCTTTTAGGTGTCCAGCCACAGGGACGCCAGGATTGATATTCTATTCCGGGGACATGGAGCTGAGGCATGTGTGGATGCTAGCAGGAGTTTGGATTATAAGCATCATTCATTCATTCCTAGAGTAGGAATCTTGTATTAGTTTCAATTTTATTTAGGGCATGTCGCCCAGACTTTCAGGTCAGTTTTTAGACTTATTTTACTCTAGTGTTGGTTATTTGTATTGGATTATTTTTCTTTGGTGGTCTGTGGTTTATTCGGCATGTTGTGTAATTAATTATTCAGTTGAGTTTTATTCAGTTGTGTGAATGATTTATATTTATTTCCGCATGTACTATTTTGTATAATTAAAAAGTTAAAATTTGACACCAGTTTTTGGGATACTAGGTGGTTAGTATGTTTTAAAAAAATCGACAATGATGTTAAGGATGATCCAACTGGGATTCCTGTTTTGGTATAGGACTGATCACCCGGTATTTTATTAGGCGGGTGTCGAATGAATGTGCTAAAATGATAAGGTAATGAATATAATTCACTTGATTACTTTTTTTTTTAGACTTTTTGGTTTTTCTATTTTTTTTATGTTTTTCAAATATTAAAACAATTTTTATGATGGTGAAAATTAAGTCGCTACACTAAGTGAGAGATATAAAACAATACTAAAAAAAGTGTGCTAAAAGAAGTCTAAGTAACTAAAATGAGATATAACTAATTTGAGATTAAGATTGAGTGGAAAAATTCAAGGAATGAAAATTCACCTCCAATTTATGAATTAAATGTATTAGATTACTCTTGTTTACTAAGTTCCCACATATTAATTTATTTCATCAATTGATTCTCATCATTTGACAAAATAAACTAACATAGATTTAGTTAATTCATTTTCCATTCCTACTACTCAAATGAAGAGATGATCTAGAGAAATTATATAAATCACTCGCTAGAGCAAATTCATATAATTAACTTTAAATACCAAAAATTAATGTATGAGCATAAAATATAATATACTCTAATTAGTGGATCATCCTATCTCTAGTTTTAATCCAAAAATTAAAAGTATATTAGAATTGAATCATTTCTCAAGGATGGTTTACCATCTCTCGATGCATAAACACATACAGGAATAACAAATTATTAACTAAATGAAACAAAGTAAACAAGAATAATTAATTCATCTAATTGCATTCATGGGGCTTCATTTCACTCCTTGAATGGAGTGATTAGCCTAGTATGATCATCATTAAAGAATAATTGTGAACAAGTAATAGCATAGAATGATTAGTAAGAGAAGAATTAATGAAACCCAATTTTGCCATCAACTTGAAATGGTATCTTCAATTACAATATCTCAATTTACAATGACTCAATATTTTTTTTGTTTTTGGTAAAAAAAAAACTAAAACTAAAATTTTCTCTCTCTAACTATTTTCTTCTCCTTCTCCAAGTCTCTAATTCTCTAATATCTAATCTTCCAATACTTCCAATCTCTCCTTTTTTTAATGGAGTGACGTCTTCATTTTATAGTGGCCCATGGAGCTAAAGGGGTATATTGGGTAAAAGGCTAGGGGTGAGCATGTAAATGGGGGGTGTGCACATGAGGTTTGAGAGATGTGAGGTCATGTGGATGAGGGAATTAAAATAAAATTTTATTATGGGGTATATTGGGTATAAGGGTTAAAAGATATTGTTGGGGGTAGTTTGGGTACTGAGGTTAAGTGGGGAATAAAACATATGGAGTTTATTTTTGTTTTTTATTTTTTTGGCCTTTGGCTGTTTTTATTTTGCAGGTGAGAGATAAAATCGCGGGGCTTGTGGAGAAGAGGGGAAATGGGTTTGAAGTCTTTCGTATTTGGCATTTTATCCGGGTTCGGAGTAGGCAGGTGGATCGTGGGTTAAGGATGTGGGAGGAGGTGGGAGCTTGGGGCGACTGGCTTGGGTTGATGGGTGAGGGTTGTCGGATTGGAAGGTCGGAGCTTGGGGGCTCCGACGAGATGGGTCGGAGGTTCCAGTTTGGGGCAGGACAAAACTGAGGGTCGCGGCTATAAGGTGGTGACAGGGGTTGGGATGAGGCTGGCTGGGTGGGTTTAACTCACCGGAGCGAGAAAGGTTTCGAGATGGGGTTGAGGGTCACGTCGGAAATGGGTAAAGGGTCAGGGTTGAATCGGGTTTTCGGGTTCGCAGGTGAGGGGGGCTATGGTCTGGAAGTGCTGGGGATACGGTTGAGAGGAGGTTGGGTGTTTGTTTTGTTGGTTATGGAGGGAAGATGAGAGAGAGTGGAGGTGTAGAGATGATGATGAATAGTGGAGGGGGAGTTAATTTGGTGTGGATGAGTGTAGGTGAATAAGGTGGGATGAGTGAGTTGGTTTAGGTGTGTGTCAGTGTGTATGGTATTAGGGTGTGAGGTGTTGTGTGTGTGTTTAACTCATGACCCCTAAAAAAATAAAATAAAAATAAAACAAAACAAAAAAAATAACTAAACTAAAAAAAATCAACTAAAATAAAAATGAAACGACACGACACACTACACAAACTCAAAAAAAACTAAACACAACTAAAATAAAAAAATGAAATATTAATAAACTAACTAAAAACTAAGACAATAAAAGAAAATATAAAAACTAATACACAACGCGCTAAACATATAAAAATCCTAAAAATATATACATGACTCAATAAAATAAAATAAACCCTAAAAATAAAATGACACAAATAAAATAAAATGGGACAAACTAAGCATACATGGTTAGGGACAGGTTTGGGTAGGTTTAGGGTAGGCTAGGATACGGGACAAGGGTGATTAGCTCCATAATCTGCACAATTACCTTGAAATACGAGTTTGAACACCGCAACGTGCATTCAACCTACAAAATAGACAATAAAGCGCAAAAGACCCAAATTGCAGAGAATTAGAAACTAAAATACGTATATTCGGGGTATAAAATGTACACTTTTGGTGCTTATCACGCCATCCCCAAACAGAGCGTTGCTAGTCCTCGAGCAATAAGATAGAGAGAAAGATAAAGATAAGAAACCAAAACTGTACCACTTTCGCGGCCACTTGCGATTGCATTTAGCATGTGCAAAAAGCCTTTAAACCGATAGGTTTCCCTGCAGGACGAGTTATGTCCCGTGAGGGTTTGCAGGGAATATACCCAAAAAATTCTTATTTGCAAAAGGTAGTCTATCTCTTATTAGACATAGAATGATAAAAAAAATCCATTATGAGATAAATGATTTCAGAAATACAAGGTAGAATGTGTAAAAAGATTAAGCTAAGTAAATACTCGAGGCACATACTCCCTGAACTCAACGTGTGTGGTGTGAATCAGTCAAAATGGGTCGAGTATCACAAGAGCAATTCCTAGATTGCCTCTTCGGAATCAAATCTTCAACTTCAAATCTTAGTGGATATATCTCTCTCAAACGAACTCTCGATGTTAGGGTAAGTGTATCGCTCTTGTGTGTGAGGAGGTGAGTTAATGTAAGCAAGTATAAACGTCTCACACACATATAAGAAAGAATGAACAATTTAGAAAGAAAAATGATATCATGAAAGAATACTAATCACTATAGTGAGAACGTCGAGTTATTCACCACGTTGACTTTCGCTTTCCCGAACACTGAGAGGAACATGGATGATAATGGGTGAGGGGGAAATGAAATGAGAAGGATGGGATATGAGGTTGGATGGGATGGAATGGTGATGGATGAGTGATGGATATGCGATGGGTAAAAGATGGATGTGATAGAAGAGTGTTCTATACTTGAAGAACAAATGTCTTTATTACAAAAGAACTAACTAAAAAACTCTCTATTTTTTTTTCTTTTCTTTTCTCTCTTTTTTATTTTTTTTTCTTGTTTTTCTCTCTCTTTTCAAACCAACAATGAAGACATTTAACATTTGGAATCAACACTCTTTATTTTTTTTCAAAAATGGTGGATGGAAAAATGGAGATGATAGGTGAGGGTATGGGTAATATGTGTGAATAGGGTAGAATATGGTAATGTAATGGGTGAAGTGAATGGGTGAAAATCTAGTGATCGGGACAAATTTCATGAAACGCATTTCTTACAACTAGAAGGTGATGTTGTTCTCAGTGATCAAGCCAAAATTTTAGTGAAGAATAATAAGATCATACAACGATTTAAGTGCGGACCCAAAGGAAGTTGAATCAACTTGTGACTTGGAGATTGCGTAAAACACTCTAAAAGGGGAAGGCACGAATCTCACAAGCTAAAGTCTCTACTAGTGACCCTTAAGGTTCTCTTGAGAATTATAGTACTCTTCAACTCTAAACCATACTGAGTTGATAAGTGCGCAAATTTTGTTGAGTCTAGGAATTCATTGTGCAACATGCCTTGTTATGTATTACATAAGCTATTCAGAAAAAAATATTCTCTAGATTGTCTCCTAGACTTAAGAAGATGGATGATAAAAAATTCACGTCAATGAGTAAGATGAAAGAAAATGCATGAAAATTTTAAAAATTCAGGTTCAAAAATCAAAAAATTTCAAAAGAGGTAGGATTTTGATAAATTCCCCACCCCCAAACAAAAAGGAGCATCGTCCTCGATGTTAAATAAAATGATTTTTAAAATTGAGAGTAGAAGGGTAGAAAAGAGGTTACCATAATCAACCGCTAATGAAGGGGACATGTGAAGCTAAGATGAAACCTGAATAATTGAGTGAGATAAAAAAAATATGTGCAAGTCTATAATCATGATAGAACATTGGGTGGTGTGAAAAACCACCCCCAAACAGGATAAGACTCATACTGAGAAAAAGCGGGTTGCCTCCCGGTAGCGTTAAGTTTAATGTCTTCAACCAGACCGATGGAATCTCACCCTAAAGATAAGATCTATGAAAGTGCGTGGTGGCAAAAAAATCGAGGGATAATAATCACCCCCAAAACAAAACTGAACGACCAGTCTTCATAAGTGGGGTCGATAAGGTCAATTTGTTCTGTTTGAGTGGAGCCTAGCTCCAAAAAAGGCTTCAAGCGTGGACCATTGACCTGAAAGAGGCTACCATCCTTGGGATTTTTCATGGTGATGGTACCATAAGGGGTAACTGACTCAATAATGAAGGGCCCAGACCACCTGGTTTTCAATTTCTCGATAAAGAGGTGCAACCGAGAATTATATAATAAAATGTTTTTACCAGTGTGGAATTCTTTGCGTATGATGCTTTGGTCATGGATCCACTTCATCTTGTCCTTATACTTCTTGGACAAATCATAGGCATCATTTCTCATTTCCTCCAATTCATTAAGATGCAGCTTTCGATGGACAGCCGCCTCATCAATATAGAAATTAAGGGCTTTGACGACCCAATAAGCATGATGTTCAAGCTCGACAGGAAGGTGGCAAGGCTTACCTAAGACCAACCGATAAGGAGACATGCCAATTGGAGTCTTGTAAGCAGTACGGTATGCCCACAATGCGTTGTTCAAGCATAAGGACCAATCTTTCCTATTAGGATTGACGGTTTTTTCAAGAATTTGCTTGATCTCGCGATTGGAGACCACAACTTGACCACTAGTCTGTGGGTGGTAGGAGAGACCAACGTTGTGGGTAACACTAAACTTTTTGACAAGGTGTTCAAACACTCGATTACAAAACTGTTTACCCCCATCACTAATGATAGCTTTGGGGATTCCAAAAAGCGTGAAGACATGATCTTTGAGAAATTAGACCACGACCCGATGGTCATTAGTGAGAGAAGCAATTGCTTCGATCCATTTGGAAACATAGTCAACCGCAACTAGAATATACTGAAAACCATGGGAGGAGGGAAACGGTCCCATGAAATCGATACCCCACACATCAAAATTTTCAACAATGAGGATGGATGTGAGAGGCATCATATGACGATGAGAGAGACGCCTAGAGTGTTGGCAATTGGAACAAGCCTAGAAATATTGATGGGCATCGCAAAAAATGGTAGGCCAATAGAAACCACTTTGCATAATTTTGGCGACAGTTTTCTTTAAACCAAAGTGGCCTTCACAAGAACTATTGTGGAAGAAGGACAAAATACTGAGTTGCTCACATTCGGGAACACAACGACGACTGACTTGATCGTTCAATACTTGAAAATGAATGGGTCATCCCAAGAGTAATATGTCACATTTTCCATGAATTTGGATCGATCCTGTTTCAACTAATGATTGGGAAGGTGAAGGGTAATGAGGAAATTGACAATATCAGCATACCAAGGCGAAGTGGAGATGGAAAAAAGTAATTCATCAGGAAATGACTCAGAAATGGTAACATAATCACAGTCCGACATGACAGTAATGCGAGAGAGATGGTCAGCAATAACATTTTTACAACCTTTCTTATCGCGAATTTTAAGGTTAAACTCTTGGAGTAAGAGAATCCACCATATCAATTATGGTTTGGAATCCTTCTTATGAAGAAGGTGCTTAAGGGCAGCATGGTCAGTATACACGATGATAGGGGAACCTATGAAATATGAGCGAAATTTTTCAAGAGAAAACATAACCGCTAACAACTCCTTTTCGATGGTCATGTAATGCAGTTGAGAATCATACAGGGTTTTGCTAGCATAATAGATGACATGTGGGCACTTATCAACTCATTGGCCAAGCACGACACCAAGTGAAAAATCAGAAGCATCACACATGAGCTCAAATGGGAGAGACCAATTAGGAGGTTGCATGATAGGAGCGGAAGTGAGCTCAACTTTTAGGCTCTCAAAGGTGGCAACACATGCTTCATCAAAGATAAAAGGGACATCTTTCAATAAAAGGGTTGTTAAAGGTCGAGCGATTTTAGAAAATTCCTTAATGAAGTGCCAGTAGAAGCCCTCATGTCCTAAGAAGGAGAGAATGTCCTTAACACACTTAGGAATGGGGAGTGAGGAAATTAAGTCAACTTTTGCTTTATCAACCTCAATACCGGAGCTGGAGACAACATGACCTAAAACAATGCCCTTTTTAACCATGAAATGGCATTTTTCCCAATTGAGAACCAACTTATTTTCTTGACAATGCTGAAGGACCATAGTGAGGTGAGATAGGCATTGTTCAAAGGATGAACCAAACACAGAAAAAATATCCATAAAAACTTCGAGAAAATGCTCCACCATGTCACTAAAAATATTAGTCATACACATTTGAAAAGTCGCAGGTGCATTGAAAATGCCAAAGGGTATATGAGAGTATGCAAATGAGACAAATGGACAGGTAAAGGTAGGTTTTTCTTGGTCTTCAGGGGCAATGGGTATTTACTTGTACCCTTAATATTCATCAAGGAAGAAGTAGTAAGCATGGACAGCCAAGCATTCAAGAATCTGGTCAATGTATGGGAGAGGGAAGTGGTCTTTGTGAGTGATAACATTGAGTTTTCTATAATCAATACAAACACACCATCCAGTTTGTATGCGGGTAGGCACAAGCTCATCATCGCTATTTTTGACAATGGTGACTCCAGAATTTTTAGGCACCACATGAATGGGACTGACCCATTGACTATCCGAGATGGTATAAATGATATCGACATCAAGCAATTTTAAAATTTCAGCTCGAATGACCTCTTTCATTAGCGGATTGAGTCGGCATTGTGGCTCACGAGAAGTCTTAACATTCTCATCTATATGAATGCGATGGCTACAGACATTGGGGCTGACACCTTGAATATCAAAAATGGTCCACCCTAAAGTAGTGCTATATTGAGTGAGACTGTGGAACAATTGTTCTTCTTGATCCGGTGTCAATTCAGAAGCAATAATTATGGGGTGATGTTGGTTTGGGCCTAAGAAAGTATATTTCAACTCAATTGGTAATGGATTAAGCTCCAAACTAGGTGGTGGCTCAGGAGAGGCATCAAACTCAGATGCAGAAACAGAGTCCGGGAGAATATCAGGATAGGGGAATCCACATAAAGAAGAGTATCGACAAAGAGAGGCTCAAATGGAGGAGCCCAAGTGGAAGTGTCCAATAGAGGTGTAGAATCTAACAAGGCATTTACCTCGGAGATGGAGGAATCAATATCAAAGTCGTACCCAAAGTGATCCAAACATTAGTGTATAGGATCTTCTGGGTAGGTGGTATCCAACATCTCTTGGACTAAGGAGTCAATCATGCAAACCTCATCAATAGAATCAACATCGGCCTTTTGTTGCATGAGGTGGAAAATATTGACTTCGACGGTCATGTTGCCAAAAGAAAGATTCATTGAGCCATCTCGACAATTGATTATGGCATTAGAAGTTTCCAAAAATGGGCGACCCAAAATGATAGGAATATTGGTTGGGTGTCTAAGATGATTAAATCCACATGGTAGTAAAAGTCAGACAGTTTTACCAAAACATCTTCAACTATTCCTTTAGGCACTTTCGCACAATGGTATGAAAGTTAAAGAGTAACCCGTGTAGGTTTTATGTTTTGTAAACCTAAATCAAGGTAGACAGATTAAGGTAGCAAATTAACACTAGATCCAAGATCAAGCAAAGCCCGAGTAGTGAACTTATCTCCTAACGTTCAAGAGACAGTAGGACGACCAGGGTCTTTATACTTCACAATACCATTCTTATGGATGAGGGACGTGGCTTGCTCAGTGACAAAGGAATCACGAGGCACATTCGTCCGTCGCTTGACAGTGCATAATTCCTTTAAGAATTTTGCATAGGAGGGAACTTGTTGAATCGCGGTGAGGAATGGAATGTTTATGTGAACATTCTAAAAAAATTGCTTGATCTCATCAAATTATTGAGCTTTCTGTGTTGGTACCAACCTATGAGGGAAGGTGGTTTTAGAGGACAAAAGTAGTGGTAGCCTACGTAAGTTTAGAGGCATTCTTGACGGTGGATTTATGGGGTGGTGGGAACTTAGGGAGTGGTTCTAATGGGAAATTCTGGGTGGGTGGGATTGGAACATCACGAGAAGAATCTACACCATTATAAACCTATTTATCGGATCGTATAGTACTCACTGCTTTCATGTCTGCATGGTATTTGGGTGGAGTGGAAGTGGATCCAACCTCATAAGCCGACTCCTTTCCATTTCCCTTAGGGTTAGGAATGCTTTGAATCAAAAAATGACCTTTCTCTCGCTCGGACTCAAGCTGGTTAAGACATTGCTGAAGCCTTTGGACGTCTTGAGTTTGTGCTTGCATGGTTTGTTATTGACTCGTGATAAATTGAGTGAGAAGATTCTCGATAGAGGAGGTGGATGATTGGGGTGGAGGGGCATAAGAGGGTTGGGGGGCCAACTCTCAGTTAAAACTAAGCGGTTGTGAATACTCATAGGATGAAGGTGGGATAGGGATAATTTGATGAGTGGGGTTAGATGGTCCTCCTTGGGGGACAAAGGATGATGGATGGTGTTTTTGGTGGTATGGAGCATGGTGGTGTTGGATAAGAGGGTGATGTTGCCTTTGTGGTTTTTGGTGAAACCCTCACAGACCACCAACATGTTGTTGTGGTTGTGATGGAGAAAGTTGATTGTCGTACTAAGAAAAATAGGGATGGTTCCTACTATTCGAATTGTAAGTAAACGACAGTGGTGCGGGTTTTATAGTGGAATCAAAGGCACATGCTTGGGCTAGCATGGGTTCGGGATCATCTTGAATAAGGGGGAACAAATTAGATAAATGATCTTGACTTAAACAAACATGACAAGAGAACTAGACTCGTTGACATTCATCACTGGTTTAGAAAGAGAAACATTTTGTTGCATAACTGAGAGCATCAAATGTCTTAGTCAAATTGTTTAATCCATGAACCAAGGTTTTAAAATTGGGATCATTTTTTGCCTCATAAGTGCTACCTACTCGCGGAGGCTCGAATCTCAAAAATTAATTTGTGCCCTCCCAATCTTGGGAGTCATTGCCTAATTCAAGGAGAAAATTATAGGCGACAGTGGGAGTTAAGTGCATTAACTTTCCTTTGTGAATGGACTCAATCATGGTACGAGAGGAAGGAATGAGACCATTGTAAAAACTATGGACGAGGCAACTATTATCGAGACCATGATGTGGGAAACTATTGTTGTAGTCTTCAAAACGGCCCCATGCTTCACAAAATTGCTCGGTTGGATTTTGGGAAAAATCCTAAATGGCTTGGCGCATCTCATTGGTTTTACTTATGGGATAAAACTTTGACATGAACTTCTTCAAAAGTTGTTCCCATGTATGGATAGAATCTAGTGACAATGAATGTAGCCACATGAATGCTTTATCATGGAGAGAAAATGGAAACAAGCGAAGACGAACATTTTCTTCATCTCGATATTGATTTTTTAAAGTCTCACAAACCGTGGGAAATTTTCACAAGTGAGTGTATGGAGACTCAGGTTCAATTACATGATTTTGTAACATGGAAATGGTCGCCAAGCGAATTTCGAATTGAACCTCCGGGGTGGGTGGAAGAACTATGCAAGATGGTGGGGTAGCTGTTATCGGGGAAAAATAGTCCTTTAAGGAATGCTCTTCATCCATGGTGGGTGGATGAATGGTGGGAATAGAGATGTCAACTCGGGGACAACTCAAAGTGATAGGTGGAATGGAAGAATCAAGGGGAACACTTGGTTCTCCTAATGTGGAAGAGACGGGAGAAAGACTACGGGAACAAATTAATCGATGATGAACTCGTTCCCACGTGGGCATGCAATGAGGGAATTTTTTTGGTTTTTGGATTTTTGGAAAAGAAAATATTTCTCGAGTTTTGCTTTTGTTTTGGAAAGAAAGAAAATATTTTTGAGTTTTTTATAAAAACAATATAAGAATATATTTTTGGATTTTTTAGAAGAAAGGGGTGGGGGAAAACTTGGACTCTAAGAATTTGGAGAAATTTACTAAAACGGACTACCGAAAAAGGAATTGGACGAACATAAGTTAAGGGAAAAAATCCTAACTAGAACATGGACAATTTTTATCTTGAAAATTAATGAAAGGGGTAGTCAAATTTTAATGAAATCTGCGGGCGATAAAAATCACGGAAATTATATGAGTGATCGCCTGTTGCAAAATGTTTGTTCCTGCTTTAATCACACGATGACAAGAGGCTTGCCACAGAGATTCTCCACAAACCTAATATGATGAAATGATCCGCCAGTACAATGTTGGGGACAACACAAACCCGTTTTACTGGGCGGCAACACTTAAAACCCAGTTTCCATGGACACTTCTGTGGCGCAAAGTGAACCGTTCAAGGGTTTGCCCAGTGGAGAGGACTCTACTTGTTATCTTACAAGTCAAAATGATAAAAAAAAAAAAAAAAAAAAAGAGAGGGGCCTACGAACACCGTATCCTATGGGGCTATCTAGTTGATTGATTTTAAATTAGTGATGACTATGGTAGCACACAAAAGATAAGTGATTGAGTCGGGTGATGAAATCCCTTCTCGTGAGTGACTGGGCATAGGTCTTACTCAATTTAATTCATCATTCCATTCAAAATTAAATGCAAGAATTAAATCACATAAGAGCATGTAGGAGCACAAAAGGTATGAACTCGCTAACAAGAGGGAGCGAGGGTATAAGACATGTACCTCCCACGGTTTTTACGTCGTGGGGTGCCGAAATTATTGAGTCGACCGGGGGGAGATTATGCCAATCTCAGTCGGCCTCGGGAGTCCGACCGACCCAAGGTAGAGAGGCTTATTTTCCTCATCATGGGCGTCCTTTCTCTATCGTGTTCGGTTTCCCTATCACGCTTTCTTCAATTACTACAAATTTAAAATGAAAATGAAATGGTGTCTTTATGCACCACAATACAAGCAAGGTAATAAAATCCTAAATACAAGCCTTCTAATAAAAACTAAAATAAAAATGACACAACATGACACACTATACAAACTCTAAAAAAAATAAACACAACTAAAATAAAAACTAATGAAATAAAAAAAATGAAATAATAATAAACTAACTAAAAACTAAGAAAATAAAAGAAAATATAAAACTAATACACGACGCGCTAAAAATATAAAAATCTTAAAAATATATACATGACTCAATAAAATAAAATAATAAAATAAGCCCTAAAAATAAAATGACAAAAATAAAATAAAATGGGACAAACTAAACACACACGTTTTGGGACAGGTTTAAGTAGGTTTAGGGTAGGATAGGATACGAGACAATGGTAATTAGCTCCATAATCCGCACAATTGCCTTGAAATATGTGTTTGAACACCGCAACGTGCATTCCATCTATAAAATAGACAATAAAGCGCATAAGACCCAAATTATCGAGAATTAGCAACTAAAATACGTCTATTCGGGGTATAAAATGTACACTTTTGGGTGCTTATCACTAAGGATGATTGAAGAATCTATGGAATAGAGGTGCCTGAAAGTAAGAAGGTCGTACTCGTTGACGGTACTCTCATACTCGACTGCCTCAGAGGTATTAAGATCGCTCCATTCATCATCGTCATCATCCCTAGCAATATCAGCCTGGGCAGTTGTACGGGCACCACCAGGAAACCTCTGAGCAAATTCAACCCCGATGACATCCGATAGCAGAATGGCATCAACGGGAGGAAGAATTGATACGCTGGGACCTAAGATTTCAACATCGAAAGTCCTATGCGAAATGTTAGCACCTTGGTGGGACGAGGCACGGATTGAAACCTCGGCCTCCTTAGGAACCTCACCTTGCCTAGGAGAATAATCTGTAGCCCTTTGAAAAGAGTCTACAAATTCACCTGCTTCGGACGTTGACATAGGGTTTGAGGAAGAGGACTCAGACACTGGGATCCTCAGGAACCTCTACAGGCTCAGGGTATATGACCTGTAGTGAAAGAGGAATATATGGTCTTAGGGGAAAGGCCTCAGCCCTACGAGCTTCCTCTTGGGCTAGTTCTATCTGCCTAATCTTCTCAAAAGTCTTCTCACGATGAGAGGGGAACTCTTCTATAAGTTGGTACAAGGGTCTAAGCATAAGGAAGATGACACTACACTTAAGGGAAAGACTAAGCCACAAACAGGTACACAACTTAAAGAACCTAAATTAAAGATTAAAGGGTGGAACTTGAAAGGTCCCAAATGAAGAACACTACGAACATTCAAGGGAAGTTCACAGGAGAAGGTGACCGAAAGTTCGTCAGAAGCCTAAAAGAAGGAAGTTTATGGCTAAGAAAACCTCATAGCAGCCTAGAATGGCCGTAGAGCCACTCAACCACTGTTATCCTACCCCTACAACCACTTAATAGTGGAAGAAACTCTCACAAAAAAAATAAAAGTCATCGGAAAAGCTTAAACCCAGAAATGAAAGTTAACAAATGAAGAGAGAGAAGGAAAGCAATACTTGACTGGGTGCGATGAAAGAAGGAAGAGACTTATGAGGCAAAGAACATTAAATCGCAACCAGCAATGGAGGTTTAAAGGAAATCGTAGTTTTAGAAAATCTTAGGCGAGAGAAAAAAAAGAGAATGAGGAAAGAGAAGAATGTTTTAAACCTACTCAATGATAGGGCGCGATTTCTAATGCCCCCATCATTACCCTTGGAAACCGAAAGGATGCTTCCATAAATATCAACACCTTGGGGAATACGTTAGTCACTTCAATGACTGACATGTGTCAAAGAATCACTTCACACCCCCAAGGCACTAACAGAAACTCAGCCTCGACCTAGCATACCCTTCAATCACCTACTCATATAGGTGACTACGGGCTAGGAGGTGATTAATATGCCCAAAGTGCACCCTCGTACTCAGAGTCACTAACCACGGCTTGTCTCACAGCCGAGTTGAGAAGAAGCTCACAACTGCCATCAGAAAGGTCGTATTATGCAAGGTCAGCTCTCAACTACCAACCTCGGCTCTATAGCAGCTCAGGTCAGCATGCCTTATGGGGACATGTTATTGTCAACATCCTACTCTACCTAAGCCCACTTTACATCTCACCTATGTGCCTAACCTCGACCAGTCTTCCCAACTGAGGTCATCATGGCTAATGACAAGATAAAGAAACACCTTTGGACTTCACCAACCTCGTACTTATCCAGGTCGAGGTTACATCAGTTAGGGACACAAGTTCGAGCATATGTAAGCACATGTAAGGTTTAGAACATTTGGTCAAATAAGATATAACCGAATCATTCCCCTCACGTGAAGGAATATTACGGTCATCATTATTTATATAAGATCAGCCAGGTGTCATTATCATACTAATTCGATCCTAATACACATGCTCATTGCATGCTTGGGGGTACATTACATCTCCAATGCACTATATATAGAGGTATTCATCTACCTTGTAAAGGGATCGATAATGGCAACCCTAGATAAAACTCTTTTAGTTTACATAGTAAAGAGAGAAAGCTTGAGAGATTGTATCTATGGCCATTAGTTCCTTCATCTAGTGAAACTACTCACACACTCGCAATGGACGTAGGCCAGATTGGATAAACCACTTATATACTGGTGTTTCTCCTCTTCTCATCACCTCCTTCTACTTATATTGGATATTTACTCTTTGTGCTTCCATTGTTATTGATAGCTTAAGCTTACCAACACCTCATTTGGCGGTGCTGTTTACAGCATCATCAGACATGATTTCAAAGATTTTTCTCATTACATTACTAGTAATATTTCCTAAGATGCTCGGGATGACAAGTATTTTTGAACTCTTCTCCTTCCAGATTCTTAATTCTATAAGTACCTGGTTGGACAACTGATGAGATATGATATGGCCCATGCCAATTGCGCTTGTTGGTCTTCTGAATCACCTTCTTGAGCACATAATCCCTGTTGTAAAAAATGAGATTGTATCTAATTATTTAATCACAGATAAAATAAATGAGACAAAGAAGTTTTAAAGTGGTTCGGCCTTATAAGAATGGCATATGTCCACTATTTCTGCTATTGATGACTGTTTGGGAATTCTCGATTACAAGTTCAATCAAGAAATTCCGGTCCCCTTACAATGAGGATTGCACAATGTATTTATAGCCCTGAGGCTGTAATGTGAAAGGGTAATACATTCAATAATGTACATGTGAAAGGGTAATATATTAAATGCCCCTTAAGAGTATACATCTGAATGATAAGAATTTAATGAACAGTCAAACTGTTGATTATCCTGCTATTAATGCTTTGTTCGAGGTGCAGCTCGGACCGCCTAAGCTGCTCGTTACTCAAGAGTCCCTCGGTACTCAAAAGTTCCTCGTATAGTTCTTGTTCCTCGGAGCGTCTGAGTTCCTCGGGGAAATAGTGTTCCTCGTTGTAGTATGGTTTCTCGAAGCATCTGAGTTCCTCGGAAGTGTTTGTTGTTGCCACGTAGATTGCCATGTGTCTTCATTCAATTGGGCCATGTCAGCAAACTAAATTTGGTATCAACAGAAGCCCCCAATGTTTCATAGTTCGAAATTTGAGGAGTGTGGAACATTCTTTCTCGGAATATGGTAGTTTTAAATGGTCCTCCTGATTTTTAGGAGTGTTTCCTTTGTATTTATTTTTCCTTCCAAGTTCGTAGAATCAAGCTTTTTTTGAATTTTTATAACCGCCTCGATCTCCGAGTACTTTTTGTCCTTCTAGCCACCGGTAGCGTAATCGTTTCTTTTTGTAATCATTAACTTTACCGTTTCCCAAGGCAGAGTATTTAAGCGTCACAGATAATTCCATCGTCTTCTGCTTTTTCAAATTTGTATCTTTGAATTTTCCATTATCTTACTCTCTTGTGCTTTCATCCTTTTCATCGTTCGTTGTCAACAGATCCACTCTTTTTCTGTAAGATCTTCTTCCTTCTTCTTCATTTCCTTTACTCATCATGGTTTACCTTGTTGAATCTCTTGATAAGTTTCGTTCTGATTTTTCTATTCCTTCGTGGGTTGTTCTGGAAGAGCTTTCTGAGCCTTCAGACTATTTCCATTTGGCTGAGGGACATTGGTTCCCCAGTCTCTTTGTTGCTGAGTGCGGATTTTCTTTTCCTCCCAACCCTCTATGTCTGGAATTATGTCAATACTTTGACGTGGTTCCTGCAAGAATAGCCCCCAATACATGGAGAATAGTTAACGGGGTTCATAGACTAAATCAAATTCATGGAACTCGCATAGGAATTCCAGAAATCATGTTTTATTATAGATGGGTTGTTGGGGATAATACTTTTTATTTAAAAACTAGATTTTTAAATAGGTCTTTAGTGGTCAATCTCCCGGATGCCAATAGGGACTATTTTGAGCACGGGGTTGTTATAAAAAATTGGCAACATGCTCCTTTATCTGGACATGAAGTTTATCAGGGTCCCAGATGCCCTCCCTATAGCAATGGGATAGGTTATTTTTATTTCATTTTACTTATTTTGAAATCATGCTTCTTCTGTGTTTGACAAAATGTGCCACTAATATTTTAATTTTGATTTATTTACAGTTGATAACAAAAGAAAGTGTCCAAAAGAAGTCGACGTTAATATAAGGCACTTAAAACTTATCTGGAGTTTGCATCAGACTGTTGTCGACGAGCACATTAGGTCAGTCTCGTATTTGCTGCAGTATAAGAGTTACACTTCCTCTTTCACTGCTCGTCCGGTGATAAGCGAAGTAGAACCAGTACCAGCTTCTACTAGTTCTTCACCTGAGTCACACATTCCTTTAAGTGAAAGGATGAAGAAAAGAAGACCTCCCACCCTTTTTGAGAAACCTGCCTCTGGTGATGGAGAGGCAAAAAGAAGTAAGATTGACGTCCCAGGAGAGGGGACGAAGAAAATTATTCTCCATCCGAGCAACCTACCTCCTCGTCCCAGCCTCCTGAGAAAGTTTTTGGAGACAAGGAAAAGGTGTAGAGTTGTTTGGACTTATATCTATTTTATTTTTATTTGACAAATGTAATCCTGAACTATGTAACACTGAACTTTGTGATCTAATAAAACTTGAACTTTTGTTTATGCATACTATTGTTTCTCTTCTTCATGCTCTGTTTAAACTCTTATTGATTATTGCTTTTTCTTCCTCTACTAGTTTCTGGACAGGATGGAATTATTGTCTCCTCATGATACCAAGCTGTTACGACAATGTAATGAGTATTTTAAGGCTGGTCACACAAATCTGAGTGCAGCACAAATCGTCGACATCCTCGGCCAAGATGCTTCAGAACAGGCAATTGAGGCCTACCAATATTTGAAGTGTATGCTTGATCGTGCGGTGGCCAATAATGTAGCTTATTATGATATGATTAAGGATCTCCAAGGCACTCTTGAAGACCTTTAGCAACAATATAAGGAATCCACCGCCCTCTTGCACGAGGGGTATGAAAAAAAGTATCAGCAAATCGTTGCCAATAAGGGATACGAGAAGCGTTTTGCTGCTTACGACGTGCAGGAAAAAACTTTGAAAGCCGAGGTGGAGGAGCACAGGCAAATTGCCGAGTTGTTGGAGCAAGAGAATAACAACTTGCAAAGAGAAGTATCTCAATTAAAATCTGTTGCCTCCACCTCAAATGCTTTGGTCCCAGTGACTTACGAGGGATTATCATTCTTGGAGGTCGAGAATGCCAACCTGAGGGATGAGTTGGAAACCTTGAAAAGGTCTGGCCCTTCTTCTTCTGGTCGTGGACGAGCAAGAGATCCTTAGGGATGAGCAAGAGCTACTCGGATTCCTGTCGAGGAACAGAGGACTCAGTCTGCTTTAGAGAACCAGGCCTTCCAGCTTATGGCGAAGAACCAGGCATTGGCTGAGATGTCTAAGAAAATCAGGGACCTGGAAGAGCAGCTTTCTGCGCAGAAGTCTGTCTTGGAGAATAAAGAACTCTTCATCAAAAATCTCCACAAACAGCTGGAAAGATTGACATATCAATTCCATAAACAGCCCAGGAAGTTCTGGGTGGCTGGCTACAATGAGGCTCTCTACCACTTGGACGATCGTATCCAAAATGCCAATAATGAGGGCTACAAACAGGGTTGGTTGAATGCCTTAGGTGTGCTGCAACTGGAACAAGGTCATTACCTGTGGGATTACCATAATCCTGGGCTTCTCGACCTTCCAGTTCCACCATTCAAGCCCGACATGAGTTGGATCCCTGCTCGGGCCATCCCTTAGTGCTTAATTTCCAAATATCTCGACGACTACAATCTCCATTCAAATGTCGAGATATCTCGTCCTGAGCACCTCCTAGATCGACCATCCGTGATGAATATCAGGATGTTCAAAGATCTTAACTTCATAAATTCTCCTCTTGCTTTAAATGATCCGCCTGCTGGCGAGGAACCTATTTCAAAAGTAGAGGGGAAGAAACCAATAGAATAGGAATATTGATGTAATAAATTTGTATACATTTCATTCTCAATGTAATTTGTATACAATTTTACTTCCTAACCAACATAAGTTGGCATTTTTAGGAATACTTTTACTTACATAGTTTTACTTCCCGTAGAAATACAAGTTTTACTTCCCGGAGGAATACAAGTTTTACTTCCCGAAGGAATAGAAGCTTTACTTCCCGGAGGAATATAAGTTTTACTTCCCGTAGGAATACAAGCTTTACTTCTTGGAGGAATACAAGTTTTACTTCCCGGAGGAATACAAGTTTTACTTTCCGTAGGAATACATTTGTTTCTCGACCAACCTTAGTTGGCGTTTTCGAGAAAAAATTTGAGTAGTCCGAGTTTTGTCGAGTTAGTTTCGCCGAGTAGTGTGTAGCACTAGTATTCCCCAAAAAAATTTCAATAAAAGGAGAGAATATACATCACTGATAATACTTGCGCAGGTGCTCAGCATTCCATGCATTCTTAAACTCCTCTCCCTCTAAAGTTGCTTTCGGTAAGTTCCTTGTCGAACAACTTCTGTAACTCGGTATGGTCCATGCCAGTTTACCTCTAATTTGTTGTGCTTTTGAATCACTTTCTTTAGCACATAGTCTCCTTCTTTCAGGTCGCACATCTTCACCCTCTTATTGTAGAACAAAGTTTTTCGTTGTTGGTATGCAGCATTCCTGATGGTTGCTTCTTCTCTAACTTCCTCTAGCATGTCTAAATCCAATCTTCTCATTAAGTCGCTGATAAGGGAATTGAAATTCAGTACTCTGTGTGTTGGGAGTCCCAACTCGGTAGGTATAATAGTTTCACTTCCAAATGCCAGCATATATGGTGATTCTCCAGTTGCTACTCGGGGAGTAGTTCGGTAGGCCCACAGTACTGACTGTAACTCATTGATCCAATTTGCTTTAGCATCGTCCAGTCTTTTCTTCAAGCCATTCAGCAGCGTTCTGTTTGTCACTTCAGTTTGTCCATTGCTTTGAGGATGGCCTAGAGATGAGTGGATTTTCAAATGTTTAACTGATGACAATAAGCAGCAAACTCCTCGTTGTTAAATTGTGTTCCATGGTCTGTGATGAAAGCATGAGGAAGACCATATCGACAAATGATGTTCTTACAAATAAATTGGTACACCTTCTCATACGTCATATCAATGAGAGGCTCAGCTTCTACCCACTTAGTAAAATAATCCACTGCGACGACGAGTTATTTAAACCTTCCTCTGGTCGTTGGCAGTGGCTCGACCAAATCTATTCCCCACATGGAAAATGGCCAAGGGGAAGTGATGGGTGTCAACAATGCTTGTGGATTTCTTCGAATGGAGGAGAAACACTGACACTTGTCACATTTCTTAACATAGGCTATACAATCAACCCTCATCGTCGGCCAGTAGTATCCCTAAGTCATCATTCTTTACAAAAGTATCCGACCTGCTACATGGGCTCCGCAGGACCCTTCATGGACCTCTTCAATCAAATCTTTCACCTCGGTGGGATGCACAAATCTTTGTAAACCTGCTATCATTCCTCGTCTGTATAGGATGCCATTAGTCAGTACATAACGAGCAGCCTTGAACTTCAGTTTCTTGGCTGCAAGCTTGTCAGTTGGTAATTCTCCTGTCTCAATATATGCCCTGATGGGATCCATCCATGATGATCCTAAATCGAGGGTAATAAAGTTCGTCATCATATCTTCATCTATACTCCGACCAGCTAAAACTTCAATTGGAATTTTTCTTCGTAGCTCGGTACGAGTAGATGATGCTAATCGAGCTAGGGCGTCTGCTCTCGCATTCTCCATTCTTGGTATTCTGACCAACTGAATAGCAGCAAATTCTGATACCAACTCCATCACCTTCGCCTGATACTTGATCATTAATTCTCCTTTGGCTGCATATATTCCCAACATTTGATTTACGATCAATTGAGAATCGCTGAAGACAATAAACTGTTGCGCCTCCATAATTTTTGCCAAATTAAGACCTGCAATCATGGCCTCATACTTAGGCTCATTATTGGAAGCTTTGAATTGGAAATGTAGGGCGTATTCCATGTCGACCTCGTCCGGGCTATTCAAAACTATCCCTGCCCCACAGCCTGTTGTGCAAGATGAGCCATCAACATATAGCCTCCATATGGGTAACTCGTCTTCAAATTTCTGATCTGACAGAGTTCCTCGGTGAAATATTTGTTGCTTCCTTTCATCCTCCCCTGATATTTCTTGCTCTTCATCGATCATCTTTTCTCGCCCTTTTACCAACCTGAGTTGGTCTGGGCTTGAATTTGATGATCTTGCAACATCCATTTTCCCTTTTACCAACCTAAGTTTGTCTGAGCTTGTGTTTGATGATCCTGTAACATCCACAGGTTGATCAGCGAGCAAATTTTGCTCCTCGGGGGTATCAAGATATGTGAACTCTACTATAAAATCTACTACAGCTTGCCCTTTTAGCGATGATCTGGGTTCATAGACTATATTGTATTCATCGAGTTCTATTGCCCACCACATCAATCTTCCTGACTTTTTTGGTTTATGAAGGGCTTGCCTCAATGGCATATCAGTATATACTACTATGGTATGAGCTTGAAAGTATGGCTTCATTCTTCTACTTTCCTCGATCAATGTTAGTGACAATTTTTCTAGCCTTGGATATCTGATCTCTGCTCCTCGAAAGGCCTTACTTGTATAGTAGATTGGTTTTTGTACTCCATTCTCCACTCTTATCAATGCCGAACTGACTGCATTCTTCGACACTGCCAGATACAAGTAAAAATTTTCTCCCATCACTGACCTGGATAACAGTGGAGGTGCTCCCAAGTATTTCTTCAAGTCTTGAAAAGCCTTCTCACATTCATCATTCCACTCAAAAGTCTTTCGGAGTGTCTTGAAGAATGGGAGACATCGATCAGTTGCTCGCGATACAAATCTGTTGAGTGCTGCTACTCGTCCTATAAGACTTTGCACCTCTTTCTTCGTCGTTGGAGATCGCAGCCCTAATAGAGCTTTGATCTTTTTAGGATTTGCCTCGATGCCTCGTTGACTTATAATATACCCGAGAAACATGCCTTCTCGTACTCCAAATATGCACTTCGTTGGGTTCAGCTTCATTTGATATTTATCCAGTTGATTAAAAGTCTGACTTAAGTCAACTAGATGATCGGCAGCTTTCTTGCTCTTTGTCAGCATATCGTCAACATAGACTTCCATATTGTAACTGATTTGTTCAGCAAAGACCTTGGTCATCAGCCGCTGATATGTCGCACCTACATTTTTCAAACCAAAAGGCATAACATTATAACAATAAGTTCCCCTAGAGCTAATGAAAGAAGTACTCTCCCTGTCTTCAGGTTTCATTTTAATTTGATTGTAGCCAGAATAAGCATCCATGATGCTCAGCAGCTCGTGTCCCGAGGTAGCATCCACTAGTTGATCAATTCGGGGCAACGAAAAATGATCCTTTGGACATGCTTTATTGAGGTCGATGAAGTCTACACACATCCTCCATTTGTTGTTCTTCTTTTTCACCATCACCACATTTGGTAACCAGTCTGGATATTTAACATCTTCAATGAAGCAAGCTTTCTGGAGCTTCTCGACTTCCTCCTGTATAGCTTGATTATTCTCAGGACTGAATACTCTTCTTCTCTGCTTCACAGGCTTGATCTCCTTATTCACATTGAGTTCATGACATAAGAAATTTGGGTCTATCCCGGGCATATCCTCATGACTCCACGAAAAAGTTTGTTTTCTGCTTCTTAAGAAAGTTATCAATTCCTGTTTTAGTGAGGCTTCCAACGATGAACCTACTTGAGTAGTTCGTTTAGGGTGCTCGTCGTCCAGAATGATGTTTTCAGTAGCTTCCACCACTTGACCCTTTACGAGTTGCGACTCATCTCTAGGATCCAATGTTTTAATTTCGGCACCTTCATCCACTTGATAGGTAGTAGTCTTTTTTCTTGATTCCTCCAGTTTCTCTTGCTCGGCGGATGAATAATAGAATTCCCGAGCTACTTTCTGGTCACCTTTCACAACTCTTACTCCAAAATTTGTTGGAAACTTTAGGCACTGATGCACTGTAGATGGTATAGCCTCGAATTTCTTCAATCCTACTCTTCCCATGATGATATTATATGATGATTGAACATTCTTATCCATCACGAAGAAGCGTATTCTTTCTGTCCGACAAGCAGGCCACGTACCAATGAATATATCCAACTTGATCATTCCAAGTGGAAATACTTTCTCGTCAGCAAAACCGAGGAGGGGTCTATGATAAGGCTCCAGTTGAGATAGCTTTAAATTAAATTGTCAAAGCACGAGTAGAACATGATGTCTGCCGAGATACCATTGTCTACCAGTACTCTTGAGATCATTACCTCTTTCATCCTCATTTTGATCACTAATGGGTCATCATGAGGATACAAAACTCCTGCGAGGTCGTTCTTTGAGAAACCGATGACCAATTTCTCTTTGTTCACCTTTCTCGGGCGATCCTCCTCAGCTAGATTTATTCGTTGAATGTACGAGCAAGCTTAAGCCTCACAGAGGTAAGATTTTCTCTCTGCAGTAAGGTCTCCTCCTCCTGCATCACAACCTGTAATAACATTACAATCAAATGACCCAAAGCATATTGAAAATACCTCTCGTTCTGGATGCCTTGGTCTCTTGGGAAGATTGGGGTCGTCTTCTGGATCAACTTCATGGCTTCTTTTCTTGTTCTCCTCTGCTCGACGAGGAGATCTAGACCTCTCTCTTGTTCGGTCATTGTTCCTTCTTTCGCTTCCCCGATCAACATACTTTGCCAGTTTTCCTCGTCTGATGAGTGTTTCAATCTCATTCTGAAGAGCTATGTAATTTTTGGTCATATGGCCATGATCTTTATGAAACTCGCAATACTTTGCTTTATTCCTCCGATCAGGGTCTGCCTTCATTTTATCTGGCCAGTTTAATTAATCGTTGTTCTTAATTTCTTCTAGAACATGGTTGATATCCTTCTTTAAAGGAGTATAATTATCGAATTTCTTCATGACGTCCCATACCGACCTAGTTTTTGAATGTTTGTCATTACCATTGTTCTTATGCTCTTTCTTCTTAGCTTTATCACCTTCCACCTTGGTTTCTTTGGCATCCATGTTCTTCTTCGCAGCCATAGCCTCCTCGGCATTCATAATCTTGGACGCTTTTCCCATCAGGTCTGACATGGTTCTAGGTGGATCTTTGGCCAAAGTGTAGTACAACTTGTTGGGCAGTAGTCCACTCATCAAGGCAGTAATCGCTGTCTTCTCCTCATAATCAATTGCTTCGAGTTTCTCGTTATTAAAACGAGTTATATAATCTCTGGTACTCTCACCAGCCTTTTGTTTAACACTTAATAAATGCGCTACTCATTTAATTGGCTCTGCCCCAAAATAGAAATTCCCAATGAATAACTTGTCCAGTTGCAGAAAAGTTGAGATATTACCCCAAGGAAGATTATTATACCACATTTGAGCAGATCCGGTAAGAGTTACCGAGAATGCTCTGCATCTCATCTCATCTGGAACAGCGTAGATGTCGGCTGCAGCTTGGTATTATTCTATTTGCAGGATAGGGTCAGTCTTTCCATCATATTTGGGGGTCACAATAGGTGCTTTAAACTTTGATGGTGTTGGAAAATCTATAATGGCCTGGACAAAAGGTGTTCCTCGAACAAAAGTTCATTGTAGAGGGTTCTTGGCTTTAGCCATTTCCCCTAATCTATCCTACAGCCTCTGAATAGAGCCTTTCCATTCATCATTTCCTTCCTCGAGCCTGTGCCTATTGGTTCGAGCAACTGATCGCATTGATGTGCCTTCCTAGGATCTATCTTGACGAGCAGCTGGTCGCGACTGGGCAGATCCTTCCCTTAAATCTGATGGTCATTAAAAACTTCTCGATGCGACTTTTGGAGGACTTCTACTCCTTTTAGGTCCTAATCAATCAAAAGGTGATACCCTGCTTAACCTCTCTAACGCACTAGTCCTTTCTGTAGAGAGAGTGATACGTTGTTCAGTATCTGTGGCCCGCACTGACGAAGTTCATCCAGGTTGATAAGAAAAATCTTTAGATTCCTCAGTACGATATGAATCAGTACACCTATTACGTGAAGAAGGTAAACGAGTATTTCTTTGAATACTTCGCAGTCCTAAATGGGTTGGTGCACCGCCATGGAGAGTTTGTAGGAGTTGTCACATCGTTTCTTGCATGACTGTTTGGCCCTGGGCCAGATTTGTCATTATTCCAGCCAGATCTGGAATATTAGGCGGAGCAGATGGATTTGGAGGGCTTACAGCATTTTGATTGCTGGCTTCTTGAATATCAGCCATTTGATGAGTTGTTTCTGATGAAAAATGATATTACCAGTCGTTTCCCACAGACGGCGCCAATCTGTTGATGTAAAAAATTAGATTGTATCTAATTATTTAATCACAGATAAAATAAATGAGACAAAGAAGTTTTAAAGTGGTTCAGCCTTATAAGAATGGCCTACGTCCACTATTTCTGCTATTGATGACTGTTTGGAAATTCTCGATTACAAGTTCAATCAAGAAATTTCGGTCCCCTTACAATGAGGATTGTACAATGTATTTACAGCCCTGAGGCTGTAATGTGAAAGGGTAATACATTCAATGTTGTACATGTGAAAGGGTAATATATTAAATGCCCCTTAAGCGTATACATCTGAATGATAAGCATTTAATAAACAGTCAAACTGTTGATTATCCTGCTATTAATGCTTTGTTCGAGGTGCAGCTCAGACCGCCTAAGTTGCTCGGACCACCTAAGCTTCTCGGTACTCAAGAGTTCCTCGGTACTCAAAAGTTCCTCGTAGAGTTCTTATTCCTCGGAGCATCTAAGTTCCTCGGGGAAGTAGTGTTCCTCGTTGTAGTATGGTTCCTCGGAGCGTTTGAGTTCCTTGGAAGTGTTTGTTGTTGCCACGTAGATTGCCACGTGTCTTTATTCAATTGGGCCATGTCAGCAGACTAAATTTGGTATCAACAATCCCCTTCGTTAAAGTTAGTCGGCTTCATCCTTTTCTTACAAAATCGTGTTTTTCTTGATTGGTAATCAGCATTTCTCAAGGCTGCATCCTCGCGCACTTCCTACATCATATCCATGTCTAATCTTCTCATCAAATCACTAACAGGATAATTAAAATTTAACACTCTGTGGGTTCAAAAATCCAGTTCAGTTGGTATCACCACTTTAGTTCCAAATGCTAGCATGTATGGTGTTTCTCCAATAGCAGTCCTTGGAGTTATTCGGTATACCCATAAAACGGAGTGTAGTTAATTAATCAAATTTCCTTTAACCTTATCAAGTCTTTTCTTTAACCCATTGAGCCGAGTTTTATTCATCACTTTGGTTTGCCCGTTGCATTGAGGATGACCTAGGGCAGAGTGCAGCTTTTGAATGTTTGATTAGGCACAGTAGGGGAAAATTCTTCATTATCAAATTGTGTTCCATGGTCTGTGATGAAGGTGTACGGAAAACCATATCTACAAATGATGTTTTTCCAGATAAATTAGTAGACCTTCTCATAGGGTGAGTCTATCAATGGTTCTTCCTCAATAAATTTTATGAAATAGTCCACAACCACGAACAGGTATTTGAATCTTCCTCGAGTGGTCGACAGTGGCCCGACCAAGTCTATTCCCCGTCTAGAGAATGGCCAAGGTGAGGTGATCGTAGTTAGAGAATCTTGTGGAGTTTTACGAATATTGGAGTACCTTTGGCATTTGTCACATCTTCTGGAGAAAGCTTTACAATTTGCTCTCAGATTTGGCCAATAGTATCCCTGGGTATTAATTTGCTGCAATAATGATCTTCTTGCCATATGATCCCCATAAGACCCTTTATGAACTTATTCTATCCATTGGATGGACACAACATTACAGAATAGCTGTTAATCCTCTCCTCTACAGTACTCCTTTTTCTAGAAGATATCTTGCTGATTTATACTTAAGTTTTTTGGCCTCGATTGGATCTGCTGGAAAGATTCCTTCTTTAATATAAGCTTTGATGGGATCCATCCAAGATGGCCCCATATTTACTGTGATGAAATTAATCATCAAATCTTCATCAATACTCATGTTGGCCAAAATATTAATAGGAATAGTTCTTCAAAGCTCAATTTCGGTGGCCGATGCCAGCCGAGCAAGGGCATCATCTTGGGCGTTCTCCAATCTTGGAATTATACTTACCCAAATAACTGATAATTTGACTATTATTTCCATTGCCTTGGCTAAGTGTCTTGTCATTATCTCTCCTTTAGCTCCATACAAACTCATAATTTGATTCACCACTATTTTATAATCATTGTGTGCGACAACTTGCTTAGAGTTTAGTGAATGAGATAGACTTAAGACCACAATGAGAGCTTCATACTCTACTTCATTATTTGAGGCCTAAAACTGGAATCGTATAGCATATTCAATATTTATTCCATCAGGAGTGTTGAGTATTATTCCTTCTCCACTTCCTGTTTTACAAAATAATCCATCTATATACAAGTTCCATATCGGGATGTCGTTGTCAAATGCTTGGTCTGATAATATCCCATGATGGAATATTTGACTCCATGCTTCCTCATACGTTTTGGCCATCTCATATGCTCTCGTAGACAATTCTGGAAGATCGGCATCAATCTCTCCTGAGCTTTCCCCTAATGAGGTTTTCTCGAGGTGTTGGTTGTTGATGACATCGTTTGGGATATGCCCCATTTGTATTTGCTCTGCCTGAGTTCTTTGTTGCTCAATAATCTCCGAATAAGTGAATTCAGCAATAAAATTTGCCATGACTTGGCCTTTTAATGAGGACCTCGGTTCATACACAATATCATATTCCCCTAGTTCTACCTCCCAATACATTAATCTCCTAGACTTTTCCATTTTATATAAGGCTTACTGAAGAGGCATGCCAGTGTACACCACAATAGTGAATGCTTTAAAATAAGGTTTTATCTGTCCGGATGCCTCAATCAAGGCCAACATTAATTTCTCCTGGCGTGGATATCTAATTTCTTCTCATCGTAAGGCTTTACTCGTATAGTATATAGGCTTTTGAACTCCATTATCTTCTCGTATCAAGGCAGAACTCATAACTGACTCAGAGATAGCCAAGTATAAGTACAACTTTTCTCCTAAAATTATCCGAGAGAGCAATGGGGGTAATCCTAAATACTTTTTCAACTCTAGAAAATCTTTCTCACATTCTTTATTCCATTCAAAACTCTTCCTCGTCACTTTAAAGAACGGTAGACACTTGTCACTATCTCGGGACACAAATCTGTTTAAGGATGTTATTTGCCCAGTTAGCCTTTGAACCTCCTTTTTATAAGTATGGGACTTCCTTTCAATCAACACTTTGATCTTGTCTGGGTTTGCTTTAATTCCCCTTTGGTTGACTATTTACCCGAGAAACATTCCTTCCTAAACACCAAATACGCACTTGGTCGGATTCAACTTCATTTGGTGCTTCTCCAGCTGATCAAAGGTTTAGTTGATGTTAGCAATGTGGTCAAATGCTTTTTTGCTCTTCATCAGCATGTCATCTACGTATACATCCATATTCTTGACTATTTTCTCCTCAAAGACTTTATTCACCAATATCTGGTAAGTAGCACCTGCATTTTTCAAACCAAATGACATAACAATATAGTAGTAAGTTCCTCGAGGAGTAATAAAATAAGTGATTCCTTATCTTCAGGATTCATCTTAATCGGGTAATAACCAGAATACACATCCATAAAACTTATTAGTTCATTCCTTGATGTATCTAAACTAATTGATCAATCTGTGGCAAGGGGAAATGATATTTTGGGCATGCCTTGTTCAAATCTGTGAATTCCACACACATTCTCCACTTGTTATTTTTCTTTTTGACCATAATAACGTTGGCCAACCAATATGGATATTTCACATCTTTAATGAATGAGGCTTTCTAAAGCTTTTCAACTTCCTGCTGAATAGCTTGGTTCTTCTCAGGGCTAAATACTCTACGCCTTTACTTTACTGTCTTGGCATCCTTATTGATGTTGAGCTCATGACAAAGGAAATTAGGTTCAATCCCAGGAATATCTTCGTGATTCAAAGCGAACACATTTTTTCTCTGCCTCAGAAACATCACTAAATCCTGTTTAAGAATAGGATCCAATGTTGTTCCTATTTAAGTAGTTCGTTTCGACTTATCATCATCTATAACAATACTTTTTGTTACTTCTACTATCTGACCTTTCACCAATTTTATTTCTTCCCTCGAATTTAAGGTTTCAACCTCAGATTCACTGTTGGGCTCAGGAATATCCACTTGGCAAGTGGTGTTCTTTCTCTTTATTTCTTCTAAATTTTTCTGCTCGACAGAGGAGTAATAGCATTCCCAATCGAGCTTTTGGACGCTTTTTACCATGCTTACTCCGAAGTTGGTTGGTAACTTTAAACATTAATGGATTGTAGATGACACTGCTTCAAATTTCTTCAATCCTACTCTTCCCATGATCATATTGTAGTCATAATGAACATTTTTGTCCATTACAAAAAAATGTATCTTCTATGTTTGACTTACTGGTCAGGTTTCGATCATCACTTTCAGTTTGATTTTGCCCAATGGAAATACTTTTTCTCCAGAAAATCCTATTAACGGCCTGTGATATGGTTCCAATTGGCTGAGTTTCAAGTCTAGGTTATCAAAGCAAGGGTATAACATGATGTCCATCGAGCTGCCATTATCCACCAATACCCTGGAAATGATTATATCATGCCTTATAACATTGATTACTAAGGGGTTATCATGGGGAAATAGTACCCTTGAAAGGTTTTTTAGAAAAGCTAATCATCATCTTATCTTTGTTAACCTTCCTTTGTCGATCTTACTCGACCAGATTAATTATCAGGATATAGGAGCAAGCTTGAGCCTCATTGAGGTAAACTTTCCTTTCAGTTGTGTGATTTCCTCCTCTTACATCTTCATTTGTAATGATTTGACAATCAAATGATCCAAAACTAAGCATGAATACCTCACGTTTCGATTGCCTGGTCCTCTTAGGTAGGTCGGGATCATCTTCATGAGTTCTCTTTTTCTTATCCCTGGGCTTGCATGGGGACTTTAACCTTCGTTGAGTTAAACTATTATCCTTTTAATTAAAAAATCTCTCTAGCTTTCCTCTCTGAATAAGTTCTTCAATTTCATTCTAAAGAGCAATGCAATGATCTGTCGTATGCCAGCAATCTCTATAAAATTCATAGTATTTGGACTTATCCCTCTTTGCATCAGGTGTTCTCATCTTTTCAGGCCAATGTACCTCCTTGATATGCTTTATTTCCTCCAAAACGTTGTGGGTGGCCATTGTTAATGGATTATAGTTGTTGTATTTCTTGAGTCTATCATTATTCTCCTTTTGCTTTGATTCCCTATGATCCTTATGCTCTTTCTGCTCCTTTATCTCGATTTTAGTTTTAATTTTTACTCCCGAGTTTTTTTGGGCTATTATAGCTTCCTCGGCATTCATTATCTTGGTTTCCTTAGTCATTAACTCTATCATCATCTTCGAAGGGTCTTTGGCAAGTGTGTAGTAGAGATTCTTGAGGATAAATCCACTCATAATGGATATAATAGCTATTTTTTCCTCATAATCAATGACTTCCATCTTCTCATTATTAAAGTGAGTAATATAATCTCTAGTACTTTCTCCCACCTTTTTCCTTACACTGAGCAAATGGGATACTCTTTTCATAGGTTTGGATCCAAAGTAGATGTTACCGATGAATAGCTCGGCGAGCTACTTGAAACTAGAGATTTATCCCCGATGAAGGCTGTTATACCAAATCTGTGTAGGACCTGTAATTATTCCTGAAAATGCCATGCATCTCATTTCGTCGGGGATGGCATAAATGTCAGTTGTTGCTCGGTATTGTTCTATATGAAGAATAAGATCAGTATTCCCATTATACTTGGGTATAACCATAGGAGCCTTAAACTTTGAAGGAGTGGGAAAATCCACAATAGTTTGCATAAAAGGAGATCCTTTCATAAAACTTCTCTACAAAGGGTTCTTTATCTTCTCCATTTATCCTAAACTATCTTCCAATCATTGAATAAATCCCTTCCAGACATTATTACCAGCATCAGATCTATGTGTTGCAGCTCGGTTGTTTCGACCAATTGTTTATGATGAACTCTCCTCTTATAAAGTCTTCTCGATATGGGCAGCTCATTGGGCATCTAATTTGGATTGGGTTGAGCCTTCACGTTGATCGATTGGTCATCGAGTGTTTTTTGATAATTCCCTACAAATATTTTTATTCCCCCTAGGTCCCAAATAATCAAAGGGAGATGTTTTATTCAACCTTTCCAAAGAACTCAATCTTTCAGGAGTTCAAGATTGTTCATTATATGGTTCTGAAGTTCTAAGTGAAGAACCTACTCCTAGATGGTAAGAAGTATATTTCGTAGTCCTAGATTGGCTAGGTTTATTATTTTTTGGAGGCGATGATGGCATATTTCCACGAGTAGATACTGCAGGGGACCCGACCTGCAGTGTTTGGTCTAACTATCTTATTGTATCTTGCATAGACTCTTGACCTCTAGCGAGGCTATCCAGGATTCCATTCAGATCATTATTCATTGGTGGAGTAGATGGAATAGGCAAGATGCCATCATTCCTAATGCTTGATTTAGGAACATCGGTCATGTTTAGTGAATGAATGAGTGAAAAATATTTAGCAATATATTCCTACTGATGGAGCCAATCTGTTGATGTAAAAAACTAGACTAGGTCTAATTAATCAATCACACATAATATATGTGAGTAAAAGAAATAAACAATAAGGTCTTTAAAGTGGTTTAGCCTATAGAGAAAAGCCTACATCCACTGTACTTGTTATTGCCTTATGTTTGCCTCTCAATCACTTGCCTTTGACGAAGGGATTATAATGTACTTATATCCCACTAGGAAGACCAAAAGATGGAATGTTAAAGTATGGAATTACTTTATAAATTAGGCATTTTCATTAGTATAGAAGGTTAATAATGTTTCTGAATGTTGGCATATGGCTGACAGTGTTGGTCAGCCTTCTTACAATTGGTTAGGTTTCCCGACAACGGTCGGCATCATAGTATGATGGTTGGCATTCTAGGCCTTGGTCGGTGGTTATTCCTTGCTGACTAGGATTATTACCGTAATGTATGACAGATGTCTATTTTTGATTGGTCCACATAAGCGTGTTTAATTGAGATTTTGTAGGTATTGTAACGCTTAGAGTGAGGATTGGTTGAATCTCGGAGAATTTTTATCGTTGGACTCAACTTTAAGGGAATTTTAGACATTTTATAATTCATCTCCAACTCAGTGGACCTCAAAAGCGTAGTTCATTGAGTCATCTTCGTGTGGTCGTTAACGCCATGTCGTTTTGAGTTCGAATGAAGAAGTTATGGCCAATTCCATAAAGCACTTTTCCTCTTATGTGAAGACCAAAGGAGGTCAAAAAATGGGGGACCGGTCGACCAACCCTCAGCCCCCAGTTGATCGGCGATTTTACATTTTTCCTATGAAGGAAAGAGTATACTTTTAACCTTGAACCCGATCAACTACCCCATGTCCACTGTCGACAGCCGTAGCAAATAGTCGGCTACGGTTCCTTTTATTTTCTTTTTTCTTTATTTTTTTTTTCAACTTACTATATAAATAAATTTAGGTTTGTTTTGTAAGATATATATTCTTTTAGTTAGTTTTAGGTCTTGGTTCTCTTAGGGAGGTTTGGGTTTGGAGAAGATTTTAGGTGTGCCTTTTCTCCCTCCTAGGGTTTACCCATGTAGGTTGTGTAAGAACATAATTCATTTTCTCACTCTTTAATCCAAGCTTCTATTATTTATTTATTGCTTTGTTATTTATTTATTTTCTTGGTAACCTAGGTTTATTGCTTCATTTATTTCTTGCATTTAAATACATATCTTCCATTAAGATGTGTAGCTAATTAAGCTTTGGTTGAGATTGATTGCACTCACCTAAGATTGATTTGGTTGCTTTACGTTAGTGATAAAGTTTATGAGTTGAATTTTATTGGTTTGTTCTTGATTTTATGCCCAGAAGATTTAAATGGGTATATCATATATGCTTCGTATTTATGATTTTACGTGCGTAATTTTTAGGGTATTTGTTGATGCCAAAATCATAGTAGGCTTTTATAACGATTTAAGGGGTGACAACTATAAATTTAATTAATTATTCAAATGAGATTCAACCTTATTAAACTAGTCTTTCCATATAAACATTTATACTAATTAATCCAAGGTGAGTGATATTAGTCTCAATCTATAGTTTTTATTCCCTTTGTTAATCGTATATTAAACACATGCCTAGTATTATCTTTTCTTTTGTTAACTATTATCTTTTACACTTTTATTCCTGAAGTATTAAATCAATATAATTCTAACAACTAATCTCTCCGAATTTCGATACTCGGACTAGCCGTTGTACTCCTCTAAAAGAGTGTTGTCAATAGTCTAGGTTTTTGCATAGCAGTGGGAGCCAATCATAACGACCGGCGTATATCTTTATACACTTGCACCACTATTTTCCCCCTGTTATCATCAGTCTTAAATGAAAACATTTGAAAAAATATAAATATCACGGTGATATATAGTATGCTAAAGAGAATTTGTTTAACTAACTGATTTAATTTATTAAATACTCATTTCCTGGCACTTTGAACAATGCAAAGAGGTCAATTCTGACATAAAAATATATGCAAAAAATTTAAAAGAATATTCAAAAAATTGATAAAAAATTAGAATAAATTTAAACCCAAAATAAAAATTCTTGAGGTTGGCCGCATTCCATGATCGGGGAAGTTTGTTCCCTTCATTATTTCCAAGTGGTAGGCTAAATACAATTTGTCTATGATAACTTTGAATGGACCTTCTCAGTTATATATGAGTGTTTTGTCCAAGGGCTTATTTAAATTTCCCACAATCTTCCTTAGCACATAGTCCCCAACCTTGAATTTCCTTGCCTTGAATCCCTACTGTATTTCCTAGCTAACTGCTGATAATATGAGGCAAGCGTAATAAGTGGTAATTCTCTTTTTCGTCAGTTAGATCAAGTTATGCTCTGATTAATTCATTGTTGTGATCGTGGTAGAGTAGGTAGGACTTCTTGGTCGACAAGCCTCTTTCCAAGGGAATGATAAGTTCCATTCCATAGGCTAAGGAAAAAGGTGTTTCCCATATTAATCTCATGGGTGTTTTTCTTTATGCCTAAAGAATATAGGAGAGATGATCGACCCTTACATCCTTTGCTTTTTACAATCACTTACTTATAAGGCCAAGGACTCATTTATCGAAGGATTTTACTTTCCTATTTCTCTATACTGATTAATCTAATGCTCATCACAAAAGCTTTAAAAGAGGTTTCTTTCAAATTGAGTCCCGTTGTCCATTATGATGATCCGAGGAATATAAAATTGTGTTATGATGTTCCTTTAGATGAATCTAGTCATGTCTATATCTTGGATTTTTTCCAGTAGTTCTCCTTCTAACCATTTAGAGAAATAATCTATGCCGACTATAAGGAACTTCATATTTCCAGATGCAAGGGGAAGTGAACCAATAATGTCCAGTCGCGATTGCACAAAAGTTTAAGGACCAGTGAGGGACTTGAGGTCATTGGCGAGATGATGCACTAAAGATGAGAATAGTTGATAGTTTTTAAACTTTCAAATATAGACGAATGCATCTTGTTGTATGTATGGCCAATAATACCCTTTTTTCATAGCCCTTTATGCCTGTAATCTGCCTTCGATGTGGCTTTCACATACTCCCTCATGTAACTCATATAGGGTTTGGTCGAAGTCATTCGGAGGATCATAATGCAAATACGGTCCTAAGAAAGAGTACCAATAAAGCTTATCATCCAAAGAAAAATGGAATCGAGCATACTTTACTTGGATCTTTTGTGCCTCTTTATTATTGTCGGGACAAACATCCTCTTTCAGATAACGGATAATCAAATCCATCAAACTTAGTGACCTTTCGATGGTAATAAATTTATTGGACAAATTCCTCTTATTGATGTTGGGTTGATCAAAGTATTCAACTTGATTTTTTGGTTGTAGATCTTCCTTCACAACTGAAGAAATCATGGCTAAGGCATTTGTATAACAATTTCTCCCTCTCGAGAACTGCTTTACTCCTAATACTTGAATCGAGTGACATGGTGTTGGGCCTCTTTAAGGTATGCAGCCATGCATTCATCCCTATTATTGTGGTCTCCTAATATTTTACTACATATTAGGTTTGAGTCATAAAAGACACCAAGGGGACGGGCGCCTAAGGATAGTGCCTTCTTTATGCTCACGATCAATGCTTCGTACTCAACTTCATTATTGGAGGATTTAAATCCCAAGCGTATTTCTTTTTCGAGGATAGTTTTACATGGGGATAGCAATAATATCCCCACTCCTCCACCCTTAGAATTGGAGGCTTCATCTACATAAAGGGTTAATTTATCCCATTCTTCAATCGATTACTGAATATTTTTTTCGCTTTCGGTGCTAGTCTCCACTAGTGCTTGATCGCTAGAGAATTCAATAGTGAATTCATCCAGGTCATGCCTCTTGATTGGCATCCTAAGATGAAGGTGTATATCAAACCTCCCAAACTCCACCGGCCATTTGGATATCCATCTACCTATATCAAACCTCCCTAACTCCACCATCCATTTGGATATCCATCCAGATAGTTAGACCCTCCAGATCACAGCTTTCAGACGGAAGGAGGTCAGGACAATCATCGTATTTTGCTCAAAGTAAGGCTTTAACTTGTTAGAGGCTATCACGAGTGCATACAAAAGATCTTTTCTCAACATCAAATAAAGTTTTGCTCATATAATAAATAGGAGACTGACTCCTGATCTTCTTACAAACTAGAGTTGAACTAAATATGTCACTATACACTAACCATGTACAAGTATAAGGGTCCCTCCTCATCAGGGATTATTACTAGTAGTAGTGGGCTCAAATACTTCTTTACTTCTTCAAGTGCCCTATTACATTCATCGTTTCATATATTATTACTTCCCTTCCTTAATATCTGAAAAAAACGTCGTCACCTCTATAAAGATCTCGATATGAACCTGTTGAGGGGGGAAATCATGCCCATTATCATTTGCATGTCATGAATAGTTCTTAGAGGTTGTAGTTTTTTTATTTCTTCATTTAGTCGGTGTTCATATCAATCTCCCTTTTATTGACCAGATACCCGAGGAATTCTCTCCAATGTACCCCAAAGGAGTACTTAGCTTCGTTTAGCCTCATTCTGTAGTAGCGAAGGACTTTAAAATTTATTATTAGGTCTATAAGGTGATCATGTTTCTTTTTTCTCTTCACAAGCATATCATCTATGTACACCTCCATCATCTCTACAAATTGTTGCTTAAACATATATGTTACCAACCTCTAGTAAGTTACCCCAATGTTATTTAATTCTAATGATATCATCGTATAACATTATCGTCTGAACATGGTAATGGAAGAAGTCTTATCTTTGATGGGAATGAACAGTGGGATCTAATGGTACCTTGAATAGGCATCGAGGAATCTCATACATTTTTGGTTGCTGGTCACATCGACCAATTTATTTATATTGGGCAAAGGAAAATTATCCTTGGGGAATGCCTTGTTTAAGTCAATGAAGTCTAGAGAAACTCTCCACTTTTCATTGCTCTTTTTTATGATTACATGATTTGATATCTAATTGGGGAATTAAACTTCCTTGATGGATCATAACTCTATAAGTTTCCCCACTTCCTCCTCTGCTAACCTCACTTTTTGTAGGGTAGTTCTTTATGCCTTTCGAGTCATTAGGGGATGTAATGGTCACCAAACCTTCGGGTTAATCCTTTGCATGTCATATGGTTTTTAGGCAAAAACATCCTGATTGATTTTGAGGAAAGTAACTAGTTCTTCCTTCTCATTTACATTGATTGCGCTTCCAGTCAAAACTTCTTCTCAGATTAATTGTTATCAAAGACCAACTCCAGGAGGGGCTCCATGCCCCAATCGACAAGAGAAACACTTGTTTTCTTGATACCATATCGCACATACTTTAATTGCTACTTCAAGGGCACATGCCCCTCTGTTGGTTCCATAAATTTATCTTCCGTCTTCTCCGATTTTAATCGGATGAAATATATAAAGCTCTGTCAAGCAAGGGTTTGGTTCCCTCAATCTCTATTATCCCCTTATTAATGATGCACTTCAATTTTTTATGGTACATGGAAAGTACTTCCCTCACGTTATGAAGCACCCTATACCAAAAATAGCATTGTATGGGAGTATATGTGTACGAGGAACTCAATGAGTTCGTATATCCCTCTTATTCAGACCTGGAGAATAACTCTTCCAAGGGGCAAGATCATCCTTCCTGCAAAGCCAACGAGAGACACAATCGCTTCTTGTAGGTATTTTTCGTGTAAATTCAACTTGTTAACATTTTGAGGTACATGACCTATGAATATCTCCCTTGATCCAGGCGTAGCTTTTCCATGTCTTAGTTAGTGACTCTATGAGTGATTACTTGGGAATTATGATGAGGAGTTCTCACTTCAACTAGATCATCATTAGTGAACACAATGTGTTTATAAAGTCAATCTTTTCTAGTCATCGATGCTTTCTTGTAATATGCTTGACTTGGTCAATCTGTAATGCCTCCACACCATTATTTTCTTTATCACCTCCATGTCAAGGGAGTTTCCCTTGATCTAATTTGGTTTGGACGCCTTATGGATTACAGCAAACTGTGGCCAAACTCTTCATCCACTACATTGTCCATTTTTTGGTTACACACAGATTGTGCTTAACCTTTATTCTTTTTGACAAGCTTGTTGAGGTGCCTGACCTAGGACAAATCCTTAGGATGGAATTTTAGGTCCTTGTAGTTCTTAGTCATGTGTTCATGATCTTCGTGGTTTTCACATATCAGTGTCATGTTTCTCTTGTTTGGATGGCGTATCATCTTTTTAGTCCACTTGAAATATTGTTTACCTCTAATCTTATAAAAAAATCTTGTGGATCGTCTCGATGAAAATGTGTCGATGGATTTGAACACCTTTTCGAGATCCTTTTTCTCAGTTCATTTTTTCATTTTGTTATGATTTTTATCTCCTCGCTTGCTCGTTCCTTCCCTTGTCCTTGTTCTCGGATTGTTTTGGCCGATTACCTTCTTAGCCAATTTCAGCTACTACATCTTCAACTTTTACATACTTTGTAATCCTCACCATAAGGTCATAAATTGTAATGGACTCTCTCTTAGTGATATTTTTATGCATAATAAAGTTGCTCGGTAGCTCTATCTTAAAGGAAGTGATTGGAACCTTCTCAATACAGTCTTTCACTTCATTGTACACTTCCTAGTACCTTTTGGCGTACTTGTAGAGTGTCTTATGAGGGGGTTTTTCATTGTAAGAAGCGAGTCCATTTGTTTATGATGGGAACTGCTCGTGATGAACCTAACCATAAAGGCCTTAAAGTGCTGCCTACAGGATATGATCGACTGGTGAGATAATTTTTCAAACCACTTCTGAGCAATATCTCCAAAACTAGAGGGAAATATTCAACACATTAATCCCTCATTGGTGTTCCACATCATCATCGACTGGCGATACTACCTGACGTGATCGGTAGGATACGTTTTCCCATTACAAATCTTGAATTGTGGAGAGTGAACTTCTTAGGAGGTTCAAAATCATCAATGGCCTAACTGCAAGATGATTTTATCTAACAGAAAAGGGCTCTCTTGGCGATATTTTTAGTCGTGCATGCTTCTTGATGAGTAGGGTGTCTATCCACCTCTCTCCTGATAAAATAATTGAGCTTTTTCTCTCCTCGTTGCTCGTTGGAGTGGGTTCTCCTTCTATATGATTTCTGACAAGGAGGAGATTCCTTTTGTTATTAAGTGATCTTCCCCTGACTGCGATCTTTGCTCTCCTGAGGAGTAAGAGTATGCGATATACGACCATACTTATTATTTTCCCTTTGGGTCTCCCTCTTTAACTTTTCCAGGTGTTGTTGGAGCACCACATTCTTGTCATGTTGATGCCTAGTATAAATATGTTCATCTCGAAGGCGCTTCTTATAATTGTCAATGATTATAATTAGATCGTCCAGGATTGTCACTTTCAACAGTCCTCTCCTCCGGAGGATAATAATAGGCATCACAAGGTTGGTGATATTCACCAACCTTTGACCGGACTCTTTGGGGAAAGCGGGAAGGCTATCGACCCTCCTAGTCGTTATATCTATCATAATACAAATGGCGGCCATCTTGGTCTCCATGACTATGTTGATGATGAACCTCTTAGTCATTCAGATTTTAGTGATCTTGGTTGAATGAGTGAGAAATAACAGAAAATTATCTATTGGAAAAGACCTAAGATCATTCCCACAGGTGATGCCAATTATAGGTGGCTTTTTTCTATAGGTAGTGGCATTCAATGCACACAAGCCAAGAAAAAAATAATAATAGCAAAAAATAATGAGATCGCACACACAATATATATGTGGTTTGGAAACATGCCTACGTTCATGGGGTTCTAGGGTTTGTAATATATTACTCAAGAACTCATGTCAGAAGAGTTGTAGCACTTATTGAAGGTACAATTGTGCATGCCCCATTGATGTGGGTCGGCTTTACATTTATAGGAAAGTTAAGAGAATCCTAAGCCTCGTTAACAACTATTTCTAAGAGTTTGGACTTATCCACTATGACGATTAACCATTGCAAGTGATTTAGTTAAAGAATTATTCTTTATCTTGGAGTCTTTACTGGTCGTAGGCACATGTGGTTGGGGCACACATGGTTGAGCATATGCCAGTGCAATTCTTAAACCCACAATATCATATTAGAGTTTTCTAATTAAATAGAGAATATATATCTACAATGCAATATGAAATTTCTACGAATAATAGACAATCAATAATCTAACGTAGTAATATCGTAGAAACATTCCTCATTATTCATTAATTAACGTTTATAATTTATATTAATCAATTTTTATATCATTATTAAATACTGTGATTGTGTATAGTCCCCCACTCCCCCTCGAGGTAAATAGTACCAGGCCACGCATAATAACATCCAAACTCCACTATTTACACACCAAACATCTCCATAATCATTGTAATCGTGTCTAGACCACATTGGGGTCACGAAGCCCATGATACAAAAACTCAACCTCCATCATAGACACCCTATGATCGTGATCATGTCTAGTCCCCCACTCCCCCTCGAGGTAACTAGCCCCACAAAATGCAATGCATCATAACAAAATCTAACCTCCACTATAGGCACTCAATGACATCATCACATAAAGATCCAGTATCCACCATAAACACCCTAAGATCGTGATGGTGTCTTGTCCCCCACTCCCCATCAAGCTAACTAACCATTCAATATAAGTAAAGAAAAAATATATGTGTAATAAATGGTTCCCTCTCATCACACAAGTATTAAATAGTATATTACTACTCACTAATATCCATTCCCAATTAGTTTGTTTAAGAATTATCGTCGGTATCGAGTTCACCACCTTTAATAACAAAAGTACATACTTTCAAATTTTACCTTGATGTTTTTCATTGTATTCACCTTGGGTATCCTAATTAACTTTCTTATATATATATATATATATATATATATATCATGCCATTTTGGAATAATCCCAATATCATAACATATTTATCTCTTTGGTAACATATCATATAGATAAACCATCACATGTCCCATAATGAAGACAATTACTCAATCAACCTTCCCTTATTGTAACTACAGTTTAACATCAAATTCATGACTTTACTATATTTCATTTTCATCTTTATATTTTTTTACAAGATTAATAAATTAACCATTATAAAACATCATTATCTACTATTTCAAATTTTATTATTATTCTCCCATTATTTTCAACTTCTAACCAAACTAGACTTCATGATAGGATATCTCATAAATGAAATGTAAACAAGGAACTACCCCGATACACTTTTGAGTAATTTAGTTAGTCATATGGATTTAATGAGTACCAAAAGTGTTGTTCCCCCATAATCACCAATGCAACCAATCCATTATACATATGACTACTAAATATTTCATCTTGTACTAATACAACAATGTTGCTAAATTTAATGTATCACCGTAACGCTAATCTTTTCCATACATTAAGTAAACCTTTTACGAAGCGTCTCGTCATAATATTCTATTCATTTTCATTATCATTCCCTACGGGTATTCTATTCTAATGTAGATATATGCATAATAATCATATTCTTATGCCCTAACAAACATTTGTATAACTTAATCACATTATATCAACTTCTCCGAAATTATAGGAACATTTAATATCTTAATGATTCTTACAATACAATCACTCATCACGTTAATTCATCTTGTTGACTATAAATTTCATTATTTATCAAACACTTGTAAATTACTATTTATCTTCCATGTACCTCAATAATTAGAAACTTTTCTTTTTACCTAAACGCTTGATTTAGTATGTATGGGATTTGTATATCAAAATCCTATAAGTTATTCCAACTAATTCCAATTATCTTCAAGTCCCAAATAATCGTAATTACTTATATCATTTTATGGGATCCATTATATATTTTATTAAGGCTTTAAAAAGAATTTAACTTTTATAATTGATTATACATACTCGTCCATTTACCGGCTACATTTTATTTCCTGAAGCCTATGTTATAATTTTTTTTATCACTCACATAGTACATTAGCGCATATTCTACTCCTTTTATATCACAATAACATACCATTATCAACTTACTAACACATAACACTAATAAAATTTATCTACTTAAATTTCTAGAAATTCTATAACCCGAATAAAAATAAATGATACAAATTCATAATATCACTATTTCTTTATATTCGATATAAAGTACCTACACGTTTCAAATGGACCTTTTTATTCCATAATATGAGTAATGATATCTTCACATCTGACAATACCACTTCTTTTACTTTCCTAATAAGATTGCATCATCCTAAACTTATTTTATATTTATCATACCATGCCTACTTTAATAAATTATGTCCCAGAAATAGTGTCAAATTATATACCATGTCAAAGGAAGTTCACATCCCATTTTCATATCGCATGTGTGTTCAAAAATGCTCACTAAAGTCCAAACATTATTATCATGATTGCAAAATTAAAAACTCCAATTCCTAATCGTAAGTCCAACTTCATCAATTTCATTCAATAAAATAAATATGAATAATTAAGTTTTTCTTCCCCTAATTAGGTTTCTAATCCTTTTTAGTCACAATTTATATAGAGTTTAGACAATAATTAACACATATAATAGTTAAGGATGAGAGTTGAAGTATACTTGACTTAAAGTGTAAAAATAATGATGAAGATGATGTCCTTCTTCAAACTATATTGGCAATCTCATTTCTTCTTCTTTTGAATCCCATGAAATCATGGGCATTTCCTTCTCCTTAATTTTTCTCGCGTTTAATCTTATTTTAATATAATTTAGCCTCTTTCCTCCTTTTCTTTATAAAGTTCTCAAGTTTGTCTCATTTTTTAACATTTTCCCTCTTATTTTCTATTTCCATTCTTGGTCCATACTCTTTTCACCTAAAACATTTGAAAATACGTTATTCCTTGGCACATACTCTTTTTATCTTCATTTTTTCATTTAGCCATTCATTTTCTTTCATAAATGCCCTAGTAATTGTAGAATTCTCTCCTTAAAAGTTGTCTAAGACCCACAAATCATAATGATATTTTATATATCTGTAGTTAGGTTTAAAATAACTCTTATACACTTAAAAATACTTTGAGACTTAACTCCCACTCTTTCTCATATTATTTTACCATTAAACCCTTTAAAACCCCTCATAAATGCCCCACCAAATGAGCCTTACTCGCATTTTGATTATTTAATAATTAATATTTCTCCTAAATCCATTGTTATTATTTCTAATAAATTTAGACATATAAAATACATACAGAATATGTTCACATATCACCTTCATCATCTCCCTCGTGTAATCTCTCTAAAACCCACAATTAAGGTAAAATTAAGCACAATAACCCTTATTAATTACCTTGCAACTAATATTCATGTAAAGTCATTTTTCTTTCTCTTCTTATATTTTGAGAGTGTGCTACAGCTAAATAAATGTGACTTCTCAAATAAATCAATTTTAATTGTGTGTCAACCAAACCATTTTTAATGAAACCCATGTTTTAATTCAGTCCTAACATATGCATCTAAGTGATATGAAATCATAAAGCAATAAGCATGGAAAGGAAACCAAATAACAGTATAGTCACAATATGAGGAAAAATCCCCCACAGGGGAAAAACCTTTTATTCCACTATAATTGTAAATCAAAACTTACACGCTTATAATGAAATAGATTTTCGACAAACGAATACCCTCAGGTGTCGATCGGTGTCGTCAGCAATGGAACAACCACAACTACTCCACAAGAACAAGCAGTTCTATCTTCAGCAAAGATCCACACGTAGTGAACCTCAATTATAGTAGTCTTTAGCAATGAATCCACATGTAGAGAATCCACATGGACATGCAATCCAAATATCGGTGTAGGTTATCCTCCGTACGAGATTAAACTTCCACAAGATTGTATATTGGGTTCCAAAATAATTCACTAAAGATTGGGATGTTTTGTGAATTGAAAAAATAAGGCTTTAAACCCTAAAATTGAAGAAAACGAAGCTTTCTGCTGTTAGCAAATTACTGATATCGAAAATCGCCAGGTCTCCTTCTTGAAAACAAAATGATTTAATGCGCTTTATATAAAAGAATTGAGTTGGAGCATCATTCGAATGAGATCCGATTTCGTTCGAACTAGATTTGATGTCATTCGAACGACCTATCAAACGAGATTCTAGGTCATGATTATAGACAATTTCTATAAGAACGTGTGGCCGCCAGTTTCAAATTTTTCTGACTTTTTTTAATTAATTATGATTTTTCTATGGAAAGGTGTCGGAGAACAAAATCTTTAGATAGTATGAATTCAAAAATATTTAACAAAAATATTTCAGCATCCCAAATACTTTTAAGTGAACCGTAAAGGGACTTAAATATGTTCTCATAAATACGTTCTCACCAAAATTCATCTTGTAGAGGTTTGAATGTTAAAGAAGCTTGATATTCGGATCCGTCTTGATGCTTAAATGAACTTGAATAATTCTTCAACGGTTGTAGTGGTATACGACCTACTCAATTGTGAATGGACAATGTAAAATAATGTCCTATTAAATCTCCCCCTATGTCTATGCCGGTAGATAATAAAAACATCTGAATTATCAAATCAAAATGCCTATACAAATCTAATACCCTCCCATGAACCCAAAAGTGAAAAGGTATCAATTGTAAAGGTCTTAAAACTTTTATTCAAAAATCTTCAACTTCAAATCGTCAAACCTTTAAGCTTTTCTCATCAGGGTGTGAAACATAATGATCATCAATATTCATACCTAGACATATGAGATAAATCAAATACCATCATGACGCATCGAGTTTGAAATGATATAAGAATAAATCAATCAATATAATGAAATCTCCCCCTGAATGCAAACTCCCCCAAAAAATCATAATTTGTTCTCCCACTTTTTATTTATCCGAAATAGACAAGGAAAAGAATAAACAAAGCTAAACATGGAGTGTCCCGATAAACAACATAAATATGAATCAAACTATGCGCATGAAGAGAATATACTCAAAGGACCAAACTATTTTCCAATTTTTCATACAAAAATGCTACAAAAAATCATCACACCATGAATAACATTTAGACAACCAAATCATGGATATGGAATGAATGGGTGTGAACAAATTCAATAGGTAATAAAACTCAATCAAGCATATGTGCACGATGCATATCTGATTGTATGTCACATTTAGTATGTCGTATACCACTACAAGTTTGTCGAAACAAGGATGAATTTGGCAAAATGTGTTTTAGTTCCATTTACATTTTACATTAAAAGTGTTGGGATATGTTTAATAAAAGTTTAGATGATTTTAAATGATTTTAAATCATAAAAGGTTTTGGATAAAATTTTCTGATCTCGTAAACAATATTAACTTTTGAAGTGTCCAAGATTTATAAAAGACTGAAGTTGTTTTTGACACATGTACGATGTCATTCGAATGACATTGTTTCTCGTTCAAACGAGATCAGATCTCGCTCGAACGACGTTGTGTCTCGTTTTAACGAGATATTTAAGTTTGACACTCCACCGCCATAAATTTTATTATTTAAAGGGTGTCAGACTTCATATTTCGGGTGGAGAAAACACTGGTTTTAACAGAATACGTTTTTAGTGTTTTTGGTTTATTCTTCATCACTTTTGAGAGTTTAATTTTTTTTTTTACAATTCACAAATCCCAGTGCTTTTTGTGTGATTTATTTGTGGAACCCAAAGCATAAGTTTTTCTGGGAATTTTTCTTTGATTCAACCTCTGTGGAGAAGGCATCTCCATAACTGATTGGTGGATACCGAGCGTAGGCATTCTACGTGTGGACGAGTCGAAGTCGACGAACCGACACCTGGAGGGTATTTCGTTGTCTCTCGTATCTTTGAAGATTTACTGAAGGCACCGTGCATTACACACTTGTGGGAAACAGGTTATATGTAAGTCAAAGGTCTTGTAAATTCTTCAAAGTGTTATAAAAGGTTTTACCCGAAAGGGCATTTTTTTCCAAAATCGATCGTCTTTATTTTCATGCATGAATTGAATTATTTAGGACACTTAGATGCCTGTTTAGTTAGGGGTTGAACTAAAATTGATTTTGGTTTGTTCAAAATAATACATCTAATTAAATAAGTGAGTTTGGTTTTCATTGAAAACTTGCGAATTAAATTGATTGGTATCACACACGCATTATTTTTTTTCATATTTAAATATAACTCTTAGTATTTCCAAAATATTTAATGTATCCTTAGCATGCCCAAAAATATTAAAAAATAAAATAGAATATGCAACATTTCTAACATGTCACTTACTAGCTAATTTAAAAACTAGTGAAATAAAAATTCAATAAATTTGACATAAATTTGTATTTATTAAAACATGTACATAAAAGTACATATTATACTTGATTTATTGATTCAATATATTATGTAAGTAGTTCCACTAAATATCATAAAATACCATATAATTAATTTCTAATCCACAAATAAACTTCTCAAATAAATATGAAAATTTAAAAGAAATATATTTTTATTATTTAATTATTCATAAAAATGATGTGGTATGACACAAATGAGGTAACACAAGTTGATAATGAACCCAATAAAATGTTATCGTGTTGAAAAATAAAACAAAGAGAGAAAAAGGACAATAAAGAAAATATAAATTTTAAATAATATAAAATTATATAAATTTATTTAAAACTAAAAAATAGAAGAAAAAAGACAAAAAAATAAGAAAGTTTATAATAAAACTAAAAACTATGAAACAAATGTAATTAACAATGAGAAAAATTAAAGAAGGCTTTTTACATTTACAAAAAAAATACTAAAAACTCTAGAAAATCGAAAAAACTAAAATAATTTAAAATTTTGAAAACAATAAAGGTCATAAAACTGAAAAAAGAAGAAAAATAAAACTTATCGCAACCTATCTACCGAATCCCCCAATTTCCATTCTCACCCCACCCTACATCAATTCACGACCATTACCCCACCACCCACCTACGATCACTACCCCACTTATTGCTTCTCTCTATCTCTTTACACGCACACACACACACTACACCCAAACTGGGATAATGGTCACGGACTTTATCTCTGACCAGGAAGTGTGGGTCACGGATTTGGTCCATGACCAAATTAGGTGCGACCAACTTCGATGGTCACAGCCCAAATCCCTGACCCACAGCTTGGTCACGGATTTCCATAGTCACAGATGTGGTCACGGCGCATAGCCCTGACCCTATTTGTAATCCCGGTCACGGCATAAACCTGCGACCATCAGGCGATTAAAAAATGATCTGGTCAAAGTTCAGAGCCATGACTAGCTTTCTATGTGATCCAACTTTGTCACGGCTTTAGGTCGTGACCATTCTTACTATATATCTGATATTGTCATGGCTTTAGGCCATGACCACTCTTACTATATAGATAATATTGTCATGGCTTTGGTCCGTGACTATACTTACTATGCATATAACATTGTCACGGCTTTAGGCCGTGACTAGTTTTAATAATAATAATAATAGTAATAAAAAATCTCGAATCAGGAGGCTAATCAGTCAGTTGCTGCTAGTGCTCCTTGGGTGACCTCGAGGAGGTCCCGTGCTCTCAAATTGGGGGGTCTCGTGATCAAGGGAGCCATGTAGACATTCTGAAATATGGTTCGTGCCCTAAAATCGCCAGTCCCGTGACCACGCAGTCGGTTCGTACGAGCTATGTTGGTCCTGTGCGAGGTGTTGGCATCTCCCATGGGGCCGCTTGGGGGGGGATTGTGGGTTTTCTCCCCCCGATGGCATGTTTTCAAGCCTAAGTGTGAATATTCTTTGTTTTGGGTCATGCTCTCATATCGAGGGTCCCGTGACCACACGGGCGGTTCATGCGGGGCTACGTTGGTCCCGTGCGAGGTGTTGATGATGCTCACAGGGCCGTTTGGGGGGATCTAAGGGGTTTTGCCCCCCAACGGCACGTTTTTAACCCTAAGTGTGGATATTCTCTGTTTTGGGACGTGTTCTTAAACCGCGGGTCCCCTGACCATGCGATCAATTCATACGGGCTACGTTGGTCCCGTGCGAAGTGTTGGCGCCGCTCACGGGGCCATTTGGTGGAACTATGAGATTTTTCCCCCCGACGAAACATTTTCAAGCCTAAGTGCTCTATTTTGGGTTGTGATCTCAAATCGTGGGTCCCGTGATTACACAGTCGGTTCGTGCGGGCTACGTTGGTCCCATGCGAGGTGTTGGCGTTGCCCATGGGGGCTATTTTGGGGGCGTTGAGGAGTTTTGCCTTGCGACGGCACGTTTTCGAGCCTAAGTGTGGATATTCTCTATTTTGGGTCGTGCTTTCAAATCGAGGATCCCGTGACCATGCGGTTGATTCGTAGGGCTACATTGGTCCCATGCGAGGTGTTGGCTTCACCCATAGGTCCGTTTGGGGGGCGTTGCGGTATTTCGCCCCCCAACGGCACATTTTCAAGCCTAAGTGTGGATATTCTTTATTTGGGGTTGTGCTCTCAAACCGCGGGTCTTGTGACCACGTGATCGGTTCATGTGGGATAAGTTAGTCCTGTGTGAGGTGTTGGTGTCACCCACGGGGCCATTTGGGGGGCGTTGCGGTGCCCCCCCCCCCCCCCCTCCCCCCCACACACACACACGGCACGTTTTCCAGCCTAAGTGTGAATATTTTCTATTTTGGGTTGTGCTCTCAAACCAAGGGTCCCGTGACCACGTGGTCGGTTTGTACGGGCTACGTTGGTCCCCTGTAAGGTGTTGGCGTCACCCACGGGGCCGTTTGGGGGGTATTGCGGGGCTTCGTCTCCTGACGGCGTGTTTTCGAGCCTAAGTGTGGATATTCTCTGTTTTGGGTCGTGCTCTTAAATCGCGGGTCCCGTGACGCATGCGAGTCACAGTTAAAGGTCGTTACCACCTACAAGATGATCCATGACCACACCGAGTCTTGGAATTGATCACGCTCATTTTGGATATAGTTACGGGACTAGCTAGTCATAGCTATGGGCCGTGACCCCTTTTCCATGACTATTTCTGGTATTTAGTGTAGTACACACACACACACACACACACATATATATATATATATATATATATATATATATATATATATATATATATATATATATATATATATAGAGAGAGAGAGAGAGAGAGAGAGAGAGAGAGTCGTGCTCCTATACATACCAAACGGTACATGCCAACAATGCATACCGCTGGCGCGGATCCATTTTATAAATGATTTTGAGTTGAGTTTTTTTATATGATGTATAAACATTTCAATAGATCCATATAAAAAATCAACTCAAAATAACATTTTTTGCTATTTTAAAAATTCGGTCAAACTTTTACAATTTTTAAAATGTTTTAAAAGCTGCGAAAGTTTGATCGATTTTTTTTTTAAATAGAAAATAAATGTTATTTTGAGTTAATTTTTTTTATATGGGCCTATTGAAATGTTTAAACATCATACAAAAAAATTCAACAAAAAAATATTTTTTTTTACTATTTTCAAAAATTGGTATGCACCATTGGTATGTACCATTTGGTATGTTTAGGAGACTCTCACTATATATATATATATATATAGCCCCCTCTCCCACCCACCAATTTAATTAAAAAAAATCTAAGGTTTGTTTGGATTATTATGTGTAAGTTTGGTTGAAATTGATTTGTGGGTTTTCCTGGAGTCATTGGTGTGGTGAAGAATTATGTTTCAAACTTCTATTATTTTTTTAAGTGGATTGCGGGTTTGATTGAGTCTTTAGTGCATGTCTATATGTGTGAGTGAGTGGTGGGGTTGAAGAGGCAGAAGATGGTGTGAGGGTGGTGGCAGGCGGGGTGTGAGGATGTTGGAGAAAAAAGTATTCTGATTTTTAATTTTTTTCTAACATATAAATAAATTTGTGATTTTTTTAAAATGAGTTATTCAATTTTTTAGTGCTTTTAAGAATTTTTTTCTATTTTACATGTGGCGTAATTTAATTGATTATAATAAAAAAATTTAGACGTTATCTACTAAGTCAAGGCTACATCAACCTTCCCTTAACTTTAACTAACAGAGTTACCATTAGAGGTTCTAATTGCAATACTAAATGTATTTCAGTATTTACCATGCAAAATTAAAAAATTGGGATAAGAATTGGAAAAGCACCCCAAACTTCAGGGTTTATAGTGCCCTTTCCCCAGAGATTATTACACACCATCTGCCTTGTCAGGGCCATGTAAGCATTCTATTAACTTGAACTAACGAAGTTACCATTGGAGGTTCTAATTACATTAATAAATGTACTTTTATCATGCCATATTGTAATATGGGGTAAGAATTACAAATCACCCCAAACTTCAGGATTTATAGTGTATTTTTTCCTCATAATTAATTAACGCTCACTTCATAAAATATGTACTTACATTTCTACAATCAAATTGTATGTATATACTCTTACAACAATGTTAGTAAATCAAAGTCTATAGAAACAAAGTTAATATCTATGAAAATGTAACTGCATAGTTTTATAACATCTAAAATTAAAAAAAAAAAATTGTAGTAATTTAATATATTAGCCTAAATATGTATATGTTTTTTATTTAGTGGCTTTATAAATTTAACTTTAAGATATGAATTTAAGGGTTTTCTAGATTAGACTCAGGAAATCTCACACCATTTATAAAGGATGCATAGATTCTCAATCCTAAAAATTATGAGTGTCAAAATGCTTATGTAATTGTCACTTTGATTGCTAGGGGTGAAATTAAATATTAGATTGAATCAAATGATTCTCGCATATTGGGTGATAGTTATATAAGTAAGTCTGAGATCTTAATTCGGAAGAATATGCATCCAAGGAAATCTAAGATTGCAATACCCCATTAATTGACTTACAAAAATATTTATAATCCAACAGAGATAAAAAAAATAAGTTAAGCCGAGAATCAAGAAAATTAATAGATATTGGTTAAAATCGATTAACAACAAATTGACTTGACCAAATAGGTATCGAAAGCTTATTGCGTGGAATAATTTTATGTATAATAATAAACTTTTCAAATAAGACCTCATTATATTCGAGTGATTTATGAGATAATTAAGTTGGATTATGATCGTAATTATTTAGTAGAATTAATTAATAAAAAATAAATTATGATAACTGTAATTGGGTATTTTCGAGTAATCTATTTGAAGCAAGTGATAAGCACCCAAAAGTGTTTAATTTGTATCCCATATACGTGCATTTTAGTCACTCGTTCTCAATAAAATTGGCCTTATGTCCCTATTTAACTATACTGCAGGTTAATATATAGTTGCGATATCAAATAGTGTTAAATCAAGTCAATTGCGACAAAGTAACGGTCAAATGCATTAAATGAAGAAATCAAAGCGATCACGAAGTAAGAAGTCCCATTTTTTATCTCGCCCAGAGGAGTTTCGATGCCCTAGACCCTTTCCCATACCAAACTTAAGCCTAAACTGAGCCTACGCCATCACCCGAGGGTCGTATGCGTTTAGTTTATAATTTTATTATTTTCGTAGATTTTTATTTTAGTCGTATATAACTTTTAAGATTTTTATATTTTATTCGTGTGCTTTTAGTTGTAAATATTAGGATCCATTAGTTGCGTAAAGTATTTTTATATTTTTATGTAAATATTGTAGGCGGGTTTATTTTTGTAGGTTTTTCTTTATATTCTTTTATTTGTTTTTAATTTTATTCGATTCGATTAGTTTATGTATTATTATTATTATTATTATTATTATTATTATATTCTATTTTATTTTGAGTCTTTTTAAATTAGGAATTCAATTTTTAGTTTTAATTTTAATAATTTTTAATTTTTTAATTTTTTTAATTTTAGTTGAGTTTTTATTTTATTTTAAATTAGACAAGTTAAAAATAACCACACCCCTAAGTCTATCTCTCCTACCTCCTCATTCACCTGACAACAACCCATTTTACCCTACGACTATAATCTGGTAATTAACTCGAATGCCTCCAAACCCCCTGCCCGGACCACCACAACCCGACCTGCTGAACCCATACCAACAAACCCAATAAGCGCTCAAAACGTTTTAGCTTTCTCTCTCCCATAAAAATCGGAACCATAGCCCCACTAAGACCATATGTCATATCTCCATAAATAAACAACCCACGTGTCCTTTGACTGAGCAAACTCAAATTCTATCAAAATATCCCAACAAATCCATCTGTGGGTTATAAAAGAGAAGGAAGCGATAACTCAGAAAAGGGAACTCTCACACAAAGACAGTCCCGAAAATCAGTGTAGTTTTTTACCATTTAGGAAGATAGAAAATTAAGAAAAAAATACAAAAAAAATTAGTTTAGCTTTAAAATATTTTTTAGATTTAAATTTTTGCAATCAAGTGAGGATATTGTTAAGAATTAGGACGCATTGGACGCATTTAAAGTTTTATCTTTTGATTAAATTTTATGTCTGTTTTTCTTTATTGTTATTTATGTTCAAATATTAGAATGTTAGGCAAACACCATGTTCAAAGGGGTGGGACGAAACTGTTTAGGATGTTAGTTTAATTAATTAATTTTATTAATTGTCATATTTTTAGGAGAATTAATTTTTAATTATCACAAATTAATTATTGTATCGAGAGATAGTAAATTATTTTGATTTTAATATTTTATTTTAGATTTGAACTAGAGACGGGTTTTTCCTAAAATTTGAATAATAATTTGGTGTTGAAATTCGAGGATTCATACATTTTTTATTAAATTGATCTTAGCGGGTAGTTTATTAAAAAGAGTGTAAATCTTAAATTTTCATAGTGTGATATTTTTTAATTAGTTTTCTGAAACATATATTATTCAATTTATAATTGTAACAAGAGTTAGATTATGAATTTAATATTTTCTCAAAATGTTTCAATTCAATAAATTAAGAAATTAAAAATAACTGAACATGTGGTGTAATCTCATCATTTGAATTTTCTCACATTTATCACACCTGGTCACGTATTCTTTTTAGTTTACTTAATCACATTTGATTTTAGCATTAATTAATTCATTCACCCTTGAAGTTGTTTTAAAAATAAAAATATAAAATTATAAAAAAAATTAATAAAAAATGGAATTACAAGTATTCACGATGTTTGTTTCACCTTGAAAGTTGGATTGATACCCGTACTTACCCCGATGCGAGTTGTTTAATAGGTTTTGTATGTAGTCAAGGGATTCTGAAGACAACGACCAATGCACAAAAAGCTAGATATCAGCCAATTTAATTATTTGTCTTGGGACTCTAGCGTAGTCCATATACCTAAGTAGTAAGACCCAAATTCTCAAGAAACTTAGTTTAGCCCATGCCCACCTTTTGTACTTGTACATAAAGATTTAGAAAGGAGTTTTAATTACATTATTCCTTAGATTAGGGTTTGAGAAGGGTGCGAGAAAGCGATATTCCCGTATTTGTGAAGAGGGGTAAAGAGAGATCGCCATATCTCATTAATAAGCAAAGATTTCATCTCAAAAGTCATCCACCCACCTACCTAATTTTTGGGAGGATCATACACTAGAAGATCCTAGCATTTAGAAAGTTTAAGCAAGGTTTTAGAGATCCAAAACAAGGAATCCCCATCATGAACAAATACTTTTCTCCCCATCAGATTGCAGCTAAATCCACTAAGGTGTTGTGTTCTAAACCTTAGGTTTGGTCTTTAAGCCTAGTTTTGATTTTACCTATATCCTATGTTTGATTAATCGAAGATCCATGGATGATTTTTTTTCTGTGTATATCGATTCCCAACAAAAATCCCATTGACTTTTCTTTAATGCACTAGGTCCTTTTTCATAATAGAACAAACATGTTTAGACAATTGTATCGTTTACCCATACTCATTTTAAACCCACGTACTCTCTCTATAAAAACAAACACATATATAGATCTCTCTCTCTAGAAGCTCCACTCCGCTCACCTCTCACCGGAGCAACACCTCCTATCTCCAGAGCAGCCCCGTCGGAGAGTCTCTGAAAACCCCTCATCTCTCTCTCGCTCTCTCTCCCTCTCTCTCTCTCTCTCTCTCGATCCTTTTCTTATTATTGGTCCCCACCATCGACACCGTCGCCATTGTAGAAGATGGTGTATGACCGCAAAATTGAGTTTTCGTACTTTTAAAGATTTGATGAATTTTTTTTAAGAAAATGAGGTAGTTACGTGTTGAGATATTTTGGTGTTATCTTAATTATTTTAATATATTGAGTTGGCTAACTAGGTTCTTTGACACCATTGACCAAATCAAATGATCTCTTATATCATTGAGCAAGTCAATAAGGTTTGTTACCAATTATCTATATTATGAATTATATTTTAGTTTTTTTACTGTTCTTTTAGTAACTATGGAAATTTTAGTGTTTTCCCTTATATATATATATATATATATATATATATATATATATTAATTTTTTGTAATTGTTAATAAGTTTTTTAAATAGATTTTAGTTTTTATATAATTTTTCATGTTTATTTTTTATATAGTTTTTAGTTTCTTTATGGTTTTTAGTTTTAAATAAATTTTCATAAATTTAAAATTATTTTTGTATTTTATAAAATTTTCATGTTTATTTACACATGACATCATTTTATTAGTGGATTGTCCCCTTGTGCTACGTCATTCTCCACGTAGGATCGACGTTGAGTTAAGGTAACCCGAGGGTCCAATTGTTAACCTTAACTTATTTTAGGATTATCATTCAAAATAAAAATATTTTTTCATAGAATTTAAATATATTATACCAAAGGCAACAACCCAAACAAGATACCAAGAAGCCCAAACCAAATAAGCCACAACATGCCCAAGAAAGCTAAACCCCACAAGAACAAAAGCCCAAATGCAAACCAAAGAAAAACGTCAAAACAACCGAGCAACACCTACACATGGAGGTAAATAAACTTCACTCATTGAATTAGAAGCCATACATGCATAGCATTGCATGCAACCCAAGCCACACGAAAACCAACCAAACCAAGATACTAAGGAACCCAATCAGTCACTAATTCTTTAGATATATATCAACAATATCAAATTAGTATTATCAAACCAACAAACTAAGAAACCATCCCAAGATCTCAAACTAGTAGACAAATAATAAATCCATAACCAAACCTTAATGAAAATGCTTCCATTAGGCACAAGTAACTCGAAAAAAGCCACCACATGCCTCTCCCAAGAAGAATAAGCTAATCACCCAAAGCATATGAACCCATCTCAAATATTCCAACCTCTAAACAAATAATCGTAACCAAATATTGAAGGAAATAACAATTTTGAGGGAGAGTACAATAGTTGGCATGCACCCAGGAGAATAGATACCAAAATTAAATCAAAGCCATACATGCAAAGCTGGACAAACTTCATTAATTCTTCAAGTATATCCACAAACCAAAATAACAAGGAACACCAGGTATAAACATCTTTTTCACTTTACCTAATCTTGATTAATTAATAAAAAATTCATCTCATATGACATCTCTGATAAACTTTCCAATTAGATTGATTCCTAACTATCTTTCTCCATCTACGTGTCACATATTGGATATTCCTTTCAACTTTTTCCATGACTTTTTTCACTATTGACAACTGTACTCTTCAATATTAAGTCATTCCTAACCCTCCAAATGATGTAATTATTAATAGATATATAAAGTTTATCAATGAACCATCTTTACTCAACTATCCCACATATAGTATATGGCTCGGGTAACAGTAAATCTGATCCAACCATTTGTTCTTCTTTGGCTGTTATGGCTCACGGGCAATGAGGCAATTTTTCAACATACACCCATAAATTTGTCTTCTTTCAAGTCCACCTTGTCTCATCAAATCCAAAACTACTACTAGGCTCATCAATTAATCCGACCCAGTAAATTTACCCTTTTTTTTCTTATTACTTAGTTAAAATCGATGCCTTCTTTCTTCAAATGTAATACGGATGGAGAAAAATCACATACTACGGGTCATGCTGCAATTCGTGGGATTATTCAAAATTCTCAAAGGGAGTTCGTATATGTTTTCTCCAAGCACATCAGGTTTGCATCATTAGTTCTAGCAGAGGTTTGGGCCATTGAACTTGGTTTGTACCTTGCCTTTACTCAAGCTATTACTTGCATTGAGATGGAAATCTATAGTTGTAAGGACAAAGTTTCTAATTGAGTCCATTGTATGTCTATTTGACTTATTCCCGGAACAAAACACGTTTGAGTCATAGGTCATATTTTTATTGTCACGATCCCACATAGACTATAACCTATTAAAGTTTATTGAAGACGTTGTGACTAAGCTTCAAAGATTTATCATGCTGGTTTATGGTGCGTATTTCGTCTTCAAGTCAAATTGTATTCCGATATCACTCAAGTATGAATGCGTAATTTTAATGGGACTCAGAATTTATTTTAAAATTGTTTAAGGATATTATTTTATTAAAGAAATGTTTTAAAATGATTTTAAAGTGTTTGAAAACATTTACACTTTGGTTTATTCCGATAAGGATGTTTAAAGTTTTATTTTATACAAACTCTATTTCACTCCCTTGCTTAAACGACATCAAACGACATAAGCAGTCATTCGAGCGAGATCACTATGTCGTTCGAGCGATAGCTACAGTCATTAGAGCGAGCCGCCACCTCGAGAAAATTATTTAAGGTGTGCTTTCTTCAGAATTTCATAAGTGTGCTGTTTCAAAAATAGATTACAAACCAGTACTTTTTCTACACAAAGTTTTCTAAGGTTTTCCAAGTACAAAACATCCTTAGGGTTTCAAAGATCTGAGTTTTCATTACTATATGCTATAGTGATCTTTATTGGCACAATTCGGAGTTTGTCCTACATAGAACTTTGTTGAATTTTGCGGTGGAGAAGCGAAAGAGCCGTGTTCAACATTATAGATGTTACAAGTCATATCGGTGGACACCGAGACATACGTGGACACATGTGTTGTGGATGAGCATCGTGGAAGAAGGACTTTCTACCTGGGCACTGTGTAGGAGTGGTTAAATATTAGAAGAGCGTAAAGTCTCATGGGGATCAAGTCATTGAGTAAGACTTATGTTTGTTCCTTGTAATTCCACATCACAATGATTGTCTGGCTTGGGCCGTCCGAGGTTTTTTCCATTAATGGTCTTCTCGTACATCCGGCGTTATGAGCATTGTTTTCCTTAACTTACTTACTTTAATCACTAGATGTATGTTTAAGAGCAATCAAGATAAAATTTGGTTACGTTAAAATTAGTTCAAAACTTGGTGCTGTTTAAAAATTTTAAAAAGGGTTTTCATAAAAAGAAAGTTTGTTTTTGTCATCATTAAAACACATTTCGCATAGAATAGGGGCTACAAATTTGTATCAGAGCTAGAAACATATTTTTATTGTGTTAATCCCTTATGTTTTTCTGGATGAATTTTGGTGGTTTTGAAAGTTTTCGTGTTCTTATTTTTGATAGCACAAGTGCCTTAAAATCCATTGATGAGCGTGTGTTGTTAGCGGTTAAAAAGGGTTGGTCACCACCAGTCACACGAGAGGGTGAAGTCACTAGTTTGAAATTGGTTATGCCATGGACCGAAGACAAACATAGACTTTCACTTTACAACTGTAAAAGTGTGCACGTTATTTCCTCACATGTCACAACAAAAGAGTATAATAAAATCATGACTTGTGAAACTTCGAAAGAGGAGTCAGATACATTTTCACTTACTCACGAGGTCATTATCACGGTTAGGGAGTCTAAGCTATAAAACCTCACTGCACAGTTTGATATAATTAAGATGTTTGAGAGTGAGAAGTTTGATGAGTTTTACGCTAGGTTTTCCAACATTGTCAACTCGTAGTTTAACTTAGGAGAGAAGATTCCCGACGACCGTGTGATAAAGAAAATTTGAGATCTTTATAGAGTATGTTTGATGAAAAATTGATCATTTAAAACTCCTTAGGTATGCTTGAATAGATGAAACTTGAAGAGATTGTAGGTGACCTACAAACCTATGAACTCGATATGTTTACCTCCAAACATGTGCCAAAGAAAAAAAGGGCATTACTTTGAAAGCCCGAAAGGAGGAGACTAAAGTTTTGAATGATAATTCCGATTCCGATTTTGAAGATGTCGCCTTGTTGGCAAAGAAGTTCAAAAAGTTTCTTAAATTTCAAAAGCAATCGAAAGATGCCAAAAAGTTTGAGAAATTCAAGAACAACAAGGTAGATTCCACCGTTAAGGATAAAAGTGAAAAATTTAATAGGGTTGAGTCGGATAGATGTTTTGGGTGTGAGTGGTATGGTCATAAGGTTTTCGAGTTTCCCACTATACTTAAGAAAGAGGGAAAGAAATCGATATCTTATAGTGCCTCCTTAAGTGATAGTGATACGGAAGAGGGAGAGAGTTCCCCCAATAAAAGAAAGTTTATTGCTTTCTTATCATGTCATGTGAGCGATGATGATAAATCTTCCCATGAAGATTCTCATGTGCATGACACTTTCGAGACCATTGAATCCCAAGTGAGTGAGGGTGAAGAGAGTGAGGAAGAGGAGGTTGATGTGAAAGAGTTACAAGTTGCCTGTAATTAATTGTATGCCGAGGCGATAAAGGTGAAAAAAGGAAAATTCAAAATTGCAAGCTAGGTTGAATGAGTGTGCCGTGGAAAATAACGTTATTTTGATTGAGGATTTTAGGGCACGGGAGAAGATACTTAAGAAGAAACTAGAGTACGTGGAGAAAGAGAGAGATAACCTTTTTGGTTTGATGGAGGCATTGAAAAAGGAGATTCTAGAGTTTGAGGAGTCTAAGCGCATGCATGAGTCTAGGATTTTTGAGTTAGACAAGAAGTTAAAAGACTCGAGTAAGGTGAAGTTTGACTTGGAGTCTAGGTCACAGAAGTTATATAGGATGTTAGGCACCATCCAAGTCAAAAGTGATAGGTTTGGTATAGGCTACGATGATAGAGTTTTTCCCATTTCCAAAGCCAATACCAACCGTGTGGGAGGTTCCATTAGGAACGTGAGGAGAGGTCGATATTTTGGTAATCATTCCCGCCGTCTTTACACTTTCACACATTGCGGTCAGAAAGGTCACCTTAAACATTTTTGCAACGACCTTAGGAATGCACCTAGGAAGTTAAGGAATAAAGTTGTTTCGATTCCCAAAACCCCCATGCATAATTTCACACCTACTTGGGTTAGGAAATCGGACTTAGAAGCTTTAGGTCTTAAACTTCATGGTTCTCATTTGGCTGCACTTGATTCTTCCCATGCTAGATCTAAAGGATGATTGTGTTGCCATATTTGTCATACGGTAGTCTTTGCATCATGATTTATATCTTTCTAGTGTTATGACATGTGTATCTTTTGTATCATATTTTTTCATTTATTGAGTCTTAATTGAAAAATACAAAAATATTTTGTTTTTGATAAATTTTTTTCGAAAATACAAAAAGATTTTTGGTTTTAAATAATTTTAGAAAAACACAAAAAGATTTTTGATTTTTTTGTCTCATGAGTTTACATGTTTGATGTGGCATATTGGTGTTCTTGGACCCCTTACCTTCCATTATCCATGTGGCTAGGACATTTGGTCATAATTATTGATGCTTAGAATGATGTTAACCATTGTATTATGGGGTTGTTTCAAAGTTGATATGCATTTTGATTTAAATTTGTATATATATACCATGTTTGCACACATGCACGACTTAATATGAATGTTTGACATCTCTTGCACTTTTGAGTTTAGTGAGATGTTCTTATCTCAATTTTGTTATCTATATATAAGTAGACTTAGGAGGAGGTGTGCATGAAAGCATCGTTTACAGTGAGGATTGAAATTGAACAAAAATGATGAGTGTTCACGGGAAAGGGTTATGAGAGTGCAAAATTGACTCGTCATGAAATCCATTATTTAAAAGAGCCCAGAAGAAAATCAAGGCAATAAAAAAAAACAAATGCTAAAAATAGGGCCAATAGGATTTCTCTAAGTTGAGAATGATAGAAGCCTCAAAGAACTTAAAAAGTATACATATATGAGGGAGTTTGGATGAAGAAAATTTAAACGGGTTTGCACCACGAATCCTAACATTAAAAAATCGTATCATGATGCTATTATTTGTAGAATCGTCAAAATTCTGAATTTATGTGCATTTTTATTGTTTATTTCACATTTTAAATGTTACATATCAATAAAAATAAAGTTTAATGATTTATAACTATCAATTAGAGCATCTAGATCGTTTTGATGTGTTGGAATTATGACTCATTTGTTGTAGTTCACGCCCATACATTCCATGTTCATGTTTGAGCGCATCGGTACTATGTTAGCATGTAATTCACATTGTTTTAGTTGTTTTGTTTTCTGTTTTGCAGTTTCTACTCTTTCGAGTTAACTGTTTCTGAAAAACAAATTCACTGGACGAAACTTCATGATATTTAGAACTGGATGTGAGATTTTAGTTTTCTCATTCAAGTGAGTATCGACCTCGCGCGAAGCATTCAAGCAAGAAGCTTGTGTCATTTGAACGATAAGGTTATGCCGTTTGAGCGACAACCTGGAGATATTTTCTCTGATTTCTGTTGTTTAAGCACCTTGGTTTATATTGTCATATTTTTGGTACTACTGGGTTGCTTCTGGACAGTTTGTTGTATGAAGATTCTTATTGACTACATCTATTACTACACAGTGTCCATTTTGTCACACTCGATTAGATTGTTGATTCATGTTGTGTGATTATTGCTTTCTGGTTATGGATTTGTTATGCTCGATCATTATTAGCTGGTTGTTTCATGTTCATCTAGATACACTTAATTGATTATCTCATGCTAGATATGTTTATCTTTTCACCGAGTTGTCTATTTGAGAAAAAAAAAGGGGAGAGATGTATGTGATGAAGGGGGAGAGTTTGTTTTTTGAGAACATAGATTTTGTTGCATTACACATTGATATCATATGCATTCATACTCATTTTTTGGCATCTTAATGAGTTTGAACAAATTGTTATCCTTATTTAGATATTGTTTACCAATGTGGTACCCATATGTTTGCTCACATGTTTTACATCATTTGTTCCTCCATACTTTACTGGGTATATGTTTGTCTGTTTCATGTGTGTAGATATGCTTCCGAGATTTGAGATTTCAAGTCTACATCACATTCAAACCTTTCATGCTTTCCCGATCATCATATACTAGTCTTGTCCTGTATTTTTTATTTTAGATTTATGGGATGGGATTTAGGCGTCATACAGCTTGACGACCCGACTTAGGAATTTCACTATGGATTTTGTCTCGAAATAGTCAAAGGGGTAGATTTGTGAGAACAAAATTTTCAATTGAGTCCACTATATGTTTATTTGACTTATTCCCCTAATAGGTCATATTTTTATTGTCACAATCCAACAAAGACTATGACGTATTAATGTTTATTGAAGACGTTACAGCAAAGCTTCAAAGCTTTATCATGCCGGTTTATGGTGCATATTTCGTCTTCAAGTCAAATTGCATTTCGATATCACTCATGTATGAATGCGTAATTTTAATGGGACTCGAAATTTATTTTATAATTGTTTAAGGATGTTATTTTATTAAAAAAATGTTCAAAAATGGTTTTAAAGTGTTTGAAAATGTTTACACTCCATTTTATTCTGATAAGGATATTTATAGTTGTATTTTATACAAATTTTATTTCGCTCTGTTGCTCAAACGACATAAGCAGCTGTTTGATCAAAATCACTATTCCATATGATTCATAGGAACAATGCCCAGAATCTAGATCACCTGAACTTGATCCAGGCCATATATGACGGCTTCCTGAGATTTCACCATGTTACCTTATGCCTATGTTTTAGGGAAGCTAATGTGTATGATGATGTTCTTGCTGGTCACCCGATCTCTAATTTTTTTTTCCTATAGTGTATGTTCAAATTCCATGTTTTCTACCTCCGACGTTGGTTTGTGATATGTGTAATATCACGATGACACAATATGCAGTTTGTAATATTATTTGTAAACTTTCCATAGTTTAATAAAATTCATGTTTTGAAAAAAATAGTTTATCAATGAAACTACTAAATGACTTATTTTTATTTGAAATAACACTGATTTCCTCTTCAACACTCTGAACTTGCACTACACCAAAATGGTCAAATTGACACCCTTCAACCTGCCAGCCTTGTCACGACCATTGACCGTGACAAAAAAAACACGCAATTTTTGTCACGATCAATGATCGTGACAAGGCCGCGACAAAGGCTTGTCACGGTCATTGACCGTGACAATTGTACTTGTCACAGACTTGTCACGGTCAAGGACCATGACAAGTCCGTGAAAATTCTGTTAGTAAAAAAAGCCTCCCTCTTCTTTTTTCCTACCTATTATAATTCCCTCCATTTCTCTCTCTCTCTCTAGCGACTGCACTCTCTCTCTACGATTTTGGTACATTTTCTCTCTCTATTTCTCCTCCATTTATGTATATGTGTATGTATATGTGTGTGTGTGTGTGTGTGTGTGTGTATGTGTAAATGTGAGTGTGTGTGTGTGTGTGGTGTATATATGCATGTGGTGGGGGGGGGGAGGGGGTGTATATGTGCGTGTGTGTGTGTGTGTATATATGCGTGTGTGTGTGTATATGTGCATGTGTGTTTTTTTTGTGTGTGTGTATGTGTGTGCATATGTGTGTGTGTGTGTGTGTGCGCGCGCGTGTGTGGTGGGTAGTGGTAGTGGGGGGAGGGGTCAGGGCTGGGGTGTGGGGGTAGACAGGGGGTGTGGGGGGGTGGGGCAGTGTGTGTGTATATGTGCATGTTGAAAAATATGTTACTAAGGCCGTTTATAAAAATAAACTATTTAAGTAACTCCGATCTGTTTTTTTAGGAAACTCTTTTCATAAAATCCAAACTATTTGAACACAAGATGTGTTTAACAAATCAGTATGTACGAGATCTATTCAAGATTTGAATAGCAGGTTTATAAAGTAGTTTAAAAAACTTAAACTCAGCACAACCAAGAATGAGATGAGGAGATGTAGAAAGATTATGTTCACGATGTTTTTTACGTGGTAAAACCTCACCAATTGAGGAAACATCCATGACTCCCTCTACGGAGTAAAATGAAAAATCCACTAAAACAAATATATGAGTTACAAACTATATAACTAACATGTAAACAACTCAGACCTATATAAGTTTAGGAATGTACCCTCTGGTGTCCTTATAACTTCTCTGCAGTTCTGATTGTAGATGTAGTTCTCCCAATTTGTTAACTTCTGATTTGTTCCAGCACTTTACGTCGACTCTTTGTTCACAAGATCTTATTACCAACACTTTTCGTGTTGTAGGGTGAAAGTGTTTGTGGAGGTGCTCTCTAACACATGCATGCACACACACACACTTATTAAGTACAGACAGTCCTAACAAAGTACAGTAACACTATATGCTGTGATCTTTTCTTTTTCTTTCTTCTTACAAAACTTTGAACCTTATTTGACCTTTAAATCAATCCCAGAATCCACGGATACCTTGCTAGGAAGACAATCAAGGTCTTAATCAATCTCAGAATTTAGAAAAGTTTTTCGAGATTGAAAACCTCCAAGTGTGATTCCAACTCGGTCAAAGGTTTAGTTTTACAAGAACTAGAAACAGAAAGCATTTATTGTTGATTTCAAAGTAAGCAAACGTTTTATTGAAAATAATCAACAATATATTTCTCAATATGAGAAATAAAGAATGAAACTAAGTGTAGTGTAACATGAATAACTCATGTCTGAAATTTCTATGAAATCAGAAAGTAGATCTGAGTAAAAGTTTAAGTTGAAAACAAGATCTAACGAACAAGAGGTTACAGTAGCAATTACAAACTCAACTCAAACTCTCAATCACTCAAGAACACTCAGGGTAGTGTTTTGGATATGAAGGAGTTTTGAAGAAGTGCTTGAGTTTGGATGGAAGAGGCTTTGACGAACAGGGTTAGGGTTTCTAACTCTCTCTGTTTTCTCTTTTCTCTCTCTTCTCTCTCTATTTCTCAGAAAAATGAAAATGGCAAAAGTCTTCGAAGTCTGAGAATAAGGTTCCTTTTATAGGGTGAAGAGAAGGTTCGAGAGACTGGATCAAAACCAAGGGCCAGGATTAAGTCAAGTTAAATTGACTTAGATCGAAGGGTTCTAAGAATGCGGTGCTTAACCGATACCTGATTGGTTTAAAAAGTTGTACTGGGATTCACCAAGACAACATGCAGATCGTCGATAACCAATGATCCAAGGGCAAAAAACATACGCGTTTATAACTCAGTAACGAAACACAATCTCAGCCAATCAGATGAAGACAGATGTTGGTCAATAAAAGGATATGAAACGCGCGTCCTAAAGTAATTAAAACCACACCTAAAGTTTACTCCGCTTTCGGATTCTACCCAAGGTAACATTAGGCCAATATACCCACAAATTATATCTACAGATTGACCACAAAAACTTTTAAATCAAGTTTTAATTAAGAAAACCTTATTTAAAAAATGTTTATAAAATCCCAAAAAATTATTAAAATTCAAAATTAGGGTTTTAAACACACTCAACATATATACACACATTATTACGCGGTATGATATGCAATAAATAAATTCTATTGTGTGTGAGTGTTGGCAATTTATTCTTGATCACTACAAGATAGAGAGATGAAGTAGCAAACCAACTTCTGAGGTTCTTTGGTTTCTAGGGAGGACATAATTTTGTCACAATTTCCAAACTAGATGAGAACTTATACAATATAGACTCAAGTGAGTCAAAAGCATAAGGGCTTCAATCTCCCCCTTTGGAAATATGAGACAAAATCTCCTTTGAGTCATCTAGGACTCGTAGGGCAACAAAAAAATAAGAAAAACTTATTCCTATCAAAATTCTATCTACCCAATACCTAGAAATCAAAAAGTACATAACTCAACTAAGTACATTTGAATACCCTATTACAACTATTGAGAGTAACTGTACAATAAGAACCTGCAATAAATCACTAAGATCAAGCTGTTTAGCATATGTAAGAGTTGAATAGACTCAAATTTCTCCCCCATTTTGTCTCAAATGGACAAAGGGAAAAAAACTTGGACAAACAGCAAAGTTATTAGTCAGCATAAACCATACCAATAGATTTACGTAATGAAATGAATCTATTATAATCTAGAGGTTTGGTAAACATATCTGCGAGTTGTAGATTAGTAGGAAGATAATTGATTTCTAATTCCTTAGATTCAACCAATTCGCGTATAAAATGTCTTATTTTTATATGCTTTGTTCGCGAGTGTTGAACAGGGTTTTTAGAAATATTAATCCACCTTTGATTATCACAATAGAGATGCAATTGGTTTTCTTGAATACCATAATCACTTAGCATTTGTTTAAGCCACATTAATTGAGCACAAGAGCTGCCAGCGGCTATGTATTCAGATTCAGCTGTCGAGAGTGATGTGCAGTTTTGTTTTTTACTACTCCATCCTACCAAGTTATTACCTATATAATAACATGCTCCTGATGTGCTTTTACTATCATCAGTACACCCAGCCCAGTCAGCATCAGTGTACCCAATTATAGTGCTTGGTGTGTCATTAGTGTACCAATGTCCTAGATTTAGAGTGCCTTTTACATATTTAATGATAAGTTTAACAGCATTCAAGTGGCTCTCTTTAGGGTTACTTTGATATCGAGCACATACACACACAGCATACATAATATCAGGACATGAGGCAGTAAGATATAGTAAGGTTCCTATCATACTACGATATAGAGTAGGATCTACAGACTTTTCATTTTCATCTTTAAAAATTTGTAGCGTAGTACTCATGGGCGTTTTACCATCTTTAGCAGTCTCGAGGCCAAATTTCTTTACTATCTCTAAAGCGTACTTGGATTGCGATACAAATAATCCTTCTGAATTTTGTTTGACTTGGAGGCCTAAGAAGAATTGTAGCTCCCCCATAAGGGACATTTGAAATTCCTTATGCATAGTTTCAGAGAAGGATTTGACTTCTGAGGGAGAAGTTGATCCAAATATAATATCGTCAACATAAACTTGAGCAATAGTGATATGTTTGTCAAAATATTTGACAAAAAGAGTTTGGTCATTTTCGCCTCTTTTGAAACCTTTATCTAAAAGAAAACTGGAAAGACGCTCATACCAAGATCTAGGAGCTTGTTCAAGGCCATACAAAGCCTTTTTCAGACGAAATACATGATTTGGATATTTAGGGTTAATGAACCCTTTAGGTTGTTCTACATAGGTTTCTTCAGCCAGTATTCCATTAAGGAACGCAGATTTGACATCCATTTGGTACAGTGTAAAATGCATGTGGCAAGCTATAGCAAAAAGCAGACGAACAGATTCTAAACGAGTAACAGGAGCAAAGGTCTCGTTAAAATCAATTCCTTCTATTTGAGAGTATCCTTGAGCAACTAATCTAGCTTTATTTCTAATTATTATCCCATTTTCATCAGTCTTATTTTTAAAAATCCAACGTGTGCCAACAACCTTTTTGTGATCAGGACGTGCAACAAGATACCAAACGTCATGAATGACAAATTGTAAAAGTTCTTCCTGCATAGCAGAAATCCAGTGAGAGTCATTCAATGCCTCATTTACATTCTTTGGTTCCACAAGGGAAACAAAACATGCATAATGTGCATAGTTTCTTAGTTAGGATCTTGTACGCACTGGCTCACTAGGGTTACCAACTACGTTATTTATGGGATGATCTTTAGAAACCCAGTTAGGTACTTCAGGTGTCTCAATAGGTAATGAATTATCCATTTCAGAGGAGTCATTTTCTAAAATATTTGTAGACTCTTCCTCAATAGTAAATTCACTAGTCTTGCTTTATACAGTAGTGTCACTGACAATTACATTTTTGGATTCCATTAAGTTTTTAGTGCGAAGATTATACACTCGATAAGCTCTATTGTTAGGAGAATATCCTATAAATATGGCTTTATCTCCACGGCTCTCAAATTTGGATAAGTGTTCCCTATCTTTGCATACATAACAAGTACTGCCAAAGGTTCTAAGATATTTGAGATTAGGCTTTTTATTGTACCAAAGTTCGTAAGGGGTTTGTTTGGAATTCTTTCTAAGATAGACCCTATTTATAATGTGACATGCAGTACGAATAGATTCTACCCAAAAATATTTAGGTAAATTCTTGGCATGTAACATAACACGTGCCATCTCTTGAAGGGTACGATTATTTCTCTCCGCAATACCATTTGTTGAGGGGTCTTAGGAGCACTGAACTCGTGTTTATAACCATTATAGTTATAGTATTCTATAATACCAGTGTCTTTGAATTCACCACCTCTATCACTACGAATTCTATTCACTTGAGTATCCTTCTCATTTTCAATCCTAAGAAGAATTTTTAGGAAGGTTTGAAATGTTTCAGACTTTTGTTTTAAGAAGGCTACCCAGGTAAATCTACTGAATTCATCAACCATAACAAGGATGTAACTGTGTCCACAGAGACTAACAGTTTGGGAGGGACCCATTAGGTCCATATGGATGAGTTCTAATGGATTAGAGGTAAGAATATCTTTGACTTTCTTATGAGGTGCCATAACAATTTTACCTTCCTGACAGGAGCCACAAATAAGATTGGGTATGAGTTTGATTTTAGGAACTCCTCTAACTATTTCCTGAGAAGTCAGTCTACTAAGGTTATCGTAATTTATATGACCCATTCTGTTATGCCATATCTCATTGTCATCCATTCTGGCAACATTACAGATTTCAGAATTGTTCATGACAGTGTAGCAATTGTCAGGAGTTCTGAATCCAGTAATTATGCATTCACCTTTTTCATTTAAAATTTTGCAATTGTTCTTTGAAAAGGTAACAGTATGATCTGAGTCATAAAATTGCGATATGCTATGTAGATTTGCCTTAAGACCTTTGACTAGAAGAACATCTTGAAGAATAGGAAGCCCATCTTCTTGGAGAGTTCCTTTGCATATGATTTGAGATGAAACTCCATCACCAAAAATGACTTTACCACCAGCAAAGCTGGTTTTGTTTAAAAGTTTAGTTTCATCACCAGTCATATGCTTAGAACATCCAGAGTCTAAATACCAACCGGATGATGTGTGTTCATCTTTTAAAGCAGTAACAACAACATTACACTTCATCTGAGGTAATAGATCATCTTTTCTAACCCAAATTGCCTTAGTTTTCATCTTGCGCTTATTAGCTCTCAATTGATAAAATTTGCGAACTTTGGATTTTTGCTGAAAAATATTTTGCGCATGATTTTGAATTTTGTGAAAGACTTGAGCATTTGGTTTAGGAAAGTGCTTAGGATTCCTTCTAGGAAATGTTCTTTTAGGTTTGGTCTTTCTCTTTCTATAATTAGAGTTTCTATCTGGCTATCTAGGAAGTATATAATTGTTGCGGTTCCTCCTAGAATAGTTAAAGTTCTGATAGATATGAGGATTATAGACAGGTTTAACTAGTCTCCTAGCATAGAAACTATCAAAAGAGTGACCACATGTGTCGCAGTAGGAGCAATAAAGATTGCTCAAAATTGGGGTTTCCTTAGAAAAGTCTCTAAACAAAGGTTTTGAAGAGTTTTGAGGCTGAACTCTATTCCTAGGTGTGACAGTCTTGAATACAGACTCACTCTTCCTAATAAAGGGGCAGACGTATTTTGCCTTAGGTGAACTTTCATGTTTAGAGCAATTTGATTCCCCAATGTTAAAATTTTGATGTTTTGAATCAAACTCAGTTTTTAGAGAATGAAAGTCTCGGCATATTTCAATAGGTCTTTTGCCTCCTGACACAAACTTGATAGGTTCAAAAGATTTTGTTTGTGTTTTCAAATTGGGGAAAAACTCTATTCCAGTTCGATCATCAGAATTGGTTTTTGATTCAGCAACAAATTCATCAAAACATTTTGAATTATTTTCAAATTTTGTAATTTTTTTGAAAACAGTTGCTGTCTTTTCTTTAGTTTGCTCCAATTCTAACAATGTCCCTTTGTATTTTTTCTCCAGAGTTTCATTTGTTTCTTTTAAATTTCTGAGTTTTTCATCAAACATTTTGATTTTGCTTTTATGAGTCAAACATTGGCTAGTAGACTCTTCAGCATTTAGTTTGACCATTAGGCTTTGATCTTCCAACTTTTTGGTAAGTTCTTTCACAATTTTTTCTAGTCTAGCGCTTTTCTTGAGAGTTTTAGCATAAAGTGTGTGAATGTCAGGGAGGTCTTCATTGTCCGGGTCACTAAGTGTGGTGTGTGGAGTGACCCCTAAAGATTCATTTTTTAAACTCACACACCCATTGACATCGTCATTATCGCTATCCCTTTGACTCACACACCCCGAAGTAGAACATGCAACATTCTCAGTAATCAAAGCATCTAAACCAGTATAAACATGATTCTCAATAGCAGGAGTAGAGTTACTAGAAACATTTTCATACACAGGCATAGGCACATCATCATTATATATTATCTTGGCAAAGAAAGGCATGCAAGGGTCAAAAACATCAGATGACTCAGGTTCCTCCTTTTCAGAGTCACTTGAATCATCCGATGTTTTGCAAATGTTAGCTCTAGTGTGTTTGTTTTGAGTGTTCAAGTTAACTCTACAGTCTTGTGCAATGTGCCCCTGTTTACCACATATATAGCATTCAGTCTTCTTAAGGTCTCTATTAGGTCTAATATGAGAGTCCTTGTGATTTTTGTCATGGTTTTTCTCATGAGGTCTGTGATTAGAGGGAGTTGGATAATTTGAATTGCCTTGTTTATTTGCCACTTTGTTTATAAACTTAATGATTTTCTTAAACTGCTTTGTAATTAAGGCAATCTTATTTTCCAAACTCTCTATATTGCATTCCTCATCAGAATCATAAGTGGGGAATATAAGCTCAGGCTTAGTTAACTTAGAAGAGAAGCTCAGATTGGAACTAGTCTGTTTCCTATGGGTTTGTGTCAATTGTTTCTTAAATTCAAGTTCCATTTCCACAGTTCTTAGTTTACTACTGAGTAATTCAGGAGTGAGATTTTGATCACATCCTCAATAGCATATCTTTTGTTATCAAATTTCTATGGTAATGATCTTAGAATTTTAGATAAAATTTCATATCTGTCATAAGTCACCCCATTAGCATTAGGGGTGGCAATTCGTGTGCGTCGTGTCGTGTTCGGGTCGTGTCATGTCGGGTTCGTGTTAAGTATTAGTCAACCCTAACCCGACCCATTTAACTAATCGTGTCAAATGAGCAAACACTAACCTGACCTATTTATTATCGTGTCGTGTTCGGGTTGACCCGAATAACCCAATAAGTAAAATATAAAATAATATTTTTCTTCTCTCTTAACTAATCATACCAATCATAGGTCTAAGATAACTTAAATTTAATTAATTTCAACTTCTTGCAACAACTAAATAATTTATCATTCGATTCTCTATGAATTTTATAGAATGCCTATCAAGATATATAAATTATCTAATATATTCTCCATAAAATACGAGTTAAGCGGGTCTATTCGTGTCATTTTCGAGTTATACGTGCTTGACACTAACCCAACCCGTTTATTATTCGTGTTGGCGGGTCATGTCATATTCGGGTTCGTGTCAAGAAATCGTCAACCCTAACCCGCTAACTTCGTGTCGAGTTCGTGTCGGGTTATCGTGTCGTGTCAAAAATTGCCACCCCTAATTTAGCTTGCAGTTTGGTCACAATATCAGTCAGGTTCATATAGAAGTCATCAAATGACTCAATCTCAGACATAATTAAGGAGTTATACTGCTGAATAAGCATTTGAGTTTTAGCAGCCTTAACTCTAGTGTCTCCTTCATGAGAAGTAACCAAGGTGTCCCAAGTTTCCTTAGAAGTGGTACAGGATGAGATTCTTTTGAACTCATGTTCATTTATGGACATAAATATGGCATTCTTTCCTTTGTTATTATTTCGAGAAACTTGTTTCTCTTCTTGAGTGAACTCACTTAATGCTTTCTTAACCCTCTCATTACTTCCTTCGGTGGCTGGTTTAGTAGGAAAAGTGTAACCATTTTCAACAATGTCCCAGACATCATCTCCCAGAGTTCCTTGAATGAAAGCAATCATCCTTACTTTCCTGTAAGAAAAATTGGTTCCATCAAAGATTGGAGGTCTGGTCAAGTTACCAAATCTTTCATTTTTCTCGTCCATATTTGATTTTCAGAAAACAATTTTAGAAACACAGGATCTCTTTTGAAAGTAGTTTACCAATCTCTGATACCAATTGAAAAATATGTTACTAAGGCCGTTTATAAAAATAAACTATTTAAGTAACTCTGATCTGTTTTTTTAGGAAACTCTTTTCATAAAAACCAAACTATTTGAACACAAGATGTGTTTAACAAATTAGTATGTATGAGATCTATTCAAGATTTGAATAACAGGTTTATAAAGTAGTTTAAAAAACTTAAACTCAGCACAACCAAGAATGAGATAAGGAGATGTAGAAAGATTATGTTCACGATGTTTTTTACGTGGTAAAACCTCACCAATTGAGGAAACATCCACGACTCCCTCTACGGAGTAAAATGAAAAATCCACTAAAACAAATATGAGTTACAAACTATATAACTAACATGCAAACAACTCAGACCTATATAAGTTTAGGAATGTACCCTCTGGTGTCCTTATAACTTCCCTGCAGTTCTGATTGTAGATGTAGTTCTCCCAGTTTGTTAACTTCTGATTTGTTCCAGCACTTTACGTCGACTCTTTGTTCACAAGATCTTACTACCAACACTTTTCGTGTTGTAGGGTGAAAGTGTTTGTGGAGGTGCTCTCTAACACATGCATGCACACACACACTCTTATTAAGTACAGACAGTCCTAACAAATTACAGTAACAGTATATCCTGTGATCTTTTCTTTTTCTTTCATCTTACAAAACTTTGAACCTTATTTGACCTTTAAATCAATCCTAGAATCCACGGATACCTTGCTAGGAAGACAGTCAAGGTCTTAATCAATCTCAGAATTTAGAAAAGTTTTTCGAGATTGAAAACCTCCAAGTGTGATTCCAACTAGGTCAAAGGTTTAGTTTTACAAGAACTAGAAACAGAAAGCATTTATTGTTGATTTCAAAGTAAGCAAACGTCTTATAGAAAATAATCAACAATATATTTCTCAAGATGAGAAATAAAGAATGAAACTAAGTGTAATGTAACATGAATAACTCATATTTGAAATTTCTATGAAATCAGAAAGTAGATCTGAGTAAAAGTTTAAGTTGAAAACAAGATCTAACAAACAAGAGGTTACAACAGCAATTACAAACTCAACTCAAACTCTCAATCACTCAAGAACACTCAGGGTAGTGTTTTGGATATGAAGAAGTTTTGAAGAAGTGTTTGAGTTTGGATGGAAGAGGCTTTGACGAACAGGGTTAGGGTTTCTAACTCTGTCTGTTTTCTCTCTTCTCTCTCTTCTCTCTCTATTTCTCAGAAAAATGAAAATGGCAAAAGTCTTCGAAGTCTGAGAATAGGGTTCCTTTTATAGGGTGAAGAGAAGGTTTGAGAGACTGGATCAAAACCAAGGGCCAGGATTAAGTCAAGTTAAATTGACTTAGATGGAAGGGTTCTAATAACGCGGTGCTTAACCGATACCTGATTGGTTTAAAAAGTTGTACTGAGATTCACCAAGACAACATGCAAATCGTCGATAACCAATGATCCAAGGGCTAAAAACATACGCGTTTATAACTCAGTAAAGAAACACAATCTCAGCCAATCAGATGAAGACAGATGTTGGTCAATAAAAGGATATGAAATGCGCGTCCTAAAGTAATTAAAACCACACCCTAAGGTTTACTCCGCTTTCGAATTCTACCCAATGTAACATTAGGCCAATATACACAACAAATTATATTTACAGATTGACCACAGAAACTTTTAAATCAAGTTTTAATTAAGAAAACCTTATTTAAAAAATGTTTATGAAATCCCAAAAAATTATTAAAATTCAAACTTAGGGATTTAAACACACTCAACATATATACACACATTATTATGCAATATGATATGCAATAAATAAATTCTACTGTGTGTGAGTGTTGTCAATTTGTTCTTGATCACTACAAGATAGAGAGATGAAGTAGCAAACCAACTTCTGATGTTCTTTGGTTTCTAGGGAGGACATAATTTTGTCACAATTTCCAAACTAGATGAGCACTTATACAATATAGACTCAAGTGAGTCAAAAGCATAAGGGCTTCACATGTGTGTATTTTTTTAATTAAATTTTTATTGGTTTATTAGATATTGCCCCTCATATTGTAGTGCCCCTTGTAAAATAATTTATTGATTAAATATTGATTGGTTGTTAATTTTTTTAGTAAATTAATAATTAGTGCCCCTTTCATATGCAAGTAGGATTGCCCCTCATTGTAAATTTGTAAATTAATAATTATATACTTTAATTGTTAGTTTAATTGATGAAAATAATTAATTGAGTAGATGAATTACAAGGAGTACGGGATACATATTTATTTTTTCCATTGCGATTGGATTATAGTGGATCGATGTTGAGTTGGTTAATTTTAAAAGTGGCATATCCACTGGATTATTTTTCATATGGGGGTGGGGTGTTTCAACTTTTTTTAAAAATTACTTTGTATAACGAACAATATATATATAGTACGATAATTAAATGAAACATACTTGAAATTACATATAGTGCGCATAGATACTAGCCTTCTAGTTCTTATGCGTACGCAGTCAGTAGCCCTTAGACCCGTTCGTGAGTCATTACCCTGTAATGAGATCTCTCGAATTGTCCCGTTTGGACAGTTTAGGACTGCATAATTTCTGTATAATAATATTCTTAGTGGCTTAAAGTTGTTCACTTGTTGGTACACCTATGCAACGAGGCACTTCTTTGTGGTCCAGTTAGATATCGATGGATGTATCCGTTTGAAAGATTAATGTAAGTTTTTAAAGATTACGTCAAGAATACGCGATACATTACAGGATCAATTGCAGAGGAATACATCACCGTGGAGTCATCAATGTATACTTAAGAATATATGCCTGACTCGACCAGCGTTGATGACACTGATGAGTTCGTCAATGAAAGTGGTAATGTGATGGGAAAACGAGTGAAATTAACGAGTTTGCAACATGAACAAGTAGCTTGTTATCTATTTGACACACATGAAGATGTCAAAGAATGGAAAAAGTAAGTTTAAATTATTTTAAGTTTTACATTATTTTAGAATATTTTAGATTATTTTATACATGATTAATTTTGTAATATGCAGAAAATATGAAGCCTGTGAGAACAATAAAAGACAAAAAATAATGGTACCATCAGACAGTGAATTTAGGTTGTGGTTGTCACAAGAGGTAATTATAATGAAAATGGTCGTTATATAACGTTACATTACACTCAAACTTTACGACTAATCTAATTAATTTATCTATATTCTCACCTCTTAAAGACGAGTGATGCGACATCAAGGCTTGCTCGTCTAGCCACTGGACCCTTGTTCGTGGCACAAGAGTACAAAATGTATCGATTGAACGGTTACATATTCGGCGCAAAAGTGTACGAGGTGTTGATGTAAAAAATTAAATCGCTCTAATTATTCAATCACAGATAAATAAAATGAGACAAAGATTTTAAAGTGGTTCAGCCTTATATGAATGGCCTACGTCCACCGTTATGCTATTGCTGAATGTTTGGGAATTCTCGAGTACAAATTCTCTCCAGAAATTCCGGTCCCTTTGAATGAGGGTGATACAAGGTATTTATAGCCCTTAGGCTGTACATGAAAGGGTTGATACATTAAATGATATACATATGAAAGGGTAATACATTTAATGCAGCGTGTGTGTCAAGATGATAAACATTCAATGAATAGTTGAACTGTTGATTATCTGGCAATTAATGCTACGGCCGAGATGCAGCTCGGACCGCCTTAGTTGCTCGTTGCTCAGGAGTTCCTCGGAGCGCTAGAGTACCTTGGAGTGCTAAAGTTCCTCGGTGTATCCTCATTGCTCGGAGAGAATATGAGTTGGTCGGGGAAATGAACTTCCTCGTTGCTATTGTGCCACGTAGATTGACACGTGTCTTCGTATTATTCGTCCATATCAGCATATTAATTTTGGTATCAACAGAAGCCCCCAATGTTTCATATTTCAAACTTTGAGGAGTATGGAACATTCTTTCTCGGTATATGGCGATATTAAATGACTTTCCTGGGTTTTAGGAGCCTTTTCTTCATATTTGAATTTTCTTCCAAATTCGCAGAATCCGCCATTTTGCATTTTTATAGGCGCTTCGGTCTTCGTGCCCTTTTTGTCCTTTTAGCCGCCAGTAGTGTAACAATTTCTTTTTTGTAATCATTTATTTCACCATTTCCCAAGGCAAGGTATTTAAGCTTCAGAGACAATCCCATCGTCTCCTACCTTTTCAATTTCTTTTTTCGAGTTTTCTATAGCTTTTCTCTCTCCTGTGCGTCCATCTTTTTCTTCGTTTGTTTGTCAACAGATCTCCTTTTTCCCTGTAATCTCTTCTTCCTTATTCATTTATTCATCATGGTTTACATTATTGAATCTATTGAAAAATTCCGTTCTGATTATTCCATTCCGTCTTGGGTAACTCTGGAGAATCTTCCTGAGCCCTTTGATTATTTTCGTTTGGCTGAGGGACATTGGTTCCCCAGCCTCTTTATTGCTGAGTGTGGATTTTCTTTTCCACCCAACTCTTTATGCTTAGAATTCTGCCAACATTTCGATGTTGTTCCTGCAAAAGTAGCCCCCAATACATGGAGAATAGTTAATGGGGTGCATAAATTAAATCAAACTCATGGAACTCGCATAGGAATTCCTGAGATTATGCATTGCTATAGATGGACTGTTTTAGATAACGTTTATTATTTAAAAACCAGATTTTTTAATAGAGCTTTAGTAGTTAACCTCCCTGATGCCAACAGGGATTATTTTGAACATGGGTTAGTTTTCAAAAATTGGCAACATGCTCCTTTAGTCGGAGACGAAGTGTATGAAGGTCCCAAATGCCCCCCATATGGCAATGGGATATGTTATTCTCATTCTATTTTATTCTCGAAATTGTGACTTCATCATGTTTGAATAAATGCATGATTGACATTTCAAATTGCTTTTGTTTGCAGTTAATAGCAAGAGAAAAACTCCTAAAGAATCAGAAGTTAATATAAGGCAATTGAAACATATCTGGAGCTTGCATCAGAAAATTGCTGACGAGCACATCAGGTCTGCCTCATACTTGTTGCAGTACAGGAGTTATACGTCGTCTTTTACTGTTCGCCCTGTGGTCAGCTCCAGTGATCCAGTGCAAATTCCTGAAGACTCTGATCCGGAATCTCATATTCCTTTGAGCCAGAAAATGGGCAAGAGAAGTGTTCCTACTCTCTTCGAGGAGAGTTCCTCTGCTGGCGATGGGAAGAAAACCAAGGTTAATGTCCCAAAGGGGATAAAGAAAATTGATGATGCTCCTTCTGTTGCTATTCAGAAGGTTGCCGAGAAGCCCCCAGTGGCTCCTGTGCAGAAGGATGCACCTGTTGAGGTAATCACTATCTCACCAACCAAAAGTTCCTCTTTGGTTGAGGTTGCTGAAAAGGCACCGAGGAGATTGAGGAAATCCTCCTCGGTCAGTATTTCTGGAGCCATTCCCCCACTCCCAGCTGGTGGAGATGGTGTTCCAATTATTGTTCCTCCGAGCTCTACGATGAGTTTGGCAAAATTTTCACCCATCCCCGAGGTGCAAGGTACTGAAGAAGACCTTACTCGGGATGTGGTTACTTCTCTGGCTGCTCATCATTTGGCTTCAGTAAGTATCTCTACTCCGAGCTTTTTATATTTTCCTTTGTTGTTTCCCATGTTTGTTTCTGATTTCATTTTCCTCTTTTGATTGCAGTTGACGAGCTGTTTCAATTTAATCCTTAAAAAGGATGAAGAAATCAAAGCTTCTTGCTCCTCGTCCACTGTGGAGGGAGCACTGGAGAAAGCTATTAAATCTGTGAGTGAGTCCCGTCAGAAGTATGACGATGATAAAACTGAATGGGAGAAGAAATTGGCTGCGTCTGATGCATAGAAGGTACAACTGGGTAATAAGGTGAAGGACTTGTAGAGAGAAAATAAAGATTATGCCGAGAAACTTTCAGGCTTTGGGGAGCTTGAGAATAAATTGAAATCGGCTGAAGAAGAGCTGACCCTCCTGCGAGAAGTAAATCGTCAGAAGGAGGAGGTGGAGACCAAATTGAAGGCCACCAAGAATCTTATGTCCGAGAAGCTATCCTCGGAAAAAATGAAGAGAAAAACAGTTGTGAAGACATCCTTTAAAACTGGTTGGGACAAAGGATGGGACAGGGGGGTGGCAGCTATGACGACCCAGGTGAAATATGGAAGTCTGAAATATTTTCATGATGGTTGGGTTGCAGCACTGCAGGTGTTGAAGGTGAGTGAGGACTCAAAGCTATTTCAATAACATCTCCCTGGTCCTCCTCCAGTTATTGAAGATGAGTCTTCAGACGAAGCTGCATCTGAAGAATCTTCAATGACAGTGGGTGATCAATTCCTTGTTCCACCATCCAACCAGACAGCCACTGAGGAGATTTCGTCATTGCCTGCTCCTCCAGAACAAATCCCAGCTTCTACTAATCAGACCATTGTTCCTACCGAGCAACCAAGCTCCTCGTCCCAGCCTCCCTAGAAAGTCTTGGGAGACAAGGAAAAGGTGTGAAGTTGTTCGGTACTCTTTTTTTTTTTGTTCTTCTTTTACTTATCCTCTGTATTCCAAACGATGTAATCTTGTTGATGATGTAATAAAATCACATATTTTTGTTCCTCTTCATTGTTGATGCTCTGTCTGTTTTTATTTATTAACTCTTGCTTTCTCTTCTTTATTAGTTTGTGGCTAGAATGGAACTGATATCTGCACATGATACAAAGCTGATGCAGCAATGCCATGAATATTATAAGGCTGGTCATACAAATTTGAGTGTATCAAAAATTGATGACATCCTTGGCCATGATGCTTCAGAACAAGTAATTGAGGCTTATCAGTACCTGAAGGATTTACTTGACCGAGCTGTGGCTAACAATGTGGCCTACTATGACTTGATCGAGGAGCTTCATTATTCCCTAGAAGATCTTCAAAATCAGCATAATGAATCAACTGCCTTGTTGCACAAGGAGTATGAGAATAGGTATCAACAGCTTTCTTCCGAGACAGGCCACAAAAAGATCATTGCTGGATACGATGTCAGGGAGAGAACCCTAAAAGGTGAAGTTGAGGCCTGCAGACAGATCGCCGAGCTACTGGAACAAGAGAACAACAATTTGCAGAAAAAGTTGGCACAATATGAATCTGCAGCTTCATCCTCCGCTGCCTTGGTACCAGTCACCGATGAAGGATTCTCATTCTTAGAGGTTGAGAATGCCAAATTAAGGCAAGAATTGGATACTCTGAGAAGGTCTGGTATCTCTACTACTGCTCGGGGGCGAGGAAGAGGTTCTCGTGGGTGAGGAAGAGCTATTCAAAATGTTGTCGAGGAGTAAAGTTCTCCACCTGCTCGGAGTCGATCAAGAGTTCTCAGCCGTAATGTTGAAGAAGCTCGCACTCAGTCTACTTTGGAAACTCAAGCGTTCCAATTGAATGCAAAAGATCGTGCTTTGTTTGAAATGTCCAAGAAAAACCTATCTTTGGAAGATCAACTTACTGCGACGAAGTCTGCTTTGAATAATAAAGATGTTTTTGCCAGGAGCCTTCACGAGCAACTAGAGAGAATAACTTTCCAATTCCACAAACAACCTCGTGAGTTTTGGATGGCAAGCTACAATGAAGCCCTTTGTCACTTGGATGCTCGCCTTGAAAATGCCAATAATGAAGGTTATAAACAGGGATGGTTGAACGCACTGGGTGTGTTAAAGCTAGAGCAGGGCCATTATTTATGGGATTATCATGCTCCTGGGCTACTAGACTTGCCTGTACCGCCTTATAAACTGGACATGGAATGGATCCCAGCTCGTGCTATTCCTCGGAGCTTAATTTCAAAATATCTTGGTGACTATAGTCTTCATTCTCAGATTGAATTATCTCGTCCCGAGCATCTCTTGGATACTCCTTCAGTAATGAATGTCAGAATGTTGAGGGACTTGAATTTTATCAATTCTCCCCAAACATTAAATGATCCTCCTGCTGGAGAGGAACCTGTATCGAAGGCCGAGGGGAAAAAACCAATAGAATAGGATTTTCAATGTAATAGTTAGCACACATATGTAACTTGTAATTTATTTTGAATTTTAATGAAAGACTTTTATTTTCTGTTTGCAAATCTGTATTGCTATTCTTTTGTACTTGTCTAACACTTTTACATCTGTGCATATGTATTTGTTAAAAAGATAACAATTTTGTGTTGTTCATCAACCAACTTAGTAATAAACAGTTACAAGTATCAAGAATGTTGTTCGATCACTTAATAATAAACTAATGAGTATAAAAATGTTTAAAATTTTTCCAACCAACTAAGGTTGTAAAATTTTACTCGTCGACCAAGTATAATTAGCGAGAGTTTTCATAAAATGTGTCCGACCAACCAGGTTGATGGACCCTCCTCGTCAATAAGTTCTCCTCGTTGACCAACTACAATTAGTGGGTTTTTATCCCCGAACAACTATACTTGGCTCAGTTTGGAATATTTTGTATTTTCTGGAATGGTTTTACCTTTCGACCAACTTGTTGGCATATTTTGTTTCTTAACCAGCCAAAATTGGCATTTTAAGAATGTTGTTCTCGCCCTTTTACCATCCAAAGTTGGTCGTGGGTTTGAACTATTGCCTCCTAACCAAAGGAGTATAATTTGTTCTCGCTATTTTACCAACCGAAGTTGATCACGGTCGAACTATCAGGTTCTTTCGAACTATCTTGTCCACAAGCTCTTTTACCAACCGAAGTTGATCACGCAAGTGTACGCCTCCTAACCAAAGGAGTATAATTTGTTCTCGCTATTTTACCAACCGTAGTTGATCACGCTCGAACTATCAGGTTCTTTCGAACTATCTTGTCCACAAGCTCTTTTACCAACCGAAGTTGATCACGCAAGTGTACGCCTCCTAACCAAAGGAGTATAATTTGTTCTCGCTATTTTACTAACCGAAGTTGATCACGCTCGAACTATCAGGTTTTTCGAACTATCTTGTACACAAGCTCTTTTACCAACTGAAGTTGATCACGCAAGTGTACGCCTCCTAACCAAAGGAGTATAATTTGTTCTCGCCCTTTTACCAACCGGAGTTGGTCGTGGGTCTGAACTATCGTCTTCTTTTTGCTGTTGAACAGCGTAGTGTACAACACTAGTATTCCCCGAAAAACTTTCAAACAAAGGAGAGAGAGAAAAAATTATGAAACGTCACTGTTTTATTCATATTGATGGAACTGTTGTACATTTTACATTACTGATAATACTTGCGAAGGTGTTCAGCATTCCAAGCATTCTTGAATTCCTCTCCTTCTAGAGTTGCTATTCGGTAAGTTCCTGGTCGAACAACTTCTGTAACTCGGTAAGGTCCATGCCAGTTGGCTTCAAGCTTATTGTGCTTCTGAATGACCTTCTTTAGCACAAAATCCCCCTCTTTTAAGTCGCATTTCTTCACCGTTTTGTTGTAGAACAGAGCTGTGACTTGTTGGTAAGCAGCATTCCTAATGGCTGCCTCTTCTCTAACCTCCTCGAGCATGTCCAAATCTAATCTTCTCATCAATTCACTGACTGGGGAATTGAAATTCAGCACTCTGTGTGTTGGGAGACCCAACTCAGCAGGTATTATAGCCTCACTTCCAAATGCCAGCATGTATGGTGATTCTCCAGTTGCTGCTTGGGGAGTTGCTCGGTAAGCCCACAATACTGACTGTAGCTCATTAATCCAATTAGCTTTAGCCTCACTTAGCCTCTTCTTCAAACCATTTAGTAGTGTTCTGTTTGTCACCTCAGTCTGCCCATTGCTTTGAGGATGACCTGGTGCTGAATGGGTCTTCAGGATGTTTGATTGTTGACAATAGGTAGCAAACTTCTCGTTGTCGAATTGTGTTCCATAGTCTGTGATAAAGGTATGAGGGAGACCATATCTACAGATGATATTCTTCCAAACAAACTGGTATACTTTCTCATACGTCATATCGATAAGGGGTTCAGCCTCTACCCACTTAGTAAAATAATCTACTGCGACGATGAGGTACTTGAATCTTCCTCGAGTGGTCGGCAATGGCCAACCAAATCAATTCCCCACATGGAAAATGGCCAAGGGGAAGTTATGGGTGTCAACAATTCTTGTGGATTTCATCGGATGGAGGAAAAACGTTGGCACTTGTCACATTTCTTAGCATAGGCTATACAATCAGCCCTCATCGTCGACCAGTAGTATCCTTGCGTCATCACTCTTTACAAAAGTGTCCGACCTGCCACATGTGCTCCACAAGACCCTTCATGGATTTCTTCAATCAATTCTTTCACCTCGGAGGGGTGTACACATCTCTGCAAACCCACCATAATTCCTCGTCTATACAAAACACCATTAGTTAGTACATACCGAGCAGCTTTAAACTTCAATTTCTTTGCCGCGAGCTTGTCCTCTGGCAATTATCCCTCTTCAATATATGCCCTGATGGGATCCATCCAAGATGGTCCTAAATCAAGGGTAATAACATTCATCGTCAGGTCTTCATCTATGCTCCGACTTTCCAGTACTTCAATTGGTATCGTTCTTCGCAGCTCGGTACGAGTAGCTGATGCTAGTCGGGCCAGTGCGTCTGCTTATGCATTTTCTATTCTGGGTATTCTGATCAACTGAATGGCATCAAATTCTGCCAACAATTCCATCACCTTTGCATGATACTTGACCATTAGTTCTCCTTTAACCGCATATGTTCCCATCACCTGATTCACAATTAATTGAGAATCGCTGAATACCATCACTTGTTGTGCTTCCATAATCATTGCTAAATTAAGACCTGCTATCATGGCCTCATACTCAGCCTCATTATTGGAGGTTTTGAATTGAAATCGCAAGGCATATTCTATATCAATCTCGTCTGGGGTTTTCAAAACAATCCCTGCTCCACAACCTGCTGTGCAAGATGACCCATCTACATACAATCTCCATGTCGGTAACTCGTCTTCAAATTTCTTATCCAATGGAGTTCCTCGGTGAAATATCTGTTGTTCTCTTCCATCCTCCCTGTTAATTTTCGCTCCTCGTCGACCATCTCTTCTCGCCCTTTTACCTACGGGAGTTGGTCTGGGTTTGAATTTGATGATCTTTCTACATCCACAAGCCCTTTTACCAACCGGAGTTGGTCTGGACTTATGTCTGTTGATCCTGTAACATCCACAGGTTGATCAATGAGCAACTTTTGTTCCTCGGGGGTATCAGGATATGTAAACTCTGCTATAAAATCTGCTATAGCTTGCCCTTTCAATGATGATCTGGGTTCATACACAATATCATATTCACCGAGCTCTATTGCCCAGTACATCAGTCTCCCTGACTTTTCTGGCTTATGAAGGACTTGTCTCAATGGCATGTCGGTATAAACGACGATGGTATGGGCCTGAAAATATGGCCTCATTCTTCTACTTGCTTCAATTAATGCCAATGCCAATTTTTCTAACTTTGGGTACCTAATATCTGCACCTCGAAAAGCCTTACTTGTGTAATAAATTGGCTTCTGGACTCCATTCTCCAATCTGATCAATGCTGAGCTGACTGCATGCTCTGATACTGCCAGGTATAAGTATAACTTTTCTCCCGTTATTGGCCTTGACAACAGTGGAGGTGTTCCCTGATATTTTTTCAAGTCTTGAAAGGCTTTTTCACATTCATCATTCCACTCGAAAGTTTTTCGAAGTGTTTTGAAGAATGGTAAGCATCTATCTGTTGCTCGAGATACAAATCTGTTGAGCGCTGCAACTCGTCCTGTAAGACTCTGCACTTCTTTCTTTATTATTGGAGATCGCAACCCTAAAAGAGTTTTGATCTTTTCTGGATTTGCCTCAATGCCTCGTTGGTTGACAATGTACCCGAGAAACATTCCTTCTCGTACTCCAAATGTGCACTTCGTCGGGTTGAGCTTCATCTGGTATTTATCCAGTTGATCAAAAGTCTGACTTAAATTAACTAGATGATCAGCAGGTTTCTTGCTTTTTGTCAGCATATCATCGACATAGACTTCCATATTGCAACTGATTTGTTCGGCAAAAACCTTGTTCATCAGCCGCTGGTATGTCGCTCCTGCATTTTTTAAACCAAAAGGCATAACATTATAACAATAAGTACCCCTAGGGGTAATAAAAGAAGTACTCTCCCTGTCTTCAGGTTTCATCTTGATCTGGTTGTAGCCTGAATAAGCGTCCATGAAGCTGAGCAGCTCGTGCCCAGAGGTAGCATCTACTAGTTGGTCAATTCTGGGCAATGGAAAATGATCCTTTGGGCAGGCCTTGTTGAGATCAGTGAAATCAACACACATTCTCCATTTATTATTTTTCTTCTTTACCATCACCACATTTGCCAACCAGTCCGAGTATTTCACATCTTCAATGAATTGAGCTTTCTGGAGCTTGTCGACCTCCTCTTGAATAGCTTGATTCTTCTCGGGACTAAATACCCTTCTTCTCTGCTTTACGGGCTTGATCTCCTTATTCACATTGAGCTCGTGACATAAGAAGTTTGGATCTATTCCTGGCATGTCCTCATGACTCCATGCAAAAGTTTTCTTCCTATTTCTCAAGAAAGTTATCAACTCCTGTTTTATTGAAGCATCCAACGATGAACCTATCTGGGTTACTCGTTCAGGGTGCTCGTCGTCCAGAATAACATTTTCTGTAGATTTCACCACCTGTCCTTTTACAAGTTGGGATTCATCTCTGGGATCGAGAGTTTCAATCTCTGTATCTTCTTCCACCTGGTAGGTAGTAGTCTTTTTCCTTGATTCCTCAAGCTCCTCTTGCTCGGCAGATGAATAATAGCATTCCCGAGCTACTTTTTGATCACCTTTCACAACTCCTACTCCAAAGTTTGTTGGGAATTTTAAGCACTGATGTACTGTAGATGGAACTGCTTCGAACTTCTTCAAACCAACTCTTCCCATGATGATGTTGTAGGATGACTGCACATTCTTATCCATCACAAAGAAGCGTATTCTTTCTGTTCGACAAGCAGGCCAGGTTCCAATGAATATATCCAACTTGATCGTCCCAAGTGGAAAAACTTTCTCGCCAGCAAAACCCAGGAGGGGTCTGTGATACGGTTCCAATTGAGATAATTTCAGATTCAAGCTGTCAAAGCATGAATAGTACATGATGTCTGCCGAACTTCCATTGTCTACCAACACCCTTGAAATCACTACTTCCTTCATCCTCATTTTGATCACCAGAGGATCGTCGTGAGGATAAAGAACACCTGCTAGGTCATTTTTTGAAAAGCCAATTACCAGCTTCTCTTTGTTTACCTTCCTCGGACGATCGTCCTCGGCCAGATTTATTCGCTGAATATATGAACATGCTTGAGCCTCTCCAAGGTAAGCCTTTCTTTCTGCAGTAAGGTCTCCTCCTCCTGCATCTCCTCCTGTAATGACATTACAATCAAATGACCCAAAACGTATAGAAAATACCTCTCGTTCTGGCTGTCTTGGTTTCTTGGGAAGGTCGGGGTCATCATCTGGATCATCTTCATGGTTTCTCTTCTTTTTCTCATCTGCTCGACGAGGAGATCTAGACCTCTCTCTAGCTCGGTCGTTATTTTTTCTTTCACCTCCCCGATCAACATATTTTGCTAGCTTTCCTCTTCGGATGAGTGTTTCAATCTCGTTCTGAAGAGCTATGCAATTTTTGTTCATGTGACCATGATCTTTATGAAACTCGCAATATTTATCCTTACTCCTCGAATCAGGGTCTGACCTCAGTTTCTTTGGCCATTTTACCTTCTCGTTGTTCTTGATTTCTTCCAAGACATGATGAATACCCATTTTCAAAGGAGTATAATTGTCGTATTTCTTCAGGACTTCCCATGATGATTTATTATTTCTGGAACGTTTGTCACCGCCATTACCCTTATGCTCTTTATTTTTAGACTTGTCGACGTCCACCTTGGTGTCTTTATCCATATTCTTCTTTGCAGCCATAGCTTCTTCGACATTCATGATTTTGGCCGCTTTTGCCATCAACTCTGACATAGTTTTAGGTGGATCTTTCGCCAAGGTGTAATACAATTTATTAGGCAATAATCCACTCATCAAGGCGGTGATTGCTGTCTTTTCTTCGTAATCTATGACTTTCAGATTCTCTTTATTGAAACGAGTTATGTAATCTTTATTACTCTCACCAGATTTTTGTCTAACACTTAAGAAGTGTGCTACTCGTTTTACTAGCTTTGCTCCAAAACAGAAATTGCCAATAAACAAATCGGCCAACTGAATGATTAGTGATAAAATGAGTCACCATAATAAGTCATTTCGGCTTCAACGAGGTTTTTAAAATCGGGGAGGGAAAATTGAGCGAAAAAGATAGACGTGCACTACTCCGGCCGGACGTCTTACGCCGAGCTGGAGCATAGGATGATGGTAAGATTTAATTTTTCTATAATTACATAAATATATTATTCTGTATTATTTTACTTTGCGGGGCTGATACTAATTTTGCATTATTTTATTTCAGGGGATAGGGAGTGGCCCTGGAGGTAGACCACATAGGCTCGATACTTTTGTTGCTATTTGGACGAAGAAGGGGAAGGATAAGGAGGTGTCCCCGAGCGTCGCGGCCACGATTGTAAGTAATTCGATAGTTTACTTTTTGTTAATTACGTTATAATTTTTTATTTACTTATTTAACTAATCATGTGCTTTTTGTCATTTCAGGCAAAGCTTAAGGAAGTGCATGAGTCGCAGTCTGATGCCGATAAGGCATCTTTGTCCACAGAAGCACTCAACTAAGTGTTTGTCACCGATCGCAAGGGGAGGACAAGGGGGTGAGCTCACGGGTGTCCAAATTTAGGATCATCGGATTGGAGACGAGCGACACTGTGTTGGCTTAAACGGTGGACTCGCATGACGCAAAGCTGTCTCGTTTGGAGGCGACGGTCCAAGATATGCTCTCATTCATAAAGCGTTTGTTGGGCAAAAACCGTAAGGGGAAAGGGAAGTAGAAGGTGGTGGAGGAGGAGGTGGTGGAGGATGAGGTGCAGGAGGACGATGATGTGGAACTCGTTGCTTCATCGCCGACACGTGCGTACTTTGATGATCCAGACCCCTATTTGGATCCCTTCGACTGACCGATATCGATACTTGGTTGGCCGAGCGTGTTTATACTGGACATATTTTATGGCCAGCGGATAGTTCGGTAGTTGAGGGACCTGAATACCGTCCAGGGTATGCCAGTTCATAGACGTTTTCTTCAAGACATTGAGTCTAAGGTGCTCGTCATGCATGTGATACCCGGGAAGGAGAAATCCCCATTGTGGTTGCGCGAACAACGCGACATGATGTATATTACTGGGTGTGTCAATTCGTATATCGTGTGGCCTACTCACCTCCTCAGAGCTACCCCTACCCCAGACATGTAGTGACATTATTTGAATTGAATTATTTTAAGTTGTTACATTTGAATTATATTTGGATTATATCGTGATGCAAATTATTTTGAATGTATATTTGCATTATCTCTATTTTATTTGAATATATTATGTTTGAATAGATACAACGTTGCTATAACAGGTACAAATATACTGCCCAGCAGAATTTTTTTTCAATTCTGTCAAGAATTGTCACGGTCATTGACCGTGACAATTTTTTAAATATTGTTACAGCTTTGTCACGGTCCTTAACCATGACAAAACTTGTCAAGGTCAAAGACCGTGATATGACCGCGACAAGTCTAATAAACTTGTCACGGTCAATGATCGTGACAAGTCCGTGACAACAAACATTATCACCCCCATAATTGTCACGGTCATTGACCTTGACAAGTCCAACTTGTCAAGGTCAATGACCGTGAGAATCCGGCAGATTTGGTGGAGTGTTACCTATTACGCCCATTATTATAATGACATTGCTTCCAAATATGTTTTGAAAATTCACGATAGAAAAAGACACGATATCTACTTTCGCTTCCATATTGCATAAGACACGTGTCATAATCAGTTATACTCCAACTTTTCAATTTATCCGTACTTCTCAACGTATTCAAATAAGCCAACCATAATATAAAATCAGATTTAGGAACTTTTTTGGAAAACTAAATAACATCAACCTATCTCACCTCCTGCGTATGTTTTCTCAACATATTATATACAGCATTACAACTAACATCACCATCCTTAGAAGGAGTCCAGGTGACCCAATCATCATAACCCAATTGAGGCCTAATTTTGGTACAAATAATTCTCATATCAAATTCAAACATTAAGATGAGAACTGTAAATTAACTCAAATTTTCAAATTTAGAATGTTTTTCCCTTGATTTAAATATGGTGTTAAGATTTTGTGTCTTTCTAGTGTAAATAATCGAAAAGACAAGTGTTGTCCACAAATCCCTTTATTAATTTCACTACACACGTGATATGTGTACAATAATGGCCCTCACCCAAATCAAATTTGGCGGTCCACTTGGGCCACAAATGGGGAGGCCCATAATGCAAAAAACTATTTTTATAGGTCCTTTTTTTAGTTTTATGCGTAATGTGGAAGGTTGAACGAAGTAGTGGTTATTAGAGGAATGAAAATTGGCGGATCACATTGGGACACGACATGAGGGCAACGTCTCCCTGCCCACGCTTTTACCAATTACTATTAACATCTCACAAATGATTAGTGATAAAATGTAATTATATTAAATATGATTTTTTTCAAGTGTATGTATTTTGCTATGAAAATGTAACTGCATAGTTTTATAATGTCCAAAATTGAGAACAAAACAAATTCATATTAATTTAACGTATTAGATTAACTATGTACCGATCGTTTGTGGATTGATGTTATAGGTTTAACTTCAATAAGTTTAATGTTAATTACTTAAAGTTTTTTTTTATATATATTGGTCCTATAAGAATAGAGTTTCCCTAACTAAGTCCTATTGACTTTTCAACCATTAAATAGGTCATATTCCTATTTTTTGAGAGTTTTTTTTTTAATTTTATCCTTTTAAAGTCAACCATTCGTAACTTCCTGGGGGAAGTTACATAAGTGGTTGAACTTTTTTTCCATTTTATTTTTAATCTTCAAATGAACATAACTTTTAATTGACAAATTCGTTTTTCCCAAAATTACTATTTTTGAAATTTGCTCACCGAGATCTATCAATGTCAAAGAAAAATAATTACACAGATAGTAAACTTTACTGTATGCAACAAAAAATAAAATGATTTTATATCTGTGACATTTTCACAAACCACAACATTTACTGTATTAATATTATAAAGACAGTAAAATTTACTGTGTTCATAAGAAAATGAAATCCATATATATATATATATATATATATACACACACATCAAATAAGATCCACGGAATCTATAATATTTCAATAAAAAAAATTACACAGACAGTAATATTTACTGTGTACACCTTTAATGGTTGAATAGCCAATAAGACTTAATGAAAAAAAATCTCAAAACAAGAATTACATATAATAATACATATTAACTGAGTTGCCACATTAGTTGTTAGTATTAAACAATAATACAAATAATTTGGTTAAATAAATGGATCAAGTAATATATAAATCCATATATATATATATATATATATATATATATATATATACAGAGAGAGAGAGAGAGAGAGAGAGAGAGAGTTAAGCTCCTGTACATACCAAATTGTACATACCGATACTACATACCGCTGGCGCGGACCCATTTTATAAATGATTTTGAGTTGAGTTTTTTATGGTTTATTTAAACATTTCGGGGGAGCCATAAAAAAATCAAGACAAAAAAACCGTTTTTGCCATTTTACGGAAACCAAACAAAATTTTGCATCTTTTAAAGTGCTTTAAAATGTGTGAAAGTTTGACCGATATTTTTAAAATAGCAAAAAACTTTATTTTGAGTTGATTTTTTTATATGGGCCTATTGAAATGTTTAAAAATCATGTAAAAAAATTAAGCCGAAAAATATTTTTTCTACTATTTTAAAAAATCGGTATGCACCGTTGGTATCTATCGTTTGGTATATATATGTGAGACTCTCACTATATATATATATATTGGAAAAAAACACTTATTTTTAGTTTAACCCATTTAGTCGCTCAAACACCCATTTATCCAATATTATCTTATTTTTAAAGAACGCATTAGCGACACCCCATGTCACCCAACTCACCCCAAACCGGAGCTCTGCTGAATCCAACCCCTTTTTTTTCAGTATTCTCTTATTTTTAAAAGTCCGCACTAGTGACATCCAACCTCCACTCCCACTCACCCCATCGTTGGAGCTCTAGTAGGCTCAAACACCCATTTACTCAATATTCTCATATATTAAAGGTCCGGGCTAGCGGCACCCAATCCCTCACCCCCCCCCCTCCCCCACCCACGCCCATTGTCGGAACTCTAATGACCTTCATCAAAGTTCCAATTTTCAGTGGGTAGGGGTGGATGGGGTGCCGCTGGTGCGGACTTTTAAAAATAAGAGAGTATTATATAAATGAAATTTGGATTCACTAGAGCTCCTGTTTGGGGTGAGTAGGGGTGACATGGGGTGCCGCTGCCCTGGGCCTTTAAAAATATGAGAATATTGGATAAATGGGTGTTTGAGCGACTAAATGAGTTATACTAAAAGTAGGTGTCTTTATATATATATATATATATATATATATATATATATATATATATCAAGTATCTAAAGAATGCAGGGCGTTACCAAGGCGTGGAGGGAAAGCCTTAAGCCTTAGAAGCGTAGGCGGGCCTTAGACGTGAAAAGGTGTTTAAGCCTCTTTTAAATATATTTTGAGATTAACTATAACAAGGATATTAAAAATACTAAAATGTTACATACCTTAAAATATGTCTGAATATATGCAAACTAAAATACTATTTTTCTAATACTAAGATATAAACAAAAAAAAGAAAAGAAAAAATCGCACGTTTTTTTGGACAAGGCAGAGAGGTTTGAAATATCATTTGTCTTTTGATTATTTTGAATGAAATATTGGTTAGTTTTAAAAAAAAGTCTTTAAAAGGGGACATCGTTTCACTAAAGCATATTTGTTTTAAAAAAAGTGCGACTTAAGCATTTTACCAAGAAAAATACGTAAAAGGCGTAAGGCGGGGGGCTTCTCCTAAGCTTTAAGCCTAGGCACCCCTAGGGGGAGCCTAGGCGCGTCTTTTAGAACACTGATATATATATATATATATATATATATATATATATATATATATATATATATATATATATATATATATATATATATATATATATATATACATGGGCTTATAAATTAATTGACCCATTGTAGGAGGGTAGTGAAACTGGGGTTTATGAATAACTGAATTGAAAAGGGTGAGGTGTGACCCACTCCAATGGACGCTGTCTGCAAGGTTCTCAAGAACTTCTGGAGCAAGTTCTGATGAGACCTTCTCCTTTTGGTAAAAATGGAGCTCAAGGTGGAACTCCCTCCCTGCAAGAAGATGAACTTTCACAACAATATTAGTAATTTTCTCAAGAGGATCTCCATATAGTGATGGCTGTCAATGGGGAGTGAAAGAACAAGGCACTTAGCACTTAGAGAGAGCAGGGAGAAAATACTAGAGAGGTTCTGGTGTGATTTTGACAGAGTGACTTTGCTATTGAGTTTTTCTCTATTTTCTTGACCTTGCCCAAGGGTCCTATTTATACTTGAGCACTAGGGCTGGGTTGACACTTTTGGCGCCAAAACTTAGAGGGTTGGTGAGGGACAAAGTCTGCAGTGTACTATTTGTCCCCACCTACCGGTAGCTCTGCCTGTCCCCTCTGTCAGATGCCCCCTGGTGTCAACCAAAGTTCAAAAGAAAATATGTCTTCTAATGGAGACAAAATATCTGATTTGCTAAATGTCTTTTGAAACGGTAACTTTTGGTACAAACTCTATAAACTTGAGGGGGGTCTCGAGGACCACCTCCTCTAAAATCTTTGTAAGCTTGAGGGGGATCTGAGGACCCCCTTCTAAAATCATTTTTCTTAAGAGGGGTCTAGAGGACCCTCTCCTTTAAAATCATTTTATAAACATTTTTTTTCTTGTGAGCAGCCAACCCTTTGGCTGCTCACTTCACTTGTGACTAAGTGTGAGGTGTGTAAGGACTGGGCGACCCTAGGGTCTTCCTACTAGTATTCTCTCAATCCTATAGTGCTAAGTGGTTGATCTTGCTCAACATACCTTGTCCCTCAGCCGCCAAGACAAAACTCCCAAGAGATCCCAACTGGCTTACTTGAGCCCTGCTTGCTCAACTAGGCAACCTGTATAAGAAAATAAGTGTTAGTACTTCTATTCTTTTTTCATTACGTGGGGTTTCTTATGGTAGACACCCCATTATCCTAATTTGGTTTTCTGGGAGTTGAAGGGGGAGGACCTTACGGGTCTCTCCTCCCATGTAAGTTTCTACTGTTGAGGAACCCTAGTGGGGGGTTCCTTCTCAAACATCATTTTTTTTGTTGAGGAAGCCTTGGGGGGTTTCTTCTTAGATGTCATTTATGCGGGGACCCTTGCGGTGGCCCTTCTCAAATTGAACTTCTGCAGTGGCCCTTGCGGGGAACTTCTAATATGTCATTTCTGTAGTGACCCTTGTGGTGGCCCTTCTCAACTTGGACTTCTGCGGTGGATCTTGTGGGGCACTTTTTGAATGTCATTTCTGCAGAGACCCTTGCGGTGGCCCTTCTCAACTTGGACTTCTGTGGTGGCCCTTGCAGGGCACTTCTCAGATGTCATTTCTTTAGTGACCCTTGCGGTGTCCCTTCTCAACTTGGACTTCTGCAGTAGCCCTTGTGGGGCACTTATCGAATGTCATTTCTGCAGTGACCCTTACGATGGCCCTTCTCAACTTGGACTTCTGCAGTGGCCCTTGCAGGCCACTTTTCATATGTCATTTCTACGGTGACCCTTGCGATGGCCCTTCTCAAATTGGACTTCTGCAGTGGTCCTTATGGGGAATTTCTCAGATGTCATTTCTGCAGTGACCCTTGCAGTGGCCCTTCTCAACTTAGACTTCTGCAGTGGCCCTTTCAGGGCACTTCTCGAATGTCATTTCTGTAGTGACCCTTCTCAACTTGGACTTCTGCAATGGTCCTTGCGGGGAACTTCTCAGATGTCATTTCTACACATACCCTTGTGATGGACCTTCACAACTTGGACTTCTACAGTGGCCCTTGCGGGGCACTTCTCAGATGTCATTTCTACAGTGGCCCTTCTCAACTTGGACTTCTGCAGTGCCCTAGCGGGGCACTTCTCGAATGTCATTTATGTAATGACCCTTGCACTGGCCCTTCTCAACTTGGATGTAATACCCCGTGATTTTTAATGACTTTTAAAATGGGTTATATTTTAAATTAATGGATTAATTGGATTTTATTATTAATTAATTCATTTGGGTTTTATCCGAATTGTGGATATTAAAATGGATGATTCTGAATATTACTTAAAGATATTTAGGTAATATATGAATGTGATGTCATTGATATGATGGTATGATATAAATTCGGTAATTTGAATTTTTAGTCAGACGCGGTATGGGACGTGTCGGGACTAATTTATTAAATTAAAAAGAAAATTTATTTTCTATCGACCTTATAGTCATTTCGACTGCTTCGTTGCATCCGGAAGGGTTGAAATAGTCAGAAAAGTCTATTTGGATGTTGATATTGGGTCTCGGGTCATTTGGAAATGAAAAGACAACCCAAAAGGGCATTTTGGTTATTTTTACAAGGGGGTGAATAGTGTTTTCGGGTTTTGTCTTATTATAAGTATTTGGAGCTTAGTTGAATATGGGTTCATTCATCTCTTCTACACAAAATTGAAAAGTCATCTTCCTAGAGAGAGTGAAAGGTTGCTTTGAAAGAAAAAGAAGTTTGCTTGGGAAGGAGGAGAACCAAAGGTCAAAGGTCACCACCACCATCACCACCTGTGTTATTCAACTCCAAATGATCAGATCTTCATTAGAGGCAAGTGTTTGATATGTGCAATTTAAGTTCGTATATTGTCCATGTTAGGATAGTTATAAAAAGAGATGATTTTCATGCTTGGAAGATGAAAGGATATAGTTGTTAATGGATTTTTGGAATCTAAAAATGTATAGGAATTAAACTCATGTTGTAGGTAGTTAGTAATCCAATAAATATTCATAAATCTTTGGAAGAAATTATGAAAATAATTTAGTGTTCTTGAAGATAATATGTTGATAATTTTCTGGAAAAAGAGACAAAAAAGAGTGGAATGAGAAGAGCCAATTTGTAATGTTTAGATCTTCTTTTTGAGTGCATTTGGATGAGATTTAAGAAAAACTCAAAACACATACCTGACTCAATTTTTCGTGTAGAATCCAAATCTGAAGTCGGATTGATGATTTGAATAATTTTTTAATCTGATTTTTCTGAGTATTTAAAATATGAGAATTCATGATGTTGTTTCTTTTTAATGTTGGTTCTTATCCCAAAACTTTTGTGGATCTTTGGTGATTATTAATTGGATATTATGGGACTTAGAAAATATCAGTAGACCCTTGATAAGATTTGAATGAATTTGATTGGGATTTAAATTGATTAGAATGATGATAATTAAATTAAAGAAATTTCGATTTCTAGATTCATTTGTTGGATTATAATTGGTTTGCTTGAGGATTAAGGATTCTCTCTCTATCTCTCTCTAGCCGCCATAACCCTAATTAGGGTTGCATGACATCCATTATTCCCTTTCCTTCTTCGTCCATAACCCCTAGACCTCCTGTCCCATCAAATCCTTGGCAAAAATCCTTTGCTAGCATTTTGAAAGAACAATTTCCTTCCCATGCAGTCAATATCAAACCTCTCTCAAAATATAAGGGTGAACCAGTAATTATTTTCTCCCAAGAAGAAGTTAACATTCTATATTCTCCTTTCAAGCATGCCCTAGTTGGAAAGTTCTCACATGGAAAGCCATCAATGGAGTTTATTCGAAAAACTTTGAATCTTTTGGTTTAAAGGCTGCATATCATAATGGTCTTATTGATCATAAACACATCATTATCAGAGTCAACTGCCAAGAAGATTTCATGAGGCTATGGATGAAAGATCAATGGTATATTGGTAAGTTCCCTATGAGGACTTTTAAATGGTCCCCATTATTTAGACCTGATCAAGAAAGTCCCCTTGTTCCCATATGGTTACAATTTCCAGGTTTACCTATTCATCTTTTTGCCAAAGAACCATTGTTTTCGTTGGCTCAAGCAGTTGGAAATCCCCTTAAGATTGATCAATCCACAAAAAATATTCACAGACCTAGTGTGGCTAGAGTGTGTGTAGAATTGGATCTTCTAAAGCCAAGACCCTATAGAATTTTGATAGGGAGTGGTGATGTTGGTTATTGGCAATCCATAGAATATGAAAACATGCCTTCTTATTGTTCTCATTGTTTCAAACTTGGGCATCAAGAAGGAAATTGTATGTTTAAGAAGGAGATCAATAATAAACCTGACAAGAATGGCAAGGAAGTTGTTGAACAAGATACGCAACCTTTAAAGAATTCAGCCAAATTTGAAGAATCAGTTTGGAAGTATAGACCTATAGAAAAGGAGTCAGAGAAGCATCATGTCTTGAAGTTCCAATCAGAAGCCTCTACCAGTTTAACCAAGAATCTTCCCATTGATACTGAAGAACCAGTAATAAGAATGCAAGTTGAAGATACAGACAAACAAGTAAGGTCTCCTAATCAGAATGGTATTGTGACAATTGCAAAAGTAGATGACGATTGCAAAGAGGATACTGAAGAAGAGGAAGGTGAATGGAATGAAGAAAGCATGGAGGAATTGAACATTGGAAAATTACTATCAAAGAATTGGATCAATTTAGGTGATGAAAAGTATTACAGTGCAGGAACTAAAATGGATAAGGTGAAATATAAAGTTCAAAATTCCAAGAGGGGGTACCACTCAGATAATGAAAAGTCTGATATCCAGGAAAAATCTGACTGGGAGGATTTGAATATGTTCTCAGTTTTGTTGATAGAAAAAATGGATAGTAAGGAGAGAAAGGAGAATAGTACAGTGAAACCTATGGTGATCTTTCGAAAGAAGACTAAAGCCAAAGGAAATAAGAAGGTGATCACAGCCAAAAGAAGGGTTACGAGATCTGCTGCTAGAGGTTCCAAGCAAGTTTGCCATATTCAATCTCAATGATTCAAGGAATAGTATGGAATGCTCGAGGAGTAGGGAATAAGCCTACAAAAAGAAGGATTAAAAAACTTTGTAAGAATAATAACCTTTCCTTTTTAGCCATTCTTGAACCCTTGGTTGTTAGTTCTAAAATAGAAGATATTAGGAGACTTATAAGTTTTGAGGGTTGTTGCTTTAATAAGTTAAATAAAATTTGGTGCTTCTGGAGACATGGTATTCAATGTGATGTTTTGGTAGATGGGGATCAAAATTTTCTGCTTAAACTAGATCATCCAAACTTAAAAAATCAGATTGGAGTTAATTTAGTTTATACTAAATGTACTAGACTGTAAAGAAGGGATATTTGGGATTCTTTAGCATATAGTTCTTCTCTGTGTAATGATTATCCTCTCATTGTCATGGGGGACTTCAATATAGTTAGTACAAGTACAGAAAGGGCTGGGGGGTGATGATATTGATCTTGGGGGTTCTTCTTAGTTTAACTCTTGCTTGATTAGCTGTTCATTGAAGGATTTGGGTTATACTGGATCTAAATTCACTTGGGCTAAAAGTGTCAATGGGTATATGATGTTTGAGAGACTTGATAGAGGCTTGGTTAATCCTTCCTGGTTGGACTATTTCCCTAATTCCTCCATTACTCATTTGCATAGGAACTGTTCTGATCATAGTCCCTTATTACTATATATTCAAAGTCAGTTTGATTCCTCCTCTAAACCATTTAGATTTATAAATATGTGGAGTTCTCATAATGGTTTTATCAATTTATTCCAAAGCTCTTGGACAGTAGCTGCTACAGGTAGACATATGGATGTATTTTCCTTCAAGCTTAAAAGACTGAAAGCAGCTTTGAAAAGCTGGAATAAAGAGGTTTTTAAAAATGTTTTTGAAGAAATTTCCATTATGGAGGACAATTTAATTTAAGAAGAGCTAAAGTTAGAATCTGATAATAGTGGAGCTCAAAGGCAAATCTATTCTAAAGCCAAGGCAGACCTCAATGCTGCTATGGCCAAAGAGGAAATGTTCTGGTTTCAGAAATCAAGGGGTGATTGGATAAGTAATGGAGATAGAAACACCAAATTCTATCATGCTCAGGTGCAAAACAATAGAAGAAGACAAGGCATACATGCTATAAAAGATGATGAGGGAAGAATCAAAGAGACTAAAGAAGACATTGCTAACCAGTTTATATCTTATTTTTCAAATTTTTTTTTTTGCAGGTCCTCTTGAAGATAATGGACTTCTTGAAGTTATCCCAAAGATATTAACAGAGGAGATGAATAGTATTCTTATTTTTATCCCAAAAGAAGCAGAAATTTTGAATGCCATAAAAATTATGAATCAGAATAGCTCAGCTGGATGTGATAGCTATAATGGTTATTTCTATGTGCAGTGTTGGGATATAATCAAGCAAGATCTTTTGAATGCTATCCAAGCATTTTTCGTAGGAGCTGACATTCCCAAATCATGGAGTTCTACTATGATTTGTCTTATTCCTAAAGTTCATAGACCTATGTTCTGCAAGGACTACAGACCTATAAGTCTTTGTAACTTTAGTTACAGGATAATCACCAAGATTATTAACTCCAGACTTAGCCCTATGCTTCCATCTATTATTTCTTGCAATCAATCAGGATTTGTGCAAGGGAGAAACATTCTTGATAACATTATGTTAGCTCAAGAGATGATGCAATTTATTGATAGAAAAGCTACTGGAGGTAATGTGGTTTTGAAACTTGACTTGGCTAAAGCATATGATAGAACCTCATGGCATTTCTTAATTAAATCTCTAAGAGCTTTTGGATTCTCAGAGACTTTTATTGATTTAATTTGGAGATGCATTTCTTCCACCTGGTTTTCTATAATTATCAATGGGCAGCCTATGGGATTCTTTCAACCTTCCAGAGGAATTAGGCAAGGGGATCCTATTTCCCCAAGACTTTTCATTATCATGGCAGAAGCTTTTAGCAGAGGATTGCATAAGCAGATGTTGGCAGGTTCTATTGATCCTTTCTCTCACCCTAGAGGATGTCCATTAATTAGCCATCTTGGGTATGCTGATGATTTAATTATTTTTTCCAGAGGTACAAAGCACAGTCTTAAAAACCTTATGAAATTTATTGAATGTTATGAGAAGGAATCAGGTCAACTCTTTAATAAAGAGAAATGTTGCTTCTCTTTAAGCTCTAAAGCTTCTATGACTGTCAGATCCAGTATTGCAGCGTGCACAAGTTTCAAATTTTCTAATGGCTATACGAGCTATCTTGGTTGCCCACTGTTCAAAGGAAGAATGAAAGCTATGTACTTTCAATATCTAATTCATTCTATTGCATCCAAAATTCAGAGTTGGAAGTCTAAATTTCTTTCTTTAGCTGGTAGAGTTACTCTGATCCAATCTGTTTTAAATTCTATCCCTATCTTTACTTTATTTTCTTTACAGCCTCCTAAATTGGTGATTAAATCAATTATTCAATTGATTAGTTCATTCTTTTGGGGAATAAATAAAGATTATGGGAAAAAATTTCATTGGATCAAGTGGGATTCTATTTGTTTTCCAATAAAAGAAGGTGGATTAGGCATCAAAAATTTGGAGTATATCAAAGAAGCTTCTAACATCAAATTGGCCTGGAATATGAAGAAGAATACTAGCTTATGGGCTAATTTTATGAATGCTAAATACTCTAATGTTCCTACTGGAAGTGGATCAATGACTTTTAGAAGAATCAGGTCTACTTGGAATATAATGGAGGCTAATTCTTTATGGTTAGATAATGGTCTGATTTGGCAGCCTTCTTCTAGTGGAAAGTTCACATTTTCATCAGCTTATGAGATTATTAGAAAGCATAAATTATCATCTTTAGCGTTTAACTATATATGGGATCCTAATATTCCTCCTAACATATCTACTTTTATGTGGAAAACATTATCTAAATGTGTTCCTGTTGAAGATCTTATTCAAAAGGTGGGAGTGAAATTAGCATCAAGATGTCAATGCTGCCATAAGGAAGGGGAATCTCTGAACCATCTCTTTATATCAGGTCCTATAGCTGCAGAAGTTTGGAATCATTTTTGCTGCTTACTGGGAGTTACTCCTAGACCATCCACTATTCATAGCTCAATAATTCAATGGTGGTTACATTCAGGAAATTCTCATATATCTCAGTGGCTTCATAAGATCATTCCAGTCACTATTATCTGGGAAATTTGGCTTGCTAGAAATAAAGCTCTTTTTGAAGGTATAACTATGAGAGCTAACATGATTTCATCTAGAGTGATATCTAGAATTGCAGAGGTATTCCAACATTCCAAAATCAAAGGTGGGAGAAATGATGTATGCAAGGAGGTTATCAATGTCTTTTCTCTTAATTTCAAGATTTCCAATTCTTCTTTTATATTTATGCCTTGGAAATGTCCTCTAAAAGGTAGATTCAAACTCAACTGTGCTGCCAAGACAGGGAACAATATGGGTATTGGCTCTATTATTCGAAATGATACGGGTCAATTCATTTGGGCTTTCTCAAATGCTTTATCCACAAATTCATCGATTGAAGCTCAAGTTCAAGCTATTTTGGTTGGGATCAAGTTTTGCAAGGAGAAGGGTATTTCTAACATAGACATAGAAGTAGATTCAGAAAATATTCTTCAATGTTTTATTTCTTCTTCTACAGCTCAGTGGCGTATAAGGACTGAAATTTCTGAAATCAATGAATTTCTCCAAACTAATCATTGCTTCATCAAGTTATGTTCATCAGAAGCCAATAAAACTGCAGAGTTGCTTGCCAATCATGGATCCTATCATCAAAGCTCTTTTTGCTTTCAAAATTATAGTGATCTCCCTAGAGAGATTAGAGCTTCTATTTTAGTAGTTTCAGAAAAGGTCTTTATTTGATTTGCTTGTAAGCCATATGAGAGGGATTTTCTCTCTATAGTTTCAATAAATATCCTGATTTTATAAAAAAAAGGATAGGTCCAGTAGGGCGGATTTAATATAAGGTGAGGGTAGCCTTAGGGTTACAATTTGAACATCAAGGAGTGAGTTTAAGCTCATTATTGATTTCGTAAAGGCTGAGTGTAGTACAAGAGCGTAGTGGTATGGCTCTTGGATAGAGATGGAAGTTTAGAACACATTTGGTTGAAAGAGGGTATGAGGTTATCCCGATCGCATAGTTGAAGTTGTCGGACCTCCTCGATCGACAAAGTTAAGTAGTATTGTATTGGAGGGGTTCCTTGTTTGGATTTCGCTTTGCGAGACGCTCCGCGCATGAACCTTAACGACGTCGGGAGTGGAGAGATGTTATAGGATGCGAGGATAATTAAATTATGAAGTAAAGATATGACATTTTAATACGTGGAATTTAAAGAGATATAATGCTACGTAAGGGAATAATCTAAGGTTAATGTGAGTACCTTGTTGTTAGTATACTATAGGTATGATAATACCTATTTGATTGATTGATGATTTATGTGTATGACATACCTAACTTACTTGCTATCGGTGGGAGGTTTGCGTGTGAGGGCAGTCATATCCTGATGAATCCATGGGATCTTTGATTTGTCGCTCGAGAACATAGGTCTATGAAAGACTTATCGGGGAGTTGATAAGTCCGCTGACTATGGGTACGTAGGTATGTGCGTGACCCATGGGTATGAGAACTATGTTCGCCTCCAATGATTGTGTTGTTGTTTGTGGTTCGAGGAATCTTAACGAACCTTTAGTCCCTTATTCGGCGACAAGCGATATTGGGACATGATAGCAGAGTAATGCATTGCACCGCAGCTGTGACTCGGGGTGCCGTATTATATATGAATATATATATATATATATATAATGGATTAAATGAATGAATGGATATTTATTATGGTTAAATCTATCTACGGTGATAATTGTAGATAACGGTGAATAGAGAAAGATAATTGAATTAAGTTAATGAATGTTTATTGAAAAACTTAATTCATATTAATGAGAAATGATTCATGTTAATGAGAAACGATGAGAAATATAAATGAATAATAATGTGACGTATGGTATGGGACATACAGGGATTATGATATGGGAATGGAATTATATTATGGAACTAGTGAGGAGGAACCATTAACTAGGAGGTTAATAGGAAACATTAAGTGTGCACTCTAGTTGAGAGGTGAGAATGGCAAGTGAGAGTTGGGTCTAACATGTACATAATAAAAGATTTATTGCAGTTGTTAAATACTTGTTGTTTTAAAAATCATTTACACATTCGGTCTCTGACCCGTTTCCTTGCATATTTTCTTTTCTATTGTATCTTCTATATCAGGTGTCCAGCAACAGGGACGCCAACCTTAGCCGATTACGATAAGCTATGGAGCTATGGATTATTGCTTAGACGCCTATCTTCATTTGATTCACAGTATTCTTAGTTAGGGCATGTCGCCCAAAGGATTCAGTTATCTTTTCTATCGGGGTCAAATACTATTGTATTCGGGTCTTTTTAATACATTTAATATTGTTGGGATTTATATAATGGATTTATATTTTTTGGGAATGTTTATTCCAATTGCATTTAAATTCTTTTGTGTTATCTGTTCAGTTAAGTGTTGTATAATAAAATGTGTTGTGTTATTCTTAAACTGGAAATGGATTTTGTTAAATGAACATCTGGAAAGTTTTTTAACACCGGCTTAATTGTGTATTGGGTGAGTTGTAAATATTTTCGACAGTGATGCTAAGAATGAGCCAACTATATATTCTGTTTTAATTTGGTATGGGACTGGCCACCCGGTATTTAATTAGGCGGGGTGTTACAGGTGGTATCAGAGCATCAGGTTCTAGTGTCCTTTAGGGTCTGTACGGCTTACTGTGTTTTCAGCTTAGCGTTCTTTGATGTAGAGCCCTATGTTTAGGATTGTTGATTTCTTTGGTAAGATTTCGTATATATTATTGAATCTTATTTGCGTTCGAGCGTGATCGAACAATAAAGTATGGAAGATGAGGGCCATTGGACGGATAACGGAGATCATACTTAGGAGGTTATGAAGTATGTTCGAGTATGACGACCGTAGTGGAGGTCACCCGTATTATGGAAAAAAAATTGAGGAGATTCATCAGTAGAAGTTCTTGAAATGCGATTATTGTGTGTGTTACCTAACGAAGGCAATATATTCAAAGGCTTGGGCATATAGTGGAGTGTGGTTAACTAGAACTGAAAATTTGGGGTAAAATTTTTCTTGACTTATCGGAGCAAAGTTATAATAGTGGGATTCAACAACCATCACCCGCAAATGAGGGTATGTTTCCTATCTAAGGAATTATGAGGCGTATTGATTTTTGTAGCAATTAATATTGTGTGGGCAAAAAGGGTTGCTAAACTAGCCTATAGCATCGTTATTTACATAGACTCACTGAGGGGTGTGGAACACCTATATATTACATGTTATCACGTGGGTTTGATTTTTATCATGGGATTACTTACTTTGGGTATGTCCGAGCATGATGTGACTATCGGCATGCATTGACTTGTGGTATACGAGAGCGTATGTACTACTATTAACCAGCATCTTGTCTTCTAGAGAAGAGTAGATTAGTAGACTCTATTTGAAATCAATAAAACCTAAAATTTTTTGTTTAAATCGATAAACCAAATTTTTATATAATTGACTAAGGACCTTAGGAGTTTCGATGACCGACTACTTTAGGAAGCAGTGTATCGGGGTGGTTCCTTGTTTGGATTTCGCTTGCGAGACACCCCACGCATGAAACTAATAACCGTTGGGAGTCCAAATAAGATAGGTCTTTAGTATATGAGTTTGTAATCTTTGCGACAAAATGTTAATATTGAAAGTGGTACGATAGGGTGTATGGGCGCCCTGGATGGTTGGATGGTAGTAGTTTTCATAATTGTGAAAGAGTGAGTAGTTGTGACTTCAGGATGTATTGACTTGATGATTGAGGATCATTTTTCTGAACTTGGTTACGTGAATGGTATAAGGAAGATTGGGTAAAGTTTATATTCGATTCAGTTGGAACTATATGGTGAGGCTTGGCGTATAACATCGATAGGGATTTTCGTTAATGTATTGTATGGGCGGTATGTCTTAGATTTCTTGCGATGTGAGATTTATACTCGGAGTTGACCTTACCGGTATGATTTATATTCCTGAATTTCGGGACGAAATTCTGTTATAAGGGGGGAAGTATGTAATACCCCGTGATTTTTAATGACTTTTAAAATGGGTTATATTTTAAATTAATGGATTAATTGGATTTTGTTATTAATTAATTCATTTGGGTTTTATCCGAATTGTGGATATTAAAATGGATGATTCTGAATATTACTTAACGATATTTAGGTAATATATGAATGTGATGTCATTGATATGACGGTATGATATAAATTCGGTAATTTGAATTTTTAGTCAGACACGGTATTGGACGTGACGGGACTAATTTATTAAATTAAAAAGGAAATTTATTTTCTATCGACCTTAAAGTCATTTCGACTGCGTCGTTGCGTCCGTAAGGGTTGAAATAGTCAGAAAAGTCTATTTGGATGTTAATATTGGGTCTCGAGTCATTTGGAAATGAAAAGACAACCCAAAAGGGCATTTTGGTTATTTTTACAAGGGGGGTGAATAGTGATTTCGAGTTTTGTCTTATTATAAGTATTTGGAGCTTAGTTGAATATGGGTTCATTCATCTCTTCTACACAAAATTGAAAAGTCATCTTCCTAGAGAGAGTGAAAGGTTGCTTTGAAAGAAAAAGAAGTTTGCTTGGGAAGGAGGAGAACCAAAGGTCAAAGGTCACCACCACCATCACCACCTATGTTATTCAACTCCAAAGGATCAGATCTTCATTAGAGGCAAGTGTTTGATATGTGCAATTTAAGTTCGTATAGTGTCCATGTTAGGATAGTTATAAAAAGAGATGATTTTCGTGCTTGGAAGATGAAAGGATATAGTTGTTAATGGATTTTTGGACTCTAAAAATATATAGGAATTAAACTCATGTTGTAGGTAGTTAGTAATCCAATAAATATTCATAAATCTGTGGAAGAAATTCTGAAAATAATTTAGTGTTCTTGAAGATAATATGTTGATAATTTTCTGGAAAAAAAGGCAAAAACGAGTGGAATGAGAAGAGCCAATTTGTAATGTTTAGATCTTCTTTTTGAGTGCATTTGGATGAGATTTAAGAAAAACTCAAAACACATACCTGATTCAATTTTTCGTGTAGAATCCAAATCTGAAGTCGGATTGATGATTTGAATAATTTTTGGATCTGATTTTTCTGAGTATTTAAAATATGAGAATTCATGATGTTGTTTCTTTTTAATGTTGGTTCTTATCCCAAAACTTTTGTGGATCTTTGGTGATTATTAATTGGATATTATGGGACATAGAAAATATCAGTAGACCCTTGATAAGATTTGAATTAATTTGATTGGGATTTAAATTGATTAGAATGATGATAATTAAATTAAAGAAATTTCGGTTGCTAGATTCATTTGTTGGATTATAATTGGTTTTCTTGAGGATTGAGGATAGGTCCAGTAGGGAAGATTTAATATAAGGTGGGGGTAGCCTTAGGGTTACAATTTGAACATCAAGGACTGAGTTTAAGCTCATTATTGATTTCGCAAAGGCTGAGTGTAGTACAAGAGCGTAGTGGTATGGCTCCTGGATAGAGATGGGAGTTTAGAACACATTTGGTTGAAAGAGGGTATGAGGTTATCCCGATCGCATAGTTGAAGTTGTCGGACCTCCTCGATCGACAAAGTTAAGTAGTAGTGTATTGGAGGGGTTCCTTATTTGGATTTCGCTTTGCGAGACGCTCCACGCATGAACCTTAACGACGTCGGGAGTGGAGAGATGTTATAGGTTGCGAGGATAATTAAATTATGAAGTAAAGATATGACATTTTAATACGTGGGATTTAAAGAGATATAATGCTACGTAATGGAATAATCTAAGGTTAATGTGAGTACCTTGTTGTTAGTATACTATAGGTATGATAATACCTATTTCATTGATTGATGATTTATGTGTATGACATACCTAGCTTACTTGCTATCGGTGGAAGGTTTGCGCGTGAGGGCAGTCATATCCTAATGTATCCATGAGATCTTTGATTTGTCGCTAGAGAACATAGGTCTATGAAAGACTTATCGGGGAGTTGATAAGTCCGCTGCCTATGGGTACGTAGGTATGTGCGTGACCCATGGGTATGAGAACTATGTTCGCCTCCAATGATTGTGTTGTTGTTTGTGGTTCGAGGAATCTTAACGAACCTTTAGTCCCTTATTCGTCGACAAGCGATATTGGGACATGATAGCAGAGTAATGCATTGCACCGCAGCTGTGACTCGGGGTGCCGTATTATATATATATATATATATATATATATATATATATATATATATATATATATATATATATATATATATATATATAATGGATTAAATGAATGAATGTATATTTATTATGGTTAAATCTATCTACGGTGATAATTGTAGATAACGGTGAATAGTGAAAGATAATTGAATTAAGTTAATGAATGTTTATTGAAAAAATTAATTCATATTAATGAGAAATGATTCATGTTAATGAGAAACGATGAGAAATGTAAATGAATAATAATGTGACGTATGGTATGGGACATACAGGGATTATGATATGGGAATGGAATTATATTATGGAACTAGTGAGGAGGAACCATTAACTAGGAGGTTAATAGGAAACGTTAAGTGTGCAATCTAGTTGAGAGGTGAGAATGGCAAGTGAGAGTTGGGTCTAACATGTACATAATAAAAGATTTATTGCACTTGTTAAATACTTGCTGTTTTAAAAATTATTTACACATTCGGGCTCTGACCCATTTCCTTGCATATTTTCTTTTCTATTGTATCTTCTATATCAGGTGTCCAGCAACAGGGACGCCAACCTTAGCGGATTACGATAAGCTATTGAGCTATGGATTATTGCTTAGACGCCTATCTTCATTTGATTCACAGTATTCTTAGTTAGGGCATGTCGCCCAAAGGATTCAGTTATCTTTTCTGTCGGGGTCAAATACTATTGTATTCGGGTCTTTTTAATACATTTAATATTGTTGGGATTTCTGTAATGGATTTATATTATTTGGGAATTTTTATTCCAATTGCATTTAAATTCTTGTGTGTTATCTGTTCAGTTAAGTGTTGTAGAATAAAATGTGTTGTGTTATTCTTAAACTGGAAATGGATTTTGTTAAATGAAAATCTGGTAAGTTTTTTTAACACCAGCTTAATTGGGTATTGGGTGAGTTCTAAATGTTTTCGACAGTGATGCTAAGAATGAGCTAACTATATATTCTGTTTTAATTTGGTATGGGACTGGCCACCCGGTATTTAATTAGGCGGGGTGTTACATTGGACTTCTGCAGTGGCCCTTGCAGGGCACTTCTCAGATGTCATTTTTTCGGTGACCCTTCTCAACTTGAACTTCTGCAGTGGCCCTTACGGGGCACTTCTCAGATGTCATTTCTGCAGTGACCCTTGTGATGGTCCTTCTGAACTTGGACTTCTACGGTGGAGGGACCCTGGGAGTTCCCTCAACCTCATATTTTCTATAAGCTGAAGGGGGAGATCTTTGAGGGACCCTCACCCACAAATATAGCGGTGAAGCTTGGAACACCCTTCTACACCCATTAATTTAACCAATTTGTTGTATTACTGTTTAATAAAAACAACAAATGTTAATATGTATTATTATGTGTAATTCCTATTCTGAGATTTTTTTTTGCTCCTATCGACTATTCAACCATTAATGAAGTCATATTTTAAAGATATACACAATAAATATTATTGTCTTTGTAATTTTTTTAATTGAAATATTATGTACTACATGGATTTTGTTTAATAAATATATGAATTTCATTTTCTAGTGAACACAGTAAATTTCACTGTCTGTGTAATATTAACGCAGAAATGTTACTGTTTGTGAAAATGTCACATATCTAAAACTATTTCATTTTCTGGTGCATATAGTAAAATTTACTGATTGTGTAATTTTTTTTCCTTGAAATTTTATAGGTTTGTGGATCTTGTTTGATTGATCTCGATGAGCAAATTTCAAAAATAGTAATTTTGCGAAAAATAGTTATGATCATTTGAAGATTAAAGATAGAATAAAAAAAAGTTCAACCAGTTATATAACTTCCCCCAGAAAGTTACAGATGGTTGGTTTTAAAATTATAAAATTGTGAAAAAAAAAGTCCAAAAAAATTAGAAAGCGAACCAATTTAATGGTTGAAAAGTCAATAAGACTTAATTAAAAAAGGTGGCATATACTAAATAGTTCCTCGAACATTTTTTAATACTCGTTTAGTCAAAGCTTTTTTATTTGTTGTAAAAGTCCTTCAACATACAGCTAGTGCGGACTTTAAAAATAAGAGAATATTACTGAAATGAGTGTTTGTTGAATTTTTTGGAACGAAATAAAAAGTTTTGAGTTAAATATGTATTGAAAAATGTTGAAGGGGCCTTTGATATTTGATCCTTACAAAAATTCCATTTTTTTTGGACATATACATAAAAAAAAAAAAAAAAAAAAAAAAAAAAAAAAAAAAAAAAAACTCTTAGTTAAAATATCGCGTTAAAGACGAGGGTGCACAAAATTCCTGATAAATTTTAGGCAAAAACCTATGTGTACCGAGAGTTTTTATCAAATTTTGCATCTATTTAAAATGTTATTTTTCAGATATATATACGTAGTGGTTATTAGACGATATAAAATTTGCGGATGATATTGGACACGACATGACCAACCTCTATTAATATCTCATAATTGTTTTACTTAAACGACCCAACAGCGTTTTTATCTTCTATTGATATCTCATCTGTTTTTCCCATGAAAGCAAACACCATCCAACAAACTTGGTGACCTACTACTTACTTTCTTACTCGTGAATATTGGTAACCTACTGCTTACTTTCTTCAGAGAGTAATTCCACTTATACATTCCGATCACTGTTTTCCACGTAAAGAAATAAATAAAATGGGCGACAAAACCTTTCACATAGCCATGTACCCATGGTTTGCTATGGGCCATCTCACAGCCTTTCTTCACATCTCCAACAAACTTGCACAGAGAGGTCATAAAATCTCTTTCTTCATACCCACCAAAACTCTAACAAAGTTACAGCATTTTAACCTCCACCCACACCTCATCACATTCATACCAATCACTGTCCCACACGTGAAACCCCTCCCTCATGGCGCGGAAACAACTGCTGATGTTCCCTACCCGTTGCACACTCATATCATGACTGCCATGGATCTGACCAGACCCGAAATTGAAGCTCATCTCCAAAAACTCAAACCCGAATATGTTTTCTTCGATTTTACCCATTGGTTACCATCAGTCACACGCATGTTAGGTGCTAAATCCGTCCATTTCTGTACTATAAGTCCGGCTGCTGTTGGGTATATGTTAAGCCCAGACCGTAAAATTCGGAAGAAGATGTTGACTGAAGCTGATATGAGAGACCCCCCATTGGGCTTTCCTTCTTCACATATCAAACTCAAAGCCCATGAGGCCCGTGGGCTAACTGGTGCAACCGTTAAAGAATTTGGCAAGGGGGTACATTTTTCTGAGCGTCTCTATATCTCCATGACCGAATGTGACGCTATAGGCTTCAAAACATGCAAGGAAATGGAAGGACAATTTTGTGATTATCTCGAAAAACAGTTCCAAAAGCCTATTCTACTAGCAGGCCCGGTCCTCCCGGAGCCAACTAGTTCAACACTAGAAGAAAAATGGGGTGTTTGGCTAGGCCAACACAAGCACAAGTCCGTGATTTTCTGCTCATTTGGAAGCGAGTGTGCGCTTCAAAAGGAACAATTTCAAGAGCTGGTTTGGGGGCTTGAACAAACTGGCTTTCCGTTTTTTGCGGCTCTAAAGCCACCAATTGGGTATGAGACAATTGAGTCAGCATTGCCAGATGGGTTTGAAGAGAGGACTAGAGAAAGAGGGGTTGTTGAAGGGGGTTGGGTGCAGCAACAGTTGATATTGGGACACCCTTCAGTAGGGTGCTTTGTGAGCCATTGTGGGTCGGGGTCCCTATCAGAGGCTATTGTGAATGAGTGTCAGTTAGTGCTGTTACCATACGTGGGTGATCAGATCATTAATGCAAGATTGATGGCTGGAGAGTTGGGAGTAGGAGTGGAGGTGGAGAAAGGAGATGAAGAAGGTGTGTTCACAAAGGATGGTGTGTGTAAGGCAATAAGATCGGTAATGGAGGCTGATAGTAAGGTGGGGAAGGAGGTGAGAGAAAACCATGCAAAATGGAGGGAATTCTTGTTAAGCAAGGGACTTGAAAATTCTTATGTTGACGCTTTTGTCAAGGATCTTCAAGCCCTATTGGAGTGATCTCTGACTTAATTTGTTGCTCCACCTAAGGCTTAGTTTCCACAATTTTCCTACATTCTGTATCAATAAACCATGGAGACAAGTGGTGTTTTGTTTTATAAGTTCATTTCCTCCCATGTTAATAAGTTGCGAAGATAATTACGCATGTAATGAATCTTTGGATTCATAAAACTCAGTGTTTCTTGCGCGGGTGTTGGTAATATGTTATCAAACACTATATTATGTTTAATGTAGCAAGGAAGATGTTATATGAGAATATTTCACAATTGTTGTATTGAAATTATTATTTTCCTGTTATTTACAAAATCAAATAATGGTACCACCCACCAACCAAAAATAATATTTATAAGACTATTATTATAGAACATAATATTTAAAAACTTTTGTGTGACATTTTACCACATGGTTGTAATGAACTATTTGAAACATATGAGAACAACTCAAGAGGCTATTCAGAATTAGAAACTGCCATCTGTATGGACAACTTATGGTATGGGTATAAAAACGTCAAGAAAACATATTATAACTAATAATGTTAATGTACATGTATTAGATCAGGGTTTTAAAAAATATATGTGAAGAACCTAACAGAGAACATGCGCCGACGAGGTGATGGTGTTAACTTATACTGTGTTGTTAATTATAAATTCGAACATAAATCATAAGGTTGTATCATGAATAAAACAGTTTTGACATGAATCCAGGATGTTTATCTTCATGCAATCACAGAACCGAAAATTCCTTATAACTATGATTTAAAAATTGACATTTGTCCATCGTTGTTGAACGGATTAAAATGACTTGAATGCTCATTTCTTAAATAGCCCGGAATATGAGAAAAATGAATTTCGGATTTTCTCTCTCTCCTTAGAAACAGTGTGTATTGAGATGACTCTAAATGGTGTCGAGGTCTCTATTTATAAGTGGAAGAGGGCCGGAATCCTAGTGATGGTGGGACTCTTTCCAACTCTCCCACTAATGCCACTAACCATCATGTGACTAACGGATAAGGTTTACACAAATCTTTTAATATCTTTATTGATCACATTCCTAATTAATTATCTGACATTTATTAAAACCACATAAATGGGAAATTCGGAATTTAATACAATTGAAATTAAATAATTAATTTCGTCACTAACATTAATTTTCAACAGTCTCCCACTTGGTATTAATAATTCGTATAATTAAATTAGGTATCATAAGGTTCACAATCATTGATAAATTTTGCTAAATCAAATGATTCACGGATGCGAGTTATGGCGGTTCCATGCTATTCATGAGCATGGTTATTTCCATGTACCACAACACCAATGTTTCATCCAACTAGCCTTTAATATTGGGTATCATAATGACCTCATAATGTCCTTTTGAATAAGAACTATTTATGTCAACAATAATTCATAATTATATGCATGCATTCACAAAAGACAGAAATAATAGAAATCAGAAACACTTTTATTGAATTCAAGTAATTGTGTCAAACAACTAAGCCAAAATAGCAATCATAATCCAACTAATCGAGACCCATCTCTTTGACATGTTCCATAAAGGTCTTTGGAGATAGTCATTTCGCAAGAAGATCTGTTATGTTATCACGGGTACTAATGTGATCAATTGACACTCTTTATTTCTGAACTTCTTCTTTAACTGATAGATATTTCATCTCAATATGCTTAGCAGCCTTAGTATACCTATCGTTCTTCAAGAAGAAGACTGCTGCGATATTATCACAATAAATTTTCAGCGACTTAGATATTGACCCCATAATTCTAAGTCCTAAAATAAAGTTTCGCAGCCATAATCCATGATTTGTAGCTTCGAAGCAAGCTACGTACTCAGCCTCCATAGTAGATGATGCAATGACGCTTTGCTTAGCACTTTTCCATGAAACGGCTCCTGCAGCCATAAGGAAGACATAATCCGAAGTGCTCTTCCTACTATCAAGGCAGCCCCCAAAATCTGAGTCTGAATAACCAATCACCTCAAGGTGATCAGTCTTCCGATATGTGAGCATGTAATCCTTGGTCCCTTGCAGGTACCTCAGAACTTTCTTTGCAGCTTTCCAATGGTGAATCCCCGGATTGCTTTGATATCTACCTAGCATCCCAACGGAAAAATTGATATCCGTTTTAGTGAAGACTTGTGCATACAACAAGCTCCCTATGAGCGAAGCATAAGGCATGCCTTTCATGTGCTCCCTTTCTAAATCACTTCTGGGGCATTGACTTAAGCTGAACTTATCCCCTTTCTGAAGTGGAACATTAATGGGATTGCAATTTTGCATGCTAAATCTTTCTAAAACTTTGTTAATATAAGCTTTCTGAGACAATCCTAACATTCCTCGTGATCTATCCCGAGATATTTCTATCCCGATCACGAAGGATGCCTCACCTAAATCTTTCATTTCAAAGTTTTTAGAAAGGTACTTCTTGGTTTCACTTAATAAACCAATATCACTGCTGGCGATAAGTAAGTCATCAACATATAGTACTAAAAACACAAACTTAATCCCACTGATCTTCAGGTATATGCACCGATCAACAGTGTTTTCCTTAAACCCAAAGGATGTAATGGTATCGTGAAACTTAATGTACCATTGACGAGAAGCTTGTTTTAGACCATATATTGACTTCTTCAACAGACATGCCATGTTTTCCTTTCCTTCCTTTATGAAGCCTTTTGGCTGTGCCATGTAGACCTCTTCTTCTAAACTCCCATTTAGAAAAGCTATTTTTACGTCCATTTGGTGCAACTCCAAATCATAATGAGCCACCAACGCTAATATGATTCTCAATGAATCCTTCTTTGAAACTGGAGAGAAGGTCTCATTATAATCAATGCCTTCTCGTTGATTAAAACCTTTGGCAACAAGTCTAGCTTTATGTCGTTCGATATTTCCTTTTGAGTCAAGTTTGGTCTTAAAGATCCACTTGCACCCAACTCGTTTTTGTCCTTCTGGCAATTCGACCAACTCCCAAACTTTGTTGTCATTCATAGATTTTATTTCTTCATTCATGGCATCAATTCATTTATCAGAATCATCACTATTTGCAGTTTTTTCATAAGAAACTGGATCATTAATATTCCCTATGTTAAATTCGGTCTCTTGAAGGTATACCACATAATCATCCGGAATTTTTGATCTCCTTTCTCTTTGAGATCTTCTTAATGGCACTTCATGTGGTGCTTCAAAAGTTTCATCGATTATAGTCTCATTATGCGGTTGTTCAGTTGGTTGATCATTCACTTGTTGTTCATTGTTATTGATTGGGTCAATGACCGGTTCAAAAACTACATTAAGAACAATAGGTATGTTATGAACTCTGGGTATAGGAATTTGTACCCTGACTTCTTAAATGATTACCTCCCTTTCTTTTATACTCCCATTTACTTCACATTCTTCAATGAATTTAGCATTTTCAGTTTCTATGATTCTAGTTGTATGATTTGGACAGTAGAATCTATATCCCTTCGACTTTTCTGGATACCCTATGAAATGACAAGATAATGTCCTAAGATCCAATTTCTTTTCATGAGGGTTATAGATTCTAGCTTCCGCTGGGCAGCCCCACATACGTAAATATCTTAAATCGGGTTTCCATCCTTTCCAAATTTCAAAAGGGGTTTTTGAAACTGACTTACTAGGAACTCTATTTAAGATGTGTACAGTGATTTTTAATGCACATGTCCACAAAAATGTAGGTAATTGGGTCCTATTTATCATACTTCTTACCATTTATATAAGGGTAAGATTACGTCTTTCAGCTACACCATTCTGCCAAGGTGATCCTGGCATTGTGTATTGGGCGCAAATACCTAACTTTTCAAGGAGTTTAGCAAATGGACCAGGGCGTTGCCCTGACTCGTCATATCTACCATAATATTCGCCACCTCTATCAGACCTAATAATTTTCACCTTTTTGCCTAGTTACCTCTCAACCTCATTAATGTATATTTCAACGACGTTCACAGACTGAGATTTATCATGCAACATGTACAAAATGCAATAACGTGAAAAATCATATATAAAGGTGATGAAGTATTTTTCTCCACCAATGGACGGAATATCAAATGGTACACATATGTTTGTATGTATTATTTCAAGTAGCTGGGTGCTTCTTGTGGCTCCTTTCTTTGTATGTTTGGTCTGTTTTCCTTTAATACAGTCCACACATACATCATAATTGGCCTAATTCAGGTTATAGAGTATTCCATCTTTAATGAGCCTTTCAATTCTCGGCCTGGATATGTTCCATAATATTTTATGCCACAAATAAGCAGATTTTTCATCATTAAGTGTTCGTTTCGTACCAACATTAGGATGCAGGGTCACAAGGGTTTCAGAAAAATTCTTTTCAAGATTCAATCGTATAAACCATCTAATAAAAAACCAGAACCAACATTATTAGAATTTTTAGTCAAACCAAAACCATTGTTCTTAAATTCAATTGCAAAACCATCTAAAGCGAGTTTAGAAACAGAAATTAAATTCCTAGAAACTGTGGGAACATAAAAAGTTTCTTGCAAACCTAAAATAAATCCAGTGCTTAAAATCAGGCGAAAGACTCCAACAGCTTCTATTTTAGCCTTTGCCTTATTGCCCATGTAGATAAAATGCTCATTTGGATTTGTTTTGCAGATCGAAATGAAGTCCTGCATCGAATTAGAAACATGACACATAGAACCATAATCAATCCACCAAGTATTAGAAGGAGCGTTAATAAAGTTTGATTCGAAACAAACATAAATAAACACTACACCACAAACAGCAATTTGGCACACCAGGATATTAAAAATCTAGCATAGTTTAAAACTGTGCCAAATTCTGGCACGGTTTAATGACAATCTGGCACACTTTAAAACAGTGCCAGAATATGGCACTGTTTAAAAGTGTGCCAAAATTGAGTACACTTAACTAAAATATAAAATACCCTAAAAAAATACATTTTCTCAGTTTTAATCTCCCGCCTTCTCCTCCCTCTCATTCTCTCACAGCTTCCTGCTTGGCCCTCTCACTCACTTTTGGTCGAAACTTCCCACTCGGTCTCTCTCACTTCTGGCGCGATTTGGTCACAACTCTGCGATTTGGGTATTTGCTCCTCGATTTGGGTATCTCAGGAGTAAAAATCTCTCTCAAAATTTTACTTCGCGATTTGGGTATTTTTCTCCGTGATTTAGTCACATCCCTCCCATTCTCCCGTTCTCACATCTGCTGCCAAAGGTATCAAATAGATTTATCAAATAGATTTTTATCTTCTCAGTTATATTTCTTATATGAATGTACTCATTCTTTTTTATCCATTTGAAGACTTTATGTTGTCGAGGTATTCACAATAAATTTGTTGTGTATGTAGTGACTGTAAACTACTCAGTTGAGTAGGTTTCTTATTTATCTTAATTGGGTCTACTTGATCTTTTTTTGTATGTTAATGATAAAATGAATAAAAAGTGACTTTTTTATTTTGTTTATTATTGGCTTGTGATGATATCTTTGACCAACAAATTTAATTTGATAAATAATCAATATGTCCTAATTTAGTTATTATATCAACAAAATCAAAATATTACAAAGATGTTAGTTACACATCTAATTTGATAAGGCCCCGTTTGGTTGTCCCAAAATTATAAATTGGATCATTAATAAATTGATCCATTTACAAATTGACCCATTAATTGTGTTTGGTTTCATTAATGAAAGGATTCATTAATTGCCCCATTTTAGCTTATGTGCAAAATCTGAAATTGGATCATTTCACAAAAAACGTGAAATGAATCCATTTGAAATAGGAGTCACATAAAAGTGCATGTATCCTCTCCCTCTCCCCCTCTTTCTCTCTCTCTCTCTCTATGTGTTTTTACCTTTTTTTCGTAGAACCTTAACATCAATTTCAAATTACCAAACATCGCGTAAAATTGGATTTAACTCATTTCAAATTCACTAATTTACAATTCACTAATTCACAATGAACCAATTTACATAATCAAACAATTTGCGTAACCAAACTGGGCCTAAATAATCTCTTCCTTGAGATTATGGTTGTATTGTAATGGAGAATCATAAAATTTTTGAGCGTTTATTTTTATTTCAAATATTATTATTGATTGTTCAGTGTAATCGAAGGTAGGGAAGGCATACGAATATCTTCCTCAAACCGGAGTTGTATATAAAGATCTGCCTCAAACAGGGGGTGAAGCTATTAATCTAGCACAGATTGTCGCCAAAGTTTTGCTATGTTTCAATGATGAACATGTAAGTAATGTCGCATTTATGCATGTACTGTTTAAATTTCATATACAAGAAACTAAATACTCGATCCTAAATAAGAGTCACTATATAATATGCACAAAATTTAATGGAACATTCCTTTAGCCTCAAATATATATCAACGCATTAGATTAACATAAATAGCGTACCAAATGATCTCTTAATGCCTCTTAGTGGGGTTTATCACTTTGAAGGACTAGTCAGATGCTTGAAGAGGCTAAAACATGGGAAATTTATGCAATGGTTTACTAGCACATGTATTCTTGCAACTCATTTCTCTTTCTTAGGCTTTTTATGTATACCACTGCATTAGAATTAATCTTATGTATACAACAACGCCAACTTTGATGCATAATCTTCTAATTTCATTTTATCAGTAAGTTCTATTCCTTAATGTTTACAAATTAAATATGACGATTATTAGTTCATGTTATATTTATACCTAAGCTAATGAACAAAATCATTTTATGTGATTTAGGCAAACTGGTTCATTGGCACCGAATGTGAGCTACGACGCCTCCCTCATGCTCAGTATTTCACTATGCCCTATCTTCTCTCCCCCCTATGATGTCGATATGTGTATGTACTGCTTCTCTATTAGTATGGCAATGATGCTATACTCAATGCAATAATGTTATAGTCAATGCCATACTGCTATACTCAATGCATACTTATAGGTGTATTTGAGACTAATACATTTTTATTTCAATGTGAAATTATTACATAACTATCATATAAATGATGCAACGTAATTGATGCAAGAATTCTATAGTGACTGTTAATAATTCATTATATCATGAACATTCTATACCTTTGTATAAGGTCAAGTACTCGATTTCAGGTGTTTTATTTTGAAACTCAACAGTTTCTTAGCTTTATATGAGAAGGTCATAAACGCTATGAACCTACATTTGAATTCATGATCTCAGATTCAATGACAAATTCATTTAAGATAAACTCGAAGTTTAATAACTAAACATACTCACATTTTACCACTCCACTTTTTATGAATCAAACTGTACAAACCTTAACTACATGCCTGCATCGTTTTCTAGTCCAAAAAACTGAGACGCCTCTTCCTAGGGGAATGCGTGATTGAGGGAATTGAGTATAATGTCTTTTCAGTGAGTAGAATGTCTCAAAATAAAGAAGAAGCATATTCTAAAAGATGATTGCTTGCCTGATGTCCTGTTCAGCAGAGAATTTCTCCTCAAAATAAACTACTGTGGCTTGCTTGACGTCCTGTTCCTCAGACTTAAGATTGTCATGACTATCACTGATCAAGTTGATTATAAGTTTTCTTCTCTTAGTTTTAACATAGATGTAGAAAAAAAGAATTATGTTTTTATCCCTTGCCAAGCCATTGATCATGAGATTTTTGCTTCCAATATGCATCCTCCACATTGAGCTTTTGGATGTTACAAGCTTATGCCAAAGCTAACTTCTCCAAGTTCTCTTCATTGGGATCAAGGTCAAAATCAATTTCTTTAGCTAACAAATTATGCTCAACACTTTTATGTTCTTTGAAAATGTTAGCCTACACGAATTTCTTTAGCTAACAAATTACTCTACATCTGAATCACACTATAAATGCCCCAACAGGAGTAGAGAAAGAATGTAGATAGTTTGAAACTGCCAAACTAGAGAGATGGGAGGGGAAGGAGCAAGTAGTAGTGTGCCCACATAACACTATGACTACTTCTCATCTCCTCTAGTGCTACTCATTCCATTGCTCTCTTTTTTAGAAATGTTGTTTACTCATGGGGACGGGGAGAAGATGGGCAACTAGTCCATGGGGATGCTGAAGATCGACTTTATCCTACTCAAGTGAGTGCCTTTGATGACTAGGAAATAGTGTCTGTTACTTGTGGAGCTGACCATACGACTTCATATTCAGAGTCGCGGGTGGAAGCATATAATTGGGGATGGGTATTTTAAGAGGCTGAGTCATGGAAACTCTAGCGACTTGTTTACTCCTCAGCCCATCAAACCATTATATGGTCTACGAATAAGGCAAGTTTCTTATGGGGAAAACCATTATTTGGTAGTGACTATGGAGGGCGAGGTGCAGAGTTGGGGATGGAATCAAAATGGTCAACTGGGTCTAGGATCCACTGAGTATTCTTTTGTGCCATAAAAAATTGATGCCTTTTAAGGAGTATCTATCCAAATGGTTGTTGCTGGGACCAAACACTTAGTTGTTGTTACAGTAGATGGTGAGATATATGGTTGGGGCTAGGGCATATATGGAAACTTGGTCTTAGGTGACAGAAATGACTGCTTAGTTTCGTGGAAAGTCTCAACTGTTGATGGAGAGAAGATGCTTCTAGTCGCATGTGGATGGAGACATACGATATCTGCCTGCTCTCATGGTGGTTTATACACTTATGGGTGGATGAAATATGGTAAACTAGTACATGGGGATTTTGAAGACCATCTCATCCCTCATAAGATCCAAGCCTTGCGTGATCACTTTATATCTCAGATTTCGGGTGGTTGGAGACACACCATGGCATTGACATCTGATGAAAAACTATTCGGATGGGGATGGAATAAGTTTGGACAAGTTGGTGTTGGCGAAAACCATGACCATTGTTCTCCCATGAATGTTTAATTTCCTCATGACCAGAAAGTGATTCAGATTTTGTGCGGTTGGATGCACACCCTAGCTGTTACTGAAAGAGAATTTATTTTCTTGGGGAAGAGGTGCAAATGGATAGCTTGGGCACATGGAGTCTATCGACCTAAATGTTCCCAAGATTATAGAGGTGTTGAGTGCGGTTGGATCTAGTGGACAACAAATAGAATCCTCTAAAATTGATCTACCATCAGGGAAAATTTTCGTCTAACTCTCTGATAGATACATTGTTGTTCCTGATGATAATATCCAATGGCTCACAGTCACTTCTGTTGAGGGTAATTAAAATGATGCAAATGTCCCAGACAGAGGCATGAAACGGATACGCCTGTGATAATTTTATTTTTTTCAACTCACTCAAAACCAATTGTCCCCTCCAACTTTGACCTTCCAGAATAGTCACATTTTAACCTGCAAATTGCATAATTTTATTCTACAAGATGCTGCAACTGTTTTTCTTTTATTTGAAGGATATGAATTCTACTTTGTTTTTACCTTCACTTGAATATTAATATAATCAATGCTTTTTTCCATCGGGGAAAAAAATTATTACTGTACATAACACTTTCGCAACATCCACTTTCGTAAAATTCGAATTACTTATTTTCTCATATGTGATATCTTGCCAGTCTTTATTACTTATTTTCTCATATGTGACATCGTTACCAATTTTCAAAAATCAAGGCTTGATGACTAACATTAATGTCTCTGTTGTCTTTAAGCCATAGTTCCAACATAATGCCAGGTATTATACCAATAAATTTATTAGCATGAATCCACCTGGCTCATTACTGCAACAGGTTACTTATGTTTGGCTATGTTATTATTAATCACTCATGTGTACCTCTCATCATGTTTAGGTTAATGCTAGTGACAGTCGTGGGAAGGCTGATTCCAAAATTGACAAAGGAATAGGTGGATCTACAGCAAATTCTATAAAGGAACTTATCGGTAATGAAGCTTTGGGTGTTAAAATGGATCGGTTAGTATTTCTTCAGTTTCTTTCTTCCATGCGACATTAAGTCCCCCTTTGGTTCTGGATGTGAAAAGTAAATTGGTGAATAGAATTTCCATCTATTTGGAATTATTTTGTTTCTATATTAATTTCTAAATTAGTTTACAGGCTATAATGATATGGATTTTGGATAAAGTAGTGAATAAATTCAACCCAAAATAGATAAAAATACAATTTGAGGTTTTACTTTTCATCTAGATAAAAACTATTTCATCATGGACCAATCGTAGCCTGAGATTACTGCAGAATTTTTTTAACATGGTTCATTATTGACTAATATTCCAGCTCTAAGCATCCAAAGACTGTTCTGATAATGGATGAGGTTGATGGCATGTCAGCTGGAGATAGGGGTGGAGTGGCTGATCTTCTTGCTAGCATCAAGACCTCGAAAATTCCTATCATTTGCATATGTAATGACCGCTACAGGCAGAAGCTAAAGAGTCTTGTGAACTACTGTTTACTTCTTAAATTCCGAAAACCTACCAAGCAGCAGTTCCCTTTTCGCTTTATATCTTTATAATACTTTTGTCTTCGTATCTTCATAAACACATTTGCTCAATGACAAATGGCCCTTAATACAAGTATGGTAGTTTTGATATGAGTAGGCACGGAAACAGATTTCTCATTTCACATACAACCCACGTCCTCATTGTAATACTTCGCGTGCCCTCGCGGGCTGCTGCTGCTGAATCGTGCCCACGAGGCTGCGCAGCTGTTGCCATTTGCTATTAAAACACGCCGACGACCCCCCAAAACTGCTGTAATATGCATATTGCAGCATATTACAACTGTAATATGCATATTACAGTGAGTATTACAATTGAACTACGGAGCTTTGATGAGGCTGTAAAAGGTGTGTTTTATGTTGCTACATCAATGGAGCTTTGACGATGCTATATATATATATATATATATAAAACATAAATAGCTGCTATATGTACATATAACAGCCCTGTTATATGTACATATAACAAGGTTGTTATATATATATAACGGCCCTGTCAAAGCTCTAAATTTTACCAAACTCTAAACTTTAGTCTCACATTACATAATTCACAATTGAACTACGGAAATCATCAACTCAAACTTAAACATCATTCCACATTCTACACACACACACGCTCACTTTAATATTCAATTATATACTAGGTACTAAAACCAAACATCCCATGTAACCAAGATTCGCAAAACAAAACCCCCTTAAGCCGTTGAAGGGTGAAAACCCAAACCAACCACCAAATGACCCCGTAAGAGGAACTAACACCTCGAACGGGACCAACGTAACTCATAGGAATTGACCGAGTAGTCACGGGCCTCTCGATTTGAGATAAAGACGATGACTTCAAAATATGTATATTAGGCTTGAAAACAAGTCGCTTGGGGTGAAAACCCAAACCAGCCCCTAAACGGCCCCGTAAGAGGCACGGATATCTCGCACGGGACCAATGTAACTAGTACGAACTGACCGCGTAGTCGCGGGCCTCCCGATTTGAGATAATAATGATAATTTCAAAATATGTAGATTAGGCTTGAAAACAAGCCGTTTGAGGGTGAAAACCCAAACCATCCCCCAAACGACCACGTAAGAGGCACGAACACCTCGCACGGGACTAATGTAACTTGTAGGAACTGACCGCGTAGTCCCGGGTCTCCCGGTTTGAGAGTATGATAATAATTTGCAAAAATCACACTTAGACTTAAAAACAAGCCCTTAAGGGTGAAAACCTAAACCAGCCACCAAACGTCCCCATAGGAGGCACGAACACCTCGCATGGGACCAATGTAACTTCTAGGAACTGACCGCGTAGTCCCGAGTCTCCCGATTTTAGAATATGACGATAATTTGCAAAAATCAACACTTAAACTTGAAAACAAGTCGTTAAAGGGTGAAGACCCAAACCAACCCCCAAACGACCCCATAGGAGGCACGAACACCTCGCACGGCACCAATGTAACTTGTAGGAACTGACCGCGTAGTCCCGGGTCTTCCGGGTTTGTGAATATGATGATAATTTGCATAAATCACACTTAAACTTAAAAACAAGACGTTAAAGGTTGAAAACTGAAACCAACCCCCAAACGACCCCGTGAGAGGTACGAACACCTCGTACGGGACCAATGTAACTTGATGGAACTGAACGCGTAGTCCCGGGTCTCTCGATTTGTGAATATGACGATAATATACAAAAATCACACTTAGACTTAAAAACAAGCCGTTAAAGGGTGAAAACCCAAACCAGCCACCAAACAACCCCGTAAGAGGCACGAACATCTCGCACAGGACCAATGTAACTTGTATGAACTGACCGCATAGTCGCGGGCCTCCCGGTTTGAGATAATGATGATAATTTCAAAATATGTAGATTAGGCTTGAAAACAAGCCGTTTGAGGGTGAAAACCCAAACTAGCCCCCAAACGACCCCGTAAGAGCGCACGAACACCTCGCACGGGACCAATGCAACTTGTAGGAACTGATCGCGTAGTCCCGGGTCTCCCGATTTGAGAGTATGACGATAATTTGCAAAAATCACACTTAGACTTAAAAACAAGCCGTTAAAGGGTGAAAACCTAAACCAGCCACCAAACGTCCCCGTAGGAGGCACGAACACCTCGCACGGGACCAATGTAACTTCTAGGAACTGACCGTGTAGTCCCGGGTCTCCCGATTTTATAATACGACGATAATTTGCAAAAATCAATACTTAACTTGAAAACAAGCCGTTAAAGGGTGAAAATCCAAACCAACCCCAAAACGACCCCGTAGGAGGCACGAACACCTCGAACGAGACCAATGTAACTTGTAAGAACTGACCGCGTAGTCCCAGGTCTCCTGGTTTGAGAATATAATGATAATTTGCAAAAATCAACACTTAAACTTAAAAACAAGCCATTAAAGTGTGAAACCCAAACCAGTCCCCAAACGACCTCGTAGGATGCACGGACACCTCGCACGGGACCAATGTAACTTGTAGGAACTGACCGCGTAGTCCCGGGTCTCCCGGTTTGAGAATATGATGAAAATTTCCACTCCTATATGTAATTTTTTAGTTTGAGTAAATTTTTTTCGTAAATTATTGGGTTACTAATATCGTATCTTTTTTGTATCCTATTTTTTTTGCAGGATAACAGTTTATCGTTGGCATTTATTCACGTGGAACACACAGAGAACTCAATGGTTTACAACAAGGGGTTTATTCATGATTCCATTTTTTTGTGTTATGGCCGTGCGGGCTTTTGTAATTTTATGGTTAACTTTTATGGTCGTGCGGGCTTTTGTAAGTTAATTGTTATATTTTGTGGCCGTGTGGGCTTTATGTTAGGCAGGTTTTGGAATGTCCAGAAAATAGAGGAAATTCTGCCCATTTTTTTTGGCCTGTGAATTATTAAAGACTTGTAATATTTTGAAGTTTGTATGTACATTAGTTTATCAACAACGTGCAATATTTTTAATTTGTGATTTTTTGTGCTTTCAAATATTTTTTTTCTTTTTATAAAAAAATTTGGCACAGTTCAAAACCGTGGCAAAAGTGTATCATATTTTGGCACGGTTTTGAACTGTGCCAATTTTTTTTAAACTGTGCTGAATCTGTCACAGTTAAAAACTGTGCCAAAAATATCAAATTCTGGCACGGTTTAAAAGTGTGCCAGAAGTGTTCCTGTTTGGCCAAATCTGGCACACTTTTGAGCCGTGCCAGAAAAAAATGGCCATTTTGGAACACCTGATTCTGGCACAGTTCAAAACCGTGCCAGATTTGATCTGGCACAGTTTTAAACCGTGCCAGATTCCTATTTTTGGTGTAGTGAAAGGGCTTACCCTTTTTCTCGAAGTAGGCCTTTCGTTTACGACAATCCCTCTGAAAATGGCCCTTCTTTTTACAGAAGTGACACTTGTCGTTCTTTTCCTTCTTCACAGTAGCAGTTGATGGTTCAGCTTGATGAGATGGCCCAGAACCTTTCTTAATGCCCTTGTCGAACTTCTTCTTAAAACCAACTCCTTTGACTATAAGGTTTGCCACCTGTCCCTTAGTCACATGGCCATTCTGTTGCATGAGCCTTCCTTCCTCCTGTACCAACATGCTTTGCAAATCATTTACATTCCACTTGTCTTTTACAGTGTTGTAATTGATTTGAAAAGTCCCATACTCAGAAGGTAGGGAGTTTAGGATGAATTGGACGAGAAAAGACTCATCCATTATCATGCCCAAAACTCTAAGTCTAACAGCCAGATTGGTCATTTCTATAATGTGCTCATTCATGGTTCGAGTACCATCGAACCTTATAGTGGTCAGGTCAGCCATCATTTTCCCAGCAAGGGATTTATCAGCAGTGCGAAAGCGTTCCTTAATGTTGTTCAAATACTTTTTCGCTTTCGTAGTTTCAGGTAGGGAGGTCTTAATGTTAGCAGCAACACACATTTGCATAAACATTAGGGCCAACTTATTGGATCGAGACCATGCTTCATGGATAGCAATTTCATCTTCGCTACTGGTATCAGTAATAGCAGCGGGTTTATCACACATAATTGCCATGTCCAGGTCAAGAAGCCCTAGGCTGAACTCAATTTTCTCATTCCATTCAGAAAAATTAGTTCCATTAAATTTGGAATAGGACTGAGCTTGCGAATACAGGTTAAGGGGAAATGCAATTAATAACAATGTTCACAAATTAAATTTTCACAAACAACAAAAATTGCAAGGGTCGAATATTGAATTGTTGACTAAAGATTTTGGCATATTTCATTTACAATCTAATTATCACGAAATCTGTGTTAATCATCACATAATGTTCAGATTTGTAAAGATATATTGCCCTATAATTCATTTATCATGGTCCCATGATTTTGGCATCTGTGTTTGTTGCCTAAACATTTAATACCATGATTAATGGACTTAATGTCAACTATTCTGTTTTTATAAAAACTAGTTATAATGTTGTTCAATTCAGATATTAGCATGTGTTGCTCTTCAATCCAATTTTATAACTGACATTAGAATAAGTCTTTAATGAATGTAAGTATATTATTCGTACATGCAGTCTCAGCCTGTGTTTGGCCTTTAACTTAACTCAAATGAATAATTGTTTACATGTCTCAACTTAAATATAGTTAATCATGCCTTAATATTAACTATAATACGTAATCTATCAATAATTATAAAAATACCAATAGTAGCTTAAATGCCTCAAAAATAGAATTACCCAGGTATAGTAAAAACACAAAATACATGAATTTTGCCAAAAATGGCAAAAATGAGTTTTCACCATAGAATCGAAGTAAAACTTGCCAGAAAACCAAAACTTTTTGCGAGACGTTAATATCAATTTTCTGCAAAGATTTATAAGCTCCGAGATTATTTCCTAAAATGGCAAAAACGGGGTTTTGAGGGCCTTAACGGCGTCAAAATACAAAAGTAAGGTAGTGCCCATTGTGAACAATGGGTTTTGTTTATTTCAACGTTTCCAGTCGAACATGTCAGTTTCCTAAAATTCTAAGCAAGTTTTGACCTTTCATTCTCACCAGTGAGTATTGGCGACAGAAGAAAAAACGTCACAGAAAATCTCAGACACACTTTAAGAGCAGATTTAATGACATAAATAAGACGTCGCAGAAGGTCTCAGGCACAAAAGCAATTTAATATCATAACACAAATTCGAATTACCATATGTACGTTTATCATATTGCTTAAAAATTTCCAGATTTCCAGAAAAATAAAATTTTCAGATTTCCAGAAAAATAAAATTTTCAGATTTCCAGAAAAACAAAATTTCCAGATTTTCAGAATTTTTTTTTCCAGATTTCCAAATTTAACAAAAATTCAAGATTTCTAGATTTACCAAAATTCCAGATTTCCAGATTTTTAAAAGATCATAAATCAGAATGTTATAAAGGAGTTTTCATTAACGGAAAACATGAGATTATAAACCGCTGGCTCTGATACCACATGTTAACTTATACTATTTTGTTAATCATAAATTCAAACATGAATCATAAGGTTGTATCATGAATAAAACAGTTTTGACATGAATCCCGGATGTTTATCTTCATGCAATCACATAATCGAAAATTCCTTATAACTATGCTTTAAAAACTGACCTTTGTCCATCTTTGTTAAACGGATTAAAATGACTTGAATGCTCCTTTCTTGAATAGCCCGGAATATGAGAAAAATGAATTTCGGATTTTCTCTCCCTCCTTAGAAACAGTGTGTATTGAGATGACTCTAGATCGTATAGAGGTCTCTATTTATAAGGGGAAGAGGGCAGGAATCCTAGTGGTGGTGGGACTCTATCCAAGTCTAACACTAATGCCACTAACCATCATGTGACTAACGGATAAGGTTTATCCAAATCTTTTAATATCTTTATTTATCACATTCCTAATTAATTATCTGACATTTATTAAAACCACATAAATGGGAAATTCGGAATTTAATACAATTGAAATTAAATAATTAATTTCGTCACTAACATTAATTTCCAACAGATGGATCATCCTTTATCCTTATAGTCTGCTGTGGAGGGCTACTCTCGACTGTGCACGCCCAATCCTGAGATTAATAAAAATTAATAAGATTTTGTGCAAAAATTGTAAAATAATCCCTATTGCCTGTATTGTTACAAAAATTGGCCCCTCATATTAAAATAAGTAAATTAATTGGGTCCCTACTATCGCCTACTTAGCGCATGATCACAATGCCCTTTTACTACATAGAAGTAGAAGGCAGTTAACATCCCAAAGACTTGTACTTCGTTTGAAAATTTTCTCCAACCCAAGTCTTTCTCTCTCTCTTGTAATAGTTTCTTTCTTTTGGGTCTAGTTTTTATTTCCTGTTTCTCGTACCTTCCCTGCACATATACCAGGACCAGGACATGGGGTTCATATATGTCATAAATTAAACTGAAAAAAATATATTAGTGTAATAAAGAGAAAAATCATATTAGTTAGAGGTAAATTGGAAGAGTAATTTGTAATTTAACAAGATTAATAGTTTTGTCTTATCTAGAAGAGTATAAGATTGGAAGTCTCTTTTGATACGGGTTCTACTTCTAGTTAATTGCTGACAGGAACAAGTCATTATCTTAATATATAGTTGTCGATCGGAGGGATCTGTTCTTCTATTTATTTTTTTCATTTTTCATCTTCTGAAAAGACAATTTACTATTGTATTATGTAGATAATATAATCTAGAAGAAGCAAAATATTGCTACTCACAATCAACTTAATCTGATCGAAGACTTTATTTTCACTCTGCATATGTAAGACCAAATTTTGAAGATTACCTACCCCTATCCCTACCCCTACCTCTACCTCTACCTCGAATAGTGACCTGACTGGTTTAAGGATGAATACCCAATGGATTAGCTTACCACCAAGGGCGGGTCGGCTAACAACAATTCAAAGTTCATAAAAAATAAAATTAAATAATAAAAAAAATCATGACAAAACTTTTATAATAGAATTCATTCATAATCAAATAAAGAAGTATTATCAAAATTGTTCCTTCTAGTCCTTAATAATTCACCGTCATTTATTGCAAAAAAATCTATCGAAATTTTACCCGATGAGTTTTTAGCGATTCAAATTCATCGATCACGGAGTCTAAATCAATACTCAAAGGAACAATGATGTAAGGACACAAATCTCCAATTGAGTCCTTTGTAGTTTTGGCTCAATTCCGGACAAAAACGTTTGAGTCATAGGATAGAGTTATTGTCCATCCTTCAAGCCTATGGCATGCTAAAGTTGAAGACGTAGCGGCCAAGATATTAAATCTTCATGAAATGTCGAGTTTAATTTGCCTTATTTCTACGTCAACAACATTGGTTCATTGCTCCTAAGATATGAATGCATTTTGAATATATATATAGGAGCTTGGAACATTTTTCATTGGGTGAATTTTTATTTTAATTTAATTCAAGTCATTTAATTTAATTTGATAAAATTTGGTTTGGCCTAATTTGAAAATATTGAAAATATGACTTAGGCAAATTTCTAGGACTTGAATTAAATTAATTGTGTTTAAGTGAAATTAAAATTGTGTGTGTGTTTACTCTTATTTCACTTTGTTTGATTTTAATTTGAAAAGAAATTAAAATTTGTTAATTTGTTTAAATTGAACCATCATCATTCGCTTCCGCATATCTTTATAACAAGGAAATTAAAATTTTCAAAATTGGGGGCCTACTCCTTTTCAACTTGGTATCAGAGCCTGAGCTCTAATTTTTCGCGTCAAAGATCTGTTTTTCTGCTTTTACAATTTTTTGTGCTCCTTGCATTTTTAGATGGTTCAACTTTTACTCACTCTTAATTTTTTTTGTTTCTCTCGATGGGACGCCTTAATGATAATTTTTCCATTTATAATGATAATGAAGTTTTTGCTATTCGAGAAGAATTTAATGAGCTTAATAAGTGTAATGAAAAATTAAGAGAATTAAATCTGAGATTTGCAAAAAGAATTAAATATCTTGAAAATGAAAATTCTTGTTTTAAAACTAAAGTTGAGTTTTTACAAATCTCCCTAACTCAAAAAGATATTTTTCGTGAAAAGCTCATGGACATAAATCACAATTTTAATATTTTAGAAAAGTCCAAGAAAGAGAGTGATTTTCGAGAAAAGACTCTTAGGAATAAGTTTGCTCACATTGAGGGGGAGCGTGATAACCTTCTAGGTGTTATAGAAAATTTAAAGAAGGAGTCCCGTAAAATTGAGGAGTCTAATTTATTACTTGAGTCCAAAATTTTAAAAATAAAAAATGATTTACAAGACTCGAGTAGTAGTTGTAATGGTTCTAGCTCATCTAATTCAAATACTTCCGTTGCTAAAGCTAAGACCATTGCTTGTTTTAGAGGGTCGACTTTATCCAAGGACTTTAGAAAAAGGTCACACCGTAGGTATCATTCCTCGTGTTTTCACATGCTTACATTGTGGTAGGAAAGGTCACCTTAGGTCATTTTGTTTGGATCTTAAAAGAAGTCCTCGGAAGTCTATGTCTAGCATTTCACTAGTTCCCAAATCCCATCATTTTAAATATACATCTATATGGGTTCGGAAATTATTTTTAGACGCGCTAGATATTAGATTTGTTGATTCTCATTTACTTTCACATAAAACCTCCCTTGTAAAATCTAAAGGTTGAATGTGTTAGTTTTGTTTTCATACTCTAGCTTTTTGTGTTTCATATTATATATCATTGCTATGTGTATGCATGTTTAGTCATTTTCTAGTCTATGCTCCATGCTTAATCACATGCTAGAATAATGATTTTTGTTTTTCTTTTGTATTATACTTCTTTCATTTTAGTTTGCATTAAATGAAAAATACAAAAATATTTTGTTTATCATTTGGGTTTTATCTCTTAGTAATTTAAGCTTAATGAAAAATTCAAATGATTTTTGTTTATCTTTTGAGTATATATTTTTTATTTTTTGGTTAAAAATTTCAAAAACTCAAAAAGATTTTATTTTTTGTGTATTTTGGTTTTACACACATTTTGTGGCATATGTTTGTGTTAGAATCCTTATTTCGCTTCCATGTGACTAGAACTTTTGGTTAGGATTTTAATCCTTAAAATGTTCTTTATCATGCTTACATGGAGTAGCTTAAGTTTGACTTGCTTAATGGATTCACTTTTATATGCCTTTACACACATGCACGAGCTTTTTGAACCTTAACGTCACATGTTATATTTGAGCCTTGTGAGGTGTTCTCCTACCAATTTTGTCATCTACATATTTGTGACCTAGGAGGACTAGTGCATGTCAAAATCCGTTGCACGTGAGATTTGTGTGATATAAAAAATTAATATATATATAATTGGGCATGGGGAAGGGATCCGAAAGGATTTATTATCCTTTGCGAAAAGAAAGCCACCGTTTGTTTGGACCTAAAAGAAATACGTGGTCCAAAGGCCCAAAAGAAAATATGGCATTAAAAATAAAAATAATTGCCAAGGCCTATGTTTAATTGATATATTCATTCAAAAGAATAATATATATGCTTATTGAAGGAGTTTGGATGGTATATCAATGGTTTGCACAATGTCCGTTTATCCTAGTTGCGCTTTCAATCTCATGACTCTATTGGTTTGTAGAATCATCAACATGCTAGGCTTGTATGCATTGTGTTTGTTTGTTCATTAGTTCACTTTATCTTGTCACATAAAGGCTAAACTCTAGTTAATTAAGTTTTGCAATCAAATGCGAACTACGTGAACACGTTTAAGTGATTGGGTTTTAATTCATTGGTATCTTGTTCACACCCCAACACTTCTGTTTTCATATGACACATTTATGCTATAAGAGTGTGAAAAATCTTATATTATTTAGTTTTGTGTCATTTTGGTGTTTATATCTATATGTGTGTACTTATGCTTAGCTTGTATCTATTATGTATACATATATTTGATATTTTGTTTAAGTCTTTGCCATATTTAGCTAGTCCATTTATGCTTCAATTCATAATTGGTACCTTGTTTATTTCGTAGTTTGTTTGATATCACATGCTTAGAATCTTATTTTTCAATTTGGTATAATTTGCTTTCGCATCATAGTTGGTATTCATTTGTATGGATTAGTTATGATTTTGTTGCCTATGTGCTTTAATGTTCTCATCACTTTATGCACTAATGCATGTTTAGCTTGTTATCCCATTCTATTTATCCCTTGTTTAGTTTAAGGGGTATATATGCTTTAATTGGGAAAGATAAGTTAATGTTTTGATTCTTTAGCCTTTGTCTATTCCTGAAAAAAAAAAGGGGAGAATGATAGGGGGAGAAATGGTATCTAATCCTATTGTAATCGTATCTTAGTTTGGGAGATTTAACTTAGGGGGAGAGAACTATCTTCTTAGGTTGATCATAGTTGATAAAGGGGAGAATTAATTTAAGGGGAGTAATTATTTTAATTGCATTTAATATTTTGATATTCCTTATGCGTTTGATAGTTTGCTTAAGTGTGCAGAAGTTCTTCTTAATGGCAACGTTCATCATCGGGCAAAGATATTGATCCTTGGGTTGTTTAAGTCAAGCATTACATTTTTATTTTGGGTGGGACTTTTTTTATTAGTCTAGTAGAGTTTGACGGCCCTTTAGGATTTTTGTTGGTTTTTGTCCCGGAATAGTCAAAGGGGGAGATTTGTAAGGACACAAATTTCCAATTGAGTCATTTGTAGTTTTGGCTCAATTCCAGACAAAAACGTTTGAGTCATGGGATAGAGTTATTGTCCATCCTTCAAGCCTATGACATGCTAAAGTTGAAGACGTAGCGGCCAAGATATTAAAGCTTCATGAAATGTCGAGTTTAATGTGCCTCGCTTCTACATCAACAACATTGGTTCCATTGCTCCTAAGGTATGAATGCATTTTGAATATATATATAGGAGCTTGGAACATTTTTCATTGGGTGAATTTTTATTTGAAACTGTTGTTGTTTTTCAGAAAGTCTCAATAAAACTTTAAAATAAAGTTTCTGGGCAAAAAATAGAATTTTCAGCTTTCTGTTTTTTCGTTCGATATTGTCGTTTGAATGAGAATGTCGTTCGAACGAGGTTTGCAACGACCTTCCACTGGAACTTCGCTAAAAGTATCGTTCGAACGAAAATCTCGTTCGAACGAGATTTGGCGGGAACAATTTTTTGGGCAGTTTTGAGCAGTTTTTCCTACTTTCCCATTTTCTTTCCCCACTAACCTTTTGACAGATTTAACTAGTGCGGGAACAACATCTTTGTTAAGACTTTTCCATAATCTTTTCCTCACTTAGAGTGTTTTGAGAGTGAATTTTTCTAAAGAAAAAGTCCCCTTGAATTTTTGTTAACATGTTTTAATCTTTATAACAAAATCCACCCATAGTTTGTTTATGCAAGTTTCAATATATATATACATCATTGCTTGGAGTGTTTGGCACCAGGTCTTCTCTACCGCATTGAATAGATTGTTTAGGTTTGCTTCTACATCCCACAAAGAAGAAGTTTGTTTTGCTGCGACATTCTCACATGGTGAAAGGCACCAAGTGTGGTTGACGGTGTACCTATATCTCATTGGTGATTCCAAGATTCCGGCGGAGCTCCAGAGTTGTCAACTAGGCGGACGTGTTTACAAGAAGAAGCGTCAAGTCTTGAAAGGGGTCGAGTCGAGGAAGTAAGTCATCTGTCTTGTAATTGTAAAACCATACTTAGTGGACTTAAGGCTAGGGCCATCCGAGGGTTGTTTCGTTGTGGGTTTTTCCTCGTATATCGCGGCATAGTGGATTAATTGTTTATTTTATCTTTCGCAAAATCACCTAGAACACATGCTTAGGTAAAAAGATAAAATTGGTTTATTTCACTACTTATTTAATTTGGTGCTAAATTAATTTGGGTAATGTTTATGTTAATTTAATTTAAGTCATTTAATTAAATTTGATAAAATTTGGTTTGGCCTAATTTGAAAATATTGAAAATATGACTTAGGCAAATTTATAGGACTTGAATTGAATTAATTGTGTTTAAGTGAAATTAAAATTGTGTGTGTGTTTTAATCTTATTTCACTTTGTTTGATTTTAATTTGAAAAGAAATTAAAATTCGTTAATTTGTTTAAATAGAGCCATCATCATTCGCTTCCGCATATCTTTATAACAAGGAAATTGAGAATTTCAAAATTGGGGCCCTACTCCTTTTCAAATGAAATGCATCTTATAAAGATGGGACTAAAGCTATAAAAAACTATATAAATAATTCAATCGATAAGTGCTTACAGCTACAAAAATACCTGAAGATAGAAATAATTTCAAATTCCCCCAAATTCTAGTATTTATTAATTAAAATCATAAATCTAACATTTAAGAAAAAGTCCACTTGTTTAATCTTGACAGAAAAATAAATAATTGAAATAAAAAATATTAATTAATTTAAATCATCAATAAATTGATGAATAATTAAGTCCAACAAATAAAATCTGAATATTAAATGTAAAACAATCTAAAAATTTCAAACCCCCCAAATTCTAATATTTTGGAAGGAAAAAAAGTCCACTTATTTAATCTTGATAGAAAAAAATTCCCCCAAAATAATGCTTGGCCAACGGAAGCCACGAACATCGAACGTGGATTAGTCGAGGTGCGTTTAAAGCTGGCCCGGACCCCATGTGGTATGATACCAATTTTTTTAATTAAAAGCATAAATCTGATATAAAAATCCACTTATTTAATCTTGATAGAAAAATAAATAATTGAAATAAGAAACTTTAATTAATTTAATCATCAATAGATTGATAAATAATTAAGTCCATAAATTTGTTGGACTTAATTATTTATTTGTTGGATTGATAAAAAAAAAGTCCACTTATTTTATTTGTCGGCAAGAAATAAATTTGGGTTTTATACATGAGCACGGGAGTAGGGAAAAAGAAAGAAACAAAAGGAAAAAACAGGCTGCAAACAAATGGGGAAAAAAAGAAAGAAAAAACGTTTACCCGAGCATCGGATTAGGGAGTCTGCCGGCCAGAGGTCTGCTGTCAGACCGAATCTAGGCAGGCTAGTCTGGCAGGGGCAGCGGCTGCTAGGGTAGGTTGCTTTGGAGTTTTTTATAGAGAGAGGGAACAACAACGTTTGATTGGAAGTTCAAATTAATTTATTTCGGTCAAAACAAAACTACACGTTTTCTCTATTGAATAGCCTGTACACATTTTCTCTTTGTTTGGTTTTGTTCCTTGTAGACAGAAATATGGGTTGGACTAACTAATGAATTTGGGTTGGGCTATATTTAGAGATTGTGGTATGGGCTTACTATTGCTAGCAGTTTTTTTTGCACTGGGTTGTAGCCCTGCTCAGCCCAGGCCCAAATCTGCCATTGCTTACCACAATCATACATACGTAACTATTATACAATCCACTTCATATTTTCTACACCGCATATTCGTTAAAGATGGATGGATGGGGTGCACACATGTAATTTTAAATATTTTGTCAAAAAATAATTCTCACAAATTGTACGGAAAATGATTAATTCTAAATATACTCTCAAATTGAATTCCAAAATTATATCCCATGATCAAATGATGACTTAAGTGTACAAAATGTGAATCGCACATTAAAATCAATATGTGTTTGATAATTCATCAAGTTTAATTTTTGAGTGCAATTTAGGAGTCTTATTAAAATTACTCAGGCAAATAAATAAAGTTTTTTTTAATAAAAATGACATAATAAATATGACATTTCCACAATGAATTATATGTGTACATAGAATAAATTGGAAACTTGGAATGTTAAAATGCCCAAAGAGAGTTGGACTTGGAAACTTGGAATGTTATCTTGGATTATGGATATGGAATTATTGGAGGAGCCTGCGAGAAGAGAATGCTTAGACTGTGAGAGAAGAGAGAGATTGAGTGAGAAGAGAGGGAATAAATGAGTTTGAACGTTTAGGCGGCCTTGGAGTTAATTGCTGAAATGTAAAGTAGTTTTGATTTATTTATTTTTTGTAACTGTTAATGCGTTGCATATTTGGGTTGGGCTGAACCATTTATTTTTCCTCTCGGCCTCAGTTGACATGGTAAACTTAGTACACTTTAGGCTAAAGCCCAGGTCAGTCCCCCCTCGGATCCTCCCGTGCACGGAAGACAAATTTTTATTTATACTCTCCTTAATGAGTGTCTCCTCGTTCCCCTCCCTCCGGCCGACATGAGCCCCTGTAAGAGGGCACCAGAACTTACCCAAAAAAAAACTCAATTTTTTTAGGATACCAATTAATTGTTGATGGTGAAGAGGAAAGGAACAACATTACCATCGAATGAGATTAAGAGACGTTTTTCAAGTTGAGTGAGCGATGCGACATTGAATTTCAGTTAGGGATTCGGTGAGATCTTCGATGGAAAGAAAATGGAGGATTAGAGAAATAAAGAATATGGAGAGGGAGAAGGGTGAGTTTGGGTGAGGAATTTGACATGTCTTTTAAGAGGCGAAGAGAGAGAGAGAGAAATTGAAAGGCTAAGGGGAGGCCTAAAGGTTGAGAGAAGAAGAGTAGAGAGAAGCGCAATGTAACGGGGTAAATGTAGACATATGAAAAGTAGAGTAGTTTTCTTGGAGAAAAAGAAGCAAGGTTGGAAGGCGTTTGATGTTTCAGCTAGAATGGTAGAGTGAGAAAGAGAGAATTGATTATTACATAGACGATAGAGGAAGTACGTATACCCTTTTGTCTAAAACTCTTCTCTTAGAAAAGGAAAAGGAGAGATAGAGAGAGACAATAGGAAAATGGTGCCGAATAAGTCGCCACATGGAGATGCTAGGTGTAAAATAGAAGTAAATGGTGTCTAGTCCATTTTATAATAGTTATATAGATTCTGCTTTGCCAATTTTGAAAAAAATGGTGAATAAAGTGGATCACACGGATTTGAATCCTATATTTGATAAAGGACATCAAAATTAAGAGAGCTATCACATGCTATTTAGAAAGAAAAAAAATTGATTAGAAGCACTTTGGACACCAAATATCTATGTTTCCATTAAATGTTATCAAATGCCATATACCCCTCACTTGCTGTAACCATCAATTACACACAAACTTTGTGTGTTATTGACATATAATCACCTATGTAAACTATTGTGGTCTCTGTTTTGAAAAAGAAGAATAAAGTTAATGAAGAACTATTTTAATAAGTTTATATGGATTGTATTAATGTGATATGAATTAGTGGTTGCTGATGCTAGAAACTTGTATCAAATCAATTACAAGAAAAATTATTAATTACCTAGTGACAAATCAATTAAACTGAAATGAATAGGAGCTACTATGAAAAGAGGGGAGTAAAAAGCAATGATACAAGAGTTTTAAGTGGATCAATCCCAAATTTGTTGGTTTATATCCACATATGGTGAATCTATTTATTAAAATCAGTTTAACGATTCCATTAATGCACGATATTTCTCTCTTAATCGTCACTTTAGCAGAGTAACGATGCAATAACTAGTAACACTTGCCATCTTTTGGGTGCTAAATTCATTAATTTATTAATGTAAGAGTGGTGTGAGGAGGGAGGATGTGTTCCCATCAACACATGTTCTGATATGGCGAAGGGAGGCGAGGTTACATATCGTTATGAGTTAGTTAGTGCGCATGGGTGAAAATATCCATATATATTTTTTTATCCTCTATAATGGTTTGTTCTAATCAAATGGTCACATAAGGTGAGAATGTTAAGTAATGATGGGCATTCTATATGGATGTGTTCACCTCGGCTTAGGCGGAGGAGACTCTTTTCAGATGAAACTTTGTCCAGCCAATAAGAAGATCCTTCCTTAGAGGTAAACAATGCCGATCTCCTCAATCCATGTGGCTTCATTTGGGCATCATATGTTTAGGTTCATATTAGGGTATACCAATTTCCCCTACACTTTTCCACTAACTATAGTTATTAACACTACACCAAAATTGAATTTTTGTCACTCTATACCCGGCCAACATTGCTACGGCCAAAAATCATGACAACTAAAAACGCGTTCGTTTTCACTGTCATTGGTCGTGGCACTACTGTGACAACAACTTGTTACGTCCATATAACAATCATTGACCGTGATAAAAAACTTGTCACATTCGTGTCACGGACTTCGACTGTGACAAGGTTATAGGTTGTTACCGTCAAAGTTCGTGACATGACGTGATAAGTTTTTAATTAGAACAATTCGCAGTCCCTCATCTTTTGTTTACCCTAACACAACTCTCTCTCTACTTTGGCAGAAGCAGCAGTAGCGACCCTCATTCATCTCGGTGACCTCTCCCTCACTTCATTACGATCTCTCTCTCTCTCTCTCTTGTGACACCCCGCCTAATTAAATATTGGGTGATCAGTCATTTATTAATTAAATAAGAATATCCAATTGGTTCAGATTATGCATCACTGCCAAAAATTATATTATTAAAACTAACCACCTAATATTTAAAAAGGTTGATGTCAAAATTTTATCTTTTCAACTTATTATAAAACATTTAAGAAAAATAACTAAACATTCACCATTTAATCAAATCACAAGAGGAATGAAATATCTGACATAATATAAAGGAGTTGGAGTAAACACATCCATTCAAAAGTCAAATACAACAATCCAACTAACTTAATCCAACAACTGAGAAGAGTAATGAACTAAATCTAAAATCTCTAAATAAATAAGAAGGGACAACATGTTCAACTGATGTAAATACTCAAAAGTAAGGAATGATAGACTCCGAGGCATCTACTACCAAAGTCATGTAGCTTTCGTAGCAGCTACAACTCGTCGAATGAATGGAACTCCTAAGCCTGGTGTCCATGTGGCTGAGCACCTAAAATAATTTGACAAGAAACAAGATTTGCAGAAAACGGGTCAGAGGCCCAGTTGAAACCAATTTAAAAATTAGCAAGTTCTTAAAATGATTTATTAGCACATATATTTATCATGTTAAATTATCGAACTCACTTGGGAATGCTCACATCTAATCTAGTGTGCACGCCTAGCGAATATTCAAATCTCACTCATTCTATTCCCATACTAACTAGTTCTTCCTATTTAGTAACCCATCATAGTCCAATACCATCCCCGATTATTTTCCTCGCAATGTATAATACATATAATCAATCCCACTTTAGCATAAATAGACACTTTTAGTTTAATACAATTAAGTGTCCAATACTTAATTCATTTAGAATTTCATTATAAATTTTACCTCCTAAATTCACACAGTAGATATCAACACAAGTATATACATATATTCACTCTAGGAATTTAAGTCATTTGATGATAGCGTGGATTAATTTCTCTCACTTGGACCAACCTAGAAGGGTTTTAACTTGTCCAGGCCAAAAATAAGCATTCTGGAATCTCATTAGGAGTCTAGGATTCTCGTTCGAACGAGGTCGTTCAAACGAACTTCTCACTTCGAATGAACTAAAAAATTTGGTTAGAACTCTCGTTGGAATTCTCATTCGAACGAGGTCGTTCGAACGATTTGGGCAGGTCTTCGAACGAAAATTTCGAGGGTTCCCCTGTTCATCCAAAGTTCATTTTTCCAATCTTTTCTTCATCCTAATTCGTCTAAAATTCATCCCAACACCCAATCGATGATTCTAAACTATTCCTAATCATAATAGGGTACTTTCAAACATAATTTAAATGACAAATCCTGACATAATCATAGGGAATCTAAACTAATGTCTTTAATCTCTAAAAGTCCATTAATAATAAACCCACCATGAACAATCATTCCAAACCCCCAACTATTTTCGTGATTATAATGTAAACTTTCCATATTTAACTTTACCCGCATAGGGTTATTCATTTACATGCAAACATATCTTCCAATTTCACAATTTAATGGCGATTCAGTCTCAAATTCATAGCATCAATGGTTATCTCATAAACTAGGGTTAACATGAACCATATATGCTTAGAATTTTAGCAAGATAAACACTTGCCTTTTCGTGATCCTCTGAATTGTTGAGCGAAATTGGTATGTAGGTGCTCCTCTCTTCGCGATTTACGCGTTGGTGTGATTTCCAAAGGAAGAACTTGAATCTTTGGCTTAAATCACCTATGTGTTCTTCTCCCTTTTTGGTTCTCTCTTTCTCTCTCACGTAAGTTGGAAATCGATAACTTCTTCTAACCTACGTATAACCTTATTTAATTCCTAATTTTCGTCCATTATAATTCCCAAAAATTCCAAAAGACTAAAATACCCCTTCGGGGTGTCGTTTTGGGCTAAAATACCTCGAAATCCAAAAGAAACACCCGAGTAGTGTTTTCAGATTATTTCGAACCTTCTGGACACACTGGCACACTCAAAATGGCCATACGAGTTACTTAAAAATAAATTATCCTTTTTAGCTCAGTAAAGTAATACTGACACAGCTCACACGTGCATCCCAACTAAGTGTATTGTAACTGTCGTATATTTCACTCTCGGCAAAAATAATATTCTCATATTCATATATTACTTTAGTCGCTATGTAATATTCCACGTAATTATTTTCGATAAATACTAACTCTTGTCACGCTAGTAATTTGTACAATTAAATTCGAATTAATTATAAATTAGTTTTTCTCCATTTAAATCAATTAATCCAAATTCCATAATTAAAATAAAATTCCACAAAATACGGGGTATTACATACTTCTTCCCTAATAACAGAAATTATGAAAAAGGCTAAATTAAGGTATACCTGGTGGAAATAATTTTGGATACTTTTTCTGCATGTCATCCTCACTCTCCCAAGTAGACTCCTCTACATTATGATGTCGCCACTGCACTCGTACTAGCGACACTATCTTTGACCCCAACTTCCTCTCACTACGGTCCAGAATGGAAACTGGTCCCTCTTCGTAGGAACTATCGGGCTGTAGATCAATTTCTTCTAATGCAATATGGGTGTGGTCCAAATCATCCCGAAGATATCTACTCAGTGATGAAATGTGGAACACATAATAAATCCTATGCAACTGCTCCGGTAATCCAAGTTGATAAGCTACTGGCCCAATCCGCTCAATAATAGGGAATGGACCCACATACCTCGACGCTAACTTCCCTTTCTTCCCGAACCGCATTACCCTCTTCATAGGAGAATCTCGCAACAGCACCTAATCGCCAACACTGAACTCTGTGAAAAATCTTTTGGCATCGGCATAGCTCTTCTTCCGGCCCTGAGCAACCCGAATGTGATTCCGTATCAACTCACCTTAGTCGAGGTGTCCTGAATCACCTCCGGATCGAGTAACTTGTTATCCCCACTTTAAGCCAACATACTGGAGAACGGCATGGTCTTCCATACAATGCCTTAAACGGAGCCATGCCAATCGTAAATTGGTAGGAGTTATTATAGGCAAACTCTACCAGTGAAAGGTATTGCTCCCACCACCTCCAAAATCTAGGACACACATCCGTAACATGTCCTCTTACATCTGATTTGTCCACTCTATCTACCCGTCTATCTACGGGTGATAAGATGAACTCAATCGTAACTACGTACCCATGACCTTTTGGAAACTCTCCCAAAACCTGGACACAAAAATCTTGTCCCAGTCGGACACAATATTAAGGGGAACCCCGTGGAGTCTCACTATCTCGATAATGAAAATCTGAGCATACTGTCCCGTAGTATAGTTTGTCTGAACTGGCAGAAAATGAGACACCTTGGTCAATCGATCCACAATCACCCATATGGAATCGTGACCTCTCTACGATGTAGGTAGCCCTGTAATGAAATACATGGAAATGCTCTCCCATTACGCATAGGTATCTCTAAAGGTTGTAGTAGTCCTCCCGGTCTCTGATGGTCTGTCTTCACCAACTCACAGGTGGCACACCTCGAAACAAACTCGGCGATGTCCTTCTTCATTTTGCTCCACCAATATTGTCGCCTCGTAACCTGGTACATCTTATCCCCTTTGGGATGTACCGTAAATCGTGAACCGTGCGACTTTATCATCACTGCATGCCACAACTCCTCCCCATATGGGACTACTAGTCTACCATTAAAGCGTAAACCCCCATCTGAGCTAACGGAGAAAGACTCTTCTCCCTCGAAAAGAAGATGTATAATCTGATCTTGACAGAAGGAATCCGCTGCCTGAGCCTGTATCACCCCAGTAACTTTCTCGGGTGTAACTATCATCACCGACATGAGCAGGCAATTGTGTCCTGATGCCCGGGTTCTTTACATTTCGCCTTCCACACCTCATCCACCTCATCTGTTGTCCTACTACTCAACATATATTCTACCACATTACCCTTCCCCAGGTGGTAATGGATATCAAACTAGTAGTCCTTCACAAATTCCATCCACCTCCGTTGACGCATGTTTAGCTCCCGCTTTGTGAACAGATACTGTTGGGATTTATGATCCATGAACAGGATAAATTTCTCCCCCAAGAGGTAATGCCTCCATATCCACAACGCAAACACTACTGCTGCTAACTCCAAGTCGTGGGTGGGATAATTCCTCTCGCGAGGCTTAAGCTTATGGGAAGCATAAGAAATTTCCTTATCCTCCTGTTGAAGCACACCCCCAAGTCTTGACAAGGACACATCAGTGTAGACCAGGTACTCCAACCCGGGCCTGGGTAGTGCTAGAAGTGGTGCCGAAGTTAGCTTGTCTTTCAGATCATCAAAGGCCAACTGACAGGCATCATCCCATATAAATGGCACCCCTTTGCGAGTCAAGTTTATCAACGGACCCTCTATCTTCGAGAATCCCCTAATAAACCTCCTGTAGTATCTTTCCAGCCCTAGGAAACTACATACCTCAGTCGGTGTCGTGGGATGCCCCCACACCCTTACCATTGACACCTTTACTGGATCTACCGATATCCCCTCCTCAGAGATTATATGACCTAAGAACTGAACGTCCTTCATCTAGAGTCCACACTTTTCCTACTTTGCATACAACTCGTGTTCATGCAGTGTCTGCAAAACCATCCTCAGATTCTTTCCATGCTCCTCCTTAGTCCGAAAATAAATTAAAATGTCATCAATGAAGATGATGACAAACTGATATAAGAACTCCCTGAACACTCTGTTCATTAAGTCCATGAAACGGCTGGAGCATTCGTGAGTCCAAACGACATCACTCGGAACTCGTAGGATCCATACCTTGTCAAGAAAGCAGTCTTCGACACATCCTACTCCCGAATCCTTAGCTGGTGATATCCCGATCTCAAATCTATCTTTTAGAAGAAATAGGCCCCTCTTAATTGGTAGAACAATCATCGATTAGGGGAAACAGATACTTATTCCGTATCGTGACTTTGTTCAACTCTCGATAGTCCACACACAACCTTAGCAACCCATCTCTCTTCTTTACAAACAATACGGGAGAACCCCAAGGCGAGGTACTCCTATGAATGAAACCCTATCCCAATAGCTACTCAATTTGGTCCCTTAACTCTCTCATCTCAGCTGGAGCCATATGGTAGGGTGGTTGGGCTATCGGCTGAGTTCTCGGCATCAAATATACGATGAAATTAATTTCTTGGCTAGGCGATAGTCCCGATATATCCTAGAACACATTAAAAAACTCTCAAACTATGGGAATCGAATTAATGGGGATCACTATATCTCTAGAGGTTTCCTCCTCTATGTAATATAAATGGTGGACATTCCTCCCTCAGGACGAGGCATCGCCACTAGGAACATCTCCTGTTCCGGTATAGAAAAGATGATACTCCTAATAAAATAGTATATCATGGATCTATAAGAAGTAAGCCAATCTATGCCAATAATGGCGTTATGCTCATGCATATCTAGGACTAGCATATCTACTGGAAAAGTCAAACTCCCAATCTCTATACCTACTCCCCGTCATATAAAGAAGATTAATAACCCATTTCCTAGCGGTAAGTATACGCAAGTCACTATACTCTGTGATGTGTCTAACAACCCTATAGCCCATATAAAACTAGTAGGTATAAAGTAGTGTGATGCCCCAGTGCCAAATAAAATGCTCCCTAGAGCACCATGGATAGGAAACATACCCTCAACAACGGGTAGCGCCTGATGAACTGGGCCTGATGGAAGTTGTAGACACGTCTATACTACAACTGACCCTGTTGTACCAGAGCTACTGGAATTGCTGGCATGGCTAGAACCTGGGGTGGTGCTGGGAGGGCGGCTGGAAATAACGATCGTTGGGGCTTCTGAGGAGCGCCCTGCTGCTACTATTGCTACAGGGCTCTGCCTCTCTGGGGACAGTCCTGATGCTTATGGCCAGTATTTCCACAGGTAAAATACCTCCCTGGAAAGTGTCCTCCCCTCTATCCCGGATGCCCTCGGCCCTGATGGCCGTTACCTCCCCTCCCTTGGCCCTGTTGAAATTATTGTTGCCCATGACTAAAACCTTCATGCCCCTGTCTGAAATATCCAGAATGGAATGTCTTAGTAGGATCCCCCTGCTGGAAACCCTGTTCACTCTGGAGGACCTGTCCCTAAGCTGCGGATGTCCCACCAATACCACTACCTCTTGTCCGGCCCTGATGGAGGGACTCCCTAACTCATTTTCTTCTCTGATGGTGGAAGCGGCGGTCCTGACAATATAGTAGGGCGGCATTAACCTCATCAGAATAAGTGGCCAATGAAAAATTCCCTAACAAGTGCTGGCGATTCTTCCAAGTCAGACCATCCATTGATCTCTGAATATTCTTCTCCTCTGTCGGTATCTCATTTGGAACTAGATTCAGAAGGTCTGTAAACTCTTCTTCATACTCAGCAACTGTCTTTTCTTCCTGCTTGAGATTCAGTAACTTCCACCTCATCTCGGTTTGGACGGAGGAAGGGAAGTACTCGTGGTCAAACCTCCCCCAGAAATACCTGAATGTCAAGCTGTCTCTCTCCTCTGCAGTGGTGATGGCCTCCCACCACTATAGCGCTACTCCTACCAATTTAAAGGTAGCCAGAATCTTCTTTTGCTCCTCGGTGCACTCATACATCCTCAGATGCCTCTGTATTGTAACAACCCTCACGTTTGATAGCATATTTTATATTTATTTACTATGTGTAGTAATTAATTATAAAATGATGGATGTTGAGTAAATATTAATTAAATATGAGAAAGGTTAATATTTACTGAAATGTTGTATGTTTCCCTGATGAGTAGGTAAAAATATCCATATGATGATTTATGGTGTCATAAGATATAAAATGACATTTTGGTTTAATATAAAACCGAAACTTAAAATGAGTTATAAAATTTCCAAATGATAATTTGGATAGTGCAGTTAGTCCCGGTAGGTACGAGACAATCCAAATAAGTGTCATATTTCATTTTGGTATTTCGGGCACTTTTGACTAGTTATAGCTTAAATGTGTAGTTGCGATTTATTATATCGCGTATTAGTCATTAAAGTTGATATTTTTAGACTTAAGCCACGTTTAAGTCCCCTATCCTATTTCTATTCTTCCATTACACACAATTGACCCTTAAAGAGAAAGAGAGAGGAAGAGAACTTTGGGAGAAATTGAGAGATTTGGATATTCAAGCTTAGATCATTGCCTACAACAAATCAAATCTGCATTTGCATGATCAAGGCAAGTTATCTACTTGCTATTATATGATTTAAGGAGAGTAATTAGTTGTGATATTTATGAATTTGTTGTGTTTAATCATTTTAGGGTTTTGTTGGATTTATGGGTATTAACCCTTGGAAATTGATTTGGATGATTAATATTGTAAATGATGGTAATTAGACATATTTTTGGTGTATTAGTTCCATTAAATGATATGGGCTTTGGTTGTTGGAAGAAGAAGTAGAGAGTTTTGGTCTAGGTCTGCAATGACCGGTCGATCGCGGTTCTCAGACCGGTCGATCGGGCCTTCGGGAGAGGGCACACTGCTTTCTTTCAAAGGCAAAAATGTTGAGGCGCGGTTGACCGCGTCCCCCTTACCGGTCGACCGGACCCCTTTGCCTGGACATTCTACTTTTCTTCGTAGGTTAAAACTTGAGACGCGATCGACCGCGGTCTTGGTACCCTTCGATCGGTCCCCTATTTTCTTCCCAAAATTTTACTTTTTCTTTTAAATCATTTCTTTTCATAGGGACTTAGGAACCTTCTTGAATGAAGTAAACTTTGGCTTTTAGAGTCCTAGTTGAGTCTGGTTGTCACCCTAGAGTGGAATGGATTTCACTTGGGGTTAAGTCCATAGGGGGGGTTGTTCCAATGTGATGTTTAGGCATCACTCTTTTGGTTACTTCTTAATAGGAGGATAGGGGTTGTAAGCCCATGTTTGGAGACTTAAGGACTTATCAAAATTTTATGAACCTTGGGGACTTGTAGGATCATAATGATCATTTGGAGATTTAGTCAGGACTTGTAATTTGAGGAATATTAATGGCGATATTCGAAAGGAATTAGGTTCTCATAATATGAACCCAAATGCTTAAAGATGGTAGGTTCAACTAAAAGGGACCCAAACCGTGTTAATGATGATTGGTTCAAATAAAATGAACCCAGTTGTTTAATGATGATAGGTTCGAATAAAAAGAACCAAACACATGGATATTTGAAATGGAATTTCGTAATGGTAATTGAAAAAAAGAAAATGAGATTAAAATGGTAAATGTTAGTTTACTGATACACACCTCTCTAAATGACATCATAAGGGAAGTTTGCGCGCTTGGTGATGCCCCCTGGCTAGTGAATGCAGGGTGGATATAGTCTTAGGCCATATGCGGTATTTTTATATATTTTTCTGCGCTGGTTAGGGGATTCCGGATGTGGTCCTGAGTTTCTCGTAGGCATATGGCCGCTTCCCGACGTTGCGTTATAATCCCAGGTTGTCTTGTATAGATAGGCCCTGGAAGATGATGGTCATTTAGGGACGCAGCCAGTGGGGAAACTCGGAGGGGCGGTCTTAGAATCATTATATGTATATGAATATAACTTTTCTGCATCAAGTGGGACTTGGATATATGCCATAAAGAGCATGATACGTGCCATAAAGAGCACGCGAATGAGATTAATGAGATATGTGCCATAAAGAGCACTTGATATTAACGGTATTCCTATTAAGGAAAGGAAAGATGAGATGGTAAGATAATTAACTATGGAAGTTAATAAATGGTTTTAATCCTATTAAGGAATACAAAAGGTAATGGAAATTTGATAAATGAGGAAAGGTTTTAAATTTAAGTTATTACTTTTCTTTCTTTTACGTAAATGACATTTCATTTCAGCATTTAGTTAAATTGTAATGTAAATTTATCATCCTTATCATTCATGCATAATTGTTCATTTCTATCATGCTTTTTATTTCTTCTGGTGATTATATAGAACCCGGCCCTGACCGATTTACTTTCCTTGTCGTGTATATGATTGTATCCGCTTAGGTGCTCCCCCTCAAGGACACCAGTTTTGATGCTCCCATTCCTTTGCCTTCGATGAGCTGTAAGATTTTGCGGGTTATTACAGGACATTGTATTAGACGCCTTCATCTTTGTGTTCTAGATATGATCGGGTCTTTTCATTGGGCGTGTGGCCCAAGCATTTGTACTTGTTTAATGAATGTATTTTGTAAGATATTTAAATTGTTGTACTTCGTTGTATGTTGCTGTGGACCGACAGCCTATTCGGCCCTGTAGTATACATAGTTGTAATATATATATTCTTGTATAATTCCACTTGCTTATCAGACGGGGTTGTTTTAATTTAAATTTCTTAACTGCATTTTAAATTTCTAAACTTTTTGGCAACCCATTTTCTGATTTATTGGGTGGTTTTCCTGTATACTCATTTTATTTTTGTTGATGCTGAGAATGATATCCATCCATGATTCTTGTTACATTTGGGTATCGGGCTGGCCACCCCTTATCTCGGATCTCGGGTTGTCACAGATGGTATCAGAGCATCAGGTTCTAGAGTCTTTAGGATCTATGTGGATTCGTCACGTTCTACCGTAGCTTTATTTGATATAGAGCCTAATGTTAGGACTGTGTAGTTGTCTATATTTGCGATCTTCTGTAAGATAGATAGTTTTAAATAGTATTTTAACTCTATTGTTACTTCATCTTAAATGCCGCCTATAGAGGTCGCCCAGCGAGACGAAATAGAGTTGTAGAAGAGGAGGTAGATTCTCCACCGCTGCCACAAGAGACCGTTAACACTATGGATGTAGCAAACATAGTAGCTCAAGTGATTAACACCGCCATGACCACAGAGGTCCAACAATTTACCACAAGCTCAACAATGGGCTCACGATGTTTAAGCTCCCACGGGACTTACTCCGTGAGAAAGGGTTAGAGAGTCATTTCTAAAGGGCAATTCCCCAAAATTCGAGGGAGGCATGGATGTTATTGAAGCCAATACATGGAAAGAGAACAGACAACGCCACCTTCGAATGATAGAATGTAGCGAGGGGAAGAAATAAGTCCTTGCCGCTTTTAAGGTTGTCGGATCTGCGTTATACTGGTGGGAGATAATAACCACACCAGAGCAGAGAGACACAATGACGATCACTGAGTTTTGGGCTTTGTTCGATCGTGAGTATGTTCCTCCCGCAGTTCATAGGGTGATGAGAAAGAAGCTTCAGGATGTTGTGCAAGGAGAGAGATCTGTGGCGGAATATGTAGAGGAGTTTTCACGATTGGAAAGTTTTGTCCAGGATGAAGTGGCTCCGAAAGATAGGAAGATCTCGAAGTTTATGTGAGGTCTAGACTGGAGAATCCATCATCAATTGCTGTGTAATCTAGCCTTATAAACTTCTGATGAGGTTATGAATGCAGCCTCACACCATTGCCATGAGCATAGGTTATATACACCGGGTAGCAAGAAAGATACTGTCGTGGGGCATGTAGGGAAGCCTGGAGGGTATGGGATTTGAGGAGGAGCATTTCCCTCATCCCAATCTTCAGGTAGTAAGTATAGAAAGAGGGACCCTCGACAAGAGGTTTCATCTAAGAGACAACATTTTGGCGGGTTTATTGGGAGTGGCAATAACAATAGGCACGGTCAAGGTGCTTCGCAACATGCAGGTCGGGGTGGTCAGGGAGGTAAAGGCCATCTGGGCCAAGGTATTACCCAGTTTAGAAATAATAGGGGACGAGGTCAGGAGGATATGAAGGGATGGTGCTTCCATTGTGGGGAGGCGGGTCATTATAAGATGGAGTGTCCTAAGGTGATTGGAGGCCAATTTCCTAGGGCTCCGCAGCAGCCATATGTTCAGTTTCCACCTCCGGTACCTATTATGGTTGTTCCTCCGCAGTAGGGACAACTACAGTATGGGCGTATTTGTCAAATTCAGGAGGCTATGCTTCCTCCTGCTCTGCCGGCGCCACCCATCATTGAGGGTAAGTTTTACTCAGGGACACTTGAGTTGTGTGTTATTCGATGGAGGCTTTACGCGCTCATTTGCTTTATGAGCTCTTCTCAGACAACAAATTTGATAAGATCTGCTGAGAGTATTTTTACTAGCGTTGAGTTTCCTATGAGTGGTGGTTCGCTAATTTCCTTGTTTATGTACATATAGGGATTTATTGTGGTACTTTATGCTTTGAGGCCAATTTACTCGTCCTTGACATGGTCGGGTATGATGTGATTTGTATGCCTTATCCCCACGACCGACAAAGTTGAGTAGTAGCGTATAGGAGGGGTTCCTTATTTGGATTTCGCTTTTGCAGGACGCTCCATGCGTGAACCTCAACGACGTTGGAAGTGGAGAGATGTTTTTCTTTCTTCTATTAGTTAATTTCATTTTATTTTAGTTTATTTTTATTAGTTAAGAGATGGGTGGAAAGGTTTAGCCTAGAATCACATAGAAGAGTGATTAGTGGCTATTAAAGTGCGAAATAGAAGCACTGTATACAGTTCTCTCCTGTGAACGATGTGAGGGAGATTGGGATGCGAAGTCTAGTTAAGACTTCGGGTTATGCCTTGATAAGAAGGCTATTTAAAAAGGTACCTATATTGTCGGATATGTAATTATAGGGATTTAGTTTGGATTTGTTTGATTTGTTAAGTCTTCAGTTATTTATATGGTAATGTATATAAGTAGAATCTTTTCGGTCCTGAACATGTGTCTCAGACCTGTATGCCTTGATGATTGACAACGCGAGGTAGTAGTGTAACGGGAGGGTTCCTTGTTTGGATTTCACTTCAGTGAGATGTCCCACGCACGAAATCGAGCAAATATCAGGAGTTGAGAAGGGTCTTGGGCACTAGGGATATATTTAGTATTAGGTGCATACGACTTAGATAGGGTATAGTATAGGTAAGTAGACTTTAGGATTGTTTGGACATAGGGCCTTTAGTATGTGACATTAGTTTAGGAGGGATGTTGGGAGTTGACCATGAATAAGTCGTGTGTTAACTCTAGGATGGATTTGGTTCCCTGATAATGAGAAGTGGGAGGATTTTGAGAAGTTTGGTAGTTAAGGCCGAAGGAGATGAGGCCTCTCATAGTAGAGTGTTACGGAGATAACGGAAGGGTGAATTGACTCGAACCCCTAAGCCATGTTGTTAAGCTCGAGGGTGGATTCAATTGACAAGCCTCTGCCAGGATTGGGAGTGATAATACTGGAGCATAGACCTAATGTTTATGCGCCTCATAAGCTAAGACTTGTGAGAAGTATTATCCCATGCTGGAATTTAAGTTCATCGTGGGGGTGATCGCCGTATGGAAAAGAAGGTGCTCATTCCTGGGCAAAATTTAAACCTTCGTTCGAGCAATATTTTGTTGCAAGATATCGTAGGAGAGACAAGAGTGGTTAAGACCACATATACAAGATGCTGATTTAAGGAACAGAACCCTGCTCTATTAACTTTGAGGGTGGGGTGCGTTTCCATAAGAGAATTTTTGTCCCGAATGAAAAGGACTTAAGAAAGGCAGAAATGGTGGAATCTAGCGGTTCTAAGGTTGCGTTACATTCGGGTAACGACATCATGTGTCAAGTTATGCGCCGCCAGTAGTAGTGGCCGTGCATGGAGAGGTTGTTTTATTGCGTGGGGTGCCTTTGATTACAGTTTTTGACTGAAACAGGATTTTGGTTTCTCACTTTTGGCAAGTTTCTAAGAAGCCATGTGAATCGGATTGAAGTTTAGTACTTCCTATCATCCTCAAACAGATGGCCAGACCAAAAAGGGTAAACCATATGTTGGGGCATATACTCCTTATGTTCATACTTAACTTTAAGAATAGTCGGGAATAGTGTCTCCCACTAGTTGGATTCGCTTATTAAAATTTGTATCGATTCACTATTGGGATGGCGCCTTGTGAGGCATTGTAGGATAGGCATTGTGGATCTCCCACTTGTTGGTTAGAGGTGCGAGATGATAAGTTTCCTTGGACCTGAAATGATCCGGGATACTTTTTCAAAGATCGAGCCCATTCGGAATCGCATTTGTATAACCGAGATGGACAAAAGAGCTATGTCGATACGGGGATAAGGCGTGTGGAAATTGAGGTCGGGGACCAAATGTTGGTGCGAGTGTCGCCTAGGAAGGGCATTAAGCGTTTCGAGTAGAAAAGGAAAAACTTGCACCGTGTTACGTTGGACCTTTCCTATATATGATAAGGTGGGTACTGTAGCCTATTAACTTTCTTTACCGAAACATTTGCAGAAAGTTCATAACGTGTTCCATATCTCTCCTGTATAGTAGTACAAGAGATGTGATTGGTGCCCTTAGGCACATTTCTTTCGAAGTAGATGCAACTTGACGTTCCTTATGAGGAGTAGTCGATTGCTATTTTGGAGTAGGGAGAGTGGCGATTGAAACCAACGGTAGTACTTTTCTTAGAGCGTATTGTAATTATCCTAGTGTCGAAGAATCGACATGTGATCACGAGGATGACATGCGGGAGAAGTATCCGCATTTCTTCTTGCGAGGTATGCCTGAATTTTGGGGGCAAAATTCCCTCATAAGGGGGGGAGTATGTAACAACCCTCACGTTTGATAGCATATTTTATATTTATTTACTATGTGTAGTAATTAATTATAAAATGATGGATGTTGAGTAAATATTAATTAAATATGAGAAAGGTTAATATTTACTGAAATGTTGTATGTTTCCCTAATGAGTAGGTAAAAATATCCATGTGGTGATTTATGGTGTCATAAGATATGAAATGACATTTTGGTTTAATATGAAATCGGAACTTAAAATGAGTTATAAAATTTCCAAATGATAATTTGGATAGTGTAGTTAGTCCCGGTAGGTACGAGACAGTCAAAATAAGTGCCATATTGCATTTTGGTATTTCGGGCACTTTTGACTGGTTATAGCTTAAATGTGTAGTTGCGATTTATTATATCGCGTATTAGTCATTAAAGTTGATATTTTTAGACTTAAGCCACGTTTAAGTCCCCTATCCTATTTCTATTCTTCCATTACACATAATTGAGCCTTAGAGAGAAAGAGAGAGGAAGAGAACTTTGGGAGAAATTGAGAGATTTGGAGATTCAAGCTTAGATCATTGCCTACAACAAATCAAATCTGCATTTGCATGATCAAGGCAAGTTATCTACTTGCTATTATATGATTTAAGGAGAGTAATTAGTTGTGATAGTTATGAATTTGTTGTGTTTAATCATTTTAGGGTTTTGTTGGATTTATGGGTATTAACCCTTGGAAATTGATTTGGATGATTAATATTGTAAATGATGGTAATTAGAAATATTTTTGGTGTATTAGTTCCATTAAATGATATGGTCTTTGGTTGTTGGAAGAAGAAGTAGAGAGTTTTGGTCTAGGTCTGCAATGACCGGTCGACGGGGCCTTCGGGAGAGGGCACATTGCTTTCTTTAATGTTGAGGCGCGGTTGACCGCGTCCCCCTTACCGGTCGACCAGCCCCCTTTGCCTGGACATTCTGCTTTTCTTTGTAGGTTAAAACTTGAGATGCGGTCGATCGCGGTCTTGGTACCGGTCGATCGGTCCCCTGTTTTCTTCCCAAAATTTTACTTTTGCTTTTAAATCTTTTCTTTTCATAGGGACTTAGGAACCTTCTTGAATGAAGTAAACTTTGGCTTTTAGAGTCCTAGTTGAGTCTGGTTGTCACCCTAGAGTGGAATGGATTTCACTTGGGGTTAAGTCCATGGGGGGGGGGTGTTCCAATGTGATGTTTAGGCATCACTCTTTTGGTTACTTCTTAATAGGAGGATAGGGGTTGTAAGCCCATGTTTGGAGACTTAAGGGCTTATCAAAATTTTATGAACCTTGGGGACTTATAGGATCATAATGATCATTTGTAGATTTAGTCGGGACTTGTAATTTGAGGAATATTAATGACGATATTCGAAGGGAATTAGGTTCTCATAATATGAACCCAAATGCTTAAAGATGATAGGTTCAACTAAAAGGGACCCAAACTGTGTTAATGATGATTGATTCAAATAAAATGAACCCAGTTGTTTAATGATGATAGGTTCGAATAAAAAGAACCAAACACATGGATATTTGAAATGGAATTTAGTAATGGTAATTGAAAAAAAGAAAATGAGATTAAAATGGTAAATGTTAGTTTACTGATACACACCTCTCTAAATGACATCATAAGGGAAGTTCGCGCGCTTGGTTGTAACAACCCTCACTTTTGATAGCCTATTTTATATTTATTTACTATGTGTAGTAATTAATTATAAAATGATGGATGTTGAGTAAATATTAATTTATTATGAAAAAGGTTAATGCTTACTGAAATGTTGTATGATTACCTGATGAGTAGGTAAAAATATCCATGTTGTGATTTATTGTGTCATAACAATTAAATGACATTTTGGTTTAATGAGAAACCGGAACATAAAATGAGTTATAAAATTTCCAAATGATAATTTGGAGTGTGTAGTTAGTCCCGGTAGGTGCGAGACAGTCAAAATAAGTGCCATATTGTATTTTGGCATTTCGGGCATTTTTGACTGGTTATAGCTTATATGTGTAGTGCGTACCATTTTATCGCGTATTAGCCACTTAAGTGGGCTTTTCAGATTTAAGCCACATTTAAGTCCCCAACCCCATTTCTTTCCTTCCATTTATTTTTCTAATTGAGCCCTAGAGAGAGAGAGAGAGAGAGAGGAGAAAGAAGAGAACTTTGGAGAAAAGGGAGATTGGAGCTTGGATTGTTGCCTCCACCAAAGAAAATCTGAATTTGCAAGATCAAGGCAAGTAACTTACTTGCTATAATGTGATTTAAGTGGATTTATTAGCATGATTTGTTGTGGATTGTTATGATTTAGTTTAGTTAGGGTTTTGTTAAATTATTTGGGTATTAACCCTTAGAGATTGATTTGGAGGATAAATGTTGTTGATAATGGTACTTAGACATATTGTGGTGGATTAGTTCCATTAAATGTTAGGGTTTTGGTGGTTGGAAGAAGAAATTGGGAGGCTAGGTCTGTTATGGCCGGTCGACCGCGGTTACCAGACCGGTCGACCGGGCCTTCGGAGGAGGGCACACTGCTTTCTTTCAAAGGCATGAATTTAAGGGCGCGGTCGACCGCGGTCCCCTACCGATCGACCGGCTCGTCCGAATTGAACTTTCTGCTTTCCTGCCAAGGCAAAATTTTGAGACGCGGTCAACCGCGGTCTTGGGACCGGTCGACCGGTCCCCTGTTTTCTCACCCAACTTCCTACTTTTGTTTTTAAACTCTTTTCTTCCCATAGGGACTTAGGACCCTTCTTGAATGAAGTAAAACTTGACTTATAGAGTCCTAGTGGAGTTGGTTGGTGCCCTAGTGTTGAATGGGTTTCACTTGGGGTTAAGTTCGGGGGAAAGGGTTGTCTTAAGTGATGTTGAGGCATCACTTCTCTTTGTACATCCTAATAAGTGGATGGGGGTTAAATGCCCTAACTTGGAGACTTAGGGGCTTATCAAAGTTAGATGAACTTTGAGGATTAATAGGATCATAATGATCATTTGGAGAGTTGTTGGGACTGGTATTTTGAGGAATATTAATTAAAATATTCGATGGGAATTAGGTTCGCATAAAATGAACCCAATTGGTTTAAGGATGATAGATTTCTCTATTTTGGACCCGAACTATGTAAATTTTGACGGGTTCAAATAAAAACCCGGTTATTTAATTATGCTAGGTTCGAATAAAAAGGACCAAACACATGGATATTGATAATGGAAACTTGGAAATGAAAATGAGATAAAATATGGTAAATGCTAATTTACTTAAACACACCTCTCTAAATGACATCATAAGGGAAGTTCGCGCGCTTGGTGATGCCCCCTGGCTTGTGAATGCAGGGTGGATATAGTCCTAGGCCATATGCGGGGTTTTGTATATTTTTCTGCGCTGGTTAGGGGATTCCGGGTGTGGTCCTGACTTTCCCGCAGGCATATGGCCGCTTCCCGACGTTTCGTTATGATCCCAGGTTGTCTTGTATAGATAGGCCCTGGAAGATGATGGTCATTTAGGGGCGCGCCCAGTGGGGAAACTCGGAGGGGCGGTCTTAGAATCGTTATGTGTATATGAATATAACTTTTCTGCATCAAGTGGGACTTGATGGATATATGCCACAAGATCATGATACGTGCCATAAGAGCACGAGAAATGAGATTAATAAGATATGTGACATAAAGAGCACTTGATATTAATGATATTCCTATTAAGGAATGGAAAGATGTTATGGTAAGATAATTTACTTTGGAAGTTAATAAAATGAAAGGAAATTATACCTTCTTATTGTAAACCCAACAAATGGCTTTTAATTCCTATTAAGGGATGTAAGAAGGATATGGTAATTGGATTACTGAGTAAAGATTTTAAATTTACATTACTTGCTTTTTTTCTTTCTTTTATGTAGGCATTTCATTTTTCATTTCATTTCATATTTAGTTGAAATGTCATTGTCATATTATCATCCTTATTTATGCATAACTGTTCATTTCTATCATGCTTTTATTTCTTCTGGTAATCATATAGAACCCGGCCCTGACCGGTTTACTTTCCTTGTTGCATATATGATTTTATCTGCTCAGGTGCTCCACCGCAAGGACGCCCGTTTTGATGTTCTTATCCCTTTGCCTTTGACGAGCTGTAAGATTTTGCGGGTTATTACAGGACATCGTATTAGCCGCTTTCATTCTTGTTATTCTAGATAAGTTCGGGTCATAACCCGGGCGAGTGGCCCAACTTTGATATTTGATTAATGAATGTCTTACATAAGATATTATAGTGTTGATCGGTGTTCTTTGTAGCTGTGGACCGACAGCTTATCCGGTCCATTTGTTTACAATCGTTTTAGTGGTAATATATAGATTCTTGTGGAATCACACTTGTTTATCAGATCGGGTTGTTTAAATTTAGTTTTCTTAACTGCTTATTTAAAATTTTTACACATTTTGGCAACCCGTTTTCTGATATATTGGGTGGTTTTCCCGTATATTCAGTTTATTTTGTTGATGCTGAGGATGATATCTGTCCATGATTCCTGTTACGTTTAAGTATCGGGCTGGCCACCCCTTATCTCGGATCCCGGGTTGTCACATTGGTGATGCCCCCTGGCTAGTGAATGTAGGGTGGATATAGTCCTAGGCCATATGCGGGGTTTTATATGTTTTTCTGTGCTGGTTAGGGGATTCCAGGTGTGGTCCTGACTTTCCCGCAGGCATATGGCCGCTTCCCGACGTTGCGTTATGATCCCAGGTTGTCTTGCATAGATAGGCCCTGGAAGATGATGGTCATTTAGGGGGGCGCCTAGTGGGTAAACTCGGAGAGGCGGTCTTAGAATCGTTATATGTATATGAATACAACTTTTCTGCATCAAGTGGGACTTGATGGATATATGCCATAAAGAGCATGATACGTGCCATAAAGAGCACAAGAATGAGATTAGTGAGATATGTGCCATAAAGAGCACTTGATATTAATGGTATTCCTATTAAGGAATGGAAAGATGAAATGGTAAGATAATTAACTATGGAAGTTAATAAATGGTTTTAATCCTATTAAGGAATACAAAAGGTAATGGAAATTTGATAAATGAGGAAAGGTTTTAAATTTAAGTTATTCCTTTTCTTTCTTTTATGTAAATGACATTTCATTTCATCATTTAGTTAAATTGTAATGTAAATTTATCACCCTTATCATTCATGCATAACTGTTCATTTTTATCATGCTTTTTATTTCTTCTGGTGATTATATAGAACCCGGACCTGACCGATTTACTTTCCTTGTCGTGTATATGATTGTATCCGCTCAGGTGCTCCCCCTCAAGGACGCTAGTTTTGATGCTCCCATTCCTTTGCCTTCGACGAGCTGTAAGATTTTTCGGGTTATTATAGGACATTGTATTGGACGCTTTCATCTTTGTGTTCTAGATATGATCGGGTCTTTTCAATGGGCGTGTGGCCCAAGCATTTGTACTTGTTTAATGAATGTATTATGTAAGATATTTAAATTGTTGTACTTCGTTGTATGTTTCTGTGGACCGACAGCCTATTCGACCCTGTAGTATACATTCGTCTTAGTTGTAATATATATATTCTTGTGGAATTCCACTTGCTTATCAGACGGGGTTGTTTTAATTTAAATTTCTTAACTGCATTTTAAATTTCTAAACTTTTTGGCAACCCGTTTTTTGATTTATTGGGTGGTTTTCCCGTATACTCAGTTTATTTTTGTTGATGCTGAGAATGATATCCATCCATGGTTCTTGTTACATTTGGGTATCGGGTTGTCCACCCCTTATCTCGGATCGCGGGTTGTCACATGTATATCTTTCCTCCACTGGCTCACCTTTACCATATCCGAACTCCCTGTGAACTCTGGAGGGTGTTCCTTTTGAAAGGCATCCCTGACGCACTCCCATGCAGAAGGGAAATCATGGACTGGTGCTGGAGCCACTACTGGTGCCTATGGTGGAGCCTGCTATATCATGGCTAATGCTGTATTAACAACCTGTGCTACAATAGCAGTAACTTCCGCAACATTCATCATTCCTTCGGCTGGAGCTGGCTGGGGCTCGGGCTGAGCATCCCTATTGGCTCACTGTGCACCTCTGGGAGGCATCTGAAATGAGAAAGAAGCTTTGTAAGTCCACAGTAAATATCTCAAATAGATGAAGACGTAAAATGATCAATTTATGAATACAACACTCCTAAATATAGGGCTCTACTTCAAAGAAAGCTATGCGGAAAACATAATAAGCCATACAGATCTTAAGGACTCCAGAACCTGATGCTCTGATACCACCTATGACACCCCACCTAATTAAATACCGGGTGATGAGTCCTTTATTAATTAAATAATAATATCCAGTTGGTTCAGATTATGCATCACTGCCAAAAATTATATTATTAAAACTAACCACCTTATATTTAAAAAGGTTGTTGTCAAAATTTTATATTTTTAACTAATTATAAAACCATTTAAGAAAAATAACTAAACATTCACCATTTAATCCAATCACAAGAGGAATGAAATATCTTACATAATAAAAAGGAGCTGGAGTAAACACATCCAGTCAAAAGTCAAATACAGTAATCCAACTAAATAAAACTAACAACAGAGAAGAGTAATGAACTAAATCTCAAATCTCTGAATATTTTAAATAAGAAGGGACAACATGTCCAACTGATGTAAATACTCAAAAGTATGGAATGATAGACTCTGAGGAGTCTACTACCAAAGTCCTGTAACTTCCACAGTAGCTATAACTCGTCCAATGAATGGAACTCCTAAGCCTGGTGTCCCTGTGGCTGAGCACCTAAACTAATTTGACAAGAAAAGAGATTTGCAGAAAACGGGTCAGAGACCGAGTTGAAAACAGTTTAAAAATTAGCAAGTTCTTAAAATGATTTATTAGCACATATATTTATCATGTTAAATTATCGAACTCACTTGGGAATGCTCACATCTCATCTAGTGTGCACGCCTAGCGAATATTCAAATCCCACTCATTTTATTCCCATACTAACTAGTTCTTCCTATTTAGTAACCCATCATAGTCCGATACCGTCCCCTATTATTTCCCTCGCAATGTATCATACATATAATCAATCCCACTTTAGCATAAATAGACACTTTCAGTTTAATACAATTAAGTGTTTGCTACTTAATTCATTTCGGATTTCCTTATATATTTTACCTACTGAATTCACACAGTAGATATCAACACAAGTATATACATATATTCACTATGTCTCATATATATATATATATATATATATATATATATATATATATATATATATATATATACCATATTGCACCCCGAGACATAGCAGAGGTGCCTGCATACTCTACTATCATGTCATGTTGCATCGCTCATTTGCATAAAGGACTAAAGGTTCAGTCTCTCGCGAACCATAAAAAAAAACACATATATTGGAGGCGAACACAGTCCCAAGCTGATGGGCTACGCACATACCTACGCACCCATACGACTGTCATCACTATCGTTCTCACAAGTAGTCCATACCTAGGTTCGATGCTCTAGTGATACCAATCAATATCCCACCCGAAGGCTCGTTAAGGCATGATTATCCACAACGCACAACCTACGCTCGATAGCAAGCAGCGCAGGTACGTTATACACAAAATTGTTTATTCAATAAGCATACACATAGCTTAATATATATAAAATAGGTATTCTCGCAACCCAATTCCTCGAGTTTTTAGATATCGTCTCTACTATTCACATTATTACAACACTTCGAATTATCTCTCTAACATACACCTTTCCTTTAGGGATCCATTACCCCATTATATCCCCTTGAGTAGTCTCTCTCCCAACTCATTACTAACTCGGAGTTGAAGTCATTTGATGATAGTGTGGATTAATTTCTCTCACTTGGACCAACCTAGAAAGGTTCTAACTTGTCCCGGCTAAAAATAAGCATTCTGGAATCTCGTTAGAAGTACAGAACTCTCATTCGAACGAGGTCATTTGAAAAAACTTCTCACTTTGAACAAACTAAAAAATCTCGTTGGAACTCTCGGTGGAATTCTCGTTCGAACGACCTGGGAAGGTCTTCGAACGAAAATTCTGAGGGTTCCCCTGTTCATCCAAAGTTCGTTTTTCCAATCTTTTCCTCATCCAAATTCGTCTAAAATTCATCCTTACACCCAATCAATGATTCTAAACTATTCCTAATAATCATAAGGTACTTTCTAACATAATTTAAATGATAAATCCTTACATAATCATAGGGAATCTAAACTAATGTCTTCAATCTCTAAAAGTCCATTAATAATAAACCCACCATGAACAATCATTCAAAACCCCCAATTATTTTCGTGATTATAATGTAAACTTTTCCAGATTTAACTTTACCAGCATAGGGTTATTCATTTATATGCAAACCTATCTTCCACTTTCATATTTAATGGCAATTCAGTCTCAAATTCATAGCATCAATGGTTATCTCATAAACTAGGGTTAACATTAATCATATATGCTTAGAATTTTAGCAAGATAAACACTTACCTTTTCGTGATCCTCTGAATTGTTGAGTGAAATTGGTATGTAGGTGCTCATCTCTTCGTGATCTACGCGTTGGTGTGATTTTCGGTGGAAGAACTTGAATCTTGGGCCCAAATCACCTATGTGTTCTTCTCCCTTTTTGGTTCTCTCCTTCTCTCTCACGTAAGATGGAAACCGATAAATTCTTCTTACCTATGTACAACCCTATTTAATTCCTAATTTTCGTCCATTATAGTTCTCAAAAAATTCCAAAAGACCAAAATACCCCTCTGGGGTGTCGTTTTGGGCTAAAATGCCCCGGAATCCAAAAGAAACACTCAAGTAGTGTTTTCAGACTATTTTGACCCTTCTGGACACACTGGAGCGCTCAAAATGGCCATACAAGTTACTTAAAAATAAATTATCCTTTTTAGCTCAATAAAATGATACTGACACGACTCACTCGCGCGTACCATTTAAGTGTATTGTAACTGTCGTATATTTCACTCCCGGCCAAAATAATATTCTCATATTCATATATCACTTTACTCGCTAAGTAATATTCCACGTAATTATTTCCGATAAATACTAACTCTCGTCACGCTAGTAATTATTACAATTAAATCTGGATTAATTATAAATTAAATTTTCTCCATTTAAATTAATTAATCCAACTTCCATAATTAAAATAAAATTCCACAAAATATGAGGTATTACATCTCTCTCTCTCTCTCTCTCTCTCTCTCTCTCTCTCTCTCTCTCTCCTCTTCACACCACACACACACACCACACGCACACCACATAAACACATGCACACCACACACGCCACACACACACCACACACGGAAGCACACATCATAGAATGAAAACCTTGAAATAATTTCAAATGAAAATCCTAAAATGATTTAAAATGAAAACCATAAAAATATATCTGCAAATAAAATTAATTTGAAACCTTAAAAATGATTTCAAACACAAACACAAACACAAACACAAACACAAACACAAACACACACTTATTTAATTTTTGTAATTTATTATGCTAATTTATTATTCATTTATTGTTCTAATTTGTTATTTATTGTGTAAATTTAAAAATGATGGCACCTTATTATTATTGTTCTAATTTAAAATTGATGTCACCTTATTGCACCAAGATGTTTCGCATTTATTGAATGTTTCGCATTATTATTGGAATTGATGTTTGGAATTCTTGAATTGTTGTTGACTAGTGAATTCGAACATTTAGATCACCATTGTGTTGGTTGGCCCTAGGCATTTCTAATATTTTGCATTATTATTTGAATTGTTGTTTACGAATATTGAATTATTATTTACTGGTGTATTTGAACATTTAGATGGCCATTGAGTTGGTTGGTGATATGCCCAAAGTGCACCCTCGTACTCAGAGTCACTAACCTCGGCTTGTCTTACAAATGATTTGATGAGAAGCTCACAACTGCAATCAGAAAGGTCGTATTCTGCAAGGTCAGCTCTTTACTACCAACCTCGGCTCTGCAGCAGCCAAGGTCAGTAGTGCCTTATGGGGACAGGTTATTTTCAACATCCTACTCTGCTTGAGCCGATGTTATACCTTACCTCATGTATAACCTCGGCCAGTCTTCGAGGACAAGCTCATATCGGCGATTGACAAGACAAAGCAACAGTCAGACTCCTCCAACCTCGTACTATGCCTGGCTGAGGTTACATTGGTCAATGTCACATGTCCGAGCACATGCAAGCACATGGGAGGTTTGGGACATGTGAGCAAATTAGTTATAACCGAATCGTTCCCCTCACGTGAGGGAATATTGTGGTCATCATTATCTGCATAAGATCATCCAGGTATCATCAGGATACTAGTGAGATCCTCATACACATGCTCATTGCATGCTTGGGGGGTACATTACACCCACCAAGCACTATATATAGAGGTCTTCCTCTACCTTGTAAAGGGATCGATAATTATAACCCTAGCTGAAACTCTGTTGGTTTACACAGTAGAGAGAGAGCTTGAGAGATTGTATCTATGGCCGTTAGTGCCTTCATCTAGTGAAATTACTCACACACTCACAGTGGACGTAGGCCTGATTGGATGAACCACTTAAATACTAGTGTTCATCCTCTTATCCTCACCTTCCTCTACTAGATGTTCACTCTTATGCTGCCATTAATATTGCTAGTTTGAGCTTATTAACTTCTCATACCGATGGTATTGTTTACAACATCATCATTTTGGCACCGTATATGGGAACAAGAGGATTTATCTCTTCCTTAATAGCTGCTTAACCTCACCAAAGACTCTGGTGGTGAACCAGGCCTCACTATTCGCATGGAGCTATTTCACCATTGAAAGAGGTCCCTTAAGGTTTCCAAGATCTATAGTCTTCTCATCAAAAGCTCAAACATATGGCCCTAGAATTACCACCGCCTCCTCCACCAACTTGTGTTAGAGGACCCAGTTCCAACCAGGCACCACCCTAGTCCAAAATCGCTGAGGTGGATGCAGCCTTGAAGTCCTTGGCTGTAACTCAGCAAGTCATACAGGAGCAATTTTCTCAGCTAAGACAAAACATAATAATAAGACCACCTGGGGTCTCACCGAAGATGATTACTCTGGCGGTAGATTAACCACAACATGAGGCCAGGGGGCCACCCGAGGCACCACGGAAGGATAACCCTAGTCCTTAACAGAGGAGGGATGTCACTGTCCCTAGACGTTTACGCCTGGGGGAAAGGAAACCCTTGCCCTAAGGATAGGTATGATGACATTGAGGCCGAGGATGCCCTGGCAGACTGTTGGAAGCCGTATGAGGTCTCAAGCAACACTGTACATCCTACACAGCAGAACCGAGGTCAGTGTGAAATATGAGATGGTGATACGCGACAGAGAGGGGTAGCTTTTGATCGCTTAAGTAGAGGGTCAACCTTTGAAAGGCTCGGCCCAGTTAATGATCTGAGGCAGATGTTATCCAGGTCAAGAAGCATAGATGGCTCACAAAGGGAAAGTAGTGATCATCGGCCTCATCATGGCCGACCCCCATATGGTCGAGATTGTGGTTAGGGGGAGGTCAATAGTCAATATTGCGCAGTAGTTGGGGAACCCTCAGTTCACCCTTTAGAGGTGGCTGGAGAAAACCTCGGCCACATCGACATTGGCAAACCATGGAATGAATCTATTCAGAGGTTGGAAGAAAAGATAGAGGACCTTATAAAAATTTGAGACCCATTGCAAAGGGGATACTCACAGGGCTCACCAGTTATGGCAAGGATTGTTAACTTCCTAACCCCTTCAAAATTTAAACCTCCAGTGGTGTCTCCCAAGTACGATGGTAGTACTAAACCAATCCATCATATTGAAATATATCAATTTGCAGTAGACATTTATTCAATCTCTGATGAGATGAGGTGCCGAGCTTTTTTAAGCACTTTGATTAGGGATACACATATCTGGTTCACTTCTCTTCCTAAAAACTCAGTTGAAAACTTCAAAGGTTTGGCCGAGCGATTTATTCATAATTTCAGTTTTGGGGTAAGATCTCAGAAGAAGATGACTTACTTACTTTATGTAAAGCAAGGGAAGAATGAAAGCCTCAAAGACTACATCACAGGTTCAACAAGGAAAAATTGAAAGTAGAAGATTATGAAGAGAGCAGAGCCATGACAGCCCTTATTGGAGGGCTTCAGAAGGGAAAGTTACTTTGGAAGCTTGCTGAAGACCCTCCTAAGTCTATGGCTGAGCTATTAGCAACGGATGGAAAGGTCATGAACGTAGAAGAGGCAATGGCTACGAAGTATGAGGATGAGAATGGAAGTAGTAGTGGGAAGTTCCAAAGGAAAAAGTATGGAAATAAGAGGAATGCAAATGATAAGTTTGGACACTACATGCCTTTAACTGTGAGCTGCGAACACATCTTCAACAAAATAAAGAATGATAGATCCCTGAGATGGCCGGAGAAGCTGAAGGCTCCCCACATAAGAGAAATAAGAATATATTGTGCGAGTTCCATCAATATTGCGATCATCTAACCGACAAGTTCTTCGCTCTGAAGGATGAGATTGAAAAAATGTTAAAGTCTGGTAAGCTCAGAAAGTATGTGGATGGTAGAGCTTGTAAGGGAAGAAGAGACGATCTAAGAAAAGAAATGATAAATGCGGGGAAGATACCCCTACCATAAGAGCTGATGCCTTAGACGATGATGAAGATGACCCTGATCTCCCACCTAAAGATGACAATGCCCCAGTACAGAGGGTAGCTATGATCTCTTTCGGTATAAGCACTATCTATGGAGGGATTGCAGAAGGTGGCTCAGAGGTAGCTGACCGCAAAGCTCATATGGCAGAGATTAAAGTAGTGACTAAAGCCGAGGTTATGAACATGTCATCCATAAAAGTTAAACGTGAGAAGAGAAAGAAGGTAGATATAGACATCCTCATGGTCGACTTCTTATGACTTGATTTCAAGTGCATTTTAGGTCCCCAAGATGACCCTTTAGTCATCACCATGAGGGTGCATGGGTGTGAAGTTCAGAGGATCCTCGTTGATGGGGGTAGTTATACATACGTTATGTTTTGGCCCTGTTTTAAGAGCTTGGGCCTCAGTAGAGCTAGGCTTATCCTTTACCATCATCCCTTAATTGGCTGTAGTAGTGAAAAAGTTCATCCGTTAGGTACGTATGAAATGGATGTGATAATGGGAGATGAATGGCCTAAGAGGTTGACTAAAAAAATCAATTTCTTCGTGATAGATGAAAATGTCTGCTCAGCCTACGACCTCATCGTGGGATGAGTAGCACTCAAGGAGTTTGAGGTCGTGCCTTCAATGGTCCACCAAATGCTAAAATTCTTGACTCCCTATGGAGTAGGGGAAGTTCAAGGTAACCAAACGTCGGCAAGATAATGATACTTCAACTATGCAGAAGAGAGAGTGAGGCTCATAAAAGGACAATAACCACGTACAACATTGACACACTTGATACTGGAGATGAAACAAAGCTCAAAAAGGGAGAGGATGCGGATGAGGTAGAATCTGTCTTCCTCAATGAAGACGAGCCAAAAAAACCATCCAAGTCAAAAAGGCCCTAAGACCTGAGATCATGGAGGGGCTAGTCAATCTATTAAGGAAGAGATATAGTATATTTTCATGGATCCATACAGACATGTCAGGTATTGAACCTGAGATTATGTGCCATAAACTCAATATTGTAGAAGATACAAGTGCCATCAAATAGAGAAGAAGAGTATACTCAAGAGAAAAGTATGATGTCACCAAAGACGAGGTTAGAAATATTGAAGAGGCCGATTCCATCCGAGAGGTCATATACCCTGAGTGGTTATCTAACGCTGTCATAGTACCCAAGAGTAATGGGAAATGGAGGATGAGCATAGATTTCACTGATTTAAATAAGTCTTGCCCAAAAGACAGTTTTCCCCTACCTCGTATAGATCAGATGGTGGATGCTATAGCAGGACATGAGCTCATGAGCTCATGAGCTTCATGGATGCATATTCAGGGTATAATAAGATCTTCATGGACTCGGTAGACTTAAAGAAGACAACCTTCATTATAGACAAGGGGACATATTGCTACAAGGTTATGACCTTTGGCCTGAATAATGCAGTGGCTACTTACCAATGTCTTGTAAATAAGATGTTCAAAGATCATATAGGCAAATCCATGGAAGTTTATATGGATGACATACTGGCGAACTATCTGAAGGCCGACACTTGTGTGGCTGACCTTAAAAGAACTTTTGACACCATGGACAAATACATAATAAAGCTCAACCCGACCAAATGTGTCTTCGGGGTAGGAGGAGGAAAGTTTTTGGGATTCATCGTTAACTAAAGGGGAATAGAGGATAACCTAGAGAAGATCAAGGCTTTGCTGGAAATGAAGACACCTACAACTATCAAAGACGTTCAAAGGCTAACCGAAAGAGTTGCTTCACTTAACAAGTTCATCTCAAGAGCCACAGATAAATGTCTTCCTTTTTTTAAAGTTCTTAAAAAGGCCTTCGAATGGAATGAGAAATGCGATGTTACTTTTAAAGAGCTCAAGTCATACCTCGGTTCTCCTCTACTACTATCCCGGCCAATTCGGGGAGAGAAGCTATATGAGTAATTAGCTGTATCAGAGTCAACCATCAACGTTGCTATAGTAAGAGAAGAGGATGGAATGAAGAGACCTGTGTACTTCAATATCAAAGCACTCCAAGGATCCGAGCAGAAGTACCCTCGAATTGAAAAGTTAGCCTATGCTTTGATACATGCTTCAAGGAAAATGAAACCATACTTCCAAGCCCACTTCATGGTCGTCCTCACTGATTCCCCACTCAGACAGGTCCTCCATAAGACTGAAAAGTCAGGTAGGCTAATGACCTAAGGTAATACGATATTTTTTATTAACCCAGGGTTTCCATTAAGGGACAGGCACTCACAGACTTTGTATCCGAGTTTACATGGGAAGAGGACGATGTTAAGGAGAGTCACGGGGCCGCAGATGAACCAGAAAAAAATGTCTTCCGAGATTCGAACGAGATTGAGTCAAGCAAAGCTAGACAAAGAGCAGTTTAGAACGAGGAAGAGAGATACCTCTTCAAGCAAGGGACCCTATCAGAGGGAAGCTTCTCCTCTAATGAAACTATATGGAACCTCTTTGTTGATGGGTCGTCCTATGAAAGTGGAAGTGGAATAGGGTTGATAATGTCCGCACCAGATGGAACATATATTGAATATGCGCTGAGGTTTAACTTCCAAGCTTCCAACAATGAGTCAGAGTATGAGGCATTAATATAAGGTCTCTCTTTAACAAAAGCCCTCAATGTCGTCCAACTCCTAGTCCATAGTGACTCCAGGTTAATCGTGAACCAAATCTTGGGGGTATATGAAGCCAAAGATGAAAGGATGTCCAGGTATCTAAAGAATGTGTGGTCGATGATGGAAAGCTTCAAGGAAGTAAAGATGAAGAAGTTACCTCAGCTAGACAATAGCCGAGCTGATTCACTCGTGAGGTTGGCCTCAGCAGTAAGGACAAAGATAAGGAGAACAATACTAGTTGAGATTCTACCCAAACCGACCATCGCAGAGGAAGAGACTACTAGACCTTGCCTAAATTTGAGTATGGGAGCCTCGTGGATGGATCCTCTTATCAGATACATTAGAGAGGGAGAGCTTCCAGAGTTGAAGTTAGAAAGGAGAAAGCTGAGGCTCAGAGTTGCTAAATTCTCAATTGTAGGAGATGCCATGTATAAAAAGGTATTCCCGATCCTTATCCTTTGATGTTTCCTCCCTTCAGAGGTTCTGCATATATTACACAATATGCGTGAGGGCTCTTGTTCCAGTCACATAGGAGGAAGGCCGTTAGCTAAGAGGATAATCACTCAGGGGTACTGGTGGCAGACCTTGGCCAAAGATGCAACCGCGTATGTGAAGAAACGTGATAAGTGCCAAAGGTTCTCTACCATCCCTCATCAACCTCACCAACTTATGACTTCAATCAGCTCCCTGTGGCCATTTGTGATATGGGATATTGATTTGTTAGGACCCCTGCCAAGAGCTATAAACAACTATCGATTCTTAATAGTGGCAATTGATTATTTCTCCAAATGGGTAGAAGCTGAGCCAATGATCACAATCACTGAGCAAAAGACCTTCCAGTTCATTTGGAAGAACATCATATGTAGGTATGGTCTTCCAAACACCCTCATCTCAGACAATGGAACCCAATTCAAGAACATATCCTTAGAAAAATACTACAAAAGAGTGGGGATCAAGCAGTTCTTCTCTTCTCCTGGCCGACCCCAGGCAAACGGCCAGACTGAGGTCACAAATTGAACAATCCTTGATGGGATAAAAAAGAGGTTGGAAGAAGCCAAATGAAGATGGATAGAGGAGGTATATGCTGTGCTTTAGGCCTACAAAACGACAAGGAGGACACCAATATGAGAAACTCCATTTATGTTAGCCCATGGCTCAGGGGCTGTCATCCCAACAGAGGTAGGACTTCCTACTCATAGAGTTAAGACATATGACCCTCAGAGGAATGGGGAAGAAAGAAGACTTGATCTTGATTTAATTGAGGAAAGAAGAGAGGATGCAGAGATAAGATGGACAACCTATCAGTAGAGAACTGCGAGATTCTGCAATCAGAGGGTAAAGTCAAGGCCGATAGTTGTGGGGGACCTAATCCTGAAGAAGACGTGGCAAAAAACAAATAAGCTCCATCCTATTTGGCATGGTCCTTATAGGGTAATTGATGAGGTTGTGCGTGGTACCTATCAACTAGAAAATTTGGAGGGGGAACCTTTCTACCACCCTTGGAATGCAAATCACTTAAAGAAATATTAATTATGATATTGCAATTGTTCTTATCTTTGTAATTCATGTACCAACTTAAATAGAGGATGTCAATGAAAAACTAGTAACATTGTGTTAATGCTCTTACTCCGATGTGTGTGTGAAAATCTCATTCTTCTTGTGTTGGCTCAATCTTGAGATAAACAATTTATTTTTTATTTTTTTGCTCTTGCATTTTTTATTATTATTCAAATCTATTTTTATATCTTAAATACAATTTTTCTATATTGATTTATTATAAATATTATTTTTTTGAATAATTTTTTATTTATATACTCCTGCATTTATTTTTTTTATTAAAATCTATTTTTTATACCTTAAATCATATTTTTCCTATATTGATTTAATATATAAATTATTTTTTTGATAAAAATAATTTTTGTGGAGTGTACAATTTGTTTTTGTCAAAATACAAATTCTTTCATACTTTTTGTCAAACATTTTTGTATTCTCATTATTTGAGTCTAATATTTTTTTTGTATTATTTTTCAATCCTACTTGACTCGTTGGATAAATTTCCTTAAAAAATATATATTCGAAATATTTTTTTTGTTACATTAATTTAGTAGTTTCATTTTATTTTTTATTTTTGGATTTTTTATATATATTTTTTTGAGGTTTTGGGAGTTGATGGTTTTGTGTCAAAAACATTTATGGTTTCAAGACTTGGTATTTTTTGAGCTCTGCCTCGCGTGGCTCTTGGCGCTGTAATTTTTGTTTGATGTGTTCCCCATGGTTAGCCATATATTTTTTGTTCTTTGTTTTGAAGTTTGGCTGAGAGTTTTTTTTACTACTTTTTATTCCTTCTCTCTCTCTTAAAAGAGAACCCTTTTTTTACCAACCATTTTTTATCTCTCTCTCTCACTGTCTGGCTCTACACGTTTTTTTTCTTTCTCATCTTTACATGGATGAACTACTCTCCCTCTCTCATTTTTTTTCACTACAATTTTTGTTTGAAGCTTTGAGGGATTTAAGGTTTGGATCGGTTTTAAGCTTGTTTCCGGCGACCTCGATTTGGGGATGTGGAGTTAGATCCGGAGCGTTCTTTTTGTGGTGCGTTTTCTGGTTGTGGAGGTTTTACCGATTTGTTTTTCCGATGGTGTTTTCGGCGCCTGGACTTCAGGTGCGGTGTGGAGGCATTCAGTTTTTGGATCGGGTGTGGCCTTACGATTTTTGTAGGTTTTGCTCCTCCTTGTTCTAATTTCTGTTTGCGTTTTTCGACGAGTTCTTTCAGGTGAAGGTTTTCCCGGACTTTATGGTTTTATGAGGTAACTTCTCATCCTCCTTATATATATAGAGAGAGAGAGATACATACACACCCACACACATACACACACACACATATATATATATATATATATATATATACTCACATGTACTCATCTATATACATATTACGCATATATTATATATACATATACAATATATTATCTATACATATACTACATATACATATTACGCACATATATACTACATATACATATTACGCACATATACTCAACTATATACGTATTATGCTTATATTATATATACATATACCCAACTATATATATATACTAGTATATGCCCGTGCCTGAAGGCACGTCGAAAAATTTTCAAGATACGTAATCGCAAAACGGCAAAAAATTTCTAAGTACGCAATTGCGAAACGACAAAAAATTCATTCCCCGACAAAACATAGTGCAGTCTAAAGTATACAAATATGTAAACAATTTACGTTAATTTTTTATAACATAAATGTGAAAACAATTTAGAAAATTTGGGAAAATTTTCCTTTATTTATAGGACTATACACCATGTTTAAATCTCAAAATAGTCCACAATAAAGATACTAATAGTCCATCATGGACCTCGCATAAACATCACAGCCATCAAATACAAATTTAAACATCATACAAACAAAATCATCAATTCAATACAACTCATGAAATATACAATATTCATCAGCCGAATTCACATTGTACTTCAAATAAACAAAATGTCAATTTTAAAAAAAAATAGACATAGTTTCCTTTATTTATTGGACTATCCACCCTTAAGGGACAACAACACATCCAACAATATTCAAAGAGCCAAAAAATAATTCACAAAAATAATAGTTCCAATAATGTTTGGCAATTGTACAGTGCTTTAACTTCAATCGATTTGCTGGAAATGGCGCTAGATCTAGGACCAATGCTGCTATTTTACAATGATCTGGCAGTGCTTCAATTGCTTTTTTCTTCAATCTCAACAGCTTAGTCTCAGCCATGTCTCTGATTCAAAATATGTAAGTAAGGTCAAAGGCAAAGAAGAAAGAATCAGATACAAATAGAAGATAGGCCAAAATATGTGTATGTCACTATGTCGTAATTTAATGTCTTGTGAGAAGATGGCAAAAAAATTGATATTGGCCTTGACTATCAGAACATTGCACTCAATTGTGAAAAATATGTAACTTTTATTTTTTTCCAATTTCATATACCCTAAAACATGTATCGTTTCGTCTTGCCTGAAACCAAACCCTATACCAATACAAAACGGGTATCTCGTCCTACACCAAAACGTGTGTTGAACCATGGAATGATGAATCAATATTTTCTGAAAACAAAATCAATAAATTAACCCAACAAAAGGGTCAAGAGGCAGCAAATGACTGTAAGTAACCACTTCTTGATTCCCATAGTCAACGTAAAACACGCAAATGACTCTAAGTAACACTTGCGGCCATGTTACATATGACTTCATGAGGAGTTTTTGTTTGACTTTATTTCAGTTAACAAAGGCAAAGTTAGATCTATACCTACTATAATTTAGAGTTTGGAGCCGCCTTTAGATCTTGGATATACCTGCTTTCAAAAAACACAAAGTTAGATCTATACCTGCTGTAATTTAGTCCAAAACAACTACCCACCAAAGTAAATAAGAACACTAAGCTACACGATTATAATCTTGGTCCGAAATCTGTAAGGGATTATATTTTTTCACTAAAACGTGGCATTTTCCAAACATATTTATTGGCTCGATGTCGATAGACATTATAAATGTTATTTCAAAATAATGACCAAACTAAAGTCACACCCATTATAAAGCAGCCAACTTGATGATTTTACAAAGTGTTTGCGCGTGGTGGTTTAATCAGATGATAAAAACACCATACTTTACTCCCATTATAAATCAAACGACGATAAAGATATGGATTCCTAAATTTTGTTCAGAATTTCGATTTTCGTAAAATTTGCACAGGTCCCATTGTATTCATTTGTTCAACACATCCAGACATTTCATATCCACAATTGATAACATGATTGACTAGTTTTATAAGAAAATAATGAAGTCGAATCAGACATGATTACCTTTGTGGTTGGAGAATATAACTTTTTTATAAAAAAATTATCTTCTTCATCATCACGTCGTTGTCTTCTTGCGAACTCTTAACAGATTTTAGCATATCTATGAAACTTTGATTATTTTGACCTGGCAATGACATTGTGCTAGGACTCTTGTGGCTGGACGATGTGCTAACAGCTTCAGCGATGTGGTCCATTGCCCTCCTCCACTCTCCTCAGCCACCTCTCTTATAACAGGGCTATCTTCAATAATATTCTCCTTCTTTTTCTTTCCCTTTGTCAACAGACTCTTCCCACAGTTTGAAACCACTAACAAAGTTAGAACTGCAGTTTAAAATGTTCTCATTTATATGAGCAGTAGTTGCCTCAGCCATTGTAAACACTCCCCCCCTCTAGGGCCTTAGAGTCTGGCCAAACTAAATGTAAATTTGTCGAAGAGCCTGCCTATATAAAAGAAAAGTAAATTTTAGTCACTATCAAACGTGAAAAAAAGTTTAAAGTTTCTCAGCAAGAACAAAAATATCTCATATAAACTCACTTGTAACGTATCACAATTTTCAGGATAAAGCTCCAAGACTTCCTCGAATTTTAAAAGATAACTTCTAAAATCTCCCAATTTGAGTTGCACTTGTCTCGAACCTGTTTCAAAATAAGCGTAAATGTTTAGTGTAATGGGTGTATAAAAGAAACAATCTTTAGTTGGTGCATACAGAAAGGAAGATAGGCATATTTTACCCTAATAATAAGGCATGAGGTGAATATTTTTAGGAAGTTGAGAAACACTTGCATTCGAGGTTGAAATAGAAAAATATCCAAAGATGTTTCCAATGTAAATATTATGCGAGTACATTTCAAAGTTTTTTTTTCATGAAAAGTTTTGCATCAGAGATTTCAGATTTACCCAAGTGAACTTCCAAGATAGGGGATAACTAACTACACATTGTTTGCTTGTTTTTGTGTTTGTGTTGTGTGTTGCGTGTTTTTTTATGGTGCGACACTTCAATCCTAAGAAGTTTCAACATTTGCATATTCACTGACTATTAGCAAACGCACACATCTTATTAGAAAGGAAAAAAAAGAACTGGCTTGAAAATGTGTGAAAAATCATCAGTAAGAAGGAGTATACCGATGTTAAGAATCGCACAAAGCGGAATAGCATATTTCAAATTCATGTGTACACAACTAAGTCCACTTCATGCCCCTTCATGCGTACACAACTAATATCATGCTCCTTCTACTTCACGTGTACACAACTAATATCATGCTCCTTCTACTTCATGTGTACACAGCTAATATCATCAATAGTTTATTGTGTATATGAATCCCCATATACATCCCCATATACAACTAATATCGTAAATAGTTTCTTGTGTATATGCTCCTTCCACTTCAGTATGCTCCTTCTCATATACAGCTTATATCATACATTGTCTAGAAGAACAGATTCTTATGTATATACATCCCCATTTTGAGATTGGTGTGTGAAAATAGTAGAAGATATTTTACCTCCATGGTTTGCATTTTCAAGAACAACTAATATCATGCTTATTAATTCAAACAGACACATTTTATTAAAAAAATATATTTTGAACATCAATGAGTAGGTAATTAGTTAAAATTCTGGACTACCTTGAGCAGATCAATCTCCAACATCCATATCTCCAATCAAGCTTGATAGTAATACCTGAACAACAATGGAGAGGGTCTTTATTAATGAATGTAATAAATTGATATCAACGATAATTTGGGAAACACAAATTATACGATTTGAAATTCAAGTACCATGAATAGTTTACATCGTAATTTTGTACGGACACAAAAAAAATCATACGACTCAATTTAGAAATATGATAAAGAACTCAAGTTAGAATAACCACTGAACATATGTAATTTTAAAGTAATCGATTATTAAAATGGGGGCTGGAGAAATGAAATCCATGTGTAATCAACGAAGAATTTTTAAAATAGGGGATGCTTTTCAAAACAGGAACTACTATGGATATTATTTATTCTCACAATCAAGAAAGACAATTGAAAATTACACTTGAATACACACAATTCATCCACAAAACTTGACCTGGTCACATCCGCAAAGATGGAAACTTTAAGATATAAAAAATCTTTGTATAAGAATCATCAAATTGTTCGGGTGACTGGTTTGGGGGATAAAAATGATTTGTCAAAAAATAAGAAAAGTGTAATGTATTGGAATAGTAAATGTTACACTTAAAATGTATTCCTCAACTAAACATGTATTCCTCAATTAAACATGTCAAGTGTGTCAGATGGTCAAATTATTTACTCAAAGAAATCACACAGTGTTAAATTCGGGGCTCAAATGTCACAGTGTATACCTGATCTAAATAGGGGCTCAAAGTCTGTAACAAATGTCACGGTGTGTACCTGATCTACTGATATAAAAGCTTTCATTATTACACTTGAGAACACATCTCTGTAAAGCATTTTCTCCTCGATTGTGTGCAACATTTTGAAGCAATTTGTAATAGCATGTTGTATTTTAATTGAGCTGAAATTGGAAAGCATTCCACGTGAATTATATGCATCATAAGGGCATGACCAACATCACTGATATAAATATAAAAAGATACAAACCGAAGCACAAAAAATACCTTTGATCTTCTTCACCCTCGGTGTTGCAAAAACTTGTGTGATATCTTTATCTACTGCAAGCACTGCTGCTATTAAGTACTAATGTACGCGTACAATGAAGCAATAAACAGCTGCTATTAAGCACAACTGTTCATATATATTGTTCATATCAAATTGATATACTAAATTAATATCAAATTAGATTTCCAACTATTCATATCAAATGTTCATATGAGTTTATATCAGTCCATCAGTTCATATATGTTCATATACCAAATTACCTATATAAGTTCATATAAGTAAATTGTTGCACAATAGTGAATTTTGGCAACTAAAAACTGAATTATGGTGGATAATTCCAATCCTAGAATCAAGTTTACAGTAAACAAATTATAAAAAGAAAATTCACATCTAATCTGGCCAAAAATTTGATGAAGAAGAGATGGTTAAACGTACATCAATAATTTTATTATAACAGAACTTCTGGATATACAATGTTAGTAGTTGAACTCCCTTCATCGGTGGGAAGCATGATAGATATACGGTTAGCACTTGTGCAACGTGATAATGCAACATACAATTGACCATGACTGAAGACGAGAGTGCGAAAGTCAATCCCAACATACTTGACAGACTGGCCTTGCAATTTATTCATTGTCATGGCGTAGGCCAACTTGATTGGAAATTGACGGCGAGCCATCTTAATTGGCATTTTAGCAGATGAAGGTGTTAAAGAGATTCTAGGAATGAAAACTAATGTGCCAAAATTTTTCACTAGTAAGGATTTGCGCCTGAATAACATGCTCAGAACATTTTGTAACTATCAAGCGGGTGCCATTACAGAGGCCATCTTTCGGGGCAATATTTCGTAGTAACATTATTGGGCTTCCAACTTTTAAGTCCAATTTAAACAGTGGTAACCCCGATGGGTTAAGGGCATTTAGAAACTCATTTGGGAACTGGTTACTTATGTTAGGATTAGTTTCACCGGGGCACAATTTATCGGCAGTAAAGTATGTAACTGTTTCACCGGGGAAAATATTGAGCGCGACTATATTTATGGCATTCACATCGTCATTGCGGTAATAGTTCCCTCCACGTGCAACAACGGGTATACAGCCCCCATTAAATCCTCAACGCTTTTACAATGGCGTAGTGTCGAGGGCATAAGCACCGTTTCCTCTGGGCTAGTCCCAATCTGGAGAAAAAAAGGAAGTAAATAATATATATATATATATATATATATATCTTGTATGTAAACAACAGTGTCAAAATGATTATACCTTGGTCAAGAAGTTCGAAAATTGCAAAGTTTCAACTTCCGTATTATTGAGGTGCATGTTGGAGTTTAAGGTCAGGACATGTATATCTTTCCATAGCGCGGACTGCCTTAAAGAGGCAGCAATAATTTCCTCTCGAACGGCTTTAGGGATTACGGGCAATATTTGACGGAAATAACCACTGAGCACCACTGTGATTCCCCCGAAGGGTATTTTATTATTACATATATCTTGTAATGATCGATAAACTACCTCAACACAGAACCGATGTTGCATTGGCACTTCATCCCAGATTATGATCTTTTCTAGTTTGAACAACTATGCTTGAATAGACTACTTTGTAAACCCACAATTGGAATTTTCAAGGATGTCCAGAGGAATAAAAAACGTCGAATGAGCAGTTCGACCACTGACCAATAATAAGGAAGCAATACCAGAAGAGGCAACAGTAATCACTATATGTCCGAGACCACGACAAACTACAGAAATTGTGTTATACAAAAAAGTCTTCCCCGTTCCAGCCCCACCATTCAAAAATAAAGTTGTTCCATTACCCTCAAACACAAAATTAGTTATTTCTGCAAAAGCAATCTGCTGCCCTGGATTAAGACGATCAACGTTAGCTTGCACAATTGAGTGGTTTGTATCAACTTGAAGCTGACGATGCTCCCATATTAGTTGATTTTCTCCAGAGGTACTCCAATTTCTGAGAGGGAGTGGCATCGGAGGGAAGTCAAACAAACTCTTGCCTGACTCCTGTAGCAATTCGTTGAGCAGATACAAACCATAGTCTTTTACTTTCGATTCCGTTGGACATGGAATAACGAATAAGCTACGTAGCTTGTGCATAGTTCGTCACATATATCCAATGCAAACTGATCCCATAGCAAACCCGGATTTAAAGGGAAACACTGGGTGAGTAAAACGCAGAATAGTCGTCGGAGTTGATAACCTATCAACATTACCACCGGCTCTTGTAAACATTGCACCAATTCGTCATCATCTTCTAAAAGACCCATAGCCACACAGGCGAACTTGAAGGAATCATGTATGACATTGTTGACAGTCCGTAAGCACTCAAAAGAACGAGGCCCTTTAACAACTGTTAGCAGTAGTCGTAAATAAAATCTTTTTCTCGAGTTTGGGCTGGCATGGTACATCCTACCAATTGCAAAACCCCCATTTTCTGATCTGGGAGTCCAAGTATTTGAATTCTTGTTCCAAACATAGTGTTGGGGAAACTCTTGATAAGTATATGCACGTGCGTCTTCATTCGTTGCACAATATGTAAAAAATGTCGTTAAAGAACTTTGTTGAACCGAAGCCATGCGCACAATTTCATCCATTGACTCACTTGGATTGAAAAGAACATGATGCATACCCGAAAGGTGAAGTTCCAATCGCGTAACAAAAGGTTTCTCTTCATGCATTGGATTACTCAATATCCTCCGAGCAGCTTCAGGTGGGCCTATATACCTAGCGTGTAAGTATTTTTGGATCTCATCTACACCTCCTAAGACCATAGTGGTGCAATCGTATCCCTTGTAAATGTATTTGTGTATGTACTTTACGCATCGGAGCCCAGCATGAACTTCAACATGGATGTGGCAATTGAACATCCGACTAAGATGTGGACTATATGGAACGACATCTCGATTATCAACTTTTTTCCCATTTGAAAGAGTAAACACCCGACCATCATTGCGACGCTGATAAATTGGATACTCATCCTTATCCATAGTGGTGGACTCCGCAAAATCCCTAGGATATTTCTTCGTACATCTACAATTTTCCATGCAGGGATCTTGAGGAGACTGTGAACCGCACGATTCATGAACCATACAACCCAAAATAGTTTCAAAAAGTGCCAGATCATTTTCCAAGACCGAAAATTCAGCACATACTATATTATCGACTTGGGCATGTGTTTTAATCTTGATCGGACCATCAAGAAATAATAAAGCATGCATGTGAGGTAAACCTCGCTTTTGAAATTCAATTGTGAATACATGCGCCACTTTTCTGCCAAATACATGTTTATTCTCAATCTCCTTCATGAGTGCCTTCTGTTTAAGTTCAAACACACGTGCAACCAAGTCGGGACAAAGCAAGGCATTCTGATGAGGCATCAATTCATTTGTAATTTATGGCCAATTTGGATTTGTAGTCATGGTGAGAAAAACATCGGGATGTTGGTTGAAACGTGTGATGGAAATCGAATCTTGATAAATCTCAAACATTTGTCTCGCACTACCAGTGAAAGACGATGGCAGAATCATCCGTTTACCAATCTGATCTGGTTGTAACCCATTCGACATACTATCACTAAGATCTTTGTATAACTCTGCCCGAAATTTTCCTTGATTAAGTCTGTAATAAGTTAGACGATTTTTCTCGGTAGAAGCCCATGCATCAATAATGAACTCCTAGAACAATTTACCCCCTTTAAAGAGGGTGGAGTACTCGAAAGCATGTTGAAACAAACGATAACCATAATAATTCAATTGAGTTAAACGCTTAGTCTGTTCAATTGAATGTTTCACATCCCATAAATTCATCTCTGAGTGCCAACCAAGTTCCTCGTAAGGGAACAATAAGACGTAGTGCAAAGGTAAATACGTAGGGTGACACTCGTTAATCTGCATTTATTGATTATCGCCTTTGAGACAAACAATAATATCTCGCATATCACTGACGTTGGAGACATCCCTAGGTAAAATAACAACAATTTCATCGAATAAGGGCAAATTATATGTGCGACGGTCCTTTGCACAACTATAATGAAGGTAAGCAGGTAAGTCATGGCCCATCCTATTTGAGTGATCCAAAAGAGCATATGCCTCACGATATTTGACCGTGAATGCATTATTATCCAACAAAGATTGTTGTAGTGTATTGAGGACATCCCTTTTCAAATGAGGATTTCTCTAGTGGCGAATATCTAAAGCTACATCTGTATTGTAAATGTACAATTGAGCATAAGTTGCATCATGTTCGTGACCAACATCGGGTAATAAGGATCCAGTACGATGACGAAGCTCGTCGTGAATTTTAAAACTTGATGGACCCCTGCCATGGAGGACCTGGTCATCCATCTGGACACCCAAACTAGTAAATGCATTGGCGGCATTATACTCTCTTGTATAAGTACGAAAAGATCTAGACCGATCATCATCACCCTCAAATAGAAGCTTAATATCAGGCGGGGGTTCAATGAGGGAAGGTAAACGAATTTGGCCCTGCCAACAACATTTCCCAAACAACGGTCTTATCTTTGAGGATCCCGGCAACCTTTCATCCATCCAGTGTAATGCACTACAGCTAGGGCATATTACATTCATAGGTCCCAAATCATGTCTTCCCGACGCATCATATGCACGACCTCATTCCGTGCTACTGGGTTCATTTCGAAAGGATGGTGTCCCTGACCTGAAATGGAGGAAAAGAGTATTTGTTAAACATAGTGTAAGAGATGCATAAAATAACCAGTGTTCTAAAAGGCCCGCCTAGGCTCCGCCTAGGCCCGCCTAGGCTTGAGGCTTGGGAGAAACGCATCGCCCACGCCTTATTACGCCTTATTCTTGGTAAAAGGTTTAAGGCACACTTTTTTTTAAAAAAACGAAGGATTAGTTAACAAATATTGGTTATGGAGCATGAATATGAGAAAGATGGCTACCAAACATATGAATATATTTTCAAAATTCAAGGTATGTATTATTTTATTATATTACCAGCCTTAGAATAATTAAAATAATAAAAAAAAGGAAAAACGCCTTTTTACGCCTAGGCTCCGCCTAGGCGCGCCTAGGCTCCTAAGGCTTGAGGCTTGACCTCTACGCCTCGACCACGCCTCGCGCCTTTTAGAACCTTGAAAATAACCAAATATTGAAATAAAGAAGTGAGTAGGTAAATGTACCTAAATGTCGATGCTATATTATTTCCCAATGGGGGAGTGGTATCTCGATTACACGTTTCTTATTGCACAACTCTCGGAGACAAAGTTACATCCGCCGTTACGATGTTACAATCGAAATCTAAGTTCAGATTACGCAGCTGATACAAAGAGGCAAATTGAACCGAGTCATCAGAATGTTGATATAGGGGGGGGGGGGAGATGCGGGTGATATCCGTAAGTATGGGGGTGAGATTACACAGAGGGAAACATTGCGGTGTAAGGGTGCTCAGCAACGGAGAAGTTTTCGGATGGGAAACACGAGCGACATTCTGAGATCATTCTCGTTCACGTCAGCGTCTCTGACCCAAGATACGGGCGGAAGTAGGTGGAATTTCCTGCTACGTTATAGATAGTTAGTAAATGAAGATGAAAGATAATGAAAGTAGAATAATAATAAATATGGAAATGGAAGAAATGTCACACCGTAGGCACATTTAAGGTGGAAGTGTGTCTTTTGACGTGTGAAGTTGAACATACCTGCGGATAGAAAGAATAAAAAATGAAAACTCAAAATTACAGTGGTTATATGGTTTAAAAATAAAATTAAGTATAAATAAAAAAAAAATTACACGGAGTGAAGGTTACCCATACGAATGTTTGATATGGGGGTCTGGTTTCGCAGAGGGCCACATATAAGTGTAGGTGTGCTTAGAAACGGGGAAGTTGTATCTATGTGACTTGATGTACGTAAGGAAACACTCACTTCATTTTGTGACCGTTCTCGTTCAGGACGGCGTCTTTGACCCAATATGCTGGCAGAATATTTCTGCTAATTTATAGATAGTTAGGAAATTAAGACTAAATATAATCAAAGTTATATGGTGTGAAAATTGAATTTAACTTCAGAAAAAGAAGAATCGAATCGAGTAAGGGGGAATTCTCTTTCCCTTTCCCCTTTCCATTATCCAGAAATTGCTCTGCGTGTTTTCTCTTCTGAAAATACAATATATCTATTAATAAAGTAGACTGCGTAGTTGTGTAAGGAAAAAAAAGGTTGAAGTTACCTCTGTACGAATGATGTCCAGTTCAGATACATCATGGATCACAACACCAGTGTTTCTGCTACGGAAGCGTTCGAGCTGTTGAGAAAGGGTTATTTAATTTATGTCCACTTAATGCTAATAGACTACAAAATAATAAAATATAACATGTGATAAAGTTAGTAAGAACTTAAATAGCAGTGTAATCTATTAAATAGCAATGTAATCTATTAAACTAACCTTGCAAATAGCAGCTTGAAATAAATCAAAATCCAACCAATGGTAATAGCCAACAAATAAATAAAGTCCACTGCACCTAAAAATAAATAAAAATCCAAATGGGTAATTCAAAAAACATAACTAAAGTGCTCATTTGACCCCTAATAACTAAATTGCTCATTTGCCGACACTATCAAGCATGATATTATTACAATGAATAACTAAAATCCTAAAAAAATAATGAGAAAACAATGAAGATAAGGTAGATATGAAGTGAAAAAAATTACCCACGTCATCTGTGGTTCTCTTTGATTGGAACCCATTATAACTGCTTGTAGAAATGCCCAACACCTGAAATCCTAATACAAATACCATATTAGCTAAACCAAAATACCAAAATACACAGAGTCGATTTCGTACAGAGAACAAATACCTAATGTGAAAACCAAAATACCAAATGAAAACTCACCAACCGGAGGCTTGAGATCAAAATGAAATCCACTTGAAGAGGTTTGAGAGGATGTAAATCGGAGAGAGCGTGGATGCTTGGGAGAGAGAAAGTGAGTGAGTGGAAGATGGGACATATGGGAGACTCGAGGCAGACATGTTGTCTCCGATTTTGAAAAATGGGCGGGAGTTGGGCGGGACTCCAATTTTGCCATATCACAATGTTAAAACCGTGACATGTCTCAGCCTTAGACCATTAGATCATCTAAAAAAATTCGATCCCAACCGTTAATTCGTTGGCACTATTCAAACACCCCTCTCTCTTATATATATAAATATATATACACATTGTTTGTTTGTTTTGGCATTTAATTTGAGACTGTCACATACTCGTATTTATTTATGCCGGTTTTTTGGAAATCATTTTTTTCGTCAAACAATTTAAAAAAAATGAATGTGGTTGTTGTGACACTTTTAAGTACTAACGTTTTAGTTCGAAATATTGTGTACCCGTTTTTTTTATATATATTTGCTTGTGTTGAGTTAATTGTTGTGAACATCTATTTGGACTAAATTTTCTTTTGGACTAAGTATTCCTTTTGGGCTGAAATTTTTTTGGGTGTTGGGTGTTTGTTGTTTGACTTTATTTTACACAAAACTCAGTTTGTGTGTGTACACTTTTTATATCGGACTTAAATTTGACTTAAGCTTTTTTTTGTCACACATTTTTTTAATGAAATAATATTTTAATTTAAATCTGATTTAAAATTTATTTGGAATTAAAGATAATATGATTTTTGACTCTAACTAGTTACACCCTTTAAGTTGAACTTTTGTGGGTTCATTTTATTTAGTTGGGTTTAATTAGTGTATCGTTCATTCTATTTTTTTGTGGGTTCGTTTTATTTAGTTGGGTTCATTTTAACACCCTTTAAATTTTGTTTTAGTTAAACACATCCTATTTTATTGAGTCGAGTGCTACATTCTTTATCTCGTACTCATTTGACTTGGATTGGACCAATTGACTCATATACTTTTTATTGACTAAGTTGAATAATTTTGTTTTATTCTTTTATACTTAGGTGGTGTTTGTGTGTGTATGAGTTTTTGATCCAAACCTTATCATAGTATTGGTTTAAACTAAAATTGGAATTTGTAAGGACATTTTTGTCATGTCCGATATCTTACATTTATGTATGTCATACGCCACTACATTTGGCACGTCTCTACACGATCTCACATAACGGCCTTAATCTGAATTTCGGAAATCAAACATTCATTATCTCCATCATGTGTCCCACATCTGCCTCAAAGACTTCACATTCCATGATTTTAGGGAATTTATGCAAGTGGTATGCAAGAGAAGTCAAAACAGTAAAAGATGGCAAGATATTGAAGTTCAAGGGCATTTTAATAATTTTACAAACACCGTCCGGAGGTCCGGTCAACTGGAAAGTTGAAGATCTTGCCGCAACGAAGATACTGGAAGAAATGGCACCTCAATCAGAGCTACGATGAAATAGTTATGGCCCTTTGAAAATGGAGAAAATTCCGAGGAAAACTTTTGGAAATTTGCTAAGTGTTTAAAGCCCCACATTCCAGCGAATTTCTGTGAACCGAAGCCAAACCGGTTCTTGGGGCGAACTGTTTCGTGATACACCCGAACCGGTTGGGGGTACCTATACGCTGACAGAGTTTTAAAATCATGAAACTCTTTATTGGTTTCCCTATAAAAGAACTTCGGGGGAGTTATTTTACAAGACTTTGAGAGACGATTTTGAGAGTTCTAGTTACCCTAGTCTTCATATTTTTGAGTTCCAAGACTCATGTTTTGATTCACACATCCTTGACAAACCTTTGTGAATCTTTTGGAACCCAAGAACACTTTGTTTTGTTCATCTTTCGTGGAGTGCATCTCTACACCGTATGGCTACGTGTCATTTAGGATCTTGTTGCGTGAAGATTCTTTACTGAAGATTGGGCTGCGAGTCCTTGGAGGGTGCTGCGCATATTCTCTTGCTGAGTTCAAGACTGCGTATCTTTGTGGGTTGGCTGCGCGTTAATCCATTACATATTTCTCTATGTAATTATAAGTTGCGATTTATAAATTCATAGTGAAATAAAGGTTTTACCTGAAAGGGTTTTTTTCCTGAAATATATGTCTCAACATTTTTACTGTGTCGCATGCTTTATATTTGATAGGTTGATTTAGATGCATGTTTAAGGGCTGGATTTATTTGATTAAAAGTAGACCCTAATTAAATAAAGGTTTAATTGGAAACTTACGAATTTAATTTGAATCGATATCACAGACTGCATAGTCGCACTTTTCAAATTTGTATCAGAGCAGGTTACACTAATTTATCGCGTATTCCTATTTTCCGCAAATTTTTGTGATATTGAATTTTTTAAAATCAATTTTGAAAATCGCAATTTTTTCTATGGCTCACTTATCTAATCGGATGCCCCCCTTTGATGACTCGAGTTAAAGTTTTGATGATATAAATCATTTGAATTTGACGTTTGCAAAAGAATTAAAATTTTGGAAAAAAGAAAATTCTCGTTTTAAATCCGTGATGGATCTTTTGCAAACGATTTAAAATCAACTAGATTTTTATCGTGAAAAATTTGTTTCCTTGGACCAATACTTTGTTGCTTTAAAATTGTCCAAGAAGGAGGGTGATTATAGGGTCCTATTTTTAGAGAAAGAATTGGGGGACCTTAAAAATTCGATGGTTTGTGTTTGTGCCAAAGAGGATAAAAATATTTTAGTCAATGAGTTTGTGGCACGTGAAAAGTCTGTTAGGAAATAGTTTGCTTTAATTGAGGGAGAGAGAGATACGCTTTTAGTAATTATTGAAAACTTGAAAAAGGCGTCCCTTAATTTGGAAGAGTCTAATTCCTTGTTTGAGTAAAAAATTTTGAAATTTAAAAAATGATTTGACAGACTCAAGTAGGTTTGATAGTGATGGTAATGGCCCATCTTGTTCCTCATGCTTCTAATGCTAAATCCAAAACCATTATTTATTTTAGAGGGTCAACCAATTTTCAGGATGTTAGAAAAAGTCAACCCATAGGTGTCGTTCCAACTATTTACACATGTTCATATTGTGGTAGGAAAGGTCACCTTAGGAGATTTTGTTTAGATCTTGGAAAATGTTCGAGAAAGTTTATGTCTAGTGTTCCCTTGGTTCCCAAATCCCCTACACGACGTTTCACATTTATTTGGGTTAGGAAATCACTTTTGGATACGCTAGATTTCAGAGAAGTTGATTCTTGTTTGCTTGCACATGATTCTTCTCTTGCCATATCATATAGATGATTGTGTTTTCATGTTTGTCATACGCTAGTTATGTTTTTTTTTATAGTTATGTTTGGTAACGCTATGCCATGTATCATTTTGTATGTTTTCCTCTTTTTGAAAAATACAAAAAGATTTTATTTTGCTAAATTTTTTAGAAAATCCAAAAAGATTTTTGTATTTTGTTTGCACCATTTATGGATGGATATTTAGGATGACCGAGTCACAACATCATTCCATTTTATTCATGTGACTATTTGATAGTGTTTTGAGACAATAGATCAATTCATCCATGTGCTTTATAATGTTTGGAGTCATTCAGATGTAATTAAGTGTTACTTCCTACATGTTTGACTCATGATTTTCTTTATTGCACACGTGCATGGATTTGTTTGATTATTGTGCTTGTCTTATCACATGTTGATTGGGTGTTTTCACTTCAATCCTGTCCTCAAAACGAACCACGCGCGATAAAACATGATAAGAAAGTTGTGTATATAAGAACCGTTTTGTGAGTTTGTGTGCTTTGTTTGAAAACGAAGAAGGGCTGCGAAATGTTCATATTGCCTTTGCGAATACTAAGCCACAATTAAATTGGACCTAAAAAAAGGAGGAATTTTATTATTCGGGGTCCAAAGAGGTTTAAAAGAGCCCAAAAAAATTTAAAGGCAGTAAAAAGAAATTCATGCCAATTATGGGCCAATTAGGTTTTTACACGAATTCTCCAAAGTTTGAGAATTTAGTTTATACCCCTCTAAAAGAAAATATATATGAGGAAGTTTGGTTGGAGATTTTAAAACGGGTTTGCACGTCCTTGAAATTTTTGAACACGCGCTACATAGTTTTGGACGTTATTGGGGTGGAAATCATTTTGACTTTAGTTTCTTGATTTGCATAAGACAATGTCATCTAAATTCAACAATTTTTACACCTACGGATACTTTTGATCTTCATTCGTTAGGAGTACACTATGCATCGTGCACATATGATTGATTGAGTTGATTTTTCTATCGAATGTGTTCACACCCATACATTCAATTTCCATGACTTGGTTGCTTTTGTTCAAATCCATGGTGTGATTTTTAGTATCTTATTTTTGTACAAAATATTTGAAAAATTCAAAAAATAGTTTGTAAAGATATTTTTTGCGCATCTCTTTGCAAGAGCACGTTTGCCATTTGATTGATGCCTTGTTTTGAATACGGTGACACCCGACTTCGCTTGTTTGATTTATTCTTCTCATTTTTCTATTTGGGGACATAATAAAAAGGGGGAGAAAGAATTGTCATATTATGGGGGAGTTTTGAATTTTTGAGTTTTTCTCATAAATTGGTATATGTGTTTATCTCATTTCAAACGGATACGTCACTTGGTATTTTTCTTTATCTCGTGTGTGTAGGTACTGCACACCCTGATAAGAAAAGATTTGAGACTTTGAAGATCTGAAGAACAAACGATGAAGACTTATTCATTTGTATCTTTCCAGTTTTGGGTTCATGAGAGGGTAGATTTATATAGGCGATTTTGTAATTTGATAATTCAGATTTTTAATGTATGTACCGGCATACACATAGGGGGAGATTTGTAAGGACATTTTTGTGATATTCGATATCTTACATTTATGTATGTCGTACGCCGCTACATTTGGCACGTCTCTACACGATTTCACACGACGGCCTCAATCCGAATTTCAAGAATCTAGCATTCATTATCTCCATCATGTGTCCCACATCTGCCTCAACGACTTCACGTTCCATGATTTTAGGGACTTTATGCAAGTGGTACGCAAGAGAAGTCAAAATAGTGAAAGAAGGCAAGATATGGAAGTTCAATGGAATTTTGGTAATATTAAAGACACCGTGCGGAGGTTCAATTAACTGGAAAGTTGAAGAGCTCGCTACAACGAAGATACTGGAAGAAACGACACCTCAATCAGAGCTACGGTGAAGTAGTTATGGCCCTTTGAAAATGGAGAAAATTTCGAGGAAAACTCTTGGAAAAATGCTAAGTGTTTAAAGCCCCACATTCCAGCGAATTTCTACGAACCGAAGCCAAATCGGTTCGAGGGAAAAATCGATTCGCGGTACACCCAAACCGGTTCGGGTTATCTGTACGTTGTCAGAGTTTTAAAATCATGAAACTCTTTATTAGTTTCCCTATAAAAGCCAACTTCGGGGGAGTTATTTTGCAAGACTTTGAGAGACAATTTTGAGAGTTCTAATTACTCTAGTCTTCATATTTTTGAGTCCCAAGACTCATGTTTTGATTCACAAATCCTTGACAAACCTTTGTGAATCTTTTGGAACCCAAGAATACTTTGTTTTGTTCATCTTTCGTGGAGTGCGTCTCTACACCGTATGGCTGCGTGTCATTGAGGATCTTGCTATGTGAAGATTCTTTGCTGAAGATTGGACTGCAAGTCCTTGGAGGGTTCTGCGTGTATTCACTTACTGAGTTCAAGACTGCGTGTCTTTGTGGGTTGGCTGTGCGTTGATCCATTGCAGATTTCTCTATGTAATTATAAGCTGCGATTTATAAATTCGTAGTGAAATAAAGGTTTTACCCGAAAGTTTTTTTTCCTGAAATCTGTGTCTCAGCATTTTTGTGTCGCATGCTTTATATTTGATGGGTTGATTTAGATGCATGTTTAAGGGTTGAATTTATTTGATTTAAAAGTAGACCGTAATTAAATAAAAGTTTAATTGGATCTTACAAATTTAATTTGAATCGATATCACACACTGCATAGTCGCACTTTTCAGAATTTAATTTTTGTAACTTTATTTTATTGATTTTAATTAAGTCCTAATTTGTATTAGCTAGGTGCTACACATATTTATCTTGTGCTCGTTTTACTTAGACTTAATATTTTAACATAATACCTCTTTAAATTGCTCCATATCCTATTTGGTGTTAAGTTAATTTTATTTTAGTTGCGCGACACAATTTTTGGAATTTATTTCCTATTTTATTTGTGGTCATTTGCGCCAACTAAATTTGTTTTTAGGATTAATCCTTCCTTGAATATTAAATATTAAGGAAGACCCTACTTGTGCCTTGGGAATTAATATTTAATCATTCTTTTAGTATAGATTAATTCAATACTGTCTTACCTTTCACTTAGTCACTGATTGGTAATTTTTCTTGTCAATTAAAATAGACTTAACCTTAGCTGTATGGTCTATTTTACTTAACAAGATTATTTTGTTGTTTTCATTAAAACAAACTTTCTTATTAAATTTGTTTTGCACATATACATGGGATCTCGGGTTTGAGTGTGTAGTTGTGTGTGTGTTTCACATTTTCACTACCTGGATTGTTTATTTACATTTAGAATTGTGGGGTTATTTAGTTTGTGCCTGGGTATACTGGTTTTGTATTGGCGTAACTATTTCATTTACACTGAATTGCTAAATTCTTTATCCAAACTTTGGTATTAGTGTTCCGTGTGTTGTGAGTGAGTGATAATCACTATTACCGGTGTGTTATTGGGTTGATTGATTTTCAGTCAAGTTGAGTTGTTTTAGACTAGGCTGGGTGTATGGGTTTGTATTTTCCCTGTGTAATTCATTGTGGACTTGGAGGACTGTAATCTATATCTTGTAATCGGTAATAGTAGACTTGGGTATGTGTGTTGTTTTGGGACTAGGGACACGGGGTTTACCACCACAGTGGGTTCCTCGAGAACAAATACTGTGTCACACTCTACTTTTCCTCATCTCATTCTTAAAGGGAATTATTCTTTACATCTAGCATCACCACCTTTTACTTACTAGTGTGCATAAGTGCTTTCTCACATAAAATTTATAATAGATTTTGTATCAAAATTTAAAAATGTTGGAGAATTTTTAAATATCCTACTACACATTAACGAGTACCCTTTGGGCCTTTCTAGTGGCCCCTATGTCTTTTAAGGTGGTATCAGAGCTTCAGGATTCACTTTATAAAAGTTTTTATTCTGCAAAGATCCTGACCTCCTTTTGAAATCTATATTTTATATCATTTAAAATTTAATTTTTATTATTATGGGAAAACAAATTGGTGATGCTATTTTTTCTTTAAAAAAATCCCTTTATGAATGTTCTAATGAAGAAAAGCTTTATTCACAATATAATATTTCTATTAATAGCACAATTGATGACAACACACACTTGTGCGAATTAAATTCTAGGCTTTTATCTAAGATTGATATTTTAAATGGTCGAATCAAATTTATGAGTGAAGAATCTGAAAGATGTGCACGTGCGTTCAAATAAAGAAATTATTTACTTAAACTTAGTTTTTATCCATTAAATCCTAAACATGCATCTAGGTGTGATTGAATAAGATAAAATCATGCAAGAACATTCAAACACACACATGTGAGGAAAAATCCCCCAAAGGGGAAATTTTTTTTATTTTCACTATATATTTGTAAGATACGATTACACGAATTACAATGAAAATACAGTGACACAGAAATACCCGCAGGCATCGGTTCTGTAGTCGTCGACTGGAATCTCCCTTGGGAACTCAATGTGAGCAGCAATAAAGAAGGAAGATGGCTTCTCCACAAAGGTTGAACAAACACAAGGTTGTGTTCTTGGGTTGCAAATGGATTCACAAAGGTTTGGCAAGGATGTGTGAATCATAACATGAGTCTCAAAAATATGAAGACTAAATGTATTTGGACTCTCAAAAACGTCTCTCAAAGTCTTATCAAATAACTCCCCCAAATTTGGCTTTTATAGGAAACCAAAAGGAATTTCACGATTTTAAAACACCTGCCAGTGTCAGGTACCCAGAACCAGTTTGGGTGTACCATGAACCGGTTCACCCCCCAAATCGGTTTGGCCTTTGGTTCGCCAAAATTCGCTGGAACTTGGGGCTTAAGCACTAAGTATTTTTCCAAGGTTTTATCTTGGATTTTTTTTTTTCATTTTCAAAGGGCCATAACTTCTTCACTGTAGCTCGGATTGAGGTGCCGTTTCTTCCAGTATCTTCGTTACGACGAGATCTTCAAATTTATAGATGATCGGACCTTCTAGTAATGGTATTAAAATTACCAAAATACCCTTGAACTTCCATATCTTGCCTTCTTTCACTCATTTGACTTCTCTTGTGAACCACTTGCATAAAGTCCCTAAAATCATGGAACGTGAAGTCGTTGAGGCAGATGTGGGGCACATGATGGAGATGTTGAATGCTTGATTCCCAGAATTTGGATTGAGGCTGTCTTATGAGATCGTGTAGAGACGTGCCAAATGTAGCGGCGTACGACATAAATAAATGTAAGATATCGGACATGATAAAAATGTCCTTACAGAATCTGTCATGTATATTGATGATTATAAATCTACCATTTCTTTACTTGAGAAAAATATTTGTATGTTGACGAAAACTAATCACTTACTTGAAATTCAACACAAGGATGCTTTAAATAAATTTGATGAATCTCAATTTGAACTTAAATCTTATTTAGATAAATATGATGAATGCCAAAGAGAACTTAAGAATGCATCTAGAAAGATTAATGGTTTTTATAATTCTCGATTAATTGCCGAATCTCATAATAAGTATGTTGATGAATTTGTTCCTTTAAAATGGATTGGTTTCAAAGGTGAAACTTTTGATGAAGCTAATTTTGAGGATTCTAATACCGCATTTGTTAAGCAGGTATTTTTTTGTAATCTTTTCCATAAAATTGGGTATTTTAAAAAAATTTGCTATAAGAGACTTGGGCAGAATAATGCAAATATAGGTATTTTTAGAAAAACTGAAAATAAGACAAATCTTAAAACTGCCAAACCTATTCTGAAATGCGCTTTTTGTTCTAAAACTGACCGTATCAAAACATTTTGTTTTAAAAAATTAATGCAGATTCAAGCTGTTTTAGGCAAAAATAGTAATTTTGATTTAAATAAACATGCTGAAACACCTGTTTTTAGGTGTAATTTCTGTTTTAAAATTGGTCATTTAGAGTAATTTTTTCATAAAAAGTTGAATTTTGATTCTGAAAAACTGCCATGCAAAAATTCTAAATTGCCTTTGAATGCTAGGTGTAAAAATGCTATTAAGCCTGTTTATAAATGTAATTTTTTTATCTAAAAATGGTCATTTAGAGCAGTTTTTTCATAAGAAATTCAATTTAAGTAGTTTTGAAAATGGAAAACAGCTCACCTTGTCTTGGAATAATGTTAAACGTGATGATAACAAGACTTTTCGGTGCAATTTTGTTGCAAATCTGGACATTTAGAAAAATTCTGTTTTGAGCGTTTGAATTTAACTAGAAAATTTGAATATGTTAAATATGTGAGCTTTTATGATAATGCTAAATCCAATGATAGGCATGTGTTTAAACGCAACTTGTCTTAAAACGGGTCATTTAGGATAATTTTTCCGTATGCGTTTAAGTAGACATCAAAATGGTGTTAAGCTTATGCCCATGACCCATTTAAAGTCTAAATTTGTTGACAATTATTTTTAATCTCATGTTAATTTTGCCCCGTTTAAGATTGTTACTCCTAATGTCAAAACTAAGTGGATTAAGAAAGATGACTTAGGATGTACCAAAACTTCAAACTAATTTGTTTTAGTTTGTTTTATTTTGTTTTGTTAGTACATCTTATTCGTATATCATGTCGTACTAACCTTTATTTTGTAGGATTCTTCCCTGCCCTTTGTCACTTTGAGACAAACAGGGGGAGAATTTGAGACTCTTTTATCATTGTATTTTATAATTTTTTTAGTCTTGTAGGATTCCATATTGTTAGTTCAGTTATGTACTCATTTATTTTATTAGGACTCTTGTTGTTAGTAGAGTTATGTAATTCTTTTTGTTTTTAGAACTCATGTGTATAGTCGAGTTATATAATTTGTGTCGCTCTTTATTTTTTTAAGTCCCGGCTTTGTTTGTCTCAAAATTGGCCAAAGGGGGAGATTGAAAATCTCATTCTTCTTGTGTTGGCTCAATCTTGAGATAAACAATTTTTTTATTTTTATACTCATGTATTTTTTTATTATTATTCAAAACTATTTAAATATCTTAAATCATATTTTTCTATATAGATTAATTATATAAATTATTTTTTTGAATAATTTTTTATTTATATGCTCCTGCATTTATTTTTTTTAATTAAAATCCTATTTTTTATACCTTAAATCATATTTTCCTCTATTGGTTTAATATATAAATTATTTTTTTTGATAAAAATAATTTTTGTGGAGTGTACTATTTGTTTTTGTCAAAATACAAATTCTTTTGTACTTTTTGTCAAACATTTATGTATTCTCATTATTTAAGTCTAATATTTTTTTTGTACTCTTTTTCTATCCTACTTGACTTGTTGGATAAAATTTCTTAAAAAATATATATATTTGAAATATTTTTTATGTTACATTAATTTTGTAGTTTTATTTATTTTTTATTTTTTATTTTCGTATTTTATAATTTTTTTAAGGTTAGTTTTGTACATATGGTTTTGGGGGTTGATGGTTTTGTGTCAAAATCATTTATGGTTTCAAGGCTTGCTATTTTTTGAAATCTGCCTCGCGTGGCTCTTAGCGCTCTAATTTTTGTCTGAGGAGTTCCCCCGGTTAGCCATATATTTTTTATTCTTTGTTTTAAAGTTTGGCTGAGAGTTTTTTTACTCCTTTTTATTCCTTCTCTCTCTCCCTCTTCAAAGAGAATTCTTTTTTTACCAACCATTTTTTTTATCTCTCTCTCTCATTATCTGGTTCTACACGTTTTTTTTCTTTCTCATCTTTACACGGCTGAACTACTCTCCCTCTCTCATTTTTTTTCACTACAATTTTTGTTTGAAGCTTTGAGGGATTTAAGGTTTGGACGGGTTTTAAGCTTGTTTTCGGCGACCTCGGTTTGGGGGTGTGGAGTTCGATCCAGAGCATTTTTTTTGTGGTGCGTTTTCCGGTTGTGGAGGTTTTATCGATCTGTTTTTCTGGTGGTGTTTTCGGCGCCTGGACTTGAGGTGCGGTGTGGAGGCATTCGGTTTTTGGATCGGGTGTGGCCTTGCGGTTTTTGGAGGTTTTGGTCCTCCTTGTTCTGATTCCGGTTTGGGTTTTCCACCGAGTTCTTTCAGGTGAAGGTTTGCCCGGAGTTTATGGTTTTATGAGGTACTTCTCATCCTCCTTATATATATATATATATATATAGAGCAGAACGCTCAACTACATCATGCTCTGTATATCATTCATGCATCACGCTTAATTACAGGTCCTAAAAAACCTTTTTTTCAAATTTAATATTTTTTCCTTGAAATTAACCTTTTAGTAAACCCATATGCAAAAAATTAGGTCAAAATATATTTTGTAACTATTTTTAAAAAATCCACAAAAACTGCTAAAAATACCTTACTTATAAGGGTCTGCGCCAGCAGTTTTTTGTGAATTTTTTAAAAATAGTTACAAAATGTATTTTGACCTAATTTTTTGTATATGGGTTTATTGGAATTTAATTTCAAGGGAAAAATATAAAATTTGAAAAAAAAAGTTTTCTATGCCTAGAATTAGGTGTGATGTATAGTGCATGATGTAGGTGAGCCTCTCTCTCTTTCTCTCTCTCTCTCTCTCTCTATATATATATATATATATATATTACGCATATATTATATATACATATTAGGCACATATACTCAGCTATATAAATATTACGCATATATTATATATACTTATACTATATATTATATATTATATATACATATACTACATATACATATTACGCACATATACTCAACAATATACATATTACGCATATATTATATATACATATACCCATCTATATATATTGTTTATTTATGTATTTGATTTGAGACAGTTACATACTCATATGTTTATGCGGGTTGTTTGGAAATCATTTTTTTTGTAAAACAATTAAAAAAATATATTAATGTGGTTGTTGTGACACTTTTAAGTACTAACATTTTAGTTCCAAATATTGTGTACCAGTTTTTTTTATATATATTTGCTTGTATTGAGTTAATTGTTGTGGACATCTATTTGGACTAAAATCTTTAGACTAAATTTTCTTTTGGACTAAATATTCCTTTTGGATTGAAATTTGTTTTGGGTGTTGGGTGTTTGTTGTTGGACTTTATTTTACACCCAACTCAGTTTGTGTGTGTACACTTTTTATATCAGACTTAAATTTGACTTAAGTTTTTTTTGTGTCACACATTTTTTTATTAAAATAATATTTTAATATAAATCTGATTTAAAATTTATTTGGGATTAAAGATAATCTTATTTTTGACTGTAACTAGTTACACTCTCTAAGTTGAACTTTTATGTGTTCACTTTATTTAGTTGGGTTTGATTAGTGTGTGGTCTTTATATATAATCTTTATTTGTTAAAATTTTATTTTAGTTAAACCCATCCTATTTTATTAAGTCGAGTGCTACACTTTTTGTCTCGTACTCATTTGACTTGGATTGGACCAATTGACTCATATACTTTTTATTGCCTAAGTTGAATACTTTTGTTGTATTCTTTTATCCTTAGGTGGTGTTTGTGTGCGTATAAGTTTTTGATTGAAACCTTATCATAGTATTAGTTTAAACTAAAATTGGAATTTAATTTTTGTAACTTTATTTTGTTGATTTTAATTAAGTTCTAATTTGTATGAGCTAGGTGCTACACATGTTTATCTTGTGCTCATTTTACTTGGACTTAATATTTTAACATAACACCTCTTTAAATTGATCCATATCCTATTTGGTGTTAAGTTAATTTTATTTTAGTTGCGCGACACAATTGTTGGAATTTATTTCCTATTTTATTTGTGGTCATTTGCGCCAACTAAATTTGTTTTTAGGATTAATCCTTACTTGAATATTAAATATTAAGGAAGACCTTACTTATGTCTTGGGACTTACTATTTAATCATTCTTTTAGTATTGATTAATTGAATATTGTGTTACCTTTCACTTAGTCACTGATTGGTAATTTTTCTTGTTAATTAAAATAGACTTAACCTTGGCTGTTTGGTCTATTTTGCTTAACAAGATTATTTTGCTGTTTTCATTAAAGAAAACTGTGACAACCTGTGATCTGAAATAAGGGGTGGCCAGCCCGATACTCCAATATAACGAAATCTTGGATAGAAATCATTCTCAGCAACACAACAATAAAATAAGTATACGAGAAAACAACCCAATAATTCAGAAAACGGGTTGTCAAAAATTTGAATTTTAGTTTTATTACAAGTTAAGAAAAAAAAAATTTAAACAACCCAATCTGAAGAGAGTGAGATTCCAAAAGAGCTTATATTACAACCATAACGAATATATAATAAGAAGACCGAATATTCTGTCGGTCAACAGTTACATATAACGTATTACAACAGTTTAATAAATTACATAATACTTCCATTAAGCAGTTACAAAAGTTTGAGCCACACGCCCGAGTGAAAGACCCGATCATATATAGAACAGAAAAATGAAGGCGTCTAACAAAACATCTTGTAATATCCGCAAAATCTCACAGCTCCTCAAAGGTATTGGAGTGGGAATATCAAAACGGGCGCCCTTGCGGCGGAGCACCTGAGCGGATACAATAATATACACAACAAGAAAATGGACGGGTCAGGGCTCGGTTTTTATATGATTCCTAGATGAATAAGAAGCATGATAGATATGAACAGTTAATCATGAATGATGAAGATGAAAATCTGACAACCTAAACAAAAGCATAAAAAGATAATTTAGATAATCATAACTTTTTATTAAATTATGCAAGGAAATATAATTAAACCTCATTAATTGAAAGTCTTCGTCATTATTCATCATTTCATTTCAGTTCTCATTCCTTATCAGTAATATAATTACCATCATACATTTTTATGGCAATTAACATATTTCAAGTCCCACTTGAATTTAGAAAGGTTATATTCTTATACATATAACGATTCTAAGACCTCACCTCCGAGTTTCCCCACTGGGGGCGCCCCTAAATGACTATCATCTTCCAGGGCCTATCAAACAAGACAACCTGGGCACCTAACGCACATCGGGAAGTGGCTATATGCCAACGAGTGAGTCATAACCACACCCGGAATTACCTCACTAGCGCAGAATAAAACATATAACTATCCCGCATATGGCTGAGGACTATAGTCTCCATGCGTTCACTAGTCAGGGGACATCACCTCATGCACGAGCTTCCCTTATGATAGTATTTAGAGAGGTGTGTTTAAGTAAATTAACATTTACAATTTATATCACATTTTCATTTCCATTAATCATATGTTTGATTCATTTTATTCGAACCCATCATTATTGAATATTCTCATTAATATTCATCATATTTTAAGTCCCGAGTTATTCTCCAAGTGATCATAATAATTCTACAAGTCCCAAGGTTTTATATACCTCCAGTGAGCCCCTAAAGTCTCCAAGTATGGGCTTATAACTTCTAAACTCCTAATAATTTGTAAAAATTAAAGTAATGCCTGAACATCACTTTATGCACCCATGGAATGAACCCCAAATGAACCAAATCTAATCTAGGGTAGTGACCAAACTCAATTGAGACTCTAGGACTCTAAGTTTACTTCATATAAGAAGGTTCCTAAGTCCTAAGCCTAAAGAAAAAGGATAAAAATTGAGTTAAAAAAAAATAACTCAAAACTGTAGGAACCGAATAGATTCGCCCTAGGGGCAAATCGATTTGCCCCAGCGAATCGATTCGCCCAAAAAGCGAATCGATTCTGGTGACAAACCCAACTTTCTGTAAATGATGAATCGATTCGTCCTTAACCCGAATCAATTCGGGTACCCAGACCTCGAAACTTCCCTTAAGCGAATCGATTCGCCCTTGGGGTCGAATCGATTCGCCCCTGCGAATTTGCCAAGTTGGGCTATGGAGTCTTGGACCCCTAAAATTTCACCCAACTCCAAACTGCCCAAACTAATATCATTTATTGCCACCAACTGATTATTAATGCATCAAACAACAATGATTTACACCAATATCCAACCAAATCAACCTCCAAGGATTCAAAACCCATAAATCCATACAAGCCCTAACATTGTTAAACCATAACTAATCCACAACTATCAATACTAATTATCCAACTTAAATCACATAATAGCAAGTAGAAAACTTGCCTTGGTGTAGGAATCTCAGATTTGAGGAATATGAAAGCAAGATCAATCTCTAATCTTCAATTTCTTCCTTTCTCCTTTCTTTCTCCAACGTTCTCTTCTTCTCTCTAGGTCACTAAATGCACTTAAGAGAATTAAAAGAAATGCAAGACTTAAAAATCGTAGCTTAAGTCTAAACTCCACTTAAATGATAAATACCACGATAAAATGATTCGCAACTACACATTTAAGCTATAACCAGTCAAAAGTGCCCAAAACATCAAAATACAATATGGCACTTAATTTGACTATCTCGCACCTTCCGGAACTAACTACGCCATCCAAATTATCATTTGAAATTTTTTTAACTCATTTTATGTTCTGGTCTAATTTTAAACCATAATGTCATTTTAAATCTTATGACACAATAAAACACAATATGGTGATATTTACCTACACATAAGGTAAATAGGCAACATTTTAGTAAATATCAACTTTTCTCTTCCTTAAATTAATACTTACTCCACATTCCAACATTTTATATGATTACATCACACCGTAAGTAAATATAAAATAGGTTCTCAAAAGCGAGGGTTATTACATACTCCCCCCTTATGAGGGAATTTTCCCCCCAAAATTCATGCGTACTTTGTATAAAGAGATGCAGTTACTTTTCCCGCATGTCGTCCTCGCGCTCCCATGTCGACTCTTTGACGTTGTGATGGCTCCATTGAATTCGTACCAAGGGCAACACTCGAGACCTCAACCTACGCTTCCCATGCTCTAGAATAGCAACTGGTTGTTCTTCATATGAAACATCAGGTTGCAAATCAATATCCTCAAAAGGAATGTGCCAAAGGGCACCTTCACACCTCTTGTACTTCTTCAAAGAGGAGACATGGAACACATCATGAAATTGCTGCAAGTGTTTCGGTAAAGCAAGTTGATATGCCACTGGACCCACCTTAGCAATGATAGGAAAATGTCCAACGTAACGCGATGCAAGCTTCCCTTTCTTCCCAAAACGCTTGATGTCCTTCATAGGCGACACTCGCACCAACACTTGGTCCCCGACCTCCATCTCCACATGCCTTCTACCCGCATCGACATAGCTCTTTTGTCGATCTTGGGCTATCCTAATGCGATTCCGAATGAGTTCAATTTTTGAAGAAGTATCTCGGATCATTTCAGGTCCAAGGAACTTATTGTCCCCCACCTCTAACCAACAAGTGGGCGATCTACAAGGTCAGACATACGAAGCTTCGTAGGGCGCCATCCCAATGGTAAATTGGTACGAGTTGTTATAAGCAAACTCAACCAATGGGAGGTATTGTTCCCAACCACCCTTAAAATCAAGCATACACATACGGAGCATATCCTCCAACATTTGGTTTACTCTTTCAGTCTGGACATATGTTTGAGGATGATAAGAAGTGCTTAACTTCAATTCGTTCCCCATCGCCTCTTGGAAACTTCGCCAAAAGTGGGAAACGAAAATCTTGTCTTGGTCGAAAACTATATTTAAAGGCAACCCATGGAGTCTGACAACCTCTGCGATGAATAGTCGGGCATAGCGAACCGTGTCATAATCAGTACGCACGGGTCGAAAGTGTGACGACTTAGTCAAGCGTTCGACAATCACCCAAATAGAATCACAACCACTCTGTGACTTTGGCAAGCCCATAATAAAGTCCATCGATATGATCTCCTATTTCCACACCGGAATCTCCAACGGTTGCAACAAACCGGTTAGTCGCTGATGATCAATCTTGACCAATTGACAACTAGTGCATTGGGATACGAACTCATAAATATCCATCTTCATGCCTGGCCACCAATAATGGAGGTGCATGTCTTGATACATCTTGTCCCCACTAGGATATACCGTAAATTTAGACCCGTGAGATTCCTCCATCACCGCCCGTCTCAAATCCCCCTCCTCCGGAACAACGAGTCTTCCATGGAAGCGTAATTTACCCTCCGAACTTATTGAGTAGGATTACGCTCCCTCGGATAGTAATCGGTGTATATGGTCTTGACAACCCTTATCCCTTCCTTGGGCTTCCACAACTCTTTCCACAATTATAGGAGTAACAGTCATTACAGACATAAACACCCTAGCAACTTCATCCTGTTCGCCAAGCGCCTTCTATTTTGCTTTCCATACTTTCGCCAACTCCCTTTCGGTCTTTCTTCTCAAAGCATCCGCCACTACGTTCTCCTTACCCAGATGATAATGGATATCAAATTGATAATCTTTCATGAACTCCAACCATCGGTGCTGTCGCATATTCAAATCTTTCTGTGAGAATAAATATTACAGCGATTTATGGTCCGTGAAAAGACTGAATTTCTCCCCTAGGAGATAATGCCTCTAAATCTTCACGGAAAAGACAACCGCGACAAGTTCTAAGTCATGCACCGGATAATTTCTTTCATGTGGCTTGAGATTGCGGGAAACATAAGCAATAGTCCGTCTCTCTTGTTAAAGTACACCTCCCAATCCTTGTAGAGATGCATCGGTGAAGACTAGATATTCCAACCCCGGCTTTGTCAATGCAAGGACTGGAGCCGAAGTCAACCTATCTTTGAGCTCGTCAAAAGCGGCCTGACAAGAGTTATCCCAAACAAATCTCACCCCTTTTCGGGTCAAGTTTATCAGAGGACTAGTGATTTTGGAGAAACCCTTAATAAACCGACAGTAATAACCCGTCAAGCCCAAAAAACTGCGAACCTCGGTAGGTGTCGTGGGCTGACCCCACTCCCTCACCGCAACCACCTTACTCGGATCCACTGATATCCCTTAGGATGTCACAACGTGTCCCAAGAACTGTACCTCCTACAACTAAAAGCCACACGTCTCAAACTTAGCATACAGTTGGTGATCTCTCAACCTTTGTAGGACCAACTTCAGATGGATAGCATGATCAGATTCCGTTCGAGAATAGACTAAGATGTCATCGATGAATACAATAACAAATTGGTCTAGGAAGTCCCGAAATACCCTATTCATGAGATCCATAAATATGGCGGGGGCATTGGTTAGTCCAAAGGGAATAACCAAGAATTCATAGGATCCGTATCCTGTCAGAAAAGCGGTCTTGGATACATCCTGCTCCCGTATCCTCAACTGGTGATACCCCTTCCTTAAATCGATTTTAGAGAAGTACGACGCTCCCCTAAGTTGATCAAACAAGTCATCGATACGAGGTAAAGGGTATTTGTTCCAGATGGTGACTTTATTCAACTCTCTATAGTCAACACATAACCGGAGAGAACCGTCCCTTTTCTTTACAAACAACACCGAAGCACCCCAAGGTGACGTACTACGCCTAATGAATCCATGCTCCAATAACTGCTGGATTTGATCTCTTAACTCCCTCATTTCCACAGGAGCCATGCGATATGGAGCTCTCGCAATCGGTCTCGTCCCTGGCGCTAAATCGATCACAAACTCGATCTCCTGACTCGGAGGCAAACTCGGTATTTCCCGGAAAAGATCCTCAAAATATCTAACAACCGGAATAGAATCCAAGGGAAAAACTACATCCTGAGAAGTCTCTTTCATAATACAGTACAAATACGTGCTAATGCCTCCTTTTAAACGAGGCATAACCACAAAGAACATTTCCTGTCCTGGAATGGCAAAGACTATACTCTTCCCGTAATAATTAACTATCGCATGATACTTCACTAGCCAATCCATACCCAATATCACATCATACCCGACCATGTCGAGGACGATTAAATTGGTCTTAAAGCACAAATTACCAAGATAAATTCCTATTCATTTACAAATAAGGAAAATGAGTGAACCATCACCCATAGAGGACTTGACACTAGTGAAGGTACTTTCAGCATATTTAATCAACTCTGTGGTCTGAGAAAAACTTCTAGAAATGAATGAATGTGTCGCACCCGTATCAAACAAAACGCGACCCATGTACCCTTGAATAAAGAACTTACCCTCAATGGCTGGCGGTGCCGGCGGAGCCGAAGGAAGCATAACATCCTGGATATGATAAACTCTCCCATACTGTAGCTGACCCTGCTGTGGAGGAACAACCGGGTTAGGTAACTGTGGTGGAAACTGAACGTATGGCTACTGTGGAGCCCTAGGAGCCTGTCCCCCAATAGACCGAGGACAGTCTTTCTTGTAATGACCCGCCTCTCCGCATTGGAAACAACATCCTGCCATATTCTCTACATTTTGGCCTCGGTAATTTCTAAACTGGTTAACACCTTGGCCCAGATGGCCTCTACCTCCTTGACCACCCCGACCAGTTTGTTGTTGCGGGGCACCCTGACCCTGCCTATTATTATTGCCACCCGCATTAAACCCACCAGAACGTTGCCTTTTTGACACGTACCCTAACTGGGGATCCCTTTCACGCTGCTTATTTCTCGAAGATTGGGATGAAGAAGATGCTCCTCCTCCGATCCCACTACCTCCAGGCTTTCCCGCTTGCCCCACTACTGTAGCTTTCTTACCACTCTGCATGTACAACCTATGTTCTTGGCAATGGAGCAATGCTGTATTCATTACCTCACCAAAAGTTTGCAAGGCTGGATTACCCATCAAATGTTGTCGGATTCTCCAGTTCAAACCTCCCATAAACTTCGAAACCTTCCTCTCTTCTGGAGTCACCTCATCCGGTACAAAACTTGCTAACCAGGTGAACTCCTCTTCATATTCCGCCACGGATCTCTCACCTTGCACCACATCCTGAAGCCTCATTCTCACCTCCCTCTGAACTGCAGGAGGGAAATACTTTTGGTCAAACAAGACCCAGAAATCAGTGATAGTCATGGTATCTCTTTGTTCGGGTGTAGTCATCGACTCCCACCAATGCAATGCGGCCCCAACAAGTTTAAAAGTAGCAAGGACTTATTTCTTCTCCTCACTACATTCCACCATTCGTAGATGGCATTGCATATCATTCTTCCACTGATTAGCTATAATAACATCAGAACCTACATCAAATTCTGGGGGATGGCCCTTTAAAAAGGACTCTCTAACTCTCTCCCACGGAGAAGGTCCCGTAGGAGCTTGTACATCCTGCGCTCGTTGTTGAGCTTGTGGCATTTGCTGAGCCACTGCGGTCATATAAGCATTGACGGCTTGAGACACAATGTTTGTTACATCCGCAACATTAATTGTTCCTTGTGGTGGTGGTGCAGGTCCAACATCCTCTTCTACAACCCTATTACGTCTCGCTGGGCGACCTCTCCTAGGCGGAATCTGAGATGAAGAAACAATAGAGTTAAAATACTATTTAATACAATCTATCTTGTAGGTGATCGTAAACATAAGCAACAAAGCAGTCCTAACATTAGGCTCTATATCAAAGAACGCCACGGTAGAACGTGACAAGTCCGCATAGATCCTAAAGACTCTAGAACTTGATGCTCTGATACCATCTGTGACAACCCGTGATCCGAAATAAGGGGTGGCCAACCCGATACTCCAATATAACGGAATCATGGATGGAAATCATTCTCAGCAACACAAAAATAAAATAAGTATACGGGAAAACCATCCAATAATTCAGAAAACGAGTTGTCAAAAATTTGAATTTTAGTTTTATTACAAGTTACAAGTTAAGAAAAAAATAATAATTTAAACAACCCAATCTGAAGAGGAAGTGGGATTCCAAAAGAGCTTATATTACAACCATAACGAATATATAATAAGAGGACCGAATATTCTATCGGTCAACAGTTACATATAACATATTACAATAGTTTAATAAATTACATAATACATCCGTTAAGCAGTTATAAAAGTTTGGGCCACACGCCCAAGTGAAAGACCCGATCATATCTAGAACACAAAAATGAAGGCGTCTAACAAAACATCCTGTAATATCCGCAAAATCTCACAGCTCCTCAAAGGTATTGGAGTGGGAATATCAAAACAGGTGCCCTTGCGGCGGAGCACCTGAGCGGATACAATAATATCCACAACAAGAAAAATGGACGGGTCAGGGCTCAGTTTTTATATGATTCCCAGATGAATAAGAAGCATGATAGATATGAACAGTTAATCATGAATGATGAAGATGAAAATCTGACAACCTAAACAAAAGCATAAAAAGACAATTTAGATAATCATAACTTTTTATTAAATTATGCAAGGAAATATAATTGAACCTCATTAATTGAAAGTCTCCGTCAATATTCATCATTTCATTTCAATTCTCATTCCTTATCAGGAATATAATTACCATCATACATTTTTATGGAAATTAATATATTTCAAGTTCCACTTGAATTTAGAATGGTTATATTCTTATACATATAACGATTCTAAGACCGCCCCTCCGAGTTTCCCCACTCGGCGCGCCCCTAAATGACTATCATCTTCCAGGGACTATCAAACAAGACAACCTGGGCACCTAACGCATGTCGGGAAGTGGCCATATGCCATCGAGTGAGTCATAACCACACCCAGAATTATCTCACTAGCACAGAATAAAACATATAACAATCCCGCATATGGCCGAGGACTATAGTCTCCATGCGTTCACTAGTCAGGGGACATCACCTCATGCGCGAGCTTCCCTTATGATAGTATTTAGAGAGGTGTGTTTAAGTAAATTAACATTTTCAATTTATATAACATTTTCATTTCCATTAATCATATGTTTGATTCATTTTATTCGAACCCATCATTATTGAATATTCTCATTAATATTCATCATATTTTAAGTCCCGAGTTATTCTCCAAGTGATCATAATAATTCTACAAGTCCCAAGGTTTTATATACCTCTAGTGAGCCCCTGAAGTCTCCAAGTATGGTCTTATAACTCCTAAACTCCTAATAATTTGTAAAAAGGAAAGTAATGCCTGAACATCACTTTATGTACCTATGGAATGAACACCAAATGAACCAAATCTAATCTAGGGTAGTGACCAAACTCAACTGAGACTCTAGGACTCTAAGTTTACTTCATATAAGAAAGTTCCTAAGTCCTAAGCCTAAAGAAAAAGAATAAAAATTGAGTTAAAAAAATAACTCAAAACTGCAGGAACCGAACCGAACCAAACCATCTATGGATTGGGAACACGAACTCCTTCGTTTCTTCACCGCAAAACCCAACGAAACACTTTGTTCAATAAGGATGAACAAACCCGGATGGTGCAAATAAGATCTCTGTAGCAATAGAATATGAAACTTCGGATCTTGAAAACTCTAAGGATGGTTTTTAGACTTTGAAAACCTTAGAAAACTTTTGTGCAGAAAAATAAAACCGATAAACTATAAACTGGTACTGCACCCCCACGAAATTTTGAGAAATAAAATCTTCAAATAAAAATTTTAAGATGGAATTTCGTTCTAATGACTTTCGCATGTCATTCTAACGACTGTGTGATGTCGTTCAATTGACATCAAGTATCGTTTGCACCATCGAAATACTAGATGTGATTCTATATTACTCTAAACTGTAATTATCTCAGAATAAACGAAGATAAATCATTTTAAAATCAATTTAAACATTTTAAAACATTTATAAACCAAATATCCATTCTTTAAACATATTTCGAGTCTCATAAACATTTTGCATTCATACCTGAGAGGTTGGAATGTAATGAAGACTTGAAACGTGCACCAATGAAATTCGGCATGGTAAATATTTGAAGTTTGGCCGCTACGTCTTATAATCAATAACTTCATAGACCTTATGTGAATTGCGAGAATATAAAATCTATCTATCACTCAAAATCAATTTTGTTCCAGGAATAATTCAAATACATACAAATGGACTCAATTGGAAATTTTACCCTTATAAATCTCCCCCTTTGACTATTTCGGGACAAAACCCAAACATTCAAATGCCTAAGTCGGGTCGTCAAGCCGTATGACACCTAAATCCCATCCCATAAAAACTCAAAATTAAAAATTAGAGGACAAGGACTTGTATATGAAGATCTGGTAAGCATTAACCGTCTGAATGTGATATATTCTTATAATCTCAATTCGCTGAAAAATACCTGCACACATGAAACATATAAATACCCAGTGAAGTATGGAGGAACAAATGATATAAAAATACCAATATGTAAATCAAATCATTTGTTAAACATGTGAGAAAATTATGATACCAGTATGTAATCAAGATACCAATATGTGTAAACTACCGATATGTAAAGCCAATGATCACAAAAACATGATATCAATTTGCAACACACTACTCCCCCTATATCACATACATCTCTCCCCCTTTTTGTCTCGAATACATAATAAGTGAAAAGATAAACAAATCACCAAATATCTAGAATGTAATAATCAATGTAGCATATCTAGGTAAACATGGAAACACAAACTAAAAATAATCAGACGATACTAAATCATAGCTAGCAAATACTCACAATGAAAGAAATCATCAATATCATTAATGATGTGACTAAACAAATCCATGCATCATAAGAATCAACACATGAATAATCAATATCGACTACATGCAAACTGTCCAAATGAACCTAGAAGTACCAACACAGAATGATATATGCAAATAAATGAAGCAGGTAAGGAAAAAAGAAACAAGGCTAAAAAAACCAAGTAGGTCATTTGAACGACTAGGCCATGTCATTTGAACGACAATGGCAAGTTGTTTGAACAATAATAAGCTTTCGTTTGAAGCTCCCTTCTAACGACCCTAAAAACGACCATCTAACGGCCATATTTGATAAAATTACTGCCTTAAAAAACCTGTCATTTGAAGCAGACTTCGAATGACTTGGACTTGTCATTTGAACAAATTCCACGTGTCGTTTGAATGCCATTAACAAACTTTGTATTCCAGTCCCAAAAATGTTTAAATTTTTTCTAGTGAAATTTTTTCATGAAAACAAGTACTAGAGATACGAAACAATAGAAAAAACAAACTCAAATCTTAAAAATAAAACAAGTAAAAACAATGTGAGTTTCATGCTAACATAGTATCAATGTTCTCAAACATGGATATTGAGTTAATGTGTGTGAACTACAACAAATGACTCACAATATGAATACATCAAAACGATCAAGAAGCTCTAATTGAAATCTAAATGTCATCAAACTTAGTTTTAGCCATATGATAATTAATATAATATTGACAATTCTACAAATAATAACATCATGATACGATTTTCAGCATAAGGATTCATGGTGTAAAACCGTTTAAATTTTCCATCCAAACACCCACAATTATATATTTTCTTTTTCAAGTTCTTTTGAGGTCTCTATTTTTCTCAACTTAGAGAAATACTATTGGCCCTATTTTGGCATGTGGTTCCTTTCATTGCCTTTTCGGGTAACTTTTAACTGGTAGTTTTCATGACGAGTTAATTGCACTCTCTCACCCCTTTCCCGAGTGTAACAACCCGTCCTTTTTAGACAATTAAATTCCATAATTAAATTAAGTGGCAATTTGGGGAATTTTCCTAAATAGTAAATTTTGGGATTTTCGAGGATTGAATGATTTTCGATGGGTGCTGTAATTATTTTTGGGACTATATAGGTCGAAATATTTTAATTATATGTCGTCGTTGAGTAAAGCGACACGAGGTAAGATTTGTAATTGGAAAACCCGCATTTAATTATTTTGGGTTAGAATAGTGATTTGCGGTCAAGTACCTCGGATGGGAATTTCGACTGCGCCATAATTCTCGGAATGGCCGAGATAGTCGGAAAAGAGTGTCCGATTGTCGAAAATGAGTTTTGGGTAATTTTAGAGGTAAAAGTAACTCGTAATTGGGTAAACGAGTCGTTTTTGGGTTTTAAGGGTTTAAAACCCTTTTCTCCTTATAAAAGGAGGAAGAGAGGGAAAGAAAAGAGAAAGAAAGAAAGAAAAGAGAGAGAAGAGAGAGAGGAAGGAGAAAGAGGAGAAGAAATGGGAGATCTCGGGCCAACTCCGCCGGATTCGACTCGAGATCGTCGGATTTTATCCACGAGGCAAGTGTTTACTTGCTTTATTTATCTTTTTGCATAAATATCTCATACCGTAGTTTGGTATACACAAACCCTAATGGTTTTGGGGTGGGTTATCGTGGATAAAACGGGTTTTGGGGAGTTAAAACAATTAAACCTCAATAATATTTCAATTTTGTGGAACTTAGGTTTTAATCTAAATTAATTAGTGGTTTTGGATTCTAGGATATTTAGAACCCTTAATATATGTGTAGTTGTGGTTGGTTGAGGTTGTAGGACGTTGGGTGAGGCGACAAAAGCTTGGGAGAACCTTTAATGGCCGAAATCGTCTCGGAAGAGATGATGAATAGTAACCCGTCACCTTAGGGGGCATTTTTGGCCAAGAAAATAATTGATTTAGCTTTCGGCCAAAACACGAAAGTTGTAGATATTTCCGATACGGTCGCGTGGACGCTGACCGCGTATTTTTCTGATTTTTCTACGATTTGATATGATTTTTACAAGATGACAGCTCCCGATTGAAAGTACCAACTCGGAAATCAAATCGGGAATTGGAAAAATAAAGGCTAGAAATTATTGTGTAGATGTTTGGGATGATTTTTGGTGTAGAGTAGAAACCATGAAAATGAATTTGGATTGATTTTTTGGTATTTTGGAGTTTGAGAAATCGCCCAAACTGTGACCCTCGAACAGACCGAATCGATTCGGGTACAGGCCGAATCGATTCGCCTAAGGGGAATTGGGTTTCTGCAATGGGCCGAATCGATTCGGGTACAGACCGAATCGATTCGCCATTTACAGACCTGTTTGCAGAATACTTTCCGAATCGATTCGCCCACCCGAATCGATTCGCTAAAGGGGCGAATCGATTCGCTCGCTTAGGCCAGAATTTCTAGTTTTCTCCCTTTAAGAGTATGGGGAGTTGAATTACCATTTGGGATTTTTATGGGGATTCCTAAATAAGGGTTTGAGGATAAATAAACCTTTCAGAGATGATTGAGGTAATTAGTATTGAACAAGTAAGGAAATACTTCGGGTTTAGTATCATGCTTATATGAAAGCATGATTATGATTCCTCGAGGGAATCTTTGGGATTAATGGTCATTGCTATATATAGTTGACAAATATGGCCATTTATGTATATTCAAGGAAGAATATATATAGGATATGTATATACTATGTGATTTAGGTATATATATATATTATGATGGAAATGATTTTGAAAATATAAAAATGAATATTTTCAAAATGAAAAGAGAAATGTTTTTTTTTAATTAATAAAATATGGACTACACACCTCTCTAAATCGCTATCATAAGGGAAGTTGCGTTCGTATGGTGAAGCCCCCTGGCTAATGATGCAGGGTGGATATAGTCCTATAGGCCATGTGAGCGTTTGTTGTTATATTTTCTGCGCTGGTTAGGAGATTCCGGGTGTGGTCTTGACTATCCCGCAGGCACATGGTCGCTTCCCGACGTCTTTCGATATAGGATCCCAGGTTGTCTTGGAGGCCCTGGAAGATGATAGCCATTTAGGGGCGCGCACAGTGGAGAAATCCGGACGGGCAGTCTTAGAACGCGTTTTTATTAAAGCAGTTCATAATAATGGATTTGCTTTAATTACATTTCCTGGATATAGGAAGGGAAATGGGTTATATATAAGTTGGCTTCGGTTACACTTCCCGGATGGAAGAAGGGATGTGGAAGCATATGTTATGATCAAAACATTTTCATGATAATGAAAATGTCTTTGAATACATTTCCTGAATATAAAAAGGGAAATGGGATATTTTGAAAAGGAAAAGCATTTTTATGTTAATAAAATTGGCTTTCAAAAAGTATATGATTTGTTAAAGCAATTCATGATAATGAATTGGCTTCTATAAATTACATTTCCTGGATATGAGAAGGGAAATGGAAGTTTTTGAAATGAAAAGGATAAGTATTTATAAATACTATATGTATCAAGTAATCCTCAGTTCGGGAGATATTATCCGGACGTATATTATAGATGTACGTATATGTATAAATCGAGTGCCGAGGGTCTAATGGATCCCGACGATCGATCGTGCGGCATAGTAGTATATCGGGGAGGTTCCTTGTTTGGATTTTGCTTCGCGAGACACCCCACGCACGAATATGGCACTGTGTTGAGACTGGGGAGAAGTTTAATCCTTAGTGCTCTAATATTATTAAATGTTTATCGTATATATATTATATATATCTTTCTGTACTGAGGGACTGGCGGATCTCAAAGATCGACCTTGCTGCATAGTAGTGTATCGGGAGGGTTCCTTGTTTGGATTTCGCTTCGCGAGACACCCCACGCACGAACATGGCATAGCGTCGAGATTAGAGTGAAGTTTAGCCCTTAGTACATCTGTTTGACTATCTAGGTTAGATAGTGGTTGGGTATTAGACTAGTTTAGCAGGATAGCTTGACTAGGATGTTTATAGGGATGCGCTAGGTGTGCACTGTTAGAGGAGAGGTGAGGGGTATCTCATGAGAGTGCGATACCAATTTAAATATGAGATAAAAACTATTTTTCTAAAAAATAAAGCGTTTATGCACTTGCAAAATATTTTCTAAACATTCGGGCTCTGACCCGTTTGTCTACTCTCCTTTCTTTCTCTATACTATATATGTATAGGTGTCCAGACACAGGGACGCCTGGATGGAAACTCTTTCGGGTCAGACGTCTGCTGCAGCAGCTGTGGATGCTTGCAGGTTATCGGTAGACGTTTCTTTCTTTGTACTCTAGATAGGAGATATTGTATAAACACTCGAGCCAATGGCTCAATTGCATTTATTTATTCTTTCAGTACAACATTCGATATGATTGTATATTTGGACCGAGTGTTCGGTTATTTTAATTTATTTCATTTTCATTTCAGTTCAATTACGCCTTTAATTGTGGATGTTTTTAATTGGTCGCTAAAAAGAGTAGTTAGGTAAAAGTTTTTAACGCTCACCTAATAGGATATTAGTAATTAAATGGATTTTCGACAGTGATGCTAAGAATGATCCATATGAAACTCCTGTTTTAATTTATTATTGGAGTGATCGCCCGGTATCTTATTAGGCGGGGTGTTACAGATGGTATCAGAGCATCAGGTTCTAGTGTCCTTAGGAATATGTACGGACGTACTACGCTTTCAGCGTTGCTCTCGATTTGTTATAAAACCTCAGGAATAGGATTGTTGATTTCTATTATGAGATTTCGATCTCCTACCATATTAGAAGATTATAGAAATCTGTTACGCGCTCGTTGAGAATCGTGTGCGGAGCTCGGAGGGCAGCAGGAGTGGAGCTTAGCTGGGGGAGCTGGTAGAAGACGGGGACGAGGATCTTAGTAGATGCCACTCTCCTTGTGGCAAATGCTAAGGACTGTTGCGACGACTACTAAGGTATAGTAGTTATGAGCAACCAAGTACTACTGTGATAGAAAGTGGTACTAAAGTTGGATTTCCCCGTGAAGATAAGGGTTCCAAAGGGATCTTACGGATAGTTCTCACCGTGAGTCCCCATAAATCAGCAGGACGAGAAGAATGCAGTTTTGGGAATTATTCGCCTAAGGTTCAGCCAGGGGCCGACGGTGAATAAAGAGTATTATGGCAAAGTGAACCTTGTACCTAAGTGAGTTAGGTGCAATGAATATTGAGTCCTTTCCAAGGAGGATGGGCTCACTAAAGAATGGGTATGTTCGAGGACCCCATGGTTGGACATCCACTCGGGGAAATCGTTATAATGAAATTGTGGTTATGAGTTTTACCTCAATTGAGGAGGTATATTAGGCGTGACTAGATGAAGTCGCGGTATTAGTTAGCCCTAGAATCGTGTGGGTAGTTTGAGTTATGGTGGTATCGATAACATTATATCATGTATGCCTATGTGTTGTCCGCAGTAGCGGAGTTTTATTTTTTCTTCATTCGCCATAGAGGCGGGTGCTGATATATGGTATATATATACATATCTGGTTAGTGATGCTCGTTTTATATGTCTATACGAGCATGGTGGTATGAGGAGCCTAATACATTATGGTGTATTTTCGGAGCGATAGCAGGCTAAGAATGGCAAGTCTATCGTGTCCATGGTTCCTCGAGGGAACAGGTTATTGTTGCGATGTCTCACCTAGATATAGGTTGAGTTCACCTTATTTGTTATGGGTTAATGGAACTTCAGTGAGAAGAGGTTTCCTTATCGTGATTTGGGTTTATGGCGACCTTATATATATGAATTAAGGCCGCAGGATTTTCGTTAAGCTGAACATAAAGCTCATTATTGTTTGCGCAAGGACTTAAAAATGAGTGCGAGCGCAGGGTGGTATGACTCTTAGTTAGAGATAGGAATTCAGATCACCTTTTTGTTGGATTAGGGGATAGGGATATCCCGGTTGCATGTTTAAATGACAGAACTCCATAACCAACGAAGTCAAGGGTTAACGTGTGGAGGGGTTCCTTGTTTGGATTTCGCTTTGCGAGACACTCCACACATGACTCTTAACGGCGTCGGGAGTGGGGAGCTGTTATGGGATGCAAGGATGTTGATTTTGTGGAAAGGTCTTATAGTGTGGATGAACCACTATAGGCTATGAGCCACATGATGTTGATATACTTATGGAGATATTGTGCTATGGAAAAGCACTAAAGTGGTCCCCTCGCCACAAGTGGGTGGTTGAGGTTGGACTTAGAGAAATTTGTTTGAGGATAATAACCAGCCTTAATGAAAAGGCAGACTTTGAGAAGATAAATTTTGGGTACTATGTTCGTGACACTTTTTACAGAAAGTGGGCACTTCGATTGATTAGGTTTCCTTCTGTATGGGCGGAAGGATAAGATAGTAGGAATGCGTTCATAGGATAGCCTTGTAAGATTTAGGAAGTCCCGCCTATGTGCCTTGGGTCGCTATATCTCGATGACCGACTACGCGAGGGAGTAGTGTAACGGGAGGGTTCCTTGTTTGGATTTCGCCTTGGCGAGACGTCCCACGCATGAAACCAAGCAATTGTCGGGAGTTGAGAGAGGCCTTGGGCACTAGGGACATACTTAGGATTATATTAGTTTCGCGTAGGTAGGGTGATGCATAGAATATAGCCTTGTTAGGATGTAGGTTCGCTAGAGTTAGCATCGCCGAGGTTAGGAGTTGGAATTTCACGGGTTGGAAGGACCCATAGGTGAGTATTACACCGAGGAAAGGAGACCCTTATTGGGAGAGAGTGTTACGTGTCAGACGTTCGCTACGAATGTGCAGATGTGCACAAGTTAGGAAGGTGTATGGGCACCTTGGTAAGGTGGTTTGGTATATCGCCTAGTTAAGATAGGAGTAGTACGCAAGATTGAAATCCATGCCAAGAGGCATTATAGATGATGGGTATTATGTGACGTATTAGAGTCACTTTACGATCGTGGTAGTCATGTAGCTTATGGTTGGGAACCATTGAGTTAGTATCTTTCTCTTGAGGTTATAGGATTTGTAGTGATCCTAGTTAGATGGTGTAGGTTATACCTGAATTTCGAGGACGAAATTCCGTTGTAAGGGAGGGAGTATGTAACAACCCGTCCTTTTTAGACAATTAAATTCCATAATTAAATTAAGTGGCAATTTGGGGAATTTTTCTAAATAGTAAATTTTGGGATTTTCGAGGATTGAATGATTTTCGATGGGTGCTGTAATTATTTTTGGGACTATATAGGTCGAAATATTTTAATTATATGTCGTCGTTGAGTAAAGCGACACGAGGTAAGATTTTTAATTGGAAAACCCGCATTTAATTATTTTGGGTTGGAATAGTGATTTGCGGTCAAGTACCTCGGATGGGAATTTTGACTGCGCCATAATTCTCGGAATGGCCGAGATAGTCGGAAAAGAGTGTCCGATTGTCGAAAATGAGTTTCGGGTAATTTTAGAGGTAAAAGTAACTCGTAATTGGGTAAACGAGTCGTTTTTGGGTTTTAAGGGTTTAAAACCCTTTTCTCCTTATAAAAGGAGGAAGAGAGGGAAAGAAAAGAGAAAGAAAGAAAGAAAAGAGAGAGAAGAGAGAGAGGAAGGAGAAAGAGGAGAAGAAATGGGAGATCTTGGGCCAACTCCGCCGGATTCGACTCGAGATCGTCGGATTTTATCCACGAGGCAAGTGTTTACTTGCTTTATTTATCTTTTTGCATAAATATCTCATACCGTAGTTTGGTATACACAAACCCTAATGGTTTTGGGGTGGGTTATCGTGGATAAAACGGGTTTTGGGGAGTTAAAACAATTAAACCTCAATAATATTTCAATTTTGTGGAACTTAGGTTTTAATCTAAATTAATTAGTGGTTTTGGATTCTAGGATATTTAGAACCCTTAATATATGTGTAGTTGTGGTTGGTTGAGGTTGTAGGACGTTGGGTGAGGCGACAAAAGCTTGGGAGAACCTTTAATGGCCGAAATCGTCTCGGAAGAGATGATGAATAGTAACCCGTCACCTTAGGGGGCATTTTTGGCTAAGAAAACAATTGATTTAGCTTTCGGCCAAAACACGAAAGTTGTAGATATTTCCGATACGGTCGCGTGGGCGTCGATCGCGTATTTTTCTGATTTTTCTACGATTTGATATGATTTTTACAAGATGACAGCTCCCGGTTGAAAGTACCAACTCGGAAATCAAATCGGGAATTGGAAAAATAAAGGCTAGAAATTATTGTGTAGATGTTTGGGATGATTTTTGGTGTAGAGTAGAAACCATGAAAATGAATTTGGATTGATTTTTGGGTATTTTGGAGTTTGAGAAATCGCTCAAACTGTGACCCTCGAACAGGCCGAATCGATTCGGGTACAGGCCGAATCGATTCGCCTAAGGGGAATTGGGTTTCTGCAATGGGCCGAATCGATTCGGGTACAGACCGAATCGATTCGCCATTTACAGACCTGTTTGCAGAATACTTTCCGAATCGATTCGGATTGGGAACCGAATCGATTCGCCCACCCGAATCGATTCGCTAAAGGGGCGAATCGATTCGCTTAGGCCAGAATTTCTATTTTTCTCCCTTTAAGAGTATGGAGAGTTGAATTACCATTTGGGATTTTTGTGGGGATTCCTAAATAAGGGTTTGAGGATAAATAAACCTTTAAGAGATGATTGAGGTAATTAGTATTGAACAAGTAAGGAAATACTTCGGGTTTAGTATCATGCTTATATGAAAGCATGATTATGATTCCTCGAGGGAATCTTTGGGATTAATGGTCATCGCTATATATAGTTGGCAAATATGGCCATTTATGTATATTCAAGGAAGAATATATATAGGATATGTATATACTATGTGATTTAGGTATATATATATATATTATGATGGAAATGATTTTGAAAATATAAAAATGAATATTTTCAAAATGTAAGGACATTTTTGTCCAACATAGGTATATATGTCATTAGCCGTAACACCGTTGAAGAAATTCAAGTTCATATCGTCATCAACGGAATCCGAATATCAAATCAAGAAAGAAGAATTCAGAAATCCAGAATACCGGACCGGTCCGCCCCAAAATAAAAAGAACCGGTCCGCCTAGCCTCGGACCGATCCGCCTGGAATTTAAAAGAACCGATCTGCCAGCGGATCGATCCGCTGAGACCCGGACCGATCCGCCTTGCTCGTTTAAGACCAGTGAGCCCCGGACCGAATGCGAACCGAATCAGCCTCAAAATAAAAGAACCGGTCCGCCATCGGATCGATCCGCCTAAGGCCCGGACCGGTCCGCCCTGGATAGAATCAAACAGATCGTGTATCAGATTTTCTCGGCCAAAGAGGTTCTATTTAATCCCACTACGGGGAAGTGGTTTGATGAGACTTACACACGATTTTCTGAGTTCCATAACTCATGAGTCTTCATGGTATTTGAGTCCATTGATTCATACCCTTGATTCACACAAATTTCATACATTTGTGAGTCACTTTTGGTAACCTAAGAACACCATTGATGTTCAACCCTTTGTGAAGTGGACCGCTTCTTCCTCTTCATTGCAGCCCTACTGGACAGGGATAGTTCCAGCCGCCAGCCCTACTAGAAAGGGTTTCTTCCAGCCGCGACTACAGAATCCGATACCCGAGGGTAATTCTTAGTCAAACTGTATTTCATTGTAATCCGATTGTAAACCGTCTTTTACAAATTATAGTGATATACAAATGGTTTTACCCCTGTGGGGGATTTTTCCTTAACTTTGTGTGTTGAATATCTTGTGCATGATTTCATATTGTTTCAATCACACCTAGTTGCTGCTTAGGGTTAATTTGGGTTAAAAATGGCAGTTATTATATTATTTCTTAATTGAACGCAAGCGCCAACTCTTTCAAATTGGTATCAGAGCAGGTTATGCCATTCTATTGCGTATTCCTTACTTCCGCAAAATTTTTCTAAAGATATCAATTTTTGAAATAAATTGATTTTTGAAAAGAGCGTGTTCAAATGGAGAAGTCATATTATAAAATGCCTATTTTTGACGGGTCGAATTATGCCTATTGGAAAGCCCGTATGAGGTCGGCTTTAAAAGCCATTGACGAACGTGTCTGGATTTTGGTTGAACGAGGGTGGACTCCTCCAACCGTGACTGTTGATAATGTGACCAACTTGAAACCTGACATCACTTGGACTGATGATGAATTTAAATGGTCATCTTTTAACTCTAAGGGTCTAAGTGCTATTTCTGGGTCTGTCACTCCTGATGAGTTCAAACGCATAATGACGTGCACCACGTCAAAAGAAGCATGGGATATTTTGCAACTTACCCATGAAGGAACGAATGCTGTTAAAGAGTCAAAATTGCAAAATTTAACAACTCAATTTGAAACCATCACCATGCATGAAAATGAATGTTTTGATGAATTTTATGCTAAGCTTTCTGACATTGTTAATACTAGCTATAATCTTGTTGAACATATTCCAAATGCTAGAGTTGTTAAAAAGATTCTTCGTTCCCTTCCTAAGCGTTTTATATCTAAAGTCACAGTGCTAAATTCCTTGGGTAATTTAAATACTCTAAAATTGGAAGAACTGGTAGGAGATTTACAAACTTATGAAATAGACATGTTTCCTAAATCTGCCAAGTCAAAAGATAAGGGAATTGCCCTTAAAGCCCAAGAGAGAAAAAGTGAGGGGTCAACAAGAAAGAGAGTCGAGTCGTCTAGAAAGATATAAACTTCTGATTCTGAATGTGAGTTTGATCTAGATGATTTGGCACTTTTTGCTAAAAACTTCAAGAAAATTCTGAAATTTAAGAAAAATGGGAATTTCAAAGATAAAAAGAATTTTCAGAAAAATAAGTTTGAAAAGAAAGATTTCAAAGAACCCCCTAAAGACAGTGAGAGGTGTTTTGAGTGCGACGGTAAGGGACACAGAGCGTTTGAGTGTGCCACTCGTCTGAATAGGGAAAAGGGTAAAGCTGTCCTAAATGCTACCCTTAGTGACGACAGTGAGGTCGAGACGGTGGACTCGGGAGATGAGTCACCGCATGAGCGTAACTTCACCGCGTTCATGGCTAGTCATGTGAGTACTCCTAGTGCATCTCACGACGATGAGATTGCTACTTCACAGGGACACCTCGACATCGAGAGCGAAGAGAGTGAGGGAGAGGAGGAAGGTAGTGAGGACGAGAGTAACCTTCAACGCGCGTACGCTGAGTTGTATAATGAATCATTTAAAACTAAAAAGCGTAACAAAGCCCTAGTGCTTAGGATCACCGCGTTAGAAGAGGAGTTAGGAGAAACGAGAGAGGGAGAGTCCTCCACCTGCACCGCCATGAGAGAGAGAGAGTCTGCCTGGGTTAGTAAAGAGAATTTGCTTAAAGAGAGAGAGAGCAGTTTTGAGAAAGAGAAAGCGGACTTGACTAAACAAGTGGCTAGTCTTTCGAGTGAGCTTCATTCCTCCCTGGAGACTCGAAAGAAACTTGAAGCCCTTGTTTCTCAGCTTACTCATGACCTTGAAAGAGCTAGGAAAGTCAAGGTACAAATCGAGGACAGATCTGGGAAGATGGGAAAGATGCTCCTCGGTCCCGCTTTAGGTTTTGGTGACAGGCAAGGAATAGGTTTTGATGGTGCCTCCACGTCCCAAATTGCACCCGGACCAATTCCTGAGTTTACTACGACTCCTTATGGCCGTCATAAAAAACCAAGAAGGAGAGTTCGACCAAGAAAAGCAATCCAAGGTCCTCCTAATACTGTGCCCTTTTGCTCCCATTGCAAAAGAAATGGACACCTTAGGGATGATTGCTATAAGTTGGATCGGACACGACGTACGTTTGCTCCACCACATCATACTGATGAGTTTGCTAGTCTAAGAGAGCGTGTTGAGTTTCTAGCCGCCACTTCACAGAGTTTGATGGAGGAATTCCGGGAGCGTGTTGAGTTTGATGGAGGAATTCCGCCCCAGCTCAGGGTACGATGACTGCGGCCGAAGTTGCTGTAATTATCGCTCAGGCAGTCAATGCAGCTCTAGCTGCTGTTCAGCAAGCTCCAGCACCGACACTAGTTGTGCCACACGCGCAAGGGAAAGTGTTTCCTACTGCATGGGAATGAGCGAGGGATGCCTTTCAGAAAGCGCACCCACCTGAGTTTCAAGGGGGATTATATGTTGTGACTGCTAGCCAATGGAAGAAAGATATCCAACGGCACTTGAGAATGATTGAATGCACTGAGGTTCAATGTCAAATACTAGCCACATTCAAGCTAGTAGGGGCAGCTTTGCAATGGTGGGAAGCTACGACCACTATGGAGGAAAGGGACACAATGACTATCCAAGACTTTTGGATACGATTTGATGGGAAGTATTTTTCTTCCGCCATCCAGACAGAGATGAGGCGAAAACTACTTGATTTGAAGTAGGGAGAGAAGACGGTGGCGGAATACGAGGAAGAATTCACGCGACTAACTAATTTGGTACCAATAGTTTTACCCACTGAGGAGAGGAGAATTTTAATGTTCACTGATGGGTTGAACTATAAGATTCGCCAACATTTATTGGGTAATATTTCTCTACGTACGTATGCAGATGTTCTTAATGCTGCAATGCTTCACTGCCAGGATAACCGTTTTCATAATCAGGGTGTCAAGCGGGGGTTTGGGTCAAGCCTGCAAGGCAAGACTACTAGGGGCAGTTCTAGTGGGACTCAGTCAGGGAAGAGTCATCAGCGTCAGAGTGAGCAGGGTTCCCAAACAGGGGGCTATGCTAAGCATTTGCGATCTGGAGATTCTCGATTTGAGGATAGAGGTACTGGGCAAGGACAACAGGGCCATCAAGGCCAGACACATGCTCATCAAGGCCAAGGGAAGGGAGGTAATGGCAAGCAAGTTCGGGGTCAACAGGGGCAAAGTGGTGGAAAATTTATGGGAAAATGTTTCGTGTGTAGCAAGTATGTCCATAAACGTCAAGATTGTCCTGATAAAGACAAATTCCCTCAGCAACAACATGCTCGATAGGAGCCACAGGTACCAGTGTTTCCACCAGCTGCTCTTCCAGCTCCAGCTCCGGTGCTAGCACTACCTCCCATTCCAGCAGCACCCGCACAGCAGGGTCAGTACGGGCGTGTATATAACGTCCATCAGGCAGCGAATCAACAACAACCACCCACGAATGAGGGTATATTTTCTATCTAAGGAATTGTGAGGCGTATATTGATTTTTGTAGTGATTGATATTGGGTGGGCAAAAGGGTTGCTAAACTTAGCCTATAGCACTGTTATTTACGTAGACTCACCGAGGGGTGTGGGACACCTATATTTTACATGTTATCACGTGGGTTTGATTTTTATCATGGGATTACTTACTTTGGGCATGTCCGAGCACGATTTGACTATCAGCGTGCATTGACTTGTGGTATATGAGAGCTTTTGTACTACTACTATCCAGCATCTTGTCTTCTATAGAAGAATAGACTCTATTTGAAATTGATAAAACCAAAAATTTTCACCGATAAACCAAAATTTTTATATACTATTTACTAAGGACCTGAGGAGTTTCGATGATCGACTACTTTAGGTAGTAGTGTATCGGGGGGTTCCTTGTTTGGATTTCGCTTACGAGACACCCCGCGCATGAAACTAATAACCGTTGGGAGTCAAAATAAGTTAGGTCTTTAGGATATGAGTTTATAACCTTTGCGATAAATATTATTATGAAAGTTGTACGATAGGGTGTATGGGCACCATGGATGGTTGGATTGTAGTAGTTTTCATAATTGTGAAAAGGTAAGTAGTTGAGACTTCAGGATTTATTTGTTCAGTATGTGAGGATCATTTTCCCCAAAATTTGTCACGAGGAAGATTGAGGGAAGATTGGATAAAGTTTAAATTCGATTCAGTTGAAACTATATGGTGAGGCTTGGAGTATAAAATCGATAGGGATTTTCGTTAATGTACTGTATGGGCAGTACATCTTAGATTTCTTGCGATGTAAGGTTTATACTCGGAGTTGACCTTACCAGTATGATTTATATTCCTGAATTTCGGGATGAAATTCTGTTATAAGGGGGGAAGTATGTAATACCCCGTGATTTTAATGACTTTTAAAATCGGTTATATTTTAAATTAATGGATTAATTGGATTTTACTATAAATTAATTCATTTGGGTTTTATCCGAACTGTGGATGCTAAAATGGATAATTATGAATATTACTTAAAGATATTTAGGTAATATATGAATGTGATGTCATTGTTATGACGGTGGGATATAATTTCGGTAATTTGGATTTTTTAGTCGGATGCGGTATGGGACGTGTTGGGACTAATTTGTTAAATTAAAAAGGAGATTTACTTTCTATCCACCTTATAGTCATTTCAACTGCGCCGTTGCGTCCGGAAGGTTCAAAATAGTCAGAAAAGTCTATTTGGATGTTAATTTTGAGTCTCGGGTCATTTGGAAATGAAAGGACAACCCAAAAGGGCATTTTGGTCATTTTTCTAGGGGGATGAATAGTGATTTAGGGTTTTGTCTTATTATAAGTATTGGTAGATTAATTGTACGTGGGTTATACATCTCCTCTTCATAAATTAGAGAAGTCATCTTCCAAGAGAGAGAGAAAGGTTGATTGGGAAGGGAAAAGCCTACTTGGGAAGGAGAAGAACTAAGAACTAAGTGTCACCACCACCAACCACCACCGGAGGTTCACCGAAGAAAGGAAAACCACCTGAGATATACTACACCAAAGGATCATACCTTCAGTAAAGGCAAGTGTTTGATAATGGCAATTTAAGTTTGTATATTGTCCATGTTAGAATAGTTATCAAAAGATAATATTATTCATGTTTGGAAGTAATAATGGAGTTATTAAATGGATTTCTGGAAACTGAAATGATGTAGGAATTAAACTCATGTTGTAGGTTGATAATAATCCACGAAATAGTCATGAATCTGTTGAAGAAATTATTAAAACCATTGATGTGTTCTTGAAGATGATATGTTGATAATTTTCTGGAAATAAGGATATAAACATGCTCTCTAATTAAATCTCTTGATGATTGTAGGATGTTTAGTTCTTTAGAAATCATTTGTATATATTGATACATAATGTAGTAAGGATTATAAGTCATTTTGGATGTTAATATGAAGGTTATAATGAATAAAAATGGTGGAACCCGTAGTTGCTGAAATGCAGAAAAACCAGACTGTGACCTGAATGATCGATCGATTGACCCCCTGCCTTCGATCGATCGAGCTCCCCAGAATTTCTATAGTTGTTTCTTTTTAAGGTTGGTTCCTATCCCAAAAATTAGGTAGATCTTTGGTTATTTTTAATTGGATAATATGGGACTTATATAAGATTAATAAGGCCTAGATAAGATTTGAATTAATTTGATTGAGATTTAGTGGATTAGAATAATGATAATTAAATTAAAGGAATTTCAGTTGCAAGATTAATTCAATGGATTTTAATTGGTATGCATGAGGATTAAATATAGGATTAGTAGGGGTGATTGAATATAATACCTGGGTATCCTAGAGTTTACAAGTGGGTTTAATCCTAAGCGAAAGAAGAGGTGTTTATAAGAGATTTGAAACTATCGGTTTTAACTCTAATTAAGAGGAGAGTTTAATTCGTAGTAATTAGAGAGATATGATGATATTGACTAGTAGGATAGGAGTGACCTCTTACTGAATATATGTTGAGGAAAAACCTATGTGAACCTTGAGAATTGAGTGAGGCTCGGGAATACTTAAATTAAGAAGTAAAGTAATGGTATTGTAATACGTGGGACTTAAGGAAATATAATGCTACATGTGGGAATAATCTAAGGGTAATATGTGTACCTTGTTGATAGTATATTATAAGTATGATAATACCTAATTGTATGATTAATGATTATGTGTATGACATACCTAGCTTACTTGCTATCGACGGGAGGTTTGCGCATGAGGGCAGTCATATCCTGATGAATCCATGGGATCTTTGATTTGTCGCTCGAGAACATAGGTATATGAAAGACTTATCGGGGAGTTGATAAGTCCGCTGATTATGGGTATGTAGGTATGTGCGTGACCCATGGATACGAGAACTATGTTCGCCTCCAATGTTTGTGATGTTGTTTATGGTTCGAGAAATCCTTACCGAACCTTTTGTCCTCTATTCGGCGACCAGCGATATCGGGACATGATAGCAGAGTAATGCATTGCACTGCAGCTGTGACTCGGGGTGCCGTATTATATATGAATATATATATATAATGGATTAAATGAATGAATGGATACATTGTGGTTTAATTATCTAATATGTGATAATTGTAGATACAGTGTAATTGAGAAAAGAATTAAAGTAAGTTAATGAATGCTTATTCTTAAAGAATTGAAAACTTTGATTCATGTTAATGTGAAACAATTCATAAATGAGAAATATATAACGTATGGTATGGGACATACGGGGTTATGATATGGGAATGGAATCATATGATGGAAATTAGTAATGATGAACCATTAACTAGGAGGTTAATAGGAAACGTTAAGTGTGCACTCTAGATAGAGGCGAGAATAGCAAGTGAGAGTTGGATATTAACATGTACATAATAAAATCTTTATTACACTTGTTAAATACTTGCTGTTTTAAAAATCATTTTCACAATCGGGCTCTGACCCATTTCCTTGCATATTTTCTTTTCTATTGAATCTCCTATATCAGGTGTCTAGCAGCAGGGATGCCAACCTTAGCAGATTATGCTGAACTATAGAGCTATGGAGTTTTGCTTAGACGCCTATCATCTTTTGATTCACAGTATTCTTAGTTAGGGCATGTCGCCCAAAGGATTTTAGTTATCATTTTCTATCGGAGTCAAATACTATTGTATTCATGTCTTTTTAATACAGTTGTTATTGATGGGATTACTGTAATGGATTAATATTATCTGGGAATGTTTATTCCAATTACATTTCAATTCTTTTGTGTTATATGTTCAGTTTAGTTTTGTAGAAAAATGTGTTGTGTTATTCTTAAATTATAAATGGATTTTGTTGAATTAAAAATTGGAAAGTTTTAACACCAGTTTAATTGAGTATTGGGTGAGTTGTAAATGTTTTCGACAGTGATGCTAAGAATGAGCCAACTGTATATTCTGTTTTAAATTGGTATGGGGCTGGCCACCCGGTATTTAATTAGGCGGGGTGTTACAACTACTTGCATTGCACATACTAAATTATGAATACTCTTTCGCTCGTAACTTTCGGGGATTGATCGTCGCTCCAATTGTCATAAGCATCATACCCGTCTTGTTACCTAATCATCCTTCCCTAACCTGAAATCCCATTTATACTATTAATCATCATTTTAGACAAACATGCTACCCAGATTTGAAACAAAAGAAATTTACCAGAAACTGAGACTGTCGTTTGAACCAAAAGATATCTTGTTCGAATGAGATAGCACATCATTAGAACGACGCATCACCCGACAGGGGTTCTCGTTCGAACCAGACTCAATCTCATTTGAACGACATTGAGCAGTTTTGTCCCCAACCTCTTCCTACTACGTTTTCCCTCCATAAACAGTCTAAAAACCTCTATAAATCAGTCCCAAACTCCATCTATTCACTTCCAATTCATTTTTCCACATAAAAGGATGATTTCTAACATTTTAAAAGCATCAAATCACGAAATATTAACCCTTAATTCCAAAATCCCCAAATTCAGATTCATAGAACCCTAATTCATAAAGTTTCAAACTAAACCTTCTCAGCTCAAATTTAAATCATCAATTACCATCATAATTCATGGTTGTTCTTCTAATAACACGGACAATTCATCTCTCTTTCAATTCATCCCTAATATATCCTTTAATCATAAATTTCTCATCAATTTACATGCAACTCAAAGGGGGTTTATTCCCTACACTAACATGAACACATTTAATGCTAAAAGAAAGAAAAATTTAAACACTTGCCTTATGAAAGACGTTATGATCCTTTGGTGTTATTGTTATGGTTGCGACCCTCATTCTCCGATCTACGCGATGGTGGTCACGGTGGTGGAAAAGGTGCACTCGTGGTGGCTCTTCCCTAGGCTTATCTTCCTCCTTCTCCCTTTTGGTTTCTCTATGTGTCTAACTTTTTTCACACGGAAGATAACCTAATCTAACCCACATATGAGATCTTTTATTTCTCTAATTTTTGTCCTTTATTTTACCCCAAAAATATAATTTACTAAAATGCCCTTCTGGGATGTCAATTCGGCCTAAAATTACCCCGAAACCCAAAGTAAACCCCCGGGTAGACTTTTTTGACTATCTCGACCCTTCTAGACACAACGCCGCACTCGAAACAACCATATGAGCAAATGATAACTATTTTACTTTTTATTTCAATAATTTAGTCCCGACACGACTGACATGCGCATCCCGACATAATTTCCAAAACTATCGTATTTTTCACTCACGACAACTTTAATATTTTCAAAATCATATATTACTTTACTCACTAAGTAATATTCAACATAATTATCACCAATAAATACTTACTCTCGCCACGCTAGTAATTGTTTAATTTAATTTGAATGAATTATAAGTAAATTTTCCCATTTAAATTAATTAATTGTAATCCTATAATTAAAATAGAATCTTTCAAAAATATGGGGTATTACATACTCCGCCCCTCTAATAATGAAATTTCATCCCGAAATTGAGATACATCCACTACTTAGACAAAGGATCTTACAACACCATATCCTCCAGTTCTCAAAACCACTTCAAAGTAAGTGTCGATCACTATAGTCCCATCTTCATAGCAAGATTGTTTACCTCTGTTGATGCTGACATTCTTTATCTGTTATAAGGTCACACCTCAATAACGGCACCTCACATTGTGCTCTTACCAACGACATTCATATAGACGAGCCTATACATTATTGGCCCTATTATCTCAATATTATTGGAAGGATGCACATCACTACGTGCCAACTTCCCGTATTCATCTAAACACAATACTCCCATCCTGAGAGAAACCATATGAACATTTGACCACTCTTGTCATTCCTTCAAATCTGGATTCCTGGAGATGTAACTCTTATGATAGTCAAAAACCACCCAAGACCGTTTGTGGTTATTCCACTTTAGTCATCGGACTCTAACTCTCGACCAATCTAAAATTTCTGATTATTCCCTCCCCTCTAAACAACAAGAGGGAAAATGGTTAAGGTTTTTCCACTCAAAACCGCAATAAGCACCTTGTTCACAGCAAACAGGTACGAGTGTTTACACATAACTCTACCATTAGGTAATATCTTCTCCCAATTACCTTACTATATTTCACTTACTAGCTATATCAGGTGTGGAAATAAAATAATAACAACGATTCCAAAATCACAATCATACAACTTCACTAGTTGTCAATCACCTTCTTCTACTCCTCGGGCTATAAGTGATACGACGTGCTCAAAACAAAACTTCATCTCCACTGCTTCCTAAAATCCCATATTGGAGGTGGGGTTCAACGATCTCATCTTGGTTCACAATAATACAGGGCAGGACCACGAACCAATGTGATCCTTCTTTTCAAAGAAAGACTAGGGCACATTATTTAATAGTGTAACTCACCCCAAAGTAATAACAATTACTTCCTTTTTGGTCAACTTGTTCCACACATTCGAAGGAAATCATGTCCTTATCTTGAGGTTGGCAACCAATCAACGAAATTTACCAACTTGACTGCCCGCTTCCATTATTGGAATCGTCGTCTTGATACAAAGTTTTTTGGTTGATCATCTTGCTCCAACTGATTTCTATCCATGAGTGGTGCATGCAGTTACTACTCACTATGTCCTGTTCAACACCGACTTCTAGCGTCTCACATTAAGCGTTACCTAATACCCCCTTTCTTCCCTCGGGGTATACCAAAAGTTCTGACCCGTGCACTTTTTGCCACGATGTGCACTTCTGGACTCTTTATACCTTATCGACATCATCATTTTATTTATACGCAAGTCACTCTCAACATTCGATTGGGTAGGACTTCGCTCCAAATTTCCATATTAGTTAAATTTTCATCTTCTCAAGAGATATCCCTTTTTAAATGGCTTCTCACAGCCTTTCAAGAAAATTTGGGTGTGCTACTCTGATCGCACACATATATATGGATTGTCATCCTTCTCATGCGATGCTTAATCCACTATACCACTTGCACTTCATTATGTCAGCCCCACGGGCATATATTTCACACATCCATTCCCACGTCCCTTCAACTCGGACGATTCTGACATTAGCTAACCAGGGCACCCACACACCCTATAAATCGCGCATACTAGTGTAAACATCACATATGCTTCACATATAACGCCTAATTCTTTATTGACCCTGCATTCACCACGCGGTTATAACACTTGGGTATCCTCAATCACCCTAGAAATCTAAATTTTAAGTTCTCCTTAACATCATTCAACCCTTCAACTCGTGGTGATAATCAAAATTTTCAATGTTTTCTCATCACACAACTGGCTCCACTGGCCTTATATCATAATATAACTTCAAACTTACAGTTATAACTACATACTTCTATAATGACCGAGGTACCAGACTCGTGGAATAATGACCAAACATCTCCCTATTTCTAACCTGACGTTAAGTTTCATGCGTGGGATGTCTCGCAAAGCGAAATCCAAATAAGGAACCCCCCGATACACTAATACCTAGCATTATCGGTCATCGAAATTCGTTTGGCCCTCAGTCAATAGGATGTACCCCAAAATATTCATCTCTTGACATAAAATCTATATCTCCTCCCGTAATTACATTTAAACAAGGAACTCCCCCCCCAAATGCACTATCACTCAACATGAATGGTAATGAAATTCCATAAACCTCAAACACAACCGAAACTCTCAAATTATTATCCTCAGACATATAAATATAACTATCAACTCCCAAATCTCTAAAGGAGTGATATAACAATGCGCTCTTCCTATCACCAAGTCCTGAGCGCTAAACATGATAACAAGCAAAATTTCTTCGCTCGACAGGAAGCCTAATACACCTTGAATCATATCAATAAAGTCCATAAACACTAGGGTGAAACACTTCGAGACAACTATACTCTCCGAAGTCCCTATAATAAGATAATATAGATGCGAAATCGACCCTCTCACAAGTGAGGCATCACCAAAACAACACATCCTATCCTAGAGCAGAAACCCTTATAGCCTTGCAATAACTGCCCACTATCATTCTAATCATTACTATAAAGCCTTATCCAGGATAATGCCATACTTGTATAACACGTCACTAAAATGAGTAATCTCAATAAAATATATACAACTATCAATGCACTTGCTCGCCCGTGGTGACACCAGATATAATCCCACTATACTGGGGAAAACATACACATAATAATGATGTTATCGATAATGCACTAAACTCATCTCACACGCGAATCTAGCGTAAATCAAAGTACCGTGAATTATTTGAGTCACATAAAACATACCTCCTCCACCGAGGACAAAATTCATATTTGTTTACCTTACCAATCACCCTGGCTGCTCCTCAAAGGGTTCCCGTCCAAACCAAAATGAAAACTACTTTAATCATTTCCCTCCCTAGGCACCATACTCTTGTTCCTTTACTCACTCCGGGAAAAAGTAATGCATGTGGTCCTACTCTCCATAAAAATACTTCTACGTATAATCCACTTATTCCCGAACATAATGACCATATTAAGGTTGCCCTTTTCTCGGACTCTGGTAGCCTCAACTCTGATGGATACCCCCATTGTTCCCTTAGTTTTATTGGTCCTAAGGAATCAACTGCTGGCTTCAACAACCCTGACTACATTCACCATCGCTTTGTAAGAATTCCGCTATCTGAATTATTTAAATGGGTCATCTAATTGGTCTCCCCCTTGTGGTGCTTCACTAACACCATTTCACCCAATCTTACTCTCTAACTAAATTTTTTGATTGTTTTAGCTCCCTATACAAAGAAGCATTAACATATTTATTGACCAAACATGACATTGTTATCATCTGCATTGACAATCCAAGCAGAATTACCCTTAACTGTTGGCAACTCTTCTTACGAGTCAATTTGCTACTTAAAATCCTCTTATCCATTGCACCTACTTCATCCGGTACAAAATTTGCTAAAATTTAAATTCATTTTTCTCAAATGGACCTCGTCCGTACCTCCTATGATGAGTTCAGTACAACGTTAACATCTTATCCTAAACATGTGATGAAGGAACTTGCGGTCAAATCATACCTAAGATCCTTCCATTAACACAACATTCCACTTCTAAATATGGTGGTTGACTCTCACCATTATAACTTTGCTCCTACGAGCCAAGAAAAATTTTACCCTAAATTTTCATTTTCAGTTAACCACTCTTTCGCATATGCCCAAGCCTTTGGATATTTAACTTTTGTTTTCTAACACACATAATCTACGCATTTCTAGAATTCCATTGATGGTTCTATTTGAAGGCCCGTCTGACTCTCTCCCATTCCAACCATGCTGGGTGAGTCTAATTTGGCACCACTTCCTACTATAGCGGTACTTGAAAATCATATGATGAACCCTAGTAGTCTTTATTATCCTAACATACCGTACCGTAATTTGGGTGACCTCGACTACGGTCATCATCCTACAAAATACTTTACAACCAAAACTGAGATCTGCCTTCTTCTATCCTCCCATCTACCCTCGCCTGTCATACTTCATTGTTTGGCACATGAACACACCCAAACGTAAATAAGATTCACTAATATATACGCTATAGAAGGAGAACAAAATATCACCATAGGAATCAACAATCCTAAACATAGGGCTCTATATCAAAGAAAAGGCAACGCTGAAAGCATAATAAGCCTCACCGATCCTAAGGACTCTAGAACCTGATGGTCTAATACCACCTGTGACACCCCGCGTAATCAAATACTAGGTGATGAGTCCTTTATTAAATTAAATCAGAATATCCAATTGGTTCAGAATATGCATCACCGTGGAAAAATTTTATTAAATACTAACCACCTAATATTTATAAAGGGTTGATGTCAAAATTTTATCTTTTAATTAATATAAAACAAAATTAGCGAGTAACTAAACATTCACCATTCAAGAAAATCTCATATGAAAGGAAATAACTAAAATAATAAATGCGACTGGAGAAAACACGTCCAACCCAAATACCAAATACAATAATCTACAAAGTAATCCAACAACTGAAAGGAATAATTAAATAAATCCATAATCTTTAACTATCTAAATAGAAGAGGGGCAACAGGCTCAAACTGAAGGAAATAACTCAAGATGACCAAATGATAATCATAGAGGCATATACTACCGAGATCCTATAACTTTCACAACAGCTACAACACGTCAAATGAATGACACTCCTATGCTTGGTGTCCCTATGGATGGGAACCTACACAATTTGACAAAATAAAAGATATTTTCCAAGAAACGGGTCAGAGCCCGAGTGTAAAATATTTTTAAAATTTCAGCAAGAATTTAAAAATTGTAATAAAGAAAATAGTATGAACATGTTACCTTTTCGAGCACTCACTTTATATTCTCACCTCTCAACTAATGTGCACGCCTAATGCACCTCTAAACCCATTCTAATTATTTTATAACCTAACTAGACTGTAGAGAAAATCCTTCTAATCACTACCCGCAATACCAACCCGCATTTTCCACACAATACCATATTTAAGGTTTTCATGACTGTTATATCAATTTGGGAAGTATTTATAAATCACGTTAAGTGCTCGCTTACTTAAGTTATTCAGAGATTTTCATCATTATATATCTTATTCACATACTTTCACACGTCAAGTATCACCGTGTATATATATATATATATATATATATATATATATATACTAAAAAGGCACTTCTAGACTCAGCTACTGTGCCCTCATACTCTGGTATCAAGTCTCGGTACAACTCGCACTAAATAAGGACAATGGGTTCGGAATCTCCCATGAACCATAAATTTAGAAATCACACATATTGTAGGCGAACATGCGTCCAAGCCTATGGGCTACGCACATACCTATGCACCCATATGACCGTCAACACTATCATTCTCAGATAGCCCGTACCTATGTTCCATGCTCTGAGATATCAGTCAAAGATCCCCCCGAAGGCTCCTCAAGATAGGAATGTACCCTTTCACAATCTCCCATGATAGCAAGTATGGTAGGTAAGTCATACACCGAATAAATATCATTATAAGCATCCACTCATCCTATCAAGTTCATTAGGTATACACACAACCCGAATATTTAACTTATGCATAGTATTTCTATCATTACTACTTGAATTACACATACTAAATTAGAAATACTCTCTCGAGCGCAAGTTTCAGGGATAGCTCATCGCTCCAATTATCATAAAGCATCATACCTGTCATATTACCCAATAATCCTGCCATAACCTGAAATCCCATTTATACTGCTAATCATCACTTTAGATAAACATGCTACCCAGATTTAAAAGAGAAGAAATTTCATAGAAACTGAGATTATCGTTTAAAACAGAAGCTATCTCATTTGAATGAGATAAAACATTGTTAGAACGACGCATCACGTGACATGGGTTCTCGTTCGAACCAGACTCAATCTCATTTCAACGAGATTGAGTAGTTTCGTCCCCAACCTATATCTGCTACATTTTCCCTCCATAAACAGTCTAAAAAACTTTATAAATCAGTCCCAAACTCCCTCCCTCCATTCGATTCCAATTCATTTTCCCACATAAAAGGATGATTTCTAATATTTTAAAAGCATCAAATCTTGAAATATTAACCCTTAATTCCAAAATCCCCGAATTCAGATTCGTAGAACCGTAATTCATAAAGTTTAAAATTAGACCTTGAAATCTCAGATTTAAATCATCAATTATAATAATAATAATTTTTGGTTGTTCTTTGAATAACATTAACAATTCATCTCTGTGACAATTCATCCCTAATTTGTCCTTTAATCATAAATTTTTCATTAATTTATGCAACTCAAATGGGTTTTATTTCCTACACTAACATGAACACATTTAATGCTAAAAGAAAGAAAGATTTAAACACTTGCCTTATGAGAGATGGTCTGATCCTTTGGTGTTGTTGGTATGGTCACGCGATGGTGGTCACAGTGATGGAAAAGGTGCACTCGTGGTATCTCTACCCTAGACTTCTCTTCCTCCTCCCTCCTTTTTGGTCTCTCTCTGTGTCTAAATTTTTTCTCACGGTAGATAACCTAATTACACCCACGTAGGAGATGTTTTATATCTCTAATTTTTGTCCATTATTTTACCCAAAAAATATAATTTACTAAAATTCCCTTCCGAGTGTAATAACTCGTATTTTTATGGCTTTTAAATTTAGGGATTTATTAAATTTAATTGAGATAAATTAATTTAATTTTGATCCTGAAAGTTGTTTTAAATATTTACTAGCATGATGAGAGTTAGTAAGTGTTGAAAGTTTGTTGAATCGTTAGATATTACTTATTGAGTAAAGTAATATATAAGATTTATGTTATAAAAATTATCACGAGTGAATGAAATGGAAATTATGGAAATTTAAGTTGGGACGCACCTGTGTCGTGTCAGGACTAAATTATTACTATATAAAGTAAATAAATTACAAGTTACTTGTATGGTCATTTTGAGTGTGCCAAAGTGTCCGGAAGGGTCGAGATCGTCAGAAAAGTGTACCCTGGGGTTTAGTTTGGGTCTCGGGGCATTTTCAGGCCTAATTGGCATCCCGGGAGGGCGTTTTAGACATTTTACATTTTTGGGAATGAAAACCCACGAAATTTCTAAGAGTATATCAGATAATAGGAGTTGTCTTCTAGGTTTATAACAACTAGAAACCTAAGACGACCATTGGAAGGGAAGAGGAGAAGTTCTCTAAGGAGTTCAAAGCCAAGAACTCAAACGTACATCACTGTTGCCGCCAAACTTTAGATCACACAATGAGGATCGCAACCACACCAATATTGACCACACATTTGAACCAAGAATTCCCAGGAAAGTATCTATCTTGCTTTATTTTTAGTTAATGTCTCAATTATGATAGTCTAGGATTGTTTAGGACTTGTCCCATGAAAGAAATTGTTGATTAAGAGACTTTACATCGCATGAATAGCGAGATTCAATATATTCTCGATATACCCATCATATGTAGAGGATTAACCACAAATTATTATGAGTTTAGAAATAAGAAAATTTGGGAAATAATTAGAGGAATGCATATTTCTTTCAAAATTAGGGTTCTTGAAGATTTTGTCAATTTTTACCCCATTAATTCGATATCGTTGCTGAAATTACACATGTTACACATTTGAAACCTTATATATATGTATATAGAACATATAGTATTGTTATTTGAGAATTCTGGAGTTGTTAATGGCATATTTGGAGGAATTGGAAGATGAAACCCGTAGGTTTAATTTCCAGTTTCTCGGTAAGAACTGCTTGATCGATCGATCGAGCCCAGATCATCGATCGATCGACTGATCGATCGATCGACCCCTTTTCTTCGATTGATCGACCCCTCCTGAAAACTGCATATTTCTCATTTGTTAGTTTAATCCAATTAAGATGTATGGGAACCCTTAATTGTTGTTGTTGGAGTATAATGGGATATAGAAATGACCAATAAGGCCTAGGTAGAGCCGTTGAGTAACATTTTTGTGTAAGATGAGATTTTTGGTTAATGAGGAATGATCCATGTGTATAAGGAATCATTCATGTATTTAATAAAAAGACTGGGACTCGTAACGAAGTTAAACTAGAACAAAGTGAGTGAATGCCTATTGAAATTATACTTAGAATACTTCGAGAGAGGAGAAGTGAGTATGAAGTGAATAATAAATAAGAATACAAATAACGAATCCGTTATACGAAATAATCGAGTAAAATGTGTAATAATGGATAATTATAATTATGGGTCGTTAGCGCACCTAATTTAGCAATGTGGATGTGTATATCTATATATATGACTGTGGGATTGTGCATCTATTATATCTGTATAAAAATCATACTCGGGCTACTTGCTATCACGGGGGTTTCTGCACCGGGACGGTCTTATCTCGATGGGACCTTTATGGGGGATATTGACTCGTACCCGAGAACATAGCATTCCTTGGTACAGGCTATCTGATTGATAGTCAGACGGTCCTAAGAGACATGAGGGTATGTGCTGACCTCTTAGTGACTTGGAACTATGCTTCGCCTCCATTTGTATGTGTTTTATGTTAATGCCGTTCGAGAGTGATTTCTAACTAGCATTTCCCTAAATATGTGTGATGCAGGGACTTGATAGTAGAGTATGCCAGTACCATAGATTTTATGTGGGGTGGAGACAATATATATATACATTATATGAGTGATTGGTATATATATCTACTTATATATGGAAACCTTGCACCATAGATTTTATGTGGGGTGCTGTTAGTATATATATTATGGGTGTAACTAATATATATACGGATATCTATATGAGGACTTTCTACTGTGCGTAATTGTAGTTAAGTAATGTACAAATTTTCAACTTCACTATAAGTATTCAGAGACTTTACGATAGTACGGGGTTATTCTAAATAACATAATATATCCTGAAGAGATTGATTTTTAAAGTGAATATCATAACCTTATTTTCAAGTGATAAAACCTTATGGAAAATAAGTTAGAGAGACTTTTGAGGTTTAGTAGTATGGTAGGCATGTACACTAGATGTGAGGTGAGAATTCTTAAGAGAGTGTCGCATACTAGCATGGTTGTTGCATTAGCAGGTAAGCATTTTAAATACTTGCTAAACTATTTTTAAACTGTTTTTCAATCGGGCTCTGACCCATTTTCTATTATCTCTCTCTCTTATATATATATGTATATATTACAGTTGCCCAGCCACATGGGTGTCATGCATAGGTTCTTTGTATTGGACAGGCTGTAGCTTATGTGGGAGTTGTAGGCCTTTGTTTAGATGACCTCTTCATTGATTCAGTTATTTTTATAGTTCTTCATAGTTAGGGCACGTGTCGCCCATTTCCCATTAAGTGTAGATTTGTCAGAGATGTATGTTCATTTATTTTCAGCATTGGTACTCTTTGAGTATTAACTCCTGTCAGGATGATTTCATTTGTAGTTTAAATTTGGTTTGGTTAATCTAGATGGATTAATTCTTTTATGTTGATTGTTATCCATAGCACCTATGTGATTCTTAAACTATTGGTTACTAAAAAGGTTTTCAAATTGAAATTTAATAAAAATTGAAATAAAGTTTTAAATTGTTTTGTCACTTAGCTTAATTATTTAGGGTGATTAAATTGGGAAATTTTATTTTGCGACAGTGATGCCAAGAATGAACCAACTGTTCACCTTGATTTTAATTTAATAAAGGATTGATTGCCCGGTATTTAATTAGGCGGGGTGTTACAGATGGTATCAGAGCATCAGGTTCTAGTGTCCTTTAGGATCTGTGTGGCTTATTATGCTTCTAGCATTGCTTTGTTTGGTATAGAGTCCTATGTTTAGAATTGTTTAGCATTGTTGATTTCTACGTCCCCCTGCTCTAACGTATGTATCTTAGTGAATTCTAATTGCGTTCGAACGTGTGCGTGTGCCGAGCGATGATGGATTTTAGACGAGGGCTATTAAGCAGACATCAGGAGGAAGGGCTTAGTTGATATCGTAAAGTATATTCGAGGATGATGACCGTAGTCGAGGTCACCCCCATTATAGCACGGGAAGCCAGGACTGCAAAGGCAATTAGGGCACGACCCATGATTCCTAAATGCTGCTATGGTCAAAGGAGATGTGAGAGTAGACTCACTCAATGTGGTATGACGGAGAAAACTTCAGACAAAACTTTGTAGAGAACGGTCAGTGGGAATTCTAGAAATGTGAGAATTGTGTGTGTTAGCCAAAGGAGGTAAAGTATCCAAAGGTGTAGACATAGGACGGAGTGTGGCTAACTGAAAGTGAAAGTTTGGAGAAAATTTTTCTTAGCTTGTCAGAATGAAGTTATAATGGTGGGAGTTAGCCACCATTTTTAGAAGTTAAATGCTATGCCTGTAGCAAAATCTTAGGAACAGTTTGACTACATGTTCCTTCATCAGATGTTCAGGATAAGAAGTGAACGATGTTCTGAACTCATCAAGGGAGGACCTGATAGAGGTCCATTTGTGAATATGAATCTAATCCATTAGCGAATCTTGTATCGAAGGATGTAGATACAAAAGGAAGAGAGGACTCCAAGTGGGGGATCGACTCGTAAAATAATTAATAACACCAAAAAGGGAATTCTTCTCGACGTTCGATTCAGAAGTTATCTATGTCGTGCTTTGAAAATAGAGATGTTAATGCTTCTTTGTGTGGGAAGCTAAAATAATCGAAGAAGTTAGTCAAAAATAGGACTGGATGCAACAATGATAGTGTAGCACCACAAGGGGTGGGGATACACGTCAGTGAACGCATTTAAATGATTCGAATAGCTGAATTCTTACCAAAGCAATGGCGAATTCAGTAAGGACTATTATAGCCAGTAGCATGTTCTTCAGGGCCAACAAGGCTAAATGGGATAACCAACATGGTTGAGCCTACCAAAGTCCGAGAGAAGAACAATCTTAATATGGTTTGTATGATGGGTGATAAGTGGATTATGTGTAGAGGTATTTTGTGGAGAGTGAAATCGCACGCGTTGATGTTTTCCCGAAGTGAGTAAAAGGATAAGAGTATGGTGCCTAGTAAAAGGCAATGATTAAAGTAGTTTTGTGTTGGTTGGGAAGGCGTGTTACGTCCGGAGACCATTTGTGTAATCAAGACGATTGGCAAGGTATAAGTATAAGTTTTATCCTCGGAGGATGAGGCGTGTTTTATGTGACACGAGAGAGTCATTATATTTTGTTCAGTGCTAAATTAGCACGTGAGACGAGTTTAATGCGTATAACTACAAACGATATTATTATGTGAATATTTTCCTTAGTGTAGCAGGATTTTCCTTAGTGCTATCCGCGGAGGATGTATGAGTATATTAATAGTGTTATATACTTTATTGAGGTTAATCGTTTAAGTGATGTGATATACGAGTATAATATGGTATTTGTTACAACTTTATAGAAATGGTCAGTACGATAGTGGGCAGTTATTGCAAGGCTATCGGAGTGGTTGCATTAGTGCAGCATGTTTTGTTCTGGCAAGGCCTCACATGCAAGAGGGTTGGACTCGCACTTATATATTATCTATCCTAGAGACTTCGGAGGGGATAGAGGACTTGAGATATTCGATACCGGTGTGTAGGGACTTTATTGTTATGATTCCGTATGTATCGGGTTTACAGCTGAGCGAAAATATTTGACTCAGTATTATGTTTAGCTCTCAGGACTTGGTGATAGAACGAGTGCATTATAATATCTATCCTTTAGAGATGTGGGAGTTAAGAATTATACCCCTCTAATTGGGGAAAGGGATTTAGAGAATCATGATTGTATGTATTAGAGGTTTATGGAATGCAATCACCACCAATACGGTACAAAAGTACAATTGGTAAAATGTTCTTCATTAAGTGTAATTTCGGGAGGAGATGTAATTTTCTGCCAAGAAACGGGAAAAATAGGGGTGCATACTATGGATGGAGGGCCTAACGGATTTCGATAATCGACAATGCTAGGTAGTAGTGTATCGGGGGGGTTCCTTATTTGGATTTCGCTTTGCGAGACATACCACGCATGAAAATTAGCGTAAGGTTGGAAATAGGGAGATGTTTGGTCATTAGTCCATGAGTTCAGTACCGCGGTCGTAATAGGAGTAGATAATTATATCTGTAAGTTGGTAGTTGAATTATGATTTAAGGCCAGTGGAACCGGTTGTGTGGTAAGAAAACATTGAAAGTTTTATTTTACCACCACGAGCTGAGGGGTGGAACGATGATAAAGAGGATTTAGAATATCGATTTCTAGGGTAAGTGAGAGTACCCAAGTGTTGCAATCACGTTATGAGCACTAGGAAAATAAAGAATTGGTTATTAGGTGTGAAGCGTATGTGATGCTTACGCTAGTATGCACGGTTTATAGGGTGTGTAGACATCCTGGTTAGTTGATGTTAAAAATCGTTCGAGTTGAAGGGACGTGGGAATAGACGTGTGGAATATATGTTTGTGGGACTAACATAACGAAGAAAAAGTGGTAGAGTGGATTAAGCACCGTGTGAAAGATAATAAATCCATATATACGTGTGCATCAAAGTAGCAGACTAAGTCTGGTTGGAAGGCTGTGGGAAGCCATTTACAAAGGGGTATTACTTGAGAAGGATAGAATTTAACTATATGGAGAACACTCGAGACGGAGTTGTAATTAGTCAAATGTTGAAAGCGAGATGTGCATACAAAGAGTGATAATGTTAGTATGGTATAAAAGATCCAAAAGTGCGCATCATAAAGAAAAGTGCACGGGTCGGAACTTTCGATATACACTAAGGAAGGAAGGGGAGTATTAAGTGTCACTTAATGTGAAACATTTCAAGGAAAGTCGATATTGAGAGGGACATAGTGAGTAGTCTCTGCATGCACCACTCATAGATAAAGATCGGTTGGAATAAGGGGATCAATTATAGAGTTTTGTGGTTATCAACTATTGCTGTAACGGAAGAGGGCGGTAAAGTCGGTAAAGTCCTTGGATAGGTTGACATCTTCAAGGCAAGATCAAGGATTCATCCGAACATGTGGAGTAAGTTTCCCAAGAAGGAAGTGGTTGGCATTCCTTTGGGGTGATTTACAATATTAACTAGTGTTCTCCAGTGTTCCTTTGAAAGGAAGGGATCGCGCCAGTACGTGGTCCTACATGGTATTATTTTCTGAATCAGGATGAAATTTGTGAATCCCACCTTCAATATATGATTTCAGGAAATAGCGGAGATAACGTTCCGTTTTGAGTAGGAGGTATCACCCATAGCCGAGGAGCAGGCGCATGGTGATTAACGAGTAGTGGAGCCGCATGAAGGTGATTTTAGAGTCTTGGTGATCATTTCGTTTCCACAACGGTTATAGCTAACAAGTGGAGCAGTACGGTAATTGGGGGAGGATATTACCTAATAGTATAGTTCTGTGGAAGCACTCATACCTGTTTGTAGTGAACGAGGTTCTTATTGAAGCTTTAGTGTGGAAAAACCTTAACTATTCTCCCTCTGCATATGTTTAGAGGTGAGCGGATAATCAAAATTTTGGATCGGTCGAGAATTACCCGATGACTATGGTGGAATTCCACGAGTTTTAGAAGAACAAGAGTGGTCAGATGTTCGCATGGTTTCTCTCAGAATGGGAGTTTTGTGTTTAGATAAATCCGAGTAGTTGTCATGTAGTGAGGTGCAGCCTCCCAATGATATTGAAATAATGGGGATTAATAGTGTATATGTGTGTCTTATGCGAATGTTGTCAGATAGGAGCACAATGTGAAGTATCTTTCATGAAGAGTGTTAAATAAGCTTACTATGAGGCAAGGGTTATAGTGGTTGAGCGCCTTACTATGTGGGAAGCTTGTGTACTGTTAAGGTATTCAAAATGTGTTTTACCAGATAGGCCTTATTTTCCGAATTTCGGTACAAAATTTCGTTATTAGGGGGGGAGTATGTAATACCCCGTATTTTTATGGCTTTTAAATTTAGGGATTTATTAAATTTAATTGAGATAAATTAATTTAATTTTAATCCTGAAAGTTGTTTTAAATATTTACTAGCGTGACGAGAGTTAGTAATTATTGAAAGTTTGGTGATTCATTAGATATTACTTATTGAGTAAAGTAATAGATAAGATTTATGTTATAAAAATTGTCACGAGTGAATGAAATGGCAATTATGAAAATTTAAGTCGGGACGTGCCTGTGTCGTGTCAGGACTAAATTATTACTATATAATGTGAATAAATTATAAGTTACTCGTATGGTCATTTTGAGTGTTCCAAAGTGTCCGGAAAGGTCGAGATAGTTAGAAAAGTGTACCCGGGGGTTTAGTTTGGGTCTCGGGGCATTTTTAGGCCTAATTGGCATCCCGGGAGGGCGTTTTAGACATTTTACATTTTTGGGCATGAAAACCCACGAAATTTCTAAGATTATATCAAATAATAGGAGTTGTCTTCTGGGTGAGAACAACTATAAACCTAAGATGACCATTGGAAGGGAAGAGGAGAAGCTCTCCAAGGAGTTCAAGGCCAAGAACTCCACCGTTTACATCACCGTTGCCGCCAAACTTCAGATCACGCAATGAGGATCGCAACCACACCAATCTTGCCCACAAATCTGAACCAAGAATTCCCAGGCAAGTATCTATCTTGCTTTATTTTTAGATAATGTCTCAATCATGATAGTCTAGGATTGTTTAGGACTTGTCCCATGAAATAAATTGTTGATTAAGAGACTTTACATCACATGAATAGAGAGATTCAATATATTCCGGATATACCCATCATATTTAGAGGATTAACCACGAATTACTATGAGTTTAGAAATAATAAAATCTGGGAATTAATTAGAGGAATGTACATTTCTTTCAAAATTAGGGTTCTTGAAGATTTTGTCAATTTTTACCCCATTAATTCAATATCGTTGACGAAATTACACATGTTTCTAGTTGGAAACCTTATATATATGTATATAGAACATGTAGTATTGTTATTTGAGAATTATGGAGTTGTTAATGACGTTTTTGGAGGAATTGGAAGATGAAACCCGTAGGTTTAATTTCCAGTTTCTGGGCAAGAACTGCTTGATCGATCGATCGAGACCAGATCATCGATCGATCGACTGATCGATCGATCGACACCTTTTCTTCAATCGATCGACCCCTCCTGGAAAATTTCATATTTCTCATTTGTTAGTTTAATCCGATTAAGATGTATGGGAACCCTTGATTGTTGTTGTTGGAGTATAATGGGATATAGAAATTACCATTAGGGCCTAGGTAGACCCGTTAAGTAACATTTTAGTGTAAGATGAGATTTTGGGTTAACGAGGAATGATCCATGTGTATAAGGAATCATGCATGTATTTAATAAAAAGACCGGGACTCGTAAGGAAGTTAAACCAGAACGTAAGTGAGTGAATTCCTACTGAAATTATACTTAGATTACTTCGAGAGAGGAGAAGTGAGTATGAAGTGAATAGTAAATAAGAATACAAATAACGAGTCCGTTATATGAAACAATCGAGTAAAATGTGTAATAACGGATAATTATAATTATGGTTCGTGAGCGCACCTAATTTAGCAATGTGGATGTGTATATGTATATATATGACTGTGGGATTGTGCATATATTATATCTGTATAAAAATCATACTCGGGCTACTTGATATCACGAGGGTTTCCGCACCGGGACGGTCTTATCTAGATGGGACCTTTATTGGGGATATTGACTTGTACCCTAGAACATATGATTCCTTGGTATAGGCTATCTGATTGATAGTCAGACGGTCCTAAGAGACGTGAGAGTATGTGCTGACCACTTAGTGACTTGGAACTATGCTTCGTCTCCATTTGTATGTGTTTTATGTTAATGCCATTCGAGAGTGATTCCAAACTAGCATTTCCCTAAATATGTGTGATACTGGGACTTGATAGCAGAGTATGCCAACACCATAGATTTTATGTGGGGTGCAGACAGTATATATATACATTATATGAGTGATTGGTATATAAATCTACTTATATATAGAAACCTTGCACCATAAATTTTATGTGGGTTGCCGTTAGTATATATATTATGCGTGTTACTAATATATATACGAATATCTATATGAGGACTTTCTACTGTGCGTAATAGTAGTTAAGTAATGTATAAATTTTCAACTTCACTATAAGTATTCGGAGAAATTACGACGGTACGGGTTTATTCTAAATAACATAATAAATCCTGAAGAGATTGATTTTTAAAGTGAATATCATAACCTTATTTTCAAGTGGTAAAACCTTATGGAAAATAAGTTAGAGAGACTTTTGAGGTTTAGTAGTACGGTAGGCGTGCACACTAGATGTGAGGTGAGAATTCTCAAGAGAGTGTCGCATACTAGCATGGTTGTTGCATTAGCAGGTAAGCTTTTTAAATATTTGCTAAACTATTTTACAATCGGGCTCTGACCCATTTTCTATTATCTCTTCTCTCTTGTATATATATGTATATATTACAGGTGCCCAGCCACAGGGGCGTCAGGCATAGGTTCTTTGGATTGGACGCGCTGTAGCTTATGTGGGAGTTGAAGGCCTTTGTTTAGACGACCTATTCATTGATTCAGTTCTTTTTATAGTTCTTCATAGTTAGGGCTTGTGTCGCCCATTTCCCATTCAGTGTAGATTTGTCAGAGATGTATGCTCATTTATTTTCAGCATTGGTACTCTTTGAGTATTAACTCCTGTCAGGATGATTTCATTTGTAGTTTAAATTTGGTTTGGTTAATCTAGATGGATTAATTATTTTTTGTGGATTGCTATCCGTAGCACCTATGTGATTCTTAAACTGTTGGTTATTAAAAAGGTTTTCAAATTGGAATTTAATAAAAATGGAAATAAAGTTTTAAATTGTTTTGTCACTTAGCTTAATTATTTAGGGTGATTAAATTGGGAAATTTTATTTTACGAAAGTGATGCTAAGAATGAACCAACCGCTCAACTTGATTTTAATTTAATAAAGGATTGATTGCCCGGTATTTAATTAAGGCGGGGTGTCACACCGGGATGCTGGTTCGGCCTAAATTGCCAAACTAAACCCCCATGTAGAATTTGATGACTATATCGACCCTTCTAGACCCAACGACGCACTCGAAATGACCATATGAGGAACGTATAAATATTTTACTTTTTATTCCATTAATTTAATTTCGACACGACTGACACGTGCGTCCTGACTCAATTTCCAAAACTGTCGTATTTTTCACTCATGACAACTTTATTATTTTCAACATAATTCTCACCAATAAATACTAACTCTCATCATGCTAGTAATTATTTAATTTAATCAGAATTAATTATAAATAAATTTTCCCATTTAAATTAATTAATCCTAATCCCATAATTAAAATAAAATCTTTCAAAAATACGGGGTATTACAAACGTTTGTAGAATTTATTCTTTTTGTATATCTTGGCAATGTAAATTATTTGGAGAGCTTAGTGATATTTTCGAGTGGATTTAAATTGTATTTCTTTTGGATGGTCATTATGAAGTTTTGGATTCGTTATATTTATTTTGTGGAATATAGATGCTCTATACTAATTGTTAAGGATTTGGTATAATTTTAATCTTAGTAACGCCTCGTGTTTTGCATGGGGTGTTACATAAAATAACAATAATTTCGTAGGTCATTAAAAGGCCTAATTTTGGATCTTAAAATTATCCCAAAATACTCCCCCAACCAATCTAAAACTTTTCCCAAAGGTATACCTACCTTATAGGAACAATCCAAAGCACTAAAAACACATATTCAGGCCTCCATGTCACTTTAAAGTCCAAACCAAACTTAGTACCGCACTATACATGGTAATACCTCACAACGTAAATAAAATACACCCTTAATTATTTTTGTGTAACACATATTCCAACATCATATAATTAATATCACCAATTAATTATTTATAACATGTAACACAAAAGTCACATCTCATCCAAAATTTCATTATCATTTAAATTTTGCATTTTATTTTATTATATTGCACAAGTAATCATTAATCCCATTTATTATATTGCACAAGTAATCAATTAATAAATAATAAATAAAAGACGGGAAAAAATAGGGGATGAGAGAGAGAGAGAGAGAGAGAGAGAGAGAAATATTATGTATAGGGACTTTAGGTGTGTTTTTCTTAACCATTTTAGAAGTTTGTGAAGAAAGACTCATTTTGGGTATGTTCTAGTCATTCTCATATTGCAGACACTTACACAAGTTGAAATAGGATGTATAATTAAATTCGATCCGAAGAGTTTTCATTGCATGTGTTTTCACCTAATCGTGTAATAATTTTTTTATTATATTTTTGAATTTGCGCACGTAATAACCATTACAAATGAGTGTGAATGTAAATATTGATGAGGGATATAATGAGTAGTGATGCCCAAAGTGTAGTGAAAGTTCCATTAACAAGAAATTTATATTTCTGTGCAAATGAGAGAAAAGTAAAAATAATTATCTACGCAGAATATATACTCTCAAAGAATAATAACTTATTTTAGATAGATATAATTTCAATAATGGCTGTGAACCTATTTCTTCTGCACAATTTTTTTTGACCTTATTGACATGCCTAACTTTTGATCTTAATTGGTGTGATACCTTTCTGAACTTAAGCGTTTTTTTGTATGGTGGACCTTTATATGTGTTAAACTATAGTTTGAATCTTGGGTTCTTATGAAATATGCATAGGTTAATCTATTTTTCTGGGTTTGATATCATTCTCATTCCTGTTATATATATCGTGCGGGGTTACCAATTTTGGATATGTATCTCACATTAGCGAACCACTCGTATTTTCCTCATATTATTTATTTTTTACATTTTGTTTTGTTTTTATTTAAATAATGCAACATATCTAGAATGTTAATATTCAATGCTTTTTTTATACGATTATATTTTATATCATAAATGTTTATGTGTCCATTGGCGACGTGCACAGAGCGATGAACCCATAAAAAGGGACCCACCACACAATGCTTGAGGGAACAAACCATATAAACAATCGTCGATAATGTGTGAATGTGCAAAGATCAGAGTCTCCAACCAATTTTACTAAAAATAAGGAAAACAAAGGGCCACCTCAAAATATATCTAAAGACAACTAGTGCATGCTAAACCAAATAAGATATGGGCCTAAAGATTGTGTTACAGAGTGGGAAGGTGTTAGGCACCTACTCCGCCCATTCACTCTCTCACGGGCTCTATAATATGTAGTCCTTATTTTTAATTCATGAATGTGTGAGTTCTTGTATATGAAAAATGTGTTGTGTGCGTAAAGTGGAAAAATGCGGAATAAATATGAATCTGTGCATGGATGCGCATGTGTGTGTATGTAAAGATCAAAGTTAACGTATTATCACCGTGGAAAATGGGTACACATTCGACTAGGGAGACATATATGAGTGATATCTAAAAATCTTTATCTCACTATAGAAAATTAATTACGCATGAATGAGATTGATTGAGAAGAAAACAACGATAATACTAACTAGAATGAGTGAACATAAGATATAATTGTGAAACATAAAGTATTTCAAGAATAGGATTTTGCATGATTAAAAAACAATTAATATGTGATGAAACCTCACTATCTTCTATATAATTTATTTTAGATTAAAATAAGCACTCGCTACATGATGAGATACGACACAAGTATCATATTATCCCTTTAACCAAGACACCAAGTCAAGAAAAACTATAAATGAAGATACAAGCCATGACTCAAAGCAATGGAAGTCATGCTATCTAACATCAAGCCATGTACACACAAAGAATGAAATCATGCAAGTAATCTTATCCCATATAAATTCATAAATTTTCAAAGCAATCCCAAGTCATGAACAATATAGTGAGTTGACTCTGGATTGATCATAAGGATATTGAAATTTCAATTCTAGCATTATAAAACATTTCACAACCTAGATGGGGAATTAACATCGTAGCGAAAAGTTTACGATGCAATCATAGTAGTTTATCTCAAATTATGGGAACATATATGATGGTTCCAAAACTTGTGATATAGTTCACCAAAGGATTGTGATCGATACATCTCACGATTTTATTAAACATAACCACCCACGAGATTTGAGTCTAAGGGATGTCTTTATTAGAATCTAGACAGTTTCACACCATTTGCAAAGGTTCCATAGATTCTTAATCCCGATAATTATCAGGACTGTAATGCTTATGTTATTGTTTCTTTGATTGCCATGGGTGCGATTCAATTTTAGATGAAATCAAATGATCCCCACATATTAAGTAACGATTATATAAGTAGGTCTGGGATCTTAATTTGGAGGAATCGTTGTCCTAGGATACCTTGAATTGGCATACCCCCTAGATAGACTTATAAGAATTTTTTCAATAATTAAACATGATCATTTGATTATTTATAATATAGTGGAGTAAAAAATTCTCAGAATCAAAGAATTAATTAGATGACAAATTGATTTGACTAAGTGGGTATCCGAAGCTTAACTCGGGGAATCATATTATGTGTCATTATCAAATCTGAAAATAAGACCTCGTTATATCCGAGTGATTTATGAGATAATTAAATTAGAGTGCAGTCATAATTATTTAATGGAATTAATTACAATTAAAAAAATGAAATAAATTACAGTAATCATAATTTGATATTTTTGTCTATTTATTTGGAAGCTAATTAATTATTTATCTTAGATCCTTGTTGTACTCCATATACTCAATTCGTTACTCTGAGTCTTAAGAAACCTAGTTTGACCAAAGCCCACCTTTTATTCTTGTATATAAAAGTGCGGGAAGGGGTTTTAATCATTATTATTCATCATTAGGGGTTGAGAGGGGTGAGTGAAAATAATATTCAATTTTTTATGTAGAGACCTAGATAGAGACCATCATACCTCAATAAAAAAAATAAGGGTTTTCATCTCAAAAGGTGCCCACACACCTACCTAGGTTTGGGGAGGATCATACACTAGAATATCCAAGATTTAAAGAAAGTTAATTAAGCTTTTGAAGATCCAAAAGAGAATTGTTCTTAAAAATGAACAAATACTTTCATGCCCATTATATTGCAATTGGATCCATACAATTATTGTGTTATAAACCCTATGTTTGTTCTCCAAACCTACTTTTGGTGTCACCTGTTTCTATCGTTTGATTAATCGAAGACTCAAGGGTTGAAAATTTCATTCAATGTATATCGATCCCCAACAATTGGTATCAAAACTTTTGGTTTAGATTAATCATTCATTGGAAATGTCCATGTAGTTCAAATAAGGTAACCCTAGTTTTGCATGTTGTGGGATTGCGTATCTTTGTGGATGATTCCATACGAACATAGTTTGTAGAGATATTTTTATTTATATCCCTTCCATTATGGTCACACATTATTTTTCTATGTGAATGGATCTTACAATTGTTTATCCATAGTTATTTTTTTCTACTAGAATCAATATGGTTATAATAATTAGGTTTATGTAATTATTTCAATACCATTGTATTTGGAGGAGATTATGAAGGGCGTGGTATTTCTTTTTACTTAGAACCATGTATTTATTTGGGTTTAATTGTTGGGCTAATTTTCATGGAGTTTCGTGCATATTTGGAAGAATTATATCATTTTGCATGAGAAAATTAGAAGCCGTTTCCATGTACAGGTCTTTCGGATCGATCCAAAAAGAGAATCGAATTGATCTGATCAGGAACAAGAGGATTTTGTGGATTAGTGTTTTGATATTTTTCGGTGGCTTCTCATGGTAATTATTACTCATCTCCCTTCGAGATAGGTTTGATATATTTTCAGTAGGAAAAATCTTCAAGAACTCTTGTTTGTGATGAAGTCTACATCAAGTTGGACTCTATGTCAAAAGGAAGTCTTCTATAACAAGGATTCTTGGCATTGGAGATATTTAATCCAAGAAGAAGTTTAGGACATGATGAAAAGGGATAATTTTTTCCTTTTATTTTCAGCTACATTTATTTATTTGCAACGTCTCTTTATTTAATTAGGCTGCAAAATTTATGTGGTAATTTATTATACAATTAGGAACATTCATTTTTATGGATAACATGTATTTAATTTTTGAGATCGACCTAGATCATCGATTTTCTTCAAAAAATAGTGTTTATTTATTCTTTTCTAAATTTAATTAAATTGGGGTAAGCACATTTAAGATGTGAATTAAATTGAAATCTTCGAGTTTTATTTAATTTTGGAAAATTCAAGTTATTATTTTTACTTTAAGAAAACTAAAATGTGAGATCAAGATATTTAATTCATATAAGTAAATTTAGAATTTACCAAGGATTTAAATTTGGCCTTTTAGAATTTAATAAATTATTTTTTCATAACCCTGAAAGATTTCAAAATAATAAATGGGAGAGGGGTTTCAACAGAAACCCCATGGTCTCCATTGGTGTTTTCATGAATCAGGATGTCATTAATTCCTATCGTTAGTTAGGATGGAACCCACCCCACCCCTTAGATGGAATTGATCAATATATCAGGGATACATTAAAACTCTTAAGTGATAGTTCAAAGAATTAGAACATGAGTGAATTAAATCCCCCCAAGGGGAAGTTCATCATGAGCAGTTTCTATTTTGACGAATGAACTGGTGGTATACACTTAGACATAATTAATAATATCCTCGCCCACAGATTCATTGTCATTAAATATGGGACTAAAAGTAGTTGATTATTTAATTATGTGGATTGAGTATCCTGAACTGTTGAGGAACTTAATTTGAAAATGAAAGTCGTACTAGCTCATGACAGGGTAATTTAACCTCCCCACGAGAAATCTCACTCCATAAGGGAATTAGGACGTCTAATGGATTTTTACTTTAAAACGACGGTGATGAAACCACATTAAAATTAAAATAAAGTAAAATTCTCACATGTATATTTTGAAATTGATTCATTTTTTAAAATTTACGATTCTTAGATTTCAAAATGGGATCATCATTCAACCAACTTGCTTCAATCTTAAAGGACAATAAGTTAGCTGGAATAAATCATATTAACTGGAAATGCAATCGATACATCGTCCTAACTGTATAGGATTTTAAGTTTGTCTTGACGGAAACCTTACCAAGATAAAGGAAAGAGCACCCAAAAGGGATCGAAGCCTACCATAGGTGGCAAAATATTGATCAAATGGCTTAATGTTACATATTGGTCTCTGTGGCCATCCAGGGATTCTTTCTACGTGGGTTGGCCCCAAAATGTGTGAGAGAGAAAATAATTAGGTAAATATCTCTTTCGGCGAGTTGGGATTCTAGGATAAGAGTCATCTTTCCACCACTCGTGCGATATTCGGGGGATGCCATGGATATAAATCGACCGTCATCAAAGGGGAGGAAAATGTAAAAAAAAAATAGAATCTACAGACTATTTTAATCAAAACAGAAAAAGGAATGTAGCTATTCGGAGACAATGACATCAAAAGATAAACTATTGTTTACAAAACCAAATGAATCGAGACTCCAAGGACTATGTTACAAAATGGGAAGGTGTTAGGCACTCATTTCGCCCATTTGTTCTCTCATAGTCTATAATAATATTCACCCTTTTCTCCAAGGCGCGACTTTTGCATGTAATGTGTGCGATGTGAAAATAAGTGAGAAAAGAGGAATTATCCTACTCAACCCATGGGGAGGACTAAGAGGGGTTATCTTCAGGAGTCTATGGAAGAAAGGAAAACAATGGAAAATATAATGTTAGTGTCCATCGAATCATGATTCACTATGAGAAAGTGAACATGCATGTCGGATGAGAATACTAATATGTAGGCATATGAATATGCACAATAATACTAAATATAAGATATAAACAAAGTAATACAATGAACAAAAGAGGACTTGAATCCCAATAATGACTTGGGACGCCTATGTAGCCATAATAGACATCAAGTACAAGTAGTTCGGCATATCACAAGGGTGGGGTTTGACCCATAAACCCAAATTTAGGACTCCATTTTAATTGTTTATTTAAAATAATGTGCTAAAGTGTAAAATTGTAGAAAAAAGGTGAGGAAATTCTACTTTGGGAGTTTATAACTAAACCGTTTTTTTGTCTTTTTAATTTTATGAAAATATACTATGTGAATAATACTAATAAAAAAGTATATGAGTTGATGTGATATATTGAAGTATGATCAAAAGATATAAAAAGTTGAAATAAAGTAAGAAAGTAATACTAAATAAATGAACTAGAAAGGAGTAGCAGTAGACCTCCTTAAAGATTTTGCTACTAATTTTTTAAGGAGAGTAGGCTGATTTTACGATAGTGGAATGATGGTGAAGTTGGGGTGAGGTAAGTGACCAAAGGTGGTATGAAAGTGAGTTAAGAAATATGAAAGGAATGTTAGAAAATTTGATTTTTTTGGAGTGATGGTGCACTGAATAAGAGGGAATGTTCTGATTGATGAAAATAATAGTCATTGGGAATGAGGTCATGAGTTAATTAAATAGTAAAAATTAGAATTTCATGGGATTCCTATCGACATAGGCCCTTGAGTATCTATCATCATACCCTTGTATTGATGGATAAGTAAAGTACACCTCAGCCTATAGGTATGGGGTTAGGAGTGCTTATAGGCTATCTGAAAAGGACATTTTTAAAAAAGGGCATAAAATACAAATCTTAAGTCCAAATTGTGCACGACCGAGACCGTTGGAAATTGTATTCAGTGCCCTACTAAAATATATGATCCACTCAAAATTTTGAGAATTGATTAGAGTCAAATGGAAATCAAAATCACTTGATAGCCTCTAGACGAGGTCTAAGAGTTAAAAAGGTGAGTATGTGGGAACCGTGAGACTGATTGGTTCACGATATATATTATTGGCAAGGGTATTCAAAGTACTATGAGAGTGTAATGATCTTCGCTCAGGTTGGAGAGTTTGACAAAGTCAAACAGGGATCGGGAGTGCCTCGTAGCCTCTAGATCTGGAGTTGGAGTATAAAGGTGAGTGTGCACTAACTGTGAGGCCGATTCATGCATGACGTGGACCGTTGGGAAGGTTAATTAGAGGACTATGTTAGTATAATTAGTTTTTCTTGGGTTGGAGAGATGACCAAAGTCAAACAGGGCTCGGGCGCCTTCAGTAGCCTCTAGACCAGGGTTTAGAGTACGACCTAGGGTCTTATGGTGGGGGACAAGTGTTATGTACCTTTAGAGGCATTTAGAGAGTAATGAGATGGGGTTTCTACAACCTCTATGACTAATGTGTTACAACACCAATATCAGCACATGTACACTTCTTATGACGTGATTCTGAACCTCGTGGATATGTTTAAGGATTAGAACTATGCCACAAGGCTAGATGTTATGGAAAGGTTGGTCAACATAAATATTACCGAGGGAAATCCCGTATGCGAGAATTTTCTAAAGATGATGTCCATCTTAGGGTAATTTCAAGTGATTTGATTTGAAATTGATGGGGAAACCCAAGTTGATTTTGTATTGCAATAACTAACAAAGTCCTTTAAGTAATTTCTCCTAAATTACTCTATGAATAAATTTGATTACTCACTGACACAACTGCTTAAGAAAATATTTTTTTACAAAGAATATCAATAGCCATAATGGTTCAAGTTACTGAGAAACGCCTATCTACTTCTATCTTGATAGGTAAGAAGAAGAAAAAGTATGTAAGAAGCCAAAACTTAGTTGTTATATATGCAAAAAGTAAGGAAACTAGAAGAAGAAATGTCCCGTATTCTTAGCCAAGAAGAATGAAAATAATAATTTCTCCTACATCATTGTTACATATTTTGTGGTGCAATCTACCTGTACCTGGTGTGTACATTCGGGAGGCAGTAGTCATAATTGCAATTGTTTACAAGGGTTCAAGGTAACCAAGGAGCTCACTGATGGAAATATATTTATATTCATGGGCAATCATCACAATGCAGTAGTTATAGAAATAACAAAGTTAATTTTAAATTTTAGTGAAGACAATAAGTTAGTATTAGTAAATTGTTTTCTTGTTCTTGGTATTAGAAGAAATTTAACTTTGGTTTCTAAGGTTATGATGAATGGATACCTAGTTTATTTTAATAAGGGAGTTTTTATCAAAAATGGAAAATATTTTATCTGTTTTGGAAAACTAAAAAATGATGTTTATATTATAAGACCCGTCTCACTACTTCTTAATATTGAATTGAATAACTCAAATGAAAATAACCAAAAGTGAAAGGAACCTTCTAAGTTGAACAAAGATACCTTTGGCACTTACAGTTAGGTCATATCAATCTAAAAAGGATAAAAAAGACTAGTTTCAAATGGGAAATTGATTTCATTACAAGTGGAGGCACTTCAATTCTGTTAATCTTGCTTAGAGGGTACAAATAGACCATTTACAACTAAAGGGTATATATCTAAATATCTATTAGAACTAGTTTATACTAATTTATGTGTGACTATGACTATCGGGTCAAGGGGTGGTTATGATTATATCATCACTTTCATCAATGATTACTCGAGGTTTAGATATGTTTACCTTATGCATCACAAGTCTGAAGCATTTTATAAGTTCAAAGAGTATAAGGTTTGGGTGGATAAGTTTTATGGTAAACTAATCCATCTTTACAATATAATTGTGGATGGGAATACCTCTTTGAAGATTTTAGGCAACACTTATTGGATTTGGGCATCACAACCCAATTTTCTGCACCAAACACCCTACAGTAAAGTAGTAGAAGAAAAAAGGAGTAAAACTCTTTTGGATATGGTTAGATCCGTGATGAGATATTTTGATTTGATAGATTCCTTTTGGGATTATTCACTAGATATGGAGACATATTTATTGAACTTATATCCATCTAAATCTATCTCTTTAACTCCCATAGAACTATGGAAATGAAGAAATCCAAGTCTATATCATGTTCAGATATGGGGTTGCCCTATGTACGTGTTGCGAAACGATTCAGGGAAGTTAGATACAAGGATGATTGTATGTCTCTTTTTGGGATACCCTAAAGGAAACAAGGGTGGAAGATTATATGATCCTAATGACTGGAAAGTTTTTGATAGAACAAAAGTTAGATTCTTAGAGGAAGATTATATGATTGACCACAAGCCCAAGAGAAGGATTATCTTGTAAGAGCTAAGTGGACAAAAAAATAAATGCTTTAGTTACACCCATATAGAACTGTGGCACCCCACCTATTAAATTACGGATGGCCACCCCTCTACCAAAATAAAATGAGAGTCTCATATGGCACATTCTTAGCATCATTGTTGAAATCCAATTAATTACTAATCACCTATTATCTTAGCAATGTTGTGATAATTTTAATCTTAAATTACAATACTAGAAGTAAACCATTCACCATAATCTCATTAACAATAAAAAATTATAAATAACTACAACAATAAATAAGTCTAAATACAGAAATAAATAAAATCAAGTATTACCATGAGTTACTAAGAATCCAATACAATCATCCGAATTGAACTAAATGTAACTCAAAGTAAATAAATCTAGTAAAATGAGGCGACATGACAAACCAATAACTGGAATGGAACCTAAACTAAGATAGAGATGATAGGATCGGCTACTTCAAGACCTATTAGCCTCCACGTCCACTGCAGTTACGTAACCCTGGAAGGACAATCATTCATGGCGTCTTTATGGCTATACACCTAACAGTTTTTGAAAATATTTTATGCGGGTCAGAGCCCAAAACCTTTGAAAATATTTAGCAAGTGAATAAAAATGTAAAGAAATTTTCCATATTTAAACTGGTAGCACACTCTCATGAGTTGACCCTCACCCCTCATCTAATGTACTCACCTAGCATATGCTTCTTAACCCTTCTAGTTGCACTACCTGTCCAAACTGGGCTCACTAACCTCGATATAACCCACTACCCTGTCTCGAGTATGTTATTTATCTTTTCTTTCTTAATTAGCTTACACCTGTGTTTAATTAATTCTCCATTATATTCTCATAGGCTCGTTTTCATAATTTTACTCTAGGTATTAATAAAGATTCACACTTAAGAACTTATACTCATATAAAATTATGTCCACCTCTGTATACGTATGTTTTTAACACATCAAATATATACACATATATCGCTCGTTATATATCTAACCACAATCCCTCCAAATATTTCCTCGCTGGATGAGAAATCACTAGCATGCTATCAAGCTCCAGGATTATCTACCTCAACTTGAGCAATCGGGTCGGAATATCACCACCAAACCCAAAATGAAGACGAAAACTAGAGGCAATCATGGTCTTAATTCTGTGGGTAGTAATAATACCACATTATTCCACGAGACTCCAAAACTCACATAGGGTGGTCATGCATAAACCTATTGTTAGACCCTGCCTATTTAAATATCGAGTGATCAGTCCTATGCCAAAGTAAAATTGGAATATCATCTAGTTCATCATTAGCATCACTAATGAAAAACATTTTAAATTACTAACCACCTATTAGTTAAATAAGCCAGTGCCAAATTTTATCTTTCATTAAAAGCCAACCGATGAAACATTAACTTAAACCAATGATAAAATAAAATTTAACGAATCCATTCACGCCAATAAGGAAGTCTAAACATCATATAATAAAACCAAACACCGAATAAACCATCGGTTATCAATATTCAAAACAACATCTGAATAAAATAATTAATAAAAGTAATTGAGTCTGGATATAAAGGGGCAACACGCCCAAGTAGTAACTTAATTAAAGAACCTATTCTATAATAAAATAAGTGAAATGTCTACTCAGCGACCTGCAAGCCTCCACATCAACTGCAGCTTCGTGTCTCTAGAAAGAATAATCATCCCTGGCATCCTTGCGGTTGGACACCTAAATGTTTTTGGAAAATAATTTTACATGGGTCAGAGGCCAAACCCTTTTTAAAATATTTTCAAGTAATTAAGATGCATTAATAAATATGCAATACAACTTTCCATATCAAAGTCGGTGTCATACTCACATGAGATACCCCTCACCTCTCAACTATAGTGCACACCTAACATATGTTCTTAACTCTCCTAGTTATTCTACCTTGCCTAACTAGCCTCCATATAAACATAGGTTCACGCACTACCTTGTGTTACGCATATTTTATACACCTAGCTTTCATCTCCGTTTAACCATTATGGTTGTCAATTATAATTAAATTAGTTCATTTCAAATAACCTTTCACTAATTATTAATATAACATTCAGAAATTAATAACACCTAATTTGTTTCCAATAACTTTCACTAGTTATTAAATCATTATTCACACTTAATATCTTAAGTCCATATATAATTTTCTTCACACATATACAGATTCTACATATCACAAACAAGTACACACATATGTATCCCTCATTATATAGGTAATCACATTCACAAATGTTCTCCACATTCTGGATGCAAACTCACTACATGCTATCGTGCTCCAGGAATGTGCTCCACTCACTGGGCAGCTAGGTCGAATCTCACCCCCGAACCCAAATATAAAAAATGAACATTGGAGGGGGTCATCTCCTGAAGTCTATGATCATAACCATACCACATTATTCCACGGGACTTCAATCCTACATCACATGGACATGCACTACACCTATGACCCAGGTGAACGATACTACCTCTGTTGAGATTCGACAGAGGGACTTCCCACGGAGCGCAACCTCCCTGATAGCATATCCACTAGGATGGGTATGTTTCTAATAAATACCATACACATAAAAATTGTTCTCACATATATATATATATATATATATATATATATATATATATATATATATATATATATATATATATATATATATATATATATATATATATATATATATGTTCATGAAATCATGCTAATCCATGCCTATCACCTAAAGCACTAGCCTACTTAGTCTTGATCTACCCCAACTCTCAATTAATTTAAGTTCTCACCAATTATATTAATAACATAGCATCACCCTCCTAAAATACCCAAACTTTTCTACCCAGTCGGTAAATAAAATTAATAACATAGGGTCACGCTCCTAAAATACCCGAACTTACCCAATTAATCCGTCATATAAAATAATTAATTTGATAAAGTAGCATCACTCCACTAAAACACTAGGACTTACCCAACCAACCTGTATATTACATGTTTCATAATTTTTCTTTCCTAAATTCATTAAATTATGCCAAGTGTTGTTCGACTCACATCTTTCACTTCGACTTCGAATGTACTCAATCATCCCAAGGTATTTTTAATGTTTTTAATATCACTTATATAGGTCTATGCTAGTTTAGGGGTCTCCCAAACCAACTCGAAAATTCCCCCATCATCAAAACGCATCAAAATAACAAAACTGTGAAATACTAGGAAGTTGAAACCGGTTCAGTCGGGGGAGTTAATCAGTTCGCTCTGCTGTCACGCCCCAATACAATGTAGTTTCATCTATTACAAAATTTGCCCAACATTTTTCACCTAATTTAGTCCCAATCACGCTTCCTATCATCCTTCTACACTACACAATCAATATGATTCATATAGGAACATCTTTTGTATGTTTTTAGCACACAAAAATATTCTTAACCCAAAGGATAACGTATTTTCAATTCAAGATTATAAATAACTATGGCCAATCATATAAATATTTATCAAGATTCTAATTTTATTATATGGGATCCATTCAATAATCTCATGTACAAATTGACACCGCTTTTTATGGAATTAATTTTCCAAAAACCCCATTTACATGTGAATCCCCACCCAAAAATCAATTTTCATAACACCTATTATGATATGAATTGAAACTACTATATATATAATTAAACAAGATAATGACTTTTCTTAAAAAAATTTGTAGGTTCTGAATCTTTCTCGTGTGTGATTAGTCGAAGATAGGAGTTTTTGATATTTCTCCCAATTTGGCCTCCTCTAGAGATCCCTCTTGGTTTTTATTCTATTTCCTTTCTCCCTCATCTCTTACGGTTTTCAAATAATAAAGTGGTTGCCTCCCCACACTAACCCTCTTGTTTTATAGGACTAATCCATAAATTAGGTTATTACGCTAATTTTAATTGACCCAAATACCCTCATGTGAGTCCGGACTAGTCTAAAAAGCACCCGAAACCCCATTATTACCCCTGGGCACTGTTCTAAAAAACCAGCCTAGGCTCCGCCTAGGCACGCCTAGGCTTAAGGCTTGGGAGAAACGCCTCGCCTTACGCTTTTCACGCCTTATTCTTGGTAAAACCTTTACGGCGCACTTTTTTCTAAAAACAACAATGTCTTAGTGAAACGATGTTGCCTTTTAAAGAATTTGTTTACAAATCGGACCATTATCTTATCCAAAATAATCAGATAGTATTTTAATTTGCATATATTCAAACATATTTTTATTATATGTGCAATTTTTGTATTTTAATAGCCTTGTTATGGTTAAAAAATATTAAAATATATTAAAAAGGCCTAAACGCCTTTTCATGCCTTTTTACGTCTAGGCCCGCCTAGGCTTCTAAGGCTTAAGGCTTGGCCTCCACGCCTTAATCACGCCCCACGTTTTTTAGAACCTTGCCCCTGGGTACTTACTTTTTACTATTTTGACCAATTCATAACCAATCGTGCACTCAAAATTTCCATCTGAGTCACTATACATAAATTTCCCACCCCAACCTTATTATAGTCTACTCACAAGCCCCAATTGAGATATCATCACAATCCTGTCATTATTACTCACTATGTCGTTATAAAAATTCACCGTATTTTATTTACTATAAAAACATTTAGTAAATTCACCACATAAATATTAATCATATTGCCACAAATTAATATTTACTAAGTATGCAATATTTTATTTTAATCAAATTACTGCACACGTGTAAGATAAATTACCAAAAATAATTACATACTTCCCCCCTTGCAAAGGAATTTCGTCCTCGAAATTCGAATTTTTCTGGTACTAAAAACTTTGGATCCTTAAATTCAATGCATCGGAATGTATTAAAGTTAACTTGAATAATATTTTTATGTTTTGACTTTACACATGCCAGTGGTGCCATTTTGACTGAAGGTTTTCTGACCACAACCCAAGATTTGCGACAAGTCCATTCAAACTCTTACATACCAATATGGTCTCTCATTCTTAAGGTCTTGATTATACAATGACACTCAAAGATATCATGAATCCTCTAACAACACTCAAAAAGATAAGACAACAATCCACTAGCTCTATCATCTCAATGTTGGAAAATGACCCACTTCAATAGGTGAAAATTTCCTTTGTTGCCGAAACACCTAACTCCCTTTATGGGAGACACCCACAATAACCCCTGACCACTAAAGTCAAACTTTAAAAACTTCGGTCCATAGTGACATACTCTTACTACATTCCTGAACCATATGAAAAGGACGTAGATTAACTCAATTCTTATCGACAGACCATTAATCACTTTGGGTCCGAGAAACTTGTTATTCCCCACCTCTAACTAGAGAAAGGGTGGATGTCAAGATCACAATATGAATCATCCGAATGCACCACATAAATAATAAACTACTACGAGTTATCACACGTAACTCTACTAGTGGTGATTAATAATCTGAATTACCCAAAAATCCATAAATACGCATGTCTCACATTCTCTAACATCTTAATCACCTCCCGCCTACCCACAGATCTACGGGTGACACATATTTCTCAAAATGTAACTCCGTCCCCATAACCTCCTGATACTACCTAATAGAGGTGAAACTCAAGGATCTTGTCCTGATTCATAACAATATTAGGCGGAACCTTGTGTCAGTTCCTTTCCTTCTCTCCAATGAAATGTCGTCATACTTCCTAATAGTATAACTCACCCCCAAATGAATACATTTATTCCGTTTCGGTCAATCCATTCAACATATCCAAAAGAAATCCTAAACTTTTGTATTTTGACAAACCCAATAATGAACTTTATCGGTCTACGTATCCATTATATCACTAGAATCATCAATTCATTACAAAATTCTGGTTGATCATCTCCGACCAATCTTTTCCATCTACGAGTGGTGAACTTGGAGACAATTTCATGATGTCTCACTCAACATTGATCCACATGCTCAATATTTTACATCAGGCGACACATCTTGCTACCCTTTTCTTCGCACTTCCTATAATTTTTTTCGTCTGGTAGAAATCAACATCCTATCTATGCGCAAGCCACTCAAGGCATTCGATTGAGGAAGACTCCGCTATACTTTCCAAAATTGTGGGGTCCTACCTTATCAAAGGATATCTTTTACATGTGTCTCCACCGTCTTTCAACTCATCTCGAGATGATAGTTCTTCTGGTTTTATACATATTAGGACTATTTTCTTTTTGAAATAAAGTTTAGTCCATTATACTATTTAAATTCGACTTCTAATTCCACATAGGCATACGTTCACCACGTTTATTTCCATGTACCCTTATCTTGGATGATTATGAAAATCAAACTAATCAGGGTTCCCATACACCCTATATCCCATGCACATCTGCACAATCATCACTAATGTCACCTACGTAACATACATATCTAAAGCTCAGTCCTTGACTCTTGGAAATACAATAAGGTTGTACTCAATTTTCTTACTAATCGTGACTTATTTCTCCTTGAGATTTCCCTAACAACGACCTACTGGTGCAAAAGTTCCTAATTCTTTCTACATAACACTACCAGCTCCGTTAGCCTTATATAGTGTAAGAACTCTAAGTTCAAAGTGTTTTATCTACACATTCAATGATAAACATTCAAATCTGATGCCCTAGCATCCAATAACGCATCCCCGCTCTCGACGTTTATTCTGTTTCATGTTTGAACATCCCGTAAATGAAACTCAAACAAGGAACTCCCCCGATGAATTACCACCACGAATTATCGATCATCAAAAACTGTATGCCCAAAGAATAATCGAGACACTCAAAATCATGTCACCCATCATTTAAGTCTAATCATAAACTCCTAAATCACTAAAGGAGTCATATACTAATGTGCTCACACTATCTCTAAGTCTATAGAGCTAAATAAATAGCGAGCTAAATCTCTCTGCTCGATAGAAAACTCGATATACTCTGAATCATATCAGTAAAGTCCCTGCACATTGGGATAAATTATAATAAGATGACTATACTCTCTAAATTATCCTCCACAATAATATAAATGCAAGCTTGACCCTCTTCCAGGTCAGACATTGCAAAACCACACATCCTACCCTAGGATAATGAACACAGTAGCCTTGTTATAACAACCCACCATCTCTAACCAAGCCATACCCAGTATAACATCGTACTAGAATATAATATTTTTAAAATATTTAAATTCACTAAAACATATCCTCCCAGTGATAACACTCGATCCCCTGTAGATGGAACTAAAGAGAGCCCTTCTACCTAATGGTAAATATATACACACAATAGTAATACTAACAATACACCCACTGAACCCATCTCACACACAAATCTAGTGTTATCAAAATACTATGAATCACCCATTTCACATCAAACTTATCCCATTTACCCATGGATAAAACTCATTCCTTCAATAGCCAATACCACAGGAGGTTCAAATGGTTCCTAGACATAATACTCTCGTCCGAACTGAACCAAAAACTTCTATGACTATTTCCCCTTCTAGGCATCCCTCTTTTGTCTCCTAAATTGTTTAGAATATGATAAACACATGTTGTCTTGTTCTCCCCACATAATATGCCTCTTTGTGTCATCCCCCTATCTCTGGCTCAACTGGACATGTCGGGGTTGTCCTTCTCTCGAACCTAGTAGACTTGGCCTCTATTTCTACCCTCGTTGTTCCTTTAGCTCTGTTGGCCATGTGGAATACACTTCTGGCCCTGAAGGAATCGACCATCACTAGGTAGGAATTCAGTTGATCTGAAGAATTATAATGGGTCCTCTTTTGGGTGTCCCCCCGTGGTGCCTCACCTAACATCATTAAATCCTGTATTGCCATTTTTGGCTTTATTCGAACTCTCTTGGATCCTTTCACAAGTAAGCATTGATCTTAGCATTGTAAAGGTATGACATTGATGCCATATGCATAAATCGTCCAAGCTGAATTTCCCCTTTAATGGTGGCCTATTCTACCCATGAGTCCATCATAAACTTAAAGGTGCTTTTCATCCTCCGTGTCCACCTCATTAGGTACAAAGTTTGCTAAATGAGAAAATTCTCCTTCGTGGTCGGCCACTATCCGACCCTCATATGATAAGTCCATAAACTTCCTTCTCATCTCTGTCTGAACAACAATGAAAGGACTTATAGTTAAACTGCACCCAAAATTTCTCAAATAATACATTATCTCTCTCCTCATATATGGTGATTTACTCCCACCACTGTAACACTGCTCTTACAAGCTTAAAAGTCGCCACAAATATATATCCGGGTGTCAATACACTCAACCATGCATCAATTCCATTGGTTCTTGTCCTTTCATTGGCTAATTAATACAAGGTCTGCATTTTCCTGAAACACTTGCGGATGGACTTTTTTAAACGCTCCTCTGACTCTCTCCTATATTAACTGCATTACGTGAGTAGAAATTTGAACCACTATCTTCCGTGGCGGTGTTTGGGGAAATTGATGCTCCCTAACGGTCACCGTAACATTAACTTCTTATGCAATAATAGTGGTGACCTCTAATATAGTCACCGTCCCTAAATATTATGAGGCTCCGGCTGAGCCTAACTTCCGACGATCATCCTAGTGGCCTTCGCAAGTCGTTTTGCACTGAAACCCAACCAAACATGTATATAATTCTCTTCAACTATACAATAATAGGAGAACGTAATCTGTAATATGAATCAAAAGTCCTAAGAATAGGGATCTACATAAAAGAAAAACAATGCTGAAAATGCAGTAAGTTTGCAAATATCCTAAGGACACTAGAACCTGATGCTCTAATATCATATGTGACACCCTGCCTATTTAAATATCGGGTGATTAGTCCTCTACCAAAATAAAATAGGAATCTTATCTGGTTAATTCTTAGAATAACCATTAGTAAACATTTTAAATTACTAACCACCTATTAGTTAAATAAGTCAGTGCTAAATTTAATCTTTTATTAATAGCCAAATAGTGAAACATTAACTTAAACCTATGTGGAAATAATATTTAACCAAACAATTCACGCCAGTAAGGAAGTGTAAACATCATATAAGAAAATCGAACACCGAATAGACCATCGATTATTAATATCCGAAATAACATCTGAATTACATAATCAATAAATTAATTGAGTCTTGAAATAAAGGGGAAACACGCCCGTCTGATAACTGAAGTAAATAACCTATTCTAGAATACAATAAGTGAAGAGTCTACTCAGCGACCTGCAAGCCTCCACATCAGCTGCAACTTTGTGTTCGTAGAAAGAACAATCATTCATTGCACCACTGTGGTTGGACACCTAAAAGTTTTTGGAAAATAATTTGACACAGGTCAGATCCCAAGCCCTTATAAAAACATCTGCAAGTAATTAAGATGTCATAATAAATATGCAGTACAACTTTTCATATTTAATTCGGTCTCACACCCATATGATACACCCCTCACCTCTCAACTATAGTGCACACCTAACATATGCTCTTAACTCTCCTAATTATTCTACTCGCCTAACTTGCCTTTATATAATAATAGGTCCACACACTATTGTGGCACCCCACCTGTTCTAATCCGGGGTGATCAGTCGATTATTAAATTAAACAGGAATCATCATTGGTTTCATTCTTAGAATGATTGTCGAAACATAATTATGTTACTAACACCCTAATGTACCGGTGTCAAGATTTTAATATTTTTATTAACAAGAAATAATTTAAACTAATAAACCAAATTCACCATTCTAGTAAACAATGTAATGAATGATAAAACAAATGAATAAATAAATGTGATAGGGATAAACACTCCAGACTGAAGTCCACATAAATAGTCCATAATTAAAACCAAATCCAACAACTGGAAATAAAATGAAAATATAGTAGCTCTGAAATATCCACTAACTAAAGATGGGAACATGCTTGACTGAGATAACTGAATAATAAAAAAGAAACTGGTAAAAGTGGAAGCGTCTAATATCGAGGTGCTGCAATGTCCACAGTAGGTGCAACACATCAAATAAGAATGGACTCCTAAACTTGGCATCCCTGTGGCTAGGCGCCTAAAAGGTTTTTACAAAAATAGATTTGAAACGGGTCAGAGCCCAAGAACATTTTAAAAATATTTTCAAGTATTTAAAATGTAGTAAGGGCAGATATTGCATACATGTTAATTTCACGTGCCATCGCTTGAGATCCTCACTTCTCAACTATTGTGCACACATAAGGTTTTCTCCTAAACCAACCTAGTGATGATACCCCGCCTAACTATTCTGGACTAAGTCTCTCCCTATCTAATAACTCATTGTGCCCAACCGTATTTCCCATACAATACATTATTAAATTTCCAAACCCCTTTTGCCAGTACAAATACCAACTAAGTGTTAAGTTTCCACATACTTAGGTTACTTTAGATGTCACTATCTATCTTATATACTAATGCACACACAATAGGATAAATCACACGTATATATGTATGCCCAATAATTCCTAGCCTTAATTCTCCCTAATTGGGGAAACCTCAACCCTACCATATGCTTATTGAAATTATTATCTCCCTCATTAATGTTTAATAATGTCCGAAAAGTCTCCTCGTAATTTAATTATGGATTGAGGGCATAAAATAAAAAGACTTGTCAAATCTGGGCACCTAAATCGATTCAATGAAGAGGCCTAATCGATTCGCTTTCTACGCCAAATCGATTCGAATTGCAACAGGTCGTCTCCTTTGTTTAACTGCTAAAATTTTCACCATTTTAACCCTTTAAACCTTCATTATACAGTCCCAAACTCCCAAACAAGCATACGAGACCCTACAATAACATATATAAACTATTTCTAACGTTACCAAAACATAAATTCATCAAAAGGAATAATTTAAATCAGATAAATTCTACACTTTAATCCCCAAACCCTAAATTATTCTTTCTTTGTTCAAGAACATCAACAAACCCAAGAACATTAATTATTAGATTCATGTTAAATACATGAGTGAATTATATATATTATGATTTCTACCCAAGAACATGAATTAAATCTCTAATCTAACACCAACAATCAGTTTTTCTAACTGCTAACCCTAGAATCCTCAACCCACATGATGATATAAACCTATTAAATTAGTTGGTCTCTTTACTCTAAAAGTCCAAAAGACCAAAATACCCTTATTTGGTGCCGGTTTGGCTTAAAAATGCCCCGGGACCCAATCTTAACCCTCGAGTACACTTTTCAGACTATCTCGTCCCTTCTGGACACACTGACATACTCGAAATGTCATTTGGATGACCCATAAATTAATCAAATTTTATTTCATAAATTTAACTCCCGGCACAACTGACATGCGTGTCCCGATTAAAATACCATAACTGCCATATTTCTCACTCATGACAATCATATTGCATTCTTACTAATTTATTACTCGTTGACTAAGTAATACTCAATATAATTATTACAAATAAATATTAACCCATGTCTCGCTAATTAATATTTATTTTAATTTCAGATTAATTTCCATTTTAATTTAATTAATGCCAATATAAAAATCATTAAAAATACGGGGTGTTACAACTACCCTGTTTTACACATTTTTATAAAATTAGATTTTGACCATTATAGTTCTCAAATATAGTTAAATAAGTTTTTTTCAAATAACTTTCACAAGTTATTAATTCAATATTCACAAATTAATATCACTTAATTTGTTTCCAATAACTTTCACTAGTTATAAAATCATTATTCACACTTAATATATTAAGTCCTTATATAATTTGCTTCCTATATATGTATATTTTCCATTTCATAACAAGTACAAATATATATCACTCATTATATATGTAATCTCATTCACAAATGTCCTACACATTTTGGACGCGAACTCACTAGCATGCTATCGTCCTCCAGGAATGTCTTCCACACTTAGGACAGCTGGGTCGGAACCTCCCCACTGAACTCGAAAATGAAAAATGAACATTGAAGGCTATCATGGCCTTAATTTCGTGGTCATAACCATACCAAATTATTCCACGGGACTCTATGGGAATTCAAGGCACCTACAACCCAGGGGAACGGTTCTACCTCTGCTGAGATTCACTAGAGTGAACTTCCATGGCGCCAACCTCCCTGGTAGAATATCCTATAGGATGGGTATGTTTCACATAAATATCATACACACATATATTATTCTTATTCAAATATATACTGTCTTTATCCCCCCCATATATATATATACATACATACATATATATATATATATACATATATATATATATATATATATATATATATATATATATATATATATATATATAGAGAGAGAGAGAGAGAGAGAGAGAGAGAGAGAGAGAGAGAGAGAGAGAGAGAGAGGAAGGCTCACCTACATCATGATATATACATCACAATATACATCACACATAGTTCTAGGTCCTAATAAACCTTTCCTCTAATTTTTTTTATTTTTCTCTTGAAATTAACGTTCTAATCTACTCATTTCAAAAAATTAGGTCAAAATACATTTTGTAGCTATTTTTTAAAAATCCACAAAAAAATGCTGGCGGAGACCCTTATAAATAGGGTACTTTGAGCATTTTTTGTGGATTTTTTAAAAATAGATACAAAATGCATTTTGACCTAATTTTTTGAACATGCGTTTATTGGATGGTTAATTTGAAGGGAAAAATAAAAAATTTGGAAAAAAAGTTTTTTAGGGCCTACAAGTAGGTGTGATGTATAGATGATGTATAAAGCATGATATATAAGCCTTCTCCTATATATATATACTAGGGTGTGCCCATGCCGATGGCACAGTAAAAAAAATACTCTTTGAAATTCACTCGAATATATGTGGTTTAAAAAATTAAAATAAATGTAACATAAGTCAAGTACGTTGAACAACATTATTACTTGTTTTCTTAAACAATATCGTGAAACCAAAAATGATATTCTCTATGAACGTGTTACATGAGTGTATTACGCAACATATGTATCAATAATTTTAGTGGTAATATTATTAGTTATTCACGAAGCGCACATGAATGTAATTTCTTATATTAAATTCTTTCAAATTAATGCATACAACTTGTTTTCAATAACAAATATTTTAGTTATATCACTGCTCAACTTCGCATCCTTACCAACACCCCTAGATTGTTTTCCCATTATAATAGTAAGAAAAAAATAAATCAAACGCCTCATATTTAAGTTTATTTTATTTTACTTAGATGAAGTTACATAAATAGAATATAAGTGATATACCCATATATACCCTCTGCCAGGCCGAGGGCGTCCTCCACCCGGACGAGGCCAAGATGATCTCTTAGCTAATATCAGACGACCCTTCAAGGGACCGACCCCTCATCAGGCCCAGACGACCCTCTAAGGGGCCGACCCCTCATCAGGTCCAGACGACCCTGCAAGGGGCCGACCCCTCATCATGTCTCGGATGACCCTGCAAGGGGTCGACGCCTCATCAGGCCCATACAACCCTTCAGTGGGCCGACACCTCATCATGTCTCGGATGACCCTTCAAGGGGCCGACCCCTCTTTAGGCCCAAACGACCCTTTAGTGGGCCAACCCCTCATCGTGGTCTGGAAAACCCTATGAGGGTACGACAATATGAGGCCCAGACTAGGCCTGGCTTGCTGCCAGTAGGAACTTTTCCCTCGGCCTCGCATCATAGGCCAAGGGTGACATCATCACATCACGTGATTTGGGAGACGCGTGGAATAGTGCGAGTAAGACTCCTATGACACATGGGTAAGACCATTATAATGATATCACCCCCTCACGTGAGGGAATATTATGTCATCATTAATCACATGTGGCACCTCCAGGTGTCAGTAGGGGATTGGCTAGATCATAATCACATGCACTATGCATGCTTGGGGGGTACACTACTCCCCACAAGACCTATATATACTTGTCACCTACAACCCTGACAAGAGATCGATAATTGGTAACCCTAGCTAAAACTCTGCTAGTACACAGTAGAGAGAGAGAGTGAGATTATGTGCAATGTATCCAAGGCCATTAGTGCCCATACTTAGTGGATCACACACTCACAGTGGATATAGGCCTAATTGGATGAACCACTATACACCATTATCTTATTCCTCTTATACTCATCCCCTTCTGTACACTTACACACATACATCTCTATGGCTTCCATTGGTAATACTATTTGAGCTCATCATCACTTATCTGGTGGTTCTGAATTATAGCATCATGAGTTTGGTGTCGTCTATGTGAACGAGAAGACATATCTTCCTTTATACAGCTTAACCTCACCGAGCACTCTGGTGGTGAACCAGATCTCCCCCTTTTGTGGAGTTAATTCACCATAGAAAGAGACCTATTAAGGTTTTCAAGCTCATCAGTCTTTTGATCATTTATCTCTCTATAGCTCAAACACATGGCACGAGAGATGCCACCACCACCTCTTCCTCCACCGGGTAGTGGAGTAGAACCCAGTTCTAGTCAACCACCACCTGAGTCTGAGGTGGCTGATGTGGTGGCCACCTTGAAGTCTCTGGTAGCAAGCCAATAGATTATGCAGGAGCAGTTCACAACTCTTAGTCAAAACATACTAAGACCACCGGGAGTCTCACCGGAGATGATTACTCCAGTAGCAGCTCCAGGGCAGCATGAGGCCAGGGGACCACCCCAGGCACCACGCAAAGACTTTCCACCTCCTCAGCGGTGGAGTGATGTGGCAGAATCCCGACGTCGATGCCTGGGGAGGCAAGGAAACCCTTGCCCAGAAGACAGATATGACGATCTGGAGGGGAAAGGGGCCCTATAGAGTACTGGGAGCCGTATGAGGTCTCCAATAATACTGTGCGACCTATCCAGGAGAGCATAGGGAAGTATGGAAGGAAAAATCTTGACGATATCCCGAGGGGCTCTGCTTTTGATCGTCTGAGCAGGGGGTTGGCCTTTGAGAGGCTGGGCCCAGTAAATCAACTGCGGGAAAAATTATCCTGATCGAGAGGTATTGTGAGGTCCAGAAGGGAAGCAGTAGATGGCCGACCCCATGGGGGTCGACGGGATGATGGTCAAAGGGAAGTAAATAGCCGACACAAGCCTGCTGCAGCAGAACCCTCCGTCCACCTCAAAGAGGTGGCAGGGGATAACATCGGCCAAGCTGACCCTACGAGGCCCTTGAATGACTCGATACAACGGCTAGAGGATAAGATTGGTGATATTCTGAAGAGCCGAGAACCTCTTCAGAGAGGATAGTACATAGGCTCACCCTTTGTGGTGAATATAATCAACTTCCCTATGCCATCCAAGTTCAAGCCACCAGTGGTCACTTCTCGGTACGATGGGAGCACCAACCCTATCCACCATATTAAAATGTACCAATAAGTGGTAGACATATACTCTACCTCAAATGAGATGAGGTGCCATGCCTTTTCTGTCACTCTGAATGGGGATGAACATGTCTGGTATATGTCTCTTCTAAAGAATTCAATTAAAACCTTCAAACAATTAGCAGACCGATTCATCCATAACTTTTTTTTGGAGTGAGGCCATTGAAGAAGACCACACACCTTCTCTATGTTAAGCAGGGGAATAATGAGAGCCTAAGAGACTACATATCCAAATTTAACAAAGAAAATTTAGAGGTCGAAGACTATGAGGAAAGCATAGCCATGATATCCCTCATTGGAGGACTCTAGAAGGGGAAGCTGTTATGGAAGCTTGCTCAAGACCCTCCGAGGATGATGGATGAATTGTTGTCAACAACAAGAAAGGTGATGAACACCGAAGAGGCGATGGAAGAAAAATATGAAGAGGAAAAAGGAGGCACCAGTAGGGGCATGTACTAGAAAAAGAATAAAGAGGGGAAGAAGAGGTCTATAGATGACAAATTCGCTGATTACACCCCTCTGATGGTCAACCGCGAGCATATCCTGAATGAAATAAAAAGTGACCGATCCTTAAAGTGGCCTGAGAAGATGAGGGTAGCCCCCACAAGAGGAACAAGAATTTATGGTGTGAATTTCACCAAGACCATGGCCATATCACAGACAAATGTTTTTCTATGAAAGATGAAATCGAGAAGATCCCGAAAGAAGGGAAGCTTAGGAAGTACATTGACAAAGGTGCCTTCAAGAGGGGACGAGGTGACGACCCCAAAAAGAAGAGAGGTGATGCATGCCAAGAAGATCCTCCAAATCGAAGGGACGACCCTTCAGATGATGAGGATGACCCTGACCTCCCACCGAGAGATGACCACGGCCCTGTAAAGAGAATTAATATGATATCACTCAGTATTGGGATAATCTCCGGGGGACTAACAGGAGGAGGGTCAGAGGTCACAGACAGGAAGGCCCATGTGGTCGAAGCCAAGGCCGTAGAAAAAGTTATGCATTCAACCTCTATAGAAGAAAAGTCAGATAAGAGGAAGAAGGTTGATATGGATACTCTGATAGTAGGATTATCAAGAATGGACTTCAAAGGACTCTTAGCCCCACATGATGACCCTCAAGTCATTACTACGAGGGTGCACGGATGTGAGGTGCCGAGGATCTTGGTAAATGGGGGTAGCTCTATAGATGTGATGTTTTGGCCGTGCTTCAAAGCCTTAGGCCTCAGCCGTGCTAAACTTGTCCCATACCATCACCCATTGATTGGGTTCAGTGGGTAAAATGTTCATCCCCTAGGAGTGTATGAGGCCGATGTCAGGATGGGGGACGAGTGGCCGAGATGGATTACCAAGAAGGTCAGCTTCTTCGTGATGGATGAACATGTCTTCCAGGCCTATAACATTATACTAGGGCGAGTAGACCTTAAGGGGTTTGAGGCTGTGTCGTCTACGATTCAACAGATGATCAAATTTTTGACCCCTTATGGGGTTGGGGAAGTTCAAGGAGACCAAACGATGGCAGGGTAATGTTACTTTAACTCCGCGGAAGAAAAAGAGGCACACAATAAGGCAACAACTACTTATAATATTGATACCATTGACCCCATGTATGAGAAAAAATTAAAGAAAGGAGAAGCCGCGAAAGAGGTAGAATCCATCATCCTCAATGAGGATGAGTCGAAAAAAACCGTCCAAGTAGGCAAAGCCCTAAAGAAAGACATCAAATAAGACCTCATTAAGCTGTTAAGGAGAAGACATGATGTCTTTGCATGATGTCATGCAGGCATGCCGAGGATCGACCCTGAAATCATATGCCACACGCTCAACGTGGTTGAGGGTGCAAAGCCAGTAAAGAAGAAGAGGAGAATTTATTATTGAGAAAACTATAAGGTCATAAGGGATGAGGTTAAGAGGCTAGAATATGATGAGTTTATCAGAGAGGTCATCTATCCCGAATGGCTGTTGAACGTAGTCATAGTCCCAAAATCCAGCGGGAAGTGGAGGATGTGCGTAAACTTCACAGACGTCAACAAACATTATCCCAAAGACAGCTTCCCTCTCCCCCACATTGATCAAATTGTAGGTGCTACCGCAGGCCATGAGCTTCATGGATGCCTATTCAGGGTACAACCAGATCTTTATGAACCCTGAAGACTCAGAGAAAGTGGCCTTCATTACCGACAAGGGGACATATTGTTATAGGGTTATGCCCTTTGGCCTAAAAATGCGGGGGCAACGTATCAGCGCCTTATGAATAAAATGTTTGAAGACCAAATTGGGAAGTCTATGGAGGTTTATGTAGATGACATGCTGACTAAGAGTTTAAAGGCTGAGGATCATGTGGCCGACCTCGAGAGGACCTTTAAAATAATGGACAAGTACCGAATAAAGCTCAACCTGGCCAAATATGTCAACCAAAGAGGCATCAAGGTCAATCCTGAAAAGATAAAGGCCCTCATAGAAATAAAGACCCCCAAGACCATCAAAGACGTTCAAAGGCTCACAGGGAGAGTGACTTCTTTGAATAGGTTCGTGTCTAGAGCCACAGATAGGTGTTTACCATTCTTTAGAATTCTCAGAAAGGCCTTTAAATGGAGCAAAGAGTGTGATCAGACTTTCAAGGAGCTAAAGTCATACTTAGGTTCTCCCTTGATTTTGTCATGACCAGTGCAAGGCGAATGGCTACGTGTGTACCTAGCCATCTCAAAATCATCCATCAGTGCAACCATTATGAGAGAAGAGGACGGAGTACAAAAGATTGTTTATTTCAATAGTAAGGCACTCTAGGGGGCGTAGAAAAGATCCCCAAGGATGGAGAAGTTGGCATATGCCTTAATCCATGCATCAAGAAAGATAAAGCCGTACTTCCAGTCCCATATAATGGTCATCCTTACCGACTCTCTTCTCAGATAGGTCTTACACAAGCCAGAAAAATCGGGGAGTCTAATGGCTTAGGCTATGGATTTGGGGGAGTTTAACATTGTATATCAACCTAGGGTGGCCATTTAGGGGAAATCATTAGCAGATTTCATGGCTGAATTTACTTGGGAAGATGATGAGGCTGAAGATGAGAGCCTCGAAGAGAGAGATACACGGCAAGGCTGAATTGTTAGCCCATCCGTAGAAAAGGCTGAGACAAGCACCGATAGAGGAAAAGTGGCAAAAAATTATGAGGGAAGATATCTCTTTAGATAGGGGTCCCTTACCGAGGGAAATTTCTCAGAGGAAAAGACCGTGTGGAACCTCTTCATTGACTGGTCCTCTTGCGAAAGCAGAAGTAGGGCTGGATTAATTATAACAGTACCTGATGGCACAGACATTGGGTATGCCCTATGGTTCAACTTCGAAGCCTTCAACAATGAGTCTGAATATGAGGCCTTGATAGCAGGCCTCTCCTTGGCTAAGTCTCTTAGTGTCGACCATATTGTGGTCCATAGTGATTCAAGACTAGTGGTGAATCAGATACTAGGAGCCTACGAGGCTATGGATGAGAGAATGGGAAAATATCTAGAAAGGGTAAGGGCACTATTATAGAGATTTAGAGAGGTAAAGTTGAAGAGGATACCTAGGCATGACAATGGCCGAGCCGATGCACTTGCTAGGCTGGCCTCAGCAACTAGGACAGAAGTTAGGAGGACAGTCCGAGTAGAAATTTTGCTTCAACGAACGATCGAAGAAGAAGGGGGAACACTTGGCTTTTTCTTAAACATCGATAAGGAAGCTTCATGGATGGACCCTCTAATAAGATACATTAAAGAGGGGCAGATATCGGAGGCAAAATAAGAGAGGAAGAAGTTGAGATACAGAGCTATGAAATTCACTGTCATTGGAGACACCTTGTACAAAAAGGGGTTCTTGCTCTCCTTGCTCAAATGTGTGCACCCGTCTGAGTTCCCTTATATTCTACAAGATCTGAACGAGGGGTCATGCTCAAGACACATTGGGGGCAAATCGTTAGCAAAGAGGATTGTAACCCAAGGATACTGGTGGCCGACCCTGGGGAAAGACGCCACGACATACGTAAAAAAGTTCGATAAATGTAAAAAAATTTCCACAATCCCTCACCAGCCCCATTAGTCTCTTACCTCCATCACAACCCCATGGCCATTCGCAGTATGAGGAATCGATCTAGTAGGAGATTTACCGAGGGCCGTCAATAACTATCGATACTTGCTCGTGGCAATTGAATATTTTTCAAAATGGGTGGAGGCGGAGCCCATGGTAACGATCACATAGAAAAAGATCTTTCGGTTTATCTGGAAAAGCATTATATGCAGATATGGTCTCCCCAACACCCTCATCTCTAATAATGGGACTCAATTCAAGAATACATCTATGGAGAAGTATTGTGAAAGGGTGAGTACCAAACAATTCTTCCCTACCCCAGGTCGACCTCAGACCAACGAGCAAACATAAGTTACAAACAGAATAATCCTAGACGTGATCAAGAAAAAACTCGAGGAGGCAAAAGGAAGATGGGTTGAGAAGTTGTACGCTGTACTGTGGGCCTACAGGACGACGACAAAGACTCCTACCAGAGAAACCCCGTTCATGATGGCGTATGGATCAAAAGTCTTCATCCCCACCGAGATTGGGTTTTCTACTCATAGGGTCAAAATGTATGACCCCCAGAGGAATATGGAAGAAAGGATACTTGACTTAGACTTGATCGAGGAAAGGAGGGAAGACGTTGAGATAAGGCAAGCTGCCTACCAGCAGAGGACTGCCAGATTTTACAACCAGAGGGTGAAGCAAAGGCCAATCATAGTGGGGGACTTAGTCCTCAAAAAGACTTGGCAAAATCCTAACAAGATCCACCCAAATTGGCATGGCCCATATAGGGTCATTGATGAAGTTGTCCCTGGAACCTATAGGCTAGAAAGCCTTAAAGGGGAACCCTTTTCGAATCCGTGGAATGCAGATCATCTGAAGAAATACTATCAATAATGTTGTAATGTCCTATCGGATCATAATTGTAATGAATGTATTGCTCCATCAGAACACTTGGAATGTTAATGAGAATGTCATATTGATCCCTCATCTTGTGTTTATTAATTCTAGTATAATTAGAGTTATCCTTGGTGGAAACTCCCCTCGACTATAATGAGGGTCAATGGTGGGGAAGACCCCCCATTCACTCTCAAGAAAGACGAGGGGGACTTGAAATTTAAAAGATCATTTAGATTGGTGGTAACCACCCTCGGCTATAATGAGGGTCAATGGTGGGGACGAACCCCCATTCACCCTCAAGAAAGACGAGGGGGACTTGTAAGATGGGTGAACACACACAACAACCGACTCAAATTATACAAGAGAAGCATAAAAGACAGGAAGAGAGATTCTATTATAAAATATCACAGATGTTTATCCAAAAAAATAGAGTAAAAAAATTCTTTTACAAGAAGAGGGTACGGGATACAGACAGCCACCCTATTTAGCAGTATCTGCAGGAAAGGTTTCAAAGTCAATTAGAGGATTCTCTTCGAGGACCAAAACAAGCCGATCTTTAGAGGTACCGATACCTTCGATGTGTACTTGGGACTCCACATGGGCTAAGGTCTCAGCAATAAGGGGGTCATCCAACTGAACTGCCTCCAGAGAGGGGCGAACTGAAGACACAGCATCAGCGAACTTAAGGACGACCCACCGATAGGATGTCCTGATCCCCCTCTCAAATTACCCAAGACCGAAACCTTGAAACTCGTCTGAGAGTTTGTAAGCCTCCACGTCATCGACCTCGACTTTTTTCACTGCCCCTTCAAGCTCGTCCTTGAATTGAGCCCCCTGATTGATCAAGGCCTCATCCTTTTCTTTAATAAGAGAATCTTTTGACTTCAATTCGGCCTCGTGTTGCTTCATCAGCTCATCCAGGACCCTTGCATGTTTGGTACTTATACTCTCCAACTTGGCCTTTGTAGTCTCAAGCTCGGTCTTTAGATCAGCCTCATGCTGAATAGCCCTATCGGCCTTGTAGAACTTTTGTTAATTTTCATCCATCCACTTGGTGGCCGGAGTAAAGGCGCAGACAGACTGCATGGAGGCACACATGTTAGGAGGGGGTGAGGAAACAGTTCATGAAATATTGATACATAAAAAAGAGTAAGGTTGAGAGAAGTACCTGGGCCAAAGTGTGCAGACCATAATCATAGACCTTAGCTGGGGGCATCTGCGAAGGGAAGTCATAATCCGCGATCGAGGGAGCAGAAAAAATCGAGGCCTTGGCTTCCCGTAGGTTGGCTATGAGGGAATAGGGTTCAGCCTTCAAGAACGTCAAATTTTGAGACCAATAGGACCCCATACTAGAAGAGGAGCTGGTCCCCTCAGATGCCTACACCCTCGCCCTCATCCTAGAATTCGACCGAGGGTCAACAGGAACTTTTAGTTCTTTCCTTTTATTACTGTCGACGGTCGACTAAATATGTGACGGACCCATGGACTTTGTCTTTTCCTGAGCCTATTGAGGCTCTTTGCCTTTTTTCTTGCCCAGGACAGATAGCAAACTTGGGGTAGTCATCTCCCAAAGTTGATCAGATATGTTTGCAGGACGACCTGAAAAGGGAACGACATATTAGAAAGGTACAGAGACAAAGATGGAACACTTGGAAAAAATCAAAAATTGAGCGAAAAACTACTCACATTATTCTGTCAGGGGGCCGACCCTCAGACTAACTTCTTTGAGGAAGCGAGGGGTCATCAAATCTTCAAATTTGGCAAGTTCGCCCTCTTTCCCTCGCTCCCTCAGGTAGTCAACAATGACCCTCTCCTCTAAGATGAGTCCAGGGTCTGATCGCGATTTCATCGAAGGGTTGGACCATAGCCTTGGTACGCTCGGACCGTATTCAACGGGCTCGCCCTCGATAAGGAATTATTATCCCCAAACATGAAGAAAAACCTCTTCTTCCACTCATAATTTGAAGTCTGAGCCATATGAAGAAGCTTCTTGTCGAACTTCCTGGCCCCAAAATGGAAATACCCAGGCTGTTTGGATGACGAGGTAATGTTGTAGCAAGCAATGAATAAGTCGATCGAGGGATCATCGGTGAATGAATTCTTCCAAAGCGAGCTATAGCCGAGGATAGTCATCCAGGAGTTGGGAGGAAGTTGAGAGGGAGCAACCCAAAGGGCAGATAAGATGTTGACTATAGAAGGGTGTAAAGGTAACCTAACACCTACCCTCGTAAATAATAATCTCTCCCTCGTCCCCCTCGAAGACTTTCTCAGATTCAATTGGGACCCTCATACTTATATTGGGTTGTATTCCAAAGAGATGCCTCCATACTATGAGATCAAGGTCCTTAACTGACGATACATAAGTTGAGGAACTTGAAGTATCAACTTGACCATCATCATCATCAGAAGAACCATCATTATCGTCCTCAGCTCTCTCGTTCTCGGATCCCCCAGCCTTATCGCCTATCGGGGGACCATCTGGAAAGGCTATTTGAAATGCAAGAGGGGACAGGGATATTATAGGGACAGCCTCAGAAGGTGCTGTGCCCTTGGCATATCAGCTTTATCTAAGAGTGGATGTCTCTCTCCTCACAAAAGGACCAGCACCCTTCGACGACGATGCTCTTTGATCCATTTCCCCCTCATACAATTGACTCTCGACTGGATAACAAGACGACCCACGGGACCCAGGGCGTATTATTGTGGCTAATGGAATGGGGAAAATGGGTCGTATCCAATTAGGGTCGGCCCCTCGTCCTCTCTCCTCCTCCTCTATTCACCTAATCTCTACAAAGAACTTCTCTCTCAGGGGTGGGAATTCCTCGGCTAAATCATAAAGCCTCCTAAGCATTAAGGGGAAGACCCTAAACTTAAAGGAATTTAGCTAACCTAACTATAAACAAGTTTGCAGTTGACTAAGTTGGACTTACGGATTAAAACCAAAGAAATAAAGGGTTTTGATCAAGAACACTCAAGAATAAGAAGAACAGCCCGTCGGAGAAGAACGTCGGAAAAAGAAAAACAACCAAGGAGAAAGTGAAAAGAAACCCAAATGCAAAATGTAAATTATAGTTGAAGCCTCAAGTAGGAATCTAAAGAAAAGAAAGGTTACCTGAGAATGAAGACGAAGACAACGAGGCTTGATGCAGAAGAAATCGCAAAAATGGCTATGGAGCTGTTGAGAAGCTAGAGAGAGAGTTGAGGCGTGGAGAAGAAGAAAGGACATGACTTCAAAAAATCATTTAAATATCTTGATAAAGAGTGGGCCCATTAACCAAGGCAAAACACGGCCCATGTGGAGGGTATCATTAGGGCACAAAGTCCCAAGCCAAGTGTGCAGCTGCCACATCTGGGAAATTGGAACGACGATGGATATCTGCCTAGGTGTCAAGTCATCTTGACATGTGTCACTCACCAAGCTAATCATACACTTATCTCAAAACCAACACTATCCCCCAGCCATCTCAACAACATCGATGGATAAGGGTTGCGGGTGGTTGATATACCCATATATATCCTCGGCCAGGATGAGGGCGTCGTCCACCCGGACGAGGCCAAGATGATATCTCAGATAATATCAGACGAACCTTCAAGGGGCCGACCCCTCATCAGTCCCAGACGACCCTCCAAGGGGACGACCCCTCATCAGGACCAAACGACCCTTTAGTGGGCCGGCGCCTCATCATGTCTGGGACGACCCTGCTAGGGGCCGACCCCTCATTAGGCCCAGACGACCCTTCAGTGGGCCGACACCTCATTATGTCTCAGACGACCCTTCAAGGGGCCGACCCCTCATCAGTCCCAGGTGACCCTTCAGTGGGCCGACCCCTCATAGTGGTCTGGACGACCCTCTAAGGGTAAGACAGTATGAGTCCCAGACTAGGCCTGGCTCGCTGCCAGCAGGAACTTTACCCTCGGCCTCGCATCATTGGTTGAGGGTGACATCATCACATCACGTGATTTGGGAGACGCGTGGAATAGTGCGAGTAAGACTCCTATGACACATGGGTAAGACCGTTATAACGATATCACCCCCTCACGTGAGGGATTATTATGTCATCATTAATCACATGTGGCACCTCCAGGTGTCAGTAGGGGATTGGCTAGATCATAATAACATGCACCATGCATGCTTGGGGGGTACACTACTCCCCACAAGACCTATATATACTTGTCACCTACAACCCTGATAAGAGATCGATAATTGGTAACCCTAGCTAAAACTCTACTAGTACACAGTAGAGAGAGAGAGTGAGATTATGTGCAATGTATCCAAGGCCATTAGTGCCCATACTTAGTGGATCACACACTCACAGTGGATATAGGCCTAATTGGATGAACCACTATACACCATTATCTTATTCCTCTTATACTCATCCCCTTCTGTACACTTACACACATACATCTCTATGGCTTCCATTGGTATTACTGTTTGAGCTCATCATCACTTATCTAGTGGTGCTGAATTCTAGCATCATTAATAAGTATAATTATTTTCTTCTGGCATGACTCATAACTAAATCAAAATATTATATGTTAGTTAATTAATCGTATAACGGGCTTAAGTTGTATCGATAGCATATGTTAGAATCACACCAAAAGCGTGCTAAAATATAAAATTAGCGTGCCAATGACACAAATTTATTATAACAAAATAGTTGTGTCAATGGCACGTGTGACATGAAGCCTATATTACAAAAATAAATTTTTTATTAATTAGGGTCTCAATTTATTTTATTCACCAAACCCTCCTTGATCATCATTATTCTCTTCGCAACCATTATTCAAACAACGATTGGGGCCATAACAACAGAAGCACCTTTGAATACACCAAAGGTAAATTGGGATATGATCTTCTCAAGTGAGGATTTGGAAGAGTGTTTATAGGTTTAGATTTTGATTTGTTGATTTTTTTCACTATTAAACATTGTTCCCTTGGTTTGCAAATGAGTTCCAGTGTTCCCTGAATATTTTTATTATGGACAATAAGCAATTGTAAAATTAGGTTTCTTATTATCTAACATAACATGATTATTAGTTTGTTTAATTTACACTTGTTGAACTTATCTCTTACCAAGAATTTTGTAAACTTCTTAGCATAGCTTTTGGTAAGTATTTGCATTTTCATCTCAAAATGTAACAACAAATTAGAGAAGCAAATATCTATCCTTCCATGAGTTCTATATGTTGATCAATTTTTTTCCTATTTTTAATCCTCCTTTATACTTTCGTTTATTTTGAATAAAAGAAATTAAGAACATACTATTGCACTATATGATGAATATGTTGCTTATGAGATTCTTAATAAGGAATCATGTTAAGTATAAGAAAGTATATATTCATCCATGGCACTCAAATAGAGTTTTTATTGAGTTGAATATGTTAGATCTGACTTTTATTTCCCCTTCTTAAAAGTATAGTAAGAGACTATAGTAGTTCTTAATCTAACTATCCATACTTGTATGTTATCATAAATTCACTATACACCGGTGTGAGAAGTATCAGGGGAGGACGCACATTAAGTTGAATTGGGGAGGCCGCCCCATTTTACATTTGAATTTTTTTTGGGTTATTAGTCTAGTCGTTTGGTAGGAGGAGTGGTGGAGGTTGGGGAGGTTTGGTGGTTTTGTCTTGTATTGATGGTGGGAGGAGGTGGAGAGTTTGGGGCGATTTGGTCTTGTTGGTGTACCAGACATGGTTTGACAGTGTGTGGTTTCGAGTGGAAGTGGTGGTTGAGGAAGGAGGTTGAGGTGGCTTGTGGGTGTACCGGAGGTGGTTTGACAGAGGTTGGTGTTCTCTTTTGTTTCACTATTTGCTAAGAGGATCGATGGGTTTTCAGTAATGTACATATATCTTATCTATAATAGAAAGAGGAACCATATGATTTTTCAACTATCTGAGAATTCCACACGGAAAAAAAATGATTTGGGTTCAATTAGTTTTTGGATTTTGGATTGCTTTATATGATGACAATTCAACCTAATTTATTAGTTGCTTTTCTCACTCAACCTTTTAATTTTTGTAGAAATTTAAGGGGTCCATGAAGTTGTTTCTGTTCCATCAAGTGTGCTTGAACTTAAATTGAACTTTAATGGTGTGAAGTGAGTTAACTCATTTGTATACTTCATATTAAGCAAAATTCAATTGTTATCAGTACTAAAATTTAGGTATTGTGAATACTTATTAATCGTTGTTTATTTCTTGAAATTAATTAGGCATTGTTAATAATCATTGAGAGTAGTTTTTGGGTATTATAAAGCTATAATTTGTATAAAACTTGAAATAACCCAAAAAATAGCCTCGGAGGCTCCCGGTACCACTAGAAATTTTTGCCCCATTTTACAAAAAATCCTGAATCCACCACTGAGAAGTATGGCTTGTCTTCAGTTGTTTAGATGATGTGACCTAGACTTATTAGTTGTCCTTTTCCATGCATTAAATATTTTTTTGTCAAAATCTTTGTGAGGCTCAATGAGAATATTACCTACTAAATGAGGCTCCAATTACAATCTTTGGACTAAAAATAATGTTACCTACTCACAAATAATAATAAAATCCAAATAATCATAATTTTATTAGTAAACAAAAATAACCATCTTTTTAACTTTTGAGGAAAAGTTTGTTTCAGCATGCAACTTCTAAATGCTTACCTCGAGCCATGTGCTCAAATAGGTAATGTCTTTAATTCTATTGCATTGATATGCCTGCAAAACTTTCTAGAGTAATGGACAATACATATGTAGGATCTGATGATGCCTGGATTCAGCACCACCAGATAAGTGATGAGGAGCTCAAACAGTAGTAACCATGGAAGCCATAGAGATGTACATATATAAGCGTGTAGAAGGAGATGAGTATAAGAGGGACGAGATAATGATGTATAGTGGTTCAACCAATTTGGCCTACATCCACTGCGTGTGATCCCCTAAGTATGGGCACTATTGGCCTTGGATACAATGCATATAAGATCCATTTATCTCTCTACAGTGTGTAGAAGTAGTGTTTTAGCTAGGGTTACAATTATCGATCCATTGTAGGGTTGTTAGTGACAAGTATATATAGGTCTTGGGGGGTGTAGTGTACCCCCAAAGTATACATGGTGCATGTGAATGTTGATCTAGCCAATCTCCTGTCGACACCTATAGATGCCAAATGATGAGATAATATTACCTCACGTGAGGGGGTGATATTGTTATAACGGTTTTCCACGTGCCACGTGAGCCTCACGCTTACTGTTCCACGCGTATCCCAAACCACGCGCTGTGATGATGTCACCCTCGACCTATGATATGAGGTCGAGGGAAAAGTTCCTTCTGTCAGTGAGTCTGGCCTAATTTAGGCCTCGTACTATCGTACACTCGGAGGGTCATCTGGACCATGATGAGGGGTCGGCCCCTTGAAGGGTCGTTTGGGCCTGATGAAGGGTCGGCCCCTTGAAGGGTCGTCTGATGAAGCGTCGCCCCCCTGAAGGGTTATCTGGGCCTGATGAAGGGTTTTCCCCTTGAAGGGTCGTATGGGCCTGATGAAGGGTCGGCCCCTTGAAGGGTCATGAGGCCATCTTGGTCTCGTCTTGGTGGAGGGCACTCTCGGCCTGGCCGAGGGTACATATGGGTATATAAATCACCCCCAGCCCTTAGCCATAGATGATGCTGAGATGGCTGAGGGATAATGTTTCCTTTGAAGTGTATGGTATGTTAGATGAATGACACCTGTGAAGATGGTATGCCACCTGTCAAGTTTTTATTCATTGTCGTTCCAATTTTTCAGGCGTGGAGGCTTCATACTGCTTGGGACCTTATGCCCTAATGATGCCCTCCTCATGGACTGTGCCTTGCATTGGTGAGTGGTCCCACTCATTGGCAAGCTATTTAAGCAAATTTTTTTTGAAGTTTTATTCTCTTTCTTGTCCATCTTCTTCGCGCCCAGGCTCTCTCTCTAGATTTTTCTACAGCACCATTGCCATAACTATTTCTGTGATTTCAGCATCAAGCTTCGCCATTCGTTATCAGGTAAGACTTCTGAGCCAGTGCTCTCTTTACATTTCATTGCTTTTTACACCTCGGCTACTTTAGGTCTGTAAGACTAGGCTTCTCTTTAGCTGTCCTATAATTTTTTTAGCGTATTCTTCGGTGGTTTGTTCTTAAATGTTCTTGATAAAATCCCTTTAATTCTTTGGTTTTGATCGAAAAGTCCAACCTGGTCAATTGTGAGATTATTTGTAGTTGGTAAAGACAAATCCTTTTAACTATAGGGTCTTCCCTTTAATGCTTATGAGGCTTTATATCTTAGATGAAGAATTCCCTTCCCTGAGAGAGAAGTTATTTGTTGAGATCAGACGAATAGAGGAAGAGGAGGAGAGAAGACGAGGGGACGACCCTAATTGGGTACGACCCATCTTGCCCATTCCTCTAGCCACAATTAGACCATCTGAGTCTTGTGGATCATCCTGTCGTCCAGCCGAGAGTTATTCAGGAGAGATGGATGAGAGAGCGTCGTCGCCAACTGCTGCTGGACCTTCTGGGAGAAGAGATACATCTGAGCTAAGCCCAGGCTGACAGGCCGAGGGCGTGGTTCCTTCCTAGGCTGTCCCTATGACAACTCTATACCCACATGCTTTCCAGATGGCTTTTCCCTAAGGGCCTCTAACAAGTGATGAGGCCGAGGGAGAGGGGACTGAGGACGATGGTGAGGACTCAGATGTTGACCCAGTTGACCCCTCCTATGCCTCATCCTATATCTCCTCAGTCAGGGATCGTGACCTCTTGCTGTGGAGGCATGCATATGGTGTGTCCTCCAACATAACTATGAGGGTTCCCTCTGAGTCTGAGAGGGTCTTCGAGGGTGAAGAGGGAGAGGTTGCAGTATACAAACAAATGCTTAAGGTTGGTGTCAGATTCCCTCTGCACCCTGCCATCGTAAATATCTTGTCAGCCCTCGATGTTGCCCCTCTCAACTTCCTCCCAACTCTTGAAAGACGATCCTCGGTTACATATCCCTGTGGAAGAATGCTTTCACTGATGAGCCCTCGGCCGATGTATTTTTGGCCTGTTACAATATCATTTCCTCGTCCAAATAGCCTGGGTACTATCACCTGGGGCGAGGAGGTCTGATAAAAAAATTCTCCACGTGGCGCAAACCTCCAACTACGATTAAAAGAAGATATTTTTCTTCATTTTTGGAGAGTGGGAATTTTCTGCCAAGTCTCAGCATTTGGACGGCAGTCCGAGGGTTCCCAGAAGATGGTCAAACCCCTCGATGAAGGCCAGGTCTGATCCCGGACTTAGTCTGGATGAGAAAGATATAGTAGAGTATCTGCGGCAACGAGGGAAAGGGGGCGAAATTGTAAAGTTTAAGGATTTGATTACCCTTCGGTTCCTCAAGGAAGCTGGTTTGAGGGTCGGCCCCCTGACAGAGCTATGTGAGTTACATTATTTTTTGCCCATTCTTTACTTTTTTAAGTGTTTCATCTTTGCCTCTGCATTTTTCTAACGTGTCATCCTCCTTTCAGGTCGTCCTTCTGGTATATCAGATCAACTTTGGGAAATGACTGCTCCCAGTTTACTATCAAGCTTGGGCAAGAAGAAGGGCAAGGATCCTCAGCAAGCTCCAAGGAAGACACAGACAGTGGGGCCGACACCTACTGAGCCGACCCCTGACAGGTAGAAGAGGAAAGAGCCTGAAGTCCCTGTCGACCCTCAGACAGATTCACGGTTGAGGTCAAGGGTCGTGGCGTCTAAGGTGACCGCCTCTTCTTCCAGCATGAGGGCCTTCTAGTCCCACAATTTGACATTACTTAAGGCCGAGCCATCTTCTCTAATCACCAACCTAAGGGCGGCCAAAGAGTCAATGTTCTCTGCCCCCTCGGCTGCCGATTATGAATTCTTATCCAAGATGGCTCTAGCGAAAGTGTATGACTATGTTCTGCATACCCTAGCTCAGGTAATTGTCTTACTTCATTCCCTTAGTTGCATTCTTTCACAAACTGCTTTCTCGACCTCTTGACAACTGTTCATTATTTCTGTGCAGTCTGTATGCCACTTTACCTCGGCCACTAAGTGGATGGTGGAGAATCAGTAAAAATTTCATGAGGTCGAGAGGGCCATTCAACGTGAGGCTGATCTGCAGATGGAGTTGGAGACTACAAGGGCTACACTGGAGAGTGCCAGGACCGAACATGCCAGGGTCTTGGACGAGTTGATGAGGCAGCACGATGCAGATTCTCAAGCCAAGGATGTGCTCATAAAGGAGAAGGACGAGGCCTTGACCAACATGGGGGTTCAACACAAGGCCGATCTTGAGGCGGTTGTCAAAAAAGCCGAGACCAATGCTATGGAGGACTACAAACTCTCGAATGAGTTTCAAGGCTTCGGCCTCAAATACTTGGAGAGGGGGATCATGACGGCCTGTCGTTGGGTCATCCTTAAGTTTGGTGATGTCGTCTCTTTAGTCCGCCCCTCTCTAGAGGCAGTTCAGTTGGACGACCCCTTGGTTGCTGAGGCCTTAACTCACGTGGAGTCCCCAGTGCACGTCGAGGGTGTCAGCACATCCGAAGATCAACCTATCGTGGTTGTCGAGGAGACTTATCTGATCGACGTTGAGGCCTTGCCCTCTGATGCTGCTCAATAAGGTGGCTGTTTGTAGCCAAGACCCTTTTTATGTACCCTGTTCATGTACCTTATTTTTATAGAACATACATCTTATTGTAATATTTCATCTATAATATCATCTCACTTGTTGTCTTCCATATTTGTCTCTCATGTGATTTGTATTTTGAATTCTTTATATGAACTCATGAAGTCCTCCCTCGTCTTTCTTGGGGGCAATGGTGGGGTCGTCCCTACCCTTGACCGTCATTATAGCCGAGGGTTATAATTACCAAATTAATGGTTTTTAATGAAGACTTCCCTCGTCTTTCTTGAGGGCAATGGTGGGGTCGTCCCCACCATTGAGCCTCATTTAAGCCGAGGGTTCCAATTACCAAATTATTGGTTTTTAATAAAAGTCTTCCCTCGTCTTTCTTGAGGGCAATGGTGGGGTCATCCCCACCATGGAGCCTCATTATAGCCGAGTGTTCCAATTACCAAATTATTAGTTTTTAATAAAGTCTTCCCTCGTCTTTCTTGAGGGCAATGGCGGGGTTATCCCCACCATTGAGCCTCATTATAGCTGAGGGTTCCAATTACCAAATTATTGGTTTTTAGTAAAGTCTTCCCTCGTCTTTCTTGAGGACAATGGTGGGGTAGTCCCCACCATTGAGACTCACTATAACCGAGGGTGGACTTGGCTAGCATTATCCCAATCACATTTGCTTTAATTGAACATAAAATGAGGGACCAATATGCATTCTCATTAACTTTCTCCCAATCACAGTTGCTTTAATTGAACATGAAATGAGGGACCAATGTGCATTCTCATTAACTTTCTAAGTGTTCTGTCGGAGCAACACATTCATTACAATTGTCATCTAATAGGACTTTACAAAATTACTGATAGTATTTCTTCAAATGATCTACATTCCAAGGGTTACAAAAGGGTGCCCCTTCTAGGTTTTCTAGCCTATAGGTCCCTGGGACAACTTCATCGATGACCCTATATGGGCTTTGCCAATTAGGATGGAGCTTATTGGGCTTCTGCCAAGTCCTTTTGAGGACCAAGTCCCCTACCGCAATTGGTTTCTATTTCACCCTCTGATTGTAAAGCCTTGCAGTCCTCTGCTGGTAGGCGGCTTTCCTTATCTCGTCATCTTCGTTCCTTTCCTCAATCAGGTCCAAGTCGAGTCTCCTCTCTCCCGTATTTCTCTGGGGGTCATACATTTGGACCCTATGAGTAGGAAACCCAATCTCGGTGGGGATGACGTCTTCTGAGCCATAAGCTAGCATGAATGTTGTTTCTCCGGTAGAGGTCTTTGTTGTCATACTGTAGGCCCACAGTACATCATATAACTCTTCAACCCATCTTCCTTTTGCCTCCACAATTCTCTTCCTGATCCCGTCTAGGATCGTCCTGTTTGTAACTTCTGTTTTCCCATTAGCGTGAGGTCGGCCTGGGTTAGAGAAGAATTGTTTGATACTCACCCTTTCACAGTACTTCTGTACAGATGTATTCTTGAATTGAGTCCCGTTATCCGAGATGAGGGTATTTGGGAGACCATATTTGCATATAATATTTCTCCATATAAACTGGAAGGTCTTCTGCTCTGTGATCATTACCATCGGCTCCGCCCCCACCCATTTTTAAAAAATAGTCAATGGCCACGATGAGGAACCGATAGTTATTGATGGCCCTATGCAAGTGTCCTACTAGGTCAATCCCCCACATTGCAAATGGCCATGGTGATGTAATGGAGGTAAGAGGATGATGGGGCTGGTGAGGGATGGTGGAAAATCTTTGACATTTATCACACTTCTTTACATATGCCGTGGCATCTTTCCCCAAGGTCGGCCACCAATACCCCTGGGTGACCACCCTTTTCGCTAGAGACCTGCCCCCAATGTGGCTTGAACATGACCCCTCATGCACGTCTTGCAAAATGCGTGGGACTTCGGAGGGGTTCACACACCTGAGTAAGGGGAGCATAAACCCCTTTTTGTACTAGGTGTCTCTGATGACATTGAATTTTGCAGCCCTGTATCTCAGTTTTTTCCTTTCTTGCCTTGCTTCTAGCATCTCTACCTCTTTAATGTATCTGATCATAGGGTCCATCCATGAAGATTCCTGAGAAACATTCAGGCAAGAAACATTCAGGCAATTGCTAAGTGTTCCCTCAGTATCTCCAATAGTTGGTGGAAATAAAATTTCCACTGGGACTGTCCTCCTGATGTCCGTCCTAGTTGCTAAGGCCAGCCTGGAAAATTCATCGGCTCGGCCATTGTCATGCCTAGGTATCCTCTTAAATTTAACTTCTCTGAAGCTCTTCATTAATGACATTACTTTCTCAAGGTAGTTGGCCATCCGCTCGTCTTTGGCCTCGTATGCTCCTAGTATTTGATTTACTACCAGCCTTGAATCAGTATGGACCAAAATATGGCCGACACTAAGAGACTTGGACAAGGAGAGTCCAGCTATCAGGGCCTTATATTTGGATTCTTTGTTGGAGGCTTTGTAGTTGAACCTCAGGCCGTACTCAATGTCTGTGCCATCGGGTGCTGATACTATCAGTCCAGCCCCACTTCCGCTGTCGCAGGAGGACCCGTCAACGAAGAGGCTCCACACAGTCTTTTCCTCTGAGAAATTTCCCTCGGTGAGGGATCCCTGTCTAAAGAGGTATCTTCCCTCTTCATTTTCAGCCACTTTCCTTCTAGCGGTGCTTGTCTCAGCCTTATCTGCAGGTGTGTTGGTGAGCCTGTCTTGTAGGGTATCTGTCTTCCCGATGCTCTCGTCCTTGGCTTCATCATCTTCCCAAGTAAACTCGGCCACAAAATCTGCCAATGCTTGCCCCTTAATGGCTTTCCTAGGTTGATACAGAATGTCAAACTCCCCCAGCTCTATAGCCCAGGCCATTAACCTGCCTGATTTTTCTGGCTTGTGCAGGACCTGCCTAAGAGGAGAGTTAGTGAGGATGACCATTGTGTGGGACTGGAAGTATGGCTTCATATTTCTTGATGCATGGATCAAGGCATAGGATAACTTCTCCATCCTTGGGTATCTTTGCTCTGCTCCCGGGAGTGCCTTACTGTTAAAATATAGTGGCCTCTGTACCCCGTCTTCGTCTTTGACGATTGCAGCGCTAATGGCTGACTCTGAGACAACTAGATACACATAGAGTCGCTCACCCTACACTGGTCGTGACAACATCAAGGGATTCCCTAGGTATGACTTTAGCTCCCTGAAAGCCTCATCACACTCTTCACTCCATTTGAAGGCCTTCCTGAGGATCTTAAAGAATGGCAAACACTTATCTGTGGCTCTGGATATGAACCTATTCAAAGCAGGCACTCACCCCATGAGCCTCTGAACGTCTTTGATGGTCTTAGGGGTCTTCATTTCCAAGAGGTCCTTTATTTTTTCAGGGTTGGCCTCGATGCCTATTTGGTTGACAATGAACCCCAAGAATTTTCCTGCTCTGACCCCGAAGACACACTTGGCCGGGTTGAGCTTCATCTGGTACTTATCCATCGTGTTAAAGGTCCTCTCCAGGTCAGCCACATGATCCTCTGCCTTCAGGCTCTTAGTCATCATGTAATCTACATAGGCTTCCATAGATTTCCCAATTTGGTCTTCAAATATTTTATTTATAAGGCGCTGATACATTGCCCCTGCAATCTTCAGACCAAAGGGCATGACCCTATAACAGTATGTCCCCTTGTCAGTAATAAAGGTTGTTTTCTCCGAGTCCTCAGGGTCCATGAAGATCTGGTTGTACACTGAATAGGCATCCATGAAGCTGATGAGCTCATGGCCTGCAATAGCGTCTATAATCTGGCCAATGAGGGGGAGAGGGAAGTTGTCTTTGGGACAATGCTTGTTGAGGTCGATGAAATCCACAAACATTCTCCACTTCCCGTTGTCCTTTGGGACAATGACTGTATTGGACATCCATTCAGGGTATATAACCTCTCTGATAAACTCCGCATCTTCTAATTTTTTGACCTCATACTTCTCTCTAGAGTAAATTCTCCTCTTATGCTTCACTGGCTTCACACCCTCTACCATGTTGAGCTTGTGGCACATGATTTCAGGGTCGATCCCCGGCATATCTACATGACTCCACGTAAAGACACTATGTCTTCTCCTCAACAGTTTAATGAGGTTTTCCTTGATATTTGGCTTCAGAGACTTGTCGACTTGGACGGTTTTTTTTGGGTCATCCTCATTATGGATGATGGATTCTACCTCTTTCGCGACCTCTCCCATCCTCAGCTTCGTCTCGTCTCTGGGGTCTAGGGTATCAATATTATAAGTGGTCATAGCCTTCTTGTGTGCCTCTCTTTCTTCAGCGGAGTTGTAATAACATTCCCATGCTGTCGTCTGGTCTCCCTGAACTTCCCCCACCCTGTAAGGGGTTGGAAATTTTATCATCTGATGGACCGTAGACGGAACAGCTTCGAACCCCTTGAGGGATACCCGTCCCAGTATAATATTGTAGGCCGAAAACACATGTTCATCCATCACAAAGAAGATGACCTTCTTGGTAATCCATCTCGGCCACTCGTCCCCCATCCTGACATCAGCCTCATACACTCCAAGGGGATGAACCTTTTCTCCACTGAACCCAATCAGTGGGTGATGGTATGGGACGAGTCTAGTACGACTGAGACATAAAGCCTGAAGCATGGCCAAAACATCACGTCTGCAGATGAGCCCCCATCTACCAGGATCCGTGCACCCTGGTAGTGATGACGAGAGGGTCATCATGTGGGACTAAGAGGACTTTCAAGTCCATTCTTGAGAACCTCAATATCAGAGTATCCATATCGACCTTCTTCCTCTTTTCTGACTTTTCTTCTAGGGAGGTTGAGTGTACAACTTTTTTCACTGCCTTGGCTTCATCTACATGGGCCTTCCTGTCGGCGACCTCTGACCATCCTCCTCCTAGGCCCCCGGAGATCATTCCTACTCCGATCGAGATCATATTAATCCTCTTGACATGGTATTAGTCATCTCTCAGAAGGAGGTCAGGGTCATCCTCATCGTTAGAAGGGTCGTCCCCCCTCTTTTGAGGACCTTCTCTACATGCATCGCCTCGTTTTTTTCTGGGGTCGTCCCCTCGGGCCCTCTTGAAGGCACGTTTGTCAACATACTTTCTGAGCTTCCCTTCTTTCAGCGTCTTCTTAATCTCATCTTTCAAAGAAAAGCATTTGTCTGTCATAGGTTTTTGTTCTTCTTGTTGGGGGCTGCCCTCAACTTCTCAGGCCACTTCAGGGATCGGTCACTCTTTATCTTATTGAGAATATATTTGCAACTGACCGTTAGAGGGGTGTAACCAACGAACTTGTCGTCCGTAGACATCTTCTTCCCCTCTTTGTTCTTCTTAGGGTACCTACCCTTACTAGCGCCTCCTTTTTCATCTTCGTATTTTGGGGCCATCGCCTCTTTGGCGTTCATCACCTTTCCTGCTGTTGAGAGCAATTCAGCCATCGTCCTCGAAGGGTCTTCAGTAAGCTTCCATAACAGTTTCCCCTTTTGGAGTCCTCCAATCATCCGTTTCATAGCTATGCTCTCCTCATAGTCTTCCACCTCTAACTTTTCTTTGTTGAATCTGGCTATATAGTCCATTAGACTCTCATTCTTCCCATGCTTAACATAGAGCAGGTGGGTGGTCTTCTTTTGTGGACTCACCCCAAAGAAAAAGTTGTGGATAAACTGGTCTGCCAACTGCTTAAAGCTTTTAATGGAGTTTTTTGGAAGAGACATGTACCATACATGTGCAACCCCAGTCAGAGTACCAGAAAAGGCACGACACCACATCTCATTTGAGATAGAGTATATGTCTGCCGCTGATTGGTACATATCAATATGATGGACAGGGTTGGTACTCCCGTCATACCTTGGGGTGACCACGGGTGGCTTAAACTTTGATGGCGTAGGGAAGGTGACTATCTTCTCCACAAAGGGAGAGCCTATGGAGTATCCTCTCTGAAGAGGGTCTCGGCTCTTCAGAATATCACCGATCTTGTCCTCCAGTCACTGGATTGAGTCATTCCAGGGCCTTGTAGGGTTGGCCTGGCTGATGTTATCCCCCGCTGCCTCTTTAAGGTGGATGGAGGGTTCTGAGGCGGCAGGCCTGTGTCGGCTATTCACTTCCCCCTGCCCATCATCTCATCCCAGGGGTCGGCCCCCGTGGGGTCGGTCATCTGCTGCCTCCCTTATGGCCCTCGCAGCGCTCCTTGATCTGGACAATTTTTCCCGCAGGTCATTTATTGGGCCGAGCCTCTCAAAGGCCGACCCCCTGCTCAAGCCATAAAAAGCAGAGCCTCTTGGGCGATCGTCAGGATTTTGCCTCACGCACTTCTCTCTACTCTCCTGGAGAGGTTGTACAGTATTGTTGGAGACCTCATATGGCTCCCAGCATTCTGTGGGGGCCTCCTCTCCCTACAGATCATCATACCTGTCTTCAGGGTAAGGGTTTCCTTGCCTCCCCAGGCGTAGACGCCGAGGGTCAGTAACATCCCTCTCCCGCTGAGGGGGTGGTAAGTCTTTGCGTGGTTCCTGGGGTGGTCCCCTAGCCTCATTCTACCCTGGAGCCGCTACTGGAGTAATCATCTCAGGTAAGACCCCTGGTGGTCTTAGTATGTTCTGGCCTGGAGATGTGAACTGCTCCTGCATGATCCACTGGCTCGCTGCCAGAGACTTCAAGGCTGCCGCCACATCAGCCATCTCAAAGTGAGGTGGTGGCTGACTGGAACTGGGTCCAACTCCACTCTCTGGTAGAGGGAGTGGTGGTGGTGGCATATCGGTGCCATGTGTTTGGGCTATGAAAAGCTGAACTGGAAAAAGGACAGGTGAGCTTGAGAACCTTAATGGGTCCCTTTCAATGGTGAAACATCTCCTCTCAGGGGGAGAGCTGGTTCACCACCAGAGTGGCCAGTGAGGTCAAGTTATACAAAGGAAGAGATGTCTTCTCGTTCCCACAGACGGTGCTAAACTGATGATGCCTGGATTCAGCACCACCAGATAAGTGATGAGGAGCTCAAACAGTAGTAACCATGGCAGCCATAGAGATGTAAATGTATAAGTGTGTAGAAGGATATGAGTATAAGAGGAACAAGATAATGATGAATAGTGGTTCAGCAAATTTGGCCTACATCCACTGTGTGTGTGATCCCCTAAGTATGGGCACTAATGGCCTTGGATACAATGAACATAAGATCTCTTTCTCTCTCTACTGTGTGTACAAGCAGAGTATTAGCTAGGGTTACAATTATCGATCCATTGTAGGGTTGTAGGTGACAAGTATATATAGGTCTTGGGGGTTGTAGTGTACCCCCCAAGTATGCATGGTGCATGTGAATGATGATCTAGCCCATCTCCTGTTGACACCCATAGAAGCCAAATGATGACATAATATTCCCTGATGTGAGGGGGTGATATTGTTATAACGGTCTTCCACGTGCCATGTGAGCCTCACGTGCACTGTTCCATGCATATCCCAAACCACGCACTATGATGATGTCACCCTCGGCCTATGATATGAGGCCAAGGGCAAGGTTCCTTCTGTCAGCGAGTCTGGCCTAATTTAGGCCTCGTACTATCGTACACTCGGAGGGTCGTCTGGACCATGATGAGGGGTAGACCCTTTGAAGGTCCATCTGGGCCTAATGAAGGGTCGGTCCCTTGAAGGGTCGTCTGGGCCTAATGAAGGGTAAGCCCCTTGAAGGGTCATCTGGGCCTGATGAAGGGTCGGCCCCTTGAAGGGTCACGAGAACATCTTGGGCTCATCTTGGTGGAGGACGCTCTCGGCTTGGTCGAGGGTACATATGGGTATATCAGGCCCAGCTAGTCAATACCATCAACATAAAATTCATTAAATGTTTTGTGAGAATATACCTACTTATAATAGTAAAATTTAAATTATCAATTCATTAAAATATAAATTTTTAAAGATGGATGTTCCATAGTGGGAGCCAAAATTTTAAAAATGGCACGACCAACAAATTCTACGATTTTTAATTATCATTTTGCTCTATATTAGTGTATGCATCCCTGCATTTTAATTTGATGTCAAAAAATCACTAAAGACCAAAATATAATTATTAATCCTAATAGTTTTTTTTCATAATTTATAAAGTAGAGTGAAAAATAGATCCAGTCATGGCTTATGTGGATGCGTGCACTCCAACAGCCGGTCAAAAAAGTAAAGTGAAAAATAGCCCACTACTCACCAAATTGTTGTACAAATGATTAGTTCACAACACGTAATAGAAGAGCACAAAGGGATTCAGATTCATTTTGTACCCTATCTAAATGGAGAGAGAAAATTTGATATGAGCATAAGTTAAAAATGTGAAATGGCAAAAATAAAAAGAAAAACACTCAACATAAAGCTCAAAGGGACTATAATTTCAGTAAAAAAATGGACTAATATATCTCAAAAACAGGGGCAATCCACCTTAGGAATCACAAATCCGTTCATACAGAGGCAGAGACATAGATTCAAAGCATCCTATGCAAGGACCACCTTCTCTCTACCCTAGGATCGGCGACCACTCTACTTACCTTTATACAAAACACACTCAACATAAAGAAAAACCATGATATGTATACCATAGCCACTTTATTACATACCCAACATAAGTTGCTTAGTTCATTTTATTTTATTTGCAGCTGCATAGGTTGCAGGTGCACTTGTCTTCGAACTTACAACCATTATCAGATGACTCGATGCCACCACGGTAGACACGATTAATGAGGACAACAATAAGATAAAAAATAACTTTCTTTTAAAAAAAAAAATCACTTTTCATCCCAGAATAACCAAGCCTATTTTAAAACTCGTCTTTCAAAACACAAAAAGCAATCCTGTAAGTTACTGGAGGAAAATACTAACTAAAAAAATCTGGAAACTATTTTTCCAGATCAAACACTTTTCTAGAGAAAGATTAAACCATTGGAGTCACCTATTTAGTATCTAGACACCAGAACAAATACAAATATAAATTATTATCCGGAAACAAAAAAAATACAAACATAAACTCTAAAATAAAAATTAGTTAAAGGCTTTCATCTAAGAGATCCAAGATTCGCAAAATCGAACACACCATACACTATATATTTATATCGAGAATCATGGGGAGAACCAAAAGTCACAATATTTAACCAAAAAAAATTACTAAAGACCAAAAGAATGCAACATACACTATATATTTGTACCGAGATATGGATGGTAAGAGAGAAGGAACTGAATTCGGAAAAATGAGAGGGTCTGAGATAGCGATAGTGGGAGAGAGAATCAAAACCCATCTATTAGAGATGAAGGTGATGTGACACCCCACCTAATTAAATACCGGGTGATCAGTCCTTTATTAAATTAAAATCAAGGTGAATGGTTGGTTCATTCTTAGCATCACTGTCGTAAAATAAAATTTCCAATTTAAACATCCTAATTAATTAAGATAAGTGTCAAAACAATTTTTAAAGCTTATTTCTATTTTATTTAATCCCATAAAGATTTTTTTTAGTAATTAACACTTATGAATCGTATAATTGTTAAAGATGGAAATAAAGACACAAGAATTTAACCATTCAGATAAACAAATATCAAGTTTAAAAGCTAAAAAAAAATAATCTTGACACAAATTACATCCCAAAGAGTACCCAATATTGAAAATAAATGAACATAAATCTCTGAAAAATCCAATTGAATAGAGAAACGGGTGACATAGGCCCTAACTAATTAGGACTAAAATAAGAATAGATTCAATAATGAGGTCGTCTAAGCAATGGCCTGCAACTCCCACATAAGCTACAGCGCGTCCTTTTCCAAGGAATCTAAGCATGACGCCCCTGTGGCTGGGCACCTGTCATATATATATATATATATATATATATATATATATATATATATATATATATATATATATATATATATATATATATATATATACAAGAAAAAAGGAATAACAGAAAACGGGTCAGAGCCCGAGTGTAAAACAATTTAAAAATAGTTTATCAAGTATATAAAATGCTTACCGGCTATTGAAACATCCATGTTAGTATGCGACACTCTCTTGAGAAATTCTCACCTCTCATCTAGTGTGCACGCCTACCGTACTATTAATCTCCAAAGTTTAATTTGACTTAACTTTCCCATAAGGTTTTATTCCGCTAAATACTGTGGCTAAGATAATTAACTTCTTATGATTAAGCTCACTCATATATCTTATGTTTTTTAAAATAACCGAGTGATGTCACAAAATTCCCAAACACTTATAATAAAGTTGGAGTATTTATTCATTACTTAACTACTCTTATGCACAACAGATTGTTCTCATACTCAAGTATATATATTAGTCACTCATATAATATATATACTATCGGCACCCCACATACAATCTATGGTGCTGGCATACTCTGTTATCAAGTCCCCGTATCACTCGTACTAAGGGAAATACTAGTTCGAAATCACTCTCGAACTGTATTAACATAAAGAACATACAAATGGAGGCAAAGCATAGTTCTAAGTCACTAAGAGGTCAACACATACCCTCACATCTCTTAGGACCGTCAGACTATCAATGAGATAGCCTGTACCAAGGAATCCTATGTTCTAGCTTACAAGTAAATATCCCCCATAAAGGCCCAATCGAGATAAGTCTATCCCGGCATGGAAACCCCCTTGATAACAAGTAACTCGGGTATGATTTTTACACAGATATATAATATATGCACAATCACACAATCATATATATATATATATATATATATATATATATATATATATATATATATATATATATATATATATATATTCACATTTCTAAATTTGGCGCGCCCATGGTCCATAATTATAATTATCCGTTATTAGCACATTTTACTCAATTATCTCGTATAATGGACTCGTCACTTTTATTCTCATATATAAATTACTCCATACTTACTTCTCATCTCTCGAAGTATTATATCTCCCTAAGAATAATTTCAGTAGGAACTCTCACTTATCTTCTAGTATAACTTACTACCGAGTCTCGATCTTTCATTAGACATACGCATAATTTCGTATGTGTGAATAACTCCCCATTAACCAATAATTTCATCCTACTTTAAATTTCACTCAACGGGGTCTACCTAAGCTCTTCTGGTCCCCTTTATAATTCATTGTGTTCTATCAATGAGGATTAAGGGTTCCTACGCATTTTAACCAGATTAAACTTAAAGAAGAAAAACACGCAGTTTTCCAGGAAGGATCGATCGATTGAGGAAATGGGGTCGATCGATCAGTACCATTGATCGATCGATCGATCAAATAGTTATGACAAAACCTGCATTTATCCAGTTACGAGTTTGCCTCTCCAACATCAACCAAAAATCCAATTACGATCCCCCAAACTCCCAACTAACATTACTAACAGTACTACATACCTAAATACATGATTTTCTACACAAAATAGGTCCAAATGCATCAAGGATAATGATTTAATGGGGTAAAATTTACATAAACTTCAAGAACCCTAATTTTTCTTTAATTTTCATTATTCCAATTCTTTTCCAGATTACTTGCTTCTAAATCCATAAACATTCGTGGCTTATCCTCTACATGTGATTTACATGTCCAGAATATGTCTACTTCCTCTACAACATATGATTTTAAGTCTCAAAATTATTAGTTTCTTCCATGAATCAGGTTCTAAACAACCCTAGACTAACATGATTGAAACATTAACTAAAATAGAGAAAGATAGATACTTCCCTGGAATTTGAGTTTCTGATTTGTGGACGAAAGAGGTATGGTTGCATTCCTCATCACGTGATCTACGCTTTGGTGGTGGTGGCGGTGCAAACGGGTGAGTCTTTGGCCTAGAGTTGCTTGGAAAGCTCTCCAACTCCTTCTCTAATGGCCGTTCTTTGATTTTGTGTTTGTTAACCCTAGAAGACAACTCCTAAAGGCTGATATATCCTTAGGAAATTCGTGGTTTTTAATTGCTCAAAAATGTAAAATGTCTATAATACCCTCTCGGGATGCCAATTAGGCTTAAAAACACCCCGAGACCCGAACTAAACCCCTGAGTACATTATTTTGATTATCTCGACCCGTCCGGACACATTGGCGCACTTGAAAAGACCATACGGGGGACTTATAATTTATTCACTTTAAATAATAATAATTTAATCCTGACACGACACAGGTGCATTCCGATTTAATTTCCATAATTGTAATATTATTTCCTCGTGACAATTTTAATAAATTCAATTCTACATATTATTGTACTCACTAAGTAATATTTAGCAAATCAATAATTTTTCCAATAATTACTAACTCTTGTCACACTAGCAAATATTTAAAGAAACTTCCGAATTAATATAAAATTAATCTATCTTAATTAAAGTTAATAAATCCCTAAATTTAAAAGCCATAAAAGTATGGGGTATTACATACTTCCACCTTAATAACAAAATTTTGTCCTGAAATTTTGAAAATAAGGCCTATCTAGTAAAACACTTCTGGATACCTTATCAGTAGGCAACTATATACATAGTAAGCCGCTCAATCACTATATCTCCCGCCTCACATCAAGCTTGTTTAACACTCATTAAAGACACTTCACATTGTGCTCCTATCCGACAACATTCGCATAAGACATGCCTATACATTATTAATTCCCATTATTTCAATATCATTGGGAGGCTGCACCTCACTATATGACAACTACTCGGATTTATCTAAACACAAAACTCCCCTTCTTAGAGAAACCATATGAACATCTGTCCACCCTTGTTCGCCTAAAATAGTCGTGGAATTCCACCATAGTCATTAGAATCTAACTCAGCCATTCCAATATACTGATTATCTGCCCATCTCTTAACATTTAGGTTGAGAAAAGTTAAGGTTTTTCCATACCAAAACTTCAATAAGTATCTTGTCAATAATAAATAGGTATGAGTGATCCCACGGAATCCTACCATTAGGTAGTATCCACCCCTAATTATCGTACTATACCCCACTTGTTAGCTAGAATCGTTGTGGAAAAGAAACGATCACAATGAATCCAAAATTATTTTCACACTGCTCCACTATTAGTTAATCACCGCTCACTACTTCCCGAATCATGGTTGATACAACCTGCTTAAAACAAAATGATATCCCCGTTGCTTCCTGAAATCCCATATTGAAGGTGGGATTAAAAAATCTCAACCTAGTTCAGAAAAATAACGTGTAGGACCACATACCGGCGCGATCCTTCCTTTCAAAAGAAGACTGGGCCACACTAACTAATATTGTAAATCACCCCAAGTAATGTCAATCACTTCCTTCTTGGGCTTCTAGTTTCGCACATTCGAAGGAACTCTTGATCTTACCTTGAGGTCATCAACTCATCCAAGAAACTTTACCAACTTTACCATCCTCTTCCATTATCGAAATTGTCGATAGCCACAAAATTCTCTGGTTTCTCCTCCTATTCCAATCGATTTCTATTTATGAGTAGTGCCCACAGAGACTACTCACTGTGTCCCGCTCGACATCAACTTCTACTTGTAATGTCTCACATTAAGTGAGACTTAATACTCCCCTTCTTTCCTTTGCGTATACAGAAAGTTTGGACCCATGCACTTTTATCCACGATGTGCACTTTCGGACCTTTTTATTCCATACTCACATCTTCACTCTTTATATGCGTCAGTCGATCTCAACATTTGACTAATTAAAACTCCTCTCTAAGTGTTCTCCATAATAATTAAATTCTACCCTTCTCAAGTAATACCCCCTTTTTTTTTAAATGGCTTCCCACAGCCTTCCAACCAAATTCGGATGTGCTACTTTAATCGCAGAGGTATTTATGGATTGTCATTCTTCACACGCTGATTAATCCACTTTGGCACTTCCACCTTGTTATGTTAATCCCAAAAACATATATTCCACATGTATATTCCCACATCCCTATAACTCAGACGATTCTAACATCAACTAACCAGGATGCCCACACACCCTATAAACCGTGCCTATTAGCGTAAGCATCACATACGCTTCACACATAACACCTAATTCTTTCTTTTCCTTGTGTTCATAACGTGATTACAACACTTGGGTACTCTCAATCACCCTAGAATTTTAAATTTTAAATTATCCTTATCATCAATCTACCCCTCAACTTGTGGTGATAAGAGAAAACTTTTAATGCTTTCTTTCCAGATAACCGGCTCCACTGGCCCTAAATTTATAATTCAACTTCCAATTTATAGATATAATTACTTGTTCCTCTACGACTAAGGTACCAAACTCATAGACTAGTGACGAAACATTTTCCTACTTCCAACCTTACGCTAATTTTCATGCGTAGGATGTCTCACAAAGCGAAATCCAAACAAGGAACCACCTATACACTACTACCTAGCATTGTCAGTTACCGAAATCTATTAGGCCCTCCGTCCATAACTTCTGTCTCTTGACAGAAAATTTACATCTCCTCCCGTAATTACACTTACACAAAGAACATTTTGCCAATCCACTATCGTTCAGTATTGGTGGTAATCACAATTCACAAACCTCGTACACATACAATCAGGACCCTCAAAATCTTGACCCTAATCATATGAGTCAAACTCTTAAATCCCACATTTCTAAAGGATTTATATAACAATTCACTCTTCCTATCACCAAGTGTTGAGCGATAAACATAATAATGAGTCAAATCTTTTCGCTCAATGGTAAACCCAACACATACAGAACCATGACAACAAGGTCCCTAAACATCCCGGGATTTAAACTTTTCGATACCAATATACCTTCGTAGTCTCTACAATATATAATATAAATGAGAGCTTGAACCTCTCACAAGTGAGGCCTCACCAGAACAAATCATGTTGCACTAAGGCAGCCACTCCGATAGCCTTGCAATAGCTGGCTACTATCATTCTAGCCATTTCTATAAAACTGCAAGCAAGGAAATATCATACTGGTATATCACATCACTAAAACGAGTAACCTCAATAAAGTGTATAACGCTATTAATACGCCCATTCATCCTCTACGGATAGCACTAAGGATAATCCCACTACACTAGGGAACTATTCACATAATAATAATGTTTATAGTTACGCATTAAACTCGTCCCACATTCTAACCTAGAAATAAACAAAATATTATGACTCGCTCGTGTCACATAAAACACGCCTCATCCTCCTAGGATAAAACTCATACTTATACTTTGTCAATTGCCATGGCTACTTAATGGTCCCCCGGACATGACAAGCCTATCTGAACCAAATAAGAGATTACATTAACCATTTCCCTTGTAAGCACCCCACCTTTGTCCTTTTTCTCGCCTCGAAATTTTTTAACACGTGGGGTTTTACTCTACATAAAATACCTCAACACATAACCTTCTTATCCCCTGAAATACTTTCAGAAGCTCATGAATGATTGGAATCGAATCTAGGAGAATCACAATCTCTTTAGAGGTATTCTCCTTCATTTAATACCAATGGGTGGGAGATCCTCCCTCTGGGTGAGGCATCCCCACCAAAAACATCTCCTGTCCAGAAGTGGCAAAGACAATACTCCTACCGAAAAATCTAGCATACCAATAATGACATTGTGCTCATGTATATCTAAAACCAGCTTGTCCGTAGGTAAAATCAAGCTACCAATCTCTATATCTACACCCCGTCAAGTAAAGAAAATCAAAAACTCATTCCCCAATGGTGAGTCTATGCATGACACTGTACTCTCCGTCGTGTCTAATAACCTTAAGTCTCATGCAAAATGAGTAGCTATAAAACAATGAGACGCCCCAGTACCAAATAAAACTCAACCCATAACACCATGTTTAGGAAACGTACCTTCTATCACGGTTGGTGCCTGAGGTGTTGCTGCCTGGTGGACGTTATAGTCACATCCATACTGTAATTTTCCCTGCTAAACTGAGGCTACTGGGATGGCTAGTAGAGCTGGCCTCTACGGATCATTACGGGCAACCTGCTGTCATGGGGCCCTATCCCCCTAAGAGAAATCCTGACATCTATGGCCATTCTTGCCACATTTGAAACACCTACCATGAAACTGTGTCATTTTACTACACTGTTGTCTAGTTTCTCCTTTCCTTTGGCCTTACTGAGCAACTTGAGGAAAAACGATGTCAAGTTGAGGACAATCCCTCCACTTGTGACCCTGTTTCACGCATTTATAGCGGAGTCCTAAAATTTCTTGCTGGTCGGGTTGGAGTTTCACTCTAGTCTGTTTCAGATAAAATTTGCGTTCATGGCCATCCATTCCACATTTGAAACACCTTTTTGTGACTTCATTCTGACCCCGACTTTGTCGGCCCTGACGCCTTTGTCTCTCCACGTAAATTTTGTTACTTTTGTGGCCTTTTTGGTCTTGAGGCCCTTGTTGCTGCGATTGTTGTGTCTTCGCATAATTGTCAACTCTAGTCATATCAAATTGACAAATCTCTCTAGGTATTTTTCCTCCTCTAAGACTGTAGCGGTAACTGCCTGTGCCACAATGCCTGCTAATTCGGCGATTGATACCCTCTTTGGAGACACCTGAGGTGTGAGATGTTCTTGCTTATTAACTTCCCCAACGAAATTAGCTTGTTCGTTTTGACGGGCCATCTAAAAGTTTAAAATAATCTCGATAAGTTCAATTTTCACATCGATAAATCGCAGAAGCACGAATTTCCAACGCATAAAGATGAATACAACATTCCTAGTATTAGGGCTCTAAATCAAAGATGCTAAGCTGGAAACGAGATAATACGTACAGATCCTAAAGGATACTAGAACCTGATGCTCTGATACCACCTGTGACACCCCGCCTAATTAAATAGCGGGTGATCACTCCTTTATTAAATAAAAATCAAGGTGAATGGTTGGTTCATTCCTAGCATCACTATCGTAAAATAAAATTTCCAATTTAAACATCCTAATTAATTAAGCTAAGTGTCAAAAAAAAATTTAAACCTTATTTATATTTTATTTAATCCCATTAAGAAAATCTTTTCAATAATTAACAGTTAAGAATCGTATAATTTTTAGATATGGCAATTAAAAAACAAGAATTTAACCATTCAGATAAACAAATACCAAGTTTAAAAGCTATAAAAAAATCATCCCGACACAAATTACATCCCAAAGATTACCCAACACTAAAAATAAATTAACATAAATCCCTGACAAATCCAACTGAATAGAGAAACGGGCGACACATGCCCTAACTAATCAGGACTAAAATAAGAATAGAGTCAACATTGAGGTCGTCTAAGTAATGGCCTGCAATTCCCACATAAGCTGCAGCGCGTCCATTTCCAAGGAATCTAAGCATTACGCCCCTGTGGCTGGGAACATGTCATATATATATATATATATATATATATATATATATATATATATATATATATATATGTGTGTGTGTGTGTGTGTGTGTGTGTCGAGTGCTTGTGTATAATGTATATATCTGTATATAATCATACACGCGCTACTTGCTATCACGGAGGTTGCCACGCTAGGACAGTCGTGTCAAGGTCAATGACCGTGACATAAAACGCGTGTTTTTTGGTCACGGTCAATGACCTTGACAAGGCTGGCCGGCTGAAAGGTGACAATTTGCCCATTTTGGTGCCTCTAGAGAAAAGGAATAACAGAAAACGGGTCAGAGAACGAGTGTAAAACAATTTAAAAATATTTTAGGAAGTATATAAACTGCTTACCGGCTAATGAAACATCCATGTTAGTGTGCGACACTCTCTTGAGAAATTCTCACCTCTCATCTAGTGTGCACGCCTACCGTACTATAAATCTCCAAAGTTTATTTTGACTTAACTTTCCCACAAGGTTTTATTTTGCGAAATACTACGGCTAAGATAATTAACTTCTGAAGATTAAGCTCGCTCATATATCTTATGTTATTTAAAATAACTCGGTGATGTCACAAAATTCCCAAACACTTATAATAAAGTTGGAGTATTTATTCATTACTTAACTACTTTTACGTACAGTAGAAAGTTCCCATACTTAAGTATATATATATTAGTCACTCATATAATATATATACTATCGGCACCCCACATAAAATCTATGGTGCTGGCATACTCTATTATCAAGTCCCCATATCACTCCTACTAAGGGAAATACTAGTTCGGAATCACTCTCGAACTGTATTAATATAAAACACATACAAATGGAGGCGAAGCATAGTTTCAAACCACTAAGAGGTCAGTACATACCCTCACGTCTCTTAGGACCGTCTGACTATCAATCAGATAGCCTGTACCAAGGAATCCTATGTTCTAGTGTACAAGTCAATACCCCCCATAAAGGCCCAATCGAGATAAGTCTATCCCGGCACAGAAACCCCCTTGATAACAAGTAGCTCGGGTATGATTTTTACACAGATATATAATATATGCACAATCACAGAATCATATATATATATATATATATATATATATATATATATATAAATATTCACATTTCTAAATTTGGCGCGCCCACGACCCATAATTATAATTATCCATTATTAGCACATTTTACTCGATTATCTCGTATAACGGACCCGTCACTTTTATTCTCATATATAAATTACTCGATACTTACTTCTCATCTCTCAAAGTATTCTATCTCCCAAAGAATAATTTCAGTAGGCACTCTCACTTATCTTCTAGTCTAACTTACTCTAGAGTCTCGATCGTACGCATGATTTCGTATGTGTGAATAACTCCCCGTTAACCCATAATTTCATCCTACCTTAAATTTCACTCAACGGGGTCTACCTAGGCCCTACTGGTCCCCTTTATAATTCATTATGTTTTATCAATGAGGATTAAGGTTCCTACACATTTTAACCGGATTAAACTTAAAGAAGAAAAATACGCAGTTTTCCAGGAAGGATCGATCGATCGAGGAAATGGGGTTGATCGATGGATACCATCGATCGATCGATCAAACAGTTATGACGAAACCTGCATTTATCCAGTTACGAGTTTCCCTCTCCAACCTCAATAAAAACTCCATTAACGATCCCTAAACTCCCAACTAACATTATTACCAGTACTACATACCTAAATACATGATTTTCTACATAAAATAAGTCTGAATGCATCAAGGATAATGATTTAATGGGGTAAATTTTACATAAACTTCAAGAACCCTAATTTTTCTTTAATTTCCATTTTTCCTATTATTTTCCCGATTACTTGCTTCTAAATCCATACAAATTCGTAGCTTTTCCTCTACATATGATTTACATGTCCAGAATATGTCTACTTCCTCTACAACATATGATTTTAAGTCTCAAAATTATTGGTTTCTTCCATGAATCATGTTTTAACTAACCCTAGATTAACATGATTAAAACATTAACTAAAATAGTGCAAGATAGATACTTGCCTGGAATTTGAGTTTCTGATTCGTGGACAAAAGAGGTATGGTTGCGTTCCTCGCCGCGCGATCTACGCATTTGTGGTGGTGGCGGTGTAAACGGGTGAGTCTTTGGCCTTGAGTTGCTTGGAAAGCTCTCCAACTCCTTTTCTAATGCCCGTTATTTGATTTTGTGTTTGTTAACCCTAGAAGACAACTCCTAAAGGCTGATATATCTTTAGAAAATTCGTGGGTTTAATTGCTCAAAAATGTAAAATGTCCATAATACCCTCCCGGGATGCCAATTAGGCTTAAAAATGTCGCGAGACCCGAACTAAACCCCCGGGTATATTATTTTGACTATCTCGACCCTTACGGACACATTGGTGCACTCAAAAAGACTATAGGGGTGACTTATAATTTATTCACTGTAAATAATAATAATTTAATCCCGACACGACACAGGCGCGTCCCGATTTAATTTCCATAATTGTCATATTATTTCCTCGTGATAATTTTAATAAATTCAATTCTACATATTACTCTACTCACTAAGTAATATTTAACAAATCAACAATTTTTCCAATAATTACTAACTCTCGTCACGCTAGTAAATATTTAAAGCAACTTCCGAATTAATATTAAATTAATCTATCTTAATTAAATTTAATGAATACCTAAATTTAAAAGCCATAAAAATATGGGGTATTACAGGTGATCAAATCGGAGTTGACAGATATAGGTGAAAAGATTTAGAAAACATTCTTTGTACTTTCTTGACCCTTGTGTTGTATACCTACCCATGAAATTGACAGGTAAAAAGACTTAACTTTATTACATAGATACATACAAAATCTATTTATGTAGGTTTTGTATATAAAGGGTTACGATGTGGCAAAAAAAACCCTCCTCCTTTATTATTATTATTATTATTATTATTATTATTATTATTATTATTATTATTATTATTATTATTATTATTATTATTATTATTATTATTATTATTATTATTATTATTATTATTATTATTATTATTATTATTATTATTATTATTATTATTATTATTATTATTATTGTAACACCCCGTAATTTTATTGATTTTTACATTGGGAATTAATTGGGATTAACTAAATTATATTTGGAAATTAATTTGGTAAAATAAATATTAATCAGCGAGATAAGGGTTAATATTTATGTATATTGAATATTACATAGTGAATGAGTAATAATAATGATAAGGAAATGTTATAATTGTCGTGAGGGAAAATACGACAGTAAATTTAGTCGGGACGCGCGTGTCAATCATGTCGAGACTTAATTTGAGAAATAAAATATAATTTCAGTTTTTATTTTCCGTATGGTCATTTTGAGTTCTCCCGTGTGTCCGAAAGGGTCGAGATAATCAGAAAAGTCTACCCGAGGGTATAGTTTGGGTCCCCGGGCACTTTTAAGCCAAACCGGCACCTCAAAGGGTATTTTGGTCATTTGAAATTTTGGAGATAATAAACCCACGAAAATTAGAGGATTATATTTGATGAAATGTATAGGAGATTAGGGTTAATATCTACAAAATGACAGAGAGGTCCTAGGAGGAAGAAAAGAGGACGTCCCAAGGCCAAATTGCACCATTCTTGCACCACAAACACCACTATCGCGTAGATTAGGAGGAGATGATCACAACCATACCATTCCTTTACAAGGAATCAGACCTTCAAGGAGAGGCATCTGCTTAATCTTGCTAAACTATGATTTGATATATCATCCATGTTAGAATAGGGTGATAATCTTGTGAAATTCATGAAATTTGGCTTTAAATTTTGAGATATAAATCATGTTCTTGGGTAGGATTGGTGTTATATTTGATCCCTTACACAAACAGACTGATATTGATGAGAAACATCATGAAATTTGGTAGGAAATCTAAAAAAACATTGAAGTTCTTGACCATTAATGATAAACTAGGGTTTTGAATGTTTAATTTGAATTAATTGAATTTAAGGGTCGTCTTTGATCTTTTAATGATTCAATACGTTAGAAATCATGTATATGTGATGGTATAATGTTTAGTATGATTGGTTTGGAGATTAGCAATTAATCATAGAGGATGTAAGGTTAAAAATGGTGAATCCCATAACTTCTATAAGTGGAAAAGAGGAGACATGTAGCAGGAAAATCGATTTGGCTCCTTATCCGAATTGATTTGGAAAGAGAATCTATTCGGACCAAGGCCAAATCGATTGCTTTCCTAGAATTTCATAGTTTTTCCCCCTTTTCACTTAGAACTCATGGGAAATGTTTGGGTTGACCTTGAATTAATTATAAGAACCTATTAAGGGATATTTTACTTATTAGTAAGCTAAAATTGGGTTGTACGAGGAGAGTTTAAGACTAAAATTTGTTACACGTAATGGGTAATAAAATCTTATTCAAATATTGATTTCCTATTATGGAAAAATTAAGGGAATGTAGGACCAAGACCGGCAGGCCTTGAGTGGGATTTTCCTATTAAATTTACTTAGGGTACACTTGGGAACCATTTGGGTATTGAGTAACACTAGGTAATTTACTATGAGAAGTATTATGTTATATAGAACACTCGAGGGATATTATACTATGTATGGATCACTAAATATAGGTTATGTGTATATCTATGGTGATATTATACATATATATGTGCGGTGTGTATACTTATTATTTGATTTGTATGTGTAATCATACCTAGGATACTCTATCACTAGAGGTTTCGTGATGGGGACAGTCTTATTATGATGAGCCCATTGGGGGGATATTGACTTGTACCTCAAGAAATAGAACTTAGGGATTGAGAACCACTTGTGTGAGTAAGGGTGTGACCGTTCATTTGAGTGATTTAGGTATGCACGTAGCTCAAAGGCATTGAATTATGTTCGGCACCAATATGTGTGATTTGATATATGGTTCGAGGGAGACTATCTGAACCAATGTCCTTATTTAGTACATGATGTAACAGGACTTGATATCAGAGTATGCCCATACCGCAGATCTCCATCAAGGGGTGTTGAATACATATATATGATAAGAGTGATGTATATTTATATATACGTGTGATTGATTATACTATATGTGTATTAGTAGATAAGATATATTGTGAGATCTGAATTGTTTAGGTGTATGATAACTAAATCAGTAACTGATAGATAGAGATGTCTAAACTAACCAAAGTATACGAGAACTAAATCATTTAGTAGAGATTCCTAATAAGTATGAAGAATTGGGAAAATGTAGCAACATATTCTCTGGGAAATACAAGTGGGCACTCTAATTGATTAGATTCAAAGAGATGTAAGACATACTAGTTGGGAGGGTAGCATAACTAGGTGGGTTAGAGTGGTTAGTTAGGAGTGAAAATTAGTTGAGGGGTAAGGATCTCATTTGAGGGAACACGGTACTAACATGTATTTAATATCTTATCTTGACGCATTTTAAACACTTGTTAAACTTTTTCAAACTGTTTTACTTGGGCTCTGACCCGTTTCAAATACATTTTTGTAAAAAAAGTTTAGGTGCCAAGACATAGGGTTACCAGGCATAGGAGTTCCTACATTTGACGTGCTACAGCTGCTGTGAAAGTTGCAGGACCTGGTTATTTGACGCCTGTAATACCCCGTATTTTTATGCTATATTAATTTGGGGATTTATTAAATTTAATGTGAGTTATTAATTTAATAAAAAATCGGAAATTAATCACTTTATAATTATTAACGTGATGTGAGTTAGTAATTATGGGAAACTTGTTGAATATTACTAATGAGTAGAGTAATATATAATATTGGTTCTATTAAATGTCAAGAGTGAATAAAATGACAAGTTTGGAAATTTGAGTCGGGACGCGCCCGTGTCGCGTCGGGACTAGATATTGATTAATAAAAGTGAATAAATTATAAGTTGCTCATTTTGAGTGCGCCAAAGTGTCCGGAAGGGTCGAGATAGTCAAAAAAGTATACTCGGGGGCTTAGTTTGGGTCTCGGGACATTTTTAGGCCTATTTAGCAACCCGGGAGGGCATTTTGGAAATTTTACATTTTTGGGTAATTAAACCCATGAAATTTCAAGGGTTATGTTAGATGTCTAAGGTTTCCTTCTAGGGTTAAAACAACCAAAGACAAGTGACGGTCATAGGAGAGGGAAGGAGAGAGCTTTTAAAGCAAATTCTAAACCGAAAATCCATCCGGTTGCACCGCCACCACCACCAACGCGTAGATCGCGCAACGGGGAATGCAACCACACCAAATTCATCATCAAATTAGAACTCTGAAAATCCCAAAAAAGTATTTATCTGGCTTATTTTCGTTAATGCATCGTTCATGTTAGTCTAGGGTGATTAGGATGAGTTTGGTAGAAGAAAATCTATGTTGGAGATAGGAAAATCGCATGTAGAAATGGTTTGAATGATAATATGGAAACCCCTTCATATGTAGAGGCTTAACCATGAATTTTTGATGAATTAGGAGTAGAAATTTTTGGAAAAAGGCTGATTAGAACTATGATAAAGAAATTCTAGGGTTCTTGAGATTAATATGAGTTTTTGGCCTATTAATCCATGATTATTGATGAAAATTTGCATGCTTTACATAGAAGATGTATAAAATGGGTTTATACTGTTAGTAGTACAAATTTTTGGGTGATTGGGAATGAAAAATCTCGATTTGGATGAGGTTGTGTGATAGAACCCGTAACTGATTAACTGCAGAATTCGCCATAGCTGCTTGATCGATCGATCGAGCCAGGAGCTTCGATCGATCGAAGGATTGATCGATCGATCCCCTGCCCTCGATCGATCGACCCCTTCTGGCAGACTTGTATTTCCCTTTTTAAAATATTTGAATTAATTCTAACTGAAGAATACTCCTTAAACACCCTTATTAAAAATATTTTGGGAGATAAAAATGACCAGTAGGATTTATTAATGATTAAGAGACCTTTAATGTAAGGCGAAATTTACATTTTTGGGGTGTTTATATAAGGGACAATGAAATTTTGTATTAAAGGGAGAGATACGTAAAATGGCTACGATGGAAAATAGATGAATACCTACTAAATTTTACACTTGGGAGGATAGAGTCCATGAGTGTTGCGTAGTAAGTTGGAATAATCCCTCAAATTAGAGTTAGAGACGAACCGTTATACGTGATAACTAATAATGGGAAAATAAGGATAAATGTCGTGATTATGGGTTATGCGATGAACCTAAATTGATATGATAAAAGTAGTATATTTATATGAATGTATGTATGCATATATTATATACATGTGAAAATCAGGCCCGCGCTACTTGCTATCCCTGAGGTTACCGCGCTGGGACAGTCTTATCTCGATGGGACCTTTATGGGGGATATTGACTCATACCCTAGAAGATAGATATCCTTGGTACAGGCTATCTGATCGATGGTCAGACGGTTCTAAGAGACGTGAGGGTATGTACTGACCTCTTAGAGACTTGGAATCTATTCTTCGCCTCAATATTATTTGTGTATGTGATAATACAGTTCGAGAGTGATTCCGAACTTGTATTTCCCTTAGTACGAGTGATACGGGGATTGGATTACAGAGTATGCCCGCACCATAATTTTTATGTGGGGTGCTGTTAGAATATATATATATATATATATATATATATATATATATATATATATTATACGAGTATTTAATATATATATATTAAATTTTGAAATTTGGAATTTCATACTGTGCTTATTGTAAGTAAGAAATGAATTTTGACTTCAATTTGGAAATACTTGTTTTGAAAAGTATAATGGGACACTGGAAACTTTATTAGTAAATAAGGTTTAAATGAGAACTTTGTGATCAAATGAAATTATCCTCTTAAACAATTATATTGTTCGGTTTTAAATCTTACGAGTAACCTAAGATAAATTAAACCATTGGGAAGATTAGTGCGATATAATATAAGATAATCCGTTAGGAAGATTAGTGCGATAGGCGTGCACATTATAAGAGAGGTGAGAATTTCTCAAGGGAGTGCCTCACTAATATGTTGTTGCATTGGCCTGTAAACATTTTAAATACTTGCTAAACAAATTTTAAATCATTTACACTATCGGGCTCTGACCCGTTTCTTTTTCCTTTATCCCTCGTATATATATGTATATATTACAGGTGCCCAGCCATAGGGGTGTATTTCATAGGATCCTTTGGAAGGAACGCGATGCAGCTTAGGTGGGAGTTGCACGCCTCTTGTTTAGACGACTTCATTTATTTGATTCCACTCCTAGCTTATTTATTCAGTTGGGCATGTGTCGCCCGTTTCCATTATCCATTTAGTTTATTGGACATTGTGATTCATTTATTTCTAGTATTGTCACTTTGGGATTTATTACAGTTTGGATGTTTTACTTTAAGTTTTAATGTTGGGATCTAGTTGTTGAATGTTTAATTTAGTTGGTTTATATGTTCCAGGGTAATTGTGGTGTGATTCTTTAATATTGAATTGTTGTAAATATTTAAATCTTGGTTTATAAAATAAAATTTGGAAAGTAATGTCTAAAAATGGTTTTGACACTTAGCTTAATTAATTAGGGTGTTTAAATTGGAAAAGTTATTTTTACGACAGTGGTCCTAAGAATGAACCAACTGTTCACCTTGATTTTAATTTAATAAAGGAGTGATCGCCCGGTATTTAATTAGGCGGGGTGTCACAACGCCTCCACATTTATTCAGTTTCATATTCATTATCATTTATCTAAGTTGGGAATGCCGTCCATTCCTAGTTGGTTATTAATTACAGAGACATTTTATTTCTAGTTATTTCCTGAATTTGATTTAGACTTTACTCATGGAAGACTATATTTGAATTTTTATCTAGAGTGTTCTTCTAAGAATATTTATATATGTCATCTTCTCTTTATTCATTATTATGTTCATGGAATGGTGAATGAAATACTTATTCCGATTTTACTTATTGCATGCTAATAATTAAGATTAAAATTTTAACTATGGGCTATTACAGTATTAGTAATTAAATTAATATTCAACAGTGATGCTAAGACTGAAACCATTGATGATTCCTTTTTAATGTAATAGTGGACTGATCACCCAGGATTAGAATAGGCGGGATGTCACATATGGTATCATGGCATCAGGTTCTAGTGTCCTTAGGATCTGTGCGGTATATTGCGTTTTAGCGTCGCATTCTTTGATATAAAGCCCTATTATATGATTATTGTATTCCTCTTCCTATGCAGATTTACATTCTTATCCTACTAAGTATAGTTGATACGAATCATATACGAGTTTGGTTGGGTTTCAGTCAACGAACTATACATGGTGATCGGTGAGGATCATTAGAAGGACTACGGGAGGAAAGGCCCAGAATAACCCCTAAATTATTTTGGGAATGACGATAAAGATAGAAGCCACCATGATTATGGTTTAGACAGATGACAAAATAATAATTTTTTGGGAGTATTAGTTTCCTCAAGCACTGTCATTGATAATGGTGGTGCAAATTCTTACTCACCCATCATAGTCAACAGGGGAGAGTCAGAGGGGATCTTTTAAAGATCCATATGTAAGGATTCGGGTAAGAGAGGAAGTGTGATGGGCCAATGGAAGGAGATAATCCGAAGGCATTTGTGCATGGTGAGGTGTAGTGGAACTCATGATTTAAATTTTGGTTTAAGTTTTTTGCTCGTAGGAGCAGTGCTGCCATGGTGGGAGATAGTCACCACTTATAAAGAAGTAGATAAGGGATTAATCGAGAAACTTTGGGTGCAATTTAACCATAAATTCTTTCATACGTTGTTTAGACGGAGATAAGATGAAGTCTATGGGATCTTCATGAGAGGGACGAACAGAGGTTGGTTATGATGAAGAATTTATTTATTTAAGTGAACTTCGTACCCGAGGAGATATGTAGTGGTGATGAAGGTTCTGAAAGATGATGATGACCTCATAATTATGAGTCGACCGTATTGATGGGAAATCAACCTTGGATGACTTATGTACATGGCGTTAATGATGTACTTTTACAATGTTTATATCAACATTTCTATGAGAAGGGAGCCAAAAGAAATGGAAGTCATATCCAGAAGGGAACAACTAAAGGTAATTGGTGATAGTGATGTACCACAGAGAGATACGCAACATGGGACCCATTTAATATGATGTAGATCAATGGAAATTCCTATCGAGTGACTATGGAATTAATTAGGGCCGCCAGGGACAATAGTGTGTTTCACAGGGCCAATAAGCCAAAGGAATAATGGTGGTAGTAATCGGGGACAAGACTACCATGTCCGAGAGAAGGACAACCCCGATATAGGCAGTGAGGCAGATATAGGGGGATGACATAAATAAGTGTCCTATGTGTGGAGAGTAAGGCCACATGTATTGACCTTGTTCGCAGCGAGTTAGGGGATAGGAGCGGGATGCCCAACAAGGGAAATAGTTGCAAAAGTTTTTGGATCGATTTGTACAAGAGTGTTATGTCCAGGAAGCATTTGGATCGCCAGTTCTATTAGTAATTAAAAGTGTGAGTCTTATCCTAGGGTAAATGGGGAATGTTTCGTGTGACACGAGCAAGTCATGGTATTGCATTAGCACTAGGTTCGCGCGTGAGACGGGTTTAGTGCATGTATCGTTAGTGTTACTATTGTGTGTATATATTTACCGTTGCTTTGTGGGACTCTTTTTGGTTCCATTTGCAAGGGATTAGGTGGGAACACTACAAAAATATATTTTAGTAGGTTAACTCACTTTTAGAGATGATAAGTGTCGGGTTGAGCGATGGTGGGATGTTACAGCAAGGTTATTGCATTCGCTATTCCAGGACATGATATGTTGTTTAGCGATGTGTCACATGCAATAAGGTTGACCTCGCGTTTATATTATATCGCGGAGGAGACTTCAGAGGTTATATTCATCTTTCTATATTTGATCCCAATGTGTAGGGACGATACTGATATGATCCGGGGTATATTAAACTTACTATTAAGAAGAGAAATTTAGCTCATTATGGACATAGCACGGGAAAACTAGTGATAGTGAAGGAGCCGTATTGTAAATCCCCTTTAGTGATGTGGGAGTGGACGATTAGAGTTGTACATCTAGGGATAGGATTTTGGATGTTCCGATCATGTTTGTAGGACCTACGGATCTTGATGACCGATAATGATATATAGTAGTGTATCAGGAGGGTTCCTTATTTGAATTTCTCTTACAAGATGTCCCACACATTAATCCCAGCGAATGTTGAGAGTTGAGAGATGTGTTGGTCACTAGGGCATGAGCTTATCACTATAGTTGTTTCATGTTTCTATGGATGAAAGCATGATTTGAGAGCTACTCTCTGATATAAGACCTGTAGAGTCGAGTAGTGTTGTGTGGGGAGCACTAGGGAAAACCTTTTTCACCAGTAGTTGATGGGTGGGCCAATTGTAATACCCCGCAATTTTATTGACTTTTAATTGTGGGATTAATTGAAGTAATTATGAGAAATTACTTACAATTAATCCGAATTTAAATAAATATTAACTAGCAAGACGAGGGTTAGAATTTATTGATGCGAATCATATTCTATATTACTTAGTGAATAAAGTAATATGTGATTATGAATTTACTTAAATTATCGAGAGTCGGAAATACGACAGTTTGGTAATTATCGGAACTCAATTTTGTAGTATAAAAAGGTAATTTGTTTTTAAGTCACCCAAGTGGTCATTTCGAGTACCCCAAACTGTTCGAAATGGTCGAAATAGTCATAAAAGTCTACCCGAGGATTTAGTTGGGTCCCAGAGAACTTTTAGGCCATACCGGTACCTCGGAGGGGTAATTTAGTCATTTGCATTTTTTAGGGAATTAAACCCACGAATTTTAAAGGGTTATATCATATGAGGAGTTGTTTCTTCAAGGGTTAGGAGTTACCATATTTACAGATTCCATTAGAGGTGGAAAAAGAACTACCCCCAAGGCTAGAACCATCATTCCTACACCAATTTCACCACCGAGACAACTGTTACGTAGATAGAAAAGAGAGCATCTCCCCCATACCATCTCCTTCAATAAATCAGAACTTCCATTAAAGACAAGTGGTTTATCTTGCAAAGATTTACTGCATATATTATCCATGGTAGTTTAGATTGAAAGAAATAACCATTAACCATTGATATTTCATAAATTTGGAGAATTAAATCATGATTATGGGTAGGTTTCACATGTAGATGAGTTTCTAGAATCATTGGGAAAATTAAATTATAACCTAAGTGTTAGAAATCGCAGATTAAATATGATAATTATGATGTTCTTGAATACAATTTAAGGAACTAGGTTTTTTAAGAAATACTCATGAATTAATCCAAAAAATCGATGCCTCATGATGATTTTATGATTCTTATAAGTTTGAAGTCATGTAATTATGTTAGTGTTGATGTTGTAATCATCACCATCAGATCAAGATGAAACTATGAATATCTTAAACTCAATCACAACACAACCATGGAGATGGATATATATAATAATAATAATAATAAGGAGACGAGGATAAGAAGATGAACTCAATGATTTAAAGTTTTTTAGTCAATTAGGCCTACATCCACTGTGTGAGTGTTTGAGAAATCCACTAAACAAGGTCACTAATGGAAATGGATACAACACTCAAAGCTCTCTCTCTCTCTCTCTCTCTCTCTCTCTCTCTCTCTCTCTCTCTCTCTCTCTCTCTCTTCTGTAGACAATTCGACAGAGTTTTGTTATGGTTATGAATGGAGGATCCTTTCTCATAGAGAAGATGAAGTGTATATATAGGGCTTGGGTGGTGTAATGTACCCCCCAAGAATGTAATCATCACGTGCATGAGGAAACACCCAATAGGTTGTAGACACTTATCTTTGGTACATGGTCGCAATGATGATGTAATATTCCCTCACGTGAGGGAATGATCTTGTTATAACATAATTGTCCAAGTGTTCATACCTCTTCTGTACTTGCATATGCTTACGCTGCTAGGTATCGTCCACTGCAACTTCATCCTGAGAGGATACGAGGTTGCTAATTCTGATAGGATCATCCCAGACTCTATCACAAGTATGACCTCGGATGAATAGATCAGGCCGCAATTAGTTTAACTGGGTCACTCCTGTTATCGACTGTAGCAGAGTACGAAGATGGTGCTAGCTGAATAGGTGATGCTCTTGTGGTCTTGGCTTTCCATATAATCAAGGCAAGTTGAGGTGAGGCCGACCCTTATCGGGATGACCCCGCCAATGACATGTGGGGATCCTATGACAACTCGACCATGGGATGTGACACCACTCGTCCTAAGAGATGAGGGTACACTTTATCCATATCAATCACCCCTAACCCTTAGCCTTCTGTGTGAATAAGAGGTTGATGGGTATGAGTTGTTGAGGGAGTGATGAGACGTCTCTTACGTGTTGGCTGCATAGGGCTTGATACATGAGTGAGTGGCACATGCCACTGACCTGGTTGATTGGCTTACTGCCTAAGAAGTATTGGTGACTGTGTGCTTGGGGTTTCGTGCCCTCAATGATGACATTATGGGGAAGCGTGCATAATCATTACGAAAGATTTAAAAACCCTAAAAATATTTCATTTCTCTTTCTTCCCCAACTTCCTTCACATTTTACTCCTTTTTTTACAAAAAAAACCTCCATAGTTATCCACATGCAAAAACAGTGCAACCCTTCCAATCTCAAGATTCCTGCTGCCATTCCCTTTGTCTTAAGAGATTGAGTTCTCTCAGGTAATCCTCTTCACCTCATCTTTCTTCATTTCTAGCAGTTCCAATCGTTGTTTTAATTTTTTTCGTTGGCATTTTTATTTTCTGGTGGCTATCCTACCATTGTTGGGAGGTCTTTTAGACTGAGAGAGGGGTTTCGTTGGTGGTTTGGAGTGTGATTGAGTGATTGCGAGGGGTTTTTAGGGTTCGGTTGTAAGTATTTAGGTTTTTAGGCATCCTCCGATCATCATCTCCGGTGGGTAAAGTTGGGTTTTTTCTTGGTGTTCTTAGGGAAACATTTCGGATTTCTAAGGTTTTATCCTTGGGTTAACTATAGTCAAACTTTAAGTTTTTTTCCCTTTATTGCCCTTTCCTATTTCACCCAAATGTAGACTCATCCTTCGGATGCTACGAACCTTGTACAAATTAGTAGAGGCCTTCCCTCATCTGAGAGAGAAGTTCTTTGATACGATTAGTTAAATAGAGGAAGCCTAAGCCAAGTTTCAAAAAGCTGAGGCTTTTCCAGTCTGACCCATCTTTAAACCACCCTTGGTTGTAGTACACCCCCAAGTCATTGAGACTTGTGAACTAATGTTAGAGTCGTCTGTTGCCAACTTTATTTCCACCTCTCAATAAGTCGATATCATGGATTCACATGAAGAGGCTATGGATTGATCCTCTGTGCAAAGTGCATGGTCTAATGTTGAAGAGGTTTCCTATCGCAACTCATCTTCTAAAAGGGTCGAGTCATCACATGGATTTTATTATGTAGAAATATTAGAGTGCAATGTCTAATTCGCCCTTCTAATAAATCCCATTCCACTATCGGCCACGATAAGGGCCAAGTTTGCTGAGAGGTTCCCAAGTGGTGAACTAGGAAATCCTCAGGCCGATGTTCCAGTTGGTAGTGATGAGGAGAGAGAAGTTGATACCTCCATCAATGTTGAATATAAGAGTATTGTCTGTGAGGATGATCTCTTAGTCTTTAGACACCTCCAATACATAGATCTCATTATTTCTATGAGGGTACCTATTGAGAATGAAAGAGCCTTTCATGGACGGGATGGTGAGATCTACATCTATGAGCAGATGTTCATGTTAGGTTTTTTTCTGCCTATTCACCCAATACTCCAATCCATCCTTGCTCATATAAACATTTTCTCCTCGCAATTGTCTCCGAATGCGTGGAGAGTGATGATTGGATTAATCATCCTTTTGAAGGTTGTACATCAAACCAACCTTCCAGTTCATGTATTTCTTGGTTGTTACACGATATCGTCTTCCAAGACTCATCCGGGATACGATCATTTTGTAGTCGGCAAATCTGAAAAGAATATCCTATTATTAACTCAGACCTCCAACCATAATTAGAATCCTCGACACTTCTTCATTTTGGGTGCTTAGGATTTCGCCCCCAACCAAGATTATGGGATGTCTGCACCTAGGACTCTTCTGAGGTGGACCAAGGTCCCCATATCGGCCATAGCTAACCTAGGATTAAGCCTTGATGCCTACGAGAAGATTAAGAAACTTTGTAGCCAAGGTGACAAAGGTCGTCTTGTGAAGTTTGAGCATCTGATGACCCCCTACTACCTTGCTCAGACAGGTCTAAAGGGTGTCCTCCCTTTAACTGAACTTCGTAAGTTATTTTGTTATTATTGCTAAGTGATGCCTCGTACCTTTTTATAGCAAATACACTAATTCTGAGGCTTTTTTTGCAGAGCATCCAAAAGGCACTTCGGATGAACTTTGAAAAATATCGGCCCCCAACCTGAGAAATCTCATTAATAAACGTGGCAACAAGACTGTCCCTCCAACTGTACAATCAAATAAGACTGTCAGCTTAAGTAGAGTTGATGGTGTTAGGAAGAAGAGGAAGGTTCAGGCAGCCAATCCCACCACTCGTCCTTCAAAAGCTCCGCGCTCTGACTAGGCTATTCCTATATCCATAGATAATGCTCTTGTTGCTCGTCTATCGTAGCTGAAGATAAGTGAAAACATCATCATTGGGCATAGTCTAAAGGCGGCAGATGCCCTCAACTCTCTCATCACCGAGGGTGATACACGTTTCCTCCAATTTAAGGACATCCCTCTGATTAGCCGAGTTCACCCTTCACCGAACTATCCATGTATCTTTAAGAATTTTTACCAGTGTTGTACCTTCATTTCCTATGTCTCATACTTATGTATCTGCATCTTGTATTACAAGGTGCAATTTCTTTTCACCACTTGGCCACCTGGACTCTGAAGAGTCTACCCTTGATCTAAAAGGGGCAAGATGCTGAGAAAGAAGATAAGGCTTGGCAAGCCAACCTTCACAAGGTCAAAAGGGATCTGTAGAAGGAGAAAGATTTGGTCATAAATCTGAAGGCCTACCATAACAAATATCTGAAGGCAAAGGATGAGAGCATAAAGGCCAGTATTGATGCTCCCATCAAAGCTACCTTGGCCGAGGCCTAGGACAAAATCATTGCCAACTATAAATTATCTAATGAATTTGTGGACTTTGGCTTTGACCATCTGGAGAGAGGATTCAAGGTTGTTGGCCGATGGGTAACCATTAAACATGTAGAGACTGAGAGCCTATCATCGAATGACTTTATAGGCCTTGGATTTGGTGACTCTCATTTAGGATCTGCTTTGGCCGAAGTTAAGAAGGTTGTTGTTTCCCCTGTCTAGACCATCCCTTTGGAGGTTACTGAGAATAATGAGGAGCTGGATGACCATGATGATGGGGTTGAGGTCACCAACGTCAGAATTACTGTTCAATTGGGTGATGCTCAGCCTTGAGGGTTATTTTTCTTGTAAGACAATCATCCCTGAGGGCTTTTGTATTTTACTTTTGTGAATTCTAGTATTTGTAACCTCAGACACTATTAATGGATGAATGTTTTCTTTACATATGCTTTCCATAATTTTCCTATCTCATACTTGATATCTTTTGAAGTATGATACCACCAACTAATGATGTTTGGGATCACATCAAAATCACTCACAAAATGATGTTTAACGTCTGGAATCACCAAACTATTGATTTTTAAGATCTGAGATCACCAAACTAATGATGTTTCATCTGATATTCACCAAATTAATAATGTTTAGGGCCTAAGATCACCAAACTAATGATGTTTCATCTCATATTCACCAAATTAATGATGTTTAAGTAAATAACCATGCCTAAGTGATTTTCAATTTGGACTCACAAAATTATGGTCTTATGCCATACCCCCTCTTGCTATTTTAAGAGTGCATGGTTGAGCATCGTCTCGTCCATGAACTTTCATCTCGATCGAGAGAGGATTTTTTACCAAGTTATTGATGTTTTAATACTTAAGTAAACCCTTCTTGGTGTTATTGAAAGTCCAAGGATAGGGTCAGCCCCCTTTCCAGGTTATCATTTCATTAATGTTGGGTTGTTGCTATCTAGATACGAATGATGTTTTATAGATTTTAAGGGTACTTAAAACAAATCATTCGAGATAAAGTATATAATATATGAGGGAACACTCCATTATTATTTTTCTCATTCATAATAAGCCTTTTTACAATGATTCAAAATCAAAATCTCCTGTACAATCATCTATTGGTAGTACCCTTTTAAGTGGTTGGCGTTCCAAGGGTCATCTAGGTTCTCCAGTCGATAAGTTACTGGTACTACCTCATTATTAACCCTATAAGGACCATGCCAATTGTCATGAATCTTGTTTGGTTTCTTCCAAGTCTTCTTCAAAATAAGGTCTCCCACTACTATCCACCTCGGTTTTATCCTCTTATTGCAAAACTTGGTCGTCCTCTACTGATAGTCTTCCACTCTGACCTCCACACCTCTCTTCTTTCTTCGATCACATCTAGGTTAAGTCTTATCTCTAACATATTTCCCTTAGGGCCATACGTTTGAAGTCTGTGAGTGGGGAGGCCAATCTCTATTGGTTCCACAACTTATGATCCATTAGCTAACATAAAGGGGGTCTCCCCTGTCAGCGTTTTTACTGTCACCCGCTAAGCCCATAGTACAGCATATACCTATTTAGTTCATATCCCCTTAGTATCTTCCAACCTTTTTTTTTATTCCAACAAGAATAGTTCTATTAGTGACCTCAATATGACCATTGTCCTGGGGTCAGCCTGGCAACGAGAAGACCTATTTGATGCGACCCTTTTATAATACTTTTTTAGGGAGATGTTTTTGAACTGGGTACCATTTTTTGAGATGAGTGTATTAGGCAAGTCGTATCTGCAAATGATGTTCTTCCACATGAAATGAAAGGTCTTCTTTTCTGTGATCTTGATCATAGCCTCGGCCTATACCCACTTTGAAAAGTAGTATATCACCACAATCAAATATCTGTAGTTGCCCATGGCCCTTGGCAGAGGTCCAACCAAATCAATCCCTCACACTGCAAATGGCCATGGTGAGGTGATAGACGTAAGAGGTTGATGGGGTTGATGAGGGATGGTGGTAAACCATTGGAACTTATTGCACTTATTTACGTATTTGACTAAGTCTTTGCCCAGTGTCGGCCACCAATATCCTTGAGTGATGATCCTCTTTGCCAATGATCTACCCCAAATATGACTTGAGCAAGATCCTTCATGAACATCCTTAAAAATATAATATACCTCTGCTGGGTGGACACATTTGAGCAGAGTTAAAAAAAACCTTCCTGTATAACACGTACCCTAGGATAGAGAGCTTAGCGGCTTTGTATCTCAACTTCCTTCTTTCGGCCTTAGTCTCTGGAAAATTACCCTCCTTGATGTACTGAATAAGGGGGTCTATCTAAGATGGTCCCGGGTTTAAATTAAAGCAAAACTTTAGCTTATCATCATATGCCTCTATTATCGGCTGAGAAAGGATTTCTACTAGCACCAATCTCTTATTCGTTATCCGTGGGGCCAAGGCTAACCTTACTAGAGCGTCGTCTCGCCTATTATCCAGTCGAGGCACCCTTTTGACTTTGATCTCACTAAAGTCCTTCATCATCTTCCTCACATTCGTTAGGTACCTTTCCATTCTATCGTCTTTGGCTTCATAAATCACCAGGACCTAATTAACTACAAGTTAGGAGTCGCTATGGACTAAACATTGAGCGATATTTAGAGCCCCGGCGAGGGAGATTCTAGCTCTGAGGGCCTTATAATCTGACTCATTATTGGAAGCCTTAAAACTGAACCTCAATGCATACTCTATATTTGTTCCATCCGAGATCGACACGATTAGGTCGGATTTATTCCCATTTTCACAAGATGAACCATCAATAAACAAGTTCCACACTACCCCTTTTGAAAATTTACCTTCTTCAATAACTCCATTTCTAACCAAAAACTTATCAGTCTCGACTGTTAGAGGTCTCGTCATGCTTGTCTCGACCTTTGCTATTCGGTACAAGTTTTAACTAACCTTTTAAGACTATTTGATCCTTCTCTATCAGCCTCGGCCATGGTGAACTGTGCCACAAATTCTGCTAGGTCCTAACCCTTGATTTCCACCCTTGACTGATAGACTATATCGCATTCTCCTAGCTCAATGGCCCAGTCCATCAACTTACCTGATTTTTCAAGTTTATGGATGACTTTCCTGTGGGGAGAGTCTGTCAAGACAACTATTGTATGAGCATGAAAATAAGGCTTCATCTTTCTTAAAGCGTAGATGAGGGCATAGGCCAATTTTTCCATATTAGGATAGCTCTATTCAGCCCCATGGAGGGCCTTGCTGTTGAAATATACTCGTCTTGTACACCATCATCATCTCGCATTATCACCGTGTTGATAGCCGACTCAGTCATGTACAAGTATAGGTAAGGTCTATCTCTTTGTACAGGACGAGACAGTAACAGTGGAGAGCTGAGATAAGACTTTAGATCCATAAAAGCTTTATTGTATTCCTCATCCCACTTAAAAGCTTTTATAATCACCTTAAAAAATGGAAGACATTTATCAGTGGCACTTAAGACAAACCTGTTTAATGTGGCTACTCGTTCCGTCAGCCTCTGAACTTCCTTAATGTTCCTTGCTGTCTTCATCCCTAATAGGGATTTTGTGACTAACAGGTATTTTATCTTCTTTTATCTTCATCACTTCGGTCAAGCGGTACGATGAGGGGGAACCGTTCGATATACGTCAAAGGTACCTGGATAATGGAAGGTGAGAGTCATATCGCTTAGGATAACTGCACGCTGCCGGACCAGTGCCCATCACGAAGTGACCCTCCAGTTACTGGACAAAATTTGGTCAATAATAATGCTCTTTGGTGATGTCTTGTGAATCATGCATGATCCTCTTATTAGTATCTTATGATGAGAAAATCTTTCATAATCATGCCCAACGGGGAGCAAAGTATGAGTACCAATGGTATACCAAGTATGGGTGATGCGTGCAACATGAGGATATATGTGATCCTAGGTGAAAGTGGTGTGATGTGTATATGGAGAATTTTCTACAAGTGTGTGAATATAAGCATAACCAGGGTGTATACATGAGTAATAAAGGGGAACATGCAAATAGGGGAAATATAAACAAACATAACATATATGTAAATAGAGTCTAGCCCTCATAAATCCTCAGTGGAGTCGCTACTGTGGCCATCCCCAATCCTCGCAGCGGGAGGGCACGTGATGGAGGATCCTAGGTCCCGTGCGTCACTCTCGGGAGTGCTTCGACTGGCGTCATGAAAAATGTAGAGATATAGAGTCGCCAGTCTATTTTACTAAAAACAGACAAAAGAAAGGGGAGCCATCCCGAAGGACAACATCCAAAGACATACTGATGCATACGATACCAAAATGATTCGAGCAGGGTTCGGAGGATAAGTTACGAAATGGGAAGGTGTTAGGAATCCATTCCGCCCTTACGGTCTCTCATGGTTTTTTGTTATTTTCCTTTACTTTCCCCGTGATATGTGTGCAAGTGTATATTTAGTGGAGATAGGAATCATCGACTTGTACCATGGAAGTGGTAAAGCGAGTCCTCCGTAGGAAGGTATAAAAATATTAGAAAATAGGATTTACGCGGTTATCCTTACGTTGACCGTTATGATGGAACGATAACACATGTGGAATAATACGCCACTAAGAACAAATATATGTAATCTAGGAGAACTGAATTATGAAAGAAAAAGTAAAAATATGACTCGAATCTCAGATTTGACCCTGAGATGCTTACGTAGCTTGTAGAGGCATCAAAGTCCACGTAGTTTGCACGCAAAACAAGGGGTGGAGTTTATCCCATAGATCCAACCGGGGACTTATCTTATTTGTGTGTGTGTGTAGAAAAAGTGTTTTAGTTGTGAGAAAAGTGTAAGAAAAGTGCGAGAATTCCATCAAACCCTCTTTTTATTGTTTTTTAGGTTTTTTACTTGTATGAAAATAAGAGTTGTGCAATAATATTAAATAAAAAGTATATTAGGATACATGATATGAGAGAATAAAAGTGATAAGTAATAAAACAAGTTAATGCGAATTTATGAGAATTAAGGAGAGAATAGAGAAAATTGGACCTTCTTGAAGATCTTGAGCTTGATATTGAATGTTGGAGAGCAGACCTTGCACATGGATGATGATGGAGAGTGGTTAATTCACCAATTTTCATGAAAAGGATGGTGAAAAGTGAAGGTTGGAAAGGGATTTGGATGTGGAAATCGCAGTGACTTGGAGAGAGGTTTTCTGGATTTGATTAGAGTGATATGTTTATGATCTAGGCTCCCCTTGCAATGAGGTCAAGGCCTCCATTTTATAGGCCCACAACATTGCCAATCAGCAGGTGCGTTTAGGCACAATGTCGATAGGTAGGGTCTGGGACCTGCCGTTTGGCAGTGTCTTTTAGGCCTTTTTGGAAAATTGGTTGCAGAGTGAAAACCGTTGATTCGAATCGCACACGGGGTAGACCGTTGGAAAGGTAATTCAGAGACCTTAAAAAGTCCTTAGACCACTCCCGAGTTCAGGAGTTGACTTTGGGTTAAATGTGTCTTGGAAGCATTCTTCGATCCATTGGACGGGGAATCATCGGATGCAAATGTGTCTTGGAAGCATTCTTCGATCCATTGCATGGCAAGTATGAATCGCACACGGGGAGGACCATTGGAAAGGTTAGGGGATGTACTTAGACATTCCAAAGAGTTTAATCTGGTTCAAGGAGTTGACTTTTGTCAATCAAGTCCTCGAAGCATTTGGTGACCTCTCGGAGTAAAACGGATCGTTCGTCTACATCGTAAGTCATAATCGCGCATGAAGTGGACCGTTGGAAAAGGGTTTCAGTTCCGTTTGAAGATTGATTCAGTCTTAGTCGATTTCAAAAGTTGACTTAGGTCAATCGGAGCCTAGGAGCATCCGGTGACCTCTAGATCATGTTTCGGGGAAAATGGGTCGTTCGTCCGCATAGTAAGTCGGAATCGAGCACGGGATGGACCGTTGGAAAGGGGATTCAAGTTCCTTCGAAGATTGATTCAGTATTGATGGAGTTAAAGAGTTTGAATATTGGTTAAATGGAGCCTGGGATTGTTTGATGGATTCTAGGCCAGTACTCGGGGTATGACTTGGGTTTGTAGTGATGAAGGGAGGTACTAGGGACCAAAGGAGAGTTTAAGGGGTAACAGAATGGGATGTCTATATATCACCTCGATGGGTGAGTTTAGAATGAAAGATAGCCGTCGAATAGACATCGCATGATGATTTTGAGGGTGGATGACCAATTCTGAGGGTCGGGGCAAATTCTGAGGGCCTAAGGTGGGAGGACGATCGATTCAGAGGGTCGAGGACAATTCTGAGCGCCTGAGGGGGAATACTAGTGATGGTTTGAAGGAAAAGTGTAGGTCAATTCCTAAGGAGGTGTTGGGGATGACCATTTCTACGGGTCGAAGCCGATCCTGTGGGCTTAAGATGAGATGACGAATTATGCGGGTCGAAGCCGATTCTGCGGGTCGAAGCCAATTCTTCTTGCTTAAGGGTGATGACCAATTCTGCGGGTTGAAGCCAATTTTGCAGGCTTAATGATGAGATGACCAATTTCGCGGGTCAAAGACAATTCTGCGGGCTTAAGGATTCGATGACTAATTCTGAGGATCGAAGCCAATTCTGTGGGCTTAAAGGTGAGGTGACCCTTTCTATGGGTCGAACAATTATGCGGGCTTAAGGATGAGATAAACAATTCTGCAGGTCAAAGCCAATTCTGCGGGCTTAAAGGTGAGGTGACCATTTTTGCGGGTCGAAGCCAATTCTGCGGGCTTAAGTATAGATGACCAATTCTACGGGTTGAAGCCAATTTTACGGGCTTAAGTAGAGATGACCAATTCTGCATGTCGAAGCCAATTTTGTTGGCTTAAGTAGAGATGATCAATTCTACGTGTCCAAACCAATTCTATGGGCTTAAGTAGAGATGAACTATTAGGCAGGTCGAAGCCAATTCTGCGGGCTTGAGTAGAGATGACCAATTTTGTGGGCTTAAATGTGAGGTGATCATTTATGCGGGTGGAAGCCAATTCTGCGGGCCTAAGTAGAGATAACCGATTCTGCGGGTTGAAGCCAATTTTGCGGGCTTGAGTAGAGATGACCAATTCTATGTGTCAAAGCCAATTTCGCGGGCTTCAGTAGAGATGACCAATTCCGTGGGCTTGAATGGAGATGACCAATTCTGTAGGTCGAAGCCAATTATACGGGCTTGAGTAGAGATGAACAATTCTGCGAGCTTAAAGGTGAGGTGATCATTTCTGTGGGTCAAAGATAATTCTGCAAGCTTAAGTAGAGATGACCAATTCTGCGGGTCGAAGCCAATTATGCGGGCTTGAGTAGAGATGACCAACTCTGCGGGTTGAAGCCAGTTCTGCGGGATTGAGTAGAGATGACCAATTCTATGGGCTTGAATGGAGATGACCAAATCTGCGGACTGAAGACAATTATGTGGGCTTAAGTAGAGATGACCAATTCCGCGGGTCAAAGCCAATTCTGCGAGCTTAAAGGTGAGGTGACCGTTTCTGCGGGTCGAAGCCAATTTGACGTGCTTAAGTAGAGATGACCAATTCTGCGGGTCGAAGCCAATTTTACTAGCTTAAGTAGAGATCACGAGTTCTGCGGGTCCAAGCCAATTATGTGGGCTTAAGTAGAGATGTCCAATTATGCAGGCTTGAGTAGAGATGACCAATTCTTTGGGCTTAAAGGTGAGGTGATCATTTCTGGGGGTGGAAGCCAATTCTGCGGGCCTAAATAGAGATGAACAATTCAGCGGGTCGAAGCCAATTCTGCGGGCTTGAGTAGAGATGACCAATTCTGTGGGTCGAAGACAATTCTGCGGGCTTGAGTAGAGATGACCAATTATGCGGGTCGAAGCCAATTATGCGAGCTTGAGTAGAAATGACCAATTCTGCGGGCTTAAAGGTGAGGTGATCATTTCTGCGGGTCGAAGCCAATTCTAGGAGCTTAAGTAGAGATGACCAATTCTGTGGGCCGAAGCCAATTATACGGGCTTGAGTAAAGATGACCAATTCTGCAGGTCGAAGCCAATTCTGCGGGCTTGGGTAGAGATGACCAATTCTGTGGGCTTGAATGGAGATGACCAATTTTGCAGGTCGAAGCCAATTATGCGGGCTTAAGTAGAGATGACTAATTCTGCGGGTCATAGCCAGTTCTGCGGGCTTAAGTAGAGATGACCAATTCTGCGTGTCGAAGCCAATTTTGCGGGCTTGAGTTGAGATGACCAATTCTGCGGGGTTAAAGCTGAGGTGAGAATTTCTGCGGGTCGATGCCAATTCTGCGGGCTTAAGTAAAGATAACCAATTCTACGGGTCGAAGCTAATTCTGCGGGCTTGAGTAGAGATGACCAATTATGCGGGTCAAAGCCAATTCTGTGGGCTTTAGTAGGGATGACCAATTCTACAGCCTTGAATGCAGATGACCAATTCTGCGGGTCGAAGCCAATTCTACGGGCTTAGGTAGGGATGACCAATTCTGCAGGTCGAAGCCAATTCTGTGGGCTTGAGTAGATATGACCAATTCTGCGAGTCGAAGCCAATTCTGCGGGCTTAAGTAGAGATGACCAATTTTATGGGTCGAAGCCAATTCTGCGGGATTAAATGGAGATGTCCTTGGGGAACTCTGTCGGGGAGATTTATCTTGTGGTTTTGTTTTGGGTTGGGGAGCCGATTTGTAGGGAAATATTTTGCATCCTAAAAATTCCACTAGGGAGGTGATTAGGTGGCCCAGGGTTTGGATGTATTGCTTGGGGAAAATTGAGATGTTTGTCGGAGGAGTTTTACTTGGTTTTTGGTAGTTCTGCTGGGGAAATAGGGGTTTTGCCTGAGGGAGTGCAAAATATTCTAGGTGAAAATTTTCTAAATCCTTCATGGGATTTTTATGAATTTTTTAGGGCTTTCTGGTATTTTTGGGGAATTTTTGTACGAAATTTTAAAGGGGTGTCGATCGGCATGGTATGAGGGGTGCCATTCGACAGTTTCATGGACTTTTGGACTGCCTTGGACTGATTGCCTTGAAGGACAAGAATGTTGGGGACTTCTGCCAATTGTATCAATGGCGCATGGCTAATCGGCAGTCGAAGGGATCTCTCTCTCTGGAAGAGGTGCATCAGGTGATTTTTGCACATTCGAATTCTGTATTGACTTATGCCTGCTGGGGATTTTCAGGTGACTTTTTACCCTTGGAGGACGGCTATTCAGGATACAGGGGCGATCAGGGTGAACGCACAACTGCGGGGCTTACTGGTGCATGAGTTTGTCCACTCTTGGTATCTTGGGGAGAGGGTGGTTCGACATATTATGGAGGAGGATGTGGTGGTTGCACCTGTGCAACCTCCTACGTCTATGAGGCCGGAGCGACTGTTGCCGGAGGATGCGAGGATCGTGGTGATGATCGGTGAGTCCTACCTATTGTATACTGCTACGGCTGCGGCGTATGACTACATGGACTTTTTGATGAGCTGATTGATGGCGCCCATCATATATGATGCCTTATCTTTCCTCGTACAGGTTTGAGTTGGGCGATGGTGTCTTCCCACAGTGGCGGTGGTCCGTCAACGTCTGCGATGGTGGAGACCTCACAGGTTCCCTTCATTCGATTACATACTCCTTCATACAACATTTGGCAGGCTGATGGAGGGATGGTCCCCATGTTGCACCGTCCTCATGTGGTGGATTCGGAGGAGCTGCGTTTGACAGAGGCGATTCTTCGACCTGAGGTATATCTTTTCCTATTTTTGGTTCCTTTTCTATTTTGATCCCTCTTTGATACTAATTTTGCCTTTTTCTTGTAGCAAGTCCGGGGGTCGACCACTTGGCTAAGTGACATCACATACTAGATATCTTCGATGACTCCCCACATTTGGGATGCAGTCCTGGTTCCTTCTTGCTTGGTGTCGTATGCTTCATCCGGGGAGGACTATGGCTTGAGTAGTGGTAATCCATAATCTCGCCATAGGGGAAAGAGAGCGCGTCGTAGGGGTGGAAGCTCTTAGAGAGAGGGGTGAAGAGTAGGTGAGAGACATAGAATGTGGGTTCGGGCTGAGTCCCATTTTTTTATTTTTTTTATTTATTTCCTGCCAAATTTGATGTAACATAGAAGAATATATATATATATGCAATGCAAATGGAGTTTTTTATTATCTTTTGTTAATGATGAATGAATGCATTGACATGTGCTTTTTACTTTGCTGTTGAGGCCGTAAACAAAGATATTTTGAGGATTTTTAAGGAAGGTTTTAAAAATGAAAAATTATATAGGGGTAGAAGAGGATTTTTGAAATTCTGTTGAGAATATCAATTTATTTTTATTGAGCTCCTCATTTTGACAAAAGAGGAAAAAGTAAATTTCTAAAAATAGGGTGTTGCCGATCGGCAAGACCCTTGTCCTTCCTATCGGCAGTCAAGTCCAGTCCCATCAATTCAAAGCTTTGATTAGTGCCCTCTTCAGCCTCTTATACTTTATGGGGTAGGATTTCCTCCGATTTCTACCGGGGTCATGTCTTTTGTGAGGGTTTTGAAGTATAAAAATGGACAAGGGTGAAGTGTTTTCATCACACCTCATTTGTCTACTGTTTCTTAGTTTTGCAAGATGTCTCTCCCTGGTAGCATTGATTTTGCTAACTACCTAGAAGCCTTGGAAGCAATGTGCTCTTATAATGTCGACTATGATGCTTCCAATATGCGTCGAGTTTCTTTGTGGCGCAACCGGGCCATTAGTGGAACATGTTTGTGGTGGCGGCGGCATAATTTTGGTACCCCGAAGACCATGTATTTTGCTTTGGGTTTGATGAAGTTTGTCCTACATATGAGGAATTCTCTGCCATGCTGGGGATAAATCCCAGTGTTGATGCGGCTTTACCCAAATTTTCCAATTCTCCCAGGGATTTGCTGGTCAGGCATTTTCTTATTTCGCCTTCGGCGGCCATACCATTGGTTACTGGAGGAATGATCTCCCTATCGGTCGTGTTACAGTTCATACATTTTCAAGAGGCTGACGATGATGGATATGACAGAGCCATTGTTCTGGGCTTAGTATCAAAATTGTTGCTGGTGACTGGGGAACTAGTGGTGGACCCACAACTTACAACCATTATTTCTTGAATGTCATACCTTCGCAATCCTATGGCAGTGATATTGGCAGAGACATTGAATGTCCTGGATTCCTGGTGAGAAGGTCGCTCTTACTTCCTGAGTGGTAGCCCCGTGATGCTGCTCATGTGGTTGTCTGAGAGACTTCGCCTAGTGACTCCTCCAGAGTATCCTTTATCGATTGTAGCCAATTTCTTTTTGTGCCACTTCATCAGTGTTGGCTTGGATATCGAGAGCTGGGAGAACTGGTTTGTGGAGCACGGGGTTTAAAACCAGTGCTAGTTAGTGCCTTGGTAGGATAGTTGCTACCTATTCTAGAGTTGGGAGAATACCCGTATGTCCAGCTGGTTGGTCTCAGACAGACCTCTTACTATTTCCCTTGGCGACTTCTACATTAATTTGGCTGGGAACAGGTCATGCCACCTCGGACACTAGACTTCTTTCCGGTAGAAGATTTGACTCAGCATCTGCGCATGCGGCTTGGCTCGTTATGGGAGAATTGGAGTCCATCGACCCGTCCATCTCAGTCTGTTGGGAGAGTTTGGCATTATATGAAGTGGTTATGGAGGAGAGTGGTCAGCAAGATGTTGGCAGTGGAGACTGGACAAATGTGGCTTGTTTTTTCTAACACTATGGACGGAGGTGTAGTAGTTTTTCTGAAGCTGGTTCGAGCTTATCGGTCCCTGGAGCGTCTGCGACACTCCATTCAGGCAACAAAAGTTTGGGGACCCCAGGATGTAGATGATGATGACGGAGCGGGCTCCTCTGGGAGCTGCGGATAGGACTCTTGGGGAGTTTATAATGGGGAATAAATGTAGGGATTTTATTTTGGCTTTTTTGGTAAGGTAGGGAGAATGGAGTTATCCGTTCCTTTTCTTCTGTAATCTGTATCGAAATTTCTTATTAGTGAAATAAATAAGTTTTTGGTCATCCAACTGTGCCTTTTGATGAGTTTTGTATTTTTGAATTATCTATACCGATCTCTAAGGCATACATAATCCTTTTGTTCAAGTATATGTTAGAATGGGCTGTCATTCTCGGAGATAAGAAAAGAATAGTGTTTTGTGAAGAGGAAAGGGTCGTGCTCATGTAAGGTGTATGAGCTGCCTACATACCTATGGGGTTTTTGAAAAGTTTTACTTTGTCTGAAAATGTTTTTTTTGCAGAGGATCAAGCCCACATTGTTCTGGGTAGAGGGAAATGAAGAGATTTTTTTTAGAATAGAAGAGGATGAGAAGAGTCTTAGCGTGCCGAGATTTCGAACTAGGGGTAAAACTTCTTAAGACGGTCCAGGTTGACTGGATGATCCATCTCTTCCCCATCTATATTATTGAGCATGGCAGCACCGCCAGATAAGATCTTCTTAACAATGTAGGGGCCTCTTTAATTGGGCTTGAATTTCCCTCTGGTGTCCCAAATGGGTTATATTATATCTTTGAGTGCTAGATCCCCTTCTCGGACACCGCGGTCCTTGACTCTCTTGTTGAATGATTGAGATATTTGGCGATGGTACCCTTTTATGTGGTATATCACTTTTAATCTCCTTTCGTCTAGGAGGGACAACTCGTCAAGATGACTTTGGCACCATTCTTCTTCGCTGACCTTATTCTCAAGTGTGACGCGCAATGAGGGTATTTCCAGCTCCATGGGTAGGACTAATTCCATGATGTAGACTAGAGAGTATGGCGTAGCCCCAGTAGAGGTTCAAATTAAGGTTAAGTAGACCCATAAGGCATACGAGATCCGGTTGGAACAATCTCGATAGCTTTCGGTCATTTTGCTTATGATGGCTTTGAGGTTCTTGTTGGTAGCTTCAGCTGCACCATTGGTCTGAGGTCGATAGGGAGAAGATTTGTGTCTCTGAATCCCATAATCATTGACCACTTCTATAACTTTTTCCTTGAAATGCAACCCGTTATCTGATACTATCTCGTACGGGACCCCATATCGGCAGATGATATTTTTCTTGATGAATTTGACCAGTTTCTTGGCATTTAGCATTGCGTATGACTCATCTTCGACCCATTTGGTGAAGTAATCAATGGAATCTAGGATGAACTCATGCTCGTTGGAAGCCTTTGGTGTAACCTTCCCTATGATATCGATACCCCAGGTGGAGAACGGCCCGGGAGAAGTCATGTTGTATAATTTGCATGGAGGCAGATGCTGAAGGTTGGAGAATTGTTGGCATTTGAGGCATCTCCGTACATAGGTGATGCATTCCTGGGTCATGGTAGTCTAGGTATAGCCCTGTCGGATGATTTTCTTGGCAAGTATGTGACCGTTCATGTGGGGTCCACATTTCCCGCTGTGGATCTTCTGCATTATCTTTTTAATATCAAGCCCTACGATGCAGTGTAGATGGGTTCCATCGAAGTTCCTTTTGAGTAGTGCTTTGTGACAGATGATTTACTAGGTATCCAGTCTTCAAAGGGTTGCTCCCTCTTTCTTGTTGTAACCTTTGGGATACCTACCATGCTTGAGGAGGCGCCAAATGTCATAGTACCAACAATTGGCTATCTCAGGATCTTTTGTGGTGAAGAGCTTAATGTGGTAGCAGTGGGTTGGTTTTTCTTTCTTTTAAACAAGGAAATGGGTCATTATTATTCCTTCGGGCATGTCGACCATAGATGCCAAGTTAGCAAGGGCATCGACTAGGCTATTCTTTGCTCGAGGTAGGTAATGGAAAGTGATGTCTTGGAATTAGGAGGCTAGCTCTTCTAAGTGGGCATGGAAGGGTTGGAGTTTCCCATCTTTGACTTTTCATTTTCCAAGCACTTGACTAATGATGAGGGTGGAATCCCCATAGATGTGTAGGCATTGAATAACTCTCTTGAGAGCAACTTTTAGGCCTACCGTGCATGCCTCGTACTCAGTCATGTTATTGGTGCAAGGGAAATCCAGCTTGATGGCGATGGGAGTGTGAGAGCCATATGGGTCAATCAGATTATCCCAATTCCATATCTCTTTTCTTAGCAGCACCGTCAAAGAACATTTTCCATCGGAGACTATCTCGGACAGTGTATATGATGTTTTCATCTGGGAATTTAGAGATCCAAACATCAGCTTCATCTATGGGGTAATCAACGAGGTAGTCAGAGATGTCTCTTCCTTTCATGGATTTCTGTGTGACGTACATGATATCAAACTCGGCTAAGAGCATCAACCATCGGGCCATTCGACTGGACAAGGCGGGTTTATCAAGCATGTATTTGATGGGGTCCATTCAAGATATAAGTTTGATGGGGAAGGCGAGTATGTAGTGATGTAACTTTTGGGTGACCCAGATAAGTGTGACACATGCCTTTTCCAAAGCAGTGTAGTTAACCTCGTATCCGACCAATTTGCAACTGAAATAATAGATGGATCTTTCTTTACGGGAATCTTCAAGGTATTGGGCTAGCAAATCCCCAGTTTTAGTGTCGATTATGGTTAGGTATAGGAGCAAAGGGAGACCAGGCTGTGGTGGTATGAGTACCGGGGGTTGGGTCAGATATTGTTTGATTCGGTCAAAAACTTCTTGGCAGGCGTCGTTCCAAACCTTAGTTGAATCCTTTTGAAGGAGCCTGAAGATAGGTTCACAGATGGAGGTTAGCTGGCTGGTGAACCGGCTGATGTATTACAAGTTCCCGAGGAGACCTCGGACTTCTTTCTCTGTTCGAGGAGGTGGCATCTCATTTATGGCTTTCAGCTTGGAAGGATCTGCTTTCATCCCTTTCTCACTGACCATGAATCCCGAGAGTTTTCCCTTTGTAACATCGAAGATGTATTTCTGCGGATTGAGTCTCATCTGATACTACCGCAACAGTTCGAAGAACTTTAGGAGAGCGAGAACATGACCTTATCTAGTCTTGGATTTGATAATCATGTCATCCACATAGACCTCAACTTCTTTGTGAATCAGATAGTGCAGGATGGTTATGGAAGCCCTCTGGTAGGTAGCCCCAACGTTCTTGAGACCAAATGACATAACAGTGTAGCAAAAGGTCCCCCATGGGGTCATGAATGCGGTTTTTTCTTGGTGGTTTGGGTGCATTTTAATTTGGTTATATTCGACTAACCCGTCGATGAATGACTTGAGAGCATGACTGAATGTGTTGTCCACAATCATGTCGATATTGGGTAACGGATAATCATCCTTTGGAGAGCTTTGTTCAAGTCCCAATAGTCTACACACATCCAAACTTTTCCTCCTGATTTCGGCATGGGAACTATATTGGCTAGCCATGTGGGATATTCGATCACACAAATGAAGCCTATGTTCAACTATTTGACCACCTCTTTTTCGACTTTTAGTGACCATTCGGTGCAGAGCTTTCTCAACTTTTGTTTACTCGGCTTGTAATCTGGGAGAGTGAGAATCTCATGCTGAGCTATTTCAGGATCAATGCCAGACATATCTTCATAGGACCATGTGAATATATCCACGAATTTCTTTAGCAATTCTTTGAGTTGTGCATTCTCATGATCGTCGAGGGTAACCCCTATCCTAATCTCATGCAGTTGGCTACTAGAATCGAGGTTAATAACAACAGTATCTTCTTCATTAACTTGAACGCGATTATCTTATTTATTATTAACCTTAGTTAGATCAGTTAAGAGTTGTTAATTTGCAAAATCATCATCATCAAAAGTTTGGTTAGAATCTAAATAGTTAATGTAAGGCACATCAAGATACTCAAAATCTTCATTTATTTCATTGATAGTAAAAACATCACTAAGAACCTTATCAAAGGAGGTCTCAATTACATTTGAGCAAGGATAGACAACAGAAGAAGAAATAGGGTAAACATTGGGATTAGGGGAGATTTTGGGAGATAGAAACGGCACAGCATGCCAGTTGAGGAGAGGTGTATCAGCAACTTTAATCAGTTGGGACATATCTGGTGATGTAGTGCCCAAGTGAACCATGCAGAGTGTCATCTTTAGTGTTTATAAGTTGAAAGAATCTTCGGAGTCACTTTCCTCAGTATCTTCGGTATCTTTAATGAGAGGTTGTACATGGTGTTGGGAACTCTCGACCCATGGGTAACTATCTTGGAAAAAGATCTCCATTTCAGGCTTCATCTTCTTGTCTATATAGTCATACCATAGTTCAGGAAAGCCACAAAAGGGGAAGTCTTCGCCCTCTTTGATGAATCGTCCATTCAAGGAGTCACCTGGGATAGTGTGGATGCAATCTAGTCCTCTCTTTGGTCGAGACTGGTGGATCATTCTGAGCTCTTGTTCTGACGGTTGATACCCCAAACCATAAGGAGGGAGATCTTTCTTTAGTTCAATTGGATCGAGTATACCTTGTTGTCTTTGTCCTAGACTCAGTACAAGCATAAAGTGCATATTTCTGAAAATATGAATCACATTTACGTTGCCATGAGGGTCGTATTCTGGACAAACCCTTTCTTTGAAGTCGTCCCCTGTCGGGAGTAGCAGTGGTTCAACTTGGAATCCTGATAGGAGCATATCATTTGACCCGTGCTGTATCTCAAGAATTGGACTGCTGGTACTTGCACCCTCAGCATTATAGTCGTTGCCCAAAATGGTGATGACTCGTTCGTTGGTGAAGAACTTCCTTTTCTGATGGAGTGAGGAAGACACACCCTTGATACTGTGAAGCCAAGGTCATCCGAGAAACAAATTGAAATAAGATGGGATGTTAATAACTTGGAATTCAACGATAGGGTTTATAGGGCCAACCCCTATTACAAGCTTTATGGATCCCATCACCTCTCGAGGAGTATTATCGTAGGCACGCACATCAGTGGAGGTTGGAGCGAGTTCACTTTCTTTCAGTCATAAACATTTGAAGGTTCTTAGTGGGCAAACATTCAAGGTGGATCCATTATCGACAAGAGAGAGTGGTACAACCTTCCCCATAACTTCGACGAAGATGTTGAGTGAATGATTATGGTTTGTACCAATCTTGATGATTTATTCTTCGAAAAAGGATAGCATTCGGGTAGAGGTCAAGGATACGACAAAATTTACCGCTTCTTCTGGTGTGGTAGAAGGAGGAACTGTGGGTCTAGTGAGCAACTTGATCAAAGCGTTTATGTGCGCTGAGAAGACATGAAAAGCCCCCATAGAGTGATGTTAGCTTGAGTTTTCTTTAGTTTATTGAGAATATTGCTCTCCTTGAGGGTCATTTCTAGCATAGGAAGGTTTTCCACGCCCTTCCCTTTGTCATTGGCTAGTTGTGATTTTGGGATCTGGCAATGCCTCCTTGATCTGGTCATGTGATTAACCGAAGAAGGGAAGAACATGAATCCCGTTTCCTCATCAATCTTGGGTTTTTTTGCCACCTTGTTTATTTCTTCTAGGAGTTCTTTAAATGATATTATTCCACACATGTCGGCTACCGGGCCAATTTTCTCTGAAGCTTTCTCTTTATTCGAATCTTTGAACTCTTCCCCCCCATCCGGTGGCAACCATTCTATCTTTCCATGTAAAGTCGATACATTCCACAACTTTGACAACTTCTTCATACAGGTCTTCCCAATCGGTGGGAATATGTAAGGGTGAAGGGACCAGGTGCCCTCGTAGCTTTAAAGCATCGAATAACTTGATGATACTGTAAATGTTATTGGTTTGCCTGAATAACTCTACCATAATCTGGACGACATCATCTAGGCTAACTTCATCGATCGGTACTACCCCACGGTCTGATTCTCGGGCCCATTTCCTTACTTCTAAGAATAGTGTACTAAACCTTTGGCAATCAATGATCATCTGTGAGGGAAATTTCATCCTGAATTCTAGGAGTTGGTTTAACACTTATGATAATTCCATATTTCCATTTCTGAAATGGGTACGGACGGTGATGCATGATTTAGTAAGGAGTGACAGTGCTTAATCAGCGAGGCTAGCAGGGTGTAGGAGGAAATATGGGCAAGTTTGGAGAGGTTTGGGAGAGTGTGTGGGTGTGATTTGAGTTGAGGGATCAAATTCTGGGTTCTCTTCTAAGAATATGGTATTGGCATGATTTGGGAGGGGGTTGTGAGTGGTGTTTGGGTTAGGACTAGCTGGTGGGGAGATAGTACCCCAGTCAATTAGACCTTGGATTATGTTTCGGAGGTGAAAGCATTGGTCAGTTGTATGGCCAGCTGTTTGGTGAAAGGCGCAATGGGCATATTCCTTGAAGTTTCTTGGGAGTGGAGTTGATAATGGACGGGGGTCCAAGGGTTGTATAAGGTTTAAGCTTAACAGTGCCTGATAAACATTGGATAGGGGAGCATGGAGCTCGATTCATTCCTTTCGGACCGGGACAAGGCGAATTTCTAGTGCCCATGATGTGGTTGGTTGAGAGATGTTGTCGATGGTTGAGACTGCGGCATTGGCAGGCTTATCTTATTTCCTGGGGGTGAACTGTCCGGACACCTTCTTTGGTTTAACATCTTTATTAGAAAGACCCTCCTCGATTTTTACTCCTTCTTCTCTGAGAGCTCAGAAGTGGGGATAGTATTGTCCTCCCATCGTTGCTCGGACATGGGTCAAGAAGTTCTTTTTCACTCTGCTGACTTGTTCTTCCTCAGAAGGCCAATTGGTCATGGTTGCTACTTTTTCCCTCTATCGGGCTATGAAGTTACAGACTGATTCCCTAGAGTACTATTTGAGCAGCTCTAAATCATGGTGGGTGACCTAAATCTCTTCGTTGTATTTGTACTGTGACATGAATTCTCAAGCCATATCCTCCCAGCTATGGCTTCTAGACTCTTCGAGATAAAAACCATCGGAGGTCATTATCCTTAAAAGTTTGCTGAAACATTTGGGCCATCACTTCTTCAAAAGCCCCTAGTGGAGTCATGGAACGTTGATAGCTACGGAGATGAACGATCGGGGGTCCACTTGCTCCAAATTTTTCGATATTCGGCATCTTGAACTTCTCGAGTAACCTGGCTTTAGGATAAGGAGACATGTGGGTGTAGTCCATGTAATTCCCCGAGATTTTGACTTGGTCAAACTTCATGGTGAGAATCTTGAGGTCTTCTTTGAACTTATTCAATTACTCCTCTTTCGAATCGATGATCATAGGCAAGTTAGCCCCATACGGGGAAAGATTCGGCATCAAAAGCTGGGCAGGCGGTGTCCCATTAGCAGGAGGGGCACGTGGAGCGTGTTCATATTCTTTGGGAACCCAGACAGGATCGGGTGGACCCATAGCGTGAGGAAATAGGGCCTTGAGCTCTTTAAGAACAAGAACCTCATTTCGTTGCATTTCTCGAACTTCAGTTTGGAGGTTATCAATCTTTGACACAAGCTAAGCCAGGAGTTCCGCCAAATCCGTCTGCAAAACGGGGACTTGATTTGTGTTCTCCATGGAAAGAGGATGGATACCGAACTCGAAAGAAGTAATAGGGTAACGAACAGAACTCCGGGGTGATTTGACTGAAGATCGAAGCCAATAAGGATCCAAGCCAAGCGCTTGCGACCGACCTGAGAAGGCACAAAAATGGGATTTATTTTTGAGAGAAAGAATGAAAATATTTTTTTGACTTTTTTTTTTTGAGATTGGAAGACAAAAAATTTTTGGCTTTTTAACAAAGAGAGGAGAATTTTTTTTTTTGGATTTTTGATAAAGACACGGGAAATGTTTTTGGATTTTCGATAAAGAAGGGATAAATGTTTTTTTTTTTTGGATTTTTTTATAAAGAAAGGAGAGACGGATCTCAGCATGATTATTATAATCATTATGTTCTCACTTATATTAAATTCTCCTAAATGAAAAATAAAATGCCGGACGGAACCCGAGCCTAGAAAAATTGGGTTTGTAATATATGCAAAGCTATGGCTGGACTTGTGACCAGGCTCACGGATAGGGTCCCGTTTTTAAGTATGCCCAAAAAATTCGAGCGGCAGGCCGATCCAGAATTTTAGCAGAGTTTCGGGTAGAAAACGACAATCTAACATGTATGTCCTAGGCTTGACACCTATATACGGGTATGCAGTTTGGTTGGGTGAATCGAAAAGGGTTCCCCCCTTTGACGTGACTTCCACGATATATGACTTGCTCTTGCAGGGAATCGGTACGTGTGGACAAGCCATTTGATATAACTGAGTGTACATGAATTGACTCACTATATACCTCATGGGGACGGTACTTGTGAGAACGAATTAGATATACTTGGCCTAAGTGAATGAGTTCCCTGCGATATACCTCTTATTATGACTTCGATCAAGCAGTATGATGCGGGGGAACCGTTTGATATACGTCCAAGGTACTTGGCCAATGGAAGGTGAGAGTCATATCACTTAGGCTAACTGCGCCCTACCGGATCAGTGCCCATCACAAAGTGACCCTCCAGTTACGGGACAAAATTTGGTCAATAACAATGCTCTTTGGTGATGTCGTGTGAATCATGCATGATCTTCATATTAGTATCTTATGATTAGAGTATCTTTATTGATCATGCCCAACGGGGAGCATAGTATGAGTACCAATGGTATACTAAGTATGGGTGATGCGTGAAACATGAGGATATATATGATCCTAGGTGCACGTGGTGTGAAGGGTAAATGGAGAATTTTCTACAAGTGTGTGAATAGAAGCATAAGCAAGCGGTACACATCAGTAATAAAGGGGAACATGAAAATATGGGAAGATATAAACAGATATAACATCCATGTAAATAGAGTCTAGCCCTCATAAATCCCAGCGGAGTCGCCACTCTAGCCATCCCCGATCCTCGCGACGGGTGGGCACGTAATGGAGGATCCTAGGTCCCGCACGTCCCTTTCGGTAGCGCTTCGATCGGCATCATTTGAGTGAGGTGAAAAATTTAGAGAGATAAAGTAGTCGATCTATTTTACTCAAAATAGACAAAAGAAAGGGGAGCCATCCCGAAGGATAGCATCCAAAGACATACTGATGCATAGGAAACCAAAATGATTCGAGAAGGGTCCGGAGGCTAAGTTATGAAATGGGAAGGTGTTAGGCACCCATTCCACCCTTACGGTCTCTCATGGTTTTTTGTTATTTTCCTTTATTTTCCCAGTGATATGTGTACAAGTGTATACATAGTGGAGATAGGAATCATCGACTTGTAACATGGAAGAGGTAAAGCGAGTAATCCGTAGGAAGGTATAAAAATATTAGAAAATAGAATTTACGCGATTATCCTTACGTTGACTGTTATGATGGAACGATAACGCATGTGAAATAATACGCCATTAAGAACAAATATATGTATATATATGTAATCTAGGAGAATTAAATCATGAAAGAAAAAGTAAAAATAGGACTTGAATCTCAGATTTTACCCCGAGATGCCTACGTAGTCTCTAGAGGCATCAAAGTCCACGTAGTTCGCATGCAAAACGAAGGATGGGCTTTATCCCATAAATCCAATTGTGGGCTTCTCTTATTTATGTGTGTGTGTGTGTGTAGAAAAAGTGTTTTAGTTGTGAGAAAAGTGAGAGAATTCCCGTTTGGAATTTATAAGCAAACCGGCTTTTTCTTATTTTTTCGGTTTTTTATTTGTATGAAAATAAGAGATGTGCAATAATACTAAATAAAAAGTATATTAGGATATGTGAGATGAGAGAATAAAAGTGCTAAGTAATAAAACAAGTTAATGCGAATTTATGAGAATTTAAGGGGAGAATTGAGAAAATTAGACCTTCTTGAAGATCTTGAGCTTGATCTTGAACGTTGGAGTGCATCCCTTGCACTTGGATGATGATGGAGAGTTGTTAACTCACCATGTTTGATGAAAAGGATGATGAAAGGTGAAGGTTGGAAAGGGATTTGGATGTGGAAATCGCGCTGACTTCGAGAGAGGTTTTCTGAATTTGCTTGGAGTGATATGTTTCTGATTTGGGCTCCCCTTCCAATGAGGTCAAGGCGTCCTTTTTATAGGCCCAGGGCATTGCCAATCGGTATAGCCCTATTCCTGCCAACCGACAGGTGCGTTTAGGCAGGGTCTGGGACCTACCGTTTGGCAGTGTCTTTCAGGCCTTTTTGAAAAATCGATCGTAGAGCGCAAACTGTTGATCCAAATAGTGCATGGCGTAGACCGTTGGAAAGGTAATTTAGAGACCTTCGAAAGTCCTTTAGACCACTCCGATGTTTAAGAGTTGACTTTGGGTCCAATGTGGCTCGGAAGTATTCGTCGGTCCATTAGACGGGGAATCGTCAGATGCAAATGGATTGTTCGTCAGCATGGTAAGTCCGAATCGTTCAAGGGTTAGACCATTGGAAAGGTTTGGATATGTAATTCGACATTCCAAAGAGTTTGATCTGGTTCAGGGAGTTGACTTCGGTCAACCAGGTCCTGGAAGTATTTGGTGACCTCTCGGAGTAAAACGGATCGTTCGTCCATTCCATAAGTCAGAATCGCGCATGGAGCGAACCGTTGGAAAGGGGTTTCAGTTCCCTTTGAGGATTCATTAAGTATCGATCGAGATGAAGAGTTAACTTAGGTCATAAAGATCTTGGGAGGATCCGGTGGCCTCTAGATCATGTTTCGAGGAAAATGGGTTGTTCGTCCGCATGGTAAGTTAGAATCACGAACGAGATGGACCATTAAAAAAGCGATTCAGGGCCCTTCGAAGATTCATTTAGTCTCGGTCAAGCTGAAGAGTTATAAGTTTGGTCCAACGGAGCCTATGAGTGCCTGATGGCTTCTAAGTCAGTACTAGGGGTATGACTTGGGTTTATAGTGATGAAGGGAGGTTGTGTGGACCTAAGGAGAGTTTAAGGGGTAACAGAATGGGGTGTCTACAACTTTCCATTCTAGTCTTCAAACATCTTGTTCATCAACCGCTGATATGTAGCCCCGACATTCTTCGAGTCGAAGGACGTAAACTTATAACAGTAGGTTTCCTTATCGGTAATGAAGGTTGTTATCTACGCATCGGTCGGGTCCATACACGAAGCTCATCAATTCATTCCCTATCGTATTATCTACCATCTGATCAATTTGAGGGAGAGGAAAGTTGTCTTTAGGATAAGACTTGTTCAAATCAGTGAATCCCAAGGACATTCTCCATTTGTCATTGGCTTTGGGTACTATGACAACATTTGAAAGCCATTCACAATATATCACCTCTCTGATGAACTCGACCTTCTCCAGCTTTTTAACCTCGTCCCTAGTAACCTCATACTTCTCCCTCGAATAGATTCTCCTTATTTGTTTTAACGGCTTGGCACCATCAATAACGTTAAACTTGTGAGACATTACTTTTGGGTCGATTCCAGGCATGTCATTATTAAATATGCTTTGTCCCTTCCTCAGAAATTCGATTTGATCTTCCTTGATCTCTTGTTTTAGGGCTTTGCCTACCTGGATGATTTTTTCACCTCGTCCTCATTGAGGACGATGGATTATACCTCTTCTGCGGCCTCCCCTTTCTTAAGTCTTGTCTCATCTTTGGGATCAAGGGTGTCACTATTGTATGTGGTTGTTTCTTTCTTGTGTGCTTCTCTCTCCACTTCTGAGTTAAAGTAGCATTCTCATGTCGACATTTGGTCACCTTGAACTTCACCTTCCCCATATGGAGTTGGGAATTTTATCATTTGGTGAACCGTCGAAGGCACAACCTTAAACTCCTTGAGATCTACTCATCCTAATATGAGGTCACAAGTTGAGAAGACGTTCTCATACATCATTAAGAAGTTGATCTTCTTGGACAACCTATTTGTCCACTTGTCTCCCATTCTGACATCCATTTCATACATCCCCAGAGGGTGAATCTTCTCTCCACTGAATGTTATCAGAGGATGATGGTGTGGGAAGATCCTGGCTTGGTTAAATCATAAGCCTTTGAATCACAGCCAAAACATGACATCTGCAGAAATTCCTCCATTAATAAAGATTCTCGGCACCTCACACCCATGTACTCTGGTGGTAATAACAAGCGGGTCATCGTGAGGAGCTAGGATACCCTTAAAATCTAGTATTGAGAAGCGGGTCATCATGATAAATAAAATCATGTTGAGCCTCTTTATGGGGACGTCATCATCCTTTCTTGGGAGATCCGGATCATCAATTTTATCATCTGAATATCATCCCTCTTCGTTGGAGCATCCTCTCCGCACCTATTATTTCTCCTCTTTCTAGGGTCGCCTCGGCCTTTCTCATCTCGGCCTCGGCTTGAACCGTCCTTATCAACACATTTCCTCAACTTACCAGATTTTAGCATTTTTTCTATCTCATCTTTGAGGGGGAAGCATTTATCGGTGATGTGCCCATGATCTTGGTGAAATTTTCACCAAATATTTCTATTTCTCTTGTGAAGAGTTATCTTCAACTTTTCGTGCTACCTAAGAGACTGGACATTTTTTATCTTATTCAAAATGTGCTCATAGCTAACTGTTAGAGGTGTATAGTTCTGAAACTTGTCATCTATCGGCCTTTTCTTATTATCCTTCCCCTTGGACTTCTGACCCTTTCCATCACCGCGGTCTCTCTTTTCTTTATCTTATTTGCTGGCCATAACCTCCTATGCATTCATGACTCTCCTGAACGTAGCTAGGAGTTCAGCCATGGACTTTGGAGGGTCCTTGACAACCTTCCAAAATAGTTTTACTTTTTGAAGACCTCCCATAAGGACTGTCATTGCGACACTTTATTCATAGTCTTTGACTTCTAACTTCTCCTTGTTAAAATGGGCTATATATTCCCTCAGAGTCTCATCTTTCCCCTATTTAATGTACAACATGTGGGTCATCTTCTTCCTAGGTCTTACCCCAAAGCATAAATTGTGGACAAAACTATCGGCCAACTATTTAAAATTCCCTATAGAGTTCTTAGGAAGGGAGGTGAACCATACGTGGGCTGCCCCTATCATTGTGGTTGAGAATTCTCGACATCTCATCTTATCTGATATTTCATAGATGTCGAAGGCCGACTAATACATCTTCACATAATTCACTGGATTAGTTCTCCCGTTATACTTCGGAGTAAGTACCGGTGGTTTGAAGTTGGTCGGGGTTGGATAGTTCAGTATCTTTGGTGCAAATGGAGATCCTTCAATATATCCCCTTTGCAAGGGGTCTTGGCTTTTTATGATATCCCCCATTTTGTTCTCCAACCTCTATATGGACTCATTATAAGACTTGTCTACTGTAATGTCATCTTTTGCAGGGATAGCATTTTCTCTGACCCCTTCTTTATCATCTGGTTGAGCTGATCGTTCTCTATTAGCTGGATGGGTCGAGGGTACCTTCTCTGCGCACCTAGGTCGGCTAATGATCTCTCTTTTCTCCTCTCATTCTTAGGAAGGTCTGTAGTCGCCTGTCCTATCATTTCTTCTTGAACCGGAAACACTACTTAATCTGGAAAAATGGTTCCTTAGATCTCCCTGAGGGTCGACCCTCTGCTTAGCCTTTCTAAGACTGATTGCCTTAGTCCACAGTTTGAGTTGGGCCTGTGCTCTTGCATAGCCCCCCAGACGCTGGTCTTTGCTCTTCCAAATAGGACACATAGTTCCTCTGGATATCTCATGAGGTTCCCAACATTTAAACTCTCCCTCTTCATAATTGAGGTCGTCCCTAACTAAGTCATCACGGAGTTCTTGACCTTGCCTTCCTAGGCATAAATGCCTAGGGTCGATCACGTATCTCCATGTCTAACACGGTGGAAGGTATTTTTTTGGTGCCTTGGGTGATCCCTAATCTGGCTGACCTGGTTCACCTTCCCTGGCAGTCGGAGTTACAATTTTTGCTCTAACTCCCCCAGTTTTGGCCGCAAAATTCTGGCTAAACGTAGAACATTTATTTTGCATTTGTTGTTGTCTAGCTATGAGTGAGCGGATCTTAATCTCCACCTCAATCATCTCTAACTAGGCGGTTCTTAAGTGGAGCTTGTACCACCTCCACGTGGTGGTGCCAGTTGATTCTCGGGTGGAGGAGATGAATACATTGACATTGGTGTAAGCTATTTGAGCTATGAGCTAGACAAGAAGGGATTAAATTCTCAATAAGAGCTCCTTCAATAGTGAAATAATTCTACAAAGAGGGAGGACTGGTTCACCACCAGAGATCTGATGAGTATAAGATAAAATAGAGAAAAGATGGCTATTTTCGTTCCCACAGACTGCGCCAGATTGATTATGCTCTAATCAGCACCATCAGATCAAGATGAAACTATGAATAGATTATACTTAATCACAATACAACAATGAAGATGGATATATGTATATATATAAAAAAATAAAGAGATGATGATAGGAAGATGAACTCAATGATTTAAAGTGGTTCACCAAATTAGGCCCACATCCATTGTGTGAGAAATCAACTAAACAAGGGAACTAATGTCCATGGATACAACACTCAAAACTCTCTCTCTCTTATGTATACAATTGGATAGAGTTCTATTATGGTTATGAATGAAGGATCCTTTCTCATGGAGAAGATGAAGTGTTTATATAGGGCTAAGGAAGTGTAATATACCCCCGAAGCATGTAATTACCATGTGCATGAGGAAACTCCCAATAAGTTGCAGACACCGGTCTTTGGCACATGGGCACAATAATGATGTAATATTACCTCACGTGAGGGAATGATATTGTTATAACAGAATTGTCCACATGTGCATACCTCTTTTGTATTTGCATATGCTCGCATTGTTGGGTATCGCCCGCTGCAACCTCGATCGGAGAGGATACGAGGTTGCAAATTTTGATAGGATGGTCCCAACCTCTTTCATAAGTATGACCTTGGATGAATCGATTGTGTTGAGGTTTGATTAACTAAGTCACTCCTGTTATCGGCCATAGCAGAGTACGAAGATGGTGCTAGCTGAAAAGTTAATGCTCTTGTGGTCTCTACTTTCCATATGGCCGAGGCTAGCTGAGGTGAGGCAAACCCTTATCGGGATGACCCTACTAATGACACATGGGGCTCTTATGACAACTCGTCCATGAGATGTGACGCCACTCATCCTAAGAGACGAGGGTACACTTTGGCCATATCAGTTAGTATAACAATTAGTATGATTGATTGGGAGTTTTGGATAATTAAATTGAGGATTTGAGGTTGAAATTTGGAGAAAGTCGTAAGAAACACATATGTATATTTTCCATACCTCTACGAACGAATCGATTCAGATGCCTATAACTATTTTTCTTTTCCCCTTTTGTTTAAATTTTTTAGGAGATGTTCGGGATTTAATCGTGGACTTTAATTTTGAACATATTAAAGAGTATTTGGGAATACCAGTAGACCTAGATTGTAATTTGGGTTTAGTTCCATGATATCGAATTAATGGTTAAACTTAATTAGGTTTAATCGAGAGAAATACCTAAATCGAAGACTAATTCAAATCCCAAAAATCCAAAGGATATGATGAATTGGACGAGTAGGATATAAGCGAGTTACTTACTAATATTATGTTAGGAAATAAAGGTAACACTTTGATGGTGAGAATTACTCGAGAGAGTATGATGAGAGTAGTAATATATTCCATTAACACGTAGGATATTCATGAGATAGACGTACTACATATAAAAGATATGCTATAGGATGTGCGTACACCTATATTAAAGATAGATATTTATTTAGTGGGGTTTTGTGAATACCTAATGTATGATTGATTGATTGTGTGTATGACATACCTGCCAAACTTGCTATCATGGGAGGTCATAGAAAGGGAACAGTCTTATGTTGATGAGCCTTCAGGAGGATTTTAGATTGGTGCGTCAGAATATAGGTCTAGGAAAGACTTATCGATAAGTTGCTAAGTTTACGGTCATGATTAGTGTATCCCATAGGGCTGGGAACTATGTTCGCCTTCAATATGTGTGATTTTTATGGATATGGTTCCAGATTTATTCTGAACTCATAATCCTTATGTACGTGATGTACCGAGTTTTGATAGTAAAGTATGTGCGCACCGCAGGTTTATCCTTTTGGGATGGCGTATTAGTATATATATATGATAGTGATTTATATATTTACAGTTGTGATTATTCTACTGTGTTGCTTAGTAGATGAGAAATATTATGACATCTTATATTAATCAAGATTGTGGAAACTTGAATGAGTAATGAGATACTCGAATTCGATTTAATTAATATTGAAAATGCAAGTTGTATTATTCGGGTAATACAGGTGGGCATAATTAATTAGGCATTATAGTAAAAGACTCGATTTAATTTAGATAAGTGGGATAGCTTAATATAAATGGGTTGGAATCTTACGTTAGGCGTTCACATTAGTTGAGAGGTGAGAATATTAAGTGAGGGCACGTGGAACTAAAATGTATATAATATTTACTGTTTAAAGAATTTTAAACACTTGTTGATTTTAAAATGTTTACAACTCGGGATCTGACTCGTTTACTTCCAAATCTATTTTTTTTTCTAAAAACTTTTTAGGTGCCCAGCCACAGGGATGCCAATCATAGGAGTTCTTATCAGTTGACGTAATAAAGCTATTGTGGAAGTTACAAGACCTCGATGCTAGACGTCTCCACACCTATCCTTGATTCTTTTTGAGTTATTTACTCCAGTCGGGCATGTTGCCCATCGTTATTCAACTGTATCCAGAGATAAAGATTGCAGACATTTATTTATGTTTCATTTGTTAGGTTTTATTTCATTTTAGACTATTGTATTTGGAATTTAGACTGGACATGTTTATTCCAAACTCTACTAGGGAGGAGACATCTGTCTGGGAATTATGTATTTTTGAGAAGAGATGGAAATCTTAGTCTGGAAAGTGCACTTGGGGAGATAGTTGATAACCTGTGGTTTTGGGATTCGAGTGGGGAATGTGTTTCAGGGGAGAGATGTCCGGTTAGGGATTCTAGCTTTGCTTGGGTGAAATTGGAATTTTTCTGGGAAATTTTTTAATTCGGGAATTCTTTCTGGGGAAACGGATAGGATATTACGTGGCCCTACTGGGAAGCATTTGATTTCTGATGAGGATGACATTTTTGGGATTTTTCTAGGGAGTTTTAGTGAGTTTTTGAGACGCGGGTGCACTGATTTTTAGGGTTTAATCTGGTTAAAGTGTATTATTAATCCGATTAGGTATTTGGGAGCTTGAAAAATGATTTTATTGGAGAAGAAATGTTTCAATACTTATTTGGCAATTTTAGGAGTTTTATATGAAAATTTTGGAATTTAATGGCATTTTCTAGGATTTTTTGTACGAAATTTCAGGGGGTTGTCGAGCGGCATGTTATTGAGGTTATCAACCGAAAGTGGCACGATCTTATGGGTAATCGTGGGAAGGGGAAGGGATAGTTCCGATCGGTGGGTGCCAGGCAATTGCCAATCGACATGCTCCGTAGTCTCCTATAAAAAGGGGCGAATTCTCTTCATTTTTCATAGGTTTTAGCTTTCCTATCTTCTACTTCTGCCTTCTGTAATCTACTCATGCATTATTTTTTATAATCACCCAAAAGTATACATTTGATACCCCGAATAGACGTATTTTAGTTGCTAATTCACGTCAATAATGGTCTTATGAGCGTAAATGTTCAATGTGCAGGCTCGATTGCAGTTGTGGTATCAAAAGCATTATTTTGAGGCAATTTGCAGTCAAATGGAGCTAATTACCTTACCCCGTAACCTTACCCCAGCCTAAGCCTACCCCGCCCCCCGTGTGTGTTTAGTTTCTGCCTTTTTAATTTTTTTAGATTTTTAGTTTGCGTTGATTTTATTTTTAGAGTTTATTTTTTTATTTATTTAGTATTTTCTAGGTTTTGTTTTCTATTTCTCTATTTTATTTTTATTAGTACAATTTTATTTTATTTTGATTTTGATTTTGATTAGTTCTTAGTTTTTATTAGGATTCGTTTTTTTTTAGGATTTTATTTATTTTTAGTTTTATTTGATTTTACATTTATTTAGGATGTTAGTTTTTAGTAATAGATTTTTATTTTATTTTTTATTTTTTATTTTTATTTGAGTCTTTATTTTATTTATAGATTAGGATTTTCTTTTTTTAGATATTAATTTTTAATTTTGTTAGTTTTTTTAGTTAGTCTATATTTTTTTTAAGGGTCACAAACTAATACACACACACCCTACTTCCATATACTCACATACATACAATTCAACCCTTAACCAACACCAAACTACCATACACCCTCACACACCCTATACTCACATACACTTATCCTAAAGCCAACTAACCTATCCTACACCCTATGCTACACACACCATTTCCTACACCTCACCAGACTCTAACCCCTCACCCCATCATCTTCTTCACCACCCATTTCTCTCTCTTCCAACAAACTCCATTAACACAAACCTCATCCTCCATTAACAAACTCAACCAAAACTCCATCTCTCTCTCTCCTAAACACCCACCTCCTAACCATCCTCATCCACCATAGCCAACACCATACAAATCCATTCCACGACCATGATCCATCTACCCGAGAACTCGACCACAACCGACCGAACTTGAACCACATTCCAAATCACGACCACATTTCCGAGCATACCATGTTGCGATCGAAGCCACGTCATACCATTCCAAACCCACGAACCCGGAAACCCACCAAAACCCGCCGCCGGCGACCCTGCTCAACCCAACCTGGCGACGCCCAACCCCCATTTCAAACCCAATCGGACCCCTGGCAAACCCAAACCTGCCTTCCATTTCGACCCTTCGATCCCATTACAAACCAATCCATATCCAAAACCATCTCCAACAAACCCATGTCCCATTTTCACACCCAAGACAGGATTTTATCTCCCACCTGTTAACAAAACCCAAGTCAAGACCAAATAAAAACAACATGCCTAATAAACCATTTAAACCTCATTTTCCAAAAAATACCCCCAACTCCCACATGTTCTCATCCATTTAAGTCCAAAATACCCTTATTCCCTCACCCATGCTCCTCTTACCATTTCCATGTACACTAAAACATAAAATCTCCAATTTACCCCTAGCCTCCATGTGCACCATATAAATGCAAGACTTGGGCCATTTTCAAGGGGATCTCTCAAAATTAGTTTTTAAGCTTGTGTGATAAAATTCTCTCCATCCCTCTATGTTGACTATTTGCATTTTTAGCAAATATCTCAATATAAAGGTGTGTAGTGAAATTTATCTCTAGGATAAATTCAACCCCACTCCTCTATAATGAATTTTTGCATTTTTAGCAATTATTTCAAAATACATTGATATAGTTGAATTCATCCCTTATGGGAGGTAAATTCTAATCCATTCCTTTAAGTTGAGATTTTGCATTTTTAGCAATTATCTCAACAAAAAATTATGATTTAGAATTTATTTCTTTGGATGAGCTCTAATGTACAATTTTATAATATTAGGATTTGCATTTTTATCAAATCTCTTTTATTATTTAATTGTCCATTATGAATTCATCCATTATCTTTTTTTATTTTTTTTTTATTTTCTAATTTTCATTTTAGATTCAATAAATACATTTGTGAGTGATTGTAATAGAGAGAGTGTTGGTATAATTGAAGATTCCATTTCAATTCAAGGCTTAAATGGGTTTGATATCCTCCTCTTGATTACTTTTAGTTTAATCCTTACATGCTCTTTTTTGTATACTTTTATTTTTATTTTTTTGGATGATGATTATTGAGGGCTAATCTCCCATTTATGGGATGAAATTTTGAAGCCCTCATGAGTCCAATTTTGTTAGTTTACTTATTAGGACAATTTTTTTTATCTCACTTTTCTTAAATTAGCTTTTACTTCTTAATTAGTATTTATAAAAATTAGTATAGTAAGTTAGTTAAAACAATCCCTTAAAAAATCCATGAAAAATTTAAATAGAAAAAATAGAAAAATAATAATAAAATTCGAATGAATTTACACATATGGCTTTGCTTATTTTGTGTTTCACCCTTAGATGTGTATTGATAGCTCACTTACCACTATATTCAAGTTTTGTTCTACTTTTATAGGTTTGTCAAGATTTTTGATGGAAAGAGGAATTCCATAACGAAAAATACATAAGAGAAGCAATTTTTTCTATTAATCACTTTCCTTGTTCGAGACTAGAAAATGGCGGATTTCTCAAGTAGCGAGACCCACATGGCGTGGTTAGGCATTGATGATTCGGCAAACCTGGAGTGACAGGCTAGGGTTCCCCTGACTTTAGTCAATGAGAATGCTTTTGATTTCTTCGAGTCGGTTGTCATTGATCGGACTCTTTTGCATGAGCCTTTGCTCCACCAGTCATCTAGGGTGATGAACCCTAATGCTTCTGTAAATATCACATGAGTTTTGGCAGTATTTTACTTCTTTGCAACTATTTTAATTTTGACAAAAGGTTTCTTTTTGTTTTGACAGACTGACATTGCTGCTATGAGCTTTCTCTCTCGGGGGGGCGGCGGGATATAGGGATGTGTGAGAGAACCTTCCTGCGGTGGTACGCTAGTTAGTCTCTTATGTGAGTTTCGATCTTTTGGCTTCTGCTTTGGATGAGAAGTTGCGCTCGACGGACGTTATGTGTGAACCGGGGGAGAGGTGGTGGAACATTAACCATACCATACACTTACGATTTAGGGAGATAACGGCTACCCCCATTGATGTTCAGCAGTTGCTGGGGATAGATTGTGAGGTCACGTAGATAGAGGTGGACCAATCTCTGAGGGTGACACCTACAACGGTGGATGTGGTACTGGGAGATGTGAGACGGATAGTCTCAAGGGACTAAATATGTATTTGTCTTCTTTGGGAGGTTTTGCTAGGTCGGAGGATTGACGACATCGATGGGATGCAGATGAGACAAATGGGTCATTTTTTTTTCTTCTGCTGTTGGGAATTTTTTTGGGGGCGACGAATAGTGAAGTCATCAACTAATGGTTAATACCATATTTGAGGGTATTTTCGAATATCCCTCTCTATGACTGGGGGAGCTTGACTTTGGTGACCCATTATTTTTCTTTGGATTCTTTTATATAGTTCTACCGATAGACTTTTACTGGAGCCACATATGTTTTGGAGGTAATTTTGTTTTTGCATTTTTCCTTTATGGATTTTATTGCATTTCCTTTTTGATTTCCTTTGACTGCTAACTCTTGTCCTTTTGTAGATATGGTTATACGAGGTGATCGGGTTTAATACCCATTCGATTGGTTTGCGTGATAAGTCGGTGGGGAACTTTTGCTTGATGTACCGATGGTGAAAGGTCAACCAAAAGTCGAAGCAGTCTTTTTGCTTACTAACAATACGTCAGGTCTTGAATGTCTTGACGAGTGACAAGGTTGTTTCTTCTTTTCTCGTTTGACTCTTTTTTTGGAATTTTCTTTGTTTGTACGAGTATTGGCTTTTTCTAGGAAAAATGCATGTGACTTTCTATTCCTAGGGGATTGCTATTCAACAATCAGGGGTGACCAGGGGGAATGTGCAGATGCGCCGGTTGCTGGATCAGGAGTTTGTTTATTATGGTATTTAGTAGAGAGAGTAGTCCCACAGATCATAGAGGACGAGGTGGAGGTCCCACCGAAAATTCCCTCAAGGTACATGAGGCAGATTTGAGATATGTCAGAGAAGGCCAGGGCGGTGGCGATGATTAGTGAGCCCTACTCGTCCTGTACTGACACGGTGGCAACTTACGACTACCTTGGCTTCATGAGAAGCTAGATAATTCCCTCATATATCTATGATGTAGTGAATATGCTTTCACCTCCTACGTCTTCAGGCAGGGGTACTAGTCGGTCGGTGGGGTTTGCCCAAAGAACTAGTGGTGCATCGTCGTAAGCGACGACAACGACGATGGAGGTCCCATTTCTCCATCTTGATCATCCTTCCTAGAATTTTTTACTGCCTGGAGGGGGATCGTTGAGTATGAAACATCGCCCTAAAACGATGGACCCGATGGTGTTGGGACTGACGGAGGACATCCTTCAGCCACAGGTATATCTTTTCATTTTTATGTCCTTTATCTTTCTGATTTCTCCTTTTGCTTTACACTGACTATTTTTTCCTTTTCTTTTTATTGCAGCATGTGCGGGTGTCAACTACTTGGCTTAGGAACATTCGAGACTGGGTGGTTTTTGCGATGGATCATATCTAGGATTCAATTATATTTCCTTCCTGCGTACTGTCATCTACTACATCTGAGGAGGGATATAGGTCAAGTAGTGGAGGCTCTTCATCTCATAGTTGGGGGAATCGTGCATGTCGCAGGGATGGAGGATCCTTGTGGGGGGGGGGGGGGGGGGGGGGGGGGAGCGTGAGAGTTTTCGATTTTGAGCTGAGTCCTATTATTTTTCTTCTTTTTTCTGAAAATATGTAATAATGGAAATATATATGAAATGAATGGGATTTTTATTTATTTATCTTTGCTTGAAATGACTTAATCTACATGCACTTTTTACTTTGTTTCCTGAGGTCGTAAAAAGTATTAGAATTACTCAAGAGAAAATTTATTTTGAGACGGGATGAGTAAAATTATAGGAAGAAAAATCTTGAATTCTTTGAAATAAAGATTATTTTTGAGTTTTTGATTTTGACAAAAAAGGAAAGTTTGAATTTTCTAAAAATAGGGGGATGCCAATCAGCTTGCCCCTTGTCCTGGCTATCGGTAGGTTAGTCTAGTCAGATCACCTTAAGTCTTTGATTGTGCTTTCTTCAGCTACTAGTACTTGGTGGGGTAGTCTTTCATTTAGTTTCTAGAAACTCCTTGTTTTTAGCCAAAGTTTTCATGTGTAAAAGGGGGTAAGGTAGTATTATTCTAGGATGGTCCGGGCTTATCATTCCATGGAGAGGCTTCGGCATGTAGGGGAAGTTTGGTGGCCTAAAAGAGCAGATGATGATGGGGTTGGATCTTCTGGTAGCTGCGTGTAGGGTCTTTTGTGAATATGGTGATTATTTGTAAAGCCTTTTTGCGATGAAGATGTGTTTGGTTATTTTTGGATGTGGGAATAAATTTGGGAAGGTTTGTTTGGTTTGTTTAGGAGTAGTTTGGTTTGGTTTGATTTGTTTTAGGATAGTCAGCTTGGCGGGGGTAGTTGTTTGACTCCCTACACTGATGGTTCTTGTAATTGTGCCGAATTTTTCCATGATGGAATAAAAAAGGATTTTAATTATATTATTGTGCCTCTTGATGAGTTTCACATTTTAATTATTTCTACCAATCGGTAAGGCATATGTAATCCTTTTGTTCATTTAAATGATGAAATGAATCATCGTTCTCGATGGTAAGAAAATAATAGCATTTTGTGAAAAAGAAGGGGACCGTGCGCATGTAAAGCGTATGAGCTGCCAACACTAATCTGGGGGTTTTGAAAATTTATGAGTTTCATTTTGATAGAATTTTTTTATAGAGGATCAGGCCCCGCGTAGTTCAGAGTAGAGGAAAATAAAGAATTTTTTAGAATATAAGGGGTTGAACGGAGTCGTAGTGCTCCGAGATTTTGGACTAGGGGTATAATTTCTTAAGATGATCCAAGTTGACCGGATGTTACATCTCTTATTTTTCAAGGTCAGTGAGCATAGCGGCGCTACCAGACATGATCTTTTTCACGATGTAGCGGCACTCCAATTTGGCTTGAATTTCCCCTTGGTCCCGGACGTGTTTTATGATTTCCTTAAGGGCTAAATCCCGTTCTCGAACACCACAGTCCTTGAATCTCCTATTGAATGGTTGCACTATTGGCGATGGCACCCTTGTATATGTTATAAAGTCGTTAGCCTCCTTTCGTCTAAGAGCGACAACTCGTCGAGACGGCTCTAATGGCAGTCTTCTTCATTGAATTTTCTATCAAGCATGACCTATAATGAATGTATTTCTAGTTCGATGGGTAAGAATGCTTCCATGCCATATACCATAGAGTAAGGGGTAGCCTCAGTAGATGCCGAACTGAAGTACAATATCCCCAGAGGGCGTAAAGGATTCAATAATCCCAATTTCGATAACTCTCGATCATCTTTATGATGATTGATTTGAGGTTCTTATTGGCGGCTTCAATTTCACCGCTGGTTTATGGTCGGTAGGGAGAAGATTTGTGTCTTTGAATCCCATACTCTTCAACCAATTATGTGACTTCTGCCTTGGAATGTAACCCATTATTTGACACTATCTCATGCGAAATCCCGTATCGAGAGATAATATTCTTTCGAATGAACTTGGATACATTTTTAGCATTCAATATTGTGTATGACTCGGCTTTGACCTATTTGGTAAATTAATCAATGGAAACTAGGATGAACTCATGCCTATTGGAGGCTTTGGGTGTGACTTTCCCTATGATATCGATTCTCTATGTGGAAAACGGCCAGGGAAAAGTCATGTTATATAATTCTTGTGGAGTCAAGTGCTGGAGATTAGAAAAATGTTAGTATTTAAGGCATCTCCGGACATAGGCAGTGCAATCATGAACCATGGTAATCTAATAGTAACCCTGTTGGATAATTATCTTAGCAAGCATATAACCATTTATGTGGGGTTCGGATTCCTCGCTGTCGATTTTTGCATCATTTCTTCAATATTAACCCCTGCGATGCAGTGTAAGTGGGTTCCATCGAAGTTTCTCTTGAACAGTGCTTTATCACAAACAATATACTAGGCAACCAGTTTACGTAGGGTTGCTCGGTATTTCTTGTATGCATATTGGGCGTACCTACTATTGATGTCTAAAATTGGTAGTGATTTACATGAAGCTAATTTTATAACCACATATAGAATAATGAGAGAAAAATAAATAAGACACGAGAATTCTTAAGTGGTTATGCTATAAGAAAATCCTACGTCAATTGTGATTGTATTTGCTATTACGGATTATAGAAAACTTGGTTTTATTATTAGAATAATGACCTTATACTTTTCTCGTTTTGCCTTTTTTCAAAGGAATACATTATATTTATAGTGACTCGGAGATCAAGGGTTGGAACACCTTTATACAATTAAGCATTTACACATGTACATAATGAATGTGACTATTGATATCCTTGGGAACATGCAGAATGACTCTTGGTTGCTTTTCATGTGATGATTGTTTATCTACAATGCTGGTTTGTATTCTTCGGGCTGTTCGGCATGTTGGCCGATTAACTATCTTCTAAGTTGACCAAGTAATTGATCACTAGGACTATTGCCACGTTAGGGGATATGTGTACATTTTTAATTAGTCCACATAGATGGATAATTTTTGGCATCAATGGAATCCCCCAATGCTTCATTCTTGATATTTTGTTGAAAGGATGAAGTATGAGTCATGTAATGTTGCACATTAGCCTTTCGTGGTTTTGGTCGGTTGGCGACTTATGGGGCTTGTAAAACACTTTCATCATTTGATCATGTGATGAAATGTTTTGAATACTTTGAAATTTAGCGAAATGCCAAAGGGTACATTAGTAATTTTCTCGTCTTTGGAGTTGTACAGCCGTCAGAATGTCAATCGTCTATATAATTAATCATTAGCCGCACTATTTTCTATGCAAGTTATAAGAGACGAGATTTTGGCTGATTTATGTACCATAAAGTTTCAAACTTTCGAACTATCTTCATCCTTAAGATTTTCGTCTTCAAGCTTTCTTTTTGTGTCCATTTCCTCTCTTGCTTCTGCTATCACTTTCTCTGTAAGCTTTCTTCTTACCTTTCCTTTGATTTATTTATTTGCTGTAATCATTTGTACATCGTTCATGGGGACTCTTTAGATGAGTTTAGGTGGGAAATAAATATCCCTGATTTAGTAGACTTAGAAATTCTTATTCCTCTAATTGACGCTTCTAGAGGGTCATTGGATCCCTTCGTTGTTTATAGCTAAGTATGGTATTACCTTCCCCCTCCCCAATCTCTTCTTTCTGGAGTTTTGTCAATATTTTGAGGTTGTCTCTGCTAGGTAGCCCCCAATACACGGAGAATAGTAAATGGGATTCATAAGCTTAACCAAATATATAGAACCCATATTGGTATTGCTGAGTTAACCCATATTAGTAGTGACAACACCTATTAGTAGTGACAACACCTATTACTTGAAAACTAGGTTTGCCAATAGAGCTTTAGTGTTCAACTTACCATATTCCAATAAAGACGACTTTGATTATGGGTTAATAGTGAAGAACTGGCAATAGGCTCCTCTTCAAAGGAGAAGTGTATGATGGACCTAGGTTTCCTCAGGAGGGACATGGCATAGGTTGCAAAAAAAATTCTTTTTCTTTTTCTGCTGATTAATTATTTGATAATATGTCAACTAACATTCTTGTCTTCTTTTTATGCAGTGGACAACAAGAAAACGTGTCTCAAGGAAGGGGAAATCATCTTCAAGAACTTAAATATATGTGGAGCATTTATCAGAGAATTGGTGAGGAGCATCCCAAATCAGCCTCCTACATGTTGTAATAGATAAGTCTTATTACTTGTTTTGTTGCTAGGATAACTACTACAGCACCTTCAATTCCCATTAATTTGGAAGAGGAACCAATTCCCACTTCTTCAGCTAAGGAATCTTCTAGAGTTGAGAAGGACCTTGGAATATCCGCTTTATTTGAATCTTTGGATATTGGTGCAATCCCTACTTCCCCGCTAGCATTCATGGATAAGATAAAGCTCCCAAATTTGATGGAGGGGCCTTGGTCTCCCACCGCTAAGAATGCCAAAGTTACGGATACCCATAAGTCCAAAGCGACTAAAAAAGTTTCTAAGGTTGTTGAGAAGGTTACTTAGGTTAACAATACTTAGGAGGGTGAGAGTGGCAGGGGTCACTTAAAGAGAAAGAAAAGAGGAATTCCTAAAAAATTGACTAGGATGACTTCTACCAACTAATATGAGCTGGTCTAAAAAATTGAATCTGACCTGGAAGTTACTGGATCATCTTCGGTGGTTATTATTCCTGGTTTGTTCGGAAGTTGATGAAGTTTGGAACTCTTCCTACTGATGGGCAACTGCAGTTCTTATATCCCATTCTAGACTGATAGAGAGCCTACCAAAGTTTAACTTTTGTAACCATCTTTCATATATTGCTCACATTTACGGTCTTATTCCTTTTTCACTGACATATTACTTTTTCATATTGGTAATTTTTAGTGGACTTTAATCGGATGATTAAGAAGGACGATCAACTGCGTTCTTCTTTAGGAGATGTTAAAGAGGCATTTGAAAATCTAAAGAAATCCTTGGATGCTAACCGACATGCTTCGGAGACAAAGCAAAAAGCTTAGGAGGAAGAAGTCTGTAAGGCCAATAAAAGGGCCACTACTATCGAGGAGAAATTAAGGACTATTGAGACTAGTCTAATAGCTACTGAGGATAGGTCCAAGGTGGCCAAAAATAAGTTATTGGAAAATGAGACTCTTCTTTCATCTACCTAGGAGAATCTTAAGGAAGAGAAGGCTAAGAATAAGAGCATCAAAGACACCGATTTTGATAAAGGCTGGGAGAAGGCACTGCTGGATACTTCATCCCAGATTTTGTATGCTAAGAAACAATCCTTTAAGGATGGTTGGTTGGAGTGCTTAAGGAAGTTGTCACTGCTGATAACTCTGAGATATTCCAGAGATATGACCCAGACATTCCTTCAAATTTGAGGAAGAGTTTGATGATAAAGAAGGATCAGGGGAGTCTTCCTTATAACCTGTTGAGTCTACTCTATAACTAGATGGTGGATTTATCCTTCTTGTTGAGCTGACTCCTGAACTGAATGCCCGGGATAAGGAGAAGGACTATCTCCTCATTGTCTATTTTCTTTGTCTACAAGTGTCTTTTTTGTTCTTGTACTGGGATTATCATTTTATAAGACCCCTTTGCTTATTAGTGAAAAAACTTTATTTTTATCCAACTTTCATATTTTCCTTTTCATCTTACTTGGTTGTTGTGAAATTATATTTCCTAAAATATTTTACATGGACATCATTTTTGTAGTCTTTTTATTTTTAACTTATGAATTGCAGTTTAGTGAGAGGGAAAGGGATAGTTTTTGCTGAATTTGACCTACTCAGGTAAAGTAAAAGCCTTCTCGAAGTTCGCCATATTCCCTCGTCTAAAGAGGATTTAATCGGATTTTTGGGCTTTGATGTATCTGAGCAAGTCAAAGAGTCCTATACTCATCTTTATTATTTTAGGATAGGATTATTGCCAAAAATGCTGCCTATTATGAAATGATAGATCAATTTCAGGAGGATCATAATCAGTCCAAAGCTTTATTGTATGTTGATTATGAAGCTAAGTATAAAACTTTAAGTGAAGGATGGGGCTTTGAGAAAAATCTACAAGATATTACTTCTGCTTTAAATAAGAAAGAATTATCTTTGAAGAAAGATATGGAGAACGCCCAAGGAATTACTGCTATGCTGGAAATGGAGAATAATGATTTAAGGAATGAGCTTAATGTCTTGAAGAAATTATCTATCACTGGTCCTGATGAGGATGACTCTTACCTGGAAATTGAGAATGAATTGTAAAAAACCCGACCTGGGCAAACTTCCATACAAAGGGTAGTTGTCCAACCAATAATTAATGAAGAAATAACTAGGAAAACTCTAGCGAACTAAGTTGTCTAGTTATAAAATAAAGAATCGGGCCATTGCTAACATGTCTGTCCATTTAGAAGCTAAGGATAAACTTATTACTGACCAATCTGCCTAGTTGAAAGTCAAGAATGATGTTATGAAGAAATTCCAACATCAGGTATAAAGATTGACCTTTCAATTTCACAAGCAGTCGAGGGTGATTTGGATGGAACATTACAATGATGCCTTAATCCATGTGAATGATAATCTTGCACAAAGTCATTGTGAGGGTTATAGATGGGGATGGACCAATTTGCTTACCTTACTGAAATATGACCAAAACAGTTAGTTATGGTATTAGAATGATCCTGGTTTATTGGATTATGAGAAGCCACCATTCAAGTTGGACATAACATCAATCCCTCCTGATAAAATTTTCCAATGTTTCATCACCAAATATCTGGGAGATAATGGCCTTCATGATGTGCATGAGATAATTTGTCCTCCTCACCTGATCAACTGGAAGAGAAGTAGCAATAGGAAAACACTGAGAGATTTTAATTACATAAATTTCCCATGTACCATGGATGATCCTCCTGTTGGGATGGAGAGAATATAACAGACATCTTCTGAAATGACCAAAACACAAGGGAAACGTGCAGCTGAATAATTCTTCTATTTTCTATTCTTGCTTGATATTGAGTGTAATACTTTTAATATTTAAATAAAAGTATATGTGCTTATTTTTAACTTCTGATTAGTTAATCAGTTGGTCGACTAAGTAATTTTCTTGATGATGAGTTATTAAACTATGATTGTAGGGACTTAGATTCAACTAATGAACTTATATAAAACTGTAAATAGTTTGGTTGATCCAAGTTTTTGCATTAGTTATCAGTGGCGACCAAGTGTATGAGGAATGTATGTATCCCTGTGTTTAGGAATGCATACATGTATTCCTGTATTTAACCTAGTCCAGTAAAATTTCTTGTGTGTATACATGAATTTTTATAGGCTTCTTGTTCTTAACTTGTCAAAGACGAAGTCATACATGCAGTAATTATCATTGGCAACCAAGTGTGTTAGGAATATATATATATATATATATATATATATATATATATATATATATATATATATATATATATATGTATGTATGTATGTATTCATGTGTTTAAGTTGGTCGGGAAAAGCTTCTTGTTCGTGACTTATTGATACGACGTCATACATGAAGTAATAACTTGGTCGGGTAAAACGTGATTGCGTGTTAAGATGTTGGTGCATCTCGAATTTGATAAGTTTAACATGATTAAGTAATTAATCTATGTAGTTGTTGTCATATGCTGATCTACAAGGGGATGAAAACCAAGAGACATTTTTTGAGTATTGTTCTAGGGATGTATATCGTCGTACTTCGAAAAAAAATCAAAAATGGAAACTAAAATAAAGATATTTTATTGAACTTGAAATAAAGTTTTGTTGAACATAAAGAAAAAATAAATAAAAATTACCTTTATTCACGAATAGTATTTTCGAAGGTGCTCGGTGTACCAAGGGTTCTTGAATTCTTCCCCATTAATTTTCTCTAGTCGAAAAGTTCTTAATCGGATTACTTCTAAAATGCGATATGGACCATGCCAATTTACCTTAATCTTGTTGCCTTTTTGGATGACTTTCTTGAGGACGTATTCGCCTTCTTTTAGGTTAGTTGAATTAACACTTTTGTTGTAAAAGTGAGCAGTCCTTTATTGATACACAATAGTTCTAAAGGCGACATCTTCTCAGACTCCTTACAATATGTCCAAGTCCAATCGTCCCATTATATCACTCTTGGGAGAATCAATGTTTAACACTCTATGGGTTGATAGACCTATCTCGGCTAGTACCAGGGCCTCTATCCTGATTACAAGAATATAAGGCATTTCTCAAGTTGTTGTTCTCGATATGGTTCTATAAGCTCAAAGAACAAAGTGAAATTAATTAATCCAGTTACCCTTTGTAGCAACAAGTCTCTTCTTCAGTCCATTATGAAAGGTTCTATTTATCACTTTCTATATGACCGTTGCTTTGTGGATGTCTTGGGTAATATTGATGTTTTTGGATCTTAGATTGAACGTAGTATGATTCGAATTCATCATTATCGAATTGGGTGCCATGATCAGTGATGAAGGCATAAGGCATGACATACCTTCATATGATGTTCTTCTAGATGAACTGATATACCTTCTCGTAAGGCATATCTATCAATGGCTCAGATTCCACCCATTTTATTACATAGTTAACTGCTACCACCATGTATTTCAACCTTCCTTTGGTGGTCGGTAATTGGCCGACCAAGTCAATTCCCCAAAATAGTGAATGGCTAGGGAGAAGTGATCGGTGTTAAATCAGCGCCTGATGTTTTCTGATTTGTAGTAAATCTCTGTCACTGGTCATATTTTCTTGAGAAGGACCTATAATCTGCCTTCATAGTTGTCCACTAATACCCTAGTGTGGTAATTCTATGGACTAATGACCGACCAGATCAATGAGCTGTGACACCCCGACTAATTAAATACCGGGTAGCTACTCCTTTATTAAATTAATTCAAAATGCCAAGTTGGTTCAGTTAATCGCATCACTGTCGAAAACATTTTAATAATTACTAACCCCCTAGTATTTAAAAAGTAAGTGCCAATTTTTAAGTTAAGTCTGATTAACATGCAGTAAGAGAATAATGGAAGAGTCAACATAAACCATTCACCATAATGAAGTAATGAAATAACCAACAATAATAATAAGAACTCCGGAGGAAAACTCCTCACAACAATACCAACATATGGAAATAATACTGCAAGTCTGAATCCTGAATAATTACATGCCAAAAGTCTGAATAACTGAAATAAATTAAATGTCTCTAAACGAGTGGGCGACATGCCCTACAACTGATAACTGTTGAATATAGAGTCAAAGTAGATGAAGCGTCTATAAGCAAAGTCCTGTAACTTCCACAAACATCTACAGCTCGTCACCTGAATGAGAATCCTATGCATGGTGTCCTTGTAGCTGGGCACCTAAAATGGTTTTTACAAAAAAATAGATTTGAAAGCAAATGGGTCAGAGCCCGAAAGTGGAATTTTTTTTTAAAAAAGCAAGTGTTTTAATAACATTAAAACATTAAATGCAAAGTACATGTTAGGACATGCACTCACATGAAATTCTCACCTCTCGACTACATGTGCACTCCTAACGTACCGTACCCATCTACATGACATACACATCTAACCAAACCGTAATAAGCTCTACCCCTTACTACTCGGTCCCCTATTACATTCTAGCGTTATCAAATAAGTAGAGGGCTTCACTTAAACTCAGATTTCCCAATATGTAATACATTTAACTATCGGTTAACCCGTCATGTTTTCTCAAAACAATTCCATAATTTTATTCACAATATAAACATGAAAATTCCCATTAATTAAGTGTATATTATTCACATCATAAATATACAATAGAAGAACCCCGAGACTAAGCTGCGGTGCACACATACCATGCTATCCATCCCGGTACATCACGTACATAAGGATCACGCATTCCGAATCTCTCAGGAATCGTTCAGATAACAACATCACAAATAATGGAGGCGAACACAGTCACATCACATGGGTCACGCACATACCTACGCTCCCACGATCAGCAGACTTATTAACATCCCAATAAGTCCTTCTCTGACCTATGTTCATCGAGGTAACCAGTCTAAATCCGGGCAACACAAGGATTAGAGGGCCCTAAGCGAACGCGAACCTCCCGTGATAGCAAGTATGGTAGGTATGTCATATACATAAAATCAATACATATACTAAGTATTCACGCATCTTAGTAATCACCAAAATATATTGGTGGTACACTTCTCATTCTCGTACCGACATGTAATACTACACAATTTATATGTTCCTGCTTAATATAATAAATTAGGCCATCAATAGTTCGCACATCGTAATAGACTCTCACATCCTAATTCCTATATTCCCTTAGGTTCAAACTACACTTCTAGATTTGACTCCTCATTATATCCCAAACATCCCAAATATATCAATTTATCATCAAGGGAAAGATATCTCTACCTATACACAAGGTTACGGGGCACTCGGGATCAAAACAGGCTAAAAAGCCTAAACTGTCAACTCGTTCGAAGTCTCGTTCGAACGAGGCTGTTCGAACGAGAGTTCGTTCGAACGAACTGGCCTATCTAACGAGGTCTCGTTCGAATGAAGTTATCGAACGAACTTCACCCTCGTTAGAAGTCAATGGTCAACTCGTTAGAAGCTCGTTCGAACGAGTTCATTCGAACGACCTGGGCAGGTCTTCTAACGAGCGACCAGATTCGAGCCCAGATTTCTTATTTTTGTTTTTCCCATCTCTCTACACCTCAAATCTCATCCAAACATTACTCCAACGATTGTTTAAGGTTCCTAATCGTCCCTAAACATCCTTAGGTCACATATTAACATGTTTGGGGGTGTTAATTCATCCTAACATCATTCAAATATCAAATCTCTACATATTTTTCCCCAATTTCAAACACATGAACCCTAGAATTTATAAATCATCAAGGAGCCTAATTAAATCCGTTTTTGGTTTCATACTAATTGTGATATCATCAGAATAATCATCAACTACAAATCTACATGCAATTTCCTCATCAAGAATGTAATTTCTATTTCCAATTTAATGGGTTTTTCATTAACTCCCAAGAACAAATCAGATTTTTATCAATTCCTACACATGGAAGAAACATTCTCTATAAAAATGAAATTAAATCACTTACCTTAATGGTAACTCTGGATTTGATGACGAATTTGATGAATGGTTCTCTTTCTCTCTGCAGAATCCTTCTATCTCTCCTTCTACAAGCTTTATTCTCCAAAGTTAATGGTGGCTAGGGTTTGTGCTTTAGAAATTCTTTTGGAACAAGTTTCAATAACTTCCGTAGCCTATTTGGGTATTAGTGGGCTTAGTGGGTTAATGCCAAATCAGATATTAATTCCCAATTTTCGTAGGTTTTAATTCCCCAAAATTCAAAATTACCAAACTACCCTTATACGTTGCCATTCTGGCCTAGAAATACCCCGGGACCCAAACCAAACCCCCGACTAGTGTTTTCTGACTATTTCGACCCTTCCGGACGCGTTAGCGCACTCAAAACGACCATACGGATAATAGAAATAAAATTCACTTTTTAATTATCATAATTATATACCATGACGCGACTGTCACACACGTCTCAACAAAATTTTCAAATTGCCGTATTTCAATCTCACGACAAATTTCATAATTCAAAATTCATATATAATCATATATGCACATATAATCAAATACCAACTCGCATCTCGCTAGTATTTTTAATCCGGATTAATTTCTAATTAATACGCATTTAATTTAATTAATCCCATAAAATAAATATCACAAAAATACGGGGTATTACATGAGCTCCACAAGAACCTTCATGTACCTCCTTGATTAAGTCAATAACTTCCAATGGATGGACACAGTGTAGTAAGGAAATAGTGTATTCCCTTTTTTATAGGACTCCCCTTTCCACTACATGTTTGGTTACTTTGTACCAGAGCCTCCTTGTATCTTTTAGATCAGTTGGCAAGTTTCCTTTTTCGATATAAGCTCTAATTGGATCCGTTCAATATGGTCCCAAATCTACAACAATGAAACTGATAATTGGATCCTCATCTATGCTCCTGGCTATCAATATTTTTATCGAAATTATCCTCCTAAGTTATATTCTTATTGCTGAAGCCAGCTGAGCAAGTGCATTAGCTTTGGCATTTTATATCCTTGGAATTCTGCTTATTTGTACAACTGTAATTTTGGAAATGAATTCCATTATCTTAGTTAACTCTCTCACCATTAAATCCCATTTGAATCCATATATATGAAGTACTTGGTAGACAATCAATTGGGAATTATTGTGTTCCACTACTTGCTCGGCGCCTAATGATTGGTCTAACGTAAGTCTAGCGGTTAAAGCCTGGTACTCGGTTTCATTATTTGAAGCTCAAAATTGAAACCTGAGGTCATTTCTACATCAATATTGTTAAGAGTGTTAAGTATGACACCATCTTCACTACTGGCTACACATGAAGATCCATCCACATATAAGTTCCATAATGGAATTTCACGACTAAAGCTTTCTGTAGATAGAATTCCATAGAGTAATGTCTTCTTACTTTCTCCTACATATTTTTGGGCCATTTCTTGTGCAATGGATGATTTTGGTTTATTGGCCATGACTTTGGTTTGCTTTTGAACTGAGCTCTCTTTCAGAGAAGTTCGCTCGGCAAGCAAGTTTGGTTGGTCGATAACTTTTGGATACATAAATTTTGCAATAAAAACTGCCAAAGCTTTCCCTTTTAATGATGATCTCGGCTAGTAGATAATGTTGCATTCTCCCAGCTCTACTTCCCAATGTATCAACCTACCTGACTTTTCAGGTTTGTAAAGTGCGTGCCAAAGAGGTAAATCAGTGTATGCAACTATGGTATGCGCTTGAAAATATGGCTTCATTCATCTGGAGGCTTCAATGAGGGCTAAAGCTAACTTTTCTAGTTGTGGATATCTAACCTTTGCACCTTTCGATGCCTTGTTGATGTAGTACACTAGTGTTTGGATCCCATTCTCAAGCCAAACTAGTGCCGAGTTAACTACTGACTCAGATATAGCTAAATAGAAGTATAATTTTTCTCCCAAAATTGGTCTGGACAATAATAACGGAGACCCCATATACTTCTTCAACTCTTGAAATGCTTCTTCTCACTCCTCATTCCACTCGAAGGTCTTTTCGAGCACCATAAAGATTGGTAAACACTTGTCTTACTCAAGAGATAAATTGATTTAGGGCAGCCACTCTACAAGTAAGTTTTTGAACTTCTTTTTTGTATTTTGGTGATTGCATTTCATTCAGCTCTTTGATTTTAGCAGGTTTTGCTTTTATTCCTCTCTGATTCACTATAAAGCCGAGGAAAATTCCTTCTTGCACACAAAATATGCACTTGGTCGAATTCAGTTTCATCTGATGCTTTTCTAGTTGGTCAAACGTTTACCTGAGGTCCTTGATATGATCTGAAAATTTTCTTCTTTTAGTCATCATCTCATCTATGTACAACTCTATATTCCTCCCAATCTGTTCTTCAAACACCTTATTGACCCACTCCGTTACGTTGCTCTAGAATTTTTAAGCCCGAAGGGCATCACGTTATAGCAATAAGTACCTCGGTTGGTAATGAAAGAAGTACTTTTTTTTGTCTTCTACTTTCATTTTTATCTATTTATACCTATAATAGGCATCCATAAAACTCAACAACTCATGTCCTGGTGTGGTATCTACTATCTGATCAATTCTAGGGAACGAAAAATGGTCCTTTGGGCAAGACTTATTAATATTAGTGCAATCTACCCACATTCACCACTTATCATTTTTCTTCTTGACCATCAAAACATTTTCTAACCATTTTGGATGTTTGATATACTCAATGAATTGGTCTTTTTATAGTTTTTCTACCTACTTCTGAATGGCTTGGTTCTTCTCAGGACTGAACAATCTTTATTTGATCAACTTGGCATCCCTGTTAATGTTGGGGTCATGATAGAGGAATTTGTGATCAATCCCAACCATATCTTCATGACTCTAAGCAAATACATTCTTTCGTTTACTTAGGAATGCAACCAATTCTAGTTTTAGGAGTGGAGCCAATGAGGGTGGTTTTTTTTAATTTTTCATCATCCAATATTATGCTTTTTGGTGTTTCGACTATCTGCCCTTTGACTAGCTCTGTTTCATCTATATGATCTAACATATCTAACTTCTTACTCGCTATTAGGTTCTAGAGTGTTAACTTGGTAAGTGGTGGTCTTTTTCTTTGAATCGGTCAAATCTTCTTGCTCGACTGAAGAGTAATGGCATTATCTGGCCACCTTCAAATTGAGCAGGGATTAGGGAACTTTAAAATTGGTGGACTTTAAACATTGGTGGACAGTAGATGGTACAACTTCAAAATTCTTTAATCTTACCATGCAGAGGATCACATTGTAAGTTGACTGAATATTCTTTTCCATAATAAAGAAATGTATCTTCTCAGGACGGCTTGCTGTCCAAGTGCCGAATAACACTTTCAATTTGACTATTCCTAGGGGTAAACTTTTTCTCCTGATAAGCCAATCAAGGGCTTGTGGTACAGTTCTAGTTGACTAAGCTTTAATCCCAAGCTCTGGAAATAGGGATAGAACATCATATCAACTGAACTTTCATTATTTACCAATTCTATGGAAATGATGTCTTCCTGGATTCTAAACTTGATGACTAATGGGTTGTCATGAGGATACAATACTCTAGAGAGAACATTTTTAGAAAAGTTTATGAGAAGTTTATCTTTGTTTACTTTCCTGGGATGATCATCATATTTAAAATTGATACGTTGTATATAGGAGTAGGCCCGTGCTTCATTCAGATAAACTTTCCTCTTAACGATCTGATCTCCTCCTCCATCATCTCCACTTGTGATGACATGGAAATTAAATGAACTAACACTTATCATAGCTACCTCTATCTCTAGTTTCTTGGACTTCTTTGATAGGCCTGGATCATCTTCATAACCATCCTCACGGCCTCACTTCTTATCATCTTTAGGCTTGTAGGGAGAATTTGGCATTCCTCTTACTTCTCGACTTTCATACCGATCAACAATTTTTTTTATCTTTCCTCGATAAATGAGGGATTTAATTTCGATCTTTAAAGAAATATAATTATCGGTCGTATGTCCACGATCCTTGTGAAATTTATAATATTTGGATTTCTCTCCCCTGTTTGGGAGTGCCCTCAACTTCTCAGGACACTTTAAATCTTTATTTGGCCTAATTTCCTCCAGGATATGATGGATACTGACCGTCAATGGAGTGTATGGTTCATAATTTTTTTTATCTTCTTTCTTCTATTTCTGTTCCTTCTTTTCAGTCTTGGTGGTAGGGTTTTTCTTTGCAGCCTGATAAGCACCCAAAACTGTACAATTTATACCCAAATAGATGTACTTTTGTTGCTAATTCTCGATAATTTGGGTCTTATGTGCTTAAATGTTTATCTTGTAGGTCAAACGTCCGCTTGCGATGTCAAAAGCTATATATCGAGGCAAATACGTGTTTTATGGAGCTAATTCCCTCCCCAGTAACCTTACCCGAGCCTCAACCTAGCCTAAACCTACCCCAAACCATGTGTGTGTTTTGTTTATCCCTTTTTATTATTTTTTAGATTTTTAATTTGAGTCATTTTTATTTTTAAGATTTATTTTAGATTTATTTAGTATTTTCAGGGTTTTATTTTCTATTTTTATTTTATTAGTGTAATTTCATTTTATTTTGATTTTTATTAGTTTTTAGTTTTATTAGGATTAGTTTTTAGGAGTTTATTATATTTGATAATTTTTTAGGACTTTAGCTTTCATTTAAATTTTATGTTTTTATTTCTTTTGTTTTATTTTAATTTTTATATAGCTTAGGATTTTATTTTCCTAAGTTTTTATATTTTATTTTTATATTTTTAGTTAGTTAGATTTTATTTGATTATTATCTATTTTTAGGTAGTTAGTGTTATTTTAGGGTCACAAATTTAACACACACACACTAACATTCTACACCCTACCACACACACACATAAACTCACTCACACCTAACTCCCCTACACTCACATACCCCCTAAACTAATACCAACCCCTCATCCTCACACCTACTTTACCTACGCCCTCAAACACTCTAACCCAACTACTATTTTCTTCAACCTATCACCCTCTCTCTCCTCTCTCCTCTTGCCAACACAAACCTCCATTAACTACTTCACCCTTACTTCTAATCCACAACCAAACCCCTCTAATGCCCTTTCCAACCTCGATCATCCTCGGCTAGGTGCCGTCCCGAAATCGAAGCTTCCCCATTTCCTAAACCCACCAGTATCCCCCCTCTGCCTCACCCCCTCAGATCGCCGTCACCAGCCACCTCCGGCGCGTCTTCGGCCTACCCACGATCCCCCTGATAAACCCGTTTGACCAGCGCTCTTCAACCCGCATACCCCTGTACCAGCCGCGACCCACCGCGAGTGTGTTCCAACCGATCTCAACCCGAGCACCTCACTCCATCAACCCGAATCACCAATCTCCAACACAAGACCCATTTCTCCAAGCCTCATCATTATTACCTGCCAAAGTTCAAAAGACGAACCCAAGCCAAAGCCAATCTCGTAAACCACATAAACCCCCATGTGTCTTATTAACTAACTTATACCCTTTATACCCATTTTACCCCCAACTACCTATTTTAACCAAACTTCCCATTACACCCTCTAAACCAAATCAGATTTTGTCACCCCATTTAACCCACATGACCTCACACCTCTCTTACCTCATGTGCACACACCCCATTTCCATGCACATTCAAGACAATTCCCAATTTACCCCTAGCCTTCATGTGCACCATATAAATTGAAGACTTGGTTCCATTTAAAGAGCATCTCAAAATTAGTTTTAATCTTTGTGTGATGAAATTCTCTCCACCCCTCTATGGTGAGTATTTTCATTTTTAGCAAATACCTCAATATAGAGGTGTGTAGTGAAATTTATCTCTAGAATAAATTCAACCCCACCCCTCTATTATGAATTAATTGCATTTTTATCAATTAATTCATAATAGATTGATGTAGTTGAATTCATCCCTTATGGGAGGTAATTTCTAATCCATTCCTTTATGTTGAGATTTGGCATTTTTAGCAACTATCTTAATATAAAGTAATGATTTAGAATTTATTTCTTTGGGTGAGTTCTAATGTACAATTTTATAATCTTAGGATCTGCATTTCTAGCAAATCTCTTTTATTATTTAATTGTCCATTATGAATTCATCCACTATCCTTTTTATTTTTACTTTGTAATTTTTAGTTTAGATTCAATAAATATATTAGTGAGTGATTGTAATTGAGAGAGTGTTGATGTATTTGAAGATTCCATTCCAATTCAAGGCTTAAATGGGTTTTTATTTATTCCTCTCTTTTACTTTTATTTTAATCCTCACATGCTTTCAATTGTTTATCTTCTATTTTTGGATGATGATTATTGAGGGCAAATCTCCCATTTATGGGATGAAATTTTGAAGCCCTTATGAGTCCAATTTTGTTAGTTTACTTATTAGGACAATTTTGTTTATCTCACTTTTCTTAAATTAGCATTTACTTGTTAATCAATAGTTATAAAAATTATCAGCTATAAAATTCCCTTGAAAAATCCGTAAAAAATATAAAACGTAAAATCATAAAAACAATATATAGTAAAATGCAAATGAATCTATATATGTGCTCTCCAATTTTGTGTTTCACCCTTAGATGCTATATTCTATTTTTGTTCTACTTTTACAGGTTGGTGAAGATTTTTGATGGATAGAGTAATTGCACACAACGACTACACACAATAGACATAATTTCTTATTTATCACAACCATCGCTTCCTCGGCATTCATGATTTTTCTAGCCTTAGCCACGAACTCTGTCATGGTTTTGGGAGGATCTTTTTCCATTGTATAATACAAATTTTCTGGAAGTAATCCACCCATCAAGGCGGTGATGGATGTTTTTTTTCATAATCAACTTCTTCCAGTTTCTCGTTATTGAAATGATTGATGTATTCTCTGGTAGTCTCTCATGCTCAATTACTAGCACTTATAAGATGAGCTACTCTCTTAACTTGATTGGCCCCAAAATACAAGTTTCTAATGAATAACTCTTCTAGTTGATTAAAACTAGAAATTTGTCCTTGGGGCAAGTTATTGTACCATATTTGGGCTGAACCAGTGATGGTTCTTAAAAAGATCTACATCTCATTTCATCAGGAACATAATACATATGAGAAAATTCCTAATATCGCTCAATGTGAAAAATAGGATCCGTTTTGATATCGTATTTAGGGGTAACCACTGGTGTCTTAAACTTAGATGGGGTAGGAAAATCAACAATCGTTTTAATTAAAGGAGATCCTTTAACAAAATTACGCTGTATGGATTTTTCACCTTGTTCATCTCCCCTAACCGATATTATAATCTTTGAATAGACCCCTTCCATGAAGGATCTTCATCTTTAGACCTATTAGAAACAGCTCGTCCATCCCTTCCATGCATTTGTGCTGAGATCTCTTCTTCAGAAGACTGCTCGGAATGCACAGATCTTCGAGCATTTATTTTAGATCTAACTGATCTTTTATGATGTTCAGTATGACGTTTTATTGATGTGGACATTTCTTTATGATGTCCTCTATTTACTCGAGGACCCACACGATCAAAGAATGATGCCCTTATTAATCTCTCCAAAGCACTTGGACGTTGAGTAGTAAGGCATAAACCATCATAGTAATACATTGATCTGATTGAAGAACTGGTCCCTGGGCGGTAGGACCTATTGCGTGAGGACCTGGAATGACTATTTTGATTCCTCCTAGGAGGAGTAAGGGGCATTTACATTTTGAAATATGGATCATTAGTATGCTGAGATGGCGCAGTTGGCCTGTCTTGCAAGGATTGAGCTAATTGCCTCATAGCTTCCTGCATCGTTTCTTGCCATTTGGAATTGTTAATTAGGACTCCATTAGATCTGTCATGCCAGGAGGGGCATTTTCTTCAGCAGCATGACTGCTTTCAGGAATGTCATTCATCTTACGGACTCTTTCAATAATCAAATAAATGATTTTTAAGTGGAGAACAATTATAGATAAGACGTTCCCCACAAACGGTGCCAATTTATTGATGTCTAAAATTGGTAGTGCATTATATGATGTCAATTTTATAATCACAGATAAAATAATGACATAAAAATAAATAAGAAACGATAATTTTTAAGTTGTTTAACTATAAGAAAAGCCTACGTCCACTATGATTGTAATTGCTATTGCGGATTATATAATAATAGGTATTTTTATTAGAAGAATGACCTTGTACTTTTCTCACCTGCCTTTTGTGAAAGGAATATATTGTATTTATATTGACACAGAGATCAAGGGTTGGAATGACTTTATACATTTTAGCATTTACACATATACATAACGAATGTGACTATTAATAGCCCTAGGCATGTCCAGAATGACTCTTGGCTACTTTCCATGTGATGACTATTTATCTAGATTAATGGTCTCTATTATTCGATTTGGTCAACATGTTGGCTGGTCAAATATCTTCTAAGATGACCAAGTAATTGATTACCAAGATTGTTGCCAAGTTAAGGGACATGTGTCCATTTTTAATTGGTCCACTTAGATGGATAATTTTCAGCAACAACACCTACCGTGCTTGAGGAGGTTCCAAATATCATAATATCTTAACTTGGCCATATCGAAATCCTTTTTGTGACCATCTCAATGTGGTAGCATTGGGTTAGTTTAGTTTTCCTTTGGACTATGAAGGGGGCCATCGTTATTCCCTAGGGGCATGTCAACCAGGCTAAGGTAGCAAGGGCACCGACTAAGATATTTCTTTCTCTAGGCAAGTAGTGGAAACTGATATCTCATAATTAGGAGGCCAACTCCTCTAGGTGGGCGTGGAAGGGTAAGAGCTTTTCATCTTTTACTTTTCTTCTTCAAAGGATCTAGCTGATGATGAGGGCAGAATCCCCATAGATATCTAGGCACTGGATTCCTTTCTTGAGAGTGACTTTGAGGCCTACGATGCATTCCTCGTATTCGGTCATATTTTTTGTGTAGGGAATATCTAACTTGATGGAAATAGGAGTGTGAGAGTCATCTAGGATGATCATGAGTATTCCAATGCTGTATCCTTTTTGTTAGCAGTGCCATCAAAGAACATTTTCCATCGAAGGTCTTTCTGAGAGGTTCAAAGGATATCTTCATTTGGGATTTTGGAGATCCAAATTTTAGCTTCTTCCATGGGGTAATTAGCTGTAACACCCCGCCCGCCCGGAGAGAGCGAACGGAGTGCTAATGCGATAAAACTAAACTAAATCCAGAATATAACAAGGTATAGAGCACCTAAATCCCACAACAACAAAAGAGAAACTACAAATATCAATATCTTCAAATTAAATACCAAATCTCTCAAATTAAAATTACAACTATCTAACTCGAATAAAAATACAAATCTCCAAAGCTCTATACAACAAAATAATACAGATCTTTCCCAAATAATCCTCGGTAAAATCAATTTCCATAGCACCCCAAAATCCGCGCTAACCTGCCACTAAAAGAAAATATGGGGAAGTACACAATACGAAAGGAAAGGTGCTCAACAAATATATTTAGCGGTGAATAAAACGTAACAACACGAGTACGAATATTCAAATCAAAATGCAAATCTCAAAGCATTTATCAATATAATTTCTCAAGAACACTTTAACCGGGTTACCAGGCCTCACCACATCCGTATATGCTTTATCAAGCCATAGCCCGGGAAACAGGAATTTTGGCGGGTGCCCAACATCCGTGCCATATTAAAATCTCATGACAACGTGCTCATCAACAATATAATGATACCACATGAATAAAAATAATTTCAACAATTATTTTCCAGATTTCAATGAATTTATCAATTCAAATATGAGTTTAATTAACAAGAATTCAAAGAGAATGACACTCGCGAGATTTAAGGAGCATATTGTGTAAAACCCCATACCTCAAACCTTGATGAGAAACCAACGATCACATCCTCAAAACCAACAAAAAGATCTAAAAAACCTCCTCCAAGAACCTCCAACAAAATAACCCCAAGAACACCTCTAATCTAAGGTTGGAACTCACAAATCTCAAGGGCCAATGTGTATATAAAAAGAAGAGGAATATAAAATATATTTGCTGCCAAAATTTGTGCCAAAAGTATGTTAAAAGGGTTTCCCACGACTTCCTTTTATAATGCAAAGAAATGAAGAGTTGGAATCCAAAAGACTCCATTAAATAAGGCAAACAAAATGAAGAGTTGGAAGCCAAAACAACTCTTGAAAATTACTTAATGTTCGCCGACTTAGAATTCTAAGAGTTAAAACATTTAAAAATCATTTTAAAATCCATTTTAACTCCGATTTCGAAACCGTTTAAAATTCTCGCCTTTAAAAATAATAAGCAACATATTTGAGCAATAAAAATAATTTTATCAAAAACTTTATTTTCCTCTATTTTCCAAAAATTAATTAAAATAGCCCAAAATTATGCGGGTTATTACATTAGCTAGGTAGTCGGAGATGGATCTCCCTTTCATGGCTTTCTATGTGACATACACGATATCAAATTCAACTAGAAACATCAACCATAAAGCCATTCGACTAGATAGGGGCAGGTTTCTTCAGTAGGTATTTTATAGGATCTATTTGGGATATAAGCCTAATGGGAAAAGTGAGCATGTAGTGTTATAATTTTTGGGTGAACTATGCAAGGATGACACATGTTTTTACCAAGGTAGTGTATTTGACTTCATACCCAACCAATTTATGACTGGTATAGTAGATGGCTTTTTTTGTGAGATTTTTCAAGGTATTGGGCTAGCAAAGCCCCAAACATTTAAAGTATATGAGTACGGGTAGACTAGGCTGCGGTGGCATGAGTATCGGAGGTCAGATAAGATATTGCTTGATTCTATAGAAGGCTTCCTGACAGGCTTTATTCCAGATGTTGATACTAAATATAGTCTGCTGACATGGCTCATTTGAGTGAAGACACGTGGCAATTTGCGTGGCAACAACAAACACTTTCGAACAACACCTTGACTCTGAGGAACCATACTGCAACGAGGAACTCTGCTTCCCCGATCAACTCAGACACCCCAACCTACAAGAACTCTCCGAGGAACTTTTGAGTACCGAGTAACTTAGGCGATACAAGCAGCTTAGGTTGTCCAAGCTGCACCTCGAACAAAGCATTAATAGCAGGATAACCAACAGATTGACTGCGTATTAAATGTTTATTATTATCATACAGATGTATACGCTTAAGGGGCATTGAATGTATTACCCTTTCACATTACAGCCTTAGGGCTATAAATACATGGTATTATCCTCATTGTAAGGGGACCGGAATTTCTTGAGAAAAATTGTAATCGAGAATTCCCAAACAGTCAGTAATAACAGAAACAGTGGACGTAGGCCATTCTTATAAGGTTGAACCACTTTAAAATTACTTTATCTCATTTTATTTATCTGTGATTAAATAATTAGATATAATCTAATTTTTTACATCAACAGATTGGCGTCGTTTGTGGGAAACGACTGGTAATAACGTTTTTCATCAAAAACAATTCATCACAAATGGCTGATATTCCAGAACCTAGCAATCGAAATGTTGGAAGCCCTCCAAATCCATCTTCTCCGCCCAATATTCCAGATCTGGCTAGAATAATGACAAATCTGGCCCAGGGCCGGACAATCATGTAAGAAACTATGCGAAAACTCATACAAACCCTCCATGGCGGTGAACCAACCCATTCAGGACCGCAAAGTACTCAAAGAAATACACGTTTATCTTCTTCACGTACATGGCGTACCGATTCATATCGTCCTGAGGAGTTTGAAGATTTTTCTTATCAACCTGGATGAACTTCTTTGGTACGAGCCATAGATACTGAACAATGTATCACTCTCTCTCAAGAAAGGACTAGTGTTCTAGAAAGATTAAGCAGAGTATCTCCTTTTGATCGATTAGGTCCTAGGAGGAGCAAAAGTTCTCCTAGAGCTGCATTAAGGAGTTTTCGACGACCATCAGACTTAAGGGAAGGATCTGCCCAGTCGCGACTAGCTGCTTGTCAAGATAGATCCTAGGAAGCCACATCAACGCTATCAGTTGCTTGAACCAATAGGCCCGAGGAAGGAAACGATGCGTGAAAAGGCTCTATTCAGAGGCTGGAGGATAGATTAAGGGAAATTGCTAAGTCCAAGAACCCTCTACAACGAAGTTTTGTACAAGGAACACCTTTTGTCCAGGCTATTGTAGATTTCCCAACACCATCAAAGTTCAAAGCACCCGTTGTGACCCCCAAATATGATGGAAAGATCGACACTGCCCTTCATATAGAACAATACCAAGCTACAACCGACATCTACGTTGTTCCAGATGAGATGAGATTCAGAGCATTCTCAGGAACTCTTACCGGATCTACTCAAATATGGTATAATAATCTTCCTCGGGGTAAGATATCAACTTTCTTTCAACTGGCCGAGTTATTCATTGGGAATTTCTATTTTGGAGCAAAGCCAGTTAAACGAGTAGCGCATTTGTTAACTGTTAAACAAAAAGCTGGTGAAAGTATGAGAGATTATATAACTCATTTTAATAACGAGAAACTCGAAGTCATTGATTATGAGGAAAAGACAGCGATTACCGCCTTGATGAGTGGACTACTGCCCAACAAGTTGTACTACACTTTGGCCAAAGACCCACCTAGAACCATGTCAGATCTGATGGGAAAAGTGACCAAGATCATGAATGCCGAGGAGGCTATGGATGCGAAGAAGAATATGGATGCCAAAGAAACCAAGGTGGAAGGTGATAAAGCTAAGAAAAAAGAGCATAAGAACAATGGTAGTGACAAACACTCAAAAACAAGGTCGTCATGGGAAGTATTGAAGAAAATTGATAATTATACTCTTTTGAAGAAAGACAACAACCATGTTCTAGAAGAAATCAAGAACAACGAGGAATTAAACTAGCCAAAAAAATGAAGGCAGACCCTGATAGGAGGAATAAGGCAAAATATTTTGAGTTTCACAAAGATCATGGCCATATGACCAAAAATCGCGTAGCTCTTCAGAATGAGATTGAAACACTCATCAGACGAGGAAAATTGGCAAAGTATGTTGATCGGAGGAATGATAGAAGAAACAATGACCGAATAAGAGAGAGGTTTAGATCTCATAGTCGAGCAGAGGAGAACAAGAAAATAGACCATGAAGTTGATCCAGAAGACGACCTCGATCTTCCTAAGAGACCAAGGCAGCTAGAACGTGAGGTATTTTCAATACGCTTTGGGTCATTTGACTGCAATGTTATTACAGGTGGAGATACACGAGGAAGAGACCTTACTGTAGAGAGAAAAGCTTACCTCTGTGAGGCTCAAGCTTGCTCATACATTCAATGAATAAATCTAACTGAGGAGGATCGCCCAAGAAAGGTAAACAAAGAGAAATTAGGCATTGATTTCTCAAAGAACGACCTCGCAGGTGTTCTATATCCTCATGATGACCCATTGGTGATCAAAATGAGGATGAAGGAAGTGATGATTTCAAGAGTACTGGTAGATAATGGTAGCTCAGCAGACATCATGTTCTACTCGTGTTACGACAATTTAAATCTATTACTATCTCAACTAGAGCCTTATCACAGACCCCTCCTGGGTTTTTCTGGTGAGAAAGTTTTTCCACTTGGGACGATCAAGTTGGATATTCATTGGTACATGGCCTGCTGGTCGAACAGAAAGCATACGCTTCTTCGTGATGGATAAGAATGTTTAATCAGCATACAATATCATCATGGGAAGGGTAGGATTGAAGAAGTTCGAGGCTGTACCATCTACGGTACATCAGTGCCTCAAATTTCCAACAAATTTTGGAGTAGGAGTTGTGAAAGGTGATCAGAAAGTATCTCGGGAATGCAATTATTCATCCGCCGAGCAAGAGGAACTGGAGCAATCAAGGAAAAAGACTACTACCTATCAAGTAGATGAAGGTGAAAAAATTAAAACATTGGATCCTAGAGATGAGTCGCAACTTGTGAAGGGTCAAGTGGTGGAAGCTACTGAAAACATCATTTTGGACGACGAGCACCCTGAATGAACTACTCAAGTAGGTTCATCGTTGGAAGCCTCACTAAAATAGGAATTGATAACTTTCTTAAGAAGCAGAAAGAAAACTTTTGTGTGGAGTCATGAGGATATGCCCGAGATAGACCCAAATTTCTTATGTCATGAGCTCAATGTGAATAAGGAAATCAAGCCTGTGAAGCAGAGAAGAAGAGTATTCACTCCTGAGAAGAATCAATCTATACAGTAGGAAGTCGAGAAGCTCCAGAAAGCTTGCTTTATTGAAGATGTTAAATATCTAGACTGGTTAGCAAATGTGGTGATGGTGAAAAAGAAGAACAACAAATGGAGGATGTGTGTAGACTTCATCGACCTCAACAAAGCATGCCCAAAGGATCACTTTCCTCTACCCCGAATTGATTAACTAGTGGATGTTACCTCGGGACACGAGCTTCTAAGCTTTATGGATGCTTATTCTGGTTACAATCTGATTAAAATGAAACCTCAATACAGGGAGAGTACTTATTTCATTATCCCCAGGGGAACTTATTGTTATAATGTTATGCCTTTTGGTTTGAAAAATGCAGGTGCGACATATCAGCGGCTGATGAACAAAGTGTTTGCAGAACAAATCAGTTGCAATATGGAAGTCTATGTTGATGATATGCTGACAAAGAGCAAGAAAGTTGCCGATTATCTACTTGACTTAAGCCAAACCTTTGATCAGTTGGATAAATATTAAATGAAGTTGAACCTGACCAAGTGCATATTTGGAGTATGAGAAGGCATGTTTCTCGGGTACATTGTCAATCAGAGAGGCATTGAAGCTAACCCTAAAAAGATCAAATCTCTCTTAGGGCTGCGATCCCCAACGACGAAGAAAGAGGTGTAAAGTCTTACAGGACAAGTAGCAGCACTCAACAGATTTGTATCGTGAGCAACTGATCGATGTCTCCCATTCTTCAAGACGCTCTGAAAGACTTTTGAATGGAATGATGAATGTGAGAAGGCTTTCCAAGACTTGAAGAAGTATTTGGGAGCACCTCCACTATTATCCAGTCCAGTGATGGGAGAAAAATTATACTTGTATCTGGAAGTGTCCGAGAATGAAGTTAGTTCGGGATTGATAAGAATGGAGAATAGAGTACAAAAACCAATCTACTACAAAAGTTAGGACTTTCGAGGAGCAGAGATCAGATATCCAAGGCTGGAAAAATTAGCACTAGCATTGATCGAGGCAAGTAGAAGAATGAAGCCATACTTCCAGGCTCATACTATAGTAGTATATACTGATATGCCATTGAGGCAAGCCCTTCATAAACCATAAAAATCAGGAAGATTGATGTGCTGGGCAATAGAACTTGATGAATATGATATAGTTTATGAACCCATATCATCACTAAAAGGGCAAGCGGTAGCTGATTTTATAGCAGAGTTCACCTATCTTGATATCCCCTAGGAGCAAAAGTTGCTCACTGATCAACCTGTGGATGTTACAAGATCATCAAATGCAGGCCCTGACCAACTTAGCTTGGTAAAAGGGAAAGTAGATGTCACTAAATCATCAAATTCAGGCCCATACTAGCTTAGGTTGGTAAAAGGGCAAGAAAAGATGATCGACGAACAGCAAGAAATATCAGGAGATGGTGAAAGGAAGCAATAACTTTTCTACTGAGGAACTCTGTCAGATCAGAAATTTGAAGACGAGTTACCTATATGGAGTCTATATGTGGATGGTTCATCTTGCACTACAGGATGTGGCGCAGGGATAGTTTTGAACCGTCCAGACGATGTCAACATGGAATACGCCCTACGTTTCCAATTCAAAGCTTCAAATAATGAGGCTGAATATGAAGCCATGATTGCAGGTCTTAGTTTGGCAAAAACTATGGGAGCAGAACAAGTTATTGTCTTCAGTGACTCGCAATTGGTCATAAAACAAATAATGGGAGTATATGCAGCCAAAGGAGAATTAATGACCAGATATTATGCAAAGGCGAAGGAATTGGTGTCGGCATTTGCTGCTATTCAGCTGGTCAGAATACCAAGAATGGAGAATGCAAGAGCAGATGCCTTAGCTTGATTAGCATCAACTACTGGTACCGAGATACGAAGAACAATCCCAATTGAAGTTTTAGCTGGTCGGAGTATAAATGAAGATCTGACGATAAACTTTAATACCCTCGATTTAAGGTCATCATGGATGGACCCCATCAGGGCATATATTGAGAAAGGGGAATTACCAACTAATAAACTTGCAACTAAGAAACTGATGTTTAAGGCTACTCGTTATGTACTGACTAATGGTATTCTATACAGACGAGGAATTATAGCAGGTTTACAAAGATGTGTGCATCCCACCGAGGTGAAAGATTTGATTGAAGAGGTCCATGAAGGGTCCCGTGGAGCCCATATAGCAGGTCGAACACTTTTGCAAAGAATGATGACTCAAGGATACTACTGGCCGACAATGAGAGCTGATTGTATAGCCTATGACAAAAAATGTGACAAGTGTCAGCGCTTCTCCTCCATTCGAAGAACTCCCCAAGCCTTATTGACACCCATTACTTCCCCTTGACCATTTTCCATATGGGGAATAGATTTGGTCGGGCCACTGTCGACGACCAGGGGAAGATTTAAGTATCTCGTGGTCGCTGTGGATTATTTTACTAAATGGGTTGAGGTTGATCCTCTCATTGAAAGGACGTATGACAAGGTGTACCAATTTATTATGAAGAACATCATTTGTCGATATGGTCTTCCTCATGCCTTCATCACAGACCATGGAACACAATTTGACAATGAGGAGTTCGCTGCCTATTGTCATTAGTCAGATATCTTGAAGATCCACTCGGCACCAGGCCATCCTTAGAGCAATGGACAAACTGAAGTGACAAACAGAACGCTGCTGAATGGTTTGAAAAAAAGACTGAATGACACGAAAGCAAACTGGATCAACGAGCTACAATCAGTGCTATGGGCTTATCGAACTACTCCCCAAGCAGCAATAGGAGAATCTCCATATATCCTAGCATTTGGAAGTGAAGCTGTTATACCCGCCGAATTGGGTCTCCCAACACACAGAATACTGAATTTCAATTCCCCTGTCAGCAATTTAATGAGAAGGTTAGACTTGGACATGCTCGAGGAGGTTAGGGAAGAAGCAGCCATTAGAAATTATGCTTACCAACAACGAACATCTTTGTTCTACAACAAGAGACTGAAGAAGTGCGACCTGAAAGAAGTAGACTATGTGCTAAAGAAGGTGATTCAAAAGCATAACAAATTGGAAGCGAACTAGCACGGACCCTACTGAGTTAAGGAAGTTGTCCGACCAGGGACATACAAAATAGAAACTTTAGAGGGGGAGGAGTTTAAGAATGCATGGAATGCAGAACACCTGCGCAAATATTATCAGTAATGTAAACTCTCATGTAATGAAGTTTCATCAGTATGAATAAAGTGACAATGTTCTTCCCAGTTCTTTCCTTTTATTAGAAATTTTTTGTGGAATACTAGTGCTATACACTACTCAGTAGATCTCGGACTACTCAAATCTATTCCTAAAAATGCTAACTTGGTTGGTTAGGAAGTAAATCTATTCCCGAAAACGCCAACTAAGGTTGGTCGGGAAGTAAATCTATTCCTAAAAATGCCAACTTGGTTGGTTAGGAAGTAAATCTATTCCTAAAAATGCCAACTTGGTTGATTAGGAAGTAAATCTATTCCCGAAAACGCCAACTAAGGTTGGTCGAGAAGTAAATCTATTCCTAAAAATGCCAACTTGGTTGGTTAGGAAGTAAACCTATTCCTAAAAAGGTTAGGAAGTAAATCTATTCCTAAAAATGCCAACTTGGTTGGTTAGGAAGTAATATTCCTAAAAATGCCAACTTGGTTGGTTAGGAAGTAAATCTATTCCCGAAAACGCCAACTAAGGTTGGTCGGGAAGTAAATCTATTCCTAAAAATGCCAACTTGGTTGGTTAGGAAGTAAATATATTCCTACAAATGCCAACTTGGTTGTTTAGGAAGTAAATCTATTCCCGAAAACGCCAACTAAGGTTCGTCAGGAAGTAAATCTATTCCTAAAAATGCCAAGTTGGTTGGTTAGGAAATAAAAACTATTCCAAAAACCCACTAACTGTAGTTGGTCGAGAAGAAAAATTTACCTTCCTTGATTGGTCGGAAACATTTTATGAGTACGAGAAAGTGATCGAGCAAAATTTTTTATACTCGTGACTTTTTAAATTACTACCAAGTTGGTCGAGAAACAAAGTATCATCAATTTTGTTTAGTCATCAAATGATTACCACAAATTCAAGATAGTCGACAATAAGTTTTAACAAACTCCAGTTGATCGACAAATAACACAATGTTGTTATCTTTTTAGCAGATATACATGCAAAGATGTAAAGTGTTTTATAATGGCAATCAAAATTTGTAAATAAAATTATTTCATTAAATGTAGAAAAAAATACATCAAGAATGAAATACAAATTTATTACATCAAGATTACCATTCTATTGGTTTCTTCCCCTCTGCTTTTGAAACAGGTTCCTCACCAGCAGGTGGATCATTTAAAGCATGAGGGGAATTTATGAAGTTAAGATATTTATACATCCTGATATTCATCACAGATGGTCGATCTAGTAGGTGCTCGGGATGATATATCTCAACATTGGAATGGAGATTGTAATCGCCAAGGTATTTGGAAATCATACACCGAGGGATAGGCCGAGGAGGGATCCAACTCATATCAAGCTTGAATGGTGGCACTGGTAGGTCGAACAGCCCAGGATTATGGTAATCCCACAGGTAATGACCCTATTCCAGTTGCAGCATACCTAAGGCATTCAGCCATCCATGTTTGTAACCCTCATTATTTGCATTTTGGATAAGATCATCCAAATGGCAGAGAGCCTCGTTGTAGCCAGCCATCCAGAATTCTCTGGGCTGCTTGTGAAATTGATATGTCAATGTTTCCAGCTGCTCATGGAGATTTTTTATAAAGAGTTATTTATTCTCCAAGATAGACTTCTGCGTAAAAAGCTTCTCGTTCAGACTCCTGATCTTCTTGGACATCTCAACCAATGCCTGGTTCTTTGCCATCAGTTGGAAAGCCTGGTTCTCCAGAGCAGATTGAGTTCTCTGTTCCTCGACAGTAATTCGAGCAGCTCTTGCTCATCCCCGAGCAGCTCTTTCTCATCCTCGAGTAGATGTAGAAGGGCCAGACCTCTTCAAGGTTGTAACTCATCCCTCAGGTTGGCGTTTTTGACCTCCAAGAAAGAGAATGCCTCGTCGATCACTGGGATCAAAGCATTTGAGGTGGAAGCTGTAGACTTCAACTGAGACACCTCTCTTTGCAGGTTATTATTTTCTTGCTCTAATAACTCAGCTATCTGTCTGTGCTCTTCGACCTCAGCCTTCAAAGTTCTCTCCCGCACGTCATAAGCAGCAAACCGTTTATCGTATCCCTTATCGACACAGATTTGTTGATACTTCTTCTCGTACCCCTCGTGCAAAAGAGCAGTAGATTATTTATATTATTGCTGAAGTTCTTCAAGAGTGCCTTGGAGATACTCAATCATATCATAGTATGATACGTTGTTAGCCACTGCACGGTCGAGTAGGCACTTCAAATACTGATAGGCTTCAATTGCTTGCTCTGAAGCACCTTGACCGAGGATGTCAGTGATTTGAGCTGCACTCATGTCTGTATGATCGACTTTATAATATTCATTACATTGCCTTAACAACTTTGTATCATGAGCAAACAATAATTCCATCCTGGCCAGAAACTAGTAGAGGAAGAAAAAGCAATAATCAATAAGAGTACAAACAGAGCATGAAGAAGAGAATCAACAGTATGCATAAGCAAAAGTTTAAATTTTATTACATCACAAAGTTCAGAAGTACAAAGTTCAGAGTTACATGTTCAAAAGTTACATTTGACAAAGAAAAATAAAATAAAGAGAAATTCGAACAACTCTACACCTTTTCCATATCTCCTAAAACTTTCTCGGGAGGCTGGGACGAGGAGGTAAGTTGCTCGGATGGAACATAGGGTTTCTCGGGAAGTCTTGGAAGTTGCTCGGATAAAGTAACGAGTAGCTGAAGTTCCTCGCCAGTGGGATGGATAGTTGGGGGATGAGAAATTTGATCTCCCATCACCATGGAAGATTCCTCAGAGGCAGCTTCGTCCTCTTCTTCTTCTTCAGGAGTTGGAGGGGGACCAGGGATGTGTCGCTGAAAGAGTTCAGAATTTTCATCAGCTTTCATCTCCTGCAGAGCAGCGACCCATCCATCTCTAAAGTATTTGAGGCTGCCATATTCCACTTACGACATCATGACAGCCAAATCTTTATTCCACCCTTTATCCCAGCCGGCACTGAAAGATTTTTTCACATCCAATTTCCTCTTTGTCTTCTCTGAGGAAAGCTTCTCGGAAAGAAGATTGTCTGCAGCCTTCAGTTTATTCTCAACTTCCTCCTTCTGACGGCTTACTTCCCTAAGTTGACCCAACTCATCCTCAGCAGCCTTGAGCTTATTTTCAAGCTCCCCGGCATTTTTGAGCTTCCGTTCGAGCTCTTTATTATTCTTCTGCAATTTATTTATTTTTTTCTCCAACCCCTTGGAGACCTCAATAACCTGAGCCTTCTCCTGCTCAGTCGAAGTAAGCCTTTTCTCCCAAATTTCCTTATCGTCATCATATTTCTGACGAGAATCTTTCAGAGACTGCGCCAGACCCACCAAAGCTTCCTCTACACCAGACAAGGAGATTGAAGCTTTAAAAGCTTCATCTTTCTTCAAAATTGTATTAAAACATATCACCAACTGTGAAAAGAAAATGAAAGAAAGTCAGTGCACAGATACAAAAAGGAAAGAATGAAAATTTAAGACTATAAGACTTACAAAAGCAATGTGATGAGCTACTAATATGGTAATCGTGTCTCGAGAAAGGTTTTCTTCAATACCTTGGATCTCGAGAATGATCCAAGTCTTCACCGAGCTCATAGCAGAGCTTGGGGGAACAAAAGTGGGAACACCACTAGTCGGGGGCTGAGAGATGGATTCAGCCAAACTGATAGAGGAGCTTTTCTTCAGCCTCCTCAAAGGAGCATTAACTTTCTCGACTAACGATGTAGTCTTAGTCGGAGAAATGACAATCACCTCGCCTGGAGCAGCAGCCTTCACTACACCAAAATGGGCAAATTGTCACCTTTCAGCCGGCCAGCCTTGTCAAGGTCATTGACCGTGACAAAAAAACACGCATTTTATGTCACGGTCATTGACCTTGACACGACCGTGACAACGAATTGTCACGGTCATTGACCGTGACAACTTTTCCAGCAAAAACCCTACCCCCCCTTCTTTTTTCCCTCCCGCGCCCTTCCCTCCCTCTCTCTCTCTCTCTCTCTCTCTCTCTCTGAGGTCCAATTTCTCTCTCTCTCTCTCTCTCTTCCATTTATATATATATATTTGTCTGTATATTTATGTGTGTATGTGTATATATATATGTGTGTATGTGTGTGCGTGTGTGGGGGGTGGGGCGGGATGGGGGTAGGGGGTGGTGGAGGGGGGCAGGGTGGGGGAGGGGGTGGGTGGTATGTGTATATATATATGTGTGTATGTGTGTGCGTGTGTGGGGGGTGGGGCGGGGTGGGGCAGGGTGGGGGAGGGGGTGGGGCGGGGGTGGGGGAGGAGGGCAGGGTGTGGTGGAGGGGGGCAGGGTGGGGTGAAAATTTGGCTAATACACGAGAAACTGATAATCGTAAATATTATGAATAAAAATGGTACTTTCTTGGAGACTATAAATTATTATGTACAAACTTTGGTTCTAGACCTATGTTGTTGGATTTGGATGTTGGGTGTTGATTAGTTGGTATTATTGGGAAGATTGGGTTAAGTTGAAGCATATGTTGTTGGAGTTGAAAATTATATGTTAATTCATTATTACTATTGGGGGATACAATGTTGAAAAATATTGGGGTGGGGCGGGGTGGGGCAGGGTGGGGGAGGGGGTTTATTATCGATGGTACTTAATTTGTTGAATGATAATATTTGTATTAGATACTTGCGTGGTTTTACCTAACTTGAATGAATTAATAAATGTTTCAGTAAAGGTTGAAGTGGACAAAAAACGTGTGAATTGATTAATATCCATAATGTAAAGAAAAGGTAAAGTAAGTGTGTAAATGGGTGGTTGAGCAAGCTAAGAGGTCTAACCCATATTTAATACATAGGTGTGTTATGAAAGGTTTTCAAAGGGTAATTAAGTATTTTCAAATAATGACCCCGAAACATAGAAATTCAATCTCAAGCAATTTAATTTCAATCTCTACAAATTTATGCATGTATTCAAGGGATTTATGAAGGATTAATATTAAAATTCAATTCCTATACATAATCTAAAAATTATAACTCAGATTCAACTAGAAATAAACCAAACCAAAGTTAGTTAAATAAACCAAAGGATTAATATTAAAATTCAACTCTATTAGTTAAATTATAAATGTAATAGAATTAATCCATATAAATCACATAGGCTCGATACAAATATTCTAATTAACTTGCCTCAAATTTGATGAATAACAAGGGCTAAAAGTATTGTTCATTTAATTCAATTAGGTAAAACCCAGGATAATGAAATTTATGCTACAATTATAATTATCTCTTGTCATAATTTTATTGATAAACAATATATGTAGTTGTCACGGTCGTGGTGGGGGGAGGGGGTGGGGGTGGGGGTGGGGTGGGTAGGGGTGGGGTGTGTGTGTGTGCGTAGGTGTGCGTGTGTGTGTGGCGGGGGGAGGGGGCAGGGGTGGGGTACCCATTTAATAACTCTTTAAATATTTGGAAAAAACATAATATTACAAAATTGAAACGAAATGGTATTGACGGAACTTACACATACGTTATAATATAGACGGAACATTTTTTTATCTGTACTAATAACATTTTTTTTACAGCAAAAATGTCTCCTTCAGATGTTAGGGCGAAGATGATGATGCTGTTTATGATGATGTCGTCATCTGGGTTCGGTGGTAGCGGAGGCGACGAGGGCTCCTCCGCCCCTAGGCTCCCCAAATATGGAAAATTTGGGATTACCGTCGAAAACAAGTCGGAGCTTTTAGCGAGATCCCTCGAGCTGCTAAAGACGGTCATCGGCCCGGGGTTTATGAGTTGGAAGGAGGTGCCGTATGAGCTCAAGTTAGCTGTTTGGGCGGCACTACAGGTAATATTTATATGAATATTTCAATTTCAATTTCAATTTATATTTATATTTATATTTATATTTATATTTATATTTATATTTATATTTATATCTATATTTATATTTATATTTATATTTATATTTATATTTATATTTATTAGCAACTAACATTGTATTTGTTGGACAGGAACAATTCAACTTGGATCCAAAGCTACGCGATTCCGTCTTGGAGCAGTTGAGGGAGCAACACAAGACGTGGAAAAAAAATATGCGGACACGGTACTTTGGAAAAACACGAGAGACCATTTTACAATGGCGCGGATCCGTCCCGCCCAAGGAGCCGATCTCATTAGCACAATGGCAAAAGTTCATTGACAATGAGATCGAGGATCGACAATTGGCATCTCGCCAATCGGGGAGGGAAAATCGGGCTAAAAAGACGGACGTGCACTACTCCGGCCGGACCTCTTACACTGAGGTGGAGCATAGGATGAAGGTAATATTTAATATATCTATAACTACAGAAATATATTATTGGATATTATTTTACTTTGCGGGGCCGATACTAATTTTACTTTACTTTATTTTATTTCAGGGGGTAGGGAGTGGGCCAGGGGGTAAGCCACATAGGCTCGATACTTATGTGGCTCTTCGGACGAAGAAGGGGAAGGACAAGGAGGTGTCCCCGAGCGTCGCGGCCACGATTGTAAGTAATCCGACAGTTTAATTATTGTTAATTACGTTATAATTTTTTAGTTTACTTATTTTACTAATCATGTGCTTTTTGTCGTTTCAGGCAAAGCTTAAGGAAGTGCATGAGTCGCAGTCTGATGCCGACAAGGCATCTTTGTCCACAGACGCACTCAGCCAATTGCTTGGCTCTGATCGCAAGGGGAGGACAAGGGGAGTGAGCTCGCGGGTGGCCAAATCTAGGATCATCGGATTGGAGACGAGCGACACCGGGTTGGCTCGAACGGTGGATTCACACGACGCGAAGCTGTCCCGTTTGGAGGCCACGGTCCAAGATATGTACGCATTCATGAAGCGTACGTTGGGTGGAGACCGTAAAGAGAAAGGTAAAGGGAAAGGGAAGGAGAAGGCGGTGGAGGAGGAGGTGCGGGAGGACGAGTAGGTGCGGGAGGACGAGGCGCAGGATGACGAGGATGTGGACCTCGCTGCTTCATCACCGACACGTTCGTACTTCGACGATCCACTTCCCTATTTGACGCCCTCCAACAGACCATTATCGACAATTGGTTGGCCAAGCGTGTTCATATTGGACATATTTGATGGCCAGCGGATAGGGCGGGGGTTGAGGGACCCGAATATCGTCGAGGGTGGAATAGTCCATGGACGTGTGCTTCAACAGATGGAGTCCAGGGTGCTCGTCACGCATGTCATAACCGGGAAGGAGAACTCCCTATTGTGGTTGCGCGAACAATGCGGCACGACGTATATTAGTGGGTGCGTCAATTCGTATGCCATGTGGCCTACTCACCTCCTCAGTTTTATCCAAGACATGTAGTAACATTATTTTCTAGTTTGTCCATTTTAATTATATTTGAATTATATCGTCATGTATATTATTTTTACTTTGAAGATTTGGATTATACTGTCATGAATATTTATTTTCATTATCTTTAGTTTGTGTTGGATATATGATGTTTGGAAAAGGTACAACGTTGCTATAACAGGTACAAATATACTGCTGGGCAGTGGCAGTGGCCATACTGCCCAGCAGATTTTTTTTAAATTCTGCTCAGAATTGTCACGGTCATTGACCGTGACAATTTTTTTTAAAAAGGGCCACGGCTTTGTCACGGTTATAAACCGTGACAAACGTGTCACGGCCATTGACCTTGACACGACCGTGACACAAAACGCGAGTTTTTTGTCAAGGTCAATGATCGTGACACGACCGTGACAAAAAAAGTTGTCTCGCCTCGAAATGTCACGGTCATTGACCTTGACAAGGTGAATTTGTCAAGGTCAATGACCTTGACAAATGGGCAGATTTGGTGTAGTGCTTGCTCGGGGACACTGGGGGCTTCTCGCAACCTTCACAGGATCAACCGAAGGAGGTGCATCAATTTTCTTTGTCCCCTCTCCTGGGACGTCAAGCTTACTTCTCTTTGCCTCTCCAGCACCAGAGGAAGATTGCTCAAAAAGGGTAGGAGGTCTTCTTTTCTTCATCCTTTCACTCAAAGGAATATGTGACTCAGGTGAAGAACTTGTAGAGGCTGGTATTGGTTCCGCGTCGCTTATCACCGGGCGAGCAGTAAAAGAGGAGGTGTAACTCTTGTAATGCAGCAAATATGAAGCTGACCTAATATGCTCGTGGGCAATAGTCTGATGCAAACTCCAGATAAGTTTTACATGCCTTATGTTAACGTCTGCCTCTTTTGGAGATTTTATTTTGCTGTCAACTGCAAATAAATCAAAATTAAAATATCAGTGGCACATTTTATCAAACACAAAGGAAGCATAATTTTTAAAATAAAATAAAAAGAACCTATCCCATTGCCATAGGTACTACATCTGGGACGCTGGTAAACATCATCTCCAGTTAATGGAGGGTGTTGCCAATTTTTCATAACAACCTTGTGCTCAAAGTAGTCCCTATTGACATCTGGGAGATTGACCACTAAAGCTCTATTTAAAAACCTAGTTTTGAAATAAAAAGTATTATCGCCCACAACCCATCTATAACAAAACATGATTTCAAAAATTCCAATACGAGTTCCATGAATTTGATTTAATCTATAAACACCGTTAACTATTCTCCATGTATTGGGAGCTATTCTTGCAGGAACTACGTCAAAGTATTGACAGAATTCCAGACATAGAGGGTTTGGGGGAAAAGAAAAGCCACACTCAGCAACAAAGAGACCGGGGAACCAATGTCCCTCAGCCAAACGAAAATAGTCTGAAGGCTCAGAAAGCTCTTCAAAAATAACCCATGAGGGAATAGAGAAATCATAGCGAAACTTATCAATCGATTCTATAGGATAAACCATAATGAAAGAAGGAAATCAAAGAGAAAGAAGAAGATCTTACAGGAAAGGGATGAGTTTGTTGATAACAAATGATGGAAGAGATGAACGCACAGGAGAGAGAGACGATGGAAAACTCAAAGAGACAAATTTGAAAAAGTAGAAGACGATGGGATTTTCTGTAAAGTTTAAATACTTTGCCTTGAGAAAGGGTAAAAGTAATGATTACAAAAAGAGACGGTTATGTTACCGGCGGCTAAAAAAACAAAAGGGGCGCGGGAATTGAAGCGGTTAGAAAAATTCAAAAATGACCGATTCTATGAATTTGGAAAAAGAAATAAATACAAAAGAAAATACTCCTAAATTTCAGGATGACCATTTAAAACCGCCATTTTCGATAAAGAATGTTCCACCCTCCTCAAATTTCGAACTATGAAACATTGGGGGCTTCTGTTGATACCAAACATAGTCTGCTGACATGGCTCAATTGAGTGAAGACACGTGGCAATTTGCGTGGCAACAACAAACACTTTCGAACAACACCTTGACTCCGAGGAACCATACTGCAACGAGGAACTCTGCTTCCCCAATTAACTCAGACGCTCCGACCTACAAGAACTATTCGAGGAACTTTTGAGTACCGAGGAACTTGGGCGGTCCGAGATGCACCTCGAACAAAGCATTAATAGCAGGATAACCAACAAATTGATTGCGCATTAAATGCTTATTATTATCATACAGATGTATACGCTTAAGGGGCATTGAATGTATTACCCTTTCACATTACAGCCTTAGGTCTATAAATACATGGGATTATCCTCATTGTAAGGGGACCAGAATTTCTTGAGAAAACTTGTAATCAAGAATTACCAAATAGTCAACAATAACAAAAACAGTGGACGTAGGCCATTCTTATAAGGCTGAACCACTTTAAAATTTATTTGTCTCATTTTATTTATCTGTGATTAAATAATTAGATATAATATAATTTTTTACATCAACACCAGACTTTGGTGGAATCATTTCGGAGGAGCTTGAAGATGGGTTTCGAAATAAAAGTCAATTGGATAATGAACCAACTGATATACTATAATTTTCCCAAGAATCCCTGGACTTTCTTCTGCATTTGGGGTGGTGGCATTTCTAGTATGACCTTCAGTTTGGCAGGATCTTCTTCAATCCCCTTCTCACTAACCATGAATTCCAAAAGTTTTCCTTTAGTGACACAAAAATTTCACTTCTGTGGGTTAGGTCCCATTTGGTATCATCACAATCGTTCGAAGAACTTACGGAGAGTTAGAACATGACCTTCTTAACTTTTAAACTTAATGATCAAATCATCCACCTAGACCTCGACCCCTTTACGTATTAGATCATGCAAGATGGTAGTGGCATCCCTTTGCTATGTAGGTTTCGCATTTTTCAGACCGAATGACATAGCTGTATAACATAAGCTTTCTCAAGGGGTGATGAATACGATTTTTTTCTTGATGATCAAGAGGCATCTTGATCTAATTGTATACGGTAAACCCATCAAAAAATGACTTGAGAGCGTGACTGGTCATGTTTTCCATGATCATGTTGATATTGGGCAACGAGTAATAATCTTTCGGACAGGATTTATTCAAATCTCAATAATCAAAGAACATGTGAACCATTCCTCTTGATTTCGACACGGGTACAATGTTGGCTAGCTATGTGGGATATTCGATCACCCAAATAAAGCCTACGTTCAACTGTATGACGACCTTATCTTTAACCTTGAGTGACCATTCGGGTTTTTTTTAACTAGTTTACATTTCTGGAGAGTTGGAATCTCATATTGAGATATTTCGGAATAGATGCCAGGCATGTCGTCATAGGACCATATGAAGATGCCCATAAATTCTTTCAACAGTTATTTGAGTTACATGCGTTCATGCTTGTCATGGGTGGATCTTATCCTAATCTCTCATAGTTGGCTGCTAGAATCGAGGTTGATAACAATAGTTTCATCTTCATTAATTTAAATGCAATTATATTGTTTATTATTAATCGTATTAAGATCAATTAATAATTATTCATTTGCAAAATCATCATCATCAAAAGTTTGATTAGAATCAAGACAATTAATGTAAGGCATGACAAGATACTCAAAATCTCCGTTCATTTCATTCTTGGTAAAAAAAACATTGAGAACCTTGCCGAAAGGAGGTCTCGATTACATTGTTATAAAAAATACAAGAAACAACAAAAGAGGAAGAAATACGATAAATATCTGGTTTGTGTTTCATTTTAGTGGGTGCAACTAGTATAACATTCCAGTTGAGGAAGGGTGCATCACCAGTCTTGATCAGGATGGATGGATCCAATGATGTAGTGTATGAGTGGATCATGCAGAGCATCATCCCTAAAGTCTGCAGATTGAATGAATCCTCAGAGTCACTTCCTTAAAAAACCTTGGTAACGGCTATATCTTTCTCAATGAGCGGTTGCACATGGTGCTGGGGGTCTTTGGCCTAGGAGTAACAGTCTTGAAAGAAAATATCCAATCCTGGTTTCATATTCTTGTCCACGTGATCATATCATGGTTCAAAAAAGCCACAAAATGGAAAATCTTCACCATCTTTGACGATTCGTCTGTTCAAGGACTCCTCTGAAATAGTTTTGTGTAACAATCTGTAATTTTATCCGCTAATTAATTAAATTAATTCAAATTTTTGAAAGCTATCTTAAAATACTCCTAATATGAGTATATATAACTCTAGGGTCATTTAGAAGATTCCTCAAAACATAAAACTCTCTAGGGAAACAAATAGGGCCAAAATAAAAATCCCGTTTCAGAGATTTGTCGCGGCCTTAAACCGTGACTAACTATTTGTCACGGTTCTGGAGCGTGACTAATAGGCGAACAATTTTAGTTTTAATAGGATTCTAATGCCACTTAAATTCTCTAATCTTTCTCCACTTAAATTAATACAGGGATAGAACTTTTCAAACATATATTCACAACCTCTAAGAGTAGTAGACCTTTATAATTTTCATCTTCTTCCTCCTACAAACCTAGACCCATTTTACACACTACACCAAAATGACAAGATTATCACCTTTCAGCCGGCCACCCTTGTCAAGGTCATTGACTGTGACACAAATCTCGCGTTTTGTGTCACAGTCATTGACCTTGACACGACCGTGACAAAGAATTGTCACGATCAATGACCGTGACAAGGCCGTGACAAATGTAGTTGTCACGGTCGTGTCTCGGTCAATGACCGTGACAATTCTTTAAATAATTATCACGATCAATGACCTTGACATGATCGTGATAACTTCTGCAGTAAAAAAACCCTTACACCTTCTTTTTTCCCTCCCGTCGTTCCCTCCCTCTCTCTCTCTACGCTCTCTCTCTCTCTCTCTCTCTCTCTCTCTCTCTCTCTCTCTCTCTCTCTCTCTCTCTCTCTCTCTCTACTTTCAGGTTTATTTCTCTCTCTCTCTTCCATTTATATATATGTTTGTGTGTATATATATATGTGTGTGTGTGTGTATGTGCGTGTGTGTGTGTGTTTGCGTGTATGGGCGTGGGGCAGGGTGGGGGTAGGGGGTGGGGCAGGGTGGGGGTTATTGTGTGTGTGTGTGTGTGTATGTGGTGGGTGGGGGTGGGTGTGTGTGTGTATGTGGTGAGTGGGGGGTGTGGAGGGAGGTGGAGTGTGTGTGTGTGTGTGTGTGTGTGTGTATTTGAATTAATCCATGAATTTGTATTTTTGTATTTGAATTAACCCATGAATCAACCCATGAATTTATTTTTGTATTTGAATTAACCCATGAATTTGTCAATTTTTTTGTGTGGGGGTGGGGCGCCGGGGTAAGTCAAGGTTAAATCATTGTAGATAATATATATTGTTTCAAGGTTAAATCATTGTATATAAAAACATTGTAGATGATTCTATAATTACATCCACTAAAATATAATTAATAAATGAAAAAGTTTTAAATGAAAGTAAATTAATAATTAGTGACCATTTCATATGAAAGTAGGATTGCCCCTCAGTGTAAATTAGTAAATTATTAATTCTATACGTTAATTGTTAGTTTAATTGATGAAATGAATTAATTGAGTAGATGAATTAGAAGGAGTACGGGATACACATTTGTTGTTGACATTGCTGTTGGATTATTTGGTTTAGTAAATGTTTGGTTCGTTAGTTTTAAAAGTGGCATGACCACTGGATTATTATCCACATGGGAGTGGAATTTTTCAACTTTTTTTTTAAAATTACTCTATATATCGCACAATATATATATAGTATGATAATTAAATGAAACATACTTGAAATTAAATATAGTGCGCATAGATACTAGCCTTCTAGTTCTTATGCGTATACATTCAATAGCCCTTAGACCCGTTCGAGAGTCATTACCCCTGTAATGAGATCTCTCGAATTGTCATGTTTGGACAGTTTGAGACTGTATAATTTCTGTATAATATTCTTATTGGCTTAAAGTTGTTACTTTTGGAGGAAGTTCTGCAGTCGTATCTTAATGTTCTCTGTGTACATACTAGATTGACAAGTGTGACTATTATTTCAATTGATCAATTGAAATAACACTCACACCTGCCAATCTACGCCGTGTACTTGGAGAACTACGGGGATATGCTGTCGAATTTTTTCAAATCGTAATAATGTGGATGAGTTGTTAAGTATATTACAAGAAAAAACAGTCTTGAATGGGATAGGACCACTCACCCTTTAATAGGATAATTAAATGATGGGATAATTAAATAAAACATACTATAAATCTAAGTTTGTTTACCTTTAATAGGTGTTTAGTTGTGGTAGATGTGATGGGATATCCAAAATACAAAGAGTGGATGGGTGAGACTAATAGAATGGGGGATGTGTTTCGCAGAGGTGCTAACGAATTTGTGAAATATGCAAAGAGATGTCATAATGATGAAGAGTTTCCGTGTCCGTGTGCTAGGTGTAAGAATGGTAAGGTGTTTGAGTGGAAAACAGTTGAACTACATTTGTTAAGATCGGGTATGCACGATAGTTATCGATTTTGGAGTTTTCACGGTGAATTGAAAGTTCTTTTTGTCCCCGAACAACCTTCACAACAACCTTCAACAAGTAGAATAGATGTAGAAGGGGACGGCGTAGATCATAATATGTTAGAGTATTTAGTTGATGATGCGTACGGAGTTTATGAAGCAGAGGAGAATGAGGTTACTGATTATGTAGAAGATTCAAGTGCTCGTGAAGATAACACGATAAAACTTGACGATGACTACCAAAGTTTAAAATTTAAGGCGACCCAATCGTTATACTCTGGCTGTGACAAAGATTAAACAACTTTACATGCCATGGTTGGTTTGCACAGTTTGAAGATGCAGTACGGTTTTTCTGGCAATAACGTGACGGAAATTCTGAAATGGGTGAAGGGCTTATTACCCAAGGTGAATACACTTCCAAATAGCTATCCTGATATGAAGAACAGTTTGAAAGGTTTGGGAATGAAGTATAAATCCATTCATGCTTGTGTGTAAGACTGCATACTATACCGAAAGGAGTATGAAAATCCCGATCATTGTCCGGTATGCGATGAACCTAGATATGTCCAATCTATTAGTAAGGAAGGCACAAGCGCAAAAGTGCCTCAAAAAGTATTGAAATATTTTCTCGTTGGGCCTAGATTAAAGCGATTTTTCACAGTACCATGGATTGCAGAGGCAATGACTTGACATGCTAGGGCAGAAGTAGGGGGTAATATCATGCGTCATCCACTGCACCAAAAATGCTAATCTGGCGCGCTGTGGCAAGGATATTCTGGCATGGTTTTAAACCGTGCCAGAATTTGGCACAGTTTTAGCATAAATTGGCACGGTTTAAAACAGTGCCAAAATATATCACAGTTTTAAAGCGTGCTAAATATGGGTACGCTTAATTAAAAAAATAAACCCCCCAATTTTTAGTCGGGACCAAACTCACTCTCACCTAACTCTCTCTCTCCTCAACCTCAATCTAACCTAAGCGTCTCTCTCTCTCCCCCCGATCCGTTATCCTCCACGCCCCGATCCATCATCCTCCACGCCTCCATCCATAAAACCACGGATCCTCCATCATCACCGTGGCGCAGGCAGAATGGGTAACCTAAATCGGGTTCATTTCGACGGAGGAAGGGTCATGGTCACCACGTGGCCCAGGATGAATCGTTGATACCGAGATCGGAGAGAAGTGTCGAATCCTAGCAAGTCGATGGAGGGTGGAGATTCGAAGGTGGACAGGTGAGGCCATTGCCAAAGGTCCGATCTGAGTTTGTTTCTTGCCAAAGGTGAACGTTACCAATACCCCCATTGTCAGTCTCTCTCTCTCTCAAATGGGAATGAATTATTTATTTTTATTCTTAGTTAATTTATGCTTTTCTCTTATTACTAAAAAAATCAGTATTTGTTTTAGCTTAGGTGTTGTGGTCATCATTGAAAATTATGGTAATTTTGGTGTAGATAAAATTGGTCTTGTTGTGATTTATGCCCATTTTAGTTAATTTAGAATTTTTTTTTTCATATGAAAACAGTATTTGTATTGTGAATTGTAATATTTATGAAAATAAGAGCTTCTTCATGTTTAGTTTTCTCTCTTTGTATCACCCCTTGTGTTATATGAAATTCAAGGAGCTCTACCTTGGCGTGTGTGCTGGGAATTGGGGAAAGAGACATGTGTGTGTGTGAACTAGATTTGTTTCTTTATTCTAATTGGATGAGATGTCAATTTTGTTCAATTTATGAGTATCATGATCTGTGCATTATTGAAAATAAGACTAGCAGATTGTGAGCACATGCTCTCACGTGGACTGTTGTTTTCTTGATATAAAATTTGAAAGGAAGAACATTAAAAAAAACAAATGTGGTTGTGTGGATCCTTTATGGGTTGTTCATGTTTAATTATATTCATTCTTATCAAATTTAAGCATATATTGACATCTACAATATTGAGAATGAGTTTATCACATATTGAGGACATCTTACTGCACTCAGTTATAATTTTTTGTGAAGGAGGAATCATAATTAAGGTTTATTATTACAGGAACCTTCATCTGCTCAGTATATATTGTAGCAATACACAACAGCCTCGGGGGGGGGGGGGGGGGGGGGCAAAATCTTCAAAACTCAATTCACAACACTTATGCGATGGGAAAGGTGAGGATGCCAGCCTTTGATATCGAGACAACAACAAAAATGATAAAGAACATAAATTCCTCAATGGAGGTATCAACATATGTCTACATTTTTTAAATCATGATAATAATTATATCAATACATATTGTTAAAAATGAGTACTAGGTATGAATACATAATGCGTTTTTGGATTTATCGGGATGACTAAATGCATAATTATATGAATACATAATGTGAATCTATTTCCTGATAGTTTTGAAGCAGCATTTAGTCATCCCGACATCTTTTATCACCTATCTTCTTTTTTCCACATGGTTGATAAGAACGGGAACGTAAACTAGTGTTCTCTTTTATCACATGTCTATGGCTAACCAAGTTTCCCTGATAAAATTTTTCCTTTTCTATAGATGTTACTCACCTTGCGCTACCTCAATTGGATATAGTGAAGACCAGCACCGAGCAAGGCAGCCCTCGCGGAGAGCGGGACATTATTGCACTCGAACTAATATCCTCTCACCCCAGGAATCAAAAATCTATCAAGGCAGGCCCCATTGATTCGTGGCACATGGATCACATGCCCAGCAGCGAGCCTAACGATGTTAAACTCAAGCAACAAATAGGCCTAGAGGTGATAGCAACATCAGAATCTATTTGTTTCGTTTAATATACACATTCATTTTTATCATAGCCATTGATTGTGTAGCCATTGATCGTTATTGATTGTGTAGCCAATCATGATTGGCTACACAATCAATAACGAGCAATGGCTACACAATCAATGGCTATGATCAAAATGAATGTGTATATTACATAAGATGTGTATAATACCTTCGTACCATATATATAGTCGCTACATGTAAATTGATTGTGTATATTACATGTAGCTATGATCAAAATGATTTAAGAATTTTCAGAGTTTAAGACAGGTTATTACTCGTGAGTTTAAGAATTTCATATGGAATGATTTGTGTTACAAGTAGCCTTATCAATATGAATAATTTGTTTCGCCTTACTTACAGGGGGATGTATGTATGTTGCGACCTGAGGTACAAAGAGGAAGAATTTGAAGTTGTTGACGTGCCGTTAGAGTCTGTAGTCTTTATTGAAATCGACACACCGATTCTACAGGTTTGTAAATTTCTTAATTTTTATGTTCGGTTGATTCATTTTGTGGTTATAGTTATCTGATTAAAAGAGCTAGAAAGATTAGAGAACATACATGTTTAATAAAAAAAATCATTTCCTTTTTTAGAAAAATGAAAATGCTAATAATTGTAATGCAAACTTGAAAATATCTAGATTAGGCTCAAAAGCATCTCGCACGGGATCAATGTAACTTGTAGAAACTGATCGCATAGTCATAGGTCTTCCGGTTTGAGAATATGAAGATAATTTCAAAATATGTAGATTAGGCTTGAAAACAAGCACTTTGAGGGTGAAAACCCAAACCATCCCCCAAACGACCCCGTAGGAGGCACGAACACCTCGCACGGGACCAATGTAACTTGTAGGAACTGATCGCGTAGTCCCAGGTCTCCCGATTTGAGAGTATGATGATAATTTGCAAAACTCACACTTTGACTTAAAAACAAGACGTTAAAGGGTGAAAACCCATACCAGCCCCCAAATGTCGCCGTAGGAGGCACGAACACCTCGCACGGGACTAATGTAACTTGTAAGAACTGACTGCGTAGTCCCGGGTCTCCCGGTTTGAGAGTATGACGATAATTTGCAACAATAAACACTTAAACTTAAAAACAGACCGTCAGAGGGTGAAAACCCAAACCAGCCCCCAAACAACCCCGTAGGAGGCTCGAACACGTCGCACGGGACCGATGTACCTTGTAGGAACTGACCGCGTAGTCCCGGGTCTCCCGATTAGAGAATACGATGATAATTTACAAAAATCACACTTTGACTTCAAAACAGGCCGTTAGAGGGTGAAAAACCAAACTAACCACCAAACGACCTCGTAGGAGGCACGGACACCTCGTATGGGACCAATGTAACTTGTAGGAACTGATCGCGTAGTCTCGGGTCACCCGATTTGAGAATATGTCGATAATTTGCAAAAATTATGCTTAGACTTAAAAACAAGCTGTTAAAGGGTGAAAACCCAAACCATCCCCCAAACGACCCCGTAGGAGGCACGAACACCTCGCACGGGACCAATGTAACATGTAGGAACTGACAGCGTAGTCCCGGGTTTCCCCGTTTGAGAATACGATGATAATTTTCAAAAATCACACTTTGACTTGAAAATAGGCCATTAGAGGGTGAAAACCCAAACCAGCCACCAAACGATCCCGTAGGAGGCACGAACACCTCGCACGGGACCAATATAACTTGTAGGAACTGACCGCGTAGTTCTGGGTCTCCCGGTTTGAGAATATGACGATAATTTGCAGAAATCAACACTTAAACTTAAAACCAGGCCGTTAAAGGGTGAAAACCCAAACCAGCTTCCAAAATGACCCCGTAGGAGGCACGAACACCTCGCATGGGACCAATGTAACTTGTAAAAACTAACCGCATAGTCCCGGGTCTTCCGGTTTGCAAATAAAAATCAACACTTAAACTTAAAAACAAGCAGTTAGAGGGTGAAAACCCAAACCAGCCCCCAAACGACCCCGTAGGAGGCACGAACACCTCGTACGGGACCAATGTAACTTGTAGGAACTGATCACGTAGTCTCGGGTCTTCCGATTTGAGAATATGTCGATAATTTGTAAAAATCATGCTTAGAGTTAAAAAAAGTCGTTAAAGGGTGAAAACCCAAACCAGCCCCCAAACAACCCCATAGGAGGCCGGAACACCTCGGACGGGACCAATGTAACTTGTAGGAACTTACCGCGTAGTCTTGGGTCTCCCGGCTTGAGAATATGACGATAATTTGCAAAAATCACACCTAAACTTAAAAACAAGCTGTTTGAGGGTAAAAACCCAAACCAACCCCAAAACGATACCGTAGGAGGTAGGAACACCTCACACGGGACCAATGTAACTTGTAGGAACTGATCGCATAGTCCCGGGTCTCCCCGTTTGAGAATAAAAATCAACTCTTAGACTTAAAAACAAGTCGTTAAAGGGTGAAAACCCAAACTAGCCCCCAAACGACCTCGTAGGAGGCACGAACACCTCGCACGGCACCAATGTAACTTGTAGGAACTGAGCGCGTAGTCTCGGGTCTCCCGATTTGAGAATATGACAATAATTTGCAAAATTGATAATTAAACTTAAAAACAAGCCATTAGAGGGTGAAAACCCAAACATGCCTCCAAACGACCCCGTAGGAGGTAGGAACACCTCGCACGGGACCAATGTAACTAGTAGGAACTGACCACGTAGTCTCGGGTCTCCCCATTTGAGAATATGACGATAATTTGCAAAAATCAACACTTAAACTTAAAAACAGGCCGTTAAAGGGTAAAAACCTAAACCAACCCCCAAACAGACTCGTAAGAGGCACGAACACCTCGCACGGGACCAATGTAACTTGTAGAAACTGACCGCGTAGATCCGAGTCGCTCGGTTAAAGAATAAAAATCAATACTTAAACTTAAAAACAAGTCGTTAGAGGGTGAAAACCCAAACCAGCCCCCAAACGACCCCGTAGGAGGCACGAACACCTCACACAGGACCAATGTGACATGTAGGAACTGACCGCGTAGTCCCGGGTCTCCCGGTTTGATAATATGACGATAATTTGCAAAAATTACACTTAAACTTAGAAAGAAGCCATTAAAGGGTGACAACCCAAACCAACCCCCAAACGACCCCGTAGGAGGCACGAACACCTCGCACGTGACCAATGTAACTTGTAGAAACTGACCGCGTAGTCCCGAGTCTCCTGGTTTGAGAATACGACGATAATTTGTAAAAATCAACACTTAAACTTAAAAATAGGCCGTTAAAGGGTGAAAACCCAAACCAGCCCCCAAACGACCCCGTAGGAGGCACGAACACCTCGCACGGGACCAATCTAACTTGTAGGAACTGTCTGCGTAGTTTCGGGTCTCACGGTTTGAGAATAAAAATCAACACTTAAACTTAAAAATAAGTCGTTAGAGGGTGAAAATCCAAACCAGCCCCCAAACGACCACGTAGGAGGCATGAACACCTCGCATGGGACCAATGTAACTTGTAAGAACTGACCGTGTAGTTTCGGGTCTCTCGGTTTGAGAATAAAAATGAACACTTAAACTTAAAAATAAGTCGTTAGAGGGTGAAAATCCAAACCAGCCCCCAAACGACCCCGTAGGAGGCACGAACACCTCGCGCGGGACCAATGTAACTTGTAGGAACTGACCACATAGTCCCGGGTCTCCCGATTTGAGAATATGATGATATTTAGCAAAAATCACACTTATACTTAAAAATAAGCCGTTAGAGGGTGAAAACACATACCAGCTCCCAAACGACCCCGTAGGAGGCACGAACACCTCGCACGGGACCAATGTAACTTGTAGGAACTGACCGCGTAGTCCCGGGTCTCCCGATTTAAGAATATGATTATAATTTGCAAAAATCAACACTTAGACTTAAAAACAGGCCGTTAAAGGGTGAAAACCCAAACAAGCCCCCAAACGGACTCGTAAGAGGCACGAACACCTCGCACGGAACCAATGTAACTTGTAGGAACTGACCGCGTAATTTCGAGTCTCCCAGTTTGAGAATAAAAATCAACATTTAAACTTAAAAACAAGTCATTAGAGGGTGAAAATCCATACCATCCCACAAACGACCCCGTAGGAGGCACGAACACCTCGCACGGGACCAATGTAACGTGTAGGAACTGACCACGTAGTCCCGGGTCTCCCCATTTGAGAATATAATGATAATTTGTAAAAATCACACTTGGACTTAAAAACAAGCTGTTAGAGGGTGAAAACCCAAACCAACCCCCAAACGACCCCGTAGGTGGCACGAACACCTTGCACGTGACCAATGTAACTTGTAGGAACTGAACGCGTAGTCTCGGGTCTCCCCGTTTGAGAATATGATGATAATTTGCATAAATCAACACTTAAACTTATAAACAAGTCCTTAAAGGGTGAAAACTCAAATAAACCCTTAAATAGGTCGTTGAGAATATAATAATAATTGTGACTCGTATATGCAATTTTTCTGCTTGAATACGATTTTTTTAAAAATGACTTGGTTACTAATATCGTATCTTTTTTGTGTTTATTTTTTTTGTAGGATGACATTTGATCGCTAGCTTTTATCCACTTGTAACGCACGAAGAAGTCAATGCTTTACAACAAGGGGATTATTCATTTAGTGTCGTTAATATTAGGATTCTATTTTTTGTGTTATGGCCGAGCAGGATTTAGTAGTTTTATTTTTTGTGTTATGGCCATACTGGCTATAGTAGTTTTATTGTCGACTTTTATGGCCGTGCGGGCTTTATATGGGCAGATTTTATGTTAGCAGGTTTTGGAATGCTAAAAAAATAGAGGAAACTCTACCCAATTTTTTTTTTTTATCTGGGAACTATTAGCTTTTGTAATTTTTTGAAGTTTGTATGCACATTAGTTTATCAATAACATGCAATATTCATAATTTGTGAATTTTCTTATTTTTTTTTACAAATAATAAATATTTATCCTTTGGAATTTGGAGATTTTCCAGATTTGTTTCCTATTACTATTATTTTTTTTATTAATTGAAAAATCTGGCACGGTTTTAAACCTTTCCAAAATCATGCCAATTTATAAAAATGAGAACGCTTATAAAACAATCTGGCACGCTTTATAACCGTGCCAAAAGCATGCCAGAAAATAGACAATTTGGCACGGTTTCGACATGTGCCAAAAATGTGCCATATTTAACATCTAGCATGGTTTAAAAGCATGTCAAAAGCGTGCCAGATAAAAAAACTGGCACAGTTTAAAAGCGTGCCAGTTTGGAAAATCTGGCACGGTTTTAAACCGCGCCAAAAAAATTGGCATGCCTGATTCTGGCACGGTTTTGAACCGTGCCAGATTGCGTCTGACACTGTTTTAAACCGTGCCAGTTTCCTGTTTTTGGTGTAGTGATCCTATTGATTCTACTGCCTGGTGGAGGATGAATTTTGAGTATCCCGATTTTGCTCGAGAACAACGCAACATTTTTTTGGCTATATCAACAGATGGTTTCAATCCATTTGGAAATCTAAGCACCAATCAGAGTGTATGGCCAGTGATCCTAGCCCCACCCAACCTCCCTCCTTCACAGTGTATGAGACCTGAATTTTCGATGATGGCTTTGTTGATACCTACGCCAAAGGCACCAAGTGATGACATTGACGTCTACCTGGATCCTTATGTAGAAGAATTAAATGAGTTGTGGGAAGAGTGTGTGCAATCATTTGACTCTTTTAGAAAAGAAGATTTTACGCTGAAAGCTATGCTGATGTGGGTAATTCATGATTTTCCAGCTTATGGGACATTATCCGGTTGTGTAGTACATGGTTATTTGGGGTGTCCTATTTGTGGAGAGGAGACTGAATCTCTTCGTCTATCCTCTAACTTAAAAAATGTATACCATCGCAACAAGAGGTTTTTACCCCCAGCTCATAGTTTTAGATCTGAGAAAGGTTCCAATTTTTTATTGGGCGGAGTTGAACATAGGCTACCGCCGAGATAACTTTCGGGTTCAAAAATTGAAAGTAAATCTTCTGAATGTGGCCCTAATATGCCAGGTAAGAATCCCAAATTTAAGAATGTCAAGCATAAGAAGACCCCAACTAAGAATTAAACTGAGATAAGAAAGGCATGGTCTCGTAGGTCAATTTTATTTAACTTTCCTTATTGGAAGAATAACCCGGTGCGCCATGAATTGGATGTGATGCATGCAGAGAAGAACTTCGCTGAACATATTGTGGGTACTCACATTGGGGGGAGTCATTCGAAGGATTGAGAAAATGCACGAAAAGACCTTAAAACGTTAAAACTTAAGCCACAACTATGGTTGAAAGAAGATAGTAAGAGAAGGACAATAGTTCCCTCTAGTGTGTTTACTTTGACGATTGGTTAAAGGAAGGTGCTTCTAGACACAATATGTAATTTGAAGGGCCCATCTACTTTTTCATCCAACTTGCAAAGGATTGTGAATTATGCTACTCATGATTTACAAAGTGTAAGTCCCACGATTGGCATGTGATCATGCAATTGGTTCCTCTATTGTTTAAGCACTGTTTCTCCAAGCACAAGGATTTGTGTAGGGCTATTATGAAAATTAGTATTACCTTCTCCCTCTTATGTGAGAAGGTAGTGAATCGAGAACACATAGTGGCCGCAAAATTGGCTGTGATCGAAGCGATTTGTGTATTAGAGAGGTACTTTCCCCCAGCATTCTTTGACATGAGTGTTCACTTGTTGGTACACCTATGTGACGAGGCACTTCTTTGTGGTCCAGTTAAATATCGGTGGATGTATCCGTTTGAAAGATTGATGAAAGTTTTTAAAGATTACATCAAGAATACGCGATACATTGAAGGATCAATTACAGAGGAATACATCACCGTGGAGTCATTAATATATACTCATGAATATATGCCTGATTCGACTAGCGTTGATGACACTGATGAATTCATCGATGATGGTGGTCATGTGATGGGAAAACGAGTGAAATTAACGATTTTGCAACATTAACCAGTAGGTCGTTTGCTATTTGACACACATGAAGATGTCGAAGAATGGAAAAAGTAAGTTTCGATTATTATAATGTTTAACATTATTTTAGATTATTTTATACATGATTAATTTTGTAATATGTAGAAAATATGAAGCCTGTGAGAACAATAAAAGACGAAAAACAATGGTACAATCAGACAACGAATTTAGGCTGTGGTTGACACAATAGGTAATTATAATGAAAACAGTAGTTATATAACGTTACATTACAGTCAAATTTTGCCACTAATATAATTAATTTATCTATATTCTCAACTCCTAAAGACGGGTGATGCGACATCAAGGCTTGCCCGTCTAGACACTGGACCCTTGTTCGTGGTACAAGAGTACAAAAAGTATAGATTGAACGATTACATTTTGGGCGCTAAAGTGTACGAGGAAAGTACAAATGTACAGAACTCGAGAATTTCATACAAAGCTCTTACTATCTTTCGAGCGAGCACAGAAGATAAAAACCTCGTTGAACCTGAAATGACTTACTATGGTGTAATCCAAAATATGTTTGAATTGGATTATATAAGCTTTAAAGAGGTTGTATTTTATTGTGACTGGGTAAGAGTTGAGGATAAAAATGCTTGAAAAGTTGATCTTGTCACTAATTTGATCATGGTTGACTTGTCCAAGCTGAAGAGCAACGACCACGTGAGCGATGAGCCGTTTGTTTGTGCATTTCAAAAGGTTAAGCAACTATTTTATTTGGAGTATATCAACAACGAACCATGGTCAATTGTCCAACACGCTCCAAGGTGTCTAAATAGTAGTGTGGATGACTTGGCTGCTCCTACCGAATATCAATCCATTTTTTATGATAACCCGAATTTGAAACAATTTTTCTATTTGCAATAAATATTTCAATTTGTATTGAAACATCCATTTTTAATGCTTTTAATTGATTTTCACTTTATCATTTTCACTCTTGTGTGGTGTGCGTGTGTGGAGAGGAGATTAATGTAACACCCCGCCCGCCTGAGGAGAGCGAACGAAGCGCTATTGAGATAAAATAAATCCATATCCATAAGTGACAAGGTATAGAGCATATAAATAAACCCATAATAATATAAATCCACTAATCTCAATTCTTCAAATACAACAAGTCTCTCGAATTAAAATTACAACTATCTAACTCGAAAATAAAATACAAATATCCAACGCTCTATACAACAAAATAAATAATACAAATCTTCCAAAAATATTCTTCCCAAAATAATCCATGCTAAAATAATCCCAAATGGTCCATAGCATCCCAAAATCCGCACTAACCTGCCACTAAAAGAAAATATGGGGAAGTAAACAATCTGACAGGAAAGATGCTCAACAAATATATATTAGCGATGAATAAAACGTAACAACACGAGTACGAATATTCAAATCAAAATGCAAATCTCAAAGCATTTATCAATATAATTTCTCAACAACACTTTAACTGGGTCAGCAGGCCTCACCACATCCGCATATGCTTTATCAAGCCATAGTCCGGGAAACAGGAATTTCGGCGGGTGCCCAACATCCGTGTCATATTAAAATCTCATGACAACGTGTTCAACAACAATATAGTGATACCACATGAATCAAAATAATTTCAACAATTATTTTCCAGATTTCAATGAATTTAACAATTCAAATATGAGTTCAATTAACAAGAATTCAAAGAGAATGACACTCGCGAGATTTAAGATCATATTGTGTAAAACCCCATACCTCAAACCATGATGAGAAACCAATGATCACATCCTCAAGATCAACCCAAAAGATCTACAGAAGCTCATCCAAGAACTTCCAACAAAAATAGCCCCAAGAACACCTATAATCTAAGGTTGGAACTCACAAATCTCAAGGGCCAATGTGTATATAAAAAGGAGAGGAATATAAATATATTTGGTGCCAAAATTTGTGCCAAAAGTATGTTAAAAGGATTGCCCACGACTTCCTCTTATAATGAAAAAAATTTTAGAGTTGGAATCCAAAAGACTCCTTTAAATAAGGCAAAGAAATGAAAAGTTGGAAGTCAAAACAACTCCAAGAGTTAAAAAAATTTTAAAATTCGTTTTAACTCCGTTCTCGAAACCGTTTGAAATTCTCGCCTTTAAAAATAATATTCAACATATTTGAGCAATAAAAATAATTTTATCAAAAACTTTATTTTCCTCCATTTTCCATAAATTAATTAAAATAGCCCAAAATTACGCCGGTTGTTACACTTCTCCTCTAACAATGGAATTTCGCCCTTGAAATTCGCCGAATGCCTAACTCTAAAAAAATCTGGCCACTACACTAACTCCAAAAATAATTTCGTCTCCAAAAATAAATTCCTCACCTCTAATCTCGAAACTTATCACGAATATCACCTAAAATTTTCTGTCTCCAAAAATTGCTAACCACGTAATGAACCCAAAACCCAAGCCCCGAGGGTTGTCGTATACCTAAGCTCTGATACCATTTGTAACACCCTGTCTGCCCGGGGAGAGAGAATGGAGCGCTAATGTGATTAAATAAATCCAAATCCACAAGTGACACGGTATAGAGCATCTAAATAAACCCACAATAATATAAATCCACTAATCTCAATTCTTGAAATACAACAAGTCTCTCGAATTAAAATTATAACAATCTAACACGAAAATAAAATACAAATCTCTAATGCTCTATACAACAAAATAAATAATACAAATCTTTCAAAAATATTCTTTTCAAAATAATCCACGCTAAAATAATCCCAATTGGTCCATAGCATCCCAAAATCCGCGCTAACCTGCCACTAAAAGAAAATATGGGGAAGTACACAATACGACAAGACAGATGCTCAACAAATATATATTAGCGATGAATAAAACGTAACAACACGAGTACGAATATTCAAATCAAAATACAAATCTCAAAGAATTTATCAATATAATTTCTCAACAACACTTTAACTGGGTCACCAGGCCTCACCACATCCGTATATGCTTTATCAAGCCATAGCCCGGGAAACAGAAATTTTGGCGGGTGCCCAACATCCGTGCCATATTAAAATCTCATGACAACGTGCCCAACAACAATATAATGATACCACATGAATCAAAATAATTTCAACAATTATTTTCCAGATTTCAATGAATTTAACAATTCAAATGAGTTCAATTAACAAGAATTCAAAGAGAATGACACTCGCGAGATTTAAGAGCATATTGTGTAAAACCCAATACCTCAAACCATGATGAGAAACCAATGATCACATCCTCAAGATCAACACAAAAGATCTACAGAAGCTCCTCTAAGAACCTCCAACAAAAATAGCCCCAAGAACACCTATAATCTAAGGTTGGAACTCACAAATCTCAAGGGCCAATGTGTATATAAAAAGGAGAGGAATATAAATATATTTGGTGCCAAAATTTGTGCCAAAAGTATGTTAAAAGGATTGCCCACGACTTCCTCTTATAATGAAATTTTTTTTAGAGTTGGAATCCAAAAGACTCCTTTAAATAAGGCAAAGAAATGAAAAGTTGGAAGTCAAAACAACTCCAAGAGTTAAAAACATTTTAAAATAATATTAAAATTCGTTTTAACTCCGTTTTCGAAACCGTTTGAAATTCTCGCCTTTAAAAATAATATTCAACATATTTGAGCAATAAAAATAATTTTATCAAAAACTTTATTTTCCTCCATTTTCCATAAATTAATTAAAATAGTCCAAAATTGCGTCGGTTGTTACACTTCCCTTCTAATAATGGAATTTCGCCCTCGAAATTCGTCGAATGCCTAACTCTAAAAAAATCAGGCCACTACACTAACTCCAAAAATAATTTCGTCTCCAAAAATAAATTCCTCACCTCTAATCTCGAAACTTATCACGAATATCACCTAAAATTTTCTATCTCCAAAAATTGCTAACCACGAAATGAACCCAAAACCCAAGCCCCGAGGGTTGCCGTATACCTAAGCTCTGATACCATTTGTAACACCCCGCCCGCCCAGGGAGAGAGAACGGAGCGCTAATGCGATAAAATAAATCCAAATCCACAAGTGACAAGTTATAGAGCATCTAAATAAACCCACAATAATATAAATCCACTAATCTCAATTCTTGAAATACAACAAGTCTCTCGAATTAAAATTACAACTATCTAACTCAAAAATAAAATACAAATCTTCAATGCTCTATACAACAAAATAAATTATACAAATCTTCCAAAAATATTCTTCCCAAAATAATCCACGCTAAAATAATCCCAATTGGTCCATAGTATCCCAAAATCCGCGCTAACCTGCAACTAAAAGAAAATATGGGGAAGTACACAATACGACAGGAAAGATGCTCAACAAATATATATTAGCGATGAATAAAACGTAAATATTCAAATCAAAATGCAAATCTCAAAGAATTTATCAATATAATTTCTCAACAACACTTTAACCGGGTCACCAGGCCTCACCACATCCGTATATGCTTTATCAAGCCATAACCCGGGAAACAGAAATTTTGGCGGGTGCCCAACATCCGTGCCATATTAAAACCTCATGACAACATGCTCAACAATAATATAATGATACCACATGCATCAAAATAATTTCAACAATTATTTTCCAGATTTCAATGAATTTAATAATTCAAATATGAGTTCAATTAATAAGAATTCAAAGAGAATGACACTCGCGAGATTTAAGAGCATATTGTGTAAAACCCCATACCTCAAACCATGATGAGAAACCAATGATCACATCCTCAAGATCAACACAAAGGATCTACAGAAGCTCCTCCAAGAACCTCCAACAAAAATAGCCCCAAGAACACCTATAATCTGAGGTTGGAACTCACAAATCTCAAGGGCCAATGTGTATATAAAAAGGAGAGGAATATAAAATATATTTGGTGCCAAAATTTGTGCCAAAAGTAGGTTAAAAGGCTTGCCCACAACTTCCTTTTATAATGCAAAGATATGAAGAGTTGGAATCCAAAATACTCCTTCAAATAAGGCAAAGAAATGAAAAGTTGGAAGTCAAAACAACACCAAGAGTTAAAAACATTTAAAAATCATTTTAAAATTCGTTTTAACTCCGTTTTCGAAACCGTTTGAAATTCTCGCCTTTAAAAATAATATTCAACATACTTGAGTAATAAAAATAATTTTACCAGAAACTTTATTTTCCTCCATTTTCCAAAAATTAATTAAAATAGCCCAAAATTACGCCGGTTGTTACACTTCCCCTCTAACAATGGAATTTTGCCCTCAAAATTCGCCGAATGCCTAACTCTAAAAAAATCTGGCCACTACACTAACTCCAAAAATATTTTCGTCCCCAAAAATAAATTCCTCACCTCTAATCTCGAAACTTATCACGAATATCACCTAAAATTTTCTATCTCCAAAATTGCTAACCACGCAATGAACCCAAAACCCAAGCCCCGAGGGTTGTCGTATACCTAAGCTCTGATACCATTTGTAACACCCCGCCCGCCCAGGGAGAGCGAACGGAGCGCTAATACGATAAAATAAATCCAAATCCACAAGTGACAAGTTATGGAGCATCTAAATAAACCCACAAAAATATAAATCCACTAATCTCAATTCTTCAAATACAACAAGTCTCTCGAATTAAAATTACAACTATCTAACTCGAAAATAAAATACAAATATCCAATGCTCTATACAACAAAATAAATAATACAAATCTTCCAAAAATATTCTTCCCAAAATAATCCACGCTAAAATAATCCCAATTGGTCCATAGAATTCCAAAATCCGCGCTAACCTGCCACTAAAAGAAAATATGGGGAAGTACACAATGCGACAGGAAAGATGCTCAACAAATATATATTAGCGATGAATAAAACATAAATATTCAAATCAACATGCAAATCTCAAAGCATTTATCAATATAATTTCTCAACAACACTTTAATTGGGTCACCAGGTCTCACCACATCCGTATATGCTTTATAATGCCATCGCCCGGGAAACAGGAATTTTGGCGGGTGCCCAACATCCGTGCAATATTAAAATCTCATGACAACGTGCTCAACAACAATATAATGATACCACATGCATCAAAATAATCTCAACAATTATTTTCCATATTTTAATGAATTTAACAATTCAAATATGAGTTCAATTAACAAGAATTCAAAGAGAATGACACTCGCGAGATTTAAGAGCGTATCGTGTAAAACCCCATACCTCAAACCATGATGAGAAACCAATGATCACATCCTCAGGATCAACACAAAAGATCAACAAAAGCTCCTACAAGAACCTCCAACAAAAATAGCCCCAAGAACACCTCTAATCTAAGGTTGGAACTCACAAATCTCAAGGGCCAATGTGTATATAAAAAGGAGAGGAATATAAAATATATTTGGTTCCAAAATTTATGCCAAAAGTAGGTTAAAGGGCTTGCCCATGACTTCCTTTTATAATGAAAAGAAATGAAGAGTTGGAATCCAAAATACTCCTTTAAATAAGGCAAAGAAATGAAAAGTTGGAAGTCAAAACAACTTCAAGAGTTAAAAATATTTTAAAATTATTTTAAAATTCGTTTTAACTCCGTTTTCGAAACCATTTGAAATTCTCGCCTTTAAAAATAATATTCAACATATTTTAGCAATAAAAATAATTTTATCAAAAACTTTGTTTTCCTCCATTTTCCAGAAATTAATTAAAATAGCCCAAAATTACGCGGGTTGTTAGAATTAATGCATAAATATTCCAACTATATTTAAGTTTTTTTATACTAATCCATGAATATACGCTTCTTACCTTTAAAAGGTGATTAGTACATAGTTATTTGGGGTGCCCTATTTGTGGAGAGGAGACTGAATCTCTTCGTCTATCCGAACACTAAGAAATGCCATAATCCTATGGAGTTATGCTCTGCAAATTCCTCCCAACCGTTATGTAGACAAACATCACCAGTTGAATTTGTCAATTCCACTTTCCATACCCCACCACTTGGAACCTCTAGCAAAACATGTGAGACCATTGAAAGGTGGAATTGACAACTTCAACTGCTAATTTTTGGCTACACAACAGTTGGAAGGAATTTGCAGCGCATAACTCCATAGGATTATAGCATTTCTTAGTGTTTACATATGAAGAGAATTATATTTGACACGATTTCCCAAGGTACATTAGTTGGAAGGAGGTGCCATATGAGCTCAAGTTAGCTATTTGGGTGACACTACAGGTAATGTATTTATATTTATATGTCAATTTCGATTTCGATTTCAATTTCGATTTATATTTATCTATATTTGAGGGGAGGATACTAATTTTACTTTATTTCAATTCAGGGGACAGGGAGTGGACCTGAAGGTAGTCCACATATGCTCGATACATATGTGGCTATTCGGACGAGAAGGGAAGGATAAGGAGGTGTCCTCGAGCGTCGCGGTACAAAATCTCTTTTTTAGCTAAATAGTTTGTAGATTTGAGATAATTGATGGTGATGTTATTTCTTCTTAAATAGTTTCTATTTTGAATATATATTTGCATTATCTTTAGTTTGTTTGGATATATGATGTTCGAACAGGTACAACATTGCTATAACAGGTACAAATATGTTGCTGGACAGTGGCAGTGGCCATACTGCCCAACAGATTTTTTTTAAATTCTGTCCAGAATTATCACGGTCATTGACCGTGACAAGTCCGTGAAAACCTTTGTCACGAACTTGTCACGGTCAATGACCATGACTATTTTTTTAAAAGGGGACAAGACTTTGTCACAGTTAATAATCGTGACTAAACGTGTCACGGTCATGGCCCGTGACACGATCGTGACAAAAATAGTTGTCTCGTCCAGTATTGTCACGGTCATTGACCTTGACAAGTCTAACTTGTCAAGGTCAATGACCGTGACAATATGACAGATTTGGTGTAGTGACACAACTTTCAACTCAAGATTTGTCAAGATAAACCATGTTTTCTCAAGATTGTTCAAGAATGGATCTTTAATATACAAATTTTCATTCAACTTTTACTCAGGCATGGATACTCTATTATCTTCCTTTAGTATTATGCGTTTTAAGTGTCTCCTAAACATTTGATTACATGTTTTTCTAAAAATAAATTAGCGACCATAATTAGGAAAAGTGAAAACTAATTTGATACTATTTTTGTGATTTTTTTTTAATATGAACTAATATTGGAAACCCTTGGGTGTGTAGAATAGAGTATTGGTTTTGGTCAGTATGGGTGTAGAATCGCATGTAGAATTTTACAAAGTTTATTTAATTAAAATCGAGGCGCGTACAAAATCATAAATTATGTAGTTATTATAAAAGTGGATTATTATTGTGTCTTTCATAAACACACATGCTGATGAATCTAAAATTGTTAGATGATAATGATTATGCTAAGAATGGCGACAGTGTTACTAATGAAATTACTAATTAAATTGTGATCTTATGAGGAAATTGCCATTTTGTTATACTTCAATTGTGTGATTGATTGTTATTCATATTTTCCATCACGAGGATGATACGGTTGTTGTGTAGTATACTATCACCTATATTCTAGGATGCTCTCTAGGTATGGGACTAATGGGTAGGCCTTACTCACGGTTAACACTTTCTAGTATGGGACTAGTTAATGTAGATTTTCACGGATGGAATATTTCGGGATGGGGCTCATTTTTATGGCATTCCGTCGATTCATTGGCCTAGGCTTAAGACTAGGGGGATATAATTGATAAAGATTCATCCTATATCATATGGTAAGGCGTATTTTTGTTTTGGAGACCTTAGGTATGGAACTAAGGGTGTTTTCAGGATCTCACGTCAATAGTAAAGGCTAGGTAAATAAAAATATGAGGATGAAAAAAATGAGAAATTGAGAATTACTACCTAAGATAATAAAACGGGTATTAAAATATATTTGCGGAGAGAGTATGTGAAAGGCTGACAATTAAACGGGCCAACTGGCTATATCGTCGTGGGTGTGTGTTGGCGCCACGAGTATGTGAAGGCTGATTGTTAAACGGGCTGACTGACCATATTAGGGGGAATGTGTGTGGTGTAGAACAATGGGAGTCCCATAACCGAACAAATAATATGAGATAAATCTTTAAGCAGGAGTTCCACGAATAAAATAGAGTAGAAATTTAGGCGCGAGTCCCGTAATTGATATTAATGAAGAAAATAACTAATCAGATGAATTTAATTAAATTATATGGATTGCTTTCGATAAAATGAGTAATTGGACTTAGACTTTGGGGTAGCATAGTTGGATATTTTATCATATGTCATTTATTTACTCATATCATTATTAATCATCTCGTTTAAATTTAAAATATTATATTGTGATGTTTATCATGTATAATGCTACTGTCTTGGTTCACGGACACTAATTGAGGGGAGTAGTGTGTATTCATGCTATGGGCTATAACCCTGTGCGTTGACTAACATTTTTTTAGGTATTAGTGTCGGAGTAGATACATAGGAGTGTTTGGAGATACATCTTAGATTTGCAGCTGGAGTGATTTGTTTTAGAAGCTTTAGTAGTTAGATTTATTTACTTTTCGTCGCATTTTATTATGAGACTCTTATTATGAATTTGGTGCGACAATCGGTTCCAGGGTTGTTTATGGTTTTATTCGGATATTTGTAGTTGAGTTATTTTATTCAGTTTTATATTTATTAGAGATTGGATTGAATTGGAGATTAGCATGGTGATGGATTTTTATCACATGAATGGTTATTATTTATTGGGATTGATTTAATTATTATCTTGTGGAACTAATTTATATGTCTCATATCTGTCACATTCTAAGAGTGATATTTTATTTAGTGATGCCCGACGTATTTTTAGTGGCTGATGATGCTAGAATTACGTGGCATGTTACATCTTGGTACTTTCAAAACTTCTCTCCAATCGGGGTTAGTGGAGCATCCTGAGTTCTTCTGATGATGGTTGATAACCCATGCCACATGAAAGAAAGTCCTTCTTTAGTAATATGTTTTCTAGTATCCCTTGTTATCGTCCTCTTTGCCTCATTCCGGGATTGAACTGCATCTTTTTGAACATCTGTATCATGTTTACATTTTGGTGAGGGTTGTGCTCTGAACAAACTCTATCTTTGAAATCATCTCATGCTGTGAGTCGAAGTTGTTCAACTTATAATCCAGACATAAGCATATCATTTGACCCCATCACGTATCTCTAGTACTGAGTTACTAGTTCTTGCATTCTTAGTATATCATCGTCGGCCAAGATGGTGATAAACTGTCCTTTGGCGAAGAATTTTAGTTTATGAAGGAGAGATAAAGATACCCCCTTGATGTTGTGAAGCCATGGTTAGCTGAGCAGTAGATTGAAACAAGATGGTATGTTGATAACTTGGACCACCCCCTTAGTTATCTCGTTTAATGTTCAGACCAACAACCATTTTTGGGCGAGTGAAGGTTCTTAACGAGCAAACATTGAGTGCTAATCCATTATCGGCGAGTGAGAGTGGGACTATCTTCCCCGTTACCTTAACGGAGATATTTAGAGCACAGTTATGATTAAGACCAAACTTTAGGATTTATTCTTTAGAGAAGGAAATAATTCTAGTATAGGTTAAGGACTCAACCAGATTCACGGCTTCTTCTGGAGTGGTAGAAGGAGGAATTGTGGTCCCGATAAGAAATTTTATAACAGCATTTCGATGTAGTTTGTAAGACATAAAGAGTCCCAATAAAGTAATGTTGGACTGAGTTTTCTTCAACTAGTCGAGAATCCTTCTTTCTTCAATGGTTATTTCTAGTATGGGGAGTTTCTTGACATCACCCTTTTCCTTTATCTGTCCCTACTGACTAAGGAATCAGATTGGGGTAGTGCCTCTCAGATCTTGTCATATGGTTCACAGAAGAGGGGAAGAACATAAACCCCATTTCTTCATCTATGTCGGGATATTCGGCCACTTTGTTGATCTCTCCTAGAAGATTTTCAAATGATATCATCCCACTGATCACTAGGCTAACCTTTTCCTGACTTGGCTCTTCATTTGAACTATCAAACTCATTCTCGCATCTGATGGCAATTATGTCATCTTTTTACAAGAAGTTAATGCATTCCACAACCTCAACGGCTTCTTCATATTGATCCTTACACTCAATGGGGAGATGTAGAAGTGAAGGGACCAACCTGATTTGTAGCTTTAAAGCATCGAGTAGCTCAGACATACTACAAATCTGACTGGTTTGTCGGAACATCTCTTCCATAATCTGCACTGCATTATATAAACTGACTTTGTCAATGGTTACGACCCAATTATTTGACTCTTGAGCGCACTTCCGTTCTTTCTTGACCAAAGTGATTAACTTCTGACAGTCAATAGTCATTTTTGAAGGAAATTTTAGGCCAAAATCTTGGAGTTGGTTCAATATTGCTGGAAATTCCATATCTTATCCCTTACAATGGGTACGAACGGTAATACACACTCTTGTAAGAACCGACAGGGTCTGGTCGTCAAGACAGGTAGGGTGTAGGAGAAAATATGGGCAAACTTTAAGGGGTTTAGGTGGAAATATGGGTATAATGGGTGGTTTATCAGGTACAATCTGGGTAGATGGGTCAAATTCTGGATCATTTTATAGGAAGATCGCATTTGAATGATTTCGGTGGGGATTGTGAGTAGTGGTGGGTTTAGGATTGGCTGGTGGGGTGATAACACCCCGATCATTAAGACCTTGGATTACATTCCGAGGGTGGAAGCCCTAATGAGTGGTATGGCTGGCTTTTTATTAAATCACAATGGGCCCCGGGTTCAAAATTTTTGGGAAATGGGTTTGGTAATGGAAGAGGGTCCAGCGACTTGATGAGATTTTGTCTCAATGGGGATTAATACACTTTGGAGAGAGGAGCATGACAATTGGTGTATTCTTTTTTGATTGGGTTAGCACAACTTTCTGGTTCCAAAGAGATAACAGGTATGAGATGTTGTTTATGATCAATACTGTAGCAGGCTTCTCATATTTTCTTAGGGTGAAATGTCAGGATACATTCTTTGCCTTAGCTTCTGTCTTGGAAATACTTTCTTTAATCATCACTTCTTCTTCTCGAAGCTCTTGGATATTAAGGTAATACAATCCTTCCATTGTCACTCAGACATGAAGTACGAAGTTTTTCTACATAATACTAACTTGCTCCTCTTCGGAAGGTCGGTTGGTCATGGTGGTCGCTTTTTACCTTCACCTTTCTATGAAATTGCTGATAATTTCTCGTTCTACTTGAAAAGTTCTAAATCACGATGTGTAAGCTTTAATTCCTCATTGCATTTATACGACGACATGAATTCACGGGCAACATCCTCCCACTTGGGAATTTTGGATTCCTTGAGGTTTAGGAACCAACGAAAAGCGTTATCTTTCTGAGTTTGCTAGAACATTTGGGGCATTATTTACTTAGAGGCACCTAGGAGAGTCATGGATCGGTGGTAACATCGAAAATGAACAATTGGGGGCCCGCTACCTCCGAACTTCTCAATGTTAGGCATCTTAAATTTTTCTATAGCCTTTCTTTATAGTAGGGAGACATATGAGTGGAATCCATATAGTTCCTGGAGATTCGGACTTGTTCAAACTTCTTGGTAAATTGATTAAGGTACTCCTTGACCTTGTTTAAGTCTTCTTCCTTTGGATCGACAGGTACTGGTAGGTTAGCCTTTAGCTGTTCAAGATTCGGTATAGGGAGCTAAGATGGTGGTGGCCTATTGACAAGAGGAATATGTGGGACTTGTTGATATTCTTTCGAACCCAAATAGGATCAGGTGAGGGTTGACCCATAGCACAAGGGAAGAAGACATTAGGCTCTTCAGGAATAGGGACCCAGTTTTGTTATATCTCAACAACCTCGGTTTGAAGGTCGTCAATCTTGGCGATAAGTTAAACTAGGATCGTCATCAAGTCAGGCTTCACATTCGGTACTTGGTCTGCGTTCTCCATGAAAAGTTGGTGAAGGTGTATTATAGACTTGGAAGAAGTAGCGGGATAATTGACTGAGCTTCGGGGAGTTTTGATGAAAGACCGAAGACAATAGGGAGTCAGGACAAGGGTCAGGTATGCGGTCGACCTAAGAGGGAATAATGATTAGAATTTATTTTTGAAAGAGAAAATGAAGAATCTTTTATTCAAAAAGAAGAAATTTTTTTTTGACATTTTTTTGGTAAAAAGAGGATAGTTTTTTTTTGTATTTTGATAAAAGAGGAGGAAAAATGTTTTTGACACTTTTGGCAAGGAAGGAGGCAAAATAAGAGAAGAGTCTCATTATAATAATAATAATAATAATAATAATTATTATTATTATTATTATTATTATTATTATTATTATTATTATTATTATTATTATTGTATTAGGTTTACCTAAATGAAAAAAAAAATTCGGATGGGACCCGATTCGGGGAAAAATTGGGTTTGAAAAATATGTAAAACATGGTTTGACTTGTTGCCAAGCTCATGAAAAGGGTCTCGTTTTAGAAAAACATGAAATCATGCAAAAATTTGGGCAGCATGCCTACCCAACATTTCGGCAGAGTTTAGAGTAGTAACTGATAAACTAAATATGAGTGCCCTAGATTTGACACCTATACGAGGGTATGCAGTTGTTGGGTTAGTGGAAAGGTTTCCCCCTTTGGCGTTACTTCCATAATATACATCTTGTTATTGAGGGCAATCGGTACATGTGGAAAATCCATTTGATATACTCGAGTGTACATGAATTGCCTCACTCTAAATCTCATGGGGATAGTGCGTGTAAGAGAGAAATCGATATACTCGACGTACGTGAACGAGTTCCCTACTATATACCTCCTGTCATGACTGTGGTCAAGCAATATGATGCAGGGGGAACCATTCGATATACATCAAAGGTACTTGGATAATGGAAGGTAAGAGCCATATTGCTTAGGCTAATTGTGACCTGTTGGACCAGCGTCCATCATAAAGTGATCCCTAAGTACGGGATAATTTTTTGTCAATATAACAATGCTCTTGGTGATGTAGTGTGCAAAATGCATGATTCTTGATTAGTATATTCTGGAAAGAGTATTTTATTTGGCATGATGATCATTATACTAATAAGGAAGAATGTAAAAGTATCTTGAAAAGTAAATCTAGCATAGAGCATAAAGATTACACTAAGCATGGATATGTGAGTAAGTGGTGTGTGAATAGCTATAAGTGAGCGTGTGGTAGTGTATCTAAGCATGGATCAGCTACGAGTGGTGTGTGATAAGTATAAGTGATCATGGATATATACAAGTATGATAAGTGGATGTGTGTGCTAGTGAAACCTAAGCATGGATATTCTAAATGGTGTGTGCAACATGTTGATATAAGTGAACTTATATACAACTGTAGGTAGTGTGAGGTGTAGAGGGAGATTATTTACAAGTGGGTAAAATGAAAAGTGAGTGGGAGGTGATATAAACATGAGGTAGATATATATAAGAAGTAATAGAGGATAAAAGGGAACATAAACATGTAGGTGCATACGCAGACAACCAAAAAATGATAACACCCATGCAAATAGAGTCTATCCCTCTTCTTTATTTTCTTCCCGATCACTTTCGAGAGGAGGATAAATAGGGAGAGATAAAGGTCCCACGCCCCTTACTACTCCGTGGGGTTCTTCGATCGTCATCTATTTTTGGGTGATGTAAATAGATAGAGTTGCCAGCCTATTTTGTACAAAACAGGCAAAAGGACATGTCGTCGCCTCGAGAGAGTGGCATCAAAGACAAAATTATGCTTACGAAACCAATTAGATCAAAGGTTCAGTGGAAAAATTGCCAAGTGGGAAGGTATTAGGCACCCATTCCTCCCTTTCGGTCTCTCATGGGCTTATGTTACTATTTTCCTTAACTTCTTCGTGAAGCGTGTGTAGGGGTGTAAGCGGTACAGTTTGGTCGGTAAATAGTAGATACCAATACCAAAACCAAACCGTACCAATTTACCACCTCGTACACCAAAATCAATACCAAAACCAAACCGACCGATATTTCGATTTTTTTGATAATTTATGTTTTTTCTGCTTTCGGTAAATTTTGTTTTCTTCTGGTTTTTTCTGGTTTCAGTAAATTTTTGTTTTTGTTTTTTTCTGTTTTTTCTGGTTTCGATAAATTTTTTTTTCCTTTGGTTTTTTCTGGTTTCGGCAAATTTTGGTTTTTGGTTTCGATTTTTTCTAGTTTCGGTAAACAGCACTAAAAGCCCCAAAAAACCAAAAAAAAACAACTTTTTTAAATATTAAAGCCAAAGCCAAAACAAACTTTTATCTCGTTTCGGTAAATTTGGTAAGGTAATTTTGGTAAATTCGATACGGTACGGTAATTTCGGTACGGTTTTTTCTGGTTTTGATAAATTCAGTTCGGTAATTTTGGTAAATCGGTTTTTTAAATATTAAAACCAAAACCAACCAACTTTTTTGCGGTAATTTCAGTTTCTGATATTTTAATATACGAAACCATAACCATATTTTTCGGACCAAAATGGTACGGTACGGTAAAAATCTGTACCGCTTCCACCCCCAAGCGTGTGTACATGTATATATAAGTGGAGATCGGAATCGTCCGACTCGCATCACGAAAAAGATGAAGCGAGGTTAACCATAAGAATGCTGCTAAAATAATAATTATAAAATATGATGTTTACGCTTATCGTGATATGGATAATCATCATGTTAGATAAGACACAAGTATAAATCACAAGTGTGATATATATGAATAATATATGGATAAAATAAGAGAAAGATGAAAATAGGAAAATAGGACTCGAGTCTCAGGTTTTCGCCTGAAACGCCTACGTAGCCTATAAAGGCATTAAAGTTAATGTAGTTCGTATGAAGCATGAGGGTGGGTTTTATCCTATATATTCAAACGGTAGTTTATTATATTTTTGTGTAGAAAAGATATTTTTAGTTTTGAGGAAATGTGATGAAAAATCCCATCGGAATTTATAGGTGTAACCCTCTTTTTCTTTGTTTTTTTTAAAGAAAATATATTATGTGCAATATAACTAAAAAAGGATGAGGTATTAATGTGTATGATCTAATGTAAAAGCTAAAATGAGAATTTATATAATTAATGCAAAATAGAAGATTTTTAAAGAGAAAAGGATGGTTGGACCTTCTTTGGAGACTTGAAGCTTGACCTTGATCCTTGATGAGATTTCTTGGTAGTTGGGATGAATGTAGGATGAGAAAGAAGGAGATTTTTGCTAAATTGGGTATGAGAATGATGGGAACGGAAGGTGGACAAGAATTTCACACAAGAAAAGTTCGCTGATTGTAGAAGAATATTGTTGAGATCACTAATATTGATGGATCTAGGGAGTCATTCATAGTGAGTTCAGGCTCTCCATATATTGGGTCGGGGGAGTGCCAATCGGCATTGTCCTTATCCTGCGTATCGGCTGGTAACCTTAGACACACAGCCGATAGGCAGGGAAGGACTTGCCAATTGGATGTCTCATGCATATTTTCCAAAGACATGGTTGTAAAACCCAATTCGTAAGTCCAAATTGCGCACAAGGCATACCATTAGAAATGTAATTTAGAGACCTTTGATAATCCTTTAGTCCTCTCCCGAGTTCGAGAGTGACTTTGGGTCAAAAGAAGCTCGAAAGTGTCCATCAGTCCTTTGGATCGAATATTGTCGAACGACGATAGATCATTCATCTAAACTATAAGTCTGAATCACGCACAGGGCATACCATTGGAAAGATTGTGAGGGGTAATTTGATGTTCCAAACTGTTTCACTTGGTTCGTAGAGTTGACTTTGGTCAAATGGGTCTAAAAAATGCCCAATGACCTTTCGATGTAAAACAAATCATTTAACCGTACTTTAAGGCTGATTTGTGCAAGGGTGGACCATTAAGAAGTGTATTCACTGCCCTTCTAAGATTCATTCAGTTTTGTTCGAGCGAAGATTTGACTTTAGTCAAACAGAGCCCGGGAGCGGCCAGTGGCCTCCAAATCAGTTTTTAGGGGAAAAAGAATCGTCCATCTGAACCATTATGCCATTTCTCACATGGGGTAGACGAATGGAAAGGGTCTTCAGATCCCTTATAAGATTCATTAAGATTTCACTCTGACCGTGAAGTTGATTGGGGTCAAATCGGGACTTGGGAGCACTCGGTGGCCTCCAGATCAGTTTGCGATAGTAAAATGGTCTGTTCATTCGGACTGTTATGCTAATTCACGCATGGGCAAGATTGTTGGAAAGGAGATCAGATACCTTCAAAGATTCATTGAGCTTTCGCTCTGACGATAGAGATGACCAGAGTCAAACGGGCCCGGGAGCGCCCAATGGCCCGTAGATCGGTACTCAAAGTATGACCTAGGGTTTGTAGTGAATTGGGTAGGTGATAGGGACATAAGGAGAGACTTAAGGGGGTCCTAGAATGTGGTGTCTACACTTGAAATATACCAAAATTTATCGGACAAATGATTTTCTATTTTTCAATCCTTGCAATGGTTCTTACGAGCACTATGTTTATTATCTCATTTTTCACATTTGGTTCATTTTAAAAGTAGGATTGCGTTGAAAACACTACAATCGACATGTGAAAGGTAAGTGAAATACTCACATAAGTTCGTAATAGTGTGAATTAAAGGTGAGAAGGATTCAAACTTGTAGTAAGTAGTCATCATATCACATATTAATGACTCCACACATTACAAAGCAAAAAAATGAAATGTTGTCATGTCTCAAAACACTACAAAATAGTCACATGGATATGGAATGAATTGGTGACTCAGATATCTTTAATATTCATCCTCATATGAAGTAAAAAAAACATAACACTTTTTGGATTTTTCAAAAAGTTTATCGAAACAAAATATTTTTGACTTTTTGACTTTTTCTAAAAAGAAATCAAAATCTTTTTATATTTTTTCAGAATTTTTTAAGAAAAAAAAAACCCTTTTTTTATTTTTTGAAAAATATAGTAAAATAAAAAAATATAAGTACAATGATAGTACACACTAGAAATATGCATGAATGATATAAATAAAAAAAACATCATATGCTAAAAAAAAGTCTCAACCTTAATCATTAGGCACGAAGGAGTTACCCAAAGAAAATGACGTCCTATGAAAGACATCCATAAAATGGTGTGATGTTTCGACCAAATAATCTATTTGCTATCGAAAAATCTCAAAATCTATCATGTGATGTGTGGGAGCATGTGGAGTAACAAGTGTGGGAGAGCTGCAGGAACATGTGTGGTAGCGTATCGTGGAAGATACCTATTAGACGTTCTACCCTTAGGTGACCTCTTTTCTTTCAATGGGAAGAAATATATGCGGGCTTAGGTCCACCTCTCTCAAAACATCTAGGACGATCTCTCCTACGTGAACTCGTACGCTTAGGTGGGTTAGGCTCGAGTGCAATATGGGAAGTGGACGCCATCATAACCTATTCCTAGTGTCTCAACATTATCCAAAGTGGAACCGAGGAGCATCTTTACAACCTTCTTAAATATGTCCTCTAAAGTAACTTTGACCTCCCGAGGACGTTCGAGATTTCTCTCGAGTTGGGATACATGAGCTTCAAGTTTCTCGCGAGTCTCTAATGAAGATTGAAGATCTACCATAAGACTAGCCATGGTGTTGGCCAATTCACCTTTTCCCATAACTAAGAAGATTAACTTCTCACTCAAAAAGACATTCACCTTCTCAAGTTGACTCATTGATACCTCACAGACCGTCAAAACTTTCACCCCTCTCTCTACGAATCTATCACCCTAAGAGACAAATCCTTATTAATATTTTTCTTCTTCAACGTCTCGGTGTAAAGATCGCTAAAAGCCTTTTGGAGACCACCTTCTCCCTCACTTAAAGTACCATCCTCATTATCTCCCAAATGACTCGAAACATCATCGAGGCTCTCACATTAACATGTGTCCTCATCATCATGGGACAAACTAAAAGTACGCACGTGACTATCCATGAACGCAACATAGAGTTAAATTTTTGATTCTCCCCCTGAATCAATCGAGTCAATGTCACTATCGCTAAGAGTGGATTTATTTGCAATCTTCTTGCCCTTTCTCTTTCGCACAGTGGGACACTTATATTACTTGTGCCTATTACCTTCGCAGTCAAAAAACCTCATCTCTTCCTCTTTCTCACTCCTATCCTTGACAACGTATTTATTTTTATTTTTCTCAAAACTCTTTTTATTGAAAGAATTATTTTTGGAAATTGTGAGAAACTTTTTAAAAAGTTTTGCAAATAAGGCCAATTCATCAACGTTAAAATCTCCCTTAGATTCAGACTCACAAACTGTGTCCTTTTTCTTCTTCTTTGTTTGAGTCTTTAAAGCTACCCATATATCCTTTGTTTTAATGGTTTTAGGGAATAAATCTATCTCATATTCTAACCAAAGAGTGTCTAAAATCCCTAAAGAGTTAAGCGCAGTGACCTTGGGATGAAAGTGGGTTGGGATTGACCTCAAAATATTTTTAATGACCCTAATTTTCTCACCCAAATTAAAACTAGTGTTTACGATGTTTGACAACCTAGCATAAAATTCATCAAACTCTAACATAGCGATGGTCTCAAAGTAGGTGGTCAAATTTTGAACCTTTGATGCCTTGATAGACTTTGTACCCTCAGGTATCTACTAGAGGATATCCCATTCTTCGTTAGACGTAGTGCATGCCATGATGTGTCGGAACTCATTAGTGGTGATGTATCCATAAATATCATTAAGGCCACGGGAGTTATAAGTACTACATTTAAACTCATAATCAGTCCAGGGAAAGATGGGTTTAGGATTTATGACATTATTAACCGTGATCATGGGAGGACTCCATCCTCATTCACATACAAACAAAACCCTTTCATCTATGGCTTTTAAAGTGGATCTCATTCGGGTTTTCCAATAGACATAATTTGATCCATCGAACATGGGCATCCTATTGTATAAGTTCTCTATCAGAAAATTTGTGATTTTTTCAAAGATTAATAAATTTACAAAAAATTGTTATCACAAATGTTTTTTGCAAAAAAAGGATCACGCAGTATTTTTGTGTAACCTTCTCCGATATCAATTTGAGAGTGCGCAAACATCTAATGGCTTTAACTTATTAAAATTCAGATAACAATTCACACCAAATTTTAATCCTTTAGACCTAGAACATACAACTATGTGATTCAAAGCATAAATAAACCCATCAATCAACAAAGGCAAAGTTTCAAAAAAAAAAACTTTCAGAAATGATCCTCTTAAGAACCACAAGACCGCAACCTACCTTCGGAAATGATTGTCGCAAGAATAACATGAATCTGAGTCCTCCTTCTTCCACAGTGATCCCCTCGAGTTTCACAAGTCATCCATGGAGATTCTTTCTACACAAATGTAGTGTATGCAAGGATACAAACTATATGGTTTAAACTAGATTCACTCAAAGATATCGTAGGGATGTGATTTGTGAATCAAATAGGTTTTCTAAACTCAAAAGCTTGATTTTTTTTTCAAAATATGAGCATAAACTGTTATGGCAAAAGTCTTAATGAAAACAAACACGAAACAGGTATTTATAAGATGAACACAAATTTTGAGACACTAGTTTAATTTGAATGACTTTTGAATCTCGTTCGAATGAGAATTGCAGGCTCATTCTAATAAGAATGGAGTTCGTTCAAATGACCAAGATATCTCGTTTGAGAGAAGTTCAAATGGACTTTAAATGATCTAAAACAGTACACCCTCATTCTATGTTCGATCGAAGTAAACTTCAAACAAAACTAGGATCTCATTTGAACAATATTCCAATCTCGTTTGAACAAGATAATGCATTTTGAAAAAAAAAAATAAAGAAAAAAAACCTCGAGTTTTAAATAAAAAAATACATGTTTCCAATTTTAATAATATTCAAACATCCCAAAATAAATTCAATCAATAAATTTAAACTTAATAGAATTATATCTTCATAGAATGGAGATGCTTGAAAGTTGGAGATGTTGGATCTTTGGACTTGGTGATGGATCTAATCAAACGGTACCGGGATATGCCAAAAACTATGTTAGCCTCTGTTATGATCAAATTATGTTCTAACACATTTCCAACACAAACCACCCACTATAAACAACTAAAAACCACAAACCAATAGAAGCCAACAACATTTATCTCGTACTCCTTCTATTCCAACTACTCAAGTATTCCAGTTTCAATAATATAAGGAGAGTTATTAAAGGCTTAATACATATTCAAATGTAATTAGTTCCAATTTCAAAGACCATAAATAAATTATAATGATTCTAATTGCAATTGAATATTATAAACATGGTCTATCCACTATTCATTCATTCACATGTGGAATTAAACTCTAATTATCGAACATCATACTTTGAATACATAAATTAGGCATTTTCTACCTAAAGTTATCACCCATTAAGATAAATATAAAACTCTATTTAGCACATGCATTCTCAAATATAATTAATTCCTAATTTAATCTTAATTACCCGTTATTAAAACCAAACAAGTACAAGGCCATTATTCAATAACAAACCCTAATATTAAAGTCTAGTAATAAATGGTTCAATCATTCATTTTAATCAAAATAGGGAAATAACATGAGAGACTTCAAAACGCTAAGGGCTAATAACTAATTTAAAGCCTACTATTAAGGTTTGTGTGAAATTAACAATTTTATAAATAAAATGAGAGGAGTTTTAGTGACTTTCCTTTGGAATGAAAAAAAAATTATTTAAATGAGAGATACGAAGTCTTTGAAAAATTCTCCTTGTAACACGTCTGAAACTTCTTGAAAACTTGATCGAACTGCTTTGAATCTTCCTTTATCTTTCGACTTAAAATGGCCTTAAAAATCTCTTTGATTTGATTTATGAAATTAGTTCCTTTGGGAGGGTCTGGAGAGAGTTTGGGGTTTATTTAGAGAGAAGTAGGGAGAAAAATAAGAGTGTTGGTGTTAAAATGAGGTTTATGATTTGAGTAAGATATAAAAATAAGAACCCAACCTCACAACAAGCACACAACATGACTTAAGGCTAAAATAAAAGTTTCCATCACGGGACTAATGCCATATACATGCATATATGTCATACAACAACCACATGAAGGCATCTAACTTCGAGGGACTTTTTCGTGAATCCTCCTATTGATAAACCCACAAGAGTCCCTTACCTATCGAATTTAAAAACAAACAGAGAAATATTTAAGAGAATAGGGGATCACTATACAATAATACCACCGGGTAGTCCTATACCAAAACTCAACCAATGAAATAGGTATCAACATATTTCATTATGAAGTCTAGACCAACTGAATATATAATCAAAATATATATTATCACGTAATCCCACACTACTTACTATAATAAAACTCACTTAATGGATCAAGTTGTCATATATCTTACTCATGAAGTGGTAACCAAGTGATCGTGAGATGTCTACCTCCATAAAATCATGCATCAACACTCATGCATGCGGTACAAGGTCACAACCATTTGAATAGAAAAAACAACCGACAGATTCACAAGGAGCAACGAGTATATTTAGATAATCACAAAATTTATATACACATGCACTTAATATATATAAAAATAAGATAACACTTACTCTATAGTGTACCCAAATCATCCAAATCCCCGAACGTTGGATTATCAACTAAATTTTTGTTTACTATCTCTCAAACCCAAATTAAACATAAACTAGAAAGTGGAATACCACGTTCCCTCAAGCATACTCCAAATCATCCTAATCCCCAAACACTAGATAACTCATGTAGTCCTTAGGCTTATCAATAACATCTCAAGACCTGGATCAACCCTGATACATTTTAGCTCGTTACTCTCCAAGATAAATATATACATATTACCATGGGATATCTCTCACTCCCATGTTTATCCGATTCATCCAAATCCCAACATCGGATGGGACTAAATAGTACTAAGGCTTAAACCTCAAATTTATATAACTATTACCAATGTTAGCCAAGCTTAATATGTGATTAAACTAAGTTAAACAACCAAAAAGGAAATTCCAAACCAAACTACATGGAAAAATCCAATAAACCAAGCCATGGCTTAATCCTCAGGCCAAAGGTAGGGGCATATTGTTCAAGCCTACCTGTACGCAGGTCCCTTGATCCTCTTCATACGTTACTTTGCTTATAAATCCTCAATTAAAGCTTCTCCAAGATCCCAAATAAGATTAAAAACTCAACCAATTTTCAAACTCACTATTGGGTTATGATTATAAACATATTCCAACCATTATTCAAGATAAAGACCACCAAAAATAAGATTTAATTCATTGAGTTCATAGTTTTAAAACTATTTCATCAATAACATGCAAGAAGTCCAATTACTCTACGATTTCAATTTCAATCTACAAAATAACATGGGGCTTTTGCTTAATATCAAAAGTGAACGCTAGAACATTAGTTCGATTCTAAGTCTACATATCTATGATATTCAATTTCATATTCTCTCCATAAGAATACAAGTCCTCAATGCACATGAAACTAATTCAGCTCCTTATTAACCCATATACACAAATATGATTAGGACTAATTAAATCCAGTTCTAATCTCAAATTAACATAGGAAGCATGTATTCTAAGTAAGTTACATATTCAATAATGTATTGCAATAGATTTCTTTCCTTAAAATGATGAATGATCTCCACGCTTTGATTCCGTACTCTTCCTCATCAAAGTTCTTCCCAAGTTTTCCTAATCCTCTAAGGCTGCTAGGGTTTGCTCTTATGATAATAAATTAGTAAATGATGGGGCTTAAGTTTATTAAATAACTCTAGATAATGGACCCAAAATATCCTAAAACTTAGCGTAAGGGTAGATCTACCCCCTTCATATCACTCTAGAGTCCGTTCTAATTGGTTATACATCATATCTCACAATAAAACCTCACCTCGTTAAATAAAACAATCAATTAATTATTTTACACATAATTATATATAGTCCAATATAATTAATTACACCCATTTATTAAAAATAGCAAGCATCACAAATAAATTACTTAATATGCAAATTTAATTATGATCTAAATATGAAATTTTGTTATTACCAATTATCTCAAATAATAATTACTTCAAATCATTAATTTCTTCTCATAATTAATTAATAATAAATGCCAAAAAAAATACGGGGTATTACATTCTTCCCCCTAATAAAGGGATTTCATCTCGGAATTCTCTAAAGCATAACGGGGAAAAGTAACCCGTGTAAATATCATAGGCCCATACACAAGTAGCCTGAACCCTTATTGCCATAAGATAAAATTACACGGCTCACATACGCCTACCATAACATGCTAAGACTAGGGAGCCCATAGACCCAATAGCATGTGTACACACAAATCATAGATATATCATATGTACATAAAATCATATAAATTCACATCTCTGCAACAATATAAACGATCTAAGCGTACTAGTCGACATTGTGTACACACAAAAACTAGACTTTTCAGACATTTTCCCACCTATTCTATTGGTGGTGCGAACATTTCTTGGTGCTATCGACATTGCACTCCTTGGCCCCATTGGACCTAAACCATAGAGTATCTCATCGCTCGATGCATTAACTCTCCATATAAGTAATGTCCAATGAAATAAATAATTATCTTGGAGCCCAACTATCTCTCCACTCCTGACCCTTTCGTGCGTGAGACGTCTCAAAAGTGAAATTCAAAAAAGGAACCCTCCCGATACACCACTATCTAACTCATTCAGTTACCAAGACTCTTTGGTCTAAGACCTAACATGCAGCAATGCACTAACCACAAATATCTCAATTGTGATAATTTCAACAAAAGGCTCACTCCTTCCAAGAGTGATATCCAAACTTCATAGGTTACTCGATCCAATAACGCTTGAAAAACATCATGGCTTTCTCAAACATTTGATAAAACACACTCTGCACATCCCTAAATCTAGTAGAGTTCCTAACCTCTCATATACCTCCGAACATGTAACCGTTCGAGTAAGGGTCTACTATCCTTAATTTCCCTGACAATCATCACTATGCTAACACCATTTTTACCACACATAATTAAATGCAATTGAGGCCATCCCTAGGCACAAAGTCCTCCAAATAAACTAATCATTAATGTCATAAATGCCCCCTTCACACATATCCTCATATACTAAGAGAGATCCATACTTAGCTAACCAACCACATAGCCATCCTATGAAGTATGCAAACAGAAACATATCACATCTAATAGGAACTCTCCTGCCAAAATTAAAATATCACTATCACATTCACTTTGTGAATTTACAGTATGACTTTCTGGTACCTAAAAATATCTACCAAATCTTATAAAGCGTTCATGGAACCCATTAACCTCTAGGTCCTTCTCATAACTCATAAATAAGTAACACAATGTAAATGATGCTCATATGTCCATATCTAACACAACAATTATGGAATACTCATATTCTCTACTCATACAATGAATGTCATAATAACTTCCGAATGGGATGATGTCACTCACTGCCAAAGGCATATCCTAGAGAACACCAAAATCATAACCACGTGATTGCGTCAACAACCAATCCTTGACATAAAACAGTAACTCTGGGTAAAACCCTCTATGTTAAAAGAAAATGTATCATCACACAATTTATAGATATTATGAATTGCACAAAATTCCTTGTATCCTATATAAAATAAATGCATCAATAGCCAGCTTAAAATTCTTACATGCCACTGATGCTCACTCGACTCATGCATCCACAAATAACCGTACTAGGATAGGATACCATCAGACCCTATCTACATGCAATATATACACATGTAAATTTCTATACCCCTAAAACTATATATCATTAATTTACTCCTAAAACAACTTAATAGTGAGTACACATAACCATAATATTCCAACCTAGGTTAACTCTCAATCTAGGTGGAACCAAAATACCACTATCCCACAAGTGGTAAAAAGTTAAAAAAATAAAGAGTGAATTTAACAAGTCAAATAAATCCCATACACTTCAATACCCATATGTAACACACCGTATTTTTAGGAATACTTAAATTACACGTGTGATAGTAATTTAATTAAAATTATGAAAATAAATTGAATTTAAATAAATATTAATTAGCGAGAAATTGATTAATATTTATGTGTTATTATATTTACTTGTGTGGTAAGTAAATGAAATTGCACTATTTTATATTATGTCGTAAGTGAATACAATCGACGAGTTAAAAATATCTTATTCGGGACGCACACGTGGGTCATGCTGGGAAAAAAATGGTAAATTGATCATGGGTGACTCTGATGATGATTTCGAGTGCACGATTATTCAAAATATGTTAAAATAGTCAAAATTAAGTACCCGAGGGTAGTGGTTGAGTTTTGGAGGCTGTTTAGACTAGTCGGGACCCGTATAGAGGTATTTTATTCATTTTAAAGGAATGTGAAAAGGAAAATTCGGGATTAATATGATATAATGAAGGGTTTGGGTAAGATGGTTAGTTATTTTACTAAAACAAAGATTTTCATTGAGTTATATCAAAGGTAAGAGATAAATTGAAAAGAAAAGAGAAAAAATTGAAGAGTTATTGAAGGAAACTCAAAGGGCGGTCAAGAAAGGCTTGGAATTATGAAAAACTTGAAGACTTACGGGCTTATGGTAATCATCAAAGGAGGTTTTTCAATAAAATTCAAAATCTACCTGTGTTTAAAGGCAAGTAATTATCTTTCTAAATAAATATGTGCAGTATTCAATTCATATCATGACTGAGAAAGGATTTTTGGGTTAGATTCATTGACAATTGAGTTTTTGGAGAAATTATTTCATATTAAAATTATGTGATTTGGCATACTGAAATATGGAAATTTGAATCCCATGTGGATAGATGAATTATTGATTTAGTAGATTGAGAAAATTATGAATTGTTGTGATATTGGGAGAATTTCCTATTATTTAAAAATTAATTATAAATTCCATGTAGAGATCACGTGCACATGAATTTTATGTTAAAATGAATGTATTTCATATTTAGGAATCATGAGAATTGTCAATCATTGAGATAAATATGATTTGGGAATGATTATTTTGGGTTTACCTTTGCTAAAAATTGAAATGGGAAGAACTGGGGTTGTCTGTAGGGGCGAATCAATTTGCCCTCAAGCCGAACATTTCGGCGTATCGATTACAGCCAAGTTAGGTTAAATGATGTAATTTGGTCATGATTTGGTTTTGAGTTATATTATATTGTTCGGGAATCATATAAGATTTTTGGAAAACTAGTTAACGTTGATAAAAATGCCTTCGGATGAATAGGGATATATCTGGGGTATGATTGGTAGTATTGGAAGGAATTATACTTGGGAAATTCATTAATGGATTAATGATGAAAATTCGAAAAAATGGGGATACAGGCTTGTTGAAAATAATATTTATCTAGAAATGAAAATTTAAGAATCAATTAATTAAACAAGTGGATGTTTAAATAAATTGGGGATGGAAATGATTATTGGCTATTGCTATCATCGGAGGTTGCGCCATAGGTGATCCTCCCTAGAAAAAAATAACAGGCTAAGTATCGACCCCAAGTCATAGCGGCATGCATGCCCTTGTGGGGTTGGAGTTTAAGTGAGGGAGTTTTGTTCTGGTTATAGCTCACTATATTAGGACTATGGCCGCCTCCAATAAGTTTATGATTTGGTGGGTTCAGTGTGAAAGTCCAACCCAGTAGCCGAGGATGATGTGTGTATGCCTTGGTGCATGATAGTATTTTAGAGACCCGTGTCCAATGAGCTATTATTCTAAGGGATGACAGTTATACACGACATATGTGTGCTTATTGTGTTATAGAAAATACGTGTATTTATGTGCAGAAGAATATATACGGGTTTAGGACAATAATTGTAGATTATTATGTAAAAACTAGTGAAAGTTATTAAAAAATAAATTAATAGATTATAGTTATTAATATTATGTGAAAACTAAATTGAGAAAATACGCATGAACATGGTAGCGTATGAGCTTAATGGTATATTGTGACTAGTTAGGATGGGAAGAAGAACTAGGAGTTAAAATACACATGTTTGGTGCGAAGAATAATTGAGAAGTGACGATTATCTCATGTGAGTGCGACACCAATTTAAGCGTGGAAGAATGTATTCATATTTATTATGAATTTTGATTACTTGAAAAAAAAAATTCAAAAGGTTTTTTGACTCTAACCCGTATAAAAAAAATTCAAAAACTTTTAGGTGTCCGCCACAGGGACGTCACACATGATTATTACTTCCAGGTCATCGGAGCTGCAGTAGATGTGGAGTGTTGCAGTGATTGTTTATCCGTTTTATGTCTGTGAGATTCTAGATTGGATTGAATCAGTTATTATTCGGGCATGTCTCCCAATGTCAATTTTTATTTGAGTTTTATTTAGTTTAGATAGATTAGATTATTGTATTGAACTGTAAACTGATTGTTTATTCGGTTAATGTATTTATTATATTCTAGTATTCAGATATGATTATGTGACTGTTTATTTAATTAGTTATTTGGCATATTTGATGGTGAATGGTTTTATTTATGTTAATTGAATTAAAGTTTAAAATTGACACGGGACTTGATTAAATAATATGGGGTTAGTAATATATTAAAATTTCGACAATGATGCCATGAATGAGACAATTGGGATTCCTATTTTATTTTAGTAGAGGTTTGGACACTCTTTATTTTGGGGTGTCACACCATATAATCGCACCCACTATCAGTAAGGCAATACTTCCAAAATCATACGAAACCAATAGCCACCCCAAAGAGCCTATAGTAATGCTTTCTATGTAAACTTTGTAAGCCTCAATAGTACCATCTTTAGTTCTTGTCCACAATACCTATAATCCAAATTCGAGCACCTGCCAACTACATGGCCATACATTACGTATCATAAAAATGATAATCATAAATAACCTTAAGATCTCTTTTTCTTGGACCAACTCATTATTTCTTAACATTCTCTTTCGTTTCCCCCAACTGTCCCTAATAGGGCTATTTTTGGCCTCATGTTCATAATCATAAACTTCTATCAACACATGCTCTCCTTTATATCCCTTTGGGACTTACTCATTCCTTAACTTTTATATAACTAATGCATCCACAATATACATACCCATAAAACATAGGTAACCCCATCCTTACTAAAGTTTCTTATTAAATCTTTTTAACCCAACTATTAGGATCACCAATCATTATTTCTAGTTTTCGAATACTTAGGTGTACTAATCACTCATTCCTATCTAGATCCATCACATATTCTGCAACTACACAGTGACCCAATACCTAAATCAAAATTTCTCGCATAATCATCACCCTTAATCTCTTATGGTTTCACAATACAAATCAACCTTGCTCGTCTCTGAGTGGAAACACAATTCTTCTCACTCATGGGAATTAACCACACATAAATTCATCATCACAACCTTCATATCTTCTTAAAATGAAGCGAACCATTGCTCTCTCCCTCTCTTAGTCACACAAAACCTTAGCAATTTACTAGCCTCGATTAGCATCACAATCCATACTACTATAAGCTGACCCTAAATATCTAATAGGTTCCTCAAAATTGAGCTTCCTCATTGTATCCAAAAACAAACTCAAAGTGAAATACATTCATTACTTACGTCTACAAAAGTCTCAAAGTTACAAAATTTATTGTATATCTGATAACTCTAAAAAATTATTCTTATAGCGGTGGTGAAGCCTTTTTTCAATAACTCACTATAACCTTGACCACTACAGCACACCAAAAACAACAATTTGGCACACCCTGATATTAAAAATCTGGCACAATTTAAAACTGTGCCATATTTTGGCACGGTTTAATAGCAATTTGGCACACTTTAAAAGAGTGCCAAAATTTGGCACTGTTTAAAAGTGTGAAAAAATTGAGCGCACTTAACCAAATAAAAAATGCACTAAAAAAATACCAATCTTTCCAATTTTTTGGTCTCACGGTATCTTCTCTCTCATTCTTAGGTCTTCCTCTCCCTCTCACTCCCTCTCTCATGCTCGTCTCTCATTTCTCTCATCACCACATCTCTCATCACTGCCCTGCCCATCTTCTCCCACCTCCACCCAAACGGTAACTCTCTTCTCCATATATTTTTCATTTCTCTAATATTAAATGGCTGAGACATCATTAATTTTAGATCTTGGAGTTGGTGTATAAAGCTGGATTATTTTTTATTCTGCTTATATCGCTACTATCTAGTTAGTAAGTATATAATAGTCACTAAAATATTGTTTTATTTGTGACTAAATGTTTATAATTGTTAGAATGATCCATTTATTATTTTTCTTATTGTGCTTGTAGTTGTCAGATTCATAAAATTGAAACTATTATTTTGTTGTTTACCACTAATAAGATATGAACCGTAGTTACAAGAGTGTTGTTGATTAGCTTTAGGGTGCATAGAAATGAAATTATTAGGTTTCAATTATCCTTTTGGTGTAGTTGTAAATGATATTTCTTATTAGGTTTTATCATGTATCTTTATTAACGAAGAATTGAGGATTAATTGAATGTTTATTTTGTTGAGTTTCTTCATATTTATGAGGAATTTTCTTTTGATTGTCTTGGTTATTGGACAAATATATAAAATAATTTTTGAAGTTTTGAACACTGGATTGTAATAGACCCAAAAACTCAAATGAATGACAAGGTACTCCCCCCTTCTTGATCAGTATTTTTTCTGAGTTCATTAATTTTTTTGTTCATACTAGTTTGATTATTCATTGTCAAGACAAAAACATTTAGTTTTTTAAACTAAATATTAAAATTAAGGTCTATATTTTGCTAAAAAATGAAAAATAACCTTAAAAAATCATCGCAGGGACTTCAATCTAGAAACCCCGACATTAACAAAGATTCCCCCTATCTAAATTCCCGGATCCTCCATAGATATAGGTGAATGATATTGATTATTGTCGTGCTGAACACTTTAGTTTTGTAAATGAGTTTTGATTTTTGTGATTGTCTAGTTGATATATTTGTTTCCCGGGTGATGATAATATTTGTAGTCTTAAATTATTATTTGAGTTCTGATTATGTTGATTCTTAGGGTGTGGAGAAATAAGGGGAATGATAGTGTTTAGGAAGTTTGAATTTGGTATTGGATAAATATAAGGGACTATTTATCTACATGTTTAATAATTTTATTTCCAAGCATCGAGAATCTATTTGGACTGGACCATAAACAAGTACTAATGAACACATGGTTAGATTTTGTGATGAAAATTTGATGGTGGGATATCCATGCCACGCTGTGTCGGTCTGTTTCGTTTGATGGCGCGAAAAAGGGTTGTACTTTGTACTCTTTATTTGTATATGTGGATTCTAGATTAGGTTTATTTGTATGTGTGTATAATTTTTTGGTTGTTTAGTAAATTTGGATAGAAAAGCGCATGGGAATGGTTTTCTTGGCAATTTCTTCCAAGGCGTTGACAATTACAAGGGCTCTAAATTAACACTTGAACTTTTGACATGTTTATCTCATGAGTCATATATTTGTTTGTATCCTTGGTTTGTTATGACTTGATACATGTAGTATCCCTGATTCCCCTGATAAGTGTGGGATCAATAATATGATTTAATGACTCGCATGGAGTTTATATGATTTGGGGCCCATGTACAAAAGGTTACAGGCTAGTATCGGGATCCAATGAACAAATGTGGAAGAAATTCACAAATTAATAGGTAATACTTATTGATAAATGCTAAGTGTTCATGCATAAACCTTATCATAGGGGGAGAATTCACATTTGTTGGGTAACTCGAGTTCATTCCTATCAATATTTGAATTACCCCATTAGTACGGGCATGAGTTTTCAAGAACTTCGAACCTTTGTCAAATTGTATTCAGGAAACCATTTAAAGAGCTCCCTCTGTGGACATAGACAATTTTTTTGAACCATTCTTATGTGTGCCAATTTTAATTACCAATATGTCATTCCATCACTTCAAATTATTAAGTACTGGTAAGTCAATAGTTAGTACCAAACAAAATTCGGGAGTAATTTTAGTTTGATCAATAACTGACTTTGATATAAGTTGGAAAAGAGATATTGAAATTTCAATTGTAATTAGATGCAACCCATTGGAAGTAAAGTGGATACACTTTCTTTCTATATATAGAATGGGTCAAATAAACAAAAAAATGCTCAAACATCGATTGTACATTCTTCGAGATCTCTCATTCAGACAATGATATCAATTCTTCATTCACGTGGTGTTAAGAGATGTATTGTATATTAACCTATGCAGTTATGCTATATGCTCTGTTTATTATGATTTCTTCAAATGACTGCTCATTGTTTATGAATTCTATGAGGTTCGATTTTTCTCTATTTTTTCTTTCAAAATTTCTCGTTATGTCGTAATTTCTGATAATGTAAATTATAATTACATAATTTACATAATGCATTCAATCCAACTAAACTTTATATTCTCAAACGAAACATGGTTCTGCATATCGTGTGGCTTTGGATTCCATTAACCGAGGGTGGGGTCTTCTAATGGTCACCACACTCGTAGGGAATAGTTTTGTCGTGTTCACGTACAACCTTTACAATATTCTCAGCATCCGTCACTGTTTGATCCATTCGGCTTCGGTTAATCTCACAAACCAGGTTTTTCTCGCTGTAGATTTTCTTCAAGCCTATCTAATAGTTAATTCATCATTATTAATTTTATCTTTATTTTGCACTTTGATTATTTTGTGTTTTGATTTTTCTCAAATTCCTTTTGAACTAGCTAACTACTTTTATATGCTTATCAGGAACTATTGCTAAATAAGGGTTCTTTTAGAAACACTTTTTTACCTGCATATAAGGGTCAAAACCTAAGAACTAGAATTGTAGTGAGGCTTCTTAATATCAAATAGCTCTGTTTCATATTTTAAAGAAGCAAGAAGATTAGAATTGAAAGAAGCATTATTTAATAACTCTCTCACCTTTGAAGAAATTTTTGTAATAATTCTAGTAGCACACATGCGTAGTCATGGGTCTCCCGATTTGAGAATATGACGATAATTTTAAAATATATCGATTAATCTTGAAAACAAGTCATTGAAGGGTGAAAACCCAAACCAGCCCCCAACGGCCCCGTAAGAGGTATGAACACCTCGCACGGGACCAATGTAACTTGTACGATATGACAGCGTAGTTGCGGGCCTCCCAGTTTGAGATAATGATGATAATTTCAAAATATGTAGATTAGGCTTGAAAACAAGCCGTTTGAGGGTGAAAACCCAAACCAGCCCCCAAACGGCCCCATAAGAGGCAGGAATACCTCGCACAAGACCAATGTAACTTGTACGAACTGATCGCCTAGTCGAAGGTCTCCCGATTTGAGAATATGATGATAATTTCAAAATATATCGATTAAGCTTAAAAATAAGCCCTTAAAGGGTGAAAACCCAAACCAACCCCCAAATGGCCCCGTAAGAGGCACGGACACCTCGCACGGGACCAATGTAACTAGTACGAACTGACCGCATAGTCACGAGTCTCCCATTTTGAGAATATGATGATAATTTGAAAATATATCGATTAAGCTTAAAAAAAGCCCTTAAAGGGTGAAACTCAAACCATCCCGCAAACGTCCTCGTAAGAGGCACGAACACCTCGCACGGGACCAATGTAACTTGTACGAACTGACCATGTAGTTGTGGGTCTATCGGTTTGTGAATACGACGATAATTTCAAAATATGTAGATTAGGCTTGAAAACAAGCCGTTTGAGGGTGAAAACCCAAACCAGCCCCCAAACAGCCCCGTAAGAGGCACGAACACCTCGCACAGGATCAATGAAACTTGTATGAACTGACCGCATAGTTACGGATCTCCCAGTTTGAGAATATGACGATAATTTGATAATATATGGATTAGGCTTAGAAATAAGTCGTTGAAGGGTAAAAACCCAAACCAGCCCCCAAACGATTCCGTAAGAAGCACTGACACATTACACGAGACTAATGTAACTCGTAGGAACTGATCAGGTAGTCATAACTTGCGTAAGATTTTCAATTTAGAATACAATAATAATAATTATAACTCCTATATGTAATTTTTTAGCTTGAGTAAGCTTTTTTTTTTATAAATTACTTTGTTTATAATATCATATGTTTTTTGTATCCTATTTTTTTTTTGTAGGATAACATTTTATCGTTAGCATTTATTCACGTGGAACACACGAAGAACTCAATGGTTTACAATAAGGGGTTTATTCATGATTCTACTTTTTTGTGTTATGGTCGTGCAGGATTTTATAGTTTTATTGTTATCTTTTATGGCCGTGCGGGCATTTGTAAGTTTATTGTTATATTTTGTGGCCGTGCGGGCTTTATGTTACGCAGGTTTTAGAATGTATAGAAAATAGAAGAAACTCTTCCCAATATTTTTTTGGTCTGTGAACTACTAAAGACTTGTAATATTTTGAAGTTTGTATGTACATTTGTTTATCAACAATGTACAAGTTTTGCAATTTGTGAATTTTCTTGTTTTCAAATAATTTTTTTTTTCTTTTATCCAAAAATTTGGCACAGTTCAAAACCGTGCCAAAAGTGTATCAAATTTTGGCACGATTTTGAACTATGCCAAAAGTTTATCAAAATATGCTCAATCTGGCATAGTTCAAAATTGTGCCAAAAAGGTGCCAGAAATATCAAACTCTGGCATGGTTTAAAATTGTGCCAGAAGTGTTCCTGTTTGGTCAAATCTTGCACACTTTTAAACCGTGCCAGAAAAAATGTTCATTTTGGAACACCTGATTCTGGAACAGTTCAAAACCGTGCCAAATTTGATCTGGCACAGTTTTAAACCGTGCCAAATTCCTGTTTTTGGTTAGTGCTAACTCACATAATCTTCTTTCTCATGCTAATCTGTGTTATAGTACTTCTTAAGTATTGCCGGAGATGAAATGGCTACGAACAATGCCTACACACAACATCGCAAGATCTGAGTACAAAATCCCATGACACGCTCTAACACATCAAAGAATGCAAAATGTAAAATGAAGTGGATGCAACACATATCTTAAGGACATTAGAACCTGGATGATTTGATACCAACTATAACACCCCCAATTTTCCACACCCAGTTAATCAAACCGAGCAAAAATACTAGGAGTTCTGATATAATTTATATAATTCCTAGCATCAATGATGAAAAACTACAATAAATAAAAACCATCTTCAATAAAAACTCAATAAAGGATGACAAAAGAGTTAACTGAAACTGAAATAACTAAAACTCCCCTAAATCTAAATCCAATAAAATACAGTCTATTTTGTACTATTAACTCAATTGAAATAAAATAGAATACAACTGCAACCACCTCAGTTCAAAACTCCTGAATACAAATGAACACTATAAGGAACTAGTGAATGTGACACCCTACCTAATAAAATATCGGGTGATCAGTCCTATATCAAATTAAAACAAGAGTCTCATATGGTTTCATTCTTAGCATTACTATCGAAAACCAAATTAATTACTAATAACCTATTAGGCCCAGTGTCAAAATTTTAAAATTTGTAATCTTTTTAACTTAAAAAATAATTAAGACCATTCACATGGTCATATAAATAGCAGCTGAAATGAATTAATAAATAACCGATAACTCTTAGGAAAACATTTATTACACCCAAATCGAATAGGCGTAAAATAAAATCGTTGTAAATAAAATAAATAACATCAGTTGGGGAACATGCACGGTTGTGAATTTCAGTACCTCCTATCTAGATATCAAAGAAGGAAGCATCTAAAACAATCCCTGTCGACATCCACAGCTGTGGCTACTACGTTTGACTCGAAAAATGGTCATCCAGGCCTCCCTGTGTCTGAAAACATACAAAGTATACAAAGGGGAAGAAAAGGAAAAATATATACGGGTCAGAGCCCGAGTTTAAAAAACATTTTTATCAAGTGCTTATCATACTTTAATAATCAAAATATGGTACTCTCCATATTTAAACTGGTGTCGCACTCACATGAGATACCCCTGACCTCTCATCTAATAGTGCACACCTAACGCATGAATTTGAAACATCGTAGTTAGATACCCAAACTAACTAGGACCTCGCTAAATTCCCTAGTCACCAAACGCTATATCGTAACCCGCGTACTATAAATACTCTAAGCTATCGTCTGAGCTTATAATTTATAATCTCTCACTTAACTAATCCGCTCATAATTTCTGACCCTCACTAGTTATTTGCACTATTCACATTTTAGTGTTCTTTATCTCTTATATAATATTCTCATCCTTATATACGTATCTCACATTCTTATTCCGAATTTTATACTCCCGGATGATCTAGACTTTCACTCACGTTCCATTATATATATATATATATATATATATATATATATATATATATATATATATATATATATATATATATATATATATATATATACACATAAAGTATATCCATACTTATATATCATGCACTATATAAGTATATCAACTATCCCTAAGAGCTATAACTAAATGGATGCAGTCTCTCAATGCTATCATCTCCCAGGGAATTACTCACACATCATCCTGGGTACCAGCGGTCGGACTCTCGCACGAACATGGTAAAAACCAAATCACAACGTAGGGGAAGCGGCCATCGTTCTTCGCTGGAAATAAGACGAATCATACCCAAGACGTCTTACCCCCAAACCCCACACACGATTAATATTGTACGCTATGACCTAGGGACTCTACGCTCCTGCTCCCCAAGACAGGGCCTCACCCACATCATGAAACTTCCCATGATACCACTAGAGGGGTATGCTTCACATAAATATATCATTCACACATAGATATATTTAAAATCACATCATATGTATACAGTCTCTATACTCGTATATATATCATGTAATACCCCGTAATTTTAATCATTTTAAAATGGGATTAATTAGGATTAATTATGAGCTAAATTAAAATTAATTTGTCGGATTTCAATATTACTCGGGAATAAAGTAATATGTGATTTATGTTGAATATAACTTAGTTATTAAAAGTACGTTGTATTTCAATATTACTCGGGAATAAAGTAATATGTGATTTATGTTGAATATTACTTAGTGATTAAAAGTAATATATGATTATGACTTTACACATGATTATGATTTAATAAAATCGTCGCTAGTGATTAATACGACAATTACGGGAATTAAGTCGAGACGCGTGTCTGAGTTATGTCGGGACTAAATTTAAAGGAAATAAAAGTAAATATTTGTATGTCATCCAAATGGTCGTTTTAACTAGGCCAAAGTGTTTGGAAGGAAAAGTCTATGTGGGTGTTTGATTTGGGTCTTAGGGCACTTTAGAACCTAATAGACACCCGAGAGGGGTATTTTAGTCAATTGCCAAGGTATGTGAATAGTACCTATGAATTTTGGAGTCATCTTACTTATGTGTAGAGTTAAGGTTCATTCACCCAAAATCAAGAGACAAGTCTATGAGGAGAGAATAGACTTTTCTAAGAAAGGAAGAGACACCCTTATGAAGCCAAGAGGCCAACTGACATCCTACACCACCACTGCCACCGGAAGTTGGTCAAAAAAAGGGGATGACCACCAGTAAACTATCATCCCCAATGGTTCAGACCTATAATCTAAAGGCAAGTGATTTAACCTTTGCAAACTTAGCATGTATATGGTTTTGGGCTGAGTCCATACCCATATCCTCTGATGATGCATTGGTTGCTCATTTGGAGCAACTAAAAATTAATGACAGTCTGATAGGCCATAATGTGCAGGTGTTGGATGACATCGTCTCTGCTATGACTGATCCTGATAAATACTTTTGTCGCTCCATGGATACTCCCCTGCTGATTGAGTTTGGCCTTCACAGGTCTATCCAGGAAAGATTTGAATTTCAATTTAATTCTGAAGTGTAACCTCTGCTTTAAATTTGAACTTATACATTTTATTCTTGATTTGCAGGGCATCATTGCTATGCACCATCTTACCAATTGGACTCTGAAGAAGTTGCCCCTCATCGAGAAAGGCAAAGAGGCCGAGAACGTGCAAGACTCTCTGAATGCAGAAGTCGATCGTCTGAAGTCTGCCGTTGAAGGGTCTGATAAGAAGGTCAAGCAGTTGGAGAAAGAGATCTCTAAGATTAAGAAGGTTGATGTTGTAGTGAAAGATGCCCTTAAGGATGCTTCAGAGGGGATCCTGGATGATTACAAAGTCTCTGGCGAGTTTATCATCTTTGGCTCTGAATAGCTCGAAAGAGGTGTTAAGGTAACTAGAAAATGGGCGACTGCTAAAGAGAAAGAGTCAGGGAGCTTGACAACCTCTGACTTCATTGGTCTAGGCTTTGCCAACCCTCAGTTTTCTCAGGCCCTTCAAGAGGTTGAGGAGGAAGGTGTTGCTCCTGCAGATACTACGCCCTTGGATGTCACAGAGACTGAAGGTGCCAACCTCCAAGATAATGGGGTCGAGGTGGCCAAAGTTATCCATAGGAATGAGGCCGAGGATACCAACACCATAGCTGCAGACCCTTAGGCCATTTTTGTGAAGCTTTTTGTAATAATTTTTTTATTATGCATTTCAAACTATAACCTCTGATTGCAAACTTAGTTACCTTATAGTTTGTAACTCTCCACTTTACTCTATATCAACCTCTGAGGATGGGTTTATTTTTTTAGTTGCTGAACGTTCCTTGAATGATTTTCTATGTCTGAAGTCTCAATATAATTGTCTAAGGTCTAAGGGCATCCAAGTATGATGTCTTACATCAGACCTTGTCACCAAATTATGATGTTATAAGGTCTGAGGTCATCAACTAAGATGTTATCCTCATAAATAATTTTTCACCAAATTAATGATGTTAAGGGTCTGAGGTCATCCAAGTATGATGTCTTAACTCAGACCTTGCCACCAAATTATTATGTTATAAGGGTTTGAGGTCATCAACTAAGATGTTATCACCGTAAATAATATTTCACCAAATCAATGATGTTAAGGGTCTGAGGTCATCCAAATATAATGTCTTACCTCAGACCTGGCCACCAAATTATGATGTTATAAGGGTCTGAGGTCATCAACTAAGATGTTATCCCCATAAATAAATTTTCACCAAATTAATGATGTTAAGGGTCTGAGGTCATCCAAGTATGATTTCTTACCTCAGACCTTTTCACCAAATTATGATGTTATAAGGTCTGAGGTCATCAACTAAGATGTTATCCCCATAAATAAATTTTCACCAAATTAATTATGTTAAGGGTCTGAGGTCATCCAAGTATGATGTCTTACCTCAGACCTTGTCACCAAATTATGATGTTATAAGGTCTGAGGTCATGAACAAAGATGTTATCCCCATAAATAAATTTTCACCAAATTGATGATGTTAAGGGTCTGAGGTCATCCAAGTATGATGTCTTACCTCAAACCTTGTCACCAAATTATGATATTATAAGGTCTGAATTCATCAACTAAGATGTTATCCCCATAAATAATTTTTCACCAAATTAATGATGTTAAGGGTTTCAGGTCATCCAAGTATGATGTCTTACCTCATACCTTGTTACCAAATTATGATGTTATAAGTTCTGAGGTCATCAACTAAGATGTTATCCCCATAAATAATGTTTTACCAAATTAATAATGTTAAGGGTATGAGGCCATCCAAGTATGATGTTTTACCTCAGACCTTGTCACCAAATTATGATGTTATAAGGTCTGAGGTAATCAACTAAGAAGTTACCCTAAAAAATTCTACCATTAGAGAATAACGAACACTGGAACTGATCTTATCATTAATAATCTCTTCATAAGGTGATACATTTACATAAAAACTCTAGCAACATCATATGTAATACTTTTTTAGATGATCAGCATTCCAAGGATTAGAAAAAGGTTCTCCTTCAAGGTTTTATAGCCTATAGGTCCCGGGTACAACCTCCTCAATCACTTTGTAAGGACCATGCCAATTCAGGTGAAGCTTGTTTGCCTTCTATAACGTCTTTTTTAGCACTTGGTCTCCCACAACTATGGGTCTTGATTTTACGCTTTGATTGTAGAATTTTGTTGTTCTCTGCTGGTAAGCTGCCTTCCTGATTTTTGCGTCTTCCCTTCTCTCTTCGATCAAATTGAGGTTAGGTCTTATCTCCTCCCCATTCTTCTCAGGGTTATAGGTCTGAACTCTATGAGTAGGAAGTCCTACTTTTGTTGGTATGATGGCCTCTGAGCCATGTGCTAACATAAATGGGGTTTCCCCCGTTGTGTCGTAGCCGTTGTTCTATAGGACCATAGCATATCATAAACCTCTTTAGTCCATCTATCCTTAGATTCTTTTAACCTCTTCTTGATCCCGTCAAGGATCATACTGTTTGTGACTTTGGTCTGATCGTTTGCCTGAGGTCGATCAGGAGAAGAGAAAAATTGCTTTATCCCAACTCTTTCGTAATATTTTTCCAAGGAGGAACTCTTGAACTAGGTTCTGTTGTTCAAGATGAGGGTGTTTGGAAGGCCATGTCTGCATATTATGTTCTTCCAAATAAATTAGAAGTTCTTCTCCTTCGTAATCGTGATCATCGGCTCGACCTCTACCCATTTGGATAAGTAATCAACGGCGACTATCAGAAATGGGTAGTTATTTGTCGCCCTTGGCAGGGGACCCATTAAGTCTATTCCCCATACTGCGATTTCCCAAGGGGAACTAATTGACATCATAGGCTGGTGAAGTTGAAGGGGGATAGTGGAGAATCTCTGACATTTGTCGCACCTCTTTACATAGGTCGCAGCATCCTCGGACAAGGTCGGCCACCAGTATCCTTGTGTAATAATCCTCTTGGCCAAAGGTCTTCCTCCTATGTGACTGGAGCAAGAACCCTCGTATACCTCTTATAGGATGCGGGGTAATTCTATGGGATGAACACATCTGAGGAGAGGTAATAAGAGTCCCTTCTTATATAGGACGTCTCCTACTATTAAGAACATTGCATCTTTGTACCTCAGTTTCTTTCTCTTTAGTTTTGATTTTGGCATCTCTCCCTCTATGATATATCTGATAAGGGTGTCCATCCATGATTCCCATGGATTCAAATTGAGGCAGGGGTTATTGACCTCTTCTTCTTCAATGGCCGCCTTGGGCAACATCTCAACTGGGACTGTTCTTCTGATGTCTGTCCTTATCGCTGAAGCTAACCTTGCTAATGTATCTGTGTGGCTATTATTTTGCCGAGGTATTCTCTTTATCTTTACCTCTTCGAAACCTTCGAGTATCGTTCTCACCCTCTTCAGTTATTTGGTCATCCTTTCATCCTTGGCCTCATAAACCCCCAACACATAATTAACAACTAACCTTGAGTCACTATGAAGCAGGAGTCGTCTAACCCTAAGGGTCTTGGCCAACGAGAGGCCTTCTATCCTGGCCTTATATTTTGACTCGTTGTTTGATGCCTTGAAGTTAAACCTTAGGGCATATTCAACGTTAGTACCATCCGGAGCTGAAAGTATTAGACCTACACCACTTCCGCTTTCGTAAGAAGATCGTCAACAAAGAGGTTCCAGATGTTTTTATCTGATGAGAAGCTCCCTTCAAACATGACTCCATGACTGAAGAGGTACCGATCTTCCTCATTATTGGCTATTTCGTTTCTAATTCTCCTAGATAAAACCTCTTCAGGATCTCGAAAGATGTTATTATTTTACCGGTCTACAGTCTCTAGGTCATTCATAACCTCAGCCTCCTCCCATGTGAATTCGGCAATAAAATCTGCAAGTGCCTTCCCTTTGATGGCCACCCTGGGCTGATAAGTAAGGTCATACTCTCCCAACTCAATGGCCCATGTCTTCAATCTACCTGACTTCTCAAGTTTGTGGAGGACCTGTCTTAGTGGGGAGTCGACGAGGATGACCATGGAATGAGCCTGAAAGTAGGGCTTTATCTTCCTAAAAGCATGTATCAAGGCGTAGGCTAAATTTTCCATCCGAGGATAATTCTTCTTTGACCCTTGAAGGGCCTTACTATTTAAGTATACAGGCCTTTGAATCCCAACGTCTTCTCGTACTATGGATGCACTTATAACTGATTCAGAGACTGCTAGATAAACATACAACTTCTCTCTCTCTATGGGTCGAGATAAGAGAAAGGGAGATCCAATGTAGGACTTGAGTTGATTAAAAGACCCATCACACTCTTTGTCCCACTCTAAGGCCTTTCTAAGCACCTTAAAGAACGGAAGACACTTTCCCGTCGCTCTGGAAATAAATCTATTGAGTGCAGCTACTCTTCCAGTGAGTCTCTGAACGCCTTTGATGCTTATTGGCGTCTTCATGTCAAGTAAAACCTTGATTTTCTCGGGGTTCGCTTCTATTCCTCTCTGATTGATAATGAATCTAAGGAATTTCCCAGCTCCTACCCTGAAGACACACTTCGCAGGGTTGAGTTTCATTACGTACAAGTCCATGGTATTGAAGGACTTTTTTAGGTCCGTCACGTGAGTGCAAGCCTTTAATCTCTTCGTCAACATATCATCTACGTACACCTCCATAGTCTTGCCTATTTAGTTTTCCAATATCTTATTCACAAGACGTTGATATGTTACCCCCGCATTTCTCAAGCCGAAGGGCATAACCTTTTAGCAATATGTCCCTTTGTCGGTGATGAAGGCAGTCTTCTCTGAATCTTCATCGTACATGAAGATCTGGTTGTAACCTGAATACACATCCATGAAGCTCATGAGCTCATGTCCTGCAGTGGCATCTACCATCTGGTCAATCCGAGGTAAGGGATAGCTGTCTTTTGGGAAAGACTTGCCAGGTCGGTGAAGTCTGCGCACATCCTCCATTTCCCATTGGCTTTGGGAACTATGACTGCGTTTGACAACCACTCCGAATATATGACTTCCCTTATAAACTTGGCCTCTTCTAACTTTCTGAATTCTTCCTGGATGACGTTTCACTTCTCCCTGGAGTAAACTCGTCGTCTATATTTGATTGGCTTAGCGTCCTTAGTCACGTTGAGTTTATGGCACATAACCTCAGGGCGATGCTAGGCATGTCCGCGTGGCTCCAAGTGAAGACACTCTGCCTCTTCCTCAAGAAACTTATCAGCTCTTCCTTCATCTCCGCTTTTAAGGCTTTCCGACCTAGATGGTTTTTTCCGGTTTGTCCTCATTAATGACGATGGATTCTACCTCTTTCGCGGCCTCTCCTTTCTTCAACTTCATTTCATCTCTGGGGTCAAGTGTATTAATGTTATATATGGTTGTTTCTCTCTTATGGGCCTCTCTCTCTTCAACCGAGTTGAAGTAGCATTCTCGTGTTATGGTCTGGTCACCTTTCCCTTCCCGTACCCCATAGTGGGTTGGGAATTTTAGCATCTGGTGCACCGTCGATGGCACGACTTTAAACTCCTTAAGGGACACTCTGCCTATGATGAGGTTGTAGGCCGAGAAGATGTTTTCATCCATAAAGAAAAAATTAATCTTCTGGGTCAACCTCTTAGGCCACTCATCTCCCATTCGCACGTCCATCTCATACATGCCCAACGGATGGACCTTTTCACTGTTGAATCCCATTAATAGATGATGATAAGGTAACAGCCTAGCTCTTCTAAGGCCTAGGATTTTTAAATAGGGCCAAAACATCATATCTGCTGAACTTCCTCCATTTATAAGAATTGTCTGTACCTCGCATCCATGTACTCTTGTTGTAATTACCAAAGGGTCATCATGTGGAGGTAGGATGCCTTTGAAGTTGAGTCGGTAGAACCCAACTATGAGAGTGTCCATATCCACCTTCTTTCTCTTCTGCATTATCTCGGAAGACGTCAGATTTACCATATCATGTTTGGCCACTGACTTAGCCTCTGCCACATGAGATTTCTAGTCATCCACTTCAGATCCACCCCCTACAAGTCCTCCACATATGGTGTTGACACCAAAGGATATCATACCAACCCTCTTTATTGGGGTGTTGTCATCTTTTGGTGGGAGGTCCGGATCGTCTTCATCATCGCCATCCGAGTCATCGTCTCTTCTTATGGGGGTACCATCATAACATCTGTCGTTTCTATTCTTTTTAGGGTCATCTCTTCCTCTCTTAGGAGCCTTTCCATCAACGTACTTCCTCAACTTATCAGACTTTAACATCTTTTCGATCTCATCTTTCAAGGCGAAGCACTTATCTGTAACATGGCCATGGTCTTGGTGGAATTGGCACCACAAGTTTTTATTCCTCTTATGCGGAGGATCCTTTAGATTCTCTGGGAATCTCAGAGACCGATCATTCTTATTCACATTGAGGATGTATTCACAGCTCACAGTCAAAGGGGTATAGTGTGTGAACTTATCGTCAGCTGACCTCTTCTTTCCGTCCTTCTTTCTTTGGAACTTCTCGCTACTATCATCATTCTCATCCTCATACTTTGCGTCCATGGCCTCTTCGGCGTTCATAACCTTCTCCGAAGTTGCCAATAGCTCTTCCATGGACTTAGGAGGGTCTTCCGCAAGTTTCCACAATAACTTCCCTTTCTGCAAACCTCCTATGAGGGTGGTCATGGCGATATTCTCTTCGTAGTCTTCAACCTCAAGTTTTTCTTTGTTGAATCTAGCGATGTAGTCCCTTAGGTTCTCATTCTTACCTTGCTTGACATATAACAAATGGGTTGTCTTCTTTTGAGGTCTTACCCCAAAATAGAACTTGTGAATGAATCGTTCAGCCAAACCCTTAAAGTTTTCTATTGAGTTCTTCGAAAGAGAGGTAAACCAGATGTGTTCGACTCCGATCAAAGACCCAGAGAAGGCCGAACATTTCATCTCATTTGGTATTGAGTAAATATTCTCCATAGACTGGTACATCTCAATATGATGCACAGGGTTGGTGCTACCGTCATACTTGGGAGACACCGTGGGTGGCTTGAACTTGGCAGAGGTAGGAAAACTCACTATCTTAGCCATAAACGGAGAGCCTTATGAGAACCTCTTTGTAGTGGGTCTCGACTTTTGATGAGATCTCCTATATTTTCTTCAAGACGTTAGATGGAGTCATTCCATAGTCTTACTACATCAGCCTGGCCGAGGTTGTCCCCAACCACCTCCAAGGGGTGGACTGAGGGTTCCCTAGCCGCGGCACAACGTCGGCTATTGACCTCTTCCTGGTCTCTACCTCGTCCTATATGGGGTCGGCCTTGATGAAGCCGACGTTAACCATCTTCCCTTTATGAGCCTACTGCACTTCTCGACCTTGACAACCTCTGTCTCAGGTCATTTACAGGGTCGATCCTTTCAAAGGCCGACCCTCTACTCAATCGGTCAAACGTTGATCCTCTTTGTTAAGCTTCTCCACCTCTTCGGCCTTCACAACCTCGGCTTTTTTGGATAGGACGTACAGTGCTATTTGAAACCTCATATGGCTCCCAACAATATTTTGGAACATATTCCGCCTCTAAATCGTCATACCTATCCTCAGGGCAAGGGTGTCCCTGCCTCCCCAGGCGTAAACGCCTAGGGTCAATAATGTCCCTCCTTCGCTAGGGCGTAGGTTGGTCTTTTCTTGGTGGCTGGGGTGGTTCTCTAGCTTCAAGATGAGGCTGAGCAGTAGTCGGAGTCATCATCTCTGGTGAGACCCCCGGTGGTCTCATAATATTTTGACTGAGTTGTGCAAATTGCTCCTTCATTACTTGCTGCGTTGTAGCTAAAGACCTCAAGGCTACAGCCACCTCCGCCATTTTGGACCGAGGCGGTGCCTGACTGGAAGTAGGTCCTCCCGCACCAGGTGGCGAAAGAGGTGGTGGTAGTTTCGGTGCCATATGTTAACACTAAAGAGAGCTTGAGTAGTAGATGAGCTTAATACCTGAAAGGACCTATTTCAATGGTGAAACATTTCCACGCAAGGGGTGACTCTTGGTTCACCACCAGAGTCTTTGGTGAGGTTAAGCGAATAAAGAGGAAGAGAAAGCTTCTCGTTCCCACAGACGGTGCCAAAATGATGATGCTGGAAACAACACCACCAGATAAAGTGTTGACAAGATCAAGCAAGTGATAAAAATGGCAGCACATGATAATATATGTATGTATATATGTAGAAGGAGGTGAGGAGAAGAGGATGAAATGCTTGAATATAAGTGGTTCAGCCAATCTGGCCTACGTCCACTGTGAGTGTGTGTGAGTAATATCACTGAATGAAGGCACTAATGGCCATGGATATAATCTCTCAAGCTTTCTCTCTCCACTATGTAAAATGATAGAGTTTCATCTAGAGTTGTAATTTTTGTATCCTTTTCCAAGTAGGTGAACGCAAGTACATATAGTATGTGGGGGGTGTGATGCACCCCCTATGCATGCAATGAGAATAAGTGTGTTGATCTAGCCAATCTGATGAAGACATATGTCACTGTCACATGTAGAGAATGATGATGAAATATTCCCCCGCTTGAGGGGATTGATTTGTTACAACTGATTGTGTACATGTGTTCCCATCCATACCTATGCAAGTAAAGGCTCGAGTATCTTCGATTGGTACCAACCTCGGCCTGGAAGAGTACAAGGTTGGTGAGATCTATCCATTGACCAATTCAAGATCATTCATGATGGCCTCGGTTCATGTAGAGCAAAGGTAAATGAAGTCATAATGTCGGATGACTCTCAGCAGAGGTAAGTTATGACAATGGCACAGCCCTTGAAATCTCTACCTACACCCAGCCGAGGTTGCCAGCCCTGGATGGCCTGATGAATAACTGTCCTCATGGATCATGAGGACTTCAATTGTTGTCTGACTATGATGTAACTAGTAACGTCGGCCATGGCCGACCTTGCTTGGGACGAGACCCTAGCATTCCAATCTAAGTCCCTTCCAACCTCGGCCATCTCCTTGACCAAGGTTGTTTTCTCTGAGCTGTTGGGTACACATAATGCATATCAATGTCCATGTTAGGATAGTTGTAGAATTCTAAAAAGTTGCATGATTCAAAGATAAAATATGTCGATTTTTATTGGTTTCTGGAAATGAGAAAAATGTAGGATTAATCTTCTTTTGATTATAGATGTTAATCCAAAAATATGGAATCATTTGATGAAGAAAATTTGAGTTTAAGAGTTGTTCTTGGAGAAATGATAAAATATGAGATTTCTAGAATTTAGCAGAAATAATGTGTTTTAACCCCAACCTCTTGATGATTTTAGGTTGTTTAATTATTAGAGATCATTTATTTGTATTTCTATATCATTTGGAATAAATTAGAAGAAGTTTGGGATCATAATATAGAAGATTTGATGATGAGAAATGGTTAAACCCGGGGGGAAAATATGTAGAAAATGTAGGCTGCTATCTTCTTGATCGATCGATCGATCGAACCCAATCATCGATCGATCGATGATCCTAAAAAATGTGATTTGTTCCCTTTTTAATACTTAATAAATCCCAACTTTTAAGAATGCTTAGTGTTAATTAAATTGAGCATAATTGGGACTTGGAAGGTCAGTAGGGTGGTGATTAAAGCACGAAAAAAGTTTGTGTGTGCGATAAATCTTTGAAAGTGGAATAATGGGTTAAAAAAATCTAATTAGATATTATCGAAGAATAAACCTAATTGAGGATAATCTTAATCCGCGGAAATTAGGGAATTGGGATGATATGGACCAATATGGTGTAGATAATTACCTACTAAACTTATTTAAGGAATAATCGGTATCTTTCGAGTGTTGAGAAAGATCGGGAATATATATTAAAAAGTAAAATCATAATCTATAAATACGTAGGATATTACAGAGAAAAATATACTACGTACGTAATTATCATATGGTTGTGCAAAAACCTTGTTGATATTATATAGGTGGGATGAATACCTATATTATAATTTATATTGTGTATGACATACCTACAATGCTTGCTATCGGGGTTTAGGTTTCGTGTTATGTTCGATCTTATCATGATGAGCCCATTTGGGGGGATTTTAGATTTGTACCTTGAGCATAGGACCTTGGACACATTCTATTGATGTGAATGATAGTTTCAACGGTTGAATGGGAGCATAGGTATGTGTGTGACCCATTCAGCTGGGGAGTATGCTCACCTCCAAATACGTGTGTTATGTTATTTATGGTTCAGGAGAGCTCTGACCCAATAGTCCTTTTTACAGCGAGAGATGTAACTTGACATGATAGCAGAGTATGCATGCAACGCAACTATGTCTGCGAGGTGCTGTATTAGTATTGATATAATAGTGTGATGAATATGTATACTATGATGTGATGTATTGTGTGAATTAGTAGATAAAAGTGAATTATAAAATCTAAACTGAATTAAGTAAGTGAATACTTAATCCTTAAAGGCCTAGTTCATCTGAAAGAGAAATGTACATGTTTAAATAATATATGTATTACGTGGGAATTATGGGAAAATGATAAGGGATAAGAATAATAACTAAGAACCTTATTTAGGGAGATAATAAGGTACGTTATATGTGCACACTACATGAGAGGTGAGATTCTCAAGTGACAGTCGGTAACTAACATGTACACAATACCTTCTTAATTGAACTTATTTAGCACTTGCAATTTTTAAAATCTTTTACAATCGGGCTCTGACCCATTTACTTTCACATTTTTTTCTCTACTATATCTATTATACCCGGTTCCCAGCATCAGAGACACTCGACTTAGAGGATGGACAATTTGATGTGTTTATGGAGATATAACCTTGGATTTAATGCTTTCATTCCATTGATTCCTATCTTTATAGTATTTGGCTCATTTTGGGCATGTCGCCCAAGATTCTAGTAGTTTCATTTCTATTTCGGATATTGTATTGGTTTTATGTCGGTACTGTTATTATCACTTTGTTTTGGATGGTGATATTTAGATATTTCAACTGGAGAGTTTATTCCAGTTACATTTATTATTGTTGACTTTTAATTCAGTTGTGATGGGATGTTACTTTTGTTATTCCGTATTATGGAATGGATTTTATTTAATTTAATAATGGACTGATCATTCGGTATTCAATTAGGCGGGGTGTTATTGGTGGTATCAGAGTATCAAGTTCTAGTGTCCTTAGGATCTGCACGGCTTATTATGCTTTCCTCTTAGTGTCCTTTTATATAGAGCCCTATCATTAGGATTGTTGTATTCATATTTGCGCATTTACGACTTCAGTTATTTTTACGATATTTTAAATGCTAATAAAAATATCTCCCCCTCATTTCAGATGCCTCCTCGATGTGCACGATGATCCCTTAGTGTTGCACGACTAGCCCTAGAACTCAGGGTGGTATGAATGCAGCAAAAGTTTCTTCCATTATTGCTCAAATCGTTAATACAGCCTTAGCGGTTGTCTAGCAAGCACCACCCCCGGCACAGGTAGTGCCACCAGCACCAGTGCAGGCATTTCCCATTTCTTGGGAGTGTGTCTGGGATGCCTTCCACAAGGCACATCCACCAGAATTCCAAGGGGATTCCGATGTTATGACTGCTAGCCAATGGAAGAAAGACATCCATCGACATCTGCATATGCATGAATGCACGGAGGTTCAGAAGCATATATTAGCGACTTTTAAGATAGTTTGAGTAGCTCTTCAGTGGTGGGAGTCAACTACTACAGTAGAGGAGAGGGATACGATGGTTATTCGGGACTTATGGGTGTATTTTTATCGTAAATACTTTCCTTCAGCTATTCAGACCGAAATGAGGAGGAAACTTTTGGACGTCACCCAGGAGGGGAAGTCAGTTGCCGAGTTTGAAGAGGAGTTTACAATGCTGACTAATTTGGTGCCAGCTGAAGTACCCACTAAATAGAAGAAGATACAGATGTTCTGATACGTCCTTACACGGAGGATTCACCAGCATCTTTTGGGTAATCCTTCTCTATAGACTTTTACAGATGTCTTCAATGCAGCATTACTTCATTGACAGGACCACCGTCTTCATAAGGGAAGCAAGCGGGGTTCTGAGTCCAATCAACAAGGATGAACTGAGGGAAAAAGTGGCAGTGGATCATCATCAGTTGAGGGGAAACAAAGACAAAGTGATCAGAGCTCGCAGCAGGAGGATTATGCTAAGCGACTGAGATCGGGAGGATTTTACTTTGGGAAGGGTTGTAATAGATAGGGCCATCAAGTCTAGTGGCACAATCAATAGGGCCATCAAGGCCAAGGAAACGGCATAAATGGGCATTGGGGACATGGCCAACAGGGTCAAAATGGGGGAAAGTTTGCAGGAAGATGCTTCATTTGTGGTAAAATTGGTCATAGGAAGCAGGATTTCCCAGATAAGGGCAAGATACCCCATCAGTAAGGTGCGTATCAAGAGCCGCAGAGGCCTATGTTTCCAGCTTCCTTTTCAGCACCGGCATAGATGCCAGCCTCACTTGTTATTTCTCACGCAGCCCCACCACAATAGGGGCAATTATAGTATAGGTATGTGTACAACGTCCAACAGTCAGCAGTTCAGTAACCACCACCCGCAGTTGAGGGTATGTTTTCTATTTGTGGGGCTATGGGACGTATTTTGTTTGATACAGGGGCCTCACATTCTTTTATAGCCACTAGATTTTCACGAGCCATAGGATTATTAGACACTGCCACCAGTATTGTTATGTATTTAGACTCACTGATGAGTAGTGGGATGCCTATTTTCTTTATATATCCGAGTGTGAGTATAGAGATTGGGAGTCTGATTTTACCAGCTGATATGCTTGTGTTAGATATGTCTGAATATAATGCTATTATTTGGATGGATTGGCTAGTTTCTATAGAGACACGATTGATTGCTTTAGTAGGAGCATTATATTCGCTATCCCACGTTATGAGATGTTTTTAGTGGCGATGCCTCTCCCCGAGGGAGGAATGTCCACTAATTTGTATTACATAGAGGAGGAGATCTCTATGGGAGTTTTTATTCCCTTTGACTCGATTCCAGTTATTAAGGAATTCGCAGATGTGTTTCAGGACATACCAGGGTTACTGTCGAGTAGGGAAATCGAGTTTGTGATTGATTTAGCACTGGGAACTCGACTAGTAGCCCTTAACCTCTACCGTATAGCTCCTCCAGAGATGAGGGAGATGAGAGATTATATTGAACAGTTACTGGGATAGGGTTTCATCCGTCGGGGTACCTCACCTTAGGGTTCCCCAGTTCTATTTGTGAAGAAGAAGGATGGATCGGTACGATTATGTGTGAATTATAGGGAACTTAATAAAGTCATGATCCTGAATAAGTATCCATTACCCCCATCGATGAATTGTTTGATCAGTTGAGAGGAGCAGCGTACTTCTCAAAGATTGACTTGAGGTTCGGGTATCACCAGCTACGGATCAGGGAGAACGTTGTGTCAAAAACTTCTTTCATGACAAGATATGGATCTTATGAGTTTTTGGTTATGCCATTGGGGTTAACCAATGCGCCAGATGTATTTATGGACTTAATGAATAGGATTTTCAAAGAGTTCCTAGATCAATTTGTCATTATTTTCATAGATGACATCCTGATTTATTCTCGTACCGAAAAGGAGCATGCTAAAGAAAAGATTTAATGCTAAAAGCTTGTTTACAAGGTTGATAACAAAATGTTATGAATTGCATAAACTTCGAATAAAATTTTTGGGCAAAACTCTTTTCAAAAAGAACACAAAATGTGTTATACAAATTTTCTAAATGTATGTTTTAGATTCGATAGTTGATTACCTTCTTTTTCAATTTTAAGAAACTTCTACTAATGTTACCATACAGTCCCAATCATAACAATAGTTGAGAATATTCAAAGGAATAGACATGTCAATTTTTAACGTGGTAAAACCCTTAATCAAGGGAAACATCCACGGTGCCTTTTACGGCAGAAAATAAAAATTCACTAGAATAAAGATCAGGTCACCACACTTAAGCTGACACACAAGGATCCTAAATCTAAGTTCAGAATTATACCTACCTGAGCTACTCCACTCCAAAGGTTTTTGACAATAACTGATCTCTTATAGTCTCTACCCGTCTAGCTACCAAGACGTGTATGGACCAGATGAAAGTAAAACGCGTGTTATAAAATAATTACAAAGACACCTTATAGTCTCTAGTGCTTTTTTATTCTACCCAGGCTAACTTTCAGTAAACAAAATCATTTTCTAAAATTCAAATTTCAACCACAACACTTTTAAAATCAAGTTTTAATTAATTCAAAAATTACTTTAAAATTGTATAAAATGTTTTGAACTGAATTAATTTGATTTCGAAAAGTCTTAAAGTGTTGTAGAATCATTAATGCAAATAGGAAATATATATGATGCAGTGAGAGTGTCATATTAGTGGTTTTAAGGTTAGAAATAACTTCCCTATAAGGATTGCTTTGGATATGATTGTTTCTTCCTCTTCCTTCTTCTTGAACCTTTGGGTATGGATCAACTCATAAAAATAATCTTACTTTGTCTTTAATATCCAAACTATATGGAACTCCTATATAATGTAGAACACAAGTAAGTCAATTATATAGTGTCTTATCAATCTCCCCCTTTGGATATTAGAGACAAAATTACCTTGAGTATTCTGAACTCGTGGGTGAAAATTAAAAAATCCTAGTTGCCCTATACAAAGGTTCTAACTACCCATTCCCACCCTAGAACCGAAAATTAAGTATAAAAAATTCATTACTCAATGATATACAGAACAATACCCTATAAAAATGTAAGAAGCATATTAGTTGAGTTAGAATCAGGAATAGATAGAAAAATCTCTTAGTAATACTCAAGGTCTTCTCCCCCATTTTTTCTCAAATATACAAGGGGTATAAATAAAAAAAATTGAGTCGATCACAGAATATATCATGAGCATGGCAGAATCAGGTGTCTCCAACATAAAATAGTGTGAGGAGGTGTCTTAAGTCATGTATCCAACAACCATGTCCTAAAACTTCACAAACAAATTATAATGAAGATTCTACCTATGTTATGATAAATGTGATAAAAAATTAATTGAGAGTTATCATGCCTATAGAGGTTCAAAAATACTCAAATCATATGTTGTCTAAAGGTTTGGTAAAGAGATCTACGAGCGGCTTCTGAGTGTTCAGATATTCAATGATGAGATCTTTGGATTAGACAAGGTCACAGATAAATTGTTGTCTAATCTTAATGTGCTTAGTTCGGGAGTGCATTCATGATTTTTGGAAACATTAATAGCACTTTGGTTATCACAAAACATGATTAACTAATTTTTGGTGATACCATAATCTCTAAGAATCTGTCTAATCCATCATATTTTGAACAACAACTACCAACTGCTATATATTCAGATTCATCGCTAGATAAGGAAATACAATTATGTTTCTTATGCGACCAACCTATGAGATTATTGCCCACATAATAGCAAGCACCAGAAGTGCTCTTACTATCGTCAGAAAAACCGGCCCAATCGGCATTGGTGTACCCTACAATAGAACTAGTTGTATCATTTGTGTACCAAATACTAAATTTTAGAGTATCTTTAATATGTTTAATAATTCTTTTCACACTTAATAAGTGGGATTCTTTAGAGTTACTTTGATATCTAGCACATATACAAACAGCGAAGGATATGTCGGGTCGAGACGCGGAAATATACAGCAAACTCCCTATCATACTTCTATTAAGATTGGCATCACCACTTTACCCATTATCATCCTTAGAAAGGTTAGTTGAAGTACTCATGGGGGATCTAAAAGGCTTAGCATTTTCTAAGCCGAATTTTTTAACTAAATTTGAAGCATACTTGGATTAAGAAATAAAAAGTCCATCACTACATTGTTTAACTTGTAAACCCAAAAAATATTGTAGTTCACCCATAAGTGACATCTGAAATTCGGTCTGCATGATATCAAAAAAATTCTCGACTTGTTTAAGATACGTGGAACCAAAAATAATATTGTCCACATATACTTGTGCGATTAAAACATGTTGATTTTCCTTTCTAATGAACAACGTTTGATCGTTTCCACCACGAAAAAATTTGTGAGACACTAGAAAAGTAGACAGTCGCTCATACTAAGCTTTAGGAGCTTGTTTCAATCCATATAAGCTTTCTTAAGCCTAAAGACATAGTCCAGGTGTACATGATCAACAAATCCTTTGGGTTGTTCTAAGTATACTTCTTCAGATAAGATTCCATTTAAAAAAGATGATTTAACATCCATTTGGAATAATTTGAATTGTATATGACAAGAGATGGAAAGAAGGAGATGAACTGATTCTAGATGAGTAACAGGTGCAAAGATTTCATTGAAATCAATTCCCTCAATTTGGGAGTATCCCTGTGCAACCAACCCAACTTTATTTCTAATGACCTCCCAATTTTCATCATTTATTTTTAAAATCCATCTTGTGACAATAACCTTCGAGTCTTTTGGTATAGGAATAAGATTCCACACATCGTGACTCTAAAATCTTCTTGCATAGAATTTATCAAAAATGAGTCAGAAAGGGGATCATTAACATTTTTAGGCTCATCATGAGAAACAAAGCAAGAAAATTATGCCACTTGTTGAAGTTAGGATCTAGTTCGAACTCGTTCAGAAGGATTACCGACAATTGTTTCAGTGGGATGATCTTTAAAAACCCAAGTGGGTACTGAAGGACTCTCAGGTGGTAGTGAATCAGTATCATTTTGAGGATCAGTGGATAAATTAGGTTCATCCTCATCAAATGCTATTGGTTGACTATCAGTTCTCCTTACACTAGTGTCATCTACAATTACATTAATTGATTCCATAATAGATTTGGTTTGATAGTTAAAAACACGTAAAACCCTACTATTTTAGGAATATCCAAGAAAAAATCCCTTTTCTCCTCGGGTATCAAAATTTCAAAGTTTCTCTCTATCTTTGCAGATGTAGCAAATACTCCCAAAGGTTTTAAAATATTTTATGTTTGGATTTTTGTGGAACCATAACCTATAAGAGGTTTCTTTGGAATTTTTTCTGAGGTAGATACGATTAATAATGTGACACGCAGTTTGGACAACTTTTACCTGAAAATATCTAGGGAGATTCTTAGCATGTAACATAACCCTAGCCATTTCTTGTAAAGTCCTATTTTTAGGTTCAGCTATACCCTTTTCGTTGCGAGGTTTTGGGAGCGTTAAACTCATGTTTATATACCTTAGCTATACAATACTCAGAAACACCAGAGTTCTTGAACTATCTACCTCTATCACTCCTAATTCTACACACCTGGGTATCCTTCTCATTCTAAATTTTCAAAAGGATTCTTAAGAATTCATTGAAGGTATCTGATTTTTGTTTCATAAAAGCTACCCATGTATATCTCATATAGTCGTCCACTATAACTAGGATGTAATAGTTTCCATAGAAACTAACAGTTCTCGAGGGACCCATAAGGTCCATGTGGATAAGTTCGAGAGGCTTAGTGTTCAGGACAGATTTAACTTTCTTGTGAGGAGATTTACTTAATTTTCCTTCCCTATAAGGTCCACATATAGGATTAAAGGAAATTTTAATTTTAGGTAAACCTCTAACTATCTCTTGGGAAGTTAATCTTCTAATATTATCATAATTTTAGTGTCCCAGTATATTATGCCATAGATCGGAATCCTCTAATCTGGCAACACGACAAGATTCAGAATTGGGGATTACAATGTAACAGTTCTCTGGGGTTCTGTTTCCTATTAAAATACAATTACCTTTTTCATCCATAATTTTTCAATCATTTTTTGTAAAGGTAACTGAGTGATTAGAGTCATCAAATTGTGATATACTTAAGAGATTAGCTTTAAGGCATTTAACTAAGAGAACATCATTCAGTTCAGGAAGCCCATGCTCACTCAATGTGTCCTTACTTACGATCTGAGGAGAAACTCCATCTCCAAACATGGCACTACCTACGAGGAAGTATGTCTTGTTTTTAAATTTGGTTTCGTCCCTAGTCATATGTTTAGAACATCCGGAGTCTAAGTACCATCCAGTTGAAGTGCTTTGTGCCTTTAAAGAAGAAATGACAATGTTTCACTTGAGCTGGGGTAAAAAATCATCTTTTATAATCCAAATAGGCCTATTTTTTAACGTTTTGTTTCCTTTTGATATAGAAAAGGTTTGAGGGGTATTTCTGAATGATTTTTTCTTAGTATTGGACCCACCCTTTATCGTTTTAGAGTTAGAGTTGTTTGTGGCCTGTCCATGGAGTACATAAGTATTTCTTGATTTCCTTGAATAGTTAAAGTTTAGGTAGGTTGGGGTTTATACCCTTTTCAAGAAAGATTCATCAAGAGTATGGCAAAAAATATCGCAGTAGGAATAGTACTGATTGAGTATGGCAAAAAATATCGCAGTAGGAATAGTACTGATGAGTATAGGGCTTGACTTTATTGCTAAAGTCTTTGAAAATTGACCTGGATCTATTGGGTACAGTAGTCCTGTTGTCATTGGATTTCTATTTGTCTTTGGTCTCTGATAGAAGGACAAACATATTTGGTCTGAGTATTTGGATTCATCTGTTGATTGTACTAATTATGTGTTGCTTGAGAGACATTGAGACTAGATTCACCTTTTTGAACATTTTGACAAATTGGCCTTGTTTTACCAAAGTAACATTTTCAGGAGAAACTTTGGTCTTACTTGTGTGCACTATTTCTCCAAAGCCTAGGCCAGACTTATCTTGAGAGTAAAATTTTCTTGCAGTAATAATTTTTTCATAAGACTTAGTTTGTGTTTCAAAGTTTTGGCATTTTTTAAACACATTTGAAACCATTTGTTTTGACTCTTCTATTTCAACCAGGGTTGCCTTGTATTTCTGTTCAAACTCATGGTTCTTTTGAATCAAATCTTTTATTTTTAAGGCATAGTCTTCAATCTTAGTCTCGTGAGCAACACATTGGGGAGTATAATCTTAAGTGTTTTTCCTAATGGTCTGGTTAAGCGAATCGATACGCTTACTTAAGGTTTTTATCATTTTTTTCCAGGTGAGCACTATTCTTAGCCATTTTTTAGTATAACTCATGTAAATCAGGAAGATCATCATCAGAATCGCTAAGTTCATCGTGTGAAGTGTCCCCTACATTTTTATAGGGTTTTTACTCACGTACATGTTCAATTCGTCATCAAAATTATCACTTTGACTCACACATAGTATTTCAGCAGTAATATGAACAAAATTATCAGCAATATCATTAACAACATCAACAGGCATAGCAGGTTCATGAGTAGGCAAGCATGCATCATCACCATATATTATCTTAGCAAAGAAAGACATGCAGTACTCATTTATCTGGGTTGACTCTATTTCATCCTCATCAGAATCACTAGATTCATCCCATGTCTTACACATATTGACCTTATTATTGTTATTAAGACTAGTTTGACATTTACTAGCATAGTGACCTAGTTTACCACATCGGTGACATTTAATATCTTTTATGTCAGGTTTAGGTCTGTTGGGGTCATAGTTATTTTTATTATCATAAGTTTTTTTGGTATTGTATCTTTCATAAGGTCTGTGAAATTGATTACCTTGATAATTTGATTTGCCTTTTTTAGAGGCTACAACATTTCTAAATTTCTAAATCTTTTTTAAATGATTTCTCATAAGAGCTATTTCATTATCAAGGTTTTCCAAATCACAGTTTTTAAGAAAGTTAGTGTCAAAATCTACAGTGTTCAATTTAGGCACTGGTAATTTGGAAGAAAACACAAAATTTGAACTAGAGGCCTTATTAGTCTGTCTGGTCAATTACTTTTTGAAGTTTAGTTCCAATTCTACACTCCTCAGTTTACTACTAAGTAATTCACGAGTCATATTTATTTCTTCAATGTAATATCTCTTTTTGTCAAATTTAGATGGTAGTGACCTAAGAATCTTTTGAAAAATTTACTTTCTACTGTAGGTTATACCATTGGGATGAAGTTTCGTAAAGATATCAGTTAACCTTATATAGAAGTCGTCAAAGGATTCATTGTCATTCATAATCATGGTGCTATATTTCTAGATGAGCATTTGAGTGTTTCCATCTTTGACATGTTCATCACCCTCATGAGCAATGACTAACGTGTCCCATGCCTGTTTTAAAGTAAAACATGTGGATATTCTTTTGGATTCATGTTCATTGATAGACATAAAAATTGGATTCTTTCCTTTGTTATTATCTAGAGATTCTTTTTTCTCTTCCTTAGTAAATTCACTTAGAAGTTTCTTAATTCTTGTTGGATCAGTTGTAGGAGTAGGTTTAATAGGATGTTCAAACCCTATTGCAATCATTTCCAAGACTTCATCACCAAGGGTTCCTTGAATGAAAGAAGTCATTCATACTTTCCAGTATGAAAAGTTGTTTCCATCAAAGAGTGGTGGTCTGGAGAGGTTACCTAAATTCTCAAATCTTTCTTCCCTATTCAAAAATTTTTAGAAAGAAGTTTCAAAAACAATTTCTCAAGTTTCAGGATTGCAAAAGGTGTTCCTGCTCTGATACCAGTTGAAGAAAAGCTTTAATCCTAAAAGCTTATTTACAAGGTTGATAGCAAAATGTTATGAATTGTGTAAACTCAGAATAAACTTTTTGGGCAAAACTCTTTTCGAAAAGAACACAAGATGTGTTATAGAAACTTTCTGAATATATGGTTTAGATTTGATAGTTGATTACCCTCCTTTTAAATTTTAAGAAACATCTACTAATGTTACCATGCAATCCCAATCATAACAATAGTTAAGAATATTCAAAGGAATAGACACAAGAATTTTTAACGTGGTAAATCCCTTAATTAAGGGAAACAACCACGGTTCCCTCTATGGCACAAAACAAAAATTCACTAGAATAAATAATCAAGTTACAACACCTAAGCAAACACATAAGGATCCTAAATCTAAGCTCAGAATTACACCTACTTGAGCTACTCCACACCAAAGGTTTTTGACTAGAACTGATCTCTTCTTTGTTGCTCCTTTGCCTTTTCCTTGACCTCCTTCTCTTTGAATTCAGACTCTAGAAACTCTTTCAACTTTTAAGTCTCAAATAAACCACTGTGTCTATGGTTCGTGTGAGACGTGTTTGTGAGGCATACTATATGCAGATATGCAACTCGCCCTCTCAGAATTATTTATACAGACGTTCCTATAAAATTACAAACAGATCTAGAATGAATAGGATATTTCCAAGTCTGTATTTTACAAATCAAGACTTCTTGATCTTTCTATTAATCTACAGATCTCAAAGTTACCTTGCTCAGAAGACGAACAAGGTCTCAGACAATTTTAGTATTTTGAAAAGATTTTTGAAATTATAAACCACCAATTGAGATCCAAACTAGACTAGAAGTCTATATCGTAAAAATCGAATCAGAAATAACATACAGAACTTGATTCAAACGATTTTGTAAAAGAAACTTCTAACGCAAGATCATATCTATAGGAACAACCTTTCGTTCAAAAATAGCCAAGGTCTTATGTGTCTCTTATTATTTTTGAACACGTTTATTTCACAAAAAGTGAAATATGACCAAGAAACACAAACGCTCTTAAGGATTTGGTTTTTCTTGAAACCCTAGAAGTTTATTTTTCAAAAACTTTGGACTTAAATGGATCTGAAGATAGAGATCCAAAAAGAGAACTAAAAAAATAGGTGTGTGATGTTCTCTTTAGAAAATATCAAGTTTCAATATATGAAACTTGTTATTTTCTCAGAGAGGTGTTTTGTGAAAGACATAAAACCAAAGAGGTCTTCTAACAGACGTCAACCCAACTAACAAACCCACATAAACCCTAGATTGGTTCTATCTCTCGTGGGTTTTGGTTTCTGGTAAAGGTGTTTGAAGTTTAAAAATGTTTGGGTTGAAGGGATTCACTAAGAGGTGATAAAGGACGAAGATGGGTTTATTTTCTTCCTTTTCTCGCTAATTTTTCTCTCAAATTTCTTCCCTTTTATCTCTCTTCTCTCACTTCTCTCTTTCATTTTCTCTCTGCAACGATTTGAACAAAAGTCTCAAAATGCTGAGGGTGAGTCCAGTTTTATAGTAGGTGAAGGAAGGATCTGGAACTTAAAATCAAGGGCTGGGAATTAGTCACACAGTTTGACTAATGATCCAAGGGTTTATAACCAAGCGGTGAAATGAACGAATCTTATTGGATGAGAGTTAAGCGCAGGGATTATAACACAACACATGCATGATATTGATAAAACTAATCCAAGGGTTGAGATTATTGATCGAAGTTAAGTCTGTGAGAAAACACAAATTTACCCGTCTAGCCGCCAAGACGTGTATGGACCAGATGAAAGTAAAACGTGTGTTATAAAATAATTACAAAGACACCTTATAGTCTCTAGCGCTTTTATATTCTACCCAAGCTAACTTTCAGCAAACAAAATCATTTTCTGAAACTTAAATTCCAACAACAACACTTTTAAAATCAAGTTTTAATTAATTCAAAAATTACTTTAAAATTGTATAAAATGTTCTGAACTGAATTAATTTGATTTTGAAAAGTCTTAAAGTGTTATAGAACCATTAATGCAAATAGTAAATATATATGATGCAGTGAGAGTGTTCTTTAGTGGTTTTAAGGTTAGAAATAACTTCCCTATAAGGATTATTTTGGATATGATTGCTTATTCCTCTTCCTTCTTCTTGAACCTTTGGGTATGGAGTAACTCATAAAACTAATCATGCATTGTCTTTAATATCCAAACCAGTTGGAACTCTTATATAATGTAGACTCAAGTAAGTCAATTATATAGTGTGTTCTCACATGCCGAGCATTTGCGAAGGGCCCTACAAACACTACGTGAGCATCAGTTGTATGCAAAATATGAATAGTGAGGGTTTTGGCTCCGAAAGGTGAAATTTCTTGGTTATATAGTGTCAAATAGGGGTATAGCAGTGTATCCTAGGAAAGTATCAGCGGTGAGGGAGTGGGGATAACCCATGACACGGACAGATGCCCGCGGTTTCTTGGGACTAGCTGGTTATTACAGACGGTTTATACGGGGCTTCTCTAAAACTATAGGTCCGATGACCAATCTAACCCGCTAGGGCGTACCGTTTATTTCGAATGATCCGTGTCAGTTGGTGTTTGATGAACTGAAGGAGAAGTTAACTTCAACACCCGTACTATCACTTCCCAGGCTAGGAGTGGATTACCTAGTGTACACTTATGCATCATTACAGGGACTTGGTGGGGTGTTGGAGGATGAAGAACATGCTATAGCTTATGCCTCTAGGAAGATTAAGCCTCATGAGAAGAACAACCATACCCACGACTTGGAGTGAGAAGTAGTCGTATTTTCCCTTCGAATATGGAGACATTATTTATTGGGCGAAAAATTTCGTATATTCACAGATCACAAGTCATTGCAGTATTTGTTCACTCAGAGAGAGTTGAATATGCATCAGCGTAGGTGGCTTGAATTCGTAACGGATTATCAGTTTGAGATACATTATCACCCGGGGAAGGCTAACGTAGTAGCAAATGCATTGATTCATAGGCCCTAGGGTGATATAGTCGCAGTGTGGAAAGAAAAATGGAAGGAACTGGGCCATCAGGAAGAAGTGGCTAGGTCATTCATGTCAGTTATGATCGTTACTCCCCAGATTGTGATAAGGGTAGTACAGGCTCAGACAGCAGATCCATTCTGCATGAGAAAATTCGATAACTTTTAGCCGAGAGAACAGAGTCTTACTCAGTGAGTTCAGAGGGAGGCTTGAGCTTTAATGGTAGACTGATTGTTCGATGGGGGAAGAATTGCGATACGCAATGGTGTCAGAGTTGCATGGATCCTTATTTACGGTAAATCCCGATGTGGATAAGATGAACTAAAATATTCGATGACAGTATTGGTGGAGTGGGATGAAGATAAACATTGCTGAGTTCATCTCTAAATGTGCTACCTGTCAGTTACTGAAGGTGGATCACCAGAAGCCAACCGATTTTCTTCAGCCACTAGAGATTTTGATGTGGAAATGGGAGAGCATTTCCATGTATTTTATCACTGGGTTGCCTACAACTCATAGGGGTAACGATTCCATATCGGTCTTTGTGGATTAATTGACTAAGGTAGATCATTTCTTATCGGCTCAGACTGATTATACAACGGGGTAGTATGCGAAGATCTTTGTAGCCGAGATAGTGAGGTTACATGGGGTATCGCTTGATATTGTGTTCGATCAGGACAAGATTTCTGTTTCCCAATTTTGGGAGCGTTTTCACGAGGCCATGGGTACTGAGGTGCGATTGAGTACAACATATCACCCATATATTATGCATGTGTATTCTAGATTTTAGAGGGAGTTGGGAACAGTTCCTTCCACTGGTGGAATTTGCATAGTTCACTATTGGTATGGACCCATTTGAGTCATTATATGGTAGGCCTTGTCGCTCTCCTACATGTTTGCTAGAGGTGGGGGACAACAAGCTACTTGGGCTGGAAGTGACTTAGGACATGTCTGCTAGTATTGAAATGATCAGGAGTCGCATTCGGGTAGCTCAGGATAGACAGAAAAGCTACGTCAATGCCAGGCAGTTCTTCGAGAAGTTTAATGTGGGGGAACACGTGTTATTGTGAGTATCTCCTATGACGGGGATAATGAGATTCGGGAAGAAAGGGAAATTAGCTCTGAGATATGTGGGACTATTTCCTATTATTGAGAGGGTTGGACCAGTAGCATATAAACTAGGGTTATCGGAGCACTTGCATCGTTTACACAATGTGTTGATGTTTCTTCGCTATGGAGATATCCATGAGATGAGTTGGCACACACTCATATTGCATTGGAGGAAGTTGATTTGCAGCCCGATAGTTCTTACGAGGAACGACCAGTGGCGATCATAGATCGCAGTGATAAACATTGGAGATCGAAATTTGTGCTGCTTGTGCGTGTTTAGTGGGCACACCATAATGTGGAGGAGTCTACTTGGGAGCGTGAGGATGATATGCGTGATCGATACATGGAGTTGTTTTTACCAGGTATGCCTTTATCTGAATTTCAGGACAAAATACCGTTATAAGGAGGGAAGTATGTAATACCCCGTAATTTTAATGATTTTAAAATGGGAATAATTAGGATTAATTGTGGGTTAAATTAATGTTAATCCGTCGAATTTCAATATTACTCGGGAATAAAGTAATATGTGATTTATGTTGAATATTACTTAGTGATTGAAAGTACGCCGAATTTCAATATTACTCGAGAATAAAGTAGTATGTGATTTATGTTGAATATTACTTAGTGATTAAAAGTAATATATGATTTTGACTTTACATATCATTATGCTTTAATAAAATTATCGCTGGTGATTAATAGGACAATTACGGGAATTAAGTGAGGACGCGCGTGTGAGTTGTGTCGGGAATAAATTTAAAGAAAATAAAAGTAAAATATTTTTATGTCATCGAAATGGTTGTTTTGACTACACCAGAGTGTCCGTAAGGGTTTAATTAGTAAAAAAGTCTACTTGGGTGTTTGATTTGGGTCTCGGGGGGACCTTGGAACCGAATAGACACCGCAGAGGGGTATTTTGGTCAATCGCCAAGGTATGTGAACAATACCTACGAATTTTGGAGTCATCTTACTTAAGTTTAGAGTTTATTAAAGTAAGGTTCATTCACCAACAATCAAGAGACAAGTCCGTGAGGAGAGGAAAGGCTTTTCTAAGAAAGGAAAAGACACCTCTAGGAAGACAAGAGGTCAAAGGACATCCTACACTACCACCTCCACCGGAAGCTGGGCGAAAAAAAGGGAGGACCACCAGTAGACTATCCTCCCCAAAAGTTCAGACCTACAATCTAAAAGAAATTTATTTAACCTTTGCAAACTTAGCATGTATAATGTCCATGTTAGGGTAGTTGTAGAATTCCAAAAAGTTGCATGATTCAAAGATAAACTATGTTGATTTTTATTGATTTATAGAAATGAGAAATATGTAGGATTAATATTCTTTTGATTATAGATGTTAATCCACGAATTTGGAATCATTTTATGAAGAAAATTTGAGTTTAAGAGTTGCTATTGGAGAAATGATAAAATATGAGATTTCTAGAATTTAGGAGAAATAATATGTTTTAATCCAAACCTCTTGATGATTTTAGGTTGTTTAACTATTGGATATCATTTATATGTATTTATATATCATTTGGAATAAATTATAAGAAGTTTGGGATCATAATATAGAAGATCTAATGATGAGAAATGGTTAAACCTGTAGGGAAATTATGTAGAAAACGTAGGCTAATGTGTGCTTGATCGATCGATCGATCGACCCCAATCATCGATCGATCGACCCAAATCATCGATCGGTCGATGATCCCAAAAAATGTGATTTGTTCCCTTTTCAATACTTGATAAATATCAACTTTTAAGAATTCTTAGTGTTAATTAAATTGAGCATAATTGGGACTTAGGGAAGGTCAGTAGGGTGGTGATTAAAGCCCGAAAAATGTTTGTGTGTGGGATAAATCTTTTAAAGTGAAATAATGGGTTAAAAAATTGAATTAGAGATTATCAAAGAATAGACCTAATTGAGGATAATATTAATCCATGAAAATTGGGGAATTGGGATGACATGGACTAGTAGGGTGTAGATAATTACCTACAAAACTTATTTGAGGTCTAATCGATATCTTTCAAGTGTTGAGAAATCTCGAGAGTATATATTAAAAAGTAAAGTCATAATCTATAAATACGTAGGATATTATAGAGAAAAATATACTACGTATGGAATTATCATATAGTTGTGCGAATACCTTATTGATATTATATAGGTGGGATGAATACCTATATTATAATTTGTATTGTATATGACATACCTACGATGCTTGCTATCGGGGTGGAGGTTTCATGTTATGGTCCATCTTATCATGATGAGCCCATTTGAGGGGATTTTTTATTCTTACCTTCAGCATAGGACCTTGGACAGGTTCTATCGGTGTGAATGATAGTTTTAACGATTGAATGGAAGCGTAGGTATGTGCGTGACCCATTCGGCTGGGGCATATGCTCGTCTACAAATATCTGTGTTATTTTACTTATGGTTCGGGAGAGACGCCGAGCCAATAGTCCTTTTTACAATGAGAGACGTAACTGGACATGATAACAGAGTATGCATGCACCGCAGCTGTGTTTGGGAGGTGCTGTATTAGTATATATATAATAGTGTGATGAATATATATACTATGATGTGATCTATTATGTGAATTAGTAAATAAAAAAGTGAATTATAAAATCTAAAATGAATTAAGTAAGTGAATACTTAATCCTTAAAGGCCTAGTTCATCTCAAAGAGAAATGAACATGTTTAATTAATATATGTATTGCGTGGGAAATACGGGAAAATGAGAAGGGATAACAATAATAACTGAGAACCTTATTTAGGGCGATAATAAGGTACTTTAAGCGTGCACACTAGATGAGAGGTGAGTTTCTGAAGTGAGAGTCGAGAACTAACATGTACACAATACCTGCTTCATTGCACTTGTTAAGCAATTGCTAATTAAAAATCTTTTACAATCGGGCTCTGACGCTCTTACTTGCACATTATCTTCTCTACTATATCTACTACACCAGGTGCCCAGCATCAGGGATGCCCGACTTATAGGATGGACAGTTTGATGTGTTTCTAGAGATGCAGCCTTAGATTAGACGCTTTCATTCCATTAATTCATATCTAGTAGTATTTGGCTCATTTAGGTCATATCGTCCAAGATTCTAGTAGTTCCATTTCTATTTCGGATATTGTATTGGTTTTATGTCGGTACTGTTATTATCATTTTGTTTTAGATGGTGATATTGAGATATTTTAAATAGAGAGTTTATTCCAGTTACATTTATTCTTATTGAATTTTAATTCAGTTGTGATGGGATGTTACTTATTTTATTCTGTATGGTGGAGTGGATTTTATTAAATTAAAATTGGAAAAGTTTTGACACTTAGATTAATTAATTATTAGGTGAATTAATAAGAAAATATTTTTCGACAGTGATGCTAAGAATGAACCGACTGGATATTTTCATTTAATTTAACAAATGACTGATCACCCGGTATTTAATTAGGCGGGGTGTCACACATCATATCCGGCTATCCATGCCTATCTCGCATGGCATTAGACTAATATCCCGAATATATCAATTCGTATAGATTAATAAGTATACACATAACTTACTTTAATCCCATAAGTATTCACTCACTTATGATACAATTCCGACATTTCTTATTTTCGAATAGTACCGTATCCCTAGCTAGTATTCTTATATCATCCTATTCACACCTTAGGATATTTCCCATATATTTCTATTCGGCATATGTATATTCTACTCATATATAAAATTGATATATATATATATATATATATCCATTTACTCTTTTAGAGGACCTCACACTCTATGTAGGATCCCTTATTATTTACCTCTAAAAGGAATTCATCTTCTTCTTAGTCCAAGAAAAAGCTTTTTCAGATTTTTTGACAAAATCGGACCGATCTGGTGGCCAAGAGAAACCGATCTGGTGGCCAAGAGAAACTAACCGGTCCGGTGATAAACGAATTGATCCGGTAACCCCGCAAAACGAACCGATTTGGTCCATAAAGTTTCAAAAGTTCATCTTCTCCAACTCCAAAAATTCATTCTAAAACTCATCCAACTCAATTTCTAGGGTTTCTAACATCGTTCTAGGGTTATCCCTTATTAAACCCAAAATTGACTCATACACACAAATGTATGTCACTACTAATCCAAAAAGTCCCCGGAACCCAAACACTACCCCCGAGTACTTTATTCTGACTATCTCAGCCCTTCCGAGACCAACTGTGCACTCAAAATTTCCATCCGAGTCACTTAACAAAAAATTATGTCTTAAACCCACCACATCTCCACATGTGTTTTTCGCATAAAATAACATCACCTATCGATTTTATTCACTTGCGAAAAAAATATAATTAGTCCATCATTTATTATAAATTTTCAAATTATTAAATTACACCCGTTCATGTAATTTAAATATCCATAAAAGTATGGGGTATTACAGCGATTCCTACTCTAAGGATACCAAGTAGAACTTACACATTTGCATGTCCGACTGCTCAGCTCCATTGAACCTCTATATACTAATAATAATACCTTGGGGGGGATTTATAGATTGGGTTCAGAGACTAAAAGTTTCAAGGAATAACTCTAATATCAAAAATTTAAATCATTGATTTACAATAAATATCCGTCGACACTCACTTGCAATCAATACCTCACCTTTATTCTAGTGCACGGACTATGAGCATGTCCCAACCCAGGGCATAACTATTCTAAAATCTTTATCTCTAGACTAATTAATAAGTAACTCGTAAATGAATTCAATAGAGATGTAAATAACTACACACTTACATAATACAACCCAATGCCCAATCTATTACTCATTTAGATTCTCAAGATCTCATAATGTAAAAAATTTCTTTGGCTTATCATCTTTAATTAAATGTTTTAGTCACTGAAAGCTAGATTATGCACACAATTTGATCCCATACTCCCCCACTCATGTCACCCAAACGATAAGAAACACAAAACCTCTCAACAAGAACATAACGCGATTTAGGGATTAAATGGAAGTGTCTATCACTGCACTAATGCCATATACATTTATATAAGTCTCACAACAACCTCACAAAAGCACCTACCTTCGGGGGACCTTCTCGTGATTCTATCGGTAAACCTACAAGAGTCCCTCACCTAACGGATTTCAAAACAAACATACACATAATTAAAATAATGGGGATAACTATGTAATCACACCATTGGGTAGTCTTAATAGTGTAATAGGCTATAGGATGCTAATATGGAAAAGGGTGAGAAACAAGCATACCAACTATTTTGAAAATTTTCAATTTTAAGTTCAATGAAATTAACCCAAATTAAACTTAGCACCAATTTTAAATCAATAACTGTGATAAACAAATTAAACGATTTTGTATTAACCTAAAGTTGCATTTCGGTGAGTACATGATAAAATAAATAAATTAATCACAACGCTTCATGTGCGAGGAAAATCCAAATGGAAAATCTTGAAAGACCAAGCCAATGCAAATTCCACTATGTATGGTATAACAGAGGACATGATAGATTACATATAACAGGAACTTAAACCCCTTGTAAGCCACGACCCTTTTCGCTCCTTATCCTCAGACTAGTGACACGTAAGAGTTAACCCACGCATTAGCCAGAAAATGTGAGTCCACAAATGCCTCGGTATCCACATAATAACTCAGCAACCGTTTATGGATTAAAACACATAATCCACTATTTCTTCATAGTAACACCACACCACGAAGTCCACTATGTTAAAATAGTAAGTACATAGTCCGCTGTATTAAATAGTTCTCAATAATATGAAGAGAATAAACCTTTGGTTCCTAACCCGGGGTCTTCAAAACATATTAAGATGAACACTTAGATCCTAAACAACTTGGGTGAAAACCAGGATTTGGAGATATTTTTTTATAGAGTTTGGAAGCTCAAACCATGTTTTTTTTTCTTAAAGAAAACTGCTACCCGCACTCCTAATTATAGGGGGTTTTCCAAAAATGAGATAAGGACGAAATCATTTAAGAAAAATCTTTAAATCTTGAAAAATACATCGGCTTGTTCAAACGAAATGGATCTCATTCGAATAAAGCCATGTATCTTGTTCGTACACCTTTTGAATGAAATATATAACGAAAAACCAGAAAAGTTTAAGACATTTCTTAGTCAAAGTTTCATTGAAACATGGTCTAATGACGTACGTAGACTCATTGGAATGACATACCTAATGACCTGGAAAAAAATATTTTTTTTCTAAAAAAATATTAAAAAGAAATAAAACCTTTCTAAACATTTGAAAACTAATTTATAAAAACCTAACACCCAAATATAAATTATCCAAGGCTCATCATAAACACATATTCATACCTAAGAGAACCTTAGAACAGGAATACAGAAGCAAGCACGAAACATGACACGATGATGTAAATATTCTAACTTGGACGTTACGTCTTCAAGAACCACGTCATAGGATTGAAACGTCAACACACTCAAGTCCTAACATATTACTCAAATAATTTTATCGAAACTTGGAATAAGTCAAAACATACAAATTGAATGTATTTGAAAATGTGTCCTTACAAAATCTCACAATAAGCACAAAATGTGATTTAGGGTAAATCAAAGCTTAAATTGAAGTGTCCATCACTACACTAACGTCAGATACACGTATATAAGTTTCACAAGAACCACAAAAGGAATCTACCTTCAGGATAACTTCTCTTGATTCTATCGATAAACTCGCAAGAGTCCCTTACCTAACTAATTTCAAAATAAGCGTACACACAATTAAGAGAAGGAGGGATCACTACGCAATCACACCATCAGATAGTCCCATACCCAAACTTGACTAATGGGTCAGGTCATCAACCTCTCTCATTATGAAGTCTAGACCATCTGAATGTATGATCAAAATATATATCATCACATAATCCCACACAACTGGATATAACAAAACTCACCTAATAGATCAAGTTGTCACGTCTCTCATTCACGATACGAAAACCAACTGAACATGTGATATCGACCTCCACAAAATCGTAAGTCAATAATTAGGCATGTGGTACACGATCACTACCACTTAAATCAAGAACCCCGACCGATAGATTCACCAAGAGCAACGGGTATGTTCGCATAAGCACATTATTTATGTAAACATGCACTTACTATATATAAATACATGATATCACATACTCACAAGAGTACCGAAATCATCCCAATCCCCGAATGCTAAATTGTTAACTAAATTTTTGTTTACTATCTGTCAAAAACATATTAAACATAAACTATAAAGTGGAATACCACATAGCATCAAGCGTACTCCAAATCTTCTCAATCCCCAAACATCAGATTACTCATTTCGTCCTTAAGCTTATCAATTCTCAAACCTTATTAAAAAAGAACTCTTAGTTTGTTATGTATCTAAACTATAAGCACTTGCACACACACACACACACACACACACACACACACACACACACATATATATATATATATATATATATATATATATATATATATATATATATATATATATATATATATAGGGAGAGGTTCACAAGTGGACCAAAAGAATGGACTTTTTAATGGACCTTAACAAAAAACACATAATAACACATTAATTTTAATTCATATAGTATAATTGGTCCGTGCCAGCGGAACCAAATACGCGTGTCGATCGATCCCCCACCCCCCCACCAACCCCACCACACCCCCCACCCTCCCACTCCCACCCCCATGGCAGCCCTGCTGTCATAAGGGCTGCCACAAGGGTTGCTTTGGTGATGGTGGTGGTTGGCAGGGGGTGGGGGACGGTGGGGGTGGGTGGGGTGGGGGGGTAGTGGGGTGAAGGTGTGGTCTCGGGTGCCGCTGGCGCGGACCAATTATACTATATAAATTAAAATTAATGTGTTAATAGGTGTTTTTTGTTAAGGTCCATTAAAAAGTCCATTCTTTTGGTCCACTTGTGAACCTCTCCACATATATATATATATATATATATATATATATATATATATATATATATATATATATAGAGAGAGAGAGAGAGAGAGAGAGAGAGAGAGCCAGGCGCTCATACGTACCAAGTTTATATATATATATGAGTTGAATTTTTTTATATGGTATTAAACATTTCAAGAGACCCATATACAATATTCAACTCAAACTAACTTTTTTTCTATTATTAAAAAATCTCTCAAGCTTTCACAGCTTTTAAAGCATTTTGAAAGCTGTGAATATTTGACTGATGTTTTAAAAATAGCAAAAAAAGTTGTTTTGAGCTGATTTTTTTTTTATATGTGTCCCTTGAAATGTTAAATATCAAATAAAAAAAATTCAACTCATTTTTTATGATAGTTAAAAATTCAACTCATTATATATACATGCACACACACACACACACACTCGTAATATACACATATGTATCTTCATTTAATTACTAATTTAATTGCATGACGTATAATTTTTCAAGACCTAGATTAACCCTCAAACACTTTAGTTGATCACTCTCTAAACCTTATATATATATATATATATATATATATATATATATGACCGTAGGATCTCATTCACTCGTGCGTTTACACGATCAACCCAATCCCAAAATTAGATTGAAGTAAATAGTACTATGGTTTAAACATCCAACCTATATAACTATTCTCAATATTAACCGAGTCTGATTTTTCACTAAACTAAGTTAAACAACCAAAAAGGATATCCTAAACCCAACTGCACGTAATAATCTAATCAACCGAACCCTAGAACATTCTATAGGCCAACTACAGGTCACAATCGATTAAGCCGAGGGGCAGATCGATCGAGCCTACCTGTATGTATCTCCCTTATTCTTCTTATAAGATTTTGCCTCCAAATCCTACAATAAAGCTTATTCAATCTCCCAAATCATACAAAAGACCCAAACAAACTTCAACCTAATTATTGGATTATGATTCTAAATCTATTCAAACCTTTATTTAAGATCTCGATGACCAAAAGGAAAACTTAATTCAGCATGTTCATAATTTTTAAACCTGGTTCATCACTAACATGCAATAAGTCAATTAATCAATGGTTTAAGTTTCAATCTACAAATTAATACGGGGCTTTTACTTAATATCATAAGTAAACCCTGAAACATGAGTTCTATTCTTTATTTGCACATCTACAATATTCAATTTCATATTCTGTTCATAAGAATACAAGTCCTTATCCTCAATGAAATGCAAATAATATAACTCTTAATTAACCTACATACATAAACATGATTGTGAATAATTAAATCAGGTCATAAGCATGTATCCTAATCTCAAATTAACATAGGAAACATGTATTCTAAAAATGTTACAGATTTAAAAGTCTATTGCAAGAGATTTCTCGCCTAAAAAGGACGAATAGTGAATTCTCCATCATTTGACTCCTTGTTCTTTCGCCACAAAGTTCCTCCTAGGTTCTCCCAATCCTCTAAGGCTTATAGGGTTTGATATTGTGATATTAAATGAGTAAATAATGAGGCTTAATCCTATTAAATAACTCTAAAATATTATCAAAAATTGTCGAAAACATAGCCTAAGGGTATATATACCTCTAGGCTGAACTTAAAATGATAAAAAGTAATAACCGGGTCTCAGTAACACTTTAGAGTCTGTTCCAATCGGTTATACTTCATATCTAATGATACAACCTCACCATGTAAAATAAAACAATCAATTAATTATTTTACGCGTAAATGTATATGGTCCAACATAATTAATTGTATCCATTAATTAAAAATAGCATGAGTCACAAACAAATTACTCAATATGCAAATTTAATTATCATATAAATGTGAAATTGTTATTACCAATTATCACAAGTAATAATTACTTCCCATTTATTAAATTCTTCTCACAATTAATAAATAATAAATTTGAAAAAATACGAGGTATTATACCCCGTCCCCATGACCTCTTATATGCTTCCCTAAAATCGAGATAAAAAGTTTAGATTCTTATAAAAATGATCGATAAAGGTACATTATGAGACCTAATAATCTCTAATAGATATAACCATGAGCACTGCTGCACTGTAAAATCCTTGCAGACTAGTAAGAAATATGAAAACTTCATCAAACGGTCTACTATAACCTAGAAGGAGTAGTGATGCTTAGGTATCTACAATAATCCTGCAATGAAGTTCATTGAAATTTTGTCCCATTTCCATTGGGGAAAGGGTAAGGGATGAAATGTACCCAACAATAGCTTGTGATCCACCTTCACCATCTAACATATACTATATTGGGAAAAAATACAGCAACATTCCACTATATACCTTCTTATCAATACCGCCTTTAAATATACCGATACATCTTATCCCTATCGGGATGCACCAAAAACTATGATCCATGAGCCTCCTCCATGACTACTATACACAAATCCTCGTATGATGGTTCCTCTGACCTCCTCTTATACCATAAATGACCATAAAAATCAATGATGCAAAGAGGTACACCAGTTGCCAAAAGCTCAACCACTTACTCCTTGCATCCTACATCATCTTCCTATGTTATGGATACCGACATGATGATATCAAAAGTCACAATAAGCATCCCCACGAAAGCACAAGCCAACTTGACATTGGCCTCAACATAACCCACATTCATTAAGTAAAGAGTAGACAAAATACCACTCAATCATTGACTTAAAGCATCTGCCACCACAATAGCCTTCTCCGAATGATACTAAATTATAAACTGGCAGTCCTACTGAAATAAAACCATTGTCATTAACTCAGTTAATGTTTTGTTGAAACATGATCTAACGAGGTAGGTATACTCGTTTGAATGAGATACCCAATGTCGTTCTAATGACCTGACGAAAAATATTTTTCTTCTAAAAAATATTCAAAAGAAATAAAATCATTTTAAACATTTTAAATTTTTTTTTTAAAAACCTAACACCCCAATATAAAATATCCAAGGATCATCATAAATACACATTCATACTTGAGAGAACCTTAGAAGATGAAGACAAAAATGAGCACGAAACACGACTCGAGGATGTAAATATTCTAACTTGGACTCTTTATCTTCAAAAAAACACGTCATTGTATTGGAAGGTTAACACATTCAAGTCCTAGCCTATTACTCAAACAGTTTTATCCAAACATGGAATAAGTCAAAACATAAATATTGACTCTATTTGAAATTTTGTACTTACAAAATCTCACAACAAGCACAAATATGATTTAGGGAATAAATGAAAGCTTAAATCGAAGTAACCATCACTATACTAATGTCATATACACGTTTATATGTTTCATAAGAACCACATACGGCATCTACCTTCGGGGAACCTAATGAATTTCAAAACAAACATACACACAAACAATAGAATGGGGGATCACTAGGCAATCACACCATTGGGTAGTCCCATATCAAAACTCGATCGATGGATCAGGTCACCAACCTCTCTTAGTTTGAAGTGTAGACAAATTGAACGTGTGAATCAATATATATATGCAAAAAATCCCTCACCACTGTATATAACAAAACTCACTGAATGGATCAAGTTGTCACGTCTCTTATTCACAATACAAAAGCTAATTCAATGTGTCATATTGACCTCCATAAATTCCCAGGTCAATAGTTCGGCATGTGGTACACGATCATTACCACTTAAATCTAAAACCCCAACCGATAGATTCACCAAATGCAGCATATATGTTTGCATAAGCACATAATTTATATAGGCATGCACTGAATATATATAAATACATGATAATGCATACTCTCAGGAGTCCTCAAATCATCCCAATCCATGAACGCTAAATTGTTAACTAAATTCTAGTTTACTATGTGTCAAAAACATATTAAACATAAACAACAAAGTGGAATACCGGGTATCATGAAGCGTACTCCAAATCATCTTAATCCCCAAACATCGTATTACTTATTTTGTCCTTAGGTTTGTCAATTCTCAAACCTTATTAAACGCAACTCTTAGATTGTTATGTCTATAAACTATGAGCACTTTCATATATATAAATAAGGAGTAAGACATATGTATGTCATAATATATAAGTATGATGTCATTTTTATGATTTTTTTGCACTACCTATTTTGCCCCTTATAAATTTGGATTCCCCCTCTTTTGACACAATCTAATTTGTTTCCCCATTTTCTTCAAAATTCAAAATCGGGGTTAAAGTAGTAAATTTACGCAAGTCAAACTCTTTCTCACACTCTCCAACCACACAAAACACATCCAACCCGTCCATCCCATATCCTCTCTCCCCATTCACCCAAACCCTACCTTAATTCTCTCCCTCATGCTCGCCTCTCCCTTATCCCTCCTCACACTCATCCACCTCTCTTCCTCGCACACGCTCCAATAGGAAATCTTTTCCACACCTTTAATCTATTCTAAGATTTTATATGGATGTGTTTTTTCCAGCCTTTGTGTATTTTTGGTTCGATTTCGTATAACTAACAATATTTTACATATTTTGGTGTAATTATTTTTTATATGCAAATTTAAATGACTTTTTGCACAGGTATATCTTCGTTTCTCTCTCTGTTTATTTTTCATTTTGAAAACATCATTTGTTTGGTTTGATCGATGAAAACAATCTTTGTTTGGAAAGAAAATAAAAATTGAGTATTATTAATTTAATGATATAAAATACACATTTTTTGAATATATATATATATATATATATATATATATATATATATATATATATATATATATATATATATATATATATATATATGATTTTCCCTGATTATTTTTTCTCTAGTAATGTCATTGTTGACCTATTGTTTGTATTTAACATCATTTGTTTGTTTTTGAACCCCACCGCACCCTCATTCACACCCTGCTCCTGTGCTTCATTTTAGTTTGTATTTAACTTTGCAATATGAAATGTCGAAAAATATAGATTGTTGAGTTATAAATGTATATATTGCAAAGATTTTTGGCATAAAACATACATTAGGCCTCAATTTAAGGAGTTTCATTTATTGAGTCAATTGACTTCAAGACTAAAACACCTCATCCCGGTTGCATTTGTTCATTAAAATGTCACAAATGCTATTAATATAGTTTTCCCCATTCATTTTATTCTTACAATGGGCTCCCTATGACATCTTCATGATTTATAACATTCTCAAATTTTATGTCGATTTAGAGACGTGACTATAAAAATGCTTGATATGTGTACATTTTCACTAATTTATTGATATGAAACATCACATTTTGCTGGTAATTATATAGATTGATAATGTTGATCATGTTATTGACTGTGTTGATGTTTTATATGGAGATGTTTTGAAATGTACCCTCACATTGCTTTGTTATCTTATAGCTATTATTTTTTAAGGCGTGTTAATTCATTCTCTCTCTCTCTCTCTCTCTTGAATCCTTTAGGGGTTTTATCTACCTTTTATTTTAATTGATTTATCGCATTTTTTATAATTCGTGATCATAAAGGTTCACATTAGAATTTGATATTTGTCAAATGGTCATCAGGGATTAGTATAGAAATTTTTGTTTGGTTAACGAAGCTGCATTAGCAAACAATTAGTTTTTTTATGATAATAGTTTTGTTCTTTAACTCTTTTTCTCAACTATTGACCAACTCTCAAATTTTTTCCTGAGGGTTGATAAAATGCCCAACTCTCAAATTTTTTCGTCATAGGACTACACTCCAGATTAACCGGGATGAGGATGTAGTACAATATTTCGTTGTGCTAGTAATTTCATACTTCCTGACATTCGTAATTTTGAATGAGTTTTATGTTTAAAATTTTGTTTGGATAAGATCTATTTTTACTTTTTATTTTCAATGCCAACTATTTTCAATACAAACTTTTTACTCTGTTTTGTACATATGGCGTACGAGTTTCCTTTGTTTTGTATCTTTTTTTGTACTAGGTAGAAAAGCCATGCTTTCTGGAATTTAAAACCAAATGAAAGATATTTCTTTACAATGTGCCACGAAATATGTTACATGCAAGAGTTCAGCTGAAACTTTCCCTAAAAAGATTATGCCACACCTTGCGATGCCTGAGAACTAAATCAACCTGCTACATATAAGATTGACAAGTAAAGGTAAACGAGCATGTCTCTCCAAAGATCATTTAATAGTGCCTACTAAAAAATAGCATAATGATCTTCTCACAAACAATGATTGCATTTTTCTTTCAGTGCGTGACTCTCACCTCACCCCATCAATGTTTTAATAATGCAATAAATCGAGAAAAGAGATCTAAGCTTCTGAGCACCTATCCATTTCCCTTAGCCAAACAAGCCACGTGACCCTAATTTGTCTTGATGGAAATTCCTTACGGCGCTGCTCTTCTAATGGATCTGCACTCTTCATTATTCTTCTCATACTCCTGTCTTGAGTGTGTTGGGCTGGAAAAGTAAGCATGAAGTCTTTGGATTTGGTAAGAGGAACTTCATGGAACCACTCATGTCTAAGAGCGGCTTCAGCTGCTATCCTTTTTTTTTGTCATAAGTAAGAAGTTTGCTCAACAAGTCGAATCCAACATCAGAAAGAATAGGTGATCCGTTGAACGATGTAGCTAGAAATTTCCTGCACAAGGTCATGATTGTTATCAAGTTTTATAAGATCTTGGTAAGTTTGTTATGTTATTCTGTCTTTAATAATTGTAAGATCAAAGTACTGTTCATTATAGAATCATATTAGTTATTCAGTTAAAGTTTACTGCATAAAAGAATAGCCATTTGCAAAAGCCAATGCTGGGATCGGAAGAACACTATTAAATGATCTAAGCACAGTTTTTGGAACAAGTATATATATACATAAGACAATAGCATAACCTAAATTACATAATCATTTTACCGGAAAAAAGATGAAGGGAGACAACTACTAAAAAATATGATTATTTAATCCTTTAAATCTGCTTTGTGGTCGCTATTATATATATATATAATATCCATCTATCCATGTAATCAAGTGTGAAAAAAATGAGTTTCCCAACCCGCATTGGGGATTGACTTTTTAGGTTTGATATTTCGGATATTATTAAGGATCTGTTTGATTATCTTTAATGGATCAATTTCTACCCAGTTAATAAATCAATATGCTCAAGAGTTCCATTTTTTTTTACCGTATGTTCACGGGCACCTCAGTTCAGTTCTTTGTTCACAAGCACCATGTTCATAAAATTTTTACTGGAGAAATTGCTCGAATTATTTTTCACTATTTATTTATGATCTAAATTTACTTTTTTCGCTGACAATGTCTTTGATTGTTTTGTGTGCCGCTCTTAAAAATAATTTTATCAGACTTACAGTTTAATTCTTACAGATTAATCTATTCTTTCAAAAAAAATTAAAGTCACATTTCAAAGTTCTCAATTGTTTTGCATACTATTCAGGTGGCTAATGTATGTTTCTTTCGGTATAATATGTAGTTTCTTTCGGTATATTTTTGTGTTTTCAACTGGAATAAATAAATTTGTATTATTTTTTGTAATTTTTCTTATGTTTTGTGATACTTTGATTTTATTTTTTAGTTACTCCCTCACTCTATCACTTATTGTGCTCGCAAAATATGTTTTTTTTGTTTATTTGTACAACTTTTATGATCATTACTGGCCATGGAAAGATACTGTGGAGAATTATAGGAATCGATATTAGTTTAGAGTTAAATAAAATCGAATCTAACTTTATATATTCACATGAGTTCTCTTGAACTTTCTAAGTATTATAATTTGAGGATTAAAAGTTTATTGACATTTGAGAAGAATACATTGTTTTATGTGTTAGTTTTGAGTTTAGGGACCAATTTACATTTTTATTAAATTTTACTACATAGAAACCTATGGTAAATTATATAATTCCTTTTATTCTTTTTGTTAGTTTTCATCCCCATTTTGTTCTATTGGTACTATAGGTTGATGGCTAATGTTGGTTGTGGTGTGGTGTGGTGTGGTGGACTGGACTGGACATGGGTTTAGATTCTACCAATGCGATAGCCGGTGACTCTCCATATGTCATATTCGGAACCATAAGTACGGAAGGTCTCTATCTCTTTCAATCCCATACTTCAATCATCCTACCAATAAACTATACAATTCTTAACATTATTGAATTGAGTTGTTAGTAAAAAAGAATTTACATGAGCTAGATCAAGTTTGGTGTTCTCATACGATTACTACATGATTAGGGTTTTGAAACCCCGAGTATTTAAATCTCTCATTCTTTTAATTAATTATAGTTTATGTATATTTAAAATGAGGGGTTTTGCATTCAACATCTTTGCCTCAGTTTAGCTATTTTTTTCAATTAATATTTTTAGTATTTTCTTCAATTTTGGGGTGTTACAGCTTTAAGGTCTTCAATATTCTTCTATTAGTTTGAAAGTTCCATGTTCAAATTTATTTTCATCTAAATCTTGCGTGTTTGAATTCAATTTGAGATTCCTCTAATTTTATTTTATGTTCAATCTTTAAGCTAATTTCATTAATGAAATCGAATGTGGTTTGTTTTAATTATGATAATCTGCTTTAGTAGTGACATTCGTGATAGTATTCAATGTTGCATGTTTGACACAAATGTAACACTCTTGGCCTTTAGATTTACATTTTCCTTTTATATCATTAGATTGTGGGAAGTATCATGCTTGGGATTCCAAATAGGCTTTATATTTGTAATGAATTTGAAATTCTTTGTCTTCTATTATGGCCAATGTGAAATTCTTTGTATTTGAATTAAAGACTATTAGTTTTGTTGTTGGTGTATTTTTTATTTTTGAAATAGGGTGGATAGTCTTTGAAATAAAGGAAATTTTTCCCAAAAAATTTAAATTGTTTACGATTATTTGTGTTATATATAAAATTTTGACTTAAATTATTTGTGACTTAATATTTTGGAAACATTTCTTCATGGCTTCAGACATGGGCAATACATTTAACTGTGGGGTGTTTGAGAGACAGAATGGAGAGTCGTCTCATGTGTCTTGAACCCAAGACCAATCGTAACTTGAGCGAGAGAAGTTTCCATCGCACCAAGGCACGACTTTATGCTTTTCAAAATTATCTATGTGCCTTCAGGCACGGCCATACCCTAGTGTCTATATATATATACACACATACACACACTATGATAGCATACACATATGTATCTTCATCCTTTTATCTCATCACTCTCCAAGATCAATATATACATATGACCATAGGATATGACGTAGTTGTGCGTTTACCCGTATTTACCCAATCCTGAAACCAGATGTCACTAAATCGTACTATGGTTGAAACCTCAAACCTATATAACTATTCTCAATGTTATCTAAGTCTAATATTTCACTAAACCTAATCAAACAACCAAAAAGGAAATCCCAAACCAAACTACATGTAATAATCTAATTAATAAAGCCGCCCTGGACCAATCCTTAGGTCAAGTGCAGGGGACAATCAATTAAGTTAAGGGACCGATCGATCGACCTGTATGCATGTACCTACTTCTTCTTTTAGGATTTAGCCTCCAAATCCTCCATTAAATCTTTTCCAAACTCCCATACCATATTCAGAACCCAATCAAACTTAAAAAAAAATTATTTGGTTGTGATTCCAAATGTATTCCAACCATTATTCAAGATCAAGACCACCAAAAATAAGATTTAATTCATCGAGTTCATAATTTTAAAATTTTGTTCACCACTAATATGTAAAAAGTCCAATTACTCTATGATTTCAGTTTCAATATACAACTTAACATGGGGATTTTACTCAATATCAAACGTGAACCCTGAAACATGAGTTCTATTCCAGATTTACACATCTACAACATTCCATTTCATATTCTCTCCATGAGGATACAAGTCCTTATCCTCAATGAAATGCAGTTAATTTAACTCTTAATTAACCTACATGCATAAACATGGTTGAGATTAATTAAATCAGGTCCTAAGCATGCATTCTAACCTCAAATTAACATAGGAAACATGTATTATAAATAAGTTACAGTTTTAAATGTGTATTGCAAGAGATTTCTTTCCTTAAAATGACGAACAATGAATTATCCACGGTTTGATTCCTTATTCTTTCTCCTAGAAGTTCCTCCCAAGTTCTCCCAATCCTTTAGGGATATAGGGTTTGATCTTGTGATAATAAATGAGTAAATAACGAGGCTTAATTCCATTAAATAACTCTAAATTATGCATGTCTTCATAAGGCCTATTTTTGGGCCCCAAATGAACCTAAAATACTATCCAAAATAGTCTAAAATTTAGCCTAAGGGTATATCTACCCCCAAGCCGAACTTAAGATGATAAAAAGATGTTACCGGGTCTCTGTATCACTTTAGAGTCGTTATAACTAATTATACTTCATATCTAACGATAAAATCTCAACATCTAACATTAAACAATCAATTAATTATTTTTCGGATAACTGTATGTGGTCCAACACAATTAATTATATCCATTAATTAAAAATAGCATGCATCGCAAACAAATTACTTAATATGCAAATTTAATTATCATATAAATATGAAATTGTTGTTACCAATTATCTCAAGTAATAATGACTTCCCATTTATTAGTTTATTCTCACAATTAATAAATAATAAATTCCCAAAAACGTGGGGTATTACATTGCATCCCCATGACCTCCTAAAAACTTCTCTAAAATCGAGATACAAAGTCAAATCCTTATAAAAATGATCGACAAAGGTATACTGTGAAACCTAATAATCTCTGATAGATATAACCATTAATACAGCTCCATTGTAAAATCCATGCACACTAGTAAGAAACATGAAACCTTCGTCAAACGGACGACTATAACCCAAGTGGAGTCGTGATGTTTGGGTATCTACGGTAATTTTATGATGAAGTAAATTGAAATGTTGTCCCATTTCCATTGGGCTACGGGTAAGGTATGAAATGTACCCAATTGTAACTTGTGATCCACCTTTACCATCTAATATGTACTACATTGGAAAAAAAAAATACAACAACATTCCTCTTTATATCTTCTCACCAATACTGCCTTAGTATATACCGATACATCTTATCCCCATTGGAATGAACCAAAACTTATAATCCATGAGCCTACTACATGACTTACATACACAAATCCTCGCATGATGGAACCACCAAACTCCACTTATACCATAAATGACCATAAAAAATAATGATGCAAAGTGGTACACCAGTAGCCAAAAGCCCAACCACATACTCCTTGCATACTACATCAAATGCCGATGGTATGACTACCCACATAATGATATCAAAAGTCACAATAAGCATCCCTATGAAAGCACCAACCAACTTTCCAATCGATTAAACTGAACCCACATTATTAATTAAAGAGTATACAAATTACCACTCAGTCATTGACTTAAAGCATCAGCCACCACATTAGCCTTCCCCGGATGATACTAAATTATAAACTAGTAGTCCTACTAATATTGAACCATCGTCATTGTATCATGTACACGTCCTTGTGCATGAACCTATACTGAATAATCTCGATAAAGAGCCTCACCCTATGAATGGTGCCTTCAAACTTGTAGTGTGAACAATAACTTCGCTATTTCCAAATCGTGGGTCAGATAGTTATCCTCACGAGGCTTCAACTTTCGAGATTAATAGATGATAGGGAGATCCTCCTTCATTGACACCCCACCTAGTCCCTGTAGGGAATCATGTGTATATAAAAAAATACTGAATCCCACTATATGTATAGCTAAAAGTAGAATCAAAGTGAACTTTTCCCTAAGAGTGTCAAATGTGTAGTGACAAATTTCAATCTATAACAAGATGAATGCTCTTTCATATCAATGCGGTCAACGACCTTTCTATCTTCGAGAAACCCAAAATAAACATCTTGTAGTAATCGACTAATCGCAAAAATCTATGAACCTATAAAAATTTTGGGGTTATCCCCAATCCAAAATGGTTGACACCTTCCTTGGATCCACCGACATTTCTATTTTCGAGACTATATGGCCTAAAAACAGCATCTCACATTTCCTAAACTCTCACTTCTTAAATTTAGCGTATAATTTATGTTCTCACAATATCTGAAATAAAATCAACAAATGCACAACATGCACCTCCTCAGTTTGTTAATAAATAAGGATGTTATCGATGAAGACTGTGATAAACAGATCCAAGTATGATTGGACTACCTGGTTCGTCAAATTCATAAAAATGTTTGGGACTTTGGTCATCCCAAACAACATGACCCCGAACTCAAATTGTGTTGAGTCAAGAAGTAAGTCTTTGGTTTATGTAGCTCTTGTAGCCTTAAGTAATGTTGGATCAAATGCATATCTATTTTTTAGAAGAAGGAAGCACCCTTTAATTGATCAAAAAATGAATAATCCTTGTAAAAGGGTACATTTTCTTCACCGTCAGCTTGTTCAACTCAAAGCAATCCATGCATAACCATAGTGAATCGTCCCTATTTTTCCCAAAGAGAATTTGAGCTTAACATGGCGACTTGCTATGCCAAATGAATCCTCAATCCAAAAAATATTTAATTTGTTCCCACAACTCTCTTATCTCTAAAAGGGCATCAGATAAGGCGCCTTGGCAATCGACTTAATGTCTAGAGTTAAGTCAATATAAAATTAAACACCACAAATATGTCGACAAAATCCTGTATAATCAATATCGAATCTGGGAAAGGTTGTATTCTTTTGAGTCTCGTTATATATAAATTATAAGTGAGTCATGGCACCGCCTTCTAGCCTAGGCATATCCACTATATACATCTCTTGACATAGTATTGTGAAAATAATCACTCGACCTCTATAGTGTAAGTGACACTCGTATCTAACCAAACAATCCCTACATATGATCACATCATAAGAATGGGTATCCAAAACCAATAACTCGACCATAAAATCTAATTGATCGATGTTTATCCCAACATCCTCACACGTCTCCTAAATATGAGTTGACACACCAAAAGGAGTAGATATAGATAAAGTCCTATCGTAAGTTTTAGGAAACATACCAAGAGTCTCCAAAAAACTACATGAAGCAAAAGAGTGTGGCATCGGGGCCAAATAAATCTCTAACTACGATACCATAAGCATAAAATATATCTTCCACTACTTAGATATTCCCGTACCCCTCCTGTTGGGCTTGTAAAGTTTGATAAACTCAGTCCTATTAAAGTTGGGGTTTCTTTTGTGTGTCTAGAGTTTCTAAAAGGGACACTATCAGCTATAACCTCGGGACTAAGAGATGTTGAGGACAATACTGGTGTTTCTATAGATGTTGGGACCTAAAACCTTGATGATGGCTCTGCCCCTATTGGCCCTGAAATACTCTCCGATCTCCCCTTGATCTTCCCTCAGACTTGGCCCCATTGTACTATCCCATCTTCTCTAACTTCCACTTATGTTCTCGACGATCTTAACAATGCATCAAGGCGGCATCCACCACCTGAGTGTTAGTGGAATACATCGGGTTCCCCATAATCAATTGATAAATATGCCATGTCAAGCCTTGAATGAAAAACTCCATCTTCCCCTGTTCGATTCTCACCTTATTTGTCTCAAACACAGATAACGACATGAACTCTCTCTCGTACTTATCCAGGGCATGAGATCCTTACTACACTTGAATAAATTTCCTTTTTTTCTGATCCTATAATGTATAAGGAACATACTTATCCTCAAAAAATTTCGAAAACTAATTATAGGTCAAACTTTGTCTCTCTCATATGAAATAGTCACACTCACCAACCATTGGAGTGCGTCCCCAGTAGGATGTTCCAATAACCTCAAGTGACACTCCATATTATGTAATCAATGATATGAAACTATCGGGGTTCAATGAACCATCAGAGATATGTGGATTTTTCTTCATGAAAGAAGTTATCATCTTCTCTTATACTCTAATACCAACTGTAATAAACCGTATATTTTAACATTAGAGTTGATCACTACCTAATATTAAAATATACAACTTGTCAAAATAATTTAAATGTATTAGCATTTATAGAATCAAATGAAGTAAGTGGCAAGATATGAATATAATATGATAAACCTCAGATACTCAACTCATAAATGCATCATCAACTAGAAAAATATAAGATATATCATTATGGCTACATCAACAAGTCTCAAAATATAGCAATACATGACCACAATAAAACATCAACCCAATTGATAATATAAAATATCCAAACTATATTCATAATATACCAGCCAAATAAATCCAAAATACTCAATCCACGCGATTGAAAGTTAAAAATAGTACATCACAGAGATGGTATTACATCAAAGCTCCTTATGATAATGATCGGGATAGATAGGTTGGATGATTTGTGCCAGAAAGATGAGATTCTACTCGCGTGCACCAACCCTAGCACTTGACAAAACCCCAAGTTACCAAGGCCTCGCAACTCAAAACATTTATATATAGAAATGATAATTTCACAGTTATCTAACAGACAATGATAACCAACCAAATGTCATAGAACCTCACAACCTATTTTACTTATCTCATTAGTTTTAATAATTAATTAATAAACCATAACTAATATGCTCCGCTTCTCCCCGACCATCTGATGAACATCACATAAATACCATCATACAACTAGGAACCACCTATCTCTCAAGTGGATGGAACTATAAACATGAATTAAACTGTGTGACACACAAATAAATCCCATCATGGATGGAAATATAAACATAAACGATACATGTGATTTATAAAATAAGATGCTGTCACACCGACTGAGAACCACCTCATGATAGTTTGTCGAGGACAAGCAACATCTGGTGTGATGCACAAATAAAATTGTTCTCCCTCAGCATGATACAAGTAAGAGTATTCTCTCCGTTCATACACCCATAACCACAACTATTTATCCATTTAGTTTAATCAACATCATTATCATCTTATTACCATTCCATATTCCACATTTAGCTTACAACTAAACAGAACATCATTATGTTCCATAAACCTCACCATTCATACAATTTGAAGCTCGACTCTAAATCACTCGTTACGTTATTTCGTTAACTTCTAAAGGATTTCTCGAACAACTCAAGATATCATAACTAGTCTCGGAGTACTCGTCAAATTAAGCATTATAATAAAATAGAAAGTTAATTAAAGGATCCCTAAAGTACTCACTCCTACCTGTCCCTAGAATCCCCGTGTGCTTATCTCATAAATGAATTCAAATTAAGGAACCCCCAAAACACTTATGTCTAGATAAGGTATTCGTCGGGACACTATAGTTATGGAATTAATAATGTGAATTAATATAAGGATTAAATTAATTAAACAAAAAAATTTTGTTTCCAACCACAACCATAACCACTCACTATAAACCAACAACAACTGCAAACCAACAACATTTATTCCCTACTCCTTCGAATCAAACTGTTAAAAATTCTAATTTCAACAATATGAGGAAAGTAATTAAGGTCTTAATTCAAATGTAATTAGGTTCAATTTCCACGACCATAAATAAATTATAGGGATTCTAATTGCAAATGAATATTATATACGTGGGGCTATTCACTATTCATGTATTTACATATGGAATTAAAATCTAACTATTAAACATCATGCTTTGAATTACATTAATTAGGAATTTTCTATCTAAGGGTACAATCCATCAAGATAAGTGTACAACTTTATTTATCACATGAATTCTCAAATATAATTAATCCTAATTTACTCTTAATTATTCATTATTAAGTACAAATCAATCTAAAGCCATTATTCATTACCAAACCTTGATATGTAAGTCTAGTAACCAGTGTTCCAATTTTCCAATTTGTAAATTAACTAAGGCTAAATTTTAATTTAAACCATGTGAAACTATCAATTTCATGCAAATAGTGAAGTATAATGATGATCTCAAAACCCTAAGGTTTATTAACCAGTTTTAAGCCTACTAGTTTATGTGAAATTAAAAAGTATATATATAAAGATAAGAGCAGTTTAGTAACTTGCCTTTAAAATGAACAAAAGCTTGATTTAAATGGTCGAGATTGAGTCTTTGAAAAATCAGCCTTGAAACCTACATGAAACATCTTGAAAACTTGAGTGATATTCTTTCAATCCGCTCCGCTTGAAATGGCCTTGAAAAACTCATTGATTTGATTTATGAAATGTGTTGCTTAATGTTTCTTTAGAGAGAATTAGGGAGAAAAATAAGAGGCTTGGTGTTAAATGAGGTTTTTGATTTGAATAAGCTACAGAAACAAGACTGATCCCATAACTTCTGTGACCAGTCTGTCGCCCAATTGCATTCGCGGCTCTACTCCCTTGGTAGCGGCCCAAGGGTTTGGCCTTGTGATATTAAAGGCAATTGAATTTTCTTCTAAAAGGATCCTAAACATTTAAATTCGCAAACCCTAACCTAACCCCCCAAATAATTCACATATACCAACTTGCACTCAGGCTTTTTCCAAAATTCTCCATCCGTCCAATTCAATTATAATTTACTAAAATTAGGGTTTGAACCATAAACTTTGTATTTATTAAACTTAAGCACACAAAACTTTTATCGATTAAACTTTGGAGTTCCATTTTAATTCTCCTTAACTATTTACATAAGTTAACTTTAAATTTACAAAGTAAATTATAGCTAATCCAAATTGTATTTGAATTAATCCAATCGTATTCTAATTAATTAATTACTAATTCCGTTTAAAATGATGGGGTATTGCACATTTCAAACATATTAGGAGAAAACTACTTGAAATTGTATTCTATTTATTATTGGGAAAAGACATCATTAACCATGAAGTTTGGGATAATGTATAATTCTTAACCCAATGTTTCAAATTGACATGGAAACTCATGAAGTACTTTAACATTAGAAATTGGACCCACATGTCTAACACCGTTAGTTTAGCTTCACATCAATCCCATGTGTCTGATTATGTGGTAAATTATAATACTCTGAATAATATTTATTAAGTGGCGAAGCTTAATTAATAAATACTCAGAAGTGAGACAAATTAAAATATCATCCTCATCATGTGAAGGAAATATGAGACAATTTAAAACTTTTCTTAACACGAATAATAGATATACTAAACCATAATGTAAATAACCATATAAAAATTTCCATTTATTGAAAAATTCCAAGTAAAATTGATTCACTATATCCGAATAATACAAGGAAACTAAATCATAAAACTGTGTTTCATATAAGACGACATGAAGGAAAAATAAAGAATACAAATGAGAAATCCCCAAATATCCTAAGTGTATCAATACTCCTAATTGCTGCTCATGTGTCTCTAAACTATCAGTGCTCCCTAATTTCAATTCAATTACAACTCAAGAACTAAAATGTTAGTCAACAAAAATTGGGTCAAAACACCACAATATAATAACATCGTGATCCTGATTAGGGTATAAGAACCCAATCATAACTACTAGTTATACTAAATATAACATTATAGTCTTTTAATTAAACACAGAATATATATATATATATATATATATATATATATATATATATATATATATATATATATATATATATATATATATATACACACACTAGGGTATGCCCGTGCCTGAAGGCACGATGACAATTCTCCCAAGTACAAATAGGATGGTCAAGTCATAAAAGTTTGGTATTATAGTACAATTTTCCCAAGTATTAATCGTGGTCAATTTTCCCGAATGACATATTTTTCCAAAATTATTTAATCGAGTATAATTTTAAGCCCAAAAATTTACTTTCAATACAAATAAAGTGTAAAAAATACTTCAACCACATAAATAATCCATCCAATACCTAGTATAAACATCACTATTTAACAATATTCATATATAAACCCTTAGCAATAAAATATTCAAAATGCTTCAATAGGATAATTGTGAATGGTTTACATAGATTCACGTCAAAACAAAACAAAGTGTATATAGTTTAAAAAAATTCGTCAAAAGCTCTTTTATTTATAAGACTATCCACATGTTTAAGAAACAAAATATAGTCCAACAAATAGTCCATCTTGGACATCTTATAAACAAACGCATCAATTTGCTATTATTCAAGAACATGATACTTCTATGAGTACATAATAGAACACTATTGTCAACTTGAGAAACATAATGAAGATATCATACAAATACAAATTTTCTATATAACTAAAAATATGTCGATTCATCAAACCACTCGTGGCACAACAGTCATCTTCTGTAGAACACCAATGCTTCGCCACATTCTACACGCCTTGTCCTCATTCACATGTCTTGTCCTCACCAATTGAACCCTCACCATCCGGATTTTTACTTGCAAGTGCACAACACATTAAAGTAAGATATATTGAACATGAAGATGAATAAAATGCACCGTGAATGGTGGGCGAGAGGTACAACCAATTGGAGATCTGATAAAACTGATATCAGATGTTGCGAGTGTTCCTGTAATTGCAAGCAGTGGTGTAGGATTAGTTCAACACTTCTCTGATGTACTCACCGAGATAAATGCTTCCACAGCCCTTGCTGCAGGCATTTTCCATTGCAAGGATGTGCCAATTCAGTCTGTAAAATTGAAAGAACACTTGCTGACGAAAGGGTTTGAAGTTGGGATGTAATCGTATTGCCTTGAAAATGAGAAAAATTAAAAAGAGTTTATTAGGATTCACATTATAGCAGATAATATGGTATCAAATATAGATTCACATTACCAAATACAATATCATTAAATAAATATGAAGTGAGGTACAATAACCGTTAGAGGATAAAAAAAAAGTTAGATGCATAATAACCGTTGATAAAAATGCCAACACATACCATGTGGTCTGCGTCCACGCGGGAGCAATCACCAACAGCAGCGTAACTCTTTTAAGAAGAGAAATAGTGGTATGCATCCTCACAGAGATGGTTCTTACCATCACAGTTATGTGGGAAGGTCTGGATCACAGTTACCATCACAGTTCTTACCATCTCTGTGGTCTGCATCCTCACAGAGATGGTTCTCACCAAAATTTTGGCCCCCAATAGCAGATAGTAGTTCCCATGGGCTTTATTCAATGCCCACATCATACTTCCACTCTGTTTATTCCTCCCCCACCTATGTATGTTCGTTCTTTTGGCAACACTATGGTTTACCCTGCTGTGACATCTCATGTGATTTATGTTCAAGTTCCACCCCAAAAGTCCCTTAGAAGTATGCCTATAGGTGCACCATTGTCACCATATGCTATGTTTTTTCCAGTTTCGGATCCGTAGTTGCATAGTAAAATAGTGATCCAGATAGATTATTATTTCAGTAATGGGAATTTGATTAAAGATACATACTTGCGGCAGGGCTACGTTCCTATTAAACTAATAACATCTTCAAAAAATTTACTTACTTGATAGACAATATTCAACTCATAGTACTGTATGGTCAGAATGTCAAGATATTTAAGATACAGGAACATTATCAACAACCACGTAGTCCTTCGATGATCCTTACCTAAAAAAATAGAAATTATCATAAGACAATATGCATTTGATTATTAGCCTAGTTTATATAGGGGATTGGAATTAACAAATCTTAGAAAAGAAATATAAAACCAACATTATTACATAGAATGTAGTATATTTTTCATCTTACATAAAACCAATATTCTTACATAGAATGTAGAAACCGAGAAAATCGATAGAACAGAGAAACCCCTCAAGCTATTCTTCATCTTCCTCTTCGATCATCGATGTGTGAGCTTTCAACCTTCTTTAAGGTCTCAGACTAAGAATCCAATTAAAAGAACAATCTATTATATTTTTCAACAGCTAGTGAACGTTCAACCTTCTTCTTTTCTACCAGTTGTAGGGATCAGCAGCCTTATCAACAATAAATGAACAATTTTGGGATATCTGATCAGAATGTGATAAACTTGAGGATTCCTTCATGATGCTATGAACTGGAACAGACAATTGCTGTTGTGTGGCTGTATTTGAAGTAAAAGATGGAGCCTGTGGAAGTGATGCAGTAGGAGCAGTTGGTGTATCGAGGTCATAATCTATATAGAAGAACCCCAAATGCAAACCTTACATAGAAGCTCAAATGAAAGTTTATTGCAAAAAATATTGATAAAACTAAGAGAAGAAATAAATGATAATCCCCTGAATTCCTAAATTGTTGGCTCCTCTTTGTCATTCAATATAGGTGTTGATATCAACACATGATAATCATGTGCATCCCCCATGTCAAGCCTTCTTACCAGCCCATGTTTCAGAGCATCCGGTTACCAACATTGTTGTGACACCCCGCCTAATAAAATATTGGGTGATCAGTCCTATACCAAATTAAAATAGGAATCCCAGTTGGTTCATCCTTAGCATCACTGTCGAAAACTTTTTAAAACTTACTAACCACCTAGTATTCCAAAAGCTAGTGCCAATTTTAACTTTTTAATTAACAAAACAGTACATGCGAAAGTAAATCTAAATCAATCACATCACTGAATAAAAAATCAACTAAATAATTAATTAAACAACTTGCCGAATAAACCATCGGCCACCAACGTAAAATAATACAATCCAACACCTGAATAATTACAATTGAAACTGTACTGAAAAGTCTGGGTAACAAGCCCTAAATAAAACTGAACTGAGAGAAGATTCCTACTCTAGGAATGAATGAATAAATGATGCGTCTAATCCAAACTCCTGCTAGCATCCACATATGCAGCAGCTCCGTGTCCCTGGAATAGAATATCAATCCTGGCGTCCCTGTGGCTGGACACCTAAAAAGGTTTTGAAAATAGTTTTATAGCAAGGGGTTAGAACCCAAAACATTTTTGAAAACATTTAGCAAGTGAATTAACTGCAGTAATTTAAAATGCATGAATGCGCTTCATATTAAAGTTAGTGTCGCACTCTCTTGTGGACATTCTCACCCCTCCACTAATGTGCACACCTAACGGTTACCTTAACCCCACCTAGTTGTACTACCCCGTCCAACTAGTCCTGGTGTAACCTCCCCTTGCCATACTACTCTAACCCGAGTATTAACTGTTCATGAATTATAAGTCATCTCACTAATTAACTTATTAAATTCCTTCTTAATTAATAGCCTATAACCATAACATAAGTTATATAATTTAAATACATCACACACTGTATTATTCCCACAAATGGTTACCTTAATAAATTTCTCATTAATTAACAGCATATAACTGTAACCCGAGTTATATAAAATAAATACATCACACACTGCATTATTACCTACATAAAATATTTACTACCATATTATATGTATCTTACTAAAACATCCACACATATATAATACGTGTATCCATCCTTCCGAGTATACCCTCACCGGATGATTTCCTCTAAAGTGCTATCCCCCTAGGTGTATTCACATAACCTAGTTACCCAAGTTGGAATCGCTCACCAACCTGGCCTAAAAACATAAACGAAGTGGAGGCAGTCATATTCCTTCCCTGAAAGTGAGATAAGCCCCTCACCCATATAATGGACGCTATGACCTGGGGATATACTCGCCCTACTCCTCAAGCTAGGGGATTCACCCACATCGCGCAACCTCCCTTGATAGCACTAGAGTATATAAATAAATAAATATCTAGTCACTGATATTTAATTAGCACACAAAATGTATACACACATATATATACTATCGCTACACCGTATATATATAAATTTAGCCCCGGCTTTACCGTGTACTCACAACCCGTAACACTAGCCTGTAAATATCCCGAGTCTCTCGCCCGACTCAACTAAATAAGTTATCTCCCTTATTATATTATTATTATTATTATCATTCCGAGTCTGTGGTCCGACTCTAATTTAATTAATTCACACATTAATTAATATAATACTTTCTCCGAGTCTATGGTCCGACTCTGTGTTAATTAATTTACACACTTAATTAATTAATACCAATCCAAGTCTATGGTCCGACTTTCATTTAATTAATTTCACTCAATTAATTTCTATAATGCTAGCCCGAGTCTATACCTCGACTCTTAGTTAATTTAATATAATCTAAATTAACTTATTACCTCCCCGAATCTACCATCCGACTCTAATTAAATTAATTAACTCACCTATTAATTTAATACCTTCCCGAGTCTACAATCCGACTCTAATTAAATTAATTAACCCACCTATTAATTTAATACCTTCCCGAGTCTACAATCTGACTCTAATTAAATTAATTAACTCACCTATTAATTTAAATGTTAATCCGAGTCTGTGCCTCGACTCTACTTTAATTAATTTACCCACTAATGAATTTAATGCTTGGTGTCGCCCAACCATTATAACCGGACTTGCTCACTTGACCCATAACTTAATATTTCCCGAAATTTAATACCTATGAGTTTTATCCCACCAAACTCTTCCCGTAAGATTCACATCCTTACTTGACTTTTGAAATTTCTTAACACCATCTTCTCAAGGTCCTAGGTATTAAGTTGTATTTAATTATCGCTAATTAACCCACCTTAAATGTCCCTAAAATAATTAAGGTTAAACAATTGAAGTAAGCGGCACTGCCAAAAATCCTCCTTAGTGGATCGATCGACTCCCCAGGGTCGATCGATCGATCGAGCAGTTCATCTTCTCCACCGATCTGTTTCTGCCATAGTCGAATTTCCAAGGTCTTATCTCTCTGATTTTCAACCTTAACTCATTATTTTTAACCAATCAATTACTCCCAAAACAAGTCCCAATCATCTACAACTGTTTTAGCATGCTCTATTCATACCATATCTCACTATTTCTAAAAATGGGTTTTCTCCGGTTAATTTCCATCAATTCATCTCAATTTTGTTCATAACTCCTACTGGATTTCACATTCCAATCAGACATTCATTTTCAGAATTATAAAAGACAACTAATTCTCACTTTGAATCTCATTCAATTATCCTATTAACCAAAATCCCATTTTTGTACCCATTTATCCCCAAAACGAATTTTTAGTATACACATCACTAAAATATGAATTGGATATCACAGTTTAGGAGTAAAAACAGTTAACCACTTGCCTGGAATTACTCGTAGGGTCTGATCCGTTGTCGACATCCCTTAATTTGGCTCCAAAATCCCCAAATTAGCTTTTGATTGTTTTCCCCTAATCTTCCTCTCAAACCCTAGGTTAGAATAATGTTGGCTGCCCATTTTCCTTTTCTTAGGTTTAGGTTTAAAAACACAAATCCCGTTTTTAGCCTAATGGGCTAAATTAAAATAACCCAAATCACCCCGTGCGGGCCCGGCTATGCCCAAAAATACCCCGAGACCCAATCGCTACCCCCGGGTACTCTTTTCTGATTATCTCGACCCATCCGGACTCAATCGCGCACTCAGAATCGCCATCCGAATTAATTTATAAAAATCCTTACCTCACCCCCAATTTAGTCTATACCGACTCCCGGCTAAGATAATCGCATACCCCGTCATTACTACCCGAAATGACGCAATTAAATTATTACTATTCACGTAGTAAATAAGTTTACCTAAATAATAACCATTCACTCCCCGATTAATATTTAAACATATATTGCCATAATTAATTAAATTAAAATTACAACCCACAAGTAATTTAAAATTCTCGAATTAATTAAATATTAAATGCACAAAAATACGGGGTGTTACAATTGTCCTCATCAATTACTTTCCCAGTTGTAATCATATATGCACCATGTCATAAACTCACATCATCCATCTGTACAAAGGCATGCAATATCAATATATCTGCAATTGAACACATGACCAAACATAAATTTTCAAGCTTAAAAACAAATTCAAAAACTAATTATTTAAGTGCGTGGAAATTAATGTAAGTTTTAAACTTGTAAACAAAAATAGATTCCATTACAATAGAAATGTAACGCTGGAAAACAAAAAACATGTTTCGAACATCATAACCTAAAACCAATGTGAAGTGTGGCCATTATATTTCCCATTAACTATTTCAAATAACATTCGAATTTATCTACAAAGTTGGTAGCATAAGTATGACAAATAAAATTATTACGAAAGAAAGAGAGAATCACCAAGATATTGTAGGGACATATAGTTTTGAAACAAATGTCGAATCGAACCTTGAGTACTTCCATTCATCCACAATAAACCTTCGGATATTACTTCCATACATCCAAAAGTAAGTGTGTATGATGCATGGTTGAGCCTCAAATCACGTGTTTTTATGCTCTTTACCCCGAACCGTGCTTCTTCAGCAGCTGAAAAATTTCATATCACAATTCCGATTAGGTAACAAATAGGAAGAGAATAATACTATATATGAAATATAAATAATGACCATATAATATGTAGACATAAACAGAAAACTTAAAACAGTGAATTGAAGAGGTTCATATGACAGTATTATTCTCATACAGAGATGAGAAGTCAGACCCCTTGTATCAACACAACGTGTTGGTCAAAATATACACTCCAAGTCATATTGACAAAAATAAATTAGAAAATATATACCCCGAACTGTGACATACATAGGTGCCATTCAAGATCTGCTCCTACCTGTTTATAAAATAAACTAAGAACCAATCTTTATATATATTCATACTAAGCTCCACACACATTATTCATACCCTCTCCCCTAGCCACAATAAAACTAAAGCCAATATATTTTCAGATTCAATCACGTGGCATCAAATATATACTGACCCATGAGAATGTATGAAGAAATATCAACTTTAAAGAACACCACGTGCTAAATTACGTGTTAAAATGTTTGATATAAGCACGAATTGTCAGTATTGACAATATGATATAATCTTTTGTAGCTACATTAGAAGTAATACCATATACAACAATTGGAGATGATGTTGGCTCCAGAATAGATTATTTTCAGTATGTTATCATTAAAAGCCGACATCAGGCATATGCCAAGAGAGAAGTTGCATTGGATTGAGTGGCAACGTTGTCAAAAGAAAGAAGCCCCACACTGATATCTACCGCTCCGGCCTTTAGCATGGCTATCCAGTATCTATCTTTGTCACCGAAATGATTTCTCAGAGCTCCAATGACAAACACGTGTACCACTTTGTCTTGTTTGTACTCGGGATTTAGTTGTGACCATGCTTTAAATTCAATACATACAATATCTATTCACCGTGGTTTGAAAATTAGTCTATATCACGTTGTATCTCCGATACCTCTCAAAATATGTTATAAATCGTCATTAGGTACTCCCAATACCGATCGTCATTAGGACATTGACACATGAACATGAAAAGCTTGTTGACGTACTAAAAAACACACGCAAAATCTGTTATTAATTGAAAGGTAAATATTCAATATTCATAACGACAAAGAAACAAAGGTCATGTTTGAGATCTTAACACAACCTAGATGATATGTTGCATCTTTTGCATTGAAATAATCAAAATATGAAGGGAAAAAACATACCTGTTACGACAATCGAACAAATATGTTCTTGGACATATGTTGCAACAGCCTTCTGGACATATGTTGTAGCTTTGATAGCATCTGTACGACATCTGGAAAGATGTTGCTACATCTTTGACAGCATCTGAACAACATCTAGACAGATGTTGCTGCGGTCTGGATAATCGTTCAATGTTATTGTAGCAGCTGGTGGAGAGATAACTATTTTTTTATTAATGCATAAGAACCAAATTCAAGATAACCAAAGAATAAAGTTCACAAACCAAACAAATTTTAAACCTTGATATTAACCCTTTCTATTGAACATTTGACAAATCTAAACCGTGGAAGACAATTGCTAAAATTATGCATTTTCTTCCATTGCATTGTTGATGCTCACAGATCCCAAGCAATTGTCAGCATGTCCAAGCATTTCAACACCACATCTGCAAATTATAAAAGAGAACACTAAAGAAAATACGTTTGGTTAATTTAATCTTATAAAATTGTTGAATAAAAAGATAGGGAATAAATTTGGGACAGAGAGAGAATCAAATATCAATGAACCCAAGATGGCCGTGCAATAATTTCTCATGTAACATTATGGTTTCAATGTTTTTACATGAAGTTCAAAATTACTCCTTAGATATAGAGACATAATGTCACTATTTTTCACCTTCACTTTTGTGTTCAATAGTGTCCATGATTGCCCTGTACATTGCAAGTCTTGCGATCGCTTTTTACCACCGACAATGAACAATGTAAAGCCATCACTTTTTGCCATCGACCATGATTCCCCTATACATCATATGTACGTACGGAAGCACAATCTAAACATGGCTTTTCAAGTTTATAAATTCTTATCATATTATCAAGGGTGTGAGAAATAGTTGGCAAGTCTTGTGAAAATTGAAAAAGTTTTCAAAGAGGCTAAATAAAATTTTAGAATATCCCTTGCCTAGTAAAAATGCAGGTTTATTTCAATCTCAAAATGTGAAAAAGGGGAAATTTGACTCGAGTATATGTAAAATGACATTTAAAAGTTCACACCAAACTAAGAATATATAGTAAATTTATAAGTACTTTTGGCTCTGTTTTGCAACCTTTGATTTATTTGGGTTGGTTTTGTACTTGGTTATTCTTGGTTTTTTACTTAGATATTCTTGATTACCAACGAAAAAACATCCATGTAACATAGATATAGGATGATGAAACTTCTTTCTCCGCAATCTAGAACCAATACAAAAGTTTTAATTTTGCAAAAACCTCATAAATTTAAAATCGATACAAAATGAATCATATCTTCAAGACCATTGAACATAAATCAATTCAAAAAGCTTTGAATCTAAAGGCAAGTCCCCAAAATAAATGGGATTTACCAAATAGAGAGGACGATGGCTGCAAACCCTAGAGATTTCTACGATAGCCCCCAAATCGCCTCCCTCTCTCTCTAGACAAAAAACAAATAAATTTATGAATGAAATTGCAATTTCAATTGTATAAAACATGATCCTAGAGTAAACTAAGTTGAAGTGAACTATATAGTGAACCATAAAAGTAGGGGTGGAGAATTTAGACATGAGAAGTCGTGTTATATCATATCGTGTGGCGTCATGTTCATGTTGAAACCATAATTAGTGTTATCAAATGAGAAAATGCACAAAAAGGTATTAACATACCCTCTTTGCCTTATAATTTGGGAATCTCACACAAAATGGTATGATAATTATGTCTAGCAAACGAAATTGGTGTACAAAGCGTGGCGACAAAATGAAAAATTACAATATGTTAAAAAATAAAGAGTATATTCCTCAAAATAAAGTGCCTCATAGTTGATCTCTATTGTTAGCACCGTAATATATTCCTCAAAATATAGTGTCATGTGGTGACGACACCATGATATAATATATACATAATATTTAACTAATATAAATATTAAAAACTTTATCAAAGTAAATTCTCACCTCGGCTTAGTGTTCAAATTTGCAATGAATCATCAATTAATTCCAATGTAGAAAAGAATATGGTCAAATATGTTGTGTAAATACGTAAATAAAATATTAAATGAATTATGTATCATCATAACATTGTGAAAAAATCAGTAATACATTCTGACTCATAAAGAAAATGGATTCATTTTGGTGCCATAACAGTGGTTTCTAATACCGGTTTAGTTTTGCTTCCACGGCACATGGGTGCATTTTAATAACCCAGAAACTAAAAATGGGAAATATAATTATTTGAAAATTGAAATGAAAGGACGTAATTTGTGAGAATGTAGAAATCAGTAAAGGCATACAACCAAGATAATTACTGCATCAATTGTAACCCCAAAGCAGAGTCTACAACATATGACATTAAGGACGAAAGCTCGTTGTTTGTAACATATTTGTACCAAAAGGCAACATGAATGACACAAAATTGTAAATCCCCAAATCCCTGTCAAAATTGTAAATACATGAAATCTAAATAAAAACTAAGAGAAATCTCCAATCGTTTGAAAGGGAGAGAGAGAGAGAGACATACTACCATAAAGATCCGCGTCTGAAATGCCATAAATTTAATAAACAAAGGTTGTACCATGAAACCTACAGCAACAATACACAATACAATATGCAAATACCTGTAAAACATTGAGTATACCTAGATTTACAAACCAAAACAAATAACAGTGTTGTGTATTTTGCAATAAACGTATTTTTCGTGTTTTTCATTCAACATGGAGTATACCTGCTTGTGAAATCTAGGCAGCGACGAAATATGGGAGGAGGCGGCTTGGCAGGCAGCGGAGTGAGAGCTGAAGGGGATTGTGCTGTAGGGATGGTTTGTGTGTGTGGGGAGGGTTTGGGAATCAGGAGAGATGAGAGAGTTTTGTGTGTGGGCTGTTTGTATAGTTTAGTTAAGTTTACTAATTTACCCTTCCTTTTTAATTTTGATGAAGGGTAGAAAGAGGGAAAAATAGGTAGTACTTGTGTGCCTTTGAGTGTGGTGGGACCCAAAAGATTATTGAAGTGTGAAATTTCCTATTCTAACCATGTTTTTGAATTTTGGATAAGAGGGGGAAAGGATATGAAGGATTAAAAAAGAGGGGGAAAGGATATAATAAAGGGACAAAAAAGGAAAAAAAAGTCTTTTAATCTCAACCCTTGGATTCTTGCCTTGTTGGCTTCGATCTGAACCGTGAAGTGTCTCCCCATCTTATGAATAGTGAAAACACCATTGTAACTTATTATATATATATATACAAGGTAGAAAGTAATTACTACGAATACTAGACAATCAATAATATAACATACTAGTATTGTAAAAATGTTCCTCATTGTTCAATAATTAATTATTATAATTTCGATATCATTATTAAAGATCGTGAACGTGTCTAGTCGCCCACTCCCCTTGAGGTAACTAGTCCCATACCTTACATAAGAAAGTCCAAACTCTACCATAGACACCCAAATGTCGCAATAATCATCGTAATCATGTTTGGCCCCCAGTCCCCTTTGGGGTCATCAAATCCACTATACATAAATCCAAACACCATAGACACCCCAAGATCTCCACTTCCCATTGAGGCAACTAGCTCCACGACATGCAACCCATCATAACAAAGTTCAACCTCCACCATAGACACCCCATAACATTATCATATAAAGGTCCAACATCTGTTATAGATACGCCAAGACTATAATCATGTCTAGTCCCCCACTCTGCATCGAAGTAACTAACCATTCAATAAAAATTAACGAAAACTTTAAGTGTAATAGAATGTTCCCTCAAGTCACACAAACATGAAATAGTATATTACTACTCAGTAATATCCATTGCCAATCCATTCGTTTTAGTAATTATCATCGACATCGAGTTCACTACCTTTAAAAAAGTATGTAATTTTAAATTATAGCTTCCCCTTTTCACTTTATTTCCCTTAGGCACCTTTACCAACTTATATATATATATATATATATATATATATATATATATATATATATATACAGAGAGAGAGAGAGAGAGAGAGAGAGAGAGAGAGAGAGAGAGAGAGAGAGAGAGAGAGATGGAGTCAAGCTCTCTAGCATACCTCTCTTAGCATATATATGAACATACCAACTTTAAAAACTCTCACTAGATTAACGAAAACTCTCCAAGGTGACCTCTTTGTTTGCAATGGGAACGAACATAAATTGGATTGGGTTTACCTTGATCAAAATGCTTACGAAGCTCTATTTTTGGTGGATTAGGTATCCTTCATGGGTTGGTATGAGGGCCATAAGGAGCCATCACAAACTCAAGAACTGACTAGGGTGTGGCATTGGAAGTCGATGCACCATCATAACTTATTCCTTGCCTCTTGTTAAAACCCTAGGCAGGATCGGCAAACATCTTTTCAAATTTATTAGATTTATCCTATAAAGTGACCTTGACCTTCCGATAACGTTCAAGATCATTCTCGAGGTGTGATACACAAGCTTTAAGTTTCTCACGAGTCTTAAATGAATCTTGAAGATCTCTCATAAGACTAGCCACAGTGTTGGTCAAATCGGTCTTCTCCCTATTAACCATAATCAGTTTCTCACATAAAAAACTTTTAATATCTCTAGTTGGCTCATCGACGCCTCAAACTCTCTCAAAACTTTCACCTCTTTCTTTAAATCAAACACCGTAGGAGTCAAACTTCTATTTTGCTTTTTGGTTCTAAAAGACTCTTTGTAAAGTTTATGGTAGGCGCGTTCAAGTCCACTTTATCTCTCACTCAAATATTCGTCATCTCTCTTGCTCTCTCCACAATGTTTAAAAATGTCCTCACCATCTTGGGACAGACTAGAAGTACTAAAGCGGCTCGACATGAACGCAATAAAAGGTTCATGCATTGATTCATCCTCAACATGCACCGACTCGATGTCACTATCGCTAAGAGTGTGTTTGTATACAACTTTGATTTTGCCCTGTCTCTTTAGCCTAGTGGGACACTCATTGTTTTTGTGTCATTTTCCTTCACATTCAAAACATCTCACTTGATCATTCTCAAAAAAATTCTTTCCCTTATTGACATTTTTATTTTTCTCAAAATCCTTATTTTCTTTGGAAGAATTTTCTTTGTTAATTTTGTGATTTTTTTTTAAATTTTTTTGTAAACAAGAAAAGATCTGCAAGCTCAAAATCAAACTCAGAGTCAGAATAAGAACTTTTACTTTTTTTTCTTTTTAGACTGGGCCTGTAAAGAAATCCTTATTTCCTTTTTCTTTATAGTTTTGGGGAACATATGGATTTCATAAGTTGGAAAATCTCCTTAGAGTTCTTCTAACCAAAGTGTATCTAAAATTCCTAACAAATTAATGATTGTGATTTAGGGATAAAATGTAATGAAAAGGATCTCAAAATCTTTTCAACGACTCTTGTCTTAGGAATTTTCTTACCCAAATTAAAAGTAGAATTCACTATATCAGATAATCTAGCATAAAATTCATGAAAAGTCTCAGATTCTAACATGGTAATAGTTTCAAATTGTGTGATGAGATTTTGTAGCTTGGACACTTTCACATCATTATTATCCTCCTGAGTGAACTAGAACGTATCTGATGCTTCTTTAGACGTGGTGCACGTCATGATGCGACGGAACTCGTCATGAGTGATGGCTCGAGAAATTATACTCAAGTTGTGTGAGTTAAATGTTAATCCATTGAAAATCATCCTCTATCCTAACAGTGATATGTTTAAGACTTTCGACATTGTCACTAGTCACAATGGGTGATGTCCTCTCTCTTTCATAGAAAAGCCAGAATCTCTCGTCAATCGACTTTAGTGCCGACCTCAGCTTTTCAATATCCATAATTTAACCCGTCAAAAATAGGTAGCCTATTATAAAAATTGTCCATACAATATCAAATTTAAAGAACACACAATAAATTAGTGTGACATGCTCTGATACCAATTTGAAAATTGGCACCCTAAAAGAATCCGTTAAAAATCGGAATCATGCGATAATTTAGTTCAACCTACTCTGATATTAATTTGAGAAATCACGTGTCGGGACTTATATGTAATTACTTGTATCTTAGTCCAAAAACATAAATTCACTTTTTACTAAATTTTATCCTGATTAAATTTAAAGTTAAAATGTGATTATGTGAAGACAAATTCTAAATCAAATATCCAAACCAAAATAGCAGAAGAAGAAGAAGAAGAAGAAGAAGAAGAAGAAGAAGGAAAAGGCTAATAATAATAATAATAATAACAATAATAACAATAATAATATTAATAATAATAATAATAATAATAATAATAATAATAATAATAATAATAATAATAATAATAATAATAATAATAATAATAATAATAATAATAATAATAATAATAATAATAATAATAATAATAATAAGAAGAAGAAGAAGAAGAAGAAGAAGAAGAAGAAGAAGAAGAAGAAGAAGAAGAAGAAATGGAGGAAAAATCTTTTTAGGCAAATTTTTTAATTCAACACTGTTTCAGAATTCACATACACAAGACTATTTACAGACTACTTAAAGATCCACTAATTAGAATGCATGGGGTATTCAAATCATCAATAGATGACAATGTAGTCCAACACCGCCCACATCAAGGAAATCTTGTTTGGGTATCCATCGATCAGCCTCAGGAATACATAATACCTATCTTCTTCAACAATCATTCCTTGAATATAAAAATCAACACTAAAGAATAATATTTAAACGTGTTTTAAAACATTTATTGTGTTCTTCTTGATTTGGAAAAGTTATTTTCAAAGATCCAAGGGTTTTGGATGGAAAAATTATAGTGTATGATCACAAACAGAACTTTAAAAGGCTTATTCAAAATTAAAATCCTGCATCTCTATTTATAGGGAAAGTTATTGCAAAGAGATAAGGATTAAAGATGAGCAAAAAAAAATTTTACAAAATAAAAACGTGCATACTCATTCGATGAATTGCCACCTCATTCGAACGATGTACCAATCTCGTTTGAGTGATTTCCAATAAAACTTTAAAGGACATTCCAGAGCATACCCAAAAGGCGTTAATCCAGATCTCATTCGAACATCGGAACCTCACTGTAATGACCGTGCACAACTTGTTTGAATGACATATCAATCTCATTCTAATGAATTACCGAGTCTTTCAAAAATTCTTTAAAAATCATTTAATTTTTTTTTAAAAACTTTTCAATGCAAACTCTTTTAAAATAACCCCTGGAAATTTAAAGCTTTACCAAACCACTTCATAACTCTTCTCGTGAAGTGGTTTGACGAACGATCTTCAATATTAAAAATGTTACTGTGGGTACCCTGAATTTAGCACCATAAGGCCTGGACGAGTAGCCTCCCCTTAGCGGCCCAAAGCCCAGGCCCATCACCTCTTGTACTCATCCGATTACCCCACGATCCCATGAAGATAAGTGGTAAGGGAGCGCGATCCCATGTAGGGGAGATGGCTGATAAGGAGGAACCCATCACCCCCACTACTCCAACATATACATGTATAAATTAAACCCTAAGTCCGGGGCAAAGGACAAGCTGTATTCTCTGTACTTATTCCTCAGAATATAGAGAAATAACACTGACTGAACCACCGTGTACGTAGGCACATCTTTGCTGAACCACGTATACCCGTTGTTGTGTGATTGGCATTTTATTTATTTTATCTTGATTATTACCTCTTTCATATTTATTTGTGTTGCATAATAATTGTCACCACAATTGGCGCCGTCTGTGGGAATGTTTTATCTTTCCCTGAGAAGAGCCCATTCCGAGAAAAAAATCTAAGATGTCTGGTCACAGCAGTAACGCTCCTCAAGCAGGAGATATTCAGGAGCCACCCGCTCCTCGCAGGATTAGGTCTGAAGTCCGACGTTCAGATCAAGGGGCTCGCTTAGAAAGGCCATCCTCAGAAGAAAGTCAAGGGACAGCAAGGTCCACTCAGATATCCAGATTAATCGATGCATACGAAGCAAGGCTCCACGAGTAGAGGGAGTCCTCTCGCAGATATGAGGATGAGAATGCTCGCTTGAAAAGAAGACTGGAAAAACTGGAGGAAGAACTACGCCCTGATACCAGGAGACGCCCCTATCGCACTCCTAGCCCTCAGGCGAGCAAATCTCGCAGCCGAGGAAGGATCCCTAGGCGGCAATATCAAGGGTTCGAAGGTGGCGACTCAGATGACGACCTCCGCGAGCAACTGAGAAAAGCTCGCCGCTATCAGAGCCCTGCCCGCAGCGACGACAACATTCAGAACTTAGTCCGCAGAGAAATGGACCAACATCCAGCTCACCGCGGCACCAGGTCGACCAGAGAACTCGCCAGGAGAGCCCTCAAGACCCAGATGAAATCGCCCTTCACGAGGGAAATTGAAGAAGAAGAAGAAGCTCCCAAAAAGTTTGCTATTCCAAGGTTCAAGATTTATGATGGAAAGACTGATCCCATTGATCATGTCAGGCAGTACCGGTAAGCTATGACCCTCTGGAATCACCGGGATGCACTAATGTGCCGTATTTTTCCCTCGAGCCTTCATGACGTGTCCCAGAAATGGTTCGAGAAACTCCCTCACCGATCCATAAAAAAATTTCAAATCCCTAGCCGAGCTCTTCACGGCCCGGTTCATCACCAGCAGCTCCCATCCCAAAAGGATGGATTCTCTATTAACAATGAAGAAAACGCCTCAGGAGACACTCCGAGACTACGCGAAGAGGTACTGGGAGTTATTAAACGAAGTCGAGGACTGCGCGAAAGAGGTGGCAGTGGCTTCATTCAAAATTGGGATACCTAGCTCTTCCCTCCTTTACTAGTCCTTGACAAAGAAGGAAGCAACCACCATTGATGACCTGATGGCCCGGATTGAGAAATACGCAAAGGTGGAAGATGTCACCCGCCTCAACGTAGGAGAAAACGGTCGAGCCAAGCTCGCTACCAAGGGAAGTGAGAAAGTTGATAACCAGAAAAAAGGAGGAAAGAATGGGAGCAAGAATGGCTCCAAGAACGGGGGGAACCCTGACGTTGCAAAGTCGTTCCAGGCGGTCAACACCATCTTCAAAGAACCAATTTACAAAATTCTTGCGAAGATCAAGGATGAGTCGTTCATCAAATGGCCCCGGAAAATGGGAGGAGACCCATCGAAAAGAAATAATGCACTGAGATGCACCTTCCACAAAGAGGGAGGGCATAAGACCGAGTGCTGCAAGGCTCTTAAGTCCCACCTCGAGGAGTTGGCCCAATCCGAACATTTGAATGACTTTGTGGAAAGGAAGGTAGAGAGAGTGACTGTCCACAAGGAGGCAAAACCCGACAACGTATTGGAAGACGACGCCGGACACGAATTCGCAGTAATCCATGGAGTATCCGATGTTAAGCAAATCCAGGGTAACTCAGCTCGAATGGAGGTAAAGAAGCTGATAGCAGTAATGCAAGCTTTTCAGATTGATCCAGCAAAATCACAGGCAGGAAAACGTCGACGAGCAGAGGACATCAACTACAACAAGCATATTGTTTTCACGGATAAAGATCTTGTGGGAGTGAGAACCCCACACCACGATGCCTTAGTCATTACACTCAGGATAGACAACTTTGATATCGACAGGCTGCTCGTCAATCAAGGGAGCTCATCCGAAGTAATGTACATCGACCTGTTCAGAAAATTGAAGTTGAACATCGCCGACCTAAAGGGAACAACTGCTCCTCTGGTCGGCTTCGTTGGGAAAATGACCATGCCTCTGGGCAAGATTGTACTACCAGTGCTCGCTGGAAATGTTTCAAAAATGATTGAATTCTTGGTGGTCGACATCGATTCACCATATCAAGCCATCCTCGACAGGGGATGGCTTCATGCAATGAAGGCAGTCTCCTCGACCTACCACCAGAAACTCAAATATGTCACCGAGCGGGGAGTGATGGAGATACATGGCGACCAGGCGATGGCAAGAAAGTGCTTCATAGCGGCCATCCGATGAAAGCCAGAGAAAAAAGCCGTTCAAACCAGCGAGAAAGTGGAGGAAGGTGCAATCCCTTCCAAATAGAAATTAAAATATGGAAGGCCCGGAGTGGAAGAGACCAGGCTCCTCCCCTCCGAGCGTGTTGTAGAGGACCTGGTAGAAGTAATTGCTAAAGAAAGCGACATCAACAGAGTCTTCCTGATCGGGACCTCACTCACTGACCAAGAGCAAAATGATTTGTTAACCTTACTCAGAAGCAACATATATGTTTTCTCTTGGGAACCCTATGAGATGCCAGGAATCAATCCCAATATTGTCTGCCATCGGTTGCACGTCAATCCCACATTTAAGCCGATAGCACAGAAGGCAAGATGAACTGCTCCCGAGAAGGCCAGAGCAATAGAAAAAGAATTCGAAAAACTGCTGGATGCAGGATCCATACGGGAAGTGTAATTCCCCAAATGGTTATCAAACCCAGTGGTAGTTCCAAAAAGCAACGGGAAGTGGAGAGTGTGCATAGACTTCACTGACCTCAACAAAGCCTGCCCCAAGGATAACTTCCCTCTTCCAAAAATAGACCAACTAGTAGATGCCACTGCAGCTCACGAACGAATGAGTTTCCTGGACGCATACTCAGGCTATCACCAGATTCCCCTATATGCCCCAGATCAGGACAAAACGGCATTTATCACGACGGTTGGTTTATACTGTTACAAGGTCATGCCTTTTAGGATAAAAAATGCAGGGGCAACCTATCAGCGGCTGGTTACTAAAATGTTCAAGAATCAGATGGGAGACACAATGGAGGTCTACATCGACAACATGCTCGTCAAGAGCAAGGATAAGGAAAATCACCTCTCGGACCTGTCAAGTACCTTCGAAATCCTCAGGAAGTACCGAATGAAACTCAACGCGAGCAAGTGTTCCTTCGGTGTCCAGTCAGGAAAGTTTCTTGGGTATTTGGTCAGCAAGCGTGGCATAGAGGGTAATCCGGACCAGATTGATGCAATCAAAAGAGTGCAACCTCCTCGCACAATCCGCGATGTACAGAAGCTTACTGGAATGCTCGCTGCTCTAAATCGTTTCATTTCTAAATCCCCCGAGAGATGCAAGCCCTTCTTCCAACTATTAAAAGGCAGCAAAACAGTAGAATGGACCCCAGGTTGCTCACAAGCATTAGACGAGCTCAAGTCCTACCTAAGCTCCCCACCACTGCTTGTCATACCACAGCAAATGGACTCTCTGTACCTCTACCTCTCTGTATCCAGCCATACTGTCAGCTCAGCGCTAATGTGTGAAGTTACAGGGATCCAACATCTAGTCTATTACGCGAGCAAAACCTTACTAGATGCCGAGCAACGCTACCTGCCATTGGAAAAGCTCTCTTTCGCCCTAGTAATGTCCTCGAGGAAACTGAAGCATTACTTCGAAGCTCATACGATCATCGTCCTTACATCACACCCCCTTAAGGCTGTCCTAAGGAAGGCGGATTTGTCGGGCAGACTGTTTAAATGGTCAGTCGAGCTCGGCCAATTTGACATCCAATTTCAACCAAGGACAGCTATCAAGGGTCAAATCCTTGCTGACTTCATAGCTGAATTCACAGGCGAAGAACCCTTCGACCAGCCTAAGCCAAGAGAACAAAACAACCAAGCTACAGGGGAAAGCTGGAAACTATTCGTTGTTGGGGCCTCCAACTCAAAGGGGGCAGGAGTAGGAATTATTCTCATCACTCCAGAAAACACAGTCCTCGAGCAAGGAATCAGGCTGGGATTTGCAGCCTCCAACAACGAAGCAGAATACGAAGCCTTAATAGCAGGTCTCCAAAGGGCGCAAACTCTGGGAGCAAAGCATTTACAGGTATTCAGAGACTCGCAACTAGTTTCCAATCAGATAAGTGGAGACTATAACGCGAAGGATGAGAGGATGGCAACCTACCTCTCCCTGGTAAAAAACTTAATGATGAACTTTGAAGAAATCAACATCCAATAGTTTCCCAGGGGGCAGAACAACCACGCTGACACCTTAGCAGCCCTTAGCTCGGCAGTTGATTCCATCCTTAAAAGGATCATCCCTATCGATTTCCTCAGCTACCCGAGCACTTACCCCAACTGCGAGCTGACCAAAGAGAAACCAATACTCTAATTGGAACCAACCCCCAGCTGGATGGATCCCTTGAAAGACTATTTGAAGAACGGAACGCTCCCAGAGGATAAGAGGACTGCCCAACAGATAAGAGTCAAAGCTGCTCGCTTTCACTTATCCACGGGAGGCGACTTGTATAAAAGATCTTTCTCCGGCCCCTATCTTAGATGCGTCCACCCATGCGATGTCAAGATAGTGCTTCACGAACTTCACGAAGGAATCTGTGGGAGTCATGTCGGAGGAAGGTCTCTAGCCTTCCGAGCAATGAAGGAAGGTTATTGGTGGCCATATATGCAAAAGGACTCCACAGCATATGTCCGCAGATGCCTAAAATGCCAGCTTCATGCCCCCATGGTCCACCAGCCCGCCAGTGAGTTAAAATCCCTGACCAGTCCCTGGCCTTTCGCCTAGTGGGGAATGGACATCGTGGGACCACTGCCCACCGCTGCTGGCAATCGTAAATACCTGTTGGTCGCAACTGATTACTTTACCAAGTGGATCGAGGCAGAACAACTGGCGAACATCCGAGATGCTGACATGATGAGGTTCATATGGAGAAATATAATCACTCGATTTGGGATCCCCAGAACCATCATCACTGATAATGGAACACAGTTCGAGAGTGGCCCTTTTCAGGACTTATACGAACAACACGGGATCAGGCGCCACTTCAGTTCGGTGGCTTACCCTCAAAGCAACGGACAAGCTGAGGCTTCCAATAAGACAATGATCGCTGGATTGAAGAAGCGGTTAGAACAAGCCAAAGGCGCATGGATAACCGAGCTACCGCATATCCTATGGGCGTACAGAACAACTCCTAGGCGAGCCACAGGAGAAACGCCATTCTCACTGGCATATGGTATGGAGGCAGTCATCCCACTAGAAGCAGGATTGCCTACAATAAGATCCGACCTCGTCGAGCAGGGTCAGAACGATCAGGCTTTGCTCGCTGAACTCGATTTGGCAGACGAGCGTAGGGAACTTGCCCTAGTAAAACTAGCGAATTATCAGCAACAGCTCGCAAAGCACTACAGCAAAAGGGTCAATCCGAGGAAATTTGAAATTGGGGACTATGTTCTAAGAAAGGTCCTGGGCAACACAGTGAAGCCATCAGACAATAAACTGGGCCCGAACTGGGAAGGACCTTATGAGATAATTAGAAATGATCTACAAGGCGCCTATCATTTGAAAACGATGGAGGGCAGAGAGATACCACGAGCATGGAACGCAACTAATCTCAAGAAATTCTATTTTTAGGGGTTCTATTGTTAGATCTTTTATTGTACTCATTATGGGAAAATACAGTTTATTTCTCAATTCACCAATGAAAATCTCTCAGTTGATCACTCTCTAAAATGTAACAATTATATCTTATTGCACATCCTTTTCAAATCACAGGTATAATGGTTGGCATAGCAGGGGAATACCCTTCCTCAGGTCATCGTCATGAAGCACGACAGACCTCTTAGCATTGCCCATGGCAATATATGAAGCCCTACAGAGTATTCTTAGGCATCAAACCTACTTTGGTTAAACAAAATCCTGACCGGATAAAGACATCCAATAACAGGTGTGTCCTCGCCAATTGCCCTACTTAGGCCTAAGGGAGTGTGACGACACGACCTAAAAGGTAAAGGAAGGACATAATGGTATTCTTAATACTGGACTGGGCGGACACTCACATGACAAGATAAAAAGGATTGTGAAGCTGTAAAAATATAAAAAGATTGGATAAACACGTTTAGTCGGCAAAATCGCCCAAAACTCAAACTTTCCACTAATCTTTTATATTTACAAACAATAATAGTACATGTTTAGTCGGCGAAGCTCGCCCAAAGCATTTACAATTATTAAAAAACAAAATATCAAGAAGGCGGAAGCCTCCGAGCAAGGTAGTCAGCAACTTTAGCTCTCCTCCCATCATCAGGAGCAGGATCGAACTCCTCCACGACCTCATTTGCGTCCAACTCCAATAGTCGCCGGGGAATAGCATCGATGGGGATCCATCGATCATCTCGCCTGAATGGATTGGGCATCAGAGTAGAGGGGGACATCTCGTGCCGATACCACAATATTGAGTTCCTCGGGACTTGCAGCTCTTTGAGAGCACTCAACCACCCTCTGATGAAGGAAAGCTCCTCGAACTATGATAATCTTGTGGGAGCATCCGGCCAGCCCTAATCATAGCCATCAGTCCACACTTGGCGAGGGCCCTTCTTGAATAGATGCCGCAGTCGGGTGACGTCCCTCTGGAGCCCAGCAGCAGTCACGTAAGCTCGGTGAACATCGCCGCACAGCTCCTCCATTTCCCTCTCACGCATCTCCTCGACTTCCCTACTCCTACCCCTTGTACTCCTACTAGCACGCGGGAGGGGAGGCCGAGCAGCTCGCGACAAGGAAGAGCCTTGTAGGACTACCGAAGCGGTGCTCGATGAATGCTCCTTAAGCTTCGAGACCTCCGGCCTCAGGTTTTCATTCTCCCGCTGAAGGAACTCCACGACTTGGTTGATCTCGGTAGCCTCTAGTAACTTTTCTCTCAGCTCGCTAACTTCTTCTTGCACTGAAGCACCGATCTCTTCCATTTCCTGAAGCCTGTCCTTCAACTTGGCCACCAGCTCGGACTGATCCTTATATTTCTGGTTCCTTGACTTAGCAAACCTGCAAAGCCTAGCAAAGGCCTGGCGAACTGCAGGGCTTGCATTAGGACCCAGAGTCCTACCTAGTTGATAGGTAACAGGAATATAGTCATCCACATCAACCAACTAGAAGTAAAAGAAAGAGAAAAGAAAAAGATCAGCATAAACAAATATGAAGTCTTTTCATTGATAATGAACGAGGTTACATCAGATCAAAAAAGAAAAAAAAAAGTTACAAAGAAGCCCTATCAATTGGCAACCTCGGTGGATGGACCCTTGTCCTTATCAGCATCAGCAGGGATATTACCCTCTACAGGGGTGTCCACTGCCCCCTCGACCAAGGGAGCATCAACAGAAGTCGCTTGAGAAACATGATTGGTGCCTTCAGCAGTTGGGGCTGGGTCCTCATCCACGACCGTCTTTGGCCCTGGATCATGCTCGTCAAAGAGTGGGGATGCAACGTCCACCCCAGCAGCCACGAGGGCCTTATTCCACCCTTTCTTGAAGTTTAGACGGCTGTTATAGCCTATCTGAACCTCGGCATCCTCATACGCTGCAGCCCAGCCACAGTTGTACGAATCTTCCTTGAGAGTGGCCATCTGGGCTTTCTCCGCCTCCAGCTGCTCGGCCAGAGCCCTGTTCTTCCCTGCAAGGTCTAGCTTGCTCGAGCACACCAGGTTGTATGCCTTCCTCAGTTCGCCAAGCTCCCTGACAGCGTCATCTCTCTCGCAAGCAGAATCAGCAAGGGCAGAGGCAGATGAGGCTCGAGCTGCATCAGCAGTCTTTAGATCGGCCTCCAGCTTAGAACCCCGGGCTACCAGAGTAGACTTCTGCTACTCCAGCTCGCTGTTCCTTTTCAACAGCTCGTTGCGAGAGTGATAGAGCACAGCAAAGTTAGTCACAAACTGCAAAAAACGAGGGAAGGATCAAAAAGAAGAAACCATCAAAACGTATTAAAGGAAATTGAGAATTAGAAGAGGAACCTTACCAAGGCAAGCCTCTGGCTAGCTTGCAAAGCCAGTTGATCGGACCCCGACGCCCTCTTACGATCTGCAGGGAGGACTGCTCTCTCGAGCAGCGCAGGGGCAAGCTGAGGAGAGGTGGCTACCGAAGCCCCCTTAGGCAAGGCAGATACTGGGACCAGGGCTTGACCAGTTTTGGTCCTCAGTTCCATCTTCCTCCTCTCCTCCTCCTTTTCTCTCTCCCTTCTCTTTCTCTCTTCCACCTTCTTCCTCTCCTCCTCCTTTTTCTTCTCTCTCTCTCTCGCCTGCTCCTCCTCTCTCTTCTTCTTCTCTTGCTCCTGAGAAGAAGGTCGAGAACCAGTAGCTATGGCCCCGGAGGCAGTCTTCGACTTCTTGGACCTCTGGGCAAGAAGCACATCATCATCATCATCTTTGATTGAATTCTTCCTGGGAGGCATCTCTTCACCAGAACTGCTGGTAGTGCTCGAAGAACTGCTACCGTCAACACTGCCTGCACCCAAATTACTAACACCTGTAGGCTCACTCTCCGAGCTGCTCTCCTCTTCGTCCAATTGGATGGGCTCAGTAAAAATCTCTTCGGAAGAATCAAAGTCCGGAACACTATCCACAGGTCGGGCTATGAAGCTGGAGCCTGTATTCTTGTATTCAAGCTGCAAAACAGCAGACCTAGGATGCTCGCCATCACCCAAAGGTTCCCTGATGTTCCAAGATTTCACCAGTTCCGAGATACGAACCTCGCTGAGAGCAAGCTCCAAGTTCTTTGTCCTCACTATAAAAGAGAAAGAAAGAAGAGGTTAGAAAAATCACAAGGTCAGCAAAGGTTGAAACAATAATACAACATCTACCTATATATTCTTCCCCATAAAAGGGAACAGTGAACCTCTCAGACCTCGACCCTTCAAATTGGGGGGAGAATTGCCAATTCCTAACAAGAAAACCTTCTTTCCAGTAGTCCTTATGGGAATCAGGTAAATTTACTACCAATACCCTATCAGGACTCCTAGACTTAAGGTACAGGACACCTGAACTCGTTCGAGAAAAGGAATAACAAAAGCAGACCTCGGCAAGCCCTAACCTTGTGCCGTACAATTGATTTATCCTATGCACGCCGTTCACTATTTTCCATACGTTGGGCGAACATTGTGCAAGCACAATACCAAAATAGCTAAAGAAGTGCAGAAACAGACTATTAGGGGGAAAGGTAAGACCCCCCCTGGGAGAGCAACAGGACGTGAATCCAATGTGCATCCTCTATATCCCTAACGTTCCTAGGCGGCGAGGCACAACACTCAATCTCTACCCACTCAGGAACACTGTAGAATTTACTAAACTCAGTTACTGACCTATTTCCAATCTTCGCCATTGGAAAAATACAAGAAAAACTATAAACTCGAGAAAAGGGCACGAGAGACTTACAAGACAGAAGATCAGGTCAAATGGCGAAGAAGCGACGAGAGTGGAGATCGAAAATAGAAGGTACAAAGCTTAAGAGTTCTCAGAAGATAGAAGATTGCTGGAAAAGCTGAAGCGACAAAGAGAAAATGTGTCTTATTCCAACAAGCCTTCAAGTCTAATCATAACGCACGGATAGCAAAGCGGGTGCCGCCAAAGCAACTTCACAGTTTTCAAAGAAATCGACCATCATAGCTGATTATTTAAATTCATTGGACCTGTAGAAATGGCCCAACAAATTTAGGGGCAATTGTGGGTACCCTGAATTTAGCACCATAAGGCCTGGACGAATAGCCTCCCCTTAGCGGCCCAAAGCCCAGGCCCATCACCTCTTGTACTCATCCGATTACCCCACGATCCCATGAAGAGAAGTGGTAAGGGAGCGCGATCCCATGTAGGGGAGATGGCTGATAAGGAGGAACCCATCACCCCCACTACTCCAACATATACATGTATAAATTAAACCCTAAGTCCGGGGCAAAGTACAAGTTGTATTCTCTGTACTTATTCCTCAGAATATAGAGAAATAACACTGACTGAACCACCGTGGACGTAGGCACATCTTTGCTGAACCACGTATACCCGTTGTTGTGTGATTGGCATTTTATTTATTTTTTCTTGATTGTTACCTCTTTCATATTTATTTGTGTTGCATAATAATTGTCACCACAGTTACCAACATTTCTTCACTTGGAAGCCTTGAGAACGGTCACGACGGTGTAGTGGGCTGTAATGGGATATAACAAATAAAAATAAAATGATAAATTATAACCTTTTCTCTTACAGTGCTACCAAATCTAGTTATAATAAGGCGTTAACCAGTCTGATGGCTTAGTTTGACAAAGATTTGATCGAGTTGGCTACAGAAAGATGACTTGACTAAAAGCTGGCCATCAGTGAGTTTGTTCATACAAGGAAGATCTTTATTGTACAAGTTTACCTCAAAGGAGAAAGATAGGTCAATGTTCTCATTGATAATGAGAATGATGATTTAAGAGCTTATCTTGGAAGAAAGAAAAAGTCCCAACCAAATAAGAAAGCTAGAGAGGGAGCTTCTTTCCTTAAACGAGAGAAAGGCTTTCCAAGAGAAGATCTAAAAATGTACTCTAAAAATGTACCAAAACTCCTTATATAATAAGGATGCAACCACTTAAATCTTGTCTTCTTCTCATGAGAAGGAGAGTAGTTGGCTTGGGAAGGAGATTGAGAAGATAAATAATCCTTGGCATGATAAGGAGACAACCATTAAGAGCCTATTAGATAAGTTTGATCGCCTCAAATTTAAATTCCATAAGAAACCTCTCCAAATGTGTATGGATGGATATAATAAGGTTCTTCTCAGTCTTGATGCCGCTTTAAATAAGGCTCGAATTGTTACCTATAAGAATAGCCAGCTCAATGTTTTGGGAGTTGGGAAGGTTCCCAAGGATTTTGAACTATGGTACTGGTATGATCCTGGTTGCCCCGATTATCAAAGTCCTCCTTACAAGATTGATGCATCATAGATACTAATGGATGCCATTCGAATTAGTTTGACAAGGAAGTAAATGGGCTACTTTGGGTTTGATGGTGATGATGGGCTTTATCGACCTCCTCACTTGGTCATTAGGACCTTGACTGAGACCATTAGGTCATCGATATTGGATGTTTCATTTTTACGAGTTGGTCCTTTAGAGTATGTATCGCCTTGGTCACACAATCGATCAAACTATATTTACTTCTTCATTGTGAATTATTTTTCTTTTTGATTTACTTGTAATAACTTTAAATATTAATTGATACATTTTACTTCCCTTTACATTGTGTGGTCACTAGTCTTACCTTTTAGGTGATGTCATCACACCAAACCTTAGTCCTAGAGCTAAAAAAGCAAAAAAATCACATTTTTCTAGGGTCGTTTTATAACTCGATTTTTTTTACCTCGTCGGTAATGGGTTCATAGGGTTTCCCAGTAGGCCTTTCATCAATTGTGAGGAATTATTTTATATTTTTTCAATCGTCAAAACATTTTTGGGCCGGTTGGTTATTAGTCTACTAATAAGTTAGTCTACGTGTAAACATTTCAACTAGTGATGTTCTTTGGTCAACCATTTAATCAGTTGATATGTCACAAATATTGCATTCTCGCACCCATTATATTTATGCCTTTATTTATGCTCGTTAACCATACAACCTCTATTATGTATGTTTATATGCTTTGTAGGGTTTAATTGAGCTTTTGTAGGTATTCGAACGCTTAAAGTGAGGATTGGTTACATTTTGGAGAAGTTTCATCATCGGACTCAACTTTAAGGGAATTTTATACATTTTATACTTCATCTCCATCTCAGTGGAATTCCATAGAAGTGTAGTTCATTTTTTCAGCTTCGCGTGGTCATAAATGACACATCGTTTGGAGTTCAGACGAAAAAAATTATGGCTACTTCTGTAAAGCACTTTTCCTCCCACCTGAAGACCAAAGGAGGCCAGAAAATAGGGGACCAATCGACCATCACCCATCCCTAGGTCGACCGATGATTCAATATTTTGACTATGAAGGAATTAGGAGACTTCTAACCTTAAGACTAATCGATCGCCTTCTGGCCACGACAGACACTCGACTAGTGTTCCTTTTATTTTCTTTTTTCTTTATTTATTTTTCAACTTATTATATAAACAAACCTTTCTTTTATTTTGTATAGAGATATCATTTTAGATAGTTTAGGTTAGGGAGGTTAGGGTTTGGAGTGGATTTTGGGCGCGCCATTTCTCCCACCTAGGGATTTGCCATATAGGGGTTGTAAAAATACTATTCATCATCTTCTTCCTCTATCCAAGCTTCCATTGTTTATATATTGCTTTGTTCTTTATTTAATTACTTTGTAACTTAGGTTTATTGCTTTATTTATTGCTTTCATTTATTTCTTGTATTTAAATACTTGTCTTCCATTACGTTGTGAAGCTAATTTAGTTTAGGTTAAGATTGATTCAACTCACCTTGGGTTGATTTGGTTTCTTTGCTTTGGTGATGGAGTTTATGAGTTTAATTCAATTGAGTTGTTCTTATTTTATGCGTAGGAGATTTAACAGGTTATATCATATATGCTCCGTATTTACGACCTTGAGTGTGTAATTTTTGAGGTATTTGTTGATGCCAAAATCATAGTAGGCTTTTATGACGATTTAGGGGGTGACAACTCTAGATTTAATTAATTATTAAAATGAGATTCAATCTTGTTAAACTTGTCGTCCCGTGAAACCATTTATACTAATTAATCCGAGGTGAGGGATATTCATCTCAATCTATAGTTTTTATTCCCTTTGCTAATCTTAGTTTAATTCCATGCGTAGTATTATCTTTTTTTTTTGTTAACTATTATCTTTTACACTATTATTCCTGAAGTATTAAAGAAATAGAATTCTAAAAACTAGTCTCTGTGGATTCAATACCCGGACTGGCCTTTACTCCCTTAAAACAGTGTAGTCAATAGTCTAAGTTGTTGCATAGGGATGGGAGATGCGTATTACCACCGACGTATATCTTTATACACTTGCGCCAGATCTATTTCATTTAGTATTTCATAGTATTTTCTTTCTATTTGTATTTTTTGTTAACTATTTTTATAAGACTTCTACATTTTAGTGCCAAGAAATGCTTGAATTTGTCGGATGCACATTCTTTGTGGATTTTTGCCACCTTGAGATATTTTTTAGGTAAGCATGTCTTATTCTAATGTTTTCAGTAATCGTAGCGATAATTCTCAAAATTTCCCAAAACCTATGACTTTTGGTCAATACTCACACGCCCAAAAAATTGAAACATCTAAAATGTCTTTGGGAGGAAGTTCTATTTTTTTTTATCCCACGTGTATTCGTCACCCGTTTAATCCATACCCCCCATCATGCCCCCAAAATTTTTAATTGATGATGGTTCATTTCTTCCTCCTTACACATACATTCTGTTGTTTAAACGGAATTCCTATTTTTTGGAAGCTATGCTTGAAAATGAGGGTACACCGATTTTCCCTCAAAGTCATATCATTATTTGGGTCGACCCTCAAAAATTTCAAATTCTAGTTTATAGTTAGTTAGAAGTTCAAATTGAAGGTTGTAAATAGTTAGTTATTTTTATTATTTTCCCTATTTTTGTTTATTCTTACACATTGTCTAGCGTAATTAGTTAAGTTTTTGTTATTTTTTTTTGCTATGCTTGGTGCTAACATGTTTTGTTGAATCATTGGACTTGTACTTTCACGAGATCGCTCCATTTTGGGTAATATCGCTCTTTTCCTTTCTTTAGCTTGATTCTTAATTCACATTGAGGACAACGCGAGGTTTTAGTTAGGGGGTGTGGGGTTTTCTTTCTATTATTTTTCTTAGTCCCCGATTTGATTATATGTTTTTCGCAAGTATGATTTTCTTGTAAAAAAATTAAAATTTTCAAAAAGATTTCTTTCTTTTTTCTCCTTTGTTAGGCATTTTGCCTTTGTTTTTAATGATAAATTTAATAATTAATCGATCAAATAGACAATTCAATGATGGATGTTTTCAATTTTAGAAGTTATTAAGATTTAGTCCTCAATTATTCATATTATGAATAACTTCATGAATTGAACTTTAATTCCATGAGCACATGCAGTTTTCTTGTTTAATTGATTTGGTTTTAAGATTTTTACTCGGTAATCTTTTATTGCATTGTATTTACTTATACCTAGTGAGCTTTGTGATTTTTTTTTTGTTTGCGAGATTTATACACTACTCTTTCCTCCTTAAAAACCTTACAGTCGTTGATAATCTCACTAATTTTTCATTGACCGTTCATTAATTGAGTTCATATATGAAATGTGTTAATTGAGCATGATTTTCAAAGTTTTCTTTGACTCGTGAATTGCGTAAACTTTAGGAAAGGATCATAGTCCCTCTTTGTTATATCACCTATATTGGACTTGACCTCACCTTAAATGTTTTTCCTCGTCAACCCCTTTTAGCCTAAATATAGTCTTTCATTTCATAACCCAAAATCCCATAACCGACTCCACATTGGATCTATAAACCATATATTTCACCTTCCATACCTTTGTTTGGAATGATAGTAGGGATTGAATGATGTTTCGTGTTACGTGGTTGCAATTAAACATGTGAGAGTGAAGAAAAAAAATGAAGAAAAAGAAGAAAGATAACAAAAGAAAACAAAAGAAAAAGTGAGAAAAGGAAGAAAAGGAAGAAATAGAAAGATTCATTTATATACCTATTGTTCAATAATCCTTGTCACTCTTCTATTTCATATCTAATACTTGTTATTGAATCTTTTTCCAATTTTGTAGTTTCCCACATTTTCCATTATCCCCAGTTTTCATTTCCGAATTCCTTTGTATCCGTACATAATCCATTATTTTCATAACCTTAACCCCAAACCTACATTACAACCCTATAAAAGTCCCATTTTATCGTAGGATGAATTCAATTTAAATGTTTAAATCGCTTTGATAATCTGTCAATATACATTTCGCCTCCTTTAATGGCGGTATCTTTCATTAGGAGTACAATTTTCATTTTATATATAGCGTTTTTCTTTAGTGACATGTGTGCGGCCTAGTTTCCATTTACATTTACTCTTTATGCTTGCATGTCCCATGTATTACCTCCCATTTCATAGTGATTTAATTTGTTGAGTGTAATATTTAGTGAGGATTTAACGCTTATCCGATATATTTAAGTTTGCCAAACCATACTTTGCATGTGCTCGCTTTTCCACCCACTTTTAAGGTTTCGATTGTACGGGGTTCATTATATAATGTTAATGATACAAAATTTTGTGTGAACTCATTAACTTTGCTAATAACGTGTTTGAAATCTTTTTCATTATTGTTGGGCTTGCCGCATGTTAGTTGGGCATAATTTTTGTAGGAAACTTTGATGTTTGCGGGTTTCATCCCTGAAAATCCTCACGAGACAACACTCATCCACTACGGTAACCTAGGGATTTAACGACTTATTGCATATTCTAAATGCAACCGTGTTCCCTATGAAAGTGGCATTTATATCTTTTTATGCTTATATACATTTTGCATTGCCTTTTGTGGTCTGTTTTGTTTCATCACTAGGGACTACTAATGTCTAAGTTAGGGGGTGATACGCCATAAATATTTCATACTCACGCCCATTATCTTTACGTATTTTAGTACTTTTTGTGTTTTTTATGACTATATTTATGCTCGTTAACCAAACAACCTCTATTATATATGTTTATATGCTTTGCATGGTCTAATTGAGCTTTTGTAGGTAACGCTTAAAGTGAGGATTGGTTTCATTTTAAATAAGTTCAATCGTCAAACTCAACTTTAAGGGAATTTTAGACATTTCATACTTCACCTCAGGCTTAGTGGAATTCAATGAAAGTGTAGTTCATTGAGTCAGTTTCGTGTGGTCGTTAACGGCACGTCGTTTTGAGTTCGGACAAAGAATTCGTGTCCAATTTCGCAAAGCACTTTTCCTCTCATGTGAAGACCAAAGGAAGCCAGAAAACATGGGACCATTCGACCGGACGTCAACCCCCGGTCAACCGACGATTCAAAATTTTGCCAATGAAGGAAGCAGCGTACTTATAGGCTTAAGCCCGATTGACTGCCCCCTTGGCCGCGGTCGACTGGTCGTAATAGATATTCAGCGACTCTTCCTTTTATTTTCTTTTTTCTTTATTTTTTTTCAACTTACTATATAAACAAGCCTTTGTTTTCTTTTGTTGAGAGGTGTCATTTTAAATAGTTTAGGTTAGGGAGGTAATGGTTTGGAGTGGATTTTGGGTGTGCCCTTTATCCCTCCTAAGGTTTACCCATATAGGTTGCATAAGAACATTATTCATCATATTCTTCCCCTATCTAATCTTCCATTGTTTATTTATTGCTTTGTGGTTTATTTACTTGTTTTGTAACTTAGGTTTGTTGCTTTATTTATTGCTTCCATTTATTTCTTTCATTTAAATACATGTCTACCATTATGTTGTGTAGCTAATTTAGTTTAGGTTGAGATTGATTGAACTCACCTAGAGTTGATTTGTTTTCTTTTCTTTGCTGATGGAGTTCATGATTTTAATTCGACTGGGTTTTTCTTGATTTTATGCGTAGGAGATTTAACGGGGTATATCATGTGTTCCCCATATTTATGACCTTGTGTGTGTAATTTTCAAGATATTTGTTGACGCCAAATTCATAGTAGGCTTTTATGCCGATTTAGGGGGTGACAACTCTAGATTAAATTAATTTTTGAAATCAGATTCAATCTGGTTAACCTTGTCATCCCATGGAACCATTTATACTAATTAATTCAAGGGGAGGGATATTAGTCTCAATCTATAGTTTTTATTGCCTTTGCTAACCTTATTTTAATTCCACGCACAGTATTATCTTTTCTTTTGTTAACTATTATCTTTAACACTTTTATTCCCAAAGTATTAAAGCAATAGAATTCTAACAACTAGTCTCTATGGATTCGATACTTGGACTGGCCGATATAGTCCCTTAAAAGAGTGTAGTTAGTAGTCTAGGTTTTTGCATAGCATTAGGAGCCGAGAATAACTACTGGAGTATATCTTTATACATTTGTGTCGAAGTTTTCCCCTGGTTATCAAAATGGCACCGTTGCTGGGTAATCGTTTGTTTTAGAATTTAATTAATTTATATTTCGTAGTATTTTCTTTCTATTTTTATTTTTGTTAAATATTTTTGTAGGACTTGTACATTTGTGCGCCAAGAAATTCTTGAATTCTCCGAACGTACATCACTTTGGGGAATTTTTCCAATCAGAGCCTTTTTTGGGGGTAAGCATGTCTTATTCTAATGTTTTCGGTAATCGTAGTGATAATTCTCAAAATCCCCCTAAACCTATGACTTATGGTCAATACTCACAAGCCCAAAAAATTGAAACATCTAAAATATCTTTGGGTGAGTATTACCAAAGTCAAGTTATGGATTACGAGAATTTTGGGAATGATTATTCCGATTTTGGGCCTCAAAATCCTTATGATAAGAATTTTGAAACGAATTGCAATCGCTTTCAAAATTCTTATGTTATTAATTTTATTAGTAGTTCCGAGGATAGTTTCCAATCTTCTCATTTTAAGAATCCGCACCTCCACCTATGATGTTACGTGAGGTCTTGCACCTTCTTGAAAATGAAAAATTTGAAAACCATTATCAGGAAGAAAATAATTGTTGGAAGCTAGAGTTGGATGCATTATTAGAATCGAATGATGATTTCTCTTCCTAGACTTTTGAAGTGGAAGAATGTTTTGAACCAAATGAGGATTTTCTGCCTACTTTGGAAAAAAACCATTCTTGACTTGGCCCATGGTTTAATAGAGAATGAAAATGAAAAAGAAATGGATATAGTATCCATTTTCAATGAAATTATTTCTTCTTTGGTCCCCAAAGAAGAATATTTCATTGAAAATGATCTTATTTCCTTCGAAACTCAATCTTTAAGCAATAATGGCTCATCTCTTGATTTTGAATTTTTTCCTCACCATCATTATTCTGTATTGTTGAACCGATACAAGTATCCAATGAATCGGTTCCAAATTTTAAAATGTTTAACCCTTTAACCGATGAGGATTACTTGCTCGAGTTGCTTTCCATGAAGGCAATTTTTCCTCCTTGTGCGCCACCTCCGGTTTGAATTGCAAAATATTTGGGAGGAAATTTTGTTTTTTTTTATTAACCCTTTAACCGATGAGTATTCATCATCCGTTTAATCCAAACCTTCCATCATCCCAAAAAAAACTTTAATTGATGATGGTTCATTTCTTCCGCCTTACACATACCTTCTGTTGTTTGAACGAAATACCTATTTTTTTTTAAGGTATGCTTGAAAATGAGGTTACACCGATTTTCCCTCAAAGTCAAATCATTGTTTGGGTGGACCCTCAAAAATTTCAACTTCTAGTTTATAGTTAGTTAGAAGTTCAAATTGTAGGTTATAAATCGTTAGTTATTTTTATTATTTTCCTTACTTTCGTTTATTCTTACTTATTGTCTAGTGTAATTAGTTAAGTTTTTGTTTATTCATTTTTTGCTAACGTCATTGGACTTGTACTTTAACGAGATCGCTCCATTTTGTGTAATATCGCTCTTGTCCTTTCTTTAGCTTGGTTCTTAATTCACATTAAGGACAATGTCAAGTTTTAGTTAGGGGTGTGGGATGTTTTATCCATTGTTTTTCTTAGTCCATGATTTGATTATATGTTTTTCTCAAGAAAGCTTTTCTTGTAAAAAAATTTAAAATTTAATAAACATTTTCTTTCTTTTTTCTCCTTTGTTGGGCATTTTGCCTTTTTTCGGTGATAAATTTAATAATTGCCCAATATAATAGACAATTCAATGATGCGTGTTCTCAATTTTTGAAGTTATTAGACTTTAGTATCAATTATTGATATTATGAATAACTACATGAATTGAACTTTAATCCCACGAGCACATGTTCTTTTCTTGTTTAATTGATTTGGTTTAAGGTTTTTATAACTCCGTAATTTTTTATTGCATTGTACTTACTTACACCTAGTGATCTTTGTGGTTTTCTTCGTTTATGAGTGTTATACACTATTCTTTCCTCCTTGAAAATGTTACAGTCGTTGGTAATCTAACTATTCATTCACTTATCATTCGTTAATTGAGTTCATATATGAAATGTGTTACTTGAGCCTGATTTTTAAAGTTAGTTTTGACTTGAGAATTACTTAAAATTTAGGAATGGATCATAGGCCCTCTTTGTTATATCATCCATATTGGCCTTGACCTCACCTTAAATGTTTTCCCTTGTCAACCCCTTTGAGCCTAAATATAGCCTTTCGTTTCATAACCCCAAATCCCATAACCGAATCTACATTGGAGTTATAAACCATATATTTCACCTTACATACCTTTGTTTGGAATGATACTTGGGATTAAATGATGTTCGTGTTACGTGGTTGCAATTAAGCATGTGTGAGTGTGAAAGAAAAGAAAAAGAGAAGAAAAAGAGAAGAAATAAAACAAAAGAAAAAGAAGTGAGAAAAATAAGAAACGAAAAGAAAGAGAAAGTTTCATTTATGTACATATTGTTAAATAATCCTTATCACTCTCCTATTTCATAACTAATGCTTGTTATGGAATCGTTTTCCAATTTTGAAATTCCCCACACTTTTCCATTATCCCAAGTTTTTCATCCACAAACAAATTTCAATCCGTACATAATTTCTTAACCTTAACCCCAAACCTACATTACAACTCTATAAATGTCTTATGTGATACTAGGGTGAATTCAAACCAAAATTTTGTGAAAATACATTTCACCTCACTTAATGACTGCGCGGCCTAGTTTCCAATTACATTTACTCTTTTTGCCTGCATATCCTGTGTATTACCTCCCATTTCATAGTGAAGTCATTTGTTGAGTGTAATATCCGGTGATGATTGACATTTATGCACGCTTTAACGCTTATCCCATTTATTTAAGCTGCATGTTCTCTCTTTTCCTCCCACTTTTAAGGTTTCAATTCTATAGGCTTCATTCTATAATCTTAATAATACGGACTTTTGTGTGAATTCATTCACTTTGCTAATAACATGTTAGAAATATTATTCATTATTGTTGGGCTTTTTTCAAGTTAATTGGGCAAACTTATTAAGCAAACTTTGATGTTTGTGGATTTCATCCCGAAACATCCTCACGAGACAACACTCGTCTACTAAGGTAACCAAGGGGTTTAATGATTTATTGTATACGCTAAATTCAATCGTGTTCCCTATGAAAGTGTAATTTATATATTTTCATGCTTATATACGTTTTACCCCACCTTCTGTGGTCTGGCTTTGTTTATTTCATCACTAGGGCCTAGTAATGTCTAAGTTAGGGGGTGTGATAAGTCATGAATATTGCATATCTTGCCCGTTATCTTTATGCATATTGATGTAAAAAACTAGAATAGGTCTAATTAATCAATCACAAATAATATTTGTGAGTAAAATAAAGAAACAATAAGGTTTTTAAAGTGGTTCGGCCTATACTGTACTTGTTATTACCTTGTGTTTGCCTCTCAATCACTTGCCCTTGATGAAGGGATTACAACGTACTTATAGCCCAGTAGGAAGACCAAAAGATGGAATGTTAAAGGATGGAATGCCATTATAAATTAGGCATTTACATGAGTTAGAAGGTTCATAATGTTTCTGGCTGTTAGTATTTGGCTGACAGTGTTGGTCTGCCTCCCTACTATTGATCGGTGGTTATTCCTTGCTGAATAGGATTATTGCCATAATGGATGACATATGTCTATTTCTGATTGGTCCACATAAACATGTAATTTTTGGTATCAACAAAAGCCCCCAATGTTCCATTCTTGATGCTTACTTGAAAGTATGGAGCATTTAGTTCTGATTGTAGCTCGGGTTATATTTCTGATGCTTGGTTGGTTGTCGACTTCCCACACTTATAAAATTATTAGCTTTGCTGATCGCTTGTACCGTTGATGGCATTTTTGTAATTATCCAAACTTGTAATGGATCGTTTTGGTGAAAATACATCTTTTTTTTGCTTGGCCGCCAAAATTTCAAGCATCGTTTTGCTTTAATGATTACGTTCACCAGTTTTTGAGGCAATATATAAAAGGCGATAAAATCTTGGTTATCTCTCACCTCAAACCCTTTGAGTTTTTGCTTTAATTTCTTCAGATTTCGTGCGAACGTTCTTCCTGTCTTCTAGTTCTTGCTGAACCCTTAAGTCTTTGTAAGAATTATTTCTCTTTCTTCTTTTCTTCGTATCAAATCACGGTTTACGCTGTTGTTTCTCTAGATGAGTTTAGAAAAGAATGGAAGATACCAGATTGGGTAGACTTAGAGTTTCCTAATCCCCCTCCAAGAAATTTTTTCTTTGCCTATGGGTCATTGGATACCTTCCTTATTTGTTATTGAATGCAGTTTTACCTTTACCCCAAATTATTTTTGTTTGGAATTTTGTCAATATTTTGACATTGTACCTGCTAGAGTAAATACAATGTAAAACCATTTTAGGGGCCTAGCCACAGAGACTCCAGACATAGGAGTTCCTATTAGGGGTGCAACGAGGTTTTTACTGTATCGTACCGCTTTGGTCCAACAAAATTTGGTTTTGGTTTCATATTATGAAATACCGAAAACTAATTTTACCGAAGTGGAAAATACAGTAAAAAATTTGGTTGGTTTTAGTTTTTAGATATAAAAAACCAATTTACCGATTTACCATACCGACTTATCGTACCGAATTTACTATATCAAAATTACCGAATTACTGTACTGAAATACCGTTCCAAAATTATCGCATATTACCATATCAATTACCAAATAAAACTATATTTAAAAAATATATCTACCTAATTATCAAGACCCTTCATTTTTTTAAACTAATCTCATTCATTCATTTTGATTGTTACGTTAGGAAAAAACTTAGCATTTTTCCCAAATCAAGCGCCCCTCCCAAATAAAGTGCCCTCTGTTATATAGCCTTGAGATTTTGATTATTGTGAAATACAGTATATTTGAAATTAGCGTCTAGATTTTTATTGTTGTATTATACCATATAGTATATTAATTTTAGATTTAAAATTAGCTTCTGATTGTTAGTTCCCATATAAATGGATTTATACAATTTGGTTATGGTATTTACCATATTTACCAAAATAGATACCAGATTTACGAATGTATAAACCGATTTGAAATTTTGGTATTTATCGGGAAAAAACCGAATTGAAATCAAAATTAACAAAACCAAAAATACCAAAAAAATTGAAAAATCGGCCGGTTTGGTTTTGGATTTTGTTTTGATGTACCAGACGGTAAAATGGTACAAAACGGTTTTACCATTTAGATTGTGGTTTATGCATTAGTAAGGGGCTATTACCGACCATATCGTACCTGTTGCACCCATAGTTCCTACAATTGATGTGCTGCAGCCACTGTGGAAGTTGTTGGACCTTGTTATTAGACACCTCCACATTTATTCAGTTCTTATTCATTCTCATTTATCTCACACGGGCATGTCGTCCATTCCTAGTTGGTTATTATTTACAGAGACATTATATTTCCAATATTTTATTTAGACTTACTCATGGATGATTGTGTTGGAATTTTTATCTGGAGTGTTCTTCCAGGAATATATATGTATGTCATTTTCTCTTTATTCGTTATTATGTGCGTGGAATGGTGAATGAAATATTTATTCTGATTTTATTTATTGCATGCTAATAATTAAGATTAAAATTTTGACACTAGGCTATTAGGGTATTAGTAATTAACTTGAAATTCGACAGTGATGCTAAGAATGAAACCACTGATGATTCCCGTTTAATTTAATAATGAACTGATCACCCAGGATTAGAATAGGCGGGGTGTCACACACACACACACACATATATATGTACATCGAGTCTCCTATTAGGACTCCTTATGGTGCAGACCCTGGTACATACCATTTTTTAAAAATAGTAAAAAAAAATGAATTTTTTTATGAAACTCCATGGATATGATTTCCACGGTTAGATGATCATATCCATTTTTAACATAAAAAAATTGTTGAGATGAGGAGATATGTAAAAAAGTGGTATAAATATTCAGTTGAACCCGCTGAAATGTTGGGTCGGCACCAACAACTTTATTGATTGAATTTTTAGATGAAACTTCATGGATATGATTTTCTCACTACCGAGATCGTATACATGACGTTTCATAAAAGAATGCAATAAAAAAGTGGGTGAGATGATCGCCAACATTTCAACAGTCGAAAATGCCTATTTATACCATTTTTTTACACATCACCTCATCTCAACGGTTTTCTTAATGAATTTTTTGATGCAAAATTGGAGATAATTTTCTCACCATGGATATCATATCAATGAAGTTTTGTCAAAAAATTCAATTTTTTACTATTTTAAAAAATGGTGTGTACTGGGGTGTGCACTATAGGAATTCTTACAGAAGGGGGACTCTCTCTCTCTCTCTCTCTCTCTCTCTCTCTCTCTCTCTATCTATCTATCTATCTATCTATCTATATATATATATCACAAAATTCGGCTAATCCGTGCCTATCACTCGAAGCACTAGCCTACTTATTCTCGATATACCCCCAACTCTCAATTAATTTAAGTTATCACTAATTAAATTAATAACATAGCATCACCTTGTTAAAACACCCATACATTTCCAATGATCAGGTAAATAAAATTAATAACATAGCGTCACCTTGTTCAAATACTCGGACTTACCCAACCAATCTATCATATAAAATTGTTAATTTGATATCGTATCATCACTCCGCTAAAACACTCAAAGTTACCCAACTAGCCCGTACATCAAATGTTTCTCAGCCTTTCTCTACCAAATTCATCTTTAAATTACTCCAAGCATTGTTTACCTCGCATATTTAACTTCAATTTCGAACGTACCCTATCATCCCACGATAGTTTAAGGATTTCTATAGGTCTATGCTATTTTAAAATAGTTTAAAGGTTTAAAGTTTTTTTGCTATAGGTCTATGCTATTTTAGGGGTCTCCCAAACAAACCCGAAATTTATCCATTATCAAAACGCAATAAAACAACAAAACTAGGCAACAGTAGGAACCCAAACCAGTTCGGCCTAGGGAGCGAACCATTTTGCTCTTGCTGTCACGCCCCGATACGATGTAATTATTTCAATTACGAAATCTTCCCATCATTTTTCACCTAACTTAGTTCCAATCATCCTTCTACACTACTCAATCAATATGATTCATAAAGGAACATCTTTTCTATGTTTTTAGCACCCAAAAATCATCTTAAACCAAAGGATTGAATCATTAATCATCCAATTATTCCAAACTTTTAATTTTCAATGACTGATACTAAGATAATGTATTTTCAAGTCAAAAAAATAAATAACTATGATTAATCCTATCAATATCATAATTTTATCACGTGGGATCCATTCAACAATCTCGTATACAAATTCACACCTCTTTTATTGAATTAATTTCTCAAAACCCCATTTACATGTGAATCCCCACCCAAAAATTATTTTTCATAACACTTACAATGATATGAATTGAAACTACTACATATATAATTAAAAAAGATAATTACTTGCCTTAAAATTATTCGTAAGGTCTAAATCTTCCTCCCGTGTGATGAATCAAATCTACGAGTTCCCGAATTTTTTCCTAATTTGGCCTCCTCTAGAGATCTTTTCTCGGGTTCTCTTCTATTTCCTCTCTACTTCATCCCTTAGGGTTTTACAATAATAAAGTGGTTGCCTCCCCACACTATCCCTTCTATTTTATATGTCTAATCCCGAAATTAGGTTATTATGCTAATTTAAAATGACTCAAATACCCCCATGTGAGTCCGGACTAGTGTAAAAAGCCCCCTGAACCCTATTACTACCCACGGGTACCTTTTTGACTATTTTGACATATTCGGAACCAACCCTACACTCAAAATCGCCATACGAGTCACTATACATACATTTCCTATCTCAACCTTAATATGGTCTTCTCACAAGCCCCGGTTGAGATATCATCACAATCATGTCTTTATTACTCACTACGATATACGAGCAATTTACCGTATTTTATTCACTATAAACACACTTAGTAAATTTACTCCCACAAATAAATATTTCTTAAATACATAATATTTCATTTTAATTAATTTACAAAAAATGCTTAATTTAAATTACCTAAAATAATTAAATCCGTAATTATTCAAAAATACGGGGTGTTACACCTCTAACCCATGGTAACGGTACTACCTCTGCTGGGATTCACTAAAGTGACCTACCATAGTGTGCAACCTCCACCAATTGCATATTCAATAGGATGGACGTGTTTAATATAAATATCATACACAAACATTTTATTACTCATTTATATATATACTGCCCCAACCCGTATATATCCATATCACATAATCCAGCTAATACATGCCTAACACTTCAAGCAATAGCCTTAGTGTTTCGAGTCTATTCCCGACTCCTATATATTTAATTAACAACTAATTAAATTGATAACAATAATTAACATTCTTGTATCAGTCGATATCTTCCCCCTTTTTATGTGGCCATCTCGATATCTACCCCCTTTCTTTCTTTTCTCCCTGGGCACTTTCAAGAGGAGGATGAAGAGGGAGAGGTAAAGGTCCCGTGACCCTTTCTACGTCGTGGGGGGCTTTGGCCATCGTCGATTTTGGGGGTGATGTAAAGAGACAGAGTCACAAACCTATTTTGCACAAAACAAGAAAAATAAACATGTCACTGCCTCGAGAGAGCGACATCAAAGGCAAAATGATTCTTGCGAAACCAATAGTTCAGAGGTTCGAGGGCTAAGTTACGCAATGGGAAGGTGTTAGACACCCATCCCACGTTTTTAAAATCTCATGGGATTATGTTATTATTTTCCTTAACTTCTCCATGAAGTGTGTGTTTGTGTATATATAAGTGGAGATCGGAATCGCTCGACTCGCATCATAGAAAAGATATAGTGAGGTCATCCATAGGAATTTTCCCAAAATAATTATTAAAAAATATGATGTGTGAGCTTATCGAGATATTGATCGTTATGATTAAATGATAATATGCGTTAGATAATATGCATGTACGAGTCACAAGTATGATATATATATATATATATATATATATATATATATATATATATATATATATATATATATATATATATATATATAATTGAAAAAAAGACGAAAAATATGAAAATAGGACTCACGTCCCGAGTTTTAGCCCGAGACGCCAAAGTAGTCTATAAAGGAATCAAAGTACACGTAATTCGCATGCGACACAAGGGTGGGGTTTGTCCCATTGATTCAAGCGGGAGTTTGTATGTGTGTGTGTAAAAAAGGTATTTTTAGTTTTGAGAAAATGTGATGAAGAATCCCATTAGAATTTATAGGTGTAACCCTCTTTTTCTTTGTTTCGGTTTTTTTTATTCGAAAATAAATTATGTGAAATATAACTAATAAAGGATGAGGTATTAATGTGTATGATCTAAAGTAAAAGATAAATTGAAAATTTATATAACTAATGCGAAAATAAAGAAATTTAAAGAGAGAAGCATGTTTGGACCTTCTTCGGAGACTTAAAGCTTGACCTTGATTCTTGATGAGCTTCCTTGTATATTGGTATAAATGTAGGATGAGAGAGATGGAGATGTTTTCTAAATTTGGGTATGAGAATGATGGGAATGAAAGGTGAAGAGGAATTTCACATAAGGAAACTTCGCTGATTGCATAAGAATGTTGTTAAATCACTAATATTTATGGATTTGGGGTAACTTTAGAAGTGATACCATGCTCTCCTTATATAGGATAGGGGGACTGACAATTGGCATTGTCCTTGTCATGCTTATCACCAGGTAACCCAAGACACAGTGCCGATAGGTAGGAAAATGGACCTGCCAATTGGCAGTCTCGTGTTGATTTTCCAAAAAAATGGTCATAAAATGTAATGCATAAGTTTAAATCACGCACAGGGTGTACCATTAGAAGGGTAATTCATAGAACTTTGTGAATCCTTGGGCCTCTCCTGGGTCCGAAAGTTGACTTTGGGTTAAACGGGATCGAAAGTGCTCGTCAGTCCTTTGAATGGAAGATCGTCGGACGATGATGGATCATTCGTCCAAACCATAGGTCTAAATTACGCACAAGGCAGACCGTTGGAAAGTCTATGTGATGTAATTCAAAGTTACAAATATCTTCACTTGGTTCGGAGAGTTAACTTTGGTCAAATGGGGCTCGAAAGCACCCGATAACCTTTTGGAGTAAAACGGATCATTCATCCATACTGTAAGGCTGATTCATGCATGGGGTGGACCGTTGGAAAGGGTATTTAGTGCCCTTAAAATATTCATTTAGTTTCATTGGAGCTATTGAGTTGACTTTGTTGATGGCCTCCGGATGAGTTTTTGGGGAAAATAAATCGTTCGTCCGAACTGTTATGCCATTTTATGCACGGGGAAGATTGTTGCAAATGAGTTTCAGTGCCCTTCTAGGATTCATTGATCTTTAGCTCCGACGATGATGTTAATTAGAGTCAAATTAGGGTCCGGGAGCACCCAATGTCCTTCAAATTTGTTTTTCAGTAGTAAAATAGTTTGTTCATCTGAATCCTTAAGCCAATTTTCACATTTAATGGACTGTTGGAAAGGGGATTTAGAGACCTTTGAAGATTTATTGAGTTTTATCTCTAAAAATAGAGTTGATTGGAGTCAAATGGGGCTCGAGATAGCCCGATGGCCACTAGATTGGTACGCGGAGTATGATCTAGGGTTTGTAGTGAATGGGGAGGTGCTAGGGACCTAAGGAGAGACTGGGGGGGTTATAGAATGTGATATCTACAGAGACCCTTAACGAGTGAGGTTAAAACAAGTGAAATCCATCGAACAGACACCACATGATGTTTTGAGAAAGTGGTCAATTCTGCGAATCAACACGATGAGGATAACTATTTTAGAGGGTCTAGGTCGATTCTGTGGACATAAGGTATTACTAGGGATGGATAATATTGAGGGAATAAAGTGGGATGACCAATTCTGAGGGTCTAGGACAATTAGGAGGACCTTAAGTAGGAGCGACCAATTCTGAGGGTGGAGGTAAATTCAGAGGACTTTAAGTTGGAGCGACCAACTCTGAGGGTCGAGGTCAATTCTGAGGACCTTAAGTGGGGGCAACCGATTCTGAGGCTCAAGGTCTATTCCACCGACCTTAAGTTGGATCGAACAATTCTAAGGTTCAAGGTTAATTTTGAGGACCTTAAATAGGGGCGACCAATTATGAGGGTCGAGGTCAATTCTCAGGACCGTAAGTTGGAGCGACAAATTGTGAGGGTCTAGATAAATTCTGAGGACCTTGATTAGGGCGCCTAGTTCTAATGTTCAGGGTAAATTCAAGGACCGTAAGTTGAGGCGACCAATTCTGATGGTTGAGGTCAATTCTAAGGACCTTAAGAAGGAGTAACCAATTATGAGGGTCCAGGTCAATTTTGATGACCTTAAGTTGGAGTAACCAATTATGAGGGTCCATGTCAATTATGAGGACCAAAGTTGGAGAGACCAATTCTGAGGGTCGAGGTCAATTATGAGGACCTTAAGTTGGATCAACCAATTATGAGGATCGAGGTCAATTCCAAGGACCTTAAGTGTGAGCGACCAATTCTGAGTGTCGAGGTCAATTTTGAGGACTTAAGTTGGAGTGACCACTTTTGAAGGTCGAGGTCAATTCTGAGGACCTTTTGTATGAGCCACTAATTCTGAGGGTCGAGGTCAATTTCGAGGACCTTAAGTGGAAGCGAGCAAAGGGTCGAGGTCAATTCTGGGGACCTTATGTTGAGGCAAAAAATTTTGAGGGTCTAGGTCAATTCTAATTACCCTTAATTAGAATGACCAATTCTGAGGGTCGGGGTCAAATCTGAAGTCCTTAAGTGGAGGCGCGGGGAATAGCCCTCCCGGGAATTTTTATTTGAGACTCTATTGGGGAGGAGACATCTGCCTCAGGATTATATCTTTTTGAGAAGAAAATCTTAGTTTGAAAATTCCACTTGGGGAGATAGTTTATAATTTGAGGTTTTGGGATTCCGCTGAGGAATGTTAGGGAGAGATGTCCGGTTGGGGCTTCTAGCTCTGCTTGAAGAAATTATAATTTTTCTAGGATAATGTTTTATTCAGAAATTACTTCTCGAGAAATAAATATGATATTACGTACATCTATTGGGGAAGCATTTGATTTCTGCTAAGGATAAGATTTTGGGGATTCTACTAGGGAGTTATAGCGAGTTTTTGGGATTCGGGTGCCCTGCTTTTTGGGGTTTAATCTGAGTAAAACATAGTATTATTTCCACTAGGTATTTGGTAGCCTAAAAAATGGTTTAGTGGTGAAAAAATGTTCCAATATTTACTTGGCACTTTTAGGAATTTTCTGGAAATTTTTGGGGGTTGCCGACCGACATGTTCTAAGGGTTGCCAACCGGTAGTGACACAGTATTCTGGGTTACCTTTGGAAAAGGAAGGGACAGTGCCGATCGGCGGGTGTCAGGCAACTACCGATCGGCAAGCCCCTTCGCTCCTATAAAAAATGGGTGAATTATCTTCATTTTTCACATCTTTTATCTTTCCTATCTTCTACTTCTCCCTTTTGCAATCTGCTCTTGCATTCTTTCCTTGTTCGAGACTAGAAAATGGTAGGTTTCTCAAGTAGCGATACCCATATGACGTGGTTGGGCATTAAAGATTGGGCGAACCTGTAGTGGCCAACTAGGTTGCCCTTGGGTTTTGGCAACAAGAATGCTTTTGAATTGTTCAAGACCTTACCGACGATCAGAAACTTTTGCATGAGCCTTCACACCACCAATCATCTAGGGTGATGAACCATAATGGCTATGTAAGTACCGCATGACTTTTGGCATTCTTTTCCTTATCTGCATTTTCGTTCTAGTTTGAAAGATTGGCATTGCTACTATGAGCTTTCGCTCTTGGGGAATGATGGGATTTAGAGATGTATGGGAGCAACTTCTTGTGGTGGTTCACTGGGCAGTCTCTTCTGTGGGTTTCGGTCATTTGGCGCCTTCTTTGGATGAGACGCTGGGCTCTACGATCGTTCTATGTGCACTGGGGGAGAGGCGATGGGACAATTCCCACACCATACACTTGGGATTTCGGGAGAAGATGGTGAGCCCCATTGATGTTTAGTAGCTATTGGGAATCGATTGTGAGGGTACAAAGATATAGGTGGACTGATCTCTAAGGGTGACACCGACGGCGTTGGTTGCAACACTGGGCGATGTGGGGCAGATAGTCTTAGGGGACTTGATTTTTACTTCTCTTCTCTGAGAGGTTTGGCTGAGTCAGAGGGTTGATGAGACCGATAGACCGTAGGTGAGGTATATGGACCTCTTATTTAATCTTCTACTATTGGGAGGGTTTTTGGTGGCGTCGAGTGATGACGTTTTCCACTTATGGTTTTTACCATATTTTAGGGTATTTTCGAATATTCCTCTCTTTGAATGGGGGAGCCTGACTTTGGCGACCCTTTATTCTTCTCTGGATGCTTTCAGCTGTGCCACTGGTAGAGTTTTACTGGAGCCACGTATCTTCTGGAGGTAATTTTCTCTTTGCATTTTTCCTTGATGCATTTTCTTGCATTTTCTTTTTTATTTCTTCTGATTACCGACTTTTGACCTTTTGCAGACGTGTTTCTATGAGGTGATCAAGTTTAATGCCCATTTTGTTGGGTTACATGATGAGTTAGTGGAGAATTTCTATCGAATGTACCAGTAGCGAAAGTCAAATCGGAAGTCGAAGCTTCCTCTCTCCTTTTCAGCAGTATATTAGGTCCTGAATGTCTTGATGTGTGATCAAGTTTTTTTAATATTTTCTCTTTTGAATCATTTTATTTGGAGTTTTCCTTGTTTGTCTGAGTATTGACTATACCTTGGAAAAATACAGGTGACTTTCTATCCCTAGGGGACAACTATTCAGCATATAGGAGTGACTAGAGAGAATGTACAGATGTGGCGGCTACTAGCGCATTAGTTTGGTTATTCTTGGTATCTGGAAGAGAGAGTATTCTGGTAAATCATGGAGGATGAGGTAGCGGTCCCACTGATGATGCCCTCGAGATATACGAGGCGTGTCTGAGAGATGTCGGAGGATGCTAGGTTGGTGGCGATGATTAGAGATCCCTACTCGTCCTATACTAGCACGATGGCGACTTACAACTACCTTAACTTTATGAAAGGTTGGCTGATGCCCTCCTGTATCTAAGATCTAGTGAATATGCCTCTGCCTCCAGCGGATTCAGGCAGGGGTATGAGTCGGGTGGTGGGATCTTCCCACTGTACTAGTAGTTCATCTTCGTCAATGGCACAAGCAGCGACGGAGGTCCCATTTCTCCAGCCTGATCCTCCTTCCAAAAATATCTGACTGGATGGAGGGGGATCGTTGAGTATGCAACATTGTCCTAATGCGATGGATGAATAATGATGGGGTTGATGGATGACGTTCTTTATCTAGAGGTATATGTTTTCATTTTTTTGTCCTTTATCTTTCTAATTTCTATTTTTTCTTTAGACTAACTGATTTGCATTTTTGTTTTCCTTACAACATGTCCAGTTGTCGACTACTTGGCTGAGGGACATTCGAGACTGGGTGGCTTCTGCGATGTCTCATATTTGGGATTCAATTCCATTTCCTTCCTTCCTTATCCCATCTGCTTCTTCTGAGGAGGGATCTGGATTAGGTAGTGGATTCTCCTCAGCTCATTACTGAGGAAAGCATGTTCGTCGTAGGGATGGGGGATCCTAGGTAGAGAGAGATAGAGAGAGAGAAAGTTTAGGGTTTTGGGTTGAGTACCATTCTTTTTCTTCTTTTTTTTCTACAAAAATTTAATGATAGCAATATACATAAAATGAGTGGGATTTTTATTTATTTATCTTTGCTTTAAATGACTTAATCTACATGCACTTTTTACTTTGTTACTGAGACCGTAAAAAGCATTAGAATTACTCAAGAGAAAATTTCTTTGAGACAGGATGAGTAAAAATATAGGAAGAAAAATCCTGAATTCTTTGAAATATATTTTTTTGAGTTTTTAAATTCAAAAAAAAGGAAAGATGGAATTTTTTAAAAATAAGGGGGTGTCGATCGGTATGCCCCTTGTCCTGCATATCGGTAGGTTAGTCCAGCCAAATCACCCCAAGGATTCTCCTACTACTAGTACTTAATGGGGTAGCCAAATCACCCCAAGCCTTTATTAGCCAAAATTTTCAAGTCTAAAAGGGGGAATGTGGTGAGGTTTCTTCACCCACTCAAATTTTCTTTCTCTTGCTTATTTCTTGCCCTTTATCTTAGTATTTCCAAAGTGTCCCTTCCCATGAGTGTGGAATTTTCCTCTTATCTCGACAATTTAGAGGCTATGTGTTTGTACAATGTAAACTATGATGATTTTAACTTATACCGAGTCTCTTTGTGGCACAACTATCCCATTGACTGGAACATGCCGACGACGACATCACAATCTTGGTACCCCGAGGATCATGTTTTCCATTTTAGCTTGGATGAGGTCTGCCCAACCTATGAGGAGTTTTCTTCTATGTTGGGGGTAAATCCCAGTGTGGTGGAGACCATGACTGGATTCTCTCAGTTTCCTCAAGAGTAGTTGGAAGGACTTCTCCACATCTTTCCTTTAATGGCTCGACTACTGATCACTGGGGGAATGATCTCTCTCCTAATTGTGTTTATTTTATGTGTCTACAGGATGCCACTGATGCGGGCCATGACAGAGCCATTGCCCTTTGCTTAAATTTGAAGCTATTGCTGGTTACTGGGGACTTAATGGTGGACCCCCATTTAGTTTCCATTACTGCGTGGATATCATATCATCGCAATATTAGGGCGGTAATACCGACAGAGACCCTAAACGGTCTAGATTCTTAGCAAGAAGTCCATTCTATTTTTTTAGAGGAAGCTTTGTTATGATGTTCATGTGGCTATTTGAGAGATTCCATTTGGTGGACCCTGACTATCCCTTAGCAGCTGTGCTGAATTTCTTCACTCGTTATTTCATTATCTTTGGCCCATCCATAGAGAACTGGGTAAACTGGTTTGTAGAGAATGGAGCTCGATGTATGCACGGTCGGTGCTTTGGCGGGGCAAGTTGCATCTTATTCTAGAATTGGGGGAATACCGATACGTGCAGTTTGTTGGCCTTTGACAGACTTCCTTTTATTTCCCCTGGAGGCTCCTGCGTCAAGTCGGATGGGAGCAAATTGTGCCTTCCGGTACCCTGGATTTCTTTCCTGTAGAATATTTAATGGAAGACATGAGCATGCGATTGGGCTCTCTATGGGAGGGTCATCAGCCATATCAACTCGTCCATCCCAATCTATTGGTAGGTTTTGGCATTTTTTAGAGACTATATGAAATGGATGTGGAAGATGGTAGTGGCTAAAATCTTGGCAGAAGAGACTAGGCAAAGATAGTTTGCCATGTTTGACATTATGGAGGGGGCATAGTGTTTTTTCTAGGATGGTCCGAGCTTATCGTTCCATGGAGAACCTTCAGCATACTATCCAGGTAAGGGAAGTTTAGGGACCTCAAGGAGCAGATGAGCATGGTTTTGGGGCTTTCGGTAGCCGTGGTTATGGTATTTTGTGAACATGGTGTTTATCTGTGAAGATTTTATGATGGTTACGTGTTTGGTTACTTGGAAATAATATGGGAAGGTTTGGTTAGTTTGTTTATGATTAGTTTGGTTTGACTTGTTTTAGGATAGTCATCTTAGTGGTGGTAGTTGTTTGACTCCCTACACTGATATTTCATGTAATTATGAAGAATTTTCCAATAATGGAATAAACAAGTATTTTAATTATATTATTTTACCTCTTGATGAGTTTAACATTTGAATTATCTATACCAATCGCTAAGGCATACATAATCCTTTTGTTCATGTAAATGGTAAAATGAACTGTTGTTCTCGGTGGTAAGAAAAGAATAACATTTTGTGAAAAAAGGGGGTAATGCCCATGTAAAGCGTATGAGTTGCCTACGTGTCTATGGGGGTTTTGAATTTTTTTTGAGTTTCATTTTCTAAATAAAAAGGGTTTTTTGAGGATCAATCCCCACATAGTTCTGAGCATAGGGAAATGAATAATTTTTTTTAGAATAGAAAGGGGATGATAGGAGCCGTAGTGCATCGAGATTTCAGACTAGGGGTAAAATTTCTTAAAACGATACAGGTTGACTGGATGCACCATCTCTTCTCCATCAAGGTCAGTGAGCATAGCATCGTCACCGGACGAGATCTTCTTCATGATGTAGGGGCCACTCTAGTTTTGCTTGAATTTCCCAATGGGGTTCTAGACGATTTCTATGGTTTCTTTGAGGGGTAAATACCCTTCTCGAACACCATGGTCCTTGACTATCTTACTGAATGATCATTCTATCCGATGATGGTATCATTGTATATGATATAGAGCCTTTAGCCTCCTTTCATCTAAGAGCGACTAATCGTCAAGTTGTCTCTGATGTCAGTCTTCTTCGTTGACTTTGCTTTAAAGCATGATGCGTAATGAAGGTATTCTAGTTCAAAGGGTAGGAATACTTCCATGCCGTATACCAAAGAGTAAGGGTTAGCCCCAGTAGAAGCCCGAACTGAAGTACAGTAACTCCGGAAGCCGTAAGGGATCTGATCAGCCTAATTTTGATAACTCTTGATCATCGTTTTGATGATTGCTTTAAGGTTCTTATTGGAGGCTTCAACTCGACCATTGGTTTATGGTCGGTAGGGCGAAGATTTGTGTCTCTGAATCCCACTCTCGTCGACCAATTTTGTGACTTGTGCCTCGAAATGTAACCCATTATCTGTCACTAGCTCATGCGAAACCCCGTATCAGCAGATAATATTCTTTTGGATGAATTTGTCTACCTTTTTATCATTCCTCACTACCTATGTCTCGGCTTCAACATATTTGGTGAAATAATCAATGGTAACTAGGATGAACTCGTGCCTATCTGAGGCTTTGGGTGTGACTCTTCCTATGATATCGATGCCCCATATGGAGAACGGCGAGGGACATGTCATGTTATGTTATTCCCATGGAGGCAAGTATTGGTGATTGGAAAGCTAATAGAATTTAAGGCATCTCTGGACATAGGCGGTGCAATCATGAACCATGGTAGTCCAATAATAACCTTATCGAATAATCTTCTTGGTGAGCATATGGCCATTCATGTGAGGTTTGCAGTCCCCACTGTGGATTTTATGTATCCTTTCTTCATTGTCAGATCCTACGATCCAGTGTAAGTGGGTTCCATCGAAGTTTCTCTTGAAGAGTGCTTTATTGTAGACAATGTACTAAGTAGCCAATTTGCATAGGGTTACTCGGTCTTTCTTGTTATACCTACCATGCTTTGAGGAGGCACCAAATATTGTAATACCATAACTTGGCCATATCAGAATCCTCTTTTTCAATGAGCTCAATGTGGTCTCAATGGATCGATTTATCTTACTTTTGGACTAGGAAAGGGAGCATTGTTATTCCCTCAGGCATGTCAACCATGGATTCTAAGGTAGTAAGGGCATCGTCCAAGCTGTTTCTTACTCAGGACAGTGTGATATCTTGGAACTAGGAGGCCAAATCCTCTAGATGGGAATGGATGGGTAAGAGCTTTTCATCTTTTACTTTCCATCCTCTAAAGACCTGGTCGATGATGAGGGCATATTCCCTGTAAACATCTAGGAACTGGATTCCTTTCTTGAAAGAGAATTTGAGGCCTACGGTGCATACCTCATTTTCGATCAAGTTATTGATGCATGGAAAATCTAGATTGATGGCAATGGGAGTATGAGAGTCATCAGGGGTCGATTAAAAGTATCCTAATGCCATATCCTTTTTGTTGGCAGTGTGACACCCCGCCTAATAAAATACCTGGTGATCAGTCATATATCAGATTAAAATAGGAATCCCAGGTGGTTAATTCTTAGCATCATTGTCGAAAACCTTTTTAAAACTTACTAACCAATTAGTATTCCAAAAAGTGGTTCCAAATTTTAACTTTTTATTTAAACAAGACAATAACATGAGGAAATACATATAAACCATTCACAACAAGTGAATCAAATCAACTGAATAAATAATTAAACTAACTACCGAATAAACCATCGGACACCAAAGTAAATAGTCCAACAACTAAATAAATAAATTCTGAAAACTGTACTGAAAAGTCTGGGCGACAAGCCCTAAGTAAAACTGAAACTGATAGATGGTTCTTACTCTAGGAAAGAACGAACGATGCGTCTAATCCAAGGTCCTTCTAGAATCCACATGTGCCGCAGCTATGTGTCCATGGAATAGAATATCAAATTTGGCGACCCTGTGGCTGGACACCTAAAAGGTTTTTAAAATAGTTTTATAGCAAGGGTTAGATACCCAAAATATTTTGAAAATATTTAGCAAGTGAATTAACCGCGGTAATTTAAAATGTATGAATGCGCTCCATATTTAAGTTAGTGTCGCACTCTCTTGAGGACATAATCACCCCTCCACTAATGTGCACACCTAACGATTACCTTAACCCTACCTAGTTGTACTAGCCTGTCCAACTAGTACTAGTATAATCATCCCTTTCCATTCTACTCTAAACCGAGTATTATTATTCATGGGTTATAAGTTATCTCTCAAATTAACTTAATTAATTTCTTTTAATTAATATCATATAACCATAACACAAGTTATATGAACTAAATACATCAAAGACTGTATTACTACTCGCATTTAATATTTAATACCATTATATACGTATCTTTACTACAACATCCACCCATATTTCACATGTATATTCATCCCTCCGAGTATACCCTCGCCGGATAATTTCCGCTAAAGTGCTATCTCACTAAGTGTGCTCACATAACCTAGTAACCCAAGTCGGGATCGCTCACCAACCTGACCCAAAATATAAACGTAGTGGAGGCAGTCATATTCCTTCCCTGAAAGTGAGATAAGCCCCTAACCCATATACTGGACGCTATCACCTGGGGATATACTCACCCTACTCCTCAAGCTAGGGGACTCACCCACTTCGCGCAATCTCCTTTGATAACACTAAAGTATATAAATTAAATAAATATCTAATCACTGATAATTAATAGCACACACATGTACATACATATATAATATCACCACACCGTATATATAATATAGATCCCGGTTTTACCGTGTACTAGAACCCGTAACACTAGCATGTATATTCCCAAGTCTATGGTCGACTCAAATTAATTAATTTTCTCATTAATTATTTTATTACCTTCCCGAGTCTACGATCCGGCTCTAATTAAATTAATTCACACATTAATTAATATAGTGTTCTTTTCGAGTCTATGGTGTGACTCTAATTTAATTAATTTACACATTAATTAATTTAATACTTGGTGTCGCTCAACCATTATACCCAGACTTGCTCGCTTGGCCCGTACCAATGTTAATACCTGACTCTATATTCTTCCCCCTACTTAATTAATTACACCTCAATTCATTTAATAAGGCAGTATTATTCCATCTACAATACCCGAACATTTTTTTCCCTTGGACCGGAATTACTACTACAATTTATTTCCCCACAACTCATCCATTTGTGACATACCATTATCGTCCTCCTAAATCTAATCATATATTTTCCTGATATTGTTAGGAGTACGAGCTCCACATGCATTTCTCATTAAATAAAATATGGGAATTAAATCTTAAATTGATTTCCCCTTATGTATAAAACTGGCGAAACTGCCAAAAATCTAAGACCTTCGATCGATCGACCAGTTCCCTTTCTTCTCCGATTTTCTTTTCACCCATTAACGAATATCCAAGATTTCTTTTCTCAAATACCAATATCAATCCATCATATTTATCATCTTTTTACATCGATTATGAACTATATTGATCATCCAAACACTTTAGCATCATTGGTTTTTACAAATATCACCAACTCAAGAAAATGAATTCTTACGGTATAATCCCAATTGTTATTCAAAAATCAGATTACATGATACCAATCAATTCGTCTCTACAACTGGTATTCTACTATAATTCAAATTCCAATTAACACTAAATGCTTTGAAAATCCCTTTTGCGTGTGTTTCAAATAAAACCAATTTATTACCAAAAATTATCCAACTTTTAATGTGCACTAAACCAAGTTGTGAAAACTCAATTTTTACTTTAAACCAGTTTTATCTTGAGTAATCCGAAACATGCATCTAGTAATTAAAGCAAGTAAAATAAAGTAAAGAATACTCACAATGTCGGATGTACAAGGAAACAACCCAAAACGGGAAAACAACCTCGGACGACCCAAGCTAGACAATCACTATGAACAATGGTTTTACAAAGACAGGCTAGCCTTACTCAATGACTCGATCCCCATGGTTTTGATGCTCCTTCTAATCTTAAAATGTTCTTCAATAGTTCCCACGCAGAAATTTCATTTTCCACGATATCTGTCCACAACACTCAACTCCACGAATGTCTCGGTGTCCACTGATTGGCTTTCATTCGTCTACGATGTGGAACAAGAAGTCCTTCTCTTTCTTTCACCATAAAACCCTGATGTTCAAGGGTAGAAAAAACTTATTTGGTGCTACAAGATCACTTAAACATATAAGAATGATAACTCGGATCGTTGCAAACTCTAAGGATGTGTTTATTCTTTTTAAACCATAGAAAACATGTACAAACACGTACTGGAAGGTATACAATTTTTCCAGAATGCACACTTACGAAACTCTGATAAAAACACGCTTTAAATAACAATTAAGAGCCGCCTCAAAAAACGTGTCATTCGAACGACAATGCCACCTCGTTCTCGCGACATAGGTATCTCATTCGAACGAGATCCTCATGTCGTTTGAACGACATTGCGAAGGTTTGACTTTATTGACTTTATGTTCAAAATGTCTCCTCCAAAAGAGATCCAAATTTGTCACTTTAAAACATTTTTAAAAAAATTTCTTTATAAAAATTACATCCTTATCTTTTATAAAAACAATTTCGAGCACCATTAATTATACGCATTCATACCCGAGTGATCTCGGAATGAAATTAACATTGAAGACGATTAAACTTGCACCAATTAAACTTTGGCATGATTAATTCTTAGACGCTTTGCCGCAACGCCTTCAATTTTCTTCAATACATCATAGACCAAGTGGGATCGTGACAAAATAAAAATCTCCCTATGACATATTACAAACACAGTTTTGTTCACGAAATTAAGTCAAAATAATACAGAGACTCAATTGGAAATTTATGACCTTACAAATCTCCCCCTTGACTATTACAGGACAAAACTAAACCAGTGAAATGCCTAAGTTGGGTCGTCAAGCTGTATGATGCCAAAATCCCATCCCATAAACCCAAAGTCAAAAATTACAGGACACGGGCAAGAATATGTAGCACCGGCAGGCATGAACTGTCTGAATGTGATGTAGACTTGAAATCTCGAATCGCTGAAGCATACCTACACACATGAAACAGACAATAAAATACCAAGTGAAGTATAGAGGAACAAATGAAACCAATATATATATCCAAATGATACCAAACGACAATAGATAACAATATGAATAATCTCTGAAAAATCATTTGTTAAACGAATTGAGCAACTAAATGATACCAATGTGTACTACCAATTTGACATACCAATTTGTAAACATATGCAACAAAAAATATTATCAAATCTCCCCCTACATCACATACATCTCTCCCCCTTTTTGTCTCGAATAGACAATCGAGTGAAAAGATAAACCAATCCAAGTATCTAGCATGAGAATATAAACCAATTTGAATCAATGTGAAATCTCCTGATAATCATGAAATAACCAGCAAACTATGATCATGGAATGACAAATCAGTAGCTAGTAAACCACGAATCACACAAAGAGTATAGAAAACTAATCAGGTGTGATAAACGGACTATATGCAAAAATCCAATTTGGAACCAATATAACCTGCATATAAACCAGTCAGTCCAGAAGCACTTCTAGCAGTACCAAAAATATACCAATTTAAACCAGTGGACTGCAAACCAATCAGGAGCCACAATTCAGCCTGTCGTTCGAACGAGCCAGGGACATTGCTCAAATGAGTTGAGGACATCACTAAAACGAAGTACATAGGTCATTCGCAAGACATAGAGATGTCATTTGAATGATTTCTCGTGACCTGCCAAATTTTCACATTTTCCCAAAAATATGTTATATTTTTGCCCACTGAAAAAATTTCCTTAAAAAAATTTCAAAAAGGGCATGACAACAGTAAAATAGTGTTAAAACAGTAGGCTTTTAACACAAAATCCAAAAACTCATAAAAACTAACAATGTGGGTTACATGCAAACATAATACCGATGTTCTTAAACATGGATATGGAATGTATAGGTGTGAAACTAAAAACAAATGAGTCACAATTCAAATTCATCAAAACGATCAAGAATATGTAATTGATAGCGATAAATCATCAAACTTTATCATAGACATATGACAATAAAAGTGTGAGCTTAATGAACTAAACATACAACATTCGTACAAATCCAGAATTTTGATGATTCTACAAACAATAAGGTCAAATTTCAATGTTTCAACATTAGGATTAGTTGTTCAAGCCCGTATAAATTTTTTAATCCATCCCAGCTCCCTCAATAATATCATATTTTCTTTAGAATGAACTAAACTCATTTGGACATTTTCTTAGCATATTGCATATTGTTTTGGGCTCTTTTAAACGGTGGCTTTCAGGATGAGTTAATTTTGAACTCTTGCATCCCTTTCCCCTTGAATCACTCATCATTTTTTAATTCAAATCATCATGGTAAAAGGTTCTTACATGCACACTTCTCCTTAAGTTTACTCACGCATAGATGACAAGATTGAGATAAGAACGCCTCACCAAATTCAAATATGCAAGATAAGTCAAACATCCATATAAACTCGTTTTGTGTACAATGTTGGCATATATACAAAGTCGAATCAAAATGCATATCAACTTCGAAACAACCCCATATAAACAGTGGTTAAGATCATTCTAAGCATTGGTAATAATGACCAAATGTCCTAGACTCATGGATAATGAAACGATGGGGGGGGGGGGGGGGTCCAAGCACACCAATATGCCACATCAAACATATAAACTCAAACACAAAAAACAACAAGAAAACAAAACTATTTTCGATTTTTCAAAAGTTTTCTCAAAACGAAATCTTTTTGTATTTTTCAAATAAGACTCAAACAAATGAAAAATATAATACAAAGAGATAAACATGTCATAACACTAGCAAATTATAAAAATTATGTAAGGGCTAGCATATGAAAAAATATGCAAGCTACTATCCATAAGAAATAGCAAGAGATGAATCATGAGCATGCATGTGAGAATCAACCAACGAAGCATTTAACATCTCCAAAATGGACTTCTTAACCCAAACATGTGTATACCTAACAAATCCGGTTTTGGGAACCAATGGGACACTCCGTTTAAACTTCCTAGGATCTTTTCTAAGGTAAAAACAAAAACTCCTAAGGTGACCTTTCCTACCACAATGCGAACATGTGAAAACACGACGAGGAATGGGACCTTTAGGTTGACCTTTTCTGATACCCTCGGATGTTGTTGACGCTCAAAAACAAACTATGGTTTTGGATTTTACATTCTAACAACTAGAACAAGATAAGCCGCTACCATCACTACTCGAGTCATTTAAAACATTTTTTAACTGCAAAACTTTCGACTCAAGTAAACGATTAGACTCCTTAAACTTTCGGGACTCCTTCTTTAAATTTCAAATTACCCCTAGAAGGTTATCTCGCTCCCCCTCAATGTGAGAAAACTTATCCCTAAGTGCTTTTTCTCGTGCCACAAAATCATTAATCGAATTATTTTTCTCAACGGCACAAACTCTAGAATTTTTTAAATCCTCTAACTCTTTTTTCTAAAATGAGGACTCTATCATCACCCTCTTTTTTGCCCAATTTTAACATATTAAAATCATTAAACAAGGAACTAAACTTCTCACAAAAAATATCTCTTTGAATTTTAAAATTTTGCAAATATTCAATCCTATTTTTAAACCGGAATTTTCTTTCTCCAAAACTTTAATACGTTTTGCAACCTTTAAATTAAAACGATGTAAATCGTCAAAGCTTACAGAATCCATCGAGAGAGAACAAACACATGAGAGATAAACAAACACAAGATCACAAAACAAATCAAATATGTTTTCAAGCCCTGATACCAATTTGAAAAAATACCTTTTGGGTGTGTTTGAAATCAAACCAATTTATTACCCAAAATTATCCAACTTTTAATGTGCACCAAAGCAAGTTGTGAAAACCCAATTCTTAATTTAAACAAATTTTATCTTGATTAATCCTAAACATGCATCTAGTGATTAAAGCAAGTAAAATAAAGTAAAGAACACTCACAACGCCAGATGCATGAGGAAAAAACCCAAAACGGGAAAACATCCTCGGACGGCCCAAGCCAGACAATCACTATGAACAATGGTTTAACAAAGGCAGATTAGCCTTACTTAGTGACTCGATCCCCACGGGTCTTGATGCTACTTCTGATCTTCAACCATTCATCAATAGGGACCTATTAGAAATTCTATCTTCCACGATACCTGTCCACAACATGCAACTCCACGAATGTCTCGATGTCCACTGATTGTCTTTGATTCGTCTACGATGTCGAATAAGAAGTCCTTATCTTTTCTTCATCGCAAAACCTTCATGTTCAATGCTAGAACAAACTTCTTTGGTGCCGTAAGATCACTTAAACATATAATAATGATAACTCGAATCGTTGAAAACTCTAAGGATGTGTTTCTGCTTTTAAGACCTTAGAAAATATGTGCAAACACGTACTGGATGGTATACTATTTTTCCAGAATGCACACTTACAAAACTCTGATGAAAACACGCTTTAAATAATAATTAAGTGCCACCTCAAAAAATGTGTCGTTCGAACGATAATGCCACCTCGTTCGCGCGATATAGGTATCTCGTTCGAACGAGATTCTTATATCGTTTGAACGAAGTTGCGAAGGTTTGACTTTGTTGACTTTATGTTCAAAACGTCTCTTCCGAAAGAGATCAAAATTAGTCAAACGGTATTTGGAGCTTATCAGAATAAAACGTAGTGTAAACCATTTAAAACACTTTAAAACATTTTTAAAAAAAATTCTTTATAAAAATTACATCCTTATATTTTATAAAAACAATTCCGAGCACCATTAATTATACGCATTCAAACCTGAGTGATCTCGGAATGCAATTAACATTGAAGACGATTAAACCTGCACCAATTTAACTTCGGCATGATTAATTCTTTGAAGCTTTGCCGTAACTCTTACATTTTTTTCAATACGTCATAGACCAAGTGGGATCGTGACAAAATAAAAATCTCCCTATGACATATTACAAACATAATTTTGTTCATGGAATTAAGTCAAAATAATATAGAGAATCAATTGGAAATTTATGTCCTTACAAATCTCCCCCTTTGACTATTCCGGGACAAAACTAAACCAGTGAAATGTCTAAGCTGGGTCATCAAGCCGTATGATGCCTAAATCCCATCCCATAAACCCAAAAGTCAAAAATTATAGAACACGGGCTAGAATGTGTAGCACCGGCAAGCATGAACTATCTGAATGTGATGTAGACTTGAAATCTCGAATCGCTGAAGCATACCTACACATGAAACAGACAATCAAATACCAAGTGAAGTATAGAAGAACAAATGAAACCAATATATATATCCAAGTGATACCAAACGATAATAGATACCAATATGAATAATCTTTGAAAATCATTTGTTAAACGAATTGAGCAACAAAATGATACCAATGTGTACTACCAATTTGGGATACCAATTTTTAAACATATGCAATCAAAAACATGCTCAAATCTCCCCCTACATCACATACATCTCTCCCCCTTTTTGTCTCGAATAGACAATCTGGTGAAAAGATAAACTAATCCAAGTATCTATCATGAGAATATAAACCAATTTGAATCAATGTGAAATTGCCACATAATCATGAAACAAGTAGCTAAATATGATCATGGAAGGACAGATCAGTAGCTAGTAAACAAGGAATCACACAAAGAATATAGAAAACTAATCAGGTTTGATAAACGAACTATATGCAAAAATCCAATTTTGAACCAATATAACCTGCATATAAACCAGTAAGTCCAGAAAAACTTATAGCAATACCAAAATATACCAATTCAATTCAGTGGACTACAAACCAATCAGAATCCACAATTCAGACTGTCATTCGAATGAGCCAGGGACATCGCTCAAACGAGTTGAGGACGTCACTCGAACGAAGTACAGAGGTCGTTCGCATGTCGTTTGAATAACTTCTCGCGACCTGCCAAATTTTCACATTTTACCAGAAATATGTTATATTTTTGCCCACTAAAAAAATTTCCATTAAAAAATTCCAAAAATTGCTTGACAGCAGCAAAACAGTGTTGAAACAGTAGGCTTTTAACACAAAATGTAAAAACTCATAAAAACTAACAATGTTAGTTTCATGCAAACATAGTACCGATGTGGTTAAACATGGATATGGAATGTATCGGTGTGAAACTAAAAATAAATGAGTCACAATTCAAACACATCAAAACGATCAAGAAGCTCTAATTGATAGCGATAAATCATCAAACTTAATCATAGACATATGCCAATAAAAGTGTGAGATTAATGAACCAAACATACAACATGCACACAAATCGAGAATTTTGATGATTCTACAAATAATAACGTCAAATTGTAATGTTTCAACGTTAGGATTAGTTGTGCAAGCCCGTTTAAATTTTTTAATCCATCCAAACTCCCTCAATAATATCATATTTTCGTTGGAATGAACTAAACTCATTTGTCCCTTTTCTTAGCATATTGCATATTGTTTTGGGCTCTTTTAGATAGTGGCTTTCACGATGAGTTAATTTTGAACTCTCGCATCCCTTTCCCCTTGAATCACTCATCATTTTTTAATTCAAATCCTCACGGTAAACAGTTCTTACATGCACACTTCTCCTTAATTTTACTTACGCATAGATGACAAGATTGAGATAAGAACGCCTCACCAAATTCAAATATGCAAGATAAGTCAGACATCCATATAAACTCGTGCATGTGTGCAATGTTGGAATATATACAAAGTCGAATCTAAATGCATATAAACTTCGAAAAAACCCCATATGAATAGTGGTTAAGATCATTCTAAGCATCGGTAATAATGACCAAAGGTCCTAGCCGAGTGGATAATGAAACGATGGGGGGGTGGGGGGTCTAAGCACATCAATATGCCACATCAAACATGTAAACTAAAACACAAAAACAAAAAGAAAACGAAACAATTTTCGATTTTTCAAAAGTTTTCTCAAAACGAAATCTTTTTGTATTTTTCAAATAAGACTCAAACAAATGAAAAATATAATACAAACAGATAAACATGTCATAACACTAGCAAATTATAAAAATTATGCAAGGGCTAGTATATGAAAAAACATGCAAGCTACTATCCATAAGAAATAGCAAGAGATGAATCATGTGCATGCATGTGAGAATCAACCAACAAAGCATTTAACATCTCCAAAATGGACTTCTTAACCCAAACATGTGTAAACCTAACAAATCCGGTTTGGGGAACCAATGGGACACTACATTTAAACTTCCTAGGATCTTTTCTAAGATCAAAACAAAAACTCCTAAGGTGACGTTTCCTACCACAATGCGAACAAGTGAAAACACGACGAGGAACGGGACCTTTAGGTTGAACTTTTCTAATAACCTAAGATGTGGTGGATTCTCTAAAACAAACTATGGATTTGGTTATTACATTCTAACCACTAGAACAAGATAAGCCGCTACCATCTCTACTCGAGTCATTTAAAACATTTTTTAACTGCAAAACTTTTGACTCAAGTAAACGATTAGACTCCTCAAACTTTCGGGACTCCTTCTTTAAATTTCAAATTACCCCAAGAAGGTTATCTCACTCCGCCCAATGTGAGAAAACTTATCCCTAAGTGCCTTTTCTCATGCCACAAAATCATTAATCGAATTATTTTTCTTAACGGCACAAACTCTAGAATTTTTTAAATCCTCTAACTCTTTTCTAAAATGAGGACTCTATCATCACCCTCCTTTTTACCCATTTTTAACATATTAAAATCATTAAACAAGGAACTAAACTTCTCACGATAAATATCTCTTTGAATTTTTAAATTTTGCAAATATTCAATCCTATTTTTGAAATCGAAATTTTCATTCTCCAGAACTTCAATACGTTTTGCAAACTTTAAATTCAAACGATGTATATCATCAAAGCTTAGAGAATCCATTGAGAGAGAACAAACATAGGAGAGATAAACAAACACACGGAATCACAAAATAAATTAAATATGTTTTCTATCCATGATACGAATTTGAAAAAATCCCTTTTGTGTGTGCTTGAAATCAAACCAATTTATTACCAAAAATTATCCAACTTTTTATATGCACCAAACCAAGTTGTGAAAACCCAATTCTTACTTGAAACCAATTTTATCTTGATTTATACTAAAAATTCATCTAGTTATTAAACCGAGTAAAATAAAGTAAAGAATACTCACAATGCCATATGCATGAGGAAAAAACCCAAAATGGGAAAACAACCTCGGACGGCCCAAGCCAGACAATCACTATGAACAATGGTTTTACAAAGACATATTAGCCTTACTTAATGACTCGATCCCCATGGGTCTTGATGCTCCTTCTGATCTTCAACCGTTCTTCAATAGTGACCACATTGAAATTCCACCTTCCACGATACATGTCCATAACACGCGACTCCATGAATGTCTCGATGTCCACCGATTGGCTTTTATTCTTCTACGATGTCGAACAAGAAGTCCTTCTCCTTTCTTCACCGCAAAACCTTGATGTTAAATTGTAGAACAAACTTCTTTGGTGCCGCAAGATCACTTAAACATATAAGAATGACAACTCGGATCGTTGCAAACTCTAAGGATGTGTTTATGCTTTTTAAAACTTAGAAAACATGTGAAAACACGTACTGGATGGTATACTGTTTTTCCAGAATGCACACTTATGAAACTCTAATGAAAACACGCTTTAAATAACATTTAAGTGCCACCTCAAAAAACGTGTCATTCGAACAACAGTGCCACCTCGTTCGCGCGACATAGGTATCTCGTTCGAACGAGATCCTTATGTCGTTTGAACGAGGCTGCGAAGGTTTGACTTTGTTGACTTTATGTTCAAAATGTCTCTTCCAAAAGAGATCCAAATTAGTCAAACTATATTTCGAGCTTATCATAATAAGATGCAGTGTAAACCACTTAAAACATTTTTATTTATAAAAATTACATCCTTATCTTTTATAAAAATAATTCCAAGCACCATTAATTATGCGCATTCATACCTGAGTGATCTCGGAATGCAATTAACATTGAAGACGATTAAACTTGCACCAATTAAACTTCGGCATGATTAATTCTTTGAAGCTTTGCCGCAACGTCTTCAATTTTCTTCAATACATCATAGACCAAGTGGGATCGTGACAAAACAAAAATCTCCCTATAACATATTACAACAACCATTTTGTTCACGAAATTAAGTCAAAACAATATAGGGACTCAATTGGAAATTTATGTCCTTACATGATTTTATAATACCAATTGAATTATTAATTCACACAACATGGTAAATTTCATAAAAACCCAATTTCATGCCATAAACGGGTTTCAGTTTACACCAACCATAATATGAATTGATTATCATCAATTTAAGAATCACTACATTTAACCACTCGCCTCTAATTGTTCATAGAGTTTGATCCGTTGGTGTAGATAAAGTGTTAATGAAGAACACCCAATTTGTCCATCGATTGGTCTCCAAAAAATCCCCATTTTGTTCTCCACTTTCTTCCTATGCTTTTCTCTGAAGCCCTTATGTTTAGAATTTGTTAACTGCCGTTAAACACTCCCTCAATTAGGTTTAAAAACCCTAATCACGGTTTTAGTCATATGGGCCAAATTAAAATGGCCCAAATCCCCCATGTGGGCCCGACTATGTCCAAAAATACCTCGAGACTCGATTACTACTTTCGGGGTACTTTTTTCTGACTATCTTGACCCATTCGGACTCAACCGTGCTCTCATAATTGTCATCCGAAATACTTTATAACATTTTCAAATTTCAACCGCAAAATGCGACACATAATAATTTGAACAATTAAACTTAATGTCGCAAAATATAAAAAATTCTTCCCACTCAAATAAATTCTCCAAATCATAAATTTGATTTTCTCCAATTTAAATATTTTTATATCTCCTAAAAATAATTAAATACTAAATCCTCAAAATTACGGGGTGTTACATACTCCCCCTTTACAAAGGAATTTCGTCCTCAAAATTAAGATAAGCCTAGTTCTCCAAGCGTCGAATATCACTCCCCAGTCCTGTGCCTCTAAGCTCGCTACATCTATCTCTCCCGCTTCTAACTATGAGTTACACAAATATGCATTTTAATTAACCAGGGCACCAATACACCCTGTACCCGTGCTTAACTTCACGAAAGTTACCCTAATTAACCAGGGTGCCCATACACCCTATCCCCGTGCTTAACTGAACGAAATTTACCTGATTATGCTAGCCGTAACCAGAATATAACTTCCAACCCGTAGTCATATCACATATGTGAATAATAGTCGGGGTACGCAATCCATGTACTAAAGGCCAAACATCTCCCCACTTCTAACGTCTCACTAAGTTTCATGCGTGGGACATCTCCCAATGCGAAATCCAAACAAAGAACCCCCGCGATACACTACTACCTAACATTATCGGTCGTTGAGATCTGTTAGACCTTCAGTCAATAGCACGTACCCCCAAATACTTATCTCTTAACACAAAAGTATACACGCCTACTCTTATTCTACAAAAGATAACATAAAATACTGCGGCCTTACTATCACTAGTTCTTGCACAAAATCAACCCCGAGATATCTCTCCCTGCGCAAAAATAATTCTAACTATCCTTATTCACTTCAGTAGACACCCCTACTTACCGGGAGAAAATATAAGAACACAAGACATCCTTATGTGTCTTTTGCACCATACAATACAACATATATACACATATATATATGGGCTAGATGCCCTCTCAGGTGCCACCTAGTAAAAGTCATTCATACCCTCATGTCGCGAACACTAAAACATACCCTAACTATCCACAATAGTTCAAATCCATCGCTATCCAACTGATATTTGGAAAAATCATCTACCCTACTCCCATAATTCTCGAAAGTAGTAACCCTTCGTACAATTCAAGATTTATCTCTGTGTACACCCCCAATCTCTCATGGTTAACACTAAAGAAATACACTACCCCATATAAATATATATATGTAATATGACTACTATAGCCAGCGCACCCACTAAATTCGACTTACCCGCGAACTCAAGTGAAAATAATTTTTATATTGGGACACCCTCACTATCACTAAAATCATACCCCCAGGCCCATAAAATAAAAGATAATTACCTCCATACTCTAGCTGCAATGGCTGATCCTCGGGTTCCTGAGCAACTTCCCCCTGCCCGAATGCACCCATGACTTGTTGTAGTGGATGTACATCTAGAACCTCATCCTGTAGTTGACCCCTGCCTCACATAGGACAATATCTCTTCACGTGTCCCGCTTCCCCACAAAGTAAACACCTCCTGATAAATTCACCCTGCCACTGGTCCCTTCCTTGCTAGCCTTATGAGAAGTCCTGACCATCCGTCGATAGCCCCCAGATCGAAATCACTTAGCCTGATCCCCTACTAAAAATCCTGCCCCTGATGTCCCCCTGTCTGCTGTTGGGATACCCCACTGTTACTGTTCCCTCCTTCTTTATCCGACTGGCTGGGTTCCACTCCCCTCCTGTTTCCTTTCATGTGGAAGCGATATTCCTGGCAGTGCAGGAGTGCTGCATTCACGACGTCTGTATAAGATACTAATGCGGGATTACCAATCAAATGTTTCCTGATCCTCTAAACTAACCCATCTATGAACCTCTACTTCTTTCTTTCTTCGTTGCTTACCTCATCCAGTATAAAATTTGCCAAACGAGTGAATTCTTCCTCATAATCGACCACTGAACGTTCCCCCTGAGCCACCTCATTGAACTTTTTCCTCATTTCAGCCTCAACTGCTGGCGGGAAATACTGGAGATCGAACCGAACCCGAAACACTACAATAGTTAATGTATCCCTTTCCTCAACTGTGGTGATCGGCTCCCACCACTGTAGCGCTGCTCCCGCTAACCTAAAAGTGGCTAGAATTTTATTTTGCACCTCATTGCAATCTACCATGCGTAGGTGATGCTGAATATCTATCTTCCACTGATATGCTAGCAACACATCTGAACCCCCTCGAAACTCTGGTGGATGGCCTTTTTGAAATATCTCTCGTACTTGTTGCCACTCCGACGGCCCCGGTTGGGTCTGAATGTATGGTACCACTAACGCCTGTGGCTGATCTCATGGAAAATGCCTTTTCATTGCGATCATTGTTGCCTGAATTGCCTGTGCCACTAATTCAGTCACCTATGCATCCAAAATTATCTCTAGCAGTTGCTGCGGTAAGTCTGGCTCCTGATGAGCCACTCTAGTCTCATCTCCCCCTACTGCCCTAGATGCTCTCTCTCTCCTTGGAGGCATCTAAAATGAGAATTGAATCGTATGAGTTCACCATCAAATATAAAGCAATTGGCAGAAGAACGTAAACACGCATATGTATAAGAATACAGCAATCCTATGATAGGGTTCTATATCAAAGGACGCTAAAATTAAACGTGAAAAGCCGAACATATCCTAATGACACTAGAACCTGATGCTCTGATACCATCTGTGACACCCCGCCAAATAAAATATCCGGTTATCAGTCCTATATCATATTAAAACAGGAATCCTAGTTGGTTCATTCCTAGCATCACTGTCGAAAACCTTTTTAAAACTTATTAACAGCCTAGTATTCCAACAAGATAGTGCCAAATTTTAACTTTTTATTTGAAAAAGACAATAACACGCGAAAATACATATAAACCATTCATAACAACTGAATCAAATCAACTAAATAAATAATTAAACTAACTGCTAAATAAATCATCGGCCACCAAATTAAATAGTCCAACAAGAATCATCCAACGACTGAATAACTAAATTCTTAAAACTGTACTGAAAAGTCTGGGTGACAAGCCCTGAGTAAAACTAAAACTGATAGATGATTCCTACTCTAGGAAAGAATGAACGATGCGTCTAATCCAAGCTCCTGCTTGCATTCACATGTGTCGTAGCTACGTATCCCTAGAATATAATATCAAAATGGTGTCCCTGTTGCAGGACACCTAAATGGTTTTTAAAATAGTTTTATAGCAAGGGTTAGAACCCAAAACATTTTGAAAATATTTAGCAAGTGAATGAACTGTATTAATTTAAAATTTATGAATGCGCACCATACTTAAGTTAGTGTCACACTCTCTTGAGGACATACTCACCCCTTCACTAATGTGCACACCTAATGGTTACCTTAACCCCACCTAGTTGTACAACCCTGTCCAACTAGTCCTAGTATAATCCTCCCTTGCCTTTCTTCTCTAAACCGAGTATTATTATTCATGGGCTATAAGTTATCTCTCAAATTAACTTAATTAATTTCTTTTAATTAATATCATATAACCATGACACAAGTTATATAAAGTAAATACATCATACACGATATTATTACGCCCAAAAAATATTTAATACCATCTTATACGTATCTTTACTACAACATCTACCCATATTTCACATGTATATTCATTCCTCCGAGTATACCCTCGCCGGATAATTTCCGCTAAAGTGCTATCTCACTAGGTATGCTCACATAACCTAGTTACCCAAGTCGTAATCGCTCACCAACCTTGCTCAGAATATAAATGTAGTAGAGGCAGTCATATTCCTTCCCTGAAAGTGAGATAAGCCCCTCACCAATATACTGGACGCTATGACCTGGGGATATACTTGCCCTACTCCTCAAGCTAGGGGATTCACCCACTTTGCGCAACCTCCCTTGATAGCACTGCAGTATATAAATTAAATAAATATCTAGTCACTGATATTTAATAGCGCACACAATGTACATACATATATACTATCACCACACCGTATATATAACACAAATCTCGGCTTTACTGTGTTCTAAAACCTGTAACACTAGCCTGTATATTACCAAGTCTATGGCTGACTCAAATTAATTAATTTTCTCATTAATTAATTTATTACCTTCCCAAGTCTACGATCCGTCTATAATTAAATTAATTCACACATTAATTAATATAGTGTTCTTCTCAATTCTATGGTCCGATTCTAACTTAATTAATTTACACATTAATTAATTTAATACTTGGTGTCTCTGAACAATCATACCCTGACTCGCTCACTTGGCCCCTACCATCGTTAATACCCGAGTCTATATTCTTCACCCTACTTAATTAAATACACCTTAATTCATTTAATAAGGCAGTATTATTACAACTACAATACCCGAACATTTTTTTCCCTCGGCCCGAAATTACTACTACAATTTATTTCCCCACAACTCATCCATTTGTGGCATACCATTATCGTCCTGCTAAACCTAATCATATATTTTCCTGATAATGTTAGGAGTATGATCTCCACATGCATTTATCACTAAATAAAATATGGGAATTAAATCTTAAATTAATTTCCCCTTATGTATAAAACTGGCGAACCTGGCAAAAATCTGGGACAATCGATCGATCGATCGACTAGCTCCCTTTCTTCTTCGATTTTCTATTCATCCATTAATGAAAATCCAAGCTTTAGTTTCTCCAATACCAATCTCAATACATCATATTTATCATATTTTTACATCGATAATGAACTGTAATCATCATCCAAAAACTTTAGCATCATTGGTTTTTACAAATATCACCAACTCAAGAAAATGAATTCTTACAGTATAATCCCAAATGTTATTCAAAAATCTAATTCCACAATCCCAGCCAATTCATCTCAAATACTGTTATTCTACTGTAGTTCTAATTCCAATTAAAACTAAATTCTTCTATAATATCAATTGAACTATTAAATCACATAACATGGTCAATTTCATAAAAACCTAACTTCATGTCATAACCCACCCAAAACGGGTTTTAGTTTACATCCACCATAATATGAATTGATTATCATCAATTTAATAATTACAACAGTTAACCACTTGCCTCTAATTTTTTGTAGAGTCTGATCCGTTGGTGTAGAGAAAGTGTTGATCAAGAACACCTAATTTGTCCCTTGATTTGTCTCCAAAAGATCCCCAATTTGTTCTCCACTTGCTTCCTCTGATTTTCTCTCAAGCCCTTATGTTTAGAATTTGTTAGCTGCCATTCAACACTCCCTCAATTAGGTTTAAAACCCCTAATCACCTTTTCAGTCATATGAGCCTAATTAAAATGGTCCAAATCCCCCGTGTGGGCCCGACTATGTCCAAAAATACCCCGAGACCTGATTACTACTCCCAGGTACTCTTTACTGACTATCTCGGTCCATCCGGACTCAACCGTGTACTTAGAATTTCCATCCGAAATACTTTATAACATTTCCAAATTTGGACCTCAAAATGCGACACATAATAATTTGAACAATTAAACTTAAAAGTCGCTAACTATAAATAATTCTTCCCATTCAAATAAATTCTCCAAATCATAAATTTAAGTTTCTCCAATTTAAATATTTTATATCTCCCAAGAATAATTAAATACTAAATCCTCAGGATTACGGGGTGTTACAGGAAGCACCGTCAAAGAACATTTTCCATCAGAGGTCTTCTTGAGAGGTGCAAAGGATGCCTTCATCTGGGAATTCAGAGATCCAAGTATCGGCTTCTTCCATAGGGTAGTCACCAGGGTAGTCACAGAAGTCTCTCCCTTTCATGGCTTTTTACGTGGCATACTCGATGTCAAATTTGGCTAGCAACATCAACCATCGTACCATTTGGCTAGACAAGGCGGGTTTCTCGAGCAGGGATTTGATTGGATCCATTTGGGACACAAGTATTATAGGAAAAATGATCATACAGTGCCGTAATTTCTGATTGACCCAGAAAAGGGTGACTTATGCTTTCTACAATGCAATGTAGTTAAATTTGTACCCGACTAATTTACGACTGGTATAGTAGATGGCTCTCTCTTTATGAGATTCTTCAAGGTATTTGGCTAGCAAAGCCATAGTTGTAGTGTATGTTACGGTCATGTATAGGTGTAGTGGGAGACCAAGCTATGGTGGCATGAGTACTGTAGGTCGGGTAAGATATTACTTCATTCTGTTGAAGATTTCGTAACAAGGCTCATTCCAGACTTTGATGGAATCATTTTGGAGGAGTTTAAAGATGGGTTCACAAATCGAAGTCAACTATCTGATGAACCAATTGATATACTGTAATTTTCCCCAAAATCCCCGCACTTCCTTCTCAGTTTGGGGTGGTGTCATTTCGAGTATGGTTTTTAGTTTGGAGAGATTTACTTCAATCCCCTTCTGTCTAACCATTAATCCTAAAATCTTTCCTTTGGTGATGCTTAAAACACATTTCTATGGGTTAAGTCACATCTGATATTGTCGTAACCATTTGAAGAACTTTCGAAGAGAGGGAACATGACCTTACCGAGTCTTAGACTTGATGATCATATTTTCCACATAGATCTCGACCTCTTTGTGTATGAAATCATGCAATATGGCTGTGGTATCCCTTTGGTAAGTAGCCCCTGCATTTTTAAGACCAAATGGCATAACTGTGTAACAAGTGGTTCCCTAAGGGGTGATGAATGAGGTTTTTTTCTTGATGATCAAGGTGCATCTTGATCTGATTGTATTTGACAAACCCATCGACGAACATCTTGAAATCATGATTGGTTATGTTGTCCATGATCATGCCGATATTAAGAAACGGGTAATCATCTTTCGAAGATTCTTTATTCAAGTCTTGGTAATCAACCCACATGTGAACCTTTCCTCCAATATTGTCTAGCCATATGGGATATTCGATCCCCTGGATGAAGCCTATGTTTAACTATTGGAAAACCTCTTCTTTTACCTTAAGTGACCATTCAGTGTAGAGCTTTCACAAATTTTATTTGATCGATTTACATTCAGGGAGAGTTGGAATCTCGTGTTGAGCTATTTTGGGATCGATGTCGGGCATATCATCATAGGACCATGCAAAAATGTCCATAAATTCCTCTAATAGTTCTTTGAGTTTCATGCACTCATGCTCGTCAAGGGTGGACTCTATCCTAATCTCGCGCTATTGGCTACTAGAACCGAGGTTAATAATAATAGTTTCATCTTCAATAATTTGAATGCAGTTATGTTAGTTATTATTAACCCTATTAAGATTAGTTAAGAATTTTTCATTTGCAAAACCATTATCTCAAGAGTTTGATTAGAATCAAGAGAATTAGTGTAAGGCACAATAAGATACTCAAAATCTTCGTTTATTTCATTTTTGGGAAAAAAAGAATTGAGAACCTCATCAAAAGAGGTCTCGATTATCTTGTTATTCGAATATGGAGGAATAACAAAAGAGGAATAAATAGTATAATCATTTGAGTTGGGTTGTATTTCAATAGGTGGAACTGGTATAACATTCCATTTGAGGAGGGGTGCATCAGCATTCTTGATTAGGATGGATTGATTTGACGATGTAGTGCATGTGTGGATCATGCATAGTGTCAACCTCAATGTCTATAGATTGATCATTTCCTTACTTAGTTCTTCGTCTGAGATATCAAAATAGTCTCGCATCTGGTGGAAACGATGTCATTTTCATAATAAGTCAATGCATTCTACAACCTCAATGGTTCTTCATATAAATCCTCTCACTCAAGGGGGAGATGCAGAAGAGAAGGGACCAACCGCCCTTGTAGCTTTAAAACATCGAGTAACTCTGACATACTACAAATCTCATTGGTCTATCCGAACATGTTTACCATGATCTGAACTGCATCTTCCAAACTGACTTCATCAACGGGTACCACCCAATTATCTAACTCTTAAGCCCACTTTTGAGATTCCATAAATAAGGTGCTAAACTTATGACATTCGATGGTCATTTTAGAGAGTAATTTCAGCCCAAAATCTAGAAGATGGTTTAGTACTACTAGAAGCTCCATATCCTTTCCCCCGAAATGAGTACGAATGATAATGCATGCTCTCATAAGAAGCCGAAGGGTCTGTTCAGCAAAACAAGTAGGATGCAGGAGAAAAATATGGGCAAACTTTAAGGGGTTTAGGTGAATATACAAGTATAATGGGTGATTTACTAGGTACAATCTAGGTAGATGGGTCAAATTTTATATCATTTTGTAGGAAGATAACACCTGCATGATTTGGGAGTGGATTATGAGTGGTGTTTGGTTTAGGATTGGCTTATGGGGTGATAACACCATGGTCAATCAGACTTTAAATTATATTCCGAAGATGGAAGCACTAATAAGTGGTATGGACGAGATTTTGATGGAAATCACAATGGGTGTCGGGTTTGAAATTTTTCAGAAGTGGGTTTGGTAATGGATTAGGGTACAATGACTTGATGAGGTTTCAGGCCAACAAAGCCTGGTAGACTTTAGAGAGAGGAGAATGAATCTCGATATACTCTTTTCTGTATTGATTGTCACGAATTTCTAGCTCCCAAGAGGTAAAAGGCTATGAGATGTTGTTGATGGTCGAGATTGTAGTAGGCTTCTCATATCTTATTGGAGTGAACTGTTTGGATACTTTCTTTGTCTCAGCTTCTATCTTGGTAATACTTTCTTCAATTTCCACTCTTTCTTCCTAGAGGGCTCAGAAATGTGTGGAATAATGTCCTCCCGTCTTCGCTCAGGCATGGGGTAAGAAGTTTTTCTTTACAACACTAACTTGCTTCTGTTCGGATGGATAGTTAGTCATGGAGGCCGCTTTCTCCCTCCACCTTGTTATGAAATTACTGACAATTTCTCCAGGGTTCTCCCTGAGAAGTTCTAAATCACTGTGTGTAACTTCCAATTCCTCGTTGTATTTGTAATGCGACATGAATTCACGAGAAAAATCATCCCAACTGTGAATTCTGGATTCTTTGAGGGATAGGAACCAACGAATAGTGTTGTCCTTCAAAGTCTGTTGGAACATTTGGGACATTATTTCCTCAGAGTCACCTAAGAGAGTCACGACTCGGTGGTAACTACAAAGATGAATAATTGGGGGCCCGCTAGACCCGAACCTTTCAATGTTGGGCATCTTGTATTACCTCACTATATACCCCGTGGAGATAGTACGTGTGGACAATCATATACGTCTTACACCAAAATCTAGTCCCTATTCCTGAGTAGACCTATATACCTCATGAACCTCAGTTTGAAGGTTGTCAATCTTAGCAGTATGCTAGACAAGGATTGTCATTAAGTCAGGATACACATTTGGTACTTAGTATGCATTCTCCATGTAAAGTTGATGAAGGTGGGTTCCAGACTCAGAGGAAGTAGTGGGAGAACTGACAGAGCTTCGGGGAGGTTCGATAGAAGACCAAAGACACTAGGGAGCTAGGCCAAGGGTCGGGTATGCGATGAACTTGAGAAGGAAAATGATTCAAATTTATTTTTGAAAGACAAAAGGGAAGAATCTTTTTATTGTAAAAGAAGAAAATGTTTTTGACATTTTTTAGAAAGAGGAGGACAAAATGTTTTTGGTATTTTGATAAATAAGGAGGAAATATGTTTTTGTCACTTTAGATAAGGAAGGAGGAAAAATGAGAAAAGAGTCTCAGCATCATCATCATCATTATTATTATTATTATTATTATTATTATTATTATTATTATTATTATTATTATTATTATTATTATTATTATTATTATTATTATTATTATTATTATTATTATTATTATTATTATTATTATTATGTTTTCACTTGTATTAGGTTTAACTAAATGCAAAAAGAAATGCTGGACGGGACCCAAGCCTGGGAAATATTGGGTTTGAAAATATGTAAAACATGGTTTGACTTATTGCCAAGCTCACGGACAGGGTACCGTTTGGGAAAAAAGAAGAAATGGCAAGAAAAATTGGGCATCATGCCGACTCGTAATTTTGACATTATTTTGGGTAGTAACCGGCAAACTAAGTATGGGTGCCCTAGGTTTGACGCCTATATGAGGGTATGCAATTGTTGGGATAGTGGAAAGGTTCCCCCCTTTGGCATGACTTCCACGATATACGTCTTGCTTTTGAGGCCAATCTGTACATGTGGACATGCCATTTGATATAGCTAAGTGAACGTGAATTGCATCACTATATACCTCGGGGGGATAGTATGTATGAGAGAGAATTTGATATACTCAATGTGCGTGAATGAGTTCCCTTCTCTATACCTCATGTAATGACTTTGGTCAAGTGGTACGATGCGGGGGGAACCGTTCGATAGACGTCGAAGGTACTTGGCTAATGGAGGGTGAAAGTCATACGTCTTAGGATGATTGTGACCTGCCGAACCAATGGACATCACATAGTGAACCCCCAATACAGGACATTTTTTGTCAATATAACAATGTTCTTGCTAATGTAGTGTGTAAAGTGCATGATTCTTGATTAGTATATTATAGAGAGAGTATTTTATTTAGCATGATGATACTAATAAGAAAGAATATACAAGTATCATGTAAAGTAAATCTAGCATGGAGCATGAAGATTTCACTAAGCATGGATACGTGAGAGTGGGTGATGTGTGAATAGATATAAGTGAGTGTGTGGCAGTGAATCTAAGCATGGATCAACTACAAGTGATGTGTGATTAAGTATAAGTGAGCATGGTTACATACAAATGTGATAAGTGGATGTGTGTGCTAGTGACTACTAAACATGGATTTTTTAGGTAATGTGTGCAACATTTGGATATAAGTGAACCTATATAGAAATGTAGGTAGTGTGAGGTGTATATGGAGATTATTTACAAGTGGCTAAAGTGAAAACTGAGTGAGAGGTGATATAAATATGAGGAAGATATATACAAGAAGTAATAGAGTTGAAAAGTGAATGTACAGATATGTGAATATGCACACAAGAAGAAAATGATAACACCCATGAAAAAAGAGTCCATCCTTCTTAAATTAATCCCTAGTAGAGTCGCCACTATGGCCATCCTGAGATCTTCCCCTCTTTATTTCTTTTCTCCCCAGGCTCTTTTGACTAGAGAATAAAGAGGGAGCGATGACGGTCCCGCACCCCTTGTTATGTTATGGGGTGATTCGACCATCGTTGGTAAGTCCAAATTGCGCACGGGGTAAATCATTGGAAAGTTTGTGCAAGGTAATTAGAGGTTCCAGAGAGCTTTGCTTGGTTCAGAGAGTTGACTTTGGTGAAACAGTGCTGAAAAGGGCCCGATGACCTTTCAGAGTAAAACGAATCATTTTTCCATACCATTAGGTTGATTCATGCATGGGGAAGACCATTGGAATGGGTATTTAGTGCCCTTTGAATATTCATTCAATCTCATTCGAGCTGAAGAGTTGACTTTGGTCAAATGGATCCCGATAGCGCCCGATGGCCTTCAAATTAGTTTTAGGGAGAAAACAAACCATTTGTCTGAATCGTTATGCTGTTTCACGCATGAGATGGACCATTGGAAAGGGGTTTTAGTGCCCTTCAAGGATTCATTGAGCTTTCTCTCTGACGATGAAATTGATTGGGGTTAAATTGCGGTCCAGTAGTGCCTAGTGGCCTCCAGATTGGTTTTTTATAGTAAAATAGTTCGTTCATTAAGAGCCTTTCTAAGATTCATTGAGATTTCTCTCTAAAGATGGAGTTGACCGTAGCCAAACAGGGCCCAGGAGCACCTGATGGCCACTAGATCGGTACTCAGAGTAGGATCTAGGGTTTTTAGTGAATGGGGAGGTGCTAGGGACCTAAGGAGAGAGTTCGGGGGGGGGGGGGGGGGGTCATAGAATGTGTTGTGTACACCTTATTTTATTATTAGGGTGTTAAACATCCTAAACATCAAAACATACCCCGGGAGCATCCCCAATCATTTCTCGATAATTACTAATAGGACAAAGTCATATTTCAGTAGTCTTAACATCTTTACGAATACCCTGAACCAACCCATAATCATTCCAATAATAAAAATAATTAATAATACCAAGACTATGTGACACAATGGGTCCCAAACATTTTGACTTGGGGCGATCCCCTACTGTCAAACCCAAAACGTCACAGTTTTCTATTTTACGAATTTCTGCATATTTCTTTAACCCAAAAGAGATCAAATCTTCATCCCCATGGATATAAACATTGCCTTATAAATTAATAACATAAGGATACATGTGTAATTGCCAAAATTCATGAAAATCATTCCTAATCATGGGGTTTAATCATCATTTTCTCTTAGAATTGATTTACACCTTAATTCTAATACAATTCCTAAATCCACAATTCAAGATCACATCTTTTTTATTAAATTTCATAATTTTCCATTCAAGAACAGTATATATCTTTTTCAATTTTAAGTTGCTCTAGCAAGAACCTAATTTTCATGTGGAATTTATTCTAACAAGATCGTCAGGAATCATCATCGATTTCACTTTTCTCAAAAGCCATTTACATGTTAATTCCCACCCCAAACTTTTTTAGAAGTCTACAAAATTTTTATATGAACATAAAGCTAGAGAAAAAAATTAAGCAAGTTTAGTCACTTACCTTTTATGTATAAGTAACTATGATTTTCTTCTTGTAGGGTTGAATCTAGATAAGAAATCCCAACCATTTTCCTCAAATTAAGCCTCCCCTTGAATCCCTTATTCATTTCTTTCTCTTTCTCACCAATTTAGCTCTCAGATGTTTTTAATATGTAAAGTGGATTCCTTCTAATCCTTAATCTCTTTTTTAAAGACCTAATCTCGAAATTAGGTTAGCCCCATAGTGTAAAATGACCCGCATGCCCCCAGGTGGGTCCTGACTAGTCTAGAAAGCCCACAATATCCTATCTCTACCACCATGTACTTATTTTTGTGTATCTCGGCCTATTCTGGATCAACCATGTGATCAAAATCATTATTTGAGTTGCTAAACATAAATATCCTATCTCCACGCTAAATAACCCACCCGTATGTCCCGATTGATAGACCGGTAATCCCCATCATTTCTACCCATTTACGACGTACTGACAATTGATCGAATTTTATTTACTTAATCATACTTGGTAAATTTATTTCCACAAAATTATGAATTCTATTCTCACCAATTAATATTTATTGAATAAGCAATATTTCTTATTTTAATTAAAATATGAGCACATGTGTAATTTAAAATGATAAAATTAATTATTTAAAAATACGGGGTGTTACAAGGATAAAATACATCTTGATCTCGATAGTACACTATCTAATAATACTGTGAGTGTAATTGATAGTCAGGGCACATGTGTCACTTATATTGGACCATGGGTGGGACCACGTCATAGTAGTGGGGGGGTCAAGCGTCAGTCTGATAGGCTAGTGTATTTAGGAGAGTACTTCAGTGAAGTTCAAAGGTAACATGAACTGGATCCCGGTAACTACAATGAGGCACTCCAAGATGAGGATGCCAAGATTTGGCTAAACGCTATGAATACTGAGATGGATTCGACTTATCCAAATTAAAGGTAGTAACTTGTAGACTCATCAAACGTGTCATACCCCACATTTTGTTATGAATGTACAAGAGAGTATAAATAAAATAATGAATTAAAGTTAAGGCAAAAAACATATCTTTATCCATTAAAAAGTCACATAGCATATTGTATTACCACCGCAGGGGTGAATTACATTTTATTGCCAACATGACCTATAAATTAGGTGATAAAAAAGTGCTATTCTTTGCTCCCATCTAGTTTATTCTCTGTCCAAACCGTTAGATACGCATACAGGTGACTAGTATACGTCATACAAGGGGAGAGAGACTACCCTCTTTTCCTGGGCCATCTAGAGAAAAAAAGGAATTAACACAAATATTCTAAGCAAGTTTTACCAATTTATAATAATTATCGATATAGATGGAAGGTGGAGTGTGTATATAATTCAGAGTTATGTATACTTCAATAAGAAAGGCAGAGAATTAAAGTTGATAATCGCATACTTATCAGGTTTCAAAGGGGTCTTTACTTAAATAAGCCATCTGTAAAATCATATAATAAGTAATCCAAAACCTTTGGAAAATAACTGGTTAGGCACACAATTAAAGAGGCACTCATATGTATGTTTCTAAACTTTATCTCTCCGTAATGTGAGAGCATAGGCGGAGTAGGAAATTCCATGGGATAACATGAAAATCTACTCTGTAGTTATTACTGATGCTTTTAAAATAAATAATAATGCACAAAGGTGCAAGATGAACTAAATCGTTAGAACGAATTGGTATAATATCAGTTATTACATGAGAATGGTTCAAATTTGATCCAATGGTCATAATTAAAAGAATTAATGAATAGTAACATATGAGTACAGTAATTTCTACACATAGTTGGAATCAAATTTGGACTATCATAAAAGGATATCAATAATAATTAACAAATATGAAAAATTTACTATTAAAAGAGGTAAAAACCTACGTGAATGAATTTTTGAACGACTTAAAGATCAAACGAAGATGTTGGGAGGAGCTAGTACTTGAGTATCTGCATACAAATGTTTGTGTGAATAAGTATTTTTTGGAATTTGAGGTTAGTTTTAGCCAATTTATACAAAACACTGTGTATACTAAAGTTTAAAGGATTAAATTGAAATTAATTTCGGACTTTAAAATCTTAGCTTTAGGGTCAAATTTGAAATTTGGTGTAGAAGAGTTTTTGACTTAAAAAATGGTACTTATAGAAATAGTGTGGGGTTGAAATTAATAATTTGAAGAGGCCAGGAGGGATCAATTTTTAATTTAGGAAAAATATTTTAAATCTAAACCCCTATCTTTTCATGACTATGTTTAGATTTGGCTAAACACAGCCTTACCTCATACCATTTTGACCAGAAAAATAAAATAAAAATGTTGGAAAAATATTCAGGATTTTTTGATTGGCCACGCGCCCTCACATGCCTAGTCAATGAATCTCGTCAGAAAGTTCACCTTCAACCTCTCGATGTGTGACTTAGGGTTTGTAAAACCTTAACTCGAACAAAATTATTCATTTTTAAACTATTTGAGATGATTTATGAACCAACTGAACCACATTTTTCACAATGAATCAAAATATATATGTTTTGTAGATTGAGGTTTAGTATACATGGAGTTATAAAATTATGTGCTTTTTTTTTTAATTTTGAACAAAATTTTGGAGCTCTATTGAATATGGCAGAGGTTATTATGAATATAGTTGTGTTTCTGCTATCTTAAGGAAGAGTTTGGTTTTGATCTCAAGTCTTGAGGTGGTCTATGTGAAGAAAATTCAAAGTTTTCAGTTTTCTTAAATAAAAAACACCTTTGAGCAATTGAAGATCAAAAGTTATGATTTTTTTATAAATGAGTTATTCATTAAAGTTACTAAGCTCATAAGATATCATTTTCATGCTTTGAAACTTATTTACACTCAATAAATCAAAAGTCACCATTAAAGGTCAAGATTTAATGTAATTTTTTTTTTCAAATTTCTTCAAATATGGACTATTTTTCATGTAAACTTCCTACTGTTTTGATTGATATAGATATAATATCAACACATAAAACATTTGGTATTGCAATAATGAAATATAATGCATAAAATGACAAGGTACCAGGTTTGGAGAAAAAAATTGAATTTTGGATAAGTTGAAGAGGTGCGCTTTAGAGGCTCTAGTCGTGGGTATTTTATATGGTAGAAGAAGGGGATTTGATTGGTGTAGTTTAGAGGTGGATTCCTCCTAGTTTCAAAAAGATAAAAGCATAAAATCTTATTCCTCACATTTGTGCATGGTCATACCATGTGTTTTTGGACTTATTATCTTAGGTAGAAGCTGATGTGTAATTGGGGAATGCATAAATAAGTTTTGCTTAGGTTTAAGTAGTTGGTTGAAAGTATATACATTATTTAGATAAATTTTTTTTTAATTTTATAATGTTTAGGGGCATTTTTGTAATTTCAAAAATATGTGAGGGCTGAAAATGATATTTTTAGTTAGTTGATGTCTAGAGACTTAATTTGATATAAGTTTGAGATTTAGGGGTTAATGATAGGTCAAGTAACGTGTCTTTGAAAAGGTTATGGTCATTTTTATAATATTTGAAACTTCAATGTAACTCGGTAATTTGGCAAAGTTGTAGGTTTTATAACGTAGTTTTATTCTAATTTTGGATACTTTTGAGTTTATGAATTCTATAAGGGATAAACATGAGATTTAGGGTATCTTAATTCAAGTATAGATATTACATTCTACCTACCTAATAAAACATCCTCGAATTTACCTTGGAAGAACGGGATATTGATCTTTCATAGCCTGTTCTGGATCCCATGTGGCTTTTTGCTGATTTTGATATTCCCAAAGTGTTTTGACTGAGGGGATTTGTTTATTCTTGAGAAGTTTTACGCTGAGATCCAAAATTTGAATAGGATGTATTTCAAATTCATGATTTAGTTGGATATAAATTTTTTGCCATGTAATAGTAGGGGAGAGATCAAAAAAATATTTACGTAACTGGGACATATGGAATTCATTGTGAATATTGGATAGTTCCACTGGTAATTCTAATTGATAGGCTACTGGGCCAATATAGTTAGAAATTGTGAAAGGTCCAATATATTTGGGGGTCTAATTTTCTTTTCTTTTCGAATCGTAAGATCCCTTTTCAAGGAGAAACTTTCAAAAAATACTCGATCATTAACATGGAATTCTAAGGGCTTTTTAGCACTAATCTGCATAATGTTTTTGACGATCTTAGGTTATTTTCAATCTCTCTCGGATCTGTTGTTTGTTCTGAGTAGTTTTTTGGATTACTTAGGGACCAAATTGTTTACTACGTCGATTCCATCACATAATAGGTGAAATCTAAGGTCTTCCATATAAAGCTTCAAATAGGGTGGCTTTAATACTTGACTGATAACTGTTATTATAAGAAAACTCAACGAGGGATAAATGTTCATTCTAGTTGTCAGTCATATCTAATGTAAAAGCTTGTAACAATTCTTCTAATGTTTGAATTATATGTATAACTTGTCCAATTGTATGAGGGTGAAATACGATACTTAAATGAAGTTTAGTACCCATTGTGATTTGAAATGATTCCTAAAACTTTCTTATGAAATGAGAATGTCTATCTAACATGATGGATAAAGGAATTCCATGCAATCCGATAATTTTTTTATTGTAGTTTATTGATCTTTTGAAAACAATCGGTGGTTTTCACTTGCAGAAAATGAGAAGATTCGGTAAGTCGGTCTACTATTATCCAAATGGAATTATATCCTTGAGATGTATGAGATACTCCACTGACAAAATTCATGGTAATACGATCCCATTTTCACTTTTGAATTGGTAAGGGTTGAAGAAGTAAACCACTATGTTAGTGTTCAATCTATACTTGTTGGCAAGTAAGACATGTCCTTATAAAATTCTCAATATCATTTCTCATATTTGGCCACCAATATTTCTTCTTGAAAGCGTGGTACATTTTGGAACTTCTGGGATGAATCATAAATTTAGAACGATGAGCTTCTTGCAATACTTCTTCTCGAAGAGATAAATTATCAGGTACATAAAATCTATTTCTAAATTGTAACCCTATTTCCTTATAATATGAGAAGTCATGATTTTAAATTCGAAGATTTTGAAGATAAGGGTCTTCAGACTATTAGGCTGCGACTTTCTATCACAATTCTAGATATGCGATTATGTTGGAATATTCATGAAAGGGGGTATTAATATAAGATCATATTGATTAATGGTAGAAACAATATTTTAAGAAATTATAGTATGGATGCTTCCTATTGGATTACAACTTAAAGCATCAGCCGACATATTTCCTTTTCCTCATTGGTGGTTGAATTTAAATTGATAATCTTCCAAAACTCCCATCCAAAGTCGTTGTCTTAAATCTAAATCTTTCTGAGTAAATATGTATTTCAAACTCTTATGATCAGAAAAGATTTGAAATTCTTCACCACAAAGGTTAAAATGCCTGATTTTCAAATCAAAAACTATGGTTTCTAATGCAAGATCATACATAGGGAAATTACATTCATGGATTTTGAGTAATCGGGATCCATACTCTACCACTTTACCACTTTTCATTAAAACACATCCTAAACCTTTTAATGAGGAACCGGTATATACGTCATAACTTACATCACTAGAAGGAATAGTGAGGCAAGAAGAGTAGTTAATTTTACCTTCAAAATTTGGAATGCTTGATTACATTTGTCAGTCAATACAAATGGCACTTCCTTCCTAATTATCTTTAAAAGAGGAAGTGAAATGCTAGAAAATCCTTCCACAAAGCAAAGATAATATCCAATTAATCCTAGTTTTTTTTATCTCAGTGATATTCGTAGAATTTTTCCACTTCAAAATGGCTAAAATTTTGGAAGGATCAACATGGATTCCATTTTCAGAAATCACATTGTGACACCCCGCTCAATGAAATGTAACAACCCGCCTAATAAGATACCGGGCGATCACTCCAATATTAGATTAAAACAGGAGTTTCATATGGATCATTCTTAGCATCACTGTCGAAAATCCAATTAATTACTAATATCCTATTAGGTGGCCGTTAAAAACTTTTATCTAACTACACTTTTTAGCACACAAATTAAAACATCCACAATTAAATGCGTAATGAACTGAAATGAAAATGAAAGGAACTAAAATAACCGAACACTCGGTCCAAAAATACAACCATATCGAATGCTGTACTGAAAGAATAAATAAATGCAATTGAGCCATTGGCTCGAGTGTTTATACAATATCTCCTATCTAGAGTACAAGGAAAGAAACGTCTACCGATAACCTGCAAGCATCCACAGCTGCTGCAGCAGACGTCTGACTCGAAAGAGTTTCCATCCAGGCGTCCCTGTGTCTGGACACCTATATATACATAGTATAGAGAAAGAAAGGAGAGTAGACAAACGGGTCAGGGCCTGAATGTTTAGAAAATATTTTGCAAGTGCATAAATGCTTTATTTTTAGAAAAATAGTTTTATCTCATATTTAAATTGGTATCGCACTCTCATGAGATACCCCTCACCTCTCCTCTAACAGTGCACACCTAGCGCATCCCAAAAAAAACATCCTAGTCAAGCTACCCTGCTAAACTAGTCTAATACCCAACCACTATCTAACCTAGATAGTCAAATAGATGTACTAAGGTCTAACTTCACTTTAATCTCGACACTATGCCATGTTCGTGCGTGGGGTGTCTCACGAAGCGAAATCCAAACAAGGGACCCCCCCGATACACTACTATGCAGCAACGTCGATCTTTGAGATCCTCCAGTCCCTCAGTACAGAAAGATATATAATATATATATTCCATAAACATTTATTGATATAAGAGTACTAAGGATTAAACTTCTCCCCAGTCTCAACATAGTGCCATATTCGTGCGTGGGGTGTCTCGCGAAGCGAAATCCAAACAAGGAACCCCCCCGATACACTACTATGCGGCACGGTCGATCGTCGGGATTCATTAGACCCTCGGCACCCAATTTATACATATACATACATCTACGATATACTTCCGGATAATATAAATATCTCCCGGACTGAGGATTACTTGATACATAAAGTATTTATAAATACATAACCTTTTCATTTCAAAAACTTCCATTTCCCTTCTCATATCCAGGAAATGTATTTATAAAAGCCAATTCATTATCATGAATTTCTTTAACAAACCATATACTTTTTGAAAGCCAATTTTATTATAAAAAGCTTTTCCTTTATCAATTATCCCATTTCCCTTTTTATACTCAGGAAATGTATTCAAAGACATTTTCATTATCATAAAAATGCTTTGATCAAAACATATGCTTCCACATCCCTTCTCATATCCGGGAAGTGTTACCGAAGCCAATTTATATATAACCCATTTCCCTTCCTATATCCAGGAAATGTAATTAAAGCAAATCCATTTTTATGAACTGCTTTAATAAACGCGTTCTAAGACCGCCCGTCCGGATTTCTCCACTGTGCGCGCCCCTAAATGGCTATCATCTTCCAGGGCCTCCAAGACAACCTGGGATCCTATATCGAAACACGTCGGGAAGCGGCCATGAGCCTGCGTGGTAGCCAAGACCACACCCGGAATCTCCCTACCCCCGCAGAAAAATATACAACCATGAGCGCTCCCATGGCCTAGGACTATATCCACCCTGCATCATTAGCCAGGGGGCTTCACCATACGAACGCAACTTCCCTTCTGATAGCGATTTAGAGAGGTGTGTAATCCATATTTTATTAATTATGAAAACATTTATTTTTCCATTTTGAAAATATTCATTTATATATTTTCAAAATCATTTCCATCATCATATATATACCTAAAACACACAGTATATACATATCCTATATATTCCTCCTAGAATATATTTATACGGCCATAGTGGCCTATAGCATCTAGCGATGACCAAATATCCCAAAGATTCCCTCCAGGAATCGTAATCATGCATTCATAGTTGCATGATTCTAAATCCAAAGTATTCCTTACTTTGTTCAATACTAATCACCTCAATCATCTCTTAAAGGTTTATTTATCCTTAAAACCCTTATTTAGGAATCCCCATAAAAATCCTAAATGGTAATTCAACTCCCCATACTCTTAAAGGGAGAAAACTAGAAATTCTGGCCTAAGCGAATCGATTCCCCCCTTTAGCGAATCGATTCGGGTGGGTGAATCGATTCGGTTCCCAATCCGAATCGATTCGGAAAGTATTCTGCAAACAGGTCTGTAAATGGAGAATCGATTCGGTCTGTACCCGAATCGATTCGGCCCATTGCATAAACCCAATTCCCCTTAGGCGAATCGATTCGGCCTGTACCCGAATCGATTCGGCCTGTTCGAGGGTCACAGTTTGGGCGATTTCTCAAACTCCAAAATACCCAAAAATCAATCCAAATTCATTTTCATGGTTTCTACTCTACACCAAAAATCATCCCAAACATCTACACAATAGTTTCTAGCCTTTATTTTTCCAATTTTGTTAGTTCTAACCTCACCCAACAACTCAATTAACATCTAATCTATGTTTTACAACTAACACATCAATTATTTTGGGGTATTGAGTCATTTCTCTTAGTTTTAAACCCTAAAACAATAAAAACCCCAACTTAGCATTTCAACCCATTTTATACTCCATTAACATAGTTTTGATACTAAAAATCATTAAGAGTTTACACTACATCAATGTGTAAACTCATAATCAACTTTTACCCAATTTATTTTAAGGGTTCTAACCCTAAAATCATGTTTGTACCAAATGTGATATGAGAGGATTGCAAAAATGAAATAAAGCAAGTAAACACTTGCCTCGTGGATGAAATCCGACGACCTCGAGTCGAATCCGGCGGAGTTTGGCCGGAGTTCCCATTTCTCCTCCTCTTTTCTTCTTCCTCTCTCTCTTCTCTCTCTTTTCTTCTCTTTTCTTTCCCTTCTCCCTCTTTAAATAAGAAGAAAAGGGGTTTAAACCCTTAAAACCCAAAAACGACTCGTTTACCCAATTACGAGTTACTTTTACCTCTAAAATTATCCGAAACTCATTTTCGACAATCGGACACTCTTTTCTGACTATCTCGACCATTCCGAGAATTATGGCGCAGTCGAAATTCCCATCCGAGGTACTTGACCGCAAATCACTATTCCAACCCAAAATAAATAAATGCGGGTTTTCCCATTAAAAATCTTACCTCGTGTCGCTTTTCTCCACGACGACATATAATTAAATTATTTCGACCTATATAGTCCCAAAATAATTTATAACATCCTTCGAAAATTATTAAATCCTCGAAAATCCCAAAAATCACTATTTCGAGAAATTCTCCAAATTGCCAATTTATTCAATTAGGGAATTTAATTGTCTCTAAAAAGGACGGGTTGTTACACTCCCCCCCTTACAACGGAATTTCGTCCTCGAAATTCAGATGCGACCAACACCACCAATCTTAGGATCACTCCAAATCCTAATACCTCAAGGGAAACGATACTAACCTAATGGTTCCTAACCATACACTATGCGGCTACCGCAATCATAAAGTAACTCTAATACGTCACTCAATACCAATCCTCTAAAATGCATCTTGGCATGGATTTCAATCTCGTACACTACTCCTATCTTAACTAGGCGGCACATCAAACCACCCTACCAAGGTGCCCATACACCTTTCTAACTTGTGCATATCAGCACAAACATTACGAACGTCTGACACGCATCACTCTCTCCCAATAAGGGTCTCCTTTCCTCGGTGTAATACTCACCTATGGGTCCTCCGAACCCGCGCATTTTCAAAACTCCTAACCTCGGCGCTGCTAATACTAGCGAACCTATATCCTAAAAATGCTACGATCTATGCGTTACCCTACCTACACGAAACTAATATAATCCTAAGTATGTCCCTAGTGCCCAAGGCCTCTCCCAACTCCCGACAAGTGCTTGGTTTCATGCGTGGGACGTCTCGCCAAGGCAAAATCCAAACAAGGAACCCTCCCGTTACACTACTCCCTCGCGTAGTCGGTCATCGAGATATAACGACCCAAGGCACAGAAGCGGGACGTCCTAAATCCTACTAGGCTAGACTATGAACGCATTCCTACTATCTTATCCTTCCGCCCATACAGAAGGAAACCTAACTAATCAAGTGCCCACTTTCTGTGGAAAGTGTCACGAACATAGTACCCAAAATGTAGCTCCTCAAAACTTGCCTTTTCATTAAGGCCTGACTATTGTCCTCAAATCAATTCTCTAAGTCCAACCTCACCCACCCATTTGTGGCGAAGGGACCACTTTAGTGCTTCTCCATAGCACAATATTTCCATAAGTAAATTAACATTATGTGGTTCATAGCCTATAGTGGTTCATCCACACTATAAGACCTTTCCACAAGATCAACATCCTTGCATCCCATAACAGCTCCCCACTCCCGACGCCGTTAAGAGTCATGTGTGGAGTGTCTCGCAAAGCGAAATCCAAACAAGGAATCCCTCCACACATTAACCCTTGACTTCGTTGGTTGTGGAGTTCAGTCATTTCAACATGCAATCGGAATAACCCTATCCCCTAATCCAACAAAAGGTGATCTGAACTCCTATCTCTAACTAAGAGTCATACCACCCTGCGCTCGCACACGTTCCTAAGTCCTTGCGCAAACTAATACTGAGCTAAATCTTATCGCTCAACAACGATTCTGTGGGCCTCAAATTATATCTATAAGGTTGCCACATATACCACCCAAAATAAGGAAGCCTCTGCTCATCGAGGTTCCATAAATCCATAATAGCAAAGGTGTACTCAACCTGTATCAAGGTGAGACACCAGAATAACAACTTGTTCCCTCCAAGAACTGCGGACACGATAGACTTGCCATTGTTAGCCTTATATCGCTTCGTTACGCCATATACCGTATACGTATATATACAAAATATAATCACCCGCCTCTATGGCAAATGAAGGGAAATAAAATTCCGCTATTGCGGAAAACACATAGTCATACATTAAAATGTTATCGAGACCGCCACAACTCAAAATACACACACGAGTCTAGGGCTAACTAATACCGCGACTTTATCTAGTCACGCCAAATACTCACACCATATACCTCTGCTGAACCTTAGGCGAATAATTCCCAAAGCTGCATTCTTCTCATCCTACTGATTCATGGGGACTCACGGTTAGAACTATCCGTAAGATCCCTTTCGAATCCTTACTTTACTGGGAAATCCAACTTTAGTACCACACTCTACTACGGTGGCACTATGGTACTCGTAACTACTATGCTTTAGTAGTCATCGAGATAATTCTTAACAATTACCATAAGGAGAGTGACCTCTACTAAGGTACTCATCCCAACCTTCTACCAGCTGCACCAGCTAAGCCTCACCTCCTGCTGCCATCCAAGCTCCGCACACGATTCTCAACGAGCGCGTAAAAGATTTCTATAATCTTCTAACATGGCAGGAGAACGCAATCTCACAAGAGATATCAACAATCCTAATCCTGAGGCTCTATAACAAGGGAGAGCAACGCTGAAAGCGTAGTACGTCAGCACAGATTCCTAAGGACACTAGAACCTGATGCTCTGATACCATCTGTAACAACCCGCCTAATAAGATACCGGGCGATCACTCCAATATTAGATTAAAACAGGAGTTTCATATGGATCATTCTTAGCATCACTATCGAAAATCCAATTAATTACTAATATCCTATTAGGTGGCCGTTAAAAACTTTTATCTAACTACTCTTTTTAGCACACAAATTAAAACATCCACAATTAAATGCGTAATGAACTAAAATGAAAATGAAAGGAACTAAAATAACCGAACACTCGGTCCAAAAATACAACCATATCGAATGCTGTACTGAAAGAATAAATAAATGCAATTGAGCCATTGGCTCGAGTGTTTATACAATATCTCCTATCTAGAGTACAAGGAAAGAAACGTCTACCGATAACCTGCAAGCATCCACAGCTGCTGCAGCAGACGTCTGACTCGAAAGAGTTTCCATCCAGGCGTCCCTGTGTCTGGACACCTATATATACATAGTATAGAGAAAGAAAGGAGAGTAGACAAACGGGTCAGGGCCCGAATGTTTAGAAAATATTTTGCAAGTGCATAAATGCTTTATTTTTAGAAAAATAGTTTTATCTCATATTTAAATTGGTATCGCACTCTCATGAGATACCCCTCACCTCTCCTCTAACAGTGCACACCTAGCGCATCCCAAAAAAACAACCTAGTCAAGCTACCCTGCTAAACTAGTCTAATACCCAACCACTATCTAACCTAGATAGTCAAATAGATGTACTAAGGGCTAACTTCACTTTAATCTCGACGCTATGCCATGTTCGTGCGTGGGGTGTCTCGCGAAGCGAAATCCAAACAAGGAACCCCCCCGATACACTACTATGCAGCAAGGTCGATCTTTGAGATCCGCCAGTCCCTCAGTATAGAAAGATATATAATATATATATTCCATAAACATTTAATGATATAAGAGTACTAAGGATTAAACTTCTCCCCAGTCTCAACACAGTGCCATATTCGTGCGTGGGGTGTCTCGAGAAGCGAAATCCAAACAAGGAACCCCCCCGATACACTACTATGCGGCACGGTCGATCGTCGGGATTCATTAGACCCTCGGCACCCAATTTATACATATACATACATCTACGATATACTTCCGGATAATATAAATATCTCCCGGACTGAGGATTACTTGATACATAAAGTATTTATAAATACATAACCTTTTCATTTCAAAAACTTCCATTTCCCTTCTCATATCCAGGAAATGTATTTATAAAAGCCAATTCATTATCATGAATTTCTTTAACAAACCATATACTTTTTGAAAGCCAATTTTATTATAAAAAGCTTTTCCTTTATCAATTATCCCATTTCCCTTTTTATACTCAGGAAATGTATTCAAAGACATTTTCATTATCATAAAAATGCTTTGATAAAAACATATGCTTCCACATCCCTTCTCATATCCGGGAAGTGTTACCGAAGCCAATTTATATATAACCCATTTCCCTTCCTATATCCAGGAAATGTAATTAAAGCAAATCCATTTTTATGAACTGCTTTAATAAACGCGTTCTAAGACCGCCCGTCCGGATTTCTCCACTGTGCGCGCCCCTAAATGGCTATCATCTTCCAGGGCCTCCAAGACAACTTGGGATCCTATATCGAAACACGTCGGGAAGCGGCCATGAGCCTGCGTGGTAACCAAGACCACACCCGGAATCTCCCTACCCCCGCAGAAAAATATACAACCATGAGCGCTCCCATGGCCTAGGACTATATCCACCCTGCATCATTAGCCAGGGGGCTTCACCATACGAACGCAACTTCCCTTATGATAGCGATTTAGAGAGGTGTGTAATCCATATTTTATTAATTATGAAAACATTTATTTTTCCATTTTGAAAATATTCATTTATATATTTTCAAAATCATTTCCATCATCATATATATACCTAAAACACACAGTATATACATATCCTATATATTCCTCCTAGAATATATTTATACGGCCATAGTGGCCTATAGCATCTAGCGATGACCAAATATCCCAAAGATTCCCTCCAGGAATCGTAATCATGCATTCATAGTTGCATGATTCTAAATCCAAAGTATTCCTTACTTTGTTCAATACTAATCACCTCAATCATCTCTTAAAGGTTTATTTATCCTTAAAACCCTTATTTAGGAATCCCCATAAAAATCCTAAATGGTAATTCAACTCCCCATACTCTTAAAGGGAGAAAACTAGAAATTCTGGCCTAAGCGAATCGATTCCCCCCTTTAGCGAATCGATTCGGGTGGGGAATCGATTCGGTTCCCAATCCGAATCGATTCGGAAAGTATTCTGCAAACAGGTCTGTAAATGGCGAATCGATTCGGTCTGTACCCGAATCGATTCGTCCCATTGCAGAAACCCAATTCCCCTTAGGCGAATCGATTCGGCCTGTACCCGAATCGATTCGGCCTGTTCGAGGGTCACAGTTTGGGCGATTTCTCAAACTCCAAAATACCCAAAAATCAATCCAAATTCATTTTCATGGTTTCTACTCTACACCAAAAATCATCCCAAACATCTACACAATAGTTTCTAGCCTTTATTTTTCCAATTTTGTTAGTTCTAACCTCACCCAACAACTCAATTAACATCTAATCTATGTTTTACAACTAACACATCAATTATTTTGGGGTATTAAGTCATTTCTCTTAGTTTTAAACCCTAAAACCATAAAAACCCCAACTTAGCATTTCAACCCATTTTATACTCCATTAACATATTTTTGATACTAAAAATCATTAAGAGTTTACACTACATCAATGTGTAAACTCATAATCAACTTTTACCCAATTTATTTTAAGGGTTCTAACCCTAAAATCATGTTTATACCAAATGTGATATGAGAGGATTGCAAAAATGAAATAAAGCAAGTAAACACTTGCCTCGTGGATGAAATCCGACGACCTCGAGTCGAATCCGGCGGAGTTTGGCCGGAGTTCCCATTTCTCCTCCTCTTTTCTTCTTCCTCTCTCTCTTCTCTCTCTTTTCTTCTCTTTTCTTTCCCTTCTCCCTCTTTAAATAAGAAGAAAAGGGGTTTAAACCCTTAAAACCCAAAAACGACTCGTTTACCCAATTACGAGTTACTTTTACCTCTAAAATTATCCGAAACTCATTTTCGACAATCGGACACTCTTTTCCGACTATCTCGACCATTCCGAGAATTATGGCGCAGTCGAAATTCCCATCCGAGGTACTTGACCGCAAATCACTATTCCAACCCAAAATAAATAAATGCGGGTTTTCCCATTAAAAATCTTACCTCGTGTCGCTTTTCTCCACGACGACATATAATTAAATTATTTCGACCTATATAGTCCCAAAATAATTTATAACATCCTTCGAAAATTATTAAATCCTCAAAAATCCCAAAAATCACTATTTCGAGAAATTCTCCAAATTGCCAATTTATTCAATTAGGGAATGTAATTGTCTCTAAAAAGGACGGGTTGTTACATACTGGGTGATCAGTCCTATATCTAATTAAACAGGAATATCAAACTGATCATCCTCAGCATCACTGTCGAAATTTTATAAAAATTTCTAACCACCTAATATTCATAAGTTGATGCCGAATTTTAAATCTTTATTAATCAAGATAAAATAAATTGTGCCAAATAAATTAACAACATACATGCTAATAGAATCAATCATCACATGTAAGGAAAATACCTTGCCGAATTAACCATCAGCTAAAATCCAACATCAATATAAATACAGGTAATAGAAAATCTCATAGAATCTGAAATGAAACACTCAATAGAAATTGGTAGCAACATGCTCGAAGTATCTAATAGGAAACCCCTATATTAAGAATGAAAGAGATAGAAGCGCCTATAAAAATCTTGCAACATCCACATATGCTATAGCAGCGAATCCCTCGACTGAATCAAGTCTGGCATCCCTGTGGTTGGACACCTAAAAGGTTTTGAAAATATTTTATAGCAAGGGTTAGAACCCAAAATGTTTTGAAAACATTTTGCAAGTGGTTAACTTATAATACTATAAAATGAATGAATGCGCTTCATATTTAAGTTAGTGTAGCACTCCCTTGAGGACATCCTCACCCATACTCTAATGTGCACACCTAACGCCTTATTTATATCTCCCCTAGTCCTCTGACCCATAACTAGATAATAGGTATAACCCATTCCCAGCCATCCTACTCTAAGTGAGTATGCTTAAATATATGATTTATAAGTTATTACTAGCACTAACTTAACTAATCATTTCCCTTTTTAAATTCATATAACCTTCACACCCATTATACACATAATACATTTCACTTCATGTATTAAATTACCCGTATATAATTATTTATCCCATTATACGCATATAGCCATATTACAACATTCACACATATGTCGAATATATAAATAATAGCCATCCCCCTGAATAATAACTCACCGGATGTATTCTCTAAAGTGCTATCCCACTAGATGTACTCTCATAACCTAGTTACCCCAAGTTAGAATCTCTCACTAACTTGGCCAAAAATATAAACATAATGTAGGCGGTCATATTCTTTTCCTAAAAGTGAGATAATCCCCTCACCCATATAACGGACGCTATGACCTGGGGATATACTCACCCTACTCCTCAAGCTAGGGGATTCACCCACTTCGCGCAACCTCCCTTGATAGCACTAGAGTATATTTAATAATATCTAATCACTGATATTTATAAGCACACACCATATATATATATATATATATATAATAAAGGAGGAGGGACTTTTTGTCCTCCCCAACTACCGGTTCAGATCAGCTCGAGGGTTTGGTCTTTATTAACTTACGGCAGAGATTAAATCTGCCATTTACACCCATGCTTGTACGGAGTAAACAATGTTAACGCTCATGATGATGTGGTAATATAGTAATTTGGATATGTCAATTTCATGCCTAGGTGTTGTAACAACCCGCTCAAAATAATAACGGGTGGCCAGCCCTATACTACATTAAATTAGGAGTCTCAGATGGTCCAGTCTCAACATCAACTATCGGTACTATATAATATAGGACTAACTACCCGATGTCATATAAGCAAGATGTTAAAATTAAAAGAAAATGTGCAACAGACAACAAACCAACACTATAACACTACTAGTAAAGAAACGAAAGATGCATGAAAGAACAGTGATAAATGAAATGCTAGAATAAAATGAAATAAATAACTATAACCGAATATACCATAAGGAAATAAACCCGAATAAGTTGTCGGGTCACAGCCAATACAATAACTGAAATAGAACAAATGTAAACATATATAAATATCCCTTTGGTATAAACCCGATACTCAACATGAATCCTACCTAGATTTTTAAATAAGTAGGAAGCGAATACAATCTACATTCCGCAACATTCCGCACCTGTCACGGCTCCCAAGACTTTGGATAGAAGGTCATCCGGCATATATGCGGTAGGACACCCGTAGTAATATATATATATACTAGCGTATGCCCATGCTTGAAGGCACGAAGAAATTTTCGAAAGTACGTAATCGAGAAACGACAACAATTTTTCAAAGTACGTAATAGCGAAACGCAAAAAATTCGAAGTGTAATTTTAAAACAATGTCAAATAGTCCAATAACATTAAAATAGTCGAAACTCATCAAATAAATTCACATATAATACGAAATATACAATATTCATCCATCGAATTCACATTGTGTCTCAAAAAAACCAAGTGTCAAACTTTAAAAAAAATTGAACATAATCCCATTTGTTTATGAAACTATTCACCCTGCTTAACAAATAACAAATAGTCCAACATTCAAATTCTGTAAATTCTTCAAACAAATTCACATATAAAATGAAATATACAATATTTACCAATAAAATTAAATGTCTCAAAAAAAACAAAGTGTCAATTTTTTAAAAAAATTGGGCATAATCTCCTTTGTTTATTGGACTATCCACCCTATTTAAGGGGTACAACAAATCCAACAAATTAAAAAAAAATCCCAAATTCGGAGATGGATGGGAGATAGAAGACCGGGAAAGGAGAATACGAATTTATTCTTTCTGTGGGACTTCCTCAAAATGTCTGTGCCGTGGTGTTTAACCACCATCTTGGATGGAGTGAGAGAAACTGAGCAGGCCTTTGCGGGAGCATCGAAGAGCATGTTCTTGGAAATTGCAATTCTTTTTAAGTCTTTTGCTCTCATCTGCTTCTGGATTAGGTGATAATACTACTGCTTTCTTCCCATCCTTCTTTCCACCTCTCGCCATTATCACTCTCTCCCTCTCGGTTTTCTGTACGATTTGACAAACAATAAACATAATTAATAAGGTATAATAGTTGAGCAGATATGACAACATAATGAGTTCATGGTCACTCTCCAGTTGTCATTAAACTGTAGAGTGGCATATAATGATATACAATTATGGAGAAACATGCATGTAAAGTATAGTACAAATATACATGTACAAATATACAATTATGGAGAAACAGGGATGTAAAACTAATACCGGTGCCATCGGCACGATCATAACCTTTCTTTTAAGTATGCTCGTATCACATTCCCATGCCTAAGACCTATGAATATATCATCCCTAAGACACACTAACATGCGCTAATATAAGTTCTTCCAATTATGCTTGCGAAAGACACGCTAATGTATCACCTAAATATTGTTTGTAGTAGACACCGCATATCATTCTTAAGAAACATCATTTTGTACTGAATGACAAATTAAATTAGGAACCAATAAGAATGCAATAAAAAAATAGAGGTGCCGCGGAAGATTGATAGTACAACATCATGCTCTTTGTTCGCATCAAGCATAATACCATAATGTTACTAACAATATACATAATACCATGGAATTTTTAAAATCGAGAAATGTTGCGTGAATTTGAATCATTTTTTAAGGGTTCACTTGTGCCTTGAATGTATGGGTATCTCCATAGTATCAACATTTCCACCATATTTTATTCGGGCAAAAGAAAAACATTAGCATAAAGAAGAAAGTAATTAACAAAATAGTACTTTTTTCTCAGTGCTTTGAAGGTTATTAGTACTTATGAAATAAAAACAATGATTGGTGTAATGATAATCATATTCTCATTGTTCTATTACATATATATTCTCCTATACTTATATTCACCCATAAACTAACCCGAGCTATATACACTTAAAAACAAAAATGTACACATATAGACAGCTTTATAGGAAGAATATTAGAAAGTGGTTCACTTTCTAACTATCCATCCAACATAATGTTCACAACTAAAACTATGTAAAATTCTGCAAAACAATTAGATCGCGGTGTCCTCGTTGAGTAGTTGTAAAAATTGTCTGAGGCAATATAAATTGCTCAAAATTTAGGTTGAGGTGTAAGATTTAGTGGGATTCTATCATAAATTCATGAGACCTTTAACTTTTTTTTATTCAACTAATACACCACTTCATGAAATAATGCACACGGACTCGTCAAACAACACGGTAACTCTTTAAGATATGAAAGAAGTAACTTACCACTAAAAGGGGCCTTCGATGCAAAGATAACTTTATCCAATGTATTAAAGAACTAATCTCTAATGCTGGTATTGGTACTGCTTTTCATCATTTGTTATTGTTTCAACTGCTGAAACTGTGCAAAAAAAAAAAATTTAAACATTAACCCTAAAATATAATAGTAAATAGAGGGACAAAGAAAACTAAAGTTGTAATAAGTTACTTGTGCAGCTTATAATTGATGGTAAGATTGGTACCGAGAGTTGGGGTTAGGATTGGTGCTTTTTTGTGGTACAACAAAAGGACTTGGTTTTCTAGCTGGTCCTAAAAGACCACGGTTGTGATAAAACCCAGCCCCTTCTTCAGCCATTCAAATCCTAGAAACCTCCCCAGCAGCTTCATAATATATGATAGTTAATGTTACTGTTAATGTTACTGCTCCATTGTAAATGTTGATTGTAATATATACTTAGGACACTACGACCACCAAACGACACAATACAACATAATATATGCCAATAGTTTGAAAAACATAATATATGATAGTTTCACATTAGAATTACTCCGTACCAAATTTCACAAATATAATATATGAATAAGTAGAAAAAATTCTAATATTAGAGATCTAATACCGAATGACAGAACTTAAAGAATATAATGCAAACTATCCACTTTGCAGCATGAAAAAAAAATTATAATATAGAAGCATAAATAGGAAAACTAAATTAACTTCACCATATTGCATCGAGTGAAGCACTTTGAGATTCAACACGCCCCTTATAACAATACCAGGCGAAATTAAATGGGGCCAAGCTATCTCCCTATGCTGAAACAAAAAAAAACTATTCAGATTTAGTATCAACTTAAAAAATTGTTAAAGAGCATAAATTAACTTATAGAATCAACTTACATAAGTTTAGAGGTGGATCAACTATTCAGATTGATAAAGAGCATAAATCAATTTATATCCAGCCCACTTACAGAAGTTTAAAGGTGGATCAACTTACGTCCAGTAAACTTAGAGAAGTTTAAAAGTGGATTTAGTACCAACTTAAAAATTGTTAAAGATCATAAATCAACTATTAAGATTTTGTACCAACTTATAGATGCATATTAAACATAAATCATAGAAATCATAGATGCAAATTAAACGTAGATGCAGATTAAACACCAATATGGTACAAAGAGCTGGAAGGAACTGATTTAGTTGAAAAATTGGTGATGGAAGGAACAACTTAGTTGAAAAATCAACTTCCTTACAAACCCAAAGAGCTGCAATGTGAAATTAATAACAGATTATTAAATGTGCACTTGATAATAGATTCAAAATGAGCTGCAATGTGTTTAAAATAGTACAAAAATAGAAAAATAGATAGAGTGGCTCCGGAGTCTTGCCCATTGATATATGGTTTATAATTTCTAATGCATTTACTTTATAGTGTTCATGATGAAATCTTTGATTAATGGGTGGGACTGAATATACTGTTCAAGTGATAACGTGGTTATCTGAGAAAGTTGCTGCAGATTTAACAAAGTTACAGTAACAGAAGTGCCTAAATAAAAAAAAGGGGGAAGAAGATCTGGAATAAACACACACATGCAGACATAATGGAAGTTGTTTCTTAGCACTTGTCATCTTTTCTAATATGAGTAACAACACCAGAGATTGATAAACTCGTCACTCATCCCAGACATAAGCGAAGTGGACCAATATGAATTCAAGTTCAATGAAGTAAGAGAGGGGGTTAGCTAAATGTTTACATAAGTTTACGAACTCTAAGTTATTATGGAAGAGCATAAGGAGATTTATCATATATATTATGATGGTCATGGTAACCAAAAGCATGGGATATTTTTTATCCACCGGATGGACATGATGACAAAAAAATGGATATCTTATGACTACGCCTGATGGACATGATGACAAAGAGATGCAATCAAAGCTATACTTTGACGCAATTGAGCTGTACACTTTCGCTATAGCACTTTGTAAAGATAACGATGTTTAGTATTGCAACAGGGCAGCAACTTACACCCAAATCAACAAATATATAGAAGTAATTGGAGACAGTCTTAAATCCATTGAAATCGACACAAATTATAGTAAGGCATACAGTCGTCTAGGATTTCCCAACGGATTTACGAAAGCCTTGCAATTAGAACCAAATAATGAATCCATCAAATAAAATATACGGGTAGCAAAGCAAAAGTTATTAGAAGATCAACAGAGGACAGAACATGACCAGAATTCGATGCCATTTAATGCTAACGACATCCCATCTGATATCGTGAACATGTTTATGAACATGGCTTCAAATGTGTACCAAGGACATCATTCACAAAACGGTCCTGAAGGAGGTAGCAATACCTGAGGAACTTTTCGGGGCTTTGAGATCTGTCATGGAGATGTTCTCAGGAGCAGCAACACCTTATGGCAATTCACATGACAATTTGAATGGAAGGCCACCACCAAACTAAACGGTTGAGCTTTCTTAGTATACTAAAATTTACATCTTCAAACCATTTTTTTTTGTGCTTTGAATTTTGGCCTTCATTTGTTCTGGACTATTGCACTTTAACTCTAAAAATAACTTACAGGGACAGTCTTGGAGAATTTTAAGTCAATCCAGAATTCAAAGGCCCAACATATCAAAAGCTTCATATACTTCTAATTTCTACTTGTGAATATATGATAAAAATTACAATATCAGATACGATAAATTCATCTGAAACTCATATCAGATAATTTCATCCATTATAAAATCATCCATTAGAAACTCATCCATTAGAAATTCATCCATTAGAAACTCATATCATATCATAGGATAAAAATGATAATTTCTACCAGTGAACATAGGATAAAAATGATGATTTCTACCTATGAACATAGGATAAATTCATCCATGTATCAGATAGTGCATAACTAACTTGTGTACTCACAATTTGACAGAATCAAACACCCATTGATCTATGATAATAAACTCGCATCAATTTCATTTGTGCCTAAAAAAAATGAACAGTATGGGGTTTTACCAACAACAAAACTGGTAGAAACTGAAGATTCTAATAATGGAAGAGAATGATGGGATACATACAAATTGCAGAGACTATGGAGTTTTTACCAACAACAAAACTGAAACTATATACACTCATTTCTTCCTCCAATTCACACACCCTGCATTTCTGCCATTGCAAAATTGCAATGCCAACTACAGTCGTTCCAACATGGCTGCTGTAATTTTGGATCTCTAGAGTCGTAAAAAATTCTTTCAAAAATGTTCAGTATCTTTGTTTTTTGAGATGATACAAACATTGATAATAGTTAATGGTAGTAACACTAATATTATACCTTGTGTCTACATATAAAATTTCCTTCAGTGATTAATTATTACAGACATGGACTACACAATTTAGACACGGTATAATCGCCTTATGTATGTTCATTTCATTCGTGCACACACCGATATACAGTGACTACACAATTTAGACACGGCCCAAACACGGTATTACAGACATGGACCCAGGACGAATTTTAATGAATTGGGTATCGATTGATATCACGACACGGCCCAAACACGGGGAACAAACAATTAAGCTCATATGCTGACGGGGAACAAACAATTAAGAAAGCTGTCAAAACACGATATGCCTTTCAATGATCAAAGGTATGATAAAAAAAAATGAATATAAAACTGAGAAGTGAAAACTCGATATGCATTTATTCTGCGTTAGAGGCAATTTAACAAACACTACATGTGTAATACTATGTCCAAAGCATACACTTTTTTTTTTATAATTAATACTATGTCCAAAGCATACATAAATACACACAACGCTAACACATTTTTTTTTCAAAATGTAAAGGATTGTAAAGTACACCAACATCACCACAATGCGGGTGAGAAATACAAATAATAGGAGCTTGATATCAGTAAATTAGCAAAATTAAACTACATGAGCAAGGCAAAACAGTAAACGAAAACTTGCATAGAATTTTTTGGCACTCAACATATATGTGTTTGGCACTCAACATTGTATGTTTGGCACACAACATATATGTGTTCGTGCATTGTGTGTGTCATTTCTTTAGTTATTTCTTGGCACAAACACTAATTTATGTCGAAATTCTAAATAATGTGAGAAATGAATGTGTGGAAACCCAAGCTTTGCTAATGACCATACATTTCAAAATATCAAATACACAATATTGGGGCATGTGCCGACATGAGTGTGTGATATTTCAAAAAAATTGTTCATAGGCTTCCAAAACATGATATTCACTTGACTACAGAAAGAAGCACACAACCACACAAACAAATCATCAAAGGAAAAAAACCACATAACAAAAAATAATTAAATGAAAACCACAAAGAAGAGTAAAGAGTGAGGGTGTACCCTTTGAACACACTGAGATGGCGAATCCTTAAATGGCAGAGCTACAAAACAAATCATCAAGTATAATGAGGTCAACAACTCACCCTGAAAACAAATATAAATGCACCAATCAGCAACAAAACACCCACCCACAAACCCTATACCACAAAGCATTAAATACATAATCCAAAAATGAGAAATTAGTAATTACTTTACTGGATGTATACCAATCAAAGACAAAATATAACACAAAACTAATATACCAATCAAGACAAAACATAACACAAAAAATAGATCAAAAAATTAAACATAAACCCCCAAATCTCACGCGATATGAACCATAAAACACCCAAAATTAAAAACTCACCGATAAAAAAAGAGAGGGGTACATCTGATTTGAGCCGTGATGTGGTGAATAGATATCTGCAAACAACAACAAAAACATATTATTTGAACCATAAAAACCCAAATTAGGAAAATCAAACCCTATATAGAGTATACCTGATTTGCTGATTCAATAGAGCAGAATTCGAGTATTAAGTAATAATATTCAAAATAAAAAACAAAAAAAAATCTCACTTATTCATACTCAAAATGCATCCATGATAGGCTGCATCTTCCATTGGTGGCACCTATGGTGAAATTGTCCATATAATACCAATTCGCTTTCCTTTATTTTGCTTTATTTTGCCTCATGCCCTTCTGCTAGATCTTGAACATCTAGATCCTAAAAAAAATAAAATAGAGATCTATAGAAAAGTAATGAATTTCAGTGGAAAATATTCCAACTTGATGTCGGCAATGGTTTTAAAGTGGCAAAACCAAGAACGTATTTTGATTAGAGACTACAATATTTTAAGAAATGTAGAGGAATAATAGAGAAATGGTGAATCAAATATAGAGGAATAATAGAGAAATGTCGGCAACTGCATATATATGCAGCATAAGCATATATATGCAGCATATGCATATATGTGTGTGTTTGTGTGTGCGTGTGTGAGTGGGGAAGGGGGGAGGGGATGGGGCAGGGGGAGTGTTAGAAACATCAAACTTACATTAATGTAATTTACCCCATATCCAACCATTGCTAAAGTTAGCATGAATTGATATAAATAAGTTGCATTATGGCTACATCGTTGATATTCAAAAGAAAGAAACATAACGTAACATCAATATTGCCTTACATAGTGAAGAAAAAATTAATGAAACCACATATTATTTACCTCTGAGAAAAAAGGAATGAAAATAAATTTTATTTCCCTCTTTTAAACACCCAAACTTATTAGCTCCATAGCTAAACAACAAACTTGACACCTAAAAATGAAACTAATCCAATAATGTTGCTTTATTTTGACTTCAAGCATGATAAAATGAAGGAAAATAGACGGAGGATCATTCATGTACAAAAAATTAGCGGGAGAAAGTCATGTGCAACATAGATCCCCAAACACGAAGTGGACAGAGCCATATATAGCAAAAGAAAACAGAGCAGAGAAAATGAAGAATAAGTCACTTAACACCCAATCTCAAAGTTCCATGCTTGATGCATTTACTAAAATCTAAAATTCACGCTCACAAAATTCACAAATACACCCCAAATTGAGAAAATGAGTTATCAATAACTATTAGTGGGTAATGGAATCAACTGAGTTTAACATCAACTTGGCAAAAAATACATATTATCTTCTATGACTATAACATCATTATACACAGAATCAGTTGGTGATGAAATGGAGCCAATGTAAATGAGTAAAACTCTAATTGTATTCCCCAATTTAAAAATTGGAACTCAAAGCATAACCCTCACATGAGAAAAATGTGGGTGCTTTTTCAAAGCTTCCTAGAAATAAGAGTTAATAACTTATTTCTACCAAAACAGACAAAAACATCGGTACCGTGATAATCCACCAACACCAAAACAGACAAAAACATCGGTACCAAGGTTTAACTTACGAACCAAAGGAATAAAAACTCACTTGGAAGTTTTATCAAACACCTTGCAAGTAACCAAAGATATCCAAAACTACAAATTCATTCCAACAATTGTTCCTAACCAATTTCAAAATGGAACCCAAACTTGATTTATATGAAGGGGTTCCTATTGTCAAAAATGGTACAAAATCACGAATAAAAAACCCTTAAACATAAAATGCAAACAAAACAACAAAACACGATATAAAAATGTAAAAGACTATACCTTTAAATAGGGTTTGAACTATAGGCTTTTGAAGTAATGAGCACCAACAAAACACAAAATTAATTAGATCCCAAGATATAAACATAAATATAAACAAATCTAAAACAAAATCTGTTCACAGAATCTAAGTTACAAAATATCTTCACCACATCATCAAATCTCGAAACCCTAGAAATGAGCACCATATCTTCACTACACAAAAGAGTATATGAGGTAGAAACATTTAATGTACGAAATATTACAATGCCAAAGCCAGAAACATTAAAAAAAATTGATTAAAAAAAGCCAGAAAAAACTCTAGATCAATGCATTAACTTGTAACAACTTGTAACAACTATAGTGTTAGAACTTAAACCTCCAATTCACTGCAATTTTTCATTTAAGTAAAAAATTGAGTTTGAAATTGTCATGGGATTCTAATTCTAAGAATCCCAATTCCATAAATTGAATTCCAAAGTAAAAGTAAACAATTACAATATCACATTTATGTCTAAAAGTAAACAATTACAATATCACAGTTATAGCATACATATACAAATTAAAAGAAAAAACTAATTGATTCTTATAGCAGCAGTTATAGCCCCAAAGTCCACACATGTGATTTTAGCCCCAAATCAATACCATTGATTCTATAGCATCAGGTACAAACATCAATACCTATAATTGATTTTTTTTTTTACTTTTTACCCCCTAAAAATGTGATTTTAAACCAAGATGTAATATACCTGAGAGAAAAAAATCTGAGGAAATGCCTGCAAAAATAAACATCAATAAATAGGTTAAATCCCAAAACCATTACAAACAAACAAAATCTAACAATAAAAAAATCTAAAAACGCTGTGTTGGAGTTGGAGTTGGAGTTAGATCTGAGAACAAAACCATTACAAACAAACAAAATCTAAAAATCCCAAAATAAAAGCTTAAAGCTTTAGAGAGGGAGAGTGTACCGAAATGGGTTGGAGTTAGAGAGAGAGAGAGAGAGATGGAGTTGCGTGTCAAAAAAAGGCCGGCAGGCTTTGTCGCTGAGTTGCCGGCTTGTGTTCTTGAGAACTGAGATCGCGCGAGAGAGAGAAAGATGGAGGTGTGTCGTGTGTATAGTTTTTGAGAAATGAGCTCGAGTGCCCAAGAGAGAGGGTCTTCCGTGTGTAAAGTGAGAGTCGATTACCAATATACCCTCAAATTTGAATTAAAGGGTAACTTTGATGAGTATAAAAGAGGGGGAAACCAAATAAGTGAGGGGTAAGTTGGTAAAAAAGAAATGGAGGTGATCTAAACCATTAAAATGTGTAAAAATGTGTAAGGAGGTGGCACACATCTTGACCGTTAAAATGTGTAGACAATTCAAAAACTTCCCTAACTTATTATATATATATATATATATATATATATATACTAGGATATACCCGTGCCTGAAGGCACGCTGATAATTTTAAAAAGTATAAAATCGTGTATAATGTAAATAACAAATATTTTACATATTATAAGTGTAATTTTTCAACGTATTAAATCGTGTAAATTTAAGTATTGTTGAATCTTGTATAATCAAGTTAAAAAGTTTTTTTTTACAATACATAAGCGTAAACAGTTTAAAATTTTTGGAACTTTTTTTCTATATTTATAGGACTATCCATCATGTTTAAGGAAAAAAAAAGTAGTCCAACAATAATACTAATTATTGGTCCTGGACCTCGTAACAATCGTAAACTATTTTATAACATAAATAATTATAAACATATTAAAAAAAAATTGGAAATGATTACCTTTGTTTATAGGACGATCTACAATGTTTAAGAAATTAAAAAATATTGCTCAACAACATTACTAAAGTTATTTTTATAACATGATACTTTAGAAAATTTGTACATAAATTCCTTTGTACATATGACATTTTAGACACAACGAAAATTTACAAAGTATGTAATCGCGATACGACAACAATTTCGTACCCCAAGACATAATTGCCATACATGTACATTAGAAAATGGGTCATTATTAAGATATGAAATATATCTCACCCATTAAAAATCTAAAAAAATCTCCACAATTTAGTAGACTCTACTATCAACTGTCCAAATATATTTTTTATACCCAACTCATTTTTAACTACATTTTTTTTTGCATCTTATTCTTTTTCGAATTTAAGGTATAAATTAGTGTTTGCTACACAGAAAAATCAATTAGAATAGAAAAATCAATTTTCTTGGTCATGTGCCTAAGTGCCTTTCCTCATAAATAAATATAAAACAAAGTTTCAAAGGTAATTTCATCATAGGAATGGATTAACTAAATATTATTAATTTGTTCAACCGTAAATTACATATTTTTTGAATTCAAAAACCCCATTCCATAAATAGAACTCAAATAACCATACATGTATCATAATGTTCATGGCTCTTAGACCGTGTTTGGAATCATCCAGGTATCTTATATTCCCCAACCTCTTGCTCTCTTTCGTCACGAATCATAAACAATTCAAATAGAAAATTAACTATTCAAATACAAAATTTACACCCCCCGTTTTTTGGGTGAATTCCTTATGACTACCCCACAATATTGGGGTTTGAGTTGAAAAAAACAAAATGGGCATTAAAGGTCACAACCCTCATTGTCAGTTGATACCAAACATCCCATTTCCATCCAATATCGTTCTCTCTTATCAACGAAAAGCCACACTTATTTTCTTCTCCTTCACAACACAACTCTCTCACCAGGAACTTCCCACCGGCCATCCTCACTACCGCCGCCTCTTCCAACCATCCTCAACGTCACTGCCTAATCCACTCAAGATATGATGTCTACAGTTCACATCTGAATATTTTGAGGATCCAGACTTAATTTCTTTTTTATCAGGGAGGCCAAGTCCTTTTTTTTAGAGTTGCACGGGAGTTTTTTTTGCAGAATGACGTTTTCTTAGGGCTGTTAAAGGGGTATGTTGAAAGAAATGGTGGGTTTATCCAAAAACATCCAAAAAAAGAACCCAAAAATACAAAACTAAAATAAGATATATATATATATATATATATATAAATCGTTGTAAAGACAAAGCTAAAGCACTTGTACCAGATCTGCGGCGAAGATGGGAGTTCCTTCAATCCCCTGTTATAAAGCCAAAGTTGATGCCATATACGATTCACGGTTCACGATTCAGACAATGGAGATCCGAAAATTTCTTTATTGCTTTGATCCCCTGTTGTAAAGCCAAATCTAATGTCATTCACGGTTCACGATTCAAATAATGGAGATTTGAAAATTTCTTTGTTAATAACTTTTAAAAACTTCAATCCCCATTGTACAGTAGTTAAGAACTCTAAAAAAAGGTTTACCTTTTCAAGGTGGAAAGAGAGTGGGTTGAGAACGTGAGAGAGGTTTTTGTGTGTGTGGTTTTTGTCCACCTAATTTCTGTGTATTTGAAGACACTGCACGCATTCTAATGCTTCGGCTGGAAATATGACATACACAAATACAAACGTATACACAGATGAAATGAGGTGGGTGATGGTGGACTGAACCGGAGTGAAACGAACATCGAACAACTCCTCTTCCTTACAAAACCAAAAATGGAAACCCTGTAGAGATATGCAAAACAAAACATTCAGTACAAAACATCAGAAGTCAAGAAAAGAACAAAATGGAAATGAGAGAGGCAAGAAATGACAGCGTTTAGGCCGCGATTTGAGAGGGGGTACCATGAGAAGACAAAACAGAACTGGGTATGAGAGAGAGGGGTGAGGAGGACTTGTGAGACATGGGTTATTTTCGTAGAGATCTGAGTATGGGAGAGAGGGGTGGTATGTGAAGATAAAAAAGAGAGTTAATTTTCAAATTAAAGTCAGATTCCTTACCTCGAGCCGTGTGTTATCTTTTTGGGGGGGACTCAAAAGATTAGTGGAGCAGGTTGTAGCCTGGCAGGAGGCGCAACATGACAGTAGCATGGCCTATATCTTTGTTAAGAAAATAAGATTTACCCACTGAACAGAAAATCGTATCAGTATTTTGTGGGATGATTGGGGCAAGGAAATCCCCCGTGACAATAGACGTGCCATCATAAGGGACATGTGTACCAAAAAATCAGTACTTTGAGGATGGCCCACCTCCTGTCTAAGGCGTATTTGAGTTAAAAGTGAATATGGCAGTACCAGTGAGAGGGAGAGATTGGGAGTGTCTGTGTTTAAATATGTCATGACATAAGTTGGTGACACCACAAATATTAAGACATGGCACGCTACAACACCTTTGGATTTTAAGGCTTAGAATATGAAGAATACTATTTTACCCTTTATTTTGAATTTTAAAGATGGGAAGAAATAAATTAGAGTATCTTTTCTTGAATCAAAATTTTTAAGGGTAAAATACGTAGTACAAAAAAAATGACATCATCAAGTAAGCTTATGACATACATAAGATTTCTACTTTATTATATAGATATATATATATATATATAAGAAGGAGAGAAAAGTAAACGGGTCAAAGCCCGAGTTGTGAAAATATTTAGCAAGTGTGTTAACCGTGCATAATAAATATCAATGCACTTATTTCATAATTAAAGTGGAATCGCACTCTCGTGAAACACCAACTCACCTCTCATCTAAAGGCGTGCACCTAATCGCATCCTCAAATTTTAGTTAAATTACCCCAATTATAAGCACAACCTAACTTATCATAGGCCCAACCTATACCCACGAGAATTACCTTCCTATCTTAACCCAAGAATCCACTCTTTTTAAGCACACTTGATTATTTTTACAAACAAATATGCCATATTAGGCTTAATGGATTCCGGTTTATAAATTTATCAATTATAATTCTTAATACATTACCCATATATTTGGGTTGAATCATAAGATTTAATTTCTAATTAACATGCATACAAATTATTATTGGCAAAACTTCTCTCCAATCTCAACACTGCACTATGTTTCATGCGTGGGGTGTCTCGCAAAGCGAAATCCAAACAAGGAACCACCCTGTTACACTACTCCTTGACAATGTCGATCCTAGAGATCCATTATGCCATATATACAATATTTTGCTACTACTACTACTACTACTACTACTACTACTACTACTACTACTAAATTTTAGACTACAATATGAAAACAACTTAAAATCTCCAATAATATCCTTGGGATGATGTAACCGAAATATTCCTTAAATGCGATACATCAACCCCCAAATAATCCAGTACACCATAATCATCCAGGATGTACTTCAACCAGATTCCACATCCTTTCATCTATAGGATATATATAAATATATACATAGGCATTTTACTCTAACCATATATATATGTATATATCATCATCCATATCCATGACAAAGTGTACATATCATATCTGATGTACAGTGACCATGCACATAAATATACCCGACTATATATAGCGTCGATAAACTACACCATGCTATCATCCTCCCAGTGCCCGGCTCACGTAGCAATACTGGGGACCACCTAGTGGGGATCAACGACACCCACCTCGTGATATACTCATGCACACATCGTCCCGGGAAGCGGCCATAGCTCCTAACCGGTCAATGAGATGAGACATACCCACCACGTCCCACCCCAAAAATATAAATCACATAATAACACACTGGACGACTATGACCTGGGGAATATCCACACCCTGCTCCTGAAGCCAGGATGCTCACCCTCTGTGCGAAAACTTCCCAATGATAGCATGAGCGGGGTATGCTTAACCAAATAAGTATATATATCATTCACATGAACAATATATACACATCCATATGATCCCATCATATGATCCAGTATTAAAACATCACACATAAGGTTTGAATATTCACAACATAAATATATCCATATAGTCATATCAATACAGATATATATACCCACATATCCACAACATAAATATATCCATACAATCATAACTATAGAGATATAAACATACACATATATTCACATATCCATATATCTATATATACAAACTATATCTCATTCATATGTATAAGATATCTAAACTCGGCTATAAGTATACATAATCCTCAATATACAAGTCGTCAACACAAATTCATTGAATTTACCTCGATAGGTGAGTACAATCCCTCACTTGAAGCATATTCAACCATTTTTCCTATGATGAATAGTCACCTAAAAATTTCATGTATCTATATCAACCATTAGGGTTATCACCCTAAGTTTAGTGTAGGAAATCATCACTACACATTTCATCTCTAAATTGAAAGTACATAATTATCTATAACTATCCTACCTAGAATTCATGCTAACACTTATTCTAGTCGATAGTACGATCCAAATCGTTCCCCATTTCACCTATGGTTCGATTAATCTTATGAACCCTTACTCCCACTGGGTTACCGATTGTTCCTTAATTTAAACATTTCTAAGGATACGTGACCCTTCTCTCTCTTCGGTCCCCAAACCTTAATCTCAATAGAATTCTATTTACTATAAGGATTTGGCACTACCCTCGGCCTACAATTTCATATCGTGCTCTCACCACTGTCTCTCTAAGAGTTCTTAGCCTCCCAGCATATCTACGCTTACTTATGCCCTCAATCTATAACTCCCGTCCTCACTGAGATCCCCCACTATTCCTCATAATATCCATTTTTAATGCACACTTAAGCAAAAAGGGACTATCTCTACCATTTACAACCAATCCATGATTTCCCACCATCATAGTAGGAAAATCCGCTAATCAATTTAGTCCCATATTTCTTTCATTCCTAAAAGAGGCACCCCATCCTCCTAAATCAATTTAACATAGGCCCCCAAGCCCCTATTCGACCTAGGGCCCCATTCCCTTAATCTAATATCATAACCCTCCATAATAAGCCCATTAAGAAAGCCCCCAAGAATAAAACTCCAAAAGAAAAGGGAAAGAAAGAAATCCAAATTTTGGGCTAAAAACAGGGGATCGATCGATCGGTCCCAGACCCCCGGTCGGCCGCGGGTCCAAATTTTTCCTACGAAGAAATGCAGTAGGATTTTCCCTTAAGGCTCGGTCGACCGGTCCCCGGACCGCGGTCGACCGGCAATACCAGTTATCTTGGCCGATTTTCCTGTTTTCAGCAAACCCTAAATCCTCAAACACCCAAATATCATTACCAAAATCCCAAATCTTTAACCCCATAATATTATTAACATGTAAACTCATCCTACATCTCATCCCAACAAATTATACATCATTAAACCCATTCTTTAAACATAGATTTCAAGATTTAACCCAAAAATTTAGGTTTTGATATTAATACCCAAAAATCCATTTCTTAAACCCACAAATTATGAAATAAAATACACAAATGACTTACTTAGCAAGATTAAACACTTGCCTAGATTTTGTAGTGGTTGAATCATCCTCGTTGTTGCGTTGAGCCGTGATCTCCAAGATTTTCTTCCTCTCTCTCTTATTTCCTTCTTCTTTCTCTCTATAGGGATTTTTCTCTCTTTCTCTAAATGAGATGGCTTAATCCATAAGCCTCTTCAGCCTTTAAAACAAAATCCTAAATTTTAAATGTTATACACACTTTAAATGACTCGTTTACTCCAATTCGAGCCAAAATGACTTAAAAGCATTCCGGAGCAGAAATAAAACCCAATGACAGTCATTTGGACTATCTCGACCCTTCCGGGATCGATGGTACCCTCAAAATCATCATCCAGAATACTTTAAGACGTCCTCTATTTTCGGGCCTCAATTCCCAAATTTTAAAATTCTCCAATTTAATTAAATTTTATTTTCCCAAAAATTTAATTTCTCAGTCTCCAAAAATCGAGGGTTGTTGAAGGTGTGAGCACAAGGCTCAAGAAAAGTGTATATGTTGCACGTCTTTCTCATAAACCTACTTTACCACTTTCAAGCTTTCAAGAGGTTCATCACTTTCAAGAGGTTCATCTTCTTTCTCTTCTAACACTATGTTTTCCTTAGTACTTTTTTTCCCTCCTTCTCATTTCTCATAGAAGGTGTTAATTTCGTTTTTGCTTTTGTTTTTCCATTTCCCTTTTTTTTTCCAGATCCAACACGCCACATAATAGGCGATTCTCTGTCCGAGCATCAAGACCAACAACACGCGTTTTTCTTTAGTATGTTTTTTTCCTCCTCATTTCTCCATATTCGTTATTTTTATTTTTTCATTTCTATTTTCTTTTGCAGATCCAACATGCCACATAATATGCAAGACTCGAGCAGGGGAAGATCTGTTATAAGACACGAGCAGGGGATGGTCTCTGATGGTTAGCTCTGGCCGCCGACGTGATGATATCCGGTAGTATTTTCTCTATCCTTGCTGTTTTCTTTTTTTGTTATTTAGTTCATCAATTATGCAAGGAGGGGAAGATTTGTTTCCTTTTTTTTGTTATGTAGATGCGAAAGTCGGAGTTAGTTCTGGCAGCGATATTATACCTACTCACAGGTGAGACTTTACATTGTTCACTTTTCTTGAGTTGTATATGAAATTATGATATTATCGTTGTTGTCTTTTTTTTTAAATTATGACACCATGTGCTCACTTTTCGTGTTCGTTCATTTTAACCTTTTGTGTTATTGTTACTATTGAGTATTTTTGTGGTTTGATTTAAATGGGTTAAAATCTGAGGTTTGAGATCACAAACACTATCTCCACCTTCAAAAGGTTTGTATCTTACGAGTAAAAAAAGGCCGGTACAGGGTGCATAAAGATAAGATGCACATGGCTCAAGGAAAAAGGAAAAAAATGATGGTATTGGGTGCATAAATTTCGTTTAAAAAGGAAAAAGGAAAATATGAGATGCACCTGTTCGCTATGTTTTATGACTATTCTCTATATCTCATACAATTTCTTACACTTAGTCTGCTTAACTTTTATTTACACTTTTCTTCCTTTTTCTTCCTCCAGGTTGCAAGGTACCTGCTTCCAATTTCATCATCACCATCTCAAATCCTTACGATTCCACTCTCTAGGTTGCAAGGTACCTGGATTTAATTTGTATCATCATCAACAGTTGCTTGATTGGGATTTAATTTTTATCAAGACTTTCTCAGTACCTGTTTGTAAAACCCAATTTAATTTTCATGTGGTGGGTGACAACCCATCACCCAATTTAATTTTCATGTTGAAATTTTCTTGAGTTGTATCTGAAATTATGTTTTTTTTATAGATGGTCACAAGCTCATTGCATGATAGTCTCATATGGAAGTGAAAGAGGCCATCGCCATAGGGGCCATAAAATTTATGGGCCACCTAACTTTACAATTTTAGTACTGTGTTCAACAACCCTTGCAATTTTTATGAGTTCAACACCCCTTGCAATTTTTGTATTGTTGCTTTAAACCTTTTGTGAGCCTATTCATTCCTGATTTGAGGGTATGAAATCAAGAAACACATTAATTTTTGAGCTCACAATTAATTCGTATCAGTTTTAAAATTTTGAATATGAGAATATATCACAAAAAATTAGGTACGATCATTTTTGTTAGTGGTTAACTATTGTATATAAATATTTTCATTTGTTTCTCATGAAAATAAAAATGAATAATAATTTAATTATAATTAATGTTTTTTTAGTTGTATGTTTTGTATCTAACTTAGAAGTTTAGTACCTGTTTAGCCTTTGATGGACCTTTCACATCTACATTGCCATATTTGAGTACATGGCTCGAGGCAAGTAGTTAAGAGTTGTTGAAAAGGTTATATTGATTTACCTTAGATAATAATGCTTTGTGTTTTGTGCTGCTGTACATAAGAATATATTTTTAAAAATATAATTGAATTGTTAATATTCTCGATTAATTAATTATTCAAAAACTGTTAAATTTGTTTTGTAATTAATATATCTATCTTATTTTTTCGTTTTGAAATTAATTTTAGTTTGAAATAATATTAAAAAAGTACATAGGCGAAAATTTTGACACGACTTAATGTTGACAATCCTGAAATAAATACATTTGTGCCAACTTTTTTTGTATTATCTCAAAAATTATTGAATTAACAAATGCCAATAGAAAAGATTAAACATACATTCTATATTGGAGCTGAGGAGTTCCTTTAAACGAACTGTAAAAGTGAATTAAAATGTGTGGGACCCTATGACATTGAATTGTTTAGTCATATTTTCATAGTTGCTATGAGGTGCGAGAAAGAGTAACACGCATATGTTATCAGAGTACAAGAGTAACTCACGTGTCAATAAAGTTTTTAAAATTTAGTTTAGTAAATTCGAAATATTGTAATAAAAAAATACTAATTGCAAATCTAAACTAGGTATTCAAGAGACACAAATGTACCATATTAAAATCGTAATTATCTCACATGTGTACCATGAGAAGATCAATAGTAATTGGCGATACGTGAACAACTTTATCCCGAGAATAAATTTAGCGTCGTGCCATTGGCATGGGTAAAAAATATCAAGGGAACAAATTTATCGCCGTGCCATCGGCACGGGTACACCCTAGTATATATATATATATTTATACTATCACACATTGTATATATAATTATAAAAATCTCGGCTTTACCGTGTGCCAAGTTCGAAACACAAGCCTATGTATAAACCTCGAGTTTATGGTCCAACTATAATTATTAATTACTCGGCACATTAATTAATTCAATTATTTTTTATGTCGCCCAACCAATGTACTCGGAGTCTCTCTCATGGCCCAAAATTAAATATCAACCGAGTCTAATCCCTGACCCTAAATTAATTTGTTTTCTTCCATAATTAATTTAAGTGAGTAGTATCACCCTACTACTATATCGGAACGTATTCACCCAGTCCGTTATTTTATTCATAAAAATTTATTTCTCAAATTTCATTCGTAACGCGTCTAAATTAATTTCCCCACCACTCTCAATTATTTTCACTTATAAATATTAGGAATTTAGTCCATATTTAATGTATCTTTTTTAATTATGTTAGGTGGAAATTGAAACTAATAATTTTACCCCTATCAATCCTAAGGCCAAACTGTCGAAAAACCCGAAGGGTCGATCGATCGACTCCCAATCGTCGATCGATCGATCGAACAGGTGGTCGTCTTCTTCGACTCCCTATTTACACCATTAAAGAAATTCTCATCTTTCTAACCCTTCCCCTGGTCTAACCCAAGCACAATCAACACCATAACTTCATAGGAACATGATCAGGGCCTTTTATAGAGCTTGAAACTCATATTAAATCTCTCGAATTTCTACTTTTCCAATTTGGGGAAATTTCCATGTTTTTCACTCGTTAAGTCTAAATCCATACATTTATCCCAAATTCTTCCATAATTAATATTGGGTTTTCACATTCAAATCAGATATTCATCTCAGAACCATGAAATACAATTAATCCTTTCTTTGAATCGCATTCAAGAGTTCCATTAACAAAACCCCATTTTTTGTACCCATTTATACCCAAAATGGATCTTAGTTCACACATCACATAAATATGAATTGAATATCATAATTTAACATCATAGCAAGTTAACCACTTGCCTTTTTGGGTTCATAGAGTCTTATCCATTAGTGTAGAGGCAAGCTTTATGATGAACACCCAAATCCGCTCCTTACCTTGTCTCCAAAAGATCCCCAATTGCATTATAACTGCTCCTTATAGCTTTCTCTCAATAACTTAGGTTTTAGATTTTTGTTTATGCCATATACCAACTCTAGACATAGGTATTAAAACACTAATCCCATTTTTAGTCTAATGGGCCAAGCCCGAGGGCCCGATTATGCCTAAAAATGCCCCGAGACCCATTTACTACCCCCAGGTACTCTTTTTCAATTATCTCGGCCCGTCCGGACTCAATCGTGTACTCATAATTGGCATCCGAATTAATTTATAAAATTTGTAATCTCACACCTAACTTAGTCTATATCCGACTCCTGGTTGAGATAAGTAAGTCCTACGTCACTAATACGCTTTATGACGAAAATAAATAATTACTATTCACTTAGTAATTTAAATCCCATAAATATTAACCATTTATTTTCTTGATTAATATTTATATTAAAGTTACTATAATTAATTCAATTAAATTATAACACAAACGTAATGTAAATTTACTCGAATTAATTAATTTTTAAAATGCATAAAAAATATTGGGTGTTACACACATGTCCTAGAAATTTTATTTCTTTCATCAAAAAATCATATTTTCTCTTCTTAGCATACGAACAATGGTTCCTTAGAGTGCCTAATACTAATTCTAGATGTTGGGCATGCTCTACTAGGTTTTAGGAATAAATAAGAATATCATCAATGAAAACGATAACAAACTAGTCAAGAACAGGTCTAAAGATTCTATGCATAAGATCCATAAACGTTACGGGCACATTGGTTAATCCAAAAGACATTAAATTAAATTCAAAATGTCCATAATGAGTTCGAAAAGCATTTTTTGGGATATCTTCTTCTCTTACTTGCAATTGATGGTAACAAAATCGTAAGTCTATTTTAGAAAAGACCCTGCCCCTCAAAGTTGATCGAATAGATCTCCAATTCGGGATAAAGGATACTTATTCATAACAGTTACTGAGTTTAGCTTACGATAATCTATGCATAAACCTTATTCTTAACAAATAATATGTGATCTCCCTAAGGAGATGAACTTAGAAAAATAAAACCTTTTTTAAGAAGATCATCAATTGAGTACAAAGTTTGCGAATTTTTAAAGGACCCATTTGATACGGAGGTATCGAAATAGGGAGAGTATTAAGATAAAGATTTATATTGAACTACATTTCTCGAGGAGGGCGTATTCCTGGCATAATTTTCTAAGTAGTGTTTGGTTTATGTTGGTTTTTGATTGGATGAGGGTTTTGATTTCTCAAAGGAATATCTAATTGATGACAGACTGGAGGATGATTCAAATTAGGACACTGTGGTCGAATATGTCCTAACTCTTAACATTAAGGATAATTAATCAATGACTAGGTAGTGTTATGGCGAATCTAGGAATAAGTTTGTCCATTTGTATTTGGATAGTATTGACGGTGAGGGTTAGGCAAAGTCCTAATCACATGATTATTTCTAGTAATGGGGGTTGAATCTTGTACAACATTAGAATAGTTTCTCTCCACAATTGCCGCAAAGTCGGTAAGTTGATAATAATCTCAAATATGTAACCCTTGGATGTAGTCCTCTTTCAAACTTCTTGCATTTTTTTATTTGAGTATCCACATACTCAATGGCGTAATGAGACAACTTGATCATTTTGGCTTCGCACTGGGCTACGAACAAATGTTCTTGTTGTAATATTAAGAAATCGACTGTTCATTGATCTTGTTCAGCTTCAAGAAAATTCTTTTTCAAGAATATTGTTCTCAAGTATAATTGGCAACATTCTCGTTTCGTGACACAAATTGCCAGCAGAAAGCATCTTCACCTTCGAACATATAGGTAACTATAATTACTCGAATATTGGCAGCTATAACTACTCCGTTAATAATTTTCACAATCTCACGCATCCATTTATCATATTCACTATCACCTGGCTTTCCAAGAAAGGAATGAGGTCATTGTCTAAAAAATTCTTTGAGAGCATTAATCCTATGGATTTCTTCTGAGATTTCCTTGGGAGCTGTGCGAGGAATCTGTTATTGTGGGGATGAAGATGTTAATTCCTGAAAACATTGCATCATTCCTTTAGTGTGAGTCCATTCAATATTAATTCCCGTGGAGGTAATTAGAGTACTAACTATCCTAAAATATGATAAAACAATCACAATAATACATAAGAGTATAAAGCAAGAATATATCACAAGGCTACAGATAGTGTTATATGTTACAACAGGGTTGTGAAATATTCTACATAAGTTAGAGTTAGGCAACCTCCTAAACAATATTTTGTCACACTATATACATTATTTTATTTCGTTATTTTACATTTAATGTTACAATTTTCTAAATTATGGATTTTTTGAGCATTAACAGCAACATCATTATCAAAAGATGCAGAATCTAGATCATCAAAAAAATCATCAGGCTCGGATGGGTCGTCATCGGTAGAATCAGTTGAATATGAAGACAGACCAATGATAAGCTCACTATTATATATATATTAGGGATGGGGTATTGGAGATAACGGTGCATTAGCTAAAGCAAGATCGACATCTTCTTGAAGTATAACCGGATTATCCACATAGTCACTGATTTTTTTCATCACTTGCACTTCTCCAGAAACTCTATTTGTTAATACTAATCACTTTACATTGCTTCTCAAATCTCCCTAGTCCTCAGCTACAATGCAGATCGATTCTCTAATCCATGAAAATGCTTTTTCTTTGACTATATTCTTCCAACAATTTTTTCATTACAATGTCCAAACTAAATAGAAGAGAATCCCACATATTCATGCTGCAAAATGGAATTTTCTATATCATATTTGATAAAAAGATGTTGCGAAAAGATAAAATAACTAATGTCTTATAAAGGTTTCCCATATAGTATTCTAAGCCGGTGATATGTTAATTTTAAAACATGCTCTAATAACAACTTCTCACGCCTAGCTTTTTGGTATGAATGTACAACAGAGTGTAAATAAAACAATGAATTAAAGTTAAGGTGAAAAACAGAATTGTATTCATTAAAGAGTCACATAACATAGTATATTACCATCACATAGGTGAATTACATTATATTCTCAACATGACCTATAAAGTAGGCAATAGAAAAGTTCCACTCCTTGCTCGCATATAGTTTATTCCCCGCCCAAACCATTACATACACATACAGGGTACGAGTGTATGTCATACAAGGGGAGAAAGACTATCCTCTCTTTTTTGGTCCATCTGGAGGAAAAATGAATTACCAAAAATATGCTAAGTTTTTCCAATTTTATAACAACTATCTGTAGATGACTATATACTTTAATAAGAAAGTCAAAGAATTGAAACTAATAATTCCATACTTACCAAGTTTCAAAGGGATATATAATTAAATAAGCCATCAGTAAAACCAAATAATAAGTAATCCAAAACCTTTACGAAATAACTGTCTAGGCACACAATTAAAGCGACACTCATACATACGTAGTAAACACCGGCCTCAATCATTTGAGACCGTAGACCAAGTAGAAAATTTTGTTGGATAACATGACAGTCTACTCTCCAGTTATTACTGATGCTTTTAAAATCAATAATAATGCACAAAGGTGCAAGGTGAACTGAATTATTACAAGGAATTGTTATGATATTAGCTATTGGGTGAGAAGAGTTCAAATTTGATCTAAAGATCATAATTAAAACAGTCTATTAAATATTAACATATGAGTAAGGTAATTTTTACACATACTTGGAATAAAATTTGGGCTATCATAAAATGATATCAATAGCAGTTAACAAATACGCAAAATTTTCCATTAAAGAGGTAAACAAAACCCTACTTGAATGGATTTTTAAATGTATTAAAAATAAAAATAAGATGTCAGGACGAGCTCGTACTTGAGTATCTATATACAACTGTTTGTGTGAATAAATATTTGTTGGAATTTGAGGTCGATTTTAGCCAATCTATACCAAATATTGTGTACTTTCAAGTTTAAGGGGTTACATTGTAATCAATTTGGGACTTTAAAATCTTAGCCTTATGTTCAAATATGAAATTTGAAGTCTTTTTGACTTAAAATACATAAAAGTACTTATAGAAAATGTTTGGGGTAGAAATTCGTAAGTTGAAAACGTCAGGAGGGGTTAATTTACAATTTAGGCAAATATTTCAAACCTAAACCCTATTTTTCATAACTTTGGCTAGGTTTGACAAAACACACCCTTACCTTATAGAATTTTGACCATAAAAATAAATAAAAATATTGGAAAAAAATTCAGGATTTTTTGATTGGCCACACGCCCATACGTAACTCGTCAATGAATTTAGTCAAAAAGTTCATCTTTAACATCTCAATGGTTGACTTAGGGTTTGGAAAACTTTGACCCAAGATAACTTCTTCATTTCTATACCATTTGAGATGATTTCGAACCAATTCAACCTAACTTTTCACGAGGAATCCAAATATATAAGTTTTATGGATTGAGGTTCAGTGTACATTGAATTATGAAACTATGTTTTTCTCTAAAATTTTGACTAAAATTTTGAATCTCTATTGAATACGACACAGGTTCTTATGAATATAGTTTTGTTTCCGCTATCTTAAGTAAGAGTTTGTCTTTAATTTCAAGGCTTGAGGTCGTCTATGTGAAGAGAATTCCATGTTTTCAGTTTTCTGAAACAAAAAACACCTTTGAGCAATTGAGGCTCAGAAGTTATTATTTTTTTACAAACAAGTTATGCATTAGAGTTACTAAGATCATAAGATATAATTTCCATGCTTCAAAACTAATTTACACTCAAGAAATCAAAAGTCACCATTAAATCTCAAGCTTTAATGGATGTTTTTTCAAATTTCTTCAAACATAGACTGTTTTTCACATAAATTTCCAACTATTTTGATTCATATAAACATAATATCAACACAGAAAACATTTCATATTGAAATAATGGAATATAATGCATAAAATGACAAGGTAACTGGTTTGGAGGATAATTTTGAATTTTGGATAAGTTGAAGAGTTGCGTTTTGGAGACTTTGGTCATGGGGATTTTACAAGGTAGAAGAAGGAGGTTTGGTTGGTGTATTTTGTAGGTGGCTTCCTCTTGGTTTCAAGAAGATAAAAGCATAAAATCTTGTTCCTTACCTATGTGCATGGTCATACAATGGGTTTTTGGACTTATTAGCTTAGGTGTAAGCTAATATGGGAAGGGGGAATGTGTAAATAAGTTTGGTTTAGGTTTTAGTCCTTGGTTGAATGTATATACACTTATTTGGGTCAAAATGTGTTACTTTTATAAAATTTAGGTGCATTTTTATAATTTCAAAAATATGTAAGGGCTAAAAATGATACTTTTATTTAGTTGATGTCTAGAGATATAATTTTATGTAAGGTTAAGGTCTAGAGGTTAACGATAAGCCAAGTAATGTGTCTTTGAAAAGTTCTGTGTTATTTTATAATTTTTGAAACTTCAATTGTACTTGGATAATTTAACAAATTTGTAGGTTTTATAAAAAACAATTGTTCTCCTTTTGGATATCTTGAGTTTATGCATTCTACAAGGGATAACAATGAGACTTAAGTTATCTTAATTTAAGTATGGATATTACAAATTCGGATCAAACCCATCAGATGTAGTGCATCTATAAGAGAAAGATAAGGGTAGACAGGAAGGAGGAAACCTTCAAGGCATGGCTTGTTGCGAAATGGTTCACTCAAAAATAGGAGATCTACTAGGAGGAAACTTTTTTGCCAGTAGCTATGAGTAATTCTATCTGTATTCTCTTATCCATTGTTGCATATCTAGATTACGATATTTTTCAATTGGATGTCAAGATCGCGTTCTTTAATGGTAGCCTTGATGAGTGAATCTATATGGTACAACCCACATGGTTGATAACAGAAGGCCAAGAAATCAAGGTGTGAAAACTTGAGAGATCCATTTATGTACTTAAGTAACCATCAAGGTCTTGGAACATCCAATTTGATCAGGAAATCAAATCTTTTAATTTTAATCAATGTTTGGATAAAATTTGTGTGCATAAGAAGAATGCCAGAAATGTGGTGGTGTTTCTAGTATTTATGATGATGATATTCTCGTAATCAGGAACGAGGTCGGTGTATTATCTAGTGTAAGAGTGTGGTTTTCTAGTTAGTTTGATATGAAGGATTTTGGAGAATCCAGTCACATCTTAAGATCAAGGTGTTGCGTGATCAAAAAATAGGATTTGGAGCTTATCCAAAACTACTTATATTGATACATTCATTCCTCATGAAGTTTAGCATGCGAGATTTTAAGAAAATGGTTTCTCCCTTTTCAGGCATGGAATTTATTTATCTAAGTATTAGTGTCTTAGGACATCTTGTCAGATAGATAATATGATGAATATACCTTACGCTTAGGCGATGGGGTGCCTCATGTATGCTTTGGTCTGCACTGGAACGAATATATGTTATGCCGTTAGAATGGTCAACAAATTGCATTTTAATCCAAGTGAGTAGTAGTGGACTGTTGTGAAGTTCATTCTCAAGTACTTGAAGAGGTCTAGTGCTCATGCATTGGTTTACTCACTAGAGAATCTAGTACTTGTAGGTTGCAAAAACTTATGTATTACTAATTTGACCATGGAAGTTGTTTATGCTTTCTCTTTAGAGGCAGCAAAAAAGATTGAGTGGCTATAAACTTCCTCAATGACCTAGGTTTGGTTCCTATAGTACAATTGATAGTTACACTTAAATGGGATAATATTGGTGCACTTGTAAATTTGAAGGAACCAAGGACTCATCATAAGGTGAGGAACATTGAGCATAAATATCGTCTCATTTGAGAGATCATGCAGATGGGCAATGTCATCGTGCCTAAGATTACATTTGAGGACAACATGATGAATCCCTTTACTAAGATCTTACCAGCTAGGACTTTTAGCAGTCAGGTAGAAGGAATGTGATTCAAGTTCACGATGATATGGCTTCAAGAAGAATTGGGAGATTGTCGGGGTTTTATTCTTAAAACCATGGGTAAAATATTTTATTTTAATTAATAAAGGATTGTTTTATTCATTTTTGAAATGAGAATGAAGTTTGTGAGAATGATTTATATTTGTTTAAATATATATTTTCATATATATGTTGATTAATAGAGCTTAGTTGGAATTCTACTAAGTCGACTTCGGATTGATTACAGGGAGATTGAAATTTTGGTTATAGCACTATAGAAATGTTCACATCCTAGATGGGGAGTTGACATCCTATCGAAAAGGTTGTGATGCAATCCTAGTAGTTTATCTTGAACTACGAGAACCTATATGATGGTTTTAGAACTTGTGAGATAGCTCAATAGAGGATTGTGATCGATAAATCTCAGGAATGTATTAAACATAACAACCCGTGGGATTTGAGTCTAGGGGTTGTCTTGATTAGACTCGGGATATCTCACACCATTTACAAAGGGTGCATAGATTTTTAATATGGAGAATAATAAGGAATGAAATGATTATGTTACTGTTATTTTGATTATTATGGATTTGATTGAATTTTATATTGAATCAAATAATCCTTTCATATTGAGTGATAATTATGTAATTAGGTCTCAAATCTTAATTCAATAGAGTTTCCATATAGGGATACCTTGGATTTAGATACCCCCTTGATAGACTTCTAAGATTTGTTTCCACCAATAAATATGATGAGTGGATTACTTATAATCTGATGTAGTATGAAAATAAGTCAAGTATGAGAATCGAGGAATTTATTAGATGTTGGTTGAAGTCAATTTGCGAAAAATTAATTTGACAAAGTGGGTATTGGAAGCTTAACGTGTGCAAACATATAATGTAAATTATCAAATTTCCAAATAAGACCTTAGTATATATGAGTGATTTATGAGATAATTAAATTGGAGTTAGGTCATAATTATTTAGTGGAAAATATTATGATAAAATTAAAGAATGAAAAAAATTATGGTTATTGTAATTTGGGATTTTTGTATATTTATTTGGAACTTAATTTAATTACTTGTCTTGAGTCCCTAGTGTAGTGGATTACCTAAGTAGTTAGTCTAAAACTCTCAAGAAATCTAGTTTGTCCTAAACCCACTTTTTATATGTATATATAGAGGTTTGAGAATGGGTCTTAATCATTATTATTCATCATTATGGTTTGAGAGCGGTAAGAGAAAACACTATTCATGTTTTTATGAAGAGGTCTAGAGAGAGACCACCATATCTCAATCAGAAGTAATGGTTTTCAGCTCTAAAGGTGCCTACACACCTACCTATGTTTAGGGAAAATCATATACTAAAAGATCCAAGATTTATAGAATATTAAGAAAACTTTTGGACATCCAAAAGAAGGCATCACTTCATCATCAACTAATACGTTTCTCATTAGATTGCAATCGAATCAGCAAAGGTGTTATGTTCTAAACCTTAGGTTTGTTTTTAAAACCTAGTTTTGGGTTTTCACCGTTTCTATTATTTTATTAATCAAAGATTAAAGGGATACAATTTTTATTTCAATTATAACGATTGTAATACCCCATATTTTATGGCATTTAATTATGGGATTAATTAAATTAAATCGGGATAAATTAATTTAATATTAATCCGGATTTTAATTTAAATATTTACTAGTGTGACGAGAGTTAGTAATTATATATTGAATATTACTGGATGATTAAATTAATATATGAGATTGAATTTATTAAAATTATCGCGAGTGAATAATATGACAATTATAGAAATTAAGTCGGGACGCGCATGTGTCATGTCGGGCTAAATTAATGGAATAAAAAAATAATTTTACTATAAGTCACCTGTATGGTCATTCCAAGTGTGCCAATGTGTTCGTAAGGGTTGATATAGGCACAAAAGTGTACCTGGGTGTTTAATTTGGGTCTCAGGACGTTTTTAGGCTTAACAAGTAACCCGGGAGGGCATTTCGGTAATTTTCCATTTTTGACTTTAATTAATGAATAAAGTATAGAGTTTATATCTGTGGTAAGAGAGAGTCCTTGAGGGTTAGAAACTCTATAGTTGCAGAGGGGATAAGGAAGGGAGAAGATAGATGGCTTCCAGGGGAGAGAACCACCTACCCAACACCATCTTGACCAATTCCACCACCAACGTGTAGATCGGGGAGCGAGGAACAAAACCATACCCATCATCATCAACGATTCAGACTTCCATTTCTAAGTCAAGTATCTAACTTTTTGTTATTTAGTTAATATCACCTCCATGATAGTGTTAATGAAAATTATTTATGTTTCCATAAAATTTAAATGATGTTTGGGAATTATGTTGTATTTCAGAATAGAATTCATGTTAGGATGACTCCATCGTTACATATAGATTGGTGAACAAGAAAATTAGATGCCCAATAGAGATAGTAATCTGAACATCAATGGAATTCTTGTGAAATAAAATGAACTAGGGTTAAAGGATAAATTCTTGAATTAATTCGTTTTCTTGATGAATTAATGAAAGTTTTACGCTAGAAATTATCTATAAGTGTTTATATAATGTTCCTAATGGTTGGCTGGGAGTTTGGGACTTGTTAATGGAAATTTGGAGAATTTAAATAGAAGAAAACCATAGGTAAAGAATTTCATAATCTGGGCAAGAACTTCTTTATCGATCGATCGACTCAAGAATGTCGATCGATCAAATGGATCGATCAATCAGCCCCTTTCCATCGATCGATCGATTCCTCCTGGAAACTGAAACTCCCCCCCCCCCCCCCCCCCTTTAATGTTAATCTGATTCAAATGTGTGAGGACCATTAGACATAATTTAAACATCACAATGGGACATGGGAAGGACCAGTAGGGTATAAGTAGGGTCCGGGTTATGCGACTTGATATGAGATTTAATCGTGGGATTTCGGGGGGTATAAATTGGAATGGAAATCGTGCGTAAATTAAATTAAGTTTTGTGAGAATGAAGAAGGACTTAGTCCAGTAGGGTAGTGAGTATATTCCTACTGATATTATATTTAATCAAGATGAAACACTTCGAGAGACGAGAAGTACTTAGAATGTGGCAGTAATTGAGAATAAAAAGAAGGGTTTAATTATACGTAGTACTCGGGCGTTATGTTCCACGTATGATTAGAATATTATTATTATTATTCGTGGGCGTACCTGAATGAACAATATATATATATAATTGAGTTCATGTATATATATGTGTGTGTAATATGTGAATGAATGTATGTATAATCATACATGCGCTACATTCTATCATAGGGGTTTCTGCGTCGGGATAGTCTTATCTCGATTGGACCTTTATGGGGGATATAAACTCGTACCCTAGAACAAAGTGTCCTTAGTACAGGCTATCTGAGAATGATAGTCAGACGGTCCTAAGAGACGTGAGGGTATGTGCTGACCTCTTAGTGACTTCGAATTGTATTTCGCCTCCAATATATGTGTTTTATGTTAATGCAGTTCGAGAGTGGATCCGAACTAGTATTTCCCTTATTATACGAGAGGTACAAGGACTGGATAGCAAAGTATGCTATCACCATATATTTATGTGGGGTGGTCTATTTTATATATATTGTGTGTGATAAATATATGTATCGGTGATTCTTCTACTGTGCGTCTAAGTAGATAATATTGAATAAGTGCTCCTAAATAAATTAGTGCATGTAATCCCAAATTAGTATTGATATATACTTAACTAACTTGAGTAATTCATAAGAAAATTTATTTTAAATTAATTATAGGCGTACGGTCACACGGATTAAGAATTGATGAGAGGAGGATTGTGTAGACTAGTGCATTGAGTTATTCTTGTGAGTCAGTATAGTAGTACGTTAGGCGTGCACACGTTGAGAGTTGAGAATTCTCAAGTGAGTGTCGAGGTACTAACATGGTTGTAATATCAACTGGTAAGCATTTTAAATTCTAGCTGAACTATTTTTAAACTTGTTTTACACTCGGGCTCTGACCTGTTTCCTGTTATCTTTTCTCCCTCTTATGTGTGTGTATATATATACACACACTAAAGGTTCCCAGCCTCAGGTGCGCCAGGCCTATACCTTTGGACCATGGGCGTGCTGTAACTAGTGTGGAAGTTGCAGGTCCTCGCAGTAGACGACTTCATCCTTGTCTTCTCATTCTCCTATTTAGTCATTTCTAGTTAGGTCATGTGTTACCCATTTCCATATTTCTTTTAGTTTAGAGTGAGATTTGTACTCTTTATTATTTCAGTATTCAACTATTGTTGGGATTGTTTTACTTATTACTTTGTCCTGCGATTGGGATTTATTATTTGGATTGGTTTATCTAGCTTGGTCATTTCATTCAGATGGTTTGGTTTTAATATTATCATTTGTACTCATGAAAATGGTTTCATAGTAAATAAGAACAATCGGACTTAATTTATAAAATTTAATGTTTTGACACTTAGCTTAATTATTTATTAGGTGATTAATAAAGAATTTTTTTTTAGGACGGTGATGCTAAGAATGAACAAACGGGGCACTTTGAATTAATTTAATAAAGGACTGGTCATTCGATATTTAATTAGGCGGGGTGTTACTGGTGGTATTAGAGCCAGTATCTAGAGTCCTTTATGATCTGTACGGCTTATTATGCTTTCAGCTTAGCGTCCTGTGATATAGAGCCCTACCTTTAGGATTGTTTTACTCTCATTTATACGATTATGTCTTCAGCTATTTGAGATTTGATAATAACAATGGGCTAAGAAAATTACTTCTCATTTAATATAACTCCAAGACGAGCCCTAAGGGATAGAAATTCCCAGCCAGAGCAGCTAGTAGCTCAAGCTCAGGGAATGATGACCGCAGCTGAAGTTTCCTCCATAGTTGCTCAGGTAGTAAATGAAGATTTAGAGATAGTGCAATAGGACCCACCCTAGGTTCAGGCTGGGGTGATAGTTCCAACTCAGTTCCCCACTGCATGGGAGAGGATGAGGGATTACTTTCACAGGGCACATCACCCTGAGTTCTCAAGAAGGTCTGATATTGTCATCGCGAGCTAATGGAAGAAAGACATCCAGAGGCATATGCGCATGTACGAGTACACAGACATTCAAAGACAGTTATCGACTTCCTACAAGCTAGTGAGGGTTGCCTTACAGTGGTTGGAGTCCACTCCCACCTTGGAGGAGAGGGATACTATGATGATTCAGAGCTTTTGGGTGCGGTTCGACCGTAAATACTTTCCTTCCTCCGTGCGGACTGAGATGAGGTGGAAATTATTGAATCTCAAGAAGGAAAGTATGACTGTCACTAAGTATGAGGAGGAGTTCGTGAGGATGATTACTATTGGGTAATCTATATTTGGTTACTTATACTGACGTGCTCAATGCCTCCCTATTGCATTGTCAGGATAACCTCTTCCACCAGCAAGGAAGCAAATGAGCCTAAGAGTCTAGCTAGCAGGGTCAGACATGAGGTAGTAGTGCTAGTGGGGCACTAGCAGCTCAGGGGTAGGTTCATCAAGGTGAGAAGAGTTCCCATAAGGGGGACCTTGCTAAGAGATTCCTATATAGTGATTCTAGGAATGGATATGGAGGCTATAGGCAGGGCCAGTCTAGTTAGCAGGGCTAGTATCATTATTAGCAGGGCTAACATCAGGGCCATCAGGGTGAACAACGGTATCAGCAGGGCCAGTGGAGGGGTGATAACGACCATCAGGTCCGGGGACAGTAGGTACAAAGGGGAGGAAACTTCAAGGGAAGATGCTTTGGTTGTGGAAAGAATGGCCATAAATGTCAGGATTGTCCTGAGGGGAAAGGGCCTCACAACAGCAGGGTGGCCATCAGGAGCCACATAGACCAATCTTCCCAGCCACCCTCCCTACACCATGTCAGAGGCCATCCTTACCAGCCATCCCAACCATACCAGTTCAACAGGGACAATTGCAGTATGGATGTGTTTATAATGTCCACCACGCAGTAGCACCGCAGGCACCACCCATAGTTGAGGGTAAGTTTCATATCCATGGTACTGTGGGGTGAATTTTATTTGACACTCGGGCATCACACTGCTTCATAGCAACTATTTTTGCACGAGCCATGGGGTTGATAGACTCGGTAAAAAGTATAGTGACATGTGTAGACTCACCGTTGGATAATGGGTTGTTAATTTTCTTTATATGCGGAGGAGTAGGTATAGAGATTGGGAGTCTGATTTTCCCTATAGAAATGCTAGTCTTAGATATGCTTGAACATAACGCCATTATTGGCATGGATTGGCTTGCTACTTATAGATCCATGATAGACTGTTTCAGTAGGAGTATTATTTTCACAATTCCGGGCCAGGAGATGTTTCTGGTGGCGATGCCTCATCTTGAGGGAGGATCGTCCACTCATTTATATTACATAGAGGAGGAGACCTCTAAGGAGGTAGTGATTCCCATTGATTTGATTCCCATAGTTTGCGAGTTTTCTGACGTGTTCCAGGAGAGACCGGGACTACCGCCTAGTCGAGAGATAGATTTTGTTATAGATTTAATGTCGAGAACTCAACCGATAGCCCGAGTACCATACCGTATGGCTCCAGCTAAGACGAGAGAGTTACCTAATCACATTGAGCAACTTTTGGTATAGGGCTTTATCCGTAGGAGTACCTCACCTTGGGGTACTCCCGTGTTGTTTATGAAGAAAATAAATGGGACATTGAGGTTGTGTGTGGACTACAGAGAGTTGAACAAAGTCACGATATGGAATAAGTATCCGTTGCCCTAAATCAATGACTTATTTAACCAATTGAGTGGAGTTGTCTTCTTCTCAAAGATTTACTTGAGGTAGGGATACCATCAGTTACGGATTACGGAATAGGATGTGTCGAAGATTACTTTCTTGACACGATTTGGATCCTACGAGTTTTGGGTTATGCCGTTTGGGCTGAAAAATGCCCCATTCGTGTTCACAGAATTAATGAATAGGGTGTTTAGAGAGTTCGTGGATTATCTTTTCATTATCCTCATTGATGGCATTCTGATTTATTCCCTGACTGAGGAGGAGCATGCCGAGCACTTAAGACGGGTTCTTCAGACTCTGCGAGAGCATAAACTATATCCTATGTATGAGAAGTGTCGGTTTTGTTTATGGGAAATCCATTTATTGGGGAACATTGGTTCCACCAAGGGGATATCAGTGGATATGGGAAAGGTGTCTGTAGTGAGGGACTGGGGGAAGCCCACAGCGCCGTTAGAGATCCGTAGTTTCTTGGGATTGTCAGGGTACTACAGGCGGTTCAGTCGAGGATTCTCAAAGATAGCGGGTCCATTGACTAAATCTGACTCTCAAGGGAGTACTGTACTTATGGGATTATTCTTGTCATTTGGCTTTTGATGAGCTAAAGGATAAGTTAACTTTAGCACCAATTCTTTCTTTATCCAGTCCAGGAGTAGAGTACCTAGTGTATACTGATGTTTCCTTACAGGGACTTGGTGGAGTACTTTAGCAGGAGGAGCAGGCTATAGCTTATGCCTCCCGCAAGCTTAAGCCTTAGGAGAGGAATTACCCCACCCACGACTTGGAGATTGAAGCGATCGTGTTTGCCTTCAGGATTTGGAGATACTACTTATTGGAGGAGAAGTTTTGCCTATTCATAAACCACAAGTCACTGCAATACTTGTTCGCTCAGCGGGAGTTGAACATGCGTCAGCGCTGGTGGCTTGAGTTTGTGAAATATTACCAGGTCGAGATACAGTACCACCCGGGGAAGGCTAATGTAGTTGCTGATGTGTTGAGCCATAGGCCAGTAAGTGAGGTGGCGGATGTGTAGAAGGCAAAGTGGAAAGAGTTGGAACACCAGGAGGCAGTGGACCGATCCTTTATATCCGTCATGGAAGTCACACCATAGATTGTTACGAGGGAAATCCAAGCCCAAGAAGATGATTCATTTTTCCAGGATCAGATTGTATGGCTTCTAGCCTAGGGCGCAGAGTCCTATTCTGTGAGTTCTGATAGAGGATTATGTTTTTATAGGAGATTAGTGGTCCCATAGAGTGGGAACTTATGTCATGCAGTAATGACAGAGTCGCATGGATCTCAATTTTAGGTAAATCTCGGAGGGTATAAGATGTACCAAGATATGAGGCGACAATATTGATGGAGTGGGATGAAGAAGGAGATTACGAAGTTCGTGTCCAAGTGTGCCACTTGTCAGCTGGTAAAGGTGGACCATCAGAGACCATCACAGCTACTTCAGTCGCTAGATATACCTATGTGGAAATGGGAGAGCATTTCCATGGATTTGATCACTAGGTTGCCTACATCACAACGGGGTCACGATTCTATATGGGCAGTGGTGGATTATTTGACTAAGGTATCACTTTTTGTCAGTGAGGATATACTACACTACTGGACAGTATGCCCAGTTATTTATTATAGAGATAGTGAGGTTACATGGGGTGCCCGTGAATATCGTGTCTGATAAAGATAAGATTTTTGTGTCACGCTTCTGGGAGAGCTTTTAGGAGGTTATGGGTACCGAGTTGCGATTGAGTAAGGAGTATCACTCGCAGACAGATGGACAAACCGAGCGTACTAATCAGATGCTGGAGGATATGCAACGCATGTGTGTCCTTGATTTTTTAGGAGGATGGGAGAAGTATCTTCCTCTGGAAGATTTCACTTATAATAACTCCAACCAGTTTACGATTAGCATGACCCCTTTCGAGGCGTTGTATGGCAAACCTTGTCGTTCTCCCACTTGTTGGCTGGAGGTGTGGGAGAACAAGCTACTTAGGACAGAGGTGATTCAAGAGATGTCTACTAGTATTGAGTTGATCAGGAGTCGCATTCGGGTAGCCTAGGACAGGAAGAAAATCTACGCCGATGCAAAGCGGTTTTTCAGGGATTTTGTCGTGGGAGACCAAGTATTATTGTGAGTGTATCTTATCAAGGGAGTCATGTAGTTTGGGAAGAAAGGGAAATTGGATCCGAGGTACCTAGGACCATTTCCCATTATTGATAGGATTGGGTCAGTGGCATACAGACTTGGGTTGGTAGAGCACTTGAATCGTATTGATGATGTGTTCCAGATTTCGTCATTGAGGCAATATCTTCGGGATGATTTGGCCCACACTCATATTGCGATAGATGATATTGATTTACAACCCAACAGTTCTTATGAGGAGAGACCCGTGGCTATCATATACCATAGTGAGAGTATATTGAGGTCGAAGGTATTCCCACTTATACAGGTCTAGTAGGAGCATCATAATGTAAAGGAGTCCACTTGGGAGAGCGAGACAGATATGTGCGAAAATTATCCGAAATTGTTTTTACCAGGTATGCTCAATTTTCTGAATTTCAAGACAAAATTTTGTTATTAGGGGGGAAGTATGTAATACCCTGTCTTTTTATGGCATTTATTTATGTGATTAATTAAATTAAATTGGGATAAATTAATTTAGTATTAATTCGGATTTTAATATAAATATTTACTAGCGTGACGAGAGTTGGCAATTATATGTTGAATATTACAGGATGAGTAAAGTAATATATGAGATTGAATTTATTAAAAATTTTGCGAGTGAATAATATGACATTCGTAGAAATTAAGTCGGGATGCGCATGTGCAATGTCGGGTCTAAATTAATGGAATAAAAAAGTAATTTTATTATAAGTCATCGATATCTTCATTTCGAGTGCGCCAATGTGTCCAGAAGGGTTGAGATAGTCTAAAAGGTGTACCCGGGGGTTTAGTTTGGGTATTGGGACATTTTTAAGCCTAACCGGTAACCCGGGAGGGTATTTTGGTAATTTTCCATTTATGGCTTTAATTAATGACGAAAATAGAGAGTTTATATCTGTGGGAAGAGAGAGTCCTCTCGGGTTAGAAACTCTAAAGTTTCAGAGGGTCTAAGGAAGGGAGGAGAGAGAAGGCTTCCAAGGGAGAGAACCACCTACCCAACCACCATCTTCACCAATTCCACCACCAATGCGTAGATCAAGGAACGAGGAATGAAACTATACCCATCATCATCAACGATTCAGACTTACATTCCTAAGGCAAGTATCTAACTTGCTATTATTTATTTTATATCACCTCCATGCTAGTGTAGAAGAAAATTATTTATGTTTCCATAAAAATTAAATGATGTTTGGTAATATTATGTTGAGTTTCAGAATAAAAATCATGTTAGGATGACTCCCTGGTTGCATGTAGATGGGTGAAAATGAAATTTGGATGCCCAGTAGAGATAGTAATCTGAACATCAATGGAATTCTTATGAAATAAAATGAACTAGGGTTAAAGGATAAATTCTTAAATTAATTTGTTTTCTTGATGAATTAATGAAAGTTTTACGTTAGAAAGCATCAATAAGTGTTTATATAATGTTACTAATGGTTGGTTGGGATTTTGGGACTTGTTAATGGCGATTTGGATAAGTTAAATGGAAGAAACCCGTAGGTGAAGCATTGCAGGATCTGGGCAAGAACTTCTCGATCCATCGATCCATCGACTGGATCGATCGATCGACCCTTTTCCATCTATCGATCGACTCCTCCTGGAAACTGTAACTTCCTACCCCTTTAATGTTAATCTGATTCAAATGTGTGAGGACCATTAGACATAATTTAAACATCTTAATGGGACATGGGAAGGACTAATAGTGTATAAGTAGGGTCCGGGTAATGCGACTTTATATGATATTTAATCGTGGGATTTCAGGGGGGTATAAATTGGAAAGGAAACCGTTCGTACATTAAATTAAGTTTTGTGCGAATCAAGAAGATCTTAGACAAGTAGGGTAGTGATTTTACTCCTACTAATATTATATTTAATCAAGATGAAACACTTTAAGAGATGAGAATTACTTAGAATGTGGCTGTAATTGAGAATAAAAATGAAGGGTTTAATTATATGTAGCACTCGGGAGTTATGTGCCACGTATGATTAGAATATTATTATTATGGGTCGTGGGCATACCTGAATTAACAATGTGAATATATATATATATATATATATAGGGTATGCCCACGCCTAAAGGCAAGATGATATTCAGGAAAGTTAACAAAACCACAACAAATTAATGGTCGACTCGATTTAATTTTACTATGAACAAATCCAATTTTTTTAAAAAATATTACAAGGTTTCCATTATTTATAGGACTATCCACCTGTTTAATGTATAAAAACACTTCAAAAACCAAATAAATAATCACTCATTAACCTTGTATAAACGACGTCACCTATTCAACAATATTCCATATCCATGTGATGCAAAACCTAACAATTAAAATAACAGTTCACCCGATATGAGCAACAAATAGATATTGGCATATAATGTTCGGTTCAAAAGTGCGCATTTGAACCGTTTCAATTTACTAATAACAAAACGAACTTACATAAAGCAATGCATTAACTTCTACTCAGTTATGAAAATGGTACAAAGTATCTTGTTTTACAATCGTCTAACAAACTAATTTTTGAAATCGAAACAACAAATGAATAAAAGTGAATAGCGATCATCTTTGTCGATTAAATAACTTCTTGGGCACTGGTTGTATTGCTTGATGAGTGAATCAATCGATACCTCTCTGTATAACCGATGACATATAGGTATTGTTCATGTGACTATACAGGGGTACATACAGTTGTACATTCTATGAAAATTTGGTTTCAGTGCTAGTTGGTGTTTATAGTGGCAGAATGTCCAATTGTACACGTTTGGTTCAGTTTTCAATACGGTGTAACTTGTGATTGATTATTTCAGAGGAGAATTTGAGATAGGACGTTTGGCAATGGCTTTTTTATGGATACAACATCACAGCGTGAATGGTGGTGTTAAATATAGGTCTACTGGCCATCTTGTTCTATCTGTGTTCCTTTTTTATTTCAAGGCAACCGTGCAGCTTTAATATGTTCAAATCTGCATAAAAATGATAAATAATGATAGTTGTTTAAATTTGTTGACCGTTAAAAGTTATTGCAACCTAAAATTTCAACTCACCATTCAAGTTTCGATATCCATTTCAAACAACTCATGAGTGAACATAATGAGAAGTCATATATTCAAACCTACAGTGTGGTTTTCTCTCTCGATTGCGAATGAAGCTGCATTAATGAATTGTATTGCAAATACCTTTGAAAGCCAAAGCTTCACTTGGATCATTACTATCTCATTGTTCTGAAATCCATCAAGTCTTTCATGCTATTTACAACCTCATATATTTGTCACATGTTTCAACAAACACATATAAGAACTACTCTTATAAATTGGATCAGCATATAAGAACCACTCTTATCTGTAACATGGTATAACTTATAACAAACACATATAAGATCCATCAAGTCTTTCATGCTATATTTCCTAATTTTAAATTGGATCATCATAAAGTATTACATATTCAACCATAATCTTATCAATGCAAACAACCTTAAATCGAGATAAAAGGGAAAAAAAATTCATGCCAAAAAATTGAACAACTAATCTTCTAAACAAATTAAACATTAAGAAAGAACTAATTCAATACAAATAAGTTATACCTTTTATATGACATGCAACCAACTGTGCACATGTTGACATAATCAAATACCCAGCTTCAGGCTTTGCCTGTGAAGTGATAAGATGTTTATAAACTCACTTATATTAATAACATATATTTTTAAATTCAGCATAATAAAAATCGACAATCCCCAACTTACTAGTAAAAAACTCTACAACCCCCCCGTTAACAACCAGAAATTTCCAAAAACGAATTTAACACCTTACAAAGGTATAGTAATCTCTAATGCATGATGTCAAAATTAAAGGGTCTAAAAGAAATTATAATTATTGGTACTGCATCTTCGTGCTCAAGGTCAGTCACCTGATCATTTCCCGGGCCATCGTTGCTCTTTTCCACACCCTATTTAGAAACCCAAAAAACAAATTTTACAAAGAAACCATAAAACAGAACATGATATCAAGGAAAAATAATTGTAAATCTTAGGGAAATGTTTATGAATAAGACCTTTTGGGGAGGATTATTATCAGGATCCACAACTTCCCCTTCAAGCTCAATGTCAGATTCGATTATCTCACTCTCTTCCTCTTCTTCAAAAGCTTGTACTTGAGGCTCTTCTTTTTCCTCCATGTCCTCGTCACTCTCATCCACCACATAAAACTTTCGTGCTCCATATTATTAAATTCAGAAATGCTACATGATAAGCGCAAATTACATGATTTAGATAAAAAAAATTACAGAGCAGTTTACAGAGCAGTTACATGATTTAGATTACAGAGAAGTTATATGATTTAGCTTACAGAGAAGTTACATGATTTAGCTTACAGAGAAGTTTACATGATAAGTGAAAATTACATGATTTAGCTTACGGAGCAGTTTCCTTTCAAAGCACTTTGTCAACCAAATAGAAGTTTCCCTGGGAGAAACCTGCTTAGGTCCAAGCAGCTTCAACAACACCGTGAGCTCATCAAACCGTTCCAGCTGCAATAGTTGTGCGCTGAACTCAAGCGTGAGCCTATTACGCTGCCTTAAGTCTTTTCATAGAGTTTGAACCGAAGATTTAACTTGCAAAACCACATTGTTCGTATAACAAATTTAATATTTTATAAAGAAGGCTTGATATCCTCATCTATTTCATCGTTCGGCTTCGACTTCACAACATCAGCAGAAGAAATTTCCCTTAGAATCCACATACAACCCATGATTTGAAAGTCAATCCATAGAAAACCACTAGATAAATACCAAGTGCACATCGTACTTGTCAATAAACATGCCCCTTAAACAATGACATTCGAATTAAAATAAATTTAATGAATTGAAAATACAACTGTTATTATTTTGGTAAATATATTATGACCACAGAGAAGAGATTGTGGAGGGTATCCTACACAAAGTGAAAAATACCACCTAATGTCGACAATAATATAACTTTGATGACTTCTTATCTTTCTATCTAAGACAATCGATTCTAATAGAATTCTAATAGGATTGTCATGCAAAAAGTGAAGGCTAGACTTAATAATTCTATGTATGTTGAAGAAATCTATTGGAAGCATCAGTACATTGCAAAGTAGTTCAATAAAGGAGAACTCAACACCAAATTCTTACCTACATGAAATATCAATCATTCATATTACTATTAAATTGATCATGTCTTATTGCGGAGCATTTCGGTGGAAAACAGTGAGTCATGTAACAAAGTCCCCAACACACACGTGTAAAACATTGTGCGAGCAAGGGACACGTACTACTGTTTAACCACTTCTCAATCCAGTGATTGTGAAATTGTGCGAGCAGGCCATACGATAAACTAAAATAAAAACCATCTTGTGCATTGAAATAGACACCATCTTGTGCATTGATTTTCTCCCCAGTGTTTGTGAGGTGGAGTAGATTAGTGGGATTATCTCTAGGTGAAAACACGTGGCGATGTCCAAACTGGAAAGCATGTCTGATAGGTTCATGTACGCATTGATTTCACTCGATAACAATTCATCACGACCAAATATGAAATATCCATACACATGTACTGACCAAATATGAAGAACAGGTATACCTGCGATTCCAGGCGTAAAAATCAGTCAAAATGAGAGAAGAACGGGAATCCATTGCCCCAAAATCAATAAAAGTGTTGTGATAAAAAGTTCGGTTTTCACCACATTTGTGCTATTCTCACCAAATCAGTTTCGAAAATGCAAACTTTGGAAGAATTTTATCTTTTCATAGAGTTTGAACCGAATTGTTCATATAACAAATTTTGTATGCTATAAAGAAGGCTTCGTATCCTCATCTATTTCACCGTTCAGCTTTAACTTAACAACATCATCAGCAAAAATTTCCCTTAGAATCCCATAAAACCCATGATTTGAAAGTCAATCCATAGTAAACCTGTAGAGAAATACCAAGTGCGCAGCGTACTTGTCAACAAACATGTCCTTAAGCAATGACATTCGAATATTTTCTTGATTTGAGTAAATGAGTTGGGCATTTTTAGTGGGCACGTATTAATTCAAGTTAAATATTGTTATGAACTCTTTTCCAATCATTAATCTGATTAGGGGATTTGAATTAAAAACTAAATTGGATCACTTACACATACTATAACAGCTTTTATACCTAAACTCAGTCTACCGGAGGCAAGTTTGTACATCTATCAAGCACTTAAAACCCAATCAAAAAAATTATGAAGAAAAAGCAAAACACCCATTAAGGAATTTTTCCAAACACCTAATAGGAGTACCATTTGCATTACCAACAGCTACGACATACACAATCTCCAGATTTGAACTAAACTTTCTGAGATCTATGAAATTCCTGTAAAAATGACTGTCGTTAACTCGGACTGCACATGCTTCCCACCATAAGGCTCATTATGTATCAAATGAGATCTATACATTTTGTGCGGATAAAATTATGGGCAAGAGGTGTAGAAAACAACCACGCTTGTATAAAAATAAAAGAGACAAAGCACAACAAAATTTCAATAATAAAACTTAAACATCTACACTACACACACATGTGAAGAGAAAGGGAGAGGGCAATAAAGAATAGACTGCCTAGAAGAGATCCAATCTTCAACCACATCCCAACCTAAGATGTAATATAGAAAACAAAGAAAAAAGGTTAAAATTGACAATAAGTCTGAATCATATGGTAAATATCCTGAAAACCAAAGTGTGTAAGCCACTGATAAGAAAAACATGCATGCACAACTTAATCAGTAACCTCCTTTGCTTTATCTTCAACGTTTGATGCTGGAATATTATTTATCAAAAATAGTATATTGTCTTGAATATCTTATTCTGGAGCCTGCGTCCAGAGAGTAAATATAAAAGCATTTGTACAAACAGACCAAAGAGCGAGGGATTATGAAATGTAGATAAACTACAGTACAGAGCTCGAGAAGCATAGCGTCTTAAACAATAACAAAGTCAATTCTTCAACCAAAAATGTAAAATAAGATGACTACATATAGTAGAAGCAATGCTTGTAAAGCATAAAAGTAATTATATTCTCTTGGTGTCGTCTTTATTCCATGTGCCAAAAGATGTTTCAATATTTGTCTTGATCATGTCTCGTGTTTCTCCTAGGCTCCTAGCCCTGTCTGTCGATTCAAAATGTGAATCTCTTAGGCATGGTAAGTGAACCAAGAGACTCCTATTTAACCTTTCGTAAGTGAGAACTCGATAGGTGATGTATATGCATGACACATGGTGCAAGGAGGCGTGTCTGAAAGCAAATGTTGATTCCTTATCGTCTTCTCTATAATTCCGATAAGAAATTTTGTTATCCAGGCCATTTCTGTGGCTGAGCAAATCGAATGGAATTTGAGAATAAAACCAAACGGAAAACAAACAACAGCTACATTTTATCTATAGATTATGTACTTTTAGGACTTAAAAGTAATATTGATTATGGATATAGGACAACAAACATTTCGTTTCCATTTTTAGTCCCTATTTTCAAATTAAAGGGACACGTGTCATGTTGTGATTGGTTGACATTTTATGAATATGGGTCTGCGCCAGCGGCTTTATTCAAAAATAGGGACAAAAAAATAAAATAAAATGTTTGTTGTCTTATTTTCAAAATACATATTACAATAGGTCCTAAATTTATAAAGCCCCTTTTATCTATTTTGCAAATTCACAGTTGCAAACAACATCAATGTACCAATAATCAAAGCATGCAAAGATAAATTAGAAAAACTAAACCATACTGTGTTGTAAACTTCCACTGGATACAATTTGTAACTTTAGGCCTTACTATTCTAGTAAAACAAAACCTAGTAGTCATAATTTAAAGCATTACTATAGATTAGTACCCAAATTTTTCATTATATAATCCACCTAAAGTGGCAAAGAACTCATTTGTTCGTCTTTAATGAAAGGTCAAAAATGAAGTAACAAACATAAAAAAAGGTCACCATTTAGTCTTAGACAAAATGGGATTTTGTAGATTGAAAAAGAAAATCATCACATCCACACTTTACAACAACTACTAAGAATATTTTCTTGATTTTTGCAAATGAGTTGGGTATTTTTAGTGGGCAAGTATTAATTCCAGTTAAATATTGTTATGAACTATTTTCCAATCATTAATCTGATTAGGAGATTTTAATTAAAAACTAAATTGGATCACTTACACATATTATAATAGCTTTTATACCTGAACTCAATTTACCGGAGGCAAGTTTTTGCATCTATCAAGCACCTAAAACCTAATCAAAAAAATTATGAAGAAAAATCAAAACACACATTAAGGAATTTTGTCAAACACCTAAGAGGAGTACCATTTTCATTACCGTCAACTAAGACATACACAATCTCCAGATTTGAACTAAAACTTTCCGAGATATATGAAATTCTTGTAAAAAGAATGTAAATGAAAAAAACCAAATCATTGATGATCCTCCAAAACACATTTGCAACAAAGAAGACAAATATTGGAACATTAAAGTTGATACCTTCGGGCTAAAGAAAACTGATAACATACCCATAAAGAGAGAGACGAAAATACTTATTTGGGAAAAACATCTGCAAAACAATACATGGAAAATAAATTAGATCTTCCAGATAAAAGTAATAACAAACCATAACATGGAGCGTGAGAGAGACAAATGTTCGTTGAAAATAGATCTAATAGACCTTTTTTGAATCCTAACTAGATAGATTCAAGAGCACTATTTTTAAACCTAACCAAATAGATCCATGATCAAAAGAAAGCTTTGTGTGATGTGGAGTTTGGAGGCAAAGTGGAGTTGATAGTGGAAACATGGAGCTGAGCAGCAGAGTGTGTATTATGAATGACATTGTGTTGTGGGGAACGTGTAGATAAGGGCAACGCATGATTCCGGTAGATAAGTGAGGAAAAGTGATGGGTAGGGTTGGAAAATGAGGCAAAGGGAAAGAATGAGTCGATTACTAATTTGACCTCATTTTTGAATTTTGAAGAAAAAGGATAACAAATGAGAGTGTGTCAAAAGAGGGAGGGAATTCAAAAATTTTAAGGTCAAAAGAGGAAGTGTAGGAAAAATCATATGAATGACATCATACTTCCATCTTATGACATACATAAGTTTCCTACTTTATTATATATATATATATGTGTGTGTGTGTGTGTGTGTGTGTGTGTAATATGTGAATGTATGTGTATAATCATACCCGCGCTACTTGCTATCATGGGGGTTTCTACGCCGGGACAGTCTTATCTCGATTGGACCTTTATGGGGGATATTAACTCGTACCTCAGAACAAAGTATCCTTGGTACAGGCTATCTGAGAATGATAGTCAGACGGTCTTAAGAGACATGAGGGTATGTGCTGACCTCTTAGTGACTTGGAATTATGTTTCGCCTCCAATATACGTGTTTTATGTTAATATAGTTCGACAGTGGATCCGAACTAGTATTTCCCTTATTGTACGAGAGGTACTGGGATTGGATAACAGAGTAAGCTAGAACCATAGATTTATGTGGGGTGGTCTATTGTATATATATTGTGTGTGATAAATATATGTACCGGTGATTCTTCTACTGTGCGTGTAAGTACATAAAATTTAATAAACGCTCCTAAATAAATTAAGTGCATGTAATCCCAAATCAGTATTGAGATATACTTAACTGACTTGAGTAATTCATAAGAAAAGTTATTTTAAATTAATTATAGACATACGGTCACACGGATCAAGAATTGATGAGAGGAGTATTGGGTTAGACTAGTGCATTGAGTTAATCTTATGAGTCAATATAGTAGTATGTTAGGCGTGCAAACTAGTTGAGATGTGAGATTTCTCAAGTGAGTGTTGAGGTACTAACATGGTTGATATATCAACTAGTAAGCATTTTAAATACTTGCTAAACTATTTTTAAAATTGCTTTACACTTGGGCTCTGACCCGTTTCCTGTTATCTTTTCTGCCTCTTATATATATATATATTACAGGTGCCCATCCATAGGGGCGTCAGGCCTAGATCTTTGGACCATTGACGTGATGCAACTAGTGTGGAAGTTGCAGGTTCTCGTAGTACACAAATTAATCCTTGTCTTCTCATTCTCCTATTTTTTCATTTCTAGTTAGGGCATGTGTTACCCATTTCCATATTTCTTTTAGTTAAAGGAGAGATTTGAACTAATTATTATTTCAGTGTTTAGCTATTGTTGGGATTGTTTTACTTATTAGTTTGTCCTGAGATTAGGATTTATTGTTTGGATTGGTTTATCTAGCTTGGTCATTTCATTCAGATGGTTTGGTTTTAATATTATCATTTGTATTTATCAAAATGGTTTCATAGTAAATAATAACAATCGGACTTAATTTTCTAAATTTAATGTTTTGACACTTAGCTTAATTATTTATTAGGTGATTAATAAAGAAAATTGTTTTACGGCAGTGATGCTAAGAATGAACCAACCGGGAACTTTGAATTAATTTAATAAAGGACTCATCACCCGATATTTAATTAGGTGGGGTGTCACAATGATCCCCAACAAGTGTAAACTCCAAGATGGGTTACTTTTGGAGTCAACTCCATAGTGTCGACTCTAACCATGGTATTTCAGGTCATCATCATGAATTAACTCCTGCCTATGGTGTTTTTGGCCATTTGTTTTTGTCATTTTTTTTCAAACCTAAAAATTAAAAAAAAATGTTCTCAAAAATTTCCTCTCCACATAGGGCGGTCTTCAAATCTGTGAAAATCTCTCCAAGGGTAGTTTGAAAAAATATTTTTAACAACTGTTTTGAATTTTAAAATACCCTAGTTCCCTCATATTATCAAACTACTCTCCAACAACAAGTTTTTTCAATTACATGTGAATGAGGAAAAATATATGCAAGGCTAGTTCGAAAAACGATTGTCAAAAACCCTATTTTTTAATTTAAAAATACCCATGTACCCTCATTTTATGAAACTACCCTTCAACAACTAGTTTTTTAAATTGCCTATAAAAGAAACCCTTCGTTTCTCTTCAAAATCACACAAGCCATTACAAAAAAAAAACTTGTTAGTGAAAATTCCATCCTCAAACTCGCGTCAGTCCATCCTTGAGTTTCTAGAAAGGAAAATCAAGTTCCATAATCATTTGAGAGTTTTATTCCCAAAAACTCCATTAAAGCCAAAGCTTTAAGAAATCCATCTTAAACCAAAAACTTCCAAATCAATTCACTCTTCAGCAAAGATACAAACACGAAACCTATTTTGTAATACCCCGTATTTTTATGCTATATTAATTTGGGGATTTATTAAATTTAATGTGAGTTAATTATTTAATAAAAATCCGGAAATTAATTATGTTATAATTATTAACGTGACGAGAGTTAGTAATTATGGGAAATTTGTTGAATATTACTAATGAGCAAAGTAATATGTAATATTGGTTATATTGAATGTCACGAGTGAATAAAATGACAATTTTGGAAATTTGAGCCGGGACGCACCCGTGTCGTGTCAGGACTAAATTTTGATAAATAAAAGTGAATATTTTATAAGTCGTTCATATGGTCGTTTTGAGTGCACCAACGCGTCCGGAAGGGTCGAGATAGTCAGAAAAGTGTACCCGGGGATTTAGTTTGGGTCTCGGGGCGTTTTTAGGCCTAATTAGTACCCCAGGAGGGTGTTTTGAACATTTCACAATTTTGGGTAATTAAACCCACGAAATTCTAAGGGTTATATCAGATGTCAAAGGTTGTCCTCTAGGGTTAGAACAACCAAAGACAAGTGATGACCATAGGAGAGGTAAGGAGAGAGCTTCCAAGGCAATTCAAGGCCCAAAAGCCATCCGTTTGCACCGCCACCACCACCAACGTGTAGATCGCGCGACGGGCTACGAAACCATACCAAAAACATCTGCAAATCAGAACACCAAAAATCCCAGGCAAGTGTTTATCTTGCTTATTTCGTTGGTGCATCTTTCATATTAGTTTCGGAGTAATTAGAACGAGTTTTTATAGAAGAAAACCAAAGATTTGAGATAGGAATTGCATGTAGTGATGGATAAATTGATAATTCTGGAAGCCCTTGCCATGTAGAGGAATTACCCACGAAATTTATGATGTTTATAAGAAGAAATTTCTGGAAATACTTGTTAGAACCATGTTTAAGAGAATTCCAGGGTTCTTGATAATTATGATAATTTTTGGGCTGATAATCCATGTATAATGATAGAAATCCACATGCTTTACGTTGGAAATACCTAATATGATGATATAATGTCAGTAGTATGAATCTTTGGACGTTTGGGAATGTAAAACTTGAATTTGGATGAAGAAATGTGTTAGAACCCGTAACTGCAAAACTGCAGAAATCGCAATACCTGCTTGATCGATCGATCGAGCCCAGAGGTTCGATCGATCGAAGGTTCGATCGATCGAGCCCCAGACCTCGATCGATCGACCCCTCCTGGAAGACTACTATTTCCCTTTCTAAATTAGTTAAGTTCAATTTATTGTGAAATAATTCTTGGGCATCCTTAATAAAATGTTTTGGGAGATAGGGAAGACCAGTAGGACATGTCAATAAAATTTGGGACCCTTGATGTCGGGCAAAGATTGTATTTTGGGATAATTACATAAGGGTCGGTGAATTTATGATTTAAAGGGAGAGACACACGTAAGAGAGTTACTTTGGGACAAATGTGTATACGTACTGTATTTTTATAATTTGGAGAATAAAGCCATGAGAGTTATGTGGTACGTTGGAATAATACCGAATCAAGGTTAGAAACGAACCGTTATAAGTGTTTACTAAAATATGCTAATATGGAAATGTCGTAATTATGGGAATTGGGAATATACCCATTATTGATATGGTAATATTAGTATAGTTATATGATTGTGTATGCATATATTATCTATGTGTGAAAATCATGCCCACGCTACTTACTATCCCTGAGGTTTCCGCATTGGGACAGTCTTATCTCGATGGGACCTTTATGGGTGATATTGACTTGTACCCTAGAAGATAGATATCCTTGGTAGAGTCTATCGGAATGACAGTTCGGACGGTCCTAAGAGACGCAGGCATGTGTCATCCTCTTAGAGACTTGGAATCTATGCTTCGCCTCATATTGTTTGTGTATAGATATCCTTGGTACAGGTTATTGCAGTAATAGTTCGGACGGTCCTAAGAGACGCAGACATATGCCATCCACTTAGAGACATGGAATCTATGCTTCGCCTCAATATTGTTTGAGTATGTGTTAATACAGTTCGAGAGTGATTCCGAATTTGTATTTCCCTTAGTACGAGTGATACGGGGATTGGATAGTAGAGTATGCCCGCACCATAGTTTTTATTATGGGTGCTGTTATGATATATATATATATATATATATATATATATATATATATATATATATATATATATATATATATATATATATATATATATATATATATATTACGAGTAGTTAATATATATATGAAATTCTGAAATCTAGAACTGCCTACTGTGATTTGATATGTAGGACATTGTTGATGACTCAAATTGTAAATACTTGTTTTGAGAAAGTATAATATGACACTAGAAAACTTTATTGATTTATAAAGTTAAAATGAGAACTTTGGTTACTAATTGAGATATTATTTTCAAACAATTGAATCGTTAAATTTTGAATCCTGCGAATAACCTAAGATAAGTTAAACCATTGGGAAAGGATAGCGTGATATATGATAAGATAGACCACTGGGAAGGTTAGTGCGATAGGCGTGCACATTAGAAGAGATGTGATAATTTCTCAAGAGAGTGTCGAACTAATATGTTGTTGCATTGGCCTGTATCCATTTAAATACTTGCTAAACAATTTTCAAATCATATACACTATCGGGCTCTGATCCGTTTTTCTCTTTCTCTCTCTCTTGTATATATATGTATGTACTATAAGTGCCCAGCCACATGGGCGTCTTGCTTAGGATCCCTTGGAAGGAACGTGTTGCAGCTTAGGTGGGAGTTGCAGGCCACTTGCTTAGACGATTTCATTTATTTGATTCCACTCCTATGATTCTCAGTTATTGGGGCATGTGTCGCCCTTTCCACTATTTATCTATTCTGTTGGGACATTTGTATTTAAGTTATTTCTAGTACTGTTACTTTGGGATTTATTCAGCATGTATGTTTTACATTTAGTTTTAAATGTTGGGATTTTGGATGTTGAATGTTTAAGGTAATTGGATTATGTTCCAGGATAATTGTTGTATGATTCTTAGTTATTGAAAATGTGGTTAATAATTAAATAAATAAGTTTTTCTTTAAAAATACAATTTGGTTAGAAAGGTTAAAAATGGTTTTGACACTTAGCTTAATTAATTAGGGTGTTAATTTGGAAAAGTTTATTGTTACGACAGTGATGCTAAGAATGAACCAACTGTTCACCTTGATTTTAATTTAATAAAGGAGTGATCGCTCTGTTGATTTTAATTGTGTCAGATAGAGACAAGTTTTTCGTGTCACTTTTCTGGGAAAGCTTTCAGGAGGCTATGGTTACTGAGTTGAGGTTGAGTTCAGCTTATCACACACAGACAGATGGACAGACAGAGCGTACTAATCATATGTTAGAGGATATGCTACGCATGTGTGTTCTTGATTTTGGAGGAGGTTGGGAGCCACATATTCCACTGGTAGAGTTTGCTTATAATAACTCTTATCAGTTTACGATTGGTATGGCTCCATTTGAGGCTTTGTATGGAAGGCCTTGTCGTTCTTCAACTTGTTGGCTCGAGGTGGGGGATAATAAGTTGCTAGGACCGGAGGTAATGCAGGAAACCTCCGCGAGGATTGAGATGATCATGAGTGCCATTTGAGTAGCCCAGGACAGGCAGAAGAGCTACGCCGATGCAAAACGGTTCTTCCGGGAGTTTAATGTGGGGGACCAAGTGTTACTGTGTGTATCTCCTACGAAAGGAGTGATGAGGTTCGGGAAGAAAGGGAAATTGGCCCTGAGGTACGTGGGACCATTACCCATCATCGAGAGGATTGGGACGGTAGCATGCAAATTGGGACTGCCAGAACATTTGCATCGCATTCACGATGTATTCGACATTTCGTCGTTGAGACGGTATCTTCGGGATGATATGGCCCATACTCACATCGCGATAGATGAGATAGACTTACATCCTGACAACTCCTACGAGGAGAGACCAGTGGCTATCCTAGACTGTAGTGAGAGGAGATTGAGGTCGAAGATAGTTCCACTTGTGCGAGTCCAGTGGGAGCATCATAATATGGAGGAATCCACTTGGGAGCGCGAGGCCGATATGCGCGAGAGATATCCAGATTTGTTCTTACCAGGTATGCCTTGTTTTCCAAAATTTGGGAGGAAATTCCATTATTAGGGGCGAAGTATGTAATACCCCGTATTTTCATGCTATATTAATTTGGGGATTTATTAAATTTAATGTGAGTTAATTATTTGATAAAAATCCGGAAATTAATTATGTTATAATTATTAACGTGACGAGAGTTAGTAATTATGGGAAATTTGTTGAATATTACTAATGAGCAAAGTAATATGTAATATTGGTTATATTGAATGTCACGAGTGAATAAAATGACAATTTTGGAAATTTGAGCCGGGACGCGCCCGTGTCGCGTCAGGACTAAATATTGATAAATAAAAGTGAATATTTTATAAGTCGTTCATATGGTCGTTTTGAGTGCACCAACGCGTCCAAAAGGGTCGAGATAGTTAGAAAAGTGTACCCGGGGATTTAGTTTGGGTCTCGGGGCGTTTTTAGGCTTAATTAGTACCCCGGGAGGGCGTTTTGGACACTTCACAATTTTGGGTAATTAAACCCACGAAATTCTAAGGGTTATATCAGATGTCTAAGGTTATCTTCTAGGGTTAGAACAACAAAAGACAAGTGATGACCATAGGAGAGGGAAGGAGAGAGCTTCGAAGGCAATCCAAGGCCCAAAAGCCATCCGTTTGCACCGCCACCACCACCAACGCGTAGATCGCGCGACGGGCTACGCAACCATACCAAAAACATCGGCAAATCAGAACACAAAAAATCCCAGGAAAGTGTTTATCTTTCTTATTTGGTTGGTGCATCTTTCATATTAGTTTCGGAGTAATTAGAATGAGTTTTTATGGAAGAAAACCAAAGATTTGAGATAGGAATTGTATGTAGTGATGGATAAATTGATATTTCTGGAAACCCTTGCCATGTAGAGGAATTACCCACGAAATTTATGATGTTTATAAGAAGAAATTTCTGGAAATACTTGTTAGAACCATGTTTAAGAGAATTATAGGGTTTTTGATAATTATGATAATTTTTGGGCTGATAATCCATGTATAATGATAGAAATCCACATGCTTTACGTTGGAAATACCTAATATGATGATATAATGTCAGTAGTATGAATCTTTGGACGTTTGGGAATGTAAAACTTGAATTTGGATGAAGAAATGTGTTAGAACTCGTAACTGCAAAACTGCAGAAATCGCATTACCTGCTTGATCGATCGATCGAGCCCAGAGGTTCGATCGATCGAAGGTTCGATCGATCGAGCCCCAGACCTCGATCGATCGACCCCTCCTGGCAGACTCCTATTTCCCTTTCTAAATTACTTAAGTTCAATTTATTGTGAAATAATTATTGGACATCCTTAATAAAATGTTTTGGGAGATAGGGAAGACAAGTAGGACATGTGAATTAATTTTGGGACCCTTGATGTCGGGAAAAGATTGTATTTTGGGATAATTACATAAGGGTCGGCGAATTTATGATTTAAAGAGAGAGAGACACGTAAGAGAGTTACTTTGGGACAAATGTGTATACCTACTGTATTTTTATAATTTGGAGAATAAAGCCATAAGAGTTGTGTGGTACGTTGGAATAATACCAAATCAAGGTTAGAAACGAACCGTTATAAGTGTTTACTAAAATATGATAATATGGAAATGTCGTAATTATGGGAATTGGGAATATACCCATTATTGATATGGTAATATTAGTATAGTTATATGATTGTGTATGCATATATTATCTATGTGTGAAAATCATGCCCACGCTACTTACTATCCCTGAGGTTTCCGCGTTGGGACAGTCTTATCTCGATGGGACCTTTATGGGGGATATTGACTTGTACCCTAGAAGATAGATATCCTTGGTACAGGCTATCGGAATGATAGTTCGGACGGTCCTAAGAGACGCAGGCATGTGCCATCCTCTTAGAGACTTGGAATCTATTCTTCACCTCATATTGTTTGTGTATAGATATCTTGGGTACAGGCTATCACAGTGATAGTTCGGACGGTCCTAAGAGACGCAGACATATGCCATCCTCTTAGAGACTTGGAATCTATGCTTCGCCTCAATATTGTTTGAGTATGTGTTAATACAGTTCGAGAGTGATTCCGAATTTGTATTTCCCTTAGTACGAGTGATACGGGGATTGGATAATAGAGTATACCCGCACTATAGTTTTTATTATGGGTGCTGTTATGATATATATATATATATATATATATATATATATATATATATATATATATATATATATATATATATATATATTACGAGTAGTTAATATATATATGAAATTCTGAAATCTAGAACTGCCTACTGTGATTTGATATGTAGGACATTGTTGATGACTCAAATTGTAAATACTTGTTTTGAGAAAGTATAATATGACACTAGAAAACTTTATTGATTTATAAAGTTAAAATGAGAACTTTGGTTACTAATTGAGATATTATTTTCAAACAATTGAATCGTTAAATTTTGAATCCTGCGAATAACCTAAGATAAGTTAAACCATTGGGAAAGGATAGCGTGATATATGATAAGATAGACCACTGGGAAAGTTAGTGCGATAGGCGTGCACATTAGAAGAGAGGTGAGAATTTCTCAAGAGAGTGTCGAACTAATATGTTGTTGCATTGCCCTGTATCAATTTAAATACTTGCTAAACAATTTTTAAATCATATACACTATCGGGCTCTGACCCGTTTTTTTCTCTCTCTCTCTCTTGTATATATATGCATGTACTACAGGTGCCCAGCCAGAGGGGCGTCTTGCTTAGGATCCCTTGGAAGGAACGTGCTGCAGCTTAGGTGGGAGTTGCAGGCCACTTGCTTAGACGATTTCATTTACTTGGTTACACTCCTATGATTCTCAGTTATTAGGGCATGTGTCGCCCTTTCCACTATTTATCTGTTCTGTTGGGAAATTTGTATTTCAGTTATTTCTAGTACTGTTACTTTGGGATTTATTCAGCATGTATGTTTTACATTTAGTTTTAAGTGTTGGGATTTTGGATGTTGAATGTTTAAGGTAATTGGATTATGTTCCAGGATAATTGTTGTATGATTCTTAGTTATTGAAAATGTGGTTAATAATTAAATAAATAAGTTTTTCTTTAAAAATACAATTTGGTTAGAAAGGTTAAAAATGGTTTTGACACTTAGCTTAATTAATTAGGGTGTTAATTTGGAAAAGTTTATTTTTACGACAGTGATGCTAAGAATGAACCAACTGTTCACCTTGATTTTAATTTAATAAAGGAGTGATCGCCCGGTATTTAATTAGGCGGGGTGTCACATATTTGTGCTAAAGAATAAAACCATTAACCATTTCTTCAATTTCTAGATAAAGAAAACAAGAAAATCCATTGGAGACGTTTAGACCCAAAAACCCAATTAGAGCAAAAGCTTGAAGAAATTCCACTTAAAGAAAAGTTCCAATACAAATCCCCTCTTTTCCAAGTTTAAATACCAAAACCATTTGTGTTAAAGTTTCAAAAGCCTTATCCTCAAACATTGTTATTACGATTATTTGAGAGTTTACTTTCTAAAGAGAGAAAGTGAAAACCCATTTCACTATTGTTGTTTATTTATGAACGCTTTATTTTTAGTCATAATACTTTCTATTTTTATTTCGATTCAAAATCATTGTATCTTCACAGCCGGTAGTGCCAAGGGTGTGGTAAATCCTAGCAGGTGTGATAATGACGTGAGGTGTGGTAAATGTTGATAAGGCATGCTAAATCCTAACATGTGTTATAAATCTTCTGGCGTGAAATAAATCATTGTGTGGTTGTTAGTTCTAATTTTTTGATTCCGAGATAATGATGTTTTTTAGGTACCGTCTGAATGCCGTGACCCAGTAAAACGACTCAAGATGATATCATTTGGTGTAGGAACGATTTTTGGTCGCTTGGGAGGTGGAGGGACAGAGGTGGATGACTGTAAAATGCACGTGGTCGAGGCAAAGCCCGTAGCCAAGGCCGAGGGAGTGAACTCAACCTCTATTGGTGTTAAACCTGAGAAGAGGAAGAAATTGGATATGTAAAACCTCATAGTGGTCTTCTCAAGACTATATTTAAAGTGTATCCTAGCCCGTCACATGGTTGTGATGTGCCGAGAATCCTAGTAGATGAAGGAAAATTTATAAATGTCATGTTATGTGTAATACCCCGTAATTTTGCATAATTAGGAAAATACATTTTATTTAAATTATGTGAGTAGAGTAATTTAATGTGATAAAATGTTAATAAAGATTAATATGATGATTAGAAATTTACTAAATGTGAGTAGTAAATTTTGAATGTTGATATGTACGGTCTAGCGATTTTATGGACGTACGTGATTTATCTCAACCGAGTGTCGCGCGTAGAGAAAATTTTAAGATGAGATGAGAAAAATATTTTTAGAGACTTAAAAGGTAATTTAGAGTCCAAAGATGATTCCAAAAGGGTCGAATGAGTCAAAATAGTGTACCCGGGGGTACTAGTTGAGTACCGGGTCATTTTAGGGCTAAACCGGGACCATTCGAGGGCAGTTTGGTCTCTTTACATTTATGGGTAAGGAGACCTACGAATTTTGAAACCCTAAATCAGATTATAAGAGTTAGAACTAGGGTTAGAAGGAAAGAAAAATACACCATAGCCATTAGAGAAAAGAGAGAAACAAATTCCTAAGGCAAGAGAAGGAAGGAGGAAGAATTCTAAGAAGATTTCACCACCAACTTGTTGGGAAGAAGGATTGAGGGATACAAATCATCAATCATCAACAACAAAGGCAAGTGGTTATTTGAAAAATAAATTGTGTTTTAATACCCATATTTAAGCTTGATGAAGAACATGGTTTTTATGATATTTTTGGGAGTAAAACACATGATTATTATCCATGATTGATAGGGATTGCATGTAGAACATTTTTGGATCTCCAAATATTCTAATATCATCGAAGACTAGATGATTAAGTCGAACTGAAAATCTAAAACTTTCATGAAAGATGGAAATAATGTATTTTTAGGGTTCTTGAATAATAATAAGATTTGTAGTTAATTTGGTCGAGATTTATAATGATTTTGTTGTTTTAATTCATTAGTAATCATCCCATAACATGTAGGAATGATTAGAAAATGTTGGTTGCAAATATGGTGGATTATCATGGAAGTTAGAAAGTCAAAAATGGTGAAACCCGCGTGAAGAAGACGATCTGGGTCTGTCACTTCTTGATCGATCGATCGACCCTTGAATGTCGATCGATCGAGCAGTCGATCGATCGACCATATCCCCTCGATCGATCGATCCTGGTTGTACTCTAGAAAATTTTGTGGATAAATTTCCTTTATTACCATCTCTTAAATGGGAACCTTAGTGATGATATTTTACCTATGAGGAGACCTCATAAATACCAGTAGGTGTACCGTTAGAGTCGTTCATAAATGATTAAGTGAGAATTTTTGGAGAAATGGACCGACAGGAGAACGATCGATTGAGCCGTATGTTAGGATTGTGAGAATTTAACTATAGAAAGAGTGAGAGTAAATTCCAAAAAAATATCAGTAGGTTAAAGTTAACTTAACTACTGAATTAAGGGAGAGGTAACTAGTACCCTTAGAGTTGCGTGAATACTCGAATAAATTCAATAGAGAAATAAATTGTAAATTAATTAGTATAGTGAATATAAGTAAAATATATTACGTGCGGGCATGATTTGATAGGTCGGGTGTGTACCTACTAAATTATATAAAAGTTTGGGTTAAGAGAATTTTACCTAAATTAATTATGTTAGGGTCGATGAGACACTCCGAACTAACATAAAGTTATTATATGTTTGGGGTCGATGTAAAATGCCGAACCAAACCTTAAACTGGTATCGCGATGAAAGAGTACCGAACCAGAATATGTGTATTTATATATATATTTTTAAATAGTTGGGGTGGATGGATCATTCCGAACCAACTCTCACTTGGGGTCGATGAATCATTCTGAACCAAGAGTCCTTTATGTGTGGTAAAAGGATATGTTATTGATAACTGATATTAAACACATGATTTTATGATAAAATATATTCTATGTGCATAATCTACAGATTTAGAATAGTAGATAATGAGATTAATTGTAAATATCTTAGTAATAATTTATAGTGTGATGTAATTATTACAAGAATAAGGATAACGAGCAGTAAATAAGTTACCTACGCTTATGGGTAGTATAACTAGGTGAACTAAGTATCCTTGTTAGGCATGCACTACAGAAGAGAGGTGAGGAAGTTCAAGGGAGTTGTGCAAAACCTTATATGTGTAATCAATAACTCAATTGTGATAACTACTTGAAAAAATATTTTCAAATGTTTTGAGTACTAACTCTTGCTATGTAAATTTTTTTAAAAACTTTTTAGGTGCCCAGCCATAGGGACACCCATCATGATTTCATTCCAGGGATTTGGGAGCTGTAACACGTGTGGATGTTGCAGGGTTTGTTTAGATGCTTCCTCTTTTTCAGTTCTAGTACAGGATCTCAGTTTTAGTATTCGTAGTTGGGACAAGTTGTCCTATATTTACTTTTACGGTTATTATAATTCTGAATTTTGAGTATTCTTTTATTGGCCGTAGTTTTCGGCAAGACTTTATCTGCATCTAGTTACTTATGAAACATTTTTAAAGATTACTAGAATTACATTCTGTTTGTTTGGATTATTTGTTCTTCTTAAAGAAGATAAAATTTGGCACTCACTTATTTTCACTTAGGTGGTTAGTAAATTGAAAAGTTTTTGGCAGTGATGCTAAGAATGAACCATTTAAGAAACCTGTTTAAATTAAAATAAGGCTTGATCACCCAAGGTTTAATTAGGCGAGGTATCACAGATGGTATCAGAGCATCAGGTTCTAGTGTCCATAGGATTTGTGCGGCTTACTGCATTTCAGCATAATGTTTGGTTATATTAGAGCCCTACTATTAGGACTGTTGATTCAATATCCGCTTTTGCGTTATCGTACACCTGCTCTTAAATTTTGTATAAACTGTATACTTATACAATTTGATCTTATTTCAGATGCCACCAATGAGGCAGCGAGCGGAGAGGGCTGAAGCCAGAGATGAGGTGAGGGAGGTTCACCAGGAACCACAAGTGCCACTACCCCCACCCCCACCAGAGTTAATTTCCACTACTTAGGTTGCAGTGAAAGTGGCTCAGGCAGTCGAGATAGCGATGAGGGCCATGGCAGCCCATTTTCCTCAGCCCCAAGTACCTCCTCCCATGGAACTGGCAGTTCCGGCCCCAGCAGGGCCATTTACTTGGCAGCGAGTCAGAGAGACATTTCAGAAAGGACATCCACCCGAGTCAAGGGAACCAAAATGGAGGACATCAAGGCCAAGGTTGACAGGGCCAACGACATGGCCAACATGGCCAAGGTCAAAGGCAGTGTCAGGGTCAGTGTTTCACTTGTGGCCAGCAGGGTCACCAGAGTAGAAATTATCCACCGCAAGACAGGGCATAACAACAGGGTGCCCAATAGGGGCAGCAGGCTCCGTTAGTCCCAACAACAGCACAGGCCCCACAGCTAGGATATATGTAGTACGGACGTGTGTTCAATGTCCGTGATATTCCATTTCATCGGTGCCGGCAGTCACGGGTATGTTTACTATTCAGGGACTTGAGGGTAGTATTTTTTTTGACACGGGGGTGACGCATTCGTTTATTGCCACTAGATTTGCACGGGCAGCCGGCCTATGAGCGACAGCTGACACTCATCTTATGTGCGTGGAGTCACCGATGAGTAGTGGTTCCCTTATACATTCTATTTGTAAGGGGGTGGACATTTTGGTCGGGAGATTGAGTCTAGCGGCAGACCTCCTAGTGCTGCATATGGAGGCATATGACGTCATCCTAGGCATGGATTGGTTAGTGCGATATAGGGTAATGGTAGAGTGTTATTGGAGGTCTATCGTGTTTTCCATCCCGGGACAAGAGATGTTTCTTATGGCAATGCCACTCCCCGAGGGAGGATCACAAACTCATTTATATTATATTAAAGAGGACACCTCACATGGGGTTGTCGTTTCTCTGGATTCAATCCCATTTATGAGGGATTTTGAGGATGCCTTTCAGGAGATACCAGGGTTACCACCCAGCAGGGAGATAGAGTTCGTGATTGACCTAGCGTCGGGGACGAGACTGATTGCTAGAGAACTGTATCGCATGGCTCCTTCCGAGATGCGAGAGCTGAGAGAACAGATTCAGTAGTTTTTAGGACAGGGTTTCATTCAACGGAGCACATCACCATAGGGTGTGCCGGTTTTATTTGTAAAGAAAAAAGGGATGGTTCACTTCGTCTGTGTGTAGATTACAGGGAGCTGAAAAAAGTGACGATACGTAATAAATATCCGTTGCCGAGGATTGACGACTTGTTTGATCAGTTGAGAGGGGTTGCATACTTCTCAAAGATCGATTTGAGGTCGGGTTACCACCAATTGCGCATTCATGAGGAGGATGTTCCTAAGACCGCTTTCCTGTCGCAGTACGGGTCATACGAGTTTAGGGTAATGCCGTTTGGACTCACTAATGCGCCTGCAGTATTCATGGATCCCATGAATAGGGTATTCAGGGAGTTTTTGGATCAGTTTGTTATTGTATTCATAGACGACATTCTGATTTACTCTCGCACGGAGGAGGAGCACACTGAACATTTACGAATGGTTCTACAGACATTGCGGGACCATCAGTTGTACGCCAAATTTGAGAAATGTGGATTTTGACTTCGGGAGGTTCAGTTCCTATGCCACGTTGTATCAAGCAGAGGCGTTGATATTGACCCGAGTAAGGTATCGGCGGAGAGGGAGTGGGGACAACCCATGACACCGACCAAAATTCGTAGTTTCTTGGGGTTGGTCGGTTATTATCGTGGCTTCATCAAGGGGTTCTCAAAAATTTCCGAACCTTTGACGAACTTGACTCGAAAGGGAGTGCCCTTCGTATGGAGTGACAGTTGTCAGTTAGCGTTTGATGAGTTAAAGGACAAGCTGACATCAGCACCCGTTTTTGCCTTGCCTAGAAGCGAAACGGAGTACCGAGTCTATACTAACACGTACTTACAAGGACTTGGGGGGTGTGTTACAGCAGGAAGAGAAGGCTATAGCTTATGCATCCCGAAAGCTTAAGCCACATGAGAAGAATTACCCCACCCATGATTTCGAGTTGGCAGCGGTTGTTTTTGCATTGAGGATATGGAGACACTATCTTTTGGGTGAGCAGTTCGCTCTATTCACGCATCATAAGTCACTTCAGTATCTGTTCACTCAGAAGGATCTGAATATGAGGCAAAGTAGGTGGCTTGAATTTGTGAAGGACTACCAATTTAATATACAGTATCATCCTGGTAAGGCTAACGTGGTGGCAGATGCGTTAAGCAGACGACCTACCGAGGAGTTGGCAGAAACTTGGAAGGCGGAGTGGAGTGAACTTCAACACGAGGAAGAGATAGCTAGAGCATGCATGGCAGTTTTAGCTATCACTCCCGAGAGTGTTATGTGAGTAGTGAGGGCATAGGTCGAAGACCCATTTTGTCAGGACAGAGTACGACAGCTACTGGCCGAGGGGGCAGAGTCCTACTCCATCACCTCTGAGGGCGGACTACGGTTTAATGGTAGACTGATAGTACCCGAAGATGACGATTTAAGGCATGTCGTAATGACGGAGTCGCACGGGTCAAAATTTTTGGTACATCCAGGTGGGGAAAAAATTTACCAGGATATGCGACGATTATATTGGTGGTCAAGTATGAAACGAAACACTGAAGAATTTGTCTCAAAGTGTGTTACTTGTCAGCTCATAAAAGTTGACCATCAGAGACCTTCAGGGATGCTACAAACCTTGGAGATTCCCGTGTGGAAGTGGGAGAGTATCTCGATGGATTTTATTACTGGGTTACCAACAACACAGAAGGGTCATGATTCCATATGGGTGATAGTGGATCGGCTGACTAAGGTAGCTCATTTCTTACGGGTTGTACGGATTATGATACTATGCGGTACGCGCAACTATTCATTTCAGAGATTTTTAAGCTGCACGGAGTTCCTATTAATATTGTGTCGGACCAAGATAAAATATTTGTGTCACATTTCTGGCAGAGCTTTCCGGAGGCCATGGGCACCGACTTACGGTTGAGTACGGCGTATCATCCACAGATGGACGGTCGGACTGAAAGGGTAAACCAGATGTTGGAGGATATGCTAAGGATGTGTGTCCTAGATTTTAGTGGAGGTTGGGAGCCATACCTTCCTTTGGTGGAGTTTGCATATAATAACTCTTACCAATTCACTATCGGCATGGCTCCATTCGAAGCACTTTACGAGATACCTTGTCGTTCACCCGCCTGTTGGTTAGAGGTGGGGGATAACAAGCTATTGGGGCCAGAGATGATACAGGAGACTTCCTCCAAAATAGAGTTGATTCGGGGACGTATTCGAATAGCTCAGGATAGCCAAAAGAGTTATGCTGATGCCGGTAGGAGACACGTGGAATTAGATGTGGGCGATCAGGTATTAATTCGATTTTCTCCTATGAAAGAGATTATGAGGTTTGGCAAGAAAGGGAAATTAACGCCGAGATATGTGGGGTCGTTTCCTATCATTGAGAGGGTGGGACTGGTAGCTTACAGATTGGGACTCCCTGAGCATCTTCAGTGAATACACGATGTATTCCATATGGCATCGCTAAAGAGATACAAGAGAAGTGAGAGAGCCTTCTGGAACATTCCACTGGAGGAGATCGATTTGCAGCCAGATGTCTCGTATGAAGAGAGACCCGTGGCTATTCTGGATTATAGGGAGTGCAAACTACGGTCCAAGGTGGTACCTTTAGTGCGAGTATAGTGGGGACATCACAATATGGATGAGTCTACTTAGGAACGGGAGAATGATATGCGAGAGCAATATCCCGATTTATTCACAGCATGTATTTTCTAATTTCGAGGACGAAATTCCTTTTGTAAGGGGGTAAGTATGTAATACCCCGTAATTTTGCATAATTAGAAAAATACGTTTTATTTAAATTACGTGAGTAGATTAATTTAATGTGATAAAATACGGTTTATTTAAATTACGTGAGTAGAGTAACTTAATGTGATATAATGTTAATAAAGATTAATATGACGATTAAAAATTTACTAAATGTGAGTAGTAAACTTTGAATGTTGATATGTACGGTCTAGCGATTTTATGGACGTACGTGAGATATCTCAACCGAGTGTCGCGCGTAGAGAAAAATTTAAAATGAGATGAGAAAAATATTTTTAGAGACTTAAAAGGTAATTTAGAGTCCACAGATGATTTCGAAAGGGTCGAATTAGTCAAAATAGTGTACCCGGGGGTACTAGTTGAGTACCGGGTCATTTTCGGGCTAAACCGAGACCATTCGAGGGAAGTTTGGTCTCTTTACATTTATGGGTAAGGAGACCTACGACGTTTGAAACCCTAAATCAGATTATAAGAGTTAGAACTAGGGTTAGAAGGAAAAAAAAATACACCATAGCCATTAGAGAAAAGAGAGAAAAAAATTCCTAAGGCAAGAGAAGGAAGGAGGAAGAATTCTAAGAAGATTTCACCACCAACATGTTGGGAAGAAGGATTGAGGGATAGAAATCATCAATCATCAACAACAACCACGAAATCATATCCTACAAATCATAAGGCAAGTGGTTATTTGCAAAATAAATTGTGTTATAATACCCATATTTAAGCTTGAGGAAGAACATGGTTTTTATGAGATTCTTGGGAGTAAAACACATGATTATGATCCATGATTGATAGGGATTGCATGTAGAACGTTTTTGGATCTCCAAATATTCTGATATCATAGAAGAATAGCTGATTAAATTGAACTGAAAATCTGAAACTTTCATGAAAGATGGAAAGAATGTATTTTTAGGGTTCTTGAATAATAATAAGATTTGTAGTTAATTTGGTCGAGATTTATAATGATTTTGTTGTTTTAAATCGTTAGTAATCATCCTAGAACATGTAGGAATGATTAGAAATTGTTGGCTGCAAATATGGTGGATTCTCATCGAAGTTAGAAAGTCAAAAATGGTGAAACCCGCATGAAGAAGACGATCTGGGTCTGTCACTGCTTGATCGATCGATCGACCCTTGAATGTCGATCAATCGAGCAGTCGATCCTGACTGTACTCTAGAAAATTTTGTGGATAAATTTCCTTTATTACCGTCGCTTAAATGGGAGCCTTAGTGATGATATTTTACCTATGAGGAGACCTCTTAAATACTAGTAGATGTACCATCTTAGTTCTTCATAAATGATTAAGTTGGAATTTTTGGAGAAATGGACCGACGGGAGAACGATCGATTGAGCCGTATGTTAGGATTATGAGAATTTAACTACGAAAAGAGTGAGAGTAAATTCTAGTAAAATATCAGTAGGTTAAAGTTTAATTAACTACTGAATTAAGGGAGGGGTAACTAGAACCCTTAGAGTTGCGTGAATACTCGAATAAATGCAATAGAGAAATAAATTAAAAATTAATTAGTACGGTGAATATATGTAAAATATATTACGTACGGGCATGATTTGATAGGTCAGGTGTGTACCTACTTAATTATATAAAAATTTGGGTTATGAAAATTTTACCTAAATTAATTATGTGAGGGTCGATGAGACATTCCGAACTAACATAAAGTTATTATATGTTTGGGGTCGATGTAAAATGCCGAACCAAACCTTAAACTAGTTTCGCGATGAAAGAGTCCCGAACCAGAATATGTGTATTTATATATATATTTTTAAATAGTTGGGGTCAATGGATCATTCCGAACCAACTCTCACTTGGGGTCGATGAATCATTATGAACCAAGAGTCCTTTATGTGTGGTAAAAGGATATGTTAGTGATAACTGATATTAAATACATGATTGTATGATAAAATGTATTCTATGTGCATAATCTAAAGAATTAGAATAGTAGATAATGAGATGAATTCTAAATATCTTAGTAATAATTTATAGCGTGATGTAATTATTACAAGAATAAGGATAACGAGCAGTAAAAAAGTTAACTACGCTTATGGGTAGTATAACTAGGTGAACTATGTATCCTTGTTAGACATGCGCTATAGAAGAGAAGTGAGGAAGTTCAAGGGAGTTGTGCGAAACCTTATATGTGTAATCAATAACTCAATTGTGATAACTACTTGAAAAAAGATTTTCAAATATTTTGAGTACTAACTCTTGCTATGTAAAATTTTTTAAAAACATTTTAGGTGCCCAGCCACAGGGACACCCAGTATGATTTCATTCCAGGGATTTGGGAGCTGCAGCACGTGTTGATGTTGCAAGGATTGTTTAGACGCTTCCTCTTTTTCAGTTCAAGTACAGGATCTTAGTTTTAGTATTCGTAGTTGGGACATGTTGTCCTATATTTACTTTTACAGTTATTATAATTCTGAATTTTAAGTTGTCTTTTATTGGCCGTGGTTTTCGGCAAGACTTTATCTGCATTTAGTTATTTATGCAACTATTTTAAAGATTACTAGAATTACATTGTTTTTGTTTGGATTATTTTTTCTTCTTAAAGAAGATAAAATTTGGCACTCCCTTATTTTCACTTAGGTGGTTAGTAAATTAAAAAGTTTTCGGCAGTGATGCTAAGAATGAACCATTTAAGAAACATGTTTAAATTAAAATAAGGCTTAATCACCCAAGGTTTAATTATGCGGGGTGTCACATTATGGTCGTTCTTCAAAGGCTTAATATTTAGCAAGGTTAGGATTGTCCCATACCCCCATCCTCTGATAGGATTCAGCGGAGATGAGGTTCATTCACTTGGAATGTATGGAATGGACATCAAAATGGGAGACATGTGGCCGAAGAGGCTGACCAAGAAGATTTTTTTTTTAATTATGGATGAGAACGTCTTCTAGTCTTATAACCTCATATTGGGACGAGTATCCCTCAAAGAATTTGAGGTCGTGCCTTCAACGGTCCACCAAATGCTAAATTCCCACTCTTTATCTAGTAGGGCAAGTTCAGGGTAACCAAACGTCGGAACGTGAATGGTACTTTAACTCAGACGAGGAGAGATAAGCACATAAAAAAGCAGCAATCACATACAATATTGACACCCTTGATCCCAGAGGCAAGATAAAACTCAATAAGAGGGAGGTTATAGAAAAGGTATAATCCATCATCCTCAATAAGGAAGAGCCGGAAAAAATCATCCCGGTAGGCAAAGCCCTAAAGCAAGAGATTAAGGATGAGCTAGTCAAACTACAGAGGAAGAGACAAAGTATCCTCGCATGGAGGCCTGAAGACATGTTGGGTATTGGCCCAAAGGTAATGTCTTATAAGTTTAATGTTACTGACGGTGCAAATCTGATAAAATAGAGAAGGAGGGTCTACTCAATGGATAAGTACAAGGACATCAGAGATGAGGTTAAGAAGCTTGAGTAGACCGATTTCATCAGAGAGGTGATATACTCTAAATGTCTTTCAAATGCAATCATAGTACCTAAAGCCAATGGAAAGTGGAGGATGTGCGTGTACTTCACTAATTTGTACAAATATTTCCCCCAAGGAAACTTTCCTCTCCCTCGTATTGATCAGATGGTGGATGCCATGACTAGGCACGAGTTGATGAGCTTCATGGATGCATACTAAGGTTAGAATCAAATCTTCATGGAACTGATTAATAAAGAGAAGACAACCTTCATCACCAATAAGAGGACCTATTGTTATAAGGTCATGACCTTTGGTCTTAAGAACGCCGGGGCCACCTATCAGCGTCTGGTAAACAAGATGTTCGAAGATTAAATTAGAAATTCCATAGAGGTTTATGTCGGTTATATGCCGACGAAGAGCCTCAAGGCCGACACTTATGTGGACGAACTTGAAAGAACCTTCGACACCATAGACGAATACAAAATGAAGCTCAATCCAACAAAGTGTGTGTTTGGAGTGGGAGATGGAAAGTTTTTAGGAGTCATCATAAATCAGAGGGGAATAGAGGCAAATCTAAAAAAATCAAAGCATTGATGGGTATGAAGACACCAAAGACAATCAAGAAATTTCAAATACTCACTTGACAAGTGACTGCTCTAAATAGGTTTGTCTCTAGAGCCACTGATAAATCTTTGATATTCTTTAAAGTGCTTAGAAAGGCCTTTGAATGGGGCAAAGAGTGAGAAAAAGCCTTTCAGGATTTAAAGGTTTCCCTTAGATCACCTCTCTTATTGTCCCAGCCTATGCAAGGAGAAATGCTTTACTTATAATTGGATATATCGGAGTCGGACATTAGTGCGGCTATAGTCAGAGATGATAGTGGGGTATAAAGACCAGTCTATTTCAATGGCAAAACCCTTTAAGGGTCTGAGCAGAGGTACCCTAAGATGGAAAAACTGGCATATGCTCTCATCCATGCTTCAAGGAAGATTAAGCCCTACTTTTAACCTCATATAATGGTCGTCTTGACAGACTCCCCGTTAGGCAAGTCATCCATAAAATTGAGAAATCGGGTAGGTTGCTGGCTTGGGACATTAAGCCGAGAGAGTACGACATAGTTTATCAACTTCGGGTAGAAATCAAATGTCAAGCATTATAATATTTTCTTGCCCAGTTCACCTGGGATGAGGCCGACAGAGTAGAAAACCAGATGGAAGCCAGTCTATCAGAGAAAGTGGGGGAAGGATTGAATGAAGCCAACACTTGTATGGCTAAGCCTGCTGAGGCCGACGCTAGTGCTTCCCGGCCTATTCTGGCCAAAATAGATAATTTTTTCATCAGAAGAGGAGTCATTGAAGAAGGCCAATTTTTAGGAGGTGGAACCGTTTGGAGCCTCTTTGTTGATGGGTAATCCTGCTAGAGTGTAAGTGGCACCGGCTTGATTATGTCGTCATCAGACGAAACATTTATTAAATATGCTTTGAGATTAAATTTTAAATCTTCTAATAATGAGTCGGAGTATGAGGCTCTCATAGTCGGGTTTTCCCTCACAAAATCAATGAATGTCGGCCAACTCTTGGTACATAGTGACTCCTAACGAGTAGTTAATCAATTTTTAGGCATTTATGAGGCCAGGTACGACAAGATGGCCAAATACCCAGAAAGGTTAAAGAGGATGACCAAGAAATTCTCTGAAATCAAAATGAAGAGGATACCATGGCTTGACAACGAATAAGACGATGCCCTGGCAATGCTTGCCTTAGCAACCAGGACAAAGATTAGAAGGTCCGTGTCAGTGGAGATTCTTCAATGACCTACTATTAAAGAGGAAGATATAGACTTAAAGTTTTATCTTAACTTAAATCTAGGGACATCTTGGATGGACCCTAAATCCTATATATCAGAGAGGGCAGGTTACTAGAGTCTAAGGTCGAGAGGAGGAAGGTAAAGTACAAATCTGTTAAGATCTCTATCTTGGGGGACGTGTTGTATAAGAAAGGATTTCTCCTACCTTTTCTTCGAAGTGTCCACCCAATCTATGAGGAATATATCTTAAAATATGTTCATGAAGGGTATTGTTCAAGTCACATCGAAGGAAGGTCATTAGCGAATAAGATCATTATGCGGGGATACTAGTGGTCGAGCTTGGCCAAAGACGAAAACGAGTATATGAAAAAATGCGATAAGTGCCAACGGTTTGCCACCATCCATCATCAACCTCTCACGTCCATCATCTCTCCATGGCCATTTGCATTATAGGGGATTAGCTTGGTAGGACCATTGCTATGGGCCATGGGTAACTATGGATACTTAGTTGTTGCAATAGACTACTTCTCAGAGTGGGTGGAAGCTGAGGCTATGATCACAATTACGGAGAAAAAGACCTTCTAGTTGACATGGAGGAGTATCATTTGCAGGTACATCCTGCCTAATACCTTCATCTCAGACAATGGGAAAAAGTTCAAAAATAGCTCTTTATAGAAATACTATAAAAGGGTCGGCATGGTCAAACTGAAGTCGCCAATAGAACTATTCTTGATGGAATCAAGAAAAATTTAGACGATGCAAAAGGAATATGGACCGAAGTGGTACATGCCGTTTTATGGGCATACATGACGATAGACAGAACACCGACAAGAGAGACCCCAATCATGATGGCTTACAACTCAGGGGTCATGGTGCCTACATAGATTGGTATCCCCACCCATAGAGTTAAGACGTATGACCTTGAGATAAACCTGGCAGAGAGAAGAACTAACCTTAATCTAATAGAAGAGAGGAGAGAAGATGCAAAGGTTAGGCAGGAAGCCTACCAACAGAGGATGGATAAGTTCTATAAGAAGAGGGTTAGAGTAAGGCCTATAGCCGTGGGAGATTTAGTTCTAAAGAAGACTTGGCAAAAACCTAACACGCTCCATGCCAAATGGCATGGTCCTTACAGAGTCATAGATAAGGTCATCCCAGGAATCTATCAGCTAGAAAATTTAGAGGGAGAACCATTCTCCAACCCTTGTAATACAAACCCCCTGAAGAAATACAATCATTAGAAAACTATATATGTGGAATATTTTTTATCTTTTGAAATCGTTGCATGAAAAAGTTATGAATGAAAAGTAAGTGTTCCCTCATATCTTGTATATATTAATTGAGTTGTTCATTCTGAACATCATTAAAGCTATAGAACATCATTAATGGTGAAATAACAGCAACTCACTCTAGGTGATATGACCATCGGGAAGGGGGCTGACCCCATCCATTGATTCTTCAAACACCAAGAGAGAGGAACAGTGTGACAACACCATGTTCAATGGTGAAAAGAACTAAATGTAACTATCAAACATCATTAATTTGGTTATAATTCAAATTGGAAAATAATTTAGTTATAGTTAATTATCAAACATCATTAACCTGGTGAATAAACTGCCATAGTCGAGAAGACAATGCATGGGCGAGACGACTCTTATCCATACACTCTCAAAACGACGAGAGATGACTTGGATTGTAACATCATTAATTTGGTGAGAATTCAAATTGGAAAATCACTTAGTTGTGGTTATCGAACGTCATTAATTTGGTGATAATTAAAATTGGAAAATCACTTAGTTATGATTAGTTACCAAACATCAGTAATTTGGTGAGAATTCAAATTGGAAAATCACTTAGTTGTGGTTAATTTTCAAACATCATTAATTTGGTAAGAATTCAAATTGGAAAATCATTTAGTTGTGGTTATTTAATAAACACTCTTGGCCGAGAAGATAGTGCAAGGAAGAGATGACTCTTGTCTATACACTCTCAAAATGACAAGAGATGACTTGGATTGTAACATCATTAATTTGGTGAGAATTCAAATTGGAAACTCACTTATTTGTGGTTAATTATCAAACATCATTAATTTGGTGAGAATTAAAATTGGAAAATCACTTAGTTGTGGTTAGTTATCAAACATCATTAACTTGGTGAATAAACTCTATCGGTCGATAAGATAGTGCATAGATGAGATGATTCTTATCCATACACTCTCGAAGTGATGAGAGAGGACTTGGATTGTAATATCATTAACTTGGATACTCTCATACCATCCAAAGATAAGATGCTATAAATCCTTATTTTCTAAAAAAAAGAAGGAATGAAAGCATACAAACGACTAAAATTATATAAACATCATAAATAGGTAATTGTGGTTTAGCCAATGTAACAAAAATCATAAACTACAGAATAAAGATCTTAAAAGTACAAGGGATTAATGTTCAAGTGTTACAAAAGAAAGGACATTAGGACACACTCGGTTGTACATTGAAAGACCTAGTTCCTTAGGGTGTCTTCAACTTGGTTACCCTCGGCATCAGTTGCTTCCTTTAAGGCATCATCCTGCTCAGCCAAGATGTTTCCCTCTTCCTGGACGATCGTTGTATTATTCCAGTCAATTGCAGATTGTGACATCAGATCAGGCTGAGCCGTATCTTCAACCAAATCGAGAGAGGAAGCAAAAGAGGGTCATCAAGACTAAAGGTTTTTATCTCCTCATCCAGATGAGCAACCTCATGAAACTTCATAACATCCCACTGGCATCCAGTATGAGCCCCCCTCACAAGGTACTGAAGGCCGAATCCAAGGAACTCCTTAGACGCTTTGTAATCTTTGATGTTCTTCACTCTAGTAGCTTCAAGTTACTTATTAACAACATCTTGAACTCTCTCCCACTCCACATAGGCTTACTTCTCCTTGAGAGAATTTAAAGAATTTCGATGCTCCGTCTTTATATTGCCGATGGTCGTCTTATGAGGACTCTCGACCTTAGTAGCCTTCTCCTTGAGGTCTAAAATATCTGACCTCAGATCCTCCACAACCTTCTCGGTTAAGCGAGTTTGATGAACTAGGGGAATCTATTCTTTGACCCATTGATGGATCTTCTGTAAAAAGATAGTCGATTATAAGAAAAGAAAAAGTAATTCAGTACAAGACAATACCATACTATGATATAGAATCAAATCAGAACAAATTGTGAACTTACCTAAATATTATGATGATAACTCATATCATTTAAGACGGAGATCTTAGCTACCTCCAAGAAACGAATATCTTACACAGTGATTATGTCAGATACAATAGTGAAGGCTCTCCTACTATTCCCTAACGCGGAGTCCGAAGATATTTTTAAATTCGCGATATGAGCCTCGAGCACATATTCAAACGACATAGGTATGGCCTCTGTCGGTACTGTCTTGTAAGAACCTTCCTTATGCTTCTTTTGATGGGAAGGTAGAGGAGGATATTCCCTTCATGCTTTCCTCTTCTTTGTCCCCTCGGCCTCTCTAGGCATGGTGGTCGACTTCGTGGTCTAAGGCGCATGGGCCATCTTGTTACCAACTCTTTTTAGTAATTTGCCTAAGGAAGGAGACGCCATCGTCCATGAAAACTCAGAAGTGTTTGGTGGTCTGTCTGTAATAGTGAAAGTGAAAATACGAGGTCAAATACATGAAGTACAACATAATAGTTAGTATAAATAAAGACTAACACTTACATATCTCAGAGATGGGGTCCACCCCAAGCTGGATTTCTTTATACATCATGGGGTCAGCAACAACTCAAACTTCACAAAGCCCCCATCTTTTCCATACTTATTGACCTTAGCCAAGTTCTTAGTGGCCTCATTACTCAACCTCGGGTCCATATTAGCAGAAATTGGGGACTTTGCCCACTTTTGAGGGACCATCGGCTCAGAGGTACCACTGGGGCTATCAGAAGCATACTCCCAAGCACCCGACATGAAGAAATAATGTGGCTTCTAGTTATGGTTTGAAATCTGGGTGATGAGAAGATATTTATTTTTGGATTTTCTGGCTATGAGATGATAGTAGACATATTGTGATTTCCGAGTTGAGAGCATATAACAACCCCTTAAAATGCTAACTGGAAGCTCGGTGCTATGAACAATCCTCCAGAGTGAAACAAACCTGAAGATAATCCTATGGAAATTGGGTGTGAGTTGGGAAGGAGAAACACCTAGGTTATCAGAAATGGCTCGTATGGTTGGATGCAAAGGTAGCCTAATGCCGACCTTAAATATTTGGTCACAAACACAGAGCTCACCCGACCGGTAGTCAAAGGCCCTCTCATCTGCAGAGGGTATCCTCATAGTGATGGAAGATGTTATCCTATATTAATGTCGCCAACGGAGAAGATCTACCTCAATAACTATTCTTTCATATAAACTAGCACCAGAGGTGTCAACCGTACTCTCATATGATGAACCATCCTCAGCATCCACGATCATAGTATCGATCAGGTTTTGTCATCCCTCAACATTTGATATAGGGATCGCCATAAAGGGTGAAGCCATCGCAATATTAACCCTCAGATCGGTAGAGCTCGATAGGATCTCAAGTGATGACCCAAAGTTAATGGAATAATCGAAAGAATCGGCTCCACCAAAATAATCGATTTGGCCGGAGGATGACGTACTATGAGAGAGATCCACAACATCGTTCAGGGAACCCGCGTCCTCAGCTACATGAGAGATAGGGGGATTACCGCCCACTGACTCTGATGATTTATACATAGAGGCACTAATATTTATAATAGGTAGATGGAATATAGCTACATGAAAGATATGAATGGGTCGGAGGGGAAAGGCTTCTCTTTTCTGCCGATTAGTCTCCAAGGCCTCACAATTCCTAATCTAAGTAAAACACCTCTCTCTGAGAGTTGGAAACTCCTCGGCTAACTTATACAAGGGCCTTAACATCCAAGAGATAACTCAACACTCAACTAAAATAGCAAATAATTCTTCAAACATTTAAAACTTTGACCAGGTCTTAACCCAAGATCAAAGCAAGGAATTTGAACAGTTTGACGTCAAGAATGCATGAAGAAAATAATGAATACTCACCGAAAAAGACAATCGGAGTTGACCAGAATAACCTAACAAGGCCACTTAGTTTCCAAAAACCTCACCAACCCCTCCAAAACACTACCAAAACCTCAATAAACCTCTCCTCTCAACCCTAAAACCACCTGAAATTAGGCCACTCAGTCGCAGAAAAAATGAAAAAACATAGGTTGAAATGGAAACCCAATGAAAAACTTGGGAGAAGGAAAAAGTGAGATACTTGTAAGTGTTTAATCCATAGTAAAACACTAAGAATGCATAAGAAATGCTAGGGGAAGCTTGAGAAATGGTGAGATAGAACGTCGATGATTAGAGAACGAATAAGAAGAAAGGGTTAAAGATGTTTTCAAATGCATTTAAATACCAGGGAAATGATTAAGGCTCTAATCCCCATAGGCCATCATTAGGGTTTAGTATCCTAATCACACTATAATCTCCCCTTGGTTACCACGCTGACTCATGGCTTAAGTGACAACTGTAACTTATCTATGATCGTTCAACAAAATCATTTCATCACACTCATGTCAATCGACATTTTCAGACTCGGATGTTCAACCCTATGCCTCCTCATTACCTCATAGACGAAAGGTTAGGGGGTGGTGATTAATATACCAGAAGTGTACCGTCGGCCCAACTTAGATCTTCTCAGCTTGGGCCACCCTAATGAAACCCATCTTGCAAAGAGGATTGCCAACATAGTATGTTGTCTCTTCCAGAACATGGCTGAAGTGGTAACATGTGATCCTGGATAACTGTATCGTCTCGTCTGGTGCATGGAAGAGTCCACTGTAGTGGGCGCAAAATCATCTCAGAATATTCATATCGGCCAAAACTCCAGTCATCCGCTGCCATCATGTTAGATGTCTAACTTCATGTCTCATACTTAGCCCAATCGAGTCCTTTCTAAAAGACACTCTCAGCATGTGCAGCTCATGATGCATGCCTACTTGGTCCACGTGGACAATTCAGTTACAACTAGATTATTCCCTCACATGAGGAAATATTACATCATCATTAGTTACATGTGTTGGTGACGAATGTCCTCTTCCTATTGGAGACCTTTAGGTACATGCACCCATTGCATGCTTGGGGGTACATTATACCCCCTAAACACTATATATACACTTTATCTTCTCCATGAGAAATGATCTCTTATCCAAAACCCTAGCTAAGCTCTGTGCAATTGTAGAGAGAAAGCCTATATATATGTGTTGTATTCCCAGACCATTAGAGCCTTATTAGTGGATTCATACTCACACCCCAGAATGGATGTAGACCAAATCTGGCTGAACCACTTATACATCTTTGTGTTCATCCACTTATCCTCATCTCTTCTGATTATTCATTGTTATATTGTTGTTCTACCATTATTATACTAGTTCGATCTCATACATGTTATATTGAATTGGTGGTTCTATTTACAACATCACTAGGAGAATGTGAGTTTTTGGAAAATCTTTGAATATATTTGAGTAGAAGATGGCCTGGGAGGCTTGGCTAAAAAAAATATTTATTTTTTAAGGGACTTATTTTGAGAAAAAATAGGGAAAATGAGTTATTTTCAATAGAGGTAATCCTTGGCGGCTGGATAGGTATATGGATGAGGGGATAGAAAGCTTGGTTTATAAAGTGGAGCTTATCGCCTTCATTGGATTGTGACGAATATGGTGCATTAAAGATGTTCTACTTATGTTGGAGTTATTGCCCTTCGTTTAACTTTGAAGTTACTGCTGGTGACTGGGGGCCTGATGGTGGACCCTCAATTGGATATTATTACAACATGGATGTCAAATCATCACAATTGTATGGCGGTGATACTGGCGGAGACCCTGAATGGCCTAGATGCTTAGTAAAAAGGTCGCTTTCTGAGAGGAAGCCTAGTTATGTTGTTCACATGGTTATCGCAGAGATTCCATATGACGGTCTATCATGAATATCCTTGTAAGTTGTGATAAACTCCTTTACTCGCTACTTTTTCAGCACGTGCATGGATATCGAGAGCTAGGAGCATTAATTTGTGGAGCACGTGGCTTAAAGTTTGCGTTGGTCAGTTGTAACTCATTCTAGAACTGGGGGAATACCAGTATGTTCTGATTGTTGGCCTTCGATAGACTTCTTTCTACTTTCCCCCGACAACTCCTATGTCAATTTGGATGGGAGAAAATCGTGCCACCTCGAACATTATACTTTTTTTCGGTGGAGGATTTGACAAAGCGCCTGCGCCAGCGGCTGAGCTCTTTATGGGAGAATCATCGACCATCAACCCATCCTTCCCAGTCTATTGTTCAAGCCTGGGATGTTTCTAGGGATTACATGAAGTGGTTGTGGAGGAGGGTTGTTGCCAAGATGCTAGTTGTGGAGACCGAGCAGAGGTGGTTCACCATATTTGACACCATGGAGGTAGGTGTTGTTATTTTCCCTTGGTTGGTTCGGGGTTACCGCTCCATGGAGCACATTAGGTATTCCATCCAAGCAGGAGAAATTTTGGGACCCTAGGATGTATAAGATAATGGGGCTCACTACACTAAAAATAGAAATCTAGCATGATTTAAAACTGTGCCACATCAAAGCAGGCACGGTTTTGGTCTGTGCCAGAATCAGGTGTTCCAAAATGGGCAGTTTTTTCTGGCACAGCTCAAAAGTGTGCCAAATTTGACCAAACAGGAACACTTCTGGCACACTTTAAAACTGTGCCAGAATATGATATTTCTGTCTCAGTTTTAGCACACTTTATAACTGTGATAGATCGAGTACATTTTGATTCTCTTTTGGCACAGTTAAAAACTGTGCCAAAAACTGATACACTTTTGGCACAGTTCTGAAATGTGCCATATTTTTTGGATAAAAAAAAATTAATTATTTGAAAACAATAAAATTCACAAATTGCAAATCTCTAAAGTTGTTAATAAACTAATGTACATACAAACATCAAAATACTATAAATAATAATAGTTCACAAACCAAAAAAATTGGGCAGAGTTTCCTCTAAGTTTTGGACATTCTAAAACCTGCTAATATAATACGTGCGTAATGTAAAGCCCGCAGGACCATATAATATATCAATAAAATTACAAAAGCTCGCATGGCCAAAAAATCTAATAGTAAAATTACAAAAGCCTGCATGGCCATAACACAAAAAACTAGAATCCCGAATATTAAAGACATTAAGTAAATAATCCCCTTGTTGTAGACCATTGACTTCATGTGTTCCACGCGGATAAAAGCGAACGACAAAATGTAATCGTGCAAAAAAAAAGATACAAAAGGAGGTGATATTAGTAATCGAGTAAGTTTAAAAAACAAATCTTATTCAAGATAAAAAATTTCATATACGAATTAAAATTATTATTTTATTCACAAATCAAAATTCTTGTGACTATGCGGTCAGTTCCTACAAGTAATATTGGTCCCGTTCAAAGTGTTCATGCCTCGTACGGAGCCGTTTGGGGGTTGGTTCGGGTTTTCACCCTTAAACGACTTGTTTTTAAGCCTAATCTAGATATTTTTAAATTATCATCATATTCTCAAATCGGGAGAGCCACGACTACGCGATAAGTTTCTACAAGTTACATGGGTCCCGTGCAAGGTGTTCGTGCTTCTTACGGGGTCATTTGGGGGCTGGTTTGGGTTTTCACCCTCAAACGGCTTGTTTTTAAAACTAATCTAGATATTTTCAAATTTTTTTCATATTTACAATTCGGGAGTACCGCGACTACGCGATCAGCTCCTACAAGTTACATTGGTCTTGTTCGAGGTGTTCGTGCCTCTTACGGGTCCGTTTGAGGGCCGGTTTGGATTTTCACCCTCAAATGGCTTGTTTTTAAGCCTAATCTAGATATTTTAAAATTATTGACATATTCTCAAATGGGGAGACCCGTGACTACACCGTGAGTTCCTACAACTTATATTGGTCCTGTGCGAGGTGTTCGTGCCACTTATAGGGCCGTTTGGGGGCTGGTTTGGGTTGTCACCCTCAAACAACTTGTTTTTAAGCCTAATCTACATAATTTCAAATTATCGCCATATTCTCAAACCGGGATACCCGTGACTATGTGGCCAGTTCCTAGAAGTTATATTGGTCCCGTGCGAGGTGTTCGTGCCTCTTACAGGGTCGTTTTGGGTTTGGTTTGGATTTTCAGCCTCAACCGGCTTATTTTAAGCCTCATCTAGATATTTTCAAATTATCATCATATTCTCAAATCAGTAGACTCATGACTACGCGGTCAGTTCCTATACGTTACATTGGTCCCGTGCGAGGTGTACGTGCTTCTTACAGGGCCGTTTGAGCGGTGGCTTGATTTTTCACCCTCAAACGGCTTGTTTTTAACCCAAATTTAGATATTTTCAAATTATCATCATATTCTCAAATTGGGAGACCCATGACTCGCGATCAGTTCCTACAAGTTACATTGGTCCCGTGCGAGGTGTATGTGCCTCTTGCGAGGCTATTTGGGAGCTGCTTTGGATTTTCACCCTCAAACACCTTTTTTTAAAGCCTAATTTAAATATTTTCAAATTATCATCATATTCTCAAACCAGAAGACCAGCGACTACGCGAACAGTTCCTACAAGTTACAATGACCCCGTGCGAGGTGTTCGTGCCTCTAATAGGGCCATTTGGTGGCTGGTTTGAGTTTTCACCCCCAAACAGCTTGTTTTTAAGCCAAATCTAGATATTTGCAAATTATCATCATATTCTCAAACCGGGAGACCCGCAAATATGTGGTCACTTCCTACAAGTTACATTGGTCCCGTGCGAGGTGTCCGTGCCTCTTATGGGGCCGTTTGAGGGGTGGTTTGGGTTTTCACCCTCAAACGGATTCTTTGTAACCCATATCGAGATATTTTAAAATTATCGTCATATATATTCTCAAACCAGGAGACTCACGACTACACGGTCAGTTCCTACAAGTTACATTGGTCTCGTGTGAGGTGTTCATGCCTTTTACGAGGCCGTTTGGGGGCTGCTTTGGATTTTCATCCTCGAACGGCTTATTTTTAAGCCTAATCTAGATATTTTCAAATAATCATCATATTCTCAAACCGGGAGACCCGCGACTACACGAACAGTTCTTACAAGGTATAATGGTCCCGTACGAGGTGTTCGTGCCTCTAACGGGGCCATTTGGTGGTTGGTTTGGGTTTTCACCCTCAAACCACTTGTTTTTAAGCCAAATCTAGATATTTTATTATTATCCTCATATTCTCAAAACGGGAGACTCGTAAGTACGCAGTCAGTTCCTACAAGTTACATTAGTTCCGTGCAAGGTGTTCGTGCCTCTTATGGAGCCGTTTGGGGGTTGGTTTGGATTTTCACCCTCAAAAGTCTTATTTTTAATCCTAATCTAGATATTTTCAAATTATTATCATATTTTTAAAATCGGGAGACCAGTGACTATGCGGTGAGTTCCTACACGTTACATTGGTCCCGTGCATGGTGTTTTTGCCTATTACGAGGCCGTTTTGAGGCTGGTTTGGGTTTTCACCCTCAAACGGCTTGTTTTTAAGCCTAATCTAGATATTTTCAAATTATCATCATATTTTCAAACTGGGAGACCCTCGACTACACGATCAGTTCCTACAAGATACATTGGTCTCGTGCGAGGTGTTCATGCCTCTTACGGGGCCATTTGGGGGTTGGTCTGAGTTTTCACCCTCAAACGACTTGTTTTTAACACAAATCTAGATATTTTCAAATTATCATCATATTCTCAAACCGACAGACCCGCGACTAATCGATCACTTCCTACAAGTTACATTGGTCCCATACGAGGTGTCTGTGCCTCTTACGAGGCCGTTTGGGGGCTGCTTTGGATTTTCACCCTCAAAGAACTTATTTTTAAGCCTAATTAAGATAGTTTAAAATTATCATCATATTCTTAAACAATGAGACCCGCGACTACGCAGACAGTTCCTAGAAGTTACAATGGCCTCGTGCGAGGTGTCCTTGCCTCTAATGGGGCCGTTTGGGGGCTGGTTTGGGTTTTCACCCTCAAACAGCTTGTTTTTAAGCCAAACCTAGATATTTTCAAATTATCATCATATTCTCAAACCAGGAGACCCGCAACTATGCGATCACTTCCTACACGTTATATTGATCCCGTGCGAGGTGTTCGTGCCTCTTACGGGGCCGTTTTAGGGGTGGTTTGGGTTTTTACCCTAAAATGGCTTGTTTGTAACCCATATATAGATATTTTTAAATTATCATCATACATATTCTCAAACCAGGAGACCCACGACTATGCGGTCAGTTCCTACAAGTTACATTGATTCTGTGCGAGGTGTTCGTGCCTCTTACGAGGCCGTTTGGTGGTTGTTCTGGATTTTCACCCTCAAACGGCTTATTTTTAAGCTTAATCTAGATATTTTCAAATTATCATCATATCCTGAAATCAAGAGACCCGCGACTACGCAGACAGTTCCTACAAGTTACAATGGTCCCGTGCGAGGTGTTCGTGCCTCTAACGAGGCCGTTTGGGGGCTGGTTTGGGTTTTCACCCTCAAATAACTTATTTTTAAGCCAAATCTAGATATTTTCAAATTATCTTCATATTCTCAAATCGGGAGACCAGTAATGACGTGGTCAATTCCTACAAGTTACATTGGTCCCGTGCAAGGTGTTCGTGCCTCTTACGAAGTCGTTTGGGGGTTAGTTTGGATTTTCACCCTCAAACGGCTTGTTTTTAAGCCAAATCTAAATATTTTCAAGTTATCATCATATTCTCAAATCGGGAGACCTGCAACTATGCGGTGAGTTCCTACACCTTACATTGGTCTCGTGCGTGGTGTGCATACCTCTTACGGGGAAGTTTTGGGGATGGTTTGAGTTTTCACCCTCAAACGGCTTGTTTTTAAGCCTAATCTAGATATTTTATTATTATCGTCATATTCTCAAAACGGGAGACCCGCAAGTACGCATTCAGTTCCTACAAGTTACATTGGTCCTGTGTGAAGTGTTAGTGCCTCTTATGGAGCCGTTTGGGGGTTAGTTTTGATTTTCACCCTCAAAAGGCTTGTTTTTAAGCCTAATCTAGATATTTTCAAATTATCGTTACATTCTCAAACCGGGAGACCAGTGACTATGCGGTCAGTTCCTACATGTTACATTGGTCTTGTACATGGTGTTCGTGCCTATTACGGGGCCGTTTTGGGTTTTCACCCTCAAACGTCTTGTTTTTAAGCCTAATCTAGATATTTTCAAATTATCATCATATTCTCAAATCGGGAGACCCACAAATACGCGGTCATTTCCTACAAGATACGTTGGTCCAGTGCGAGGTGTTCATGCCTCTTACGGGGCTGCTTGAGGGCTGGTTTGAGTTTTCACCATCAAAAGGCTAATTTTTAAGCCTAATATAGATATTTTCAAATTATCATCATATTCTCAAATCGAGAGAGCTACGACTACGCGGTCAGTTCCTACTAGTTACATTGGTCCCGTCCGAGGTATTCGGGCCTCTTACGGGGCCGTTTGGGCATTAGTTTGGGTTTTTTACCCTCAAACGGCTTGCTTTTAAGCCTAATCTATATATTTTCAAATTATCGTCATTTTCTCAAATCGGGAGACCCGCGACTACGAGGTCAGTTTCTACCAGTTGCATTGGTCCCATGAGAGGTGTTTGTGCCTCTTAGGGGGCGTTTGGGGCCGTTTGCGGAATATTATTGTTTTCACTATTGCTACTCTAACGTTTTCTCTCCTATTTTTGCACACTAGTCTCATAATTAAGTTTAAAAGAACATTTTAAATAAAAATTCCCAATCATCCTTAATTGACACATTAAGATAACTATCATTGAGAATCTAAGCTCTTTCCAGATTTCAGTATTGATTACTTTGTGAATACTCAATTGAACAAACCTTTAGTATAATAGATGATATTTTGCTTTTCTATTTCCACATAAAAAGTAAACATTGATCATCCATTTTTGCGTCGTACCATTCAGAAACAATTTGAAGTGAGAAGAATAAAAAAAGGTAAATAAAAAACTATGCTTAGTATTGGTAAAAAGATAAAGCACCTGTTGTTGATGTTGCGGGTGTTGCAGGTTTTCACCTCTCCTCATACCCATTCGCTGCCCAGGTTGCCTTGCCTTTAAAGTTGATATGGCATAATGAAATTTGGAGCAACACCTGGGTGAATTCCAGGCAAGAGTTGTTGCTGAAAACCATATCCAACAACATGATGTGTGTAATACCCCGTATTTTTATAGCTTTTAAATTATGGGATTTATTAATTTTAATTGAGATAAATTAATTTAATTTTAATCCGGAATGTTGTTTTATAAATATTTACTAGCGTGACGAGAGTTATTAATTATTGGAAATTTATTATTTGCTAAATGTTACTGGATGAGTATAGTAATATATGAGTTTTATTTTATAACATTGTCACGTGTGAATAAAATGACAATTATGGAAATTTAAGTCGGGACGCGCCTGTGTCGTGTCGGGACTAAATGTTGATAAATAAAAGTGAATAAATTATAAGTTGCTCGTATGGTCATTTTGAGTGCACCAAAGTGTCCGGAAGGGTCGAGATAGTCAGAAAAGTGTACCCGGGGGTGTAGTTTGGGTCTTGGGGCGTTTTGAGGCCTAATTAGTACCCCGGGAGGGCGTTTTGGACATTTCGTAATTTTGGGTAATTAAACCCACGAATTTTATAGGGTTATATCAGATGGAGAATGTTATCTTCTAGGGTTAACACAACATAAAACTAATGACAGCCATTGGAGAGGAAGAGGAGAAGCTCTCCAAGAAGCTCTAGGCCAAGAACACCTCCGATTGCACCGCCATCACCACCAACGCATAGATCGCTCGACGGGGAACGCAACCACACCAAAATCGTCCGCAAAATAGAATTATGAAAATCCCAGGCAAGTGTTTATCTTTCTCATTTCATTAATGCATCACTCATGTTAGTTTAGGGATGATTAGGATGAGTTTTATGGAAGAAAACCCCAAATTTGAGATAGGAAATCGCATGTAGTAATCGTTTAAATGTTATTCTGGAAACCCCTTCACATGTAGAGGATTAAACCACAAAATTTTGATGCTTTAGAAGAAGAAAATTCTGGAAAAGGTTGATTATAACCATGTTAAAGATATTTCTAGGGTTCTTGAGAATTACATGAATTTTAAGCTTGTTAATCCATGATTATTAATAAAAATTTGCATGCTTTACGTAAAAGATGTATGGAATGGAATTATATAATTGGTAGTATAAATTTCTGGACGTTTGGGTATGGAAAGTTTGGATTTGGATGAAGTTTTATGTGAAAACCCGTAACTGGTAATTGTAGAATTCGCCATACCTTCTTGATCGATCGATCGAGCCAAGAGCTTCGATCGGTCGAAGGTTCGATTGATCGAGCTCCAGACCTCGATCGATCGACCCCTCCTGGCAGACTCATATTTTCCCTTTTAAAATTAGTTGAATTCCATTTAATGAGAAATAATTCTTGGACACCATTATTAAAATGTTTTGGGAGATAAGATGACCAGTAGGATTTATAATGAATAAGAGACCTTTAATGTAAGGCGAAATCTATATGTTGGAGTGTTTATACCTAAGGGACGATGGATCTTTGTAGTAAAGGGAGAGATTACAAAAATGGTTACGATGGAAAATAGATAAATACCTACTGAATTTTTATACTTGTGAGGTTAGAGTCCATGAGTGTTACGTAGTAAGTTGGAATAATACCTAGAATTAGAGTTAGAGACGAACCTTTATACGTGATAACTAATAATGAGATATGAGAAAAAATGTCGTAACTATGGGATTTGAGATGTACCTAAATTGATATGGTAATATTAGTGTTGATACCAAATTTAGTCTGCTGACATGGCTCAATTGGGTGAAGACACGTGGCAATCTACATGGCAACGACAAACACTTACGAATAACACCTCGACTCGAGGAACCATACTGCAACGAGGAACTCTGCTTCTCTATTTAACTCAGACGCTCTGACCTACAAGAACTCTCCGAGGAATTTTTGAGTACCTAGGAACTTTTGAGCACCGAGGAACTTAGGCAGTCCGAGATGCACCTCGGACAAAGCATTAATAGACGGAAAACCAACAGTTTGACTGCGCATTGAAAGCTTATTATTATCATACAGATGTATACGCTTAAGGGGCATTAAATGTATTACTCTTTCACATTACAGCCTTAGGGCTATAAATACATTATATTATCTTCATTGTAAGGGGACCAAAATTTCTTGAGAGCACTTGTAATCGAGAATTCCCAAACAGTCAGCAATAACAAAAATAGTGGATGTAGGCCATTCGCATAAGGCTGAACCACTTTAAAAGTTATTTTTCTCATTTTATTTATCTGTGATTAAATAATTAGATATAATCTAATTTTTTACATCAACAGATTGACGCCGTATGTGGGAAACGACTGGTAATATTATTTTTCATCAAAAACAATTCATCACAAATGGCTGATATTCCAGAACCCAACAATTGAAACGCTGGATGCCCTCCAAATCCATCTACTCTGCCCAATATTCCAGATCTAACTGGAATAATGACAAATTTGGCCCAGGGCCACACAATCATGCAAGAAACTATGCGCCAACTGATACGAACCCTCCATGGCAGTGCACCAACCCATTCAGAATCACGAAGTATTCAAAGAAATACCTGTTTACCTTCTTCACGTACTAGGCATACCGATTCCTATCGTATTGAGGAGTCTGAAGATTTTTCTTATAAACCTGGACAAACTTCGTCAGTACGAGCCACAGATACTGAACAACGTATCACTCTCTCCCCAGAAAGGACCAGTACACTAGAAAGATTAAGCAGGGTATCTCCTTTTGATCGATTAGGTCCTAGGAGGAGCAAAATTCCTCCTAGTGCCTCATCGAGGAGTTTTCGACGACCATCAGATTTAAGGGAAGGATCTTCCCAATCGCGACCAACTTCTCATTAAGATAGTTCCCAGGAAGCCACATCAACGCGATCAGTTGCTCGAACCAACAGGCCCGAGGAAGGAAACGATGCATGGAAAGGCTCTATTCAGAGGCTGCAGGATAGATTAGGGGAAATGGCTAAGGCCAAGAACCCTCTACAACGAACTTTTGTTGAAGGAACACCTTTTGTCCCGGCCATTGTAGATTTTCCAACACCATCAAAGTTCAAAGCACCTGTTGTGACCCCCAAATATGATGGAAAGACCGATCATGTCCTTCATATAGAATAATACCAAGCTGCAGTCGACATCTACGCTGTTCCAGATGAGATGAGATGCAGAGCATTCTCGGGAACTCTTACCGGATCTGCTCAAATATGGTATAATAACCTTCCTCGGGGTAAGATCTCAACTTTCTTTCAACTGGCCGAGTTATTCATTGGGAATTTCTATTTTGGGGCAAAGCCAGTTAAACCAGTAGCGCATTTGTTAAGTGTTAGACAAAAATCTAGTGAAAGTACCAGAGATTATATAACTCGTTTTAATAACAAGAAACTCGAAGTCATTGATTATGAGGAAAAGACAACGATTACCGCCTTGATGAGTGGACTACTTCCCAACAAGTTATACTACACTTTGGCAAAAGATCCACCTAGAACTATGTTCGATCTGATGGGAAAAGCGACCAAGATTATGAATGTCGAGGAGGCTATGGCTGCAAAGAATAATATAGATGCCAAAGAAACCAAGGTGGAAGGTGATAAAGCTAAGAAGAAAGAGCATAAGAATAATGGTAGTGACAAACACTCAAGAACAAGGTCGTCATGGGAAGTATTGAAGAAATTTGATAATTATACTCCTTTGAAGAAAGACATCAACCACGTTCTAGAAGAAATCAAGAACAATGAGGAATTAAACTGGCCAGAGAAAATGAAGGCAGACCCAGACAGGAGAAATAAAGCAAAATATTGCGAGTTTCACAAAGATCATGGCCATATGACCAAAAATTGCATAGCTCTTCAGAATGAGATTGAAACACTCATCAGACGAGGAAAACTGACAAAGTATGTTGATCGGAGGAATGATAGAAGAAACAACGACCGAACAATAGAGAGGTCTAGATCTCCTCGTCGAGCAGAGGAGAACAAGAAAAGAGACCATGAAGTTGATCCAGAAGACGACCCCGATCTTCCCAAGAGACCAAGGCAGCCAGAACGTGAGGTATTTTCAATACGCTTTGGGTCATTTTACTGTAATGTTATTACAGGTGGAGATGCAGGAGGAGGAGACCTTACTGCCAAGATAAAAGCTTACCTCTATGAGGCTCAAGCTTGATCCTACATTCAACGAATAAATATAGCTGAGGAGGATCGCCCGAGAAAGATGAACAGAGAGAAATTGGTCATTGGTTTCTCAAAGAACGACCTCGCAGGTGTTCTATATCCTCATGATGACCCATTGGTGATCAAAATGAGGATGAAGGAGGTAATGATTTCAAGAGTACTGGTAGACAATGGTAGCTCGCTAGACATCATGTTCTACTCGTGCTTCGACAGTTTAAATCTAAAGCTATCTCAACTGGAGCCTTATCATAGACCCCTCCACGGTTTTGCTGGTGAGAAAGTATTTCCACTTGGGACGATCAAATTGGATATATTCATTGGTACGTGGCCTGCTTGTCGGACAGAAAGAATACGCTTTTTCATGATGGATAAGAATATTCAATCATTATACAATATCATCATGGGAAGAGTGTGATTGAAGAAGTTCGAAGATGTACCATCTACGATACATCAATGCCTGAAATTTCCAACAAATTTTGGAGTAGGAATTGTGAAAGGTGATCAACAAATTTCCAGCAAATTGGAATGATATTATTCATCCACCAAACAAGAGGAAATGGAGGAATCAAGGAAAAGGACCACCACCTATCTAGTGGATGAAGGTGCAGAAATTGAAACATTGTATCCTAGAGATAGGTCGCAACTCGTGAAGGGTCAAGTAGTGGAAGCTACTGAAAACATCATTCTGGACGACGAGCACCCTGAACGAACTACTCAAGTAGGTTCGTCGTTGGAAGCCTCACTAAAGAAGAAATTGATAACTTTCTTAAGAAGCAGAAAGCAAACTTTTGCGTGGAGTCAAGAGGATATGCCCCGGATAGATCCAAATTTCTTATGTCACGAGCTCAATGTGAATAAGGAGATCAAGCATGTGAAGCAGAGAAGAAAGTATTCAGTCCCGAGAAGAATCAAGCTATACAGGAGGAAGTCGAGAAGCTCCAAAAAGCTTGCTTTATTGAAGATGTTAGATATCCAGACTGGTTAGAAAATGTGGTGATGGTGAAAAACAAGAACAACAAATGGAGGATGTGTGTAGACTTCACCGACCTGAACAAAGCATGACCAAAAGATCACTTTCCGCTGCCCCGAATTGATCAACTACTGGATGCTACCTCGGGACATGAGCTGCTGAGCTTCATGGATGCTTATTCTGGTTACAATCAGATTAAAATGAAACCTGAAGACAGGGAGAGTACTTCTTTCATTACCCCTAGGGGGACTTATTGTTATAATGTTATGCTTTTTGGTTTGAAAAATGCAGGTGCAACATATCAGCGGCTGATGAACAAAGTATTTGCAGAACAAATTAGTTGCAATATGGAAGTCTATGTTGACGATATGCGGACAAAGAGCAAGAAAGATGCTGATCATCTAGTTGACTTAAGCCAGACCTTTGATCAACTAGATAAATATCAAATGAAGTTGAACCCGATGAAGTGCAGATTTGGAGTACGAGAAGGCATGTTTCTCGGGTACATTGTCAATCAGCGAGGCATTGAAGCTAACCCTGAAAAGATCAAAGCTCTGTTAGGGTTGCGATCCCCAACGACAAAGAAAGAGGTACAAAGTCTTACAGGACGAGTAACAACGCTCAACAAATTTGTATCGTGAGCAACTGATCGATGTATCCCATTCTTCAAGACGCTCAGAAAAACTTTTGAGTGGAATGATGAATGTGAAAAGGCTTTCCAAGACTTGAAGAAATATTTGGGAACACCTACACTGTTATCCAGGCCAGTAATGGGAGAAAAATTATACTTATATCTGGCAGTGTCCGAGAATGCAGTTAGTTCGGCATTGATAAGAGTGGAGAATGGAGTACAAAAACCAATCTATTACACAAGTAAGGCCTTCCGAGGAGCAGAGATCAGATATCCAAGGATGGAAAAATTGGCACTAGCATTGATCGAGGCAAGTAGAAGAATGAAGCCATACTTTCAGGCTCATATCATAGTAGTATATACTGATATGCCATTGAGGCAAGCCCTTCATAAACTAGAAAATTCAGGAAGATTGATGTGCTGGGCAATAGAACTCGGTGAATATGATATAGTTTATGAACCCAGATCATCGCTAAAAGGGCAAGCGGTAGTAGATTTTATAGCAGAGTTCACCTATCCTGATACCCCCGAGGAACAAAAGTTGCTCGCTGATCAACCTGTGGATGTTACAGGATCATCAAATGCAAGCCCAGACCAACTTAGCTTGGTAAAAGGGCAAGTAGATGTTACAGGATCATCAAATTCAAGCCCATACCAGCTTAGGTTGGTAAAAGGGCAAGAAAAGATGATCAACGAACAGCAAGAAATATCAGGAGATAGTGAAAGGGAGCTGCAAATTTTCCACCGAGGAACTCTGTCAGATCAGCAATTTGAAGACGAGTTGCCTATATGGAGTCTGTATGTGGATGGTTCATCCTGCACTACAGGATGTGGTGCAGGGATAGTTTTGAACAGTCCGGATGGGGTCGACATAGAATATGCCCTATGTTTGCAATTCAAAGCTTCGAATAATGAGGCTGAATATGAAGCCATGATTGCAGGTCTTAGTTTGGCAAAAACCATGGGGGAAAAACAAGTTATTATTTTCAGTGACTCGCAATTGGTCATAAATCAAATGATGGGATTATATGCAGCCAAAGGAGAATTAATGATCAGATATCATGCAAAGGCAAAGGAATTGGTGTCGGAATTTGTTGCTATTCAGCTGGTCAGAATACCAAGAATGGAGAATGCAAGAGCAGACGCCTTAGGTCGATTAGCATCAGCTACTCGTACCGAGCTACGAAGAAAAATCCCAATTGAAGTTTTAGCTAGTCGGAGTATAGATGAAGATCTGATGATAAACTTTAATAACCTCGATTTAGGGTCATCATGGATGGATCCCATCAGGGCATATATTGAGAAAGGGGAATTACCAACTGACAAACTTGCAGCTAAGAAACTAAAGTTTAAGGCTACTCGTTATGTACTGACTAATGGTATTTTATGCAGATGAGGAATTATAGCAGGTTTGCAAAGATGTGTGCATCCCACTGAGGTGAAAGATTTGATTGAAGAGGTCCATGAAGGGTCCTGTGGAGCCCATGTAGCAGGTCAGACTCTTTTGCAAAGAATGATGACTTAAGGATACTAGTGGCCGACGATGAGGGTTGATTGCATAGCCTATGCTAAGAAATGTGACTAGTGTCAGCGCTTCTCCTCCATCCGAAGAACTCCCCAAGCGTTATTGACACCCATTACTTCCCCTTGGACATTTGCCATATGGGGAATAGATTTGGTTGGGCCACTGGCGATGACCAAGGTAAGATTTAAGTATCTCGTGGTCGCTGTGGATTATTTTACTAAATGGGTTAAGGCTGAGCCTCTCATTGATATGACATATGACAACGTGTACTAATTTATTTGGAAGAACATCATTTGTCGATATGGTCTTCCTCATGCCTTCATCACAGACCATGGAACACAATTTGACAACGAGGAGTTCGCTGCCTATTGTCATCAGTCAAATATCTTAAAGATCCACTCGGCACCAGGCCATCCTCAAAGCAATGGACAAACTGAAGTGACAAACAGAACGCTGCTGAAGGGTTTGAAAAAAAGACTGAATGACGCGAAAGCTAACTGGATCAACGAGCTACAATCAGTGCTATGGGCTTATCGAACTACTCCTCGAGCAGCAACATGGTAATCTCCATATATGCTAGCATTTGGAAGTGAAGTTGTTATACCCGCCGAATTGGGTCTCCCAATGCACAGAATACTGAATTTCAATTCCCCTGTCAGCGATTTAATGAGAAGGTTAGACTTGGACATGCTCGAGGAGGTAAGGGAAGAAGCAGCCATTAGAAATGCTGCTTACCAACAACGAACAACTTTGTTCTACAACAAGAGAGTGAAGAAGTGCGACCTGAAAGAAGGAGACTATGTTCTAAAGAAGGTGATTCAAAAGCATAACAAATTGGAAGCGAACCGGCATGGACCCTACCGAGTTAAGGAAGTTATTCGACCAGGGACATACAGAATAGAAACTTTGGAAGGGGAGGAGTTTAAGAATGCATGGAATGCAGAACACCTGCGCAAATATTATCAGTAATGTAAACTCTCATGTAATGCAGTTTCATCAGTATGAATAAAGTGACAATGTTCTGCCCAGTTGCGGAATACTAGTGCTACACACTACTCAGCAGATCTCGGACTACTCAAATGTATTCCTAAAAATGCCAACTTAGGTTGGTTAGGAAGTAAATATATTCTTGAAACCGCCAACTAAGGTTGGTGGGGAAGTAAAACTATTCTTAAAAATGCCAACTTGGTTGGTTAGGAAGTAAATGTATTCCTAAAAATGCCAACTTAGGTTGGTTAGGAAGTAAATATATTCTCGAAAACGCCAACTAAGGTTGGTCGGGAAGTAAAACTATTCCTAAAAATGCCAACTTGGTTGGTTAGGAAGTAAATGTATTCCTAAAAATGTCAACTTATGTTTGTTAGGAAGTAAATATTCTCGAAAACGCCAACTAAGGTTGGTCGGGAAGTAAAACTATTCCTAAAAATGCCAACTTGATTGGTTAGGAAGTAAATGTATTCCTAAAAATGCCGACTTATGTTGGTTAGGAAGTAAATATATTCTCGAAAACGCCAACTAAGGTTGGTCGGGAAGTAAAACTATTCCTAAAAATGCCAACATGGTTGGTTAGGAAGTAAATGTATTCCTAAAAATGTCAACTTAGGTTGGTTAAGAAGTAAATATATTCTCGAAAACGCCAACTAAGGTTGGTCGGGAAGTAAAACTATTACTAAAAATGCCAACTTGGTTGGTTAGGAAGTAAATCTATTCCTAAAAATGCCGACTTATGTTTGTTAGGAAGTAAATATATTCTCGAAAACGCCAACTAAGGTTGGTCGGGAAGTAAAACTATTCCTAAAAATGCCAACTTGGTCGGTTAGGAAGTAAATGTATTCCTAAAAATGCCTACTTATGTTGGTTAGGAAATAAATATATTCTCGAAAACGCCAACTAAGGTTGGTCGGGAAGTAAAACTATTCCTAAAATGCCAAAGTTGCTCATTAAGAAAAAACCCACTAACTGTAGTTAGTCGAGAAGAAAAATTTATCGACCTTGGTTGGTCGGAAACATTTTATGAGTATGAGAAAGTGATCGAGTAAAATTTTTGATACTCGTGACTTTTTAAATTAATACCAAGTTGGTCGAGAAACAAAATATCATCAATTTTGGTTAGTCATCAAATGATTACAACAAATTCAAGATAGTCGACAATAAGTTTTAACAAACTCCAGTTGATCGACAAGTAACACAATGTTGTTATCTTTTTAACAGATATACATGCACAGATGTAAAGTGTTTTATAATTACAAGACAATGGCACTCAAGATTTGTAAATAAAATTATTTCATTAAATGTAAAACAAAATACATCAAGAATGAAATACAAATTTATTACTTTAAGATTCCTATTCTATTGGTTTCTTCCCCTCTGCTTTTGAAATAGGTTCCTCGCCAGTAGGTGGATCATTTAAAGCATGAGGGGAATTTATGAAGTGAAGATCTTCAAGCATCCTGATATTCATCACAGATAGTCGATCTAGGAGGTGCTCGGGATGAGATATCTCGACATTGGAATGGAGATTGTAATCGCCGAGGTATTTGGAAATCAGACATCGAGGGATGGCCCGAGCAGGGATCTAACTCATATCAAGCTTGAATGGTGGTACTGGTAGGTCGAGCATCCCAGGATTATGGTAATCCCACAGGTAATGACCCTGTTCCAGTTGCAGCACACCTAAGGCATTCAACCATCCCTGTTTGTAACCTTCATTGTTTGCATTTTGGATACGATCATCCAAATGGTAAAGAGCCTCGTTGTATCCAGCCATCCAGAATTCTATGGGCTGCTTGGGGAATTGATATGTCAATCTTTCCAGCTGTTCGTGGAGATTTTTGATAAAGAGTTATTTATTCTCTAAACCAGACTTCTGCATGAAAAAATGCTCTTCCAGGCCCCTGATCTTCTTAGACATCTCAACCAATGCCTGGTTCTTCGCCATCAGTTGGAAGGCCCGGTTCTCTAAAGCAGATTGAGTCCTCTGTTCCTCGACAGGAATCCGAGAAGCTCTTACTCGTCCCCGAGGAGCTCTTTCTCGTCCACGAGCAGAAGTAGAAGGGACAGACCTTTTCAAGGTTTCCAACTTATCCCTCAGGTTGGCGTTTTTGACCTCCAAGAACGAGAACCCCTCGTCAGTCACTGGGATCAAATCATTTGAGGTGGAAGTTACAGACTACAACTGAGACACCTCTCTTTGCAGGTTATTATTTTCTTGCTCTAATAACTCAGCTATCTGTCTGTGCTCTTCGACCTCAGCCTTCAACGTTCTCTCCCGCACGTCATAAGCAACAAAATGCTTATCGTATCCCTTATTAGCACTGGTTTGCTGATACTTCTTCTCGTACCCCTCTTGCAAAAGGGTAGTGGATTCCTTATATTGTTGTTGAAGTTCTTCAAGAGTGCCTTAGAGATCCTCAATCATATCATAGTATGCCACGTTATTAGCCACTGCACAATCGAGTAGGCACTTCAAATACTGATAAGCTTCAATTTCTTGCTCTGAAGCACCATGACCGAGGATGTCAGTGATTTGAGCTCCACTCATGTCTGTATGACCGGCTTTAAAATATTCATTGCATTGCCGCAATAGCTTTGTATCATGAGCAGACAATAATTCCATCCTGGCTAGAAACTAGTAGAGGAAGAAAAAGAAATAATCAATAAGAGTACAAACAGAGCATGAAGAAGAGAATCAACAGTATGCATAAGCAAAAGTTTAAATTTTATTACATCACAAAGTTCAGAAGTACAAGGTTCAGTGTTACATGTTCAGAAGTTACATTTGACAAAGAAAAATAAAATAGAGAGAAAACCGAACAACTCTACACCTTTTCCTTATCTCCCAAAACTTTCTCGGGAGGCTGGGACGAGGAGGTAGGTTGCTCGGAGGGAATAGAGAGTTGCTCGGGGAGCGCTGGCAGTTGCTCGGATGAAGTAACGAGTTGCTGAAGTTCCTCGTTAGTAGGCTGGATGGCTGGGGAGTGAGAAATTTGATCTCCCATCACCATGGAAGACTCCTCAGAGGTAGCTTCGTCCTCTTCTTCGTCTTCAGGAGTTGGAGGGGGGGCAGGGATGTGTCGCTGAAATAATTCAGAATTTTCCTCAACTCTCATCTCTTGCAGAGAAGTAACCCACCCATCTCTAAAGTATTTGAGGCTTCCATATTCTACTTGCGACATCATGGCAGCCAAGCCTTTGTTCCACCCTTTATCCCAGCTGGCGCTGAAGGATTTCTTAACAGCCAATTTCCTTTTTGCCTTCTCCGAGGAAAGTTTCTCGGAAAGAAGGTCATCAGCAGCTTTCAATTTACTCTCAATTTCCTCCTTCTGACGACCTACTTCCCCAAGTTGACCCAACTCCTCCTCGACAGTCTTGAGCTTATTTTCAAGTTCCCCAGCATTTCTGAGCTTCCCTTCGAGCTCTTTATTTTTCTCCTCCAAATCATTTACTTTTTTCTCCAACCCCTTGGAGACCTCAATAAACTAAGCCTTCTCCTGTTCGGTCGAAGCAAGCCTCTTCTCACAAGTTGCCTTATCATCAGCATATTTTTGACGAGAATCTTTCAGAGACTACGCTAGGCCCATCAAAGCTTCCTCTACACCAGACGAGGAGCTTGAAGCTTTAATAGCTTCATCTTTCTTCATAATTGTATTAAAGTAGCTCACCAACTGTGAAAACAAAATAAAGCAAATCAGTGCATAGATACAAAAAGGAAAGAATGAAAATTTAAGACTATAGGACTTACAGAAGCAATGTGGCGAGCTGTGACACCCCGACTAATTAAATACCGGGTAGCTACTCCTTTATTAAATTAATTCAAAATGCCAAGTTGGTTCAGTTAATAGCATCACTGTCGAAAACATTTTAATAATTACTAACCACCTAGTATTTAAAAAGTAAATGTCAATTTTAAGTTAAGTCTGATTAACATGCAGTAAAAGAATAATGAAAGAATAACAACCATTCACTATAATGAAGTAATGAATAACCAACAACATAAATATAAATCCGGAGGAAAACTCCTCATAACAATTCCACATCTGAAAAATAATACTACAGATCTGAATCCTAAATAATTACATGCCAAAGGTCTGAATAACTGAAATAAATGAAATGTCTCTAAAAGAAATGGGAGACATGCCCTACAACTGATAACTGATGAATATCGAGTCAAGTTAAATGAAGCGTCTACAAGCAAAGTCCTGTAACTTCCACAAACGGCTACAGCTCGTCACCCTAATGAGAACCCTATGCATGGTGTCCTTGTGGCTGGGCACCTAAAATGGTTTTTACGAAAATAGATTTGAAAGCAAATGGGTCAGAGCCCGAAAGTGGAAAACATTTTGAAAATAGCAAGTGTTTTAATAACATTAAAACATTAAATGCAAAATACATGTTAGGACGTGCACTCACATGAAATTCTCACCTCTCGACTACATGTGCACTCCTAACGTACCGTACCCATCTATAAGACATCCATATCTAACCAAACCGTAATAAGTTCTACCCCTTACTACTCGATTCCCATAATACATTCTAGCATTATCAAATAAATAGAGGGATTTTAATTAAACTCAGATTCTCAATATGAAATACATTTCACTATCGGTTAACCCCTTATGTTTTCTCAAAACGATACCATAATTTTTCACAATATTAACATGAAAGTTCCCATTAATTAAATGTATATTATTCCCGTCATAAATATACAATAGAATACAAGCACCCCGAGAACTAGCTACGGTGCACACATACTCTGCTATCCACCCCGGTACATTACATACATAAGGATTACGCATTCCGAATCTCTCAGGAATCGTTCAGATAACAACATCACAAATAATGGAGGTGAACACAGTCACATCACATGGGTCACACACATACCTGCGCTCCCATGATCAGCAGACTTATTAACATCCCAATAAGTCCTTCTCTGACCTATGTTCATCGAGGTAACCAGCCTAAATTCGGGTAACACAAGGATTAGAGGGCCATAAGTGAACGCGAATCTCCCGTGATAGCAAGTATGGTAGGTATGTCATACACATAAAATCAAGACATATACTAAGTATTCACGCATCTTACTAATCACCAAAATATATTGGTGGTACACTTCTCATTCTCGTACCAACATATAATACTACACAATTTATATGTTCCCGGTTAGTATAATAAATTAGGCCATCAATAGTTCTCGCATCGTAATAGACACTCACGTCCTACTTCATATTTTCCCTTAGGTTCAAACTACACTTCTAGGTTTGACTCCTCATTATATCCCAAACATCCCAAATATATCAATTACTCATCAAGGGAAGGCTATCTCTACCTATACACAAGGTTACGGGGCACTCGGGATCAAAACAGGCTAAAGAGCCTAAACTGTCAACTCGTTCGAAGTCTCGTTCGAACGAGGCTGTTCGAACGAGAGTTCGTTCGAACGAACTGGGCCTTCTAACGAGATCTCGTTCGAACGAAAGTCTTCGAACGAACATCCCTCTCGTTAGAACCCAAACTATCAACTCGTTAGAATCTCGTTCGAACGAGCTCATTCGAACGACCTGGGCAGTTCTTCTAACGAGTGACCAGATTCGAGCCCAGAAATTCCTATCTCGTTTTTCCCAATTTCTTCACTCCTAATCCCATATAAAAATCGTTTCAACATCATTTTAAGGTTCATAATTTGTACCAACCACTCATAGGTCATAATCAAACGTTTATATAGGGCTAACTCATCTTAAACATCATCAAATCTTCAAATCTCTTTAGTTATTCCCAATTTATAAGAACATGAACCCTAACATTTATACATCATAATTGAACCTACTATAATCCGTTTTTGTTTCATCCAAGATATTATTAACATCAGAATAATCGCCTACATATAATTCTACATGCAATTCCTCATCAATACGTAAGATTCTATTTCCAATTTAATGGGTTTTTCATTAACTCCCAAGAACAATTAGATTTTTATCAATTCCTACACATGGAAGAAACATTCTCTATAAAAACGAAATTAAATCACTTGCCTTATTTGAATCTCTGGATTTGATGACGAATCTCTGAAGTGTTCTCTCTCTCTCTCTCTCTGCAGAATTACTTCTCTCTCTCTCAACAAGCTTTTCTTCTCAAGGTGTTAATGGAGGTGAGGTTGGTTTTGCCAAGTTATAACTTCTCCCGTAGCCCACTTCCTAAATTGGGGTTGGAAATGGCTTAGTGGGTTAATACTAAGTCAAATTTTAACTCTAATTTTCGTGGGTTTTATTTACCCAATTTCCAAAATTACCAAAATGCCCTTATAAGTTACCGGTATGGCCTAAAAATGCCCCGGGACCCAAACTTTACCCCCGGCTAGTGTTTTCTGACTATTTCGACCCTTCCGGACGCGTTGGAGCACTCAAAACGACCATATGGTTAATAGAACTAAAATTCACTTTTTAATTAAAATAAATATTTCCCTGGCGCGGCTGTCACACGCATCTCAATAAAATTTTCCAACTTGTCGTATTTCAATCTCACGACAATTTCATACTTCAATATTCATGTATAATCATATATGCACATTATATTCAAATACCAACTCGCATCTCACTAGTATTTTAATCCGAATTAATTTCTAATTAATATGCAGTTAATTTAATTAATCCCGTAAATAAATATCACAAAAATACGGGGTATTACATACTTCCCCCCTAATAACTGAATTTCGTCCCGAAATTCGGAACTAGAAGGTACCTGGTAAGAACAACTCTGGATAACGTTCGTGCATCTCATCCTCGCGCTCCCATGTGGACTCCTCAACATTATGATCTCGCCACTGAACACGCACTAACGGGACTATCTTTGACCGCAGTTTCCACTCACTTCGGTCCAAAATAGCAATCGGTCCCTCCTCGTAGGAGCTATCAGGCTAGAGATCGATGTCCTCCAAAGCAATGTGAGAATGAGACAAATCGTCTCTAAGATATTTCCTTAGCAAGGAAATATGAAACACATCGTGAATCCAATGAAAATGCTCCGGTAACCCAAGCCTATACGCAACCGGTCCAATCCGCTCAATAATAGGAAATGGTCCCACATATCTCGGTGCCAACTTCCATTTCTTCCCGAAATGCATAATCCCCTTCATAGGAGATACTCTGAGCAAAACCTGGTCCCCCACTTGGAACTCCCTGAAGAACCTCTTCGCATCAGCACAGCTCTTCTGCTGATCCTGAGCTACCCGAATGCGACTCTGAATCAGTTCTATCCTCGCCGAACTATCCTGAATCACTTCCGGCCCTAGTAGTTTGTTGTCCCCCACCTCCAACCAACATGCTGGGGAACGACATACCGTACAATGCCTCAAATGGATCCATGCCAATGGTGAACTGGTAGGAGTTGTTGTAAGAAAACTCTACCAGTGGAAGATACTACTCCCATCCACCCCCAAAATCAATGATACTCATACGTAGCATGTCCTCCAACATTTGGTTTGTACGCTCCGTTTGCCCATCGGTCTGCGGGTGGTACGCCGTGCTCAACTGCAATTCCGTGCCCATGGCCTCCTGAAAACTCTCCTAAAACCGTGAAACAAATATCTTGTCTCGGTCATACACGATATTTAAGGGCACACCGTGAAGTCTCACTATCTCTGCAATAAAGAGCAGGGCATACTGTCCCGCACTGTAGTCTGTCCTTATGGGTAGAAAATGAGCGACTTTGGTCAACCTGTCCACAATTACCCAAATGGAGTCTTGACTTCTCTATGACGTAGGCAATCCCGTGATAAAGTCCATGGATATGCTCTCCCACATCCACATCGGGACCTCCAACGGCTGTAGCATTCCTGCCGGTCTCTGATGATCCACTTTTACTAACTGACAAGTGGCGCATTTGGAAACAAACTCGGAAATATCTCTCTTCATCCCGCTCCACCAATACTGACGTCTCATGTCTTGGTACATTTTGTCCCCACCGGGATGTACCGCGAACCGTGAGACTCGGCCATCACCTCGTGCCGCAATTCCTCCCCTTCCGAAACTACCAATCTCCCATTGAAGCGTAATACCCCGTCTGAGCTAACGGTATAGGATTTGGCTCCCTCTGCTAGTAATCGAACTATCATCTCTTGACAGAACGAGTCATCTGCTTGTGCCTTTACCACTCGTGACAATCTGCGGCGTAACAGTCATTACCGACATGAATGATCGGGCCACTGCATCCTGGTGCCCCAATTCTTTCCACTTTTCCTTCCACACCCCTGCCACCTCATCAACAAGTCTGCGGCTCAACGTGTCTGCTACCACGTTAGCCTTCCTCGGGTGGTATTGGATATCGAACTGATAATCCTTCACGAACTCAAGCCACCTTCGCTGCCGCATATTCAACTCCTTTTGCGTGAATAGGTACTATAGGGACTTGTGGTCCGTGAACAATCGAAACTTTTACCCCAAAAGGTAATGTCTCCAAATACGAAGGGCAAATACAACTGCCGCCAACTCCAAGTCATGAGTGGGGTTATTCTTCTCGTGAGGCTTTAGCTTACGGGATGCATAAGCAATGGCCTGACTCTACTGCTGCAATACACCTCCAAGTCCTTGCAACGACGCATCGGTGTAAACTAAATACTCAACTACCGGTCTCGGCAATGCTAACACAGGTGCTGAGGTCAACTTATCCTTCAATTCATCGAATGCCAACTGACAGGCATCACTCCAGATGAATGGAACACCCTTACTAGTCAGATGTGTCAAAGGACCTGCTATCTTCGAGAATCCCCGAATGAACCTCCTGTAGTATCCTTCTAGGCCCAAAAAACTACAAATCTCTGTCGGTGTCATGGGTTGTCCCCACTCCCTCACCGTGAATACCTTCCCCGGATCAACAGATATTCCTCGGTCGGAAATAATATGTCCCAAAAACTGGACCTCCTTGAGCCAAAACCCGCATTTCTCATATTTTTCATACAACTCGTTCTGACGTAGTGTCTGCAAAACATGCCTCAAATGCTCGGCGTGCTCCTCCTCTGTCTGGGAGTAAACCATAATATCATCGATGAAGACAATGACAAACTGATCTAGGAAATCCCTGAACACTCTATTCATCAAGTCCATAAACACTGCTGGAGCGTTGGTCAAACCAAAAGGCATAATCCGAAACTCGTAAGATCCATATCTCGATAAGAACGCAGTCTTCGAGACATCTTCTTCCCTGATACGCAACTGATGGTATCCCGATCTCAAATCAATCTTTGAGAAGAAAGAAGCTCCTCTCAACTGTTCGAATAAGTCATTGATTCGAGGCAACGAATATTTATTCTGTATCGTGACCTTATTCAACTCTCGGTAGTCCACACACAATCTCAGTGAACCATCTCTCTTCTTCACGAACAACACAGGGGCACCCCACAGTGAAGTACTCCTCCGTATAAACCCCTGACCCAACAACTGCTCAATCTGATCCCATATCTCCCTCATCTCAGCTGGAGTCATACGGTACGGTGCGCGTGCTATAGGTCTCGTATCTGGTAATAAGTCTATGACAAAGTCTATCTCTCGACTGGGGGGTAATCTAGGTATATCCTGAAATACATCCACAAACTCTTTAACAACCGGAATCGAATCAAGTGGTATCACCACCTCCTTAGAGGTCTCCTCCTCTATATAGTACAAATGAGTGGACGATCCTCCCGCGGAACGAGGCATCGCCACCAAAAATATATCCTGCCCGGGAATGGCAAAGATAATACTCCTACTGAAACAGTCAATCATGGCTCGGTACGCAACAAGCTAATCCATACCAATAATGGCATCATACTCGGTCATCTCTAATACTAACATATCTGCAGGTAATACCAAAACTACCAATCTCTACCCCTACTCCCCGGCATATAAAGAAAATAAGTGACCCTCTCCCCAATGGTGAGTCTACACACGTCACTGTGCTCTCTGCTGTGGCTAACAACCCTAAGGCTTTCGCAAAATGTGTAGCTATAAAGCAATGTGTTGCCCCTGTATCAAACAAAACCAGACCCATAGTACCATGGATAGGAAACATACCCTCAATCGCGGGTGGTGCTTACGGAGCTACTGCCTGGTGGACGTTATAGACACGTCCATACTATAAATATCCCTGCTAAATAGGAACTGCTGGAATGGTCGGAAGAGCTGGCACTTAGGCTGGAGCTGGGAGGGCTGGTGGAAAAAGTGGCCTATGTGGCTCATGTCGAGCACCCTGCTGCTGCTGCGGGGCCCTGCCCCTATCAGGACAGTCCTGGCATTTATGGCCAGTCTTGCCACAAACAAAACACTTCCCCGGGAAGTTTCCCCCTCTTTGTCCCTGCTGCCCCCGGCCCTGGTGGCTGTTACCATTCCTCCACTAGCCCTGCTGAAACTGCTGTTGACCATTCTAACCCTGCTGGTGCTGATGGCCGTTCGGACCCTGATGGCCCTGCCGAAAACCTCCCTGTCCGTGCCTGAAATTTCCTGACCTGAACCTCTTGTGATCCCCCTGCTGGGTACCCTGATCACTCTGCTTCTTCCCCTGAACAGATTGTGCCCCACTGGCACCATTTCCTCCAGCCCTGCCCTGATGGCTGGTACTCCCGACCTCTTGCCTTCAGTCATGTGAAGCGATGATCCTGACAATGGAGAAATTCAGCGTTAACCACATCAGAATAAGTGGCTAACGAGAGGTTCCCTAACAAGTGCTGAAGAATCCTCCATGTCAACCCGTCCGTAAATTTTTGTATCTTCTTCTCCTCCGTCGGTATCTCATCCGGAACAATGTTCAGAAGATCAGTGAATTCGGCCTCATACTCAGCCACAGTCTTACCCTCCTGTTTGAGGCTCATCAACTTCCTCCTCATTTCCGTATGAACAGCTAATGGAAAGTACTTGCGGTCAAACCGCACCCAAAACTCCTGAATGGTGAGAGTATCTCTCTCCTCCACGGTTGTAATAGACTCCCACCACTGCAGTGTTGTCCCCACTAGCTTAAAAGTAGCTAGTATCTGCTTCTGGACATCTGTGTACTCATACATCCTCAGGTTCCGCTGCATGTCCTTCCTCCACTGACTCGAAACTACTACATCGGAGCTACCTGCGAACTCTGGAGGGCGTGCTTTCTGAAAAGCATCACGTACACGTTCCCAAGCAGATGGGAATGCATGAGCCTGAACTGGCGCGGCTATCGGCACCTTAGGTGGTGCCTGCTGAACTACAGCTAGTGCGGCATTTACTGCCTGGGCCACAATGGCTCCAACCTCGGCGGCATTCATCGTGCCCTGAATTGGTGCGGGCTGTGGTTCTGGCGTTGCATCCCTGGGAACCCTTTGTGCACATCGTGGAGGCATCTGAAATAAGAATGAAGTTTATAAGTTTGCAGTTATAAACTTAAAATAGCTGAAGAACCTAGCATAAACAAGAGAATACAACAGTCCAAAAATATAGGGCTCTACATCAAAGAAAGCTCAGCGGAAACATAATAAGTCGTTCAGATCCTAAAGGACACTAGAACCTGATGCTCTGATACCACCTGTGACACCCCGACTAATTAAATACCGGGTAGCTACTCCTTTATTAAATTAATTCAAAATGCCAAGTTGGTTCAGTTACTAACCACCTAGTATTTAAAAAGTAAATGCCAATTTTAAGTTAAGTATGATTAACATGCAGTAAAAGAATAATGAAAGAATAACAACCATTCACTATAATGAAGTAATGAATAACCAACAACATAAATATAAATCCGGAGGAAAACTCCTAATAACAATCCCACATCTGAAAAATAATACTACAAGTCTGAATCCAGAATAATTACATGCCAAACAAAGGTCTGAATAACTGAAATAAATGAAATGTCTCTAAAAGAAATGGGCGACATGCCCTACAACTGATAACTGATGAATATCGAGTCAAGTTAGATGAAGCGTCTACAAGCAAAGTCCTATAACTTTCACAAACGGCTACAGCTCGTCACCTGAATGAGAATCCTATGCATAGTGTCCTTGTGGGTGGGCACCTAAAATGGTTTTTACAAAAATAGATTTGAAAGCAAAAGGGTCTGATCCCGAAAGTGGAAAACATTTTGAAAACAGCAAATGTTTTAATAACATTAAAACATTAAATGCAAAATACATGTTAGGACGTGCACTCACATGAAATTCTCACCTCTCGACTACATGTGCACTCCTAACGTACCGTACCCATATATAAGACATCCATATCTAATCAAACCGTAATAAGTTCTACCCCTTACTACTCGATTCCCATAATACATTCTAGCGTTATCAAATAAATAGAGGGATTTTACTTAAACTCAGATTCTCAATATAAAATACATTTCACTATCGGTTAAGCCGTTATGTTTTCTCAAAACAATACCATAATTTTTCACAATATTAACATGAAAGTTCCAATTAATTAAATGTATATTATTCCCGTCATAAATATACAATAGAATACAATCACCCCTAGAACTAGCAGCGGTGCACACATACTCTGCTATCCATCCCGGTACGTCACGTACATAAGGATTACGCATTCCGAATCTCTTAGGAATCGTTCAGATAACAACATCACAAATAATGGAGGCGAACACAGTCACATCACATGGGTCACACACATACCTGCGCTCCCACGATCAGCAGACTTATTAACATCCCAATAAGTCCTTCTCTGACCTATGTTCATCGAGGTAACCAGTCTAAATCCGGGCAACACAAGGATTAGAGGGCCCTAAGCGAACGCGAACCTCCCGTGATAGCAAGTATGGTAGGTATGTCATACACATAAAATTAAGACATATACTAAGTATTCACGCATCTTAGTAATCACCAAAATATATTGGTGGTACACTTCTCATTCTCGTACCGACATATAATACTACACAATTTATATGTTCCCGGTTAGTATAATAAATTAGGCCGTCAATAGTTCTCGCATCGTAATAGACACTCACGTCCTACTTCATATTTTCCCTTAGGTTCAAACTACACTTCTAGGTTTGACTCCTCATTATATCCCAAACATCCCAAATATATCAATTACTCATCAAGGGAAGGCTATCTCTACCTATACACAAGGTTACGGGGCACTCGGGATCAAAACAGGCTAAAAAGCCTAAACTGTCAACTCGTTCGAAGTCTTGTTCGAACGAGAGTTCGTTCGAACGAACTGGGCCTTCTAATGAGATCTCGTTCGAACGAAAGTCTTCGAACGAACATCCCTCTCGTTAGAACCCAAACTGTCAACTCGTTAGAAGCTCGTTCGAACGAGCTCGTTCGAACGACCTGGGCAGGTCTTCTAACGAGTGACCAAATTCGAGCCCAGAAATTCCTATCTCGTTTTTCCCAATTTCTTCACTCCTAATCCCATATAAAAATCGTTCCAACATCATTTTAAGGTTCATAATTCGTACCAACCACTCATAGGTCATAATCAAACGTTTATATAGGGCTAACTCATCTTAAACATCATCAAATCTTCAAATCTATTTAGTTATTCCCAATTTATATGAACATGAACCCTAACATTTATACATCATAATTGAACCTACTATAATCCGTTTTTGTTTCATCCAAGATATTATTAACATCAGAATAATCGCCTACATATAATTCTACATGCAATTCCTCATCAATATGTAAGATTCTATTTCCAATTTAATGGGTTTTTCATTAACTCCCAAGAACAATCAGATTTTTATCAATTCCTACACATGGAAGAAACATTCTCTATAAAAAAGAAATTAAATCACTTGCATTATTTGAATCTCTGGATTTGATGACGAATCTATGAAGTGTTCTCTCTCTCTCTACAGAATTCCTTCTCTCTCTCTCTCAACAAGCTTTTCTTCTCAAGGTGTTAATGGAGGTGAGGTTGGTTTTGCCAAGTTATAACTTCTCCCGTAGCCCACTTCCTAAATTGGGGTTGGAAATGGCTTAGTGGGTTAATACTAAGTCAGATTTTAACTCTAATTTTCGTGGGTTTTAATTACCCAATTTCCGAAATTACCAAAATGCCCTTATAAGTTATCGGTATGGCCCAAAAATGCCCCGGGACCCAAACTTAACCCCCGTCTAGTGTTTTCTGACTATTTCGACCCTTCCGGACGCGTTGGTGCACGCAAAACGACCATACGGTTAATAGAACTAAAATTTACTTTTTAATTAAAATAAATTTTTCCCTGACACGACTGTCACACGCGTCTCAATAAAATTTTCCAACTTGCCGTATTTCAATCTCACGACAATTTCATACTTCAATATTCATGTATAATCATATATGCACATTATATTAAAATACCAACTCGCATCTCGCTAGTATTTTAATACGGATTAATTTCCAGTTAATACGCATTTAATTTAATTAATCCCGTAAATAAATATCACAAAAATACGGGGTATTACACGAGCTACCAATGTGGTAACCGTGTCTCGAGAAAGGTTTTCTTCAATACCTTGGATCTTGGGAATGATCCAAGTCTTCACCGAGCTCATAGCAGAGCTCGGGGGAACAAAAGTGGGAACACCGCTAGTCAGAGGCAGAGAGATGGATTCAGCCAAATTGATAGAGGAGATTTTCTTCACCCTCCTCAGAGGAGCATCAACTTTCTCGACTAACGAGGTAGTCTTAGTCGAAGAAATGACAATCACCTCGTTAGGAGAAGCATCCTTGCTCGGGGCCACTGGGGGCTTCTCGACAACCTTCACAGGAGCAACCGAGGGAGGTAAATCAATTTTCTTTGTCCTTCTCCTGGGACATCAAGCTTACTTCTTTTTGCCTCTCTAGCACCAAAGGCAGGTTTCTCAAAAAGGGTGGGAGGTCTTATTTTCTTCATCATTTCACTCAATGGAATATGTGATTCAGGCGAAGAACTTGTATAGGCGGGTATTGGTTCTGCGTCACTTATCACCGGAGGAGCAGTGAAAGAGGAGGTGTAACTCTTGTACTGCAGCAAATATGAAGCTGACCTAATGTGCTCGTCGGCAACAGTCTGATGCAAACTCCAGATAAGTTTTAAATGCCTTATATTAATGTCTGCCTCTTTTGGAGATTTTCTTTTGCTGTGAACTCCAAATAAATAAAAATTAAAATATCAGTGGCACATTTTATCAAACACAGAAGAAGCATAATTATGAAAATGAAATAAAAAACAACCTATCCCATTGCCATAGGGAGGACATATGGGACCCTGGTAAACCTCATCTCCAGTTAACGGAGGATGTTGCCAATTTTTCATAACAACCCCATGCTCAAAGTAGTCCCTATTGGCATCTGGGAGATTGACCACTAAAGCTCTATTTAAAAACCTAGTTTTTAAATAAAAAGTATTATCGCCCACCGCCCATCTATAACAAAACATAATCTCAGGAATTCCCATACGAGTTCCATGGATTTGATTTAATCTATAAAAACCATTAACTATTCTCCATGTATTGGGAGATATTCTTGCAGGAACAACGTCAAAGTATTGACAGAATTCCAGACATAGAGGGTTTGGGGGAAAAGAAAAGCCACACTCAGCAACAAAGAGACTCGGGAACCAATGTCCCTCAGCCAAATGAAAATAGTCTGAAGGCTAAGAAATCTCTTCCAAAATAACCCATGGGGGAATAGAGAAATCAGAGCGAAATTTATTAATCGATTCTACAGGATAAACCATGATGAAAGAAGGAAATCAAAGAGAAAGAAAAAAATCTTACAGGAAAGAGACGAGTCTGTTGATAACAAATGATAAAAGAGATGAACGCACAGGAGAGAGAGGCAATGGAAAACTCAAAGAGACAAATTTGAAAAAGTAAAAGACGATGGGATTTTCTGCAACGTTTAAATACTTTGCCTTGGGAATGGGTAAAAGTAATGATTACAAAAAGGGACGGTTACGTTATCGCCGGCTAAATAGACAAAAGGGGTGCGGGAATCGAAGCGGTTAGAAAAATTCAAAAAAGAGCGATTCTACGAATTTGGAAGAAGAAATAAATACAAGAGAAAATACTCCTAAATTTCATGATAACCATTTAAAACCACCATATATCGAGAAAGAATGTTCCACACTACTCAAATTTCGAACTATGAAACATTGGGGGCTTCTGTTGATACCAAATTTAGTCTGCTGACATCGCTCAATTGGGTGAAGACACGTGGCAATCTATATGGCAACGACAAACACTTACGAACAACACCTCGACTCTGAGGAACCATACTCCAACGAGGAACTCTGCTTCCCCGATCAACTCAGACGCTCCGACCTACAAGAACTCTCCGAGGAACTTTTGAGTACCGAGGAACTTTTGAGCACCGAGGAACTTAAGCGGTCTGATTTGCACCTCGGATAAAGCATTAATAGCCGGATAACCAACAGTTTGACTGCGCATTAAAAGCTTATTATTATCATATAGATGTATACGCTTAAGGGGCAATAAATGTATTACCCTTTCACATTACAGCCTTAGGGCTATAAATACATTGTATTATCTTCATTGTAAGGGGATCGGAATTTCTTGAGAACACTTGTAATCGAGAATTCCCAAACAGTCATTAATAACAAAAATAGTGGACATAGGCCATTCTCATAAGGCTGAACCACTTTTAAAGTTCTTTGTCTGATTTTATTTATCTGTGATTAAATAATTAGATATAATCTAATTTTTTACATCAACAATTAGTATAGTTATATGATTGTGTATACATATACTATCTATGTGTGAAAATCATGTCATGCTACTTGCTATCCCTTAGTTATCGCGATGGGACAGTCTTATCTCGATGGTACCTTTATGGGGGATATTGACTCGTACCCTAGAAGATAGATATCCTTGGTACAGACAATCGAATTGATAGTTCAGACGGTCCTAAGAAACGCGGGTATGTGCTTTCCTCTTAGAGACTTGGAATCTATGCTTCGCCTCAATATTGTTTGTGTATGTGTTAATAAAGTTCGAGAGTGATTCCGAATTTGTATTTCCCTTAGTACGAGTGATACGGGGATTGGATAGTAGAGTATTCCCACACCATATTTTTTATGTGGGGTGCTGTTAGAATATATATATATAATACGAGTAGTTAATATATATATCAAATTCTGAAAATTGGAACTGCCTGCGGTGATATGGCAAGTAAGACATGTATGATGACTCAAATTGGAAATACTTGTTTTAAAAAAGTATAATATGACACTGTGAAACTTTATTAATAAATAAATTTTAAATGAGAGCTTTGTTACTAAATGAAATCTTCCTTGTAAATAACTATATTTTTCAGTTTTAAATCTTACGAGTAACCTAAAATAAGTTAAATCATTGGGAAGTTTTGTGCGGTATAAGATAGATAATCCGTTGGAAAGGTTAGTATGATAGGCATGCACATTAGAAGAGAGGTGATAATTTCTCAAGAGAGTGTCGCACTAATATGTGGTTGCATTGGCCTGTAAACATTTTAAATACTTGCTAAACGAATTTTAAATCATCTACACTATCGGGCTCTGACCCGTTTCTATTTCTCTTTCTCTCTTGTATATATATGTACATATTACAGGTGCCCAGCCACAGGGGCGTATTGCATAGGATCCTTTGGAAGGAATGTGATGCAGCTTAGGTGGGAGTTGCAGGCCTCTTGCTTAGACGACTTCATTTATTTGACTCCACTCCTAGCATATTCATTTAGTGGGGCATGTGTCACCCTTTCTATTATTCAGTTATTTATTTGGACATTGTGATTCAGATATTTCTATTATTGTCATTTTCGGATGTATTACTGTTTGGATGTTTTACTTTAAGTTTTAATCTTGGGATTTAGTTGTTGAATGTTTAAATTATTTGGATTATATGTTCCAGGATTATTGTGGTGCGATTCGTTATATATTAAATTATTGTAAATAATTTAGATCTTTGTTTTCAAAATAAAATTTGGAAAGTAATGCTTAAAAATGGTTTTGGCACTTAGCTTAATTAATTAGGGTGTTTAAATTCGAAAAGTTATTTTTACGACAGTGATGCTAAGAATGAACCAACTGTTCACATTGATTTTAATTTAATAAAGGAGTGATCGCCCGGTATTTAATTTGCGGGGTGTCACCGGTGGTATCAGAGCATCAGGTTCTAGTGTCCTTAGGATCTGTACTGCTTATTATGCTTTCAGCATTGCTTTGTTTGACATAGAACCCTATGTTTAGGATTGTCGATTTCTTTGACGAGATTTTGTTCTCTTGCTATAACGTGTATACATTAGTGAATTCTAATTTCGTTTGGATGTGTGCGTGTGCCGAGCAATGACGGATGTTAGAAGAGGACCGTTAAGCGTACATCAGGAGGCAGGGCTCAGTTGAAATTATAAAATATATCCAAGGATGATGACCGTAGTCGAGGTCACCTCAATTATGGCACGGGAAGCCAAGACTAGAAAGGCGACTAAGGTCCAGCAATGATTTCCAAGTGCTGTTATGATCGAATGAGGTGCGAGGGTGAACTTACCCAACGTATTACAAAAATGTGTAGAGAACTATCAGTGAGAATTATAGAAATGCGGAAATTTTATGTGTTTACCAAACGAGGTAAAGTATCCAAAGGTTTAGATATAGGACGGAGTGTGACAAACTGAAAGTGAAAACTTAGAGAAAAATTTTCCTGGCTTTCGGGACGAAGTTGTAATGGTTGGAGTCAACCACCAATTTTAGAAGTGGAATGCTATGCCTATAGGAGAACTTTAGGTACAGTGTTGACCGTATGTTCCTTCCTCAACTGTTCAGGATGAGAAGCAAATGTGGTTCTGAACTCATCGCATGAGAGCATGACAGAAGTCCAATTGTGAATATGAATCCTAATCGTTAGCAAATTTTGTATCGAAAGATGTAGATACAAGTGGAGGAAACGACTCCAAGTGGGAGACCAACTCGTAATAATAGTTGATAATACTCGAGGAGGAAATTCTTATGGACGGCTGATTCAGAGGTTGACAATGTCGTATTTTGTCAATAAAGATGATAATGCTCCTTGTGTGGGAAGATTAAAGGAATCGAAGAATTTAGTCGAGAATAAGACTGAATACAAGGGTAGTAGTGTAGCACCACAAAGGGATGTGGATACACATCAGGGTACCCATTTAAATGCTTCAGATAGTTAAATTCTTTCCCAGTGATGGTAAATTCAGTAAGTACTATTATAAATAGTAACATGATCTTTATGGCCTAAAAAGCTAAGGGAACAACCGGGATGGCTAACAGGAATCGAGTCTACTAAAGTCCGAGAGAAGGACAATCCTAACCTGGTTAGTAGGACAGGTGGTAAGTGAATTATGTGTTGAGGTATTTTGTGCGGAATGAGATCGCTCGCTATAATATGTTCCAAAGTGAGTAAAAGGACAAGAATAAGGTGCCTAGTAAAAGGCAACGATTAAAATAATTTTGTTTGGTCTGAGTAGACGTGTTACGTCCGGAAACCATTTGCGCAGTCAAGACAATCGACAAGGTAGAAGTATAAGTTGTATCCTCAGAGGATGCGGAGTGTTTATGTGATACGAGCGAGTCACCATATTTTATTCATTGCTAGATTATCATGTGAGACGAGTTTAATGCATATAATTATAAACGTTACCATTACGTGAATATATTTCCCTAGCATAGCGGGACTTTTCTTTAGTGCTATTCGCAGGGGATGAATGTGTATATTAATAGTGTTATGTACTTTATTGAGGTTACTCATTGTAGTGATATGATAAGCGAGTATAATATTACCTTTATTAAAACATTAAAGAAATGGTTAGTACGATACTGGGAATTTATTGTAAGGCTATCGGAGTAGTTGCGTTGGTGCAGCATGTTTTTATTCTGGCGAGGCTTCACCTGCAAGAAGGTCGGACTCGCACTTATATTATCTATCCTAGAGACTTTCGAGGAGATAGTGGGCTCGAGATATTCAATGCCAAGGTATGTATAGACTTTGTCAGTGTGATTCAGTATATATTGGGATTTATCATTGAGCGAAAATACTTGACTCAATTTTATGTTTAGCACTCCGGACTTAGTGATAGGAAGAGTGCAGTGTTACATCTATCCTCTAGAGATGTGGGAGTTAAGAGTTATACCCCTAATGTTAGGGAAAGGAAATTCTGAGAATTCCGATCATATGTATCTAAGGTTTATGGAATGTAATTACCATCAACCAATACGGGACGATAGTGAAATTGGTGAAACATTCTTTGTTAAGTATAATTACGGGAGAAATTGTAACTTTTCTGTCAAGAGACGGAATAAAGGGGTACATGCCACGGACGGAGGACCTAATGGATTTCGATAACCGACAATGATAGGTAGTAGTGTATCGAGGGGGTTCCTTGTTTGGATTTCGCTTTGCGAGACATCCCACGCATGAAACTTAGCGTAAGGATGGAAATAGGGAGACGTTTGGTCACTATTCCATGAGTTCGGTACCCTAGTCGAAATGGGATCAAGTAATTATGTATCTAAGTTGGAAGTTGAATTTTGTTTTAAAGCCACTGGAGTCGGACTGTGTGGTAAGAAATAATTGAAGTTATCCCCACGAGTTGAGGGGTGGAATGATGATAAGGAGGATTTAAAAATTTTGATTTCTAGGGTGATTGAGAGTACCCAAGTGTTGCAACCGCATTCAGAATACAAGGTGAACAAAGAGTTGGAATGATTTTAACATGGATTATCTGGAAAGAACTTAATATTATACAAAAAAGATGACCTGTAATTATTTTGATGAATATAGCGTTAGTGATTTATTTTGGTTGATATATATATATTTGGAAAAATTGTTGAACTTATCTAAAGAAGGTTGAGATTTTTTATTTCTCTTTTATTGTCATGGAATTTGAATGCCCTATTCCTTATATTTTGTTGAATTTAGTTAGTTCTACAGTGAGGTAGCACGTTGTTCGCTCTCCTAGGGCGATCGGGGTGTTGCAAAATGTGGGCATCATGGTTAACTGCAGTTAAGATCGTCCGAGTCAAAGGAACGTAGTTATAGACGTGTGAAATATATGTTTGTGGGACTAGTATAACAAAGTGGAAGTGATAGAGTGTATTAAACGTCACATGAGGGGCGATAATCCATACATAAATGTGCTATTAGAATAATTTGATTGGAAGGCTGTGGGAAGCCATTTAAGAAGGAGTATTCCTTAGATGGAGCAGAATTTAATTATTATGAAGAACACTCGGAGCGGAGTTGTTAGTAGTCAAATGTGAGAGCGACTCGCACATACAAAGGGTGATAATGTTAGTATGGTATAAGAGATCCAGAAGTGCGCTTCGTGGAGAGAAGAGCACGGGTGGAACTTTCGGCATACACCAAGAAAGGAAGGGGAGTATTACGTGTCACCTAATGTGTGACATTTCAAGGGGAAAATTGATGTTTAGCGGGATGTAGGGATAGCCTCCACATGCACCGCCCATAGGTAAGGTTTGGTTGAAAGAGGAGAATTAACCAAAGAATTTTGTGTTTATCGACAATTCCTGAAATTGGAAGAGGTCGGTAAAGTCGGTACAATCCTTAGAGGGGTTGCCAACCTCAAAACAAGATCAAGGGTTCATCCCGAACATGTGAATTAAGCCGTCGAGAAGGAAGTGATTGATATTGCTTTGGGCTGGTTTACAATATTAACTAGTATGACCCAGACTTCCTTTGAAAGGAAGGATTGCGCCAGTGCATTGTCCGACGCAGTATATATTTTTGAATCAGGATGAGATTGGTGAATCCCACCTTTGATGTGGGATTTCAGTAACCAGCAAAGATAAAGTTTCGTTTCGAGTAGGATGTATCACCCTTAGCGAGGGAATAGGCGCACGGTGATTAAAGGTTAGTTGAGCCACGTGAAGGGGATTTTGGAATCTTGATACGATGATTTCAGGAATGCTCTGTAGAAGCACTCGTACCTGTTTGTCGCGTACAAGGTGCTTATTCAGGTTTTGTTATGGAAGATCCTCGACTATTCTCCTTCCGTATGCTTAGAGGAGAGTAGATAATCAGAATATTTGGATCGGTCGAGATAACTATGGTAGAATTCCACGACTGTTTTAGGCGAACAAGAGTGGTCAGATGTTCGTATGGTTTTCTCAGAATGGGAGTTTTGTATAAAAATAAATTCGAGTAGTTATCATGTAGTGGGGTGCGGCCTCCTAATGATAGTGAGATAATGGAAATTTATAACGTATAGGCGTGACCTATTCGAATGTTGTCGGTTGGGAGAGCAATGTGAAATGTCTCCAATGAGAATATAAAACAGGGTTACTGTGAGGAAAGGGCAATAGTGATTGAGCGCCTTACGATGTAAATAGTTTGTGTACGGAAAAGGATATCCAGAATTGTGCTACCTGATAGGCCTTATTTTCCAAATTTCGGGACGAAATTCCGTTATTAGGGGGGAAGTATGTAATACCCCGTATTTTTATAGCTTTTAAATTATGGGATTTATTAATTTTAATTGAGATAAATTAATTTAATTTTTATCCGGAATGTTATTTTTAAATATTTACTAGCGTGACGAGAGTTAGTAATTATTGGAAATTTATTATTTGCTAAATGTTACTGGATGAGTATAGTAATATATGAGTTTTATTTTATAACATTGTCATGTGTGAATAAAATGACAATTATGGAAATTTAAGTCGGGACGCGCCTTTGTCGTGTCGGGACTAAATGTTGATAAATAAAAGTGAATAAATTATAAGTTTCTCATATGGTCGTTTTGAGTGCGCCAAAGTGTCCATAAGGGTCGAGATAGTCAGAAAAGTGTACCCGGGGGTGTAGTTTGGGTCTCGGGGCATTTTTAGGCCTAATTAGTACCCCGGGAGGGCGTTTTGGACATTTCGTAATTTTGGGTAATTAAACCCACGAATTTTATAGGGTTATATTAGATGGAGAATGTTATCTTCTAGGGTTAACACAACCTAAAACCAATGACGGCCATTGGAGAGGAAGAGGAAAAGCTCTCCAAGGAGCTCTAGGCCAAGAACACCTCCGATTGCACCTCTGTCACCACCAACGCATAGATCGCGCGACGGGGAACGCAACCACACCAAAATCGTTCGCAAAATAGAATTATGAAAATCCCAGGCAAGTGTTTATCATGCTTATTTCGTTAATCCATCACTCATGTTAGTCTAGGGATGATTAGGATGAGTTTTATGGAAGAAAACCCCAAATTTGAGATAGGAAAACGCATGTAGTAATGGTTTAAATGTTATTCTGGAAACCCCTTCACATGCAGAGGATTAAACCACAAAATTTTGATGCTTTAGAAGAAGAAAATTATGGAAAAGATTGATTAGAAACATGTTAAAGAGATTTCTAGGGTTCTTGAGAATTACATGAATTTTGGGATTGTTAATCCATGATTATTAGTGGAAATTTGCATGCTTTACGTAAAAGATGTATGGAATGGAATTATATAATTGGTAGTATAAATTTCTGGACGTTTGGATATGGAAAGTTTGGATTTGGATGAGGTTTTATGAGAAAACCTGTAACCGGTAACTGCAGAATTCGACATACCTGCTTGATCGATCGATCGAGCCAAGAGCTTCGATCGATCGAGCCCCAGACCTCGACAGATCGACCCCTCCTGGAAGACTCATATTTTTCCTTTTAAAATTAGTTGAATTCCATTTAATGATAAATAATTCTTGGACACCGTTATTAAAATGTTTTGGGAGATAAGATGACCAGTAGGATTTATTAATGAATAAGAGACCTTTAATGTAAGGCGAAATCTATATGTTGGAGTGTTTATACCTAAGGGACGATGGAACTTTGTAGTAAAGGGAGAGATTGCGTAAAATGGTTACAATGGAAAATAGATAAATACCTACTGAATTTTTATACTTGTGAGGTTAGAGTCCATGAGTGTTACGTAGTAAGTTGGAATAATACCTCGAATTAGAGTTAGAGACGAACCGTTATACGTGATAACTAATAATGAGATATGAGAATAAATGTCGTAACTATGGGATTCGAGATTTACCTAAATTGATATGGTAATATTAGTATAGTTATATGATTAAGTATACATATACTATCTATGTGTGAAAATCATGCCCATGCTACTTGCTATCCCTGAGGTTACCGCGCTGGGACAGTCTTTTCTCGATGGGACCTTTATGGGGGATATTGACTCGTACCTTAGAAGATAGATATCCTTGGTACAAGCTATCAAATTGATAGTTCAGACGGTCCTAAGAGACGCGGGTATGTGCTTTCCTCTTAGAGACTTGGAATCTATGCTTCGCCTCAATATTGTTTGTGTATGTGTTAATACAGTTCGAGAGTGATTCTGAATTTGTATTTCCCTTAGTACGAGTAGTACGGGGATTGGATAGTAGAGTATGCCCGCACCATAGTTTTTATGTGGGGTGCTGTTAGAATATATATATTATACGAGTAGTTAATATATATATGAAATTCCGAAATTTGGAACTGCCTGCGGTTATATGGCAAGTAAGACATGTATGATGACTCAAATTGGAAATACTTGTTTTGAAAAAGTATTATATGACACTGTGAAACTTTATTAATAAATAAAGTTAAAATGAGAGCTTTGTTACTAAATGAAATCTTCCTTGTAAATAACTATATTTTTCAGTTTTAAATATTACGAGTAACCTAAGATAAGTTAAATCATTGGGATGTTTAGTTCGGTATAAGATAGATAATCCGTTGGAAAGGTTAGTACGATAGGCGTGCACATTAGAAGAGAGGTGAGAATTTCTCAAGAGAGTGTCGCACTAATATGTGGTTGCATTGGCCTGTAAACATTTTAAATACTTGCTAAACGAATTTTAAATCATCTACACTATTGGGCTCTGACGTGTTTCTATTTCTCTTTCTCTCTTGTATATATATGTATATATTACAGGTGCCCAGCCACAGGGGCATCTTGCATAGGATCCTTTGGAAGGAAGGTGATGCAGCTTAGGTGGGAGTTGCAGGCCTCTTGCTTAGACGACTTCATTTATTTGACTTCACTCCTAGCATATTCATTTAGTGCGGAATGTGTCACCCTTTCCATTATTCAGTTGTTTATTTGGACATTGTGATTCAGATATTTCTATTATTGTCATTTTCGGATGTATTACTGTTTGGATGTTTTACTTTAAGTTTTAATCTTGGGATTTAATTGTTGAATGTTTAAATTATTTGGATTATATGTTCCAAGATTATTGTGGTGTGATTCGTTATACATTAAATTGTTGTAAATAATTTAGATCTTTGTTTTCAAAATAAAATTTGGAAAGTAATGCTTAAAAATGGTTTTGACACTTAGCTTAATTAATTAATTTGTTTAAATTTAAAAAGTTATTTTTACGACAGTGATGCTAAGAATGAACCAACTGTTCGCATTGATTTTAATTTAATAAAGGAGTGATCGCCCGATATTTAATTAGGCGGGGTGTCACAATGTTGTATCATCCCAGGAGTACCTTGACCGAAATAGAGCTGCTTAAGGGAAAGCCTAGGTGCCCCTAGGTGGAATCCTGCCATTCCTGGGGGCAAAGGTGTCATTGTACTAGATGTTCGTACTTGAGAAAACTGTGCCTGAAAAATAAATAAACAATATTATAGTGGGAAAAATTTAATGAGATCCAAAGCGAACTAATGAGTTTGACTCCATGAGGTTGAGAAGCTAAATTGCACGACCATTAGAGTAGCTATGATTTGATATGAGTGAGACGAAGATTCGATCGTTCTTACAGACCAATATCAACAAATAACATAAATTGGGCAGTAACGAATACGAATTCATTCAATTCGAAACTCCATTGTTGAAAATCGAAGTTGTGTAACGCATATAGTTATTGATTGATAAGTGACTTTGTTTCCAACTTAGTTTTTATTCCAAAAATTACGAATCAAAGTTATGTCCAGCAAGCAAGAAGCTTAACAGTTATATAACACTATATATAACCTATAATTGTACAATTTAACCTATAATTAATAACCCCATGAAAATAATATATTCCAAATATTCTCCGTAACACACTTAAATCGCCTTAAATATGACAAACGAGATAGTTTGTGGTGGAGCAGGATTATAGAAGCATAAATTAGGAATATAAGTAGAGATTTTGCGTTTTTGGTTTATCTGTGGAACTAATGGCTGGTTGATTTAGATAAGCATACTTTTATTGATGAAAATAATTGTTAATATAACTGTTAATCCCCGTTAAATTATTGTCATAAAGTTTATATGAGCCTAACCGTCGGTATATGTGTACCTCGCAAGAAATAACTATTATATTTGTATATTTTTACCTTAGAGGGAAGTACTTCGAAGCAAGGTGTCATAGGTGGAAGAGGATCTTGTGGAGAATCTTCTTGTCCGCATCCTTCCTAACCGTATATGTGTACCACACAAGAAATTAAATTAAAAAATAATAACTAAATGTTAAATTGGATAATATAGATGTTAGTGCCCAACATAAATTAAACTAACCTTTCTTTAAGTGATCCATAATCGAGTCCTTAATGCTCATTTTACTAAATCTATAATCATCATCCATGAAAAACATATTTGATGCAAAGAAAAAAAGGATGTGATAATAATATTTTATCCCAACACCATAAAAGCAAATATAATATGCAAACATACATAAAACAAAGATAGCAGTTATATTATCAGAAGTGATAGTTACTTTTACTGTTGGGACTACAAAAGTGGATGCAATACCTAATTAGCACCAAGACAACTATTTTAACGATGTAAGACCTCCATGTTCATCAAATACAATACCACAAAGGTTACAAATATTGACTCAATTACATTATTCGTCGGTGTCACCAATGGGATGACAATGGTCATCGAGCCAATACATAATTCCATTTTTACCAACATCTTCCAAGTTCTCGCAATGAGCTTGTTTTCCACCCCAAACTGGATACTCGATCACTTTGATCTCATCCAGTAAAACTCGCACTGCATTCTTTCTCAACGTATGGAAGTGAACGATCGAGACGACTCCTGGTTGCGTTTTCCTCGCATAACTAACAAGTTCACGTGCATGGGTTATTATTTTCCATTCAACTAGAGAGGTGAAATTTGGAACCTCACATTCAGGGGAGGAAAGAGAACACGGAGGTGTTCCAGTGCCTAAAGTAGGTAACTCCTGAACATTGTGTCCAACACATGAAAATTTCTCGGTTTTAAAGTCAGTAATGAATTATGATAATGAGGACTTTATCCCCTCTATATCACTCCTAAGGTGATCAACATGATCCTTCCAAATTTCAGTGTACTCTTTCACCTCTTCAAGAATTTCTCTAGAAAATGCCGACCCTAATATAGTGATTCTCAAAATTATGGACCCAACACAATGAACCAGTCCTCGCGTATCTTTTCCGAAAACTTCAAAAATAGGCCAAGCATCCAAGGTCTCCTCCTGACCACTCGCTTTGTATACAGCTATAAGCAATTGAATCTGGTACGGTACAAAAATATATTAACATTAGGTTTGATGATACAAAACTTTTTTTTAGAGAAAATGAACATTAAAAAATTTAAATTACCGCAAATATTTTATCAAGAGGGGCATAACCACCTCCTTTGACTATATGAGTTGCCAAACAAAATTCATCACGAGTGGGTGCACGCCCATGATTCTTTCTCCAATTCTCTGAAGCTCGGGCATAACCATGATGACATGTGTTATGAGTTGTCTTTCTCACACAATTTTGTTTAGTTTCTTTGTTCTTTCTTCGCAATATTTTTTGAACCTCTAAAGATTCATTATTGCAAAACACCTCCCAGTCCACAGATTTGACATTTCAGGGCACTTTCCCCTTCCACTTTCCAACATCACGATACTTCAAATTAACCCTTAGCTTTGACTTGAACTTTTTCCAAGCATCGTTCGCTTTATTCATAAAAATAATCTTCTGGCTTTCACTCACATCTGGGAACTCTGTCTACAATATATGAAGAAATAAAATTAAAACATCACACAATTGAATTAACTAACTATTACATTCTTTGGAATAGAAAGGAATAGCATACCATTAATGATGACCAAACTGAGTTCTTATATCACACATCCACTTGGTTCCAACTCGTATAAGAAATGGGAACATGTGTCCTTTATAAGTCTCCCAACCTAGCTGAGAGTGTATATTAATATTCACCAACTAGAAGTTAGTGCTCATTCAATTTTAATTTCTGAGAGGAAGATTCATCAACTACTCTTGAAGCACGGAAAGCAACCTTAGAACGGGAGGTTTATATAGTTGTCGCCCTATTTGTTGACGGTTGCGAAGTATCACCCATATGAGACATTTATCTGGAAAAACGTGACTATTGGACACCAAAATAATCATAATAAACATTTACAAGAATATTACATGTTCAAATAACAATATAAATAACATTACATGTTCAAATAGACATCAGTATATTACATGTTCAAACAGCAGTAAACATAGAATTACAAGTTCAAACAGCCATACCTGTATTAAATGTTCAAACAATAGTAAACTATTAAATGTTTACAACAACAACAACAACAAAAAATGGAATAAATACAATATTACCCGTTCAAAATAGCAAAAAAATATAATATTGCATATTCAAAATAAGTTCAGAACTAAATCATTGCACTAGAAATTCATGACCAAAAGCTCTAGCAATTTATTATTTTCCTCCAGAATGGAGACATACATCATACTATCAATATCAATTGCATATATTTCTTTTGTCAGTCTCTTGGGAGTGTGTAAAAATACTAACCACCCCTTCAGATTTACGTATTGACAATAACATACTTGACTTGCTTAAGATGCAAGGATGAATGGATAATCGTGAATGATATTTTTAATCACGAGCTTACTATGATTCACCATCACAAATTTTGAGGTGGGTTCAACTTTGCAAGAATTCTTATCATAAACATCCACCCAATAACAATAAAAGACAATATGTGTGAACCAAATGTAATTGAGGTAGTAATTGTCTAATAACTCCATAAACGGTTGTCATAACCCCCTTCTTATTAAAGGCCTTAGTTGATACACCACTACTATGAAATTTATGATTCTCTTTATGTCCAGAAGTACAAAAGTTGTACCCATTGCATTGAAATTTCTCATAACTGGTAACCTTATGGAGCGAACCATCGGCATTTGGAAAAATTCCTGTATCATTAAATCTTGAGGCCTGTAAGAAATTGATAATTTTTTAGAGTTTCATTGAAAATAATTATGGTTGATAAAAAAGTACATGTATAAATAAATACTTTCATCGTTCCTTAGCCAAGGGATGAAATCATCAATTCTATGCCTCGATTGAGTCTTAGTTACCACAAATTTTCTACAAGATATTAGTTTCAAAATTAAAAAATATCACATTACAATCAATTAATATGAATTAACATAGAACTAAGTGTGCAACTTCTCCATTCATCAAGACCGTCGCATTGAGATAAAACCCATCTTCACACTTGCTCATATTGTACATTATTTAAGATTAATTCTTTACTTTTACCCAATTCTCATTGGCATTTTGAGTCATCAAACTCATCATCAAGAAAATCCTCAAGATTCCTCTTATGAGTTCCTTCACCTCTTTTTGATATGTACTCCATGGCATACAAAGAAGCTTCATGTAACAAATATGCATTAGCAATGATCTGTTCAATGTACCTCTCATTTCATGATCACTTTTTATATATTCCCATTTCTCTCTCAAATAACCACATCGCCCGATATCTTGGTGGCCCAACTGTCAAAGCTTCATCGACTAAATGGTGCATGAGGTGGATCATCACCACAAAAAAGGCAGGTGGAAAATAAATTTCAAAGACACAAAGTGCCACTACCAATGCATTTTTAGCCTTCAAAATATGTTCCCTATATATCACTTAGGAACACAACACATTAAAAAATATTCTTATCTATTATATATCTTTAAACAAAGGATTATGATCCGGAATGAATGCATAAGCAATGCAGGAAACAACCGTTGCATAATGACGTGATAATCGTGGGACTTGAGATTGGTAAATCCAGGTGGATCGAGGTTAACATTGTTACTGAAATTTGACAAAAATCCAATCGGTACCTTTAATGTTTTTAGTGTACGAAAAATGGCTTCTTTCTCTTCCTTTCCTAATGCGAAATGTGCCTTTGGCAGTCACCTTTTTTTACTAACTTCAACATCTTTCATCCATAATTTCCCTTTAAGATTTAAATGAACTTTCAACTCTTCATAGGCTTTGACTGTATCTTTTTTCGATTAACCTTTCACCGAGAGTACTGTACCTAAAAGAGTCTCCTTGAAATTATTTTTAACATGCATAACATCTAAATTATGTCTAATATCATGATCCTTCTAGTACTCTAAGTCAAAGACAATTGACCTCCTTGAAAAAATCTCGGTACCTGCTATATTCTCATCGTCACCCTCACTTGGATAATTATCGTCTTCCATTATGACATCCTCCTTCTTCTTCTCCTTCCCCTTCCCCTTCTCCTTCCCCTTTCCCTTTCCCTTCCCCTTTCCCTTTTCATCTCCCTTTCCATCTCTTTAAACATCTTCTCGTGCAATAAGTGAAACTATCTGCTTAACTTCTACACTTTTTAACTTTCTTGGAGCCATAGCATCCTCTATATTACCATTAAATGTTTTCTTTCATGTGTCAAACCTACAAGGATAGTCTTTAGGAAGGAACATATGAGATCATTGGTAACAACATTTTGTTAACTTAGGAAGATATTAAGAAGGTGTATTTGTAGAACAAACAGGACACCCATTGTAACCTTGAGTTGGACAACCTGCTAACATCCAATAAGCTGGAAAATCATGTATACCCCACATCAACATGTCTTATAACTAAAATTTCTCATTTTTATATGTGACACCCCGACTAATTAAATACCGGGTAGCTACTCCTTTATTAAATTAATACAAAATGTCAAGTTGATCCAGTTAATAGCATCACTGTCGAAAACATTTTAAATATTACTAACCACCTAGTATTTAAAAAGTAAGTTGCCAAATTTTAAGTTATCTGAGTAACATACAATAAAAGAATAATGGAAGAACAACATAAATCCATTCACCATAACGAAGTAATGAAATAACCAACAATAGTAATAAGTCCGGAGGAAAAACTCCTCACCAATCCCACAACTGAAAATAACAAGACTAATCTGAATTCTGAATTAAGTACATGCCTGAAGTCTGAATAACTGAAATAAATTAAATGCCACTAAAAGAAATGGGCGACATGCCCTACAACGGATAAATACTGAGTATATAGTCAAGATAGATGAAGTGTCTATAATCAATGTCCTGTAACTTCCACAAACCGCTACAACACCTAAAATGGTTTTTACAAAAAGATAGATTTGAAAGCAAACGGGTCAGAGCCCGAATGTGGAGAGTATTTTAAAAACAGCAAGTGCCTTAATAATAACTAAAACAAGTAATGCAAGATACATGTTAGGACGTGATCTCACATGAAATGCTCACCTCTCGTCTAACTGTGCACTCCTAACGTTCCTGTACCCATTCATGTGTTTTCTCATAACTATCTAACTCCAAAGAATTTCTAACACTCCTACTCGGTTCACGTTTTATTTCCAACCTTAACAATTAAATAGAGAGTTCTACTTTAATTCTCGGATTCCCAATTATTAACCAAACCATTTATTGATATATGTCCCCTTTTATCTTTTCATAATATTACCATTACTATACTCACAATTTAACATAGCAATTTCCTTTTCATTTAACCGTATAATATTCACATCATAAATATACAATACAAGCACCCAAAGGCTAAGCTGCGGTGCACACATACTCTGTTATCCATCTCGGTACATCACGTACATAAGGATCACAAATTCCGAATCTCTCAGGAATTGTTGGAATAAGCACCCCGCACAAAAATGGAGGCGAACATAATTAACCCAAATATTTACTCACTTATCGAATTTCATTAGTTTAGAATAATTCTTCAAATTGAATTCTAATTAAGGTCCAAATTTCATACCCATGCCTACTGCTCTTCCTTAAGGTTAAGGGTATTCATATGGTCTCCAACAATATTATTCAAGGGTTAACATCATCAAAATTTAAATAGGGAAAAACTTTACTCATTCTGGGAAGGTCGATAGATCGAACTTTTCCTTCGATCGATCGATGGTGGTCGATCGATCGACTGATGAACATCGATCGATCGAATGCACCAGGTATGGCTACGGACTGCTTCGTTTTGCAGTTCTCAAATCAACCCAAAAGACCATTAACAAGCATGAAACTCTAAGATAACGTTATAATATCATCATAAAACTATCCTACAACAGTGTTAACGTTCTAAAACCAATAATTCATCATTTAAGGGCTTTATATGGATTAAATCTTCATAAAGAATTCCAGATTTCTATTTCTTTCAAGAACATTAATAAACTTCTTCTAAAATCCGTTTTTAATTAATCAAGGGTCATAATTCTGAGTTCATAATTCGTCCAGAATGTTTCTACATGCAGTCCCTAACATAGTTCATAGTTTTAAACTTCCAATTCACGGGTCTATATCATCTTCCAAGATAAATTCAATAATTCCTAAACATGGAAAATCATGGCATTGAATCAATTGTAATTAAACCACTTTCCTTAATCTTTCTCTGAATTTGATGTTGAGTCCTGAAGGCTAAGTTGTTCTCCCTCTCTCTTTCTGCAGAATTCTCTTCTCTCTCTCTCTCTCTACAAGTTTCTCTAAGGAAAATGACAATGGAGGTGTGGTTAGTTTTTGGTAAGTTGGGACTATATCTTAACTTCTCCCGTAGCCCATTAAGTCCCTTAGTGTAGTTAGTGGGTTTAGTGGATAACGAATAAGTCATATTATTGTTTATAATTTTCGTGGGTTTTAATTCCCAAATTTCCGAAATTACCAAAATGCCCCTATAAGTTACCGGTATGGCCCAATAATGCCCCGGGACCCAAACTTAACCATCGGCTAGTGTTTTCTGACTATTTCGACCCTTCCGGACGCGTTGGCGCACTCAAAATGACCATACGGGTGATAAAAATAAAATTCACTTTTTAATTCAAACAATTATATTCCTGACGCGACTGTCACGCGCGTCCCAACAAAGTTTCCCAGATTATCGTATTTCGATCTCGCGAAAATTTCAATATTTCCAATATTCATATATTGGCAAGTATACACATTATGATCAAATACTAACTCACATCTCGTTAATATTTTTATCCGGATCAATTTCCAATTAATACACATTTAATTCAATTAATCCCCAAAAATAAATATCATGAAAATACGGAGTATTACATACTTCCCCCCTAATAACTGAATTTCGTCCCAAAATTCGGAACTAGAAAGTACCTGCTAAGAACAACTCCGGATAACGTTCGCGCATCTCATCCTCGCGCTCCCATGTGGATTCCTCGACATTATGATGTCGCCACTGAACACGCACTAACGGAAATATCTTTGACCGCAGTTTCCGCTCACTTCGGTCCAAAATAGCAATCGGCCCCTCCTCGTAGGAGCTATCCGGCTGGAGATCGATGTCCTCAAAAGCAATGTGAGAATGAGCCAAATCGTCTCTAAGATATTTCCTTAGCGAGGAAATATGAAATACATCGTGAATCCGATGTAAATGCTCCGGTAATCCAAGCCTATACGCAACCGGTCCAATCCGCTCAATAATAGGAAATGGTCCCACATATCTCGGTGCCAACTTCCCTTTCTTCCCGAAACGCATGATCCCCTTCATAGGAGATACTCTGAGCAAAACTTGGTCCCCCACTTTGAACTCCCTGAAGAATCTCTTCGCATCAGCATAACTCTTCTGCCGATCCTGAGCTACTCGAATGAGATTCCGTATCAATTCTATCCTCGCCGAAGTATCCTAAATCACTTCCGGCCCAAGTAGTTTGTTGTCTCCAACCTCCAACCAACATGCTGGGGAACGACAAGGTCTACCTTACAACGCCTCAAATGGAGCCATGCCAATGGCGAACTGGTAGGAGTTGTTGTAAGAAAACTCCACCAGTGGAAGATACTGCTCCCATCCACCCCCAAAGTCAATGATACTCATACGTAGCATGTACTCCAACATCTGGTTTGTATGCTCAGTTTGCCCATCGGTCTGTGGGTGATACGCTGTACTCAACCGCAATTCTGTGCCCATGGCCTCTTGAAAACTCTCCCAAAACCGTGAAACAAATATCTTGTCTCGGTCAGACATGATATTTAGGGGCACACCGTGAAGTATCACTATCTCTGAAATGAAGAGCTGGGCATACTGTTCCGCAGTGTAGTTTGTCCTTACGGGTAGAAAATGAGCGATTTTGGTCAACCTGTCCACAATTACCCAAATGGAGTCATGACCTCTCTGTGACGTAGGCAACCCCGTGATAAAGTCCATGGAGATGCTCTCCCACATCCACATCGGGACCTCCAATGGCTGTAGAAGTCCTTCCGGTCTCTGATGATCCACTTTAACTAGCTGACAAGTGGCGCATTTTGAAACAAACACGGTAATATCTCTCTTCATCCCGCTCCACCAATATTGTCGCCTCATGTCTTGGTACATTTTATCCCCTCCGGGATGTACCGCGAATCGTGAGCCGTGCGACTCTTTCATCACCTCGTACCGTAATTCTTCCCCTTCCAGAACTACCAATCTCCCATTGAAGCGTAATCCCCCGTCGGAGCTAACAGTATAGGACTCGGCTCCCTATGCTAGTAATCGAACTATCTGCTCTTGACAGAACGAATCTTTTGCCTGTGCCTTTACCACCTTCGTGAAAATTTGCGGTGTAACGGTCATCACAGACATGAATGATAGGGCCACTGCATCCTAGTGTCCCAACTCCTTCCACTTGGCCTTCCACACCCCTGCCACCTCGTCTACTGGCCTACGGCTCAACGCGTCTGCCACCACGTTAGCCTTCCCCGGGTGATACTCTATATCGAACTGATAATCTTTCACGAATTCAAGCCACCTCCGTTGCCGCATATTCAACTCCTCCTGCGTGAATAGGTACTGTAGGGACTTGTGATCCGTGAACAATCGAAACTTCTCCCCCAAAAGGTAATGTCTCCAAATACGAAGGGCAAATACCACTGCTGCTAACTCCAAGTCATGGGTAGGGTAATTCTTCTCGTGAGGCTTAAGCTTGCGGGAAGCGTAAGCTATGGCCATACTCTCCTACTGCAGTACACCTCCAAGTCCTTGTAAGGATGCATCAGTGTAAACAAGATACTCAACTCCCGGTCTCGGCAATGCTATCACAGGTGATGAGGTTAACTTGTCCTTCAACTCATCGAATGCCAACTGACAGGGATCACTCCAAATGAACGGCACACCTTTACGAGTTAGATGTGTCATGGGACCCGCTATCGTGGAGAAAACACGAATAAACCTCCGATAATATCCTGCTAAGCCCAAGAAACTACGGATCTCAGTTGGTGTCGTGGGCTGTCCCCACTCCCTCACCGCGGATACCTTCCCCGGATCAACCGATATCCCCCGGTCAGAAATAACATGCCCCAAAAACTGAACCTCTTTCAACCAAAACCCACACTTCTCATATTTTGCATACATCTCGTTCTGACGTACCGTCGGCAAAACTTGCCTCAAATGCTCGGCGTGCTCCTCCTCTATCTGGGAGTAAACCAGAATATCATCGATGAAGACAATGACAAACTGATCTAGGAAATCCCTGAACACCCTATTCATCAAGTCCATAAATGCTGCTGGAGCGTTGGTCAAACCAAATGGCATAACCCGAAACTCGTAAGATCCATATCTCGATAAGAACGCAGTTTTCGAGATGTCTTCCTCCCTGATACGCAACTGATGGTAACCAGATCACAAATCAATCTTTGAGAAATAAGAAGCTCCTCTCAACTGGTCGAATAAGTCATCGATTCGAGGCAACGGATACTTATTCCGTATCGTGACCTTGTTTAACTTTCGGTAGTCCACACACAATCTCAGTGAACCATCTCTCTTCTTCACGAACAACACAGGGGCACCCCACGGTGAAGTACTCCTCCGAATAAACCCCTGACCCAATAACTACTCAATCTGGTCCTGTAACTCCCTCATCTCAACTGGAGCCATACGGTACGGTGCACGTGCTATAGGTCTCATGTCTAGTAATAAGTCTATAACAAAGTCTATCTCTCGACTGGGGGGTAGGCTTGGTATCTCCTGAAACACATCGGAATACTCCCTGACAACTGGGATCAAATCTAAAGTAATCACAACCTCCTCAGAGGTATCCTCCTCTAGGTAGTACAAATGAGTGGTCGAACCTCCCTCTGGGCGAGGCATCGCCACTACAAACATCTCTTGCCCCGGAATGGCAAAAATAATGTTCCCATCGAAGAAATAAATCATGGATCTATAATCAGCGAGCCAATCCATACCGATAATCACATCGTGAACATGCATATCTAATACCAACATATCTGCAGGTAATACCAGACTACCAATCTCTACCCCCACTCCCCGGCATATAAAGAAAATAAGTGACCCACTCCCCAATGGTGAGTCTACACACGTTACTGTGCTCTCTGCCGTAGCTAAAAACCCTAAGGCTTTCGCAAAATGTGTAGCTATAAAACAATGTGTTGCCCCCGTATCAAACAAAACCCGACCCATAGTACCATGGATAGGAAACATACCCTCAATCGCGGGTGGTGCCTGTGGAGCTGCTACCTGGTGAACGTTATAGACACATCCATACTGTAACTGTCCCTGCTGCACAAGAACTGCTGGAATGGTTGGTAGTGCTGGCACCTGGGCTGGAGCTGGAAGAGCAGGTGGAAAAAGTGGCCTCTGTGGCTCATGTCGAGTACCCTGCTGCTGCTGCGGGACCCTGCCCTTATCAGGACAATCCTAACGTTTGTGTCCAATCTTACCACAAATAAAACACTTCCCCACAAAGTTTCCCCCTCGCTGTCCCTGTTGCCCTCAGCCCTGGTGGCCGTTACCATTTCTGCTCTGGCCTTGTTGTCCCTGGTGAAACTGCTGATGTTGACCATTTTGACCCTGCTGGCCGTTATGACCCTGCTGGCCATTCCGGAATCCTCCCTGACCGTTCCTGAAACCCCCTGATCGGAACCTCTTATGATCCCCCTGCTAGGAACCCTGATCACTCTGCCTATACTGACCCTCAGCTGACTGTGCCCCGCTGGCACCATTTCCCCCTATCCTGCCCAGATGGTTGGACTCTCCTGATCGCTTCCCCTCTGCCAAGTGAAAGCGGTGGTCCTGGCAATGGAGCAATGCAACGTTAACCACGTCAGAATAAGTGGCCAATGAGAGGTTCTCTAATAAATCCCGACGGATCCTCCAAGTCAATCCATCTATGAATTTCTGAATCTTCTTCTCTTCCGTCGGTATCTCATATGGGACAATATTCAGCAAATTGGTGAATTCGGCTTCATACTCGGCCACAGTCTTACCCTCCTGTCAAAGGTTCATCAACTTCCTCCTCATTTCCGTGTGAACAGCAGACGGAAAGTACTTGCGGTCGAACCGCATCCAGAACTCCTGAATCGTGAGAGTATCTCTCTCCTCTGCGGTGGTAATAGACTCCCACCACTGTAGTACAGATCCCACTAGCTTAAAATTAGTCAGTACCTGCCTCTGAACGTCAGTGCACTCATACATCCTCAAGTGCCTCTATATATCCTTTCTCCACTGACTCGAAACAACAACATCGGAGCTGCCAGCAAACTCCGGTGGATGTGCTTTCTGAAAAGCATCACGTACAAGTTCCCAGGCAGACGGGAATGCATATGGCTGAACTGGCGTGGCAACTGGCGCCTGAGGTGGTGCCTGCTGAACAACGGCTAATGCAACATTTACCGCTTGGGCTACTATGGCTGCAACCTCAGCGGCGTTCATCGTGCCCTGAACTGGTACGGGCTGTGGTATAGGCGTTGCATTCCTGGGAATCCATGGTGCACGTCGTGGAGGCATTCTAAAATAAGAATAAAGTCTATAAGTTCGCATTTATAAACTTAAAATAGCTGAAGAACGTAGCATATACAAAAGAATACAACCGTCCTAAAATATAGGGCTCTACATCAAAGAAAGCTCAGCGAAAACATAATAAGCCGTTCAGATCCTAAAGGACACTAGAACCTGATGCTCTGATACCACCTGTGACACCCCGACTAATTAAATACCGGGTAGCTACTCCTTTATTAAATTAATACAAAATGTCAAGTTGATCCAATTAATAGCGTCACTGTCGAAAACATTTTAAAGATTACTAACCACCTAGTGTTTAAAAAGTAATTTGCCAAATTTTAAGTTATCTGATTAACATACAATAAAAGAATAATGGAAGAACAACATAAATCCATTCACCATTACGAAGTCATGAAATAACCAACAATAGTTATAAGTCCGGAGGAAAAACTCCTCACCAATCCCACAACTGAAAATAACAAGACTAATCAGAATTCTGAATTAAGTACATGCCCGAAGTCTGAATAACTGAAATAAATGAAATGATACTAAAAGAAATGGGCGACATGCCCTACAACGGATGAATAATGAGTATAGAGTCAAGATAGATGAAGCGTCTATAATCCATGTCCTGTAACTTCCACAAATCGTTACAGCTCGTCACCTGAATGAGGATCCTAAGCATGGTGTCCTTGTGGCTGGGCACCTAAAATGGTTTTTACAAAAAGATATATTTGAAAGCAAACGGGTCAGAGCCCGAATGTGGAGAGTATTTTAAAAAAAGCAAGTGCTTTAATAATAACTAAAACAAGGAATGCAAGATACATGTTAGGACGTGCTCTCACATGAAATGCTCACCTCTCGTCTAACTATGCACTCCTAACGTTCATGTACCCATTCATGTGTTTTCTCATAACTATCTAATTCCACAGAATTTCTAACACTCCTACTCGGTTCACATTTTATTTCCAACCTTAACAATTAAATAGAGAGTTCTACTTTAATTCTCGGATTCCCAATTATTAACAAAACCATTTACTGATATATGTCCCCTTTTATCTTTTCATAATATTACCATTACTATACTCACAATTTAACATAGCAATTTCCTTTTCATTTAACCGTATATTATTCACATCATAAATATACAATACAAGCACCTAAAGGCTAAGCTGCGGTGCACACATACTCTGCTATCCATCCCGGTACATCACGTACATAAGGATCACAAATTCCGAATCTCTCAGGAATTGTTGGAATAAGCACCACGCACAAAAATGGAGGTGAACATAATTCAACATATCCATGGTCACGTACATACCTACGCTCCATAATCAGCTGGCTTATTAACTCACAAATAATTCGTTCTCTTGAACTATGTCCTCGAGGTACCAATCTAAATTCGGGAAACACAAGGATAAGAAGGCCCTAAGCGAACGTAACCTCCTGTGATAGCAAGTATGGTAGGTATGTCATACATATAAAAATCATATAATCTTAGATAATTCAGTATTAATAAAGGTATACTCTACATCCTTATACCTTTATTCCGACTTTGTATATTTTACGTCTCCCGATAATATAAGAGTTAAACTGTCGACACGTCTCACGTCGTAGTTTCTTATACTTAAAACCTATCTAAAATAGATTATTAAGTTCCTATTATTCCCATTTATAACATCTTTAAATCCTAAGGTCCTTACTTCTACCACAAACCTCATTTCATCAAAGTATTAAAATTTACACTATTAACCCAAATATTTACTCACTTATCGAATTTCATTAGTTTAGAATAATTCTTCAAATTGAATTCTAATTAAGGTCCAAATTTCATACCCAGGCCTACTGGTCTTCCTTAAGGTTAAGGGTATTCATATGGTCTCCAACAATATTATTCAAGGGTTAACATCACCCAAATTTAAAAGGGGAAAAACTTTACTCATTCTGGGAAGGTCGATCGATCGACCTTTTCCTTCGATCGATCGATGGTGGTCGATCGATCAACTAATGAACATCGATCGATCGAATGCACCAGGTATGGCTACGGGCTGCTTCGTTTTGCAGTTCTCAAATCAACCCAAAACACCATTAACAAGCATGAAACTCTAAGATAACGTTATAATATCATCATACAACTATCCTACAATAGTGTTAACATTCTAAAACCAATAATTCATCATTTAAGGGCTTTATATGGATCAACTCTTCATCAAGAATTCCAGATTTCTATTTCTTTCAAGAACATTAATAAACTTCTTCTAAAATCAGTTTTTAATTCATCAAGGGTCATAATTATGAGTTCATAATTCGTCCAAAATGTTTCTACATGCAGTCCTTAACATAGTTCATAGTTTTAAACTTCCAATTCATGGGTCTATATCATCTTCCAAGATAAATTCAATAATTCCTAAACATGGAAAAGCATAGCATTGAATCAATTGCAATTAAACCACTTGCCTTAATCTTTCTCTGAATTTGATGTTGAGTCTTGAAGGCTAAGTTGTTCTCCCTCTCTCTTTCTGCAGAATTCTCTTCTCTTTCTCTCTCTCTACAAGTTTCTCTAAGGAAGATGACAATGGAGGTGTGGTTGGTTTTTGGTAAGTTGGGACTATATCTTAACTTCTCCTGTAGCCCATTAAGTCCCTTAGTGTAGTTAGTGGGTTTAGTGGATAAAGAATAAGTCAGATTATTGTTTATAATTTTCGTGGGTTTTAATTCCCAAATTTCCGAAATTACCAAAATGCCCCTATAAGTTACCGGTATGGCCCAATAATGCCCCGGGACCCAAACTTAACCCCCGGCTAGTGTTTTCTGACTATTTCGACCCTTCCGGACGCGTTGGCGCACTCAAAATGACCATACGGGTGATAAAAATAAAACTCACTTTTTAATTCAAATAATTATATTCCTGATGCGACTGTCACGCGCGTCCCAACAAAGTTTCCCAAATTATCGTATTTCGATCTCGCGATAATTTCAATATTTCCAATATTCATATATTGACAAGTATACACATTATAATCAAATACTAACTCACATCTCGTTAGTATTTTTATCCGGATCAATTTCCAATTAATACACATTTAATTCAATTAATCCCCAAAAATAAATATCATGAAAATAGGGGGTATTACATTGTACGCATCCCAGGCCCTAACTACAGATCATAAGATCTTTAACTCATCGACCAACGATTGGGGAAAGACATCAATATTACTTGATGGTGACTTTAGTTCGAGAATCAATACAGACAACATTGAAAACTCACTTTTTATACACACTGATGGAGGAGGGTTGAGAGGTTGAATTATCACTGGCGAAAAACTATACTTACGACCAAACATGTTATTTGGGCTAAAACCATCAGTTGCTATTATAAGTGAAATATTTTGCGAATGTTTTGCAAAATCTCTCCACATAATGTTTGAATTTACCCATTATGCTGAATCTCGGTGATGACGCAAGAATTCATATAAGAGCTTGCACGAGCATGCCAAGTCATTTTCTCCGCTATCCATTTTAGGCTATATACAACCGTTTCAGCCTAGGGATTAGAAGGAAATGTCGCATTACCTTCTTAGGAACCCTGGAGTATTTTTTCCCATTAGTATTCTGAATTTGTAACCCGTCCTCATCTAGATAAGAAAACTTGTAGAGTAAGGAACCACATTTTATACATCTAGTAGATTTTTCATGCTCTTTCCAAAATAGCATACAGTTGTTAATGCATATGTCATACTTAACATAATCCATACCGATATCTCTAACGGTGTTTTTCATTTCTGTATAACTAGTTGTCAAGTTGTTCCCTTCAGGAAGTAGTTCATTTAAAAATCTAAGAATTCCACTTATAGCACCATCCGATAAATTGAATTCTGTTTTCAAATCATTCAACTTTATAAGAGCATACATTATGGTATGATGCGAAGAACCAGTAGCTGGGTGCAATGGCTCCTGTGATATTTGATGTAAGCGATCATACTTCTTGCCTTCGTATTTATATGGGTGCGAATCATTGAGAACCTCAAAAGTTGGGGGGTGGGGACTTCATCACTGACTACACAATTACCTTCACTAGGTTTCACTTCACCCATAAAAATATAACGAGCATCATTCACAAGATCGTTCAAAATTGGAATATTGTGCACATTAGAGTGTTCTGTCGGTGTCACAGATTGCGTCAGTGGTTGGACTTGATCAATAACTAATATCTCACCATGAAAATGACATAAGGTATAGTTCATGTCCATACCATATCTCATTAAATGAATGAATATATCATCTATAACAACATGTCCTTTGCCAATTCGACACCGTCTACAGGGACATGAATGTTTAGCATTTGAAATATTACTGCTTACATAATGTAGAAACTATAACACCCCATCTCTCTATATATATATTGGTCTCGATATTTTTCTCATTTATCCACTATTTGTTGATTCCCGATGACATCCGGATAAGTTTAAAGAACACACATTATAATATTAACGCTTATTGTAAATATATTTTAGTTTATTCAAGTGTAAATATGTATATATTTGAGCTCCTATATTTCCTCCATCTCCTCTACAGGGTAAGGGTCCTATCCCATTCGAAAATGCATATTTTATATTGTTCATAATGTGTCATGCCATGTCCTAATCTGAAAATTTTTGCCAGCATCTCCCTACAGTTCTTCAAGTACACAACTTAAATTGGGAGTTTTCATGTGTTACTGAAGTTTTTCAACCAAGAAAACACAAAACACTACATCAATCTAGTATGCACCCAAGGAACATAAAGATATACCATCGAATTTTCCAAAATAGGACATGCACAAACATTATGTACAATACAAAATTTTGCATTTCCAAACTGTCCAAAAATGGGACAATTCAAGAGTTCTCACCACAGTCATTGTGAGACCTCTTGAACGGGCTAAGGTTTTTCTACATATGTAACATCATTATTGAATGTTTAGTATTAATGTCTACTTACTATTTAAATAGTTTTTTTTTTACTTTTTCTTAAATTTTCAACAGAAAGTCTCATTTATCCATTTAATTAGTGGGTGTTTACTTTTCAATTTGTTATTTTTACATTATTATTGAATATTTAGCACTTAAATTTTCCTAAAACTCCGTAACCTATACGAATCAGATCAAATATGCATTTTAAATAGAAGGGTAAGAACATAGAAACATAGATTACCACTAAAAGATTCCAAGGTCCGTCCAAAAACCAATGATTTATTTTATTTCATTATCAACATTCAATTTGCACCAAAAACTCACTCATTTAAAAAAACACAATAAATATTAAAAAATGTATATAAATCAAATCACGCAGTGCATAAACTCTATAATCAAATCTTCTATCTAACTTAGGTTAAAAAAATATAGAGAGGATAGAGAGAACAATGCATATCTGATCGGAGAACGAGAGAGTGGGCCGGAGAGAGAGAAAGTCAGACGGAGAGATAGAGATCACTGGCTATAGATAGAGAGAGTGAGCACCGATCGTAGAGAGGGAGTGAGTGCCAGACCGTAAAGAGAGAGCACATAGGGGCGGGAATGAGGAGAGGCTGAGCGGGAATTAATGTGTTGGTGTAATATTTTTTGGAGGGTATTATATATTTTAGTAAGTGTACTCAATTTTGGCACACTATAAAACAGTGCCAAAGTTTGGCACTCTTTTAAAGTGTGCCAAATTGCTATTAGACCATGCCAGAATTGGGCACAGTTTTAAACTTTGCCATATTTTTAATATGAGGGTGTGCCAAATTGCTGTTTTTGGTGTAGTGGGCTGGTTCTTCTGGCAGTTGTGGGTAGGATCCCTGGGGAGTTTATTTGTGAAGATTTTATGATGTGTTTGGTTATGATTTAGGTTGTTTTGGTGTGGGAATAATTTGGGAAGATTGTTTTAGGAGTAGTTGGTTTCTATTTTTATTTGGTTTTAGGAAAGTAGTGGTAGGTTAGCTAGGGAAGTTGTTTGACCCCCTATGTCGATGTAATGGAATTTTTCGTCATTGAATTAAATTTTTTTAATTATATTCCTGTGCCTCTTGATGAGTTTTTTCATTTGAATTTTCGATACCAATCGTTGAGGCATACACAATCGTTTTGTTCATGTAAATGATAAAAAGGAACCATCGTTCTCGAAAACAGGAAAAGAATAGCATTTTATGAAAAAGATGGGGGTCGTGATTATGTAAAGCGTTTGAGTTGCTTACATACCGCTAGGGGTTTTGAAAATTTTTTGAGTTTCATTTTTGAAAGAAAAAAGGTTTTTAGAGTACCAAGCCCCACGTAGTTCTGAGTAGAGGGAAATGAAGAATTGTTTTTAAGAATAGAAGGGGGATGAGAAGAGTCGTAGCATGCCGAGATTAAGGGTAGAATTTTTTGAGACAATCCAAGTTAACTGGGAGGGCCATCTCTTCCCCATTGAAGTCGATGAACATAGCGAAGCCACCGGATAGGATCTTCTTCACAATGTAGGGGCCACTTTAATTGTGTTTGAATTTTCCTCTGGTGTTACAAATGGTCTCTACAATTTGGGTCAGAGACCGAGTTGTAAACATTTTAAAATCATCAAGTGCTTAAAATGCATTAAACAGTAAATATTATATACATTTCAGTTCCACATGACATTCTCACCTCCCAACTAATGTGCACGCCTACGTAAGATCCTAACCCATTTATATTACACTATCCCACTTATCTGATTTAAATAGATCTCTTACTATAATTCCTAAGTCATTATGCCCACTCGTATTACCCGTATAATACAAATTGCAGTTTTAATATCAATTAAATCAAATTCGAGTATCTCACTACTCATTCAAGTGTGACGCCCCACTTAAAATAATAACAGGTGGCCAGCCCTATACTAAAATAATCAGGAATCTCAAGTGGATCATTCTCAGCATATACCTATAACTCTAAAATAAACACGGCTAACCCCCTATTACCACAAAAAGAGCGTGTCAAAATTTTTTTAAACATTTATTTACAATTATAAAATAAACCATGCAACAACTAACCAACGACATAACTTCTATTAAACATGATAAGAGACACACACATGCTCAAATGATATAAAAGAGACTAATAAAAGAGTACAATAAAATCTACAAAATGAATTACCCGAATATGCTGTTGGGTCACAGACAATACAATAATCTGAGAAGGAAAAATATAAAAGTGCTACACTATAACACTAGGGTATAAACCCAATATACAAACTGAATCCTAATCTAGATACACAAAGAGAGGATTCGACTATATCAAAATGCCTCAATAGTCCGCTACTGCCACAGCTCCACGAATAAACTAGATGGATATCATCAATGTCGTCGTTGCGGAGGAACACCTAGAATAATACAATATATATACACAGCAAGAGAAAATAGAAACGGGTCAGAGCCCGAGGTGTGGAAACTTTTTATAGCAAGTTCATTAAAAATGCATAATAATTATAAATGCATTATAACATAATTAAAGTGGAGTCGCACTCTCCATAAAATTTAACTCACCTTTCAACTAAAGCGTGCACTAATCGTATGCACATAATCTCCAAATAATTGCCCAATTCTATGTAGGGTCAAAGTAATCTAACTTACTCCCAAAATTTATACTCAATTAAAATCCATCTAAACCATATCTCTCAACTTCAAATTTTACCCCTCTTAAGTATTCGCCCACTAATCTACATATATAAAATATACATAAACATTCGCTTTTACTAGAATTTCTCATATTCTAGTTATTGACATATATATATATATATATATATATATATATATGAGTTATTAGCATCTAAATGCTAAGGACTAAACTTCTCCCAATTCTCAATATTGCACTGCGTTTCGTGTGTGGGACATCTCGCAAGCGAAATCCAAACAATGAACCCCCCCGATACACTACTCCTTAGCAGTATTGATTATCATGATTCATTATGCCCTCAATGCATGACGCATATAACCCAAATTCTTATTTAATGTAATTAATTAATTATTCTTAATTCTCTATAGTGCACTGCATTTCGTGTGTGGAACGTCTCGCAAGCGAAATCCAAACAAGGAACCCCCCCGATACACTACTCCTGGAACTGTCGATCGTTGAGATATATATTAATATATAATATGAGTACTAAGGACTAACTTCTCCTCACTCTCAACATTGCACTGCATTTCATGTGTGGGACATCTCACAAGCGAAATCCAAACAAGGAACCCCCCTGATACACTACTCCTTGGAAATGTTGGTTGTTGAGGTTCATTATGCCCTCGATACCCAAAGTACTATATATACTCATAATAATTATCTACTCTTCATTTTCACTTTAATATCTTCATCACAATATAGTGTGACAACCCGAGATCCGAAATAGGGGGTGGCCAGCCCACTACTCCAATACAACAGGAATTATGGATGGAATCATTCTCAGCATCACAGAAAAATATAAAGTATACAGGATAACCACTCCATATTTCAGAAAAACGGGTTGCCAAAAAATTTTGGTTTTAAAGTTAAGGAAAGAATTTAAACAACGTAATAGAAAAAGAAAGTGGAAACCCCGAAGATATAATATTACATATGCATAAAATATACAATAAGGGACCGAATATGTTGTCGATCACAGACTCATACAATAACACTAAACAAGTTCGATAAATTACATAATACATTACATTAAACATTACAAAAGCTTGGGCCTCACGCCCGAGTAAATGACCGGATCATAACTAGAAAACAAGAATGAAAATGTATATACCAAGTATCCCGTAATATCCATAAAGTATCACGGCTCCTCAAAGACATCGAAATAGGGAAATCAGAACGGGTGTCCTTGATGCATGCACAAGAAGAAATATGAACGGGTCAGGGCTCGATTTTATATGATCACCAGATGAATATAAAGTATGACAGTTATGCAGTTATGAGCAGTAAAACATGACTAAGAGAAATAAGAATCTACCTACACAATTTAAAGTATAAACTAAAACATTTTAAATAATCATGAATCCAGTTAATTATGTAGGAAAAAGAATAATTTATATTAATTTAAAACCTTCATCATGAATACTAGTCCACTTCATAGTTCTGTTCCTTAGCAAGAAACATAGTCATAATTTTAAGCTCTTTATGGCTTTTATCTCAATCATATGCTCTTTATGGCATTCCATTACTTAACAGGAATATAATCATCATCATATGCTCTTTGTGGCATTCAACATACATCAAGTCCCACTTGATACAGAATTGTTATATTCATATACATATAACGATTGTAAGACCGCCCCTTTGAGTTTCCCCACTGGAAGCGCCCCTAAATGACTATCATCTTCCAGGTCCTATCAATCGAGACAACCTGGGGACAAATAACTCAAGACGTCGGGAAGAGGCCATATCCCTGTGGGATAGTCAAGACCACACTCGGAATCTCCTATCTAGTGCAGTAAACATAACATAATCACTCATATTGCCTAGTACTATATCCACCCTGCATTCATTAGCCAGGGGGCATCACCATGCGCACGAACTTCCCTTATGATAGCATTTAGAGAGGTGTGTTTAAGTAAATTATCATTTACTATATTCATGATTAAGTAAATTATCATTTACCTTCATCATTACCATTTTCATTTCATTTCCAATTACCATTTTTCATATGTATGTTTCATTTTATCTGAAACCATAATCATTTACATTTTGTAAATAATTCACCTTTTATCCGGATCCATACTTAATTCATATCGTCATTACAACCTCAAAGAATGAGTGAACTCCCAATTTAATTCTCCCAACACCCTTTTAGCGGTGTTATACTATTAACCATCAAGACTAACATAGCTCAATTGAGATCCTAAAGTCTCCCAAACATAATACTACAACTCCTAGTTTCATAATAATTCACTAGAAGAAAAGAATGCCCTAACATCAATTGGCATATCCCCAAAAAAGCCCCCACATACACATTTCTAATGTAGGGTAGTTAACTAAATCATCTAGGACTCTAAGTTTACTTCATTCAAGAAGGTTCTTAGGTCCTAATCCTAAAGCAAAGAAGTTAGAATTGAGTTATAAAACTAACTCAAAAATAGCAGGAAAACGAATTGATTCGCCCAAGGGCCAAATCAATTCGCCCAAAAAGCGAATCGATTAGGACTAAGAAACCTGTGATTTTGTAAGCTACCGAATCGATTCGTCTTGGACGAATCGATTCGGTCCAAGCAGACCTGGACGCTGACCCAAAGTTAATCGATTCGCCCAGGGGCCGAATCGATTCACCCCTGGGAATTTGCCAAGAATGGCTTACGGGTTATAAACTCTAGATTTTCCTAAAACACAAATCTCTTCCATTATTACACACATCCAACCACATTAAACTACCCCAAATCATCCTACATGATTATTAGCTACTATAACAAATAATTCCGTCAACAAAAAATAAGATTTGTGCTAAAATACCATAAAATCTATAAAACCCATATTTGTTCATTTATACCAATACACAACTGTCAACACAATTTATTCATCATAAATCATATATTAGCAAGTAGAAAACTTTCCTTGGGGTTGGAATTTCAGATTTATCTGTGGTAGAAGCAATCCCAAGCTTCAATCTCCAATTCTCTCTTCTTTCTCCTCATTTCTCTTCCTCTATCTTCTCTCTTTGTTCGGTAACACACAAATGGGAAATGAAATAATGGGTGTTGATACCAAATTAAGTCTGCTGACGTGGATCAATTATGTGGAAACACGTGTCAATCTGCATGGCATTCACAAACATTTTTTAACAGCACCTTGACTCTGAGGAACTCAATCTCCTCGACCAACTCAATCTCCCTGACCAACTCTGGCACTCCGATCAACAAGTGTTCTCCAAGTAACTTTATTGTACCGAGCAACTCATGTATACCGAGCAGCTCAGGCGGTCCGAGCAGCTCAGGCAGTCCGAGCTCCACCTCGTACAAAGCATTCATATCAGGATAATTAAAGGGATGACTACGCATTAAATGCACAGTTATTGTCATACAGATGTACACGCATACTAGACAGCTATGTATTATTCTTTCACATGTACGACCTCAAGGCTATAAATACATTATAACCTCCTCATTAGCAGGGGACTCAGAATTTCTTGGTAAACCTATTATCGATAATTCTGCAAAGAGTCAGCAAAAACACAAACAGTGGACGTAGGCCATTCTTTCAAGGCTGAACCACTTTAAAAATCTCTTGTCTTGTTTATTTTTATCAGTGATTAAATAATTAGAAAAATCTAGTTTTTTACATCAACAGATTGGCGTCGTCTGTGGGAAACGACTATAATTTTCGTTTTTCATCAAAATAACTTATCATCAATGGCTGATAATCCTAAATCCAGTAATCGAAATGCTGGAAACCCCCCAAATCTATCTGCTCCCCCAAATGTCCAAGATCTGGTTGGTATAATGGCTAATTTGGCCCAGGGCCAGACCGCCATGCAGGAAACCATGCGACAACTCATGCAAACTATCCAAGGTGGAGAGCCAACCTAGTCAGGACAACGAAGCATTCAGAGAAATACCCGTTTGCCCTCCTCATGGACTAGGCGAATGTTACTTTCAAAAGAATATCATTCTAGACGCACCGATTCATATCGTACTGAGAGATCCAACGATCATTCTTATCATCCTGGAAGGACTTCCTCGGTACTAGCTACAGATACACAATAAAATATCACTCTCTCTCCAGAAAGGACCAGTTCTCTTATAAGATTAGGCAGAGTCTCTCCCTTTGATCGTTTGGGTCCCAGGAGGAATAGAAGTCCTCCAAGGATGGTGTCGAGGAACTCTCAACGATCATATGATTTAAAAGAAGGTTCTGCCCAATCACGACTAGCTGCTCGTCGTGAAAATTCCTAAGAGGCAAATTCAACACGATCAGTTGCTCGAACCAATAGGCCCGAGGAAGGAAATAATACATGGAAGGGATCTATTCAAAGATTGGAAGACAGGTTAGGGGAAATGGCCAAGGCCAGGAATACTTTACAAAGGACTTTTATCCGAGGAACACCATTCTTACAAGAAATTATAGACTTCCCCACACCATCAAAGTTCAAAGCCCCAGTAGCAACACCAAAATATGATGGAAAAACTGATCTTGTTCTACATATAGAACAATACCAAGCAGCTGCTGATATATATGCTCTTCCAGACAAGATGCGATGCAGGGCATTTTCAGGAACTCTCACTGGATCTGCTCAAATATGGTACAATAATCTTCCTTAGGGAAAGATTGTAACTTTCTTTCAACTGGCCCAGCTCTTTATTGGAAACTTCTATTTTGGAGCAAAACTAGTTAAACGAGTAGCACACTTGTTAAGTGTTAGACAAAAAGCAGGGGAGATCACCATGGATTATATTACTCGTTTCAATAATGAGAAGCTTTAAGTAATTGATTACGAAGAGAAGACAACAATCACTACTCTGATGAGTGGACTGTTGCAAAATAAATTGTACTACACTCTAGCTAAAGATCCTCCCACAACCATGGCAGAGTTAATGGCAAAAGCAGCCAAAATTATGAATGTCGAGGAAGCAATGACTGCAAAGAAGAATATGAACACCAAAGAAACCAAGGTTGAGGGTGACAAAGCTGAGAAGAAAGAACAGAAGAACAACGGTGGTAATAGGCAGTCAAAAGCAAAGCAAGCATTAGAACAAATGAAAAAATTTGGAAACTATACTCCTTTGAAAGTAAACATAAACCATGTTCTGGAGGAGATCAAGAACAGTGAGGAGCTAAATTGGCCTGAAAAAAAGAAGGCAGATCCTGACAAGAGGGATAAGTCTAAATATTACGAGTTCTATAAGGATCATGGTCATACGACTAAAAACTGCATAGCTCTCCAGAATGAAATTGAAGAGCTCATTAGGCGGGGAAAATTGAGCAAGTATGTAGATCGCCGAAATGGTGGAAGGAGTAATGATTGATCAAGGCAGAGGTCTAGATCTCCTCGTCGAGCAAAAGAAGATAAGAAGATAAATCATGAAGAAGATCGAGAAGATGATCAAGATGACCCCGACCTCCCAAAAAGACCAAAATAGCCAAAACATGAGGTATTTTCTCTCCGTTTTGGATCATTTGACTTCAATGTTATTACTGGTGGAGATGCAGGAGGTAGAGACCTTACTGCAGAGAGGAAGGATTACCTCAACGAGGCTCAATCTTGTTCGTATATTCAATGGACAAATCTAGCTGAAGATGATCGTCCGAGGAAGGTGAACAAAGATAAACTAGTCATCGGTTTCTCTAAAAATGACCTCGCATGTGTGTTATATCCTCATGATGACCCATTGGTGATCAAAATGAGGATGAAGGAAGTAGTGATTTCGCGAGTATTGGTGGATAATGGTAGCTCGGCAGATATTATGTTCTACCTATGTTTTGATAGTTTGAACCTAAAGCTATCCCAGTTAGAGCCATATCATCGGCCCCTCCTCGGTTTTACTGGCGAGAAAGTTTTTCCACTTGGGATGATCAAGTTGGATATGCTTATCGGTACATGGCCTGCTTGTCGAACAGAAAGAGTACGCTTTTTCGTGATGGATAAAAATGTTCAATCAACTTACAATATCATCATGGGAAGGGTAGGTTTGAAAAAGTTCGAGGCAGTACCATCTACAGTATATCAATGTTTAAAATTCCCAACCAACTTTGGAGTAGGAGTGGTGAAGGGTGACCAAAAAGTAGCCCGGGAATGCTACTATTCATCTGCTGAGTAGGAAGAACTGGAAGAATCTAAGAAAAATACTACTACCTATCAAGTGGATGAAGGTGCAGAAGTTGACACATTAGACCCAAGGGACGAGTCACAGCTTGTGAAAGGCCAAGTGGTGGAAGTTACTGATAATGTCATTCTGGACGACGTCCACCCAGAACGAATAACTTAAATAGGTTCGTTGTTGGATGCCTCACTAAAATAGGAATTGATTGCTTTCCTAAAAAGAAGAAAACAAACTTTCGCATGGAGCCACGAAGATATGCCAGGAATAGATCCAAATTTCTTATGTCACGAGCTTAATGTGAACAAGGAAGTCAAACCTGTGAAGCAGCGAAGAAGAGTGTTCAGCCCCGAAAAAAACCAAGCTATATAAGAGGAGGTCGAGAAACTCCAGAAAGCTTGCTTTATTGAAGATGTCAAATATCCAAACTGGTTAGAAAATGTGGTGATGGTGAAGAAGAAGAACAACAAGTGGAGGATGTGTGAAGACTTCACCGACCTCAATAAAGCATTTTCAAAGGATCATTTTCCATTACCCCAAATTGATCAATTAGTGGATGATACCTCAGGACACGAGCTGTTAAGCTTCATGGATGCCTATTCTGGTTACAACTAGATTAAAATGAAACCTGAAGATAGGGAGATTACCTCTTTTATTACCCCTAGGGGAACTTATTGTTATAATGTTATGCCTTTTGGATTGAAAAATGTAGGTTCAACATATCAGCGGCTGATGAACAACGTGTTTTCAGAGAAAATCAGTTACAACATGGAAGTTTATGTTGATGATATGCTGACGAAGAGCAAGAAAGTTGTTGATCATCTAATTGACTTAGGCCAGACCTTTGATCAACTAGATAAATATCAAATGTAGTTGAATCCCATCAAATTCATATTCGGAGTATGAGAAGGCATGTTCCTCGGGTATATTGTCAACCAACGAGGAATTAAAGCGAATCCTGACAAGATCAAAGCTCTATTGGAGCTGCGATCTCCAATAATAAAGAAGGAAGTGCAAAGTCTCATAGGGCGAGTTGCAGCACTTAATCGGTTTGTATCACGAGCAACTGATAGATGCCTACCATTCTTCAAAACACTCCGAAAGACTTTTGAGTGGAATGATGAATGCGAGAAGGCCTTTGAAGAGTTGAAGAAATACCTGGGAGCACCTCCGTTGTTGTCCAGGCCAGTGATGGGAGAGAGACTGTACCTGTATCTGGCAATTTTGGAAAATGCAGTTAGCTCGGCGTTGATAAGAGTGGAAGATGGAGTGCAAAAAACAATTTATTACACTAGCAAGGCCTTCCGAGGAATAGAGATTAGATATCCAAGGCTAGAGAAGTTGGCATTAGCGTTGATTGAAGCTAGTAGAAGGATGAGGCCATACTTTCAAGCCCACACTAAAGTGGTGTACACTGATATACAATTAAGTCAAGCCCGGCACAAACTAGAGAAATCAGGAAGATTGATGTACTGGGCAGTTAAACTTGGTGAGTATGACATAATTTATGAACCGAGATCCTCGCTTAAAGGCCAGGCTGTGGCAGATTTTATCGCAGAGTTCACCTATCTAGATACCTCCGAAGAGCAAAAATTGAATACTGACCAACCTGTGGATTAAATCTAAGTCCCGACCAACTTAGGTCGGTAGACGAGCTAGAGATGATGGTCGACGAGCAACAGGAAGTGTTAGAAGAAGACGAAAGGAAACATCAAATATTCCATCGAGGAGTTCTATCTGATCAAGAATTTGATAATGAATTACCTGTGTGGAATTTGTATGTAGATGGTTCTTCGTGTACTACAGGTAGTGGAGCAAGGATTGTTTTGAACAGCCTAGTTGGGATAGATGTGGAATATGCTCTACGCTTTCAATTTAAAGCTTCTAATAATGAAGCTGAATATGAAGCTATGATTGTTGGTCTTAGTTTGGCAAAAACTATGAAGGCAGAGCAGGTCATCGTATTTAGTGACTCACAGTTGATCGTAAATCAAATGCTGGGAGTATATGCAGCCAAAGGAGAATTGATGATCAAGTATCATACAAAAGCAATGGAGATGGTATCGAGCTTTAACGCAGTATAGTTTATTAGAATACCAAGATCGAAGAATGCAAGAGCAGATCCCTTAGCTCGGTTAGCCTCAGCCACACGCATTGAGATACAAAGAATAATCCCAATAGAAATCTTGGCTAGTCGGAGCATTGACAAAGATCTAATGATGAACTTCATTGCCCTTGATTTAGGACCATCATGGATGGATCCTATCAGGGCCTATATTGAAGAGGGAGCTTTACCAACTAATAAACTCGCAGCTAAGAAACTGAAGTTTAAAGCTGCTCGTTATGTATTGACTAATGGCGTTTTGTATAGACGAGGAATTATAGCAGGTTTGCAAAGATGTGTACATCCCACTGATGTGAAAGATTTGATTGAAGAGGTCCATAAAGGGTCCTGTGGAGCCCATGTAGTAGTCGGACTCATTTGCAAAGAATAATGACGTAAGGATATTATTAGCCGACGATGAGGGTAGATTGTATAGCCTATGCCAAGAAATGTGACAAATGTCAATGCTGCTCCTCTATCTGAAGAACTCCCAAAGCATTATTGACATCCATTACTTCCCCTTGGCCATTTGCCATGTGGGGAATTGACTTGGTCAGGCCACTTCCAACGACTAGGGGAATATTGAAGTATCTCATGGTCGCAGTGGATTACTTTACTAAGTGGGTGGAAGCTGAGCCTCTTATTGATATGACGTATGAAAAGGTGTACCAATTTATTTGGAAGAATATCATTTGTAGATATGGTATTCCCCATGCATTCATCACCGACCATGGAACTCAATTTGACAATGAGGAGTTCGCTGTATATTGTCATCAGTCAAAAATATTGAAGACTCACTCTGCACCAGGCTATCCCCAGAGCAACGGACAAACTGAGGTGATAAACAGAACGCTGCTGAATGGTTTGAAGAAAAGACTGGATGATGCGAAGTCAAACTGGATCAACGAGCTACATTATGTGTTGTGGGCTTATCGTACTACACCACGAGAAGAAACAGGAGAATCTCCATACATGATGGCGTTTGGAAGTGAAGTTGTTATACCTGCCGAGCTAGGTCTCCCCACACACAGAGTGCTGAATTTCAATTCTCCTATCAGTGACTTGATGAGAAGGTTGGACTTGGATATGCTCAAGGAAGTTAGAGAAGAAGCAAAAATCAAGAATGTTGCCTACCAGCAACGAACAACTTTGTTCTACAACAAGAGAGTAAAGAAATGTGACTTGAAAGAAGGGGACTATGTACTAAAGAAAGTAATTCAGAGACACAATAAACTGAAAGCTAACCGGCATGGACCCTAAAGAGTAATAGGAGTTGTTCGATCAGGGACATATAGGATTAAAACCTTAGAAGGAGAGGAGTTTAATAATTCATGGAACGAAGAGCATCTGCGAAAATATTATCAATAGTTCACTTCCTATGTAATGCGGTTTTCTTCAATATGAATAAATCTTTGGATGTTTTACCCAATTCTCTCCTTTTGTTGAAATTTTTTGGAGTATTAGTGCTACACACTATGCATCAAGTTCAGAACATAAACCCTACCAACTACGGTTGGTCGATAAATAAAACCCCATTAACTACAGTTGGTCGTTCTACCAACTACGGTTGGTCGATAAATAAAACCCCACCAACTACGGTTGGTTGGTCGACCAACTACGGCTGGTCGATAAATAAAATCCCACCAACTACGGTTGGTCGGTCCACCAACTACAGTTGGTCGGTAAATAAAACCCCACCAACTACGGTTGGTAGGTCTACCAACTACAATTGGTTGATAAATAAAATCCCACCAACTACGATTGGTCGGTCTACCAACTACGGTTGGTCGATAAATAAAATCCCACCAATTACGGTTGGTCGATAAATAAAATCCCCTAACTACGGTTGGTCGGGGAACAAAAGTTCACTAACTCCGGTTGGTCGGAGATAAAAATCTCAAACCTCTAGTTGGTCGGTAAGCCAATTTCAATAAATTTCGATTGTTTAAATTAAGCAATACCATGAAGTGTAAGTTGTTCTATTATTAAAGATTGATAAGTCACTGCAATGGGATCAGTATATCACAAGCATATATATATTTGCCAACCAAAAAGCAAACACATTCTATAAATTATTTAGAAGAAAATGAAATGACAAAAGGCGAATTTTCATTCATACTAAGTAGAATTACAAATAATGTGAGAAATGTATTACCAAAATTTTTCATTCAAAACCAGAAGGATTACATATACTGTGGAAAGTAGAAATTATTACATAAAGTCCTATTCTATGGGTTTCTTTCCCTCTGCCTTTGAAACAGGTTGCACTCCAGTAGGAGGATCATCTAGGGCGTAGGGAGAGTTTATAAAGTTTATATCTTTCAACATTCAAATATTCATTACAGAAGGACGAGTAAGCAGGTGCTCTGACTGAGATATCTCAAAATTTGAATGAAGATTGTAGTTACCAAGATATTTAGAGATCAGGCACTAAGGAATTGCCCGAGCAGGAATCCAGCTCATGTCAAGCTTAAATGGAGGCACTGGCAAATCAAGCAACCCAGGATCATAATAGTCCCACAAATAATGACCCTGTTCCAATTGTAGCACACCCAGGGCATTCGGTCATCCTTGCTTGTACCCCTCATTATTTGACTGCTGCATCCGGTCATCAAAGTGGTAGAGGGCTTCATTGTAACCAGCCATCCAAAATTCTCTAGGCTATTTATGGAACTAATAGGTCAACCTCTCTAACTGCTCATGAAGATTTTTCACCAGATTTATTTTATTCTTCAAGGCAGAACTCTGTGCAAAAACTTGCTCATCGAGGTTCAGAATCTTCTTAGACATCTCTGCTAATGCTTGATTCTTCGCCATCAATTGGAAGGCCTGATTCTCCAAGGCTGATTGAGTTCTTTGCTCTTCAATTGAAATACGAGCAGCCCTTGCTCATCCTCGAGAAGCTCTTGCTCGTCCGCGAGCAGATGTAGAGGGTCTAATCCTCTTTAAAGTTTCCAATTCGTCTCTCAAATTGGCATTTTGGACCTCCAAGAAAGAGAAACCCCCGTCATTGACAGGGACCAAGGCTCCCGAGGTAGATGCTGTAGATTTCAGTTAGGATATCTCTCCCCGCAAGTTATTATTTTCCTACTCCAGCAGTTTCGCGATCTGCCTATGCTCTTCAACCTCGGTCTTCAAAGTCCTCTCCTTAATATCATAAGCAACGATGAGCATATCATATCCTTTGTCAGCATTTAGTTGCTGATACTTTTTCTCATACCCCTGATGAAAAAGGGCAGAGGACTCCTTATACTGTTGTCGAAGGTCTGTAATAATTCCTTGAAGATCCTCGATCATCTCATAATAAGCCACATTATTGCCTACAGCTCGGTCAAGCAAATACTTTAGATATTGGTAAGCTTCCACTGCTCGTTCATAGGCACCTGAGCCCAGGATATCAAAAATTTGTGACTCATCCAAATCTGTATGGCCAGCTTTAAAATATTCATTATATTTTTTCATCAACTCAGTATCGTGAGCTGACAAGAGTTCCATCCTGGCCATAAACTAGCAAAGAGAATCCATAAACAGGATTAATAAATGATAAAGGAAAAGAAAGATGAAGAAATTCAACATGAACAATAAAAACTCTAATTTTTATTCATCAAAATACAAGTACAAGGTTTAGGGTTACATTCAAGAGAAATAATAAAATTAAAGCCCGAGCAACTTTACACCTTCTCCTTATGTTTTGCGACTTCCTTGGAAAGTTGAGATGAGGAGGTTGGTTGCTCGGAGGATAGCGACAGTTGCTCAATTGAAATACTGGTGGGCTGACGTTGCTCATAGAAAGTCTGAACAACCGAAATAGGAGGAACTTGGTATCCAATCATCATTGAAGACTCTTCAGGGGTAGCTTCGTCCTCTTCTTCTTCTCCAGGAGAGGGAGGAGGACCATGAACATGGCACTAAAAAAGTTCAGAACTCTCTGAGACCTTTGACTCTTGCAGAGCAGCAATCCATCCATCCCTGAAGAATTTGAGGCTAGCAAAATCCAACTGAGAGGACATGGCAGCTAGGACTTTATTCCAACCTTTGTCCGAGCTAGCGCTAAAGGACTTTTTAACAGCAAGTTTTATCTTTGTTTTCTCTGAGTAAATCCTCTCAGTAAGAAGTTCCTCGGCTGCTTTCAACTTTCCTTCTACCTCTACCTTCTAACGATTAGCTTCACGAAGTCTACCAAGTTCCTCTTCAGCAGTTTTAAGCTTGGTCTCAACCTCTCCACCATTCTTGAGCTTTTCTTCAAGCTCTTCATTTTTCTTCTTAAACTCTTTCATTTTCCTCTCCAACTCCTGAGAGGCCTCCACAGTTTTTTCTCTCTCTTGCTCGACGGACTTTAGTTAATTCTCCCAAGCAACCTTATCTTCTTCATATTTCTGACGAGAATCCTTTAAGGATTGAGTTAGACCTACCAAATCCTCCTCCACACCTCCTGAGGAGCTCGAAACTTCAAGATCTTCATCCTTTTTCAAAATAGTATTGAAGCATGTTACCAGCTGATAAGAAAAATAACTTTGAGTCAGTACAAGAATAAAACATTGAAAAATGAAAATTTAGATTAGTAATACTTACTGAGGAAATATGTTGAGCTACCAAGGTGGTAATCCTATCCCGAGAAAGAGTGTCTTCAAGACCTTGGATTTCTGGAATAATCCAAGACTTCACAGATCCCATGACAGAGCTCGGAGAAAAAAAAGTTGGAACACCACTTCTAGCAGTTAAAGGCTGAGAGATAGGTCCTGCTAGTTTATCCGAGGAACTTTTCTTTAACCTCCTCGTAGGACCTGGAACATTCTCAACCAAGGATGTTATCTTGGTCGGTGATATAACGATGACCTCGCTTGGAGGAGAAACAACTACAACCTTTCTCGAAGCCACAGGGGGTTTCCCAGCAACTTTCATAACAGCAGAAGGAGGGGGTGCATCAACTTTCTTTATCCCTTCCTCTGGGACATCCTGCTTATTTCTCTTTGCCTCCACATTGACAGAGTCTAATTTATCGAAGTATAAGGGAGCTTTTCGTCTCTTCATTCTGATACTGAGGGGAAGATTTGATTCAGGAGAAGAACCTTCAGAGGCTGGTACTGGGTCGATGTCACCCACCACTGGACGAGTAGTAAAAGACGAAGTGTAGCTCTTGTACTAAAGCAAGTACGAGGCTGATCTGATATGTTCGTCAGCAACGGTTTGTTGCAAACTCCAGATAAGCTTCAAGTGCTTCAAATTGACATCAGTATCTTTGTGGGATTTTCTTTTGCTATCAACCGCAAATAAACAAAAATTAAAATGTCAATGACGCATTTTATCAAACACAAAGAAAACACAATTTTAAAAATAAAATAAAACCAAAACAACCTATCCCATTGCCATAGGGAGGGCATCTAGGACCCTGATACACATCATTTCCATTTAATGGAGCATGTTTCCAATTTTTCATAACAAATCCATGCTCGAAGTAATCCCTGTTGGCATGTGGGAGATTGACAACTAAAGCCTTATTTAAAAACCTAGTTTTTAAATAAAATGTGCTATCACTAATAACCAATCTATAACAAAACATAATTTCTGGAATTCCCAAATGAGTTCCATGAATTTGGTTTAACTTATGAACTCCATTAACTATTCTCCAAGTGTTTGGTGCTATTTTCACAGGAATAACATCAAAAAATTGACAGAATTCTAAACATAAGGGATTTGGAGGAAAAGAAAAGCCACATTCAACTACAAAGAGATTGGGGAACCAATGTTCCTCAGCCAAATGAAAATAATCAGAAGGTTTAGAAAGCTCTTCCAATATGACCCAGGAAGGAATAGAAAAATCAAAACGAAATGTATCAAGCGACTCAACAAGGTAAACCATGATGAACAAAAGAAATAAAAGAGAAGGAAGAAGATCTTACAGGAAAAAGATAAATCAGGTGACAATGAACAATGGGAGAAACGAACGCACAAGACAGAGAAGAAGTGAAGAAGTTCTAAGATGCAGATGAATATTTGAAAAAAGTAAAAGACAATCGAGTTTTCTGAAGCGTTTAAATACTTTACCTCGGAAATAGAGAAGAACAATGATTACCAAGATGGACGATTGCGTATCCGACGGCTAAAAAGAAGAAAACGTCACGAAAAATGAAGCGCTTATGGAAATTCAAAATATTTATGAAGTCTGATATTGTGCATTTAAAAAGGAGCTGTATACAACGAATGTTGTCTTAGAAACCATACAAATCGAAAATCTAAGCAACATAATGTTCCATACTTTTCTTCAACATCAAACTATGAAACATTGGGGGTTTCTGTTTATACCAAATTAAGTCTGCTAACGTGGATCAATTAAATGGCATTCACAAACATTTTTGAACAGCACCTCGACTCCGAGGAACTCAATCTCCACGATCAACTCAGGCACTCCGATCAACAAGTGTTCTCCGAGGAACTTTATTGTGCCGAGTAACTCATGTAGGCGGTCCGAGCTGCACCTCGTACAAAGCATTCATATCAGGATAATTAAAGGGATGACTGCGCATTAAATGGGCAGTTATGGTCATACAGATGTACACGCCTACTAGACAGCTATGTATTATTCTTTCACATGTACGACCTCAAGGCTATAAATACATTGTAACCTCCTCATTGGCAGGGGACTCAGAATTTCTTGGTAAACCTATTATCAAGAATTCTGCAAACACTGAGAATTAACACAAACAATGGACGTAGGCCATTCTTTCAGGGCTGAACCACTTTAAAAATCTCTTGTCTTTTTTATTTTTATATGTGATTAAATAATTAGAGAAAATCTAGTTTTTTACATCAACAAGGGGCAAGACTTGAAATCGTGGCTTAAGACTAAAATTCCCAACTTAAATGGTTAATACAACATTAAAATGACTCCCAAATACGTATTTAAGTTAAAACCAGTCAAAAGTGCCCGAAACCTAAAAATACAATATATCACTTATTTTGACTGTCTCGCACATTTCGGGACTAACTACGCCCTCTAAAATGGCATCCGACAATTTTATAAATTATTTCGAGGTCCGGTTTCATTTAAACCATAATGTCATTTAAAACACATGACACTATTAAACATACAACATGCTGATATTTACTTACACATACGGTAAACATGCCACATTCTAGTAAATATTAATTTCCAACTCATTCAATTAATATTTACTCTAGTTCCAACATTTTATATAATTACCTCATGCGGTAAATTAATATAAAATAAGCCTCCTAAAAGCGAGGGTTGTAACATACTCCCCCCCTTATGAGGTAATTTTTCCCTCAAAATTCGGGCGTACGCTAATCGCAAAAAAGGTACACCATTCTAAACCATCATTCTATAACTTCTCACAACCCCCTCGTTGTTTTGGCGCCCCGAATGGACTCCGTCTACATCCTTTATGCTTTAACATGGCCCAAAGCATTTCTCACAAACTATCGATCCTACCTTCCTACGGCGGAAGAAGATACTCACGTGACTTGGCGTAGTTATCCATACTTCCTGAATCATGTTACATCCCTCCTCGGGGATACCTACACCAACGATAAATGTCGTAACCCCAACACTTATCAACTTCTATTCGCGTAGTCATAACCCCAATCCCTAAAGAAATGTTCCAGGACCACTCCACGTCCAAGTAACGTATCGTCCGCTGGTCCCGTCCAATGAGTATGCGAATTTCTCAATCGGCTATACCAGTCCACTCACGGTGCTATACCATTGAAATGGTCCTCATTATGGTACGTGAAATTTCCATCCACACGAGCTACTGCCCCCATCCATCCATTTAACCTAAGGCGCCCTTCGACATTAGGTTAACTTCCTCCATTCGTTCATCCACTTTAGGGTGGTAAGATATACGCCATTTCCATACAGTTCCCATTACTTCATGGAAACCTTACTCAACCTTCGACATGAATATATAGTCTCGGCCCACCATAATTATGATAGGCACTTCATACGGTTCTACCACTCCTCCATAAAGAGCGGGACTCACCCCTCTACTTCTAATCTGCCCATAAAGGCCTGGAAAGCAACGATTTGGTCGAACGATCACCAATTTTCTCAAATGGGATCATGACTAGTTCGATGTCGGCAATTCGATAAAGATGTCTATGAATGTACCCTTCCTCGTTCCACCATTACTCTACTTCACACGAGTAGTTGAAATAGTCAGTCACAGACATGAGTGCTCTTTCAACCAAGTCTTCCTAGTTATGATTGTTCTACTTAGCTTTCCATGCCATCACAAATTTTTCGACGGGTTTTTTACTTGATGCATCAACTACCCCAATCGCATTCCCTTAGAGAAAGGGAACATTCAACCAATAGTCCTCTATAAACTCCATACACTAATTCTATTCTTCCCACGACATAATGAAACATCTGGTTGCTCGCGAGAAAGATTAAATTTCCGACCCCGAAAGTAGTGCCTCATTTCTTTAAGGATGTTACTACAGCAATGAATTCTAAATCAAGCAGGGAGTAATATTTCCCACAAAGTTTAAGTTTTTGAGACGCATACACAATGGTTCCATGCTCTAGTATTATTACTTCTCGTTCTTTGTAGAAACTTGTTCGCTAAATCCACCCTCGAGCTTAACAACATGAGCTCAGGAGTGAAAGTCAACTCATCCTTTTAACTCCCCGAAAATTAGGTTACCAACGTAACACTCTAACTAAGAGAGGCCTCATCTCCTTCGGCCTATCCTTCAAAAGTTCTTGAGATTCCATACTTATCATTCCTAGGGACCTAATCCCTGTTAGAGTTAACCCACAACCTATTCGTGGTCAACTCCCTACCGTCTTCATAAATCGACGTCACATTCCCTAAAGTCCTTACGTCCTAATAATCATAAAGTCGATCTATATCCTAGTCGAGTCGTATACATATAATATTAAGTATATCCCTAGTGCCCAAGACATTTCTCAACTCCCGGCATTCGCTCATGAGTGGGACGTCTCGCCGAAGAAAAATCCAGACAAGGAACCCTCATGTTACACTACTACCTCGCATTATCGGTCATCAAGATATAATGGTCTAAGACACATGATCGGGACCGAAAAAATTCTAACTCTCAACCCTACTAATAAGATTCTACTTCTATGTCTTACCGTTCAAATAATTGAGGATTTCAACTAATTAGACATTTACTTTATGTAAAGTCTTACAAATGTTTATCCCACTATATACACAACTTTTTAAATAGCCTTCTTATCAAGGCATAAACCGAAGTCTCAATTCGACTTCATATCTCAGTCTCCCTTGCATCGATCAAAGGAGAGAACTATATTAAGTGCTTTTATCTCCCACTTTAGTAGCCCTTAATCACTCAACTATGTGATTCTCGGCTAAACCTTTCAACCCAACTCTTAATCAACATAATAAAGTAAAATAAAATAAAATAAGAAAAGGAACAAAATATCTCCACTTCCAACGTCGTTAAGGTTCACGCGTGGAGCGTCTCGCTAAAGCGAAATCCAAACAAGGAAACCCTCCTATGCATTACTACTTAACCTTGTTGGTCGTGGATATAAGGCATAACAACCACAAACAAAGCAACCAAACAATCAAACACTTAAGCAGGATAACATAGCAAGTAACGAAAATCTCCTACCTACCTCAAACCACCCCTATAAGGTCTGAACCTGTATCCAGGAGAGATATTATAGGACAACTAGTTCTATCTTGAAACTAGAAGTAGGATAGACTCGTAATTTAATCACTTGCTATCACCCTGAACAAACCAGAATATCTTTACTATCATAATACACATAATACTAAAATATCACCCCTCGATTTATAACAAGTGAAGGAAAATATAAAACTTCCTTACCATGGAAGTCATATAATTACCCTATTTATAGTAGCGTCGATACTACCACAAACTCAACATATACACTCGATTCTAGAGTAAACACAATACTACCCTATCTTATCATGAGGAATGCACCACCCACTATTAAGGTGGAATTCTCGCCAACACTCTTGCCAATCACCACAGGTCAATTCTAATGGTTCTCAGACACCATAATTGAGTCATATCCAAACCAATATTACCTCCATCAACTCCCCAACTAGGCACCTTATCCTTGCCTTTGTTCTCCAATCAACAAAATCAAAAGGAGTGGTTCTACACTCCACGTCATAGCCATTGTTCTGTCCCTAGCTGCCAAATAATTGCCCACGCAATCCCTTTCACTTTCTCAACAAAAGGTAACTCATTATCGGCCTCCCCTTCCTTAGTTCAATGAAACCTCCCCAGGCGGATATCCACCAATGGGGTTTCATGAACACTGCTCCTTGATAAATGTTAACGACACTTATTCTGGAGCCTATCATTGCACTGAAGGGATCTTTCTTCCCTATACCAACCTTATTTTGGTGTACGACCTCCCTAACCATGTAACTCATTATTCACTGTCGGTCTTAGACCGAACCTCGTGTGAACATTTGAGGATCCATCTTCTCCTCAGTCTAATTATCCCAGAGAAACTCATGGTTACAATTTTCCACCGCGTTTCTCCATGGGTAAAAATTCCTTCACCCACAAGTATGGTGACTACATTCCCACCATTTCAACACTACTCCTGCAGGTGAAGGATTTTCCTCCATCCTTACTTCAACGGGTGGCCCTTATCATGGGCTCTTCTCAACTTCGATTAAACGTTGCTTGAAATCCCAAGCCTATTACCACTCTCTACTTCTTGCGGTACTTGGAAAGCTATATCCACTGTGATCAGTAGTCGCAGTAGCAAGACATGGAAATGCTACAAAAGGGAAGTGACCTTCCCAAGAAGTCCTCATCCCCGACCACATCTTACAGTTCCTAGTAATTCCATCTCGCGACGCCTTCCCAACGACCTTCTCTGGTGCCCTTCTTCAATCGACCTACTAATCTCACATGAGCGCACAAAAGATTCTATAGGTTCTATCTCATAGCAGAAGAAAGAAATAACACAAGAGAAATCAATGATCTTAACCCTAAGGCTATATATTAAATCAAAAGCAATGCTAAAAGCGTAAAGCGTTCACACAGATTCCTGAGGACTCTAGAACCCTATGCTTCGATACAATCTGTGACAACCCGAGATTCGAAATTGGGGGTGGCCAGCCCAATACTCCAATACAACAGGGACCATGGATGGAATCATTCTCAGCATCACAGAAAAATATAAATTATATAGGATAACCACTCCATATTTCAGAAAAATGGGTTGCCAAAAAATTTTGGTTTTATAGTTAAGGAAAGAATTTAAACAACCCAGTAGAAAAAGAAAGTGGAAACCCCGAAGATATAATATTACAAACGCATAAAATATACAATAAGGGACCAAATATGCTATCGGTAATATACTCATACAATAACACTAAACAAGTTCATTAAATTACATAATACATTACATTAAAGAATTATAAAAGCTTGGTCCTCACACCCGAGTAAATGACCGGATCATAACTAGAATACAAGAATGAAAACATCTATACCAAGTATCCCGTAATATCCGCAAAGTATCACGGCTCCTCAAAGACATTGGAATAGGAAAATCAGAACAGGCATCCTTACGGCGGAGCACCTGAGCGGATAGTAGATGCATGCACAAGAAGAAATATGAACAGGTCAGGGACCGGTTTTATATGATCACCAGATGAATAAAAAGTATGACAGTTAAGCAGTTATGAACAGTAAAACATGACTAAGAGAAGTAAGAATCTACCTACACAATTTAAAGTATAAACTAAAACATTTTAAATAATCATGAATCCAAATTAATTATACATGAAAAATAATAATTTATATTAATTTAAAACCTTCATCATGAACTCTAGTCCATTTCATAGTTATGTTCCTTAGCAGGAAACATAGTCATAATTTTAAGCTCTTTATGGCTTTTATCTCAATCATATTCTCTTTATGGCATTCCATTCCTTAATAGGAATATAATCATCATCATATGCTCTTTGTGGCATTGAACATACATCAAGTCCCACTTGATACAGAATTGTTATATTCATATACATATAATGATTCTAAGAACTCCCCTCCGAGTTTCCCCGCTGGGTGCGCTCCTAAATGACTATTATCTTCCAGGTCCTATCAATCGAGACAACCTGGGAACCAATAATGCAAGACGTCGGGAAGCGGCCATATGCCTGCGGGATAATCCAGACCACACCCGGAATCACCTATCCAGCGAAGTAAACATAACATAATTGCTCATATGGCCTAGGACTATATCCACCCTTCATTCATTATCTAGGGGGCATCACCGTGCGCATGAACTTCCCTTATGATAGCATTTAGAGAGGTGTGTTTATGTAAATTATCATTTACCATATTCATGATTAAGTAAATTATCATTTACCATCATCATTACCATTTTCATTTCATTTCCATTTACCATTTTTCATATGTATGTTTCATTTTATCCGAAACCATAATCATTTACATTTTGTAAATAATTCACCTTTTATCTGGAGCCATACTTAATTCATATCGTCATTACAACCTCAAAGAATGAGTGAACTTCTAATTTAATTCTCCCAACACCCTTTCTGCAGTGTTATACTATTAACCATCAAGACTAACATAGCTCAATTGAGATATTAAAGTCTCCCAAACATAATACTACAACTCCTAGTTTCATAATAATTCAGTAGAAGAAAAGAATGCCCTACCATCAATTGGCATATCCACCGAAAAGCCCCCGCATACGCATTTCTAATGTAGGGTAGTTAACTAATTCATCTAGGACTCTAAGTTTACTTCATTCAAGAAGGTTCCTAGGTCCTAAGACTAAAGAAAGAAGTTAGAATTGAGTTATAAAACTAACTCAAAAACAGTAGGAAAATGAATCGATTCGCCCTAGCGAATCAATTAGCCCAAAAAGAGAATTGGTTCGGACTTAGAAACCTGGGATTATGTAAGTTGCCGAATCGATTCGGCTTTCATGAATCGATTCGGTCCAAGCAGACCTGGAAGATGACCCTAAGTGAATCGATTCGCCCAGGGGCCGAATCGATTCGCCCCTACGAATTTGCCAAGAATGGCTTTCGGGTTATAAACCCTAGATTTTCCCAAAACTCAAATCTCTTCCATTTTTACACACATCTAACCACATTAAACTACCCCAAATCATCCTACGTGATTATTAGCTACTATAACCCATAATTCCATCAACAAACACAAAGATTTGGGCTAAAATACCATAAAATCCATAAAACCCATATTTGTTCATTTACACCAATACACAATTATCAACACAATTTATTCATCTTAAATCACATATTAGCAAGTAGAAAACTTGCCTTGGGGTTGGAATTTCAGATTTCTTTGTGGTAAAAGCAATCCCAAGCTTCAATCTCCAATTCTCTCTTCTTTCTCCTCACTTCTCTTCCTCTCTCTTCTCTCTTTGTTTAGTAACACACAAATGGGAAATGAAATAAGGAGCAAGACTTGAAATCATGGCTTAAGTCTAAAATTCCCAACTTAAATGGTTAATACCACATTAAAATGACTCCCAAATACGCATTTAAGTTAAAACCAATCAAAAGTGCCCGGAACCTAAAAATACAATATGGCACTAATTTTTACTGTCTCGCACATTCTGGGACTAACTACGCCCTCTAAAATGGCATCCAACAATTTTATAAATTATTTCGAGGTCCGATTTCATTTAAACCATAATGTCATTTAAAACACATGACACTATGAAACATACAACATGCTGATATTTACTTACACATACGGTAAACATGCCACATTCTAGTAAATATTAATTTTCAACTCATTTAATTAATATTTACTCCAGTTCCAACATTTTATATAATTACCTCATGTGGTAAATTAATATAAAATGAGCCTCTTAAAAGTGAGGGTTGTTACATATAGTCCGGATAAAATCTCCCGGAATGAGATTCTATCGATCTTTTTATGTCTCTTTACTATAGTCCAACCCATTTTCTCTTCAACCCAAAAATATATTTAACATCAAAACTCATAATATAACTCACCCCATCTATTTATACATCCTCAAATTCATTTATACACCTCAAATGCAAGATTTATTCAAAAATTTAGGTTTTGAAATTTTAAACCCAAAATCCATAATTTTGTCCACAAATCATGAAATAAATAATACACAACAATTATTTAGAAAATTTAATCACTTGCCTCAAATTCGTAGAGTTTGAATCTTCCTCGAGATCGCGTAATGGCCGAAAATCCCACATTTCTCCTCTTTTTCTTCTTTTGTTCTTCTTCCCTTTCTCTCTCTCTTTATTTCCCTTTATCTTAAGTGAGAATGACTTCTCACCTAGGCTTTTAAGCCTTATCTCCCAAAATACACAACTTTTAATGATAATACACACTTTAAATGACTCAATAACTCTAATTCGAGTCAAACGAACTTAAAATATTTAAGAACCTAAATAAGTCCCAAGTACAGTCATTTCGACTATCTCAACCCTTCCGAAAACAACCGCACCCTCAGAATCATCATTCGAATCACTTTCTAACATATTCAAATTTTGGCCTCAAATGCTAAATTAATTATTCTCCAAATTAATATTTATTTCTCCCTCAAATAAATAAGTTATTGTGCCAAAAATCTTGGGTTGCTACATCAAGTTTCCACATTCTTGATTAATATAAGATTTCGTAATCTTTCTTATCTACTAAGCAACACAATAGAATAATAAAAAATGTAAATATACAAATCACTATCATATATATCTACTAATACAGCACCCCAAAAGGCTAAACCTGCAGTGCGCACATACTTTGATATCAATTCCCGATACACCATGTACATAAGGATTACGAGTTCCAAACCAATCTGGAACCATGTCAATACAAATCACACATTTTGGAGGCGAACATAGTTCCCAACCCTATGGGATAAGCACATACCTACGCACCCACACGATTGTAAACTTATTAACTTATCGATAAGTCTTTCCTAGAACTATGTTCTTAGGCACCAATCTAAAATCCCCTCGAAGGCTCATCAAGGTAAGACTGTCGCCTTTCTAAGACCTCCCATGATAGCAAGTATGGTAAGTATGCCATACACACAATCAACCAATCATACATTAGTTATTCACACAGCCTTCGTAAATAAATCCCTATCTTTAATATAGATGTACGCACATCCTATAGCATATGTTTTATACGTAGTATATCTATCTCACGAATATCCTACGTATTAATTAATATATTACTTCTCTCATCATACGCCCCCGAGTAATTATCGCCACTCGAAGTGTCTCCTTTATTTCCTAACATAATATCAGTAAGTAACTCGCTTATATCCTATTGGTCCAAGTTATCATATCCTTTGGATTTTCGTGATTTTAATTAGTCTTCGATTTAAGTATTTCTCTCAATTAAACCTAATTAAGTTTCGTCCTTAATTCGTTTTCCTGGAACTACACCCAAATTACAATCTAGGTCTACCGGTATTCACAAATACTCTTCAATATGTTTAAAATTACAGTCCATGATTAAATCCTGAACATCTCCCAAAAAATTTAAACAAAAAGGAGAAAGAAAAATAGTTTTGGACATCCGAATCGATTCGCACTGGTTCAAATCGATTCGCACGTACATGTATGAAAAATATGCATATGTGTTCCTTACGGGTTTTTACCAATTTCAACATCAAATCCTCAATTTAATCATTCCAAACTCCCAATCAATCATACTAAGTGTTGTACTAACATAATTACACGAGGTCTAACGTATAAGAATCATAAAATCATCACGGGGCATCGATTTCTTGGATTAATTCATGAATATTTCTTGAAAACCCTAGTTCCTCAAATTGTATTCAAGAACATCATAATTCTTAGATTTAATCCGTGATTTCTAAGGGCCTATTTGGTTTGCAGTTATAATTCTGTTTTATGTGTTTAAATACAATTCTGATAAAAAAAATTCGTTTGGCAACTAGTTTTTAAACACAAAATTATAAAATTTCTGTCTTATAATCAAGTTTTTCAGAAAACTGGTTTAGAGTATTTTATAACTTCTCTTTTTTATTTTTAAACTAAGAATTATTCATTCTTAATATTTTAATGTAGCTATACCTTAATATATAATATACATACATTAATATGTGTGTAATTCTTATAAATAAAAAATATATATGTACATGTACACAAAATTATGTATGAAATAATATAAAGTTAAATAATATTATCAATAGATACATGCTACTTATATATAGTTTTATACATGTATTATTAATGTATGGAATAATATAAAATATACATATAGTACATATGTATTAAAAAATATTATCAATTCATGTATGTATATAATTTTATAGTGAATTGTATATGTAATATCATTATATATCTATTATATACCTCTAGTACGATAGTATTAGAGGTTTTTATAACATTTAATGCAACTTTTAAACTCAACATAGTTATTGATTTTTCAACTTCAACAATCATTTCCATTGACCTTTAGGAGTCGATCAAATAACTCTCATTTGGAGGTAATGGTATAAATTTCAATTTACAAGACAAAGAATTCAAAGTATTTGGAATTTAAAACATTTCATATAGGAAATGTAAAGCCCATGTGTCTCCAAATTGAATGCACCCCCTAAATTATAAGCATCTACGTACATATAAAGCCCATAGATAACTATGGCAACGGAAGACAAAGGAAGTGTTTGTGTAATAGGTGGAACATGGTATTTAGGATCATTGTTGATCACGAGGCTCCTTCAACACGTTTACACCATTCTTGCTACCATTAGATCTGACCCTGGCAACAAGAAAGTTATTAGCTTCCTAACATCCCTACTAAACGCATGAGAAAGGCTGGAAATATTTAATGCAAATATGGATAAACCATACAGTTTTTAGGCAGCAATTGAAGGGTGCACCAGAGTCTTTATGGTTGCACATCCCATTGATTTCTACAATAAAGAAATTGAAGAAACAAATATCAAAACATCAATGGGAGGGACCCTAGGAATTTTGTAGACATGCCTTGATTCAAAGGTAGTAAAAAGAATTATGTACACTTTAAGTGCATCAATTGTTACCTTCACTGGCCAAGAGTTGTAAGTAGTGGAAGAGAGCTCATGGAGTGATGTCTATTTCATTAGAAAAGTTATTGTATCTTTTGTATTTATTATTTTTTTCTCTGAAAAATTGTGCTCTTTAACATAAAGAAATTGATAAATCAAAAAGCTTTTTGAAACAAAAAAAGGAATAAAGAAAAAAAATTTAAAGACTAAAAAAAGTATCCATTGACTACATTAATTAGTCTCTCGATTCAATACAATCTACATTCAATTAATCATTTTTAAGAATTCTCCACTAAAATCACATTACACAATGTTACTAGTCCTAGTACATCTATATAACGTTTTTATTTCTAGAAAAAAAGTTAAAAATAGTTTTCAAAATTTCAAAATTAGCTTTTATAAAAATAAAAATAAACGTTTTTTGTTATATAAATATTGGTAATGTTGCATTTATAGAAAAAATTTAAGTTTTTATTTATAAATGACAGTAAGTTTCTTAAAATAAAAATAAATTAAAATTGTATAATATTTCATATAAACTATGTACAATTTTTTTTATGTTTTTATTTATAAAAATTGTTTTTTTAGTTAAAAAAATGATTCAAATTTTCAAAATCCTTTTAAATATAAGTAGGGTTGTAAACGGATATTCGAAAATCCGTATCCGCCCAATATCCGAATTTGCGAATATATTTATCCAAAAATATGGAAACGGATACGAATATGGATAGTCTATAAAAATATCCGAGAAAACGGATACGGATACGGATAGTACTAGTATCCGACACGGATAATCCGTATCCGATGCAGAGTATCCATTTTATCGGATATCCGTATCCGTCAAACATATGTTTAAAATATTACTAATAATATTAGTATTAGTATTAGTATTACTAATAAAATAATTTTAAAAAAAATTAATCGTTTATTCCCTTAAACAAAATAAACATATACTCCACTCAAAACAAAAACACCATAAAGTTATTATTTTATTGGGTATATTATAAAATATTATATTTAATATTTTGTTGAGTATATTATCATGGAGTTACACTAAAGTTATAATACACCCTATCACACACAACATACACCCCTAAAGAACATATACTCCCCTAAAAAAAAAAAACTTCATTTCATTTTTCTTTTGTACAAAATAAGATAAAATAAATACTCATGTGGTTGTTCGTTAGTTTCCTTAATTATAAATAAATGTAAGAGAGAAACAAAAAATAATGTAAAAGAGAAACATAATAGAATGTAAGAGAGAAACATAAAAGTAAAGAAATGATTTTGATTGTGATGAGAACTGAAGTTAACAACAGATATATTATATACAAAATAAAAATGTATACTTATTAAAATAAAAATATCAATATGTTTTAAAGATAAAAGGTCAATGAGGTTATCATTATAAAAAAAATTGATTTAATATAAAAGGTGCATATTTATTTCTACTATCATGGAATGCGACTGTTATTTATTTTTTGGATGGCTTGAAGCTTATATGGTTGTAAAGTATGGATGGCTTTAAGCCATAATATCATTATGGAATGGTACTATTATTATGGAATCCATAATTGTTGATGTTAGGAGGCAGTAATTTTGTTATATATTTGTTTAGATTGGATTGGATATTTTGATAGTTATTTTTTGCGATGAATAAATAATGTAAACGGATATGGATATTATCCGAATCCGAGGTATTAAGCGGATACGGATATGGATAATTGTTTTAATTATCAGGACGGATACGGATACGGATATGGATAGTACATTTAGATAGCAGATACGAATATGGAAAACATGGTATCCGATCCGTATCCGTCCGTTTACCACCCCTAAATATAAGTAATAAAAATTTTAGGTTATAAAAACATTTTTAACATTTTATTTCTAGGAAAAACTTTTAGTTTGTATCTATAAATGACTTAAGGGTTTTTTTAACTAAAAATAAATAAAAATATGTATAATTTTTTTTTATATAAAATACATTCAGTTACTTTGAAGTTTCTATTCATAAAAGATACTTTATATATAATAAAAATATTTAAAAATAATAGACAAATTTTATTTATGAAAAAATTAACCTTTTATAATAGCTTTAAAATAAGATATTAAATTTATAATATGTAATAATTTCATAATTATAATTATTTTTGTTTATTATACATTGCTTGTTCATCGCACGAGTTATATGCTAGTATATATATAGTTAAACTCCCCAACATACATACCTAAAAATACATGATATTAAATGTACATGTATATAATTTATGATGTATGTATGTATATATGTATGTACACATTCTTGTATAATGTATGTATCAAAGTTTTATGTAGGTTTATATATATATATTTATTGTCATTGTTAAACTCCCCAACATACCTCATTAAATATACCTAAAAATACATGATATTAAATGTACATGTATATAATTTATGATGTATGTATGTATGTATGTATGTATGTATGTATGTATGTATGTATACATTCATGTATCATGTATGTATGAAAGTTTTATGTATGTTTATACACACACACATACACACACACACACACACACACACATATGTATGATATAAATACACATGTTCACCAATTTTGTCAAATTTATAAAAAAATGTATTTAAAAACAAGTTTACTAAATCCACACCAATAATTATAAACACAAAAAACTAAATTTTAAAACCGTATTTAAAAACAGCGTTTAAATCGAGTTTTTTGAATAGCGAACCAAACGAGCCAGAACACTTAGGTTATAATTTCGTTTTTCCAATGATTCCAGAAATTCATCTACATGCAAAACCTACCAATAATCATGATTCAATTCTCCAAATTTATTAAATATCAATTATTCATGGTTATTTCTTTCAGTCTAAACTACCATGTCCATGGATAATATATGCACTGAATCTTTGCAAGATAAAACACTGTCCTTTAATGTAAATTCTAATCTGTTGAAGAAGATCGTATGGGGGCGATTCTCTCTTTCCTTCCTACGTAAAGGTGGTTTTGGTGATGCAATTGGTGTAGGAATGGTGGTTCTAGCCTTGGGGGTGGTTCTCCTTCCTCCTCTAATGGCTTCTGTGAATATGGTAACTGCTAACTCTTGAAGACACAACACCTCTTCTGATATAACTCTCTAAATTCGTGGGTTTAATTCCCTAGAAATGCAAATGAGTAAATTACCCATCTGGGGTGTCGGTATGGCCTAAAAGTGCCCCGGGACCCAAACTAAACCCCTGGGTAGACTTTTCTGACTATTTAACCCTTCGTACACTTTAGCGCACTCAAAATGACAATTTGGATGGGTTAAAAATAAATTACCTTTTATACTATAAAATTGAGTCCCGACACGACTGACACGCGCATCCCGACTTAATTACCGAAACTATCGTATTTTCCACTCGCGATAATTTTAATAAATTCATAATCACATATTACTTTATTCACTCTGTAATATTCAATATGATTCGCATCAATAAATACTAACCCTCTCCTCGCTAGTTAAGGTTTATTTAACTCCAACATAATTTTAAGTAAATAAAAGTATACAGAATTTTATTTCGAAATTCGAAAATAAAAGTATACCTTGTAAGAACAACTCTGGATATTTTTTGTGCATCTCATCCTCACGCTCCCAAGTAGACTTCTCGACATTATGATGCCGCAACTGAACACGTACTAACGGTACTACCTTCGACCTCAGTTTCCTCTTGCTACGGTCTAGGATAGCAACTGGTCGTTCCTCGTAGGAACTATCGGGTTGTAGGCTAATCTCCTCTAAAGCAATGCGATTGTGGGCCAACTCATCCCAAAGATATATCCTCAGTGAAGAAATATGGAACACATCATGAATCCTATGCAAGTGCTTGGTCAACCCTGTCAACTACTGGCCCAATTCGCTCAATATTAGGCAATGGACCTACATACCTCAGCGTCAACTTCCCTTTCTTCCAAAACCTCATTTTGCCCTTTATATGAGATACTCGTATCAATGCCTAGTCCCCCACACTGAACTCCTTAAAGAACATCTTGGCACCACCATAGCTCTTCTGTCTATTCTGAGCAACCCGTATACGACTCCTAATTACCCAAATTCTGGCTGAAGTATCCTGGATCACCTCTGGACTAAGTAGCTTATTATCCCCCACCTCTAGCCAATACGCTAGAGAATGACAAGGCCTACAATATAGTGCTTCAAATGGATCCATTACAATAGTAAACTGGTAGGAGTTATTATAAGCAAACTCCAAAAGTTGAAGATAGTACTCCTAGCCCCTGCCAAAATCAAGGACACACATCCGCATCATATCCTCTAACATCTGATTCGTCCTCTCAGTCTACCCATCAGTCTGTGGGTGATAGGCCATACTAAATCATAACTTTGTACCCATGGCCTCCTAGAAGCTCTGCCAAAATCGACATAAAAATGTCTTACCCCTGTCAAACACGATATCAAGGGGCACCCTGTGAAGTCTCACTATCTCGGCTAGAAAGATTTGGTCACACTGTACCACAGTTTAATTTGTCCGTACTAGAAGAAAATGAGCTACCTTAGTCAACCGATCTATAATCATCCATATGGAATCGTGACCCATCTGAGAAGTAGGCAACCCTGTAATAAAGTCCATGGAAATGGTCTCCCTTTTCCACATAGGAATCTCTAGCGGTTGAAGAAGTTCTGCTGGTTTCTGGTGGTCCACCTTTACTATAATATATGTGGCACACTTCGAGACAAACTTAAAAATGTCTTTCTTCATCCCACTCCACTAATACTGCAGCCTCATATCCTGTTACATCTTATCCCCTCCGAGATGTACCGCAAAGCATGAACCATGAGACTATGTCATCACCGAATGTCGCAATTCCTCCTGTTTTAGGACCACCAGTCTCCCGTTGAAATGCAAGACCCCTTCTGAACCCATAGAATAAGACTCGGCTCCCTCGGCTACAAGATGTACAATTCGATCTTGGCAGAATGGATCGATTTTCTAAGCCTATACAACCCTCATGACTATCTGGGGCGTAACGGTCATTAATGCGATAAAATATCGGGCCATTGTATCCTGGTCTCCCAACTCCTTCCATTTTACCTTCCATACCTCATCCACCTCACATGCTTCCCTACGGTTCTATGCGTATGCTACAATGTTAGCCTTCTCCGGGTAATATTGGATATCTAACTAATAGTCCTTCATAAATTCAAGCCACCTCCGTTAATGCATATTCATCTCTCACTGAGTGAACAATTACTGTAGTGATTTGTGATCTGTGAACATGCAAAAATTTTCCTCCAAGAGGTAATGTCCCCATATTCGAAATGCAAACACAACTATCGCTAACTCCAAGTCATGGGTGGGGTAATTCCTCTCATTAGGATTAAGCTTGCGGGAGGAAAAAGCTATAGCCTACTCCTTCTCCTGAAGCACACCCCTAAGTCCCTGCAGGGACGCATTAGTATAGACTAAGTACTCCACTCCTAGCCTGGTCAATGCTAGAACTGGTGATGAAGTCATCTTGTCCTTCAGCTCATAGAAAGCTAACAAACAAACATCATCCCAAATGAATGGAACCCCCTTACGAGTCAAGTTAGTCGGTGGACTCGCTATCTTTGAGAATCCCTGGATAAACCACTTGTAGTATCCGTGTAGCCACAAGAAACTGTGCACCTCCGTCGGTGTCGTGGGATGTCCCCACTCCCTCACCGCTAACTTCCCCGTGATCTACGAATATCCCATTGTGAGATACAATGTGCCCCAAAAACTGAACCTCCCTCTGCTAAAACCCACATTTCTCATACTTTGCATACAACTGATTCTCTTGCAGTGTCTGTAATACCTGATGCAAATGCTCGGCATGCTCTTCCTCAGTCTGGGGATAAATCAGGATGTCATGTATGAAGACAATGACAAACTGATGTAAGAACTCTCTAAACACCCCATTCATTAAGTCCATGAGCATAGCCGGTGTGTTGGTTAGCCTAAATGGCATAACCTAGAACTCCTAGGACCCATATCTCGCCAGGAAGGTAGTCTTCGACACATCCTGCTCCCTGATTCATAATTGATGGTACCCCGATCTCAAGTCTGTCTTTGAGAAGTAGGCAACTCATCTTAATTGGTCAAATAAGTCATCGATTCGGGGAAACATCTATTTATTCCGTATCGTGACTTTATTCAATTCTCGATAGAAAGCATACAACAGTAAAGTCCCATCTCTCTTCTTTACAAAAAGTATAGGATCACCCCAAGGTGAGGTACTCCTATGGATGAATCCATGTCCCAATAGTTGATCAATCTGATCCAGTAACTCCGTCATCTTTATCGGGGCCATACGATAAGGCACACGAGCTATCGGTTGAGTGCCTGGCATCAAATCTATCATAAAATTTATATCTCTTCTTGGAAGCAACCCCAGTATATCTTGGAACATGTTAGAAAACTTGTAGACCACAAAAATCCAATCAAGTGGTATCACCACCTCCTTAGAGGTCTCATCCTCGATGTATTACAATACTCTTGTCCTTGAAGACTTCCCCGGGATATGCCCACCAGGAACATCTCTTGTCCTGGTATAACAAATACAATATTATGACTATAACAATAAATTATGGCCCCATAAGTAACTAGCCAATACATTCCAATAATTACATCATACTTTGACATATTCAACACAATCATATCGGAAGGCAAGATGAATCTCCCAATTTTTATACCCACGCCCCAATAGATAAAGAAAATCAATGTTCCATTACCCAACAATGAGTATACACACGTAATAGTACTATTTGATGTATCTAGTAACCCAATAGCACGTGCAAATCTAGTGGTAATAAATGAGTGTTAAGCCCCTGTGTCAAATAAAATTTTCCCCATAGTTCCCTGGATATAAAATATACCCTCAACTGCAGGTGGAGCCTGTGGGACTATGACCAGGTAAATATTGTAAACATGCCCATACTGTAATTGTCCTTGCTGAACCAAAATTGTCAGAATGTTAGGCAAAGCTAGCATTTGTGGGAGTGTTGGGAGGGTGGTGGGAAATAAAGGTCGCTAGGGCTCCTGACGAGCACCCTGCTGCTGCTGCTGTGGGGATCTTACCTTCTCTAGACATTCATGACGCTTGTGGCCAGTTTTACCACATATGTAACATCTACCAACAAAGTTTCTTCCTCTTTGTCCCTACTGAACTCGTCCCCGTTGGTCGGTAACTCCCCTCCATTAGCCCCGTTGTGCACGTTGCTGGCCCTGCTGATTTTGCTGACCAGGATGACCCTGTCTAAAGCCTCTTTATCCCTTCCAATAATCATCGAATCTGTGTTGCTTGTTAGGGTCCCCCTGATGGGAACTTTTCTCACCCTGTCTTGACTGTGCCCCACTAACACCAATACCACTTGTCCTGCCCTACTAGCTGGACTCCCCATCTTGCTTACTTCCCTTCATATAGAAGCGATGATCCTGGTAGTGTAGTAAGGAAACTTTAAGAACATCGGTGTATGAAATCAATGAAAGCTTACCCAAAAAGGTGTTGATAAATACTCCAGGTCAAGACATCCATAAACATCTGAATCCTCTTATCTTCAGTAGGTATCTCATTTGGCACCAAATTAGTCAATCTCGTAAACTCCTCCTCATATTCAGCAATAGTCTCCCCCTTGGGTGAGGTCTAACGGTTTTTTACTCATCTCAGTCTGAATGGCAGAAGGAAAATAGTTACGGTCAAACTTTACCCATAAGTCTTGAATCATCATGTCATCTCTATCCCCAACGGTGGTAACAAACTCTCACCACACCACTGCAGTGTCGTTCCCACTAGCTTAAAAATAGCAAGTATCTATTTATGAACCTTTTTACACTCGTACATTCTCAGATACCGCTGAATATCTTTCTTCCATTGGCTAGCTACCACAACATCGGAAGTCCCTGCGAACATCGAAGGATGTGCCTTCTGGAAGGCATCCCTGACTTGCTCCCAAGTCGAAGGGAATGCTTGAACTGTTGATTGTGCCACCGCATGTGCCTAAGGTGGTTCCTGTTGTACGACTGCTAAAGCTACATTTACCGTTTGTGTCACTATATCGAAAACCTCCACAATAATCATAGTACCCTGGCTCGGAGTTGGCTGAGGCTCGGCTCTACACATCTACGGGATCTCTGCGCACATCTGGGAGGCGTATAAAATGAGAGAGAAGTTTTATAAGTCCACAATTATTATTTCAAAATACCTGAAGGCATAAAATTCACATTTAATGAATACAACAGTACTAAATATAGGGCTCTATATCAAAGAATACTACGTTGAAAGCATAATAAGATGAACATATCCTAAAGAATCTAAAACCTAAAGTTGTGATACCACCTGTGACACCCCGCCTAATTAAATACCTGGTGATCAACCCTTTATTAAATTTAAAACATAATATTCAGTTGGTTCAGTCTTAGCATCACTATCGAAAAACATTATTAGTTATTAACCACCTAGTAGTTAAAAAGTCCGGTGTCAAATTTTATCTTTTAAATTAACATCCAACTAAATAAATAATTAACTAAACATTCACCATCCGATAAAAAATCTCATAGAAAGAAAATGTCATAAAGAATTAACATAAAAATAACCCTTATTTTCGACAACTCCCAACTTTAAATGATAATAAACACTTAAAATGACTCGTATACCCCAATTCGAGTATAATTAGCCCTAAAAGACCACGGAACCCAAATAAAACCCTCAGGAAGTCATTTTGACTATCATGACCCATCTCGGATCAATCGTGCACTCTAAATTTTCATTCGAGACTTATAATAAAATAAATTTATTTTACCACAAAAATATAATCCCTATGTCCTCGAACACATGGGGTGTTTTAAACTCCCCTCCTTATAAATAATTTCATCCCCGAAATTCGGATAAGTCCATTAATTCAAAAATCCAGTTTACCCCCATGATTGCTACACCGATCTCTACCACTTTCTAATAGTGAATTGTTTATAACAATATACAACCAGGGCACCCATACACCCTATAATTGAGCTTAGTTACTCAATTTATACCCAGCTCCACTGGCCTTAAATTGTAACATAACTTCCACTCACAGTTATAACTACATGCTTGAAATAACCAAGGCACCCACCTAAGAACTAATCTTAGTCCCATAATGCCACAGGGATACGCTAACTCCCAACAAATAAATCCATTAAATCATACTAAAAATAATAATATAAAAAATATCGAAAAATCTGACCTTTCTCAATTCTCGACATTCGCTACTTTCATGCGAGGGAGGTCTCGCTAGCGAAATCCCAATTAGGAATCTTCCCAATACACTACTGTGTAGCTCTGTCGGGGATGGAGATCGTTCAGACCAGGACTAAGGTTTTAAAAAGATTTTTTTAAATCAATTTATATGGCACCAAAGGCCTTATATATATATATATATATATATATATATAAAATAAGGGGCAAGAGTCTTTTTACTATTCCACAAGTTTGTAAGACATTTGATGGTTGAGATTGAAGCTACCTACGCAAAAAATTAATGGTGGAGATTAATTGGGTGTTTTCCCCCTTTTTTCCATGGCAAAATTGAAAATACCCTTGAACCCGCTGGAAACAAGTTGTCTTCTGACAAAACCTACTGACCCACACATTATATTATGACACCTATTACCTCGAGCCCTTCCCCATATCCCCTTTACCCACACGTTACATTAACGTTTTTTATAGCTCTTTCTTTGCCCATATCTCTCTCACACTTGCTCCCTTTTATAGCCCCCACACAATATCGCCTTTACCCACACAATAGCTCTTTCTTTGTCCATATGTGTGGTCGGTTCAGAAAACTAACCTGCTCCAATTTCAAATGCAAAGGTTAAAAGCTTTTTTCTTTTCTGGGTATACTTCTCTCTCTCCGTGTATTTATATGCTTCGCGGTGTGTATATTTTTATTTTCATTTGTGTATTTTGTGTTCACGTTTCGCTATTCACATTTCAGATATTCGTGTATTCTTGAGTTAGAGCTAAAATGGGTATGGTATGGGAAAGGAGATGTGCAACTGGGTTTGGGTATGATGAGAGAGAGAAGGAGGTTCTAGCCCCGGTGGCACATATGCCATGTTCGCTGGCGAGTTAAACTTAGATATCACATTCCTTAGCCCCACCGAATCTACCCATCAAGGTATCATTTCGGATCCGCGAATTCGTTGTCATTCCAGCGAAGATAAGTCCGACCGATGACCAACCATTCAAGGTATCATTTTGGATCTCTCTAACCGGGTATGTCTGTCTTTCACTCACGGGGTTGAGTTTTTTGTTTAAGATCTCTTCAAACCCATGCTATGATTGTTGGATCTAACCCGAGTTTTTTTTTGTTTGTGGATTTGAAACTAAATTGGGGTTTTGACGATTTAGGGATTTTGCATTTTTTTTCACGTTGTGATTGCTCCTTTATGTGACGCTTTTCTCCTATTTTGGTAGCATTATACAGGTCAAGTGATACTCAGAAAATTTGTGTAGAAGCTAAGACTTTAAAGGCGCTGGTATATTTATTTTTGCGTGTTTTTAATGTTTTATTGCATGTTGGTATCTTTATTTTTGCGTGAATATTGGAGAGAAAAAAATCAAACTTCTTTCTTTGTACTTCTCTCTATCTCTCACGGTCTCTCATTTTCATTCAAACAAAAACCCTCAAGATAACACTTAATATTCTCTCTACACTATACTAGGTGTCATCATTAAGTGTGTTTTATGGTGGGATTTTTTTTTGTGGTTTTGATCAACGGTTTTGGATCTTAATTACAGTTGAGAATTTAAGGAAGGGAGTGAATGAATTTTTTTTTTTGGTTTTGATTAATAGAGAATTAAGGTAAAGGACATGCTCCTTCCTATATTTGGATTTTTAGGACAATGATTTTCAAATTTATAAATCAAGGCCCTGTAGTACAATAGCATTTATAAATTTAGTCCCTGTTGTATAATAACATTTATTTTTCTGGTCCACGCCAGCGGCACCATTTTTCATGGTGTTTTTAGTATAGGAACTAAATTTATAAAATTGTATGGAGTGTCCTATTTTTATACACTTTAATCATTATAAGGACCTTTTTCAAAAATCCCCTTTAATTAATTGATTTTTTATCTTATTGATCTCTTACAGGAAAAAGAACACGTCTGCAATTGAATCTTCACCGGCTACAATGACTGCTAATCTTCACCGGCTGGAGTTGATTTTTAGTTTTTAGCGATAGACTAGATGCGGTGACTGATTTTTAGTTTTTAGCGAAAGATAAGATGCGGTGACTGATTTGTACGATCTTGGTTATGGAGGAGCACTAAGATCTTCTACTACAACAACATTGATCTCCTACGCAGGGTTCCATCACAATGTAACTCAACTTTTTGTACTTTTGATATAACGATGATTTAGTTTGACAATTCCTCTTTTTTTAGATTAAAGATAAGACCACTTATTTATTTTGTTATTGGTGATTGTTTATATGGGTTTTGGTGGACATGACTTTAATGTATCAGATATTAGTTATTATTTTTGTACAATATTTTCCATGAATAATGTTTGGCAATGAATGTTGTTTTTGTTCACGGATGCTATTTTTGTTTATTTATGTTTCCATTTGAATTAGTGTCATTTTATGGGTGATGTTCAGAAAGTTGAAGTGAAAAAAGTGTTACTAACGTTTTGAATTAAGACTTTCTTCTTTTTCCTTTGTTTTTTCATCCAATAAAAAAAACTCAAGTTATTAGTTTCATTTTTTATTTATTATTTAATTGTCATTATTTATCACAACAATATTTGTTTGTTAAAAATTTAGTAGGCGTGGCATTATTTATATTTATTTATAGACAATGTTTTTACTTTCTAATCTCTATTCACGGATTTGGTAGGATCCATTTTTATTTTTGCAATTTAATTTTAGTTCCCCAAAAACTTATTCCAACCCCAAAAAAATTTAACACAACTTAAATGGCACAAAACTTAATATCAGATTTTGGAGATTGCCCAATGATCTTATTCAAAATATGGTACCTACTAAATAACACACTTAATAAATGCATGGCAGACAATGAGAAAGTATGAGTTTTGGGAAAGTGTTTCTTTTAATAATGCATTTTTGGAAAGTGTTTCTTTTAATAAAGCCTGTACTATCATCACAAGAGGATATGGCTATGCATGGTCTTGGGAATTGGGATCATAAATGTTATTAGATTAAGTGTGCCTTTAGATAAATCGATATTGTTTATAGGGATGTCTATGATGGACTATTAGAGTTGGGTATTTTTTTTAACATGGTTGATAGTCATAGAAACATAGGAAATTCTGTTTAAGTTTTTTAAAATGGTGATAATTTTAATATATAAAATATTTATTATTTACATTACACTTTGTTTTGTTTCGTAGTGAATTTTTTTCAATTTCGCAATCATTTTAAACAAACGATCTTAAAATATTCTAAATTTATTTCTAAATATGAACAATACCCAATTAAAATGAGACATCATATGATTTTTATATTTTTTTTTCTAACTCACACACGAACCGATTCAAACTGAACATGACAATTACATTTTTTGGCATAAAACGAACATGACTAATTAAAAATGACACAGGACAATCTGATATTTTTTAAACATAGAGCACGAATCAATTAAAATGCGATTATATTTTTTATTTACTTATATAATGCACACAAGCCATTTCAAACCGAACATGACCTTCACATATTTTTACCAAACACGAACAAAACCAATTAAAAATGACATGAGCCAACACGAAATGTTTTGATGTCTCGACTTGAGATGAAATTGAACCTAATACTTCAAAGTGAATTTATCGCTATGCCTAAATTTTACGCATCTTGGTAATTCTGTGAACTATGCCTAAATTTTTTTAATTATTTACACTTACAATATATAAAACATTTATTATTTACATTATACATGACTTTATACTTTTGAAAATTATTTGCATGCCTTCAGGCACGCGACTTTTCAAAAAAATTGTCGTTTTATAATTACGCACTTAGAAAAATTTTGTCGTTTCACGATTACGCACTTTGAAAATTTGTCGCCGTTTTGGGATTACGTACTTTAAAATTTTCGTCGTGCCTTCAGGCACGGGCATACACACACTAATTAAATAATAATCCCAAAACACAAGGCGTCAATCAATACGATGTTCTAACCAACATTAAGTTCTCAACACGCAAACAACCATGAACTAGAACTCTTCTCTCAACAATGAACCCACTAAACCCTAAATCTCATCAGTAAAAACCTATTATGTCACACAAAATCCTTTCTCGACTATCACTATTCAGAATAGTCACTTCTTCAAAAATATATCTCCCTGGTGCCATTCATGATGCCACTCAAAGAAAGACCCTCTACTCAATGGTAAATATTTATACTCTAAAATTCCACATCATCGTCATCCCTTGAGATGTAGAAAACAACCACAATACTCGCATAACTCTCGAAAGTAGACATCTCATAAGTAACGCAAACATCTAGAATACATACCGACTCTCATGCACATGACTCCAATGAGCCCCGCTACCCAATGATACTACAAATAATATGGTTATACAACTAGCCACCCATTAAATTCAACTAACTCAAAAATACCATTGTACGAGCGAAACGAACATCTATTAGTAAATGAAACACTCTCGAAACAAATATTACCCAACCCATAAATCTTGAAATAAGAAACATACCAGAATAAGGTAATGGAGGTTGTGTCACTTACGATAACATCGCATTTGGAACATGGTAATCTCGTCCATATAACATCAGTTCTTGTGAAGGCGGGATAACTGGAACAGGTGGGGGAGGTGGTAAAGGTGCTTGTTGAACCTGTTGAACTTTCGGTGCCTGTACTATGTTCTAATGTGGGCACTCTATCTTCCTATGACCAACCTCCCCACACTGTTAACATCGCCGTAAAATTTTTCCTGATCTATGGATTGGTTGGCCTCCCCCATTGTTCCCTCGGCCTACTTGGTCCTGAGGAACATTCTGGTATTTCTGTTGTTCTTGAAAATTTTGCCTAAAGTTTCTTGAATGCTATCTCTTAACTTCCTTCCCCGGGAAAAAATCTCTCTTCCTTTGATGTCTACTAGGCTGACCTAAATCAACAAACCCATTACCCCCTTCAGCTGAGGACGATGATCCTGACAAGGAAATAAAGCAGAGGTCATGGTTGCATTGACTGCTTGAGCCACAATATTAGCGACTTCGGCTGCAGTCATCATCCTCTTAGGCAATTGGGGTTCCGCATTCCCAGCCTCAACGTTTTCTTTAATAGGATAGTCTTTTATAGGCGACATCTGCAATGAGAACACACTATATCAGCACATAGTTCAAGCAATTGATCAAAGTAAAAGATCATAAACGCATAGTGAATAGAACAATCCTAACACTAGGGCTTTATATCAAGAAAGATTATGCAAGAACATAGAAAACCTACATAAATCCTAAGACACTAGAACCTGATGCTCTCATACCACCTGTGACACCCCAATTAAACTAATAACGGGTGGGCAACCTATACTAAGATGAAACAGTAATCCCACGTGGTTGTTTCTAAACATCAATTTCTAAATAAAAACAAACATAACTAACTACCCAAGAAAAAATTAAACGGATGCAAATATCCAAAAACATACAAGAAACAACCACTTGGGATTCCTGTTTCATCATAGTATGGGTTGACATCAACTGCTAAATAAAAACAAACATAACTAACCACCCAAGAAAATAATAAACGGATGCCAAAATAAAAAAACATACAAGAAACTACAAACCAACATTAACAATAACTACAGAACATGATAAAATATTTATCTACATATAACAAAAGATATACCCAAATATGCTATCCGGTCACACAAAATACAACATCCAGTGACAAAAATGAAAGAGCTAAAAATACACAACCCTTGTGTATATATATGCGATATCCAAAAATGGATTCTTAACTAGATTTACAAAAATAGGAAGAAACTACAACAAAATCCTGTAACATTCCGCATCTGCTATAACTCCCAGGCCTCAGAATATAATAGGCATAAATGGCATCCTTGTCGAGTGACACCTAAAATATATTACAATATATGTATAGGAAGAGAAAAGATATAAACACGTCAGAGCCCAAGGTTTGAAAATAATTTTAGCATGTGACTTAAAATGCATATTAAATAATGAATGCACAATTTCATAATTAAAGTGGTGTCGACCTCTCTTGAGACTGAACCTCACCCCTAATCTAGAGCGTGTAGCTAAGATATGCATATGAACCTCAATAAGCTACTCGATACATTCTAGGGATAATTTAACTTATAATTAGGCATAATCCTCCTTCCTGTAACTCACTATATCTAAAACATAACCATCTAACAACTTCTTCCATCGACTCCAAAATTTACACCCAAACTTATACGTTAATATATCTCCATATATTTTATCGAATTCTAATTTTTAACCTTCTCAAGTTATTAGCATAAGATCTCATACGTCATCATTAATGATAGAAATATTCATCCATTATTTTACATAAACCCAAGAACTAAGGACCAAACATCGCCCCACGCCCAACATTTCTCTAAGTTTCGCACGTGGGATGTCTCGCAAAGTGAAATCCAAACAAGGACCCCCCCGGTACACTACTACTTAACATTGTTGGTCGTGGGAATTTGTTAGGCCCTTGGTCCATAGTAAATACCCTTTACTTCCCGTCTATCGGCATGAGAATATACTCATTTACTCTCATGGTACAAAAGAAAAAAAACATAATACATATCTTTGTAACTTTCTCTAGTTACAATATTAAGATATCACACACTATCTATAAATCTTGTATACTATTACTCACACGTATTATACGTTATTTATCATTCTGTAGCAAGTACCATACATAACACACATAATATAAATACACAAATAATCTCTGTAATGTTATCAACTTCCAGGGAGTCGCTCACATGTCCCTAGGTTACCAATAGTGGTACTAGCTCACCTCGAATTGATAAAAACCTAATCGTAATGAATGGAAAGCAGTCATAGTTCCTAATTAACTTGAGAGTAAGATGAATCATACCCAAGACGTCTTACCCCCACCTGACACTCGATAAAATACTGGATGCTATGACCTGGAGACTATACTCTCCCTGCTCCTCAAGCCAGAGGAATTTACCAACATTATGCAACTTCCCTTGATAGCACTAGTGGGGTATGAAGCATATAATAGATATCATACGCACCAGATATATACATTCGATCACATCATATATACAGACCATCACTTAAGGTATACACATTCACGCCATATATATATGTATATATATATATATATATATATATATATATATATATATATATATATATATATATATATATATATATATATATATATATACTATCTCACGTCCGCATGTAAAAAGTAATGAATCCGATTATTAGTATATAATTCTCATATACTAACCAATACACTCTCCTATACCTTCTGAATTCATTTTATCATTTAATCCCTCACTTGATATTTACTAATCCATCACACCTACGATATGAATGGTCACTAATTTAATAATACTAAGGACACACGATATTCCCCCTCCCACCCAATCCATATTCGACATTAAGTAAATTCCTACTACTCGAATAATTTACTATAGAATTCGGTATATTAAATTCCCAAATATACCACCATAATAGGCCATAACCATCCTAAAAAAATTCCTCATTCCTTGGAGGATTTACTGAAAGAAAACAACACAATTTACTCTTATATATACCTCTATTATAGACCCCATCTTATAAACATGTTTACTACTCTATATTAGAGGGTCCCTAAGTATTGACACCAATAGAAAAGGGCTAAAACGAGATCTGGAAAAATGTGGTGACCGGACTGAGGGTCCCCAAAAATGAACCAGTCTGGTTCCTAAAATTTAACAAAAGACCTTTAATGACCGGACCAATCCGATGCCTCTTAAAAAATATCCGGTCCGGTGCTGTTCAACTTTTATTCCTATGAGATTCATACCCAAAACCATCCTTCTACACTTGCAAAATGTACTATACATCCTTAAAACCCAATTCCACTTCATTCCATCAATATCCTAACATCAAAACCTAACACATATATTATCCCCACCCTTTTCATCATCAAAACCACAAATACAGCACTAAGTGCAAGATTTACTCATAAAATTTGACGTTTAATCATTAAAGCTCAAAATCAACTAAATTATCAATAAATTATGAAATAACTCACACACACACAATCATTTAGCAAGTTAATCACTTGCCTCAAAGTTGTAGAGTCTGAATCTTCCTCAAAATCATGAATTTTGGAAGAAATCCCAAGCTCCCAAGCTTTTCTCTTCTCTTTCTCTTTCTCTTATTCTTATCCTTTGCTTCTCTCTCTCTCTCTCTCTCTCTCTCTAGGGTTTTCTCACAAAAATGAGATAAGTCTAACTCTTCCAAGCCTACATAACCCTTATTTCCAACAACTCCCAACTTTAAATGATAATACACACTTAAAATGACTCGTATATCCCAATTCGAGTCTAATTAGCCTGAAAAGACCCCGAAACCCAAATAAAACCCCCGAGCAGTCATTTTGACTATCTCGAACAATCCCGGATCAACTGTGCACTCTAAATTTTCATCCGAGACTCCTAATAAAACAAATTTATTTCGCTATAAAAATTAAATTCCTATGTGCTTGAACACACGGGGTGTTATATAAACGTATGCATTTTAATCTTAATCAAGCTACCCAACTCTCCTAGGGATAACTCAACCTCAAGCCTACGCATTGACCCCACTCGCGTTTCTAGTTTACCCAAAATGTAATCATTTTAATCTCATCCTAAATCATTATGTAATAATTCATTACTTAATAACGTTCACCAGTTATCTTCATAACATATCACACATTATCTTCAATTTTGTATAATATTAGGCTCACTATTATATGAGATAAATCATTGCTACCAAGTACACATACATAACACACATAATATATGTGTACTAACAATCCCTCAGAGCTTTAACTCAATGGATGCAGTGTCTACAATGCTATCATCTTCCAGGAATTTCTCACATACCATCCCGGGTTACCTGCGGTCGGACTCTCATATTGACTTAGTATAAACCAAATTACAAAAGTAGGGGAATTGGTCATAATTCCTCAACGAAAATAATATGAATCATACCCAAGACGTCTTATCCTTGATAAATGCCACACAATAAATAAATAGACGCTATGACCTGGGGACCTTCTCCTCAAGTCAGGGCCTCACCCATATAGCACAACTTCCCATGATATCACTAGGGGGTATGTCCACAAAATAGATATATATCATACACATAAGATATATATATATATATATATATATATATATATATATATATATATATATATATATATACATCGTATATACAAAGCATCTCATATCTGAATGTATATATCAATAATCTCGGCTATGTGAATATCACTCATCACACTAACCGATAATGCACAGAAGTATTCCCAATTCATTTTATGATTCAATCGCTCACTTGAACCTTTATCATCAGTCACACATATGATATAAGTAGTCACCAAATTAACATCTCATAGGACACATGACCTCTCTCAACTAGCCCGTATCCATCCTTAAGGAACTTCCTATCACTAAGAGAATTGACTAACAAAATTGTTATAATAAACTTTCGAATATACCTCCACATTCGTCTTGATGTACCCCAACATCACCTCATATCATAGACCCACTTTTTCTCTCATAAATTGTTTACCGTAACATATTAGAAGGTTCCTAAGCGCTAAACCCAAATGGATAGGACTTGAACAAATCCTAGAAAAACCTCTTAAAATAATAAGATTTTCGAATCGATTTGCCAGACTGCGAATCAATTCGGTGAAAGAGACCTGATACTTCTACATAATCCGAAATGACTCACACTTGACTGAATCAATTCGGGTCTAAGACCTGATACTACTGCCTTATACTGAATCGATTCACTAAGGGGCGAATTGATTCGGGTCTGTAGAATTCCAAACTTCTCCGACTTTTTACATAACCCACGAAATTATAACCATAATTACTCACATCTAACCATCAACACTCCCATTACAACCTAATTTTAACATCATAGATCAACCTAAATATGATCCCAGCCATTTTTGCACCATCAAACCCATATATACACATTAATGCTAGATTTAAACACAAAAATCGAGGGTTTTATCATATATACTCAGCATAACCATAATTAATTCACAAATTATGAATTAAATCACACATATAAGCATTTAGAAAATTTAATCACTTGCCTCAAATTCGTAAAATCTAAATCATCCTTGAAATCGTGGATTTATTCGGAAATTACCAAAGCTCCAAAGTTTTATCCACTTTCCTCTTCTTTCTCTGTTCTCTCAAATACGAGTTTCTCTCTTTCTAATGAGATTGGTTAACTTCTCATTTAAGTCTAGTAAACCAATCTCTAATAAATCTCAACATTAAATGATAATACACACTTACAATGACTCGTATACCCCTGTTTGAGTCAAACTAGCCAAAAAGACCCCCGAAACCCAAATAAAACCCCCGGGCAATCATTTTGACTTTATCGGCCCTTCTCGGATCAACCTTGAACTCCAATTTATCATCTGAGACAGCAAAATAAAAATAATCTCCCAACCTCATTAATTCACACACACATATAACTCGGTTGAGAGATAAACAATACCCGTTGCTAGTACTCACATATGACGTAATAACAGGCAATATAATTATATTTACCGAATCACACTAGTAAATATACAATTTGCATAAATATTAACTTTTCTACACAAATTAATATTCATGATAAATTCTTGTTTTAATTTTCAATTATATTACATCACATACCCACAGGTAATTTAATATAAAATTAAATACACGAAAGTAAGGGGTATTACACAATCACTCAAAGACATTATCATCAGTAACCTGTGATACTAAACCTCATTTATGCATTATGTACCTCAAATATTTCTTATAAATCACTTCTCTAAGTCTCCTCAATAACCCAAACTCAATGGAATATCCAGTCACTAAAATTTGGAATTTACGAATACTAACTCTTAGTGCACATCTATTCATTGTACTTAATGCATATGATCTTTTTATAACCACATAGAGAATCTACCTATGAAAAGGCACCACCTAAGTTTGTTACTTCTCTTGATCATTATCATCATTCTCATGCAATGACAATCTTTTCTATCCAAGGCACCCGATGGATGTCATAAGAATCACTAGACTTTGTTGTGCTACTCAAATATCCCAAACCTATGGTTCTCACCATTTTATATTAAGGCATTTTACCATTGAATTATCAATAGAATTGATTCAATCTTAGAACTAATCTACACACCTTTCCATATGTCATGGAACATCTCCCGTTCATTAGGAACATCAATTTTATCACCCATTTTAAAGGAACATGTGCCACTATTAGTTATCTAAACTTAGGACGTCGAAACTAGCATAAGGACTTAACCTATTTCCATTGACGGGTAGCCTTTACCACCTAAAATTTAGTTTCTTGACTCTAATACCGCAACTGCTTGTGCGCATAACCTGGATTACCCTTTAGTCACACGATACCGAGCTCGAATTGAACCTTGATGATCGATGTAATACCCCGTATTTTTGTGATATTTATTTTATGGGATTAATTTAATTAAATGCGTATTAATTGGAAATTAATACGGATTAAAATACTAGCGAGATGCGAGTTGGTATTTGATTATATGTGCATATATGATTATATATGAATATTGAATTATGAAATTTATCGTGAGATTGAAATACGACAATTTGGAAATATTGTTGAGACGCGTGTGACAGTCGCATCAGGTTTATATTATGATAATTAAAAAGAGAATTTTCGTTCTATTAACCGTATGGTCGTTTTGAGTGGGCCAACGCGTCCGGAAGGGTCGAAATAGTCAGAAAACACTAGCCGGGGGTTTGGTTTGGGTCTCGGGGCATTTTTAGACCATATCGGCAACGTATAAGGGTAGTTTGGTAATTTTGAATTTTGGGGAATTAAATCTTACGAAATTGGGAATTAATATGATTTGGCATTAACCCACTAAGCCCACTAATACCCAAATAGTCTACGGAAGTTATTGAAACTTGTTCCAAAAGAATTTCTAAAGCACAAACCCTAGCCACCATTAACTTTGGAGAAGAAAGCTTGTAGAAAGAGAGGAGAGGAGAAATCTGCAGAGGAGAGAGATCCATTCATCAAATTCGTCATCAAATCAAAGATTCCAATAAGGCAAGTGATTTAATTTCGTTTGTATAGAGAATGTTTCTTCCATGTGTAGGAATTGATAAAAATCTGATTTGTTCTTGGGAGTTAATGAAAAACCCATTAAATTGGAAATAGAAATTACATTCTTGATGAGGAAATTGCATGTAGATTTGTAGTTGATGATTATTCTGATGATATTACAATTAGTATGAAACCAAAAACGGATTTAATTAGACTTCTAGATGATTTATAAATTCTAGGGTTCATGTGTTTGAATTGGGGAAAAATATATAGAGATTTGATATTTGAATGATGTTAGGATGAATTAACACCCCCAAACATGTTAATATGTGACCTAAGGATGTTTAGGGACGATTAGGAACCTTAAAAAATCATTGGAGTAAAGTTTGGATGAGATTTTAGGTGTAGAGAGATGGGAAAAATGAAAGTAAGAAATCTGGGCTCGAATCTGGTCGCTCGTTAGAAGACCTGCCCAGGTCGTTCGAACGAGCTTCTAACGAGTTGACCATTGACTTCTAATGAGGCTGAAGTTCATTCGATAACTTCGTTCGAACGAGACCTCGTTAGATAGGCCAGTTCGTTCGAACGAACTCTCGTTCGAACGAGACTTCGAACGAGTTGACAATTTAGGCTTTTTAGCCTGTTTTGATCCTGAGTGCCCTGTAACCTTGTGTATAGGTAGAGATAGCTTTCCCTTGATGATAAATTGATATATTCGGGATGTTTGGGATATAACGAGGAGTCAAACCTAGAAGTGTAGTTTGAACCTAAGGGAATATAGGAATTAGGACGTGAGAGTCTATTACGTTGCGAGAACTATTGACGGTCTAATTTATTATATTAACCGGGGAACATATAAAGTGTGTAGTATTATATGTCGGTACGAGAATGAGAAGTACACCACCAATATATATTATGGTGATTACTAAAATGTGTGAATACTTAGTATATGTATTGATTTTATGTGTATGACATACCTACCATACTTGCTATCACGGGAGGTTTGCATTCGCTTAGGGCCCTCTAATCCTTGTGTTGCCTGGATTTAGACTGGTTACCTCAATGAACATAGGTCAGAGAAGGACTTATTGGGATGTTAATAAGTCTGCTGATCGTGGGAGCGCAGGTATGTGCGTGACCCATGTGATGTGACTGTGTTCGCCTCCATTATTTATGATGTTGTTATCTGAGAACTATTCCTAAGAGATTCGGAATATGTGATCCTTAGGTACGTGATGTACCGGGATGGATAGCAGAGTATGTGTGCACCGCAGCTAGTTCTTGGGGTGCTTGTATTCTATTGTATATTTATGACGGGAATAATATACACTTAATTAATGGGAACTTTCATGTTAACATTGTGAATAAAATTATGGTATTGTTTTGAGAAAACATAACGGGTTAACCGATAGTGAAATGTATTACATATTGAGAATCTCAGTTTAACCAAGGCCCTCTATTTACTTGATAACGCTAGAATGTATTGTGGGAATCGAGTAGTAGGGGGTAGAACTTATTACGGGTTGGTTAGATATGGATGTCTTATAGATGGGTACGGTACGTTAGGCGTGCACATGTAGTCGAGAGGTGAGAATTTCATGTGAGTGTAGGTCCTAACATGTATTTTGCATTTAATGTTTTAATGTTATTAAAACACTAGCTATTTTCAAAATGTTTTACACTTTCGGGCTCTGACCCATTTTCTTTCAAATCTATTTTTGTAAAAACCATTTTTAGGTGCCCAGCCACAAGGACACCATGCATAGGATTCTCATTCAGGTGACGAGCTGTAGCTGATTGTGGAAGTTACAGGACTTTGCTTGTAGACACTTCATCTACTTTGACTCTATATTCAGCAGTTATCAGCTGTAGGGCATGTCGCCCACTCCTTTTAGAGACATTTCATTTATTTCAGTTATTCAGACTTTTGGCATGTAATTATTCAGGATTCAGACTTGCAGTATTATTTCCATTTGTTGGGATTGTTGTGAGGAGTTTTCCTCCGGATTTCTTATTATTATTGTTGGTTATTTCATTACTTCGTATGGTGAATGGATTATGTTGACTCTTCCATTATTCTTTTATTGCATGTTATCCAGACTTAACTTAAAATTTGGCAACTTACTTTTTAAATACTAGGTGGTTAGTAATTATTAAAATGTTTTCGACAGTGATGCTATTAACTGAGCCAACTTGGCATTTTGTATTAATTTAATAAAGGAGTAGCTACCCGGTATTTAATTAGTCGGGGTGTCACAGGTGGTATCAGAGCATCAGGTTCTAGTGTCCTTTAGGATCTGAACGGCTTATTATGTTTTCGCTGAGCTTTCTTTGATGTAGAGCCCTATATTTTAGGACTGTTGTATTCTTTTGTATATGCTACGTTCTTCAGCTATTTTAAGTTTATAACTGCGAACTTATAAACTTCATTCTTATTTAAGATGCCTCCACAACGTGCACAACGGGTTCCTAGGGATGCAACGCCAGAACCACAGCCCGCACAAATTCAGGGCACGATGAATGCCGCCGAGGTTGCAGCCATTGTGGCTCAGGCGGTAAATGCTGCACTAGCTGTAGTTCAGCAGGCACCACCTCAGGCACCGATAGCCGCGCCAGTTCAGGCTCATGCTTTCCCGTCTGCTTGGGAACGTGTACGTGATGCTTTTCAGAAAGCACACCCTCCGGAGTTCGCAGGTAGCTCCGATGTGGTAGTTTCGAGTCAGTGGAGGAAGGACATCCAGCGACACCTGAGGATGTAGGGTCTGCACTGCAGTGGTGGGAGTCTATTACCACCGTGGAGGAGAGAGACACTCTCCCTATTCAGGAGTTCTGGGTGCGGTTCGACCGCAAGTATTTTCCGTCAGCTGTTCACACGGAAATGAGAAGGAAGTTGATGAGCCTTCGACAGGAGGGTAAGACTGTGGCCGAGTATGAGGCCGAATTTACTGATCTTATGAACATTGTTCCGGATGAGATACCGACGGAGGAAAAGAAGATACAGAAATTTACTGACGGGTTGACATGGAGGATTCGTCAGCACTTGCTAGGGAACCTCTTGTTAGCCACTTATTCTGATGTGGTTAACGCTGCATTGCTCCATTGCCAGGATCACCGCTTTCACATGGATGAGGGAAAGCGATCGGGAGAGTCTAGCCATCAGGGAAGGACTGGAGGAAATGGTGCCAGTGGGGCACAATCTGTTCAGGGGCAGAGGCAGGGTCATCAGGGTACCCAGCAGGGGGATCACAAGAGGTTCAGGTCAGGAAATTTCAAGCACGGTCAGGGAGGTTTCCGGCAGGGCCATCAGGGTCCGAACGGCCATCAGCACCAGCAGGGTCAGAATGGTCAACAGCAGTTTCAGCAGGGCCAGTGGAGGAATGGTAACGGCCACCAGGGTCGGGGGCAGCAGGGACAGAGAGGGGGGAACTTCCCGGGAAAGTGTTTTGTTTGTGGCAAGACTGGCCATAAACGCCAGGACTGTCCTGATAGGGGCAGGGCCCCGCAGCAGCAGCAGGGTGCTCGACATGAGCCATAGAGGCCACTTTTTCCGCCAGCCCTTCCAGCTCCAGCCCAGGTGCCAGCTCTTCCAGCCATTCCAGCAGTTCTTGTACAGCAGGGACAGTTACAGTATGGACGTGTCTATAACGTCCACCAGGCAGCAGCTCCGCAGGTACCACCCGCAATTGAGGGTATGTTTCCTATCCATTGTACTATGGGTCGGGGTTTGTTTGATATGGGGGCAACACATTGCTTTATAGCTACACATTTTGTGAAAGCCTTAGGGTTATTAGCCACAGCAGAGAGCACAGTGACGTGTGTAAACTCACCATTGGGGAGTGGGTCACTTATTTTCTTTATATGCCGGGGAGTAGGGGTAGAGATTGGTAGTCTGGTATTACCTGCAGATATGTTGGTATTAGATATGGATGCTCACGATGTGATTATCGGTATGGATTGGCTCGCTGATTATAGAGCCATGATTGATTGCTTCGGTGGGAGCATTATTTTTGCCATTCTGGGGCAAGATATGTTTGTAGTGGCGATGCCTCGCCCAGAGGGAGGCTCGACCACTCATTTGTATTACATAGAGGAGGATACCTCTAAGGAGGTTGTGATTCCTTTAGATTCGATCCCAGTTGTCAGGGAGTACTCAGATGTGTTTCAGGAGATACCAGGCCTACCCCCCAGTCGAGAGATAGACTTTGTTATAGACTTATTACTAGGTACGAGACCTATAGCACGCGTATCGTACCGTATAGCTCCAGTTGAGATGAGGGAGTTACGGGATCAGATTGAGCAGTTATTAGGTCAGGGGTTTATATGGAGGAGTACTTCACCGTGGGGTGCCCCTGTGTTGTTCGTGAAGAAGAGAGATGGTTCACTGAGATTGTGTGTGGACTACCGAGAGTTGAATAAGGCCACGATACGGAATAAGTATCTGTTGCCTCGAATCGATGACTTATTCGACCAGTTGAGAGGAGCTTCTTTCTTCTCGAAGATTGATTTGAGATTGGGATACCATTAGTTGCGTATCAGGGAGGAGGATGTCTCGAAGACTGCGTTCTTGTCGAGATATGGTTCTTACGAGTTTCGGGTTATGCCTTTTGGTTTGATCAACGCTCCAGTAGTGTTTATGGACTTGATGAATAGAGTGTTCAGGGATTTCCGAGATCAGTTTGTCACTGTCTTCATCGATGATATTATGGTTTACTCCCAGACAGAGGAGGAGCACGCAGAGCATTTGAGGCAAGTTTTGCAGACACTACGTCAGAACGAGTTGTATGAAAAATATGAGAAATGCGGGTTTTGGCTGAAGAAGGTCCAGTTTTTGGTACATATTATTTCCGACCGGGGGATATCTGTTGATCCGGGGTAAATATCCACGGTGAGGGAGTGGGGACAGCCCACGACACCAACGGAGATCCGTAGTTTCTTGGGCCTAGAAGGATACTACAGGAGGTTCATGCAGGGATTTTCGAAGATAGCAGGTCCTTTGACACATCTGACTCGTAAGGGTGTGCCATTCATCTAGAGTGCTGCATGTCAGTTGGCATTTGATGAGTTGAAGGATAAGTTGACCTCAGCACCTGTGTTAGCATTGCCGAGATTGGGAGTTGAATATCTAGTATACACCGATGCGTCCTTACAGGGACTTGGAGGTGTATTACAACAGGAGAGTCAGGCCATAGCTTATGTTTCCCGTAAGCTAAAGCCTCACGAGAAGAATTACCCCACTCATGACTTGGAATTGGCGGCAGTTGTATTTGCCCTTCGGATATGGAGGCATTATCTTTTGGGGGAGAAGTTTCGACTGTTCACGGACCACAAGCCCCTATAGTACCTATTTACGCAGAAGGAGTTGAATATGCGGCAACGGAGGTGGCTTGAGTTCGTGAAAGATTATCAGTTCGATATCCAGTATCACTCGGGAAAGGCTAATGTGGTGGCAGACGCGTTGAGCCATAGGCCAGCAGATGAAGTGGCAGAAGTGTGGAAGGCCAAGTGGATGGAATTGGGACACTAGGATGCAGTGGCCCGATCGTTCATGTCTGTGATGACCATTACACCTCAGATTGTAACGAAGGTAGTAAGGTCACAGACAAATGACTCGTTCTGTCAGGAGTAGATAGTTCGATTACTAGCAGAGGGAGCCGAGTCCTATACCGTTAGCTCAAATGGGGGATTACGCTTCAATGGGAGATTAGTAGTTCCAGAAGGGGAGGAATTACGGCATGAGGTGATGGCCGAGTCGCACGGCTCACGGTTCGCGGTACATCCCAGTGGGGACAAAATGTACCAAGACATGAGACGACAGTATTGGTGGAGCGGGATGAAGAGAGATATTGTCGAGTTTGTTTCTAAATGCGCCACTTGTCAGCTAGTAAAAGTGGATCATCAGAGACCGGCAGGACTGCTACAGCCATTGGAGGTCCCGATGTGGATGTGGGAGAGCATATCCATGGACTTTATTACGGGGTTGCCTACGTCACAGAGAGGTCACGACTCCATTTGGGTAATTGTGGACAGGTTGACCAAAGTCGCTCATTTTCTACCCGTAAGGATAGACTACACTGCGGGATAGTATGCCCAGCTCTTTATTTCAGAGATAGTGAGACTTCACGGTGTGCCCTTAAATATCGTGTCTGACCGACACAAGATATTTATTTCACGGTTTTGGGAGAGTTTTCAGGAGGCCATGGCATGGAATTGCGGTTAAGTACGGCGTATCACCCGCAGACCGATGGGCAGACCGAGCGTACAAACCAGATGTGGGAGGACATGCTACGTATGAGTATCATTGATTTTGGGGGTGGATGGGAGCAGTATCTTCCACTGGTGGAGTTTTCTTACAATAACTCCTACCAGTTCACCATTGGCATGGCTCCATTTGAGGCATTGTACGGTAGACCTTGTCGTTCCCCAGCATGTTGGTTGGAGGTGGGGGACAACAAACTACTTGGGCCGGAAGTGATTCAGGATACTTCGGCAAGGATAAAATTGATTTGGAGTCGCATTCGGGTAGCTCAGGACAGGGAGAAGAGCTATGCTGATGCGAAGAGGTTCTTCAGAGAGTTTCAAGTGGGGGACTAGGTTTTGCTCAGAGTATCTCCTATGAAGGGGATTATGCGTTTCGGGAAGAAAGGGAAGTTGGCACCGAGATATGTGGGACCATTTCCTATTATTGAGCGGATTGGACCGGTTGCGTACAGACTTGGATTACCGGAGCATTTATATCGGATTCACAATGTGTTTCATATTTCCTCGCTAAGGAAATATCTTAGAGACGACTTGGCTCATTCTCACATTGCTTTAGAGGACATCGATCTCCAGCCTGATAGCTCCTACGAGGAGGGGCCGATTGCTATTTTGGAGCGAAGTGAGCGGAAACTGCGATCAAAGATAGTTTCGTTAGTGCGTGTTCAGTGGCGACATCATAAAGTTAAGGAGTCCACATGGGAGCGCGAGGATGAGATGCGCGAATGTTATCCAGAGTTGTTCTTACCAGGTACTTTCTAGTTCCGAATTTCGGGACGAAATTCAGTTATTAGGGGGGAAGTATGTAATACCCCGTATTTTTGTGATATTTATTTTATGGGATTAATTTAATTAAATGCGTATTAATTGGAAATTAATCCGGATTAAAATACTAGCGAGATACGAGTTGGTATTTGATTATATGTGCATATATGATTATATATGAATATTGAATTATGGAATTTGTCGTGAGATTGAAATACGGCAATTTGGAAATTTTGTTGAGACGCGTGTGACAGTCGCGTCAGGTTTATATTATGATAATTAAAAAGTGAATTTTAGTTCTATTAACCGTATGGTCATTTTGAGTGCGCCAACGCGTCCGGAAGGGTCGAAATAGTCAGAAAACACTAGCCGGGGGTTTGGTTTGGGTCCCGGGGCTTTTTAGACCATACCGGCAACGTATAAGGGTAGTTTGATAATTTTGAATTTTGGGGAATTAAAACCTACGAAATTAGGAATTAATATCTGATTTGGCATTAACCCATTAAGCCCACTAATACCCAAATAGGCTACGGAAGTTATTGAAACTTGTTCCAAAAGAATTTCTAAAGCACAAACCCTAGCCACCATTAACTTTGGAGAAGAAAGCTTGTAGAAAGAGAGGAGAGGAGAAATCTACACAGGAGAGAGATCCATTCATCAAATTCGTCATCAAATCAGAGATTCTAATAAGGCAAGTGATTTAATTTCGTTTTTATAGAGAATGTTTCTTCCATGTGTAGGAATTGATAAAAATCTGATTTGTTCTTGGGAGTTAATGAAAAACCCATTAAATTGGAAATAGAAATTACATTCTTGATGAGGAAATTGCATGTAGATTTGTAGTTGATGATTATTCTGATGATATTACAATTAGTATGAAACCAAAAATGGATTTAATTAGACTTCTAGATGATTTATAAATTCTAGGGTTCATGTGTTTGAAATTGGGGAAAAATATGTAGAGATTTGATATTTGAATGATGTTAGGATGAATTAACACCCCAAACATGTTAATATGTGACCTAAGGATGTTTACGGACGATTAGGAACCTTAAACAATCGTTGGAGTAATGCTTGGATGAGATTTGAGGTGTAGAGAGATGGGAAAAACGAAAGTAAGAAATCTGGGCTCGAATCTAGTCGCTCGTTAGAAGACCTGCCCAGGTCGTTCGAACGAACTCGTTCGAACGAGCTTCTAACGAGTTGACCATTGACTTCTAACGAGGGTGAAGTTCGTTCAATAACTTCGTTCGAACGAGACCTCATTAGATAGGCCAGTTCGTTCGAACGAACTCTCGTCCGAACAGCCTCGTTTGAACGAGACTTCGAACGAGTTGACAATTTAGGCTTTTTCGCCTGTTTTGATCCCGAGTGCCCCGTAACCTTGTGTATAGGTAGAGATAGCTTTCCCTTGATGATAAATTGATATATTCGGGATGTTTGGGATATAACGAGGAGTCAAACCTAGAAGTGTAATTTGAACCTAAGGGAATATAGGAATTAGGACGTGAGAGTCTATTACGTTGCGAGAACTATTGACGGCCTAATTTATTATATTAACCGGGGAACATATAAAGTGTGTAGTATTATATGTCGGTACGAGAATGAGAAGTACACCACCAATATATATTATGGTGATTACTAAGATGTGTGAATACTTAGTATATGTATTGATTTTATGTGTATGACATGCCTACCATACTTCCTATCACGGGAGGTTTGCATTCGCTTAGGGCCCTCTAATCCTTGTGTTGCCTGGATTTAGACTGGTTACCTCGATGAACATAGGTCAGAGAAGGACTTATTGGGATGTTAATAAGTCTGCTGATCGTGGGAGCGTAGGTATGTGCGTGACCCATGTGATGTGACTGTGTTCGCCTCCATTATTTCTGATGTTGTTATCTGAGAACTATTCCTAAGAGATTAGGAATATGTGATCCTTAGGTACGTGATGTACCGGGATGGATAGCAGAGTATGTGTGCACCGCAGCTAGTTCTCGGGGTGCTTGTATTCTATTGTATATTTATGACGGGAATAATATACACTTAATTAATGGGAACTTTCATGTTAACATTGTGAATAAAATTATGGTATTATTTTGAGAAAACATAACGGGTTAACCGATAGTGAAATGTATTACATATCGAGAATCTCAGTTTAAGTAAGGCCCTCTATTTATTTGATGACGCTAGAATGTATTGTGGGAATCGAGTAGTAAGGGGTATAACTTATTACGGGTTGGTTAGATATGGATGTCTTATAGATGGGTACGGTACGTTAGGAGTGCACATGTAGTCGAGCGGTGAGAATTTCATGTGAGTGCACGTCCTAACATGTATTTTGCATTTAATGTTTTAATGTTATTAAAACACTTGCTATTTTAAAAATGTTTTACACTTTCGGGCTCTGATCCATTTGCTTTCAAATCTATTTTTGTAAAAACCATTTTTAGGTACCCAGCCACAAGGACACCATGCATAGGATTATCATTCAGGTGACGAGCTGTAGCTGATTGTGGAAGTTACAGGACTTTGCTTGTAGACGCTTTATCTACTTTGACTCTATATTCAGCAGTTATCAGCTGTAGGGCATGTCGCCCACTCCATTTAGAGACATTTCATTTATTTCAGTTATTCAGACTTTTGGCATGTAATTATTCAGGATTCAGACTTGTAGTATTATTTCCATTTGTTGGGATTGTTGTGAGGAGTTTTCCTCCGTATTTCTTATTATTATTGTTGGTTATTTCATTACTTCGTATGGTGAATGGATTATGTTGACTCTTCCATTATTCTTTTATTGCATGTTATCCAGACTTAACTTAAAATTTGGCAACTTACTTTTTAAATACTAGGTGGTTAGTAATTATTAAAATGTTTTCGACAGTGATGCTATTAACTGAACCAACTTGGCATTTTGTATTAATTTAATAAAGGAGTAGCTACCCGGTATTTAATTAGTCGGGGTGTCACAATCGAAAGATCAAATATCAAGAATACGTGGTCAAATCTAAAAGACCCACGGTAACTCTCTCATGGAGCTTCATCTTCTTCTCTTTTTGCACACATGCACACATGAATGCACACGCACACACATGCATGAATTTGATTATACACTCATACACCAGATCTAAATACCCATTTTGTTGGTTGTTGATAATGAGGGGCTGGATGAAATATGCGTGTGTTTGGTTCAAATGGGTATCCGAAAATGAGGGAAGGTGTGTGAAACCCCGCCTAAAAAAATCTCGGGTGATCATTCCCAAACCAAATTAAATAGGAATCTCATCTGGTTCATTCTTAGCATCACTGTCGAAAACTTTTTAAAACATTTTTAAACTCCCAGTATTGAAAAAGCTGTTGTCAAATTTTATCTTTTCAATTAAACAACCCGACATGAAAAAATATAAACAAAACCAATCACACCATCTGGAACTGAGCAAACTGAATAATTAATAAAATACTTTCCGAATAAACTATCGGCTAAAATTCCAAACCAAATAAATACCCAACAATAATAAAATAATCCGAAAACTGAATCTTAAAATAAGTGGGCAACATGTCCTACCTGAGCAGTGACTGAGAATAAATCCCTAATATAGGAACAAAGGAATAAAGCGTCTAGTACAAAGCGCGCTAGCATCCACACGTTCCGCATCTGCATGTCCCTAGAATAGATATCAAGTCTGTTGTCCCTGTGGCTGAACACCTAAAAGGTTTAGAAAATATTTTTATAACAAGGGTTAGAACTCAAAACATTTTAAAAATATTTAGCAAATGAATTAAAATGCAACAATTTAAAAATAAATGAATGCTCTTTATATTTAGGTAAGTGTCGCACTCACTAGAGATACTATTCACCCCTCATCTAGAGTGCACACCTAATGTTCTATAATTAATCTGCCTAGTTGTACTACCCAAGCTAACTAAACTATAGTAATAAACTGAACTTATCTACATGTCTAAGTTTCCCGTACCACCCATACTGTACATCAATTTTTTTACTAACATCTCCCATATGTTAATTATCAACGTAGGTAACATTTCTCACATATTATCTTCTAAATTATTTCATTAAGTTCTCAAATTAACTTTTCATTTCGATATCAACAATTATAAATAACAATGCACATATGTTATTAGCTTAATCATAATTAAGTTCCTAGACTTAATTCATTTAGCATTTCCTATCTATTATCATTTAACTTCCCAAATTAAGTTTTACTACTTAATTTACTATAGATATTCCCAATCTATTTTTAATCTTGTAATTAAGTTTATCTCTACTTAATTTACCATTTAGATGTATATCTATATATATCATCTACAAGTTTACTTTTGCCCATAAGTAGAATATCATGAAGTATATATTTCACACACATTATATACTATAAGGATTATTGGTCCGGATAATCATCGACCCAACTATCTTATCATTTACATTGGTCCGGATAACCCTCGACCCCAATTGTAAATGTTATACATATGTATATTCGTCAGGCTTTTCATCGACCCCAATATAATTATTTAGTGTTGGTCTGTATAATCATCAGCCCAAAATTCTAGCCATGTTCGATTTGGTTCGGATAATTATCGACCCTAAATTCAAACTAAAGGCATTTGTCCGGATACTCATAGACCCCAATACTATTAAAATACTTTAGGTATTCAAACAGCCTAAGTATTTCTACAGAGTACACAAATATATATATATATATAGGGATATTCTCTGGTGCGGACTAAACCGTGCGCACCCGGTGCGGACTTTATCCTCTTCCTCACATGCTCCCTAAAGACATTGTGTTATTTTCTTTAGATAGTCCTCTGTTGTCTTATATTAAACCTTAATTTAAGACTAGATATTTAAAAGATTTATAGCTTAGACCCAAATTGGTATCAAGACCTTAAAGGGTTTAGAATCTCACCGAATCCCGACCAAAACCCTAATTCTGGTATCAGAGCCATAAGATGCTCCTTTTAGACTTTTAGTAAAAAGATTTTAATGCTCTTGGGATTTATCCCTCGCATTTACAAAGATATTTTTGGAACCAATCCAGACTACCAACCTATACACATAAGTGATTTAGACCAAGAAGTTTTTTTAACCTCTCACATAGACGATTTGTTCACATGTTGAACACATCCCAGCCAAACACGTAGAGAGTATACAAATTACTGCTAGTGCTATTAATAACATAATAGACCAAAATAAGTGTATACTCCTTATATTAAGACAATTAATAAAAGACACTCAAACCCTAGAAACATAGATAAAAAAATATCTCTAAAATACTACTAGAAATAGATAACGAAATCCCAATAGACATAGTACATGTTTTACAAGAAATAAATATTAAGGCTAATCATATAGAAGTCCTTAACAAAGACATTTTAGAAATTAAAAATTTAACTAAAAATCAAGATAGTGAGTTAATTAAACTATCTTCCTATTGGAGATAGTTAAATCAGACTGGAATGAGGTACCCAGAGACCTCTCCATTCAGACCTTATCAGACTTCTATCAAAGAATTTTAGAAAAGATAAACGATGATAGATTTTATTATAAGATAAATGAAAATGAGATTTTCAACGATGCTAAAGCAACTAGACTCATATTAGAAAGATAAAATTTAATTTCTACATCCATAGCAGCTACCCAAGACTATAGCAGTAGCTTTTTTAAAGACTTACATTTAGATTTAAAAGCTAAGACAGAAGGATTAACCCTTTTCTACACAGACTTTCTTAAATTTCAACAAAATTTAGCAAATTATCTTAACATAGAAGGCCATAGCCAATGTAGAATGGATGGTATTATTAATGAACTTAGACTAAACATGGCCTAAGAAAAAGATAAATATGAAGAATTTATTGAGGGAATTAAGGTTGTATATAATAAACCTTCCCAAGCAGAAATAGACTCTCCTTTTATTCTAACTCGTTTAGATAAAATAGAAAAAATTATAGAATCTATAGAAACTAGATCTATGCAAGAACAAGAATAAGATAATGAAGTAAAAGCCTATATTACAAATGTTGCTAAATTCCTTGTTAATTATCTAGCCCGACATAGTGAAGAAATTTCTGATAAGATAAGAAAAGAGAATAAGATTTTTAAAGAAGAAATCCTTAGTCAGATAAAAGGACACAAGGTTATTCAGACTTTTTAGAAATAATTGAAAAAATACTTGAACAAAAATACGTAACCACCTATAATTTTAGAGAACCCCCTCCTAGGTAGAAGAGTCAAGAAACTAGATAAAGGAAAACCATAGGTAGAAGAGTCATAAATGACGGATTAGATAAGACTAATAAGATAGTTAGCTCGATCCCAAATATCGTACAGAGTAATTATATGCTCCAAAGACTTAAGGATTCATCCTCCAATGTTAGGACATGGTGGAAGGAGAGAAATTTCGCCAATACTCTCCAATGGAAAGAATGGGGTGAAGTTCACTGGAAGATTGTTGAAGATTACATTCATAATGGATAACTTTCAGTCGTTGGATATATTGACTTGTTTAAAGAAGGTTCCACTCCTAAGACTTCTAATTATAACATGATGTACCATTGTATGAATCATGTGTTAGACAAATCATATACTGAGCTTCAAGTATTTGACTCAGAATTGCTTAGATCTAGAGGAACTGATAGGAAATTACAATTCCTAACCTTTGAACTCTTTCAAGCAAGTATCCAAGGATTAAATAGACCTCAGAACAATATCAACATATTATGTTGTTTTGTAGACAAAAGATGGAAAGATTTTGAGAAAAGCCTTATTAGGGTAGTCCAATTGGAAATGTCAGACAACATAGGATACTTTAATGTCATTCTGGCATTTATAGTAACAATAGACACACCCAAACATTTTACATTAACCTTATATGTTAGTGGCTATGAAGACTATATTATCCTCGATACTAATATAAATATATAATTCTAAAGCTATGTGAAGTTCTCCCAATTTCCTTATGAAGGAATGCAATCGGGAATTCCTAGCGATAGACTTGATGAAGAAATATTAATTAGAACCAATGTTTCAGACTATAATCATACTTACAGTATTAGGAAGACTGGACCTATGAAAGAAAAAGCTAAGACCCTTTGGCAATTGCCAGAATTCCAAGAAACTAAGACTATACATAATAAACCTTTGCTTATTAATCAAGACGATGTCAATAGAAATGTTACTATCCCGTTTGGCCCCCCTAAGATTGTCAATAAGAATATCCAGACTAAAGAAGTTAGATTTAGGAATATGGGAGAAGACATAATCAATGATCCTTTAGAAGGAGAATGTAGTAGTAAGACTAGTTCTAGTTTCCTAAGACAAGCCCATGTAATTAGACCTAGAAGATCATTTGAACAAAAAGATTTAGTTAAAGAAAAATCTAGGATCCAAAACTTTGGATATGAACCCTCAGAATTGGACATGAAGACATTTAAAGATCACCTTAAGAAAAGTCATTATGTTAGATTTCAAGAAAGAGAAATATTTAATATGATAACTCAAGACCGTATGTTAAAATTAAAAGAATCTAAGAATACTAAAGAACTTCTTAGAAACTTAAGACTAATAGAAGAAGGAGAAGAAAGAGTAATGCCAGCTACACAAGTAGAACCTAATAAACAAAAGATAGGAAGTAGTAGTAGGCTAGAAAATTCTCCTAGACTTTTTATTAAACTAATAGGAATAAATATTCCTGTATACTCGAGCACTTTAGTTAAGACTAAACCGGATTATATATAAGACTTTCCAATTAGTGATAAGATTTTTACTCCCATTAAGACTATGGAAAGCCAAGACATAAATCCAATAGGGATATACCTTAACTTAGACAATGTCCAAGATAGGAAGAAGGCCTTAGACGAATGGCATAATCAGATGAACATGTGTTTTGCATCTAATGAACAGTAGGATGCAAGTTCATGTAAACAATATGGTGAGCAATCCATTAGAGGTATTGAAACAGATTATTTAGATAGTTTAATAAAGGCTACAGATGAAGACTCCTTATCTAAGATTGAGAAGATGAAGGATAATCTAGAAGAAAGATCAATTGAAGAATACATTCAATTTTTTACATCAGAATTCATTAGAGCTGGACACTTAGCTCAAATCAATGAACAAGACCTAGCAAAAACTAAGTTAGAAATCCTTAGCATTTGCATACTAGATAAGATAAATGAATATATAAATAATTATGAGCAGATATATTACCAAATTAAAGAATTTGGAGAGGCCTTAAAAGATGAATACTTTAGAAAGATACCGGTAAGGACATAAATTTCCAATTGATTCCCTGTATTATTTTGACTTAATTCCGTGAACAAAATTGTGTTTCTAATATGTCAAAGGGAGATTTTTATTTTGTCACGATCCCACTTGGTCTATGACGTATTGAAGAAAATTGAAGACATTGCGAAAAAGCTTCGAAGAACTAAATCATGTCGATGTTTAATTGGTGCAAGTTTAATCGTCTTCAAAGCTAATTGCATTCCGAGATCACTCAGGTATGAATGCGTATAATTAATGGCGCTCAGAATTGTTTTTATAAAAGATAAGGATGTATTTTTATAATGAAAAATATTTTAAAAAGTTTTTAAAAGTGTTTTAAGTGTTTACACTACGTTTTATTCTGAAATACTTGAAATAGAGTTTGACTTATTTGGATCTCCTTTAAAAGAGACGTTTTAAACAAAAAGTCAAAAAGTCAAAATTCTTGCTCGAAGGACATTAGATCTCATGCGAATGAGATATCTATGTCGCTTGAATGAGAGCCTTAAGTCATTCGAATGACACCTTTTTCGAGGCGGCGCTTATTTGATATTCAAAGCATGTTTCTATCAGAGTTTTGTATGTGTGCATTCTGGAAAACAGTATTCGAACCAGAAACTTATTTGCACATGTTTTCTAAGGTTTACAAAGCATAAACACATCCTTAGAAGTTTGCAAAGATCCGAGATATCATTCTTATGTGTATAAGTGATCTTGCTGCACCAAAGAAGTTTGTTCTATCATTGAACATCAAAGGGTTTTGCGGTGAAGAAAAGAGAAGGACTTCTTGTTCGACATCTTAGATGAAACGAAGCCAATCGGTGGACACCGAGACATATGTGGACGCGTGTGTTTTGGACAGGTATCGTAGAATAAGGACTTTTTACGTGGGCACTGTGAGGAGTGGTTGAAGATCATAGGAGCGTCAAGACCCATGGGGATCGAGTCGTTGAGAGAGTCAATGTATGTTCATTGTAAATCCACATTCATAGTGATTGTCTAGCTTGGGCCGTCTGAGGTTGTTTTCCCATTTTGGGGTTTTTTCCTCGTACATCCGACATTGTGAGTATTCTTTACTTTACTTTACTTGCTTTAATCACTAGATGCATGTTTAGGATTAATCAAAATAAAATTGGTTTAAAGTAAGAATTGGGTTTTCACAACTTGGTTTGGTGCATAATTAAAAGTTGAACAATTTTTGGTAATAAAATTTGGTTTGTTTTTAAACACACATATTGGTCACTCTTCAAATTGGTATCAGAGCTAGAAAACATAATTTATTTATTTTGTGATCCCGTTTGTTTGTTTATCTCTCCTTTGTTTCTTTTCTCTCGATGGATTCTCTAAGCTTTGACGATTTACAGCGTTTGAATTTAAAGTTTGCAAAACGTACTGAAGTTTTGGAGAAAGAAAATTATGGTTTCAAAAATAGGATTGAATATTTGAAAACGTTTTAAATTCAAGGAGATATTTGTCGTGAGGACTTTAGTTCCTTGTATAAAAATTTTAATATATTAAAATTGTTCAAAAAAGAGAGTGATGATAGAGTCCTCGTTTTAGAAAAAGAGTTAGAGGATTTAAAAAATTCTAGGGTTTGTGTCATTGAGGAAAATAATTCGATTAATGATTTTGTGGCATGAGAAAAGGATCTTAGGGATAAGTTTGCTCACATTGAGGGGGAGGGAGATAACCTTCTAGGGTTAATTGAAAATTTAAAGAAGGAGTTTGTGACACCCCGTCCAATGAAATATTGGGTGATTAGTCCTTTATAAAATTTAAAACAGAATGTTTGGTTGGTTCATTCTTAGCATAACTGTCGAAAAACATAATAACTCATTTAATCACCTAATATAATTAAGCTAAGTGTCAAAACATTTATCCTTTTTAATTAAAATAATTTAAATACCAATTCAAGAAATTTAATATAAACCATCCACGCATAATAAATTTATAAAATACTGAATCGAAATCATATGCTGAAATAACTGAGACAAGACAAAACATTCCAGTTCAAAACTCCAAACCAAAACCATAGTAACCATAAATCCAAATGAAAATGAACGGAAAGTAAAATGAACATATTCTCTGAAAAACTATCTAAGGAACAGGCATCACATGCCCTAAATATAAAGTCTATAAAGAATAGAATGAAATGATGGAGGCGTCTAGTACTAAGACCTACAGCTTCCATAATAGCTGCATCACACCAAGCAATCCAATCTCGAAGCCTGGTGTCCCTGTGGTTGCGCACCTGATATAATACATATATATAGCAAGGGAGAGAAGAGATGCAAGAAACGGGTCAGAGCCCGATGTATAAAAATATTTGTTTTAGCAAGTATTTAAAATTTCCAATGGAGCAAGTATCAACTGTATGTTAGTTCGAACTCTCACATAAGATTCTCACCTCTCGTCTATTGTGCATGCCTAACGTACATCTATCCCCACCTAGCCATTTGAAACACTTCTAAATAGTTAAAGACTTACATTCTTTGTTATAACTCGTAATAGCATTTCGAAATTTCCCAATTTCCCACATTATTCATATCAGCATTTATTAATAAATTCGGTTAAGTGTTATCACACTAAGTTAAGTATTCACAACCTACGCTACTTAAGATTATACTATCCCAATATCCCACAATTATCTCTCCAGAGGAATAACACAAGTATATATATATATATACATATATTCACCATTATAACATACATATACTAATACAGCACCCCAAGGCTAAACATGTAGTGCATTGCATAATTTGCTATCATGTCCCGGTACATCTTGTACTCTAATAAGGACTATGGGTTCAGAAGTCTCCCACGAACCATATACACAAAACACACATAATGGCAGCGAACACAGTTCACATTCCTATGGGTCATGCACATACCTACGCTCCCATAGCCTGCTGACTTATGAACTCACAAACAAGTCTTCATAGTACTATGTTTTGAGATAAGAGTCAAATATCCCCCTAAGGTCACCCAGGATAAGACTGTCTCTACACAACCCCCCGTAATAGCAAGTAGCTAGGTATGTCAAACAAATAATATTAAACGAGTAATAGGTTCATGCACTTCCTATTAATATTAATAGGTATTCTGTCAACATTCTTATATGTGTTCCATACGTATTTCACCCCCATTATTACGTATATTAAAGTATTATTAATTTACCACAGTTCCTTAGTAATTTCCAAAGTAACTCTTCTTTCCGAATTAATTAAAGTATAATACTCGCATAATTCCTCATAGACCTGCCTTGTTTTAAGTCTGTTGACTGGTAACTTTCTCTCACTCGTAAAGACTGGAAAATTCGTAAACTGCACCTAAGAAATTTCCCAAAAATTTACCCTATCGCTCGAACCAGATGGCATGTCATTCGAACGACTTCCACATGTCGCTCGAGTGACTTTGGGCAAGATGCAATATCGCTGGAACGACTTCACGCAAGATCGCGCGAGACTGCACTGTTCGTCTTCTACCCATAATTTTAGCGTTTTCCACCAATTTTAAGCCTAAAACCTGTAATTCAACATCCCAAACTCCAAACAAATAGTTCTATTTCGAATCCCATCAATAATATATGAATTCTAACATTCTAGAATCAACAAATCATTACGAATTATTCATAAAACATGAAATCCCCAATTTAATTTATCAAAACCCTAGTTCTTCCAATTCATATTCAAGAACCCATAATTTCCATATTTTTTCTACACATAACTTCCTCAAAACGTGATTTCTAGTCTACATACATGAAGGGTTTCAATATAACAAATCTAAGAATCAATTTACATATCCAAATTTCTCAATTTCATCATTTTTATGAACCAAAACATGTTCCTAACAGTCCTATACTAACATGAGTATGCTAAATACCGAAATACAGAAAGTTATAAACACTTGCCTTGAATTAGACGTCAGATTTCTTGACGTTGTTGGTATAGGTGTGTTCCCATTGTCCCGATCTACACGGTGGTGGTGGTGGTGGTTGTGCAAGGTGGTGTCGATTTGGCCCTCTTCTTTTGGAAATAGCTCTCCCTCACACTTCCTATGGCCGTTCTTACTTCCTGTAGCTTTTTAACCCTAATGGACTTTCTTTGGATGATAATTTAACTCTTAATTTTCGTCCATTAATTAAGCCTTAAAATCCAATTTACCACATTGCCCTCTTGGGGAACCGATTAGGCGTAAAATTGCCCTGGGACCCAAAATAAACACCCGGGTATACTATTTCGACTATCTCGACCCTTTCGGACTCAACGGTACACTTGAAATGACCAGATGAGTTACTAAAAATAATTGATACATTTAGTCCACTAAATTAGTCCCGACACGACTCACACGCGCGTCTGACTTAATTCACTAAAATGTCGTATTATTCTCTCTCGAAAATTTATCAAAGTGTATAGTTCCATATTACATATCGCACAGTAATATTAAATCAATAAGTATTAACCCTTGGTACGCTAGTTAATATTTATTTTTATTAGATCCGGATTAATTAATAATTTAATTCTCACATTTAAATTCAATTAATCCCTCTGTAATAGTTAATCCCATAATTATTTAAATCATAAAAAATATGGGGATTTATATACTTCCCCCCTAATAAAGGAATTTCATCCCAAAAGTCAGAATATCTGCCTCACGCCCCCAAGTAGACTCCTCCACATTGTTATGCTACCACTGCACCCAGGCAAGTGGAACTACCTTTGACCTCAGCCTCCTCTCACTATAATATAGGATAGCCATCGGTCTCTCCTCATATGAACTATCTGGCTGTAACTCAATCTCCTCAATCACAATATGAGTGTGTGCCAACTCATCCCGAAGGAATCGCCTCAGTGACAAAATGTGGAACACATCATGGATACGATGCAAGTGTTCCGGTAACCCAAGTCTGTAAGCCACTGGTCCGACCCTCTCTATAATAGGGAATGGTCAGACATATCTCGGAGCTAACTTCCCTTTCTTGCCAAATCTCATTACTCCCTTCATCGGAGATACTCTCAACAAAACTTGGTCCCCCATTGTGAACTCTCGAAAGAACCTTTTAGCATCGGCGTAGCTTTTCTGTCTATCATGGGCTACCCGTATGCGATCCCGAATCATCTCGATCCTACTCGACGTATCCTGAATTACCTTTGGCCCGAGTATCTTGTTGTCTCCCACCTCTAGCCAACAAGATGGGGAACGATAAGGACGACCATGTAATGCCTCAAACGGGGCCATGCCAATAGTAAACTGATAGGTGTTATTATAATCAAACTCCACTGGTGGAAGATACTGATCCCAACCTCCCCCAAAATCAAGGATACACATGCGCAACATGTCCTCAAGGATCTGATTAGTGCGCTCAGTCTTCCCAACGGTCTGCGGGTGATACGCTGTACTCAACCGCAACTCGGTACCCATAGCCTCCTAAAAACTCTCCCAAAAATGAGATACAAACGTCTTATCTCTGTCTGACACGATATTAAGAGGCACACCATGAAGTCTCATTATCTCTACAATAAATAGCTGAGCATACTGTCCCGCTGTGTAGTCTATCCTGATGGGAAAAAAGTGGGCTACTTTTGTCAATCGGTCCACAATAACCCATATAGAATCGTGCCCCCTCTGTGAAGTGGACAAACCTGTGATAAAATCCATGGAAATGCCTTCCCATTTCCACATAGGAATCTCCAACACCTGAAGCAAACCTGATGGTCTTTGTGGTCCACTTTCACTAACTGGAAAGTGGTACACTTAGACACGAACTCTGCGATATCATTTTTCATCCCGCCCCACCGATACTGTCTCCTCATATCCTGGTAGATCTTGTCCCCACCGGGATGTACCGCAAATCTGGACCCATGTGACTCTGTCATCACTGCATGTCTAAGGTCCTCCCCTTCTAGAATAATGAGTCTCCCATTGAAGCGCAAACCACCCTCGGAACTCACTGAATAAGATTCGGCTCCCCCGACTAAAAGTTGCCTAATTCCATCTTGACATAACGAATCCTCTACCAATGCCTGTACTACTTGCGTAACAATCTGAGGCATAACTGTCATTGTAGACATAAATGATCAGTCCATGGCATCCTGATGTCCAAATTCTTTCCATTTTACCTTCCACACCTCGACCCTCTTGTCCAGTGGCTTACGGCTCAATGCATCTGCTACCACGTTAGCCTTTCCTAGGTGGTATTAGATATCGAAATGATAATCCTTCATGAATTCAAGCCAACGATGTTCACGCTTGTTCAGATCTTTTTGCGTGAAGAGGTACTGTAGTGACTTGTGATCCGTGAATAAGCGAAATTTCTCCCCCGGGAGATAGTGCCTCCAAATCCGAAGTGCAAATATGACTGCTGCTAACTCAAAGTCGTGGGTGGGGTAGTTCCTCTCATGAGGCTTAAGCTTATGAGAAGCATAAGCTATAGCCTGATACTCCTGCTGAAGCACACCCCCAAGTCCTAATAAGGACAAATCTGTATAGATGAGATAATCCACTCCTGGCCTGGGTAGTGCTAACACCGGGGCTGAAGTCAACTTTTCTTTCATCACATCGAAAGACAACTGACAGGCATCGTCCCAGATAAATGGCACTCCTTTGCGAGTCAAATGAGTCAATGGGCCCGCTATCTTAGAGAATCCCCGAATGAACCTCCTGTAGTATCCCGTTATGCCCAAGTAACTACGTATTTCTGTCGGTGTCGTAGGTTGTCCCCACTCTCTAACTGCCGACACTTTCGCCGGGTCTATGGATATCCCCTTATCCGAAATAATGTGACCCAAAAATTGAACCTCCTTCAGCTAAAAATCCACATTTCTCGTATTTTGCATACAACTCGTGCTGGCGCAGTGTCTGCAAAATCTGTCTCAAATGTTCGGCATGCTTCTCCCCAGTCTAGGAGTAAATCAGGATGTCATCTATAAAGACAATGACAAACTGAACCAGGAACTATCCCTGTTCATTTGATCCATAAACACGGCTGGGGCATTGGTTAGCCCAAAAGGCATAACCCTAAACTCATAGGATCCATATCTCGATAAGAAGGCAGTCTTCGACACATCCTGCTCCTTAATCCTTAACTGATGGTATCCCGACCTCAAGTCAATCTTCGAGAATAAAGCAACTCCTCTCAACTGGTCGAATAAGTCATCAATTCAGGGCAATGGATATTTATTTCGTATCGTGACCTTATTCAACTCTCGGTAATCAATGCACAATCGTAACGAACAGCACAGGGGCACCCCAAGGTGAAGTACTCCTATGAATAAACCCCTGGCCCAAAAGATGCTCTATTTGGTCCCATAGTTCTCTCATCTCTGCTAGGGCCATACGATATGGTGCACGGGCTATCGGTCGAGTGCCCGACGTCAAATTTATGACAAAGTGTATCTCTCTACTAGGTGGCAGTCCCAAACTATCCTGGAACACATCAGCAAATTCCTTCACTACCGGTATCGAATCAAGCGATATCACTACCTCCTTAGAGGTCTCCTCCTCTATATAATACAAGTGAGTGGATGATCCTCCCTCAGGACCTGGCATCGCCACCAGGAACATCTCCTGATCGGGTATAGAAAAAATTATAGTCCTACTGAAACAATCGATAATGGCCCTATATGCAACAAGAAAATCCATACCGATGATTGCATCATACTCAGACATCTCTAATACCAGCATGTCGACCGGTAAGGTAAGTCTCCCAATCTCTATACCCACCCCCCGACATATAAAAGGAATTAGTGAACCAATACTCAAAGGTGAATCTACTGAAGTAATAATACTCTCTGATGTGACTAATAACCCCAAAGTACATGCAAACCTTGTGGAAATAAAAGAATGTATGGCTCCCGTATCAAATAAAATTCTCCCCATAGTCCCCTGGATAGAAAACATACCCTCAATCGCGGGTGGAGCCTATGGGGCTGCAGCCTGATGGAGGTTATAAACCCGTCCATACTGAAGTTGTTCCTGCTGGACTGGAACTGCTGGTATAGCTGGTAATGCTGGCATCTGAGGTGGTGTTGGGAGGGCAGCGGGAAAGATCGATCTCTGGGGCTCATGTTGAGCACCTGCTACTGCTGCTGTGGGGCCCTGCCTCTCTCAGGACAGTCATATCGCTTATGGCCAGTCTTGCCACATATAAAAAACTTCCCACCAAAGTTTCCCCCTCGTTGCCCCTGCTGTCCTCGGCCATGCTGGCCGTTCCCACCTCCCCCTTGGTCCTGCTGGCCCTACCTAAACTGTTGCTGGCCCTGATGCCCCTGTTGGCCCTGGTGGCTCTGCTGACTCTGCTGGCAAGGCCTAAAACCTCCCCGACCATGACAGAAACCCCCTGATCAGAATCACTTAGAATCCCCATGCTGGGAACTCTGATCAACCTGCCTCTGCTGACCCTGAGCTGGTTATGCCCCGCTGGCACCATTTTCCCTTATCCTTCCCGGCTAGCTGGACTCCCCCGCTCGTTTGCTCCCAGTCATATAAAAGCGGTGGTCCTGGTAATGCAACAGTGCTTCATTAAGTACATCAGAATAGGTCTGCAATGAGAGATTTCCCAGAAGATGTTGCATGATCCTCCAGGTGAGGCCATCCATAAACATGTGAATGTGATTCTCTTCAGTAGGTACCTCTTCCGGTACTAAGTTTACCAATCGCGTGAACTCCTCCTCGTATTTTTCAACTATCCTCCCTTCCTGGGTGAGGTCTATAAGTTTTCTCATCATCTCAGTCTTGACGGCGGAAGGAATATACTTGCGGTCGAACCTCACCCATTAATCACTTATCGTCATCAAATCTCGCTCCTCGGTAGTAGTAGTGGACTCCCACCACTGTAAGGTTGCCCCTCTCAGCTTGAAGGTATCCAAAACTTGCCTCTGAACCTTCGTGCACTCATACATACGAAGGTGTCGTTGTATGTCCTTCTTCCACTGACTAATGATAACCACATCTCAACTGCCAATGAACTCTGGGGGACAATCCCTCTGAAGGGACTCTTTAACTCTTTCCCATGCAGTGGGAAACGGATGCACTGGAACTGGTGCCACTGCCGGAACCTGGCGTTGGGCCTGCTGCACCACCACTAAGGTTTCATTCACCGCTTGTACAACTATCGAGGTAACCTCTGTTGCATTCATTATCCCATGAGCCTATACTGCCGGCTGATCTAATTCCACGTCGAGGAGGCACCTGAGACGAGAAAGAATATTATTAGTCCACAGTTATTACTAAATCTCGAATAGCTGAAGACGTAATCGTAAAAATATAAGATCACGATAGTCCTACAAATAGGGCTCTATAGCAAAGGACGCAAACCTGAAAACATAGTAAGCCATACAGATCCTAAAGGACTCTAGAAACTGATGCTCTGATACCACCTGTGACACCCCACCCAATTAAATATCGGGTGATCAGTCCTTTAAAAAATTTAAAACAGAATGTTCAGTTGGTTCATTCTTAGCATCATTGTCGAAAAACATAATAACTCATTTAATCACCTAATATAATTAAGCTAAGTGTCAAAACATTTTTCCTTTTTAATTAAAATCATTTAAATACCAATCCAAGAAATTTAATATAAACCATCCACGCATAATAAATTTATAAAATACTAAATCAGAATCACATGCTGAAATAACTGAGACTGGATAAAACATTCCAGTTCAAAACTCCAAACCAAAACCATAGTAACCATAAATCCAAATGAAAATGAACGGAAAGTAAACTGAACATAATCTCTGAAAAACTGTCTAAGGAACGGGCGACACATGCCCTAAATAGGAAGTCTGTAAAGAATATAATGAAATGATGGAGGCATCTAGTACGAAGACCTACAGCTTCCACAACAGCTACATCATGCCAATCAATCCAATCTCTAAGCTTGGTGTCCCTGTGGCTGCGCACCTGATATAATACATATATATATATATATCAAGGGAGAAAAGAGATGCAAGAAATGGTTCAAAGCCCGATGTATAAAAATATTTGTTTTAGCAAGTATTTAAAATTTGCAATAGAGCAAGTATCAACTGCATGTTAGTTCGAACTTTCACATAAGATTCTCACCTCTCGTCTATTGTGCACGCCTAACTTACATCTATCCCCACCAAGCCATTTGTAGCACTTCTAACTAGTTAAAGACTTAGACTCTTTGTTATAACTCGTAATAGCATTTCAAAATTTCACAATTTATCACAATATTCATATCAGCATTTATTAATAAATTCGGTTAAGTGTTAGCACACTAAGTTAAGTATTCACAACTTACGTTACTTAAGATTATACTATCCTAATATCCTACAATTATCTCTCCGTAGGAATAACACAAGTATATATATACATATATTCACCATTATAATATACATATACTAATATAGTACCCCCAAGGCTAAACCTGTAGTGCATTGCATACACTGCTATCATGTCTCTCCTATCATGTCCCGGTACATCTCGTACTCTAATAAGGACTATCGGTTCGGAAGTCTCTCACGAACCATATACACAAAACACACATAGTGGCGGCGAACATAGTTCACATACCTATGGGTCACTCACATACCTACGCTCCAATAGTCAGCTGACTTATCAACTCACAAACAAGTCTTCACTGTACTATGTTCTGAGATACGACTCAAATATCCCCCTTAAGGTCACCCAGGATAAGACTATCTCTACACAACCCCCCCTGTGATAGAAAGTATCTAGGTATGTCATACAAATAATATTAAACAAGTAATAGGTTATCACACTTCCTATTAATATTGATAGGTATTCTGCCAACCTTCTTATCTGTGTTCCTTACGTATTTCACTCTCATTATTACGTATATTAAAGTATTAATAATTTACCACCATTCCTTAGTAATTTCCAAAGTAGCTCTTCTTTTCGAATTAATTAAAGTATAATACTCGCATACTTCCTCGTAGACCTGCCTTGTTTTAAGTCTGTTGCCTCGTAAAGTTCTCTCACTCGTAAAGACGGGAAAATTCCTAAACTGCCCCTAAGAAATTTATCAAAAATTTACCCTGTCGCTCGAACTAGATGGCATGTCGTTCGAACGACTTCCACATGTCACTCGAGCGACTTCGCATGAGATGCAATCTCGCTTGAACGACTTCGCGCGAGAACGCGCGAGACTGTATTATTCGTCTTCTACCCAGAATTTCAGCATTTTCCACCATTTTTAACCCTAAAACCTCTAATTCAACATCCCAAACTCCAAACAAATAGTTCTAATTCGAAGCCCATTAATAATATATGAATTCTAACATTCTAGAATCATCAAATCATTTCGAATCATTCATAAAACATGAAATCCACAATTTAATTTATCAAAACCCTAGTTCTTCCAATTCATATTCAAGAACCCATAATTTCCATATTTGATCTACACATAAGTTCCTCAAAATGTGATTTCTAGTCTACATACATTAAGGGTTTCAATATAAAAATTCTCATAATCAATTTACATATCGAAATTTCTCAATTTCATCATTTTTATGAACCGAAACGTGTTCCTAACAGTCCTATACTATCATGAGAATGCTAAATACCAAAATAAAGCAAGTTATAGACATTTTCCTTGAATTAGTCGTCTGATTTATTAATGTTGTTGGTATGGGTGTGTTCCCCTTGTCGCGATCTACACGGTGGTGGTGGTGGTTGTGCAAGGTGGTGTCGATTTCGCCCTCTTCTTTTGGAAATAGCTCTCCCTCACACTTCCTTTGGCCGTTCTTACATCCTGTAGCTTTTTAACCCTAATGGACTTTCTTTGGATGATAATTTAACTCTTAATTTTCGTCCATTAATTAAGCCTAAAAATCCAATTTACCACATTGCCCTATCGGGGAACCAATTAGGCCTAAAATTGCCCCGGGACCCAAAATAAACACCCGAGTATACTATTTCGACTATCTCGACCCTTCCGGACTCAACGGTACACTCAAAATGACCAGACGAGTTACTAAAAATAATTGATATATTTATTCCACTAAATTAGTCTCGACATGACTCACACGCGCGTCTAACTTAATTCACTAAACTGTCGTACTATTCTCTCTCGAGAACTTATCAAAGTGTATAGTTCCATATTACATATCGCACAGTAATATTAAATCAATAAGTATTAACCATTGGCACGCTAGGTAATATTTATTTTTATTACATCCGGATTAACTAATAATTTAATTCTCACATTTAAATTCAATTAATCCCTCTGTAATAATTAATCCCATAATTATTTAAATCATAAAAAATATGGGGTATTATAGAGTCCCGAGAGTTTGAGGAGTCTAATCATTTGCTTGAGTCTAAAGTGTTGAAGTTAAAAAATGATTTAAATGACTCGAGTAGTGATGGTAGCGGCTTATCTTGTTCTAGTGGTTCGATTGTAAAAGCCAAAACCATAGTTTGTTTTAGAGCATCAACCACATCCGAGGGTATTAGAAATGGTCAACTTAAAGGTCTCGTTCCTCGTCGTGTTTTCACATGTTTGCATTGTGGTAGGAAAGGCCACCTTAGGGTTTTTTTATCTTAGAAAAGACTCTAGGAAGCCTAAACTTAGTGTCCCATTGGTTCCCAAAACCCGTTTTGTTAGGTATACACTTGTTTGGGTTAGGAAATCCATTTTGGAGATGCTAAATGCTTTGTTGGTTGATTCTCACATGCATGCACATAATTCATCTCATACTATTTCTTATGGATAGTAGCTTGCATGTTTTGTCATACGCTAGCCCTTGCATCATGTTTATAATTTGCTAGTGTTATGACATGTTTATCTCTTTGTATTTTATTTTTCACTTGTTTGAGTCTTATTTGAAAAATACAAAAAGTTTTTTTTTTGAAGAAAACATTTGAAAAACCGAAAATTGTTTTGTTTTCTTTTTTGTTTTTGCTTTTGAGTTTACATGTTTGATGTGGCATATTGGTGTGCTTGGACCCCCCCCCCCCCCCCAATCATTTCATTATCCATGTGGCTAGGACATTTGGTCATTATTATCGATGTTTGGAATGATCTTAACCATTGTTTATATGGGGTTGTTTCGATGTTGATATTCATTTTTATTCGACTTGGTATATATGCCAACATTACACACATGCACGAGTTTAGATGGATGCTTGACTTCTTTTGCATATTTGAATTTAGTGAGGCGTTCTTATCTCAATCTTGTCACCTGTGAGTAGGTAGACTTAAGGACAAGTGTGCATGTAAAAACCATTTACCGTGAGGATTTTAATTGGTAAAAATAATGAGTGATTCACAGGAAAGGGCTGCGAGAGTTCAAAATTAACTCGTTGTGAAAGCCACCGTTTAAAAGAGCCCAAAAGAAAATGCAATATACTAAGAAAAAGGCCAAATTTTCTTAGTTCATTCCAAAGATAACATGTTATTATTGAGGTATTTTGGATGGACTAAAAAATTTAAACGGGTTTTCATAGCTAATCCTAATATTGAAACATTGTAATTTGACGCTATTGTTTGTAGAATCGTCAAAATTCTGGATTTGTGTCCATGTAGTATGTTTAGTTCATTAAGATCAAACTTTTATTGCCGTGTGGCTATGATAAAGTTTGATGATTTATAACTATCAATTAGAGCTTCTTGATCATTTTGATGTGTTGGAATTGTGTCTCATTTGTTTTAGTTTCACACCTATACATTCCATATCCATGTTTGAGCACATCGGTACTATGTTTGCATGTAACTCGCATTTTTAGGTTTTATGAGTTCTTGTGTTTTGTGTTAAAAGCCTACTGTTTTAACACTATTTTGTTTCTGTTAGGTCCTTCCTGGAATTTTTTTGTCGAAATTTTTTCACTAGGAAATATTATATCATATTTCTGGGAATCTGGGAAATTTTGGTAGGTCGCGAGAAGTCGTTCGAGCGACATATCCATCTCGCGTGAACGATAGTTGTACTTCATTAGAGCGACATCCTCAACTCGTTCGAACGATATCCCTGGCTCATTCAAATGAGAGGCTAATTTTTTGGCTTTTAATTAGTTTGCAGTCCTCTAAGTTAAATTCGTATATTTTTGGTGTTGCTAGAAGTTTTTTCTGGACTGGCTGGTTTATATACAGGATTTATTTGTTCTAAATTGGATTTTTTCATATTAGTTCGTTTATCACAGCTGATTAGATTGATATATTTTGTGTGTGATTCCTTGGTTTACTAGTTATTGATTTGTCATTACATGATCATATTTAGCTGGTTCTTTTAGGATTATCTAGCGACTTCACATTGATTCATATTGGTTTATATTCTCATGCTAGATATTTTAAAATTGGTTTTCTTTTCACCGGATTGTCAATTCAAGACAAAAAGGGGGAGAGATGTATGTGATGTAGGGGGAGATTTGAGCATATTTTGTTTTACATATGTTTTCAAATTAGTATTTCATATTGGTAGTACACATTGGTATCAGTATGTTGCTCAAATTGTTTAACAAATGATTTTTCAAAGATTACTGATATTGGTATCTATTATTGTTTGGTATCATTTGGAAATATAATTTGGTATCATTTGTTCCTCCATACTTCACTGGGTACTTGTTTGTCTGTTTCATGTGTGTAGGTATGCTTCAGCGATTCGAGATTTCAAGTCTACATCAAATTCATATAGTTCATGCTTGCCGGCGCTACATATTCTAGTTCGTGTCCTGTAATTTTTATTTTGGGTTTATGGGATGAGATTTAGGCGTCATACGGCTTGAAGGCCCAGCTTAGGCATTTCACTGGTTTAGTTTTGTCCCGAAATAGTCAAAGGGGGAGATTTGTAAGGACATAAATTTCCAATTGAGTCCCTGTATTATTTTGACTTAATTTCGTAAACAAAACTGTGTTTGTAATATGTCATAGGGAGATTTTTATTTTGTCACGATCCCACTTGGTCTATGACGTATTGAAGAAAATTGAATACATTGCGGCAAAGCTTCAAAGAATTAAATCATGCTGATGGTTAATTGGTCAAAGTTTAATCGTCTTCAAAGGTAATTGCATTCCGAGATCACTCAGGTATGAATGCATATAATTAATGGTGTTCGGAATTATTTTTATAAAATATAAGGATGTATTTTATAATGAAAAATATTTTTAAATATTTTTAAAAGTGTTTTAAGTGTTTACACTATGTTTTATTCCGATATACTCGAAATAGAGTTTGATTTATTTGGATCTCCTTTAAAAGAGACGTTTTAAACAAAAAGTCAAACTTCTCGCTCGAACGACATTAGATCTCGCGCGAACGAGATATCTATGTCGCTCGAACGAGAGCCTTAAGTCGTTCGAACGACACATTTTTTTAGGCAACGCTTATTTGATATTTAAAGCATGTTTCTATCAGAGTTTTGTATGTGTGCATTCTGGAAAACAGTATTCGAACTAGAAACTTGTTTGCACATGTTTTCTAAGGTTTACAAATCATAAACACATCCTTAGAAGTTTGCAAAGATCTGAAATATCATTCTTATATGTTTAAGTGATCTTGATGCACCAAAGAAGTTTGTTTTATCATTGAACATTAAAGGGGTTTACGGTGAAGAAAAGAGAAGGATTTCTTGTTCAACATAGTAGACGTATCAAAGCCAATTGGTGGACATCGAGACATACGTAGACGCGTATGTTGTGGATAGGTATCGTGGAAGAAGGAATTTATGTGTGGGCACTGTGAGAAGAGTGGTTGAAGATCAGAAGAGCGTCAAGACCCGTGGGGATTGAGTCATTGAGTGAGTTTGTGTCTCTTTATTAGAAATCCACATTCGTGGTGATTTTCTTGCTTGGGCTGTCCGAGGTTGTTTTCCCGTTTTTGGTTTTTTTCCTCGTACATCCGGCGTTGTGAGTATTCTTTACTTTACTTTACTTGCTTTAATCACTAGATTCATGTTTAGGATTAATCAAGATAAAATTAGTTTAAAGTAAGAATTGGGTTTTCACAACTTGGTTTGGTGCATAATTAAAAGTTGAACAATTTTTGGTAATAAAATTTGGTTTGTTTTGAAACACACATATTGGGCACTCTTCAATACCTGCCATAGGACAAATCATAATTATTGAATATAGGAGTTGGCCAGGAGTAGCTAGAGTTAAGAACAACTGCCTTGGTGAAAGAATTAATTTCGCCAAAGACTATATCATATCTAAGACACGTGATATAACTCAAGGAAAGTTGATAGAAGAGACTTTCAAACAGATTCCTCCAATCGAAGACGAAAGAGAAATAAATCTGCTACAAATTCCAATGGGTATGTGGTAGTGAATCTAAGAAATTCAAAAAGAAATTAGAATGGAAACATAGGAAGTTTATGACTAGACTTTAGTATTTCCAAAGAAGTATATATTTAGACCATCTACTACCTTTAGGGAAAAGAACTCTAAGACTAAGAAAAATAAATTTAACCAACTAAGATATTTGAAGAAAAACACTAGTATGTATAATAAAGTTCCTAATTATAGGAAAGAAAAAGATGTATCTCAATCTAAGACTGCCATTAAAGAATGTTGGACTTGCGGCAAAGAAGGACACTTTGCTAAAGATCTCCCTAATAAGAAAGACAAATAAGGTATTTAGATTATTAATACAATATTAAACTATGCAGATCAATAAGAATTAGATATCCTATATTCTATAGAAATATCAGACATAGAAGATGATGATAATACTAGTATATATAGTGCATAAACAGACAATGATTCAGAAGATTATAATAGTTATACTTATGAATACGACGACTCTAAGGATACCCTAGACGTATATATGATGTAAACTAATCAAGAAGATTTAGATAATGAATATATATACTTAGAAGAATCTTGGTATAAGTGTAAATTAAGACCCTTTTTAAAGAAAAGATGGACCGTTAGTAATTATGAGTTACTAACATGTATACCTATATGTTACTTCGATGAAAGACATTATTGCACATTTGAAATGAAATGTAGCAAGAAAGACTTTAGATGTGTAGAATGCTTTGAGACTATACAAACATAATTATTTATGGTTTGTGTTATTTGTCAATTACACTACCATGAAAACTGTTGAAGAACTAGATTTAGAGCAATTTATACTAGCCAGTATGACGCTCAAATAGACTTAGATATTAAAATATATTATCAAGACATTGATATAAATATATCCAAAAGATTACAAGAAAATGAAGACTTAGAAGGAAAAGGAATTTCCTATGATTCTGATAGTAGTTCAGAAGACCTAACACCCATAGAATTTATAGATAAACACCAGAAAGGAATATCTATTTTAGAAAAGAATAACATAGGAATTTCTACTAAACCACATGCTTGTTGTGTAGAAATGTTTATACAACATAAAGATTATCCTAAAAGACTTTCAGCTTTTATAGATACAGGGTGCTCTCAGATTATTTGCAAGTCTAATGCCTTCCCTGAAGACTATTTTTTAGAAAGTACTCAAGAAATCTACGGTAAAGTGGCTAATGGAGACCCATTTACCTTATATTTCTAGACTATTCCTATTTATTTTAAATTAGGAAATCAGAGCAACAAAATCTTTAATCACCGGTTTTGGATAATGGACCCTCGTCCTAGTTTCACAGGAAACATTATTTTAGGGAAAGACATTATTAGTAAATATAATCCTTATACTGAGTATAACAATAAGATATTAATTAGTGATAAAGAGGAATTTAATATTAAAGCCCCTCTAATAGATCACAAGACTGGCTTTCGCCTTATGCAGGCCAAGCCCAACTATAAACCCATAAAACATTAGAGTTCTACATATGAGCTTGGTGAACCTAGACCTACAACCCAACAAGAATCCCTAGACATTACTAAACCCTTAAAAAAAGAATGTAAGTGTCCAGACCAAAAGTGTTATACGCAAATAGCGCGTATACAACAAGACATTCTAGATCAAGCCCAGCACACCTTATTACATGTTTAAGCCATATCCAAACAGAAGAAAATGGATATAGAAGTGGAAAAAGAAAATATTAGGCAATTAGCAGAGCCTACTTTAGGAGAAAATCCCATTGCTAAGCGGGATAAAGACCAAAGTTATTGTGAAATTATCCCTATTAACCCATATGCCACTATTAATGGTGGAACCTATAAGAAAGGATATTCATAAGACAGGGAAGAATTTAAAAAAGACATAGACGAAATGCTTAAGTTAGGCGTTATTAGAGAAAGTGAAAGTAGACATAATAGCATTGCCTTATATGTTCAAAATGAATCTGAACGTAAAAGAGGAAAAAAATGTATGGTTATAGATTATAGCCAATTAAATAAGAATTGTGAATTCGATTCTTATAAGATACCAGAAAAGAAAAATTTAATCAATTTGATTGAAGATAGAATTATATTCAGTAAGTTCAATTGCAAATCAGGCTTCTGGCAAATTAAGATGCATCCAGACATATTACTTGGACAGCCTTCAGTGTGCCCCAAGGAAAATACGAATGGCTAGTAATGCCATTTGGATACTTGAACGCTCCTGAAGTCTTCCAAAGACGAATGAATAATATATTTAGACCTTATTTAGAATTTTGTCCTATTTACATAGATGACATTCTTGTGTCCAGTAAGACTGAGATAGAGCATGTAGACCATCTTAAAAAGATTATTTTAGAATTAGACAAACATGGAATTATTATTTTCGAAAGGAAAATGCAATTATTTCAGACTGAAATAGACTATGTGGGAATGCATATTAATAAAGGAAAATTATACTTAGCAGAACACATAACCCAAAAGATTCTTGAGTTTCCAGATCAACTCAAAGATATAAAACAATTACAATAATTTTTAGGATTGCTTAATTGTGCTATAGACTTTATTAAATACCTTGCTTCAGAAAGACAAAGCATAACATCCAAATTAAAAGTAATAGACAAAACTAATCCTTTTTATTGGACCAAAGATGATTTTGAAGTCATAAGACAGATTAAAGATGCAATCAAGAACATTCCTTTACTTGAACTGCCTAATGTTGAAGACCAGCTTATAGTAGAAATAGATGCCAATGGGGAGCAATATACTCTATTATTGATCATCAGACAAAAAGCAAGAAAGTTTGTAGATATAGTTCTGGAACCTTTACATATCCAGAAACAAGATATACTGCCCATGAAAAAGAAGTATTAACCATAGTAAGGACAATAGAAAAATATATGCTTTTTCTTAGACCTAAACATTTTAGTGTATATACTGGCTCTTCTTATGCAGTAAAATTCAGAGATTTAGACTTGTCCAAATCAAGAACTAATAGACTTATTAGATGGAAACAATTGCTTAATGGTTATGACTTCTCGATTATACATATTAAGGAAAGTAAAAATACCATTCCAGACATTATATCAGGAGAACCAATGTTTGCTAACACTAATATGATTTCATGTTTTATGTTGCAAACAGAAGACCTAGAAGCATGAGTTCCTATAGAACAAATAGACTGAACAGAGAAGACATTGCAGACTATATGAAACACGCAAGACCAAATGCTAGTGTAATGTAAAGACAGGCTCATATTCAGGACTCTCAAGAAACACCAATCCTAGAGAACTTTGATGATATCTTAGTTCCTCCTGGAAAATCTAGACATGAGATTGTTTCTCAACAAAGACTCATCGAAAAAATGTATTTCCCCCCTATATAAACCTGATCAAAGATATCCAGACTTGATCAAATTTAAACAAGAATTTTCTAAAGATGAAAAATACTCTCATAGACGCCCTCTAATGGAATTTCAAATATAGACTTTGGATAAAATTCAAGAAGAATATGGTAGCTATTGCTAGATTCATGAGACTCCAAAGACTTGAAGTAACCTAGCTTAGTGGGACTGCTACTCTAAGACCACAGACGTAGACTTATGTGCAGACCCTTAGAGAATCCTTCAAAATCAGACCAATTCATAATTTTTGTTATTAGAAAAATACGTTTAAGACTAAGATTGTTATACCGTTTGGTCATTATAATCTCCCAATAGAAGAAGACTTTCAAAAAGAATCTAATAACATTATTGATCATTTTAATATGTTATTATCATAAATAAATGGAGAAGATATATTGATTAGAGGTTTCTTCAAAGACGTTCCTAAAATATATCTTTTTGTAAAATTAGATATGGCTCATATAACTCTTGTAGGCCACGGGTTCATTTGACTCATTCAGATAAAAGATATTGAAGACTCTATTGCTCTTGGAAAAATAGTCCACGAGCATATTAAAAAGGTAGAAGACTTTCTTCCCCTATTTGCCAGGATATATCAGATTGCTCCAAGTTCCTGTAGAGGAATGAGAGTTGAGGGATTCTGGCTCATTATAATTTCTAATTATTCATTCGAAGATGTGGAAATTCTATCCAAAGATAAAACTAAAGACCTAACTGTTGATAAGTCCAAACTCCAGATTGCTCAAGCTATGGAGAGAATAGAAATCATGGAATTATTGGCAGGCAAAGACAAATGGTACACTACCTACCACAAAAAAGACCTAATAATCCAAGTTGATGAGCCATTCAATGGAAGGCTTAATAAAGAAGACAAAGAAATGGTAGAGATAGCTTTTCCAACTAGCCTTAGAATTGTGGGCCTCATTGATGAATTTTTTAACAATAATGCCCTCCCAGACCAAGACAATGTAGAAGAAGACACGAACAAGACAAAGATGGTCCCCTCCTTAGATAAGAATTATTGAGGACGGAAGATGCCTTACTCTAGACCAATGAATTATTACAAGACGAAAAGACTCATTTCGAAGACTTCACACGCTCCATCAGATGGCCTTTCTTTTCAAAAAGAAAAAGCTTCCCCATTCATCACAAGACGTCAAAAGCCTGTAGACCCGTCAGATAAGATTCTTAAAGGCAAAGTTACTTTAAAGACTTTAATAATTTTTATCTTTCCACCGGATTACTTTTAGTAGCCAGTTACTAGTCATTTGTAGTGCCCTTGAAGATTATAAAAGGGAGCGTCTAATATGTGTGAAAGGCATCATGAGTAAGACTTCCAGTATTAGATATTAGAGAGAGTATGCTTGTAGTGAGTAATATGTACATGAGTGAGTAAACCTCTCATAGTTAGGGGAGAGGGGAGAGGGGAGAGTTGTATTTTCTTATGTTATGCAATAAAAGTATTTTCTCTTCCAGAAATCTCTTATGTTAAGTTGTTATTATTTTCCAAATTGTCTCCAACTTTCTATTCATAGAGGACTATTGTGTGGAACCTCTGGTGTAGCACACAAGGTGTTATATTGGTGAACCGCCGTCAGGTGCCGATTTTTCGTGAGCCGTTAGCCAAGAAGCCGTTAGGCGTGAAGGCATACAGACAGGAAATGGGCTCAACGCCAAAATAGTGAATTGAGGTGCGACATATAAGGAGAGAGTTGTAGGAGGCTGAGACCAGAGAAGAAGAATATCAAGGCTGAAGAGAAGAAGGAAGGAAGATAAAGATATTACGGACCAGAAGGAAGTAATGACTCGAACCAAACCCTTAACTATTTTACATATTATTATTTTGAAGAAACTTTTATGAGCCTACAAATCACTGAAGACTTTTTAGTATTTTTTAATCAAACAAATTTAGACTTTACTAGAGAAATCCAAGATTGGACTCTTACAAAACCTAAAGATAAAGAACTTATAGAAACTGATTTAACATACGAGGTGGTACTTTTAAATATATAGACCAAGTTATTGAGTGGTTAGTACGTGAAGTACCTAGAACAGAAATAATTAGAAGTGGGATCCGAGATCTCTTTGGACAAAAGATAAGAACGGAAGAATTCGCAGAAGAACTTTCAAAACCGAAAAAATATCAAGAATACACTAGAATACTTGAAGATAGTATAGACATATTAAAATATATTAGACGTAAAAGGTTAGTTCAAAACAAAGGTTGTTTTAATTAGAGCCGGAGGAATCTTCCATCTCCTTGAAAATGTAGAGACAGCTACCCCTAGAACATATAGAAGATTTTTGTCATCCTACGGAGATAACGATTTAGATAAATTTATAGAAGACGATATAATTGATATTGTTAATCAGATATATAAAGAAACTAGACTGATAAAACCACAATACCATATAAGGTATTTAAGACTAGAATATTTTCCTTCAAAACCTCTTGTAATTACTAGATTCCCTGAACAAACTATTTATATAGATAATCCTCGTTGTTCAGAATTCCGGTACGATAGTGACGGAAGAAGCTTAAGAAGTAGCAGTAGCCCTGAAACTTCTACACTTAGACTTCCAGATTAATTAAGCTTTAAAATAAGCTTAAAAGACCGTAGAAAGCACTGGGGTAGAAATTTATATTCCCAGAAACCTTAGAAAGAGAAGGTGGTCCCTAAGCAATCCATAAAAGGCAAACGCGGTCCTAAGACTCATTTGGACGCTAGTTAATCTCCATTCTATCCGCATAGAACAATCCGCATAAGATTCGGACTCTCTCTCTCTCTCTCTCTCTCTCTCTCTATATATATATATATATATATATATATATATATTATTTAAATTCGGCTAATCCATGCCCCAATCCTTTAGCACCAGCCCAACATACCCAAGTCTATATCCTGACTTGTAATTCAATTAATCTCACATGAATTAAATTATCATCTAAGTAGTGTCACCCAACTACATTACCCAGACTTACTCATTCAGTCCAAACCTTTACCCGTTAGGATTTATTACATCAAGTCCGACTATTAAGGTTAACACCTCTCATTAAATTTAAGATTCAATAATTCAGTATACATCTCTATAATAAATTAAGTTGGATCCTCGGTGCCTAACACCCATTGCACTAGCCCTTAATATCCTAGTCAAATTCCATGACTCTTAATTTAATTAATTTCTCACATTAATTAATTTATTCAAGCAGTGGCACTCAACTACAATATCCGAACGTATTCATTCGGCCCGTAATTTAACCCTTTATAATTTATTTCACCAAATTTCGTTAATAAGTTTGACACCCTTATTAAATAATTTTCCTTAATACTCTTCCCATAAGACTCTAAGTTTTAGGTTCCATTTAATTTCTATCAATTAAATTCCACCGTCAGATACCGGCCCATGTACTAAATTCATCCAAAAATTCCCATTCGAATACATTCATATATTTTCGAGTGTTGTTCATTCTAAACACTCATAAATTCATTCCCCGGATTCAACCCTATATAGTCCAAGGATAAAATAATGTTCCTTAATATTTTTCCAAAGTCCTTCACTCATCTACGAACATCCACAAATAACCCGAATTTATTTATTCCAAAAGATGTCGGTCTCATGGACACTTTCATAGAAAAATCATATCAAATCTAAAAAAATCATAAAAATACAAGTTCGATGCCCACGTGACCATGACGAAAAGATCTACAATCTCATGTTTTACAATAACTGAAGGGGTCGATCGATCTATCGACCTGATATCCATCTCTTCCCCAATTCTGTTTCGATCATTTTTAAAACCTTGAGATTTTTAATTCTCTCCCAAACATATACCCAATCAAAATGAACATTCAATTCCGGAAATCGTAACTCCTAACACCCTTGAAACCTTGAATCATCAATAAATCTACATAAAACTAATATTTACCAGATTGGGTATTTTTTGGTTTTATTCCACTGATTTCAATTTATCATTCATATTCAAAATTAGTCATCAATACTTAGTAATTTTCACCCTAAAATTCGATTTCAACAATCCCATATCATAGTCTCACATCAATTGAGTAATTAATCGATATATATAAAATAAGAGAGAGGGGTGTTTGAATAGTGACAATAAATTAACGGTTGGGATCGAATTTTTTGGGGTGATCTAAAGGTGGGAGAGAGTGCCATGTCACCCCTTAGCATTGTGACATGGAAAGTGGGGGAGAAAAAATGGGAGACCTTTAACACAAACCCTACCATCACCCGATGCACCCCTCGCTCATTCTCTCCCTCTCTCATACATCTTCCCCCGCATCTCTCTCACACAATACAGGTAACACACGCACCTACTAACACAAACACACACACAACACACACACCTATAAACACACACACACACACACACACACGCGCGCGCACACACACGAGCGCGCGCGTGCGCACACAGGCACACACACACACACACGCACACACGATTTAGGGTTTCGATTTTGTTTTAGATTTAGGGCTTCCATTTTGTTTTGTTTTAGATTTAGGGCTTGATTTTTTTTCTATTTTAGATTTAGGGCTTGAGTTTGTTTTGTTTTAGATTTACATGCATGGGGCGATTTAGGGCCTCTATTTTTGTTAAGATCTATGTCGATTTTGTTCACTTTGTTCTAGATCGGTTGACATGTATGCTTATATTTTGGGACCTGATTACTTTTTTTTTGTTATTTATTTTTTCTTTTGCAGGTGACCTGATTATACTTGAACATTCTAAACAGGTATACCATTTTCCTTCTTATTGATTGTCTATTTATTTATTTTAGGTAGAAAAGAAACTAGAATATACAAAAACACGTAGACAACGATAGAGAACAATTATTTTTTGTTCAGAGGACTGAAATTTCCTTCGAACATGGCCAATTTCAAAATAATCAAATTATTCTGGTTGATTGAATGTAGGGAATGAATATAAATATTTTTTACACACACAACACACAGTTCTCCTATTTATATAATGCTATGTTAATGTTGTGCCCCCAAATTTCTGTTGTGCCCCCAAATTTCATGTTGATATCATGCCATTGCTCATATAGTGGCTCTAAGATTGTGCCCCGAAATTTCAGTTGTTTGACTTTGTGATTGGTGTTGCATGATTTTTCTGACATTATAATTCTTTTCTTATGTTTTCATTTAATGTTCCTTTTTTCTTCTTTTTTTTGGTTGTGGTTGTGAACAATTGTCCAAAGAAACAGATGGATGCATTTAGTATTCACTCTGTATTCACATTGGACTAAACATTGGGGGGTTACGATTGGGGATTGGAGACGAAGATTATTTTTCTTTATTTTTTTATTATCCTTATCGTTTTATTAATATTTGATTTTTTTCTCTCTTTTCCAGATCTATGAATATCAATGTGCGTATTGGATCTGCGAATATCTATGAATATCACCAGTTTATTGTATGTTGAAAAAAAACATTGTTGGTTGCATAGAATGAGCTTATAATCAGGTAGTTTGTTGCTCTATTGTTTTTTAGTGCTCAACTTTAGCATCCCCTTTTAACTGGCTTCATATATAATATTTATTCATAGTTATATTTATATCATTGTTAGTTGCTTAAAATTGTGTGTAGTTATTTTGATAGCTTTGCTGACTTTGTAGCTTTTATATCTTAGCTGACTTTGTAGTTATTCTTTTTATAGAGTTGTATTTTTCTTTTACAGTGCGTGGCCAATAAGTTTCGATAATGGCATCCCACATCCAACATTCTAGGGTTATAGGCACTAAATTGTAGGTATCTCTATTGTTCGTATGCATATTATGTTTTTAATTCGTAATATATAATTACCGTATCATATGAAAGCATTATTTACTATCACGTGTATGTGTCTTTCCAGATAACGTGGAAAGATGGTGGGGTTTATGTTATTTTGTGCAGCTCGTCATATTCAACTTATGAATTGATGCTCAATAATCATAGGCTTTTGATGGTCTCACTTATTTGTAAAAAAAAAAAAAAACTTTTGTTAACTAGAATGTGTTTTTTAAGAGATATACTTTTATCATAGTTTAATTATCTACTTCGGTCTTATAGATACTAATATGTAGACATGTATCTGAAATTTGTGATTGGGGCTTCTTTTACAACTAAAGGATAATGTGTTTGTTGCGTCTTTTTTAAGGTCTATGATGGTTACTTTAATTCAAACATTTACAGTCATTTCACCTTATAATATTTTTTTGTTACATTTTGTATCTATACGGATGGTCCCTCCCATTGTTCAAATTTTTGGTTTCATTTTATTTTTATTTTGGGTTCAAGGTTTGTAGTATGCCCGTGGGTTAGGGATTGATGATAGTTTTCGGTATGAAAGATACTATGTTAGTTTTCTTATTGTCTATTTATATATGGAGTTGTGCGCATTTATGTTTGTTGTGCGCTATGTTCTCCTCTTTACTTAACGACTGATCTACCAAAACCCATTCCCTTGTTTTGAGATACTATCCATTATTCTATTATGTTTCATTTATTTATGTGGTGACATTTCATTCAATTATCCCAATTCTTCTGTTGTCATTCAATTCTTATGCTTCCTGAGTATCAAGTTTGCTTTTTCATGGTGAACATACATTTAGAACTTGTACTTTCTTAGTGGTGAACATACATTTAGAACTTCGTACTTTGTATCATATGCACCTAACTATTTCTCTCTTGGTGAACATACATTTAGAACTTGGTGAACATATATTTAGAACTTCTCACTTGGAATCACCTACATAACTGGATTCACAGATAAACTCTTACACAACAACTGATAGGTACACTTATTTGTTTGTTGGTGTTATTTGAATTCAGACTTACACTGTCCTTTCTTTTTCACACACACACACTTTGTATTATTCTATTATTTTCATATATTGTACAATGTGATAATTCTACCTTTACTTTGATCTCAGTGCTCTATTAGTTATTTTATTTGGCTCATGCCTCTACAAGATAAATTTTTATGTTTTTGTCCTTGAAGTAAGAGTTATCTGTTTTAGTCCTTGAAGTCAGAGTTATCTCTTTTCTCAGTTACTTAGAAGCAGGTTCTTATTAGAGTGAGACCAAACTTTGGGGGAAGATGTTCTTTTACTAATATGAAAGGGGATTTTACAATCCCCCTTACTATGTCCTCCAGATATATGTAATATATAGAAGCTGAATGTATAGCTATGAAGTGTTCAACATCGACAAATGTTTCGGCTATTTCTTTTATGGAGGTTTCTTTTATACCCTTTCATATAATTCTTATGGGATTTTTTCTCTTTTCTTACTACTCTTAATAATTTAATTTATTTGATTTGTAGGCATTGTTAAGTATGTCGTTTGTCGTGTTCAAGTTGTGTGGGGTGCCCTCCCCCTATTGCCTATTAGAGTTAGTTCACTATGTCTAGAGTTCGTTTCGATTATAATATCCAAATTTGCAGTTGTTACTCACCATTATGAAGGCAAAAAAAGCTGCTGGAAAGGCCTATAACGATCAATACGAGGAGAAAGAGAATGAGAGGGTTGAATCTGAGATGATAAGGTTGATAAAGCTATTAGAATAGAAGTCAACAATTATTTGGGACAAGTTTTTAAAACTTCAAATGATTTATCATTTAACATTTGTAAAGATTTATATGCTCATTAATTGAATTTAAACTCTTCTTGAGTATTTTTACATTTTTTTTCATTGAGTTACATTTTTAAGGTTTGAATTTCGTCACTGAATGAACGATTGTCCTTCCTCTCAAATTTGGTTTGAAATTTAAAGTTTGATCAGATATGTCCTTCCTCTCAAATTTAGTCACTGAATGAACAATTTAAAGTTTGATCAGTTACATTTTTTATCAGATATGATCAATTTCATTTCTGATTAGATATCTTCAATTATGGATTATGCGTAGCGAGAAGAGCGTTGGGATAGTATAGACGCTGCAGTGGAAGTATCTTCATTTCTGATTAGATACTGCATTTTATGATTCTTCTTTCTTTTCTAAACTATAGAGCATATAATTGAAATCGCGATTAAAAAAAAACCTCAAAATCAATTATTTGGTGTCCCTCAAATTATTCATGTTATCTATGCCTCTCTCTCCCCGTGAATTGAGTGTTTTGGGTTCTTCAGCAACACATCAGTAAAAATTCTTTTCTGATAATGCTTTTTTTTTATAATGTTTTTCTTGGTACAATGCTATTTGTTTAGCTACTAATGTGTTCGTTGGTACAATGATATTTTTTTTAACAAATCTAGCTAATTTGATATGGGGACTTTGGTTTGGATTTCTGATAATAGGCCTTGATGTGGAGACTGTTCCAGGTCATGGGTCTGCTATCATAGCATGTCTGAAATATACTGAATTAGAGTTCTCTGTATCATCCTCACGATGATACATTCTACATTTCATACACAAAGTTGAGGTTTTAATGATTCATCTTCTTATTTTGGCTTATATTACTACAACTGCACAAAAGGATTACTAGAAATATTTTTTTTTGATTTTGTGATGTAAATAAGGGATACATTTGGTACACAAATGTCATGTATGCAGATTTTGGGGTGGCAATTCTTTGGGGTATCAATGATTTTTATATCATGTATGTATGCATATGTAAATAAGGGATACATTTGGTACACTTTCTCATTTGCAGGATTATCATTACGATCACAAATATTTAACAATTGAGGAATGATCATTAGAAAGATCCCATAGCCTCAAAGTTGGTCGCTCGCATATTTGGTACTGTTTTCACACTTATATTTTCATGTTTTATTATCTGCAATTTGTTTTCATCATCTTAAGATTTAATGATAAATTTATTTTTATTTAGGAATAATAGTTGGATTGAAGAGCCACAAAGTGATGCAAATAATGAAGATTATAATGCTTATGATTCAGAAGCTGAGGATGATGCGACGGCCAATTAACTCTCAGACCAATTAACTCTCAATTATGTGGAGTCGATTAACTCTTCAATGCGTTGATTTCTACACAAGTTTAAAACCATGGTGGGTCGGTTTGTTGGCAGCTCGACTTGATTTATAAGGTGGTGGGTCGGCAATAATAGTGGGTTGGTTTGTATATGTATGGTTTGTTGGCAACTCGACTTGAAAATTTTCGTTGTTTTGATACTATGTTCTTTGGAAAACTTTGTTGTGGACTATTTTTATTTCTTAACAGGGTGGATAGTCCTGTAAATAAAGGAAATTTTGTAAATTATTTTCACATTTGTATTGTAAAAAATTGATGTAAATTGTTTACACATTGAATATTTTAGACTACACTATGTTTTGTTGGGGAACAAAATTTTTGTCGGTTTGTAATTTATGTAATTGGGAAAATTTTCTCCCATTTGCGATTATGTACATTGAAATTTTTCGTCATTTTGCGATTACGTACTTTGAAAAAAATTCGTTGTGCCTTCAGTCACGCTAAAAATTTCCAAAGTACGTAATTCCAAAATGGATACAATTTTGTTCCCCACCAAAACAAAGTGTGATTTTAAAAATTGTAAGACATAATTTCCAAAGTCGTTCGCATCATGACTCCAGTGCGCATACCTACAACATTTTTTGCATCCTCGCTCGACCAATAAATATTAGGCAAGAATATATAGGTTGTATGCAAATAAAATAATACATAAGACATCCATTGGAATTTTGAAAATAGTTCCAATGATGATACATAAGACATCCATTAGATATTTAAAAAACAATTTACGCTACACAGTTTGTTCAAACATTTTTTACTACAGTTTCAATGATATTAAAGGCATCCATTTGAAAAAATAAAACACACAATAATATGATACGAATTAACACGAAGTTATATGTTAATGTGTGGGCCCTCAATAATTTTATTTAATTACTGTTTTCTAAATAGTAATGTTAATGTTTATTTAAATATTAATGTTTATTTACTTATATTTTAATTTTTTTATATAATTTATACAACAAAAATGTTTTATTAAAAACTATTTTTTGTTATAAAAATAACTTGTATTAACTATTTTACAAAAATTATTTAAAATTGTAAATAAAAGTTGTTTTTTTTTATATAAATTATTTTAGCTGTTATTTAGAAAACAATAGTTAAAAAAATGTACAATTTTTTTATACATAGAAGGCTAATTTTAACAGCTAAAACAATTCGTTTTTGTAATAAAATTATGTTTTATATTATATAGAACATTGTTTTAATTTTTATAAATAGTTTTTAAAAATAGTAATTAATTGTTTTTAAGGCAATGGAAATTATTTTTTTATTTTTTAAAACATGTAAAATAATTTAGAACAGTTTTATAGAATTTTAGGGTATTTTGGTCTTTAATCTTAATAGGGGAGTTGTGAAAGTTTGTGATGGAGCGGGAATAAATAGATTTTTTTTATCAATAACAGGCTACCAACAAAAAAGGTACCCCTATATGAGAAGTTAATAAAGACAATAGAGGAGCAGGTGGGGCTAATGTCCAATCCAAAGCTAAGAGCTTTGATGCTTGTGTAGTAACTGAGATATCTTATTGACCTGTCATGTTGCTTTTGTCTATTTGACCGTTTTTATAATGCAACTTAACTTATAAATTATAATGATGACATTGTCTCTTTGAAACATTTGGAGCGGGCTCCGCACTAGCCTCAAAATATTTTGTCCGATTCTGTCTATTTTTACACTAAACTCAAACAACTTTTTTTCATCCACTTGTTGTCTCTTAAATAATGTCTTAAAAATGTAATTGATCAATTTTAATGATGTAAATTCACATTTCTTATAAAAATGAATTCCCAACAGTAAGATTGACCAATCACATCTTAGACACATCAAAAGTTTGATGCCTTAGACACATCAAACTTCTTCCCGCGTTACTGTTTTTTATGCTCGGAACATCATTAAGAATTAACAATTATTACAGGTGGACTTGAGTTGCAGACCAAACTCTAGTGGGTTGTGATATCTTTTAACTATGCTTTCACAATATGACGTACGGACTCAACTTAGAACCCGTCTTATGCTTTTTCTTAAATATATGTTCTTTTATTTTAAAATTTTATACATTTCAAATATCATTAAAAAATCATCCCAAAGTAATTTATTTTCATATTTTAAAAAAATTAATCAATATTAAACAATTCAAAATTGTTTAAGATTTTTTTTAAAATATCAAAATAAATTATTTATTGATGATTTCTTTAAGAGTATCATGAAATGTGTAAAACCCAAAAAAAAATCTTTAAAGAAAAGCATATTGTTTGTAAATAGGGGAGCCCAATTTGATCCTTACTCTTCAACCCAAACACTGAACAAATTAAAATAACTCGAAATACTGTAATGGAAAATTTTAAAAAAAAAAAGAATCATCATTTTTTACTCAACACAATAAATCGATTGAGCACCATATGAGATACCATTTGGGAGATAAATACAAACAAAAGAAAGAATGATTGAGAGAGAGAGAATGATAAAACTTAAACCATGTCTTTTTAAATTTTTTTCCCTTACAACTCTATGTTCATGTATAAATAACAATGTGACCCCTTGGCACAACTTATACAACCACCTTCAAAAATCAAGTTCTCTACGACCTAGTAAAACACTAACAGTTACAAATAGTACTATAAAATAGTAAAAATATGTTACAAAAGGGTATTAGCGAACAATAAGTCATGTTCTATCAAGGTGGGTCAAACCTCTACATCCAGGGCAGAACCTGGTTTTCATCTTTTTCGGCATCACTTTCATCTGCGTCTAAGTCGAGGACAAGCGATGATGAACTCAAAAATGCAATATGAGAAATTCTTAAATAAAGCTTTGAATTTGTAAAGCCATACCTGCAAATAATAAACATTAAACTCTAAAAAATTACAAAATTAAAATAAAAGATGAACCAAATAAAAATGGGAGATGAGGATTGGTTTTAACAGAAAGAGAGAACATCTTTGGATAACAAAAAATATTGCATATGAGATACCATTTTGAGATATATGAAAACAGAAGATATAATGATTTAGAGAGAGAGAGAGAATGATAAAACCTAAGCCGTGGATTTGTAATCTTTGAATTTGTAAACACATAGCATACAACATACACATTTGTATGTATATATCTGATATCTATGGAATGGATGAACTGTTCATAATACTTACACCAAAAACTGAATCCACATCTGTGTAACACCCCATGATTTTTGAGACTGATAAATTAAAATTTAGGGAAAATAAAATTTAATTAAATTGAAGAATTCTAAAAAAAAATTGGGAATTAAGGTTAAAAAATAGAGGACATTTCAAAGTACTCCGGATGATGATTTTTAGGGTACCATCGATCCCGGAAGGGTCGAGATAGTCAAAATGACTGTCATTGGGTTTTAATTCGGCTCCAAAATATTTTAAGTTAGTTTGACCCGAATTGGAGTAAACGAGTCATTTAAAGTGTGTATTAACATTTAAAACTAGATTTATTGTTTTAAGGTTTAAGAGGCTTACGGATTAAGCCTTCTCATCTAGAGAAAGAGAGAAAGAAAAGAGAAGAGAGGAGATAAATGAAGAAGAAAGGAGAAGAGAGAGGAAGAAAATCTTGGAGATTTCCGGCCAAATCGCGACATCGAGGACGATCCAATCTCTACAAATCTGAGGCAAGTGTTTAATCTTGCTAAGTAGGTCATCTGTGTATTTAATTTCATAATTTGTGGGTTAAAGAAATGATTTTTGGGTATTAATATCAAAAACTAGATTTTTGGGTTTAATCTTGAAATCAATGTTTAAATATGGGTTTAAAAGTGTAGAAATGGTTGGGATCAACTTTGGGTTGATTTAATGGCTTAGAATCATGTTGTGATAAAGATTTGGGGGTTAGAATAGAAATTTTAGGGTTTAAAATTCGTGGGTTCATTGAAGAAGAAGAACCCTTCAAAATCTGCAGGCCCGAATCGATTCGCCCCCTAAGCGAATCGATTCGGTTTAGGCAAATTGGTAGGTCTGCATTGACTGAATCGATTCACACCCAAGCCGAATCGATTCGGCCTGTGGCCGAAACCCATGTCTTTGGACCCGAATCGATTCGCCTTGGAGGCCGAATCTATTCGTCGTGCCGAATCGATTCGGAATAGGGCCGAATCGATTCAGAAACAGGGCAATTTGTATAATTTTCTCCATAGTGATTTCAAACCATTTTTGGTTGGGTTTATTGATTTGGGGACCTTATCTTATGATGTGAGAGAGATGTTCTTGGAGACATATAAGGAGTTTCTCACATATTATGATTTTGGGGACTCCTTAGGGTAATTTGGGAGAAATGTATCCATGTATGTATTCGAGTTGTATATAGAGATTGTGGGGAAGCCACATTGGAGCTGAGAATCCTAATTATCAATCAAAAGTAAGAATAGACATGATAAGAGGTTAAGAATGCTTAGAGAGGGTTGCGAGAGTATGTTGGGAAAGTATAGGCCGATATTTATGATTGAACCCGAATAGCGATAGGATTCTATTAAGTTAGAATTGGGGACTTACGAATGAGAGGGGTTACGTACCCTTAGAAAAGTTTAAGTTAAGGGACAATTGGTAACGCGATAGGAACCTTAAGCAAATCTGGGAACGATTAGATCGTACTATCAATTAGAATAATTGGTAGCATAAATTCTAGTCAAGATAGTTATTACATAATCGTGTGGAAATAATATTTGGGATTCCAACACAAGAAATAAAGTTGGGCTAAGTTGAGGTTTATAGACTATTAGTTATGTATATATATATATATATATAGTCCAAATTAGTATTGGAGTCATGAATGTCCTTTTGGAGATATAGGAATGTGTAATGATGGTTTCCTACACTAAACTTTGGGTGATAACCCAAATATTGTATATAAACATATGTTTTCGGGAGACTATTCATCATAGAAAAATGGAGGAACATGTTTCAAGTGAGAGATTTTATTCACATATCGAGGTAAATTAAATGAGTTTGTGGTGACAGCTTGTATATTGAGGATTATGTATGCTTATAGCCGAGTATATATATATATATATATATATATATATATATATATATATATATATATATATATATATATATATATATCTTATATATACGAATGAGATATGGCTATATATATATTTACATATATATATATGGATACGTGGATGTATATATATGTATATAGATATGACTCTATGGATATAATTATGTTGTGGATATACATGGTATGAATATTTAAACTGTATATGATGGTTTAATGTTTGATCATATGATGAGATCCTATGTATGTATATATATTGTGAATGTGAATGATATATGTACTTATGTGGTTAAGCATACCCCACTCATGCTATCATTGGGAAGTTTCCGCGCAGAGGGTGAGCATCCTGGCTAGAAAAGCAGGATGTGGATTATCCCCTAGGTCATAGTCGTCCAGTGTGTTGTTATGTGATTTATGTTTTTGGGATGAGACGTGGTGGGTATGTTTCGTCTCATTTCCGGTTAGGAGCTATGACCGCTTCCCAGGACGTCGTGTGCGTGTGTTTACCACGAGATGGGTGTCGTTTAGTCCCACCATGGTGGCCTCAGTATTACTATGTGAGTCGGGCACTCGGAAGATGATGCATAATGCATTTTATCGGCGATATATATAGTCGGGTATTATTTGTGCATGGCCATTGTACATCATATATAGTATGTACACTTGGTCATGGGTATGGATGATGGTATATATATATATGGTTAGAATAAAATGCCTATATATATATTTATATATATCCTATAGATGAAAGGATATGGAATCTTGTTGGGATACATCTTAGATGATTATGATGTACTAGATTATTGGGGGTTGATGTATCGCATTTAAGGAATATTTCGGTTACATCATCCCAAGGATATTATTGGAGATTTTTATATTTGTTCTTGTATGGTAATCTCGATTTAGTAGTCGTATTAGTATATGTGACAACCCGAGATCCGAGATAAGGGGTGGCCATCTCGATACTCAAATGTAATAGGAATCATGGATGGATATCACTCTCAGCTTCACAAAATATAAACTGAGTATGCGGGAAAACCACCCAATAAATCAGAAAACGGGTTGCCAAAAATTTTAGAAATTTAAAATGCAGTTAAGAAATTTAAATTAAAACAACCCCGTCTAATAAGCAAGTGGAATTTCCACAAGAACATATATAATACAATTAAGACGAATGTATACAAAAGGACCAAATAGGTTGTCGGTCCACAGCAACATATAACGAAGTACAACAATTTAATATCTTATGTAATACATTCATTAATCAAATACAAAAGTTTGGGCCACACGCCCGAGTAAAAAGACCCGATCATATCTAGAACACAAAGATGAAAGCGTCTAATTCAATATCCTGTAATAACCTGCAAAATCTTACAGCTCGTCGAAAGCAAAGGAATGGGAACATCAAGACTGGCATCCTTGCGGGGGAGCACCAGAGCGGATACAATCATATACACGACAAGGAAAGTAAATCGGTCAGGGCCGGGTTCTATATAACCACCAGAAGAAATAAAAAGTATGATAGAAATGAACAGTTATGCATGAATGATAAGGATGATAAATTTATATTACAATTTGACTAAATGATGAAATGAAATGCCATTTACATAAAAGAAAGAAAATTATTGACTTAAATTTAAAACCTTTCCTCATTTATCAAATTTCCATCACCTTTTGTACTCCTTAATAGGAATAAAACCATTTATTAACTTCCATAGTTAATTATCCTACCATTTCATCTTTCCATTCCTTAATAGGAATACCATTAATATCAAGTGCACTTTATGGCACATATTTCATTAAACTCATTCCCGTGCTCTTTATGGCACATATCCATGCTCTTTGTGGCATTTATCATACGCTCTTTGTGGCGTTTAACAACCATCAAGTCCCACTTGATAAAAATATAGTTATATTCATATACATATAACGATTCTAAGACCGTCCGTCCGGGTTTCCCCACTATGTGCGCCCCTAAATGACCATCATCTTCCAGGGCCTATCATAAGACAACCTGGGATCCTACAACGCAAGACGTCAGGAAGCGGCCATGTGCCTGCGGAATAGTCAAGACCACACCCGGAATCTCCTACCCATCGCAGAAAATATATAGATAACAAACGCTCACATGGCCTAGGATTATATCCACCCTGCATTCATTAGCCAGGGGGCATCACCATGCGCGCGAACATCCCTTATGATGTCATTTAGAGAGGTGTGTAACAGTAAATTAACATTTACATGTTTAATCTCATCATCATATTCAATATTCATTACCAATTTCCATTTCCATTATCCATGTGATTGGTTCTTTTTATTTGAACCTATCATTATTAAACAACTGGGTTCATTTTATTTGAACCAATCATCATTAACACAATTTGGGTCCATTTTAGTTGAACCTATCATCTTTAAGCATTTGGGTTCATTATGCGAACCTAATTCCCCTCGAATATCGTCATTAATATTCCTCAAATTACAAGTCCCGACTAAATCTCCAAATGATCATTATGATCCTACAAGTCCCCAAAGTTCTTAAAATTTTGATAAGCCCTTAAGTCTCCAAACATGGTCCTATAACCCCTATCCTCCTATTAAGAAGTAACCAAAAGAGTGATGCTTAAACATCACTTTGGAACACCCCCCCCCCTTTTGTCTTAACCCCAAGTGAAAATCTATTCCTTTCTAGGGTGATAACCAGACTCAACTAGGACTCTAAAATCCAAAGTTTAATTCATTCAAGAAGGTTCCTAAGTCCCTATGAAAAGAAAAGATTTAAAAGCAAAAGTAAAATTATGCGAAGAAAATAGGGGACCGATCGACCGGTCCCAAGACCGCGATCGACCGCATCTCAAGTTTTTGCCTAAGAAGAAAAGCAGAAAGTTCACTTCGGCAGGGGAGGTCGACCGGTACGGGGGACACGGTCGACCGTACCTCAATATTTATGCCTTTGAAAGAAAGAAGTGTGCCCTCTCCCGAAGGCCCGGTCGACCGGTCTGAGAACCGCGGTCGACCGGTCATTGCAGACCTAGACCAAAACTCTATATTTCTTCTTCCAACAACCAAAGCCCATATCATTTAATGGAACTAATACACCACAAATATGTCTAATTACCATCATTTACAATATTATTCATCCAAATCAATTTCCAAGGGTTAATACTCATAAATCCAACAAAACCCTAAAATGATTAAACACAAAAAATTCATAACTATCACAACTAATTACTCTCCTTAAATCATATAATAGCAAGTAGATAACTTTCCTTGATTATGAAAATGCATATTTGATTTGTTGTAGGCAATTATCCAAGCTTGAATCTCCAAATCTCTTAATTTCTCCTAAAGTTCTCTTCCTCTCTCTTTCTCTCTAAGGCTCAATTGTGTGTAATGGAAGAATAGAAATAGGATAGGGGACTTAAACGTGGCTTAAGTCTAAAAAGCTCAACTTTAATGACTAATACGCGATATAATAAATCGCAACTACACATTTAAGCTATAACCAGTCAAAAGTGCCCGAAATACTAAAATGCAATATGACACTTATTTTGACTGTCTCGTACCTACTGGGACTAACTGCACTATCCAAATTATCATTTGGAAATTTTATAACTCATTTAAAGTTTCGGTTTCTCATTAAACCAAAATGTCTTTTTATATCTTATGACACCATACATCACCACATGGATATTTTTACCTATTCATTAGGTAATCATACAACAATTTAGTAAATATTATCCTTTTTCATATTAAAGTAATATTTACTCCACAATTCATCATTTTATAATTAATTACTACACATGGTAAATAAATATAAAATAGGCTCTCGAACGTGAGGGTTGTTAGAGTATAATATTGTATGTATGGCATAATGGATCTCTAGGATCGACATTGTCAAGGAGTAGTGTAACGGGGTGGTTCCTTATTTGGATTTCGCTTTGCGAGACACCCCATGCACAAAACGTAGGGCAGTGTTGAGATTGGAGAGAAGTTTTGTCAATAATAATTTGTATGCATGTTAGTTAGAAATTCAACCCAAATATAAATGGGTAACTTATTAAGAATTATAATTAAATAAATTATAAACCGGAATCCATTAAGCCTATTATGGCATACTTGTTTGTAAACATAATCTAGTATAATTAGAAAATTAGTAGATTCTTGGGTTAAGATAGGAAGGCGGATCTCGTGGGAATAAGCGGGGCCTAATTTAGGTTAGGGTGTCCTTATAATTGGGGGTAATTTAACTAAAATTTGAGGGTGCGAATAAGTGCGGACCTTTAGATGAGAAGTGAGTTAGGGTTCCAAGAGAGTGCGAATCCACTTTTAATTATGAAATAAGTGCGCCGATATTTATTATGCACGATTAACACACTTGCTAAATATTTTTCACACTCGGGCTTTGACCCGTTTACTTTTCCCTCCTGCTTGTATATATATATCATTATAGGTGTCCTACCGCATGGATGCCGAATGACCTTTTATCTAGAGTATTGGGAGCCGTGACAGGTGCGGACTGTTGCGGGATGTAGATTGTAGATGCTTCCTACTTATAAAGATCTAGGTAGGATTCATGTTCTACATCGGGTTTGTACCCAAGGGATATTTATATATGTTAATGATTATTCCGTTTCAGTTGTTGTATTGGCTGTGACCTGACAACTTTTCGGGTTTATTTCTTTAAAGTATATTCATTTGTAGTTACTCATTTCATTTTATTCTAGCATTTCATTTATTATGGTCTTTGTATGCATCTTTCTTTTATTTCTTAGTTGTCCTATAGTGTTGGTTTGTTGTCTATTCTAGGTTTTATTAAATTTTAACATCTCGCTTGTATGATATCGGGTAGTTAGTCTATATTATATGGTACCGACTGTTGATGTTGAGACTGGACCATCTGAAACTCCTGATTTAATGTAGTATAGGGATGGCCACCCATTATTATTTTGAGTGGGGTGATACAATCTGTTCATACCACATACACAACTGTTCATAATACTTACACATCTTATAGAGTGCCCAGATTATATATATATATATATATATATATATATATATATATATATATATATATACTAGCGGAATGCCCGTGCCTGAAGGCACGGTGAAATTTTTCAAAGTTTTAAATGTGTAAACAATTTAAGTAAATTTTTATTACAACACAAATGTGAAAACAATTTATAAATTTGGACAGAATTTCCTTTGTTTATAAGACTATCCACCCTGTTAAGAAATAGAAATAATCCACAACAATACTAATAGTCTGTATTGGACCTGTCATAAACAACATAGCCATCAAATAGAAACTAAAGTCATAAAAAAATTACAACACAAATATGTAAATATTTTTAAAAATTTTGGCAGAATTTCTTTTGTTCGTATGACTATCCATCCTGTTAAAGAAATAAAAAATATTCCAACAAAAACAATACTATCACAATTATACCATTATGAAAAAACAACTAAATGAACATCTAGTTCAATATAAACTATTGTAATCAACAATTTCTTCCAAGGGTCCATGGGAGTTTTCGGTGCGAGACAACATCAAGTATTGCAAGTCTTACCACAACTGGGACACTGCACAAAACAAACAAACAAATAGTTTTGTTCATACACAATCTGACCATGCATTATGATAAAACATGCTCATACATTATGTTCATATGTAATCTGATCAAATATGTGCATATACAAACATGTTCATACATTATGTTCATACACAATATGATCAAACATGTTCATACAAAATATTATCAACCGTGTTCATACTACTAAACTTATGCAACACAAAAATATTCCACAATTATAACATACACCCTCACAATTAATATTACTAATCATGCTTTCAGTTAATTGAAATATTGGACCTGCCCATATAATAATTTTAAAACACACAAAAGAATAACAAAGCACCATAACATAAACATGAATTCAGGGAAAACATGGTATAGTTATAGCATTACAAAAAAATCAAACACCCTTTTGTACAAAAGGTATGCTTAAATCGCGAATGTTCAAAAATGAATTATTCATTAAATACTAATCGATAATTTTCATTTGTAACAAAAAAAGTCTTAGAACTCAATAGATTAAAAATATGGACCTCAAATATCCTAATGGTACATTGTCTCATCGCAATTGTTCAAAAATATTTATCTCAAATTGCATTAGAATTAATTTTATTTAATTATCTCAACTTCACAAAGCATAAAAATTACGTATAGATGAGAAACCTAATTCCATTCAACCCAAATCACATTTCAAGTGACCAATAATTGGACCACCTATAATGAAAACAAAATTATAATTGAATTTTGCAGAAAATAAAATAAAAAAAACTCCATAAATTCAAATAGAATAAGATATCCCCATTTCCACCTCCAATAATTTTTCCTGTCATTTGAATTGGAATATACTCGTGTTCATAACACCTTCAACTATACAAAACCAACCATCTTCATTATTTTCCCGATGGTATTGAATGTGCAAAAATTTAATAGTTCCATGATGCTATCGGCATATTCCTATACTTCAAGAGTCAAAACGAAACAAATATACCAACAATCTCCCTACATATAGCGTAATTTAGGAAGAAAAACCATTACCTCTTGTCTGGAAAAATGTTGAGACTCTGTTGAAGCTGAACGCGATTCATCAGATCCAAACAAATCAGATCAAATCATCAATGGTCGAGGTGTTGTTGCCTATGATGATTTTGAACCGAAGGGTTGGTCGGGTCCAAGGTCATTTTGGACTAAAGGGCTGCCTCCGACGATTTTGGACAGGGTCAGAGTCAGATCTGGATCGAAAGGTTTGTTAGAGGTGGTGTTATATGTACAACATCCCTCTGTTGCACACCTGAAAATTAGAGAAAAAAATTAATTAAGACGACAAAAAATTGTTGAAGTGAGATGATGTGATAAATATATAGATCATATATGGGAGTTAGGAGAAGCACTATAAGATTTTGTATATATACAGAAAGAAGATGAAAAAGTAGAATATATTGTCAAAATAAATAGATAGATCTTCCCAAAAGGAAATTACCACATCCTAATTCAATCTAATCTTTTATTATGTCGTCACCTTCTGCATATAAAGTTGAAATTTCCATCCATTCCTTCAATTCATGTATGCGTGTGTGTGTACATGTGTGTTATACTTGATGTCTTCTCAGGTCATCATAACTCAAGTGGAAAACTGTTTTAACAATGAAGCACCTAAAATTATCACAAACAAAATAATCATAATCAAATCAGTGGATATTAAAATTATTTTGGCCAATAATCATTGAATAATTTCCAGATGAGAAAAAAGAATCAAATTTTGAAAATGAAACATATGTTGACAATCACCGCCAAGGAACAAATGTAAGGCTTCAAATCACAAAATTACACTTGCAACACATTTGAAGAAATGTTAATAACCTTCACTTTTGAATAAATGTTACTAACCAAAACACTAAGCACAACCCTTGCAACACAGTTGATACATAAGAAAGTGTCCAAAGTGGAGCATCGTCAATAACTTCATAGTATCCCAGATTAGAATCTTAAAGCCACACAAAGTATGTCTGCAATACTAATATATCAGGTATTAATTTAAGAATACCTTCATTGCATCATCGTGATGAATATTTTTAATCCTACATGCTTCTATATCCTCAGCAGTAACCTCGTCATTCCAGTTGACATTGTAGTTACGCTTCCTTTCATATTTTTCTACTCAAGTCCTTTGATTCTCCTTCTTTATTTCTTCAGTCATTTTTTCCTGGTCCAGGACCAAATAATCTGGCACATCAGTTCACTATGTAGAAAGTTGTTTCTGCTCAGTTTGGGGAAGCCACTTATTGAAATATTTACATACACAAAGTTCTTAAAAGTGTGCCCAATGAACATAAAATTGAAATTTATAGGCATGGGCACATAAATACTAAAGAACGGCGTGTGAGTCCATCTCAATCCAAAAGGTCATGACATCCTCAATCATATGCTAGCTGAATAACAATTAAAATAGCAGAAAAGTTGTTTTATATCCCAATTTCTCAAAAACAAATACCCTTCCCAATATAAGTTGTAAAACTTCCCCACATGCTGCGTGGACTTAATTGTCTTTTTAAAAACCAATCAGTAATTGAACTTAGTCCATGAGAGTGGGGAGGCAAAAAAAAGACTCACAAATACATAATATTAAACCACTATTCATATCTCGCAATCTACACACATGGTGAGTAAATATATAAATAAAAGCCTCCATGTGACATACCTTCTGGTGGATTCTCAGTCGCTCCTTCAGAGATGATACTAAATGTTTCCACGTATCCACTTTCGGTGTTCGACCAGTTTTCAAACACTTCAAAATAGCTTGACAGAACCTGAGCCAACATATGTATTTATAAATGGAATAATTGCAATTTGTAAACCATCAACTGAAATAAATTAGAGAATACCGACTTCAAAGAATCTAAAACCTTTCCAACTTCAGCTAGCATTTCTGCATAGATGAGCTTATATGGCTGAAAGGGTGGCAGAAGAAATTGGGGATTTTCGAGAACCTTAGAATACTCATATAATTTGGTACTATGTCCAGAATATCAGATGGCTGATTCAGTAGCATCATTACGGAAAATATTAAAGTAAATAACTCATGTCTTTAAACAAAACTATGATGGAGACTTTTATTTGCAAACTATACATTATTTACCCAAAGAAGTTGTACAGAATATAAAAATCACAAAATAAAAAGCTCAACCTTCAAATAACATAACTACCCAGTTATGGAACAATTCAAACCTAAACCTAAACCACATGCATATATTAAAAATAATTGCAACAAAAAATCAAATGATGTTGCTATTGGTTTTATGAAGAGAGAGTCCTTACAAAAATCAGAGGATGTCACTAGGCGTGTGTTATGGTGAGTGCACGTGCTCAGCCCGACTTACTATCTGTAGCATACATTATAAACTTTGGGCTGTGAATATGGTGCAATTGTTGATGTTTCCAACAATGATATGGAGAAAGTAATGACATATGAAATGACTTGTAAAAAGGATAGATGACTTACAGGAATCTGGATATCAAGTTTTTCAGATTCAACTTTTCCATTAACTTTGACTTTCAACTTCTGAGATGCGATGCCGAAGGTTGATGGCTTCTAATAGCATAATGCTTCTCTTCTTGACAATAATAAGGGAAACCTAAAATTCGTTGATTTTCAAGAAAATATGACATGCTTCCAAGAGGGAGTTCACTGCCTCCTTTTATGGTTGTCAATGCATTCTGCATATATCTGATAGTGTTACACAATAATATATATAAATAAAATTTTGAAATAGATAAGCTTCATAAGACAAATACTCCCAAAAGGAGGCCTAAAAATAATTATATTCCGTTTCGACAAAAATATAAAAGTTCCTCTAGGGAGTATTACTCCTATGCAGCTTACAGGTGGTGAACGATACACGACAGCTATAACATCAACAAAATATCCATAGAATATTAACAGGACTGTTATAATCAACGCCTCTATGATGCTTGAAAAAATAGATGCATACAATTTATGTGGATAGAACACAGTTGACAGAACACCAAAACTCGATTACCCACTGCTAATGTTCATAGATGATAAAACAATAAATCATAACATCAAATAATGTCTTAAGGGATAATTTTTGTTCTTTCCATACATGTGTCGACACATACATACATCGGCTTTACGGCATACCATAACATCAAAGTTCCTTCCCCTGCTTTTCACACTTTAGAAATAAAAAAAAAATAGAAGTTGGTCAGATTTGGACTTTACCATGAACATAAATTAATTCCAAATATGACATAACTCAATTAATTCACCCAAAATTACATTCTTTTCCAAAGCGTCAACATCCATTACATGTTTTCGTATCACAACAAAGCTTCTACAAAAAAACCAAACCAATTCAATATCAAGAAATAGGACTATAAAGAACAGTGATGAAGTAATAACTTTATGACATATCAAGACATTACTCGCCAAGCAGTAATAGAATGATTAATGTGTACAAAGTTAATATAAAGTATTATTGAAAGTGATGTAACATCTATACCTGGGTGACGATGAACCCAACTATCTACTACTATACCTGGGTGTAAGTCGATCTACTACTACTACTACTTATAGAAAAATGAAAAAAATTATCTGAATGTGCTTATTTTCATACCATGAATTTAAGAAAAATCCTAAAGCCCAAATGCATGAGAAAAAAAGTCAACTATAAGAACTGTAAAAATTAAGAACTATTGGCGATATTTATATAATAACATACAGGGGATAGATCTTAACCATCCACTGCATTCCTTTGCACCCAGATATTCTACTCCTTTTTTGTCAAAACATAAAATTTGAACCACAAAACACTCACCAAACAAATACAAACAACTGGACATCTTACAGAAATACAAACGCTAATAAAAAAAAGTGAGAACAAAATAGTAAAGTAAAACATAATTAGGGGTGAATTAACAACATAGTAATGTAAAGTAAAACATTCACAACATAACAACATAGTAATGTAAAGTAAAATATCAACATAACTCAAAAACAGTTATCGTGTACCTCATTTAAGGAAAAAAATGCATCGGGATACAAAGGTATCTATGGAGCCTAGGCTCAAAGTGCGGTGCTCAACTGATTGAAATGAGGGTGCATTGGACAAAACATGAAAAATGTGGAGGGTTGTTTTAATGAAATTTTGTACATGCTATACTATTTGCAAATAAAGACTGCATCTGTAGGCAGACCGGAGTATTAGTATATTACTAATAGAAAAATGGGAAAAAATGCTTAAGAATCTTTCAAACTTCCAATCCATTTACCATTAGTCTATCATATCAGTTGGTATTCTCAACTTGCCTGGTCACTTTTACTTATAATTAGTTATGAGAAGGGAGATTCAAATATTGTTAGATATATGGCTTTTGTGCCAGAATGGAAAAGGGCAATTATCCCATTATCAATTTAGTTTTTGAAGGTGAGAGAAGGAATCAAAAGAGGACGTCGATTAAACGTGCAAAATATAACTAATTATAACAAATTAAATAAAAAAATAATTCCTCTAAAACAAAATATAACCTCAAAAGTGTGTGCGCGTGTAGATAGAGATGATGAACAGAGACGACGCCTTAAAATTATAACAAAATATAAGTGTAATCCAATTAAGGGCCACATGTATTGATCTGAAATTGTGTAGTATAGGTCCAAATATGGGCTTGTAACACATTGTCTACTATATGTACCTGAACAAAGACGGTAAGAAATCAACAATGACGTCGACGATAATCTGTGTACCTGAAAAGAGAAGGCGATAAGGAAGAGATTAGCTAGAAAAGATGAAACATGGTGGTGTTAATGCAGCAATATAAGATAGATGGGCTGAAATATGCTCAAATATTATAAAGGATAAACATTACCTAAAGTTGTAAAATCTGGAGTGAAGTCAGTTTCATTATTTTTTTCATGAGTTCTAATCGAACAAAGAGTCATCTAAGACGATATCAAGTCTTCTATGTATCTCAATATATTTTCCGATCCCGATCATATTTTCCCTTTCCAAATCAATGAATGCCCCACATTCAATTTATAAAGAGTCACTGATGATCTCCACAGAGAATTCAGTTAACTACAACAGTATGCAAAAAAGTTTTCACCCAAAATATGCATACATGACATAAAAAGCATTGATGACACAGAGAAATGGCACCCCAAAATCTGCATACATGACATTTTCATACATTACACAGGGAGTTAAAACCTTATAGTTCTGATTCTTTTTGCAAGCCAAAACAAAAAGATCAGTAAATATACTTTTTGCTCAAGCTAAAAGAATACCTTGTTAAATCAATGAGCACACGTTTTTAGTATACGATGATGCAATGCCTCAAAATCATACTCAATCCCTAATTTCAGATCATGGGTTCGTCCAAAATTAAACATGGCAGCCGAGTAGAAATTTTTTAATGAACCACTGTTGTGGATCGGCATATAGCATCTCTAATATGCAGCCTCGCAAGGACTGAGGCGAGGGGTGCATAACAATCAAAAAGGCTTGGTAGAAGACAAAAGAGGTCGAAAGATTCTAAAAGAAAAGCTATGAAAAATATATTAAACTTACATGATTTCCCAAACATAAAGCAAACTATGGGACATGGTTCATATCAGGTGTGTATTGGTCAAGTATCACAGTCTTAGACAAATCACCCTCTGGATTAACATATAACTCACTCGAAGCCATTTTTAAAGTGCCCATGGTTGGTAGCCTGATTTGTACAAATAATAAGGTGGAACCTACTGAAAGTGATAATACAAACAAAGAATGAATTAATCATTATGATATAACCAACCTCCGCCCCTCAAACCCAGAATGTGCAACGGCTAGAAAAAAATTAGATTCCAAAAATACAATAAATACCATGGAAAATCTGGAGGAATGAAAAATTTAACCTCAAACTGTGAATTTGATGACATAAAAAATAGAAATGTCGATATCACCCTTGGTTGGTGTACTTCGTCAGTATTTGCAGATCATTGAACGCATTTTATATTATCCAATAATTAGTTTCCAACTTATACACACAAATCATATGTGACATACTAAAAAATGATCATGTCAAATTAAAAGATACACAAAGAATGAAGAACATAACTAAAGAAACATTGAGAGTAAAATGTACAGATCGAGAAAAAATGTGAAACCTAGTGATTAGACTGAAAAACCAAGTGATCACCACACCATCGTTGTGTATCTTGCGTTTCTTGCATCTTTGTAAAGCTCCTCATGAGTTGCTTTGCATCTCTGTAAATCTCCATATCCATTTTCAAAATCAAATTAGTAAGCAACACCTTAAATTCATTGAGGATCCAAATTTAAACTCTACATATATTCATAAATGTAGTAAAAAAACGATGTGTATTAAACTAAGATCAATTACCAATATTCTAGCACAAAATAACCTCATCAACACAAATCAATCTATTCCATCTCCTCAAATCAGTGCAATATCATTATACTTTTGAAGAGGCAACATATGAATACAGAGAGTAAACAAAATAGCAATATGTCCTCTCTTCTTCCACTGGCATTACTTCTTTTTTAAACTGAAATTGAGAATCCAATTCAGAGTGAGATGAATAGAAACGAATTAGAATTTTGAAAAAATTCAAATCTATGAGCAGTCCTTTTATTATGAAATCAAATAATCAAAATTTGCTTGAGGGAGAGGGAGAAACATGCGAGTGTTCATTGTGAGAGAAGAGTGTCATATTCTAAAAGTATTTAGTGTGAGAATTTGCACATGTTATATAATTTTGACTCTACCCTTATTGTACATATATCTATTGCACTTCCCTTGCCTATAAGGAGACTAATTTTATATAAATTTCAAATATTGAAAATTGATATGAAATAAAAGAGAGAAATTACAAAACTCTTGTTTACTTTCTAACATAATTCATCTCAATTTGGGTAAGATAAGTTTGACCATCAGAATCCCGTGAGAGATGAACTTTCGACTCCCTATTCTCTCCGGCACTAATCCATTCAACACTCACTTCAGGATCCACCAACATTACTTCCGTGTGCTCGGGATTAATACAAGCATCCTAGTATTTATGGTTGATGGCCATCGTTGTATGGTAGCTTGATATTTTTATGGCATCTACCAACACATGGAAGTAACCAAAATGAAGTATCAAGAACCAAAAAATATGCATAGCAAGCATAAAAACCAACGACTAATAATGTGATACAAAAATGGAAGAAACCAAAATGGATTAGAAAAATAATTTACTGCTTGGTTGCACCATAAAAGTACCCAAGTACAATCATGATACAAATTTGAGCCATTAGTTGATTCAATGACTGCATCAATTACATTTGATAATATACTAAATATGACAAAATCCACTGAGTATAATAACCAACGAAAAAATCAAAGAAATTGTCCAACCATATATACAAAAAATACACTGTAACACTAATTTATTTTGTACTGCGTAATAACCAACTAACTAAAAACAACTAATTATTTTGTCCTACATTTATCAAATTTCATACCCAATCAACTAATTAAAATAATATTTAATTAATAAATATAGTTGATTAGTTTTTGTCCTACATATATCTCTCAACACCTCGAATATGCTTACAAAATCTATTAATTTTGTGCATGTGTAGATACACTAAACAAATAGAAAATAACTATAAATAGTTCCAACATAATTTTTCAAATTAACCGCTCAATTCATAATCCGTCATAGTGTTTTTATACCTCATTTCACAATCCAAAATAGGTATGCTTATAGCTTTACCCAAAACCTAAAATCCAATAATAAAAGTTATGAAAAAGAGTAAAACACTCATGTAGGAATTGTGTCAAACACCTGAAAGGCAAGGCATACCATGTTTGTTGATGAAATTAGTATATCCATTGCCATAATGAAATTATTAATGCTTCAAACTATTGAAAACCCTAACAAATCCTACCAAAAAGTTTGAAAACGAAACCCCAACAACATCCAAACCTAATCATAGATCGCTGAACCTCAATCAAACATGCACACACAAAACATATATATTATGAGATTTCTAAAATCTTAAATTTGAAACCAACATCAAAATTAGGGATATCTTTAGTTAAAAGCCCAACTTCAATACTCAAAATGTAATTTGAAACGTGGAGGCAGACATACATGTCTAGAAACAAATCCGGGTCCAAATAATATACCAATGAGAAAATGAAAAACTTAACAATACAAAATGAACAACAAAAATGGAAAACCGTACCTAGAATAAGGAGATGATGAATCGTGAAGATGAATACCTTAGAAGAGATGAAGATGAGATTGCAAAACCGTACCCTGTAAGAAGAAGAAAGAGAAAGACGGGATTGTTTCGATTATCTTAAGTTTATTTTTTTCCTTGTCCTTGTCAAGTTACTAAGTTATCCCTTATTTTGAATTAAAGTAGGAGAGAGAAATAATTTGGAGTCAAGAAAAAGAGGGGGAAATAAAAAAATAAAGGGGTAAAAGAGTAAAATAAAATAAATCAATCCCAACCCTTGATTTCTTGCATGGGTGTTTTAATCTCAACCCCTAATTAGCTTATGATATTATTGAATAGTGTCCAAATTCTACTCCTTATTATATATATATATATACACACAATTGTTTGTAATACTTACAGATCGGATATATACACACTTACACGGAGTTTTTAAAACGGTAATTTTATTTTTAAAATGATAGTGATATTAGAGTACAAACTTCTTTCCTTATTTGTTTTCATTTTTTTTATATTCTTAAAACTGCTAAAACAATGACGGGGGAGTTTCTTCTTAGAATATTAGTAGCTTTTGTAGGTTTACACAGTATGGAAACTCAGTATGGGACAAAGCATAGAAACTCCTTTATTATACGCAGCCAGTTTGTGGTTCATAATCATAAACTGAAATGAGTTTTAATGTTGATTACCAGTGTGAAATGAGCTTAAAGCGTGTAGTTGTTAAAAGAGAGTATGCCATCTTTTGTTCTAACAGAAGGAGACCATATGAGATACCATTTTTGAGAGATTTGAAAACAGAGCATATAATTATTTAGAGGGAGAGAGAGAGAATGATAAAACCTACAACGTGGATTTGTAATCTTTGAATTTGTAAACCCATAGCATACCTGAAAATAATAAACATCTTTGGATGATTGGTTTTAACAAAAGGAGAGATTATAACATCTTCGGATACCTAGAAATATTGCATACCCAGAAATTAACCAAAGAGAGTAGAACATCTTTGGTTTTAATAAAAGGAGAGAGAGCAGAACAACTTTCATTGATGTTCCTCGTCTGATGGGTTTTAACAGAAAGAGAGAGAGAGATATACTAATTTATCATGATAAATCTGTGAATGTAGATGCAAGTTAAAGTGAGTATGTAATTAGGATCGTAAGGTCCTCCTTGAGCCTTATGCTCTGATTGGGAGGTCCTCCTCGAGCCTTGTGTTCTGATTTGCTCCAGAACAATACTTTAACTAATTAAGAGTATTCTCAATCATAAGATTCAAACCCACCAAACTTAATCTCAACCATTCATTCGTGTCTTGTTGGCATTCATCCTCACAATGAAATGTCTTGAAAACTTATGGAACAGTAAAAAGACCATTGCCCCTTATTATATAGATATATATATACACACACACATACATAGATTATAGCAATACTAAAATGTGACACCAATTAATGTTGTAGATAATTAAAAATAAAACATTAATAGTGTGATCTCACGGGATCATTGATTAGTGCTATAATTTATCTGTAAGTGTAGAATTATTTTTTTAACAAAAGGTAGATGCCAACCTTAAAATACTTTTTAATTATTAAACTTTCACTAATTTACATGACTACTTGAAGGAAAAAATAAGGAAGAAACTACAGGTTCTAGTGAATATAAAATAAGTTCAAATTTTGGCATGCTTTTAAAGTAAATTGTGGTGACTTTCTCACATGATTTGTTGAAATAATAAAATAAGTTATAAGTAGTTATACCATGTCCTAGAGTTTTGATTTTTTAACCAATTACTTGGATAAATAGTACTATGCATGGAGTGTGCCATGTGTCTCTACGTAACACAAATAAGGACACGACATGTATGGAATACGTGTTAGGAACGAAACCAAAATTATATCTTAAAGGGGGCAAGAGTATATGAACTTGTTTCATAAAATGTATTAATATAAATATAGAAACAACAATAAAAAAATTGTCTCATTTTTTTAACACCCCGTAATTATTAGGATATTGAATTTATTTAATTTGGTGATTTAGGATTTAAATTATCATGAGGATTTAATTAAATTAGCGAATTAAGATTTATTTAATTCGGGTTAATTTTAAATTTTGCATGCGTCGTAAATTGAGGTTGAGGTTGGAGATTTTAGTAACATAACTCGGATGACGATTCTGAGTGCACGGTTAATTCTGAATAGGTCGAGATAGTTAGAAAAGAGTACCCGGGGGTAGTAATTGGGTCTCGGGGCATTTTTAGGCATAACCGGGCTCTCACTGTGGTGTTTGGATCATTCGAGTTCGCCCAATAGGCTTAATTTCGGGATTTTTGATATGAAACCTACATTAGGGAGTTTATAGCATACACAACTCATTAAGAAAACCCTAGTTTTGTAGAGGAGAAAAGAGGGATCAATTAAGAAAGCTTTTAGGATCCAAACCAAGAAGAATTGTGTGTTCTTCGTCAAATCTTCACCTACATCAAAGGAAATCTGACCATACAAAAATTACCAGGCAAGTAGTTAAAATTTATTTCATTTAATTTGCGGTATTGTGATTCATATCATGGTGGGTGTAAATCATACTCGTTTTGGGTGAGTTATCACATAGAAAATGACTGTTTATGAATTGGGAAAATTACGTGGATTAGAGACTCTATTGTTGTTGTATTATATTTCAAAAGCATGAAACTTTAATTGGTATTCATAAAGTGGTAATCAAGGCTGTCAATTTGGTACTCAAACTTAAAGTGGAGAAGAGGGTGTAAGGTAAAATCCTTGAAACCAAAATTGGTATTTATGTGTTTTGGTTCGAATGAATCATATAGAAAAGCAATTAGTATGGTTCGGACTGATCCTGGATGTGTTTGAGGTATTAACTGTTATTACATTGAATGGAGAAAAGGGTACAGAAGCTCCAATGCAGTAACAATGGCGAAAGAAAAGCGTGAGGAAGAAGAAGTGGTTGCACGCAGTCGTTCAAACGACACTAGAGGTTATCGTTCAAAAGACACTGGAAGTCGTTCAAATGACACTAGAGGTTGTTGGAATGACACTACAAGTCGCTCAAAGGAGATTAGTATCTCATTCGAATGAGATTGTTATCTCGTTCAAACGACCCTAGGTTTTGGACATGAAGATAGATCTTTTCGTTACAAACGCATGACCTCCAGTTTCGTATTTTTCTGATTTTTTTTAATTAGTTATGAATTTATTACAGAACGGTGTCTAAAATCGAAATTATTCGTGACAAATAAAATATGGATTGTTTAGGGATGTCTATAGACGAGTGTAGGACTCTGGAAAATATTAAAGAACATTATTTTTACCTTGGAATTAGATGGGAATGAATTTGGGTTATGGATTTATAGTGTCTAGGATGAACAACACCTGAAAATATATGAACAAATTCGAATGAAATTTTTGGATGAAATTAGGATACGGGCTGGATTGAGATGTGCTTAGTATCGTGAATAAAAATATGAATGTAAGTTAATACTTATTGAATTGGGAGTTGGGGTTGTGACTCGAATATTTTTAGGCAGAGTGCTACGTGATTTAGGCACGGGGTAGCCAATTTAATGTATTATAGAGATGTATAATAAATTATTAAATTTCAAAATTAATGAGGAGTGTTAAACTTGATAATGGAACGTTGTGTAACAAATTCTAAGAGATGAAGTTGTAGACCAAATGAGTGAGTCTGGGTATTGTAGTTGGATGACACAACTTTAATGAAAATATAATTAATGTGTGACTAATTAAATTACAAGTCGGGGCATAGCTTGGGTATTTTTGGGCTAGTGTTATGGGTGTTAGGCATGGTTTAGACGAACTTTATTTAATATATGTATACGATTATGTGTGATAGTATATATATATATATATATATATATGTGTGTGTGTGTGTATGTGTGTGTGTATGTGTGTGTGTGTGTGTGTATTTTTGTGCTCTATAGATATCGGTGTGAATGATATTTATAGGAATACATACCCCTCTAGTGCTATCATCGGAGGTTGCGTGATGTGGGTGAATCCCCTAGCTTGAGGAGCAGGGAGAGTATAGTCCACATGTCATATCATCCAGAATTTTATTGTGTGATTTATTTTTTAGGTGAGACGTCTTGCGCATGATTCGGTCTCACTCTCTGGTAAATATGAATGCCTCCACTACGTTTGCGATCATTTTTCCCAAGTTCAGTGTGAGCTAGTTCGACTTGAGGTGGCCGGGTTAGAGTGAGCATGCCTAGGACATCATAGCATTTTAGAGAAAGCATCCGATGAGTTATTACTCGGTAATGTATGGTTATTATACGTGACATGATTGTGAATGTTGTAGTATACTAGTACATATATAATATGTGTAGATAATTATATACGGGATTAATACATAAGTGTGAAGGTATATCTTATATAACTAGTGTGAAGGTTTTATAATTTAAAAAGTGAGTTCTTATATAACTAGCGTGAGAGTTATATGATTTAAAAAGGGAATTCTTATATAACTAGTGTGAACTTTATATGATTTAATATAGTTGAACCGATTAATAAGTTAATGAGTAAATCTTATATAACTAGCCTGAGAGTTATATGATTTAAAAAGGGAATTCTTATATAACTAGTGTGAACTTTATATTATTTAATATAGTTGAACCAATTAATAAGTTAATGAGTAAATAACTTAATAATCAAAGCAAGAATACTCGGGTTAGAGTAGTGTAGTAGAAAGAGGCGTGATATGACTAGTTAGGTGGGGTAGATTAATTAAGAAGGTTAGCAAACAGGCATTAGGTGTGCACATTAGATGAGGGATGAGTTATGCCTCAAGGGAGTATGACACAAGCTTAAGTATGAAGAGTGTGCATGCATATTTAATTATTGCAATATAATTTCTTGATAAGTATTTTCAAAATGTTTTACTTGGGCTCTGACCCGTGTCAAAATCTTTCCTACAGTCACAGGGACGCCCAGTTTGAGGATTCTATCCAGGGATACGTAGCTGCAGCCCATGTGGAATTTGTAGGACTTTGCTATAGATGTTTCGTTCATTTATTCCTCATGTAGGATCTTTATTTCAGTACTCATTTAGGCATGTCGCCCTCAGATCTAGTATTCAATTTATTTTTTTGACCTTGTGTATCCAGGTTATTATTTCAGTTTACTGTTGTATTTTATTATTGAACCAACAGTTAATTCGATCATCTTTATTTATATCATTCATCCATGTTGGATTTAGTTATCGGTTTGTGATGATGGTTTAATTATTCATTATCTTTGCTCATTGTTACTTAATGAAAGATAAAATTTGATACC